>CM031236.1:108863512-111446012 GCA_018340775.1 Taxus wallichiana var. yunnanensis | reverse complement strand
TAGATTTTACCACAAAACATTCTTCGATCATGGAAAAGTTATTTTCCTACCATAGTTATTCTAAATCAATGACTTAATGACTTCCTTTTATATTTATATATCTTTTGTTTTCTCGTAGTTTGATCACAACAATGCAATACATATTCTTTGAAACACATAAAGATATTTAATTGAG
The DNA here is from genome assembly GCA_018340775.1 of Taxus wallichiana var. yunnanensis. Lineage (NCBI taxonomy): Eukaryota > Viridiplantae > Streptophyta > Pinopsida > Cupressales > Taxaceae > Taxus > Taxus wallichiana. The sequence goes on along the minus strand of CM031236.1, from coordinate 111,445,837 downwards.
TTATAAGGTCTCCAAGAGTGGCAGTATCCCTAACCTCAATTCTCATTTTTACTCTTATATGCTTTATTTTCTACGTCACATTATGGCCTTATTTTTAGCATTGTCTTGTACAAGGAGTTACAAAGTGTTTGTCTAACCTCTTGAAGACATGAATGATTAGAAGACTTGAAGCTACACACAAACCCTAAGTTAACATCCAAATCAAATGAGGTTTAGATTAATTTCAACTTCACCTAAGGGTCTACCCCTCAACTAATATGAGTTTTAAGTGAGAGGACAAATTTATGCTAAACCACCTTCAGAAAGGACCAAGGTGTTATGTTGAGAGAAACCAAGGTAACACATTTATTTGAGCGAGTGGAGCTAAGGGGTTCATTAACAAGAGTTTAAGACCTAGAACAACTAAGTCACAACCTCCATCCATGTCGTCTGGATCCAACAGGGTTTTCACTCGATGAAGAATTTAATTTTAAATCTATCTTGGATGAAAAGGTAGTCCGCTAGGCTACGAAGGAGGAGTTAGCTCTACACACTCCAAGAAAATTTTGACTGTGTGTCACTCTATCAAACGGGTTTAAGACAATGTCACTAAACATACTGACTAAGACGATAAGCCCATTCTCGGGTTCTTGTTTACTCAAACTAGGAGGTTCCATCGAGTGCAGAGTTTAAGTTCATTCTACGGTTTTCAATGTCTTCTACGGTAAGGAGTATCACACATGAAAAACAAGTTATGTCCTGATATTGAACAAGGGTAGAGTGTTTTGATTTAATTCTCTTTATTACATTTACAAAGTATGAATGCACAAGATGACTCATTAATCATTTATTGAACACTAAATATGCACTACAAGATATTACTTCAAATTTCATTTACCTTATATAAATATCAACCTTTTTACCATGTGTACTATAAATCAAAATTGAACCTATGATTAAATGCACATTTCCTAGATGTCCTTAAAACTAGCATCTCATACATAACAACAAATTATCAAATATAACCTTCTATGTAACATGAGACTACATTATACATTTATTCATTTAACAATGAACTATATAAATTACAATGATAATTAATGCATTACACAACGCCTTTTTGTCATCATTCTTTCATCCTGCAAAACCACGTGAGCATGATATCAACGATAATTCATTGGCATGGCATCCACCCTAATCTAACATAATTATCATTTTTAGTTTCCCATTTACATATGATAATAATTACAATTTGCAATCGAAATAAAAGGTTTAGAGACATGTATTCATTACATTTCATTTTACTTCATTTTGTAACCCCTAGAGAGAGAAAAGAGAAGGAAGAGAGAGAAAACACCATTTTGTCAAAAGTTCTATTTCACACAACAAGTTACACTATAGAGTTTTAAATAGTTATTTACATGTGTTAAAAGTTTCTAAGGGTGGTTTGGCAACCCTACGAGGGTCCACAACTTTCTATTTTTACATTTTCTCACTAGCTACAAAACGTTCAAAATGGGCTCGGAGGCTAAGAAACCACTTCCAAAAGTTATCTTCCGATGAGAATGCACACCACGATAACTTTCTACGTGTCCCAGATATACCAAGAGTTCATAGAAACTGATGGAATTGGGAAAAAGTGAACGGTTTACGTTTGGCGGCTAGTTTTTAGGCCACTGGTTGTAGTTGACCCAGTTGCAAATGAACAAAAGTTAGCTCGAGGGCTCAGAAAACCATGTCCAAAAACTGACGTTTGATGGATGAGCACACAACGAGACACTTCCTACAAGTTCCCCTATATAAGGAGAATTCATCAGAGTCGACGGGACTGAGAACTAGAAAACCATTTTCAAATGGCGACAAGTTTTCTGGAGCGACAAGTCAAAATTGGTCAGTTTGACCTCATCAAACTGTGACCAGAGGCCTACAAAATGGCTTTGCCAAACTATCCAGAAAAGTGTTTTTCCCTAAACTGAATGTTCCATGTAATTGTCTAGTATAAACACTAGAGGTTTGCGAAGATGGGAAATAATTTCTCTATCCAGGTTTCAAATGGCGGTTCAAAACGAAAGCCAACTTTCTAGATTTAACAACTTTCTACTATTGTAAACCAGTGTAACAGGGCTCCTATAAGAGTGTCAAAAAGATCACATATGTTCGTTCGGGGTCAATCCAAAGGTCAAGGTGACTCACACAACAAGGTACACGAATGAAGCTTAACATCTTGTTTTCAGAGTTACGAAGGGTACTTAATGAGTCTCTGAAAAATGCAAAAATTAACTATTTAAACTAGGGAGATGATCAACATTATTTTGGAAAGTCAATTTCATCTGGTCGATAAAACAATGTTGTAGCGATCCAGTTGGGTAGGAAGTTTTCTACATCACCTCAGAATGAGGGTGGAAGTTCATGTTTTAATGCAAACAAGTTATTTTGATTTCGTGAGTTTTGACATGACATTTCATTATTTTTGCAACGAGTTGAAATAAACATTTAACTGTATTAAAATCCTAATATTTTAAAATTCTATTAAGTTGTAAAAGAGAACTAAAAGCATGAGAATTATGAGAGGTAAGGGGAGATGAACCATGCCTAGAAATGAACGAAATAGCGAGGTAGAAGTCAAGGAGTTGACATCGCACCGATTGATTTCATTTCACTTGTTGTCATGAGCACGAGAAGGAAAACCCAAAAATAACATCCACAATAATGTCAAAATCAGTGGCCATTTCTATTGGAAAATCCTCTAGTGGCAAGAAAGGAACAACAAGTGCCTCCAGGCATGCACTGAGTAACAAGCCCATGGTAAAGAGGCTTATCAGTGTGTTTGGGATAGCAAACAAATTGCCATGTGTTTATGAATCCAATTATGTGCATATCCTGCAATCATGGCACTCCATGAGACAACATTTCTTTGAGGAATTTTTTCAAATATTTCTCCTACCCTGTGTGTGTCCATTTTCTCCAACTATATAAAATGTCAAAAAACTCTTTTCCATAATTCTTTGAAGGATGTCCATACCCAATTTAAAAGACTTATTTTGGTGCAAGGCTGAGAGGGTGTTGGAAAAGGTTGTTAAGTGTTTCTTTACAATTGCCAAATACATTTCCTTCAAAGTTTCAAAGGCCTTTACAACAAGCTCATCTATGAACCTTGTGAAACCATTGCATTCCATGAGATGAAATATGATGAGGCATTTCTTTGAAAACGAAGAAAAATATGCCCAAACACATTGATTTTTAGTAGAATTATACATTGCACATTAACAACTACAACATCGCACTAAAAAATCCACTCTACCCTTAAAAGATTTTGATTTGAATGATCACACACTGATCCAAAGAGTCCATCTTTTTTTGACATTAGGTTGGGAAGGATTGGAAATGGAAAGGAAACCATGTCCGTCAATGAGTGTAAAAGAAGAAAGCTTCTAAGATTATTTTTTTCAAAATTTATTAACAAACACATTTTGTGTATCACCTACAACCACACACAGACATGTGACAGAAGCCACATTTCCTTGAGTATTTTCCAAAGAGAGACATCCTTGAGGCATTCCTGCACATTTCTCACATGGCAAAATGGCAAAACCCCTCCTTTGGTTATTCATTAGACAAAATTCTCCGATGCACTCTTATCCTTGGCTCACGTAGAGAGGAACATATGCACAAAAATTGCCCTGGTTTTTTTCATTTGCCCCAAATTCGCCCATTTCCAAAAAGCATAAGACAAACCCTAACTAAATGTTTTTGATTTTTTTCACCCTGCCTCCATTTTATTTTATTTTATTTTATATTAAATTATATATGTATATTTTTATTGAATTAAGTGACATATAAGCTTATGCGTTTCCCTACATTTTCTTATTGGGTCTATGACATATATTTATTTATTTTTTTAATTTTCCTTTTACAATTATATTTAATAATCTTCCTTTGCGTACAACAAACAACACAGTGACAAACAAGAATCTCCTTTCATCCCAGAGGCATTTGAAACCATTTTTAGGTACGCATACATATCCAAATCTTCTCATTAAAATAGGTATACATAAAAAAACAATATGAGAGGAGACTCGGTTATCAAGGTAGAACTAGTGGTAGGAGTTCAAAACTAGAATGCAGAAAGGACGAGGACCATGGCGTCATAAACAAGAGACCATCTTCTTTGCGCGGACCAAGGAAACCAATCAAACAATAAAATCACTAATCAAAATAATAATATTACTATTATTTTTATTACTATTATTATTACAACTTAATAATACTTTATTAATCGTATTAACAAGGACCAACATTTAAGCTTGACCAAAATAATAATAACAAGAATCAAAATTGAAAAAATAATTATTATTATGTAGGTGTTCCCTCTAGTTGGTCACGCCCTAACAACATCAAGTCATCCTTCAAACCACCTATCGAATTCATGAAAGAGATTTTTTCCTTAACAGGGTAATCGAAAAGGTGAAGCCAACAAGGATCAGAGGAGCACAACAACGTTAAATGCTTAGCAACATGGTCATCGAAGAAGAAAAAGAAGAATGAGGGATGGGGCATTACATTCTCCTCCCCTTAAGAAAGCATCATCCTCGATGTGACATACAATGAAGAAGGAGAAATGGTAAGCAACAAGGAACAAATATGGCAAAGGCACGCTCTAAGGTTAAGATTTCAGACACAAAATCACGGTCATGGGGTGGCCCTAGGAACATTTGGTAGAAATTTTAACTTTCAAGGTTCTGTGAAGATTGGTAGTTCCCTCTTATTCGTTATTTCATTAATCTCCTTCTATTAACATTATTCTTAATTTAAGTCCTTTAAAATTTCATTTTTGTAGAATTTTAGTTTATTCATTCCTGTGGGTTCCCATCATGAACTACAGTCACAACACCCTACCAAGGTCATACACAACACTAAAATTTCACAAGCATACTTTTACATACTTTCATGACCATATCACATCACAAGGGTTTCACCAAACCATGGAATGACAACAAGTAGACCACATAGCAAATAATTTCCAACAATTACGTCCTAGACATAGATCTAGTACACACATATGACTGACAAACATAATCAACACACTGATACATATACAATGGTATCACATGACCCAAAAAATCCATGACTGTAACAACATAGTTCCAAGACAATATCCATTAGTCCATACCAACCAAGGGAAGAGTCAAGCCTCAAACATAACAAGGTGTAAAAAGACTCACAAGAGTACACATAACTCACTATACCAACTCCACACATCTCAAAATATCAAGAAATAACTCCATATATCTCTACCGAGATATCAAAAAAAACTCCATATACCTCCCAAAACATCACAAAATAACTCCATATACCTCCCGAAGTATCATAAAACAAATCCATATACCTCAAACAACTCCATATACCTCCCAAGAGAAGAAACATAGTGCCAAAACCAAGTCGGGTCACTCAACCATAGAGCCCCATCAAGAATATCAGGTCACTCAACCATAGAGTGCCATAAAAAATATCAGGTCACTCTACCATAGAGGCCGTCTCCTTTCTCCTTTTAATGAGGTCGGGTCACCCTATGGCCCTAGGCACATAGAGCCCTGTCACCCCAACCCAAGTGACATAATAACTCGTGGTTCAACAACCCACTAGTTATCTATAACTCCTTGGGGTGTACCCCCATACAATGAAGTGGGTCCATAGGTTCAACCACTCCATGGTTAATCCCATGACCCTATTCCAACACATTACGACATTAGAACCAACATAACAATCCATTCAAATGCCAAGTGGAAAAATCAAAAGCCTTGGGCTAGGCTACAAAACTTTTAAATATGAAAAGAAAGTTTTAAAACTAAGAAAAACAAATGGCTAATTAGCCATGGTTAGTGCAAAATCCAAATGTTAATGCAACAATCAAATAAATGCCCAAAATATAAGAACATGTCAATCAAGAAAACGATTGGTTCTATAAAAAAGAGATAATGATCAATTTACGAATAAAATACGTATTGAGAAAATAGCACATTACAATCACTATGTGGCCTCATACCACCACCAAAGGGGTACTCATGAGTTGTTAGCACTCGGACATCAAGCCTCAGCTCGTAGAAATATACATGTAACCAGAAATGAGTATATCAAATAATGTAACTATCATCATCTCTCTGCTGAATCATTCCTCCATACTCCCACAAGGATCAACATAGTCAAAATCACATAGGATTATTCAATGAACAATCCAATAGGAAAGAGCAGGGAACTCTAGTTGCATAAGTTGAGCCTAAGGTGGTGTGCACCCATAATATACTAAGCAAGCTCGAAGTATACTAAACAGATAGAAGTGGGTTTTCAGTCTATATAAGACTCCACTTCCTCACTTGTACTCGGCTCAAGATTATGAAAACCTGGTCCACGCCTCCTCTCTCCACACATACACTCTTGATAGTTTATCCCCTTAGGGTCATCTAGTGTAAGGTTCACAACATACACATAACTACATCACTAACACAATGGTGATTCACACACATTAACCATAACGTCTTACACATGGTATTTATATACAGGGTATAACACAATCATTACTTTCACGAGTTACGATACATCACATTACCACATCCTGCACCCAAAGTGCAATCACTATACACTAGGGATCATACTCACCATATGCCCCTAAATCATGACATGAACCATCACATATTACATGAATTATACGTATGAGGAACACAATGTCTAACCTTACAACATATAGTCAATTGCAATACAACACGATGATGCACACAACTAATCACAATACGGTGATGACATCACGATAAAATTCCATTCACTTTACATCAATTTTGTCATGCAATACATCAATACACCTTCACATCACATAAATCCAAAATGTTTTAACCCTCTGCAATCCACAATAACATTCCATTCACAAACAACAAGGTGGTACATCACACATAGATTCCTCATTGAATCAACAACATAGAGAGTGAATACTCTCATCACAAGCACATCAATATGATAACAAATACGCACTAAGTGACATGCACCACATGTGCTTCCATAAGGTCACAATTACGACATAGTTCACATAACAACATATATCACATTACTCTTCCAATATCCACCACCATCATGCAAAATCATCACAACTCCAATCCATCCTAGAGGTTCAAGAGCATGAACCTCGCTCTGATACCATATGTAGTGCCCACATTTTACACACACAATTACAACAGTAAAATACCAGGATAATTTTTTTTGACTTACATTGCTCACTACACACAACACAACATGGGCTCAAGTACATAAAACTCGACTCACATACAACAATCACATAAGTCATCGACTCACATAGACACATGAAAACAACATAGGCATGTCGATGCCACACTTTTCCCAATGAATGAATACTAGCAATGCCCCAACCACAGAAAAAGAAGACTCAAGGATAGGCAAACCCACAACACATCTTTTCTTTAATTGTATTTTAGTTACGATTAACATTCCAAGAACATTATTGTGCAAGGATAAATTTCTCATTTGTCCACCGACAGATTCTTAAGTTCATACCATGGTTAAATTATCATTCACCCCTTTTAAGTTGGTTTCTTATTCTTTACAAAAGTTTCCATAACTTGCATACTTATTTGGCATAGTTCAAAAGCATATAAAATACTTAATTATCTTGTTCTTATGTTAAGAATATTCTTCTCGAACATATATTCAATTTCTACCTTTTTATTCTTACAACTCAAGTGGATGTGACTTGGTGTCCATAAAGTGATATTAGGATTTAATGGAGATTTATTTACAAGATAAATTTTTACCACAAAACATTCTTCGATCACGGAAAAGTTATTTTCCTACCATAGTTATTCTAAATCAATGACTTAATGAATTCCTTTTTATATTTATATATCTTTTGTTTTCTCGTAGTTTGATCACAACAATGCAATTCATATTCTTTAAAACACATAAAGATATTTAATTGAGTTATAAGGTCTCCAAGAGTGGCATTATCCTAACCTCAATTCTCATTTTTACTCTTATATGCTTTATTTTTCTACGTCACATTATGGTCTTATTTTTAGCATTGTCTTGTAAAAGGAGTTACGAAGTGTTTGTCTAACCTCTTGAAGACATGAATGATTAGAAGACTTGAAGCTACACATGAACCCTAAGTTAACATCCAAATCAACCGAGGTTTAGATTAATTCCAACTTCACCTAAGGGTCTACCCCTCAACTATATATGAGTTTTAAGTGAGAGGACAAATTTATGCTAAACCACCTTCCAGAAAGGACCAAGGTGTTATGTTGAGAGAAACCAAGGTAACACATTTAGCTGAGTGGAGCTAAGGGTTCATTAACAAGAGTTTAAGGACCTAGAACAACTAAGTCACAACCTCCATCCATGTCATCTAGATCCAACAGGTTTTCACTCGATGAAGAACTTTAATTTTAAATCTATCTTCGGATGAAAAGGTAGTCCACTAGGCTATGAAGGAGGAGTTAGCTCTACACACTCCAAGAAAAGTTTGATTGTGTCACTCCTATAGACATAGGTTTAAGACAATGTCACTAAACATACTGACTAAGATGATAAGCCCATTCTGGGTTCTTGTTTACTCAAACTAGGAGGTTCCATCGAGTGCAGAGTTTAAGTTCATTCTATGGTTTTCAATGTCTTCTACGGTAAGGAGTATCACACATGAAAACAAGTTATGTCCCGATATTGAACAAGGGTAGAGTGTTTCGATTTAATTCTCTTTATTACATTTACAAAGTATGAATGCACAAGATGACTCATTAATCATTTATTGAACACTAAATATGCACTACAAGATATTACTTCAAATTTCATTTACCTTATATAAATATCAAACCTTTTTACCATGTGTACTATGAATCAAAATTGAACCTATGATTAAATGCACATTTCCTAGATGTCCTTGAACTAGCATCTCATACATAACAACAAATTATCAAAATAACCTTCTGTAACATGAGACTACATTATACATTTATTCATTTAACAATGAACTATATAAATTACAATGATAATTAATGAATTACACATCACCTTTTTGTCATCATTCTTTCATCCTGCAAAACCACGTGAGCATGATATCAGCGATAATTCATTGGCATGGCATCCACCCTAATCTAACATAATTATCATTTTTCATTTTTCCATTTACATATGATAATAATTACAATTTTGCAATCAAAATAAAAGGTTTAGAGACATGTATTCATTACATTTCATTTTACTTCATTTTGTAACCAGAGAGAGAGAAAAAGAAGGGAAGAGAGAGAAAACACCATTTTGTCAAAAGTTCTATTTCACACAACAAGTTACACTATAGAGTTTTAAACAGTTATTTACATGTGTTAAAAGTTTCCATGGTGGTTTGGCAACCCTACGAGGGTCCCGCAACTTTCTATTTTTACATTTTCTCACTAGCTACAAAACATTCAAAATGGGCTCGGAGGCTAAGAAACCGCTTCCAAAAGTTATCTTCCAATGAGAACGCACACCACGATTAACTTTCTACGTGTCCCCAAGATATACCAAGAGTTCATAGAAACTGAAGAATTGGGAAAAAGTGAATGGTTTGCGTTTGGCGGCTAGTTTTCCGGGGCCACTGGTCAGTAGTTGACCCATTGCAAATGAAAAAAAGTTAGCTCGAGGGCTCAGAAAACCACGTCCAAATCGACGTTCGATGGATGAGCACGCAACGAGACACTTCCTACAATTTCCCTATATAAGGAGAATTCATCAGAGTCGATGGGACTGAGAACTAGAAAACCATTTTCAAATGGATGACAAGTTTTCTAGAGCGACAAGTGAAATTGGTCCAGTTTGACCTCGTCAAACTACGACCGAGAGGCCTACAAAATGGATTTTCCAAACTATCTAGAAAAGTGTTTTTCCCTAAACTTGAATGTTCCATGCAATTTTCTAGTATAAACACTAGAGGTTTGTGAAGATGGGAAATAATTTCTCTATCCAGGTTTCAAATGGCGGTTCAAAATGAAAGCCAACTTTCTAGATTTAACAACTTTCTACTACTATAAACCAAGTGTAAAAGAGGCTCCTATAAGAGCATCAAAAAGATCACATATGTTTGTTCGGGGTCAATCCAGAGGTCAAGGTGACTCCTCACATAACAAGGTACACGAATGAAGCTTAACATCTCATTTTTAGAGTTACGAAGGGTACTTAATGAGTCTCGAAAAATGCAAAAATTAACTATTTAAAACAGGAGATGATCAATGTTATTACTGGAAAGTCAATTTTGTCTAGAGTGATAAAACAATGTTGTAGTGATCCAGTTGGGTAGGAAGTTTTCTACATCACCTCAAAATGAGGGTGGAAGTTCATGTTTTAATGCAAACGAGTTATTTTGACTTCGTGAGTTACAACACGACATTTCATTATTTTTGCAACGAGTTGAAATAAACATTTAATTGTATTAAAATCCTAATATTTTAAAATTCTATTAAGTTGTAAAAAGAGAACTAAAGCATGAGAATTATGAGAGGTAAGGGGAGATGAACCATGCCTGGGAGGAATGAAGCTGGCCAAAGGGTAGAAGTCGAGGAGTTGACATCGCACCGATTGATTTCACTTGCTTGCAGCCACAGAAGGAAAAACCAAAAATAGCATCCATAATAATGTCAAAATCAGTGGCCAGTTCTATTGGAAAATCCTCTGGTGGTAAGAAAGGAACAACAAGTGCCTCCAGTTGAGTAAAAACCCCATGGTAAAGAGGCTTATCAGTGTGTTTGGGATAGCAAACAAATGCCATGTGTACTATGAATCCATTATGTGCATATCCTGCAATCATGGCACTCCATGAGACCGCATTTCTTTGAGGCATTTTGTCAAATATTTCTCCTACCCTATGTGTATGCTTTTCTCCAATTGTATAAAATGTCAAAAAACCCTTTTCCATAATTCTTTGAAGGATGTCCATACCCAATTTAAAACACTTATTTTGGCGCAGCTGAGAGGGTGTTGGAAAAGGTTGTTAAGTGTTGCTTTACAACTGCCAAATACATTTCCTTCAAAGTTTCAAAGGCCTTTACAACAAGCTCATCTATGAATACCTTGAAACCATTGCATTCCATGAGATGAAATATCGACGAGGCATTTCTTTGAAAATGAACAAAAAAACCCAAAGCACATTGATTTGTGTAAAATATTGACCAGAGCATTAACAACTACCACTCGGCCTATTTCTCTACCCTTAAAAGAATTTGTTGAATGATCATGATTGCTCCAAAGATCCCCTTTTGACACAGGTTGGAAGGATGTGGAAATGGTAGGAAACCATACGCCGTCGAGTGCAAAAGAAGAAGAAAGCTTATGAGATTATTATTTTCTTTATTAACAAACCCATTTAAGTGTATAACCTACATTTTTCAGCCGTAGCGCTATCGGAGAAGACACATTTCCTTCATGTATTCTCCAATAGAGACATCCCTACCCGCGCATTTTTCTAGCTTTAATGACAAAACCTCCTCCTTCGGTTCTTCATTGGACAAAAATACTCTGATGCACTCTTATCCTTGGCTCACGCAGAGAGGGAACATGACAAAAATCACCCTGGTTTTGCTTTTGCCGCCGCCCCCAAACTCGCCCATTCCCAAAAGCATAAGACAAACCCTAACTAAATGTTTTTGAGCTTTTTTGCCCTGCCTCCATTTTGTTTTATTTTATTTTATATTAAATTATATATGTATATTTTTATTGAATTAAGTGACATATAAGCTTATGCGTTTCCCTACATTTGCTTATTGGGTCTATGACATATATTTATTTATTTTTAATTTTCCTTTTACAATTATATTTAATAATCTTCCTTTGCGTACAACAAACAACACAGTGACAAACAAGAATCTCCTTTCATCCCAAAGGCGTTTGAAACCATTTCAAGTACGCATACATATCCAAATCTTCTCATTAAAATAGGTATACATAAAAAAACAATACGAGAGGAGACTCGGTCGGCCAAGGTAGAACTAGTGGTAGGAGTTCGAAACCGGACGCAAGACAAGGACTGACCACGATGTCACAACAAGAGACCATCTTCTTTGCGCGGACCGAGGCAACCAATCCAAACAATAAAATCACTAATCAAAATAATAATATTACTATTATTTTTTTATTACTATTATTATTACAACTTAATAATACTTTATTAATCGTATTAACAAGGACCAACATTTAAGCTTGACCAAAACAATAATAGCAAGAATCGACAATTCGAAAGAATAATTATTATTATGTAGGTGTTCCCTCTAGTTGGTCACGCCCCAACAACATCAAGTCATCCTTCAAACCACCTATCGAATTTGTGAAAGAGATTTTTCTTAACAAGGTAATCGAAAAGGCAAAGCCAACAAGGATCAGCAGGAGCACAACAACGTTAAACACTTAGGAAAATGGTTGTCAAAGAATAAAAAGAAGAATGAGGGACGGGGCATTACATTATATATATATATATATATATATATATATATTATTCTTGATATTTTCATATCTTGTCAATATTAAATTTCAATGAAATTAATAAGATTAATAGTTGATAATAATAGATGAATATTATTATTCAAATAATAACAAAAAAAAAAACAAGTATATATATATATATATATATATATATATATATATAATATTGAACACAATAGCTACGTTAAGTTATCATTTATATAAACAAGGAATTTGTAAATAAACATTCCTATGTAATTGTCTCAAACCTAGTTTCCTTTTTTTATATAAGTGGGAATGAGTATATGTGTAATTAGTCACTTGCACCATTAAATGAATCCCTTTTATTTAAATTATTCTAAGGAAAAATTGGGACAATAAAAGAAGTTCTTCCACAACTCACTCTACAATTTGATGATAGAAGGTGGGATGCTTTCATTTAATCGAATGGTTTTAACAACTATTTCTCAGAACTAGGTTTATAATAGATTATATTTTAGGCCCTTAAATTTATTATCTTTTAAGGTAACAAAATAATCATTCCATTTCACAAGCAAGAGCAACCAACAAAATACTTGTTTCTTTCAAAATGGAGTCTAACAACTTTACAATATTTTTAGAAATGAAAGTATATCACATTTGAGAAACAATGAAACTACTTAAATTAAAAGGAATGCATATCCATTTCAACTCTATTAAATTTTTCCTTTCACCAAGACAAATAAAAATTGATAATTTCTTTTCACAAAACTAACCCATTTGAAAATATAAGTCTATTAAACAAGCACTCTTAAAGAGAGTTCACAATATAAAGGGTTTCCAAGTATTACAACAAATTTCTCCCAAGCTTACAAATTACAAACATCCACTCAAGTGGGGATAAAAGAAAATGAACAAATTACAACAAGGCTAACAACAATTTTCTTTCAAGTCTTCAATATGCATGTTCTCTCCACAATGGTAGCTCCAAACTTGATTTCTTCAAACTTCACAATGGGATCACAAAACAAGGAAGGGGGAGTAGGCAACACTCTCCACCCAACCTTAAATCCATTAAGAGGAGAAGCCATCCCCTTAATGGCCCTTGAGCCCTAACCAAGGAACCATGAGGAGCATTGAGAAACAATGACAACTTCCAACAAAGTGGCTTCACAACAAACAAACATACAAGACATTCAACTCAACCAAGATAACATATCCAACAAGTTGCACATTCACAACAATCCAAAGGTTTGAAGATCAAACAAAATAGAGAAAGGGATATGGGAGACTGTAGTGTCCACTTCGATTTGACACTTTTGATATTGATCATGATACTGCTGACTATATTATGAACATTATTATAGTTTTGATTTAGTATGGTGTTAGATGTCAGATCATGGATTATTGTTGACTATGATTCATATATGATGTATAATGATTGTTGGAGACATTTTATATAGATGTTGACATGCTGTTGGATATGGTTATATATATTTATGGATGTTTCGAGGACATGTGATATTTGGTTATATTGAGTAGTAACGAGAAAATTGAATTTAAAATTGATGATTATATAGTTGTTAATGAAATTGTAAGTGATATTGTTGATTTTCTGGATGTTGTTGTGATTCATATAGATATTGATGATTTTAAAATTATATTATATTCATTTGGATGTTTGATATGGCCATGAGGCTGAAGGGGTATTTGCATTGTGCAAGTTAAAAATATCACAACAAACATCAGGGGATTGGAGACCAACCACATTGGAATTCTAGATGAATTCAACAAGGTCACCATGGCAACATGTATTGTTCGTGTGTGTGTGTGTGTGTGTGTGTGTGTGTGTGTGTGTGTGTGTGTGTGTGTGTGTGTGTGTGTATTGTTAGGGATTCCCATGGGGGAATCACCTTAAAACGTGACCAAGGGTTATGTGTATTTATTTATTTGGTTCCTTTTTATTGATGTTTGTATGTGCTTATTAAGTGATGTGTTCACCCTTTTTATTAATTATTAATTGTGGTAGATGAATGTGAGTAATCATATTGTTAAGAATTAATAAATCAAATTGGGACATAACAAAGTAATTATTGGAGTTGTTAGATCTTGTCTTACATGTGTAAGTATGTGTAAGAGATGTGTAAGTTGATTTTGGAGTATGAAACACTCCACCTTCTTTGAAATTCAAATTTTTCCTTGGAGGCTGATTTTGGAGGCTTGTGGGACAAGTTAAACTTGTCCCATACCTCTTAAATTTGCATACCAACCTTACCTATGGTTGGAGAGTCTAAATTTAGACCTTCTTTATGCATTTTTGTAAGTCAAGTTGTATGTTTTAATTGCACTTTCTTACATGCTTTTAATTTCAGTCCTTTGGGGTGTGGGATTGTTTTGGAGTGTGTAAGTAAGTTTTCATATTATTCACCCACCTAATTTTATTATGCCTTGAAGATTGAAGTTGACTTATGAGTTGGAGTATAGGATGTGTGATGTGGCATCCCACTTAGATCCACATCATCCTCTTCTCTTCCCTCTCTATATATTCGAATTCCTTGTCTTGTTTTGGGGGTTACTTGAACTTGCATTGCTTCATTTTGGGTGACTTATTTTGGTTTTAATATTTCTTGCTTTTGGAGGAGATTGGAGATGGTTGCACACTTGTTGATTGTTGATCTCTTGGATTGATTTGCATTGGAGGGATTTCTATTTTGAACTTGGAACAACTCCATCATGAAGAGGTAAGAGCTTGGCTCTTGGAAATGCTCTTCTTTCATTTTTATGCTTATGTGAATGGCTGAGTGTTTGAATGTGCTGTTTTATTTGTTGGCTGGTTGGGTAGACTTCCTAGGGATGGTGTAGGAGAAGACTATGGGGTATTTTGGGGGACGCATAAGTGTTTTGGGGAGGTATAAGTGTGGAGGGAGTTGGGATTTAGGTTCCACTTTACAAAGAAATAGCTTGCATTTATTTACTTGTTATGGGGTGAAATAAGAGGTTGGGGAGGCATAAATAAATGTGAGGAATAAGGGGTACTTGGGGAGGCACAAGAGCATGCCAGGGATTTGAAATGATAGATATTTTGGTAGTTTGTTCTCAGGTGGTGATACATATTTCTCCTTTGGGAGGCATAAGTAGCATCCCCCATAGTTTCTTGCTCCTTTAGCTCGCATGATGAAGCTCGAGTGTTGTTTGTTGTTTTGTTCTATGGTTGTAAAGTGCAACTTTGTTTTGGACTGTGTTTTGAATGAGAAATTTGTCTTTGTGTTGTGGAAGCCTATTGTTTCCATGTTTCGGAAAACATCTCTTTTTACATTGTGGTTTGGGCTCGAGGGCCAATGAAGAAGGATGACTTCTCCTTTCATTAAATGTATTGGTTGGGTGGAGAGCATTTCCTTTCCCCTTGTTATGTTGTGATCAAATTGAAATAAAGAAAATGGAGGATATTCATGTTGTTTTTCTAGAGTAGAGGAAAAAGACAAGTTTGATAGTCCTTGTTGAGATTATTCTTATTATAACCCCTTCCCACTTTGAAGTGGATGACCTTGTACATTATTTGTGATGGAAAGATGTTTTGTATTGGCTATGAAAATTGCAATTCAAAATGTGAAAGAGATATACTCTGTTTTCTATTTTTGAATAAATGTGGAAGAAATTGTATTATGTATATTGTAATTGAGGAAGAAGACAAAGTTATGATAGTCCCTTGTGAAACTACTTTTGTAAACCATTTCCCCACTTGATGTGGATGACAATTTAATATACATTTTGTGCTGAAGAGTTACTATGTTTTGGAAATGAAATCCCCTTTGAATGTGAAATAAATATACTCTGTATTCTATTTGTAAAAAGGAATGTAATGAGGAGTTGTGATTGTAAAGTTGTATTTGATCAATAAAAAAGAAGCTGTAAAATAAATATTTTCAATTGAATAGATGTTGTTTTACCTTATACAATGAAGTTATTATTGTTTGAAATCTTCTTTGAAAATGTTGTACAACTCTTTGTTTGAATGTGGGAAAATGTATTCAGAATTATTGCATCCTCTGTGTTTTGAAAAGCATTTGTTTGGAAAGGAAATAGAAATTGCTTTCTTGTTTGTACATTTCGATTGAGGGAAATAGAAAATTTTAATATTGGATTAGAATGAAATCATATTTTAAAGTTTGGTAAATGTAATGGATCAATTCGAGTTGGAACTTGTAGAGCTCTATTAGATGATTTTCAAAATGGAAAATAATTATCAGAAAATGTGCAGAATGACCCTGCAGACTAGGAAAGACATTTGAAACTTTAATACAATCTAAGAAATATCAAAACGATCCCAAAAAAACTATAATACTTAAGAAATTTTCATAGAACCTTTCAAAATCGAGCTCAAACATTTTCTCAGTCATTTTTGTTGTTAAATTGGGGAAATTTGAATTGATCTTCAATCAAAAATTTAATCCTTGAAATTTATCCTAAATTCCTCTAAGATCAATCCTCCATGTTTTTTTGGCATGTTGAGAAAGGAAGGAGGTCGAATTGAACAAATTTTTAAGTCAAATGTTACCAGTTTTCATTTTATAAGCCTGCAGATCATTTTCTCAAAATTAACCCCTTAAAATTTATCAAAATAAAATTCCTAAGGTTTTTGTACAAAGAGGATGTCGAGAGATTTCCAGAAAGTCCTCATTTTCAAAAAACCAAGTTCCCAATCAAAAGTTATGGCCTTATGAAGTTTTTACTTCATTTCGGGCTCAAAATAATCTAACTGTCAAATTTTAAATGAATAAAATATTCTTGGGCAGACCCGTGGGCTAAAAATTTCCTTTTTTTTTTTTTTCCCAAAAGGTGCAAAGTCATGAAGTTTCCCGCCACTCCGCTAATCTGCAAGCCTTCTTTTCATCTAAAAATGATCTAAGTCCAAAATATTGATTTGAAAATTTTTCCTCTATGGCCACGCCACCCTTTAACAAATCATTGATCGACACATGGCTTCATTGGGCATTAGCAGAGGCCGGATTGATTTTAACCTTAAGCGCTTTCATAAATAAATTTTGAAAGATTTGTAAGTTTTCTCTCAGTAGCCCGCCAGCCCTGCACCAATCAGTCTTGCCACATGGCTTCACGAGGCATCGGCGGAGGAGTGGACCCTTTTAAGCCTTAATGCTTCAAAAACATTTGGGAAATTTTTCTAAATTATCCCCATCGGGCCAGTAACCCATAGCATATGGTTGGCTAACACATGGCATCTTCTCGCGTCGGTGGAGGTGCGGGTTCCTTTCGACCTTTTTGCCTTTCCTTTTGAAAATTCAATTTTTCCAAATGTTCCCCGCCAACCCGTTGACCTGCAGCCAATAAGGAGCTTCCATGTGGCCTCCTTGGACATTGACAGAGGTGCGGGTGTAAAATTTGCTTTGTCTCAAAAGGGAAAAGTGCTAAATGCCTTCCTTGCTCTACCGACACGCGTCTAGGAAGATTTTTCTTCCCCGCTCCGCCAGTCCGCTTTTCTCCTCTAGGAGAATTTTCTCTCCGAAGTCCACAAGCCCAAGTTGGGGAAAATTTCTCTCCGAGGTCCTGTCCACAGGCTGAGTTGGGAAAATATTCTCTCCCAAGCCCACAAGCCTGCTCTTGGCAAAATTTTCACCCCAAGTTCCATTAGCCCATAACTTGAGAAATATGAAGAGTTAGAAGGACTTCATTATATCACTAGAAAGGTGAGGAAATTTCCTATCTATTGGGAATGGTTTTAGGAAGTTTTGAGCATGTTAAATATAAGAAAAATCAGTTTCAATCTTTTAAGAGAGTTCGGGAGTGGGTAAGTAAGAAGTTACTCGATGATTATAAATATGTATTCTTTTCCCCCACTATAATTAAACCTTGCTCTTATCTTAGATCTTGTGGAATTAAATGCCTTGGGTATTTAAGTTTTTAGTCCCTTAACCCTAAAATTTTAATCAAGGAGTATTTAGCTAAAATGTCAATATAATCAAGTGATTAAATTAATACCTAAGGAGATTTGAGCTAGGTTTGGACTTATTACACTTGTTGCTTTATAATATGTAATTAGTAATTATTATAATGGGAAAAGTTATTAGTTGAATTTAATTGTCCTTTAGACTTTGGTTGTTAACACTTTAAAAAAAATTATTTCATAAATTTCTAACTAAACCTAGGTTTTTCATGAGTCTCCAGTGGGAGATTTTAGCGAGCATTACAGAGACCACATCCTTAGGCCTCCCAAGTGAAGTGGGAGTCTTACCCTAAGCCTCCAAGTGCACAAAATAATCACACAAACTCCTTATCTCTCCCTTACAAGCATGGACAAAACCATGATTTCCTTTTAACTCCCCATTAAGTAAGACTCCCATTCACACTCCCACCAATTGCATGCCACACTAAAACTCCTGTTCCCTCCCAAACAGCCTCATAAACCCTTCTCCCACACCCAACTAAGGTCTACTACCCAACCAACACACAAACATCCTCACAAGACAAAACAAATAATTTTACAAACACAACATTGCATACAAATAAGAAAAATAACATAATGATAAAAGTGGAGAGCCTACCTCTCCATCAAGTTCCAAAATAAATTCCACAAGCCTCTTTCCAAGCCAAAATCCAAGCACCAATGAGCTCAAATTCCAAAAGTGCACAAGAAGATAAAAGAACAAGTAACCCCATTCCAACCAAAAATTACCAATAAATAGAAATGGAATGTGAGGATGATGAGGTGGCTCCATGTAGGATGCCACTTCATCATTCCTCCATCCTTACATTCTAGTCAACACACCTAGACCAAGAAAACTAATGCATATACAAGGACTATTACAACCCACATGGCTCAAAACTTGAACACCATGCTTTCAAAGGACATAATAAATTGGGTTAGAAAGAAAGTGCAATAATTTTCCTTCTTTTACACTAAAAAATGGATAAAGAAGTCAAAAATAAGCTTTCCAACCCATAGGTAGGGTTGTTGGGTCAATTTAAGAGGCATGGGACAAGTCTTGCTTGTCCCACAAGCCTCAAAAATGCCCCCAAGTCAAAATCCGAATTTTGAACTTGGAGTGGAGTAAAACACTCCTAAATCAACATAAATTTTACTTACACAAGGACTACTAGATCTCATCATAACTATTTTTCACATCTCTAATTTGGTTAAATAAAAATAAGAAGGTTTAAAATTAATTAACACACATTTACAACATGCTAATAAGGTGACAAAATTTCTAAATTTAAATTCACAAAACATAAATAAAGCACATGCAAAAATTAAAGAAAGGGAACACAATTCACCCCATGGCCACATATGTGAAATCACCCTCAGCCCCATAGGAGAACTGTTGGTGCTCAAAATAGTATCGCACCATTTTTCCTTTGAAATCTTTTGATTTACAACTTCTGCTATATTTTCTCCCCGTGTTGTGCCCGAGAGGTCTTTGCCTTACTTTGGTTGCTATTTTCAATTTGTTCTTGGGTCGAAGACCACGTATGGATCCATATTTGTTTCCTTGTTTCTCTATCTCTCTCGAAGAGGTCTGTAATTCGGTCTCCCATTTTTGTTAATAAAAAAACTTGGGCTTTCCTCTTCTTTTTGTTTTCCATAGTCGGTATTTTCTGCCCTTGCCATTTTTTCCCTAAATAATTGAAGAAAAATAAATGGATGTAGCTATGAGGAATGTATTTGAGCCTTGTAACGTTTATGAATTCTTCTCGTCCTTAGAGAAAATTTTATCTCCAACCTCGAATGATTGTTTTTCTACATTTTACGGTGTGACAAACGTTTCTCCTGGTCAAATTTGTATCCTTGCATCAACAAGAAACATGGCCTCTTTTGGTTGGACGCGGCTCAACTGGGTACTTCAAAAATTCTATGAATCACCTCGACTTAAAAATTTGTCCACATGGAGGAATGAAGCTCATTTGAAAGTTCACTTTTGGGTTTGGCCTTGAAGTTGCATACTGGGAGGACATGTGGAGGTTTCCACTTTTTTCTGGGCTTAGAATTTTTTATGCAAAGTCTAGTACAGTTTGGTGAAACAAAGACACATGACGAGCCCGCACTCATTCGTGGTCTTTTCTTTGCACACCATTTTGAGATTTTGCCATGAAGACACGTGGAGGCTTCTGCAGCTGGGTCTTCCCATAGTTGGTCATTTTCCAAAATATTTTGGGAGGTCTGGGACACATGGAGGAACCGTGAATGTTTGGGGACCGACCCTTGAGTTTCATTTTAAAGAAGTGTCAGGATGACACTTGGAGGCCTCTGCTCACTTTGAATTTTCCTTGGAATTTTCAACACCCAAAGGAGATTTCCTTTGGACTCGACAAATGGTGCTTTCTCACTGAGCTTCAAGCCTTTAAACAATTTTTTTGGGGCAGGACATGTGGCGAGCCCACCACTCTCTTTAGGGTCTCAAATTTTTGGGACTATCTCAAGATTCACCATTATGATGAGTGGCAGTTTGTGTAAAGTCAAAATGGGCATGGAAGTGGACCATCGGGGTAGCTTATAATTTTTGCCTCTTATTCTCAAAGGGGTTAAAATATCAAAATGGCTCATGCAAACCCAACAAAGGATCGGTCAAATTTTGTTTCAAGTTAAAAGGGTGGGGAGGCGGACCATCGGGAGAAAAGTGGGAAATTTTCCTTTGTGGGAAAAATAGTTAAAAGTAAAAAAAGAAGCATGGTCTTAGTACCCAAATTGATTCTCCCTCAATGTCTGAGAAACATCACAAGTTTTGGCAGGAAGCTTAGAGACAGATAGATCATGGTGAGTCATTTTGTATCCGGGGATGGGATCTAACTAGCCCTCTGTCACTCAGATGTGGAGAAATGGATAGCACCCTCAAGAGGATTTTATCTATCCTCACTATTTTAGGTTGTGCCTTTCAACCAAGGTAAGAGAACCCTTTGTAGCCTGTTGTTTATGGAGGATATGGAGATGTCCTTCCTAATGAAGTTTTTAAGGATACCTTGAAGAAAATATGATCAATGCAACAAAATCTAACTCTCACGAGTTGTCACTCTAGATAGTGGAGATATTCTCTAGGCAAGGTTCAGGCTACTAAAGACATTTGGAATCCTGATTGTTTCTGTATGTTTTGGTAATAAAATTTATGCATTTGTATACACACATGAAAATAAGGGATAGTATGTTAAGGATTAGTTGTTGTTAAATAATTTTTGGTGGGAGGTGAGGCAGAATAAACCTTATTTTCCAAATCTATGAGAACTCTTACAAAATGGAAAGTCTGGATAATAGAATGTTAGAATAGCTAAAATGTTCCTTTAACCAGAATATGTACTTCAATGGAGGCCCATATTAGCACTTTTTCACACAATCTATGAGATTTTAACATGAAGGCTTGAGTTAGAAGACCCAATAAAACATCAAAATCTAAGATCAATCACACCTGAGGTACACCTAGAGGCTTACAAACAATCTCTGTCAACAAATGAAAGAAAAGTGATTTTAAATCATTTATTTCACTCCCAGATGAAAGATATTATGAGAAATGAGATTGCAAATGCCACTAAACTGTCACAAGGATTGAGACCTATGTGATTAAGACATATTTTGATACAAGATTGTAATAAGAAAAAGAAAAACTATTTATAGACATTTAGAAATGAAACAAACACATTTTTCTCAAGATCAACACAGAATAACTCGAGTTTGATTAAATTTATCACCAGGGGAAAGTATCTAGGCCAATCTTAGAGATTTTCAATGGCTGTACACTTGCAACCACCTTGACACGATCAAACTTAATACAAAAGAGATATAAAGGATTCTCGAGATGGCATCTCAAAAGACAAGCTTTATCGAATTTTCCTCTTGGGAATTTTCTTCGACCTCTAACACTCTAACCATTTGCACATAAAATTTGTGTGATTTATAACATTTAAAAAAAATCCCCTTTTCCCCCAAAATCTTGCCATTGAGTGCTACGGTGCTCGCCATATCTCACGATTGCAAATTCTAGAATCAGATCTGTAAAAATTCACCAGTGCTTAGGGGGAAAATCTCTTTGAATATGTCCCGCATTCAACTCCTCCTTCTGGTAGATCAGTATTTCTTCAACTCACCAACCACTTCCACCCCTAATCCTATCAAATCTGGTTCCTTCGCAAGCTTAGGAGAAAAAAATGGAAAATCATATCAACCCCGAGAGTCGACCATTTTAATGGTGAAAGACGTCTCTAGATTTTCCCACCAAACTCTCAGATATCAACATTAACTCTCCCTCTATTTGGTGTGTAGGAAATAAAAGAAATCATGATGACTCGCACTTCTAGGAATGTTTCAAGAAATGGGGGAAAATCATATTTAGACTCTCAACTGTCTTTGTTGATCTTTACTTTGAATTTGGGCCATCCACGTGGAAGATTCAATTTAAAATGGGCCTGGGTGTTTCCTTTGACCTTTTACAAACTTTTGAAGAAATGGAAAAATTCCACATTTTGTTTCGCACCTCGCCCTTGAGAAATGAGCCTGACACATATCCTAAGGTGGGTCCTAATGGAACTATGGCCAAATTCTGCTATTTCACCTCATTTTTGGAAAAGGGAAAATTTTCCAAGTTTTCCCCATAGCTCCGCCCTTGAAAAATGGGCTCATACACGTGTCCCAATGTGGGTCCTAGTGGAACCATGCTTCCTTTTTCACTTTTAACTATTTTCTCCCAAAAGGATTTTTTTCAAATTTCCCTCGAGAGTCTGCACCACCGTTGTTGACTGGAGCAAGAGTTTACCTTTCCTCTATTGGGCTTGTGGGCCATTTTTGTATTTTAACCCTTTTGAGCATAAAAGGCAAAAATTCTAAGTTTCCCCCGATGGTCTGCTTCCTCGCTCTTCTAACTTTTCAAACTGTCACGCATCATAATGGCGCATCTTGAGATGGTTCCAAAATTTCTAGACTTTGAAAGAGTATGGGCTCCCAACGTGTCTTAGCCAGATTTTTTTTTCTAAAGGCTTAAAGCTCAGCGGAAGGTGCCATGTGTCGAGTCTGCAAGAATCTCTTTTGGGTGTTGAAAATTCCAAGAAAATGCAAAGTGAGTGGAGGCCTCCAAGTGTCCTTCTGGTGCTTCTTTAAAATGAAACTCAAGGGCCGATCCCCAAACATGCGTGGTTCCTCCACGTGTTCCAGATCTCCCAAATTTTTTTGAAAAAGACTAAGTATGGGAAGACCTGGTGGAAGCTTCCACGTTTTTCCCTAGCACAATTTCAGAATGGATCCCAAAACAAAGACCCTGAATGAGTGCGGGCTCACCACGTGTCCCTGTCCCGCCAAACTATATTAGCTACATAAAAATTTGTCTAAGTTTGGGAAAAGTAGTGGAAACTTCCATGTTTCCTCCCGGTGTTACTTCTAAGTCGATACCAAAAAGTAAATATTCAAATGAGCATCATTCATCCACGTAGAACTAATCATGATATCGCTGATTATATTATGGACATAATTGTGGACCTTATTATAGTATGATGTTAGATGTTAGATCATGGATTATTGTTGACTTGATTAATTTATGATGCATGATGATTATTAGAGACAATTTTGATATTGATGATGATACACTATTTGACATGGTTATGTTATGGATGTTGTTCGGACATGTGATATTTAGATATTGTGAGTAGACCTAGAAATGGAAATTATTGGATGATGATATAGTTGTTGATAAAACTGTAAATGATATTGTTAGATTGCTTTGATGTTGTTGTGATTCAGATATTAGATGATTTTGGGATTTATATTTATATTATTTTATATTTTGATATGGCCACGAGGCTAAAGGTAGTATTTTTGTTTTGCAGGTAATATATCACAACAAACATTTAGGGATTGGAGACTAACCACATTAGAATTCTAGATGAATTCAACAAGGTCACCATAACACTAGTATTTATTTTGTGTGTGTGTTAGGGATTCCCATGGGGGCATCAGCTTTAATTGTGACCAAGGGTTTTTATGTATTTTATTTTATTTTGGTCCCTTTGTTTATGTTTGCATGTGTTTATTTTGTGATGCTTTTACCCCTTTCATTAATTATTAAATGGTGTGTAAATATTGTGAGTAATCATATTGTTAAAATAAATCAAATATGTCATAAGAAGGAAATTAATGAGAGTTGTTGGCCATGATTTAAAGTGATATAAGTATGTGTAAGAGATATGTAAGTGATGTGTAAGTTAACTTTGAGTGTGAAACACTCCACCTTCTTGGAAATTCGAAATTGTCCTTGGAGGCTGATTTTGGAGGCTTGTGGGACAAGTTAAACTTGTCCCATACCTCTTAAATTTATTTACCAACCATACCTATGGTTGGAGAGCTGAAATTTGACTTTTATACTTTGCGTTTTTGAGAAGGTAATTTGTAGGTTTTAATTGCACTTTTCTTACATGTTGTAATTTTAGTCCTTTGGGGTGTGGGTTTATTTTGGAGTATGTAAGTAAACTGTCATATTATTCACCCACCTATTTATTACGCATTGGAGAATGAATTTGACCTTGTGTTGGGGTTGAGGATGTGTGATGTGGCATCCTACATGGATCCACCTCATCCTCTTCCCTTCCCTCTTCTATAAAATTTAAATTCCTTTCCTTGGGGTTGCTTCACTTTTGTGACTTGATTCTTGGGTGAATTATTTGTTGTTTTTTTGGAGCACTTGCTTTGAAGGAGTTTTTGGAAGATTGTTGCATGCTTTTGCTTGGCTGTTCTTGGATTTCTTGCATTGGGACAAAGCTTGTTGTTTTAGAACTGGAACAACTCCATCATGGAGAGGTAGGAGCTTGACTCTAGAAATGCTCTTCTTTTATGAATGTAAGTGTTAATTTATGAATGTTTTGGCATGTTTGTGGGCTTTTGGGTAGATGGCATAGGAATGGTGTAGGAGAAAACTATGGGTTATATATTTTTGGAGGCACAAGTGTGTTTTAGGCAGGTGTAATGGTGGAGGGAGTTGGGATTTGGGTTCCACCTTACAAATAAATATCTTGTATTTCTTTACTCGTTATGGGGTGCCATAAGAGGTTTGGGAGGCATAAGGAAATGTGAGGAATAAGGGGTACTTAGGGGAGGCATAAGGGCATGACAGGATTTGAAATTATATATATATATATATATATATATATATATATATATATAGATACATACATATATATATACATACATACATATATATATATACATATATATATATATACATACATACATATATATATATATATATATATACACACACACACACACACACACACACACACACACACACACACACACACATATACATATATTGGTGGTTTGTTCTCAGGTGGTGATACCCATTTCCCTTTGGGAGGCATAAACAACATCCCCCATAGTTTCTTGCTCCTTTGGCTTGCTTGATGAAGCCTCAATAATGTTTGTCATGTTTTAATGTAGTTGTAAACTACATTCTGTTTTGGACTATGTTTTTATTGTGAATGTTGTTTGTGTGTTTGTGGAATCCTGTTGTTGCCATGAGTTGGATCACATCTTCTATTGCACTATGGTTGAGGCTCAGGGGCCAATGAAGAAGGATGGAATATCCTCTTCATTGAATGTCTTGGTTTGGTGGAGAGCATTGGCTTTCCCCTACTTTTTTATCACAATTTGGAAGAATGAAAAATATGAATGTTGCTATTCGGAGCATGGAAAAAGATAGTTTGATGGTCACTTGTGAAATGAAATCTTATCAGAGCCCCTTTACCATTTGAAATGGATGATCTATGTATTAATTATCATGGAAATATACTTTGTATTGACAACGGAAGTGGAAATTTGAAATGTAAAAGAGTTAAACTCGTATTATGTGTTGGAAAGAATGAGACATGTTTTGTATGTTGTATTTTCAAATCAAATTGAAAGGAGGTTGTAAGAGTTTTCTTTGAATTAATGGAAGTGCTTGCCTTGTTCATATGATATTATTTCCATTGGAAATATGTACTTAACCAGCTCTATGAAATCCCTGTTTGGAAAGTGGAAAAGTGAAACACGTGAAAAGAAAATGTATTATTTTGTCTTGTATATAATATATGTTTTTGGAAAGAATAAAAGAAGGATGTTACAAAGTTGTCTTTTGGAATCAATAAATGATGTATCACCTTTCTCAAATTACACAGTGGCATTGAATCGATCTTTTAAATGTAATTGAAATCTCTGTTTGAAAGAAAGAAATGCGTATAAAGGAAATGTAATACTCTGTCCTTTGAAATATGTAAAAATTGGAAATCAGAGATGTATTATAGTTTTTGAATAAGTTGAATTGAATCAACTAAATGTATTAGATTTGAATTGGAACACATTATAATACTTGGAAGAAGAAAATGGCAATTAAACCCTTTTAAATTTGATCTCTGCTATGTAGTTTCAAAATGGCAATTACTTTACCTAAAATGCACAGTTCAAACTGCAACAATGAAATAATAGATTAAATGATTAAATTGAAGTATTTTTCCCTAAACGAATCCAATTAGACTAAAATACTTAAAGGAAACCTTACAAACCTGGCCCAATCGAGTTCAAAGTTTTCACAGTCATTTTTTTGTCAAGGAATGTAAATGCTCAAATTGCAAATCAATCAGAAAAATTGAAGCTTGAAATCCTTCTTAAATCCATCTAAGAACAATTCTCCATGTCTGTTTGACATGTTGAGAGAGGGACAAGAACAAATTGAACAACTTGAACAAGTTAAAATTTACCAGTTTCCACTGTAAAAGCCTGCAGAACATTTTCACAAAATTGACCCCTTAAAATTTATCAAAATAAAAAATTAATGATCTCTTTGTAAAGAGGTGTTGTCAACTCAAAATTCCTCGCTTCTTAAAGAAGTGAACTCTCAAAATTTTGAGTTTAAGTGTCTTCTCTTATAATTTGAAATTGTTAAAAGTCGTGAAATTGAGAAAATCTACATTTTTGGGTCATTTTGTGTGTTTTTGGCTCTGTTCGGACATTTTTGTCCCAACTGTCCCCAAGTCAAAATGTGCGAGTTGTTCCATTTTCAGCCGATTCGCCCGAACCGCGTACTTCGCGCACTTTCGTCCCAAATGTCCCAAACTTTTCCGGACCCATTGTAACCTTTTCACCCGATCCAGCCAAATCACGTACTTCACACACTCATGTCCCGCGTGTCCCAAAAGGCATTTGTGCGTCTTTTCCCCACTTCGCTCGATCGGCCGAGCCGCGTGTTTCACGCATTCGCGTCTCACATGTCCCTAATGAACCAAGTGCCATTCGTGCTAGTTTTTGCCGCTCTACCCGAATATCCGGCTTATTTAAATTGGTGGGTATGTATTAAATGTGCATTCATGGCCTTTCTCTCTCCTAAACGGCTATATAACGAGAAAACCCCTTTGCATTTTTCACATTGTTTCCATGCTATCCTTGCTCGAACCCTTGCAATCTAATTCCCTGCGCGTGTATCCCTTTTCTCTGTAATTCCTTCCCGAGTTTAGGTTGTGGCTCTGTTACTATCAATATGAAGATCGAATTCTAGGGACAGGAACAAATTTCGCCACTAGAATCTATCGTTCCCAATATTGGGGACAGTGAAGCTCGGCATCTTGACTTCAGCGATTTTTGGGCGAGGGTAGCAGATGCAAACCCTACAACGAATGGCACAAATGATTCACGATAGCGGTTTGGATTTTTGGGAGGTTTCCCGATCTCTCACAAAGGCAATCGATATTGTGCTTTTGTGTGAGCTCACTTCGACCCTGATTCGAGTGAATTAACCAATATACACGGGGAACTCATCGCCAAGCTAGACGCTACCGCCATTAGTACCGCACTGAGAATCCCAGAGATGGATAATGCCATAGTCATTTCCCGGGATCAAGCACAGGCTCTGTTCAATCAAGACAGTGACAAATACAAGGCGTGGGTGGTGAAGTCCTGGCTGAAGAACCCTAAGAAGGGAGCCTCTCACCTGTCCAAAACTCTTTTCCGGGTAGATTTTAATGAAGAATTGTCTGACTTTATAATTCTACTGGCTCGGGTTATGGGTTTGCCCTCTACCAACGAATTCCACTTCTGGATGTGCCCGCTCATCAGCATGGTGTGCGAGGGAACACAAAATATCAACTGGGCAGAGATCATCAACATGAATTTGGCAGAGCAGCTGTCCAATGTACAACAAATGAAGAAGTTCTACATGACTTCTTACCTGATGTATACCCTGGCAGCGTCACGGTAGTGGTTTGGTTTTTCCTACATTGACACTCACAAAGATGATCCAGTATATGCCTACTGCCCGCAGTTCACCCTGGAGACCAGCAATCGTAATTTCAGAAGGGTCAATGACACTTTCACCATGTACGTGGTCAGGCTGCTCGAAGGTGATACTGCCAGGAGATTTTCTGATGAAGCCATGAATCTGATATCACGCTACGGTGCTTATTTCATACAATTCAGAAAATTCTCCTATATCAAGGCTCCCGCATGAGAGCACCCCTCTGAGGCTTCCCATGTTCTGCAATGATAAGATGGCTTTGATTGAAGTATGCAGGAAATTAGACAAACTGCACAGAACCTACAGAGACAAGAAGATTTCTGGTTTGCACTTTCCCATCTCTTTGGGAAATTACACTTGTAAAACAGCCCTGGATGCACAGAACATAGAGAGAGCCCTGGTCCCTATCACCGTTCATTTCTTCAAGCCAAGAACCTGCTTCGACTTGAAGAAGTTCATTGAACAGAACATCAAGATAATCTACCATCATAGGGCAGATACAGAAGACTACTGGGCTGACTGTGCAGATGATTTTGAGGCCAGGAGAAGGCATTATGGTAGGTTCTCCCTGCAATTGATCCAAGAACTCGGCTTGTACCAAGTTCTGAAGGACTCCAGGATGAAAATTCTGATCTATACTCATATGAGTATGACAGTGTGATTAAGCACACCCCCTTGGAGGACTTGGATTGGAACAGGAAAGAAAAAGATGATCTGGCTGAGATCCTTGCTCCAGTCTTAGTCAGGACTAAGGTCTGGTTTGACAGGAAAGTTTGAGAGCTCAGAAGGCACTCAGGAGAATCCTCTTCCAAGGATGTTTCAACACCAAGGAGAGAGGCATCAATTCCCAGGTCAGAAACACCAGTGCAAACCCCACCTGCCTCATCAATACAAGGACCTGCAGCTTCCACTCCTTCTTCATCCACTCAAGTGTACCAGAAGAAACTCAAGGAGGTTAAGAAGGAGCCTGTGGAAAATGATCCTCAAAGAAAGCAGGTAGAAGTGCCTATGGGACCGGAGAACATCATTGTTCTCAGTGAAAGTGAAGAGAGTGAAGTGCCAGCCCCTGCGAATGCTCCTGAAGGTCCAGCAGATAAAGATAAGGAAGTCCAGAGCACTGAACTTCCAAGTGCTATTGATTCTTCAGCAGCAATTGTATCCAGCGCCCTACTCACATCTCAACTTGAGACCACAGCTGCGCAGACCTTGAGTGTCATGAGCTCTCTGTCTCGGCCCTCTTGCCCCTCCTGCTGATTCCTCTTCCTCTTTTGCGTGGGTGCAACCTTTGGTTGACAATAGGAAGAGAAAATTTTCCTCTCGGAGCTCAGGGTCAAATTTTGATGCTGTCGCAGCCTTGTTGGGCACCACTCCTTCTCGTGCCAAGAAAGCCAAAACCACCTCCAGAATAGTGTCTGATGCTCAAGGTCAGCAATTCTTGGAGATTGCTAAGCCTACAGTGGACAAGTCAGAGCAGGACTTGCAGCATCTGACTTAGAGCTCTCAAGAATTCCAATGGGAGAGTCTACTCCTGAAGGTGAGATCCATAACCTCCAGGAAATGGTCACACGAGTCATTGGGAGGGTAGAGAAAGGGTAGAAAACTATTGAACAGTTGGAAGAACAGGCCCAAATTCTCACAGGTTTCATCAAGTCTCTTTTGTCTAAGGACAAAGTTTTGGACCCTACTCCGTTGACCACTCTTCCACCACCTATAATTTTGAGCCAAGATGAAGTACAAAGTATCAAAGACATGCACAAGTATTCCATCTATGGCAGAGCTATGGAAGCCATGGTGGATGATATGCTTGTTGCAGGGTTGAACTTCATCGATGAGGCTTTCAAACTCCATGGAAAAGTGAACAATTTGCAACAGAAGCTCTCCTTTACTATTGGGTTCATGGATAAAGAACTCAAACTCTGGAGCAGTTGCATAGTAGACCTCCGCCTTATGGGAAAGACAGATGAGAACATCTTACTGGCGAATAAGGTTTTTGATGATGCAAAGGATAATCTGTCAAAATCCTGGGTTTACAGCGTGGAGTGGAAGATCAAAGTCTTGGAGGAGGCTTTGGGAGAACTGAAGAACAGCTGGCAGAAGGGTGAAGCTTTCAAGACACTGGTGGTCTCTGCTTTCAAAGACATACATTGTCATCTTCAGGATGAAACTTCTGGTGTTCCCCTTTCCTTGCAAGAAATCAAAGCTCAATTCAGAGCTTTTGTCAAAGATAATTTGTTCAAGGAAAGCTCCATCTCCAAAGAGAAAATGAAGGAGATCTGCTCTCTTCAATCTGCCATTGAAGAAGCAAATAAAGATTATCATACTCATGTCGAGTTTGATAAAGAGATGGAGAAGTGTCTTGGATTTTGGACTCAGTCTACGGCCAACACGTCAGTCCCTCATGGCAGAGACATAGCTGAGGCGTTAAAGAAGTTCAGGCAGTGGATTTTGAAGTCAGTGGGTCCCTCCCAGTAACTCGCCACCTGTCTTCTTCTCCTTATTCTTTTCTCTTCTTCCCTTTCTTTTTCCGTTTTCTTTGTAAAAAGTTGAGGTATTGCGGTTGGCAGTCCTTAACTATTCTTGGTTAAAAGAAGCGGTTACGAAGAGTAACTGATTTGTAAGCTATATAATGGCCTCTCTACGCCATTCTAA
Organism: Taxus wallichiana var. yunnanensis; assembly: GCA_018340775.1. Taxonomy (NCBI): domain Eukaryota; kingdom Viridiplantae; phylum Streptophyta; class Pinopsida; order Cupressales; family Taxaceae; genus Taxus; species Taxus wallichiana. The sequence goes on along the minus strand of CM031236.1, from coordinate 111,414,500 downwards.
AGGGAGGAAGAACTTGGCTTATTTTCCAAAAAGTGTAAATAGATCATAAAGAAATCAATACAGAAGGACTTTCCATTCTTTGTCTATCTGATCTCTGTTATCTCTAAGCTTTCATTTAAATTTTGTGAAGATCATTTGTCTCCAGTTTGTTAGTCTTGCCGATTGCATACTCTTCAACTTTGCAAGCACGGTGATCTTGTATAACCAAGAAGGAACTTTGTGTCCTTGATTAACGAATCTGTGTTACGTTAAGAAACTTTGTGTTCTGGCAGATGTTATTTACAGAACTTTGTGTCTTTAAATTCCATCTTATTTATATGATACGAATGATCTTGTTTTCAATTCACTGTAACTTCGCATACATAAAGAATTACTCTGTTATCTATAATTCTGCATGTTGCCTTTCTGCTCATTCTCGCACTCTCATTCCTCAGTCCTTTTGTAATTGATGATCTTTATAAAAGACACTTTCGTAATATCCAAGTTTAACCAGAAAATCATATTTTGTATATTTGTAAATAAGTTTGTTTCTGAATAAGGGAACCTCTCCCATTAAAGAGGAGGGACTTCTTGTCCCCTGACTGTTGCTCTTCGTAAAGTCCTATTTGACGACCAACAGTTTTTGGCGACTCCGCTGGGGAAAATCATATTCCAGTTCTGTAATTTTTGATCATCTTTTGATCTGGCGACTCCACGTTTTACTCGAGGGAGAAGGGCCCTTGGTATTGAAGATTCTCAGTTTCAGATTTTGGAGCAGCAGGGTTTTCCTTTCCCTTCAATAAGAAATAGAAGGACTCGTTTAACAAGCACTCCACCTGCTCAAGATAGAATTCCTATGGGCGGTATTCCTTTGAGCCAGCTAGCCCTAATCTTCGAGCTTTGATTCTTACCGGTGTTAGCATTCCTCTCCAAGCCATTTTTCCAAGAATGGCGGTACCATTGCCCTCGGGTCATCATGTCGGGCCCCTCGAGGTAACCGGAAGAACTTTCCTAAGTTCAAAGGTGATGGCAAAGTGCATCCTGATGAACACATCGCAGCCTTCATTGTTGCGTGTGGAGTCCTGGGAGTTGAACATGAAGACGTCTCCGTGAGACTGTTCGTTGAGACTTTACAAGATAATGCTGCTGATTGGTTCTATCACCTTCCGGCTGGCACTATCACTAGCTGGGACACCATGAGAACTAGGTTTGAAAACCGTTTCAAACCAGCAGAAGATGTGCATGCCTTGCTAGCTCAAATCTCTCAGATAAAGAAAGATTCACAAGAGCCCATGAGAGAATTTGTGGCCCGATTCAACAGGCTAATTAATAAAATTCCGGTAAATACTCGACCTGTTGATCAAATCCAAAAATGTTTCTTCCTAAATGCCCAAACGCCTGAAGTTAGCTATGCGCTGAGAAGGGCTAATCTCGCAACATTGGTGGAGGATCAAACTCTTGCTGTTAGTGTCGAGGATGATTTGATCATGTCAGGGAAGTTGAGGAGAGACCCTTCCAAATCTAAGTCTGCTGCTTCCTCCTCCTCCACCCCTGGACCTAATACTGATCCATTAGTTCAAAAACTTGCGAATGATCTCATTGCTATAAAGAAACAATTGGCTCAGCATGCTCCTTATGCAGATGTTCCAAGGAGGAATTTCCAGCCCAGAAATCGTTTGCCTGCCTCTCAAACAAGATTAGCACTTGAAGGACCTCCTGTTAAAGTCCCTGTCAATGCGACCTGTGAAGTGGAAGAACCAGATGATGATGAGGATAATGAAGCTTGCGAGGAGTTTGTGGAAGAAGTTGATGATGAAGCAGACGAACTTGAGGGATCTCGAGTAAATTTCTTCACCACTGAGGGCATTGATGATGGAGATGACTATGATGAAGTGGTAGCAGACATGAATAGTGAATCATTTGCTGTCATGACTCGAGAGTAGACAAATCAGAGGGAGAAGGTGACATCCCCCCAAGAAATTTAAGGAGCAGTCGGCAACTATCCCTGTAATTGCGAAAAGAGGATCTCCTATCCCCACTTCATCTGCACCAAAGGTGAGTCCTGTCAATCCTACTAGTAAAGTTACTTCTTTTTCTCCTAAAGTTGATAAGCCTAGGATTTCAAATGATGATGGCCCGTCCACTTCTGGGTCTTTTGATATTATTGATCATCTGAAAAAGACTAAGGTTCAAATCTCAGAGGCCGAGTATTATCAAACCCATCCCAAAGCTTTTGCCAAAATGATTCAATTTGTTAATTCCCATTCCAAAACCACCTCTAAAGGCCTTTTACCTACTCCTTCTTCTGCACCACAGCCTAGTCTGGTAGCTGTTGTCACCTCGCCTAATGACAAAATTAAACCATTTTATGTAACACTTCTTATAGCTGGTCATAGGCTCAGTAATTGTGTCATCGACTCAGGAGCCTCAGATAATGTGATGCCTGCTAAAGTAGCTCATGCTTTAGGCTTGACCCTCACACACACTTATGGATCTTGTTACTCCATGGAGAGTAAAGAAGTGCCCCTGGTCGGAAGAATTAAAGATGCACAAGTGGCTTTTGCTGCTTTGCCTGAAAAGAGAGTTTTGGCTACCATCTTAGTTGCAGATATTCCTCCTTCATACGGGATGTTGCTAAGTAGGAACTTCTGTAAGGATGTGGGTGGAGAAATCCAAATGGACTGGTCACATGCACTCATACCTGTCAATGGACAAATGAAGAAATTGCTGCCTGAGAAGCAGTCTGAGTATATTGTGCAGAAAACGGATGATCCTAAAGCAAAAATACTCTATGAGGATATGGGTCATGGCAACTACATGATTATGTCTCCTGACGAAATCCAACTCCCCAAAGTTTCACCTAAAGATCCTAATGGTGTTTGGATTTTAGAGTTTGATGGAAGTTGTTCCTCAGCTGGTTCTGGAGCTGGTGTCCTACTGGTGTCACCTAAAAGAAGCCTACATCCTTTTTCATTTAAGTTGCAGTTCGAAAATACTAATAATACAGCAGAGTATGAGGCTCTCATTCTTGGACTACAAGTGGCCAAAGAACAAGGTGTAAAGAATCTTCTGGCTCGTGGTGATGCAGAATTGATTGTAAAGCAAGTCAGAAGCCTTTTTCAAGTAAAAAATGGAAGGTTGAAACATTACCGGAACCAGGTTTGGGATTCCATTGAATTTCTTGATGCTTTCTCCATTGAGGCAATACCTAGAGAAGAAACAAGTAGGGCTGATTCACTAGCAGTCTCAGGGTCACTACTGATTCCTCATCCTGACTTCTCTCAGGACAAGTTCACCATTGAGATGGTCCATCGGCCTAGTGTACCTGATAATACCAACAACTGGCAAGTTTTCAATGACGATCAACACTTGCTTTCCTTCCTGGAACTCAAGGGTAATTTTGAATAATTGTATTTTGAAGGAAGTGACAACCTACCTCGTGAGAGTGTGCCCTTTGACAAAGCAGTCACCCAAGGAGAAGAAACAGATCAGGATGGATGCATCAATCTCAAAGGAAACAAGATTCCTAAAGGGTTGGTGAGTTTAGAGGAACTATTTGATAAACATGACGGTATGTGAAGTCTAGAGCTTCCACTGGACCTCAGCAATCAGCTGAACATGACAAGATTAATATTGGGAGTTCTACTGACCCTAAGCTAGTGAATATTGGAAAATGTTGCACAGCCGATGAGAGGAGAAAAGAAATTGATCTTTTAAAGAGGTATAAGGATGTTCTTGCTTATTCTTATGAAGATTTGAAAGCTTTCAAACCAAAAGATATGCAGCACTCTATTCCTCTTAAGCCTGGAATTAAGCCTTTCAAGCAGAAACAAAGGCAATACAACCCCAAAATAGCTGACACCATCTTTCAGGAAATACAGAAGTTGTTGAAGGCTAAAATCATTTTTCCCATTCACCATTCAACATGGATTGCAAATATTGTGCCTGTTAGGAAGAAAAATGGTGAGATCCGCATCTGTGTTGATTTCAGGAACCTAAATCAGGCTTCTTTGAAAGATAATTATCCTTTGCCTATGATGGATCAGGTCTTGCAAGTAGTAACAGGATCTGAAATGTTATCTATGCTTGATGGATTCTTGGGATATAATCAGGTAGAGGTTGATACTACAGATCAACACAAAACAACTTTCACTACTCCTTGGGGTACCTTTTCTTACAAGAGAATGCCTTTTGGGCTTATTAATGCTGGTGCCACTTTTCAGAGAGCTATGGATCTGGCTTTTGGAAGTTTGAAAGGGAAGTGTATTGTCATATATCTTGATGACCTGACAGTGTTTTCCAAAACAAGAGCGGATCATTTTGATCACCTAGAGACAGTTCTGCTAAGATGCAGAGAGCATGGGATTTCTTTGAATCCTAAAAAATCTATTTTTGTGTCACAGAGGGAAAATTATTAGGGCACATCGTTTCTAAAGATGGTATTAAGATTGATCCTGAACGAGTACAAGCTATCCAAAGAAATTCCTCTCTCCAACCAAAGAAAAAGGGCGTGCACTCTTTCTTTGGTAAGATCAATTTTTTAAGAAGGTTCATCCCTGATTTTACAGAGTTAACTTTGAATATTTCTCAGATGATGAAAGGGAAGCAAACATTTGGTTGGTCTTCTGAAGGAAAGGAATCCTTTGAAGGTATCAAGAGAGCTATCGCTAAAACTCCTGTTTTAGCCTGTCCTGATTTCAGCAAAGATTTTATTATCTATTGCTATGCCACAGATAATACCTTAGCTGTTGTTTTGACTCAAGAAGACTCTAACGAGCATGAGCTCCCAATTGCATTCATGAGCTATATTCTGAAAGATCATGAGTTGAAATACACCATGATGGAGAAACATGCTTTTGCAGTGGTTAAAGCTGTCAAGCAGTTTCGCTTTTACATCCTCAACTCTCATTCCATGGTGTTGGTCCCAGATACAACTGTTAAGTCAATTCTCACACAGCAAGAATTTGGATCCAAGAGAGGGAACTGGGTTGCTAAGGTCCAAGAGTATGACATTGACATCAAACCGACCAAGCTGGTTCGTGGAAAAGGCCTTTGTGAGCTCATTGCTGAAGGAGCTAAACATGAGTTGCTGGAGGAGAAAGTTGACCTTCCTACCATTCTGTTCCTTAGCTCAGTTGATGAATGGTATGCTGACATCACCCATTTTCTCACCTATGGGGAATGCCCCTCTCATTTAACTACCAAAGAAAAGAGGACTGTTAAATTGAGGTCAGTGCAATATGTATTGTGGGAAAATGCCTTGTTCAAGCGTGGGTTAGATGGGAGATTTTTGAAGTGTGTGGACAAGGAACAAGCAGAGAAAGTTGCTCTCAGCTTTTCATGATCAGGCATGTGGAGGGCACTATTCATCAACGGTTACAGCTCATAAGATACTCCGTGGAGGATATTACTGGCCTTCCTTGTTCAGAGATACATCCAAGTGGGTGGATAAATGTGAGGCTTGTCAGACCTTCGTGGGAAGACCTAAATTGGCTTCTTTGCCTCTCAAGCCAGTTGTGATTGAGGAACCATTTCAACAGTGGGGTTTGGACTTCATTGGTACACTTAATCCTACTTCTAGTGCTGGTCACACTCATGTACTAACTGCCACGGATTATTTCACCAAATGGGTAGAAGCTATTCCAGTTAAGAGTACTACTTCTGAAGTGGTGTGCAGCTTCATCAAAGAGAACATCTTAGTAAGGTATGGTGTACCTAATAAGATTGAATGTATAATTCTTCGAATTTCTCTTCAACTGAGATAATGGATTTCTACTATAGGTATGGCATCTCCCTGGCTCATTCTTCAGATTATTACCCTCAGGGAAATGGGCAAGCAGAATCCACTAACAAAAATCTGGTGACTATTATAAGGAAGTTAGTCAATGAGTCTCAATGAAACTAGCACAAGAAGCTCTACGATGCTCTTTGGGCAGAAAGGATCACACCAAAGAGAGCTATTGGAATGTCTCCTTTTCAAGTGGTATATGGAGTAGAAGCTCAACCGCGCCAAGAATAAAGTGGAACGCCAGACCTTGCATCTAATGAAGGTCATTGAAGATACTAGTTTCAGTGATGCTTTGGATAAGAGAATTATGTACCTTCAAAAACTAAATGAGGACAAATTGGTGGTTGCTAATAGGATATCTGTTCACCAGCAGAAGGTAAAGGTCCTGTTTGATAAGAAAGCCAGGTTCAGGGATTTCCAAGTTGGAGACACTGTGCTATTATGGGATAAAAGGCATGAACCTCGTGGCAGCCATGGAAAGTTTGATTCCCTTTGGCTCGGACCTTTCAAGATCAGACACTTTGCTGGTAAGAATTCCTTTTATCTTGATTACATGGATGGTTCTCCTCTCCCACTTCCTTATAGTGGGTAGTACCTCAAGTTGTTCAAGTCCTAGGTGATTAGGGAGTCCCTTGTATATTCTGTACAACATTTTTGCTTTTCTTTCCTTTTGTTTTGGTGTGTTGTCCTCTGTATTGGTCTGCTTTTTGACTCCGTTGCCCAATGGATAAGGTACTGGTCTGTTTCCCGAGTTTGTCTAAGTTCTTGCCTTGTCTCATTCCTTGAATTTATGCCAAGTCATCCCCAGAAGGAGCCAGCTGTTGTCCACTCAAAATTCCCTGCTCTTAAAGAAGTGAACTTTCAAAATTTTGAGTTTAAGTGTCTTCTCTATTATACTGAAATTGTTAAAAGTCGTGAAATTGAGAAAATCTGCATTTTTGGGTCATTTTTGTGTGTTTTTGGGCCTGTCGGACATTTTTGTCCTAACTGTCCCAAGTTCAAAAGTGCGTTCTGTTCCCCGATCGGCCGATTTCCCCGAAGTTGTTCCATTTTGAGCCCGTCGGAACTTTTCGTCCCAAATGTCCACAAATTAATCGGGCAAGTTGTTCCATTTTCTACGAACACACCGAACCGCGTACTTCGCACTTTCATGTCCCAAATGTCCCAAGTCAAATTGTGCAAGTTGTTCCATTTTCAGCCGATTCACCCGAACCGCGTACTTCATGCACTTTCGTCCCAAATGTCCCAAACTTTTCCGGACCCATTGTAACCTTTTCGCCGATCCACCCAAATCGCGTACTTCACACTCTCATGTCCCGCGTGTCCCAAAAGGCATTTGTGCGTCTTTTCCCCGCTTCACCCGAATCGGCCGAGCCGCGTGTTTCACGCATTCGCGTCTCACATGTCCCTAATGAACCAAGTACCATTCGTGCTAGTTTTTTCCGCTCTACCCAAATATCTCGACTTATTTAAATTGGTGGGTATGTATTAAATGCACATTTATGGCCTTTCTCTCTCCTAAATGGCTATATAATGAGAAAACCCCTTTGCATTTTTCACATTGTTTCCATGCTATCCTTGCTCGAACCCTTGCAATCTAATTCCCTACACGTGTATCCCTTTTCTCTGTAATTCCTTCCCGAGTTTAGGTTGTGGCTCTATTACTATCAATATGAAGATCAAATTCCAAGGACAGGAATAGATTTCACCACTAGAATCTGCCATTCCCAATATTGGGGACAAGAAAGCTCTCAAGATCTTGACTTCGGTGATTTTTGGGCGAGGGTGGCAGATGCAAACCCTACACCAATGGCACAAATGATTCACGATAGCGGTTTGGCTTTTGCTGGAGGTTTCCCGATCTCAGTACAGTGCGCTGATACTGTGCTTTCGTGCGGAGCTCACTTCGACCCTGATTCGAGTGAATTAACCAATATACACGGGGAACTCATCGCCAAGCTGGATGCTGCCGCCATTAGTACCACACTGAGAATCCCAGAGATGGATAATGCCATAGTCGTTTCCCGGGATCAAGCACAGGCTCTGTTCAATCAAGACAATGACAAATACAAGGTGCGGGTGGCGAAGTCCTGGCTGAAGAACCCTAAGAAGGGAGCCTCTCGCCTGTCCAAAACTCTTTTCTGGGAAGATTTTAATGAAGAATTGTCTGACTTTATAATTCTACTGGCTCGGGTTATGGGTTTGCCCTCTACCAACGAATTCCACTTCTGGATGTGCCCGCTCATCAGCATGGTGTGCGAGGGAACACAAAATATCAACTGGGCAAGAGATCATCACCATGAATTTGGCAGAGCAAGTTCATGTCAATGTACATCAAATGAAGAAGTTCTACATGACTTCTTACCTGATGTATACCCTGGCAGCGTCACGGCAATGGTTTGGTTTTTCCTACATTGACGCTCACAAAGATGATCCAGTATATGCCTACTGCCCGCAGTTCACCCTGGAGACCAGCAATCGTAATTTCAGAAGGGTCAATGACGCTTTCACCATGTACGTGGTCAGGCTGCTTGAAGGTGATACTGCCAGGAGATTTTCTGATGAAGCCATGAATCTGATATCACGCTACGGTGCTTATTTCATACAATTCAGAAAATTCTCCTATATCAGGCTTGCCGGCTATGAGAGCACCCCTCTGCGGCTTCCCATGTTCTGCAATGATAAGATGGCTTTGATTGAAGTATGCAGGCAATTAGACAAACTGCACAGAACCTGCAGAGACAAGAAGATTTCTGGTTTGCACTTTCCCATCTCTTTGGGAAATTACACTTGTAAAACAGCCCTGGACGCACAGAACATAGAGAGAGCCCTGGTCCCTATCACCATTCATTTCTTCAAGCCAAGAACCTGCTTTGACTTGAAGAAGTTCATTGAACAGAACATCAAGATAATCTACCATCATAGGGCAGATACAGAAGACTACTGGGCTGACTGTGCAGATGATTTTGAGGCCAGGAGAAGGCATTGTGGCAGGTTCTCCCTACAATTGATCCAAGAACTCGGCTTGTACCAAGTTCCCGAAGGACTCCAGGATGAAAATTCTGATCTATACTCATATGAGTATGACAGTGTGATTAAGCACACCCCCTTGGAGGACTTGGATTGGAACAGGAAAGAAAAAGATGATCTGGCTGAGATCCTTGCTCCAGTCTTAGTCAGGACTAAGGTCTGGTTTGACAGGAAAGTTCGAGAGCTCAGAAGGCACTCAGGAGAATCCTCTTCCAAGGATGTTTCAACACCAAGGAGAGAGGCATCGATTCCCAGGTCAGAAACACCAGTGCAAACCCCACCTACCTCATCAATACAAGGACCTGCAGCTTCCACTCCTTCTTCATCCACTCAAGTGTACCAGAAGAAACTCAAGGAGGTTAAGAAGGAGCCTGTGGAAAATGATCCTCAAAGAAAGCAGGTAGAAGTGCCTATGGGACCGGAGAACATCATTGTTCTCAGTGAAAGTGAAGAGAGTGAAGTGCCGCACTGCGAATGCTCCTGAAGGTCCAAAGCAGATAAAGATAAGGAAGTCCAGAGCACTGAACTTCCAAGTGCTATTGATTCTTCAGTAGCAATTGTATCCAGCGCCCTTCTCACATCTCAACTTGAGACCACAGCTGCGCAGACCTTGAGTGTCATGAGCTCTCTATCTCTTGGCCCTCTTGCCCCTCCTGCTGATTCCTCTTCCTCTTTTGCGTGGGTGTAACCTTTGGTTGACAATAGGAAGAGAAAATTTTCCTCTCGGGATTTCAGGGTCAAATTTTGATGCTGTCGCAGCCTTGTTGGGCACCACTCCTTCTCGTGCCAAGAAAGCCAGAACCACCTCCAGAATAGTGTCTGATGCTCAAGGTCAGCAATTCCTGGAGATTGCTAAGCCTACAGTGGACAAGTCAGAGCAGGACTTGCAGGCATCTGACTTAGAGCTCTCGAGAATTCCAATGGGAGAGTCTACTCCTGAAGGTGAGATCCACAACCTCCAGGAAACGGTCACACGAGTCATTGGGAGGGTAGAGAAAGGGCAGAAAACTATTGAACAGTTGGAAGAACAGGCCCAAATTCTCACAGGTTTCATCAAGTCTCTTTTGTCTAAGGACAAAGTTTTGGACCCTACTCCGTTGACCACTCTTCCACCACCTGTAATTTTGAGCCAAGATGAAGTACAGAGTATCAAAGACATGCACAAGTATTCCGTCTATGGCAGAGCTATGGAAGCCATGGTGGATGATATGCTTGTTGCAGGGTTGAACTTCATCGATGAGGCTTTCAAACTCTATGGATAAGTGAACAATTTGCAATGAAGCTCTCCTCTACTATTGGGGTCATGGATAAAGAACTCAAACTCTGGAGCAGTTGCATAGTAGACCTCCGCCTTATGGGACAGACAGATGAGAACATCTTACTTGCGAATAAGGTTTTTGATGATGCAAAGGATAATCTGTCAAAATCCTGGGTTTACAGCGTGGAGTGGAAGATCAAAGTCTTGGAGGAGGCTTTGGGAGAATCAAGAATGGTATTTGGCGTAAGGGTGAAGCTTTCAAGACACTGGTGGTCTCTGCTTTCAAAGACATACATTTTCATCTTCAGGATGAAACTTCTGGTGTTCCCCTTTCCTTGCAAGAAATCAAAGCTCAATTCAGAGCTTTTGTCAAAGATAATTTGTTCAAGGAAAGCTCCATCTCCAAAGAGAAAATGAAGGAGATCTGCTCTCTTCAATCTACCATTGAAGAAGCAAATAAAGATTATCATACTCATGTCGAGTTTGATAAAGAGATGGAGAAGTGTCTTGGATTTTGGACTCAGTCTACGGCCAACACGTCAGTCCCTCATGGCAGAGACATAGCTGAGGCGTTAAAGAAATTCAGCAATGGATTTTGAAGTCGTGGGTCCCTCCCAAGAATCGCCACTGTCTTTTCTCCTTATTCTTTTCTCTTCTTCCCTTTCTTTTTCCGTTTTCTTTGTAAAAAGTTGAGGTATCATGCGGTTGGCGCCCCTAACTATTCTTGGTTAAAAGAAGCGGTTACTAAGAGTAACTGATTTGTAAGCTATATAATGGCCTCTACGCCATTCTAAAGGGAGGAAGAACTTGGCTTATTTTCCAAAAAAAGTGTAAATAGATCATAAAGAAATCAATACGTAGGACTTTCCATTCTTTGTCTATCGATCTCTCGTTATCTTTAAGCTTTCATTTAATTTTTTGTGAAGATCATTTGTCTCAGCTTGTTAGTCTTGTTGATTGCATACTCTTCAACTTTGCAAGCATGGTGATCTTGTATAACCAAGAAGGAACTTTGTGTCCTTGATTAACGAATCTGTGTTACGTTAAGAAACTTTGTGTTCTGGAAGATGTTATTTACAGAACTTTGTGTCTTTAAATTCCATCTTATTTATACGATATGAATGATCTTGTTTTCAATTCACTGTAACTTCGCATACATAAAGAATTACTCTGTTATCTATAATTCTGCATGTTTCCTTTCTGCTCATTCTCACACTCTCATTCCTCAGTCCTTTTGTAATTGATGATCTTTATAAAAGACACTTTCGTAATATCCAAGTTTAACCAGAAAATCATATTTTGTATATTTGTAAATAAGTTTGTTTCTGAATAAGGGAACCTCTCCCATTAAAGAGGAGGGACTTCTTGTCCCTTGACTGTTGCTCTTCGTAAAGTCCTATTTGACGACCAACAAGAGGATGTCGAGATATTTCCAGAAAGTCATCATTTTCCCAAAACCAAGCCCTCTATCAAAAGTTATGGCCTTCTGAAGTTTTTTCTTCACTTGGTGTGAAAAAAATTGAGAAAATTTTTTTGTGGCGGGCCCGCGGGCCTACATTTTTCCCTTGGAGCTTTGGAAAGCTTTTGGAAATTTTTTCTAATTTTTCCCCACCGCCCTGCCAACCCACCAAACCATAACCAATCATGGGCTGCCATGTGGCACCATGAGGTGTCAACGGAGGGGCAAATCTCTTTTAAACTTAGCGCTCTTGAAAAGTTTGGGAAAATTTTCCAAATTTTCTCCACCAGCCTGCACCCAATTAGAGGCTTCCACGTGGAACAATGAGGCATCTGCGGTGGAGCATTCCCCTTTTTCTCTTTGAGCTTTGGAAAAATTCTAGGAAAATTTTCCAAATTTTCCCTGTCGCCCCGCTGACCCACAACCAATCAGAGGCTACCATGTGGCATCCCAAGGCATCGGCGGAGGTGTGGGTGAATTTATCCCTTTTTGACATCGGGGCGCATAAACTTATTTATCCCCACCACCTTGATTTTCTCACGTTGGCTTAGGGGACACCACATGTATCTTGTAGACTTGTAGGGGTGCAGGCGCAAAATTGAATTCTCACCTAGCACATGAAGTTTTCCAAAATATTCCCGCCACTCCGTTTTAACCGCGTTGGCTTAGAAGGCGCCACATGTCCCTGGCGGACTCGTGGGGGCATGGGCACGAAGTTGGAGTTTTTCCCCACATGGGAATATTTTCAAAAGTCTCCCGTGGCCCACCGACCCACTTTTTGCGACAAATTTTCACTCCTGGGCCCATAGGCCCGCTCTTGGGGAAACTTTGCACCCCAAGGCCCGCCGGCCCATAACTTGAAAAATATGAGGATTTAGGAGGACTTCTTTATATCAATGGTAAGGTGAAGAATATTACTATACAATGAGAGTAATTTAGGAAATTTTTGAATGCGTTTAGTTTGAAAAAAAAAAAAGTTGAACCTTTAATCCTATTAGAGAGTGGCTATGGTGAGGAATTACCATCTGAACCTTCTAACCCTAAAATTTAGACCTTATGACCTCTAATAATTGTTAATAAAGGAAAAGTATGTTCTAGTGAATTAGAATTGTTCTGGAACTTGTTAGTGACAGTTGTTGCCTTGTAACCTGGTTATAGACTCTTTTAAACAAAAACAATTTATTCCATAATTTTCCTAACTAATACTAGGTTGTTCTTGGGTCTCAAGTGGGTTGTTTTTAGCGGGCGTTACACTTGGTATCAGAGAAGTGGTTCAAAATATTGGGCCATTGGGAACACTAGAAAACTTGAGACATGAACCTTAAATCTAGCACACTTTTAAATCTAGAAAACAACTTAGTTTATAAGTTACATATTTTAGTAAACATGGAAACTGAATAAAACTTAGAAAGGTGAACTAACTCTCACCTTGGTCTATGTAGGAAGTGTAAATGGGATGAGGGGTATTTTCACATAAACCTAGACTTACCACCACCAAATCATGTTGTAGTAACCATCCTACCCCAGATTTTGTAGACTCTTTCAGATGTTAATGCTGCTCTCACGCAGAGGATCAATAGGATGGCATGTATCTATACATGATAGATTCCCTTCCATTGAGGGTCATGTATCACCTCGACCTAGTGAGGAGCATGGAGGAGAGAACTCCAATGTAGATTCATCTAGAGCTAAGTCACCATAGAGGGAGTAGGGTGACCAAATTTCAGGACATAGAGAGAGGTCTCAGAGCCCTAGGCTTAGGGATGAGCATATAGAGAGACCTAGAGGCCGTCGGACACATCGCAGATCACATCGGGAGATCCTAAAGCTTCAGCCATCACATTATTCTCGGTGACATATGTGGATTTCAGAAAAGGCCTTATTAGTGAGCTTGAGCGGGTGCTTCAAGCTTTGTCCTTGTTCTAGTAATATGAAAGCTCGTGTTGTGATCCATCTACTAACCGATGGAGCTGGTTTCGTGGCGGACAAAGGTGTACAAGCTCCATGTTGATTTTAAGATAGTTACTGGGAGCTCTTTGAGGAGAATTTTCAAACCAGATATTTTTCATGGAGGTTCATACAACAAATGATTGATGAGTTCTATGACCTCGATGGGCATCTCTCACAAGTGGTCGAGTATGAGAGTAGATTTCTAGATCTACTCCAGTATGTTGGTTATATGCGGGATGAGGAGTTATAGATTCAAAGGTTCATCCGGGGCCCGAATCTAGACATTAGAGGTGTAGTGTGGATCCATTGTCCACAAACATTAGCTGAGGCCATCGAGAAGGCTTATATAGCAAATGAGACTTGGGGAAAGACCTAGAAGGATAGAGATCGAGTCCGTAACCGCATACGTAAGATGCGGGACAATAGATTGAGGGGTTTAGTACATATTCCTCGTGGTGGAAATGGTTCAACGTAGTCATCTTTTAGGCCACATCGCAGCAATGGTAGTAGTTCCTCCCACCTTATAGACTCCGCACAAATATTTTATGCACAGAGAGGTCAAAGTATGGGGCCTCGTCCTAAGGGCCCCATCAAGACACAGGGTGCCCAGAGAGATCACTCAAAGCAGGAGCTTGCTAGTAGAGACCTCATTAGACCATAGCTAGATCATCGTGATCAACACCATAGACTCCAAAATCTTGGCTGGACCTACTACACAGGGGAGAGGATCAGACAGTTGTTTTGGTTGTGGTGTTATTGGAAATTTTTGGAGAGACTACCCACATAACCCTAATAACAAGGGTAAGACACAGATCTTAGAGCCTATTGTTGGTGATATGGGGCATAGTCATAGGATGTCTGCAATGGTCAAGAATACTATTATTGAGACCACATGTAGCATTGGTGGTATTTCTACATCCATTCTGTTTGATTTTGGTTCTTCTGATTCTTTTATTACACCATCTTTAGTAGAGCGATGCAAGCTAGTAGAAATTAGGTAGGGTCATTGTTGGGATGTTGAGATGGATTCTGGAGCCAATATCTCTATAGACTCCTTAGTTAAGGAGTGTGTGGTAGATTTGGAACCTTTCACCACTACCACGGATCTCCATATCCTTCCTTTGGGATCTTATGTAGTCATCTTGGGTATGGATTGGTTGTCGTTACATAGGGCCAGGATGGATTGTTACCATAAGATCATATCTTGTGTAGATGATTTGGGAGTTGAGTCAGTGTTTCCAGGGGTCGAGACCCGTTTCCATTTGCACCATCTCTGTTATGCAGCTTAAGTAGTGTGTGCAACGGGGTTCTCGATTGTATGCTATAATAGTCAAGGATGATCAGAGGATGGATCTAGTGGACCATCACTAGATGATCATCCCATTTTTAGAGAGTTTGCAGATGTCTTTCAAAGGTAGATATCAGGGTTACCACCCCCATGTGAGATTGATTTTCATATAGATTTGGTTCCGGGAGTAGAGCCTATCTCATGAGCACCTTATCGAATGACCACACGAGAGCTATGTGATCTCAAGTTACAACTTGATGGCCTTTTGGAGAAAGGCCTTATCCACCCTAGTGTATCCCCTTGGGGTGCACCAGTGATCTTTGTAAAGAAGAAGGATGGATCCTTGTGGTTGTGTATTGATTACCGCCAGCTGAATAAGGTAACAATCAAGAATCGTTATCCCCTTCCATGCATTGATGATTTATTTGATCAGATGAAGGCAGCCACATTTTTCTCTAAGATAGACCTTAAGTAAGGCTACCATCAGCTGAGGATTTCAAAGGTGGACATTCATAAGACTACTTTCCATAGGAGATATAGCCACTATGAGTTCACAGTGGTGCCTTTTGGTTTGACAAATGCCACCGTAGTGTTTATGAGTTTGATGAATGGGATATTTAGGACCTTCTTGGATCGCTTTATGCTCATCTTACTTGATGAATCTTTGATTTACTCACGTATGCATGAGGAGTATGAGGGACACCTTTGCTAGGTTCTTTTGTCTCAAGTCGGGAGTAACAAATTTACGAGAACTTGGAGAAGTGTGCATTATTTTTCAGATAAAGGTGTAGTATTTAGGTCATATCATATTAGGAGAAGGTATCACCGTCGATCGTTCCAAGATTAGAGCTATTATGGATTGGCCTCCACCCACTATTGTGATTGAGGTGCACAAATTCATGGGATTAGCGAGTTAATACCAGAGATTTGTTCAAGACTCCTCTCAAATTTCACACCCCATCACTTCCCTTTAGAGGAAAATGAAGAAGTTTGTTTAGTTAGACATGTGTGAGCAGGCCTTCAGTACATTGAATGAATGTCTCACTACATCACCTATTCTTGATGTGCCAGATCAACAGGGTGAGTTTTTCGTTTGCACGGATGCTTCTTTAGCAGGGCTTGGAGGTGTATTGATGCAGGAGGGCAGAGTAGTGGTTTTGAGTCTCACAAAATCAAAGAATACGAGCCTAATTATCTGACTCATGAACTTGAGCTTGTGGTAGTTGTGCACGCTTTGGTTTGATGGAGGAAATTTCTTCTCGGTCAGAGATTCACACTCAGGATAGATCACTTGAGTCTTCGCCACATCTTCACGCAGCCCAATCTCAATGCTCGTTAGCGGCGTTGGATGGAGTTTCTTTGTGAGTATGATAGGTAGATAGAGCGTGTGAAAGGGAAAGAGAATGTGGTGGCAGAAACTCTCACCAGATGGAGACATGTGGCTATGGCCACCTCAGTGAGCATAGATTTGCAGAGCAAGATTCTTCAGCAAATTCCTCTTGACAGCTTCTACATTACGGTTTGGGTAGAAATCGAGTCTTAAAGACCCTCGAGTGGAATTTTGATGGTTTCTCACTAGATGCAGATGGCCTTCTTTGGTACAAAGAATGGATTTATGTTCCCAAAGAGGGAGGCTTGAAGTAGGACATCTTGGCATAGGTACATCGTGCACCCTATTAAGCCCACTATGGGGTGAAGAAGATGCACACCAGCTTAAGAAAGTTGTATCATTGGAGAGGACTTCGTAGAGATGTGGCCCAGTTTGTGTCATGATGTTTAGAGTGCCAGAAAGTGAAGGCCAAGCATCAACATCTAGTTGGACTTCTCTTTCCTCATGTTATACCACAATGGAAGTGGGACACAATTTCTATGGACTTCATTGTTGGGCTACTGATGTCGAGATATCACGATGACGCCATCATGGTCACGATTGACAAATTAACAAAAGTGGATCACTTTTCTCCGGTGAAGACCACTTATAAAACTAGTGCACTGACACAGGTGTATCTTGATGAGATTGTAAGGTTGTATTGGATTCCATGGAAGATCATTAGTGACCGCGATCCTTTGTAAACTTCCCATTTCTGGACCACCATACAAAGCATGCCCTTGGGATGAAGATCAAATTCAACATAACATATCACCTTGAGATAGATGGATAGACGAAGTGGGTGAATCAGATTTTAGAGGACATGCTCAGGATGTATGTGATGGATCAGCAATCTAGATGGGAGGAGTACTTATACTTGGTGGAGTTTGCCTACGATAATAGTTTTTATATTTCTATAGGCATGGCTCCTTTTCAAGATATATATGGAAGAGAGTCCAGACACCTCTTAGTTAGGATAGGCTAGAGGACAAGGTTTCTATTGGACCATATTTGTTGCTTTGGACATGGAGCAACAGGTGGTTTTGATCGAGATAGAGACCGTAGGAGGCACATGACAGACAGAATAAGTACGCAGATCAAGCATAGGATCGACCATAGTTTTTATGTGGGCATGAAGGTGTTCCTTCGTTTCAGACACATAATAGCCCTATCCATTATGGAAAAGGTTCCAAGTTAGCTCCTAGATTCGTGGGTCCTTTTGAGATCTTAGAGTGTATTAGCCCTTTGGCCTACCGTCTAGCATTTCCACCCAACTTGTCTCACGTACATTATGTGTTTCACATTTTATTTCTTAGGAGATATGTTGCAAATCATTCTCATGTGTTAGATTAGACATCATTATAGGTGCAAGATTAGGGGCAGGTGATGGTGGATCCCATTTTCATCCTAGATCGCAGGACCTTGGCCTTCGAGGCAAAGAGGTTGATCGTGTCCTGGGTGTAGTGGGACATATATGATGAGACCGGCAGCGGCTACATGGGAGGATGCTACCTTGCTACGGATTTAGTTTCCACGTTTGTTCCAGTGACTTCCAGGAGGAAGTCGAGTCTAAGGGGAGGGGGATGTAGTGCCCACTTCCCTTTGACACCTTTTGATACTAATCATGATACTGCTTATTATATTATGGACCTTATTATAGTATGATGTTAGATGTTAGATCATGGATTATTGTTGACTTGATTAAGTTATAATGCATGATGATTATTAGAGACAATTTTTATATTGATTATGATACAATCGTTTGACATGGTTATGTTATGGATGTTATTCGGACATGTAATATTTGGATATTGTGAGTAGACCTAGAAATGAAAATTATTGGATGATGATATAGTTCTTTGATAAATCGTAAATGATATTATTAGATTTCTTTGATGTTGTTGTGATTCAGATATCTAGATGATTTTGGGATTTATATTTATATTATTTTAGATGTTTTGATATGGCCATGAGGCCAAAGAAGGTATTTTTGTTTTGCAGGTAATATATCACAACAAACATTTGGGGATTGGAGACTAACCACATTGGAATTCTAGATGAATTCAACAAGGTCACCATGACAACTAGTATTTATTTGTGTGTGTTAGGGATTCCCATGGGGGGGGATCACCTTTAATTGTGAACAAGGGGTTATATGTATTTTATTTTATTTTGGTCCCTTTGTTTATGTTTGCATGTGTTATTTTGTGATGTTTTTACTCCTTTTATTAATTATTAAATGGTGTGTAAATATTGTTAGTAATCATATTGTTAAAATAAATCAAATATGTCATAAGAAGGAAATTAATGAGATTTGTTGGCCATGATTTAAAGTGATACAAGCATGTGTAAGAGATATGTAAGTGATGTGTAAGTTAACTTTGAGTGTGAAACACTCCACCTTTTGGGAAATTCGAAATTGTCCTTGGAGGCTGATTTTGAGGCTTGTGGGACAAGTTAAACTTGTCCCATACCTCTTAAATTTTTTTACAAAAATACCTATGATTGGAGAGCTGAAATTTGACTTTTATAATGCTTTTTTTGAGAAGGCAATTCGTAGGTTTTAATTGCACTTTTCTTACATGTTGTAATTTTAGTTCTTTGGGGTGTGGGTTTGTTTTGGAGTATGTAAGTAAACTATCGTATTATTCACCCACCTATTTATTATGCATTGGAGAATTGATTTGACCTTGTGTTGGGGTTGAGGATGTGTGATGTGGCATCCTATATGGATCCACCTCATCCTCTTCCCTTCCCTCTTCTATAAAATTTGAATTGCTTGCCTTGTTTTGGGGTTGCTTCACTTTGGAGACTTGCTTCTTGGGTGAATTCTTTGCTATTTTTTTGGAGCTCTTGCTTTGAAGGAGTTTTTGGAAGATTGTTGCATGCTTGTGCTTGGCTATTCTTGGATTGCTTGCATTGGGAAAAAGCTTGTTGTTTTAGAACTGGAACAACTCCATCATGGAGAGGTAGGATCTTGACTCTTGAAATGATCTTCTTTTATGAACGTAAGTGTTAATGTATGAATGTTTTGGCATGTTTGTGGGCTGTTGGATAGATGGCCTAGGAATGGTGTAGGAGAAGACTATGGGGTTATATTTTGTGGGAAGCACAAGTGTGTTTTAGGGAGGTATAAGGGTGGAGGGAGTTAGGATTTGGGTTCCACCTTACATAGAAATAGCTTACATTTCTTTACACATTATGGGGTGCCATAAGAGGTCAGATGCATAAGGAAATGTAAGGAATAAGGGGTACTTGGGGAGGCATAAGGGCATGACAGGGAATTGAAATTATATATATATATATATATATATATATATATATATATATATATATGTTGGTGGTTTGTTCTCAGGTGGTGATACCCATTTCCCCTTTGGGAGGCATTAACAACATCCCCATAGTTTCCTTCTCCTTTGGCTTGCTTGATGAAGCCTTAGTAATGTTTGTCATGTTTTAATGTAGTTGTAAACTACATTTTGTTTTGGACTGTGGTTTTATTGTGAATGTTGCTTGTGTGTTTGTGGAAGATTGTTTTTTCGATGAGATAGATCACATCTTTTATTGCACTATGGTTGGGGCTCGGGGGAAAACGTAGAAGGATGGATTCTCCTCTTCATTGGATGTCTTGGTTGGGTGGAGAGCATCGCGTTTTTCCTAATTTTTTTATGATCACGGTTTGGAAGAATGAAAAATATGCATGCTCTTATTATGGAGCAAGTAAAAAGACAGTCTATCAGTCCCTTGTGAAATGAAATATTATTGTAGCCCCTTTCCCATTTGAAGTGGATGATTTGTGTATTCATTATCATGGAAAGATACTTTGTATTGACAATGAAAGTGGAAATTTGAAATGTAAAAGAGTTATACTGTATTTTGTGTTGGAAAGAATGAGAAAGAATGATACGTGTTTTGTATGTTGTATTTTGAAATCAAATGGAAAGGAGGTTGTAAGAGTTTTGTTTGAATTAATGGAAGTGTTTTCCTTGTTCATATGATATTCTTTCCATTAGAAATTTGTACTTAACAAGCTCTATGAAATCCCTGTTTGGAAAGTGGAAAAGTGAAACACGTGAAAAGAAAATGTATTATTTTGTCCTGTATATAATATATGTGTTTATAAATAATAAAAGAAGGATGTTATAATGTTTTCTTTTGAAATCAATAATTGATGTATCACCTTTCTCAAGTACACAGTGGCATTGAATCTGATCTTTTAAATTTAATTGAAATCTCTATTTGAAAGAAAGAAATGTGTATAAAGGAAATGTAATACCTTGTCCTTTGAAATATGTAAAAATTGGAAATCAGAGATCTACTGTAGTTTTTGAATATGTTCAATTGAAACAACTAAATGTATTATATTTTAATTGGAACACATTATAATACTTGGAAGAAGAAAATGGCGATTAAACCCTTTTAAATTTGATCTTTGCTATGTAGTTTCAAAATGGTAATTACTTTTCTTAAAATGCACAGTTCAAACCTGCAACAATGAAATAACAGATTTAAATATTAAATTGAAGTAGTTTTCCCTAAACGAATCCAACTAGACTATAATACTTAAAGGAAACCTTGCAAACCTCGCCCAATCGAGTTCAAAGTTTTCACAGTCGTTTTTCTGTCAAGGAATGTAAATGCTCAAATTACAAATCAATTAGAAAAATTGAAGCTTGAAATCCTTCTTAAATCCATCTAAGACCAATTCTCAATGTCTGTTTGACATGTTGAGAGAGGGATAAGAACAAATTGAACAAGTTAAAATTTACCAGTTTGCACTTTGTTAAAGCCTGCAGAACTTTTTCACAAATTTATCCCTTAAAATTTATCAAAATCAAAAATTAATGATCTCTATGTAAAAAGGATGTCCAAAGTTTTCCAGAAAGTCCTTGATTACCCAAAACCGAACTCTTTATCAAACATTATGGCCTTTGAAATTTTTCTTCACTTGGCGTCAATTGTGTTTTGGAAAAATTTCCTGGCTAGCCTACGGCCCGAATTTTTCCTTGGAGTATTGAAATTTTTAAGGAAAATTTTCAAATTTTTCCCCACCACTCCACCAACTTTCAGCCAATCAGAGGCTGCCATGTGGTACCATTAGGTGTCAACGAAGGGGTGGATCTCTTTTAAACTTAGGGCTCTTGGAAAATTTTGGGAAAATTTTCCAAATTTTCTTCGACGGCTCACAGAAATCATAGGATGCCACATGACACGGCGAGGAATTGGTGGAGGAGTGGGCCCCTTTTCCCTTTGAGCTTTGGAAAAAATTTTGGAAAATTTTCCAAATTTTCCCCATTGACCCGCAACCAATCAGAGGCTACCATGTGGCATCCCGAGGTGTCGGTGGAGGCGCGGGTGAATTTATCCCTTTTTTCCTTCAAGTTGCAAAACATTATTTCTCCCTACCACCCCTCTTTCCCCACATTATATTAGGAGAAGCCACGTGTCTCTTGTGGACTCGCGGGGGTGCTGTAAAAGTGAATTCTCGCCTAGCACGGGAATTTTTAAAAAATATTCCTGTTGCTTCGTTTTAACCACGTTGGCGTAGAAGAATCCACGTGTCCCCTGGTGGACTCATGGGGTTTGGGTGTGAAATTTGGATTTTTTCCCACATGGGAAAATTTCCAAAAGTCTCCCCATGGCCCGCTGACCCGCCTTGGGGCAAATTTTCACCCCTAGGCCTGCAGGCCCACTCTTGGGGAAAATTTTCACCCCAAGGTCCGCCGACCCATAACTTGAAAAATATGAGGAGTTAGGAGGAATTCTTTATATAAATAGAAAGGTGAGGAAATTTCCTATCCAATGGAAATAATTTAGGAAATTTTTTAATGCATTAAATTTAAGAAAAATCAAGTTGAACCTTTAAGATTTTTAGAGAGTGGGTATGGTGAGGAATTACCCTCTGAACCTTATTGAACCTTCATAACCCTAAAATTTGGACCTTATGACCTCTAATAATTGTTAATAAAGAAAAAATATGTTCTAGTGAATTATATTTGTTCTGGAACTTGTTAGTGATAGTTGTTGCCTTGTAACTGGTTGTAGATTCTTTTAAAAAGAAAAAAATTCTCCATAATTTTCCTAACTAATCCTAGGTTATTTTTGGGTCTCAAGTGCATTGTTTTTAGCAGCGTTACACCTGAAGAAGCCTCCACATGTATCCCTAGCAGAATTGTAGAATGGTGCCCAAAATGGAGACCCTAAATGAGTGCGGGCTTGCCACGTGTCCCTGTCCCACCAAACTATATTAGTTGCATAAAAATTTTTCTAAGTCTGGGAAAAGTAGTAGAAACTTCCATGTGTCCTCCCGGCGCTACTCCAAGGCCAAACCAAAAATTAAATCTTCAAATGAGCGTCATTCCTCCACGTGGACAAATTTCTAAGTTGAGGAAATTCATAAAATTTCTAAAGTACCCAGCTGAGCCACGTCTAACCAAAAGAGGCCATGTTTCCTGATGATGCAAGGATGCAAATTTGACCAGGAGAAATGCCCATCAAACTATAAAATATAGAAAAACAATCATTCGAGCCCAGAGATGAAATTTTCTCTAAGGACAGAGAATTCAGAGATGTTACAAGGCTCAAATATGTTCTTTAGAGCTACATCCATTCATTTTCTTCAAGTATTTAGGGAAAAAATGACAAGGGTAGTAAATCCCGACTGTAAAAAAAGGAAAGAATAGGAGAGGTTGATTTTTAAGATGAATAGAGAATCGGAGACCCAAATTATAGAACTTTATGTTATCATCAGCCCAAGGAAAGATTAATTATTGCAGTAAAAGTAAAATAGAGACCTTTTAGGCAAAACTCAAGGGGATAAAATGTGACAGAGGCCGTAAAAGGATAGATTTCAAAGGTGAAATGGGGAAAGAATATTTTGAGCACCAACATGTAGTTCCACTGGGACCAACATTTGGACATGTGTTAGGCTCATTTCTCAAGGGTGGAATTGCAGAACAAAATGTGAAATTTTTCTATTTCTTCAAAAAGTTGTAAAATTCAAATGGAACCCTGGGCCTATTTTAAAATTGAATATTCCATGTGGAAGGCCCAATTTTAAAGTAAAGATCAACGGCAGCTATGAGTCTCGAATCTAATTTTCCCGTCATTTTCGAAACGATCCTAGAAGTGTGATTCTTTATGATTTCTGGTATTTCCTACACACCAAATAGAGAGGAGAGTTAATTTTGATATCAAATTTTGGTGAGGAAGATATGGAGATGTCTTTCATTAAAATGGTCTAACTATCGGGCTCGATCTGATTTTCCATTTTCTTCTCCCAAACCACCAAAGAACCTAGATTTTGACACATTAGGGGTAGAACTAGTTGGAAAATTGAAGGAAGAGTGATTTTCTAGAGGAATGAGTTGAATGTGGGAGATATTCAAATAGATCTACCCCCTGAGCACTTGGTGACTTTTTTAGATCAAATTGGGAATCGCAATTGTAATCATGACAAGCACTTGGTGGCACTCAATGTATGGATTTTGGGGGATGGAAGGCTCTGTTGTAAATGTTATAAATAGAAAATTTTTATCATGCAAATGGTTGGAGGTTGGAGTCTTAGAGGTCGAAGAAAATTCCTAAGAGGAAAATTTGGCAAATCCTGTCTTTTGAGAAGCTATCTAAGAAGCATGTATCTCTTTTGTTTTAAATTTGATCGTCTCAAGGTGGTTACGAGTGTAAATCCATTGAAAATATCTAATATTGTTCTAGAATCTTTCCCATTGATGAATTTAATCAAACTTGAGTTATTCTCGTGTTGATCTCGAGAAAAATGTGTTTGTTTCATTTATGAATGTCTACAAATAGTTTTTCTTATTGTTGTTGCAATATTGTATCAAAATCTATCTTAATCACAGAGGTCTCTATCCTTGTGAAATTTTAGTGGCATCTCGCAATTTCATTTCTTATAAGATCTTTCATTTGGGAGTGAAATAAACGATTTAAAACCACTTTTCTTTCATCTATTGACAAAGATTGTATGTAAGCATCCGGGTGTAGCTCGGGCGTGATCGGGCTTAGATCTTGATGCTTTATTGGGTCTTCCAACTCGATCCTTCATGTTACAATCTCATAGTTTATGTGAAAAAGTGCTAATTTGGGCCTCTATCAAGCACATATTCTAGTTAAACATTTTAGCTATTCTCAAGCATTATGTTGTCTAAGTTTTCCATTTTGTAAAAATTTCAAAGATCCGGCAAAACAAGTTCATTCTCGCCTCACCTCCTCCAAAATTTCATTTAAAACAACCAATCCTACCCATACTACCCTTGTTTGTCTGTGTGTGTACAAATGCACAATTTCCATTACCAAAACATGCAAAAACAATTAGGATTCGAAATGTATTTAGTAGCCTAAAACTTGCCTAGAGAATATCTCCACTATCTAGAGTGACAACTCATGTGAGTTAGATTTTTTTACATTGATCATATTTTCTTCAAGGTCTCCTTAACAACTTCATTAGGAAGGATATATCCATCTCCTCCACAAACAACAAGATACAAAAGGGTTCTCTTACCTTGGTTGAAAGGCACAACCTAAAATAGTGAGGATAAATCAAATCCTCTTAAGGTGCTACCCACTCCTTTTCAAAGCTTGAGTGCTAAAAAGTCAGAGAGACTACTTCCTTGAAAACAAAATGACATACATGATCATCTATCTTCCTCTGAGTGTCCTATTAAATCCATGATTCTGCTAGGCCTTTAAAGGAGATTAAATTTGGGTACCAACATGCTTCTGGTGCCATTGTTAGGGACATAGTGATTACAGTTCATACTGCACCATGGTAAACACTTCTTGTATGCTCAAAGTGCTAATAAATCTTTTCAAGCATCATCCGGTGTTTAGGCCTGTAAGAAGTTTCAAAGTTACAAATGCTATGTGTAATATTTCCATTTTCTATAGTTATTACACTAAGTTTCATTGATAAATCTGAATAAGGAAGAGTCAGAATCTTTCCTTTTCTAGTTTCTAGTGTTGATAAACATTTGACAGATCATATTTAGTGCATTTGCACAACTAAGGTGGAAATCCTTGGTGCGACTCCTGTTGATTTGATCCTTAATGAATACCAATGTATTAACCTCTGTAAAGTGAGATTTATTACTAATCTTTGTAAAGATGAAAGGAAGAAGGTCTTTCTTTTCTAGGGATCCTACTAGGACATTATTTCCAAAGCTAGGAAAAGCAAAATCAGAAGGAAGAAAATCCTAGAGAGTTGTGGGAGATCAACAAACAAGAAGAGGGATATCCATTGATGAAAGTGATCGGCCTATCATTCAAGATGGATATTCAAGTGCTTCTAAATTAGGTAGCCTCTTTGTGGAATTGAATTATCCAATTAGAGAGGAGCCTTCATTTGATTTTCAAAAATTTACTTCTCATTCTACCCCTCTGTCTTTTAAGAAGTTAGTAGGGATTCCCAAGAAACAAGGCCTTTAGGGGATATCCATTTTGAAAGATATACCCCTATGTTTCAAAGACCCTCTCGCCCCTTATCAATTTAGCACCCCCTCCAAGGTCACCTCCTCAAAAACATGGCCCCCCGACCTGCACCTCCATTTTTGTAAATATCTCTTGACCTATAAATGTTTTAGGGATGGTTGGTTATCCAAATGCAGATCCTCAAGATCTAGTAAAAAAATACCAAATTTACAAGGAAACAATGTTATAACCGGTGATCAACATCTCAAGATTTTCATCAATATGATGGAAGACTTTGAGATTGAACATGAATATGTATATATCAAGTTTTTTATCCATACTCGGAAGAGGATGCAAGGGACTGGTATAAAGATTTGCTAGATAATTCAATTGGTTCTGGATGGAGATGAGCAATGCATTCATATTTTAGTATGGTGATATAACTAACCCTAGGTTTCTTTTGCATGAATTTGAAACATCAAGAAGAATCCTAATGATTCAAGACATGATTTCAACACAAGGTTTAACAAGACCTTGAGGATATTTCCTATTAGGATAAGGCCATGTGATGAATCATGTTTGATCAAATATTCAAATGCTTCTTAGATCCCTAAGCACACGAAGGGGATTTTTAATATTTAGAATTCAAAGAGGAAGAGATCATACAAGGAAGAGATGTAAACAAGGTTGAGATTCCCCTTACAGTTGCAGAGTTGGAAAAGCTACAAGTGTTGGAAGGGCTAGGGGAACCACCAGAGGTTTATTTAGGATATTCTTTGGTTAAATCCTAGCTAAATTTGGATCCATTCTTAACTACCCTGGTTAGCAAAGACAAGTTGTTACATAAATGTATGTTTAATTCTAGAGCTTCATGTAATGTCATGCCTCTTTAGGTCATGAATGAATTAGGTATCAAAGTAATAACAGCATATGGGAAGTGCACTACCATGGAATCTAGAGAGGTTCCAGTGGTGGGATGTGTCAAAGATCTGGTTATGCAACTTGCATCTTATCCTGGAAGGAACTTAAAACTTTAGGTAGTGATTGTTGACTGCCCTGTCAAATGGGGGATGTTGTTGTCAAGAAAGTGGGTAGGAGGTGTTGGTGGTAGTGTTTAAATGGAAATTTCTTATGCCACTATCCCCATTGAAGGAAACTTGGTGAAATTATATGGAGAGAATAAGATGTTGTACTTGATTGACGACCCATGCAATGCATCTTATGAAGTTTTGCAAGAAGATGCTGATCTTAAAATTTTTGTGAGTTTTGTGGATTTTGGGAGTATGAAAGTGTTGAAAATAGAGCTACCGAGTATGTTGTTCCTTCCGGGAATTTGGTGTATGATTCAACCTTGAAAAATGTTAAAGAATTTGACCTAAACACAATGGAGGAGATTCAAAGAACATGGATGGTTTACAAACTAAACAAAGAAGAAAAAGAGGTATATTTCCAGTTGTTGAAAACATATCAAAATATTTTGGCATGGTAATATCCAGGATGGCAGCACTTGAAGATTTTCCTTGATTTTTTCTTTGGATCAAGATGAGCATCATCTGCAAAGTGTATAGTTTGTTGGTTTGTTTCTGCTTTTGTTTTTTTCTCGCTCGGTCCTCAAGTGACCTATTTTTGTTAGTTTCTCTATTTGTTTTTGGAAGATGGCTCTGCTTCTTTCTCTGCAAGATGACTCTATCACCTAATGGATAACTTTGGTGCTTGGTCTACCTTTTTTCTTGTGGCACTCACAGGGAGTGCCCATCCCCGAGCCGGAGCCAATGTTTGTGCTCAAAACATTCTCACTCCATTTTTCCTTTGAAATCTATCGATTTATGACCTCTCGCTATATTTTCTTCCCCGTGTTGTGCCTCTGCGAGGTCTCTTCCTTCCTTTGGTTGTTATTTTCAATCCGTGCTTGGGTCAAAGACTACGTATGGATCCATATTTGTTTCCTTATTTTTCTGTCTCTTTGAAGAGGTCTATAATTTAGGTCTCCCATTCTCTTTTCATTCAAAAACTCGGGCTTTCCTATTCTTTCTATTTTCCATAGTTGGGATTTTCTACCCTTGCCATTTTTTCCCTAAATACATGAAGAAAAATAAATGGATGTAGCTCTAAGGAACGTATTTGAGACTTTTAACATTTTTGAATTCTTCTGTCTTAGAGAAAATTTTATCTTCCGGCTCGAATGATTGTTTTTCTACATTTTATGGTTTGACGGGCATTTCTCCCAATCAAACTTACATCCTTGCATCAATAGGAAATGTGGCCTCTTTTGGTTAGACATGGCTCAACTAGGTACTTCAAAAATTCTATAAATCACCTCGACTTAAAAATTTGTCCACGTGGAGGAACGACGCTCATTTGAAAGTTCACTTTTGGGTTTGGCCTTGAAGCTATGCTAGGAGGACACGTGGAGGTTTTCACCGCTTTTCCTGACTTAGAAAATTTTTATGCGGTTAGGTACAGCTTTGGCAAAGTTAGAGACATGTGGCAAGCCCATGCTCATTCCGGTCTTCACTTTGGGCAAAATTTTTGAGATTTCACCATGAAGACATGTGGAGGCTTCCGCTAGGACTTCCCATACTTAGTCATTTTCCAAAATATTTTGGGAGGTCTGGGACACATGGAGGAACCGTGCATGTTTGGGGACTCGGCCCTTGAGTTTCATTTTAAAGAAGTGCTAGGAGGACACTTGGAGGCCTCCGCTCACTTTACATTTTTCTTGGAATTTTCAATGGCCAAAGGAGATTGCCTTCAACTGAATCATACATAGCGTTGTCTGTGAGCTTCAAGCCTTCAAAAAAATTTACTGTGCCAGACATGTGGCAAGTCCATGCTCTTTCAGTGGTCTCAAATTTTGGGGACTATTTCAAGATGCGCCATTGTGACGGGTGGCATTTTGAAAAGTCAAAAGGGGTGGGGAAGCGGACCATCGAAGTAACTTAGAATTTTTGCCTCTTATTCTCAAAGGGGTTAAAATATCAAAATGGCCTGCAAACCGCATACAAAGGATCTCACAAATTTTATGTCAATTCAAAAGGGGGGGAGGGTGACCATCGGGGAAAAGTGGGAAATTTTCCTTTTTGGAAAAATAGTTAAAATTAAAAAGGATGCGCGGATCCGCTGGGACCCACATTTGGACACATGCCGGGCTCATTTCTCAAGGTCGAGCCAGAAAAAAATGTGAAATTTTTCCATGTCTTCAAAAAGTTGTAAAAATTCAAAGGAACCCTGTGCCTATTTTAAAGTTGAATCTTCCATGTGGATGACCAAATTTCAAACTAAA
This sequence comes from Taxus wallichiana var. yunnanensis, assembly GCA_018340775.1. NCBI lineage: Eukaryota > Viridiplantae > Streptophyta > Pinopsida > Cupressales > Taxaceae > Taxus > Taxus wallichiana. Next base: position 111,385,670 of record CM031236.1, on the reverse strand, counting down.
GAACAACGAAAACTATGATTCGAATCGATTTTCCCCCATTTTACTTAAACGCTCATGGAAGTGTGAGTCTTCATGATTTCTTGGTATTTCCTACATGCCAAATAGAGAGGAGAGTTATTTTTGATATCAAAGTTTGTTGAGGAATATCTGGAGACGTCTTTTGCCATTAAAATGGTTTGACTATCGGGCTTGATCTGATTTTCCTTTTTTCTTCTCCCGACCACGCAAAGAACCAAATTTGATGATTAGGGCGGAAGTGGTTGGCGAATTCAAGGAAGAGTGCTTTTCTAGAGGAAGGAGTTAAATGCAGGATATATTCAAAGAGATATTCCCTAAGAACCCAATGAATTTTTGTAGATTTGATTCTTGGAATCATGATCATAATCATGGCAAGCACCGGTGGCCCTCAATGTCCTGGAATTTTTAGGGGGTAAGTCTCTATTGTAAATGTTATAAATGGCACCATTTTATTGTGCAAATGGTTGGAGGTTGGAGTGTTAGAGGTCAAAAAAAACTCCTAAGAGGAAAATTTGACAAAGCTCGTCTTTTGAGAAGCTATCTGAGAAGCCTGTATATCTATTTTGTTTTAAATTTAATCATGTCAAGGTGGTTATAAGTGTACAACCATTGAAAATCTCTAAGATTGTTCTAGAAGCTTTCCCTTGTTGATAAATTTAATGAAACTTGAGTTATTTTGTGTTGATCTTGAGAAAAATGTGTTTGTTTCATTTTTGAATGTCTGTAAATAGTTTGTCTTGTTCTTGTTGCAATCTTGTATCAAAATTCATCTTAATCACACAAGTCTCAATCCTTGTGATAGTTTAGTGGCATCTGCAATTTCATTTCTCATAAGATCTTTCTTCTGGGAGTGAAATAAATGATTTAAAATCACTTTTCTTTCATTTGTTGACAAAGATTGTTTGTAAGCCTCTGGTCAGCACCTCCTGTGATCGGGCTTAGATCTTGACGCTTTATTGGGTCTTCCAACTCGAGAATTCATGTTATAAAATCTCATAGATTGTGTGAAAAAGTGCTTATTTGGGCCTCCAATGAAGCACATATTCTAGTTAAAGCAACATTTTAGCTATTTTGAAGCATTATCTTGTCTAAGCTTTCCATTTTGTAAAAAAATTCAAAGATTTGGTAAAACAAGTTCATTCGCCTCACCTCCCTCCAAAACTTCATTTAAAACAACCAATCCTACCCATACTAACTCTATTTTTCATGTGCATGTACAAATGCACAATTTCCATTACCAAAACATGTAGAAACAATCAGGATTCCAAATGTCTTTAGTAGCCTAAACCTTGCCTAGAGAATATCTCCACTATCTAGAGTGACAACTCATGAGAGTTAGATTTTGTTGCATTGATCATATTTTCTTCAAGGTCTCCTTAACAACTTCATTAGGAAGGATATCTCCATCTCCTCCATAAACAACATGCTATAAAAGGGTTCTCTTACCTTGGTTGAAAGGCACAACCTAAAATAGTGAGGATAGATCAAATCCTCTTAAGGTGCTACCCACTCCTTTTCAAATCCTGAGTGCTAAAAAGTCAGATAGACTACTTCCTCGGATATAAAACAACAACATGATCATCTATCCACCTCCGAGTGTCCTGTTAAATCCATGATTCTACTCGGCCTTTCAAGGAGATTAATTTGGGATACCAACAAGACCTCCAAACAAGACATGTAAAACACCACACTAAACAAATTTACACAAGTTGTCAAGTTTTTCCTCATTTCTCAACACCCAACATCCTTCTGTGGTTGGTCCCCTATCCCCTTCGATGTATGCAATCAAAGTCCCGCACACAAAAAATACCACTCTGGCCTTTTGTTCGTATTAACAACATCGAGACAATATACATATAAAATAAATATCCATCATTTGACATTAGTAAATTCTATTATCCATCAATATATCAAAATCTAACCCTAACATCCATGAGATTACAATTCTCCTTAAAACATCCCAAAGATAACGTGTCATTATAAAATCCATATCATGAAAATCAACATATATCGAACTATCTAACATCACTATCTAGTGCATCATAATAAAACATAAATATCATAATGTAGATAGTCCAAATATCAGTGAATTATATCATCTACTGATCAATGTATCATAATCAAAATGTTTGAATATTAGTCCAAACAGTGTCAATATCAAGATGAAACAATGTCGAAGAGGAGTGGCCACTACAAGAACTTTTTGTAGAAATCTATACGAAAGGTTCACCAAAACAAAAATCATAAGTGTGGGATCCAATAGTATTTGTTACATCATTGTTTTGGTTCATTCATTGATAATAATCAATATGTCACTATTTTTCCATTGTTTTGCAGAAAGATGTGTTTAAAATAATAATTATGGGGGGCTAACTTATTGTCAAGAAGTAGAGATGTTGACAGTTGCAATTTATTTGGTTGTTGACATATGATCTTATTACATCCATTTACATTAGATGACATGCATATTAACTCTATCCCTTCATTGTCCACATTGGACGCCATGTAGAGTGAACCTATCACCCCATAACAATTACATTTCTATTTATAAACACAATCAAGGGGGTTTCTCGTTGGAGTCGTGTATGGATGATTTCATTTTTATTTTGGCTCCCCTATTTTCTTCTCTAGCCAGCGGTGCCACATGAGATAGGTATGCAAGTTGTAAATGAATAATATTCTCTCCCTCATAAATAAGTGATGAAATCATTTGAGCCAAGGAAGCTCTTGTATCACCTATGTGAACTCCTACATTTTGGTGGAATTGGAAGGTCATTATAAGCTCACATATGAGAATTTGGTGAGAACGTGTTTCAAAATCCTCAATGCCAGCATCAAAACCACAACAAAAAATATAGAATGGACCATGGTGCATCTCATTTTCTAGGGAAAACATGAACAATGGCATAAGATAATGGTCTATAAAGAGAGTGAATCCACTAACCGACATTTTTTTGTGCTTATTGAATTCAACTACTATGTCGTCTCGACATGGAATGCCGAGTCCTCTCCCCATTTCTCTATCTTAAAAATGTCCCATAACATAACAAGTGAGTTCCACTAAAATTAAAATTGTGTTCTAACTCCCCACAAAGAAAAAGAACGATATTGCAAAAAAACTATTGGTATTAGTAGTATTGATCGAAAAGTTCGTACTTTTTGAGATATTTCCAAAGTACATTGACAAAATGATTTATGCACCACATTCCCTTTATCCTTTAAATGATTTCCAAAAATGGTACATGGTTCATATGATTTTTTTCATACCAAAGAAGAGTTTCACATACATTCCTCCCAACATTTTTCCCACCCCGAAATTTTCCTCCCTAAATATTCTTTTTCATCACCTCTCTTTCTCATACAATATTTCTCTCCCTCAATCTTAACTTATTCAATGCATCCCTTTTAGTATTTCCATTACACCACTCACGTACAATTGCTAATAGATAATAATAATAAAAAATTCTATAAAATAACTATGAGACATGGAAAGAATAATGTACCATACATATCTACGTAATGACAATACATATCTATATAGTACTAGACAAAACATATGCCAAATGACATGCTACAAAAATAACTCATATCTTTTTATATTTTCTGTGCCATATCTTTATGTGCAAACAGTTCATTGAAAGATACACAATAGATTATACATTTAAATGGACAGCACCCATTTTTTAATAATGTGCCCTATGATTTATCTTATGTTAGGAAATAAATATTTTTCCTTCTAACAAGATATTTACTCATATGAATGATCTATAAAATAGAACACAATATAAAGTGGCCGACTGTGATTGAATGACGGGGAAAGGAATATTACTGGCTGATTATGATTGAATCACAGCGGAAAGGATTATTATTGAGCCATGAATCTGAAATCTTTCAAACCCGAGGAAGTAAAGTGTAGAATTAAATAAAATATCTAAACCATAATGCATTATTTCAGTAAAGATAAGGGGAGAGCATGTATAGAACAATAAAAGAAACTTGACAAATTATGTACATGAATATTACTGGCTGATTATGATTGAATCACCGCGGAAAGGATTATTATTGAGCCATGAATCTGAAATCTTTCAAACCCGAGGAAGTAAAGTGTAGAATTAAATAAAATATCTAAACCATAATGCATTATTTCAGTAAAGATAAGGGGAGAGCATGTATAGAACAATAAAAGAAACTTGACAAATTATGTACATGAATATGGTTATGGAGTGAAGTGGGTGAAGAGTGACAGTGAGGTCATGCTGAAGAATATGTACAAATTTATGATCTCCGCGTTTGGTTCCCCTTAATGTTCCCCTCTCCTATTCCGCTTTCCTGTTCCATGAAAATTTTGGCGCAGGTGGGCCGGTGTTTTAAAGATACATGTGGTAAGAACAATGTTTGTAGGGTAATTGACTATTTTGTTGGAATGTTTTTGCATTATTTAGTTGATCATCAACTTTACCAACACACGTGATCTTTAAGCTGAACGAATAATAACAAGGGATACTTATACATAATTATTGCATCAACTATTTACCTAGTTGTTTGTCAATGGTAGTTATATAAGTTTGGGTACATATTTAACAGTTTTTAATACTTTAGATACTTCCAAGTTAGCATATTTCAATGTGAATGTATTGTCGGGTTAAGCTCGTTCATGTAGTGGTAGAATGAAGATTTTGTTTGTTATAAGTTAATACAACCTTAAATTAATATAATTATTATAAAAAAATTAAGAAACACTAACAAAATTGATAATGAATATCATTTTATATATAATAGAAAAGAACACCAAACACGTGTCACAAATGTTTTTTTCTCCAAGAGACTCTTCTCCATCCACTCTTTACAAATAAACATATTGATATAAGAATAGAGTATTACACGACGGGGACGAGTATGTGAATGAAGTTTTAGAATTTTTACAATCTAACTTATTAATTTATTCACCAAATTTTTGGCATTAAAAATGTTTTATTAACCACATGTCAACTCACTGAATAGTTATAATTATATCATTTTGCAAACTAATTTATACTTAAATTGTTTCATTTTCTTGGACGCATTTTGATGCTTCAATATGATTAACGAGGACGCAGGAGATTACAAAATGCTTCCACCTCTAATATTTCAGCTATGTTATTATTTGTAATGATGGATTTGTATCCGGCAACGAAGATGTAAAATATTTGCTCCGAATTGTAACGAAATGATATGTAATTGATTGATTTAATTCTGTTTTTTAAAGAGGTATTAAAGTCCTTACACATATCTTGTAAAAAACAACATATCCAATTCTTTATTTATTCATCCATCACCGATGGGCAATATCGCTCACGACAAACATTAATAGAGAAATTTTATGATCTTATAACTGCAAACAATGAAGAAAATACTATTTGTATGATCTTAATATGGAGCAGGTGCAGGTGCATATGCTGTAGCAGTCTCGTACATCATTCGACTTGAACGTGTTTTGTGAGCCTCGCAAAGCTCTGGTAAATACATGCCTGCAATCATCGGAATTTCATATGTGAGAAAGCTTGTCGAAGATAATAATTAGATATTTTATCTGAAACAATTAATGTCGTTTAGGTAAGGTACCTTCCCCAGCAGCGAGATTGAGGTAGAGATCGACAACGTTGGGGCAGCTGTTTTGGCATTTGTCTGAGCACAAATTAGATGTGAAATGAGAATATGAATAAAGATCATCCGTAGACATGCCCACACTCATCCTCTGCAAACCACACGCCCGCACACAGTCCTCGCTCTCTATCCATTCCAACATTTTCTCCGCCACTATTCCCGACGACTGCAATGTCAAATATTTTTCAATAAAATTACATAACAGCAGTTCTTGATGAAGAAACTTATTATTGTTTTTAAAGAAATATTTACCTGGCATTGGTATTCTATTGAAGCGTCATGAGTGGCGGTTGCGAATGAGTATATCTTCTCGAGCACACAGCGAGATCCTGTCGATGACACTGAAAAAGCGCACATTTCTACCGGCAGCTTCTCACATTCAACACGTCCTTCACCTGCACAAATCACCATTCAATCACCTCATAAACGAAACAAATACCAGAAACCGGTTTACCTAAATAATACCGTGAGATTCATGTCTTTATCCGTAGTTCTTTCTATGAATTGTATGTTATAAGATTCAAAATTCTTTAGATTCATTTGACTTTATCAGTGTGTTTTTTCTATCAATCGAACGTAACAAACACAAATAAAACCTAAGAAGAAAAAACACAATATTAGAAATTATGAATCTGTTGAAAGAAATCCTAAACTAATATAATTAACTTACTACTGCGAGGAGAAAAAGAAAAGCTGAAATAAAAACTTACCCCTTACGAGAACGCTTTGCGTGCCCAATAACGCAAAAAGAATGGCAAAGGCAAATGTCATTTCAGGAGCCATTGGTTTATGATATTTGCACCCTTGTTGCTTTGCTTAAAAGAAAAAGTTTTGATTTGGGCAAGAGACGCAGTTATGATTTGGTGAGCAGAGGGTGATTGTGAAGAATAAGGGTGGTGCTATTTATAGACAAGCTCAATAAAAATTGACCCATTATGGTGGATATTTCTATACTTGTTAACCGTAATCAAACTCGATCCACAAAAGTTGGCGAATTCTATAGCGACTTTTCATATCAATATTGAGCGTGTTTCACATTGTGAGAATCACTGGAGATTCCCAGAATGACGTTTTTAAGATCCAAACGCTCCGTTTTTGTTGGATCACCAAAATCGGTTGTCTAATAAAAGGTAATGCGTTGCGTAGAAATGCCGAGATGCTTTGTGGTTTTAAAAGATTTTATATGTTTTTGCGCAGCCTATAATCTGAACATAAAACCAAAAAAGCTCGATCCCCACAGGAAATTTTCCTACTCTAACGCCCGTGACAACCAAACTGACTTCGGTTCCCATGACAAAGTTATCTTATTTCAATGCTTCATGTTACAAGTAATTATTCGCTTAGTTGTATTATGTATATAATTATGACATGTCGAGCACTAATGCATTAGATTACTTGTAATCTTGTATCATAAAAAGCCAATTTAGTTTAGAGTTAAGTTTAGCGAAGCATAATTATTATGTGTGCACTCAATCTTTAATATGTAATTTGTGTAAGCTTGATTTTGTGCTATTATGTGTAATTAATATTTTATGCCGTATCATGTTGTTGATTTGAATTTAGTTTCTAGTAAAAGTATCTATGTTTGTAATAGTTTATAGTAGTTTTATGTGTGCGGCATATCCAAAAGAGCTAAGCATCGTTTGTGCTATCTTCTAGATTCTAGAACATATTTTAGAAGATATATAGTGCAAGCATGTACTTCAATATCATAATGTAAAAGTATGTTTCCAACAAAAGTAGCTTATGTGTAGAGGATCATTATTTTTGTATATAATAGCACTTCCAACATTTTCATATGTTCATTCTATCACCAAGATATCATTTAAAAAGTGCACATATAACATTCAAAATGTAAGATTATTGGGGCTATAACACCCGAAAAAAATCCGAGAAAAAGTCACGTTAAAACCCGATTGGAAAACAATTAAATTTATGGAATATTTTCTTTTCGAAAGGGCAAGACATAGGTAAAACATTAGCCAAGGTTTAAATTAATTCTTGATTATAAATCTTCCACAATTTCAAGGCAATCAAAAAGAAATTATTCACTGATTTATATTTGTCCATTTCAACTTTATATTACGATTAAACTTCCCTTACTGAATTCAAATATTTTATTTAAATAATACTCACCTCGCTATTCATTTCATAACCCATTTAATTCTCTTTAAACTAATTATTTAATGGCTCATAAATAAATTTAAATTTTTAATTAGATTAGCTTTAATAATCCTCTAGTTTTAAAAATCATGCACAATAATAGTTAGTCTATTTCTTAAAAAGGTCAAGTGTGCACAACTTAGTCTAACCCCTTAGGCCCCCATTTAACATTACACACACATCTTTTATTTATTTCACTTCCACGTCAATACCCTATCACTTAAGTGATGTACGTAGGGTTCATCATACACCATTGGATATAATATTCTTTCTAGCCCTTAGATTTAGGTTTGGAAAAAATAACCCTAAATATCCTTATGGGTTCTCATATATTCCTTTTCTAAACCTAATCTCTCATTTCCTTTGTTTTCACTTGCAAGTTAAGGAAGAAGGTAAGAAGACGTAGCCATGGAAAGAAGATCAAGCTCTAGGGTGATTAGTAACAAGAGGAGTTAGTTTCAACATTATCTCTCCCGGTGGTTTTCTTATTTTCTAAATGACCTTTTTCTTATTCTTTTGCATCTTGTTTGCAAAGGGTTACCCAAATTGGGTTGTGGGTATTTGCCCAATTTATTTTCGTATATTAAGATATTTTTAATGCAGCTTATATATACACATTGTGTATATGTCATTTGAATGTTTATATATATACATATACATATACACGTACACATACACATACACATACACACACCCACACACAAATATAGGATAGTTCGGAAAAAGAATGAGTATAAAATGGTGTTAAAGACCTCGGCCAAGGAAATAACATTGCACAGTTTTGTAAATAGGCCATGGCCTGCATAGGTTTTGAGTTTAACAACTTGTCAGGGGGAGGGGTGCCGACCCCACCCCCACCCGATATACAAGTATATGGGTTGGGGCTGGGGTTATTAATAAAACAATTACACAAGAAGTGGCCACGACTACTCTACAAAAATACTTTTTTTGTTTGTTTGTTTAAATTTTATAAAAGAAAACCTCCCTCCCTTGAAATGCGCCTAGGGATAAAAATAAATTTTGTTTATTAATATATTAGTATAAATATATATTTATTGTAATATGAAATATATTAGTTTCTATTAATAAATATTTATACAATGATATTAGAAATATAATGAAAATAATCAGTGAGTATATTATTAATATATATCAATTATACACTAATAATATATATTTATTTATTAATTGAGTCTCCCAATGCAATAGAGAATAACAAGTAGTGTGGGAGAATAAGTGTTACAATTATAAATTTGTAAGGATAAATTTTGAATGCACCTAGGCAATAGTAGTAGTGCACAAATTGTGTATTTATCAAAATTTAGCAACTTATCACTTTCAATTTCATTTATATAACCATCTTAGGGGCATGATTAGTTATGATTTATTCATTTGCTTACAACGATTCCAATTGCAACAAAGAGGGAATTGCATTATAAAATGATTTCTATCTAATCCTTTTTATACACCTAGTTGGATGAGGGAGAATAAACCACTCTTAAATGAAATTTATTTCAATATTCAAGTAAACAAGGGTTGTCAATAATGCAAATAATCAACATTTATTTCCCATCCAAGAGCTCTAGCCTTTAAAAATAAACATATTTGCAATGCAACTCCTAAACACAAATTTTAATTTGTGAGAGCTTAATTTCCATTACAAGATCATTACAAAGTTCACATTCATATGAAGTAATGTAAATCAAAATAAACAATTTACAAGGATTTAACCAATGAATAAAATTACATCCAATATACTATTGGTACCATTTACAAGTTGTAGAATCATAGTAACACAAGCTACAACTCCACATGTATTTCTCCAACAAGAGAATTTCCTCCATTGAGTTCACCATCCTCATCAAGGTATATTACATAGCAAAATGGGGGAGTAGGCAACACTCTCCACCCAACCAAATATCCAATGAGGAAGAGCCTATTATCCCCGAGTCCAAACAAGGAAGCAATGATGGTTATTTAGACAACCATTGGAAACTCAAAATGACTTCCACATATACATTCAATCAAGATATTCAATGGAATAACAAAATAATAATTTAACAACAAAATCAAAAAATATCAAAACAAAAAGGCTTCATACTAAAGCCAAGGGGTTTTTCTTATGCCTCCAAAGGGCTTGTGTGTCCACCTATGAGCCTCCAAAACTCCACCACAATACACACAACACTCTTATGCCTTCCTCAAGAAGATACACCACTCTTATGGATCCCTCAAGAAATAAACCCACTCTTATGCCTCGCTCACTTTGTTAGAAAATTAATACATTTGTTAGTATTTGTGTGTTAGTATTTGTTAGTGGACAGTTGAATAACCGTCTCCCTCACAGCGCTCCCTATCGGCCTATATAAAGGCGTGCACTGTATTATTTAAAACATAGCAATACATTCTATCTTTTGGAGTGTCTATCATTGGTTTCAGAGCAGGTCGAGGTCGTGCGTGGAGGAAGAGAGGAAGAGCAGACTCCCGCGTGAAGAGTAGACTGGTGCCGCGTGAATTGTGGTTCCCTGTCCCGTTTTTTGGTGTACGTTTTTGCTGGTGCGTGAAGGAAGAGAGATAGACTGTTGCAACTGTTGCCATTTCTTTTGTTGTGCGTGCCTTAGCCTGTCCCGCCGTGGAAACCCGTGGAAACTCATTGCTGGTGCGCTGTGCGTGAGGAAGTGCCTGTCCCACCGTGGAAACCCGTGGAAACTCATTGCTGGTGCGAACAGTGCGTGGAGGAGACTGCCGCGTGAAGGAGGAGTGCGCCTGTCCCGCGTGAAGGAGGAGTGTGCCTGTCCCGCGTTTGCGAGGAGACTGAGACCACCATTTCTTTGCTGTGGAGACTGAGACCACCCAATTGCTGTGCGTGCGAGCTGTGGAGACTGAAACTGTCCCGTTTGTGCTGTGCGTGGCGCTGGAGGTGCGTGAGTTCGTGGAGACTCAGCAAAGAACAGGAAGCGATCTGCATTGAAGTGGAGGGACAGTTGAAGGAACCGCTGAGCGTGAAAGATCTTTGCTTGCTGTGCGTGAAGGTTCAGATTCCGTCCGTGAACTCTGCCTGCCTGTGTTCTGTCCTTGGAGCGTGGAAGCAAATCAGTGTGTGCGCGTATGTCTCAAATTTCGATGCACAAAGCACCGCGAGCAATGCACCAAATATTTGGGCATTGAATGACAACGAAGATGCCACTGGGCTGTTCTTTGCCTTGGTCAACGAGCTACACAACACTGGTAACATTCTCTTTGACGAGATTGTGCGCCGAGGACTGTTGGAATACTTTTGGTTCAACGTTCGATGTCAAGCATGGCGGATTCGTGCAGAACTTGAATGTGGTTATGATGCAGATGATGAACGTGAAATAGAACGCCCACAGGAGCGTCGACGTCTCACTGCACGAGCCTATAGAGCCCATCTTTGGGACAGATTCCTTCAGTAAGCATTGTAGCCATTTTGAAAAATAAATAAATAAATAAGATACATTTTTGAGTTTTTGAAAATGTCTGCTCCAAAAATATTGCTATCCGATGCCCAACTCTTGAAAGGGCCAAATTTCGCCGCATGGAAAACCAAAATGCGGACGATTCTTCAATTCGAAGATCTTTGGGGGATTGTCTCTGGCAAAGACGCCCCTCCCACAGACGATGATCTGTTGGAAAAATATGAAAAGGCTGATGCGAAAGCACTAATGCTCATCACCTCGGTTTCTGATGAGGTGCAGCCATACATTCGGGAAGCAACCGCTTCTTCTCAGGCATGGAGCGCATTGTGTACCATCTACGAAGCTAAGAATCTGACGACAAAGTTACAACTTCAGACAAAGCTTCATACGATGAGTATGCATGATGGCGAATCAGTAGAAGCCTTCTTGCGGTGTGTAGCTGAGTTACGTGCAGAACTCTCTGCACTCGGTGAACCAGTGGACGACAAGTTGCTAGTCCCGCTCACCCTGCGAGCTCTTCCTTCACGGTTTCGGACACTGATCACCACGTTGACAATTACTCAACAGGAGGTGAGTTTTGCAACCCTGGTGAATTATCTCCAGCAGGAAGAAGCCATGCAAAATGTACAAGAAGCCTTCGAAGACAAGGCTCTCATCACGAGGCAAAAACATAAGCCTCGGAAAGGGCAATCTGCCCCCCAAAATCAGAAGCAGCATGCTCAGCAGCCATCTTCACAGCGGCCACCACAGCGGCCACCCCAGAAGCAGCATAATCACAAGGCGGATCGGTGGTGCCACATTTGCTCCACGGATACGCACACGACTGCGAACTGTTATTACAACGGTCGCAAGTATGGAAATTCTGGCGAAGAGAGCACTTCTGGCCGAGGATATTCCAAGAAATCCCGATGGCATGCTCGTAATCAGAGGCAGAAGGGCCACATTGCTGCTCAGCAGGATGCCACCTCCGATGAAGAGGTACCAGATACGACTCATTCTGACATTGTTCTAGTCTCACAGACTTCGCAGCCATCAGAAGATGTCTGGTTGATTGATTCAGTGCCAAAAACACATGACTGGCAACAAGAAGTTGTTCCATACTCTGAGTGACCAGCCCACTGGAGATCGGATCACCATTGCAGACAATCAAGAGTATATTGCAGCAGGGATTGGTGATGTCATCATTCCTCTTGGAACACAAAGATGTACACTGACAAAGGTGCTCTATGTTCCAGGTTTGACTTCAAATCTTTTGTCTGTAAGTCAACTTCTTAACCATAGAATGCAGGTTGAATTCTTTGTTGAAAAAGGGGTCAAGTCCTGCATCATTTCCCTGTGGAGAGTCGGTCATTTGCTCAACACTGGATGCGGTCACTTCATCTAGTGTTGCTCTCTCTGCATCAACGGCAGAGTCCACTGCACTTTGGCACTTTCGATATGGTCATCTTTCTGCCGGGGCTCTGCATCAACTCAGTGTAAAGGAAATGGTAAGAGGGCTTCCTCCACTCTCCCATTCCTTACCTGTTTGCTCAGGATGTCTTGCGGGCAAACAACATAGAGGTCCATTCAAACAAAGCTCTTATCATTCTACAGAGCCTCTTCAGGTCGTTCACACCGATCTGTGCGGACCTCTGCCAGCTAGCTTTCAAGGTTTTGCATACTTTCAGCTCATCATTGATGATTACTCATGGAAAATGTGGGTATATTTCCTTCGGAAGAAGAGTGAGGCACTTGCAAATTTCCAAACCTTCTACCAGCAAGCCACCAGGCAGTCTGGGAAGCCTCTTCTTCTCCTCCGCTCAGATCGAGGGGGGGAATTTGTGTCAAAGAAGTTCTTAGCATACCTCAAGCAGATGGCATTCAGCAACATTTGACTGCTCCCTATACGCCCCAACAGAACGGGATTTCCGAGCGCCACAACAGGACTGTCATGGAGATGGCTCGTTGTATGCTCTCAACCGCCAAGTTGGAGGATCAGTTTTGGGCAGAAGCAGTCCAGACAAGCAGAGTGTATTTACTCAACCGGGCACCCACGAAGATCTTGCAGAACAAGACACCGGAAGAGGTATGGACTGGTTGTAAACCTTCTATTCATCATTTAAGAGTTTTTGGTCAGACTTGCATATATGCATGCTCCGAGATAAGAGAAGGAAGAAGATCGATCCAAAGACACTGCCATGTCTTTTCTTGGGGTATAGTACTACCTCAAAGGCATATCGTCTCATGGATCCTGAGACGAAGAAGATCTACGAGAGTCGAGATGTGGTATGTGATGAGTCGTCCTTTGACTCCTTGCCACACAATGGAGATCCAGTACCGACCTCGTCACATAGATTGCTCACACATCCAGATGATGAGCAAGATGATTCTTCTCAGAGAGAAGAAGAGCTGAGTGGAGACTTGTTCGTTGATCTTGGCACACTGGAAAACACATCTTCACATCAGCAGCGCCAACATCTGAAATGGGTCCAGAGTACTATCAGGGATGCACACCTGAACTCACTTCCTGGTACTTCTACGGGAGTTAGAACACGAAGTCAAGCAAGACATGAGGTAAATTTTGCACTCATGAGTTCAGTTGTTGAGAGCACCGAACCTGACACTGTTCGTGAGGCATTAGACCAACCACAGTGGAAACAAGCTATGGATGCTGAATATGATTCCCTGATTCAGAATCGGACATGGGAACTTGTCGATCTGCCTCCAGGTAAGAAATCCATTAGCTGCAAATGGATTTTCAAAACAAAATATAAGGCAGATGGTTTAATCGACAAACACAAAGCACGACTTGTTGCAAAGGGTTATGCTCAACAAGAAGGAATTGACTATGACGAGACCTTTACACCCACTGCGAAGATCAAAACCATCAGAGTTGTCTGTGCACTGGCAGCACAAAATGGATGGAAACTTTAGCAGATGGATGTCAAGAGTGCTTTTCTAAATGGTGATCTAAAAGAAGAAGTGTACATGGCCCAACCTGAAGGGTTTGTAGACGAGCATCAACCACACAAGGTATGTCGTCTGATAAAGTCTCTCTATGGACTTAAACAAGCACCTAGGGCATGGTATATAAAAATTGATGATCACCTATTGCAGCATGGATTCACTCGTAGCCCCTCAGATACAAATTTGTATATCAAGAAGGTAGGAACAGAGATTGTCATTCTGGTTTTGTACGTAGATGATCTTGTGATCACAGGAAGTTCTGACAATCTTGTAGATGATGTAAAGAATGATCTGAAGAAATCCTTCGACATGACCGATTTGGGGCTACTTCACTATTGTCTTGGCTTAGAGATATGGTAGAAGAAGAATCATATCTTCGTCTCCCAGATGAAATATGCCAAGACACTCCTGGAAAAGTATGGGATGTCAGATTGTAAACCAATGTCCACACCTATGGAAAAAGGTTTGCAATTATCTAGATTCCAGGATTCACCACAGGTAGATGGCACTCACTACAGGCAAGCTTGTGGGGAGTCTCATTTACTTGACTTATACCAGACCAGATCTTTGCTTTGCGGTGAGCTATCTCGCCAGATTTATGCAGGAGCCGAAGAAATGTCATTGGATAGCAGCAAAGCATGTGTTGAGATATGTCCGAGGTACAGTTGACTTTGGTCTGGAGTATCAGAAGAACACTCAGTTCTTCTTACAGGGATATACAGACTCGGACTATGCAGGATCCGTTGATGACAGGAAATCCACTTCAGGATATGTTTTTCATCTCGGGTCTGGACCTATCTCGTGGATCAGCAAGAAGCAAACTGTTGTTGCTCTCTCATCCACTGAGGCTGAATACCGCGCTGCACGAGGAGCTGTGTGCGAAGCAATTTGGTTACGTCGCATTCTTGCAGATATAGGGATTCCTGAAGAGAAACCTCCCATCATTCACTGCGACAATCAAGGTGTGTTGAAGCTTGTGAAGAATCCTATTTTTATGAACGAACAAAGCATATTGAGGTCGAATGTCACTACATTCGTGAACAGGTCTTGAACCACCAAATTCAGCTCCAGTACTGCCCTACTGATTCTCAGATTGCAGATATTCTCACCAAGCCTCTCGGCAAGGTGAAGTTTGATTTATTTAGGGGGTACATTTGTAAGAGCAATGTATTAAGGGGGGGAATGTTAGAAAATTAATACATTTGTTAGTATTTGTGTGTTAGTATTTGTTAGTGGACAGTTGAATAACCGTCTCCCTCACGGCGCTCCCTATCGGCCTATATAAAGGCGTGCTCTGTATTATTTAAAACATAGCAATACATTCTATCTTTTGGAGTGTCTATCACTCATTCTTATGCCTCCCTCATGAAAATAACAAGATAAAAACAAATCATATTTATCAAAAAGGTGGACATACCAACCCAAATCTCTCCGAAAATACCAAATAAAATTTCTCTTATGCCTCCCACGAGTTTTACCTCCATCTCCATTTCTCCCACAACCTAAGGAGAAAATCTATTTCCCACAATCATAAGCCATACAACAACCATCATCCACACATACGAGGAAAACAAAATAGCAAGGTAAAAAAAAATAAGGGTGAAGAACTACCTTACAAACAAAGAGTATCAAACACAAACAATTTACAAGCCTTCCAAAATCCACAACAAACACCATCCATTCCAAGCTCAAATCACCATTCTCAAGTAAGATCTCAAAAATATCAAGAATCCACCCCTAGAATGAAACATTAACCCCCAAATCCTCACACAAAAAAATAAATAGAAAAAGAGGGAGAGAGGGGTGATGTGGCACCATATAGGAATCCACATCATTTACTCCAACCCACATCAAGGTCAAACCCAAACCCCAAAGTATAATAAATTTGTGGTTGGGGAAATTACCACCCTCTTACACAAATCAACCCAAACCCACACGCTTTAAGGACACAAATAAATACCCTTGTAATAAAAGTGCAATTATTTTCTCTTTTCCTCCATTAAAACACAAAATAGGACCTAAAATAAGTTCCTCAAATCATAGGCCTAATGGGTGGGTAACTTTAGGAGGTGTGGGACAAGCTTAACTTGTCCCACAAGTCCCAAAATGGCCTAGAAGGTCAAAATCCGAATTTCAACCGAGAGATAAAGTACACACTACTCCAAGAAAAATTAAATTCATTCTCATCCAACACACATTAAGGCTACAAATTCACATTTATTTCCCCCCTTTTAAGAACATCCTAATTAAGAAAAAGGTAAACACTTCTAAAATTAACTTAAGATGGGTGCTAAACAAAATAATAAAAGTGATTCCAAATAATAAAAAAACTACAATAACTCACAATTAAATAAATTCAACAAGAAAAAGTCACAACTTACCCAAGGTCACTATTGAGGCTAGCCCCCAATGGGGACCTCCAAATAATCAACAAAATTACACAACAAATGAATACATGATTTGACATGGTGACTTGTTGCCAATACCCAACATTCCTTCGTTGTTGGTCTGCTTTACCGTGTAGTTTGTTGTGCTATAATTTCCTGCAAAATCAAATAATACATTTCTAGCCTTATGGCCATATTAATGACGTCGAAATAATCAAACACATGCATGTATACCTAACAATTTACATCATCGAATATCATAATTAAACCAATGTTAGAATTAATTAATTCACTAATAGTTCAATTTTTTAACATTTCGATTCTACCAATTCATCAATTTGTACTAAGATCATAACATCAACAATCATCCATAGATATGCCTAAATCACATCCAATATGTCCATATAGTAGTAATAGTTAGAATATCGAATACTGACATATGAATCAAGCATATAAAATTCATCGCAATAGTCACATCATGTCACAAGTCTAACACATATGTATTGTCTATCAAATAAGTAAAACACATGTATCAATGTCCATCTAGCAATGTCTAATATCTATTATGATATCCAAGTCTATGGATCTAATACAGAGTGACTAGAGACATAACAATATACAAAAATTAATGACATAAGAATGAGTTTTGTAACAAGGAAACTACTCTAGATCATCATCATATCCTTAAACTCCCATCAAGGTCCATAATGCAACCATCCAATCAAAATAATAATCAAAACACAATGGTAATCATGATGTCCCACACATCTTATTAGCATGCTAATTAGAATAGAGCAACAAGGTTTAAGTTTAAAATCAATTCGAAATTGATAATAGTGTTCAAATAGTGTAGAAGATGAGTGGGAATTACACCCATGTCTTCTTAGATTTGACTTCCTCCTGGAAGTCATAGAAAAGAGGTAGGGAAACAATTTATAGGAATATAAGCCACATCCTCTATGGGATTAATTTGCTCACAACAACAAGGTGTGTCTGAGTAACCCAAGTTTGATCCAATGCTATTTAATCAAGGCGGAAGGAGACTATTAGGCATGAATGCTAAAAAATTGTCTTCAAGTAAGGTTTCAAACATTTAATTCTACAAAGTAACTCTACGTGATCAACCAAGCTACAACCCATAGCATCAAGACAAGAACTAGTCAAAGGAAACTCAAGAACAACCACCAAAGTAAAAGAATAATAGGGTGAATTCTGAAAACTCGGGATGACCACATAGTCACCGATGGATACAACATCCCTTGCAATAACAAAATTTAAGGCTTCTAATAAGGTTGGTTGATGCTTCAAATATCTTTATTTATACAAAGCTAGCAAAAATTGACCATGAGCATCAATTTGTATGAGAAAACATGTCTATTCAAAGGTCTCACAAATTGGAGATCACACAAGATGGGGTTTAACAACAAGGAAGATGCATAAATTACTAAATTTTTTTACGTTCTTGTAGCTATTCAATGGAATTACTTTTGTAAATTGAAAGGATTCAATTAAATTTTCATGAAAAAACTTAAAAAGTTATGACCAAAATGTTTTATATAACTTGAATTTGCACTTAAAATCGAACACACCACACTAACCTGATTTTAGAACATTATTAAACACTTAGATAATATTCCACTTAGGAGACAATCCTTGCACAAACTAACATACCATCAAAAGAGACACCAATCACCCTATATAACATAGTGGAATTTAATTATTTTAAATACTTCCCAAGCTTGAAATTGTCATGAGAGAGCGCATGCTTAATTCTTAGCACAAAAGAGAACTCAAGGGAGTTTAGAAGAAAAGAAAAAGAAACAAGAGGGGGTACAACTCCAATCTACTTGTGCATGACACCAATACTTGAGTAACAACTTATGAAAACAACTTTCACTTCCTCTCAACAAGGACAAGGGGGCAACAACAAATATGAAGGTTTCCCAAGAAAAGAGAACTTCCCAAAATTCTTTCATATCCTTAACACATGTTGCCTACATTTACCAGTATCCTAGGTCACCAAGGGCTAAATAAAAACAAAAGGAGGTTGGTTTTTTTAGAGAAAAGAGATAAGACCCGCTCCCAAAAGGCCACAAATCACACTCATCAAGCTATGAGGCAAAAAGGGTATGAAAACCTAAAATTTCTACAATGGAAAAGCACATATGTCTATGATCAAAGGAGTACTACATAACTAGAACACGTCACTATCAATAAGGTGTTTCACAAATCTAGGTAAGCTTACGTAACTAATGGTTTAATTATACATGGCACTCAATACAAATAAATTTTACCCATTTTATAAACCAATTATTAATTCAAAAGTTGTAGTTTCTCTTGCAGGCACTCTTCTTACAATTTTTCTCAATTAAAATCTTCCTTCTATTATGACGTCACATATTTATGTTAAAATGAGTACCACTAAGGTTGGCATGATATCTTGCCATTTTGTATAGCCAGAAAATTATTTATTTTACTTCTAGGGAAGGTAAATGGACAAAGTCTTCTTTCTATTTTCACATAGTTGTATTCCTTTTATTAATCTACAAAGATTATAGCAAGGAGCCATTTTCCTTTTCTAATGTTCCATTTTAATTGTTAAGTTTCAAGTCCAAACCCCTCCATTAGGGTTTTATTATGTATAAGTTACTCACATTATGAAATAGATTTTAATGAGAAGGAAGATTCAAACATATCACATTATTATTTTTATGGGAAAAGAGATAAATCAACATATCTCATTTTTAATCCTAAAGGAACAAGAGCCCATTCAACATAACAAACACATCATTAATTTTGTAAGATTTGGAGATCAATCAACCACTAAGTACCACACGAAGATTTCAAGAGTCTAACAAAGAATTACAAGTATCACTAAGACATTCTAAGTGGGACTTCCCTTTGACACCTTTTTGATACTAATCACGATATCATTGATTATATTATGGATACAATTATGGACTTTATTATAGTATGATGTTAGATGTTAGATCATGGATTATTGTTGACTTGATTCAGTTATGATGCATGATGATTATTAGAGGAATTTTAGATATTGATGTTGATATACTGTTTGACATGGTTATACTATGGATGTTGTTCGGACATGTGATATTTAGATATTGTGAGTAGACCTAGAAATGGAAATTATTTGATGATGATATAGTTGTTGAGTAAAATTGCAAATGATCTTGTTGGTTGCTTGGATGTTGTTGTGATCCATATATCTAGATGATTTTAGAATTTTAATTATATTATTTTGGATGTTCTGATATGGCCACAAGGCCGAAGGAGGTATTCATGTTTTGCAGGTTAAAATATCACAACAAACATCGAGGGATTGGAGACCAACCACATTAGAATTCTAGATGAATTCAACAAGGTCACCATGGCAACTAGTATTTGTTTGTGCGTGTTTGTGTGTGTTAGGGATTCCCATGGGGGGATCACCTTTAAATGTGACCAAGGGGTTATGTGTATTTATTTATTGGTTCCTTTGGTTGTGTTTACATGTGATTATATTGTGATGCATTGAACCTTTCATTATTCATTAAATGGTGTGTAATATTGTGAGTAATCAGGTTGTTAAGTTAATTAATTAAAATATGTCATAAGAAAGTAATTAATAGAGTTGTTGGCCTTGAATTAAAGTGTTGTAAGAGATGTGTGAGTGATGTGTAAGTTAACTTTTGAGTGTGAAACACTCCACTTTCTTGGAAATTCAAAATTGTCCTTGGAGGTTGATTTTGGAGGCTTGTGAGACAAGTTAAAATTGTCCCATACCTCTTAAATTCAATCAATGGTTAGAGAGTTGAGATTATACCTTTTTAATTCTTTTTTGAGAAGGTAGATTGTAGGTTTTAATTTCACTTTTATTACATGATTTAATTTCAGTCCTTTGGGGTGTGGGTTGGATTTGAGTATTAAAGTAAATTGTAATATTTTTCACCCACCTAATTAATATGCAATGGAGGATGAAGTTGACTTTGTGTTGGGGTTGAGGACGTGTGATGTGGCATCCTACATGGATCCACCTCATGCTCTTCCCTTCCCTCTTCTATAAAATTTGAATTCCTTGCCTTGTTTTGGGGTTTTCCAACTTTGGAGACTTCATTCTTGGGTGAATCCTTTTGTTGTTTTGGGAGCTCTTGCTTTTGGAGCAGTTTGAATATTGTGGAATACTTGTGCTTGGTTGATTTTTGGATTTTTTTTTGGAAGCAACTATTGTTTGGGACTTGGACAATTCCATCATGGAGGTAAGATCTTGGCTCTGGAAATGCTCTTCTTTTATGAATGTAAATGTTAATGTGTGATTATTTTGGCATGTTTGTGTTGTTGGGTAGATGTCCTAGGAAGGGTGTAGGAGAAGACTATGGGGTTCCTTTTGTGGGAGGCACAAGGGTGTTTTAGGGAGGTATAAGTGTGGAGGGAGTTGGGATTTGGGTTCCACCTTACAAAGAAATAACTTGCATTTATTTAATTGTTATCGGGTTCCATAAGAGGTTGGGGAGGCATAAGGAAATGTGAGGAATAAGGGGTACTTGGGGAGGCATAAGGAATGTCAAGGTTTAGATATACTATATTTTGGTGGTTTGTAATTCTGGTGGTGATATCCATTTCCCCTTTTGGGAGGCATAAGAAGCATCCCCCATAGTTTCTTGCTCCTTTGGCTTGCTTGATGAAGCCTCAGTAATGTTTGTCATGCTTTAATGTATTTTTAAACTAGATTCTTTCTTGGACTGTGTGTTATTGTGGAAATGTTGCTTGTGTGTTTGTGGAAGCCTATTGTTGCCATGAGTTGGATCACATCTTTTATTACAGTATGGTTGGGGCTCGTGGGCCAATGAAGAAGGATGGATTCTCCTCTTCATTGGATGTATTGGTTGGGTGGAGAGCATTTCCTTTCCCCTACTCTTGTTGTGATCATAATTTGGAGAAATGAGAAATCTACATGTTGTTGTTCTGGAGCAAGGAAAAAGATAGTTTGACAGTCATTGTTGAGATAAATCTTATTGCAACCTTTCCCACTTGAAGTGGATGAACTTGTACATGTTTTGTAAAGGAAAAATGTTGTATTGATTTGAAATTTGTATATTGTAATGTGAAAGAGATAAACTCTATTTTCAGCCTTTGAAGGAATGTGAAAGAATTGTATTCTGTATGAGGAATTTGAGGAATGAAAGAAAAGTTGTAAAGTTGTATTTTGGAATCAATAAAGGATTGCATTACCTTTCTCAATTCACATTGTAGTATTGAATTTGATCATTTAGATGTATTTGAAATCTCTCTTTGAAAGAAAGAAATGCGTATGAAGGAAATGTAATACTCTGTCTTTTGAAACATGTGAAATTTGGAAATCAGGAATGTATTTTAGATTTTGAATAGTTGAATTGAATCAACTTGATGTAGTAGATTTGAAATGGAATGAATTCTAACACTTAGAAGATGAAAAATGGAAAATAGATCTATTCAAAATTGATCTCTTTTTATGGTTTCAAACTGGAAAATATTTTGTCCCAAAATACACAGATCGAACCTGCAACAAAGAAATAACAAATGAAATATTAAATTGAACATCACATGATATAAATGAATCCAATTAGACAAAAACACTTAAGAAATTTCTTAGAAAACTTAGCAAAATCGGGCTCAAACCGTTTTGTTGTCGTTTTGTTGTAAAACTGTAATTTTTCAAATTGGGAATCAATCAAACAAAATTACCTTCCAAATCCATCATAATCAATCTAAAAACAATTATCTATCTCTATTTGACATGTTGAGGGAGGAATAATAGCAAATTGAGTAAAATTTTATAAGTTAAATTTACTAGTTTACATTGTAAAAGGTGACAGATCATTTTTGTGAAATTGACCCCTTAAAATTTATCAAAATAATTTTTTTTATGTTTTTATGCAAAGAGGAAGTCGAGAGATTTCCAAAAAGTCCTTGTTTTCCCAAAACCAATCTCCCAATAAAAAGTTATGGCCTTCTAAAGTTTTTCTTCATTTGGCGTCAAAAATATATATTTTCTAACTGTCAAAATTTTAGGGAAAATTTTCCTTGGCGATCCACGGGTGTGAATTTTCCCTTAGCTCTCTTGGTCAAATAAATGGCCAAAGGAACTTTTTTCCCTACCACTACGCTAACCCACATGCGTTTCTTTTTATATAATCACATAAGTCCGAAAGAGAACTTTTGGAAAAATTTCCCCGTGGACTCTACCGCCTGCTTTTTCCCTTTGATTGTCTTTTTGACGGCCGCAACATTAAACTTATCTTTTTAAAAAAATGGGAACATTTTCCTACTTTTCCCACGCTGGCCCGCAACTAATCCGGTGTTGTGACATGGCACCACGGGCGTCGGAGAGTAAGCGGATTCCTTTTAAACATAGCGCTTCATAAAAATTTGGAATTTTTTTCTATGTTTCCTCTGCCTCCCGACCGGAGCCAATCAAGAGCTGCCACATGACGTCATGAGGCATCGGTGGAGGAGCGGGTTCCTTTTTATGTTTTGCATTTTAGAAAATTTTCTAAAGTTTCCCCACCGGCCCGCTGACCCACAACCAATGGATGCCTAATGCATGTCTTCACAACATGTTGGCAGAGGTGCAGAGATTCTCAATCCTCTAAACCCTTTTCTTTAAAAATTCAATTTTTTGCTATGTTTCTCTCGATGGCTCTGACGGCCCACAACCAATCACTGCTTGACATGAGGCGCCTTGGGTGTCGGTGGAGGCATGGACAATTTTTATCTCTTAGCGTTTTTCAGCCAACAAGACATAATGTCTTAAATCACTCCGATGACCCGACTTTCCACTAGAGCTTTTTGAAACCCGACACGTGTCCTCTTTGGGCTTGTGGGCAAGCAGGTTGCACTTTTTCCTCGAAAAGGGAAAATGTGCCCAAATCCTTCTCTACCTCTCCGGCCTGCTCATGGGAAATTTTTCTTCCCTACGCTCATAGGCCTGCTCTTGGGAAAATTTTCTTCCCAAGGCCCGCTGGCCCATAACTTTAAAATTATGAGGAGTTAGGAGGACTTCTTTATATAATTGGAAAGGTGAGTAAATTTCTTATCTAATGGGAGTAATTTAGGGAAGTTTTGAGTGCATAAATTTTGAGAAAACTCAAGTTGAATCTTTTAAGCCAGTTAGAGAGTAAAATAGTGAGAAATTACCCTCTTAACCTAATTGAACTTTCTAACCCTAAGTTTTGAACTTTTGACCTTTAATAATTGTTGATAAGGGAAAAATGCATTCTAGTGAATTAGAATTGACCTGGAAACTTGTTGTGGCAACTGCTGTCTTGTAACCTTGTGGTAGTCACTTTTAAACAAAAAAAATTTATTCCATAATTTTCCTAACTAATCCTAGGTTGTTCTTGGGTCTCAAGTGGGTTGTTTGAATAGGCATCACACATATTTACTTGTATGAATTTAAGAGGTTTAACAATGTTTGTTGTTTAGTCTCAAAATTTTGATCACATAATAAGACAAGGGAAGTTTCCAATCGACACTCATATTTCCATAGGATACCACCAAAAAAGAAACAAGATGAAAAGGAAAATTTTACTCTAACGATACCACATTTCCCACTAGAAGACATCAAATGCAATAGGAAAATCAACTAATCTACCCAAACATGGACTCTACAATAAAGAGTTGTTGTTTTAAAGGAAGGAGCACAACATAAGCACCACTGAGATTAAAATAATAAGATCTAACAAACTAACATCTCTAAGAGCAAAGTCCAAAAGTCCCAAAAGCATCCATAAGTGTCTCAACATTTCCCAATACTATTAGGTCATAGATTGGTACACATAACAATTTAAGAAAAACATTAAGGCAAGGGTAGACTTATTTATGGGTTAACAGAGAGAAAAAAGTACACTTAATTAAACACATTGCCCAAATGGGCTTAAGTATAATCATAATTACAAAGATACATACAATCCACAAGTCAATACTTTCTATAATGAAACAAGGAAACCAAGATAAAAAATTAGTATGTCATCGATGGAACATCATAACCAAACAAATATTTATCCACTAAAGTCTAAAGTCAAAAAGATTCAAACCGATCCTAACACAACCCATAAGCCCAAAATCAAACACATCTAGTCCGACGAGGATAAAATATCTTAGGAGATTGCAAGAGAATTACCACCATTACTATAAAATTTCTAACTAGACCGCATGACACAACAAACTATGTTTCTAAGAAGGTCGAGTAACTAAGTAATTAGTCTAAGATCTTAGACACACTCAAGGTTTCATCCTTCCAAAACCAAGGCATAAGTTAAAGCACCTAAGAATACATTGAAGGCGTTAGGGTGTACCCCCATATGACAGAATGTCACAATACAAACAACGTAGAACAAACACATCAACATGAAAGAAATATTAACTCAACATTTAGCTAAGTAGCCAACAAGAAAATGAGCTCTAAGTCACCAATCAAAATTAAAATCCAATAAATATCGGAAATAAGGGAAAATGGCTAAGTAGCTGCATTGTAATATCTAAAAAATCTCACAAAAATATCCTCGAATCTTCTCAATCGAATTATAAATAAAAATGCCGGTCCATGATAAAATAACATGAGTTTAAAAATATAAAATACAGAAAGGTCCACATCACATTCACTTTTTAGCCCTTCATGACCACCAATAGGGGTGTTATACCTCGAGCTCATGCCTAAGAATGCATACGTAAAAGCGTATAAAATGCGACACCGGGAATCAATATCCACTCACTCATATAAGGATTAAGTCACCAAAGCGGCAACCAAAACTACCTCATCTAACCACTGAAGGAAAAAGGGGATCTTTAGGACGCTAAAAAATTCTAATTTACTATGTTAGACTTCCGAACACAACCAATAGCATTAAACCACAAGAGTTACACCACACAATGTATCATTCCACAAAAGGAGTCTCAATTGGGTCATCACATCACACGACTAAAAATAAAGAGCTAAGGCTCATCAAACAACATCTTTGTAAGGAAACCAAATTCCTGATACACTAAAAGTTTGCAAGAATATCAATCTTATTCAACATTTTCAGTTACCTGTACAAAAATTTAAATTTTTTATTAATTTATTATTATTATTTTAATCATGAAGGTTCAAATTTTGCTAAATGGTTTTCAGGTTTCAATGTCACCTTCAGTGGTCAGCGTTGAACCCATGGCTCTGATACCAAGTGTAATGCCTAATAAAAATCCAGGAAAAAGTCACGTTAAAACTGATTGCAAAACAATTAAAATTATAGAATAATTTTTTTTGAAAGGGTAAGACATAGATAAAACATTAGCCAATGTTTAAATTAATTATTGATTATAAATCTTCCACAATTTCAAGGTAGTTGGAAAAGAAATTATATCACGATTAAACTTCCTTAATGAATTCAAATATTTTATTTAAATAATACTCACCTTGCTATTCATTTCATGATCCATTTAATTCTCTTTAAATTAATTATTTAGTGGCTCATTAATAAATTTAAATTTTTAATTAGATTAGCTTTAATAATCTTCTAGTTTCAAAAATTATGCATAATAATAGTTAGTGTATTTCTTAAAAGTTCAAGTGTGCACAACTTAGTCTAACCCCTTAGGCCCCCATTTAACATTACAGACACATCTTTTATTTATTTCAATCCCACCTAAATACTCCATCACTTAAAAGATTTAGGGCTCATCCTACACCATTGGATCTAATATTTGAGCCCTTAGATTTAGGTTTGGAAAAATTAACCCTAGATATCCTTATGGGTTATCATATATTCCTTTTCTAAATCTAATCTCTCATTTCCTTTGTTTTGACTTTGCAAGTTAAGGAAGAAGGCAAGAAGGCGTAGCTATGGAAAGAAGCTCAAGCTCTAGGGTGATTAGTAACAAGAGGAGTTAGTTTTAGCATTCTCTCTCCTAGGGTTTTCTTATTTTCTAAATGAACTTTTTCTTATTCTTTTGCATCTCATTTGCAAAGGGTTACCCAAATCGGGTTGTGGGTATTTTCTCAATTTATTTTGGTATATTAAGATTTTTTAAGGCAAGCTTATATATACACATTGTGTATATGTCATTTATATGTTTATACACACACACACACACACACACACATATTCATATTTCTTTATCTTTAAAAGAAAACCATGAACGTGTTATTCGACACGAGATTCGAGAGATCTAAAACACACACACACACACACACACAAAGGAAGGTTCAGCAAAAAAACAAGTATAAAATGGTGTTAAAGGCCTTGGACAAGGACATAACATTACGCAAAGTGATGTTGCAAATAGGTTGTGGCCTATGTAGGTTTTGAGTTTGAAGTGTTGGAGGGAGGGGCACGACTCCACCCCTACCCCATAAACATGTATATGGGTTGGGGGTGTGGCTAGTGTACCTTCCCGCAACCATCGTCCTATTACTAAAATCATTGCACAAGGAGTGGACGTGACCACTATACAAAAAAACTTTCTTTTTTTTATTTGTTTAAATTTTATAAAATATACCCTCCCTCCTTGAAATGCGGCGGGGATAAAAATTAATGTTGGTTATTAATCTATATTAGTATAAATATATATTTATTGTAATATGAAATATATTAGTTTCAATTAATAAATATTTATACAATGATATTATAAAGATAAAGAAGATAATCAATGAGTATATTATTAATATATATCAGTTATACACTAAAAATATTTATTTATTTATTTATTGATTCTCCCAATGCAATAGAGAATAGAAAGTAGTGTGGGAGAATAAGTATTACAATTATAAATTTGTAACGATAAATTTTGCATGCACCTAGGAAATAGTAGTAGTCACAAATTATGTATTTATCAAAAGTTAGCAACTTATCACTTTCAATTTCATTTATATAACTCTCTTAGGGGCATGATTAGTTATTATTTATTCATTTTCTTACAATGATTCCAATTGCAACAAAGAGGGAATTGCATTATAAAATGATTTCTATCTAATCATTTTTATACACCTAGTTGGATGAGGAGAATAATCCACTCTTGAATGAAATTTATTTCAATATTCAAGTAAACTAGGGTTGTCAATAATGAAAATAATAAATATTTATTTCCCATCCAAGAGCTCTAGCCTTTAAAAATAAACACATTTGCAATGCAACTCCTAAACACAAACTTTGATTTGTGAGAGCTTAATTTCCATTACAAGATCATTACAAAGTTCACATTCATATGAAGTAATGTAAATCAAAATAAATCATTTACAAGTATTTAACTAATGAATAAAATTTACATTTAATATACTATTGGTACCATTTACAAGTGGTAGAATGATAGTAGCACAAACTACAACTCCACATGTATTTCTCCAACAAGGGCATTTCCTCCATTGAGTTCACCATCATCATCAAGATATATCACACAAAAACATGAGGGAGTAGGAAAAAATATCCACCCAACCAAATATCCAATGAGGAGAGAAGCCTTATTCATCATCGGCCCATGAGCACCAATAAGGAAGCAATGAGGGGTATTTATAGAACCATTGGTAACTCAAAATGACTTCCAAATAAACATTCAATCAAGACATTAAAATGGAATAACATAATACAAAGTTTACAACAAAACCAACAAATATCAAAACACAAAGGCTTCATACTAAATCGGAGGAGGAGAAAAGAACATGGGGTTCTTCTTATGCCTCTTGGGTGTCCACCTATGAGCATCCAAAACTCCATCACAATACACACAAATCTCTTACGCCTCCCTATTAGAGTAGGTATTACCTTAGCTCATGTTCACTTAGGTACTTTATTTACCTTTATTGTATTTATCCTCACCCACTTATGTGTGTGGATATTTCATTTATCTTATTTAGATATTAGGAGATAGTATCGGTTGTTTAGTATAGTTCTTTCCTTGATCTATGGTATTGACTAGTTCTTTCCTTGATCTATGACATTGACTAGATCCTTGATGTTTAGTTCTCTCCTAAATCTATGGTCTTGACTAGTTCTTTGATGACTAGTTATTTCCTTGATTTATGGCTTGATCTACAACCTTGACTGGTTCTTAGATTGATATTCCTTACCTATTTAAGCAAGGCCCATTCTCATTGTATTGCATTGAGTTCCATAATAATATATGATATTGTTGCTCATTTTTTGCAAAAATTTATGTAAAGTTATTCCGGTGAATTACTTTCATCTTTTTGATCGTGATGTTTGATTAACATCGTGTTCTTGGCTTGGCACAATCTAGTTATCGTTCCTTTCATGGTATTAGAGCGATAGATGATGTAGACGTCCAATAAGTTTTTCTTTGCAAGCAAGGGTTTATTTTTTTCATGTATATGGAATTTGTTAGAATTTTTTTCAGCATGCATTTTTATGCAAAATGGAGTGCAAAATTGGATTTGGAAGGTGCCAAAACCCTAGAATCAACTGTAAAATCAACCATGTTTTGAGACAGTCAAATATGGGTGCATTCTTTTATCCATTGGATATAAGCATGTACCTTCTAGACGCATTATTTTACCCTTTGGGTATTTTGGTTTTGGATGCAGTATTTTATCCACTTTGGACACGAGATCTTTACCCTTTAGGTGTATTCTTTTATCCATTAGATATAAGCATGTACCTTCCAAATGCATTATTTTACCCTCTGGGTATTTCAATTTTGGATGCAGTCTTTTATCCATTGGATGTAGATCTGTACCCTATGGGTGCATTATTTTATCCATTGGATATAAGTGTGTACCTTCCGGATGCATTCTTTTACCCTCTGGGTATTTCGGTTTTGGATGTAGTCTTTTATCCACTAGACGCAGATCTGTACCCTATGGGTGCATTCTTTTATCCATTGGATATAAGCATGTACCTTTCGGATGCATTCTTTTACCCTCTGGGTATTTTGGTTTTGGATGTAGTCTTTTATCCACTGGATGTAGATCTATACCCTCTGGGTGCATTCTTTTATCCATTGGATATAAGCGTGTACCCTCTGGACGCAATGATTTACCCTCTGGACATTTTAGGTTTTGGGCGCAAGATTTTATCCTTTGGTCGCAAGCATGTATCATGTGGATGCACTCTTTTACCCTTTGGACATTTGGGTGTCACATGTACCTTTTAAAAACATGAGCATTAAAATATTATTTTAATAGCAAAGCCTTATAGAGCTCATAACTTTTGATCTGTAGCTCGGATTAAGGTGATCTTTGTTTGAAATTGTGTATTTTTTCGAGATCTATGCATTGGTGACATTTTTATATACATATTTCAAATGTAAAATGTACTGTTACTCATTGTAATATTTACATGCACTCAATTATAAAGTGAAAAATTTGGGAGGGTGTTGTGATCACTTGTGGATGTAATTTCGGTTAAGCGCGACATCCTAAACTTTTGGGTATTCCATTGTTGTATCTATGGGTGTATACATTTATATCTCTCTTATTTGTTGAGATATTTTAGATCTATATTTTCGACACTTTTTGGCATGTTAATAGTCTCTCTTGTGGGGGAGCTATTTTGGTGGAGCCTAGTGTTAGTTTGTCAGTGTTCGAGTAGTTGATTTTGACAACTCATACAGATCTGTGGTGTCACTCTACCCATTATGTAGTATGGGAGGGTGTGGTGTTGATACTACTTCTTTGGGTTTCGTGTCCTTTCCTTGTTACCTTGGATTTTCTTGAGATCGTGGCACTCCTATTTATTTGGATCTCGTTTCTTTTCCTTATTGCCTTGGTTGTTCTTTGATCATGGCACACCTATTTTGTGATTGATCAAATTATGTTTGGTGTTTGTTTTTCACTTTTCAACATCACTCCATTAACAGTCTCCTTGCATGGAGCTATTCTCAGTGAAGCCAAAGGTGTCGGATTGTTTTGAGTTATATGATCGAGTAGTGGATTTGAGACCATTGTGTGCACCACACTTCTTCAGCATTATACAAGTTTTTGGAGTCGAGCTTCTAAGGATATCTTGCAGCAGGATTTTTCTCTCTACTTTGTTATTACTAGTTTTGGGTACCTTAAGTGTCTATTTTTCCCAGTTGTTGTACGTGGGTACCTCATCATCCTTATTTCTGGGACCCACATTCTTTTCCACCCTCCTAAGCTATGCTTATGGGAGGGTGTTAGTGTAGGTTATTATTTATCCTTTTATTTATTTATCAGGATAATTCTTACACTTGTGTTAGCCCTACACTTTTTGGGTTAGCTTGCTTAGGTGTACTAGTTGTGTGGAGTTAGCTTCTCAGTTATGTCGAGTTAGCTTATTAGTCTTTTGGAGTTAACTTAACTACCAGTATCTAGTTAGTGGGATTTCTTCACCATTGATTTAGGTAGTAGTTGCACTTCCCTCCTCCTATATGTACATCTTTCTTATTGAATAATTCAAGTCATTCTATTGTAATGTATTGATCATTGTGGATTATGATAGATTTCCATATATGGTTTTTTAGCTCTTTTGTCTTGCAAAATTAATGTGGTGTGCTATTATATCATCGAGATCGTGGCTTGGAACAATCTTCTTTTGACATCCGTCTGTAAGTTTTATTTTGCAAATAAATTATTTGTGTATTCATATATTTGGGATTTGGTTATATTTTTTGCTGCGTGCATTTTTATGCAAAACAAAGGCTTCCATTAGATCCGGAAGGCATGAAAACCCTAAGATCAACTGTAAACTTAGCCAATTTTGGAGGCAATCGTTTTTGTGGTTTTTTTATTTTTTCAGAGAAGCACATAGGTGTGCGTTGGGATTCAAGCCAAGGAAAAAAATGTGATTTTATTTATTCATGTTTACCCATTAAAATCCTTAGCCCTTGGTCATATGGTATGGTCATATGAGGGCTTAAATCTTGTGATTCCTAGGTGCTTAACTTCAGCCCCCTTTAATTTTATTTGTGTGGTGAAGGCAACAACAATTTATTTTGCTTCAGTGGTAACTACAATAAATAATGAGTAAACTATTAAAAATCTTGTAACTTTTGATTGGTAACTCGATTTTGAGTGTCATTTTTTGCAAAAGTGATTGTTTTTTCGTGCTCTTTCCATTTGAAATATTTATTTTGAGACTTGTACTATAATTATAAAGTGCAAATATGGAGTGTTGTCATCAATTATGGATGCAATTTCAGTGAGCCCGATGTCCTAACTTTTGGGAGATGCAGTTTGTACCTATCATGGATTCTAAGAATGATATGATTTTCTCTGAAGTGTGTGGACTTCAAGAGGCTATTGTAAAATTTTTGGAAGAAAATAGGTCACTCAAGAAGTGAAATTCTCTTCTACAATCACTCATTCACGATAAGGATGCAATAATACACTGCTATGCAGAACAATATTACTAGCCTATAGCATCACCATCATACTGTGGACATGTTACTTCTATTTTGGCCCCTAGCTTCACTTGAGGGGGGTGTTAGAGTAGGTATTTACCTTAGCTCATGTTCACTGGGTACTTTATTTACCTTTATTGTATTTATCCTCACCCACTTAAGTGTGTAGATATTTCATTTATTTTATTTAGATATTAGGAGATATTATCTAGTTGTTAGGTATAGTTCTTTCCTTGATCTATGGTATTGACTAGATCCTTGATGTCTAGTTCTCTCCTAAATCTATGGTCTTGACTAGTTCTTTGATGACTAGTTATTTTCTTGATTTATGGCTTGATCTACAACCTTGACTAGTTCTTAGATTGTTATTCATTGCCTATTTAAGCAAGGCCCATTCTCATTGTATTACATTGAGTTCCATAATAATATATGATATTGCTTCTCATTTGTTTGCAAAGGTTTATGTAAAGTTATTCTAGAGAATTACTTTCATCTTATTGATTGTGATGTTTGATTAACATCTGTGTTCTTGGCTTGGCACGATCTGGTTATCATTCCTTTCACTCCTCCAAGAAGTTACATCACTTTTATGCCTCTCTCACACTTATGTATCCCTCACAAAAATAACAAGATAAACACAAATCATATTTATCACCAAGGTGGACATCCGAACCCAACTCCCTCCTAAAATACCCAATAACATTTCTCTTCTACCTCCCAAAACTTTCCCCATTTCAATTTCTCCGACATCCTAAGGATCAAATATATTTCACACAATCATAAGCAATACAAAAACCATCATCCACACATACAAGTACA
This sequence comes from Taxus wallichiana var. yunnanensis, assembly GCA_018340775.1. Lineage (NCBI taxonomy): Eukaryota > Viridiplantae > Streptophyta > Pinopsida > Cupressales > Taxaceae > Taxus > Taxus wallichiana. Next base: position 111,352,924 of record CM031236.1, on the reverse strand, counting down.
AAAAATAGCACGGTAAAAAAAAGAGTCTAAAGATCTACCTTACAAGAAGAGGATCAAACACAAACAAGTTCCAAGCTTTGTAAAATCCCAATAAAGGACCATCCATTCCAAGCTCAAATCACCATTCTAAATCAAGCTCTCCAAAATGAACAAGTAACCCCCAAATCCTCACAAAAAAAAAAATGAAAAAGAGGGAGAGAGGGGTGATGTGGCTCCATGTAGGAAGCCACATCATCTCTCTTCCAACCCACATAACAAAGGTCAAAACCATATCCCTGATCCAGAGGATCCTCATAGAGAAACACCGATCTAAGATCTTCTTAGAATAAGTTGTAACCATTTTTAAAGCGTGGAGAAAAATTATACAATTCTGACGACATCTTGTTTGCAGGAAACAGAGCTCGTTTGCAAAAGTTATAGCCCACTGAAATTTTTGGGCAACTGGCAAAATTTGGAGTTTTGTGTAGGTTGGACATGTGCACACTCGCCAAGTGTTTTGATTATATTGCGACACGTGGATGAATTGTGTGACGTACTAAAAAAATGGGTTTTGGAATGCCGGTCTTGGACACTCGTTCTCAGACAAATGGACCTCGCTATTTACTGGCTGGGGGCCCTCAGCTAGGTTCGACACACTCGATTATGGAGGGGTGCCTTGGCCTCCTTCTCATTTAATCATTAAACCAACTTGTGTATATAAACTCCTATATTTTCCTTTGCACCATGCATGTGGGACATTTAGGCATGAATTATTTAAATTATCCATGCCTATTTGTTATTAACCAATTTCCTCGCATTTTATACCACTGTTCACACAAGTAAACTTTATCCAACTACCACGCATTATCCTGTGCATAGTTTTTAGCACCTAAAATATAAACCATGCACTGTCCCCAAGTAATGCGCCCTCCACATAGGCTAAGGCAGCTCTTAAGCCACTAAAAACATGCGCCCACCTACCTTTTAAACCCTCTTCAAAGATTTTATGCGCCAAATGTGGGATATTGATCCCAAGAAGATAAGTCAAAAGCATGGGAGGAGAATGGAACACGGGTGGGCCGTGTAAAAGGATAAGTGCCCAGCCGGCATGCTAGGAGGCTTAGAAACAATATAAAAGGAGTGATATTTTATTTGTAGAGTATTCGGGACTGTGTAAAATTATTGTAATGCTCATAACTTGAGCTAGGAGTGGAATTTGGAGGAGATGTAAAAAGCAACCCCTGTTATTTTCGATAGAGGAAGACTATGAGAAGGTCAAAATTTTGTAGAATTCTTTGTAAAGAATTATTTTCAAGATTTTAATAGATCGGTCCCATTCAATCGGACCTGGAGACGTAGGCCTCAAGCGCCAAACTCCGTTATCAATTCTTGCGTCACATTGCTGGTGAATCCTCTTCATTTCTTTCAATATTTGCACAAAACTTGTATTTTTTTCTTTTATTAAAAATACAAAAATAAATAATGCTCAAATTTTACATCAAAAATCAACACAAAGAAAGAAAAATGTGTGTGCATAATTGCTAGTTAAATTTGGTTTTCAGATCATTGGTATCAAAGCTAGTTTTGACTGATTTTTGGTTTAGTTTGACATGTTTTGGATTGCAAGTTTTGTGTTGGATGTTAACACGGTCTCGATCTTAGAAGGGTGAAGGAGAATTAGTTGAAGGAGATCCCAAAATTGGTACAAGACGATCTCGAAGTCCTACAATGGCGAGATCAAGAGGAAGTGGAACAAAACTCTCGTCAATCCTTCCAATGATGAAGGAAATGGTGGAAGAAATGTACCAAGATAGGCAAAGGGAAAAGGGGACTAGAGAAGGTAAGAAAGAAGAAAGCTCTAGTTCGACATTCCAAACAGAGACTCTTTAAAATCTGATTTTCTTTCATTAAAGTTAGATATCAAGTTTGAATTACCTATCTATCTGGAGAGCTAAATGCAGAGAAGTTGGATAACTGGGTCAAAGTAGAAGTATTTTCACAGGGGTTCGAGAGAATTGTTGATGATGAAGCAAAGATTCATTTAGCAACTCTTCGGATGGGTGGAACAAAACTCATTTGGTGGGAGAGTAAGCTTCAGGAAGTGGAAGAAAACAAAGGTATAGAAATCACTTCTTGGTCTCGAATTTGTTTCAAATTTTAGGCAACAATTTTATCCTCTTGATTATAAGCAACAAGCTATGATGGATTAGAAAACATTAAGACAAACTAAGGGACAAAGTGTTCAAGAATACACACAAACATTTAGGAAAAGGGCTCTAATTCTCACTGGGAATTTCCCTAAACACGTAAGAAACACTACTCAAATATATTGGTGGATTGCATAGTTATCTAAGGCATATGATACTTTTTTAGGTCCTACTAATCTTGATGCAAAGTATGTGTTCAAGCAACCCATTTGGAAGCATGAAGGAAAATGACAAAGGAGTCCTCTTTCTCTTCTTTTAATCGGAAGAACAAGCAATCTAAAGGAAAAGGTTAGAAAGAACAAGGAAAAGGAAAGGGTAATCATAAAACAAAGTCTCATTAAGAAGGAAGATGAAAAACCATTTTGTAATCATTGTAAAAAAAACCATGATGAGTCTAAATGTTGGAAATTACATCCTGAAAAGAAGCCTAAATGGATGGTTAAGAAAGGAAAAGAAAAGAAAACAAACACCGTAGTGCATGATCTTGGTTCTGATTCAGGTGATGAAACCAAAATCACAGCTATGGGTTTACAAGGTAAATCAACTCTTTCAATTTCCAACAATAGCACTACAGATGTTGCATCTTCTTCTAGTAAACAAACTATACCTGATGATAAGAAAAGAAATGAGCTTTTCCACATTAGAGTAATTTCAAAGCATACGAAAATTTATACTCTTTTTGATAGTGGATCTCAAGCTAATTTAATTTCTGAGGAGGTTGTTAAGAAACTAGGACTCAAAACTAAACCACATCCTAAGCCTTATCCTTTGGGCTGGGTTTGTGATGATGCAAAACTGCAGGTAACTAAAACTTGTACTTTCAGGTTTGCCATTACAGACAAGTTTATTGATGAGGTTGAATTGGATGTAGTTCCTTTGGATATTTGTGGGGTGGTTTTGGGAAGTCCTTATTTGTATGATCATAAAGCAATTTTCTATAGGGAAGAAAATAAATATTTGCTTGTAAAGGATGGAATTGAGTTTATTATTAGAGCTCACCGTGAAAAGAATAATCTATCCTTGGTAACTGCAGGTCAAATGAAAAGGCTTGTAAACTCAAGCAAAAGTTTTGTGCTCATGGTGGTCAAAGCCAAGGAAAAAGAAAATGAGATGGCTTTTGAGACTTGTGATCTAAAACATAAGGATGAATTGGTAAAAATTGTTTCTCATTTTGATGATGTTTTTAGGATCCACAGAGGTCTACCTCCCAAAAGAGGGGTTCAACATGAGATACAGTTGCTTCAGGATGCACCTCTTCCCAATATCGAGAATGTACAGGTTGTCAGTAGTAGAGAATGAGGAAATCAAGAGACAGGTAATGGAACTTTTGGCTCAAGGTATAATTCATCCAAGTACATCCCCATGTGGTTCACCAATTATATTGGTTCCTAAGAAGGATGGACACTTGGAAAATGTGTGTTGATTTCCGTGCTTTAAACAAGATTACTATAAAGAATCATTACCCTCTTCCTAGAATAAATAATTTACTGGATCAATTAAGGAATGCAATTTATTTCACTAAGTTAGACTTAAGAAGTGGTTATGACCAAGTAAGAATTGTAGAAGGTGATGTTTGGAAAACTTATTTTAAAATGAAACAAGGATTTTTTGAATGGTTAGTGATGCCTTTTGGTTTGTGCAATGCACCGGCAACATTCATGAGAGTTATGAATGAAATTTTTAGACCATTCATTGATAATTTCATTATTGTCTACTTAGATGATATTCTTATTTTCAGTAAATCATGGGATGAACATGTTAAACACATCTAGAAAGTCTTAGATGCACTAAGGAAAGAGAAATTGTATTTGAAGATGTCAAAATGTGAATTTGGAAAAACATCTTTAATTTACTTGGGGTATATTGTAGGAAATGGAGAATTGAGAATTGATCCTGAAAAAATAGAGGTTATTGTGAAATGGCCTAGACCCACAAATGTGACAGAGGTTAGAAGTTTTCTAGGTGTAGTTCAGTACTGGAGGAAATTTATTGCTAACTTCTCATATATTGCATCTCCTTTACATGCTTTGACAAGTATTAAATAGGTCTTTCAGTGGGGAGGAAAACAACAAAAAACATTTGATACACTGAAAGAGAAGATAAGTACTGCTCCGATCTTGGCACTTCCGGATTTACAACATTCATTTGAGATTGAGACGGATGCTAGTGACTATGCAATGGGGCAGTTTTGATGCAGAACAAACAACCAGTGTGTTACCATTCAGAAACCTTTACAAGTGCGGTAAGAAACTATCCAACTTATGATAAAGAGTTGTATGCTTTGGTTCAAAGTGTTAAAAAATGGAAGCATTATTTAATGGGAAAAGAAACAATTATCCATACTGACCATCAACCGCTTCAATGATTTACAAACAAAAACCAAATTGCAGCTTGATCTAGACATTTCGGTGGATGGGATTTTTGCAGCAATTTCATCTTGTAATCAGGTATAAAAAAGGTATTCAAAACAAGGTTGCCGACATGTTATCCAGACCACCAGTGGTAGTAGCATCTATCCTTTTGTAGCATAGTTCTTTGGCTCATGTTAGTTACAAGGAACAATATGTAAATGATGTTGATTTTAGAGAAGTGTATGAGGATCTAGTAAGTGGGAAACAAGTAGGAGAAAAATATTATCATTTGCATGAAGGATTGTTATATCATTCTGGAAAACTTTGTATTCCAGAAAATGAGCGTGTGCATATGATTAGGGAAGCACATACTTCTCTTATTTTAGGGCATTTTGGTGTTAGTAAGACAGTTGCACATTTACAAAAATATTGCTATTGGCCTAGAATGCATGAACATGTAAACCGGTATATTAAGGGATGTGTTATTTGTGCCACAAGCAAGCCAAGTAACAGGAAATTAGGACTTTACACTCCTCTTCCTGTTCTAACATGACCTTGGGAAAGTGTTTCCATGGAATTTGTAGGAGGATTGCCCATGACACGGAAAAAACATGATTACTTATATGTGGTAGTGGACATGATTTAGCAAAATGTGTGTGTTGGTTCCATGTACTAAACAAATAATTGGTGGGGAACCGCACATTTATTCTTTCGGTTTGTGTGGGTTCATTTTGGTTTACCTACTTCAATCATATCGATCGGGATTCTAGATTTCTTGGGGAATTTTGGTCAACATTGTGGGGGTTAATGGACACAAAACCGAAAAAGAGCACTTTGCTTTTCATCCTGGGATCGATGGTCAAACAGAGGTTGTAAACCACACGGTGGTACAATTACTTAGGTGCTATAGTAACAAACATCCTAAGTTGTGGGATGAACATCTTTATTATGTGCAACATGCTTATAATCATGCCTTACATTCTTCTACTTTGAAGTCTCCATTTGAGACTTGTTATGGATATCTGCCTAATTCTCCATTAGATGTATATTATGGACATGAAACTGTTGTTAATGGTGCAAGTGATTCTGACAAGGCTAAAATATTTGTGCAGAGAATACAACAGGTTCATCAGTATGTCCATGAATAATTGGAGAAAATCCAGGCTAAGTACAAACCTAGGCATGATAAACATAGAACTGATCACAAGTTCAAAGTTGGTGATTCAGTTTGGCTTCACATCAGCAAGGAAAGACTGATAGGTGAAGGTAAAAAATTGAAACCTATACGGTATGGTCCACTCCAAATATTGGAAAAAATTGGTAACAACGCTTTTCGGTTAGATTTACCTCCATATATGCAAATCTACTCATTTGTAAATGTTGAGAATTTAAGATTGTATGAACCACCTATGATTGTTGATCATGATGCTTCTAACATTATGCCTTCCATTGATGATTTTTCTCCTGAGGATCTTGATGAGTTGCAGGAAGACATCATTTTGGACAGGAAAGAAAGAACTTCGCGAAGGGGTGATATTGAGTATCTTTGTGTTGGGTTCAAAGACATGCATCCGAACAAGGCTAAATGGATGGAAAACAGAAAGGTGAGGGAGAAATACCCTCACCTATTCACCAATTAGGTTGAATTTTGGGGTCCAAAAGTTTCTCGGTGGGGAGGAATGATCCAGAGGATCCTCACAAAGAAAAACCGATCTAAGATCTTCTCAGAATAATTTGCAGTCATTTTTAAAGCATGGAGAAAAATTATACAATTGCGATGACATCTTGTTTGCAGGAAACGGAGCTTGTTTGCAAAATTTATAGCTCACTGAAATTTTTGGACAATGGCAAAATTTGGAGTTTTGTGCAGGTTGGACATGTGCACACTCACCAAGTGTTTCGATTATATTGCGACACATGGATGAATTGTGTGATGTACTAAAAAAAAGGGTTTTGGAACACCGGTCTTGGACACTCGTTCTCAGACAAATGGACCCCGCTATTTACTAGGTGGGGCCCCTCGGCCTGAGTTCGACACACTCGATTATGGAGGGGTGCCTTGGCCTCCTTCTCATTTAGTCATTAAACCAACTTGTGTATATAAACTCCTATATTTTCCTTTGCACCATGCATGTGGGACATTTTAGGCATGCATTATTTAAATTATCCACGCCTATTTGTTATTAACCAATTTCACACATTTTATACCACTGTTCACGCATTAAACTTTATCCAACTACCACACATTATCCTGTGCATATTTTTTAGCACCTAAAATATAAACCATGCACTGTCCCCAAGTAATGTGCCCTCCACATAGGCTAAGGCAGCTCTTAAGCCACTAAAAACATGCGCCCACCTACCTTTTAAACCCTCTTCAAAGATTTTATGCGCCAAATGTGGGATATTGATCCCAAGAGGATAAGTCAAAAGCATGGGAGGAGAATGGAACATAAGTGGGCCATGTAAAAGGATAAGCACCCAGCCGGCATGCTAGGAGGCTTAGAAACAATATTAAATGAGTGATATTTTATTTGTAGAGTATTCAGATGTGTAAAATTATTGTAATGCTCATAACTTGAGCTAGGAGTGGAACTTGGAGGAGATGTAAAAAGCAACCCCTATTAGTTTCGATAGAGGAAGACTGTGAGAAGGTCAGAATTTTGTAGAATTATATTTAAAGAATTATTTTGAAGATTTTAATAGATTGGTCCTATTCAACTGGACCCGGAGACATAGGCCTCAAGCGCTGAACTCTGATATCAATTCTTGCGTCACATTGCTGGTGAATCCTCTTCATTTCTTTCAATATTTGCATAGTACTTGTAGTTTTTATTCTTTTATTAAAAATACAAAAAGAAATAATGCTCAAATTTTACATCAAAAATCAACACAAAGCAAGAAAAATGTGTGTGCACAATTGCTAGTTAAATTTGGTTTTCAGATCAGCCCCAAAGCATAATAAGTTGGTGGTTTAGGAAATGACCACCCTGTTACACACTCAACCCAAACACCACCCCTAAAGGACACAAATAAATACCCTTGTAATAAAAGTGTAATTAATTACTCTTTTCCTCAATAAAAACACAAAATAGGACCTAAAATAAGTCCCTTCCATCATAGGCTTAATGGGTAGGTCACTTTAAGAGGTGTGGGACAAGGTTAACTTGTCCCACAAGTCACCAAAATGGCCTAGAAGGTCAAAATCTGAATTTTAGTTGAGAGATAGAGTACACACTACTCCAACAAAAATTAAATTCTTTGTCATCCAACACACTTTAAATAAAACAATAATTTTCTGCCCTCGTGGCCATATTAGTGACGTAGAAATAATTAAACACGTGCATGTATACCTAACAATGTACATAATCGAATATCATAATCAAACCAATGTTAGAATTAAGTAATTCACTAGTAGTTCAATTTTCTAACATTTAGATTCTACCAAGTCATCAATATAAACTAAGATCGAACATCAACAATCATCCGAAATATCCTAAATCACGTCCAATATGTCCATACAAAAGTAACAGTTAGAATATCAAATACCGACATATGAATCAAGCATATAAAATTTATCGTAATAGTCACATCATGTCACAAGTCTAACACATGTATTTTTATCAAATAATTAAAACACGTGTATCAATGGTCTTCTAGTAATGTATGATATCTATTATGATATCAAGGTCAAGGTATCCAATAAAAGTTACGAAACATAAAATATTAAAATAATAGTAATGAAATAACAATCGATCTGTATGAGCAAGGCAACTACTCTAGATCATCATCATATCCTTCAACTCCTATCAAGGTTCAAAATTCAACCATTCAATCAAAATAATAATAAAAACACAAAGGTAATCATGATGTCCCACACATCTTATTATCATGCTAATTAGAATAGAGCAGAAAGGTTTAAGTTTAAAATCAATTCAAAATTGATAACATTGTTTAAAAAGTGTAAAAGAGGAGTGGGAATTAAAGGGACTTATTTGAGGAGTAAAGGCACAATCTTATGTGGAAGAACATATGTGGCACATAAATTATATAATTCCAAAGTTCAACATCGTTTTAGGTTACCACAAGAGTGCACATACCTCATAATTCTAACCATTTAGTAGACTTATTTGTATCAGGTTGTATTGTTATTTTGGGCTTTATTATTACATAGAGGATTTAGGCACATGTAATGGCTTTTGAATAACTTATTTTTGAAAGTAATATTATAAGGTTTGTCTTATGTCTATATATGTTTTTTACTATATTTTTATAAGAATTAATTCCATATAAGATAGAGCTATAGTCGAGATGAGTTATCTTAGGTCATTTTCCTTGAGGAGAGGCATATAACCTATAAAGGCTGTGAGGTCTTGTAGACAAAAAATCTATGCACTTGGGTAAATTTCTAGGTCCTAGAGCATACTAACATATAAATGATTCATAAGGAAGAAAACTAGTCATTTAAACTATCTTTAGGTTGTTTGTTTTGTTTCTTATACTTTTCGTGACCTTACACACCCGATAGCCATGTCTATATTTAATTGATTTATTTTACGACCTTTGACAATTTGCTTATTTAATAAAGAAGCACATAGGTGTTTTTGTCCCCATTTGGCGCTCTTGACTTTTTTTTATTTTCGAGTACTCTTATGGGTGTCTTTTACTTTTGGGTCTTGCTTTACAACTTTGGGTCGACATTTAGTTTTCAATTACAAAATTCAAACAAGGAAATCATATATATAATTATACCTAGTTATAAATCTGAAATAAGGGGAAAAAATGAATCATTATCTATTATCACGTAAGGTTGCATTCAAATTCACAAAATAATTTCAAAGGTATTCATCAAGCAAACTCACATAAGGGAGAAGGTTTCTGAAATTCTACATACACAACATAAAAGGGCGAAGTTATTTTTATTCCATCACACATAATCTATACATTGTTAGATTCTAGATCTAGTCCACTATCAATGTAACTTCACAAGGGAATCATTATACACACATTAACACAGAACTACATGGAGTATGAAATGTAAATTTAATCACTTGGTACTAAGTTCACTCTTTGGGTAACACGGGGGTCGATCGACTCCACATTCTACATATTTATATTTAGTTTTGATGTGGTTTGTGGGCATGTGCAACTTCATATCTCTCTTTGCAGGCTATAGGTATAATGAGGGACATTAAAACAAAAATAAAACAACAAAATGAAGATAACTACGAAGCTCCTCTTTCACAAAAAGAAGAACCCGAGCACATGGTAGGCACTACCACCAAATCACTCACTAGCGTCTGGGCAATCTTTTCCTCGAGTGGGAACTTATTTCCTACACATTCATGATTCCTAGAACTATCATGGGAGCCTTAACAACACTGTTTATAGTATGTTTCTACAATTCACCTTCCCAAATCATCTCCATATTGTGTGAAATCAGCTAAGTCACTCTATCTGCCTCTTGCTTAGGGTTTCATATTATTTCTTTCTTACTATTTTTCCATTTCTCTATATCCATCATTTGTATATCATTAGTTACAAAAGTTACTACGAAAATAAGATTTAATTAAATTTATATCAAATCATTTGGTGAACGTGTACCCTTACTCACATCATAAGACATTCATCATGCATTTAGATTAAATCATTTGGTGAACTTTCCCTTACTATCATCAAAAACATTTTATATTCAATCTCAACACTACATATTATTTTGGTTTATCTACTCGTCTTAATGTAAATACGATACTCATGACACTATTCTTATCGAGACCTACATCAAAGACCAATTTGCACTTTAAAATTAAGAAACTATCCAATATAACCTTGACACCCATGAAAACCCCATTATTGTCCTCTTAGCTGCCTCTCCCATGCCTTATGAACAAGCTAACATCCAACAATTTCTTAACAAATTTTTAGATATATTTTCATGGGTTTATAGTGATATGCCTAGTATAGATCCTTCCTTCACTAGGCATAATATAGTCCCCAACCAAGAGCCAAACCAAGACAATAAAAATTGGAAAATGCATCCTAAAGTTGCACTAGTAGTCAAAGAAGAAATACAATGCCTTTTCAACATTGGATTCATCCATGTTATGGAGTATCATGAATGGGTTTCCATTAATGTACTTTTTATGAAACTAGATGATAAGGTTTGTTTCGCACTAACTTCCACAATCTTAACAAAGGATTGATATAAGGATAGTTTCTCCTTGTCACACAATGATGCCATAGTCAATTCTATAGTAGGGTATGACATTATTTCTGTTATGGATAGATTCTTTGGATATAATCAAATTAAAATGAACTCGCTAAAAAAAAAGACATCATTTACCACACTCTCATGCTCTTAAGTCTTAAGAACACCAATGATACTTATCAACATGTTATGATGCACATTTTCCAAGACTACATAAAAAATCCTAGAAGATTATGTTGATGACATATTTTCCAAGTCTCAACATCGCTTGCCCATATTGATGATCTACGCACACTTTTAAACGATTACATAATAATACAACGTAAATGCTAAAAATGTGTTTTTCAAGTATCATGACTTGAAAAATCCTCATTTATATCATTTCTTAGTGCGTAATTGAGATTGATCCTAAAAATATTATTTACATAGTCAATATGCCTCGCTCGCTAAATCTCCATCAACTACGTCCACTATAAGGAAAAATCCAAGTTATTCACCACTTTATTACTCAATTGGCTGAAAAAACCTAGTCTTTCACACACTTAATGAAAGAGGACCTAAAGTTCATTTGGAATAAACATTGTCACCGTAATTTTGAGGATATAAAAACTTATCTATTGAATCCTCAAAATCTTGTGCCTCCTACGGTGATCAACCCTCCTATTATACATCTCTACTTCATTCCATGCAATGGGCACCCTTCTTACAAAACAAGATGATGCTCATCGCAAATAAGATAACTATTACATTAGCCACACCCATCGCCAAGGGAGTGCAATTATAGCTATGTTGATAAATTATGGTTTGGCCTTGTGTTCATTGTAGATAAAGTGCATCATTATATCCTCAATCATGAGTTTGACATTATCACCAAAGTTTGTCCATTATGATATTTATTATCTTGTACACGTATTTTTGGTTGCCTTTTTTGATGGTTTGTGTTACTCATAGAATTCGATTTCAAGTTTATCCCAGAAAAGTCCATTAAGGGCTAGGTCATCACTAACCAACTAGTTGATGCCTCCCTTCCTAATACCTCTCCCATTTGCATATCTTTCCAAGATGACTTCACTTTTATGAAATTTATTTCGACCCTTGCAAAATGTATGACAATGGATCTCATTGTGCCTCAAGTGTTAGAGCAAGTGTTTTCTTCACACCGTTATGGTGATTATCTCTCCTTTCCTACCAATTAGGTTTTTCTTGTATAAATGATATCACTTAATAGAAATATATTATTAGTTTCCTCATAGTTTCCCGTATGATTCTTATTCTTTATCTTACGATGACTCCCAAGTAATTGTTAATCAATTCAATGACACATACTAGAGAAAATAATAGTGATTCATTCCCTATAACGACCTTAGAAAAGTCTGTATTGGCTACATTCAACTCCTACTCTATAACCAAAATACCTTACAAATATAATCATCCTGCTCATGGCATGGACAATGCTGCCTCCCTCATTCCAAAATATATAATCGATGATTAATCCACCTTTACAATACGTCACTTATAGCATCTACCCACCCAAAGTCTTCTCTTTGAATCCTACGTCATCACACTTATCTCTAACAATCTCGAATGGTTCACCTCGATATTTAATTTCTTATATGGATAAGCCATCCCTAACAACCTACGACCTCATGAAGATTGAGGCCACATGATATGTAATCATTAGAGCCTCAATTTTGAAGAGGGTGTTCGATAGTCATTTGTTACATTTTTTAGGTTTTGATGATATTCCTTTAGCTATATCCCATATCCATGATAGCCTCTATAGGGGACATATCTTAGGAAAAATAATGTCTAAAAAATCTAACAACAAATTTATTATTGGCCCACCATGGAACAAGATTTTTAGAATACACCACATGATGTGACAAGTGTCAAAAGCGAGTAACCTCCATCACACCCATGTATATGAACTCCAACCCATTTCTTCATCGTGACTATTTTCAATATGGGGTTTCATTCTCATTGGGAAAATCAATCATGAATCAACTAAAGGCCATAAGTTCATTATTACCACTACGAAATATTTTATGAAATGGGTCGAAGTCGTGCCATTGGAAACCACTACTAGTGATGAAATATGCCAACTCTTCATTACTCAAATCATTACACACTTCGTTGTGCAATACATTATTGTCACTAATAATAGCTCTCCTTTCAAAAACAAGGATGTCAAAATACTTTATACAAAGTTCACAATTAAGATAACCTTTTCTACTGCATATTATCCACAAGTCAATAGCCAAGTAGAGGCCTATTGTAAGACCATTTTCAAGATATTACACAAAGATGTTGATATTTCTGGGAATGACTTGCACAATGAAATTTTCTACACTCTTTAGGCTTAGTGTATGAGCATTTTCACTCCTAATTCTACACATTTCTCACTTGTCTATGGCACTCGAGGTCACCATTCCTTTAGAACTTGAAATTCCTTCATTAATGGTGTTCCTAAAAGGAATCCTAAGAGATAAAAATACCGTGACAATCACTTATATGATCTTGCAATTATTGACTCTCGCCATGTGTAAGCCTTGGAGCATATTTGAGTATACCTAGAATGCATTACATACGCTTATAATAGCTAAATACGGCCACGTGAATTCAATATTGCTGATATTTTTCTCAAAGAAAATAAGACAAATATGAATTTCGACACTTAGGTAAAAGGAAAATTCAAACCCATTTGGATCTAACCTTATGTAATAATTGACAAGATAGGGTATGTCGTATATTTTATTACCACTCTTCTTGGAAAACCACTCAATAATGTGCTCAATGTCATCTATCTTAAATGTTATTACACTTAAATCATTTTCCTTGTTCATCATCTTATGACACACTCTAGTTCCATGGATATCACTCAACTATTGAAGGTCCAATTTTAAAATGAACCTCACATCACTTATTCTTTACTATATGCTCCGTGCTTTATGAAAAATATTTCTTAGCACTCTAACATCTATGGTATACACATTATTCCATAATTTCCTAATGAAACCCTCTTGTTCTCTAGTTCGTTATTTTCTATTGAGGGATACTGTCTAAATGAACCTTATTGTATGCACATCTGCTATGGGAAAACATGGATCTCCTCCTTTTCATGTCCTACATTACATCACACCATCATATTCACACAAAATATTCATATCTTGTTTGTATTTACTCTTGTGTGCTTAGTATTCTACTTACATGTTATACTTTGTTTCCCATGATAGTGTGATACTTAGTATTCCATTATCAATTTCTATATACACATGCACATTAACTTGGTCTCTCGAAGGTGAATGTAAGACTCTTAAAAATTATCAAATAATACATGATTCTCAATAATGCTTTTACCAATCTCAATGAGGATCCTAAAGGAATCTATCTTTTCTACTCTCACACTCCACACATCACAAGTTCTATTGTTACATTATTCGTTAATTTTTCTACTATCACTTAGTTTTCATTGACCTATACACCCTTTGACATAGTACTTATCTTTCTAACAAACTCATGTGTGCTTCATGTGTAGCATTTACATTGTAGGATCAATATAGTCATGGTTCTATCACATTTTTCTTGTTATTTTTGTGGGATATACCATATGTATATCTTGATTATTGTTTTCTTTCGGCCACTTTGGCCATTATTATCTTGTGACATTATGAGTGATGAACCTTGTATGAAACCCACTACTCATGGTACATATTGTAGTCATAGTTATGTTATCAAAATTTCACCCCCCGGGTAATTTTGATAACATGCATCAGAATATTCAAGTCCCGGGCGCATTGATTGATTCAGAGCAAACATCATGTTTCTGAGGTTCTCTCAGATATTTTTCTAACTCTCCTGTCCAGGTAGTTAGGAGTAAGTTCTGAGAAAATGCGAAAAAAGGGTTCGAGAAGGCAAATAGGTCGATCCAGGAAAAATCGTGAAAATTGGCTAAGTCCTGCTCAAGGTCGCCTCTGGGACGTGTGGGACGAAAATGTGCGAACCGGCCGGTTCGGCCGAAATCAGCACAAAAAGTCCAAAACCCAGCAGGGACAATCGGGCCAAAAGTACGCGGCGGGCGCGAAAAGCCGATCCGGCCGAAAGAGGAAGAAAAATTGGCGAAGTGTTGCTCGGGACATTTGGGACAAAAAGACCCGAACCGGCCGATCCGGCCGAAATGAGCACAGACAGTAAAAAATTGATTGGGACATCTGGGCCGAAAAGGCGCGAACCGGCCGAACCGGGCGAAAAAGGTCGAGTCAGTCCGAAGCAAAGTGGGACAAGCGGGCCAAAAATGCCCGAACCGGCCGAAATTGTCCCAAAAGGTCCAAAATCAAAATGGGACGTCCGGGACAAAAAGACCCGAAATACGCGAAGAAGCCACTGGAGCCGAAAGCCAATCAAAAGGCGCCACGTGTCTTCGGCTAAAAGGAGGACGAGCAAGCCCATTTCGGGCGAATCGGAGGTTTTTGTCCCAGGCAGCACTGGGACATCCGGAACGAAAGAACGCGAAGTACGCGGAGGAGCCGAATCAGCCGAGGACCAATCAGAAGCTGCCACGTGTCAGAGGAGGAAAAGTCAACGTTTGGTCCGGAAACTTCAAATGGCCATAACTTTTGACTCCGAGCTCCGATTTTGATAAAATTGGACTTTCTGGAACGAGCACGACGTCCTCTACGCCACAAAAACTGGATTTCTTATTTTTAATGAGGGTAGATATATTTAAATTAAGGAAACATGTTCGGCTCCAGTCAGTAAATGCTCTTTCCCGTCAAATGACAGAAAACGCCTGCCAAGCCCAAAATAGCTGCCTGCACTCAGAAGGCCATAACTTTTGCATTTCTCAACGAAATCACACAAAATTGGTACCGTTGGAATCGTGTTTCCGAGCCCGATGCACAGAAATCAAGAAATTCCGAATTTGATCAGAAATTGATTGATATTTTTAAGAAAACATGGTCGGGTTCGAAAGTGTTTTATTTGGTAGCCTGGAGTGCATTTAAGAGGCATGGTCATCATTCCTTCTCTGCTGCAGCACATGGGACAGTATGGGGAGCCTTTTCCAAGTAATGTATGCCCATTCCACTCAATTTAATGCCTCTTACAGGTGGTTGAAGGACAGATTTCGGGATTTCCATTTTCCCTTCTCTTTTCCTTCTCATTTTTCTATAAAATGAAGTGTTGGGCTCATTGTAAGGGGGAGAGTTTTTGGGTAGCAAAGCTCTGTCAAAATTGCTTTGTGAAGCCAGTGTGTTGCAGGCCCTTGTAGTGGACTCCTTGCATGGTGATCCAGGCCCTTATCTTGTAATAGATTGAACTGTGCATATCATGAAGCAATAAAATATCAGTTTGTGGATATATCTTCCCCTGCTGTGTTTCCTTGCATTCTTCTTGCCCCTTTAATCTTTCTACAAGTATATTGTGTCTATTTATTATGTTCTTGCAGGAATTCATTATTATTGTGTGTGCTTGGAATATTGCTGTGAATGCATTTTGCTGGATTATGGTGAACTGTCATCACCTCTCCTAGTGTGCATTTTGCCTCTGTATTTCACACATTTGGAGATTACTCTCCCATCCTCCTTTTCTGGTGTATCACCGCTTTAGTGTAGGCTTTCTTTTTATGTATTTTCTCTCCCTGGTCCCTTGGAAATTTTAGATTAGAACAGTTAGCCTGCCTGCACTGGAGTAGATTGTGGCAGGTAGTTTAGGAGCAAGAACCAGCTTTCTCTGGAGGTCTATCTCAAGTAGCAAGTCCCACAACTTGGAGATAGTACCCATGTTATCCAATCACACTGGATGCTTAGAGTGATCAAACTAGAAATCTGATCAACATCCAGGGGTGCTGTGATTCGGTGATAACAAGTTACTTATTACATTATTTTCTATTTCATGCTATCTTTTGTTACACTAACAATTGTTACTAGCCCATCTTATTTCGCATGTTCCTTGGTTTCCACCATACACATCCCTAACCCCATATAGACATACATTTGTAGATATGCATATCAATATCCGGTCCTCTCATTTGGTCCAATTTCTCCTAATGTTTTCACATGCAACCCAAATGAGGGGGGACATCTATTGGGGGAAAACATCACCCTTATAATAACATAGAGTTATAGACCGAGATCTGAAAAATATAGATTTGGAAACATAACGAAATCACATAATGGCCCAAAATTAGACTTGGGTCACAAACACAAAGTGGAGACAATAGTGGTGCACGTAGATGCTTGTGTCCTAGGGGGAAAATAGGTAATTTATTAGTTCAACAAGATTTCCAATAGTTCACAACACAATTCTACAATAACAATCATTTTGACTCTAGTTTCATAATTATATTTACAATTAGTTACATATAATTACATATAATGACATTCCATCTTTAGTGAAAACTATTTAAGAAGCTTCATGGAAGGATAGTAAAATAGTCCTCTATCCCCAAGAGTTTTCTCTTAGTGTTAGATTGCCAAAAAAACTTGTTATTAGCATGAGATCGAAAAACAAACTCATTCTTGGGGTGAGATCTCCGAAAAATATCCTTCTTGGCGTGAGATTTCCCAAAAGCCTCACCTACTCAGAACAAATTTAGCAACATCTCCAAGTAAATCGGGATGATTTTCTATCTTTTAATCTCTTATACATCAGGTGCACACTTTCCTTTTACACACTTTTGCTTATCGATACACATGTTAGCTCAATTTTTCATATACACAACTTTGACTAGTTTATTTCTCTTAATTTGGAGGTTCACCTTTATACGAAACAATAATCATCTCACATCAGAAAAAACTACTCTAATACATACACTCCACCACTAGAGTCTACCTCCCCTTCTTATTTTCCACACATTACAATCAATTCATACTTCGCTTGTCCACTTGTCACCTTATCGATGACACTCTTCTCTACATGGTCACAAGCTACATATTTTTTATCTACTTTATTCTATCGATTATTCACTCAACAACATAAATTGAGGTAAAATTTAGACAAAACATATGCACTTGGGTGCATTTCTAGGTCCTAGAACATACTAATATATAAATTATTCCTCAGAATGAAAACTAGTGGTCGACAACATATTTTGGTCATTTTTATTTGTTTTTTATAGTTTTATTTACCTTACACACCAAACAACATTGTTAGTATTTGACTAATTTATCTTTTATATCCTCGGACAATAGCACCCATTAGGGTAAAATTTCCTAGGTGCTCATGTTCCTTATGGGCGCTCCGACCTTATTTGCTTTCCTAATATTGGGTCATATTTTAAAACTTTGGGTTGACCTTTTATTTGCTAGTTATACATAGTTATAGATCTCAAATAATGTTCCAAACACTAATCATTATCTATCATCACCTAATCTTGTATTCAAATGAACAAAAGAACTTCAACAAAATTCATCTAGAACACTCACATAAGGGACAAGGGAAGTAAAACTTTGGATACAAATCATAGGAGGGGAAGTTCCTTTTATTCCATCACACACATTATATACATTGTTACATTCTAGATCTATCCCACTACCATTGTGTAACTTGTACAATGAAATCCTAGGAATCATTACACACACATTCCAACATAACTATATGGATTCTAAAATTTAGTTCAAAACTTAGTACGAATTTCACTCTTGGGTGATTGTTGGGTCAAGTATGACTCTAGATTCTACATCTTTCTTCTTAGATTTGATGTGTTTTGTTGGCATGTGCAGCTACATATATCTCTATGTACGTTACATGTATAATAAACAATATTAAAATAAAATTAGAGAAAAAAATGAAGATAACAAAGAATCTCCTCCTGCACTAAAAAGGACATAGCCTCAACACTGACTCTAAAGTAGTGCCAAGATTAGTCACTAGTTCCTAGGCATTCCCATCCTCTCGTGGGCGTTTTTTTCCTACGAGACATTTGATTACAAAAACTATCATTGAGCCTTGATGACACTTCTTATAGTTTGTTTCTATAGGTCTACTACCCAAATCATATCCAGATTGTGCACAAGCAACTTAGTCACACTCTCTCTCCCTATCTCTTAAGGTTTCATATTATTGGTTGCTCATTTCTTTATAATTTATGTACAATCATCCTATGTATATCATTAGTTATAGAGGTTACTTTGAAAATCATATTTAATTACATTTAGATTAAATCAACTAGCATGTATATATATATATATGCAAATCTACATTTTCTAGTCATCTTAGCTATGAGATTATGATCATATGTTTGTTAGACATGTATTTCTCTTTATACTAAATAATAAACACGCTTCTACTTTCATATTCCCTTTTGGTGTTATGTTTAATTTTATGCATATAATGTTGTCTGATTCTAAAGACTTCATAAATGAGTTATCCCTTAATTAGGACCCATGACTACGATTACGTTAATTGCTACAAGAGAAATGTTTTCATCCTCGCAAGATGAGTATATCATTTATTATTTTTCTTTTCACAATTATGTTTTTTAGCATAAAGTAATTACAAACATCTTCTAGTCAAGTGAGTTGGATATCAGGTGTAAAAGAAATTGGTACAAAGGAACTATTTATTTTGGAGGAATGTAACACCCACATTTTTGACGTTCTAAAACCATGTTAATCCTTAAATAATTATCTGGGAATTTGCAAAAAAATTGTTGTTTTTTAAAAATGTATCAAATTGTGAAACTCTATGAAGCGTTTAATTAATTCATACAAGCTATGTTACATTTCATAGGCTAGAACAAGTCTACATTATAAATTAAATATTCTTAATCCAGTTCTAAAGTCAATTTAATTAACATTCACTAGATAAGTGTCTATTGATTTCTTTTACTAGGTTAAATAGTTTCCCTCATAGGAATTAATATTCAACCCACATTTAATAAACCCTTATCCTTAGTTATCTTAAATTATTTTCTTTAATGTCCATTGAATCATTTACTAAAACCTACTAGAAGGGTTACATAATTAACTTAACATACAAGGGTATTAAGTGGCCCCATTCACCCATTTACACATACCTTTAAATTATCTAAAAACCCATAATATTCATTCTTACCTAACAATTGTAGGGTTGATTCTCAACCCTTGGATCAAATCAATTGTGGCCACTAGATCTTAGGGTTCCATACTAACCCTAACTATCCTTATGAAATCTTATTAAACCTTTTTCTTTTCCCTAGCCTCCTCATTTGGTCACTTTTCTTTTGTTTAATTTGCAGGTTGGAGAAATGGAAGCCATGGGAGCAAGGAAGGAAGAACCATGGAGAAATTCACAAAAATCAAGCTTAGTTTAGTTTGGATTATGGATTTATTATTGCATTGTTTTCTATTAGTGGATTGTAGGGATTCTTCCCTAAATCTAGAATGTTTACTTAGTTATTTCTTTGTTTTTGTATTCTACTTGGGTAAAACCCTTTTCCATTTAATCCAAGAGATTCCATACATTTAAATGCTTATTTCAAGATTTACAAGTTTAGAACAATGAATTTATGCCCTTATGGCTTGTTGGTGATTTCCCTTTCACATTTACAGATTAAATTTTTAGTAAAACTAAGTTTAAAATTCCCCAGTCGTGTATTTTTATTTTTCCATTGTTAGTGATGAAATCGCCGCCCAAAGCAGGATGCTGGTCTTGGGACCACCGCCCTACCTCAGTGATGATTCAAAACCAACGCCTTTCCTCGGTGGTGGTTAAGAGACCATCGATCTGATTTGATCAAGCGGTTTAGAGACCGCCGCTCCGCACATTGTGGTGGCGGTCTTGTTCTTCGAAAACGGAACCATCAATTCCAAAATTTTCCCAAAAATAAATTTGCTGGAGTCATCTAAATTTTTTCCTTAGCTTAATTTTATGTGTCTAAGATCTCTAGTTTGAAGGTTACACCATTTATTCATTCTATGCTTAAAATTACTAAATTTAAATATTTTCTATTTCTATAGTAACAAGAAACCAACTACAAGATCATTTTTATTTTCTTCCAACAAAATTTCTTTCAAGTTCAAAAGTAGGAATGAAGCTTAATCTATTCCTAGTATTATTGTTTTTCCTTTCCCAACCAAATGCAATTTTTCAACAAAATAACTCATTATAATTTATTGCACCTTTCCATTACTACTACAACCATTTGTTCAAGTAACTACAAACAAATTTATTTCACATTCAAATTTTCTATGAATACATTATTAATGTTTTACAACTTCTATGTTCTTCCTTTCATTTTTATTTTTAATAATGCAACTTCTACAAATACAATGACATTCCTTTTTCTTTGAGCATAGCTCATTTCGACAATGTAAATATCTTTCTTTCTATAATACGTTACAACTTAATAAACCAAAATATACAATGCAACTTTTCTTTCAAATACAATACTACTAGTTGTCCATCTTAAGTGGAAATAACAAGAAAGGTTTTTCAAAGATGGATTTATTTTGACTTAAAAAAATATCCAACTGTAAATTATTTAATAAGAGCTCCACCATTTCTTCACTTGATCACAACAACAAAAATGGGGTAGAGGAAATACTCTCCACCCAACCAATAATCCAATGAGGAGAAGCAACTATTCTCCTCTATCGCCCCGAGCCTAAACCAAAATGTAATAAAGGATGGATCAAAGTCATGGAAAATATCACAAAGCTTACACATCAAAATACAAAATTTTCATAACCATTTCAACGCACATTCAACAAAAGGTGCAATCACAAGAAGGAAACTAACAAAATACACAAGGCTTGAAAATGCAAATCCAATGGAGCAAGGATCTATAGGGAGATCACTTATGCCTCCCAATAGGATTAGGTGCCCACCTTAAATCCATCAAAAATAAATATCAAAACCCTACACAACTCTTATTCCTTCCTCAATATCCTTTTATTCCTCCCACATTATCTTATGCCTCTCTATAATCTCTTATGTCTCCTCAAAGAATCAAGTAAGAAATGCAAGCATATTCTTACCCAAGGTGGGGCACCCAACCCAACTCCCTCCCAAATATGAAATAAAATATTATGCCTCCCTACATATAATATCCTCATAGCCTTCTCCTACACCATAATTAGGAATTCTACCCAAGAACCCAACAAGCATACAAAACTTTCACTTGCATACAAACATACTCATATAAAAGAAAAAAATAAAATAAGGGTGTAGTTCCTACATTTCCATGGTAGAAATTGGTCAAAACTTAATGTCAAAGATCCTTCAACCTCAATCCAACTCCAAAAGTCTCCAAAACTTCAACAAGCACTCTGAAATCTTCCAACTCAAAAATACAAGAGCAAAAATGAAATGAAGTAACCCCAAAAAAAAAATAAACTTGCATATATACAAAAATGAAAGAGGAGGGTGTGGTGGATCCATGTAGGATGCCACATCAAAAGTAAAATCTCAACCCCAATGCATAATAAATTGGTGGTTGAGAGGAATTACAAGCCTCTTACACACACAATCCAAACCACACCCTTTAAGGACAAAATTATAACCCATGTAAGAAAAGTGCAATTAATGCCACTTTTGGTCTTACAAAACACATAATGGGGTTTATTTTCTACCCCCAAATCCATAGGCATGGTTTTTATACAAAATTAAGGGGTGTGGGATAATCTTAGTTTGTCCCACAAGCCTCCAAAAATGGCCCTTAAGTCCAAATAAAAATTCTAAGGTAAGGTAGAGTATACCACACTCAAAGTCACTTGCACTCGATCAAAATAACAAAAATCTAAAAGACCAACTAATATAATAAATTAACCTTTTTTCACATCCCATATCACTTGATAACATGATTTAATTACTTAATAAAAGGACATTAATCATCAATGATTAAATAAATTGCATCAAAAAATAAATCACATACTCTACAATAAAGAAAAGAAAAAGGGAAAGAATTGCACACATAGCCCATGGTCACAATTGGAGGTCATACCCCCATGGGAAGCCTATAAAAAAGTTAAATTAACAAAACAAAACATTACACAAGTTGCCATGGTGACCTTCATTGTATGCATCGAGTATCTGTTATGGTTGGTTTCTTATCCCCTTTTGATTGTTGTGATATAATCACTTGTAAAATCACACAATACCTCCTTTGGCCTCATGGCTACATCAAAACATAAAAGATAAAATATACACATATCAATCAATAAACATCCTCATATAACTAAGTCATCATCTCAACTAAACAATGTTATCATTTGTCTAAAATTTCAACAACATCTCAATTCTATCTTTTATCAATATCAACAAGATCACAAGATTAGTTCAAAATCTATGTCCTACTCAACACAATGAGAATTCCAAATGTCAGTAATATATATGATAACAACACATCATCATCATCAATATAAAATATCTCTCTATGTATCTAAAAATCCACACAATCATACTATGAATCACAATCCATCAATAATCAGAATATCTCTATCATCTAACATCATGCTAAACCAAAATGATATAGTAAAATCCATGTCTATACTCAACAATAATAGAAATCAAAATATAATAAGTGTAAAAGAGAAGTGGGCATTATAAGGAATATGTAAAACATGAGCATTCAAATTGACTTATAATATTTCATCACAAAAATTATTGTTCTTTAGTTTTTGTAAGAATCTTTTTGTAAATTTCTGTGTATGTCTTTTAAGAACAAGTGTCTTTTGTAACAATTTTTCCACCAGTGAACATTAAGGTAGTAATGATATATGTTATGTTTTTTGCATAATTTCTATTGTAAGTAGAGATTTGTAAATCTATGTTGTGTTTTGTGCATAATTTATATTGTAAGTAGAGACATGTAAATCTATGTCGTGTTTTGTGAATAATTTATATAACAAGTAGAGACATGAAAATATATATTTTATATTCATCTTTGTTGTGATATTATGCTCGTGTGTTTTTAGACAAAAAAATCTCTTAATGACAATAATTCAAAAAAAATCATTATTTCATATTCCATTTTTGTGTTGTTTTTTGTTTTATGCATATTTTATTATGTGATTATGAAATCTTCATAAATTAGTTATCCCTTAATTAGAATCCATGGCTTCCATTACCCTAATTGATCATGGAGAAATTTTTTCATCCTCATAAGGTGAGTACAATTTTTATTTCTAATGATCTATAACACCAAAACCTTGAGGCATTAGTGAAATACACACATGAGGATCATATCATCCCACCACACTTCCAAAGATTCCATATTTGAGCTGGGTCTACTCCCACACTCCAATACATATGAGACATACTTAGAAGATGATTAAGATCCCTATAACCTACGATTACATGGTATAACAAACCGAGTGGGATTCAAACATGAGTGGTCACTCACGAAACCAAATGTAATGAACCATTACACAAAAACCTCGAGGTGTTAGTGAAATCCTCACATGAGGATCATATCATTATTTTTCATTTTCAAAATTATGATTGTGAGAAGAAATTAATTAAAGAGATATGTAGTAACTGAGTTAGATAAAATATTTAATGAAAATTGGTAAATTAATATTTCAGCAACAAAAAAATTATAGTGTAGTTTTTTTCAAGAGTATTTTTTTCAGACGTTTTATATATCTTATTAAGAACAAGTTTCTCTTGTAATGTTTTTTCCACCAATGAAAATTAAGATACTAATGATCTATCTTTTATTATGTACCTAATTTATATTACAAGAAGAGATATGAATATCTATTTTTGTTTTAGCATAATTTCTATTGCATAAGTAGAGATACATAAATCTATTATTTGTAGTCATATTATTTGTGAAATTACACTTTTATATTTATTAGAAATGTATTTCCCTTAATGTTAATGAATAAATGAAGTTATTCTTTCATAATTAATTTTTGTGTTGCATTTCATTTTACTAATATTTTCTTGTGTGATTATGACATCTTCATAAATACATTATCCCTTAATTAGAACCCATGACTATGATTACATCGATTACTACTAGAGAAATGTTTTTGTCCTTACACGATGAGTACGTTAATTATTTTTAAAGATCCACTACACCAAAAATCAAGGCATTAATGAAATCCACACATGAGGATCATATTATCGCATCATCCTTCTATAGAGTCAAACCACAAGATTGGTATGCACCCATACTCCTAAATGTATGAGCCCCGATTCGCCAATCTGTTATTTAACCCTACGTTCCCCGACTATGTAGTGTAACTAATCGAGTGGGATTCAAAATAGGTGGTCTATTTGATACTAAGTGTAATGAATCGTTACGCTAAAAACTTAAGGTATTTGTGAAATCCGCACATGAGGATCATATCAAATTACTTGTTTTCACAATTACGATTGTGAGTAGAAAGCTATCAAAGACATCTTCCAGTAATTGAGCTAGATAGAATATGTATAGGAAATCTTTAAAGTAATATTTCATCACCAAAACATTGTAGGTTTTTTTTTGCAATAGTTTTGTTTGTATGTTTTGAATGCCTTATTAATTAGAAGTGTCATTTGTAATTTTTGTTTCCAATATTGCACATTAGAGACATAATGATCTATGTTATATTTTGTGCATAATTTCTATTACGCAAGACTTTGTGTAGTGTCCCATGTTATCATTTGGTATGCAATTTTTTTGAGATTAGTTAGTCCGATTAGTTGTGGAAGTTCCACAATACTATTTTAAGTATGGCAAGATCTTCAGAGTTCATAACTAGGTTATGTAAATCAAAAGGATATTCTTATCAATAACATTGTTTCATATATTGATGTAAGGGAAAGTTAATTTATTACATTACACAATAGAGTTCCATGTTTTATGTGTAATAATGCATCTAGATTTTCTAAGATAGCACATATGTATTGTGTTCTCTATTTGATTTTCTCCATACTCTTCTAATTTTAGATTGAATGTAATTATATTGTGATAGCACGAAATAATCTAGTTTAACATTTATAAGCACATTATTATTTGCAATGGAAAAAAACATGACACATAACTCACATAGTTTTAAATATAACATGGTTGTATGAGTTGACATGGATTTTATCTAATACAATAATTATAATGATTGATTTGACTCAATTATTATTGAGTGCATAACATTATCCCCGATGATAATATTGTAAAAGAATATATTTCCATCATAATATTCTCACATTACACACCTACTTCATCTACACACATCACCATTCAATCAAAACTTAGATTAAATATCTACATATATCTAAAAAAATTATATGAAAAACATAGATTGGCTTCAATAACCTTCAAGTTCATTTCTCTTCTTAAAAATTCCTTCTAAGAATTCAATGGTACAAAAATGGTTTGAAATTATGAATACATTGAAAATAGTCACATGCTAATTTAATTCATGTATTATTAACACTTATTTCAAAGTAAATATGGACATATTAGGTACCATGTAGGAAAAAAATAAAGATCTCATTGGAATCTAATATTAGTAATTTTGGAGTCCAAAATGTTAAATATTGGTATTTTCTATACTCCAAAATTACAGATATTGGAATCCAAAAATTGAAATATTCAAAAATTAAAAATTTAAATATTAGAATAAAAATTTGAAATATTGGAATATAATAATAGCATTATTTATCTTAGTTGCCATTGGCCTTATGTAACTTAGCGAAATTTGAATACAAAACTAGCAAAATTAGAATCCAATAATAGCTAAATTAGAATATTGGAATCTAAAAATTAAAATATTAGAACCAATCATATTTAAATCTGGGTGAAATCATTTAAAATTCCCACCTTTTCAGTAATAAACTATCTTAAGAAAGCGTTAGCCCTATGTAACATAGTGACAACTAGCCTTATGTAAGTTTATGATCCCTAACCTTATGTAACATAACAAACGCTAGCCTTATGTAACTTAGCGAAATTGGAATCTAGAAAAATTAAATTGGAATCCAATAATAACAAAATTAGAATCCAAAAATACAAAAATTGAATCCAAAAATAGTAAAATTAGAACTCCATTGTGTCCAATAACAAAAATATTAGAATCCAAAAATAGTGATATTGGAACTCCATTACGTCCAATTAAAATTATATTAGAATTCAATAGAAGTGCTAATGGAATCTAGTAATAGTAATAATGGAATCCAATAGTAACAAAAATGGAATCCATTATACACAAAAAAGTGATAAATTTCTACCAAAATTTGTAATATTGGAATCTAGATTCACTTGAATATGTCCAAATTTACTGAAATAATCATTTCTTGTGATATAAAAATAATTAAAACTCATTGTGTACCAGAAAGAAAAACATTTTGTATTTACAAAAGCAACAAAATAGTGTCAAGTGAAATTTTCATGTTAAAAGACATTTACTTATATAATATACAACCTTGTTGTATTTCCTAAAGGAAAAACAATAACAAAAAAGAAACATAAGGGGAAATAGATGCACGTATGATTCAATTGGGAGAGGGTGATTGTGATAAGGGAAAATGAATAATATTAATAGACATGCTCAGACCTAGACATGTGAGGATAAAAAGACAAACTTATTATGGAAAATACTAAACTTGTTCCTTGATTCAAAATAGATGCAAAAAATTTGGTCATTTCCAAAGTGAATTTTTAATAAATTCCTAATATTGTGGGACCATAAAATTCATAATTAATGTTCTAATAATAACTTGTGGTCAAAGGAGATTCCTAGAAATATTGTTCTTACCTAACCCTACATTTCGTTAGACAAGTAAAATGAGGCATGTAGTAAATATAACACTTTACGCTTGAAAAAATATTTAATGTTTTTGCCAACCCTATACTTCAAATAATAGACAAATAGGATCTCAATCCCCAAATGGAATGTTTCCTATTTGATTTCCTCATATAACTAAATGGAGTTTTTTTCCATGAATAATTTATCTCGATTTAATTGTGTCATGAAATTCATCACTCAAATAACTATATGATGTACACAATCAAGTACATATTGAGTGATGTAAAAGTATCTAGGTTCAATTACAATGTTGTATCACACCAAATCATGTTATTTTATAACTAAGTCTAACATGAAACCATGATTTTATTTTTACTCAATAATTGATATGTAATATGTGAAAGGATGATTTTACACCATTACATGTTTTCTTATTTTATGCCACTTATAAGTATGCAATCATCTTGTTGTTGTTTTTCACATAGTCTATCATGCACCTATTTTTGTAGTGTTGCATGGAGTATGTTTATGTTCACAATTTTCAAGTAATATTTTATATTTTTTTCTCTGTGTACATCATTTTCATAAGAGATAATCAAATTTTATCGGACTTATATAATCTAGAACACCATTTAGAAGATAGTTCAAGCATGAATTAAATAATTACAATTAAAATGTACATTACCAATAGAAATAAATCACATGTAAGATATCACCATTTTTGTGTGGTATCACTATTGATGCATAATCACAACAACCATGAGTTTTTACAACTCGATAAAACAAAATAGTCGAGTGTGATTGCATAACATGGAGCTTTTCCCAAAGTGTGGTACTTTGAAATTGGGAAAGCTCTCCAGATGAAGGTCGATTCGTATTCCTCTATTATGATGCACGCATCCAAATTTTGGAAGATCTAACCTAAAATCAACTCTAACTTTCCAAGGAGATAGGGTCAAGAAGATTACAATAAATTAAACCTAAAATAAAAAAGGTGATACACCAAAAGGAATGTTGAACACCTCATTTACATGGAGATGGGAACCACTATCAGATTAAGGAGGATGACAACAAACCACAAATTAATCCACCTATGAGAATCCATTAACCATTAAACACAAACAATTAAAATGTAATACAACCACCATGCAAAGATAGCCAAGATTGCAATGAGAGATCATATGAAAGCAATGAACACAAGAGAGGGTTGAAATTCATCCACAGACTTTTATTATTACTCCACAAATTAGATACAATCCATTACAATGGCCAAGAGGTAAGATTTAATTTACACTTTAGATGGGAGGTTTGAACTCCACAAATTCACTTACAGACAAGAGAAGAAGACAGGGTGCAAAGAAAAATTATCCAACATTACAACAATGACCGTCCTTAAAATTTATAG
This sequence comes from Taxus wallichiana var. yunnanensis, assembly GCA_018340775.1. Lineage (NCBI taxonomy): Eukaryota > Viridiplantae > Streptophyta > Pinopsida > Cupressales > Taxaceae > Taxus > Taxus wallichiana. The sequence goes on along the minus strand of CM031236.1, from coordinate 111,324,122 downwards.
GAAGAATGAGGGAAGGAAGAGAGAAGAATTTAAATTTTTCTTCAACTACCCTAAAATGTATTGAATTCTCCTACAAAAATCATAGGTGCCACTACAAAACCCATACCTCATTGTACTTTTCCTTCTTGGTAAAGAAAGGAAGTCCATACCTCATTATCGTGGTAGGTGGGAAAACGAAACATCCTCTAAAATGGAAGGAAGTCCTTTATTGTGTAAATCCAAGCTCCCGGTCAAAAGTTATAGACATATGAAGATTTGGGTGCCATATTGAATTAATGGAAAGTGGATAACCTTCTCCATTTCAGATTTTTAAATATCTGCCGCAACCCTCTGAAATCTAAAATTTTTCAGAACTTGACCTTTCCACTTCAAAGATCAAGCTACTATTCATCTACTAATTTGGCTTGAGAGTTTGAAACTCCAAAATCAAGTCTGAAATTCAGGCTTCAAGTTTCAGAACTTTGCCATTTTGGACCCATGACACTGTTCATCTAACCAATCCTCGCCTGAGACCTTTGAGATCAAAAAATTCTGAAGTTTGAAATTCAGACTTCGGAGTTTTAGGAATTTGAACTTTCCGGAGCTTTTATCACCTCAATCCCCAAAACAAACCTCCAAAACTGCCAACTTCGAATCCCAAAATCAGAACCTTTGAAAGTCTGAAAACCCCTTTGCATTGACATCGAACACAAGTTTTACCCCAAAAATGCTAAATCTTCCAAACTTTGGCATTTTCGGATTTTGGACATTAGCTTGCATTTTTCTCGCAAAGACTCTAGAACCTCTAAAACTTTGAAAAATAAATTTGGACTTCAGATTTTCAGACTCCAAAATCCATGGTCCATGCACTGTTGAACCCAAAATCCTTTCGGACTATGAAATTTTGGGTTTTCCGGCCCTTTTTATCATTTTTCCCTTCCTGGCTGCAAAAAATCCAAAATCTAAAACCTCTGAAGACCCTAAAATTTTATAATTTGAAGTTTCCATTTTTCCACTTATCTTGACCATGAGCTTCCTTCAATTTCCTACTTGTAGCATTATTTCAATTTCCAAGCCCGCCTATAACCTATTTGGCTAATTACAAAATCTAGGCTCCGATGAATGAATCAATCCCTCCATTTTCTCTCGTGTGCAAGGTCGTGTTTGTCCATTTTTCCTCTAAGGAAAAAATGGATAACAATTATTGAAGGCACTCTTTCCTTCATCACCAAGAAAAATATTGTTTGTCTTTCATCATGTGGGCTATGTTCGTTGTTAATTTAGAAATACTGGGAATAAATCTTCTAAGAAAATTAACTTTCACGAAAAAATAATGGGCACCTTTCTTACTTTTTGGTAGAGATATCTTTTGGATATCTTTCACTTGATCCATATCAATATTTATACCATCTTTAAACATAATTTTTCAAGAATCTTCCTTCGTAACACTTAAGACATACGTTTTTGGATTAAAAAAATCCATAATTTCTAAATATTTGAAGAATAGAATCCAGTGCTGAAAATGATCCTCCCTTTTCTTTGAGAAAACAAGTAGATCATCAAGATAACTCACTATGCATTTATTCTTCATATTACCAAATGCCAAGTCCATTTACCTTTGGAATTTTCCACTTACATTACTCAAACTGAAATAAATTATGGAAAATGTTCCCGTGGAGTTTTAACCGATGTTTTATGTTGGTCCTTTACATCTACCTTGATTTGATTATAGCCGAAAATATATTGAGAATAGATAGCATCTCAAAACAGTGACGATCTACAAAATTAGGTCCATTATAGGAAGCGGAATGTTATCCTGATAGAAGCCTTATTTAAATTTCAGAATTCTACGTAAATATGAATTTCTCCATTCTTCTTTCTTATAAGAACTATGGTAGCCACCCAAGCTGAATGATGAATAATGAAGATTATCCTGGTATTGAGCATCTTTTGAATCTCCATATGAATGTTTCTTGTAATTTTAATATTATATTGTGTTTGATTCCAAAAGAATCGTTGGATGCCTTTCTTTAAGGGAATATAATGTTACATTTCCCTTAGCTTAAAAGTCTTCAAATCATCATAGGAATAAGCCAAAACATGTATATACTTCTTCAACAGTTGAACCATTTTCTTTATTTCCTTTTTAGAGAAATGTTTTTCAATATTAACTAATTTGGGCTCTTCATTGCTTCCAATATTGAAATTTTCAAACTCATCTAACTATCCAACCTCTCATGATACCTTTCCTTTTACATATCTATCCTGCTTAGCAAACAAGTGTTCTAAAATCACAAGACCCTTAGGTATCTTATTTCCCTTGAGTTTGATACGACCATCTTGGTCTTATTCTTCCTCAACCCTTTCTTAAAATACATAAGATATAATGGATTCATGATATTCAGCTTCACTTCCTTCAAAATAAAATTGGATAAAGTTATCTTTCAAATCGAGACAAGAAATAAAATGTTGGTAATCATTGAATACCTACTAGTTATTTACATTATCTAGGAAAATAGGTATAAATAAAATTTCTAATGTAAATTTATCTTTGAAAAAAAAAAAGGGATATGGGATGAGTAAGGACCCTAAAATAACTATAGCATTTGCATTAGTGTCACTTTCTCTTGACACCAAAATAATTCAAAATTCATCTAATAGCTAAACAAAATCCCATACAAAGTTTTTGTATTGTTTGAAATCTGATTCTTCACTTGAAAATATCCCCAAACTTGTTTGACGATAAGTTATACATTTCCTTGCACAAAATGTTCTTTATTCACATTTCCATTGTTCCTACTAGGCTGAGAAGAAGTTCCTCACACCCAAGAGTATTATTGTTGTTATCAAATTGGATCTTATAAGAAAATAGGTGGAGCTTACCATCATGTGAGAACAATACAATTCCTTCTCTAGAACTAGCTATGGAACAACTTCGACAACTCAAGAATAAAAATGCCATTAGGATCATCCTTAACTACTTTAGGAGTTTTAGATTTATAAATCACCATATAATTTCGATGCCTACGTCTTCATATAGAATTTGGGCACGAGGGTCATCCTTATTTTAGACAATTTATTCATCACATCTCGAGAAAATAACATCTTTATCTCTCCATTGACTGGGATAAGAGCATGAGACCAATCCATCTATATATGTCCTCCAAATTCCATGTAAAAGTTTCTACTTAACAACATACCATAAGAAGGAGGTATGTCTGTAACCAATATGGTGGCCGTAACTCTTCTCTCAGGGAAAGCAACAAAAGCTACTTAAGCATATTTTATTCTCTCGAATAGGGGAACCTCCTTAGTTTCCATTGAATAAAATGAACTAAAGGTTCAGGTCAAGATGAGGCCAAGGACATGTGTAACTTTTAGCAAGAATTACATTGTTTGATGCTCCTTATTCAATGACTCAATTATTGAGTTTATGGCTATCTATTTGTATTGTGACATAAAAGGGTTAAATATTCTAATAATTTGAAGTTTTGGAAGCCACCAAATTCTTTAGAGAAGAAAAAATTAGACTAGGAATAAGGCATTTAGAGGTTAAGGGTATTTGGATAGGCCTATATTTGACAAATTTTACGAATTGACAAAAAGATTATGGGTGAGTTTGGTAAAATTCAACTTCTTAAATATGAGTTTTGTCATCTTGATATGACCGATGATATAAAAATACCATGAGATAGATGGGATTTATTTATTTAAAATAGTAGGTGTTTTAGGCTTAGCATTTTTGAAGCCGAGAGCACTTTAGAGATGGGAGTGGAAGGTGTAGTTACTTTAGGCATAGAACATGAAGTTGAAGGAGCATTAGATGGAGAAGTAGTACTTAATTTTTCAGAAGAAGTCATAGGGATGGGTGTTCCTCTTCTCACAACTACTGGAATTGTCATTGGAGTTTATTTAGTCTTCTCTTTCATAACAAATTGTACAACCTTCTTCATTCTCGGTTGTTCTCTAGTCATGACGATATAATATTCTCTATTAATGTATGCAACTACTTCATCATAATCATCATCTTCTTCATCTACTCCTTCAGTGGTGACAAATTTGATTTGGGAATAATTTACCTCCTCATGGACTTCTTCTGGTTCTTCTTTATGTTATTCCATTTCCTCTGCTTCTATCTTTTCATAAGGCTCCTCGACTTCATGGGATTCATCAGAATTTAACATAAGGATCTTCTATTGCTAGATTTGGGTGAGTAGAAGGAATATGGTTCCTATTTTGGAAATTACTTCATGGAATGCCCTTGTAGGGTAAATTATGAACCAATTGTTTCTTAATTATAATCATTTCATTGGTTAATTTCTAAATCAATCGCTCAAAGCTTGATGTATCTAAACTAGAAGATTTAGCCTTAGGTAGCTACTTTCTCAAATTACCAAAAATTATAAGTTCATCTTCTACACTTATGGCTAACCATTGATCCTCATTAACATTAGAAATATTGGCTCTCCTTAGTGCTGAAAATCACCTCTCGTAGATAAGAATTAATAAAAAACAGTTCATATTTTAATCAATAGGGTAGGTAGCAATTTGGAATCCTATTAACCAATTTGTTGAATCTAGCCACAAAATCCCACATGGGTTCATAAGGTTCTTTCTTCATTTTTGAAATATTATCCATAAACGCATGAAAATATTCAACAGCTTGAATATTTTCTCAAATTGAATCTACATTATGTCCCAATATGTGATGGTACCATCTAGGAGATAGTAGAACCAATCTACTGCATTATCCTACAAAGTCTTGGAAAAAATTCTGACTGATGCATCGCGTGCTCAAATTCGATAATCTTGTTGATGTCAAATCAAAACACCCCCGAATGTTCACAACTTGATGTGTTGAAACTATATTTTGATTGCATAACATGCAGATTTTCCCAAAGTGTGGGACTTTGTAATCGGGAAAGCTCTCTGGATGAAGGTTGGTTCATGTTCCTCTATTCGATGCAAACATAAACATTGTATAGGATGTACTATAAAATCTACTCCAACTTACAAGGGCTCAGATATGGTTAAGAATATTAGAAGAAAATAAACCTTAACTAATAGAGGTGATACACCAAAAGGAATGTTGAAACACCTACTTTGTCATTGAACATAAAATATTAAAAATGTAACACAACATGCACAAATAAATAGGATTGTAATGAGAGATCACGAAGATGCAATGAATATAAGAGAGGGTTGAAATTCATCCACATACTTTTATTATTGCTCCATAAATTGATATAGTGCATTACAATGGCCAAGAGGCACAGACTTGCATTACAGTTTTGATGGGAGGTTTGAACTCCACAAATCCACTTATAGACAAGAGAAGAAGGGAGGGTGCAAAGAAAAATTATCCAACATTAGAAAAATTCCCCTCCTTATAATATATATGAAGAATGAGAGAACAAAGAGAGGAATTCAAAATTTGTCTCAATGTAACCTAAAATGCATTGAATTCACCTACAACAATGATGGGTTCTACTGCAAAACCCATGCCTCCATGTACTATGTCTTTTTGGGAAAGAAAGGAAGCCCATACTTCATCATTGTGGTAGGTGATAAACTTGGAACATCCTAAAAAATGGAGGACTATTTTTCTTCATTTTGAATAAATATGTATCACTTAAATTTATATATGTGGTAGCAGACACTAAGAGCTTTCCAAAAAGTCCTATCTTGTGCAAACGAGCTCCAGGTCAAAAGTTATGGTCGTTTAAAGATTGGGGTACCATAATACAATAATTGCGGGTGGTTGGCTCTATTTCTTTGGACTCCAAAATGCCTCACAACCTTCGAAATCTAAAAATCCAAAGTTTCGGTATCTTGACTTCGGAGTTTAAGTTACTATTCATCCACTAATTTGAGTTTAGAGTTATGAAACTATGAAACCCGAACCTCACAAACACTGAAGTCCAAAATTTAGACTTTTAACCTTGCACCTTTCGGACCTTTAACATTGTTCATCACTCAAACCGGCTTCGAGAGTTCTGAAACTCTAAAACCCAAAATCCAAAACTAGGACCTCGTAACGTCTCAAATTGGGACCTCGAAAGTCTGAAATTCCCATTGTGTTGACCCTAAAACCAAGTTTTACACCTGAAATATGAACCCTCTCGGACTTCAAACTTTCAGGATTTCAGGATTTTTTATGGTTTTTCCATTTTTTCATTTCCTATCTCCTAAACTCCAAAACCTGAAAGTCTAAAATTCAGAATTTTGGGGTTTTAGACCTTTTTCCTTTTCGAGATTGAGGCATTTTTCATCCAAAAATTGGTTTGAGAGTTCTGAAACTTGAACCTTCAAAACCCCGACCTCCAAAAGTCCAAAATTGGACTTCGGACTTCAAACTCGAAATTTTTCGATCTATGGCACCATTGACCACGAAAATGTTGAACCCTTTCGGACTTGAGAATTTCATACTTTCAGTCTTTGGCTCGCATTTTTACCTACTTCTCCATCCAAACTCTAAAATCTAAAACCTCCGAAGTGCAAAAACTTTGGACTTGGAGGTAGCCATTTTTACTTAGCTTAATTTTAGGCCTAGGTTCTATCTTATTCAAGTCTGCCATGGTCGAGCTTGGAGTTGAATCACCCTTCCATTTCTTTCTTTTGACATCTTTTTCCATCTAAGCTCACTCCACTCACCACACATTCATCTTGGACGAGTTCCTTTTTCTACACCTACCAAGCTAGGCCTTCATTCTGGTTGCAAACCATTGCTTTGTACTCTTATGATGCTAGCCTCCACCGAGGACCGTGTTAGGCAATTTTTTTCCCATGGGGCATAAATTTTCAAAAAATCCCACATGAAACATTAAAATATGTAATGTGTTCATCTAAGTACACTTTTCCATCACCTTTGAACTTTGGAAAATTATTTCTATTCCCTTTAAGCGGGTTGTACAGAGGTTGTGTTAATGTTAGAGGTCCAACCTAACTTACCCAAGGCAATGGTACAACCATTGTAGGAAAAACAACTAGTAAAATAACATCAACATATAATAATACTAAATCCTAAGCACTACAACTTACTTATTACTGGGTTTGAGTGTCTTCCTAAGAAGATGGACCAACTCTTTCTTTAGTATGAGGAATGGTCAAGGACATTATATTTCTACCTCTTCTTTCCGGAGATAATTGAAAATCTTGTTTTTCTAGCAACTTAAAATTAGGATCCTCAAAATCATGTGCTCTTTTTCCTCATGTGTTCTTTATTTAAGATATACTATTTTGATTGTTTGTTTACTCTAAAGATTATTCGGTGGGAAAACACAAGACGTTCCTGTGACGGACACCAGAAAAACTCTTAGTTGTCCAAATTTTGTCTATGGACACAAGAAATATTTTATGGGATAGAAGTCAAGGTCCTCTTTTTGGGGAGGTTCCTTTATTCACCCAAAACTTGGGAATATACCTAATTATAGATCTACAAACTAATATCTTTTGAATGAGGATTTTAGTGTACCAAATGTATTCATATCTTGATAGTCTCAATATATAATTTGAAAATAGGAGAAGGGTTTTAGTGGAGGAAACAATAGCTTATATGAGTAAGACAATTTAAATAGGGACAAAAATTTCAATCTAATACACTGGTAAAGAACACAAGTACCTCCTTGGTTATACAAGATTAGTCACTATTGTAATGAAAATAAGTGAATAAGGATGCACACTCAGATATAAAGACTCTAGAGATATATCCAACTAATGCATGTGTGGTAATTCAAAAACATATGAATTAGTATACCTAAAAATACACAGAATATAAATGCAACTAAAAATGAAGTTACTCACACTATAAGTATTGGATTGAACACACAATTTATATTATAAAATATACCTAGATTCACATTCACAATTGTAGGAGATAGAAATGGAAATAAAAAAGATGAGATGGAAGGAGATTCTTCTTCTGTATTAATTCATAATGCTCTATATCATTACATTCAAAACACAAAATCCCACCCCTTTATAATGAGAAAGAAGCCTTATATAGGCTAATGGGTGGTTGTAAATAACTTTCTATCTAATTGTCATTTAATTAAGTGCCAAACATTAATTAATAAATTACATAAGTTGGATTTATTTATAATTTTTATTTTTTTAAATGATAAAGATAAATTCGAAACAAAGAAATTAGAAATAATTGACTTAAGATCTCAAGGAAGGAACATTGGTAAGTGATATAGCTAGGATCTTTACTTTAAGTATGCGATGTCTGAATTTCACCATGGCTCTAGAAATCTCCATGACCTTTGGGATAGTTGTGTTTTTCATGGAATTCCACCAACTACCAAGAGAGTATTCCATTTCCTTAAAATATATTAATTTTGCAATAAGCACTTGGTGGCTTCTACAACAACATTGTGCATATTTTTATCTCTATCATCTTTTCCTTGTTGAAAGATTCAACCTTGAAAAAAATCCTCCTTGATGACCGCATTGAAATTTTCTTTAAATTCCTTAATTGAGTTCCTTTTTGTAGAGTTCTCCTTGTAAAATTGGCATCTAAGGGCTTGGATGTTAACAAATATTTTGTATTTGAAAGCCTCTCCTTTATGCACCATGTTCTTCATCTTTGTGGCTACCTCTTATAAAACTATGATTTTCCATTAAATATTGTAAACCCATTTCTTTGACATGTTGTTCTTGGGATCATCAAAAAAATTATTGGAAAGGATAATTTTCTCATTAGTTGATCTCACGATCCTCAAATCTTGAATACTTTCCAACCATATCCTATGTTCTTTTCTAGATATTTAATGGTTGTATTGAATTTATCATGGGAACACAAATTTTATTATTATACATATTGTATGTTGGCATCAATAAAATTCAGAAGAGATATTAGCATTCCCTCCACCAATTCTTGAAAAAATCTACCATATGAAGCATACTTGTGAAATTCGTTAATAGCTTCAAAATATTCCTTAGAAAGAATGGTTGATGGAGGCGGTGAAGAAAGTGGAGTGGGGTTTAGAGGAGATTTATAAGTTGAAAGGAAATAGTTAATGAAATTGGAGGGAACCTAAACCTATTCTTTTGTCTTCTTTCCTTTCTCTACCATTTGCATTAATTTGTAAACAGTTTTCCTAAGATTATGCACCTCACCTTCGGGAGTAGATTCAACACGTAAAATTAGGGTTTGCTTAAAGTCAGCTACAATGATATTTTTCATACTTGTTTACCTTTTGTTTTACATTTTACAAAATTTGATGTCCTTTTGAGTTTGAAAAAATCAGACAGTTGTTTCAGCCTTCTTGGGAGGAGGAGTAGGACTTGTGCCAACTAGGTCAGCCAAAACATCAAAACCAAGGGAATTTTTTTAGAAGATGTCTTCTTATTCCTATTATCAATCATATGCTGAGTTCATGTGCGGGAGTCACTGGAACATGGATCGAGAAGGAAGACTTAGTGCAAGAAAATTGGGAGGGTGAGAGCTTGAGCTGGAAGGACTTCTAGAGAAGTTACTTCAATGGTGGAAGAAGATAATTTTTGATTGGTGATTTAGGATTTTAGGAATCCACTTTCCCAGTGTTTGGCTCTATGATTTTTACATCATCTTCCTCATATTTTTCTTCCTCAACACTTTCTTCCTCATAACTAATTTTTTCATGTTCTTATGTCTCTTTCTCAAAATGATAATTTTTCTCTTTAATAAAATTCTCTTCTTCTTCTATAGGATGAGATATTATTTCAACCATATTGAATTATTCGGTTGATTAATGTGCCTTCTCCATCTTAAGTATTTTTTCAATTTTCTCTCTCTTTGAATTTTTCTTTCATGTCATATACACTGGTAGATAAATCAAAAGGTTGAGATAATGGAGTAAGATGAGATGAAACTTCCCGAGGAGTGGAAACTTCTTTATGTGAGGTGGAGGCCTCCGAGAAGAAGATTGTTTCATTTCTTTAACGTAATCGTTCATTCTTTTGTTTAACAACTAGCTTATTCTTATTACGATTTGGATTGTTCATATCTCGAATGATCATCCATTTCCTTTTGGGGAAATTAAATAAAAGGGATAGATATGTGCTAGATAGCCTTGAGAAACTCTATAGAACAAAAATTCATTTTATTATCTTCCAAATCTTTAGGAATCTTAACTTGGTACACTTTGAAGTATCTTATCTGCTACAGGGATAATCTACCAAAATACATCTTTCTAACCTCATATTCATCAAGGAAATCATCCCAATAATATTTAATGGAGGGGATATCGTAATATGAAATTCTCATGAGTTTTGAAATGAAACCCTTTATATCAAAAGATGATCTCCTCTGGTATGATTAAAACTTGAAGAAAAAAATTCTCCTTTCAACATTCTACATATCTAGAGATGATGTGCATGTATAATTCCCCAAAAAATATGAAACTAGATTCTTGATATTTTCTTGTCGTTGCATGTCCTATTTAGCATGTCAACCTACCTAGAAACTTCCACTGAAATCAATTTATCATTACAATACATAGGCATATTAATGGGTGCACCTTCAAAAATAGCTAGGATAATGTATGAGAATGTCCTAAATTATATGAAGAGGCTTCCATTTATTTTAATCAATTCCTTAGCTTCTACAGACACTATTTCAGTTGTATTCCCCTCAAAAATTTGTACAATGAACATTATAAAAGTATCATTTAGCCTCATATGATGGTGTTTATTGTTTTCAAAGTTGAGGTATGGATAAAATTAATAGAAAGGATCATTATTTTTTTCTTTTGAACTAAAAATATCACCCATATATTGTATGTTGCAATTTTGTACATGAGGTCATGTGAAAGGTATTAATCTAATGCACATTAAATAATTTCTTAGTGATATTTTCACAAATTATTTCCCCTAATAAATTCTTTTCTCCCCTTTAGAAATGATGTTAGTGTAGACACATATCCAAAACTAAAACTCATTTGTGGAAGATAGGTGTATCGGTCTTGCAAGAATATTTATCATGTCCGATAGTTCATCCTTCAAATATTATTTGTAAAGAACCTTGGGAAATTTTGAAAATCCTCTATTTGGTACCTTTAGCCATGATTTGGATATCAATTCTTTGTATTTGTATTTATTTTTATCAAACAAATTTTTGATTGGCCTAAGTTTAGGGTATTAAATTCTTCAAACACAGGGGATACATAGGGCCGATTTTATATAGTCGACATTAAGTTTGGAAATGATCCAAAGACAGGAATAAGAGCATAGTGCACAATCAAGATAACAATTTAAACGGTGAAAAATGAGCAAATTTACCCCTTTTATAATTATGAGCTTGATAAATATTATTTAAATTAGTATTAAGAAGGAATGAGGGGAATGAGGATTCTCTAAGATTGTTTTTAAAACACTTTCATGTATATTTTGGTTATGAAAAGTTTTCAAGGAAATGAAGGCTCGAGGGAATGAAGGAAATGTGTGTCAAAGACTTTTGAAACACCCGTAATCGAAAATAATCGATTGTGTGAGGAAAATGTGTGTTTGTGAGTAGTAGGATCTTTGGGAGAAACGAGGTCCAACATGACATGATTCATTTGAAATATCCACAATAGTAAGGAGGTCCATGTTAATCAAGGGTAAGGCTTGCTGATTGGAGACAAGTGCAGAGAACACAAAGTTTTGGAGAATGGAGTCCCGGGAGGTACAAAGGTCATGATTTCCTTAAACAAACAAAATACCCAAAATACAAAGCATATAATAGTTAGTGCACATAAATTAGGTTTTTGGGGAGCTCAAGGTATAACAAAAAAGGGTCACAGTACCTCAATTATCCAAACTATCAATAACATAAAAGGATTACAAAAATTTGTGGAAGATAAGGGAGTGTTGGGAATAAATAACCAAAAGGAAAAATGGTGAGAGTTCATAAAATGCTTGAAGTATCCATAATAGAAATGATTTGGAAAGATGCAGAGAAATCAGATATGCAGGAATAGTCGAACTAGAAGCAAAACCTCTACTTGTTCCTAAAACTACCAAAAATACCGTAGTATAAACAATTTTCAAAAGGGAATGAGTTGTGGGAAAAAAAGACTTTGGAATAGTTGCATGAGATATTAAAACTCCACACTAAAGTAAAACAAGAGTATTACGGGTAAAGAGGGAATATAGGCAATCTGGAACCCCAAAGGAACTTGTTTCTCCAAAACCCAAAATCACCGCAATACACTAGACTTGATGACAAAATCTCAAAAAATGGCTAACTTTTTTATTTTATCCATTTCTCAGACTTCACATAGGAAATTGTTTTTCTCAAAGAAATCACTTTGATAGAAATTTCAAAAAAATCAAAAATTGCACATTTTTACGTAAGTTACAACACACTTCATAATTAATCTTCCTAACATCTCATTCAATCCTTATCTTCCACATCATGCAACACCACTCTACAATTCATGCTCCGCACTTCAAAAGTGATACTCTCTAGCATCTTATTCATGCATTCTATGATCTAAAGTCTATGCAACATCGTCAATCATTCTAGATTCATGATCAATTCTTCTAATATGAAATTCAATATTACACATCACCTCAATCTACAATTTACGATTTGTGCTCGAAAACTCAAATCTTTCAAAAAATCACTCAAACCATTTCTCGATGACATACTTTTTTTATATGGTTAATTCTTGAGTGCTAAAAGGTCTTGTATAAATGAACCTCATTTCACTCATTCTTACATCCATACTCAGGTGGAATTTTTTTCCTCTCACACTCACACCGCATTTCATTCCATCTCATCCACAACATGTTACTTATCTTGGTCACATTTACTCTTTCTTTCTTATCCTACAATGTAAAATTTATTACACATACTAGTTATATATATTGTAAGTCATTATCTTTACCATAAAAACATGCAAATTCACTTGAATTCTAGTTGTGATAGTAAACCCCATATAGATTGATACATGTAGCATGGATGCTTGGCATAATACCTCATACCAGTCCCATAAGTAGCTCTTGGGGACATCCAATTTTGTACATACTATAGGTTTTTGTTTCATTTCATATTATCACACTATTATATCATATTATACACACTTTGACATACTTTCTATCTCTCTAACATGCAAACGGGTACTTCATGTGTAGTATTTGTCTTATAGGAATATATTTTCAACCAAGGTTATGTAATGTTTTCTTCTCATTATTTTCCATTATCTTCACTTGTAAGAAATTTTTTGCAAGATTTTCCGATGGTTTTTCTTATGTGAAAACTATATTATTTTTTCCACAATGGCTTCCATTATCTTACGAAATTATAAGTGATGTCCCATTTTTGCAACCCACATATTGTGGTCTACATTGTCTTCTTTCTTGCTAGCTTAGTCATTGTTTTGAAATGGATGCTTTTTGGCACTTAAAATTGTACCCTAGTGTAATGCCCACAAATTCGATGTTCTAAAACCACATGAATCTTTAAACAATTATCCGGAAGGTTGCATATTTTTTTGTTTTAAGTTACAAGGGTGTCAAACCCTAATATATGCTTAATGAATTCCTACTAGCAATGTTGAATTTCATAGGATAGATCCGGTCTATATTATTAATTAAATATTATTAATCCATTTCTAATGTCAATTTAATTATCATCACTAGATAAGTTTCCATTAATTTCTCTTACTAGGTTAAATAATTTCCCTCTTAGGAACTAACATTCAACCCATATTAAATAAACCCTTATCCTTAGTTACCTTAGTTCACTTAAATTATTTTCTTTAATGTCCATTGAATTAATCACTAAAACCTACTATAAGGGTTACAATTTTATCTTAATACACTAGATCCCTAAGTGGCCCCATTCACCCATTTACACATACATTCGATCTATTTAAAATTTAGAACTATAATCTGAATATTCTCATGTAACAATCATTGCAGGTTGATTCTTAACCCTTGGATAAAATCAATAGGGACCAAAAGATTAGATCTACCCAAAAGAAACCCTAATCATCCTTAAGGGAGTCTTCTTAAGCATTTCTTACCCTAAGCTCATTCATTTGTTTCTCTTTGGTTTGTAGGTTGAAGGATTAGATGTCATGGATCAACGGAAAATCATGAAGGAGTCTTCTTGGATCCAATGTGCAAGAAGAAAGGGATTCCATCCATTTGGTTCCTCCTTTAGAATAGTTGAATCTTAGATTTAATCATGTATTCTTAGTTATTAATTGTAATGAAAGTATCTATCCTAAATCTTGTTTGAGATCTATCTTGATTTGTTCTTATTTTTGTTTTCATGGAAGGGGAAAATCCCCATTTTGTAGATCAAGGGTTTTATGCATTTAAATCCCTATGTGTAGGACCCCTACAAAATTTTTGAAGTGATTTTGCATTATGACCTCTTTTAGAGAAAATCGGGTTTTCGGGTGTTACTAACAGCTTGACATAAGTTTTAACATGCTTTATGTCTTATGACCTCCGAAACCCGAAACCCGCCTTGCAATGAGACAATCCTTTGTAATCGGGTTTTCGGAAATTCAACTCATCGGAACATTCTTGAGTTAAAACATGCTTTGTGTCGCGTGACTTCCGAAACCCGAGACCCGCCTTGTGTTAAGACAATCCTTTGTATTCGGGTTTTCGGAACTCTAAAGCATCGGGACATTCATGTTCCAAAACATGTTTTATGCGCCATGTTCTCCGATTCCCGAAGTCCGCTCAATCCTTTGAAATCGGGTTTTCGGAAGTTCAATGCATCGGAACATTCATGATTCAAAACATGTTGGGTGCTCCATGTTTTCCGAAGCCCGAAACCCGAAATGCACTAAATCTCCTCGTGTCGGGTTTTCGGACTCCTCCAACATACTGACGTGGCATTCATGCCGAATGGTTGGTGAGGTGGCACGTGCCGAGCTGAAGTGTATTTATTACTGATTTTCCTATAAATACCCGGATTTCCACGTCATTCTTACCGTTCATATTTTTAATTCGTGGATTTTTCGCATGCTCTTCCGCTCCCAAAACCCGCAAACTCGCGTTACCAGACTGGATCGTTTGTTTTCGATTTTACCTGTCTCGAATTGAAGGTATTTTTCGTTCCTTCTTTATTCTTGATTTTTCTGGATCGATTGCGTGTATTTTCTTTCCAATTTCTTGCCAGTGGTTGAGGGTTTTTCTTCCTTCTTCTTTCTGTGTCGTTTTGGAAAGGGTTTTGGGTTTTTAGGGTTTATTTTCTTCTTGAGACTATCAATTGGTGCTGTTCCTTCCAAATTCCAATTACTTGCATGATGTATGGAATATGAATAACAAAAAGAAAGGATGTTTTATATGTGAAAATTCAAAGGAAAGACTCTGTTTTTGTTTCCCGGATTTTGAAGGCTGTTTTGTAGATTCAAAAGTCCGAAATACAAAGGAAGCTCGCAGTGACGGGGTTTCTCAACATTCCGACCTCAACAAAGTGGGTGTCGGGCACCTCCTAAGTTCCGCCATCAACAGTGGACGCCGGGTTTTCTTCAGGTTCCGTCATTAACAGTGGGTGCCGGGTTACCTCCTGTTTCCGCCATTGAAAGCAAGTGTCGGGTTTCGCCAAGATTCCGACATATCAGACCTGTCGGGTTCACTAAGTTTTCCGATATCTTCTTTTGCGAGTCGGGTTCTCCTCTGCTTCCGACGCATTCAGTCAATCAGGTTTTTCAGTGTGCACAGCATCTCCGGAGTTCCGAGTCTTTCTCCTTCCAATATTCTTCATGTCGGATCCTGGTTCATCACAGGAGAAGGCCGAAAAATCTAGCAGGATGAAATACAAATTTAAGAAACCAGAACCCCCGTCATATATCGACTGTAATTATGACATCAGGGATACTGAGCTGGGCAACATAGACATGGACGACTTTTGGAATAGGGTAAAGAGTTCTTCTCAAACCCCATGGATGGTGGCTTTAGCTAACAGTGGCTTGCCCCTGCGCAAAGAAGCTTCCCCATGTCGCCCAATGTCCGAGTTTGTTTTGGCGTGTGCATCCAGCTACGACTCACCTTCTCGTTCCGTAAGGAATCGGGTGCCAGTGAAGTAGTTATCAAACTAGATGGAGCTTATTTTGATGATCTCCTGAAACTACCAAATTTTGAAGAGTATGGGGCCCTAGATATCAAGTCGGCTCAGAAGGCCTGGGACAGTAACCAGGAAAATTGCATTAGGGATGTCAATAAGAAGTTCTTGGTCAAGGCAAAACCAGTAATATCTAGATTTCCAAGAACTATCCCTAGATCGGATTTCATACAAGAAATCAACGACATTATCACCCTGCTGAGCCGGGTTTTTGGCTTGCCGGAATCAAATTTATTTCATGGATGGATGTACCAATTTATGGTCACCATCAAAAAGAACAAGCAAGGGATTGACTGGGGAACCCTTATCAGTGATGAAATTGATTCCCAGATGACGACGGTCCTGTCGACCGGAAAGTTTTATATGTTCTCATATGTGGCCTATGCAGCAGCTGGAATGAGGAGCTATCCCGGGCTAGAGACTAAAGGAAGCAGAACGACAAATCCAGTCTATAAGTATTATCCTCAAATAACTAAGAAGGGGTCCAAGGATCATTTTAGGAGGATAAATGACGCCTTTTTCTATGAGAACATCTGCCAGCTGAATCCAGGGCTGAGAAAAACAAGGGTCTCAGACGAGGCATGGGCTGAAGTATCTAAATGGGGATGTATCTTCTTACAGTTTAAGAAGTTTACCTACCTTCGAACGGTCATGTACTCTGGAGAGCCTTTCCGTCTGCCTCGTTATCCTGGAGATAGATTGATACTAATAGAATTGGTCAGACAACTATTGGATTTTCACAAATTCCAACAGAGCAAGCATAAGGCAGCAGTATCCTTCCCAATTTCCATTGGGAGATATACTTGCTCGACAGTGGCTAAGGCCAAAAATGTCGAATGTGAACTTCAGGAGAAATTAAAGAAGCATATGAAGTCTCGGGATGGTTTTGACATCCGAGGAGTGCTGAGAACCTATGGAGCCCTACATCTGCACAGGCCCGACATTGAGGATATCTGGGTGGATCTGCGTAACGAAGTTGCAGTTCGCAGAAAAGATAATAGTCGGTTAACTATTGATGAGATCCAGACGCTGGAGCTTTCTGATTTGCCAGATGGCACGACCGACAATGAAAGTGTGTTGGATATGTCCTATGATGGGCTTAACGAAGATCGATACATTTTTCCACCTATTGATTGGTCGGCCAGCGAGAAAGCCTCTATCACCGATAGGTCAGCCCTAATTTTGGCTCGTACAAAGAAATGGCTCTCTTCTTGGGGCATGAATTTTAAAGATGACAAGTTTCCAAAATTGGCTGCTTCTGAGGCGGGGCCCTCCAAAAAGAAGAAGGACAAGGAATCTACTGGGGGGTCTATAAAAATCAAGATTCCCAAGAAGAGGAAAGAAAGACCAATCTCTTCAATTATCTCTCCAGCTCAAACGGTGGATGTGCCAGAATCACCAACACCACCAGAAATAGGAGAAATTAATTTGGAAGAAGGAGGAAGTCAGCCCTTGACTTCACCATTTGCTGATTGCTCAACGGGAGAGACCTTATCTCTTGCAGTCAAGGCTTTGGAAACTGAATCTGTGCCTCCCCCTCAACAACCACTTCAGCCTCCTCATTCCCCATCCACTTCTTCAAGCATGGCCAATATTTTCTCCGGGCTCTCACCCCTCTCTGCTGGAACCCAAGTGATCACCAACACTCCCCCACAACCTGTGCCTCTATTCATTGCACCTACTACCACGTTGACTGTTGTTCCCCCTCCAATAGTAGAATCTGCTCCCCTTGAGAGTAGAATACCAGTTACTACAACATTGGCAGTTTCCTCTGATACACCACAATGGCTACTCGAGCAAACTCCGAGGAAGAGGAAAGTGATTGTACCCCTACCAGCCTTTGATTTCAGCTCACTTAAGGCTTCTACTGCGAGATCAGCCAAGAAACCCAAAACAGTTTCAAGGGTTTTGGTGGATGCTTCAGGAGATAAGTTCGCAGAGATTGCCACTCCCTCAGCTGACAAAACTAAAGATGATGTAACAGCTGCTGATTACCAGGTAACCAGGGTGGCTCTAGGGAAAGTGACAGCAAAAGGGGCGCAGCAAGATGCAAAGGATTCCATAGACGTCCTGTGCCAAAAGTTGAAAGAAACAAAGGACAGCAGAAATGAGCTTAAGGAAAAAGTGGAGCAGTTGACAGAGGTTTTGATTAAACTCTCAACACCCCTGGAATCCATACCATCTTCTTCTGTACCTGCCGGATTTGATTTCTCATCGGTGCCTTCGATTGAGAAGATTACCAAAAAAGGAAGAGTGGTTGATGAATGGATCCAAAAGTTGCTCCAACAAGGGAAGGAAGTAATTCAAGACGTGGTGAAAGTTCATCAGTCCTTGGCAGAGATTCAGAAGGAAGGAGAGAAGATGGATGAGGAATTCACTGAAGAACTTGGATGCTTGATTTGACTTGTGAAGCTCTCCAAGTGCTAAAGCAAATACCAGCACATCTCTTGGTAGAAGAAGGCGTTCTTCCACATACAGATAAACACTTCCAGCTGATCAAGGCCATCAAGTTCAGAGTAAAGATCCTCAACGAAGCCTGCAGCAAGTTGAGAGAATCAAGAGATAAATTGATCGATGGGAAAAGTGATCTGGAAGAAGAATTGCTAAAGATTTGTCCAAAGGTGTCAGTTGGGAACTCAAGTGCCCTATCAGCAGATGATCTCTTCAAACAAGTTCAAGAGACTGTTCAACATGAACCTGTAGATGGATTCGACCTTGAAGTCATTGGTCAGTTTGTGAGGATTGAACATACGTTGGAGGCCTTAAGAAAGCTCAGCAAAAGGTTGAAAAAGCTTCCCGGAAGTGCCAGTGATATCCATGAGACCTGCGAAATGTGGAATGATCATTCCACTGCGCCTGATGAAAATGAAATGCAAGGCATTATTCGGAAGTTCCAGGAGTTCCGGAACAAACAGTCTCAGCTGGAGGAAGAGAAAGGAGAAGAATCAAAAGATGATGACTCGGATTGAGCTCCAACGTCCCATGTCATTTCTATTTTTAGAATGACATATCTTTTATTTCCATTTTGTCATTATTTTTAATTCATACTTTGACTTGATCTCTGCGTGAGAATCATGCAAAGTGAACTCTAGTTAGCATGCTACTTTTCAGATCTGTCTGTTTAATCTCTAGCTTCTTTTGTTATAAATAAGGGATGCTTGTGCATTCTAAAGGGTCGAGAATTTTGAAGCATTAAGAGGCTATTGGAAAGGAGAAAAACTTTGTGTTTTCTTTCAATCATTTTGAAGAATAGAAGTTGATATTGTTTTCGAGACTTTGTGTTGTGGAATATATCTTATTTAAGACAGTGTTCTTATGTTCATGATCTTAAGCTATTCTTTGCATAGAATCTTAGTGTTTCTAATTATCTCGGACATTATATTTATGATCTAAAACTCGTATGATTATTTCGTGCTCTGTGTTTACTCGAAAGAAAATACGTTTCTCCCATTTCCTTTCTACTTCTTTCATCGTAACAATTTCTAACCTAGTTCATTTACGAAAGCAATATCCTTGAATCGTGTGAATGTGGATTTCGGGATTTCATCCCAACCCCCAATGGTTAGATTAGTGTGAATATTGTATATATTATTTACTGTGTTTTAGGTTAGCAATAAACAGGCAGCCTCACCTGTCTTTGAGGAGGGATATTATCCCATGTACTGTGGTTGAACCTCATATTTTGGTTTGACAAAATATCCAACCAACAGTTTTTGGCGACTCCGCTGGGAAATACGGATCAATAGTATAAAGCTTATCCTCTCGGTGTCTGGCGACTCCATATTTGCCTTATTTTTAATAAGATCTCCTTTCAGTTCAAGCTGGCCAGGAGGGTCTTCACTCGGTCTCGCCGAGCTCAAGGTGAAATTGATCCACTCTTTGAGTTGCTGCAACAGCACAATTTCAGCCTTTCTCCCAACAGCGTTGTCTCTAACCGAGCCAGAAGTTCTTCACAATTGTTCGGAGAAATCGGATCCTCGAAGAACGGGAAGCATCTCGCAACTTGTCGTGCACTACTCTTGTCGATACCGGATCCTCGTACGCACTCTTTTCGAAGGATGGCGGTTCAACTGTGTGCTTGGGGGTGCGATCATTGGTCCTCTTACTTTGACTCCTCCATTGCATGAGTTACCACGTGGATCACGTAAAAACATTCCCAAGTTCAATGGGGATGGGAAGCAGCATCCTGATGAGCATATTGCGTCTTTCTTTGTTGCATGCGGTGTCCTCGGAGTAGCCCACGAAGATGTCTCATTCGACTCTTCGTTGAAACATTGCAGGGAGTAGCAGCTGAATGGTTTTATCACCTCCCGAATGCATGCATTCCAGATTGGGCTACCATGCGGACCAAGTTTGAGGCACGTTTCAAACCAGCCGAAGATTCTCATGCATTGTTAGCTCAGCTTACTCATATGAAGAAGGAATCGCATGAACCTATGCGGGAATTCGTGGCTAAGTTCAATAAGCTGATCCGGAAAATTCCAGTTATAGCTGTACCAACTTTGGAAAACCAAAAGTGCTTCTTCATCAATGCTCAACCTCCTGATATAAGCTTTTTATTACGAAGGTCGGTTATCCCAGATTTGGCTACTGCTCAGTCAACGGCTACTGAAATAGAGGATGATCTCATCTTAGCCGGAAGGATCAAGAAAGATATACCCAAAATCAAAAATCAAGGTTCTTCTCAAGGTAATACTGACCCTATGTTTCAAAAAATGGCTAATGATTTGATTGCTTTAAAGAAGCAAGTGTCTCAGCAGGTGAGCAATGTTCCGTACCGGGATATCCCTAGGCGGAATTTTAATAACAATGGTGCACCTGCCAGAGATAGGCCACGGTTAGCTCCTGCTCAGCCGAGACTAGCAATTGAAGCTCCGCCTGTTAATGCAGCAGTGGAAATAATTGAAGAAGATGATGAACCAGAAGAACAAGATTCCCGCGAGGATTTCGAAGCTTCAGGATATGCTGATGAGTCTTATGATGAGTCAGCTGGCGACTCCAGCATTGGTTATTTGGAATATGATGAAGATGAATGTGAGCCAGATGGTCAATCATTTGCTGTTTTCACTCGGTCCCAATCTCAGGTTCCCAGAAAGCCTCTGGAAAATACTAAGGAGAAGAATAAGGAACCTCCTGTATCCATAGTCAAAAGGGGTACCCCTATTTCGGTGCAAACTGAAAGAGAGGTTACTAAAAAGACAGCTGCTCCTTATTCTCCTTCTCCTAAGGTCAGTGCCCCAGCACAAGCTCATATAATTAGAACTGAGCCTACTATCATTCCTTCTTACACTGCTTTCGATATTATTGATCATGCAAAGAGAACCAAAATTCAAATGTCAGAAGCAGAATACCTTCAGTCGAATCCCGAACAATTTGAAAAGCTGGCCAAGTTCATCAGAAGTAAAGCGGCCGTTCCATCACCTGCTAAAGGTCTCCTTTCAAATCCTACTCAACCCACACCTCAGAATAATCTGACTTCTGCTTCTTCCTCAGGAAAGATTGAACCATTTTATTTGTCTCTACTTATAAATGGGTTTAAACTCAGCAATTGCATCATTGATTCAGGGGCCTCTGATAATGTTATGCCCGCAAAAGTGGCCCATGCCCTTGGGCTTACTTTGACTAAATCATATGGACGGTGCTATTCCATGGAAACTAAACAAGTCCCTCTGATTGGTCAAATTAAGGACGCACAGTTCGCATTTGTTGCTTTTCCTGAGAAGAGAGTGAAAATGACTATCCTAGTTGCAGATATTCCTGCAGCTTACGGCATTCTCTTGGGTAGAGGATTTTGTAAAGATGTCGGAGGAGAGATTAGTATGGATTGGACCAAAGCTAAGATCCCAGTCAAAGGGGTTCAACAGGTTCTTCATCCTGAACCGCAGGCAAAGTATTTGGTGACTAAATCAGATGATCCTAAGGCTCAGATTCTTTTCGAAGATGCTAGCTTCGGGAATTATTTCATGGCTTCAGAGATACCCATTGTAGATGTGGAAGAGGAAGATCCCAATGCAATTTGGACGCTCGAATTTGATGGTAGCTGCTCAACTTCTGGATCAGGCGCTGGTGTTGTTCTCATATCTCCTAGCTCCGAGATTTTCCCATCAGCTTATAAGTTGCAATTTGATAATACTAACAACACGGCCGAATATGAAGCCCTGTTATTAGGATTAGAATTGGCCAGACAGAAGGGAATCAAGAATCTCAAGGTGCAGGGAGATGCAGAGCTGATTGTTAATCAGGTCAGGGGTGTATATCAGGTGAAAAATGATCGGTTGAGGCATTATAGGAACAAAGTGTGGGATAGTATAGAATGCTTTGATGCATTTTCTATTAAGGCAGTTTTAAGAGATTATAATGACAAGGCTGATTCTTTGGCCGTATCTGCATCTCTTCTTCTTCCTCATCCTCAGTTCAAGCAAGACACATACTCTATCGAGATTGTGTACCGCCCTAGCATCCCAGATAATGCAACTCACTGGCAGGTATTCAATGATGATCAACAAGTGTTGGCTTTCTGAAAAGGTGACAATTTTGAGTGAACTGTATTTTGAAGGTTCGGAATCAGCCTTTCGTGAAACTATTTTAGATCCATATCAAGAGGTTGATGGTGAATTTATCCAGCTGAAAGGCAACAAGATACCAAAAGGTCTGGTTTCTCTGGAGGGTCTGTTTGACAAACATGATCGCTTCATCCAAAACAAAAGGAAGTTGAAGGAGCTTCTTCCTCTGAAGTGGATCAAATCAATCTAGGTTCATCTGATCAACCTCGGATGGTGAATATCGGTAAATGTTGTTCTCCTGAAGAGAAGGAAAGATTCACTTCGCTTTTGAAGAAATACATCGATGTGTTAGCATGGTCCTATGCAGATTTGAAATCTTTCAAGCCCAAGGATGTTCAGCACAGTATTCCTTTGAAGCATGATGTCAAGCCGTATAGACAGAAGCAAAGACATTATAATCCGAAGATTTCAGGGACAATCCTGGCAGAAATTCAGAAGATGTTAGATGCTAGGATTATTTTCCCAATCCATCATTCCACTTGGATTGCAAACATTGTTCCTGTCAGAAAGAAGAATGGCGAGATCCGGATTTGTGTTGACTTTCGGAACTTGAATCAGTCCTCACTGAAGGATAACTATCCCTTGCCTATCATGGATCAGGTATTACAAACTGTTACTGGATCAGAAATGTTATCCATGCTCGACGGGTTTTCAGGATATAATCAAGTCGAAGTAACCACAGAGGATCAACACAAGACAGCTTTCACGACCCCATGGGGTACCTTTGCTTACAGGAGGATGCCATTCGGCTTGATCAACGCAGGAGCTACTTTTCAGAGAGCTATGGACCTAGCATTCAGAGATCTGATGGGTAAGGTCATAGTCGTGTATTTGGATGACTTGACCGTCTTTTCTAAAAACGAAGTGATCATTATGATCATTTAGAACAGGTACTTCAGAGATGCAGACGTCACGGAATTTCATTGAATCCTAAGAAATCCATGTTCGGGGTTCAGAAGGAAAGCTGCTGGGTCATATTGTGACTAGAGAAGGAACTAAAATTGACCCAGAGAGGGTAAAGGCTATTCAGAGCCTTACCTTGCCCACAAGTAAAACAGGAGTTCATTCTTTCTTCGGAAAGGTTAATTTTTTGAGAAGATTTGTACCTGATTTTGCTGACAAGACCAAGGATATCCTTGGAATGATGAAAAGTAAAATTCCATTTCGATGGAGTACAGAAGGGAAGCTGGCATTTGAAGAAATAAAAAAGGCAGTTGCTAGTGCTCCTGTCTTAGTATGTCCAGACTTCAAGAAAGATTTCATCATGTATAGCTATGCTTCTGCCCACACAGTGTCAGCGATCCTGATGCAGGAAAATGGAGAAGGCATTGAAGCTCCTATCGCATTCATGAGCTGTCCGTTGAAAGAGCATGAATTGAAGATGTCGCAGATTGAAAAACATGCTTACGCAGTGGTAAGAGTAGTAAAACACTTCAGGTACTATGTACTGAATTCTCATACTCGTGTTCTCGTTCCTGATACTGCTGTTAAATCCATTCTGACTCAACAAGAGCTGGGAAGCCAAAGAGGTACTTGGATTGCTAAGGTTCAGGAGTACGACTTGGACATCAAACCTACCAAGTTGGTACGAGGAAGGGGCCTGTGTCAATTGATTGCAGAGAATCATGCTGAAGCAGAGTGCGAGAAGGATCAAGATACTTCTTGTAAGCGCCTACGGTGCTTTTTGTCAGTACGACCGATGAATGGTACACGGACATTGCTTTCTTCCTAACTTATGGTGAATGCCCTCCGCATTTAAATCAAAAAGAGAAGAGGACCGTCAAGTTGAGATCTGCGAAATACCTTTTGTGGAATAATGCAATATACAAGAAAGGTATCGATGGTGTCTTCTTGCGTTGTGTTGATAAATCGCAACAGGAAAAGTTATTAGAATCCTTTCATAGCCTAGCATGCGGAGGACATTTTTCGTCTTCTGTAACAGCGTATAAGATCTTACGGGCTAGGTATTATTGGCCTACTCTTTTCCGGGACTCAGCAGAATGGGTGTCTAAATGTGAAGCTTGTCAACATTTTGTTGGTCGTCCCAAGTTAGCAGCTCTTCCTCTGAAGCCTGTGGTGATTGAAGAACCTTTTCACCAATGGGGGATTGATTTTATCGGAACATTGAATCCTGCTTCCAGTGCTGGACACCACTATGTGCTAACTGCTACAGATTATTTTACTAAGTGGGTAGAGGCTGTACCAATCAAGCAAGCAACTTCTGAAGCTGTTTGCAAATTCCTTAAGGAAAACATAATTGTTAGATTCGGTGTACCTCATAAGATTGTAGCGGATAATGCTTCCAATTTCTCGTCACATGAGTTAACTGAGTTTTGCTATGGATTCGGCATTACTTTGGCTCATTCATCTGACTATTATCCCTAGGGCAATGGGCAAGCTGAGTCCAGCAATAAGAATCTGGTTACTATAATCAGGAAATTAGTAGACGAAAATCAGAGGAATTGGCACAAAGCATTGTATGATGCGTTGTGGGCTGATCGGATCACTCCAAAGCGAGCCATAGGGATGTCCCCTTTTCAATTGCTATACGGGATTGATGCTGAAATTCCTATCTCAGTAGAATTGCCGGCCTTACAGTTGGCGAAAGCGGTTGAAGATGTAGCTTTTCAGAATTCAATCGAAAAGAGGGTTATGTACCTAACCAAGCTAGAAGAAGAGCGAATCAAGGTGATTGATCGTATAGCAGATCATCAGAGCAGGGTGAAGAAGATTTTTGATAAAAAATCCAAGCAACGTGACTTCCAGATTGGAGACCTGGTGTTGCTTTGGGATAAAAGAAGAGAACAAAAAGGAATGCATGGAAAATTTGATTCTTTATGGAAAGGACCTTTCAAGATCCACGAGTTGAATGGTGAAAATAGTTTCCTTCTATCATATCTGGATGGAGGGTTACTCCCTTTGCCTTTCAGTGGACAACATCTAAAGCTGTTCCACCATTAATGCAAGATGCTCTCTTGCATTGTACATATTTTGCTTTTGTTGTGTGTTTGCTTTTGGTTTTCTTTCTTTCTTTCTTCGTTTTGTTTTGTTTTGGTTTTCTCCTTGACCCGTAGCCCATTGGATAAGGCCCTGGTCCGCGAGACCAGAGATTCTGAGTTCTCTTCCTTTGGTATTACAAAGAAAGTCCCCAACTGGAGCCAGCTGTTATCCCCGTTTTGAGTTCACAACGAAACGATCGGATAACCCCTACAAAATTTTTGAAGTGATTTTGCATCATGACCTCTTTTAGAGAAAATCGGGTTTTCGGGTGTTACTAACAGCTTGACATAAGTTTTAACATGCTTTATGTCTTATGACCTCCGAAACCCGAAACCCGCCTTGCAATGAGACAATCCTTTGTAATCGGGTTTTCGGAAATTCAACTCATCGGAACATTCTTGAGTTAAAACATGCTTTGTGTCGCGTGACTTCCGAAACCCGAGACCCGCCTTGTGTTAAGACAATCCTTCGTCTTCGGGTTTTCGGAACTCTAAAGCATCGGGATATTCATGATCCAAAACATGTTTTATGCGCCATGTCCTCCGATTCCCGAAGTCCGCTCAATCCTTTAAAATCGGGTTTTCGGAAGTTCAATGCATCGGAACATTCATGATTCAAAACATGTTGGGTGCTCCATGTTTTCCGAAGCCCGAAACCCGAAATGCACTAAATCTCCTCGTGTCGGGTTTTCGGACTCCTCCAACATACTGACGTGGCATTCATGCCGAATGGTTGGTGAGGTGGCACGTGCCGAGCTGAAGTGTATTTATTACTGATTTTCCTATAAATACCCGGATTTCCACGTCATTCTTACCGTTCATATTTTTAATTCGTGGATTTTTCGCATGCTCTTCCGCTCCCAAAACCCGCAAACTCGCGTTACCAGACTGGATCGTTTGTTTTCGATTTTACCTGTCTCGAATTGAAGGTATTTTTCGTTCCTTCTTTATTCTTGATTTTTCTGGATCGATTGCGTGTATTTTCTTTCCAATTTCTTGCCAGTGGTTGAGGGTTTTTCTTCCTTCTTCTTTCTGTGTCGTTTTGGAAAGGGTTTTGGGTTTTTAGGGTTTATTTTCTTCTTGAGACTATCAATTGGTGCTGTTCCTTCCAAATTCCAATTACTTGCATGATGTATGGAATATGAATAACACAAAAAGAAAGGATGTTTTATATGTGAAAATTCAAAGGAAAGACTCTGTTTTTGTTTCCCGGATTTTGAAGGCTGTTTTGCAGATTCAAAAGTCCGAAATACAAAGGAAGCTCGCAGTGACGGGGTTTTTCAACATTCCGACCTCAACAGTGGGTGCCGGGCACCTCCTAAGTTCCGCCATCAACAGTGGACGCCGGGTTTTCTTCAGGTTCCGTCATTAACAGTGGGTGCCGGGTTACCTCCTGTTTCCGCCATTGAAAGCAAGTGTCGGGTTTCGCCAAGATTCCGACATATCAGACCTGTCGGGTTCACTAAGTTTTCCGATATCTTCTTCTGCGAGTCGGGTTCTCCTCTGCTTCCGACGCATTCAGTCAATCAGGTTTTTCAGTGTGCACAGCATCTCCGGAGTTCCGAGTCTTTCTCCTTCCAATATTCTTCATGTCGGATCCTGGTTCATCACAGGAGAAGGCCGAAAAATCTAGCAGGATGAAATACAAATTTAAGAAACCAGAATCCCCGTCATATATCGACTGTAATTATGACATCAGGGATACTGAGCTGGGCAACATAGACATGGACGACTTTTGGAATAGGGTAAAGAGTTCTTCTCAAACCCCATGGATGGTGGCTTTAGCTAACAGTGGCTTGCCCCTTGCAGCAGGCTTCCCCATGTCTGCCCAATGTCCAGAGTTTGTTTTGGCGTGTGCATCCAGCTACGACTCAGCTTCTCGTTCCGTAAGGAATCAGGCTGGTGAAGTAGTTATCAAACTAGATGGAGCTTATTTTGATGATCTCCTGAAACTACCAAATTTTGAAGAGTATGGGGCCCTAGATATCAAGTCGGCTCAGAAGGCCTGGGACAGTAACCAGGAAAATTGCATTAGGGATGTCAATAAGAAGTTCTTGGTCAAGGCAAAACCAGTAATATCTAGATTTCCAAGAACTATCCCTAGATCGGATTTCATACAAGAAATCAACGACATTATCACCCTGCTGAGCCGGGTTTTTGGCTTGCCGGAATCAAATTTATTTCATGGATGGATGTACCAATTTATGGTCACCATCAAAAAGAACAAGCAAGGGATTGACTGGGGAACCCTTATCAGTGATGAAATTGATTCCCAGATGACGACGGTCCTGTCAACCGGAAAGTTTTATATGTTCTCATATGTAGCCTATGCAGCAGCTGGAATGAGGAGCTATCCCGGGCTAGAGACTAAAGGAAGCAGAACGACAAATCCAGTCTATAAGTATTATCCTCAAATAACTAAGAAGGGGTCCAAGGATCATTTTAGGAGGATAAATGACGCCTTTTTCTATGAGAACATCTGCCAGCTGAATCCAGGGCTGAGAAAAACAAGGGTCTCAGACGAGGCATGGGCTGAAGTATCTAAATGGGGATGTATCTTCTTACAGTTTAAGAAGTTTACCTACCTTCGAACGGTCATGTACTCTGGAGAGCCTTTCCGTCTGCCTCGTTATCCTGGAGATAGATTGATACTAATAGAATTGGTCAGACAACTATTGGATTTTCACAAATTCCAACAGAGCAAGCATAAGGCAGCAGTATCCTTCCCAATTTCCATTGGGAGATATACTTGCTCGACAGTGGCTAAGGCCAAAAATGTCGAATGTGAACTTCAGGAGAAATTAAAGAAGCATATGAAGTCTCGGGATGGTTTTGACATCCGAGGAGTACTTAGAACCTATGGAGCCCTACATCTGCACAGGCCCGACATTGAGGATATATGGGTTGATCTGCGTAACGAAGTTGCGGTTCGCAGAAAAGATAATTGCAGGTTAACTATTGATGAGATTCAGACGCTGGAGCTTTCTGATTTGCCAGATGGCACGACCGACAATGAAAGTGTGTTGGATATGTCCTATGATGGGCTTAACGAAGATCGATACATTTTTCCACCTATTGATTGGTGGCCGGCGAAAGCCTCTATCACCGATAGGTCAGCCCTAATTTTGGCTCATACTAAAGAAATGGCTCTCTTCTTGGGGCATGAATTTTAAAGATGACAAGTTTCCAAAATTGGCTGCTTCTGAGGCGGGGCCCTCCAAAAAGAAGAAGGACAAGGAATCTACTGGGGGGTCTATAAAAATCAAGATTCCCAAGAAGAGGAAAGAAAGACCAATCTCTTCAATTATCTCTCCAGCTCAAACGGTGGATGTGCCAGAATCACCAACACCACCAGAAATAGGAGAAATTAATTTGGAAGAAGGAGGAAGTCAGCCCTTGACTTCACCATTTGCTGATTGCTCAACGGGAGAGACCTTATCTCTTGCGGTCAAGGCTTTGGAAACCGATCGTGCCTCCCCTCAACAACCACTTCAGCCTCCTCATTCCCCATCCACTTCTTCAAGCATGGCCAATATTTTCTCCGGCTCTCACCCCTCTCTGCTGGAACCCAAGTGATCACCAACACTCCTCCACAACCTGTGCCTCTATTCATTGCACCTACTACCACGTTGACTACTGTTCCCCCTCCAATAGTAGAATCTGCTCCCCTTGAGAGTAGAATACCAGTTACTACAACATTGGCAGTTTCCGATACACCACAATGGCTACTCGAGAAAACTCCGAGGAAGAGGAAAGTGATTGTACCCCTACCAGCCTTTGATTTCAGCTCACTTAAGGCTTCTACTGCGAGATCAGCCAAGAAACCCAAAACAGTTTCAAGGGTTTTGGTGGATGCTTCAGGAGATAAGTTCGCAGAGATTGCCACTCCCTCAGCTGACAAAACTAGAGATGATGTAACAAAATTTGCTGATTACTGTGTAACAGGTGGTGGCTCTAGGGAAAGTGACAGCAAAAGGGGCGCAAAGCAAGATGCAAAGGATTCCATAGACGTGCTGTGCCAAAAGTTGAAAGAAACAAAGGACAGCAGAGAAATGAGCTTAAGGAAAAAGTGGAGCAGTTGACAGAGGTTTTGATTAAACTCTCAACACCCCTGGAATCCATACCATCTGCTTCTGCTTCTGCCGGATTTGATTTCTCATCGGTGCCTACGATTGAGAAGATTACTAAAAAAGGAAGGGTGGTTGATGAATGGATCCAAAAGTTGCTCCAACAAGGGAAGGAAGTAATTCAAGACGTGGTGAAAGTTCATCAGTCCTTGGCAGAGATTCAGAAGGAAGGAGAGAAGATGGATGAGGAATTCACTGAAGAACTTGGACAGCTTGATTTGACTTGTGAAGCTCTCCAAGTGCTAAAGCAAATACCAGCACATCTCTTGGTAGAAGAAGGCGTTCTTCCACATACAGATAAACACTTCCAGCTGATCAAGGCCATCAAGTTCAGAGTAAAGATCCTCAACGAAGCCTGCAGCAAGTTGAGAGAATCAAGAGATAAATTGATCGATGGGAAAAGTGATCTGGAAGAAGAATTGCTAAAGATTTGTCCAAAGGTGTCAGTTGGGAACTCAAGTGCCCTATCAGCAGATGATCTCTTCAAACAAGTTCAAGAGACTGTTCAACATGAACCTGTAGATGGATTCGACCTTGAAGTCATTGGTCAGTTTGTGAGGATTGAACATACGTTGGAGGCCTTAAGAAAGCTCAGCAAAAGGTTGAAAAAGCTTCCCGGCAGTGCCAGTGATATCCATGAGACCTGCGAAATGTGGAATGATCATTCCACTGCACCTGATGAAAATGAAATGCAAGGCATTATTCGGAAGTTCCAGGAGTTCCGGAACAAACAGTCTCAGCTGGAGGAAGAGAAAGGAGAAGAATCAAAAGATGATGACTCGGATTGAGCTCCAACGTCCCATGTCATTTCTATTTTTAGAATGACATATCTTTTATTTCCATTTTGTCATTATTTTTAATTCATACTTTGACTTGATCTCCTGCGTGAGAATCATGCAAAGCTGAACTCTAGTTAGCATGCTACTTTTCAGGATCTGTCCTGTTTAATCTCTAGCTTCTTTTGTTATAAATAAGGGATGCTTGTGCATTCTAAAGGGTCGAGAATTTTTGAAGCATTAAGAGGCTATTGGAAAGGAGAAAAACTTTGTGTTTTCTTTCAATCATTTTGAAGAATAGAAGTTGATATTGTTTTGCAGACTTTGTGTTGTGGAATATATCTTATTTAAGACAGTGTTCTTATGTTCATGATCTTAAAGCTATTCTTTGCATAGAATCTCAGTGTTTCTAATTATCTCGGACACTATATCTGTGATCTAAAACTCGTATGATTATTTCGTGCTCTGTGTTTACTCGAAAGAAAATACGTTTCTCCCATTTCTTTTCTACCGTGCTTCTTTCACTGTAACAGTTTCTAACCTATTTCACTTACGAAAGCAATATCCTTGAATCGTGTGAATGTGGATTTCGGGATTTCATCCCAACCCCCAATGGTTAGATTAGTGTGAATATTGTATATATTATTTACTGTGTTTTAGGTTAGCAATAAACAGGCAGCCTCACCTGTCTTTGAGGAGGGATATTATCCCATGTACTGTGGTTGAACCTCATATTTTGGTTTGTTAATATTTTAAATATTGCAATAAGAAACAATGACCGATGTCAAGATTTAAGTACAACCGACGGTAGTTAATGCTCTGTGTATTGTGTAGGAAAGAGAACTCTAAAAATGAATGTATAAAAGAATATAGATATTAAAGGATAAAATTAAATTTAAATATATCAAAACCAAAGAGTGTTTAACTATTTCAACCTAAAATAAGGCTATGACAACCTCCCAATTCACATTTAGATCAAAACATTAAGATTTGCACTTTCTTTTCTTTCAACACAAGGTAAAATTTAAACATGATATCCATTTAAATCATTCCTTTACATACAAATAATTTTAAGAGAAAGGAAAGACACATTCCTTAATGAACTTTCTTCAAATATGATATTACAACTTAATAACAAAATATACAATACAACTTTTCTTTCAAATACAATTTACTAGTCTTCCACCTTAAGTGGGAATTACAAGAAAATCTCTACAATGAAGGATTTATTTTGATTTCAACAAATAATCCAAGTCCCAAGTATTCCAAAATATCTCCACCATTTCTTTACTTTGATCACAACAAAAAAATGGGGGAGAGACAACACTCTCCACCCAACCAATAATCCAATGAGGAGAAGAAGCTATCCTCCTCATTGGCCCCGAGCCCCAACCAAAATGAAATAAAGGATGGATCCAACTCATGGAAACTACACAATTCTTCAACATCACAATACAAAATTTCACAACCATATAACACACATTCAACACAAGAAAATAATCACAAGAATGCAACTTTCAAAATACACAAGGCTTGAAATGCAAAGCCAATGGAGTAAGGATCTATGGGAGATCACTTATGCCTCCCAATGGGATTAGGTGCCCACCTTAAAACCCTCAAATATACATCTCAAAACCCCTACAAAAATCTTATGCCTCCCTAAATATCCTCTTATGTCTCCCACATTCTCTTATGCCTCCCTATAATCTCTTATGTCTCCCTCAAAAGAACCAAGTAAGAAATGCAAGCATTCTCTTATCCAAGATGGGGTAACCAACATAACTCACTCTTAAAACATGAAATAAACTATTTTTCCTCCCTACATATAAAATCCCCATATCCTTCTCCGATACCATACTTAGGCATTCTACCCAAGATCCCAATAAGCATACAAACTATTCACTTGCATATAAATATACACATATAAAAGAAACAATTTAAACAAGGGTGTAGTTCCTACCTTTCCATAGTAGAAATTGATCAAAGATCACCCTCCAAGTCCTTCAAGTTTAATCCAACTCCAACATGCTCCAAAAATTCAACAATCACTCCAAAATGCTCCAACACCAAAAATACAAGAGCACTAATGAAATGAAGTAACCCCATAACAAACAAATAAACTATCATAGATAGAAAAAGGAAAGAGGATGGTGAGGTGGCTTCATGTAGGATGCCACATCACTTATCCTAAAATCCACATCACAAGTCAAACCTCAACCCCAATGCATAATAAATTGGTGGTTGAGAGAAATAACAAGCCTCTTACACAAACCATCCTAACCCACACTCCCTAAGGACATAATTTAAAACCCATGGAAGAAAAGTGAAATAAAATTCACCATTTGTCTTACAAAACAAATAATGGGGTCTATTTTTTACCCCCTAATCCATAGGTAGGGTTGGTATATGAAATTAAGAGGTGTGGGACAAGCTTAGCTTGTCCCACAAGCCTCCAAAAATGGCCCTTAAGCCCAAATCCGAAATTCCAAGGTAAGGTAGAGTGTACTACACTCAAATTCACTTACACTCAATCAAAATAAAAAGGTTCCAAAGATTAAATAGTCCAATAAATGACTCCATTTGTCACATCCCCAAATAACTTAATAACATGATTAAATTACTTAATAAAGGCACATTAATCAACAATGATTAAATAAATTACATCACCAAATAAATCACATACTCAACAATAAATAAAATAAAAATGGAAAGAATTATATACAATCCCATGGTCACAATTGGAGGTCATCCTCCATGGGGAACTCCTAAAAAAATAAAACAAAATAAAAACATTACACAAGTTTCCATGGTGACCTTCGTTGTATCCATATACTATTCTAATGTGGTTGGTATCCAATCCCCCTTTTGATTGTTGTGATATAATTACTTGCAAAATCACACAATACCTTCTTTGGCATTTTGGGTGCATCAAAACTTCATAGATAAAATACATGCACACAAATCAATAATCATCTTTATATAGCTAAATCATCATATCAACTAAACAATGTTATCGTTTGTCTAAAATTCCAACAACATCTCAATTCTATCTTTTATCAATATCAACAAGATTAGTTCAAATTCTAAATCCTACTCAACACGAAGAGAATTCCAAATGTCGAGTAATATATGTGCAAACAACACACATCATCATCAATATAAAATGTCTCTATATGTATCTAAGTATCCACAAAAACATGTTATGAATCACAATCCATCAATAATAAGAATATCTCTATCATATAACATCATGCTAAACAAAAATTATATAATAACATCCATTTCTATAGTAAAAATGATCAAATTTTACACATAATAAGTGTCGAAGAGGATTCGACACTACATCCCCCTCCCCTTAGACTTGACTTCCTCCTAGAAGTAACTGAAATAGGTGTGGAAAATGGACTCATAGAAACGTAACATCCTCCCATGTAGCAACAGTCTCATCATACCTATCCCACTAGACTCACACCTAATCAATTTGTCATCCTTAAAGGCCCAAGGTCCCATGCTCTAAAATACACATGTGCTCCACCATCATATGCCCCCGATCTTACACACCGCACTATATTCTAATCCAATACATGAGATAGATCTGGGATATATATCCTAAGAATAGATACGTGAAACACATCATGCATGTGAGACAAGTAGGTGGAAAGGCTAGATGATAAGCTAAGGGACCAATCCACTCTAGGATCTTGAATGGACCCACGAATTTAGGAGACAACTTAGAGCCTTTTTCATAATGGATAGGACTCTTATGAGGTCTGACATGAAGGAACACCTTTGTGCTCACCTCATAACTATGGTCAACTCTCCTCTGATATGCATACTTATTTTTCCTTTCTTGTACCTCTTACAACCTGTAATGAATCAAAACAACTTGTTGCTCCATGTCCTATAACAAAGTTGGGCTAATAGATACTATGTCCTCAAGTCTATCCCAAATCAAAGGTGTCTTGCACTCCCTGCCATAAAGTTCCTGAAAATGTGTCATCCTAATAGAACTTTAAAAGCTATTGTTGTAGGTAAACTCCACCAAATATAAGTAATACTCAAACCTAGATTGGTGATCCATGATGTACATCCGAAGCATGTCCTCTAAAATATGATTCACCCACTTTGTCTATCCATCTATCTCTAGATGATAGGTTGTGATAAAGTTTATACTCATCCTAAGGGCCTACTACATGGTATTCCAGAAGTGTGATGTGTACAAAGGATCGTGGTTCGCAAATGATCTTCCGTAGAATCCCGTGCAGTCTAACAATCTCATCCAAGTACACTCTTGCTACTGCACTAGTTGTATAGGTGGTATTCACTCGGAGAAAAATGAATCACTTTCGTCAATCTATCCACCATGACCATGATGGCATCATGGTGGTATCTTGACGTTGGTATCCCTACTACAAAATCCATAGAAATGGTGTCCCATTTCCACTCTAGTATAACATGTGAGTAAAGAAGGCAACGGATGTTGATACTAGGCCTTCAACCTCGACTCTCTAAATAACGCAACACAAATTGAGCTACATCTCTTTGAAGACCTATCTAATGGTATAGTTGTCTCAAGGTAGCATACATCTTCTTCACCCCTGGATGGGCTGAATAAGGTGCATGAACAGCCTCTTCTAAGATATCCAAGCTCAAACCTCCATCCTTAGGTACATAGATCCGGCCTCTATGCCTGAGAATTCCATCTGAATCTAATGCAAAACCATAAAAATCCCCCTTAAGGGGTCTCTAAGACTCAATCTATCTTTGGGTAAAAGCACAATAAAATGTCCCACTTTTTGGTATGTTTTGTACCTTTATAAACATGAATTTTCAGTTTCATTGATTTTATAAAGGTAATAGCCACAAAACCGTACACATTCATGAAATTCCACAAACTAATGAAATGTTGTGTTTAGAGTGTAGAATACATGTAAATTTAAAAAAATGGCAAAAAATATGGTCTTTTTCTTAATTTTATTCATACGTTGTTTCTTATGTTATAAAAGAGGAATGATTGTCCCCGGGTGGTTTTTTAAAATGAAAATTTATTTTTTCACCATGAAATTTTACATATATGTTCAAGATTTGAATTTTGAGGTGCTATCAAATTTTCATATTTTTTTGACTTATATTTTTTTAATTAATTATTTAGTAAAAATATTTTCAAATAAATGACGTACAAATGTTTATACTAGTAACTTTTAATATTTATATCGAAATTAGATTTTTTTTCATAGCTAAGAAGAAGACTTCAACAAATAGTAATTTTATTTTTTTCTTTTTTTTTAATATATTTTTCTACTTTTCAAATTGGGTTGATTGTGTACAATTGATAGTCCTAAAATACCATATGCTATAAAAATAAAAAAGAAATAACAAAACGGATTTTTTAAAAATAATGTTTTTTTAGAAAGCTAATAAAATTATGTATTTTGTGTTAAAATTTTGTAATTTTATTTATTCGTTAACCATAATTATGTGGCACCTAAGTGGAACATTTTGGCATAAAATGATCCTCCAAATGAATTTGGCACCAAAATGTGCCACATAGGTACCACATAGGGGGGTTCGCGCGAAGGGGGTTCATGTGAAGGGGGTTCACTTGAACCCCCTTTGCCCAAACCCCCCTAAACCCTAAATCTGCCACCCAAAACAATATATATATATATATATATATATTTGCCGCAAAAATTATTTGACGCGAGAGGGGTTCGCGAAGGGGTGCTCGCGCGAACCCTCATTCGTGTGAACCCTTCCAGTTTAATATAATTTTTGCGGAAAATAGTTATATATATATATATATATATATATAAAACTATTTTCCACAAAAATTATTTGAACCCGAGAGGGGTTCACACGAAGGGTGTTCGCACGAACCCTCATTAAATACGAACCACTTTCTTTGGCCTATGTGGCAGTTCAGGTGAAGGAGGTTCACACAAAAGGTGTGTTCGCGCAAACACCATCGATTTCCAATCCCGCCCAACCTCTTACTCACATTTTTGGGACACGAAGTGGGACACAACATTGTGCTTTGACCCTGCTCTAGATGCAAGGTAGAAAGCTGTCATGAGGAAGTTTTTGTAAAATCCCGGTCCGTAAATACGCACTCCACCGAAGTATCCAAAACCAAATGTCTCTATCTACTCAGAGCTTAGGAAACAACATTATCTTTTCCCTTTATGTGCTCTATCTCCATGTCATACTTGCATAACAACTCCATCCAACGTCATTAATGAGTGTTGACATTGGGTTGCGTAACAGGTGACGTAAGCTCAAATGGTCATTCCTAAGAATAAATCTCCTACCCAAAAGGAAATGTGTCCATTGAACCAAAGCATTGATAACTACTACAAACTCAAGTTCATGAGTTGGATAATTAATCTCATGATGTTTAAGTTTGTGGTACTCAAAGGCAACTACACATCCCTCTTACATCAATACCCCACCTAATCCTACCAAGGAAGCATCTGTACACACAAAGAAATTCTCTCGAGGGTGCAGCACAAGCAGAATCGGTCTTGACATAAGGAATCTCGTAATGTACTAAAGGCCTTCTTCCTTTCCACTTTGAAGGGAAGTGATGGGGTGCAAAATCCAAGAAAAGTCATGAACAAATCTCTGTAGTATCCGGAAACCCCATCAAATTTGTGCACTTTTGTCATAGTAGTTGGCATGGGCCAATCCATAATAGATCTAATATTGGAAGGATCGATGAATATACCTTCCCAGAGATGATGTGACCCAAGTCTTGAACCACCGATCGAAAGAATGCACACTTCCCTCTCGTAAATTTGTTGCTCAAGAAGATGCTACAAAAACTATTGAATGTGATCCTCGTGCTCCTCTTGCATACGTGATTAAATACAAATGTGATCAATAAATATGAGCATGAAACAATCTAAAAATATCCTGAATACCCCATTTATCAAACTTATGAATACATGTGGGGCATTCATCGACCAAAAGACACTACTATGAACTCATAGTGGCCATATCTTGTATAAAAGGATGTATAATGAATAACCACCTCCGTGATCCTCGGATGATGGTATCATGATTTAATATCTATCTTAGAAAATAATGTGGTTCCTTTCATCTAATCAAAAAATCATCAATACATGGAAGGGGGTAACGATTCTTGATCGTTACTTTGTTCAACTAACGATAATCAATACACAATCACAAAGATCCATCCTTATTTACAAAAATCACTGGTGCACCCTAAGGGGATACACTAGGATGAATTAGGAATTTCTCCGAAGGTCCTCAAGATACTAATTGAGCTCATAGAGCTTAGGGGTAGTCATCCTATAAGGTTCTCGTGAGATATGCTCTACTCCCATAACCAAATAAATGTGAAAATATATCTCACGTGGGGAAGTAACCCGACAACTCCCCTAGAAACACATCGAAAAATCCCTCAAGATATGATGATCATCAAGTGAAGGCCCACTAGAATCAATCTCACTATCATTAACCATGATATAAAAAAACTAACAACCTCCCGCACACACTTCTTAATTTACATAGTGGATATGGTATGAATACAGGTGGGTCTCCTAATTCCAAATATAATTGACTCCACTCCCAAATAAACTACCCATGATATTACATTAATATAACAATCGACCCTAGACATGTGTGTATATAGCCAATCCATGCCTAGAATAATCCCATAAGAACCCAAAGGAAGGATACGAAGATCCAAGGTCTGGAAAAGGGTCCTAGGTCAACTATGCACTCCTTAACTAAGGAGTCCATTGTGATCCTCACTAATTTAGGTTGTGCCTTTCAACTAGGGGCGAGAGGACCCATTTTGTAACCTTTTTAGTGAAGGAGAATGAAGATATCCTTATTTGCACAAATTTGAAAGGAAACCTTGAGAAAATATGATCAATGCACCACAATTTAACTCTCACGAGTTGTCACTTCTAAAGAATGGTGATATTTTCTAAACAAGGTTAAGGTTACTAAAGATATTATGGAATCATGATTACTTCTACATATTTGGTAGTAGAATTTATTCATTTGTGGACATATAGGGAAAATAGGGGTAGTTCATGTAGGATTCATTGTTTTTGAATAATTTTTGGTGGGAGATTAAATAGGATAAACTTGATTTTACCAGATCTTTGAGAACCTTCACAAAAATTAGAAAACTAAATGACATAATGCTTTAGAATAGATAAAATATTCCTTCAACTAGAAGGTGTACATCAATGGAGGCCCAAATTTGCATGGTTTCCCATAATATTTGAGAATTCAACATGAAGGCTTGAGCTAAAGATCAATTAAATATTAAGACCTCTAGTTCCTCACGCCTAAGATACACTCAAAGGCTTACAAACAATCTTTATCAACTAAAAATGGTAGTAAAGTGATTTTAAATTGTTTATCTCATTTCCCACAAATTGGCTCTTCTCATAATGAAATTGTAAATGCCACTAAACTATCACGTTAGATTAGATCATGTGTGAAGAAATTAATTAAGTCTTCTATTCAACAAATACCTAACAAAAACGACCTTTCGTTACATTAAACCTTTTGAATCTAAATCTAAAATAAAATTAATTACAATAATTTTCCCAAGATTAAACATAATTAATTTTAAGTTGATTAGATTCATCAAGTAGGGGAAGGTTTAATCAACTAATCTAGCTTCCTCAATGGTTATACACTTTTACTAACTTGACATCTATCAAATTAAAACATAAGAGATTAACGAGTTTTTAGATGGTCTCTCAGAAGATGGGCTTTCTCAAAATTTTCCTCCTAAGAATTAAACCCGACCCTTTGCAAAGTATTCTCATTGCATTTATACAACTCAACTTGCTCACTCATCCAAAAATTTCCCCCAAAATATGGATATTCGAGGAATCCTTTGCTTGTTACCAATTCTTAGAAAGAAATGTTTAACAAATTGACACCCTGCCAGTGGATGAATCATGAACTAATCATGTTTCTAAGACCCTCAACCATGAAAGCATATGCATACACTATAAGCCTTTTCTCATCCTTAATCATTTCACCTTTAGAAGAGCTAAGCCTCATTCTTTATTATCATCCACTCAAGTCTTTAGGTCATATGGAAATAATCAAAGTGGTCTTTAATCATTTTCAAGTGGCTTCCATTCCGGAAAATCAAACAATCCTTGATTCTCCCTCGAGGAACACCTTGAGAAATGAGTTTTTTTTGCAGTCTGGATAGAAGTTTTGATGCCTCTCAAAAATGAGTTTCATTTCACGGATTCAAATTCCACATTAATGTTGTTATTTAAGTTTTCTTAGCTCCAAGTGTGAAGAGGATGGAAGCCTTAGATTTTGGTTTAAAGATGAAGTTTAGAAGTGGGGCCTCAAATGAGCGCAGGATCTTTTAATGTGCCTTAACTTAGTTAAAAAATTACCTTTCGGCCTTTAAAAATTTTACAAACAATATAAAAAACATATGAAGTCCAAGTGATTTTGGCATTTTGATATGGTGCCAAAAGAAGAAGGCTCTCTCAAAAGACTGACGTGTGTAAATAAAAGCTGACAAATTTGTTGAAGCTAGTTTAAGGTCAATGGAAATACATGCCTTGGGTCATTAGGATAGGATCTAGGAAAACCTCCAGTGTCCCTTTGGTCACATTTATTAATATTTCCAAATTTAGATAAAAAAACCTAGGATCTGTGGGTCTTATCCACATATTGCAAAAATCTAAAAGTTTTTCATTTTTCAAAAGTAAAGTCTTTTGAGTTGTTAGGTAAATTAAATAGCGTGTAGGTCCTCCACGTGTCCCAAGCCTTAGAAAAATTGTTTTTGAAAAGTTAAAGTATAGATTTGATCAGCCAAAGCCTCCACATGTCTCCTTGACAAAAAGCTTTAAGGTAGGACCCATAGAGGTAAATTTCAAATGAGTGCGGCCCTCCTTGGACAATTTGAGTTGAAGTGGGCCTTAAATTTTTAAAATGCCCCACGAACCATGTTCTCGAGACCTACTAACTTTTAGGAAGTGGGCCCAAAGATGGAGGTCTAGGTTACTTCATAGGCCTTTGCTCCCTCGTAGTGAAGGCAAAAAACTTCAAAATGATGAGGACCCGCCTTCCGTGGGTAACATGAAAAAATGTCCATGTGTCCTTCTTTGAGGTCAATGTAATATTTTCTACCAAAACACTTCATTTCTTGGAATATCTATATCGAGGTTGAATTCTTTTAAAACATATGTTACAAAAGTGGAAAATTTCACTAAAAAGACCCGGTGAAGGCCCATCTAATCGAGAAAGGACCATGTTTCCATGGATGTTGGGACAAAATTGATAGGGAAAACAAAACATGAAATGTGGAAGAATAAAGGAAGGAAAAACCTGAATTTATGCTCAAATTACAAATTTCTTCTTTTTGACAGAGAAACAAAAACAATCTTCTTCCTTTAATGTGATCTTTCCCAAAGGAAAGGGTGATCATGGAAACCAAATGAAGGAAAGATCTTTTCACGCATCAATATAGTGAAAATTAAATTGAGCACTAAAATCAACGGCATTCGATCGGGATGGGCAATTAACGGAGTGCACAAGAATAAATCACCATAGTTGTGAAAAGAATAAACCATTGGGTAATGGAATCAAATGTCCTTCAGAGAAAATTCAATAATAATCAATTCATAGGATCGAGAAACCTTCAAAAATTAGTCCCGTATTTCACACAATGATTGATTCTCCTTTGCAAGTTGAGCATCATCACATATTTAACAAGAAGCCTAGAGACAAATAAATCATCATGTATGTCATTTTATAGTGGGAGGTGATTCATGGCTCTTTGTCACTCAGATGTTGGAGAAATGGATAACACCTTCAAAAGGATTTGATCTATCCTCACTACTTTAGGTTGTGCCTTTCAACCAGGGTGAGAGGACCCATTTTGTAACCTCTTTTGGTGAAGGAGAATGAAGATATCCTTCTTTGCACAAATTTGAAAGGAAACCTTGAGAAAATATGATCAATGCACCATAATTTAACTCTCACGAGTTGTCACTTCTAAAGAATGGTGATATTTTCTAAACAAGGTTAAGGTTACTAAAGACATTATGGAATCCTGATTGCTTCTGCATATTTTGGTAGTAGAATTTATTCATTTGTGGACATATAGGAAAATAGGGGTAGTTCAGGTAGGATTCATTGTTTTTGAATAATTTTTGGTGGGAGATTAAGAAGATAAACTTGATTTTTCCAAGATCTTTGAGAACCTTCACAACAATTGGAAAACTAAATGACAGAATGCTTCAGAATAGCTAAAATATTCCTTCAACAAGAAGGTGTGCATCAATGGAGGCCCAAATTTTGCATGGTTTCACACAATCTCCAAGAATTTAACATGAAGGCTCGAGTTAAAAGGCTCAATTAAACATTATAAATCTTTGGTTCATCACGCCTAAGATACACTCAAAGACTTACAAACAACCTCTTTATCAACAAAATGAGAGTAAAGTGATTTTAAATTGTTTATTTCATTACAAGATGAAGGATCTTCTCATAATGAAATTACAAATGCCACTAAACCATCAAAGGGATGAGATCTTGTGTGATTTAGAGGGATTATAATATAAGATTGCAATAGGAACAAGAAATACTATTTGTAGACATTCTGAAATAAATCGAGACACAAATTTTCCCAAGATTAACATAGATTAATTCAAAGTTGATTAGATTCATCAGTAGGGAAGGTTTCTTGAACAATCTCAGAGCTTGTTCAATGGTTGTACACTTGCAACCAACTTGACATGATCAAATCTAAAACATAAGAGATTAACAAGTTTCTCAGATGGTCTCTCAGAAGATGGGA
Organism: Taxus wallichiana var. yunnanensis; assembly: GCA_018340775.1. Lineage (NCBI taxonomy): Eukaryota > Viridiplantae > Streptophyta > Pinopsida > Cupressales > Taxaceae > Taxus > Taxus wallichiana. The sequence goes on along the minus strand of CM031236.1, from coordinate 111,281,803 downwards.
TTTCTCAAATTTTCTCGTAAGAATTCAAACCCCGACCATTTTGCATGACTAACTCATGCCATTTTTATAAACACTCATTTACATTAAAGCTTTTCCCCCAAAAAAAAGAATATTTGAGGAACCTTTTTTTGTTACATATTTGATCATGATTTCTAGAAAGTGATGTTTAACAAATTTACAACAAAAAGTTTCTAAGTGTTCAAAAGGTGAATCATTTCAGATATTTCCATCATTGTTTTAACTGGGGCATCCAGTCATCTCTCTGCAACACATTTTTCATCCTTTACACCTATATCTTCCTTCTCCTCATTTTTTGAAAAATTTTCTCTCTGGATCTGGAATTCATTTTTTGCAGGTTCCTAAGTAACTTTGTTTCAAAATATCAACTCTTGCACTTCCTTAGATTCACAAATTTGAGCTCCACAACATTTCAATTGCACTTTTCTGATATAAATGACAAGAAATCATTCAGATTCACCATGAAAAATGATGCGTATTTACATCTCCCGAGTCAAAGTGGAATGTTAATGGTGAGCAAAGATGCATCAATGCACATTCAACCATTGATTCTTCCCTTTCAAAACTTTAAATTAGAGCCATCCACGTGGAAGATTAGATTGAAACATGGGCTTGGGGTGCCTTTTGCATTTTATGACTTTTGGAGAAAATGCGCAATTTTCACATTTTCCCCACCCCTCCACCTTTGAAATATGGGCTCGAACACGTGGCTTAATCTGGGCCTTTGATGGAGTCATGGCTCATTTATGCAATTTTACCCTTTTTAACAAAAAGGAAAAATTTCCAATTTTCCTCTCTAGTGACCCACTTCCCCACCTTTGAATTTTCAATGCAGATTTCATTTGTTTCCAAGAGTGGGGCCATTGGAAACTTTTATACTTTTCCCTTTTCAAAATAAAGAAAAAAATTTCAAAAATCCCTCCCGGTGCCTCGCCTCCCAATTTGATTTTCAAATGAAATCAAAACTTCAAACAAGAGACATCATGTGACATGTCATCCACTCCTCTCCTCGACTTTTGGATCAATTTATAACTTTTTTCTCCTTTTTCAAAAAGAGGAAAAAATTTCAAAATGTTCCACCGACCATGACCTCCCACTAAGCTTTGTACTTTGAAAAAAATGGCCACGTGTCCATCTTTGGGGTCAAAGTAAGACTTTTTCCCTACCACTTCATATTTTCTAAATAGCCAATCAGAGACTATAGGGCCACGGGCCAATTTGGTATTTTTACAAATGTGACCAAAGTGGAAAATTTCACCAAAAAGACCCACGGCCGCAACCAATTAAAAATGAACACGTATACACCTTCGGGGAAAAAAAAGAAATTCACTCCACCTTTATAAATTTGACCTAGCCAATCAGAACTCAACGGGCCATGGGGCCAAATTGATCTTTTTGCAAACATAGCAAAAAGTTACAAGTTATAAAATAGACCCGATGTGCCTCATCCAATCAAAAGAGACCATGTAGCTGAAGATGTTGAGATATAATTTGATGGGAAAACATGCCCATCAAACCGTAAAATGTAGGGAAATCACCATTTGCCCAAAATTGAATTTTTCTTTAAGGACAAATAATTTGGAAATGATACAAGGCCCAAATGTGATCCATGACCATGGAGAAGGATCTTCAACACATACAAATGAAGAAAACCTTTCACGCATCCATTCAGGGAAATAGAAAAATATGATAGAGCCCACAGATTGAAGAATTTTGAGGGAAAACTAGGGCACGATCAAATCGAGCACCAACATCGGCTCGACTCGAGGATGGGCACTCCCAATGAGTGCCACAAGAAAAATAGTAGACCAAGTGCCAAAAAAATAAACCATTGGGCAATGAAGTCATGAGCCAACCCTCAAGAACAAACTAAGAAACCAACAAAAAATGACCGCCAAGGACCAGGCAAACCAAAACTGACAAAAAACAAAAAAAAAAAAAAACCCAAGACTTTACACTATACAATGGTGCATACCTTGATTATGAGAAATCAATCAAGGAAATGTTTCAAATGCCTGCCATTAATAGGAAATTCAAGAAATTCCCCATCTAGGTCTTTTAAGAAGAAGGTATGTTCACCAATTCAAATGTCAATTGAATAAGGGCCCATCCACAATGCATCAAACTTTCCATGTTTTCCCTTATCCTCATGCCTACTATCCCACAATAGCACAAGATCTCCCACACTGAAAGCTCTTGGAGTCACCTTCTTATCAAACAACTTCTTCAATTTCTCTCTGAATTTTACATGCCTCTGATGGGATGCCCTTCTTTCTTCATCTAACTCAACAATCTGATTGATGTGAGCATCATAGGGACTAACCTCTTGATCTTCCAGTTGTTGAAGAAATTGAAATGAAGACAATTGCATATGTAGGGGAAGCAGAGCTTGAGTTCCATACACCAACTCAAATGGGATTTTTCCAGTAGCTCATTTAACAGTGATTCGATCATCCCAAACAACAAACTTCAACTTGCTCACCCCACTTCCTTTTGTTCAACTCCAAAGTTCTTCTAATTATCTTCAACATATTTTTATTGTTGGACTCTGCTTGTCCATTTCCTTGGGGATTATAATTGGAAGCATATGTCAAATTGATCCCATATTCATGGCACATGGCCACCAAAGGTTTAGCCGAAGCTCATGGCATTATCAACAACTATCTTAGTAGGCACTCCAAACCTGCAAATGATATGATTCAGAATGAAATCCATGACAATTTGGTGAGTTGCTTTCTTGGTGGGGATTGCCTCCACCCACTTGGTGAAGTAATCAGTGGCTACTAAAATCCACTTATGGCCAACACTTGAAGGATCTGAAATCTCACCAATGAATTCCATTCCCCATTGCCTAAATGGGGCTTCAATTGATATAGGATGCAAAGGAAGGGAGCCTGAAGCTTTCAGTCTTCCAGAAAAGTGTTGGCAACTTTCACATTTTCTTACCAACAGAGTTGTATCTTTGAAAAGAGTTGGCCACCAATAACCAGCCCTTAAGATCTTATGAGTTGTGACTCTTCCAACAAAATTCCCCCACAAACTCCTCCATGGAGATCAACAATTATTTTAGGGGCTTCATCTTTAGTAATGCATCTTAAGAGAACTCCCTCAGGGTTCTTCCAAGCTAACCCAAAATCAGTAATGACATATTTTTGGGAAGCTAACTTAAGTGCTCTTTTCTGATTCTTGCTCAAATGTTTCAGGGAACTGTAGATGTTTGAGATAAAAAATGATGTCCTTGTACCATTCAGAATTTATCAGTTTTTCAAGGACATTCAACCTTTCTTCTTCAACTTCATTTACCTCAATTGTCTGCAGATTTCTCTCTGCCATAAGTTTTTCCAGGCCCAAACCTCTGACCAATTTTTTTGTTTGGATGTCCATATCATACTCTTGTAATTTGTTTACCCATCGACATCTCTTTTCTTGAAACCTCCATTTCTGATAGGATATCTTTCACCATGGTGTGGGGAACATAAGAAATGACTTTGGAACTCAAGAATATATGGCCTGAAGACCTTTTTTTCTTTTACCAAAGAAAATGCCTACTTCTCCATGATAGTATACTTTAGCTCAGCTCCTTGTAATGCCTTATTGAAAAAGGCAATTGGTCTTTCAGCTCCCTCATCATCCTTCTGCAACAACATAGATGCAATAGTACTTTCCGAAGAAGAAAAGAAAACATTTGGAAAGCCTTCTTATAATCTGGAGCTACTAAAATAGGGGCATTCTTTAATGCTTCTTTGATCCCAAGCAAAATCTTGAATAGCTGCTTCTTCCCATTTGATACTTTGATCTTTCTTCAACATGCTAGTGATTGGGATAGTTAGTTCAACAAAGTTGGAGATAAATCTCCTAATAAAATTAATTTTCCCAAAAAGGATTGAATTCCCTTCTTGGTTCTTGGAATAGGGACTTTTGATGGCTTCTACCCTTTCAGGATCAATCATGACCCCTTCCTTTGACACAATGTGTCCAAGCAACTTTTCTTTCTGAACTCCAAAATGGCACTTCTTGGGATTTAGTGAAATACCATACTCCCTGCATCTTAACAACATTTTTTCTAAGTGTTGCAGGTGGTCACTCCTTTTTTTAGAGAAAACAGTCACATCATCTTGATATACAACAATGAAATCATTAATATATCTAGAGAAAGCTACATCCATTTCTCTTTGGAAAGTGGCTCCAACATTCATTAGACCAAAAGGCATTCTGACATATACATATGTTCCCCAAGGAGTGGTAAAGGTAGTCTTGATTCACTCTGATTCCTTCACAACTACCTGGTTATATCTAGAAAAACCATCCAAGGTGGATAAAAATTCCGAACTAGTAACCAATTGTAACATATTGTCCATATTTGGTAGAGGGTAGTTATCCTTCATTGATGCTCTATTCAAGTTTCTAAAGTCCACACACAACCTTATATCTCCATTCTTCTTTCTGACAAGGTACCAAGTTTGTAACCCATGATGAGTACCTTGTGGGTTGTATGATTCCTCCATCCCTCAACTTTTTCAATTCTTCTTGCATCTTTAGGGAAAGGAGTGGATTGATCGGCCTTTTTTTACCTAAATGGCTTGATAAGAAGCTTCCAAGGGAATTTCATGTTGGAAAAGATCCTCTCTATATGCTTTTAGTTTAGAATAAGACCATGCTAAGTAGTCTTGGTATTTCTTCAACAATTGGACATACTACTTTTCTTCCTTGCTCAGATTACTACCTAGCTAGATCTTATGTGGTTTATCCTTGTGCCAGGTCATGTGCTCTTCAACATCCCTCGAGGCTGACATGTGTCTATTGACAATGCAATCAACATTATCAAAGTTTGATTCAAGTGCTACCAAACCTCTGGGAATAGTATTAGTCTTCAATTGAATGATGTCTTTTTCCAAATAAAGTCTCCTTTCCATCAGCCACACAAACCATTGGCTCCCAATCTATACGTTGATCAGAAAATTCTCCTTGGTTCTACAAAAACCTTTGCACTGGGCATCATCTTCTTGAACACTTTCTAGTGTTTAACATTGTCAGGAACAGATGGCCTAGTTAATATCTCAATATTATACTCACAATAGGGGATATAATACAATTTTCAAATCTGGACCCCAATACGGCCAATTTTGTCTACTAGAGTATTGTACTTCCTATCATGATGTATTATGTTGAAGGAGTCAAACATTTCAATGAAATCCCAGACTGCATGCTTATACTGCTTCATTCTCTGATTTTTTGTTGCATACAGTTTTCTAACCTGCTTGACAATTAGCTCTGAATCTCCTTTAACAATGATGTCTCTAACACCATATTTCCAAGAAATTCTTAAACCCAATAACAGTGCTTCATATTCTACAATATTGTTAGTGCACTCAAAGTTGAGTTTAAAAGAAAAAACAAACTCTTCCTGGCCTAGAGATATCAGAACAATACCAACACCATTTCCAAATTTAGAGAAAGCCCCATCAAACAACAAAGTCCAAGGAGAACCTACTTGTTTAAGAGACTTGCATTGATCAATTTTGTGCTCTTTACCATCAAAAAATCCAACAAAGTTATCAACATCAATGTCAGTGTATAACACTTCATAGGAAGCATTATTGGGATCCTCAATGAGATGTAGCATCTTCTTTTCACCATACAACTTTACAAGGCTGCCTCAATAGGTATAGTGGAAAAAGACATATCCATTTGCACACTCCCACCCACACTAGCAGCCCATTTTCTTGATAACAACATTCCCCATTTGGTAGGGCAATCAACAATAACAACATCTAGTTTTAAGTTCTTTCCTGGGTAGGCTGCAAGTTGCACTATCAAACCCTTGACACATCCAACCACTGGCACCTCTCTGGAATCCATGGTAAGTGCACTTCCCATAAGCTATTTGTCACTTTGATATCTAATTCATTCATGACCTCAAGAGGCATAACATTGCATGATGCTCCAAGAATCAAACATACAAGTTGTGTAACAACCTATCCCTAATAATCAGAGTAGTGAAAAATGGATCTACATTCAGTTGGGACTCAACCAAGGATGTTCCCAAATATACTTCAGGTGGCTCACCTAGTTCTTCTAGTACTTGGGGTTTTTCCAACTCTGCAATGGTAGGAGGAGTCTCAACATTGTTTACATTTTTGCCTTGGGTAATATTTTCTTCTTTCAATCCCAAATACTCAAAGGCCCTTTTCTTGTGCTCAGGAATCCTAAGAAGCTCAACAATTGGAACAAAAATCTTGATCTGACTCAAGACTTGGGCAATGTCATAAGGAACGTATTTGGGCAAGGAAACATTTGGAGGAAGACTAACAAACTCATCTGACAACAAAGGATTTTTCATGGTCTGAGCATGGGCAGGGATACTAGTTCTATTTGGGGAAACAAGGCCTTTTCCAGATGTATCTTTCTTAGGAGTTTCTTTTGGGATATTGGTGAGAACTAGAGTTTTTGGTTTGGCTTGAGGCCCTGCCCCTTTGACAACTTTACTCCTAGTGTTATATTATTTTTCTTGGGAAACCACAACATTCATTAACAACTACCTATCCTCCTCATAAGGGATTCCTCCATCATAATTTTTAATCATTAATGCCCTTAAGTATTCAAAATCATTATTAGGAAATTCAAAATCTTGTACCATATCTATTTCAAAAGTATGAGAGGGAGGAAGGGGTAATACCCAGTGAATGCAATCCCATAAATCTTGTAGTAGTTCTGGCACTGATTAATTCAATCAAAGTTGCTCCTTCCGTGAGCTTGTAGAGCACCCCATCATGCACACATCATCATCAGTGTCATCATCATACTTCCTCAACTTCTTTGTCTTCATCACATGGGGCATGTGGAAAGAAACATCTATCACACCACTCAATTTCATTGGCTTCTTCCATACAACAAACTTGGAAGTCAAAGGATCAGGCACGATTCTATTTTCATGGGCTTGGGGCTATCTATTTCGACCCCATGGGTCCTTTTCCTCTATCATCAGATCTATGATCACCCCTAGGATGATTTGCAAATATTTCTTGACCTTGTGGCTTTATGTTGACCTTGGGAAACTTTGTCCAATTCCTTTCTCTTCTCTGGCTAGTTTATAGGATATTTTTAATAACTCCAGCCAAAGTTTTTACAACCTCCTCTAGATCAACAACCTTGTTTGATTGAGGCTTCTCTGGATTGATCAATTTGATACCTTCTCTCTTAGGAGGTTTACCAATTTCTTTGATGTTGTTTTCAATCTGCAAAGCCATGGTGAAGGCCTGCCTCAATTTCTGGGTTTTGTCCCTTAAATAATAGGTAGCCTTTTTGTCAAAAGCATCAAATATTTTATCAAACAAGAAACATCACTTGGCCTTAAGATTACAGGTAGCCTATTCAAGGTCTTATTGAACCTAGTATTGAAGTCATGAATAGATTCATTAGGATTCTTCTTAATATTTTCAAATTTAGAAAAAAGAAACCTGGGATCTATCTTATCCCCATATTGCAATCTAAAAGCATTTTTCATTTCTATCCATGAATCTATTGAGTTATCTGGAAAATATTTATACCAGTCATGTGCATCCTCCTCAAGAGTATGAATAAATATTTTATACACATCCTCAAATTTGATCTCAAAGTCTTCCATCATATTGAAAAAATATTTAAGTGTTGATCACTAGTAATAACATTATTTCCTTGAAATTTAGGTAGTCTATTTCTAACATCTTGTGGTACTACATTTGGATATCCATCCATACCTCTAAAATTTATAGGACCAAAAGTATTAACAACAAATGGAGGTCTGGGTGGGGGTTGGGCCATATTGTTTTGAGAGGTGGTGAATTTGTAGGAGATACAAAATGATGAGGGTGAGGGTCTTTGGAACACATGAAGTGCAATTTCAAAATGAATGTTCTCTAAAAACTCTATTTCTTGGAAGATCCTATCAACTTTGGAAAACATAGGGACAAAATGAGATGCAAAATTTTCAAATACAAATGAAGGCCCCTCTCCAGATGGAGAATTTTGATCTACAAAAAACTACTACCGATCAAGAATCACTTGAGGAAGTATGGAAATCTTCAAATGAGTTGATCAGTTTCCACAATTGATAACTCTTTTCTTGATTTTTGATCTCCAATAACTTTAGATTCTTCTTCCTTTAGAATTTTGTCTTTCCCAATTCTGGAAACAACCTTCTAGTAGGGTCTTTAATGAAGAAATATCTTCTTCCTTCCAGATTTGCAAAGATTAGTGATAAATTTCAATTGACAGAGGTTAAGACACTGGCATTTATCAAAAATTAATTCAACATGGAGTCGCCACTAAGGATTTTCACCTTAGTTGTGCAAATGCACTAAAATTGATCTATCAAATGTCTATCAACACTAAATTCATGCAAATCTTCATAGATCTGACCTTCCTTTACCGTATTTAACATTGATGATGTAAACTTAGTGCAAAAACCAACTAGAAACTAGAAATATTACATGCAAAACTTGTAACTTTGCTCGATTCTTACAAATCTATGGACACAGGATGACATTTCAACAACATATTTACACTTTTTAATTTTTTAAATGTATGCATTTTTAAGAAGAAGCATTTACAAGGGTATATACTATTGTTGCCATGGTGTTCAAACTTTTACACACACCTTCATGTCCCCAAAAAACCAAAGTGTTCAAATAATCAAATGAATCCTACAAAGTGTTCAAATTTCCATGTTTCCACAAAAAAGGTGATTCAAATAATCCTCATGAATGGCACAAAATGGTGTTGGTATCCAAATTGATTCTTTTTCTTGCAAGTTGAGCATCATCAAAATTTAACAAGAAGCCTAGAGATAGATAAATCATCATGTATGTCATTTTGTAGCTGGGGAGGTGATTCAGTTGGCTCTTTGTCACTCAGATGTTGGAGAAATGGATAACACCTTTAAAAGGATTTGATCTATCCTCACTACTTTAGGTTGTGCCTTTCAACCAAGGTGAGAGGACCCATTTTGTAACCTCTGTTGGTGAAGGAGAATGAAGATATCCTTCTTTGACACAAATTTGAAAGGAAACCTTGAGAAAATATGATCAATGCACCACAATTTAACTCTCATGAGTTGTCACTTCTAAAGAATGGTGATATTTTCTAAACAAGGTTAAGGTTACTAAAGACATTATGGAATCCTGATTGCTTTTGCATATTTTGGCAGTAGAATTTATTCATTTGTGGACATACAGGGAAAACAGGGGTAGTTCAGGTAGGATTCATTGTTTTTGAATAATTTTTGGTGGGAGATTAAGCAGGATAAACTTGATTTTGCCAAGATATTTGAGAACCTTCACAACAATTGGAAAACTAAATGACAGAATGCTTCAGAATAGCTAAAATATTCCTTCAACTAGAAGGTGTGCATCAATGGAGGCCCAAATTTGCATGGTTTCACACAATCTCCAAGAATTTAACATGAAGGCTCGAGTTAAAAGGCTCAATTAAACATTATCAATCTCTGGTTCATCATGTCTAAGATACACTCAAAGACTTACAAACAACCTTTATCAACAAAATGAGAGTAAAGTGATTTTAAATTGTTTATTTCATTACCAGATGAAGGCTCTTCTCATAATGAAATTACAAATGCCACTAAACATCAAAGGGATGAGATCTTGTGTGATTCAGAGAGATTATAATATAAGATTGCAATAGGAACAAGAAATACTATTTGAAAGACATTTTGAAATAAAGCAGACACAAATTTTCCCAAGATTAACACAGATTAATTCAAAGTTGATTAGATTCATTAGTAGGGGAAGGTTTCTTGAACAATCTTAGAGCTTGTCAATGGTTGTACACTTGTAACCAACTTGACATGATCAAATCTAAAACATAAGAGATTAACAGGTTTCTCAGATGGTCTCTCAGGAAGATGGGATTTCTCAAATTTTCTCGTAAGAATTCAACCCCCGACCATTTACATGACTAACTCATGCCCTTTATAGCACTCATTTACATTAAAGCTTCCCCCCCAAAAAAAGAATATTCAAGGAACCTTTGTTTGTTACATATTTGATCATGATTTCAGAAAGTGATGTTTAATAGATTTACAACAAAAAGTTGCTCAGGTGTTCAAAAGGTGAATCATTTCAGATATTTCCATCATTTTTTAATTGGGGCATCTAGTCATCTCCTCTGGAAACATGTTTTTCATCCTTTATGCCTATAGCTTCCTTCTCCTCATTCTTTCCTCTGTAATTTTCTCTGCTGGATCTGGAAATTCATTTTCTGCAGGTGCCTCGAGTAACTCTGTTTCAAAATATCAACTCTTGCACTTCCTCAGATTCACAAATTCAAGCTCCACAACACTTCAATTGCACTTTGTTGATAGAAATGACAAGAAATCATTCAGATTCACCATGAAAAATGATGCGTATTTGCATCCCTGAAGTCGTGGAATGTTAATGGTGGTAAAACCAGATGCATAATGCCATAACCATTGATTCTTCCCTTTCACAACTTTAAATTAGATCCATCCACGTGGAATATTAGAGCCTGAAACGGGCTTGGGGGTGCCTTTTGCATTTTATGACTTTGGAGAAAATGCGTAATTTTCACATTTTTCCCCCCCCTCCACCTTTGAAATATGGACTCGACACGTGGCTTAATCTGGGCCTTTGATGGAGTCATGGCTCATTTATGCAATTTTACCCTTTTTAACAAAAAGGAAAAATTTCCAATTTTCCTCCGTGACCGCTTCCCCACCTTTGACTTTTCAATGTAGACTTCATTTGTTTCTTGGGGGGTTGCACTTCACTTTTATACTTTATCCCTTTTTCATAAAAAAAAATTCTAAATTTCCCGGTGCTAGGCACCTCCCTGATTTGTTTTCAAATGCTATCTCAAACATGTGACATCACTTTGTAGAGAGGGTTGCATCGGAATCAATTTATAACTTTTCTCCTTTTTCACAAAAAGGAAAAAACTTCAAAATGTTCCCCGACCCGCCTCCTTCATTGTAACTTTTGAAAAATGGCCACGTGTCCATCTTTGGGTCAAAGTAAGAATTTTCCTTCACTTCATATTTATTTTTGAATAGCCAATCGAGACTATCAAAGGTTGTAGGGCCAATTTGGTATTTTTTACAAATGTGACCAAAGTGGAAAATTTCACCAAAAAGACCCATGAGCCATGCCAACCAATTAAAAATGAACACATATACACCTTCGGGGAAAAAAAGAAATTTCTCCACCTTTATAAATTTGACTAGCCAATCAGAACTCAATGGGGCCATGGGCCAAATTGATTTTTGCAAACATAGAAAAAGTTACAAGTTATAAAATAGACCGACATGCCTCATCCAATCAAAAGAGACCACGTAGCTGAAGATGTTGAGATATAATTTGATGGGGAAAACATGCCCTGTCAAATTGTAAAATGTAGGGAAATCACCATTTGCGCCCAGAATTGAATTTTTCTTTAAGGACAAAGAATTTGGAAATGATACAAGGCCCAAATGTGATCCACGACCATGGAGAAGGATCTTCAACAACATACAAATGAAGAAAACCCCGGTAGTTCTTGACCGCTGCATATATCATGTGTCTCTAGCCATATCACCTACTATAGGCTCTAAAACTTGTACCTTACACTTTTTATTAGGGTTTTGAGGGAAATTTCTCAAATTATTCCTGTACACAACACTGTAATAACTAACAAGTCCCCTTCAATGACAAGCGGCTCTTACGGGTATTCTAGTGGTTCATGTCATGGATCCTAAGGACCCTACTATGGAATATTGAGGTCACTGGCGATGAGCTCCAGGTGGCCCGAGCTCTAGGTGGTCCCTAAGTCCTGACTGGTCCCCTAGGAGGAGGCTCCATATTACATCCTCTGTAAGCATCGAATCTATATGGATACATAAATGTAGAGTGATTATACTAGTGTTAGTGTTGAGGTCGCTATTGTGGTGGTCTTAATGAAGAATATGCAGAACCATGTCCACCACATGGAGAAGGATCTTACCCCCTCAATTCGTTATATCTTGTATCTCGTTGGATATGATTGTGCACTCTATCTACGGTTGGCCACGTCTTCCCCCTTGTATCCTCCATAATGTAAGCCTTCTCAACGACCTCTATTAGAGTCTACACGAAATGAATGTGCACTACCCTCCAATGTCTAGGTTCAGGCTCTGATGAACTTGTGGATCCTCACCTACTCGTCTTGCATGTAGTCTAGAAAGTGACTCTCATACTCCACCATTATCATGGATGCGAGGATGTAGGTCAATGAACTCATCTATCCTCTGTTGAATGAACCTCTTGGATAAGTATCTTCTCTGAATCGCTCCCGAAAGAGATCTTAAGTTACTCTCTCGAAATCCACATGGAGCTTCTTCTCCTTGGTCCTCCACCAAACCCTAACTTCGTCTCAAAAGGTGGATAGAAAAATGAGCCTTCGTGAAACATTATGTACATAGACATAGATTAAAGCATCCACTCAAGCTGACCAACCATGCCTCTGCTGAAATCCTCCTTTGTCCCACAGAAATGAGATGGATAAAGTTTTAGGATCTATATGATGTGATCTTCCACTATAGATTGGTTTCCTCTAGGTCTCTCAACATGATAATCACAATGCTTAGGGCTCCTAGATCTGTCCTTGTGTCTTGTAGCCCTATCTCAATGAACTCTTTGAGGTGAATCTTGTTTTCCCGTATCCACGTGGGATTTCTATGACCTATGCTCATCACTATGTCGTCGGAGGTGCACAAGCATCTAATGATGGATCTTTATCATTCGGATAGGCTCTGCCACCGAAAGATACCCCTGTATAGCAACATTAACATCCATGTGTAACGTATGAAGTATCGAGGAAATATAGATGTTACTTCCGATCTCGGGGTGGTATGTCAAGATCCACGTGAAAGAATTCCTCATCTGGTTTGCACCTCCTGCATAGAACAAGGTGAGAGTTAGTTTATTACTATAGATTTTGTTTTAGTTTTCTAGGTTTTCTTTATTTAAAATATCATACAAGTTGTGTGATCTAGGTTTAGAGTTACACTATGTTTTCTTATTATGCCTTATGTTTTCAAGTGTACCCGGGGTCCAAACATTGAACCCATGGTTTGATACCAAGTGTAATACCCACAATTTTGACATTCTAAAACCACATTAATCCTTAAATAATTATCCAGAAGGTTGGAGAATTTTTTTGTTTTAAGTTACAAGGGTGTCAAACCCTAATATACATTTAATTAATTCCTACTAGCAATGTTACATTTCATAGGATAGATCTAGTCTAGATTATTAATTAAATATTCTTAATCCAGTTCTAATGTCAATTTAATTATCATCACTAGATAAGTGTCCATTAATTTCTCTTACTAGGTTAAATAGTTTCCCTCTTGGGAACTAACATTCAACCCATATTTAATAAACCCTTATCCTTAGTTACCTTAGTTCTCAAAAATTAATTTATTTAATATACATTGAATTAATCACGAAAAACATACTATAAGGGTTACATTTTTAACTTAATACACTAGATCCCTAAGTGGCCCCATTCACCCATTTACACATACATTTGATTTATTTAAAATTTACAACCATAATATGAATATTCTCACCTAAAAATTGTAGGGTTGATTCTTAACCCTTGGATCAAATCAATAGGGACCACAAGATTAGATCTACCCAAAATAAACCCTAATCATCCTTAAGGGAGTCTTCTTAAGCATTTCTTACCCTAAGCTCATTCATTTGTTTCTCTTTGGTTTGCAGGTTGAAGGAGTGGATGCCATGGATCAAGGGAAAATCATGAAGGAGTCTTCTTGGATCCAATGTGCAAGAAGAAAGGGATTCCATCCATTTGGCTCCTCCTTTAGAATAGTTGAATCTTAGATTTAATCATGTATTCTTAGTTATTTATTGCAATGCAAGCATCTATCCTAGATCTAGTTTGAGATCTATTGTTGATTAGTTTTTTTTTTTTCATGGAAGGGGAAAAACCCTATTTTGTAGATCAAGAGTTTTATGCATTTAAATCCCTATATGTAGGTTGGAATATGGGTCCAACAAACATACACAACCCTCACAAAGCTAGATCTACCTTTAGGTGAAGTCTAGATCCATAAGAGCTAATGGTTTGGCGAAATACGTTAAAAAAAAACAATCCACGCACAAGTGACCGACGACGGTCTCTTGACCGACCGTGGTAACCACTGTACTACCGACATCAGTTCCACTACCGGCACCGGTTCCTATGTTAATGATAAATTTTTTTAGAATATTGTTTTAAATGCAGGGGTAAGAGATTAATTCCATGAGCAACTTCTTATTCAATTTTAAGAAAGCATAACAGTCTCAGAAGCATCTGATATAAACAAGGGCACAACAAATGACTATCAAGTTTGCAGAAATGAAATTGGTGTAGTATCCAGTGACCGATGTTGGTCATAGGAATACTAATGGTGGTTCAGTCACCGATGTTGTTTACTGTTGGATGAGTCCATTTTATAAATCTTGACATATCTTCAATATTTTGTGCTTCACACTTATCTAAATGATTTTTCCATAATTATTCATTGAATTTAAGGTTGTTGTACAAGTTAGGATTTCATTTAAGTTGACAACAAAACTTGGAGTTAACATTTTAAATACTACAATAAGAAACAATGTGATTTCAGTATTGAGTACACTCTGACGGTCGTGTAAAAATTGTCAACGAGCACTACACCTATTCATTGTTTGCATGTGCCTTGATTTTTAACAAACATATTTTATCCTACATACCATTATCAGTTCATCACCTTTGGCTCTTCTATGGGACCACATCCTCTTAGCAACATTGCATGCAGCCCAAACAAGGTTTACATCTATTGGGTGAATATGCCACCCAATTCATTAGTACACAAACATAGTTCAGTAGAGAGACAACACAATGTACATTCTAAGACAAGGATTAGAATCAGATTGGGGTCCTTACTTTAGCACAGGCACTAGTGCCCAGAGTCAAACTTAGGATCCTTGGTTCTTTTGTCCCTTCCTAGGAACCTAAGACCAGGGGGAAGATACACAATATTTTTTACGTTTAACATGGTTTAAAGGATTGTTCACAATGGTTTATAATAGGAAAGACAATCCTTCAAAACTTAGCACTAGATCAAAATTATTTTAAATGGATCGATTTGTACACACCATATGCAAGTGGTGTTTTTCCTTAGGAAGTAGTAAAATATTTAAGAATAAAACTTAACATATCTCCATACACTACTTATTCCGTGGCATAAGATCACCAAAAAAACATCCAAAGGTCAACTAGCATGATATTTCCAAAAAAACCATCATTCACCAACATCTTTAGGATCCATTCTATCTCTTTCACTCATCACGAATCAGGTGCAAATGTTTCTTTTTGTATTTTTCATCATTTTTACACAATTTTTACATGTATTTCATACATTTGGATTGACACTTTTCTATATACATGTATTTGACTACTTTTTTATTCTTCTCTTTTGTAGGTTCATCTTTATGGGAAGCAATAGTCAACAGCAACACACAACAATCACACTTCAAGGAAATCATTAACAACAAGTAAAAATCAACATTTACACATATGCTTTCACCATAGGGTTATCATCATCACTTTTTACTTCCTCTTCTCTAGCTTCCACGCTTCACTTTTTATCACTCCACACTTTTTGTGTCTCGGCACACTCTTTTACCTCAATCTACATGGTTATCAGGTACACATTTCTATGTACTTTATGTTACCAAGATTTTGATTACCAACATAAAGTGGTGGGAAATGTATACCCTAAATCATGCACTTAAGTACATTTCAAGGACCTTATCACATGCATTACATTCACATGTTTTTTAAGGTAAAAAATTACTTATTGATAACTATATTTGGCCTCTTAGGTTCCTTTTTGTTCCCTCTTTGCTTTACATACCCTACTTCCTAGTATGACCCTCGATACTTCAATTTCTTTGGATTTGGACAGTAATGTCCTACCACGATGTCAACACCTAGGCACACTCATCCCATTTGGAAACCATATACTTCTTTGTATCTAACTCATTTTTATTGGGTCCTTTTTAGTTGTTAGGCATCCTTATCTCTTAGGGTTTCACCTTTTAGTGATCAATTATGAAATTCAAGAAAGGGAAGCGTATAAATAAAATGTTATGAAGTCAAATGAAAGGACCAAACTCTAAGAATATACTATCACCACTTCACGTTACATTCAAAATCTTCTAAAGAGAATAATTACATCCATCTAGCTTCACTCGAGGGACAAGGATTTGTTATTCTACATACACTTTATAGGATGGGAAGTTAATTTTTCCATGCACACATCTACTGCATATTTAACATTAAGCTACTTTCTTGCTATCATTTGTAACATCAACAACAACCTCTTAGGAAAAAATTCTGCACACACACACACATAGAACGACATTGGGTATGAGATGTAGTACATCGCTAATTTGAAATATCACTTATTTGATAGCTAAAGAAAGACCAACCCCTCATTTTGCATCTTTGTTTTTAAGATTTGATGTGCTTTTGACGGTTTGGTAGGTGGTTTTATTTATTACAAGTTATCAATGACAATTGATGATCATAGTGTGATAATATAGTGACAAGAAAAAGTGCTTCAAATAAGTTTTCAACCATGTAAAATCCATTTCTAGATCTTTCGTGTAGATCCTAATGCCTAGAGAAGGATGCTAAAGCATCTTGGAGCTATAATACTAGTCAAGGTTCTCTAGTCCCTTATTCTCTTGCACTCTGCATTTTTACGCACTTGTGTGTGACGTCGTGCACTTTTATTTTTCCATTTTTCCACCTTCGCACACTGTGAGAGATTTATTGTGAAATCAGCTAATATTTCTAACTCCTCATTGCACTTAGGGTTTTAGTTACTTTTTTCTTTATTATCTCATATATGTACTTCATTTCCATATTACTCTTATATCTATTGTTGTATCTTATCTAGAAATTTAACAAAGAATACTCAAATATGATATTTTAAACTGTTAACTAAATCATGGTGATGGGTCATAATTAAGGGATAAATTATTTATGAATTTGTCATAATCACACAACACAAAAGTAGAATATAAAATTAGAACTTTATTGATGCATTAACATAAAGGGAAATACATGTCTAACAAACACACGATCATAATATCACAACTAAGATGAATAATAAAAGTATATTTACATATCTCTACTTTATAGCTCATAGTTGTTATCTCAATTATGTCCCCGAAAAATTTGATCGACCATGACCCTATGCAAAAACAATTCAAGGGACAGTTCTATCGTATGATCCTATGTTTCAAATCATGATAGTCAAGTTATAGGCAGGGATCAACAATGGAATAGTAGGGTCGGGGGAAGAGGAAACTTTGTCAAAGAAAACTAGAGGCTCAAAGGAGAGAAATAGATCAAGACTTGAAGTCTTCGGGCTCTACGAATGATTTAGAGTGAGTTCCAAATTGTTGGGTATGGAAGAATTAGTGGAAGAATCCACATGGCTCATCAGCGATTCTCCAAAGGTTAAACCCAAAATGTAGACCACAAAAGAGGTTGGAGCTTCCACGTGTCCAAGGCCCAAAAAGGGACAGAACTGGCCATTGAAAAGTCTGAACAAGTGTAAAGAACCACGTGTCAGCTTGGTGCAATTTCAAGATAGGAGCCCAAGGTGGAGAATCAAACTTTCGTTAACCCTCCATGTGGCTAGGGTTCAACGGAAGTCAAATGGAAAGCAGGCCCAAATCGGTTAAGTATAAAAGTGTAGGCGAAAGGTGCCATGTGTTTTAACATCGCATATTCAAAGGTGTGGCCCAAAGCAGAGACTCAAATGAGCACGAGGATTCCATGTGTTTAGGATTCAAGAAAAGTAGCGGCCCGAATTGGCTATGTATCACAAACCCACAGAAGGATCCACATGTCAACCCAGTGTAACTTCAAAAAAAAAATCCAAAAGTGGTCCCCAAACACACACTAACTCTACACGTGGCCATGTTCCAAGTAAAAGAGGGAAGGCGGGTCGCCGGATGTAATTTTAAATTTTTGGCTCCATTTCCAAAGGGCATAAAGTATAAAAATGAGCCGCACTCCCGCTGATGCCAAAGGTGCCATGTGTCATGCCTAAAAGTCATGTGGGCTGATAGGCCTTGGAGTCATTTTTGCCCAAATGAAAATGTAGACCAGATGGACCCAAAGATGGTTTTTTTAACAAAAAAATGAATTACGGGAATTTTATGCATTTTGTATTTTTGGTGCCAAAAGGAAAAAAGTGAGTTTGGACCCATGGACCCACTCTTCTAACTAGTTTTGCCATTTTTGCATGCAGAACCCAACTCAAACATTCAAATAGACATATCTTTCGATCCAAATTGCCCAAAATTAAATAAATTAGGCACAACTAGAAAGGTTTCGACCTCATTTATGCTATGGAAACCCAAAAATTTAATTTCGATGAGGTTAGGAGGGTAAAAGTTGGGAAAATGTCTTTCAGGCCATTAATGTAGAATCGATTACTTCAACAACCAGATCAAATTTGATTCGATCCGTCATTCTTCCTTCTTCACCATGCGAAATAGACATGGAGTGGCGGACTCGGCAGATTGTGGCGGATTTATAGTAGCATTAATGGCTGGTAGCTGAGCTTCAAGTCAAGTTTTCCACCTCTTTTCTTCTTCTCTCTTCGCTGCATCTATAAAAGGAGTTGGGAACATTATAAAGGGTTAAAAATTTCGGTTTTAGACCCTCCCTTCTTCCCTTGTCTACAAGAGAATTTTGGAGCTTTCGAACCTCCTATTTGAGTCGTAATACAAAGTTTTTCCTCTTGGCTACTATAATGTACTGTATCAACTCTAGAGCAATAATATATGTATGTGGATGATCCTCAACCATCTCATGTGTTTATTGTTGTCTTCTTATCTGTCATTATATTTTGGTTATCTGTGCATGGTAGTTGTATTACATTTCTATATTCGGTGTTAAGTTGTAAAATGATTATCTAACATTCCTTTGGTGCATCACCTCATTAGCTTAGGTTTATTTTCTCGTACTTCTCAAACCTATCTCCTTAGTAAGATAGAGTAGGTTTTAGAACAGATCCTCTATAATTTATTTTTATGTACCTGAACATAGGAATAGGAATCGACATTCATCCATAGAGCTCTCTTGATTTCAAAAGTACCACACTTTGAGAGATGCTCCATGTTGTGCAATCACACCGAGAGTCTTAACTCATCTAGTTGCGGGAACTCGTGGGGGGTGCTATGATTCTACACTAATAGTTTTGGCATGCCGGTGGGACAAGAGGTCACCATATTTTACTGCACAAGATTGATGTGCATTTGTTTCAATTTTTAAGCTTTTAAGAAGCTCTTAAGTTACGCTTCTAAGCGACTCCAAAGGATCAAAATCCACTAGTTTCAATAGTCCAAGCTTGTCAAGTTCATGAGAATAATCCAAACAAGGTCAAGAACTATAGAGGAGGGAATTTTTATTTATCTCGCACTTGTCCCCATATAGAGGAAGAAGAGGGAGAAGATCCCAAAGGTCTCCATCTCCACCAAAAAGAACCTTGTCAATACCTCCTTCTGGTAGGCCATTCATTCAATCAAAAAGGGTTTTTAGGCCAATCATAATGCCATAACCACCCAATCCCTATGTCAACTTCACTGGCAGTAGCCCGCTCACTCTCAATGCACAAAATCTAGTCCCAGTTGCAGTATTAAAGAGCATCCAATATTTCACTAGAGAGAACCAAACTTCTCCTAGTGACCACATTCAAATCATTGCAAATGTCTGTATAATTCATGAGATCACTGAGATGGTCATTGTAGTCAAATTTTTAGCCTCTTCACTCAAAGGAAAAGCTTTGTAATGGTTTAGGAGTCTAGCAAAAGGCTTTATTCAGAATTGGGATCATCTATGCAGAGCTCTTCATAATCAATTTGGAGAGAAGGGAGATAATCTATCCTTGTTGGAACAACTAACAACAATCAAGAGGGCCCCTAACGAGCAGCGGTTGAAAAATTTTAACCTCGATTTCAAATTCCATGGGATAGGATTCCATTGGCCGTGAGGCCCACGGATGAAGTTTATTTCTTAAACTATCTTAGAGCTTTGAATTCGAATAATGCTTTAATTATTCAATCAATGGGAGGAATAATCTTACCTACTGACCTATAACATTTCCATTAGAGCTGAAAATTATTTAATTCAGGCTGGTAAACTTGCTCCTAGGCCACCTATGCCTATGTATCTAGAACTAGGAGCTCCAAGCAATAGTCATACACCCACATTAGCTCCCATACCTACTCCAAGGAATTAAAGTTCAGCTAAAGATTCTACCTCATCCTATAACACTTCAAAATAGCTACAAGAGGTTATGAAACAACTAAAAATCTAGGGAATGAGCTAGTGACTATCAAAAGGTAGCAAGCTCAGAGTTCTAGGCCATATCAACCTCAAATAGTGTCAAAGCTAGACCCCCATATTAGCAAAATAGACCACTAGCTCAGGCTACAAATCAAAATCAAAACCAAGGACAACCTCAAGCTGCTAGACCTTTTCAGCCATATGATTCAAACACATCTTCAACATCTAGGGCCTTGGTTCTAACACAAAACAATATGGCACAAGAATATGATTGGTGTTTCCCATGCAATCAGCCCCATAACCAATCAATGTGTTTCAATGGTGCACTAAACTAGGCCTTGATGGTACAGACCATTGGTGTGTCACAAGAGTCTATCCAAGAGGAAAATCAGCGAAGAAGGAGCTCAACAAGAGGCACCTCCAAGTGATACTATGCTTGTCAATTGACAGGATGAAGACTTCTTTGGTATGAATCAGAACCTTCTCAAAGTGTGCCTATCAATAAACGGTCCAAGAAGAGGAATATTGGAGAGGGGAAATCATCAAATGTAGGAAATCATCAACCATCTATTATTCCATAAGGTATTGACACTCAAAGTGAAACTCCCAATATGCAAGGTCAGCCCAAGCAACCTTCAAGACCCACTCAAACACTAGTTGTAACAACCCACGTGTAAGAAAAAAATGTACCAGGAAGGTGCAACAAAAGGATAGTTCATCCCCATTTAACATTATTGAAAAAATGAAGAAAAAAATCTGAATATTTCAATATCGGAGTCATTGGGTATCCCAAGACAGAGAGACCTATTACAGTTACTATGGCCAATTGGTCAACCTCAAATCAGCCCCCTAACTAGCAAGAGAAAGTGCTTACCAATGCGGCTTGGCACTCGAAGGAAACCATGGACAAAAACAAGGTAATAATTTGAAGTCCTCTCAATTCTATGTTTCACTTATCATTGGAGACAAGCTAGTGTATAATTACATGATTGATTCGGGGACAAGTAGCTGTAATGCCAAAACAAATAGCCGATCAGTTGGGTCTTCAATACGAAGTCATCTCCAAAGGCATAGTGTAATTAGATGGGACAATGGTAACAACGGTTGGAGTCATCAAGGATTTGAGCCTCACACTACACACCTTCCCTAATGTGACTGTATTGTAGAACATATCAGTCATAGACTTGCCATCACATTTTGAATTGTGTTTGTTGAGGGACTTCTTTGCCAAAATTGGAGGCAATTTGTGTACTTGATTGGTCACACATGCTTTTTAATACAAGGTGTGGAGCTAAGGCCACAATCATATTTGATCCCATTGTAGATTACCATATTGAACCTTATGTGCCTAACCCAACCAATGCAAATTGTCCAACCTTTGATCAAGAGGACTTCATAAGAACTTGTGAGGTAGATACAAAGGTTGGGTGTATTCTAGACTTGACCCTCGACGAGTGGGTGAACAAGAGGCATGCTTTTGACCCCTATAAGGAGATGGAGGAATCTAAGTTAGAAGTATACTGCCTAGATAAAGAGAATCATCCTCTTCATGACATCATTAACCTAGACCACAAAGATGATAATGAGGTATGGCGGTTATTCTTCGATGGCTAAAGAAGTATAGAAGGAGACAGAGGAGGAGCTATGCTTGTTTCACCTCAAGGCATAAGAAATACTATTTAGATTTATGTTTCCAATTTGCTTGCTCAAACGACATAGTAGAGTATGAAGCCTTGATCCATGGACTGCATTGGGAAAGAAAAAGAGGGATTAAAAACTTGCAAGTATTTGGTGACAGTGAGCTAGTTATGAATCAAGTACAAGGTCAAAATTATGCCAATAATGAGATGTTAAAGAACTACAAGAACCGGGTATGGGACCTCATCAAATATTTTGAGACATTTGGCATCAATTCCAACCCAATGAAGAAGAATGAAGCAAGAGAAAAATTGGCGTGATTGGGGTAGCATTTGATGTTGTAGAGAGTATCAAAAGTGATAAATCTCAGCCCCATATCAAAGCGGTTGTAAGACCAACTTTCCTTGATAAAAACACAAGTTGAATTTTTCAGAACAATAAATAAATTGTCAACTTTCTACAAGAAGAAGTTGAGTTCTCTCGCGAGAAACCAAGACAAAGTTGGAACAACGGTACAATGACCAAGTGGTGTAGCCGAGAACCAACAAGCTACCAAAGGTTCTTATAACTTTGGAGTCAATATTCAACCCAAATGATCAATTCCGAAAGGAGAAAGAAAATATTCAAGTAAAGGGTGAAGATTCAGACCTCATTTCCATAAACGAAGGCAAAACATTACTTGATTGGCAAGGTAAGTACTCAACAAGAAAAATATGAATTCATTCAACTTTGTCAAGAATACCCAGATGTATTTTGCTGGAATTATAAATATTTAAGAGGTTTCAACCCAAAGTTAGCACAACACACAATTGAGTTGTATCACGATATAAGCCTTTCAGACATAAGCAAAGGCCAGTAAACCTCCACATAGAGCCTCTCATAAGAAAAGAGTGGAACAAGCTTATCGAGGCCAACATCATCTTCCCTATCAAGCATTCAAGTTGGGTTACGAACTTGGTGTCTATGAGAAGAAGAAGTGGAGAAATCAGGTTGTGTGTAGACTTTCATGATCTTAACAGAGCATCATTCAAATATCACTAACGACTTCCATCAATGGAACAAATCTTACAGGTTGTAGCTAGCTTTGAGAGGTTTTCATTGGATACTCAGGCTATAACCAAATAAAGGTGAAAGAGGAAGATAAGTTCAAGATAGACTTCACCACCAAATGGGGTACATATGCTTATAAGAAGATGCCATTTAGACTGTCAAATTCCAAAGCAACATTTCAACGAGCTATGGACATGGCATTCAAAGGCTTAATCAACAATATTGTCTTGGTGTATCTAGATGATATCACCATCTTCTCAAAGAATGTTGTAGACCATCTCTTCCACCTTAGACAGGTATTCCAGAGGTGTAGAAGATTTAGAGTGTTATTAAACCCAAAGAAGTGTGTATTCTTGTCACATGAGGGGAAATGTTTGGGCCACATTGTCTCAAGAGAAGGGTTAAAAATTGATCCTAAAAGGGTTGAAGCCATTCGAGCACTTCCATTGCCACAACATAAAGAATCTTTGTAAAGCTTATTGGGGAGGATAAAAAAATTTCATAGGTTTGTACCTTATTTTTCCACTCTTGTGAAGCCTTTAACAATGATGTTGAAGAAGAGTCATGCATTCAAATGGACAATAAAAGAAAAAGAGAGTTTTGAGGCCATCAATCTCGCAATATCACATTCCCAACTCTTTTTAACCCAAACTTTTCAAAAGACTTCATGATGTATGATTTTGGAGGGTCGAAAATACTCTCACTATCTTGGTTCATCCTACAAGGAAGGTTTAGAATAGCCCATAGCCTTCTTCAACCATATTTTGGAAGATAATGAGGTAAAGTACCCTTTCATTGAGAAGCATGTCCTAGCTGTCATTATGAGTTTGAAGAATTTCAGACACTTAGTCTCAAACAATAAGATTCAATTGTTATTATCTCATGCTAGTGTCAAGGATTTTCTCTGAACAAGGACTTGAATGGGAAGAGACTAGGTTTTATCACGCAGGTAATGGAATATGACATTGAGATCAAAGTGACCAAACTGGTTCGTGGAAAGGGTGCTGTGTGAGTAGCTCGCTTCTAAGCAACAAGCTGAGTCAATGGATGAAGAAGAGGCTATCTTGTTACTACAGAATGATCAAGAGTAGCTAGCTAATGATGCACCTACTACATGTTGGACCCAAGCCTTGGTGCATTATCTTGAAATAGTTTTATGCCCTCCATAATGGAACAAAGTGAAAATGAGATACTTCATACTACAAGCCATCCCATATGTACTTATCGATGGTGTTTTGTTCAAGAAGGATATCAATAGTGTCCTATTGAGGTGCATTGGGACAAGCCAAATTGAAAGGGTATTACATGAGTTCCATGATGGAGAAGAAGGAGGCCACTTTACTCCTCAAGTAACAACTCTCAAAATAATGAAAGCTAGTTATTATTGGCTTACGGTGTTTAGGGATTTCTACTCATGGATCAAGAAGTGCAAAAGCGTGCATTATTCACAAGAAAGGAGAAGTTAGCAACCCGCCCCTTCGTCTAATTTCGGTGGATCAGCCATTAATGCAATGGGGACTAGACTTCATTGGGGTAATCAACCTAAATTCAAGTAGGGCCATAAGTGGATACTTATAACAACATACTATTTCACCGAGTGGGTGAAACAGTGACTCTTAAGGAGGCAAATGAATCAAACATCTTGGATTTATATGAAGGAATAACCACCATGTTTGGAGTCTTTGCCACTATTATATCATATAATGCATTAGCATTCCTTGGCACAAGGATCACTGAATGGGATTTTAAGAATGGTGTAAACCTCAGTACTTCATGAAACTATTACCCTCAAGGTAATGGCCATGCAAAGTCCACAAATAAGAACCTATTAAAGATTATCGGAAGGTCTCTTGATGAAAATTAAAGAACTTGGCATACAAAGCTCAAATCAACTCTATAGGCTGAGAGGATCACATCCAAAAGGTCCACGGCGGCTCCCGATACAAGCTTGTATATGGAAAAGTGGCGTGTATTGCCCATATCATTGGAGTTTCCTTCTTTGGAGCTCATGAAATAGGTGGAATCGGCCAAGTTTGAACCTATGGCAATCAAGTATGCAAAGCTGATGGAAGTAGGAGAGGCTAGAGAGCATGCAATGTAGATTGTGGAGAAAGATCAAGCATTGATCAAGAAGAGTTTTGATAGGAAAGCAAGAACAAGGACCTTTTAAGAGTGGGAATTAGTTATAAAGTGGGATTTAGATCAGTAAAAACCAAGAAATAATTCCAAATTTGATGTAATTTGGAGTGGCCCTTACATGATCACAAGATGCAAAAGTAGCAATGCCTTCCAACTAGCTAAATTGGATGGAAAATAATTACATATTCTAGTCAAAGGGATCCATCTCAAACACTTGTTATTGAAAAGGAAAGTTCCACCCTTGGAAATATTAGCATAGGACTTTAATTTCCGTAAGTGCGTATGCACATTGTACTATCATTGTAGCATAGGTTTTAATTCCCTATGTGATCCGGCATAGGTTTTTTGTTGCTCTAGGTTGGTATCGTTATACGGTTTGACGTGCCTCTAGGTGAATGTGCTAGGCCCTTCAACATTTGTAAAAGAGAGACCCATAGTTGATGTGTGATTGCTCATTTTTAAATATAACAAATATAGAGCAACTAAAATTGGGTCTCGAAGGGTCCATTTCCTAAAGAATAAAACTAGCATCATGCCCTTACCCATGACTCCGTGCCCAATGGATACAATAAGGAAATTGATCTCTTCATCTAACAGGCACATACCCCTGTGAGTCACCAAATTGTTATCTCAATTCTGCCCTTGACAAAATTGGATCGACCATGATCCTATGCAGAAAGAAATTCAAGGGATAGTTCCATCATACGAGCGTATGTTTCAAATCGATAGTCGGAGTTACAAGCATGCTCTACAATGGAATAGTAGGTTCGGGGAAGAGAAAACAATGTCAAAGAAAACTAGAGGCTCAAAGGAGAGGAATGGAGAAAGAATCAAAGTTTTCGGGCTCTACGAATGATTAGAGCGAGGTAAAAGCTGCTAAGTATGGAAGAATCAATAGAAGCTTCCTGTGTGTCTCATCAGCACTTCTCCAAAGGTTAAACCAAAAAGTAGTCCCCAAATAATCGTGGAGCTTCCACGTGTCCCGTGCCCCAACAGGATAGAGTCGAGTGGTTGAAAAGTCTAAACAGGAAAACAGAACCACGTGTCATCTCAAAGATAATTTCAAGATAGGAGCCCAAGGTGGAGACTCAAACTTCCACAAGCCCTCCACATGGAAAAGGTTCAATGGAAGTCAAATGGAAATTGGGCCCAAATTGGTTAAGTATAAAAGTGTAGGCAGAAGGCACCACGTGTCTTAACGATGCACATTCAAAGGTGCGGCACAAAGCGGAGACTCAAATGAGTACGAGGCTTTAACGTGTCTATGATTTAAGAAAGGAAGTGGCTCAAATTGGCTAAGTGTCGTAGACCCGTGGAAGGATCCATGTGTCACCTGATGCAACTTTAGAAACAAATCCAAATCCAAAAGAGGTCCCCAAATGCACGACTTGCTCTACATGTGTGGCAGTTCCTAGTCAAAGCGGGAAGGCTCCTTTTCCAAAAGGCATAAAGTATAAAAATGAGCCGCACCCCCACTGATGTCTAAGGAGCCATGTGTCATATCTAAAAGTCATGCGGGATGGCGGGCCTTGGAGTGATTTTTTTCCCAAACAAAAAAATGTGGTGGCGGGCCCAAAGATAACAAAAAGAATTTTTGGGTCATGCGGGGCATTTTTGCATTTTGTATTTTTGGTGCCAAAAGTCACAAAGTGAGTTTCAGGCCTGCTTGCAGACCCGTTTTGCTAACTCATTTTTTCCATTTTTGTACGGACCCGACTCAAACATTCAAATGGACATATCTTTTGACCCAGTGCCCGAAATTCAACAAATTTTGCACCATTGGAAAGGTTGTGACCTCATCTACAATATGGAAAGCTGAAAATTTAATTTTGATGAGGTTAGGTGGGTAAAAACTGGGAAAACATCTTTCCGGCCATTAATGTAGAATCTTATTTCACAACAACCAGATAAGATTTGATTCGATCCGTCATTCTTCCTTCTTCAACATGTTGAACAGACATGGAGTGGTGGACACAGTTGGGGAGGATTTGTAGAGGCATTGATGGCCAGTAGTAGAGCTTCAATTTAAGTTTCTCACTTCTTTTCTTCTTCTCTCTTCATTGCATCTATAAAATAAGTAGTTGGGCTCATTATAGAGGGTTGGACATTTTTGTTTTGCACCCTCCCATCTTCCCTTTTCTGCAAGAGAAGTTTTTGGAGATTTCGAACCTCCCATTCGAGTCGTAATACAATTGTTTTCCTCTTTCCTAATATATATCTGTGGAGCACTAATATATGTCTACGTGGATGATCCTCAGCCCTCTCATGTGTTTATTGTTGTCTTCGATTTCTCATTACGGTTTGGCTATCTTTGCATGGTAGTTGTATTACATTTCCATGGTCTGTGTTAAGTTGTAAAACTAGTGTCTAACATTCCTTTGGTGCATCACCTCGTTAGCTTAGTATTATTTTATCGTATCTTCTCAACCCTATCTCCTTAGTAAGATAGAGTAGGTTTTAGAATATATCCTCTACAATTTATTTGTATGCACTGAATATAGGAATAGGAACCGACCTTCATTCAGAGAGCTCTCTCGATTTCAAAAGTCCCACACTTTGAGAGAAGCTCTAAGTTGTGCAATCACACTGAGATTCTCAACTCATCTAGTTGTAGGAATTTAGGGGTGTTGTGATTCTCAACTAATAATAGTCTTTACATGTATGCCTCTCTGTAATGCAAATGACCTAAGCTAACTAGTATAGATTATAGCTCTAGCTTAAATGGAATTCAACTTTATCACAAGTATAGTTGCATGCTTATATAGATGTAAGACCCACCTTATAATGTTACTTCCAGGAAACAAGTGATTCATAAAAATTTAGATGTACCCCAACCATCTACACAAGAATATGACCCAAAATAATAATACAACTCGAGATACAAATCAATATGGTAATTCATAATAATAGAATTATGAGTTAGGTGAATTCATGTGGTTTCGTAAAATAGTGTTGAACTTTGGAATTCCAAATTTTTATGCTCCACATCATGTTCTTGGACATAAGATTGTGTGTTGAATCTTCAAATCAGCTCAATGATCTTATATTTTGAATATTATATATGTACTATTTAGATTAACTCGTGTTCATAGCACAAGCAGTTTAAAATGTTCCTAGTAGTACTACATACAAAAATGATGATCCTCTACACATATGTTATTTTTTCGGGAAACATACTTTTGTATATATGTAAGTACATGTTTGCACTATCTTTTTAAATATGTTTTAGAATATAGAAGATACCACAAACAATGTGCTTATCTCTTTTGGATATACCACACATATAAACCAACTAAAAACTATTACATGAAATTTATATGTGTCCAATGAGTGCATGGAATATTACAAACATTTGTTTAGTAGAGACAATGTACAAAATAGACAACAAGATACTTAAAAAACATAGGGAATTTTTTTTTATTATACATAATGACACAAAACATTACGAAAATTACATATTAAATATTAAGTGCATAGATACTCATTATGCTCTGCTAAACCTAACTCTAAACTAAATTGATTTTTATGATACAAGATTGCAAGTAATCTAAATACCAATCCATTATTACTTGAGATGTCATAATTAAATAAATCATACAATCAAGTGAATATTTACTTGTAACATGAAGCACTAAAATAAGGGATCAAATTAAAAGTTTTAAATTCCCTTCAAATGTATTTCAACTTGTCATAGAAGGGTGTTTAAAAATTTACACTTCAAAAGAAATTTAAAATTTAAAATTATACATCAATACTGAAATGAGGTCACTTATGTTAATTTTTCATTAGAAGGACCAACTAAAAAATCACTTGTCATACAAATATTAAAGTTAATATTATTTTTATAATAAAAAATGATTGATTTTAATTAATTAATTATTAAATGAACAATTATAGTTCTAACAACTCATACTTTCTATTTTCTATGTTAAAATAAATCTACTTTCACTTTACACAAATCATGCACAAAATCTAGGGAGAAGATGAATCACCACTAAATAAACAATTAGTTGAGTGTTTCTATTTTCATAAGAGCAATATTATTTCTTTATTTTTCTAGCCACTAAATCAATTTGATAATTTTATCATCAACATCGGTATTATATTTTAGAAATTGGATTTTTAAATATTAGTTGTTTCTATGAATTTTGTATTTAGATTGTTGTTAAGATAATAATGCTAATTGTTATGCCTCTAAGTTAACAACTTCAGTATTGTGTAATCAATGGATAGCTGGATTATTTTATGATTCCTCTCTGTCATATAAATTACTCTTTTATTTGATTTAGATAAAGGTATGTATTATTAAAAGCACATTTAGTTTTTGAGGTCTTAAAAATTCACATGTTTTACATTTGTTTTGTATGTAATAAATATCTTTTGATTATTATTACATCCTTAATAGGCTTTAGAAAATTACAATTTCTTTGATCGTTCTAAATTTTCTAACAAATCTTATTCACGAATAACAAAGAGTTTGTTTCTTTTTGGAATCTTATATTTGTTATACCAACAATTTGGCATTGAATGCCAAAGGACATTTTATTTATAGCCTTGAAAAAAATTTAAAGTTAGAAAATATATGAGAAGTAAAATATAAGTTTTGTTGTGAATCTACATAAAGCACATCTGAAGAAGACTATGTTCAAGGCATGAGATTAATGTGGTGAAGATGAAATGTGGAAATATTCATTTCCTAACTTACTAAAACTACGAAAAATAGTTCTCACTCTTCTAACAAGGTCATTAGTGTGTGACTAAAGATTTTATAAGTTAAATCACACTCAAACTATTGAAAGGTATAGACTTTTGTAGGATACATTAGACATGTTAATGTTTTTATCTCTTTTTGCACCTCAAAAATAGGATATAGTAGATTGGAAACAAGAATGGAAAAGAATGAAATCTCACGAGATATCTTCTTTTGAGTAATGTACGTTGACCATGTAATTACTTTTTCAATCTTAATTATTTAATTTAACTATCTTTCAAGATTTTTAGTTGATTTTTAAATATTTAATAATTATTTATATTTTTCATATTTATTTTATATAAAATAATCAAATATATATTAAAATAAAATTAAGATTTTCTTTTTCAGTTTAAAAGCATCAAATATATTGAAAGACAATTAAGATTTTCTTTTTACAATTGAAAAGCAACCTATTGTTTAGTCACTTACCAAGGCTCAAGCTCAACCTAGCCCTTCAAATTAAAATATAGGAGCCCTTCAAATTCGATCACAATCTGAAATAAGATAAATTTGTCATGGGAACGGGAGTCCCTTTTGTTGTAAAGGGCGTTGACATAGGAAAATTTCCTGGTGCGGATCGAAAAACATTTAAAATCTTTTATGACCACACAGCATCTCGCCATTTCTACGCAACGCATTTCCTTTTATTAGACACCTGTTTTTGGTCGTCTAACAAAAACGGAGCGTTTGGATCTTTAAAAACGTCATTCTACAAATCTTCAGTGATTCTCACAATTTTAAAAACGCTCAATATTGATATGAAAAGTCGCTATAAAATTCGCCAACTTTTGTGGATCCAGATTGAATTTCTATTAATAAGTTTAGAAGTTTTCCACCGTAAATGGGCTCAATGTTTCTCGCTAGTCTCGTGCCAAGCGTGTCTATAAATAACACTTCCCTTAGTCTTCACAATCACCCTCTGCCCACCAAACCATAACTGCGTCTCTTGCCCAAATCAAAACTTTTTTTTAGGCAAGACAACAAGGGTGCAGATTGCATAAACTAATGGCTCCTGAAATGACATTTGGCTTTGCCATTCTTTTTGCGTTATTGGGCACGAAAAGCGTTCTCGTAACGGGTAAGTTTAGATTTTAGTTTTTTCATATTATATTAGTTTAGGGTTGCTTTCAACAGATTCATAATTTCTAATTTCTAATTTGTTTTCTTTCTTTTTTGGTTGTATTTGTGTTTGTCACATTCAATTCATCGAAAAAAAAACAAATGAATGTAAAGAATCTTGAATCTCGTAACATACAATTCATAGAAAGAACTAATGATAAAGTCAAATGAATTTCAAGTTTTTTTTTAAGTTCAAACCGGTTTCTGCGTATCTGGATTAAACTGTAGATCTATGTATTTGTTTAGTTTATGTTGTGATTGAATTGTGATTTGCGCAGGTGAAGGAGGGGTTGAATGTGAGAAGCTGCCGGTAGAAATGTGCGCTTTTGCAGTGTCATCGACAGGATCTCGCTGTGTGCTCGAGAAGAAATATTCTTATGCAGGATCAGTACAATACCAATGCCAGGTAAATATTTCTCTTACACAATAATAATTTTCTTCGAGAACTGCTGTTATGTAATTTTATTGAATAATATTTTGGAATTGAAATATGGTATTGCAGACGTCGCGGATTGTGGCGGAGAAAATAATGGAATGGATAGAGAGCGAGGAGTGTGTGCAGGCCTGTGGTTTGCAGAGGATGAGTGTGGGCATGTCTACCGATGATCTTTCTTCCTATTCTCATTTCACATCTAAATTATGTTCAGACAAATGCCAAAACAGCTGTCCCAACGTTGTCGATCTCTACCTCAATCTCGCTGCTGGAGAAGGTGCCATGCCCTACCCTAAATCTTTAACATAAAATACTTGAAAATTTTGTTCAAAAAAAATTCTCGCATATAAAATTGTGATGATGTGCAGGAATGCATTTACCAGAGTTGTGCGAGGCTCGTAAAACACGTTCAAGACGAATGATGTACCAGACTGCGCCTGCACCCACACCGGGCGGTGTGAATGTTTACTCCTTAGAAGCTGTTACAGCATATGCAGCTGCTCCATACTAACATCATACAAATAGTACCTTCTTCAATGTTTGCAGTTATAATATCATATAGTTTCTCTATTAATGTTTCTCGTGTGATATTTCCCAAGGGTGGTGGATGAATAAAGAAATAATTGGATATGTATAAACATTTTAATAAGCTCTTTAAAAAGGAGAATTAAAGCAATCAATTAGAAATCATTTCGTTACAATTCGGAGCAAATATTTTCTATATGTTGTCGGATTAAAAAGAATTTCTTATTTTTTTAATTTAAAAATGTTATATTTGCTTTCCTTTTCTATTATATATAATTCAATAATTTATTTACAAAGAGTTATTGAATTGTATGGCTGTCAGAATTAATCGTCTACAAAGTCATTTTAACATTTTTGTTAAAATAATAATCGTTAACATTTTTGTTATGCTTTCAGAAATTTATGTCATTTAAATCGATAATTATAAGAAACAAAGTCCTCATTCCACCATTACCTTAGCCACATGAACGTGCATAACCCGTCGGTGTGAACATTCATCTTAAAATATGCTGTTGATTAACGAGTATTTTGACACGAAAAATCAGTAAAAATATGTTGAACAAGCACGACAATTACGTGTTAACCATTGACAAATAACTAGTTACATCCATGTGTTAAATGTTTCATGTTGTTTTCCTCATCCTTAAGATCACATATGTTTGTAAAGTTGAATGATCAACCCATTAATTA
This sequence comes from Taxus wallichiana var. yunnanensis, assembly GCA_018340775.1. Taxonomy (NCBI): domain Eukaryota; kingdom Viridiplantae; phylum Streptophyta; class Pinopsida; order Cupressales; family Taxaceae; genus Taxus; species Taxus wallichiana. The sequence goes on along the minus strand of CM031236.1, from coordinate 111,249,050 downwards.
AATTTCATCCCAAAGATTATAAAAACTACATTGGTTAGTTGACCATTTAACCTTTGATTGATAAACTCTTTTATTATTCTTTTTCTTACCACATGTATCTTTAAAACACAATCTAACTTGTTCCATGAAAGGGAATGTAATGCCCACAAATTCGAAACACAAAAAACAAGACAAAACTCATTAATTAGTTAGGAGAATTACAAGCAAAAAAATTTGTTTGTTAAAAAAGTTTATAAACTTTAGTAGTGATCAATAAGTTCTTGTGAGTAATTCTTACCCCTCATAAGGTAATTTGATGCGCTAAAATTAGCAAGAACTTGTGCTCTGGTATCAATTGGGTCTATTTTTTAAACCACCTATTTTGATGAGAAAACGCACTAGTCAACCCACATTACCGGTTGGAGGACATTTTGGCACATTTTTTTACGAATTCCACCATCGAGGGCCAAAATTTAGGATTTAATTTGTAATCCAATTTTTTCTATTTTAAGCCATTAGTTAATGTTAGTCTCTTAGATGCATTGTGAGTTGGAAAGTTGACGATTCCTCTAATTTGGGCATGTAGAAGATCCATGGTAATGTCTCGTGCATGTATGAATAAACATGCAAACTTACTAACAATAGCGAGGTTGTAGTAAACTACTAAAAATAATAATTTCTGCCACCTATAGTAAATTTAGTCAAAGTTAGGTACAATTTGCTTGGAAAATCGAGTTGGCGATTGCTTTTCTATTTAGGAATCATTGTAATTAATGATTCAATAATGAAGAAGGATATCTATTTTCTTTTGAGTTCAAATTATTTGCAATATATTGAGTGTGTTCAGATTTTGGCTACATTATACGGTATCAAACAAAGTTCGAATCTTAGAAAAAAAATGGCAGGAAGAGGAAGAGGAAGAGGAGTCGGTATTACTTAGATGAATAGAAACATGTTGGATATGAATATACAAGTTGAGCTTGTTGCAATGATAACCACGAGAGGAAATCAAGGTGGAAATGACATAGATGAAGAAGTTTGTGAAGAGGAGGAAACACAAATGCCACTCTTAGCATTTTAAGAAAGGATTCTTTGAGAATTAGAAAGAAAGAATGGCGGGATAAGAGTTGATGTTTGAGTATAGAGATCTACCTTGACCTAAAACCAAAGGAGTTGATAGAATGGTTAACTAACATGGGAAATATTTTTAGTGGAAGGCTATGTCAAAAGCAAAGAAGGTAAAATTTGCATGCACACAATTAAAAGGTCATGTTATCTTATGGTGGGATCACCTAAGAAAAGAGTGGCCAAGAAAGGGGAAAGAAAGGATTAGGACCTGGAGTAAGATGGAGAAGAATCTAAGAGAAAAATTTCTCCCTATGGATTATGCACAAACCCTTTCCTGAAGGTTTCAAAATCTTAGACAAAACTTACAAATGGTGCAAGAATAGATAGATGAGTTCTACAAATTGTTGATTCATGTAGAGGATGAAGAAACTAAGGAAAAAATGGATGCAAGGTATATAAATGGATTAAAATTTTCTATTTAAGATGAAATAAATATTCACATGATTAAGAGCATGGAGGATTTTTATCGGCCTAGCCTTAAAGGCCGGAGAAAAATAAAATTGTCAAAGTTTTAGGAAATCACACTGGGATGAATATGGGAGCCTCACCTTCCTTTCGGAGATGAGCTAGTTTAAGTCAAGGTAGGGGAGAAACACCTCGTGGATTGGAAAAGTAAGAAGATAAAGACAAGATTCCCCAAATCAACAAAAATGTAGAGGATCTCCTATCGACAGAGGATATGCTTGTGGTAGAGGATGGGAGGCTCCAAAAAGACCATTTGTTTGTTACATATGTGGTGAAGAAGGCTATAGGGCTTTTGAATTCTGCATTACTATACACATGATAAGAGACATGCAGATTCTCAAAGGGTAAATCTTGTTGAAGGTGAGCGAGAAGAAGATCAATAGGACCTATAAATTCCACCGGATGTGGGAGAAAATATGATGATCGAAAGGACGATGATTGCTCGAAGAAAGGATTTCAAGGGATATTCATGGCTACGTACAAATATCTTGAGAATAAGATGTACTTCGGGAGGAAAGGTTTGTAATACTATTATGAATGGTCGTACTTGTGAGAACATGGTTTCAAATGAGATGGACGACAAACTATGTCTACATTATGAGAAGAATCCTAACCCTTATCGTATTACATGGTTTAAGAAGGGTAATGAAGTTATTATTGATAAGATATGTTTAATAAGTTTTACTATTGGGAAAATTTTTAAGGATGAGATTTGGTGTTATGTTATTCCTATGGATGCATGTCATATGTTGCTATGAAGACCATCAAAATTTGATAAGAAAGTTATTCATGATGGGGGAAATAATACTTATACTTTCTCGAAGGATGACACAAAAAAATGTAGTGCCCACACAAAATTTAAAATAAAATATTAAATAATTTAATGATATGTGTGTGATAGGTGTATGAGATGATGTGTTGGAGTGTGGAATGGGGTTATCGAGTATTACGGTATGGGGTGCTTTGCCAACAAAACATGGACAATGACACATCCTTGCAAATTTTCAGACTTTTCATTTCCTTTCATAATGATACAAGCACTTTGTTTGGGATCTAAGCCATTTCCCACGGTAAAACCCAAGTTAATATTGTAAATTTAGCGAGTTTGGATAGTTGTGCAAAACAAATGAATTGTCTAAGAAAATGCTGATAGGAAATTAAGAGTAGTGGAACAACTTCCTACTCTAATCTTTAAGGAGAGACATTATGCAAAAATTTCAACATATTAAAAAGCGATTTACAAAAATATCAACAACATATTCATAACAAAAACACAAACACCAGATATACGTGGGGAAAATCCTTTGGATAAAACACCCCACACTCCAAAAGCCCACTCAATGTATTTCAAATCTAATAAAAAGATTACATACACTTGCAGAGCAAGTTTCTTACAGAGAGTATCACAGGAAACAATTCTAGGAGGATTAAAACTCACTACTCGATTGCTTCTCCAAGCCTTCAATTTATAGACCTCGGTTATACAAGAAACAATCTATGGTTTACACAACCATGTGCCAAACCTCTCATGAGGTGGATAGCATTAAAAGAGCAATATTTCGGTCTAAAAATAGGCTCCCACGTCCACAATATTCTCCCCTATTTTTGACCCTCATAAATGTCATAAAATCTGTCATAATATTTCTAAAAATAGCCCTTACATGATATACTATCATATGGAAATCCTTTGAAAACTCCTATTTCTATTTTTATAGCCTAGACAATGTGAAACGGTTGTAGGAAAATCTTAAATGAATAAACCAAAAAAGGTTGAGACACCTCATTTCCAATAATCTCCCACTTGTCGAATACCTTACAAGGGCCAAGGGAAAGATACCATCATGGATCAACTTCTAGGGGCCGAGAGGCCCATAGAATCGAAACGCCACCTAAATTTTGTTGTGCTCATGGGCTTAGTTAATGCATCTGCAACATTCGCAATTGTCTCTACCTTTTCTAGCTTCACCCTTCCATCCTCGACCATATCTCTCACGAAGTGATACTGAACATCAATGTGTTTGGTCCTGGCATGAAAAGTCAAGTTCTTCGCAAGGCAGATTACGCTCTGACTATCACAGTATATTGTAACTACACCCTATTTTAATCCAATATCTGAACACAAATGCTTAGCCAAATGGCTTCTTTACAGGCATGAGTAGCTGCCATGTACTCTGCCTCAGTAGTGGACAAAGTGACCACAGCCTGTCGCTTGCTCATCCAACTAATTGCACCACCATTAAGAGTAAACACATATGCACTAGTGGATCTTCTGCTATCGACATCACCGGCCCAATCTGAATCCACAAAACCATGAATACGTAGGGAATGTTGATCTCCTCTTCCATGAAAACATATAGAGTACTCTGATGTACCCCACAAATATCTGAAGACCCTCTTAACTACATCCCAATGCACTCTTCTAGGATTAGACATAAAATGAGAAAGAACTCCCACTACTTGGGAAATTTGCATTCCAGCTTCCATTTGCACTCTCAGTAAGGTACTTTTCTCATTTCTTCCATCTCCGATGGGGATGAAGGACATTGTGAAATGGAGAGCTTTGTTCCCAAAGTAATAGGAACACAAAGTGGTTTACAATCCTGCATGTTGAACCTTTGAAAAATAGAACAAACATACTTACTCTGGCCAAGCCATAGCTTTCTCTTCTCACGATCTCTTCTAATCTCCATCCCAAGTATGTGTTTTCTGCACCAAGATCTTTCATTTCAAATTTCATAGAGAGCTGAGATTTCAATTCTGCAATCAAACCTTTTCCTTTCCCAATAAACAACATGTCATCAACATATAAAGTAATTACTAGGAAACAATCACCATCAGATTTAAAATATACACAATGATCGGTTTTAGATCACACAAACCCAAAACTCAACAAATATGAATCAAACTTCGGTACCACATCCTAGGACTTTGTTTAAGGCCATATAGGGATTTATTTAACTTACAAACCATTTTGCTTTTACCTTTCACCATGTAGTGCTCTGGTTGTGTCATATAGATTTCTTCCTCCAAATCACCATGAAGGAAAGCAGTTTTCACATCCATTTGTTCAACCTACTGAGGTCATAAGTTGTTGCATGATAGATAATAAAAAACCTGAATGGATGTCATTTTTAGCAACAGGAGAGAATATCTCACCATAATCAATACCCTCAACTTGAGAGTAACCCTTCGCATGACCAAACGTGCTTTATACTTTTCAACATTTCCATCTGAACCAATCTTTTTCTTAAACACCCATTTACATCCAACAGGGTTTTGACCTTCAGGAAATGATACAAGGTCCCATGTATCATTCTTTTTAAGGGATGCCATCTCTTCATCCATGGCTATTTGCCAGGACTTTGCATCATTCATACCTAAAGCTTCTTGTACAGATCTCGGTTCATCAATGTTAGTACTCAAAGAAAATATACACTTCCAATCATCAAGAGAATACCCATACCTTTCAGGTGGTTGCCTTTTCCTTGTAGACTTTTGAACAAGTTGAGGTGGAGATTCTTCCACTTCTTCCTCTTCTTCTTCCTCTTCTGAAGATTTAGAGCTTGGTGAGCTCTCCTCAACTTCTTGTCTATTTTGGGGTCTCGATTCAACTTTCTCAGGTGTAGAAGGAAGTTGAACCACATCCTTTTTTGTTCATTTTCTTTATGTTGTTCTGGCTGAAAATTAACAGGGGAAGATTTAATCTCTCTAAAAATAACACTTCTAGAGTATATTACCTTTTGTGCAACAGGATCCCAAAGCTTGTATCCTTTCACACCATAGCCATATCCGATGAAGATACATTTGACAGCCTTAGAATCAAACTTTGTTCTCTTCTTTTAGGCACATGTGCATATGCCTCACAACCAAAAACTCTCAGATGTCTAATTGAAGGCTTTTTCCCCGACCATGCCTCCATTGGTGTTTTATCAACAAGCACTGATGTAGGAGATATATTTATCAAATAGCAAGAAGTGGTAACAACTTCAGCCCAAAACCTCTTTTCTAGACCAACTCCAATCAACATGCTCCTAGCCTTCTCCATCAACGTTCTATTCATTCTTTCTGCAACTCCATTCTACTCCGGAGAATACAAAGTTGTCTTTTGTCTTTTAATCCCGTAATCTGTACAAAATCTGTCAAAGTCTGCAGAACAGTACTCACTACCATTATTAGATCTCAAACACTTAATTTTCTTCCTAGTTTGAGTTTCAACCATAGCCTTAAATTCCTTGAAATGACTAAAAACTTCAAATTTACTTTTTAAAAAATATACCCATGTTCTCCTACTAAAATCATCAATGAAAGTAACATAGTAAACTGATTTAGCAATAGAAGCAACATTAACAGGACCAAATACATCTGAATGGATTAGATCCAAGATACATGAAGACTTATGAGTAGACGAGTAAAACTGAATGCGGTTCTATTTTGCCATAAATACAATGTTCACAGAAATCAAACTCCAGATTGCAATCATTCAACCCCTCAACGAGGTTCTTATTTTTCAGGGCTTTTAAACCCTTCTCTCCAATGTGGCCAAGCCTTTGGTGCCATAACATGGTCTTCTCTGTAGGTAATTTTGATTCGGTAGACAGAGCACCCTTGGGTACCCAGAAGCCACGACCATCCGTAGAGGAGGAAACCCTCTCCTTTTTCAGTGAAGTAGTTACTGGCTTAGTTTTATCCGAAGTGCTATTGCACTCAACCGTGCATGCATCAAGTTAGTACAATGTACTAATCTACTTCCTCTTGCTATCGCCATAGCACCTCTCACCATTTTCACACTTGCTTCAAAAAAGCTGTACATGCACACCGCATCTATTAGCTTGCTTTAATAGATAATAAATTTCTTGTAGTCTGGGATATTCAAGACACCATCAAATTTTCTAATTCTACCATTAGAAAATTTCACTTGAATACTACCACGACCAGCAATTTCAAGGAAAGAATTATCACCCAAATACACCTTACCACCATCATAGTTTTCATACTCACTAAACAAATTTTTTTAGGAGTCATGTGGAAAGATGCACCTGAGTCTATCAACCATGCATTATCACTTCCACGAGTGGCCAAAGCTACAATAAAGGCATCTCCATCTTCTTTTTCGGACTCAGAATCGAATCATACTTCTTCTTCTTCTTTTTCTTTTTCTTTTCTTCATTGCATTCCCTTCGGAAGTGTCTAGATTTACCACAATTCCAGCATATCGCCTTGGACTTACCAGGGGATTTTGATCTCCCCTTATTCTTGGAATGGCCACGCTTCTTCTCATCTTTACCTCGTTCTTTTTTCTTCCTCGAACAATCAAAACCTCTTTGGCGTTCGAGAGAGACCTTCCTTCTCATCTCTTCGGAGAGAAGAAAACCAACAACATCCTCCATCTTGAGTAGTGACTGAAGTGCATCCAATGGCCATGACTAGGCTGTCCCATGAGTCTGGCGGTGAAACCAACAACATTTGGGACCTTTCTTCTTCATCCATTTTAACCCCAACCGAGCTCAACTGAGTCACCAACATATTAAATGTTTCCAGATGCTCAGATATTTGTCCAGCTTCTTCCATTCTCAAGGAAAACAACTTCTTCCTCAAGAAAATCTTATTTACTAGAGACTTAGCTTGGTATATCTCACCCAAATTTTTCCAAAGCTTCTCCAAAGTGGATTCTTCATGGACATTTATCAGGATAGAATCTGCAAGACATAGTCTAATAAGACCTTTAGCTTTTCTATCCATTACATCATATTGTGCAGCCAAAACTAGATCCGTATGCCTGTAGACCTTCTCATCCACCGCATCCCATAGATCTCGATCAACCAATGGATCTTCCATCTTTAGCTTCCACATTTCAAAGTTTGTGCCAGAAAACTTCTCTACGTCAATCCTCCCAGATGTGCTCACCATTTGAAAAATATCTGCAACCAGATAACAAAGTATTCTCTGCACAAGCTCCCACTCAAACCCGGATTAGCACAAAAAACCCAACAACCCACAACTGAAACCAAAGGTGATCAGGCTCTGATACCACTTGATAGGAAATTAAGAGTAGCGGAACAACTTCCTATGCTAATCTTCAAGGAGAGACATTATGCAAAAGTTTCAACATAGTAAAACAATTACAGAAATATCAGCAACATATTCATAACAAAAACACAAACACCAGATATACGTGGGGAAAATCCTTTTGGATAAAAAACCCCACACTCCAAAAGCCCACTCAATGTATTTCAAATCTAATAACAAGATTACATACACTTGCAGAGCAAGTTTCTTACAGGAGTATCACCAGAAACAATTCTAGGAGGATTAAAACTCACTACTCCAATTGCTTCTCCAAGCCTTCAATTTATAGACCTCCGGTTATACAAGAAACCATCTATGGTTTACAAAACCATGTGCCAAACCTCTCATGAGGTGGATAGCATTAAAGAGCAAGATTTCGGTCTAAAAATAGGCTCCCACGTCCACAATATTCTCCCCTATTTTTGACCCTCATAAATGTCATAAAATCTGTCATAATATCTCTAAAAATAGCCCTTCCATGATATACTATCATATGGGAATCTTTTGACAACTCCTATTTCTATTTTTAGAGCCTAGACAATGTGAAACGGTTGTAGGAAAATCTTAAATGAATAAACCAAACAAGGTTGAGACACCTCATTTCCAACAAATGCAATTGTCAGGCTTAAAGTCAAACTCCCCCACATTTTCCAGCGTACTCGTGCCTACTGCAATCTGTCCCATCTTATGCCAAAAGGGGAAGCTCTAGAACATGGTAAGGACGTCCATCAAAGCATAACGGAAATCTGATTTTTGTTTTTATGCTAGCTTTCTCCTAGTCTGCTCCAAAATGGGAGTTTTGTTGAAATTTATAGTTACAGACCTGTTGTGGTAGATATGGATGCAAGAAAAATAAAATTGGTCTAGTGGAAAGCAAAGACTGTTTCAGAGCGAACGACATACAATCTATACATATTTTTATATGGAGGAAGGGCCAGAGGAGAAGAAATCAGTGGGTAAAATAAAGTGGGATTCTGCAACCAAAACTGAAATTTTTGTAAGAAAATGTTGTAAGTAGCCATTTGAAAGTGAGAGAATAGAGGAAAACATTCCTTAAAGTCGAGAGATCGAATCCAAGAATGTGCAATAAGAATAGGCTGATTCCAAGAAACCAATGAAAAGGAATATGACGGTTTACATATTCATCTACAAGCTATGGATTTGATGTGGAAGGCATAGTGAAGACATTCGAAGGAAAAAAATCAATGGACGAAGAAAGAGGGGTGATTCCTAAGGAGAGGAAGCCAACTACAAATCCTGTAATCCGTATTGCCAGTGCTTAAAACCGTAGATCGATGGCCTTTGACGGTTCATGCGTGAACGTCCTCTGCACGACAATCCTCACCTTCTAGATTTTTTTCTAATAATAGTGGTGTTACGTAGTTCTAGTGTTTATCGACTCAATCTCCATTACGAAGGGTCAATTTTTTTTAGGATGAGATCTGAGCGCTCTATATCTCAGCGATCTAATGAAACTACTTCTCAATCAACTATGGAGTCATCTCCAGGTACTGCTATAACTTTAGGATCAACTAACGAGGCCCAAAACCCATATACCATATCAATCCTAGCTACAGCTTCAGGAACCACTAACACACCCACGGCGAATGAGATGAAGAACCTCTTTGCAAATGTCAATATTGAAATCCAGGCTCATGATTTAATCATAGACATTGAACAACTATTGCAAGATGCTCATGAACAGGATAAGCCAAACACAAGTTAAAAATAACTTCCAACGCACAGATGTGCTATTCGTGGGGTTTTCTTATGTAAAGCGGTGCCACTTCTAGAAATTTATCGATGACCATATTGGAAAAATTGTCTAGACATATTTCTCACTTTCTGGCGGTGAAGAAAGAAAAATGATGGGAGGAATACTAAAAGATGTTGGTTAAATACATTGGGAAGTAGTAGGGCATGCAATCGTAGGGCATGTGTTGTCAAAATTTGAAAAGGTTTCGACCAATCATAGGGAATATTTACAACTTCTGCAATATATTCTTGATCTTGTTATTCTCACCCAACGTTGAAACTTTGTGGAGTGCGAATGAAACCACCTAGATTACATCTTACTCTACAGATGCTGGTATTATAAGGCATGGTCTCCTTACCTTATCTTTTATCATTATCGTATAATTTTGTTCTTCATTGCAATGTAATAGAAATAATAAACCATTGGATAAGTATATAATTGAGTATTTTAATTATAATGTTCATGTGAAACAATAAAACTCTACCGATCATCAACTATACGGTGTACAAATTGACCGTCAATTATGTCATTACCACAACCTTGTATGTACTAGACTCATAATATCAAAATTAGGTGTTCGTATCCATTTTTTTTTGGACGAGAGATAGATGAGTTAATGAAAACAACCATTTCATCTTCATTACAAAGTTAGAAGAAATCTTATTTTCCACATAATTACAAAACAACACTCTGACGAGCAGTAAAAGAGTCGACAAACGTCGTATGTGTTCCATGTTATGTATAGAGTCACATCTAGCATTAGTGCGAAATCATTTGACTATTTGCCCTCTCTTCACCGCCCCACTAGAGCCTGTTACTCCATTCACGCACGTCTAGGAAGTTGTTAAAATTGAAAAGTTGGGTTTCGTATCAACTTGTCATTTGAATCTGGATAATGAAATGCTTATCCACCTTCGCAAACCTCTTGTATTTTTACTAGAAAATTTCCTGGAACCTTCAAGTTTGGGGAAAAACACTCTTCTTGATAGTTTGGCAAAGGAATTTTGTAGGCCTCTTGTATTAGTTTGACTATGCTAAAATGGACCAATTATGACCCGGTGGCTCTAGAAAACTTGTTTCCATTTGAAAACCATTTGCTAGTTATATGTTTTGTCGACTCTAGTGAATTCTCCATATATAAGGGAACTTGTAGGAAGTTTCTCATTGCACATTCTTACATCAAACATTTATTTTGGATATGGTTTCGAGCCACGGAGCCAACTTTTGATCATCTTTCAACTAGGTCAATTATGACCGATGGCCTAAAACAAAGCGGCCACCAATCATAAATCGTTCGCCAGTTCTGAATTTTGGTAGTTTTTGTGAATTCTTGGTGTATAGGCAGACACATAAAAACTTACCCATGGTATGTTTTCTCCCCGGAAGACAAGATTTTAAATTTTTTTCTTACCTCTGAGCCTAAATTGAAGCGTTTTTACAACTAATAGGAAAATGTAACAAGAAAGTTGTAGGACCCTCGCGATTGCCAAACTATTATGGAAAGTTGTTGACACATGTAAATAACTCTTTGAAACTTTATCATGTGACTTGCTGTGTGAAATTGAACTTTTGGGAAAATAATGTTTCTCTCTCTTCCCTATTTCTTTCTCTTTCCTTGGTTAAAAGGAAAATGAAGTGAAGTAAGATGAAATAAATGTGTCTATAACCATCTTCTTTCAATAAAAAATATTATTAGTATGTAAATGATAAACAAAAATGTTATTTATGTGAGATCTAGGTGGATTCCATGCGGTGATTTATCATTGATTTCATGCTCACATGGTTTTCGCAGTATGCTGAGAAAGATGGTGAAAAGGCATGGTGTAATTCATGGTTTATTATTGCAATTTACATAGGTCATTATAGAAAGTATATGCTTATAATATATTGCCATGTTATAAAAATGTTTATATATGAAATTTGGTAATATGTATGGATGTTAGTTTTAGGGATACCTTGGGAAATGTGCATTTAATCATAGGTGTAATTTTAATTCATATTTACGTATGGTAAAAGGTTGTATATATACATGTTAAATAAATTTGAATTTAATATCTTGTAGGTACATTTTCCGGTGTGCAATAGATGATTATATAATTGGTGGGTTGCATTCGGTTTCCTTGAAAATATTATAAAGAAATAACAGATAACCTTAGTATAAAACTAGTTCTTATCTACCCCTTTTCGCAAGATATTTCTTAGCATATAAGAAATTGTAACAGTAGAATGAACTTAAACTCTTGTTAATGATCTCTTTATTTCCTCACGAGATAAATGTGTTACCTTGGTTACTAACAACATAACACCTTGGTCTTTCATGAAGGTTTTTAGCATAAATATTCCCTCTCACCTTAAACTCATATATAGTTGGGGTGTTGTTCCTTAGGTGTAATTGAAATTAAACAAAATCTTGGTTGATGAAGGTGTTAACTTACGGGTGGGAATGGTATATAACTCTTAGCAAATGAAATTGTATTTAAAATATGTTGACTTAAGAGAAGTGTAGAAAATGGAAATTTGGTCTCGTAACCCCATGTGTCTAGTTGACCTTTGAACCCTAGTGAGAGGCTCTAAAACAAAGGTACTAGGTGACACTCTTATGATTGATCTTGTGGTAGGATTTACATGATACATGTGGATGTCCTAGTTGTAGCATGCATTTAGCACTACTGTGTATACGAGAAAAGAAATGAGATGTCTCATGCTAGGTTACGCTCCTTGTAGTAGAAAATCAATTAATGAAATGTATGTGTTATTTTGTTTAAAATTGTTATAAAATAATGCTAATAATGCTACCATAGTGCGATGTAAGAGTAAATCATATAAGAGTAAAATGATATTTTAGGTTAGGAATAATGTCACTCTTGGATTGTTTATAACTCAATTAAACATTTCCATGTGATACAAAGAATATTAATTTTCATTTGGTGATTTCAAAGTTCGTGTAAAGAAAATATATAGAAATATAAATAAAATTTCTTGATGTGGAAATGTTCAATGGATTCAACAAGTTATTAAACTATATTAACTAGGTATTGTAATAAATATACCGTGATTGAATAATGTTTATGGGAAAAGGTATCTTGAATCTAAATCTCCCTTAAATCCTAGGATTTCTTTATTCACATCACATCGATTCACTTATATAGTAAGGGTAAAATTTAAACATTCAATGAAAATTTCAGAAGCATAAGCTTAACATGAGAAAGAGAGAATTAGGAACTCTGTATGCAATTTGAAATATGGAAAATAACTATGTAAGTTATGGAGATTGTTGTAAGGGATAAAAAGGAAAATTAAATTGTCAAACTATGAGTTGAATGTGAAATACATTTAATAATTTGTAGTTAGAAAAGAGAGAGAGGAAGATAAGATTATCCTCACATAATAATGTTCTTGGAATGTTAAATTTCATAACTAAGTTGTAATCATGGTAATGATGTGTTCTTGGTTTTCCCATCCTTGGGTCCCTTTCTTGTGGCTGGTCCATTGCTAACATTCGTTCATTGAATAAAGTGTGGCATCATCATGTATATGATGTTGTCATCATGTGTTTGTGTGAGTCAATGACTTATGTATTTGTCTTATGCATTGTTAAGTTTATCTATTTTGAGTCCTTGTAGTGTTGTGTAGTGAGCAAAGGTGCAAGTCAAAAAAAAATTATCCTCGAATTTTTACTCTTATATTTGTGTGTGTAAAATGTGGGAGTTACATTCGGTATCGAGTGAAGGTTCATGCTCTTGAACCTATGCGATGGATTGGAGTAGTGATGATGTTGCATTATGGTGGTGGATATTGGAACAATAATGTGATATATATTGTAATGTGAACAATGTTGTAATTTTGATATTATGAACACACAAGTTTTGCATGTCACTTAGTGCATATTTGTTATTATGTTGATGTGCTTATGATGAGAGTATTTGATTTCATTTTCTTGGATTCTATGAGCAGTTCACATGTGATGTACCACTTTGATTGTGTGTGAAAAAGAATGTTGTTTTGGATTTTAGAGTGTTGGAACATTTTTCCATTATGTGATATGAAGGTGTATAGATGTATTGCATGAAAAAATTGTTGTAAAGGGAATTGGATTATATTGTGGTGTTGTCACCATGCGGTGATGAATTGTGTGTGTCACCATGTTTTAATTGTAATTGACTATATGTTATAATGTTAGACATTGTGTTCCTCATACGTATAATTTGTGATGGTTCATGTCATGATTTAGGGGCATATGGAGAGCATATGATCCCTTTTGTAAATTCCTTGCACTTTGGGTGTATTATGTGGTAATGTGATGTATTGAACCATGTGAAAGTAGTGATTTTTATACCCTGTATATATACCATGTGTAAGATGCTATGGTTAATGTGTGTGAATCACCATTGTGTTAGTGATGTAGTTATGTGTTATGTTGTGAACCCTACACTAACCAATCGTAAGGGAATTCCATAAAAACGTATTTGTTTGGATTGATGAAAAGTGTACCATTGACTAGTCACTCGAGTCAAATACGAGATAGAAAGTGGAGTCTTACATAGGCTGAAAACCCACTTTAGTTTGTTTGGTATTTATGACACTTGCTCAACATGTGTCATGCATATTGTGTTTTGTGGACAACTTAGGCTCGGTAGATGGTGACGTGTACTACTTCCTCTCTCCCTATATGGTTATTGTATGGATTCAACCTAAGTATAGTTACGAGTATGTTGAGCCTTGTGGATGTGGGGGAGGGATGATTCAGATAGAGATGAGGATAATTGTATTATTTGATATTTTATTTTACGAGCCGAGGCTCATTGTCTAAGTGCCAAAAACACATTTAGTACCCCTTTGGTTGTCGTATGAGGCAACATAGTTATCGTAATGTGTTATTCCTAAATACGTATTTTATTCATAAATTGAAATTTTCCTCTTTTCTTGCAAGAAACAACAATTTTCTTGATTGATATGTTCTTATATGTTGGGCATTTTATTTGGTTGTTACACTAACATGCAAATTATTTCACTAACTATGGCTATTTGGCCATTTGTTTCGCTTAGATTTAAATTTTCTTTTTAGGTTTAATTTTTTTAAAGACTACCCAAAGGCTTGGGATTGTTGCCACTTGGCATTTGAAATGGATTTTTATGTTGGTTCTAATGTCGTAATGTGTTAGAATAGGGTCATGGGATTCACCATGGAGTGGTAGAACCTATGAAACCGCTTTGTTGTATAGTGGTACACCCTAAGGAGTTACAGGACAACAAGTGGGTTGTCGAACCATGAGTTATTATGTCTTTTGGGTTAGAGGTTTCTAGACTCTATGTGCCTAGGGCCATAGGGTGGCCGGCCTCTTTTGGGGAGCGAAAAGTTAAATCTATCTTTATTTTATCTCTTGGAAGGTATATGGAGATTTTTGTGATTCTTCGAGAGGTATATGTTGTTATTTTGTTATGCTTGGGAGGTGTGTATATGGCTGTATTGTGATGCTTTTAGATGTATGTGGAGTTGTTTTGTGACTCTTTGAGAAGCATACGGAGATGTTTTGTGATGCATTGGGAGGTATATGAAGTTGTTTTGTGATGATTTTGGAGATATATGGATATTGTTTCATGATGTCTTCGATGTGTGGAGTGGGTATAGTGAGTTATGTGTACTATTTTGAGTCTTGTTAGATATTATTATGTTTGAGGTTTAACATTCCCCTTGGTTGATATAGACTATTGGATATTGTCTTGGCGGTATGTTGGTATAGTAATTTTTTTTTGTGGTCATCGATACCGGTTGTATTTGTATCAGCGTGATAATTCTAGTTGTTAATGACATGTGTTTGCTAGATTTATGCCTATGTCATGAATGTTGGAAATTATTTGTTATGTGGACTACTTATTTGTCTTTCCATGGTGGAATTAAGGCCTTGTGATATGATTTATTCATGAAAGTATGTAGCAAGATGTTTCGTGGGTCGTTTGCTTTGTGTTTGGTTCTTGTGTTGCATCGTGATGTCAGTATCAAATGGGAACCCATGAAAAATACATAAACCAAAAGTCTAAAGAATTGAAATATTAAGAGCTTGAGTTTAGGAATACTATGAAGGAAAAATATTAAAGAAGTAATAATGTAAACTGAAACTTGTCAATCTTCACAAAACATTAAAATTTAAGATATTCCCAAAATGAGTATGTTTCCTTATGGTCGAGTTATACCGACAAGTTGTGTTAAATGACATGGGTCGAGTGTTAAATTTATGTCCTACCTATGCTACAAGCTTCGATATTGTGTCACATCAAGGACAATGCTCTTATAAGGAGAGGGAGATTTATTGCCCCATGAAAAATTTAGTATAAAACATTAAATAATTAAATGGAATATGTGTGATAAGAGTATGAGACGACGTGTTGGAGTGTGAAATGGGGTTGTCCAAGTATTATGGTATGGGGTGCTTTTCCAACAAAACAAGGATAATGACACGGTTTCTGACTTTTCGGACTTAATATTTCCTTTCATAATGATTCAAGAACATTGTCTAGGATTTGAGACATTTACCATGGTTAAAAACATTATATTAATATTGTAAATTTAGTAGAGTTTTGATAGTTGCGCAAGATAGGTGATATGTCCGATTGAATTCAATTGTCGGGCTTAAAGTCAAACTCCTCCACATTTGCCAACGTACTCATGCCTACTCTACAACCTCTCCCATCCTACACCAAAAGGGGCAAGCTATGGAACATGGTAAGGATGTCCATTAAAGCATAATGGAAATCTAATTTATTTTTATTTTTCTATCTTTCTTGAGTCATCCCAAAATGGGATTTTTCGAATTTATAGTTACATACATGCCCTGGTAGATATAGATAAAAAAACATGGTCTAGTGTATAGAAAACACATTTTGAGTGAATGCATAAAATTTATACATATTTTTAGATGGAGGAAGGGCTAGATAAGAAGAAATTAGTGGCAAAATTAAAGTGGGATTCTGCAACAAAAATGACATTTTGTAAGAGAATGTTGTAAAAATCATCCTTTTAAAAGTAGGACAATAGATGAAAGCATATCTTGAACTCGAGAGATCAAATCCCACTTTACTAAATCGAAAGAAAAATTGGGAGAATGTGTAATAAGAATAAGCCAATTCTAAGAAACCAAAGAAAAGGAAATTGATGGTTTATATATTCATTTGTAAACTATGCATATGATGTGCCAAACGTTGTGAAGGAATTCAAAGGAAAAAATCATCGAGCGAAGAAAGAGGGGTGATTCCTAGGGAGAAGAGGCCAACTACAAAGCATGTGATGCATATTGGAAGTAGATAAAACTATAGATTGATGGCATCGATAGTTCATGCATCAACTTCCTTTGTGAAAAAATACTCACCTTACATACTTTTTTATAAAAATAGTGGTGTTGCACAGTTCTAGTGTTTATCAAATCAATCAACATTACGATGGGTTGGTAAGTTTTTAGGATGAGATCTAGGCACTCTAGATCTCTGTGACCTAATAAAAATACTTCTAAATCAGATGTGGAGTCATCTCTAGCTACTTCTAAACCTTCAGGATCAGCTAACGAGGCCAAAAACCCATCTACCATGTCATCTCAAGCTACGACTTCAGGATCCACTAAATCACCCATGAAAAATGAGATGAAGAGCCTATTTTCAACTGTTGATATTTAAATCCAAGCTCATGATTTTATCATAGACATTAAGAAACTATTCCAAGATTCTCATGCACGGGATAAGTAAAACACAAGTTCACAAAAAAATTCCAATGCACAAAAGTGACATGCATGGGGTTCTCTTATATAAAGTGGTGCCACTTATAAGAAATTTATCAATGACCACATTGGAAAAATTGTCTAGAAATATTCCTTTATTTCCAGCGGTGAAGCAAGAAAAATGATGGGAGGAATACTAAAAGATGTTGGTCAAATATATTGGCGATTCACTGGGGCTCGCGATTATAGGGTATGTGTTGTCAAAATTTGAAAAGGTTTCGGAAAATTGGAGGAAATGTTTGCAACTTCTGCAATCTAGTATCGATCTTCTTATTCTCATCTAACTTTGAAGCCTTGTGGAGTGCAAGTGATACCACATATATTACTCTTACTCTAAGGATGTTGGTATTACTAGGCATGGTCTCCTTACCTTATTCTTTATCATTATCGTATAATTTCTTTCTTCATTACAATGTAATTGAAATAACAAACCGTTGGATAAGAATACAAATGATTATTTTAATTATAATGTTTTTGTCAAACCAAAAAAATCTACTTGGTCATCAATGCTACTGTTTACAAATTGACGGTCAACCATGTTGTTACCACAATTTTGTATGTAATAGAATCACGGTATCAAAATTATGTGCTCACATCCACTAGTTTTTGGGAGAGAGCTAGATGAGTTCTTGAAAACAACCATTTTATATTCATTACAAAGTTAGAAAAAATGGTATTTTCAAGAGACTTACAAAACAACACTTTAAGCCCATAAAAGAGTTGAAAAATATCGTATGTGTTCCTGTTATGTAGAGAGTCACATCTAGCTCTAGCACAACCTCGTTTGTCTTTTTGTGCTCTCTTCATTGCCCCACTAGGATCCCTGTTACTTCATTTTTCACTTCTAGGAAGTTGTTAAAATTGATAAGTTGGGTTTCATATCATCTTGTCGTTTGAATCCTTGACAATGAAATGCTTATCTACCTTTGCAAACCTATAGTATTTTTCTAGACAATTTCGTCGAACCTTGATTTGGCAAAAACACTCTTCTTGATAGTTTCCAAAGGAATGTTTTAGGCCTCAGTCATAGTTTCACTATGTTAAACTAGACCAATTATGACTGGTGGCTCCAGAAAACCTATCGCCATTTGAAAACCGTTTTCTAGTTCTTTGTTGCGAAGATTCTTTGATCGGTTTAAGTGAATTATCCATATATATGGGAACTTGTAGGAAGATGCTTGTTGTGTGTTCTTCGATCGAAATTCCATTTTGGACGTGGTTTTCTAAGCCCTCGAGCTAGCTTTTGATCATTTTTCAATTAGTTCAATTACATCGATGGCCTAAAAAAACAGGCAACCAATCGTAAACCGTTTTCCATTTCTAAAATACACCAGTTCTGTGAATTTTTGGTGTATAGGAGGACATGTAGAAACTTACCCATGGTATGTTTTCTCACCAGAAGACAACATTTTAAAGTGGTTTCTTAGCCTCCAAGCCTAAATTGAATGTTTTTACAAATTTAGCGGTAAAACGTAAAAATAATGTTGTGGGACCCTGTTGGATTTCCAAACCAATGTGGAAACTTTTTGACACTTGTAAATAACTATTTGAAACTCTATCATGTGACTTGTTGTGTGAAATTGAACTTTTGGAAAAATAGTGTTTCTCTCTCTTCCCTATTTCTTTCTCTCTCCTTGGTTAAAAATAAAATGAAGTGAAGTGAAATGAAATAAATATGTGTCTCTAACCCTCTCCTTTCGAATGAAAATTATTATTAGTATGTAAATGGAAACCAAAAATGTTAATTATGTTAGATCTAGGTGGATTCCATGCCAACAATTTATCACCGATTTCATGCCACATGGTTTTCAATGTGCAATAGATGATTAAATAATTGGTGGGTTGCATTTGGTTTCCTTAAAAATATTATGAAGAAATACAGACAACCTTAGTCTACAACTAGTTCTTATCTACCACTTTTCGCATGATATTTCTTAGTATATAAGAAATTATAAGCGTAGAATGAAATTAAACTCTTGTTAATGATCTATTTAGTTCCTCATGGATAAATGTGTTAGCTTAGTTCTCGACAACATAACACCTTGGTATTTCATGAACTTTTTAGCATAAATATTCCCTCTCACCTTAAAATCATATATAGTTGGGGTGTAGTTCCTTAGGTGCAATTAGAATAAAACCAAACCTTGGCTGATTAAGGGATTAACTTATGAGTGGTAATTGTACATAAATATTAACAAATTAAATTGTATTTAAAATATGTTTACTTAAGACAAGTGTAGAAACTAGAAATTTGGTCTCGTAACCCCATATGCCTAGTTTACCTTCGAACCCTACCAAGAGGCCCAAAAACAAAAAAGGTACTTGTTGATACGTAATCACAACACCCTTGAATGTTTGAAACTCGATGGGTTGAAGCTGTCAATGTGATTGCATAACATGGAGCTTTAACTAAAGTGTGGGACTTTGCAATCGAAAAGATCTCTAGATTAAGGCGGGTTCTTATTCCTATATTCGATGCACATATTCAAATTGTAGAGGATCTACTCTAAAACCTACTCTAACGAGCCAATGAGATAGGGTTAAGAATATTAAAATAAATTAAACCTAAACTATCGAGGTGATGCACCAAAGGAATGTTGAATAACTCATCTCGCATGCAAATGAATGTTAAACAAGACTAAATGGGATGAACACCAACATAGATCAATTTCTTATCACTAATACATTGACCATTGAACACGGACCATCAAATATGAAACACAATAACTATGCACATATAACAAAGATTGCAATGAGAGATCGGATGAAAGGAACAAAAAACAAGAGAGGGTTTAAACTCATCCAAAACATTCCATTATTGCTCCACAAATTTGATACAATGCATTGCAATGGCCCAAGAGGCACAAGCTTACATTACAACTTGAATGAGAGGTTTGAACTCAAAAATTCACTTGTAAACAAGAGAAGAATGGAGGGTTTAAAGAAAAATTATCCCCACCCTAGAAGAATGCCCCTCGTTAAAATATATATGAATAATGAGGGAAAGGAGAGAGGAATTTGAAATCTTACTTCCACCACCCTAAAAGGCATTATAATAACCTCGCAACAATGATGGGTGCCACCGTAAACCCATGTTTCCATGTAATTTTCCTTGTTAGAGAAGAAAAGAAGCCCATACTTCATCATTGTGGTAGGTGAGAAATCTGGAACATCCTATAAAGTGGCAGACTGTATTTCTTCATTTTGAATAACTTAGAGATTTCTAAAAAGTCATTGTTATCCAAAATTAACCCCTCAAGGTAATTTTCATAACCTGCATCATTTCTTTAGGATTGAGTGAGTAGAAATAGTCCAAGGCCCAAAAATCAAGTTTTCGAATTCCTTTTGGTTTCTCTCTAACTCCCCCATCCAAGGAAAAAATATGAGAAGTTAGAAAAATTTGAGAAAATATGAAAAATGGCCTCAGATAATGTATTACGTGTGGATGCGAGATTTGTGTCCCATACAACACAAGTTTATGTAGGACATCCGAGATCAGGAAAGCTGAAATGATGGTAGAAGGTTCAAATCAGAAACATCAGATATTTTTTCACGCTGCGTCTGTGGGATGTCGGGACAATTGGGACCTACAAACCTGATTTTCCTAAAATGGCCGAAAGTAGGAGTCGGAGAAGCCAGGTGAAAATTTCCCATACTGCACATGAAACGTCAGGATGTACGTGACCCACATGGCCAAAATCACTGATTTCCAAAGTGGGTCAAGAGACATGCAGAGGAAGTGGTGATCAACGGGCCTGACGGCCCGGATCAATGGTGGGACACATGGTACATCTAAACCTGAAATAGCTGCACTGAGAGGGAATCGGTAAAAGTGGAAAAAAGAGGCCTGGATGGTCTAAGTACGCATGGGACACGAGTTCCCGAAAATTTGATTTTGCTGAAAATACTATAGAGGGAGGCTTACAGGTGGATCAGAAATTTGTTTCTGGGACAACAAGAACACCAAGAACTGAAATAACCAATATAGCTACGTACAAAGGAAAACTCAATGCCCGACCCTCCCGAATTCAAATGGCCATAACTTTTGACCCAGGCTCCAATTTTCATGAAATTTGACTTTCTAGAATGAGCACAATGTCTACGAAATTTTAGTGAGGGTATCCTTGTTAGAATTAATGAAACATCCTCAACTCCAGTCAATTATATGCTCATTCTGTTAAATGCAAGAGGCGTTTAGCAAACCCAAAATAGTTTTCCGCACTCAAAAGACCATAAATTTTGCATTTCTCAACAAAAATTTACAAATTTGGTACCATTGGAATCATGGCTATGAGCTTGATACACAGAAATCAAGAAATATGAAATTTGATGAGGATTAAATGGTGAAGTTTTAGTAAATGTGCCCAATCTAGAATAATAATTTTAGTGGTGATTGGGATGCATTCAATTAAGCATGGGCTGACATATTTCACTATTGCAAGTCATGGGATAGTATGGGGGGCCTTTTACAAGAAACATAAAATCATTTTAGTTCATTTATGACTTATTTCAAGTGGTGGGAAGTCGTATTTCAAGAATTTAAATACTCCTTCTGTCTCTCTCTCTCTTTCACAATAGCAAGAATACAAAATTCTTCTTCTAGATTACACTCCCCTATCTAGACAGATAGATATATGGTTGGTGATAGCCTACTATAGCTGGGCTTTAGAAAAGCTGTTGGCGTGAGGGGAGGTAGATCTCCTTATGTCATATGGATTCTAAACATTCCAATCGGTCTATGGCTTACTTAAGCTCAAATCAAGGATCCGTCCATAGATATCAAGGGCCGGCACAATATGAGGCGGGGTGGCCATTGGATTAGTAGGTATAGAATTGTCAGGTTTTTTTTAGAAAAAATCTATCAAAATTGTTTTTGAAGCCAATGTGCTCCAGGACCTTGTAGTGGACAACCCGCATGGTGATCCAGGACCTTATTTTGTAATAGATTGGATTGTGCATATCAATGAAAGCAATAGATACAAGTTTGTGGATTTCTCTTCCCCTATTGTGTTTGTTTGCATTCCTCTTTCCCCTTCAATCTCATTGCATATATATTGTGTCTATCTTATGTTGTTGCAAGGATTCATTATCATTATGTGTGTATGAAATATTGTTGTGAATGTAGTTGCTAGATTGTGGAGAACTATTATCACCCCTTCTAGTATGCACTTTGCTTCTATTTTTCACACATTGGAATACTATTCTCACACCCTCATTTTCTGGTGTATCACCACTTTAGTGTAGGATTTGTTTTCATGCACTCTCTCTCCCTAGTCCCTTGGAAAGTTAGATTAGGATTAGATAGTTTTTCTTGCATTAGAGTAGATTATGGCAAGTAGTTTAGGAGCAAAAACCAGCTTTCTCTTTAAGTCTATCTCAAGTAGCAAATCCCACAACTTGGAGAAAGTACCCATGTTATCGAATCACAATGTGAGCTCAAGAACACACACTCGTGAAAACCATAGGCTGTTGTGATTTGGTGATAATAGTCCTTTGTTGTGCAAATCCAAGCTCTCAGTCAAAAGTTATGGAAATCTGAAGATTGGGGTGCCATACTACATTAATGATGAGTGGTTGGCTCTGTTTCTTTAGACTCTAAAATTCCTTGCAACCTCCAAAACCTGAAATTTTGGACTTTTAGAAATTTGGCCTTAGAGTTTGAATTTACTATTCATTTTCTAATTCTATTGGGATTTCCAAAACTACGAACATGAACCTTGAAACCCCGATGTCTAAAATTCAGACTTTGGGTTTCAAACCTTGTACCTTTCGAAACTTTTATACTATTTATCTGCTTGATCCTATCGAGACCTTTGAAAATATGAACCCCAAACCTTCGAAAACCTGACTTCTGAAAGTCTAAAATAGGGACATCCAAAAGTCCAAAAATCCCCACCGCGTTGACTTCGAAACCAAGGTTGACTTCTGAAATCTAAAATTTCAAATTTCAAACTTTTGGGATTTTGGGCATTTGGTTGCTTTTTTCTGTTTTTTCATCAATCACTCTAAATCTCCAAATTCCACACATTGGAACCTCTGAAATATGAAATTCACACTTTGTATTTTAGACTCCAATTCATGGCGTTGTTGACCTTGAAAATCCCAAGCCTTTACAGACTTCAGGATTTTGGGCCTTTTTCTTGTTTATTATTATTGTGCCTACCTTTGAAAGGCTCCACCTATGAAATCCAAAATTTAGACTTCAAAAAGTTTCCTTTTCTCAAATTCTCTACAATGCTTAACACACTTTAACCATATTCGACTAAACTTGGAATGCAATCTCCCATGACTAAATCAACCCCATTTTCTTAGTGCACAACTTCACATTTGTTCGGATTTTGCCTAAGGGGAAAAATTGGATTATAGTACTAGGTGACACTCTTATGATTGATCTCATGGTGGGATTTAAATGACACAACTAGATGTCTTGGTTATAGTATATGTTTAACACTGCTATGTATAAGAGAAATTAAATAGGATTTCATGTGCTAGGTTAAACTCCTTGTAGTAGCAAATCCATTCTTGAAAGATATATGTTATTTTGTTTACAATTGTTATAAAACAATGCTATTAATGAGACTATAGTGTGATGTAAGAGTAGATCATATAAGAGTAAAATGAGATTTGAGGTTAGGAATAATATCATTCTTGGATTCCTTATAACTCAATTAAACATTTCCATGTGATATAAAGAATATGAATTTTCCTTGGTGAGTTCAAAGTTCCAGAAAACAAAAAATATATATAAATCTAAATAAAATTTCCTAATGTGGAAATGTTAAATGTATTCAAAAAGTTATTAAACTATATTAACTAGGGTATTGAAATAAATATACCGTAAACTAATAATGTTTATTGGAAAAAGGTACCTTGAATTTAAATATCCCTTAAATCCTAATATTTCTTTCTTCACATCACATCAGATTCACTTATATAGTAAGGGTAAAATTTAAACATTGAATGAACATTTGAGAAGTATAAGCTTACCATAAGAAAGAGAGAATTAGGAACTTTGTATGTAATTTGAAATATGGCAAATAATTATGTAAGTTATGGAGATTGTCGTACTATATAAAGAGCCAACTTTAATGGTCATTTGTGAGTTGAATGTGAAATGAATTTAAAAATTTGTAGGTAAAAGAGAGGGATAAGATAAAATTATCCTTGCATAATAATGTTATTGGAATGTAAAATATCATAACTAAGTTGTAATCATGGTAATGATGTGTTCTGGGTTTTCCCATCCTTGGGTCCTTTTCTTTTAGTTGGTTCATTGCTAGCATTCATTCATTGGAGAAAGTGTGGCATCGACATGTATATGGTTTTTTCATGTGTCTATGTGAGTCAATGACTTATGTAAGTGTCTTATGAATTGTTAAGTTTCTCTACTTAGAGCCCTTTGGTGTTGTGTAGTGAGCAATGTAAGTCAAAAAATATTATCCTAGTATTTTTACTATTGTATTTGTGTGTGTAAAATGTGGGCATTACAAAAATAGTTTTTCTACCTTTTAAGGA
Source organism: Taxus wallichiana var. yunnanensis (assembly GCA_018340775.1). Classification (NCBI taxonomy): domain Eukaryota; kingdom Viridiplantae; phylum Streptophyta; class Pinopsida; order Cupressales; family Taxaceae; genus Taxus; species Taxus wallichiana. The sequence continues at coordinate 111,224,375 of CM031236.1, read as the reverse complement.
AGAGGGAAGGCTGAAACTATGCTTTCTACAAAAGAATTTGTGAAGGAGGTAAAGAAAACTTGGTTTAGCATTTCCCACAGTAAAAGCCAAGTTAATATTGTAAATTTAGCAGAGTTTGGATAGTTGTGCAAAGCAGATGAATTGTCTAAGAAAATGCTGATAGGAAATTAAGAGTAACGGAACAACTTCCTACGCTAATCTTTAAGGAGAGATATTATGAAAAACTTTCAACATAGTAAAACAGTTACAAAAATATCAACAACATATTCATAACAAAAACAAAAACACCAGATATACGTGGGGAAAATCCTTTCGGATAAAAAACCCCACACTCCAAAAGCCCACTCAATGTATTTCAAATCTAATAACAAGATTACACATACACTTGCAGAGAAAGTTTCTTACAAGAGTATCGCGAAAACAATTCTAGGAGGATTAAAACTCACTACTCCAATTGCTTCTCCAAGCCTTCAATTTATAGACCTCCAGTTATACAAGAAACAATCTATGATTTACAAAACTAGGTGCCAAACCTCTCATGAGGTGGATAGCATTAAAGAGCAAGATTTTGGTCTAAAAATAGGCTCCCACGTCCACAATATTCTCCCTATTTTTGACCCTCATAAATGTCATAAAATCTGTCATAATATTTCTAAAAATAGCCCTTACATGATATACTATCATATGGGAATCTTTTGAAAACTCCTATTTCTATTTTTAGAGCCTAGACATTGTGAAACGGTTGTAGGAAAATCTCAAATTAATAAACCAAAAAGGTTGAGACACCTCATTTCCAATAATCTCCCACTTGTCGAATACCTTGCGAGGGCCAAGGGAAAGATACCATCATGGATCAATTTCTAGGGGCTGAGAGGCCCATAGAATCGGAACACCACTTGAATTTTGTTGTCCTCACGGGATTAGTTAATGCATCTACAACATTCGCAATCTGTCTCTACCTTTTCTAGCCTCACCCTTCCATCCTCGACCATATCTCTCACGAAGTGATACTGAACATCAATGTGTTTTGTCCTAGCATGAAAAGTCAGGTTTTTTGCAAGGCAAATTGCGCTCTGACTATCACAGTATATTGTAACTACACCCTATTTTAATCCAATATCTGAACACAAATGCTTCAGCGAAATGGCTTCTTTACAAGCATGAGTAGCTGCCATATACTCCGCCTCGATGGACAAAGTGACCATAGCCTGTCGCTTTCTCATCCAACTAATTGCACCACCATTAAGAGTAAACACATATGCACTAGTGGATCTTCTGCTATCGACATCACCAGCCCAATCTGAATCCACAAAACCATGAATACGTAGGGAATGTTGATCCGCTCTTCCATGAAAACATATAGAGTACTCGATGTACCCCACAAATTTCTTAAGACCCTCTTAACTGCATCCCAATGCACTCTTCCAGATTAGACATAAAACGAGAAAGAACTCCCATTACTTGGGAAATGTCTGGTATTGTATAGACCATAGCATACATTAAGCTTCCAACTGCACTCTGGTAAGGTACTTTGCTCATTTCTTCCATCTCCGATGGGGATGAAGGACATTGTGAAATGGAGAGCTTTGTTCCCAAAGTAACAGGAACACAAAGTGGTTTACAATTTTGCATGTTGAACCTTTGCAAAATAGAACAAACATACTTACTCTGGCCAAGCCATAGCTTTCTCTTCTCACGATCTCTTCTAATCTCCATCCCATGTATGTGTTTTGCTACACCAAGATCTTTCATTTCAAATTTTGCAGAGCGCTGAGATTTCAATTCTGCAATCAAACGTTTTCCTTTCCCAATAAACAACATGTCATCAACATATAAAGTAATTAGTAGGAAACAATCACCATCAGATTTAAAATATACACAATGATCAGTTCTAGACCACACAAACCCAAAACTCAACAAATATGAATCAAACTTCTAGTACCACATCCTAGGACTTTGTTTAAGGCCATATAGGGATTTATTTAACTTACAAACCATCTTGCTTTTACCTTTCACCATGTAGTGCTCTGGCTGTGTCATATAGATTTCTTCCTCCAAATCACCATGAAGGAAAGTAGTTTTCACATCCATTTGTTCAACCTCTAGGTCATAAGCTGTGGCAATAGATAATAAAAACCGAATGGATGTCATTTTAGCAACAGGAGAGAATATCTCACCATAATCAATACCCTCAACTTGAGAGTAACCCTTCGCAACCAACCGTGCTTTATACTTTTCAACATTTCCATCTGAACCAATCTTTTTCTTAAACACCCATTTACATCCAACAGGTTTCGACCTTCAGGAAATGGTACAAGGTCCCATGTATCATTCTTTTTAAGGGCTGCCATCTCTTCATCCATGGCTATTTGCAGGACTTTGCATCATTCATACCCAAAGCCTCTTGTACAGATCTCGGTTCATCAATGTTAGTACTCAAAGAAAATATACACTTCTAATCATCAGAAGAATACCCATACCTTTTAGGTGGTTGCCTTTGCCTTGTAGACTTTCGAACAAGTTGAGGTGGAGATTCTTCCACTTCTTCCTCTTCTTCTTCCTCTTCTTAAGATTCAGAGCTTGGTGAGCTCTCCTCAACTTCTTGTCTATTTTGGGGTCTCGATTCAAATTTCTCAGGTGTAGAAGGAAGTTGAACCACATCCTTTTTTGTTCATTTTCTTTATGTTGTTCTGGCTGAAAATTAACAGGGGAAGATTTAATCTCTCTAAAAATAACACTTCTAGAGTATATTACCTTTTGTGCAATAGGATCCCAAAGCTTGTATCCTTTCACACCATAGCCATATCCGATGAAGATACATTTGATAACCTTAGAATCCAACTTTGTTCTCTTCTCCTTAGGCACATGTGCATATGCCTCACAACCAAAAAAATCTCAGATGTCTAATTGAAGGCTTTTTCCCGACCATGCCTCCATTGGCGTTTTATCAACAAGCGCTGATGTAGGAGATATATTTATCAAATAGCAAGCAGTGGTAACAACTTCAGCCCAAAACCTCTTTTCTAGACCAGCTCCAATCAACATGCTCCTAGCCTTCTCCATCAACGTTCTATTCATTCTTTCTGCAACTCCATTCTACTCCGGAGAATACAAAGTTGTCTTTTGTCTTTTAATCCCGCAATCTGTACAAAATATGTCAAAGTCTAGTAAAGTACTCACCACCATTATCAGATCTCAAACACTTAATTTTCTTCCCAGTTTGAGTTTCAACCATAGCCTTAAATTCCTTGAAATGACTAAAAACTTCAAATTTACTTTTAAAAATATACCCATGTTCTCCTACTAAAATCATCAATGAAAGTAACATAGTAAACTGATTTAGCAATAGAAGCAACTTTAACAGGACCAAATACATCCGAATGGATTAGATCCAAGATACATGAAGACTTATGAGTAGACAAGTAAAACTGAATGCGGTTCTGTTTGCCATAAATACAATGTTCACAGAAATCAAACTCCAGATTGCAATCATTCAACCCCTCAATGAGGTTCTTATTTTTCAGGGATTTTAAACCCTTCTCTCCAATGTGGCCAAGCCTTTGGTGCCATAACATGGTCTTCTCTGTAGGTAATTTTGATTCGGTAGACAGAGCACCCTTGGGTACCCAGAAGCCACGACCATCCGTAGAGGAGGAAACCCTCTCCTTTTCGGTGAAGTAGTTCTTGGCTTAGTTTTATCGAAGTGCTATTACACTCAACCGTGCATGCATCAAGTTGGTATAATGTACTAATCTACTTCCTCTTGCTATCACCATAGCACCTCTCACCATTTTCACACCTGCTTCAAAAAATTGTACATGCATCCCTCCATCTATTAGCTTGCTAATAGATAATAAATTTCTTGCTACTCTTGGGATATACAAGACACCATCAAATATTCTAGTTCTACCATTAGAAAATTTCACTTGAATACTACCACGACCAGCAATTTCAAGGAAAGAAATCACCCAAATACACCTTACCACCATCATAGTTTTCATACTTACTAAATGAATTTTTGTTAGGAGTCACGTGGAAAGATGCACCTGAGTCTATCAACCATGCATTATCACTTGCACGAGTGGCCAAAGCTGCAATAAAGGCATCTCCATCTTCTTTTCGGACTCAGAATCAGAATCATACTTCTTCTTCTTCTTTTTCTTTTTCTTTTCTTCTTTGCATTCCCTTCGGAAGTGTCTAGATTTGCCACAGTTCCAGCATATCGCCTTGGACTTACCAGGGGATTTTGATCTCCCCTTATTCTTGGAATGGCCACGCTTCTTCTCATCTTTTCCTCGTTCTTTTTTCTTCCTCGAACACTCAAAGCCTCTTTGGCGTTCAGAGAGACCTTCCTTCTCATCTCTTCGGAGAGTAGAGAACCAACAACATCCTCCATCTTCAGAGTGACTGAAGTGCTCCCAATGGCCATGACTAGGCTGTCCCATGAGTCTGGCAGCGAAACCAACAACATTTGGCACCTTTCTTCTTCATCCATTTTAACCCCAACCGAGCTCAACTGAGTCACCAACATATTGAATGTTTCAGGATCTTTGAGATATTTGTCCAAGCTTCTTCCATTCTCAAGGAAAACAACTTCTTCCTCAAGAAAATCTTATTTACTAGAGACTTAGCTTGGTATATCTCACCCAACTTTTTCCAAAGCTTCTCCGAAGTGGATTCATCATGGACATTTATCAGGATAGAATCTACAAAACATAGTCTAATAAGACCTTTAACTTTTCTATCCATTACATCATATTGTGCAGCCAAAACTAGATCCGTAGGACTATAGACTTTCTCATCCACCGCATCCCATAGATCTTGATCAACCAATGGATCTTCCATCTTTAGCTTCCACATTTAAAAGTTTGTGCCACAAAACTTCTCTATGTCAATCCTCCTAGATGTGCTCGCCATTTGAAAAATATCTACAACCAGATAACAAAGTATTCTCTGCACAAGCTCCCACTCAAACCCGGATTAGCACAAAAACCCAACAACCCACAACTGAAACCAAAGGTGATCAGGCTCTGATACCACTTGATAGGAAATTAAGAGTAGTGAAACAACTTCCTATGTTAATCTTTAAGGAGAGATATTATGCAAAAGTTTTAACATAGTAAAACGATTAGAAATATCAAGCAACATATTCATAACAAAAACACAAACACCAGATATACATGGGGAAAATCCTTTTGGATAAAAATCCCACACTCAAAAGCCCACTCAATGTATTTCAAATATAATAACAAGATTACATACACTTACAGAGCAAGTTTCTTATAGGAGTATCACTAGAAACAATTTTAGGAGGATTAAAACTCACTACTCCAATGCTTCTCCAAGCCTTCAATTTATAGAGCTTCGGTTATACAAGAAACCATCTATGGTTTACAAAACCATGTGCCAAACCTCTCATGAGGTGGATAGCATTAAAGAGAAAGATTTTGGTCTAAAAATAGGCTCCCACGTCCACAATATTCTCCCTATTTTTGATCCTCATAAATGTCATAAAATCTGTCATAATATCTCTAAAATAGCCCTTCCATGATATACTATCATATGAGAATCTTTTGACAACTCCTATTTCTATTTTTAGAGCCTAGACAATGTGAAATGGTTGTAGGAAAATCTTAAATGAATAAACCAAACAAGGTTGAGACACCTCATTTCCAACAAATGCAATTGTCGGGCTTAAAGTCAAACTCCCCCACATTTTCCAGCGTACTCGTGCCTACTGCAATCTCTCCCAACTTATGCCAAAAGGGGGAAGCTCTAGAACATGGTAAGGACGTCCATCAAACAATAATGGAAATCTGATTTTTGTTTTTTATGAGAGCTTTCTCCTAGTCTGCTCCAAAATGGGAGTTTTGTTGAAATTTATAGTTACAGACCTGTTGTGGTAGATATGGATGCAAGAAAATAAAATTGGTCTAGTGGAAAGCAAAGACTGTTTGAGAGCGAATGACATACAATCTATACATATTTTTATATGGAGGAAGGGCCAGAAGAGAAGAAATCAGTGGGTAAAATAAAGTGGGATTCTGCAACCAAAATTGAAATTTTTGTAAGAAAATGTTGTAAGTAGCCATTTGAAAGTGAGAGAATAGAGGAAAACATTCCTTAAAGTCGAGAGATCGAATCCAAGAATGTGCAATAAGAATAGGCTGATTCCAAGAAACCAATGAAAAGGAATATGACGGTTTACATATTCATCTACAAGCTATGGATTTGATGTGGAAGGCATAGTGAAGGCATTCGAAGGAAAAAATCAATGGACAAAGAAAGAGGGGTGATTCCTAAGGAGAGGAAGCCAACTACAAATCCTGTAATCCGTATTGCCAGTGCTTAAAACCGTAGATCGATGGCCTTTGACGGTTCATGCATGAACGTCCTCTACACGACAATCCTCAACTTCTATATTTTTTCTAATAATAGTGGTGTTACGTAGTTCTAGTGTTTATCGACTCAATCTCCATTACGAAGGGTCAACTTTTTTAGGATGAGATCTGAGCGCTCTATATCTAGGCGATCTAATGAAACTACTTCTCAATCAACCATGGAGTCATCTCCAGGTACTGCTATAACTTTAGGATCAACTAACGAGGCCCAAAACCCATATACCATATCAATCCTAGCTACAGCTTCAGGAACCACTAACACACCCACGGCGAATGAGATGAAGAACCTCTTTGCAAATGTCAATATTGAAATCCAGGCTCATGATTTAATCATAGACATTGAACAACTATTGCAAGATGCTCATGAATAGGATAAGCCAAACACAAGTTAAAAAATAACTTCCAACGCACAGATGTGCTATGCGTGGGGCTTTCTTATGTAAAGTAGTGCCACTTCTAGAAATTTATCGATGACCATATTGGAAAAATTGTCTAGAGATATTTCTCTCTTTCTGGCGGTGAAGAAAGAAAAATGATGGGAGGAATACTAAAACATGTTGGTTAAATACATTGGGAAGTAGTAGGGCATGCAATCGTAGGGCATGTGTTGTCAAAATTTGAAAAGGTTTCGACCAATCATAGGGAATATTTACAACTTCTGTAATATATTCTTGATCTTGTTATTCTCACTCAACGTTGAAACCTTGTGGAGTGCGAATGAAACCACCTAGATTACATCTTACTCTACAGATGCTGGTATTATAAGGCATGGTCTCCTTACCCTATCTTTTATCATTATCGTATAATTTTGTTCTTCATTGCAATGTAATAGAAATAATAAACCATTGTATAAGTATATAATTGAGTATTTTAATTATAATGTTCATGTGAAACAATAAAACTCTACCGATCATCAACTATACCGAGTGTACAAATTGACCATTAATTATGTCATTACCACAACCTTGTATGTACTAGACTCATGATATCAAAATTAGGTTCTCGTATCCATTTGTTTTTGGACGAGAGATAGATGAGTTAATGAAAACAACCATTTCATCTTCATTACAAAGTTAGAAAAAATCTTATTTTCCACAGAATTACAAAACAACACTCGAGCCCATAAAAGAGTCGACAAACGTCGTATGTGTTCCATGTTATGTATAGAGTCACATCTAGCATTAGTGCGAAATCATTTAACTATTTTCCCTCTCTTCACCGCCCCACTAGGAGCCTTGTTACTCCATTTTGCACGTCTAGGAAGTTGTTAAAATTGAAAAGTTGGGTTTCGTATCAACTTGTCATTTGAATCCTGGATAATGAAATGCTTATCCACATTCGCAAACCTCTTGTATTTTTCTAGAAAATTTCCTTGAACCTTTAGTTTGGGGAAAAACACTCTTCTTGATAGTTGGCAAAGGAATTTTGTAGGCCTCTTATATTAGTTTGACTATGCTAAAATGGACCAATTATGACCGGTGGCTCTAGAAAACTTGTTTCCATTTGAAAACCATTTGCTAGTTATATGTTTTGTCGACTCTAGTGAATTCTCCATATATAAGGGAATTGTAGGAAGTTTCTCATTGCACATTCTTACATCAAACATTTATTTTGGATATGGTTTCGAGCCTGGAGCCAACTTTTGATCATCTTTCAACTAGGTCAATTATGACCGATGGCCTAAAACAAAAGCGCCACCAATCATAAATCGTTTGCCAGTTCTGAATTTTGGTAGTTCTTGTGAATTCTTGGTGTATAGGCAGACACATAAAAACTTACCCATGGTATGTTTTCTCTCCGGAAGACAAGATTTTAAATTTGTTTCTTACCTCGAGCCTAAATTGAAGCGTTTTTACAACTAACAGAAAACGTAACAAGAAAGTTGTAGACCCCTGTCGATTTCCATACTATTATGGAAAGTTGTTGACACATGTAAATAACTCTTTGAAACTTTATCATGTGACTTGTTGTGTGAAATTGAAATTTTGGAAAAATAATGTTTCTCTCTCTTCCCTATTTCTTTCTCTCTCCTTGGTTAAAAAGAAAATGAAGTGAAGTAAGATGAAATAAATATGTGTCTATAACCATCTTCTTTCAAATAAAAAATATTATTAGTATGTAAATGATAAACAAAAATGTTATTTATGTGAGATCCAGGTGGATTCCATGCCAGCGATTTATCATTGATTTCATTCTCACATGGTTTTACAGGATGTAATAAAGATGGTGAAAACGCATGGTGTAATTCATGGTTTATTATTGCAATTTACATAGGTCATTATAGAAAGTATATGCTTATAATATATTGCCATGTTATAAAAATGTTTATATATGAAATTTGGTAATATGTATCGGATGTGATTTTTAGGGATACCTTGGGAAATGTGCATTTAATCATAGGTGTAATTTTAATTCATATTTACGTATGGTAAAAAGGTTGTATATATACATGTTAAATACATTTGAATTTAATATCTTGTAGGTAAATTTTCCGTGTGCAATAGATGATTATATAATTGGTGGGTTGCATTTGGTTTCCTTGAAAATATTATAAAGAAATAATAGACAACCTTAGTATAAAACTAGTTCTTATCTACCCCTTTTTGCAAGATATTTCTTAGCATATAAGAAATTATAACGAGTAGAATGAACTTAAACTCTTGTTAATGATCTCTTTATTTCCTCATAGATAAATGTGTTACCTTGGTTACTAACAACATAACACCTTGGTCTTTCATGAAGGTTTTTAGCATAAATATTTCCTCTCACCTTAAACTCATATATAGTTGGGGTGTTGTTCCTTAGGTGTAATTGAAATTAAACAAAATCTTGTTGATTAAGGTGTTAACTTATGGGTGGGAATGGTATATAACTCTTAACAAATGAAATTGTATTTAAAATATTTTGACTTAAGAGAAGTGTAGAAACTGGAAATTTGGTCTCGTAACCCCATGTGCCTAGTTGACCTTTGAACCCTAGTGAGAGGCTCTAAAACAAAGGTACTAGGTGACACTCTTATGATTGATCTTATTGTAGGATTTACATGATACATGTGGTGTCCTAGTTGTAGCATGCATTTAGCACAACTGTGTATACGAGAAAAGAAATGAGATGTCTCACGCTAGGTTACGCTCCTTGTAGTAGAAAATCAATTAGTGAAATGTATGTGTTATTTTGTTTAAAATTGTTATAAAATAATGCTAATAATGCTACCATAGTGTGATGTAAGAGTAAATCATATAAGAGTAAAATGATATTTTAGTTTAGGAATAATGTCACTCTTGGATTGCTTATAACTCAATTAAACATTTCCATGTGATACAAAGAATATTAATTTTTGTTGGTGATTTCAAAGTTCGAGTAAACAAAATATATAGAAATATAAATAAAATTTCTTGATGTGCAAATGTTCAATGGATTCAACAAGTTATTAAACTATATTAACTAGGGTATTGTAATAAATATACCATGATTGAATAACATTTATGAGAAAAAGGTATCTTGAATCTAAATCTCCCTTAAATCCTAGGATTTCTTTATTGACATCACATCGATTCACTTATATAGTAAGGGTAAAATTTAAACATTCAATGAACATTTCAGAAGCATAAGCTTAATATGAGAAAGAGAGAATTAGGAACTCTATATGCATTTTGAAATATGGAAAATAACTATGTAAGTTATGGAGATTGTTGTAAGGGATAAAAAGGAAAATTAAATTGTTAAACTATTAGTTGAATGTGAAATGCATTTAATAAATTGTAGTTAGAAAAGAGAGAGAGAAGATAAGATTATCCTCGCATAATAATGTTCTTGGATTGTTAAATTTCGTAACTAAGTTGTAATCATGGTAATTATGTGTTCTTGGTTTGCCCATCCTTGGGTCCCTTTATTGTGGCTGGTCCATTGCTAACATTCGTTCATTGAATAAAGTGTGGCATCATCATGTATATGATGTTGTCATGTGTTTGTGTGAGTCGATGACTTATGTAAGTGTCTTATGCATTGTTAAGTTTCTCTATTTTGAGTTCTTGTAGTGTTGTGTAGTGAGCGGTGCAAGTCAAAAAAATTTATCCTTGAATTCTTACTCTTATATTTGTGTGTGTAAAATGTGGGAGTTACATTCGGTATCGGAGTGAAGGTTCATGCTCTTAAACCTATGCGATAGATTGGAGTAGTGATGATGTTGCATTATGGTGGTGGATATTAGAACAATAATGTGATATATGTTGTAATGTGAACAACGTTGTAATGTGAACAATGTTGTAATTGTGATATTATGAACACACAAGTTTTGCATGTCACTTAGTGCATATTTGTTATTATGTTGATGTGCTTATGATGAGAGTATTTGATTTCATTTTCTTGGATTCTATGAAGCAGTTCACATGTGATGTACCACCGATTGTGTGTGAAAAAGAATGTTATTTTGGATTTTAGAGTGTTGGAACATTTTTCCATTATGTGATATGAAGGTGTATTGATTTATTGCATGAAAAAATTGTTGTAAAGGGAATTGACTAGTCACTCGAGTCGAGTATGAGATAGAAAGTGGATTCTTACATAGGCTGAAAACCCACTTTAGTTTGTTTGGTATTTATGACACTTGCTCAACGGGTGTCATGCATATTGTGTTTGTGGATGACTTAGGCTCGGTAGATGGTGACGTGTACTACTTCCTCTCTCCCTATATGGTTATTGTATGGATTCAACCTAAGTGTAGTTATGACTATGTTGAGCCTTGTGGATGTGGGGGAGGGATGATTCAGATAGAGATGAGGATAATTGTATTATTTGATATTTTATTTTACGAGCCGAGACTCATTTTTTGAGTGCCAAAAACACATTTAGTACCCTTTGATGGTCGTATGAGGCCACATAGTTATCGTAATGCGTTATTCCTAAATATGTATTTTATTCATAAATTGAAATTTTCCTCTTTTCTTGCAAGAAACAACAATTTTCTTGATTGATATGTTCTTGTATTTTGGGCATTTTGTTTGGTTGTTGCACTAACATGCAAATTGTTTCACTAACAATGGCTATTTGGCCATTTGTTTTGCTTAGATTTAAATTTTCTTTTTAGGTTTAATTTTTTTAAAGACTAGCCAAAGGCTCGGAATTGTTGGGTTGGCATTTGAAATGGATTTTTATGTTGGTTCTAATGTCGTAATGTGTAATAATAGGGTCATGGGATTCACCATGGAGTGGTAGAACCTATGGAACCGCTTTGTTGTATAGTGGTACACCCTAAGGAGTTACGAGACAACAAGTGGGTTGTCGAACCATGAGTTATTATGTCTTTTGGGTTAGAGGTTTCTAGACTCTATGTGCCTAGGGCCATAGGGTGGCCGGCCTCTTTTGGGGAGCGAAAAGTTAAATCTATCTTTATTTTATCTCTTGGGAGGTATATGGAGATTTTTTGTGATGCTTCGAGAGGTATATGTTGTTATTTTGTTATGCTTGGGAGGTGTGTCTATGGCTGTATTGTGATGCTTTTAGATGTATATGGAGTTGTTTTGTGACTCTTTGAGAAGCATACTGAGATGTTTTGTGATGCATTGGGAGGTATATGAAGTTATTTTGTGATGCTTTTGGAGATATCTGGATATTGTTTCATGATGTCTTCGATGTGTGGAGTGGGTATAGTGAGTTATGTGTACTATTTTGAGTCTTGTTAGATATTATTATGTTTGAGGTTTAACATTCCCTTGGTTGATATAGACTATTGGATATTGTCTTGGCACTATGTTGGTATACTATTTTTTTTTTGTGGTCATGTGATACCGGTTGTATTTTTATCAAAGCATGATAATTCTAGTTGTTAGTGACATGTGTTTGCTAGATTTATGCCTATGTCATGAATGTTGGAAATTATTTGTTATGTGGACTACTTATTTGTCTTTCCATGGTGGAATTAAGGCCTTGTGATATGATTTATTCATGAAAGTATGTAGAAGATGTTTCGTGGGTCGTTTGCTTTGTGTTTGGTTCTTGTCTTTGGATCGTGATGTCAGTATCAAATGGGAACCCATGAGAAATACATAAACCAAAAATCTAAAGAATTGAAATATTAAGAGCTTGAGTTTAGGAATACTATAAAGGAAAAATATTAAAGAAGTAATAATGTAAAGCTGAAACTTGTCAATCTTCACAAAACATTAAAATTTAAGATATTTCCAAAATGAGTTTGTTTCCTTCTGGTCGAGTTATACCGACAAGTTGTGTTAAATGACATGGGTCAGTGTTAAATTTATGTCCTACCTATGCTACAAGCTTCGATATTGTGTCACATCAAGGACAATGCTCTTATAAGGAGAGGGAGATGTAGTGCCCCATGCAAAATTTAGTATAAAACATTAAATAATTAAATGGAATATGTGTGATAGGAGTATGAGACGACGTGTTGGAGTGTGGAATGGGGTTGTCGAGTATTATGGTATGGGGTGCTTTTCCAACAAAACATGGATAATGACACATTTTTACAGCTTTTCAAACTTAATATTTCCTTTCATAATGATTCAAGAACATTGTCTAGGATTTGAGTCATTTACCATGGTTAAAACCATTTAATATTGTAAATTTAGTAGAGTTTGGATAGTTTCTCAAGATAGGTGATATGTCCGATTGAATTCAATTGTCGGGCTTAAAGTCAAACTCCTCCACATTTGCCAACGTACTCATGCCTACTACAATCTCTCCCATCCTACACCAAAAGGGGGAAGCTATGGAACATGGTAAGGATGTCCATCAAAGCATAATGGAAATCTAATTTGTTTTTATTTTTCTATCTTCGATTCTGATCTGTGCCAAAATGGGTTTTTTCTGAATTTATAGTTACATACCTGCCCTAGTAGATATGGATGCAAAAAAAAACATGGTCTAGTGTATAGAAAACACTTTTTTCAGAGCGAATGGCATAAAATTTATACATATTTTTAGATGGAGGAAGGGATAGATAAGAAGAAATCATTGGCAAAAGTAAAGTGGGATTCTGTAACCAAAAATGACATTTTTGTAAGAGAATGTTGTAAAAATCATCCTTTTAAAAGTAGGACAATAGATGAAAGCATACCTTTAATTCAAGAGATCAAATCCCACTTTACCAAAGCAAAAGAAAAATTGGCAGAATGTGTAATAAGAATAAGCCAATTCCAAGAAACCAAAGAAAAGGAAATTGATGGTTTACATATTCATTTGTAAACTATGCATATGATGTTCCAAACGTTGTGAAGGAATTTAAAGGAAAAAATCATCATCGAAGAAAGAGGGGTGATTCCTAGGGAGAATAAGCCAACTAAAAAGCATGTGATGCATATTGGAAGTAGATAAAGCTCGTAGATTGATGGCCACGATTGTTCATGCATCAACTTCCTTTTGAAAAAATACTCACCTTCCATACTTTTTTATAAAAATAGTGGTGTTGCAGTTCTAGTGTTTATCAAATCAATCACCATTACGATGGGTTGGTAAGTTTTAGGATGAGATCTAGGCACTCTAGATTTCCATGACCTAATAAAAATACTTCTAAATCAGATGTGGAGTCATCTCTAGCTACTTCTATACCTTCGGGATCAGCTAACGAGGCCAAAAACCCATCTACCATGTCATCTCAAGCTAAAGCTTTAGTATCCACTAAATCACCCATGAAAAATGAGATGAAGAGCCTATTTTCAACTATTGATATTTAAATCCAAGCTCATGATTTTATCATAGATATTGAGAAACTATTCCAAGATTCTCATGAGCAGGATAAGTCAAACACAATTTCACAAAAAAATTCCAATGCACAAAAGTGATATGCATGGGGTTCTCTTATACAAAGTGGTGCCACTTTTATCAAATTTATCAATGACCACATTGGAAAAATTGTCTAAAAATATTCCTTTATTTCCAGCGGTGAAGCAAGAAAAATGATGGGAGGAATACTAAAAGATGTTGGTCAAATATATTGGGCAGTTACAGGGCTAGCGATTATAGGGTATGTGTTGTCAAAATTTGAAAAGGTTTCGGCAAATCAGAGGAAATGTTTGCAACTTCTACAATCTAGTATCGATCTTCTTATTCTCATCCAACTTTGAAGCCTTGTGGAGTGCAAGTGAAACCACATATATTACCTCTTACTCTACGGATGTTGGGATTACTAGGCATGGTCTCCTTACCTTATTTTTTATCATTATCGTATAATTTCTTTCTTCATTACAATGTAATTGAAATAACAAACCGTTGGGTAAGAATACAAATGATTATTTTAATTAGAATGTTTTTTCAAACCAAAAAAATCTACTTGGTCATCAATGCTACTTGTTTACAAATTGACGGTCAACCATGTTGTTACCACAATTTTGTATGTAATAGAATCACGGTATCAAAATTATGTGCTCACATCCACTAGTTTTTGGGAGAGAGCTAGATGAGTTCTTGAAAACAACCATTTTATATTCATTATAAAGTTAGAAAAAATGGTATTTTCAAGAGACTTACAAAACAACACTTTAAGCCCATAAAAGAGTTGAAAAACATCGTATGTGTTCCCTGTTATGTAGAGAGTCACATCTAGCTTTAGCACAACCTCGTTTGTATTTTTGTGCTCTCTTCATTGCCCCACTAGGATCCCTGTTACTTCATTTTTCACTTCTAGGAAGTTGTTAAAATTGAGAAGTTATGTTTCATATCATCTTGTCATTTGAATCCTTGACAACGAAATGCTTATCTACCTTTGCAAACCTATAGTATTTTTTCTAGACAATTTTGTCAAACCTTGATTTGGAAAAAAACACTCTTCTTGATAGTTTCTAAAGGAATGTTTTAGGCATCCAGTCATAGTTTCACTTGTGTTAAACTGGACCTATTATGATTTGGTGGCTCCGAAAACCTATCGCCATTTGAAAACAGGTTTTCTAGTTCTCATTGCGAAGATTCTTTGATCAGTTTCTAGTGAATTATCCATATATATGGGAACTTGTAGGAAGATTCTCGTTGTGCGTTCTTCGATCAAAATTCCATTTTGGAGGTGGTTTTCTAAGCCCTCGAGCTAGCTTTTGATCATTTTTCAATTAGTTCAATTACATCCGATGGCCTAAAAAAGCAGTGTAACCAATCGTAACTTGTTTTCCATTTCTAAAATACACCAGTTCTTGTGAATTTTTGGTGTATAGGAGGACATGTAGAAACTTACCCATGGTATGTTTTGTCTCGAGTAAGAAAACATTTTAAAGTGGTTTCTTACCTCCAAGCCTAAATTGAATGTTTTTACAACTAGCGGTAAAATGTAAAAATAATGTTGTGGGACCCTTGTCGGATTTCCAAACCAATGTGGTAACTTTTTTGACACTTGTAAATAACTATTTAAACTCTATGATGTGACTTGTTGTGTGAATTTGAACTTTTGGAAAAATAGCATTTCTCTCTCTTCCCTATTTCTTTCTCTCACCTTGGTTAAAAATAAAATGAAGGGAAGTGAAATGAAATAAATATGTGTCTATAACCCTCTCCTTTCGAATAATAATTGTTATTAATATGTAAATGAAAACCAAAAATGTTATTTATGTGAGATCTAGGTGGATTCCATGCCAGCAATTTATCAACGATTTCATGCCACATGGTTTTCAATGTGCAATAGATGATTAAATAATTGGTGGGTTGCATTTGGTTTCCTTAAAAATATTATGAAGAAATAATAGATAATAGTTCTTATCTACCACTTTTCACATGATATTTCTTAGTATATAAGAAATTATAACTATATAATGAAATTAAACTCTTGTTAATGATCTTTTAGTTCCTCATGGATAAATGTGTTAGCTTAGTTCTTGACAACATAACACCTTGGTATTTCATGAATTTTTTTGTATAAATATTCCCTCTCACCTTAAAATCATATATAGTTGGGGTGTAGTTCCTTAGGTGCAATTAGAATAAAACCACACCTTGGCTGATTAAGGGATTAACTTATGAGTGGTAATGGTACATAAATATTAACAAATTAAATTGTATTTAAAATATGTTTACTTAAGACAAGTGTAGAAACCGGAAATTTGGTCTCGTAACCCCATATGCCTAGTTTACCTTCGAACCCTACCGAGAGGCCCAAAAACAAAAAAAGGTACTTGTTGATGTGTAATCACAACACCCTGAATGTTTGCAACTCGATGGGTTGAAACTGTCAATGTGATTGCATAACATGGAGCTTTAACTAAAGTGTGGGACTTTTGCAATCGAGAAAGATCTCTAGATTAAGGCCGGTTCTTATTCCTATATTCGATGCACATATTCAAATTGTAGAGGATCTACTCTAAAACCTACTCTAACGTGCCAATGAGATGGGATTAAGAATATTAAAATAAATTAAACCTAAACTATTAGAGGTGATGCACCAAAGGAATGTTGAATAACTCATCTTGCATGCAAATGAATGTGAAACAAGACTGAAGAGGATGAACACCAACATAGATCAATTTCTTATCACTAATACATTGACCATTGAACACGAGACCATCAAATATGAAACAAAATAACTATGCACATATAACAAAGATTGTAATGAGAGATCAGATGAAAGGAATGAAAAACAAGAGAGCGTTTAAACTCATCCAAAAATTTCCATTATTGCTCCACAAATTTGATACAATGCATTGTAATGGCCCAAGAGGCACAAACTTACATTACAACTTGAATGAGAGGTTTGAACTCCAAAAAATCACTTGTAAACAAGAGAAGAATGGAGGGTTTAAAGAAAAATTATCCCCACCCTAGAAGAATGCCCCTCCTTACAATATATATGAATAATGAGAGAAAGGAGATAGACGAATTCAAAATCTTACTTCCACCACCCTAAAAGGAATTACAATAACCCACAACAATGATGGGTGCTTTGTAAAACCCATGTTTCCATGTGATTTTCCTTGTTAGAGAAGAAAAGAAGCCCATACTTCATCATTGTGGTAGATGATAAATATGGAACATCCTATAAAGTGGTAGATTGTATTTCTTCATTTTGAATAACTTAGAGATTTCTAAAAAGTCATTGTTATCCAAAATTCACCCCTCGAGGTAATTTTCATAACTCGCATCATTTCTTTAGGTTTGAGTGAGTAGAAATAGTCAAGGCCCAAAAATCGGGTTTTGGGATTCCTTTTGGTTTCTCTCTAACTTTCCCATCCAAGGAAAAAAATATGAGAAGTTAGAAAAATTTGAGAAAATATGAAAAATGGCCTCGAGACAATGTATTACGGGTGGATCCGAGATTTGTGTCCCATACAACACAAGTTTATGTAGGACATCCGGATCCGGAAAGCTGAAATGATGGCGAAGGTTCAAATCAAAAACATCAGATATTTTTTCCACGCGGTTTGTGGGATGTTAGGACAATTGGGACCTACAAACCTACGATTTTCCCGAAATGGCCGAAAGTAGGAGTTGGTGAAGTCGGATGAAAATTTCCCATACTTTGCACATGGCGTCGGGATGTACGGGACCCACGTGGCCAAAATCACCTGATTTCCAAAGCGGGTCAAGAGACATGCAGAGGAAGTGGTGGTCAACGGGCCTGACGGCCCAGTCAATGGTGGGACACATGGGACATCTAAACCTGAAATAGTTGCAGCGAGAGGGAATCGGAAAAGCGAGAAAAGGGTGGCCTGGATGGTCTAAGTGCACGCGTGGGACACGAGTTCCCTGAAAACCTGATTTTGTTAAAAATACCATAGAGGGAGGCTTACAGGTGGATCGAAATTTTTTTAAGGACAACCTGGAACACCAAGACCTGAAACAACCAATATAGCTGCATACAAAGGAAAAATCAATGCGACCCTCCCGAACTTCAAATGGCCATAACTTTTGACCCCAGGCTCCAATTTTCATGAAATTTGACTTTCTAGAATGAGCACAATGTCTACGAAATTTTAGTGAGGGTATCCTTATTAGAATAAATGAAACATCCTCAACTCCAGTTAATTATATGCTCATTCTGTTAAATGCAAGAGATGCCTAGCAAACCCAAAATAGTTGTCCACACTCAAAAGACCATAAATTTTGCATTTCTCAACAAAAATTTACAAATTTAGTACCATTGGAATCATGGCTATGAGCCGATACACGAAATCAAGAAATATGAAATTTGATGAGGATTAAATGGTGAAGTTTTAGTAAATGTGCCCAATCTAGAATAATAATTTTAGTGGTGATTGGGATGCATTCAATTAAGCATGGGCTGACATATTTCACTATTGTAAGTCATGGGACAGTATGAGGGGCCTTTTGCAAGAAATATAAAATCATTTTAGTTCATTTATGACATCTTTCAAGTGGTGGGAAGTCATATTTCAAGAATTTCAGTACTCCTCTCTCTCTCTCTCTTTCACAATAGCAAGAATACAAAATTCTTCTTCTTGATTACACTCCCTTATCTAGACAGACATATATATGGTTGGCGATAGTATACTATAGCTGGGATTTATAAAACTATTGGTGTGAGGGGAGGTAGATCTCCTTGTGTCATATGGATTCCAATCGGTCTATGGCTTACTTAAGATCAAATCGAGGCTCCGTCCATAGATATCAAGGGTGGCACAATATGAGGTGGGGTGGCCATCGGATTAGTAGGTATAGAATTGTCAGGTTTTTTTAGAGAAAAGCTATCAAAATTGTTTTGTGAAGCCAATGTGCTCCAGAACCTTGTAGTGGACAACTTGCATGGTGATCCAGGACCTTATTTTGTAATAGATTGGATTATGCATATCAATGAAAGCAATAGATACAAGTTTGTGGATTTATCTTCCCCTACTGTGTTTGTTTGCATTCCTCTTTCCCCTTCAATCTCATTACATATATATTGTGTCTATCTTATGTTGTTGCAAGGATTCATTATCATTATGTGTGTATGAAATATTGTTGTGAATGTAGTTGCTAGATTGTGGAGAACTATTATCACCCCTTCTAGTATGCACTTTGCTTCTATTTTTCACACATTGGAATACTATTCTCACACCCTCCTTTTATGGTGTATCACCGCTTTAGTGTAGGATTTGTTTTCATGTACTCTCTCTCCCTGGTCCCTTGGAAAGTTAGACTAGGATTACATAGTTTTCTTGCATTAGAGTAGATTGTGGCAAGTAGTTTAGGAGCAAAAACCAACTTTCTCTTGAAGTCTATCTCAAGTAGCAAATCCCACAACTTGGAGAAAGTACCCATGTTATCGAATCACAACGTGAGCTCAAGAACACACACTCATGAAAACCATAGGCTGTTGTGATTTGGTGATAATAGTCCTTTGTTGTGCAAATCCAAGCTCTCAGTCAAAAGTTATGGAAATCTGAAGATTGGGGTGCCATACTACATTAATGATGAGTGGTTGGCTCTGTTTCTTTAGACTCTAAAATTCCTTGCAACCTCCAAAATCTGAAATTTTGGACTTTTATAAATTTGGCCTTCAGAGTTTGAATTTACTATTCATTTTCTAATTCTGCTGGGGATTTCCAAAACTCTAAACATGAACCTTCGAAACCCCAATGTCTAAAATTTAGACTTTGGGTTTCAAACCTTGTACCTTTCGAAACTTTTATACTATTTATCTGCTTGATCCTGTCGAGACCTTTGAAAATATGAACCCCAAACCTTTGAAAACCTGACTTCCGAAAGTCTAAAATAGGAACATCCAAAATTCTAAACATCCCCACCGCGTTGACTTCGAAACCAAGGTTGACTTCTGAAATCTAAAATTTCAAATTTGGAACTTTTGGGATTTTGGGCATTTGGTTTCTTTTTTCTGTTTTGTTCATCAATCACTCTAAATCTCCAAATTCCACACATTCGAACCTCTCGAAATATGAAATTCACACTTCATATTTTGGACTCCAATCCATGGCATTGTTGACCTTGAAAATCCCAAGCCTTTGCGACTTGAGGATTTTGGGCCTTTTTCTTGTTTATTATTATTGTGCCTACCTTTGAAAGGCTCCACCTACGAAGTCCAAAATTTAGACTTCAAAAATTTTCCTTTTCCCAAATTCTCTACAATGCTTGACACACTTTAACCATATTCGACTAAACTTGGAATGCAATCTCCCATGACTAAATCAACCCCATTTTCTTAGAGCACAACTTCACATTTGTTCGGTTTTGCCTAAGGTGAAAAATTGGATTATAGTACTAGGTGACACTTTTATGATTGATCTCATGGTGGGATTTAAATGACACAACTAGATGTCTTGGTTACAGTATATGTTTAACAACTTTTATGTATAAGAGAAAAGAAATAGGATTTCATGTGCTAGGTTAAACTCCTTGTAGTAGCAAATGCATTAGTGAAAGATATATGTTATTTTGTTTACGAGTTGTTATAAAACAATGCTATTAATGAGACTATAGTGTGATGTAAGAGTAGATCATATAAGAGTAAAATGAGATTTGAGGTTAGGAATAATATCGTTCTTGGATTCCTTATAACTCAATTAAACATTTCCATGTGATATAAAGAATATGAATTTTCCTTGAGTGGGTTCAAAGTTTGAGAAAACAAAAATATATATAAATCTAAATAAAATTTCCTAATGTGGAAATGTTAAATGTATTCAACAAGTTATTAAACTATATTAACTAGGGTATTGAAATAAATATACCGTAATCTAATAATTTTTATTGGAAAAAGGTACCTTGAATTTAAATATCCCTTAAATCCTAATATTTCTTTCTTGACATCACATCGATTCACTTATATAGTAAGGGTAAAATTTAAACATTGAATGAAAATTTGAGAAGTATAAGCTTACCATAAGAAAGAGAGAATTAGGAACTTTGTATGTAATTTGAAATATGGTAAATAATTATGTAAGTTATGGAGATTGTCGTACTATATAAAGAGCCAACTTAAATGGTCAAACTGTGAGTTGAATGTGAAATGAATTTAAGAATTTGTAGGTAAAAGAGAGGGATAAGATAAAATTATCCTTCCATAATAATGTTATTGGAATGTAAAATATCATAACTAAGTTGTAATCATGGTAATGATGTGTTCTGGGTTTTGCCATCCTTGGGTCCTTTTATTTTGGTTGGTTCATTGCTAGCATTCATTCATTAGAGAAAGTGTGACATCGACATGTATATGTTTTTTTTCGTGTGTCTATGTGAGTCAATGACTTATGTAAGTGTCTTATGCATTGTTGAGTTTCTCTACTTGGAGCCCTTGTGGTGTTGTGTAGTGAGCAATGTAAGTCAAAAAAATATTATCCTAGTATTTTTACTGTTGTATTTGTGTGTGTAAAATGTGGGCATTACAAAATAGTTTTTCTATCTTAAGGAAGAGAGGAAGGCTGAAACTATGCTTTCTACAAAATAATTTGTGAAGGAGGTAAAGAAAACTTTGCACTTGTTGTAAATAAGGATGAACTCTGCAAGTGCATGAATGCTAGTAGAGGTAGAAAAATTAAAATCATAATTTTCGATGTTATTCTGTTGAGCTACTAGATGGATTACCACCCAAAAATTATATTTTTAACACCATATTAATTTGATCTCGTGGTATTCACTCCCAAATCTAGCTTCCTATCGGATGAGAAATATTCTTGTATGAACAGTTGAATAAGCAAGTGTCAAAGTTTGTGAGAAAATGTGTAGTAAGGGAGAGCATAAGTTTGTGTGTAACCCCAGATTTAGTAACTCCAATGAAGAATAGAACATGGAGAATGTGACGAATGAAAGAGAAATTAATAAAATTAGAATCAAGTATAGGTTCACAATACCTCGCCTTAATGATATGATGGATGTGATTGCTAGATCTAGATATTTCACCAAGATTGGTCTTTGAAGTGGTTACCATCACATTCAAATCGAGAGAAAGATATGAGTGGAAAAAAACATTCAAGATAGGAATGGATTATATGATTAGATGGTGCTTCCATTCGGGTTATCTAATGTACCTAACAATTTTATTAGGTTGATGAACATTATGCTACAGGAGTACAATGGTAAGTTTTTGTGGTTTATTTTGATGATATCTTGATTTTCACTAAAACTAAAAAGAGAATTTCAAACATCGAGGGTGATATTTGATGTCTTAAGGAAAGAGAAGCTTTGTGAAAATATGAAAAAGTACACATTTATGGAAGAGAGTTTGGTATTTTTGGGTTTTCTTATTTCAAAATATGTGGTATAGATGGACTCTAAAAGATAAAAGCAATTATTGAATGACCTACTCCATAGAGTATAACTGAGGTAAGAAGATTTCATGGTTTAGCAACATATTTTAGAAATTTTATGAAAAATTTTAACAATAATGTAGCACCTATAACAGATTGCACAAAAGGAAGGAAGTATTTGTTGACAAAGGCAACTAAGGATAGCTTTCGAGTTCTTGAAGAAGGTGACAAATGCACCTATTGTGGCTTTCGCTAGATTTTGATAAAGTTTTTGAGGTTGATTTTGACACCTCACATGTGGATATTTGTTGTCCTAAGTCAAGGCCGAAATCATGTAGCTTTCTTTAGGGAGAAAATTAATGATGTAAGAAAGAATTTCTTTACTTATGATGTGAAATTTTATGCAATTATACAAGAATTGAGGAATTGGAGGCATTACTTAGTGCCTAAGCAGGTTTGTGTTATTTAGACCACATATCCTCGAAGTATGTGAATACAAAAAGAAGTTGAATAGTAGGCATGCAAAGTGGGTATCATTTTTTCAAGGTTATACTTTTTCTCTAAAGCATAAATTAGGAAAAAAAATCAAGTTGCAGATGCATTGAGTAGGCATGTGACTATGTTTACAACTATGGAAAATGAGGTGGTTGGTTTTAAAGCAATAAAGGATTTGTATTCTTTTGATCTTGATTTCAATAATATTGTTCAAAGGTTAAGTCATCCATTGTCAGACAATACAGGTGATTTCCAAGATGAGTACCTTTTACAGGATGGCTATCTATTCAAGGGATGCTAAATATACATTCCAATTTGGTTTATGAGATAGAATATAGTGAAAGATCTGAATAGCGAGAGGATTGGTTGGGCATTTATGTAAGAATAATATGATATCCTTAGTAGAAGAGAAATACTATTGGCCAAAGCTAAAAAGATATTTGGTAAGATATGTAGAGAGGTGTCGTATTTTCCTAGTTTTCATAGGCCATGCATAGAATATAGGGTTGTATATTGCGTTACCTTTTCTTAAAGGGTCGTGGACAAATTTGAGTATGGATTTTGTTTTGGGATTACCAAAAACACAATGAGGTAATGAATCAATTTTTTTGGTTGTTGATAGGTTTTTTAAGATGGTTCATTTTGTTTCCTGTAATAAAACTAGTGATACGACATGAGTAGCAAATTTGTTTTCCAGAGAAGTTGTTCATTTGCATGGTGTTCCAAAAACCATTACTTCAGATAGGGACACAAGGTTCTTAAGTCACTTCTAGAGGTCTTTATGCAAGAATTTGGGATATAAAATATAGTTGAGTAGTTCCTATAATCATTGGACCGATGGGAAAATAAAGGTGGTAAATAGGATTTTGGAAACTGTTAAGGTGCATGGTTGGGGAAAAGCCAAAACAATGGGACTTAGCATTACCACAATCTGATTTTTCTTAAAACAGGTTATGTAAATAGATCTATAGGAAAGTCTTGATTTTCTATTGTGTATGGGAGTAATCCAAATGAGGTGATAGATTTGGTACAACTACTAGTAGATGGAAGAGTCGGTGATGATGTAAAAGCAATTGCGAACATAAACAACAATTGCGGGAAGAAGTGCAGAAAATGTTGCGAAATAGTAATGAGAACTATAAGGACATAGCAGATGTGTACGGATGGAGAAAGGTATTTACTGATTGGGTGAGATGGTTATGATATACCTGTGGAAGTAAAAGTTTCCAAAAGGAACCTATAACAAGCTAAAGCAAAAGAATATTGGTCCCTTCAAACCGTGAAAAATATAAAAGATAATGCTTATGAGGTAGAATTTCAAGGAAAGTTTGATATTTCTCCTATGTTTAATGTTTCAAACTTATATTATTTTCATTGAGATGGTGGATAAGGGGATTTTATTGACTAAGTAGTAGACTAGAGGCAATAGGTTCCGGTGAGGAAGAAGGAAGAAGTGGATTGGATTCTAGAAAAGAAAACAATGCACACACGACATGGGAAATACAACAAATATTTGGTACATTGGAAAGGATTGGAACAAGAGGAAAACACATGGGTCACATAGTGGGAGATTAAGAATATGGATGTATATAAATGGCAGAAATTTGAAGAAGACAACTTGCATGAGAGCTACATTTTTTTCAAGCAGGGAGAATGATGCGCTAAAATTAGTAGGAACTTGAAAAGGTCATAACTTGTGCTCGGGTGTCCGATTGGGTCCATTTTTTTAAAACCACCTGTTTGATGATATGAATGCACCATTCAACTTTCCATACCTTTTTCACCACATTTTCAAGCCTAAATTCCACCAATTGAGGGCCAAAAGTAAGGATTTACTTTGTAAAGTGGTTTTTTTCCATTTTAGGGAATTAGTTAATGTTATTCATTGGATGAATTGTGAGTTTAAAATTTGACAATTCATATAATTTAAGGATGTAGGTGATGTGTGGAAATTTTTGTGCCCATATGAATAAGCATACGAACTTACTAAGAATAGCGGTTTCTACTAAATTGCTAAAAATATTAATTTCCGCCACCTAGAGTAGATTTAGTCAAAGTTAGTTAGCATTTGATTGTTTTCCTATTTATGAAACACTATAATTCACAATTAAATAATGAAGGTGGTCTATTTTATTTTGAGTTCAATTTTTTGTGGTATATTGATTGTGTTGATTTTGGCTACATTATAATCGAAATCAAATTAATAGTTAAATATTATTAATTTGTTTCTCGAAATATTTTAAGTTTTAAAAACCTTCCTTTAAGTTTCATTACTTTATTAGAGTATTTTCCAAATCAATCTTATGGTTTAATCCACTTGGTTTTCTTTCAATTTTAATAAAAGACAATTTCCAAGTGACTTTAGTAAATTTCCTAAGTTCTTAATAATCATGTTCCATTTATTTATATAACTATACCCTTACTTTTAATTATCTAAAAACCAAAAATCAATATCTCAATTATTTAATCCATAGCTTAATATTATACATTACTTATTAATCCATACTATAAGATCACATATTATTCTAACCCTCTAAGTGGCCTAATTAACCAATCACCCATACATTTTATCTAAATATGATTCCCATGAAAATGCCACCAAATTAAAATTTTAGAAATGAATCTCCATCCACGGGATTAAATCTATGTGATCCCTTAGATGTAGGTTTTCTCCCAAATCCCTAAATATCCTTATGTTGCCTTTTTATTTGTTTCTTTTCCCTAATATTTTCATTTGTTCATTTGTGTTTTTACAAGTTTGGAGGAATGGAGGCCATGAAACTAAGGAAAAACTATGAAGGATTTTTCTTGCATGTTCTTTAGGATGGATACATACAAATTTGGATAATTCTTTTCCATCCCTCTCCTAGGGTTTGCCATGTGTATTATTTTATATTTTTATTTTGTGGAGGATCTACCCTATTTGGGATATGGAAATTATTTGCCCCTTTTCATTTTTGTTAAAATGAGATATATTCATGGTCTAGAGTTTGGGTATGTGTGTGTGTGTGTGTGTGTGTGTGTATTAAAAATATCCCTATTATTTGCTGAATTTCTTTAGATTGCCTATGGTAAATTATTTTTATTTATACCAGTTCAAATTTATCAAACCTAGCGCTGTAAAAATGTCGTGAAGTTTATTTAGGATGGGTTGTTTTGTTTTAAAGAAACATTTTGGGGTTAAATAAATTGTTGTTGCAAAATCACAGTTCCACAGAAATCAATAACTTGATGGGTTAATATTTTCATTGTGACTGCAAAACATGGAGCATCTCAATCAAAGTGTGGGACATTACGAGTTAAAAGAGCTCTCCGGATGAAGGTTGGATCCTATTCCTTTGTTACTGGGACATACGTTAAGATTACGCAAAGGGTTATTCTAAATCCTACTCTAACTTTCCAGGGAGATAGGGTTAAGGGAATACAAGAAATGAAACCTAATCTAATAGAGGTGATGCACCAAAGGAATGATGTACATTTGCATTGATTTTAAACAAAAACAATTAAAATTAGACACAATATCTATGCACAAATTACCATGATTGCAATGAGGGATCATGAAGAATAAAATAAACATAAGAGAGGGTTGAAATAATCCACAGACTTGTTTTATTTCTCCAAGAATTGATACGATGCATGCATTACGGTAGCAAGAGGTAGATATTGCATTACAATTTGGATGGAGGGGTTCGAGACTCCACGAATTCATTTGCAAAGCAAAGAAAAGGGAGGGCGCAAAGAAAGAATGTCTAAACCTTTGAAATTGTCCCTCTTGTACAATATATAGGAAGAATGAGAGAGAGAAGGAGGAAAATCCAACCCTATTCCAACCACCCCTGAAGGAGCATTGAATTCCCTGTCATAATGATGAGTCTCGTTGCAACACCCATGCCCCCATCATTGTTCCTTACTGGGAAAGAAAGGAAACCCATTCTTCATCATGGTGGTAGACTAGAGGCTTGATGGCCTTGAAAATTGTGTGTCAAAACGTTAATGGTGGAAGGTGGGTAGAAAGTGCCAAGAGCTCTCTAAAACGTCCCCTCCCACTTGAAGGTACTTTGGGTTTGGAGTCTATTCACACATATCCACATGGCAGCCCCATGCATCTTAGGGTTTCGCCCCCTCCTCTACACTCTTGAAGTTACATTTGAAGAGACAAGTGGCTTTGAACGCGGGCCTTCTCTATTTTCTTTGTATTCTTCCCAAGCCCCCTATTGGCGGAGAAAATGTGCCTAACCTGAGACATGTTGAGAGATGGAGCATGTTTCAAAACCGCTTCAAATTTTAACTTTAAAGTTGTCTGTGTGAGACACATGCAGGCCTCCATGGTCTTTTACACTTTTTAACTAGTGAGCTTACCTTTTTGGATTCTAACCATGTGGTGGTTGGCGCTTGTTTGGGTGTGCATTTGAAGTTGTATCGATGAGACACATAGCCCCTCCCACATCTCTCGTGAATTGTTTCAACCACCAATGAGAATGTTTTCTAACCTTGGACATGTGGTGGGTCCATGCATGTTTGAGATCTACCCCCAAATTCTACTTTTGAAGGAGCGTCGATTGGACACATGGAGGCTTCTGTAGGCTCTATTCGATTTGGCCGATTCAACATCCGGTCTCGCTTAGATTCTGTCTTGAATCTTGGAAATGTGGTGATATAGAGCTCGCTCGGGAACCCTATTTTGGACTCCACTCTTGACGAAAAGACCTTGTGGGATCATGGGCTTGCACTTGAAAAGCTGTGCCATTTTGAAAAAAATTGTAAAAGTTCCAACATGCCCCTTGCAGACCACCGCTTTGAATTTACACTTAGGAAAAATTTCCTCCTTAACCCCGCATATTTAGTTAGTAAAAGAAATCATCTTAAGTTTTTGGACCCACAATTGTAACTTTTCCTTTTTTGAAAAGTACAAAATGCCAACATATCTCCTGACCTACAACCACAATTTTCCCCTTGGCAAATAGTCTTCCCCATGCCCAAAGGTGCATTTGGCAAAAATCCTTCCAGCCCATGACCCATAACTTGAAAAATATGAAGAATTAGAAGGACTTCTTTACATTTTCGAGAAAAAGGAATAAATTTCCTATCGATGAATATATTTTCAATAAATCTTAAGTGCTTAAACTATATTAAAAATCAGATTAAAGCACAAAGGGGGAAAAGGGGGACTAGTTGACCAAAAATAAGGGTAAGCTTATTTGAGACAATAATTTGGCGACTCATAGGGGGTATCTGCCTACTAGATGAGATGATACGTGGCCTCGAAGCATCCATTGGGCATAGATTCTACCTCATAATTTAAAATCTTGTCCGGAACTTCCTTCTACTACATGCACTCTTATCTTTGGAAGAAAAACTTGGATTCAAGGTTTGTGAGAGTAGAGAGTTGTGCAGAAACACGAAAACTTCTCCCTCATTTGATTTTTGCAAACCTGATCTATTGGAGTGTAGTGAAAACATCTAGACTTACTCCAATAAGGATACTTTGAAGATTTAATTTCTTTTGGCCACAACTATTTTCCATGAGTGAGATGAGTTGTATACAAGCATACACTAAAAGCAATAGAGCATGTGCACCAACACTTAAGTAAATTAAAACCTAAACTATAACAAGACAACATGCATATACACTTAGAGAATTAGAAAAACTAGGCTAATATTTACAAGGGTGAGAAACTATCCTTTTTATAGAAGTGTTTGAGGTAGATCCCATTGACTAGAATCTACAATTCTTCACCGTCAACTTAGTCAAGCTGGAAGGCATTACTACCTTTACATTCGTTTATCATGCATGGACCACTCATTTGGCATCAAACTTAGAATGCTTTCCTGGCTTTGCATGGTTAGCATCCCACTTCAGTACTAAGTCTCCAACTTGGAATGTCCTGGCTTTAGCTTCCTTGTCAAAGCACCTCTTAATTGAAGCTTGATCCTTCTCCATGGTCTACATTGCATGTTCTCTTACTTCTTCTAACTCCATTAGCTCTACATACCTGATCTCCATAGGATCAAACTCAGCTAGTTCCAGTTGTTCATGAGTTCTAATCCTAAAAACTCAAGTGATATAGGCAAAAATGCTCCCTTTTCGTATAAAAGCTGTAATGGAGAGCTTCTTGTAGACCTCTTGGGGGTGACTCTATCTACCCAAAGAGCTTATTTGAGTTTTGTGTGCCAAGTTGTCTGATTCCCATCAAGAGTCCTTCTGATGATTTTGAGAAAGTTGTTATCACGTGGAATTTACTTGGCCATTACCTTGAGGGTAATAGTTTGAAGAGGTGTTGAGATATACACCATTCTTGACAGCCCATTCAGTGATCTTTGTGCTAAGGAATGTCAATGCATTGTTTAATATGATAGTAGTAGGGGCACCAAACCTTATGAATATCCCTTCCTAGAAATCCAAGATGTTGTATTCATTTTCCTCTTTAAGTGCCACCTTTGCTTGATCCACTTGGTGAAATAGTTAGTCACTATGAGTATCCACTTATGGACCTGGCTTGAATTTGGGTTGATCACTCCAATGAATTCTAATCCCCATTGCATGAATGGCTGATTTACTGAAATTGGACGAAGAGGCGGGGCTGCTAAAATTTCATTCCCCATGAAGAATGCACACTTCTTGCATTTATTGATCGATGAGTAGTAATCCCTAAACACCACGGGAAAATAGTAACCAGCCCTTATAATTTTGAGTGTTGTTACCCATGGAGCGAGGTGGCCTCTAGTTTCTCCATCATGGAACTTGTGTAACACCTTCTCAATTTGGACTATCCCAATGCACCTTAATAGGATGCCATTGATGTCACTTTTGAACAAATCACTTTGTCGACATGCTTTTCAATGAAAGAATAAAGAAGGCTATGGGCTGTTTTGAACCTTCCTTGTTAGGTTGAACCAAGATAGCTTGTTTGAGATTGTGTCTGACCCTCCAAAAGCATACAACATGAAGTCCTTTGAAAAGTATGGGTTAATAAGACTTGGGGCCTGTGATATTACAAGATTGATGGCCTCACAACTCTCTTTGCCTTTAGTTGTCCATTTAAAACAAGACTCTTCTTTAGCATTATCGTTAAAGGCTTTACAAGAGTGGAAAAATCAAGCACAAACCTGCGGACAAAGTTTATCCTTCCTAAGAAGCTTCAAAGGGATTTCTTGTGATGTGGTAGTGGATGTGTCTTAATGGATTCAACTCTTTCAGGGTAAATTTTTAACCCTTCTCTTGAGACAATGTGACCCAAAACTTGCCCTTGTGTGCCAAAAATACACACTTCTTTGGGTTCAATGACACTTGAATCTTTTACACCTTTGAAATACCTTCTTGTGGTGAAATAGGTGGTCTGCTACACTTTTAAGAAGATAGTGATATCATCTAGATATACCAGCACCATCTTATTGATCAAGGCTTTGAATCCCATATCCATAGCTCGCTGAAATGTTGCTTGAGGAATTGGACAATCCAAAAGGCATCTTATTGTAAGCATATGTGATCTTCCTCTTTCACCATTATCGATTATAGCCTCACTATCCATCTATCAATGAAAACCTTTCGGAGCTAGCTCTAACCTACAAGATCTATTCCATTAATGGAAGTTGATAATGATCCTTGAGTGATGCTTTTCTTAGATCATGAAAGTCCACACACAATCTGATTTCTCCATTTCTTTTCCTCACAGGCACCAAGTTTGCAACCCAACTTGAATGCTTCATAGAGAATATGATGTTGTCCTCAATTAGCTTGTTCAACTCTTTTCTCATGAGAGGTTCAATGTGAGGGTTTATTGGCCTTTGCTTCTATCTAAAAGGCTTAGATCTCGAGATCCAGCTCGATAGTGTGTTGTGCTAACCTTGGGTTGAAACCTCTTAAATCCTTGTAAGTCCAAGAAAAGACATATGGGAATTCTTGACAAAGTTGAATGAACTCATATTTTTCTTGTTGGGTACTTACCTTTCCAATTCGCAACATTTTTCCTTCATCTATGGAAATGGGATCCAAATCTTCACCCTTTATCTCGAATATTTCCTTTCTCCTTAGGAATTGATCATTTTGGTTTAAGATTGGCTTCAAATTTACAAGACCCTTTCATAATTTATTGGTTCTCAGCTACATGACTTGGTCACCATAATGCTATTCCAAATTTTCTTGGTTTCTAGCGAGAGAACTTAACTTCTTCTTTTAGAAAATTGACAATTTGTTGATCACTCTCAAAGACTTTCCAACTTGTGTTCTTGTCTAGAACAACTGGTCTTACAACCACTTTAATATGGGGCTGAGATTTCTCACTCTTGATACTCTCTACCACATCAAATGTTGCCCGATTGCTGCCAATTTGTCTGTTGCTTCATTCTTCTTCCTTGGGATGGAATTAATGCTAAAAGCCTCAAAATATTCAATGAGATCCCATACCTAATTCTTGTAGATTTTTAACAAATCATTCTTTTGCAGCATTTTGTCCTTGGTCTTGATTTGCAACTAGATCACTATCAGCAAAACTTGTAATTTTTAATCCCTCTCTTTCTTGCCCAATGCAGTCCATGGATCAAGGCTTCATACTCTACTATGTTGTTCAAGAAAGAAAATTGGAAATGGAAAGCTGAGTAATATTTCATACCTTGAGGTGAAACAAGAATAGCTCCTCCTTTAGATCATTATCTACTTATTGAGCCATCAAAGAATAAATTCCATACCTCATTATCATCCTTGTGGTCTAGCTTAGTGATGTTAGGAAGAGGATGATTCTCTTCATGCAAGCAATAGAATCCTAGCTCTGCTTCTTCTATTTCCTTGTAAGGGTCAAAAGCATGCCTCTTGCTTTCCCATTCATCAAGAGTCAAGTCTGGAATGTATCCAACTTTAGTATCAGCTTCATGGGTGCTTGGATAATCTTATTGATCAAGGGCTAAACAATTTGCATTGATTAGACTCGGTGTATGAGGCTCAATATGGAAGTTTGCAATAGGCTCAGATCTGATTGTAGCCTTAGATCCATACCTTTTTCTAGAATAACATGTATGACCAATCAGCAAACAAATAACCTCAATTTTAGTAGTGAAGTCTCTTGACAAACACAATGCAAAGTGTGGTGGCAAGTCTATGACTGATACATTTTGCAAGACGGTCACATTGGGACATGCATGCAATGTGAGGATCAAATATTTGATTACTCCAACTGTTGTTACTATTGTACCATCCAATTGTACCACACCTTTTGAAATGACTTCATATTGAAGACCCAGCTGATCAACTATTTGTTTTGGCATTACAGAGCTACTTTCTCCCAAATAAATCATGCAATTATGCACTAGCTTGTCTCCAATGATCAATGAGACATAGAAGGGAGGAGGATTTAGATTCTTACCTTTCTGATTTCTATGATTTCCTTTAGGATGAGCTACATTGGTAAGAAATTTATCTTCTTGATTGGGTGGTGATTTGCAATTGACCAATTTTCCATAGCGAGGTTGCAATAGGTCTCTTTGTCTTAGGATAGCCAATGACTCCCACATTGATATGTTTACATTTTTTCTATTCATCTACTCTATGATGTTGAATGGATATGAGCTATCCCTCTTTTTCCCTTTTCCTTACATATTCTTCTCTTGCACATTGGTTGTTACAATTGGCACTTGAGCTGGTATAGGGGGTGGCTTGGGCTGACCTTACACATTGGGAGTTGCACTTTAATTTCCAATACCTTGTGGAGTAATAGAGGGTTATGTATTAATTGAATTTGATGATTTCTCCTCTCAATATTCCTCTTCTTGGATTGTGTATTTTTACGCCACACTATGTGAGAAGGGGCTTGGTTAACTCCATAGAAGTCTTTTGTTTTCCAATTAACCAACATACTTTCAGTTGGAGGTGTCTCTTGCTAAGATTCTTGTTGTTGATTTTCCTCTTGAATAGGTTCTTAGGACACACCAATGGTCTATACCATCAAGGCCTGGTTTAGTGCACCATTTAAACACATTGGTTGATTGTGAGGTAGATTGCAAGGATAACACCAATCATAGTCATGTGCCATGTTGCGTTGTCTTTGGAACAAGGCCCTCGATGTTGAAGTTATGTTTGGATCATATGGTGGAAAGTTCTAACAACTTGAGGTTTTCCTTGGTTTTTTTATTTGCAGCTTGAGTTGGTGGTATATTTTGTTGATATGGGGGTGTAGCTTGATATTGAGTTTGAGGTTGATATGGCCAAGAACTCTAAGCATTTTCTCTTGATAGTCACTATCACGTTTCCTTGGTTCTATAGTTGTTTCATAACCTCTTGTATCTCTTTTGAAGTGCTACAAGATGAGGTGGAAGCTTCCGCTGAAATCTAGTTACTTGGAGCAGGCATGGGAGCTAATGTGGTTGTATGACTAGTGCTTGGAGATCCTAGTTCTAGATATAGAGGCACAAGTGTCCTAGGTGCAATTTTACGAGCTTGAATTAGGAAATTTTGGATCTAATGGCAATGTTATAGGTTATAGGTACGGTTACACCTCCCATGGATTGAATAATTATAGAAATATTAGAATTTAAATATTTTAGAAAGTATAGGAAAGCACCTTCATCGGTTGGTATCATGGCCACTAGAATCCTATCCCACATTTGCTAGAATCTGAACTTGAAGTTGGTCAACTACTCATTACGAGCCCTCTTGATTGTTGTTAGTTTTTTGAACAAGGATAGATTATCTCCCTTCTCTCCAAATTTATTTTGAAGAGTTGTGTAAAAATGGTCCCGAGTTTGGATGGATCTCCAGAGTTAGACTCATGAACCCTTTGTAAAGATTTACCCTTAAAAGATGAAGGCAACAACATGACCACAACATCCATTTCAATGATCTCATGAATTACATAGACATTTAAAATATCCTGGATGTGGTCAATTGGAGTCATCTGGTTCTCTCTAGTAAAATATGGGATGCTCTTCAGTGTTGTAGTTGGGACTAGATTTTGTGCGTTGAGAGCTAGCGGGTACATTACCATTGAAATTGATGTACGAGTTGAGCTATACCATCTTGATTGGTTGAAGGATTCTACTTGATTAAATGAAAGGCCTACCAGGTGGAGGTGTCGACAATGTATTGTTTTATGGAGATGGAGACCTTTGGGTTCTTCTTACTCTCCTTGCTCTTTTTGAGGACAAGTGCGGATAGATAAAATATCCTTCTTCTTTAATTATTAGTGTAGTATGAATTATTCTCATGAATCTACCAAGCACGGGATATTGAAACCAAGTGGACTCTACCTCTTTTAGAGTCACGAGATGTGTAATTTTAGAGCTTCTTAAAATCTAGGGACTTACAAAAAGTGCACATCAATCTTGATTTAGTAACAATGAAGACTTCTTGTCCCACCGGGCATGCTAAAACTATTGTTGCAAAATAAAAACACCCCAGAAATAGGTAACTTGATGGGTTAATATTCTTAGTGTGACTGCACAACATGGATCATCTCTCAAAGTGTGGGACTTTGTGAGTCAAGAGATCTCTCCGGATGAAGTCGACTCCTATTCCTCTGTTCAAGTGGATACGTATAGATTGCAGAGGGTCATTCTAAATCCTACTCTAACTTGCCAAGGAGATAGGGTTAAGGGAATACAAGAAATGAAACCTAATCTAATAGAGGTGATGCACCAAAGGAATGTTGAACATTTACATTTCTTTTAAACACAAACCATTAAAATTAGACACAATATCCATGCATAGATGACCAAGCTTGCAATGAGGGATCAGGAAGAAGAAACTAAACATAAGAGAGGGTTGAAATCATCCATGAACTTATTCTATTGCTCCAAGAATTGATACAGTGCATTATAGTAGCCAAGAGGTAGAAATTGCATTACAATTTGGATGGAGGGGATCGAGACTCCACGTATTTGATTTGTAGAGAAAAGAAAAAGGAAGGCACATAGAAAGAATGTCTAACCCTTTGAAATTTTCCCTCTTGTACAATATATAGGAAGAATGAGAGAGAGAAAGGAGGGAAAATCCAACCCTATTCCAACTGCCCTTGAAGGAGCATTGAATTCCACTATTAAAATGATGAGTCTCGCTACAACACCCTTCCCCATCATTGTTCCTTGCTGGGCAAGAAAGGAAACCCATTCTTCATCATGGTTGAAGGTGGGAGATTGGATGGCATTGAAAATGGTGGGTTGAAGCGTTAATACTAGTAGGTTGGTAGGAGGTGCCAAGAGCTCTCTAAACCATCCTCTCCGTTCGATTCTTCGATCGAAAGATATGGTAACTTGCTTGAAGGTACTTCGGGTCTGGTGTCTTTTCGTACATATCCATGTGGTAACTCCATGTGTCTTAAGGTTTTTCCCCATTCTCTACACTCTTGAATTTGCATCGAAGAGACACGTGGATTCATCTGTGGGCCTGCTCTATTTACTTTGTATTCTACCGAAGACCCCTGTTGGCAAAGACACTGTGCCTAACCTGAGACACGTGGAGAGCTAGCGCATATTTGGGAACCACTTCTAGATTTTACCTTTGAAGTTGCGTGGACAAGACACGTGAAGGCCTCCTTAGGATTTTGGAATTTTCAACGGACTGACGTTACTTTTTTTTACTCGACCATGTGGCGGGTTGGCACTCGTTTGGGGAGCTGCCTTTTGGGTTGCGCCTTTGAAGTTGCGTGCCAATGAGACAAGTAGCCCCTCCACATGCTTTGTGAATTTTTTCAACATCCGATGAGACCGTTTTCTATCCTTGGACACGTGGTAGGTCTACCCTTGTTTGAGATCTACCCCCAAATTTTTATTTTGAAGGAACATCGATTGGACACATGGAGTCTTCCACGAGGATCTATTGTATTTGGCGATTTAGTGGCTAGTCCCACCTATTTGTCTTGACTCTGGCCACGTGGCTATCTTGCACTCGTTGGGAACCGTGTTTTGGGCTCCACTCTTGGTGAAATGACCCTCACGGGCTTGTAGATCTGCAATTGAAAACTACAACATTTTGTGAAAAGTTGTAAAAGTTCCAAAATTCCCCGCACATCCGTTGGCCCGAATTTACACTTTGGGAAAAATTTTCCTTCATGGCCCTCCATATTCACTTAGCAAAAGAAATCACCCCCGGGCTTGCGGACTCAAAATTATAACTTCTGTCTTTTGCGAAAAGTACAAAATGCCAACATATCTCTCGCTAACCCACAACCGTAATTTTCCCCTTTGAAAGCAGTCTTAGGAGGCCCACAGTCCGCATTTGGCAAAAAATCCTTCCCAGGCCCATCGGCTCATAACTTGAAAAATATGAAGAGTTAGAAGGACTTCTTTACATTTTCAAAAGAGGAAGAAATTTCCTATTTGATGAAGATATTTTCAGGAAACCTTAAGTGCTTAAATTATATAAAAATCAGATTGAAGCAAAAAGGAGGAAAAAGGGGGTTAGTTGACCAAAAATAAGAGTGAGCTTATTTTAGACAACAAAAACTATGGGTGGAGGGTTGCACCCTCCACCCCACTAAACTTTTATTTATATATATAAAACAACACTTTGCCTCCACAACTAATGTAGGGGTCAATCCTATTAAAACATTGTTTTGAGTATTTCATACTGAGCCAATTTGGGTAATAGTTATAGTTTTTTATTATATTTATTATTATTATTAATATCTTATATATATATATATATAATTTTATTTAATATTTATATTTATGATTAATATAAATGCAAATCTTTATAATATGAAAGATTACGTATTTAATGTATAGTACTATATTATACATATATATATATATATATATATATATATATGTAGGTGGCCTTGATTTATTTATTTATTTAAAATTACCAAATATAAGTTTAGGTGGTTTTATTTAATATAACAAGTATATTTAAATATATAAAAATATATATGAATATTAATCATTTATAAATATATATTTATGTATATATGTGTCTTCATTTGGAAGATTATGTTTGTTTTGAGAGAATTGCACAAATACAAGGAAAACTAATTTCTTTCTTAATTGAGAGGACTAGGTGTATGCATTTTCCTTTCCAATCTTGTTTAAAATATGGCTACTGAGAGTTCATTTCAACTATAAATGCATCTATTAAAAGAAGGAATAAATATAATCATCAACTAAGTATAACTTCCTTTTTCTTTCATAAACAAGAATAAAAACCTTTACTGAGGAGAAACAAGCATGTATTCTCATGTATTTCCAATGCAAGAATACCATTTTCAAAATGAAGATACAATGCAAATTTTTGTTTAAATTCCATATTTGAAAGAGTTCCATTTCCATTGAAATACAAATTACAACTTTCTTCATTCAACCATTACAATACATAGTTTGATAAATAAATTTACAAGAACTCATTTTAAAATAAGAGCATTTACAATCCTTCCACTCAAAAGTGGAAACAACATGGTAAAATTTACAACAATAGGATTCTTTCTTTTGGTCTTAAAACAAATATCTTCATCACTATGTCAACTTACAACTCCATAGCTTTCTCCATCTTCAAATCACAACAACAAGGAAGGGGAGTAGGCAACACTCTCCACCCAACCTATTCCAATGAGAGGGGAAGCCACCCTTCTCATTGGCCCCCAAGCCCCAACAATAGAGAAATAAGGGACATTAAGTAAAACTACGCCAACTCTTTTTTACAAAGGCATTAACAATACAAACAACCATGCCAACAAAACTTGCACACATGAAAACACAATAACAAAAATAACAACAAGATGCATTTTTCCAAACAAAAAGGCTTAAAATATAATCCAAGGGAGAAAAAAATATGGGAACCACCTCCTTTTACCTCCCAAATGAATTAGGGGTTCCACCAAAACACCTCCAAGTGCAAATAAAAATTACTCAAAATATCCTTTTTCCCTCCCAATTCAAGATACACAAAGTGTAGCAATATTATCATTTATCTCCCCAAAGATGGAACACCCTACTCATAGTCCCTCCACGATACCTCACAATTCCTTGTTCCCTCCCAAAATGGTCCCATTTTCTTTCTCCCATACCTTACTCAAGGCCATACTACCCCAAATCCCAAACACAAACACACAGAGTAATTGATTTACCCTACAACACAAACAAGTAAATAAAAAAGTCAATAGACCCTACCTTGCCATAAAAAACTTTTGTTATCCAGTTTTTTCTCTCGGGTGAAATAAGAAAAACATGACATTGCATAGAGAAAGTAGGAGGATCAATTCGACCATGGAATATCACATTCTTGAGCTTGAGCTCGGTGATTTAAAGTGGGTTGAACACATTATGAGGGGGCTCGAGAGTTTGAGATAGTTCGAGAGAATGAAGGAGCTCGAAGTCAAAAATTTAGACTTCGAGAGGTGAGGTTATTTGGAGGTAGGATGAGATGAAAAACCAAAACTTGAGAAAAGGAGAGAAGAAATCTCAAAATCAAACTCGAATTTCCGAGTTCAGGATTTTGTAGATTAATCAATCCCATGAGCCCTAAGACAAAAAGTTCGAAACACGAAGTCTGAATTTTGAACTTTGGCGTGTCGGCATTTGATAAAATTTTTGCACTTAATCGGATGAGCGATACCGAAATGTTGAAACTCGAACCCTCGAAACCCCAAAACGTGAAACCCCGAAACCAAGAAAATGCAAAGGTCTAAAACATGTTAAAAATATTGCATTACCTTTTTTATAGTGGTTTGACACACTTTCATGCTTATAGTTTTATCAAATTATAAATAGTAGAGGTCTTGGAATATTTTCACAACACAAAACAAATTTTATTCTCATGGATGTTTGTGAGCTATGAGAAATTTAGACTCCATACATATATGATAATTTTCATACGAGATTCACAAAAAAATAACTTAAATGACTATTTTATGATGAAAATATTATGTATGTGTGATTTTCAAGAAATGATAAGTCACACCTTATCATGAAAACCATACATTTACTAAACTAAAACTAATATAGAATGAGTTCTTATTCACACTCATTATTTACACAAAATGATATAATATGAATTGTATATCTGAATATCTTTGAACCAAAATAATGTACTCACAAAAACACAAACATGTACATGTGTCGATACATATTTATGTACTTTTATGAGTATGTTTAGTGTATGCAATTATGTTTATGTGTTAAATTTTTACGGTGGTTTTTCATTCAAATTTTCCACTAAAATGAAAGGACAATTTATTATTATAAAGTAAAATATAAAACCACCCATGGGAAAAAACATGATGGTGAAGTTCAAATATTCAAAAAATGTGATACTCTTGGAAGAGGAATCAACTAGGGTTTAGGTTTTAGCTTAATGTTTATGCTCACCCTCATCCATACTTACGTCACACTACTTTCCCTTCAGGTTTTCAACATAATTTTTTCTCATTAATTTTGTTACATGGGTTTTTTACTCAACCCTTTGGGTGGTGGCAGGGCCCTTTCAACAAAATCAAACTCGAATCCCTCATCTACTTATGCAGCACTATTTAATGGAGTGACTAATAATAATGACACCAAATAAAGCACGGTTGTTCGTCTCAAAGGATTTCGACAAGGTAATGAGTCTTCTACTCCTTTACCTAATGTTGTTCTTGATTTTCATAATTTTGATCATGAATGTAATTATTTTTAAAACTATACCTTTGGATGGATATTTTTGTGTCTATGGCCCCACTGAATTCCTTTCAAACTAATTGATCCATAACCACTAGAAGAGTCATGGGGTTAAACTCGATGGAGTTCAAAACCTCACCAAGGGATTTTTATTTTTGTTTTTCTAATCCAAAACATTATGATATGGAAAAATCACAACACCCCTAATTACTCACAAGTGAATGGTTGAGGAAGTTAGTGTTGTTTGTCAAACATGGAGTTATCCCAAAGTGTGGGACTTTATCAGGATGACCCTCCAGGAGAACTCCAGATCCTATTCCTCTATTATGGTGCACATGTCTAAATTATAGAGGATCTACTCTAAAATCTAGTCTAACTTGCCATGGAGACAAGGTTAAGAATATTACAGGAAATTAAACCTAAACTAACAGAGGTGATGCACCAAATGATTTTTGAACACTGCTTTTCATGAAGGTGGAAACCACAATCATATTAAGAAGGATGAAAATAAACCACAAATAAATCCATTTATGAGAATCCACTAACCATTAAACACAAACCATTAAACATGTAATAAAATAACCATGCATATCTAACTAGGATTGCAATGAGAAATCAAAAGAAAACAATGACCACAAGAGAGGGTTGAAATTCATCAAAAGAATTATAGTATTGGTGCACATATTTGATATAGTGCATTACAAAGGCCAAGAGGCACAAACTTGCATTATATATTCAATGGGAGTTTTAAATCCACAAAGTTATTTACATACAAGAGAAGAAGGGAGGGTGCAAAGTAAGATTATCAAACATTAGAACAATTCCCCTCCTTACAATATATAGGAAGAATGAGAGAAGGGAGAGACAAGGATTCAAAATCTTGCCTCAACTACCCAAAAATGCATTAACATGTCTTGTAACAATTATGGGTGCCACTAGATAACCCATACTTCCTTATACTTTTCATTATTGGGCAAGAAAGGGAGCCCATACCTCATTATTTGTGTAGCAGAGAAATCTAGAAACACCCTCTGAAATGGTAGATTGTATTTCTTCATTTTGAAAAACTTAGTCTCCTTTAAATTAAATACCTCATTATTTGAGAAGAAGACACTAAAAGCTTTCCAAAAATTCCTTTATTGTGGAAATTCAAGCTCCGAATCAAAAATTATAGCCATGTGCAAATTGGGGTGCCATACTCCATTAAATACGAGTAGTTGGCTTTGTTTCTTCAGACTCCGAAAATGCATCACAACCTCCAAAATCTGAAATTTCTTAGTTTTAGGTATTTTGACTTTAGAGTTTGATGTTACTATTCATTCAGCTAGGTGTGTGAAACCTATGTAACACCGAAATCTCAAAGTCTGAAATTCAAACTTCAAGATGTAATTTTCATGTTACAGGGCTTCAAAGTTCGAAATGTCAAAACCACGAAGTCTAAAATTTTGACTTCGGGTTTCATTTCTTTACATTTTAGGGGGCTTCGAGGATTTTGAGGTTCGGGTTTTCGGGGTTTCAAGGTTTGGGTTTTCAGGGTTTTGGGGTTTAGGTTATTGGTATTTCAAGGTTCAAGTTTTTTTGTGTTCATTTATCGATTTAGGCACATGAAACCTTCAAAACTCCTAAATCCCAAAGTCCAAATTTTAGACTTCGGGTTTCAGAATTTCCTTTCTCATTTTTTGGATTTCTATCTTCCTAGTATCCGAATTTCTCCCTATCCTACCTCCCGAATGGATCCAGTTTTAAAGTCCAAAATTTTAGACTTGAGCTTCTTCATTTTCTGAAATTCTCTGCAATGCTCAACCGTCTTCATCCTATTAGGCCAATCCTGAAATGTAAGCCCCATGACTGAATCAATCCCATTTTCTTAGTGTGCAAGTTCATGTTTGTTCAATTTTTCCTAAGGGGAAAAATTGGATAACACATTCTAAGGTCATTGTTAAGAATGGTCCTTAGTTCATCTCGTAACTCCTTGGTTTTTTTTTCACACTTTGGATGTGGGAATTTGAGGTTTCTAAGAAACGAGAATCTTAAAGTCCCTATTTTAATTGAATTTGAGGACTCCCTTTACCACTTTTTGGGTTTATTAGAGACTTATGAAAACCATTTGGGAGGCTCAATTGGATTAAGCAACCTAATTTTTTTCATGCTCATCCTCAACACCATGCTTTTGTTGAAATTGATTTTTCAAAATATTTAAAAGAAACCATTGATATTCATATTTGGGACACATTTCTCCTAAAGGGTTCTTTATATAAACTTACCTAGTACTTGTTTCTGTTATCATTCATTTGAACACATGTTTTGTGAGTGTCCTCTTATGGCTTACTCTTGTCCTATTCCCTCTTATAAACCTCTTAGAAATTCTAACACCACTCCCACTTCTTATGTTTGGACCACTATTATTAACAAAAAGGGCACTTCACGTGTTCCTTAAAAACCCTCAACCTCCAGTTATCATCCCATTGCTAACAACTATGATGTAACATCTACGGATCATGTCTAACAAGTTGATCTGATTAATACAAACATCAACCTTCGCACACACCTTTAGCCACTTAGTTAATGCCCATGTTACATTTCATCATCTTCCTTCAATGGGTTATCTAGCTTTATGTGACTCATCTTTTTTAACTTTTCTCAATCACAAAAGATTTTTATATCCATCTCTCATATCTCGTCCTCCTTAAAATATGGTGAGTATATAAAATATAAATTCCACCCTTGGAATTTAAGGGATTTATCTATGGTTCTTACTCAAGTTTCTTCTTCTCGAGAACCACTTTGATTTCCTTTCTTATATAGATGATGAGGGGAACATGTAAAAAAAGACTTCTCAATGATTTTGTACTCTTGGAAAAGACTATCTTATTGAATCTGAAACAATGATATCTAGTCAAAGATAGTTGTCTTAATTTTTCTTCACATGAATTTTTTTATTTGCGAGATGTCAAGATGGTTGGATTTTCATTCCACTCTACCACTCGTACTATCTTGCCTCATGCTATTTTTCATACCTCTAATCATGATTTTTTATGTCTTACAATTATCACATTGATTGCTCATAACATTTCTCAGCATGCTATTACCTAGGCTTGGAACCGATGCATTGAGTAGTGTAGTTCCTTTTCGATTTTGATAGGCATATTTGGTGTTAGCTAACTTCTATGCTTCCAAAGATGACGTAGAGCAGAGTATTTTTGTCATTTTTTTGTCATATGATCTCTAGATTATTTGTGCTGAATTTAACATGGTTGAATTTCTTGAGGATAACAAGGGTCATATCCCTATGAATTGGTGTGTGGTTGAGTGGGAGGTTTGGTTTTATTTTAGGAAATGGTTCAAACTTTTTGATCCTAATATTCCCTTTCATCATAAATACCCTTATCTTTGTTTCACTTTTTCTAATTTTAGAGATGGAAAATATTGAGTTGTTCAGGATGGACCACTCCCATATGACCATTTGGGATATGCACTATCTTTCCCCTATTATCTATTATCTTGTTGTTGTTGTTGACACCACTTTGATTTTGGACCATTATCTCATTTTTTCAACATTATGTGGTCTGAACCTACTAAAAATAATTAGGTTATATCTTAATTTTACCTTAATACCACTAATTTTATCCATGCTCTTACTGTGTCACACATACAAATAGCATGTAATTCGGTTGATCAGCCTTCAAATCGTAATGGCCAGATAACTTGGTGGAATCATAACATAAAACACACCACCATCTTTATTTGCATATACAAGAAGTATGATTCCATCTTCAGAAACATGTGCATGAGGCTTCATATCATAAGTTATCTATAATATCACAAGATCTTAATATCTCTCCTTTCAATCATGCTTTGCAATTTTAGGATACCTATTAGTAGCACACTCTTAAAGTTAACGAAGCCTACCATGACCAAGGATATCATCTTTAAGCTTTCCTACATTGGCTTAAAATTGGGGACTATACTTCAGGATTTCTTTTCTATGTTGTGCTTCAAACAATCCTCACAAAAGATGAAGGTTATCTCTCGGGGTGATACTAGGCTTACCACCTTGTCTGAGATTCACCACTATTTTGTGCATCATCATCATGGGATTTTTACTTCTCATCCTATCATTCCAACTCAGGAAGAATCCCTTTTAAAATGTCACCAAGTGGTTCCTTGCAAATTTTCTCAAACCTAGCGGTGGCTTGTGATAGGCCTTTATCTCTTTTTGATCTTAAAGAGGCTTCCTTTAAAATGGATTCAAAAAAATCTCCAAGGGTTGATTGTTTTCTAGCTAAATTTTATCAAGATTTGTGGCATACTAATGGTCATGATCTCCATAATGTCTAATTGCAAGATTTGGAAACTATTTTTTTGGGTGACCTGATCAACCAAGACAATATCAAGTTCATTCGAAAATCAGATGATAA
Source organism: Taxus wallichiana var. yunnanensis (assembly GCA_018340775.1). Classification (NCBI taxonomy): domain Eukaryota; kingdom Viridiplantae; phylum Streptophyta; class Pinopsida; order Cupressales; family Taxaceae; genus Taxus; species Taxus wallichiana. The sequence continues at coordinate 111,180,356 of CM031236.1, read as the reverse complement.
TAACAAAATTTACAATTGGAGATCCAATACTCATCTTAACATGTACTACAATATTATTGTTAAGGCTCTAATCTAACAACATTTCTAATATTCTACCATTGATTATTAGAAGTGAACAAAATAGCTTTATTACACACATGTATATTCTTGATAATATTATAGTAGTCTAGGAAGGCATGGAATGGGATCACCTTTCCTCTCTACTGGATATGACTATCAAGATTAATTTTTCTAAAGATTACGACAGAATTGAATAATTTTTCATCTTAGCTATGATCCAAGATTTAGGGTTTATTTTTCAGTTTGTTTAGTCTCTACAAATGCTCTTTAAAATGTTATATCTTGTATTACTATTAATGTTACCAATCTTCTAGGTTTTTTTAGATCTATTAGCAAAGGTTTTCCTCATATCCCCTTTCCTTTATGTTTTGGTTTTCGAAGGATTTAGTTATATTATTTCTCAAAATGCTTCTCATGGACTAGTAAAAGGTATTTATTTTCATTCTTCTACTTAGAAACTTATTAATTATTATTTTGTTGATGATTTGTTTCTCGAAATATTTTTGGAAAAGAAATATTTTCATCATTCTCTTAATTATCTTGACATATATTTTCCTGCTTCTCAATTTTCTCCTCAATGGGTATAAAATCAATGTTATTGATGATCTCAATTTCCCATTCCTATTTGGATGGATAATATTAAATAGAGAAAGATTTAACCTAGGGTGCAACTCAAATTTATTTATATCCCTTTCATTTTTAGTCTACTTTTACTCATCTTAGGTCTTTGACGTCCAACAAATTGAAGGTAAAATCTATTTTGGATCACCATACCTCTTTCTCTAACAGGAAAATTTCATATACGCTTTAAGGTTATGGTTGAGATAGATGTGTATTACTCTTCAAGTTGGGCTACCTCCAAGAGTGCTTATGCAAAAATTGAGAAGGTTCTTCATGATTTGAGTTATCTAGAGAAGTGCACCTTGTTTTAGGAATGACATATTTTTTCTATATCTCTCTTTCCTCACTTATGCGGATATATAATTGAGATACCACATGGGATGTGGGTATCTCAGATGTGAGTGAATATCTAAATTTTAAAGGGCTGGTTCCTTTTCTCTTTATCCTTAAACTAAGCGGGTAGGGTTAAGGGTTAGAAGGAAAACTAAAAATGGTAAAATAGCGTGATAAACCAAATGTTTTGGGGGATTTGATAAAGGAAACATGCTCAAAGTGATGGAAAGGAATAATGAGAATTTCATGGTCTAGAGGGTTGTGAGTGAGTTTAAATGTAAACATTGAAGTTGTTAACGGATGATTCACAATAGCGAGTTTACAAAAAGCATGCATACTAAAATCGATCGAAACACCTATTTTACAATATGGTAGATAACTTAAGTAGAAATTAAAGAATTCGGGGGAAAATAAGTCACAAGAATAGATCTCTTAAATACATAACTCTACAAAAATATCTCCTCATAAATGGCACTTAATGGAAAAAATCCTTTAGCACCCTATTACATCAAAAATCCCATGTCAATGTTGGGAAAAGGACGAATATACATGAAAATAGGTCGATCCGAAATCTCAAAATCCTCGGTTATAACCTAAGTTAAGTCATGTGCATGACTATTTTAATCCTTTTCTAAAATACAAAAATGATATAAATAGTGGATGCTAACCGAAAGGAAAAAATAGCTCAAAAATTAATCCTATCAAAAGTAATACTCCGGTGACCTCCTTTAATCTTCCTTGGCCTATACATAGGCCTTTTTACATAGTTTTGATTAAAAATAATAAATCACAAACTTTAGTTCTGAAGAAGAATAAAATAATGCTAGTTAATCTCTTGGTCAAATCACTTTGACTCCTCCAATACTCCTTTGCATTGTTAGGTAAGGATCTCTTTAGCATAAGTTAAGTTTGTTTTTGAGCATACGAGGTAAAAAGTGGATTTGTCTTTTCTCAAAAGGTCATTTTTTACATTATTCTAATATTGCCTCGGCATACATGCATAGAAGTGTTGGCCAATATTTTATTGGAAAGTCTTCATTAGTTTTTTCTATAACATGCACACCTTTGATTATTGATTTGGTTAAAATATTAACACATGGCCATTATTTATTTCAATCAAGAAAGGAAAATTATGACATAGACCATAGCTTAAAGTACCCTTTATTTTAACTTGAACTAATCACATGATTAATAAAAGATCTCAAAAACCCACTCTAGGTATACGAATAGGAGACACTTTGACTCATTATTAAATATTTTTTTCGTAAGAGGGAATTAATCTTTACCATAGTTAGAAAGGACTTAATATGATAAAAAAATATTAGCCAAGGCTTCAACCACAGTTGGATTGGATTAGGGAAAAAATACCTAACTTTCTCTCATTTCACATTTGTGCTTTTGAAGTTTCGAAACATCACTTTTTTCCATTCTAGAATTCTTCAATCTCTGTTCCTTGATCATTTATGGGTGTGGATAACATTATTTTTCTCTTGGTTGCCATGATATGATAGGTTGAGCTATTAGACACATAAGAGAATACTTTATTTCTAGATGAATAGAATTAGATACAAGCTCATTTATTTATATATGGAGGAGAAGAATCTAGAGGAAGAACCTACGGGAAGAAGAAAGATATAGAGAATATCTATCTAGAAGAAAGTGAGTCGAATAGAAACATCAACAATACTTTAAAACAATGTATTATCTATTTTTTTCTAAAATTCCCCTCGTTAATAATATTTTTACAAATGTACCCCCAAAATAGTTCAAATTTCTCTTTTCCAAGAGACTTGGTGAGAATATATGCAATCTAAGCAACTTTCGGGATGTACTAGAGCTAAATATAGTGGTTCAAAATGTATTCTCAAATGCAAGGACATTTAAGCTCTATGTGCTTGGTTATCTCATAGAGAAAAAGATTTTTCACAAGTTTTAACACACCCTGATTGTCACAATGAATGATGGGAGGATTTTCTTCAGAATGCCCATATCTGCTAAAATGTGATGTAACCAAATTGATTCACACATAGCTCCTCGTGCAACACGATACTCTGCCTTAGTGGATGAAAGAGAAACAACAATTTTATTCTTACTGATCCATGAGATAGGACCAAAACCGAGATGAAAAATATAACCTGAAGTTGATTTCCTATCTACAACGGATCCATCATTGTCTAAGTTTGTATATCCTTACAAGAAGAACTAATAGTTATTTTGATACTTTAGATGATAGTCGAATGTACCTTAGACATATCTCAACACGTGCTTTGTTGATACCTAGTAACAATTCTTCGGCTCCAACATGAATCTGGAAAGAAAGCTCACAACAAAGAAAGGATCGGGCTCATATATGTCAATTAAATTAGGCTCCCAACAAGATGTCTATAGAGAGTGCCATCTACTTGAGGTGAATGCTAAAATTTGGAAATTTGCAAACATTTTTCAATGTGAGTAGATATAGGTATAAATTATATAATTCCATAATTTTCGGGAGTGTCTTAGCATATATCATCGGGATACAAAAATATAATTATTTTTCCACCATATCTCTAAGCCAAGACAATAATGAAGTAGCCCGAATTTTTTTATTTCGAAGGATTTCTTAACATCCTCGATGAGATTTTTAGAACTCCCTATAAGCACAAGATCATCTACATACAAAACCAAGATGACAATCTCTTTGTCTATCTTTTTGCTATACATATTTCAATCATAGGGGCTACGTGTTAAAAAATGTTGTAATAGGTGATCATCTATTTTTGGGTACCATGACCTTGGTGCCAGTTTGAGTTCATAAAGTGACTTAATCAAATGACACACCTTCTAAGGATGTTGTTCATTGAAAAATCCTTATATATGTGTCATGTATATTGTTATCCAAAATTCACCCCTCAAGGTAATTTTGATAACATGCATCAAATTCTTTAGTCCCAAGCAAATAGATTGATTTAAGGCCCGAAATCATGTTTTTGGGGCCCCCTCGGCTTCCTTCTAACTCTCCCATCCAAGAAGAAAACCCAACGAGTTAGAAAAGGTGAAAAAATTGCAAAAAACCAAGCTTGGGGCCGAAAAAATGAAGAAAATCAGCTAAGTCCTAGTCCAGGTGGTGTCCGGGACAGTTGGGACGTCGGGGCGCGAATCGGCCGAAAAGCCGCCAGGTGGTCCATGCAGTAGTTGGGACGTTGGGATGCACGGGACGTGAAAAGGTGAACCAGCCGAAAGTGGAAAAAATTACCAAGTTTTGTTATCGCGCGGTTTGGGATAGCCGGGACAAAAAGTACGCGCGGGACGCGGGTCGACCGGTTTGGCGCAAGTCGGTCCATTTCGAGTGTAGTTCAGAGATATTTGTTCTAGCAGGCAGGTTTGGGACATCCGGGCCAAAGGTATCGGAGGACATGAACCGGCTGATTCAGCTGAAATAGGGGACTTTAAATGCAGGACAGTTGGGCAAAAGTACGCGAGGGACGCGAAAAGCCGAAAGATCCGCCAACGAATGGAATCTCGCCACGTGTCTTCACCTCAAACAGGAACAAGGAAGCCCAAATCGGCTAAAGCAGGAGATTTTCATCTGGGACATCCGGGACAAAGGTATGTGCGGGACGTGAGGGACGTGAAAAGCCGAAACGGCCGACAACAAAGAAGAAAAGTCAACGTTTGACCTGTGAAACTTCAAACGGCCATAACTTTTGACTCGAGCTCCGATTTTCATAAAATTGGACTTTCTGGAACGAGCACGATGTCCTCTACGCCACAAAAATTGGATTTATTATTTTTAATGAGGGTAGATATATTTAATTAAGAGAAAAATATTCGGCTCCAGTCAGTTAATGCTCATTCCCGTCAAATGACAGAAAATGCCTGCCAGACCCAAAATAGCTACCCGCACTCAGAAGGCCATAACTTTTGCATTTCTCAATGAAATCACACAAAATTGGTACTGTTGGAATCATGGCTCGAGCCCAACACACAACAATCAAGAAATTCCATATTTTGTGAGAGATTAATGGATATTTTTTATAAAACGTGGCCGAGTTCATAACAGTGTTTCATTTGGTGGTTGGGAGTGCAATTAAGAGGCATGGTCATCATTCTTTCTCTGCTGCAGCACTGGGATAATATGGGGAGCCTTTTGCAAGTAATATAATCATTTTACTCCATTTAATGCCTCTTACATGTGGTTGAAGGATAGATTTCAGGATTTTCATTTTTCCCTTCTCTTTCTCTCCTCATTTTTTCTATAAATTGGAGTGTTGGGCTCATTGTAAAAGAGGGGGTTTTCAGGAGAGAAAAGCTCTGTCAAAATTTCTTTTTGAAGCCAATGTGTTGCAGGTCCTTGTATTGGACTCCTTGCATGGTGATCCAGGCCCTTATCTTGTAATAGATTGAACTGTGCATATCATGAAGCAATAAAATATCAGTTTGTGGATGTATCTTCCCCTATTGTGTTTTCTTGCATTCTTCTTGCCCCTTTAATCTTTCTACAAGAATATTTTGTCTATTATTATGTTCTTGCAGGGATCCATTATCATTGTGTATGCTTGGAATATTGTTGTGAATGCATTTTGCTAGATTATGGAGAACTTTCATCACCTCTTCTAGTGTGTACTTTGCTTCTGTATTTCACACATTTGGAGACTACTCTCACACCCTCCTTTTCTGGTGTATCACCGCTTTAGTGTAGGCTTTTATTTTATGCACTCTCTCTCCCTGGTCCCTTGGAAATTTAGATTAGAATAGTTAGTTTCCCGCATTAGATTAGATTGTAAGGTAGTTTAGGAGCAAGAACCACTTTCTCACGGAGGTCTATCTCAAGTAGCAAGTCCCACAACTTGGAGATAGTACCCATGTTATCCAATCACACTTTGTGAGTTCAAGTATACACACTTGTATAAACATAGGGTGCTTTGTGATTTAGTGATAACATATACTTCTTCCTTTAGATCGCCATTCAAGATAGAATTTTTAATGTCCATCTCCTTAAGTTTCCATCCATTTTGTGCTACAAATGCAGCACACAAAACTCTAATGGTTTTGATCTTCGTAGTGCATGTGAAGGTCTCGTCATAGTTAATTCCTTCCTATTGAGCATAACCCTTTTTAAATAACCACACATGTACTTGTCGATAGATCAATCTAAGATTTATTTTATTTTTAAAATCCACTTGTAGTGAATGGAATTCCTACCGTAGGCAAATCAACAAGTGCACGTGTCGATTCTATATCAAAGAGTCATATTATGCATGCACGAATTTATTCCACTATGGTTGACTAAGTGCCTCTTGAACTGAACCGAGTTTGGTCCCTTCAATCACTTAGCTCATGAGTAAGATATTTACTTCACTCCTCACTTGACTTCTCATACAAACCCTTGATGAATTTTCTTGAAGAGAGCTCATTTAGGAGTATCTCATGGTACTTTTGACGCATTTTAGATGTTGACGTGACTATTGATGAGAATTTTTTTTTGTAGATTTCTAAGATCAACAATAAATTTTCCTTGCATCTCATCCTTTTGGACTATAGGATGATCATGCTCATCATTTGGATGTGTGAGAAATCTATGAGAGGAGGTAGGTGTTGAATCTTCCTTTTGTGGAAACTATTCAAATGATCACTCGTCGAAAAAAAAAAATTTCTTCTCTTATAGATCTTTTTTTGTCGGGATCCATGAGTGATAAGATTTGGAGGTGGTATTGTATCCTGAAATATGCCTTTGGTGTGTCTTTGTATCAATATTTTCCTTTTTATCCTGGAACATGCATATAGTTAGTACAAAAATACTCTCAAATGAGAAATATGTGGTTTGCGATTTCTCCATACCTCTTCCGGTGTTTTTTGTTAAGATCTTTATAGGTTCTTTATTAAGAAGATATACAACTATCTAGACCACTTCCACTCAAAATCATTGTCCAAATTTGTAGTAGAAATCATGCAACAAGACATATCCATGATAGTCCTATTCCGACGCTCTGTAATTCCATTATCTTTGTGGAGTATAGAGGAGACTTAGGTGTTGTGTGATTCCGTGATCCTTCAAAAATTCCAAAAAATTATTTGACACGAATTCCCACCCTCGGTTTGAGTGGAGGACTTGAAGGGGCTGCCTTTTCTTCCGAACAGCTCTCATGTAGAAGATTTATAAATTTCCAAATGCATCACTATTCTTTTAGTGAAATAAAACCCAAGTCTTCTGTGAATAACCATCAATGAATAGATGGAAGTCTTGAAATCCCTTAAAAGAGGTAGGTAAGGGTCCATACAAATCACTATGCACCACCACTAGATGGTTCTTGGCATGGAATGTCCTTGTCTCAAATGGACCCCAATGTTGTTTTCCCACCAGACATCCAGGAAAAAGAGGAAATGAATGAGAAATATGAGGAAATCCTTGTACCATCTACTTTGAACTAATCTGTTGGAGGAGTTGATAGAAAGATGTCTAAACCAATAGTGCCAGAGTGAAGTGGATTCCACGATGAGGGAAGATAACACAACTGCAGAGGATGAAACTATATCTAATGCAAATAAACGATCCTTCAAAAATTCTCTAGCAAGTATCTTACCTTTTTGAGATATCAAACAGGACTTGATGTCATTTTGAACCAAAAACTCCACCTTAAGCTTGTGATTCAACAATGAAAGACATACCGAGAGGTTTTTTTATGCTAGGGACATAGAGTACCTTTATGAGAGTACATTTTCTCATCCCAAGAGGAATGGTCACATTGCCTATTCCTTCTGTCATATACTCCTTGTAGTCCGCAATACAAAACTAATCTCAAGTGGGTTAATTTGTTAATGAATAAAATAGTTTTCTATCACTACCATGCACCTAAGTATATAAGCCAAATATTTTCTTATTGTTGTGATGTTCGGGATATAAGCACCAAATCATGTTTGTGTGTGCCACATTTTACTAATTTTAGATTATATTCATCTAATTCATCATACGAGATGGGCTGCAATATGTCCTTTCTATATCTTTCCATGAGGACGCCACTTGTAATTCTTCAAATCACCTCATCCATATGTTCTCTCTTCTCCGAATTACGTTGTATGTGGCTATTATACCTACAAATTTTATTTTCATGCGTATTTGTGGAGAAAATGTGACACCATCGATCTACCATTTGTTTTTTCTTATGTTGTTGCTTCAACGGTTACTTTTGTGTATGCTTATATGTCTTCTTCTCTAGATGACCTTTTTGAGGCTTCTTTGTCTTCTTTTCCTAAAGATCAATGCATTTTCCTTGAACTATTCTTGTCGAATGTATGATTTCTTATTGTTGTAGAAAATTCACTAGTGCAGAAAACCTAACCTCCTTTTGGTGATGGTCAATGTGGTGATAAAATTTTACAACCTGGGATGGATGAGCATGCGGTGTGAGGGGCACCAACGACATTTCTTTGACCTCTTCTCTAAGTGAATCTAGATCTTCTCACAACTTCACTACTCGATGAATAATTTCTTCCACTTTCTCTACTTCTTCCATACTCATGGTATAAACTTTGCCTAGGGACAAAAATATTTGTCAAATTTTTGGCTTTGTATATCATGGATAGAGTATCACAAGCCTTATTTGATGTTATCACATTCCTAATGTGTGGTTGTACCTCATCATATATGCTTAGAGTGATCAACATTATATCTTTTGCAATGGATTTTTCATACTTGATGTGCTCATCATCATCGGTAGGATGAACAAGTTTTTCGATTCACGATCTCCCAAAGGTCTTTGAAAAGAAGAATGGATCTCACCTTTTTCTTCCATGTAGAAATTTTTGCCCACTTAAGAGTTGGGCATCGAAAGAAATATCTTGGGAGTGGACATGATGTAATTTTTTTATAAAAAAAAATATTTATTTTAAAGTGGTACAATATCTTTGTTGAATAGTACATTTTATATGGGATCTGTTTATGCACAATTATAATCTCAACCCATTTTTGTTTAAAATTTCTCGGTTGCATGGTAAGAACTATTTTATGTCTCACTATATGGATGTGTGATCACTTTCTCGCTCATTTAGTAGTCGTTGTCGAGTCCTTTCCTTGGGTCATAGATCACATTGAGTCTTAGTATTATTTATAGTCTTCTCTCCATGGGAAAATTTTTTGTTATTGGGTGTCTTCCACAATTGTATCTCCTCTATAAATCATGTTCCAAAATCATGGATACGTGGTCTTTTTTGATTGGATGTGGCATGGTGGGTCTATTTGATATTTTGACGCATTATGGCAAAGGGCTTGAAAGTATAAGGTATATGCCTAACATGCACAAAAGGACATGTGGAGGGCTTGAGCTCATTTGAGGATCCGCCTCTGGGTCTTACCTTTGGAGTTGTGCAAGGAGACACATGGAAGCTTCCACTAGCTCCTCTTTATACTGAGACTTCTCAATGGCCGAAGTGAATTTCTTGGGCTCGGGACACATGGAGGGCCCACGCTTGTTTGGGGATTGTTGACAATTTTTGCACCTAGTGTGAAAATGTCAACTTGAAACTTTTAAAGTTTCTCAGATTGGTTAGTTATGAGTCTGGTTATGTTTGGGACAGCCACCTTTGATTTAGATGTAGTTTTTAATTGTTTGGTTTTGGACAGTCTTGGAAGTCATTTGGAATCAAAACTACAACTTGAGTACAGTTTGAGAATACCATGCCTCATAGATGCAGCCATTCCATTTGAAACCCTCATCAGAACTATGCAATAGCTGTAAAAAACCATTACAGGGCCTTGAGGAAGGTAGGAAGGGCAACATGTATCAGACATGATGTTATGAAGCTATAGACAAGTGGCATTTTTGAAGGACAATTTATAGTCTTACAAGCAGTTTGCATTTTCAATGGGTGGAAATAAGGTACACTTGATTGTTTATTTATTTCTATGATTAAGTGAATTATTTAAGTGTTTTGAGTTGTATAATTTCATTCATTATCCATACAAATGAAAGAAAGTAAATAAAGGAAGGACATACATCTCATAACATGAAAATATTTTCATTTATTCATGAGGAATAATAGTACATATTTTTCTCACACAAGCCATGAGAAATAACTGAAAGGAAAAACAATGCATATATTTATGAAGTTAAAAATGTAAAGAGGTAATAGAAACACATCATTTCCTTGAGGAAGTGTTATTCTCTCTCTAAAACTGTTGTTCCAGCTATCCACTGCCACTACATCATGGTACATGAAAAGGGAGGAGCAAACGATCATCAATACTGAGCTCAGGGTTTAATTTAACTCCTTATACTTCCAACTTCAGAAATTCATGCATTCAAAAGTGTATTATCAGGTGAAGCAGAAGAATCAGATTTTAGAGGCTGAAGTCAACTGAAATGAGATAAAATTGTAGCTGAAACAAAATGAAAAGAGAATTTTGGGAAAATTTTGACAGGGCTTCGCCATGTAAAATGGACATTTATGACTTTTTCAGCATGCATATCAGAGTTGTAATAAAAGGAAATACAATATACAATGTAGAAAATAAAATGGACTGCACTCTCAGTCATCATATTGAAGTACTTGGAGCATTCATTATAACTTAACAGCTGAATAACATGAAATTTGAAGTAATTTTACAAAGTACATCCTTTCTATGAATTCCAGTTTTCAAATAAAGGAAGTATGAATTACAGATATGCTGCCATATCAAAGAAGTACAGCTATTTATGCAAGGAAATGAATCACAGAAAAGAAATGTAGAACATCAAGTTCAAAAGTATGACAGAAAGAGAATTGTATCCCATTTAGATGATACAAAAATAGGAGCAACCTGCAGGTCTATAGATTTAGATAAAGAAAATTTTCCAGCTATGATCAAATTCAAAGTACAGATCCTAATATGCTAAAGGCTCCAAGATCTACCATCAGTGATCACGAAATAGTTCAAAATTATGAACTGAGAAGAATTCTAGCTCCAGGTCAAAATCACAAAACCGAAACAAGGATAATGCAAATTATTTCAACCCAGAATGTTCTTAGTTCAAGAAAAAAATCACATTGGTTAATGATTGGGTCCACCACAGTGAGACGCTTGAGATATTTTTGTTAAGGGACAAGCAAGACAGATGACACAAACCCATGAAGCCATCTGTAATATGTCCGAGTCATGAATAAATAAGCAATACAATAGGGTTGAATCATCAGAGCTCAAAAATAACAGGGAGATGGAAAACCCGGTTTTAGAGTGTGAGTGTATAACAATGGCCACTCAAGAAAACACACATCAAAGCACAAATTTGAAATGTCATTGTATCAAATTAGTTTCATCATATAGAAAATACTCAAATCACGGTCATAAGATAGAGCTCCATAATCAGAAAATAATGACAACTTGAGCAAATCAGAACCCAAATATGGGTAATCTATAAAATTTGAGCTTGAAAATAAACAGAGACAGAAATACAGAAACCTAATGAGCATTAAACAATGGCAACCCTTCTCAGGAACAATACCCATAAAATAATGCAGAACCCAGATTTGGGGAAAAGCGGAATAGAAACAGAGAACAACAATAGCCATATTTGTAATCGAATGGCGATTTTGATGCAAAAGAATACCTAAAAAAGGGAAAATAAAATGCAAATAAGCTTACCATTTTTTTGGGAGCTCCAAATGCGCCCTTAAATTTGAACTTCTTGCATAAACAATGGCGACCCAATTTTCTTTACCAAGGCAAAATAAGAGTATTTCAAACCAGGAAGAGCCAGAGTTTTCATCACGAAGCACGTTCAGGGGTAAAGCTAGATAGAGATGCAAGCTTGAGGGCTTAGTAGAAGAAATCATGGTGGCCATATTTTTTCTCTCCAACAGGGAGGATCTCAAACGACAAGGTCTCGAGGATATCGAGTAGAGGTAGAAAATTAGAAGCTCACGAAGCCCAAAGAAATATCAATGGCGACCTTTTTTCCCTAAATAATCGAGAACAAAATAATGGCCGAAATAAACCCTCTGAAGGAGTTACAGAGCGAGCTCGAGATATAGATCATGGCCTCTTAAAACAAATTGACATAGCTCATTAGCTTGAGAGGAGCTCAAGTGAAAAATGCTAAATGTTAGGGTTTTAACCCCTTTTCCTCCATCTAACTCTCCAAGTTAATCAAACCCAACTAGGGTCATATCAGGTACCAACGTGGCAGCATCAGAAAAACCCTAATTAGGGCTGAGTTAAAAGGAAGCCACCGACATAACAAAGGGGTGAGTCATCATGGTGGAGGGGGACCTTGTCCCATTAAAAGAAAATCATTGTCATTGACCTATTTAAGGTCTAGAAACATATCAGTGCCGATAAGATAGTGATAAAAAAACATTATGTTATGCATGATTTTTCAAACACCGACAATACTATAACATGTGCATCAATAATCGAATAATGATCAATATATGCCAAGGTCAATACAAAAAAATTAGACCTATAGTCATCATGTGTTATTCGAAACCCAAAATCCGACAAGAAAATTACAATGCAATGTAATCAAAAGGTGGCAGAGACTAAAGTATGATGGCATGTATATTTTCTAAGTCCACAAGAGTGGCCAAACTTAGTTGAAGACAATTGTATGAATCAGAGGTGGTCCCCACATGGGAGCTAATTACAAATAAAGGTATGTCCCCACATGGGTGTCAAAGGGATCATGTTATCATGTTAGAAGCCCAGGGAATGTCAACATTAGAGCCTAAGCTTGGAAGTGGTCCCCACTGAGAGGTGAATAATTTTGCTAAAGTATTGGAGATCAAAAGTATTTATTTTCTTGTAGAGGAGTGTTTTGCATGCTTCACAAGAGGACAGAATCAGAGAAGGAGACAAAGTTGCATGCCCATGGAGAGAGACTTTCCTAGCAAGCAATCTTATTTTTAGCAAATTATTCACCCTTCTTTTCTTAAAAATAGAATAGTCAACTTCAGTTTGACTGTATCTTAATTAAGGCTAATAATGCCTATTTGTAATTGCATGCTCTATTTTTATTCCTTTATCTATTATTAAATAAAGGGTAAAAATAAGATGCATGGGCGAGTACAAGCCTTAGGCTATTTTTAGGAAGGGTGGGTGAATTAATTTTGCTATATATTGTGTGCCTTGCAAAGCATAGGAGGAGGAATTTTTTGGATATAGGAGTACTGAAGCAATTTTTCCAGTTTCTCCCTATGAATGTGAAGTATTTTCTACCTTTCCAATTATTTGTAGTCTGTGTATGTTTCTATTAGTCTTGTGAATGCAAATTCCCTGATCAATCATCTTACCCTGCTACAAATTTATTATTTTCTACATAATTTTAATGTGCATGTTAACTTATTAGTGTTGTTGTGATATTTTTCCCTCAGTACAACCAAGTGTTTGCCCTTAAATTCTATAGAAAACTATTGGCTTGTGCATCAAGAATATTTCACATATCAATTGTGCATATACTCAGTCAAATCCCTCATACAAATTTGGTGTATCACCTTAGTTTTAATTACTTTATAGTCATCTTTTCCCCTTAAAACCCCATAAATCAGTTTAGGATACACCAATAAGGAACCGGCCTTTTAATCCCGGAGACTCACCTCAAAATAGGTATACCCACAGACCTGAGGTGTTTCCATTGTATCTACGAAAGAGAGAGATCAATTGTGAAAGCTTTGAAAACATGCAATAATCTCTCTACAAGGTGCACTTTTGAGAGATAACAAGGACCACCCTGAATTTTATTTTTGAAAGAGCACCGAAGAGACACATGGAGGTTTCGATGGATCTTCCCATGCTTAGACTTTTCAAGTGGCTGATATAACTTTCTCGGACACTAGGCATGTGGCACCTTATGCTGGTTCTTAAAATTTTTCAATGGCAAGTACAAATTTTTCAAGCTTGAGACATGCGGAGAGCCCACACTTGTTTAGGGTCTCTACTTTTGGGCACCATATCAAAAGTGCACTTAAGAGACACGTGGATTTTTCCGCTAGAGCTTCCCATGCTTAGAATTTTCAAGTGGATGATGCAAATTTCTTGGACCCTAGGCACGTGGCACCTTCCACTGGTTCTTAAACTTTTTTAATGGCTAGTACAAATTTTCCAGTCCTAAGACATGTGTAGACCCCACACTTGTTTGGGGTCTCTAATTTAGGGCACCATATCAAAAGTGTACCAACAAGACACGTAGAGGTTTCTGCTAAATCCTCTTTATACTGAGATATTTTCAATGGTCAAGAAATCTTTCTTGGGCCTAGGGAACATGGAGAGGCTATGTTCATTTGATGTCCCACCTCTAGACTTCATATTTGAAGTTACACCAAACAAAAACATGGAATTTTCCACTAGACCTTCCCATGCTCGGACTTTTCGGTGGTGATGTAACTTTCTTAGGTTATGAAAACATGGAGGGCCCACACTCATTTTGGAGCGTACATCTAGACTTCACCTTTGTAGTTGCACCAAGGAGACACATGGAGGATTCCGCTAGCTCCTCTTTACACTTGGCCAACTCAAACTCGCGACGAGAGATATGTGGTATAATCCATGCGAGGACACTCATTTATGAGAGGCATGAATGTAGGTATCTATTCCTCAAGGTGTATTCTCGAAGGTGAAAAGGATTGCTTGTTAGATCAAGCCATATGGAGCCACCTAAGAATTATTAAAAATGAGATTTCTTGCATGAAAAAAAAAAGAATGATTAAAAAGATTGTCAAAACTTATGACATGGCATCCCAGTCATAGTTGAGGACCTGAGAAACGTGATCAGTACATGATTTATCCACCCAACAATAGAAAGTAAGATATTTTCAAGGGAATAACATGATTAAATGGTATGTTGTAAAGATGAATATTCTCTTGAAGAATTAGACTTTTGGGGGGAAATTTAGGATGAGTGATCGAGTGACATTGTATAAATGCAATGAGAATACTCTTACATAGGGGGATTAATTTTTCTAATAAATTTTGAGAAAAACCATTTTCGAGAGACCTTCTAAGAAACCTATTTATTTCCCTATGTTTGTATATTTATTCATGTCAAGATGGTTGTAAGTGTATAGCCATTGACAAGCTCTAAGATTGTTGAAGAAACTCTCCCCTGCTGATGAATCTAGTGAACCTTGAATGAATTTGTGGTTATCATGAGCATAATTGTGTTTGCTTTTATTTCAAAATGTTTTCAGATAGTTTCTCATGTTCCTATTACAATCTTATGTTAAAATCTCTCTGAATCACATAAGATCTTATCCACGTGGTAGTATTGTAGCATTTGCAATTTCATTACGAGGAGAGTTTTCATCTTGTAATGAAATAAATAATTTCAAATCACTATACTTTTCTTGTGTTGAAAAAGATTGGTTGTTAGCCTATGAGTGTATCTTAGGCATTTCTAATCATGGATTTCCAATGTTTAATTGAGCCTTTGTGTTGAAATCTTGAAGAGTGTCTCGAAATTTTGCATATCTAGGTCTCCATTGATACACACCTGGTTGAAGGAATATTTTGGATATTTTAAAGAATTTTTTTGTGAGTGTTCCAATATTTGTAAAGGCTCTCAATATTTGGTATAATCAAATTTATATTTCTTAACTTCCCACAAAAAACTTGTCAAATGATAAATCCTACATGAACTACCCCTTTTTGTCTTGTGTATCCTCAAAGATTTATCAAATTTCTTTGTCAAAATATGTAGAGATAATTAAGTTTGAATTATTGTCTTTAGTAACTTGAACCTTTTCCATGAAACATCTCCACTCTCTAGTGTGACAAATCGTGAGACTTAGATTGTGTTGTATTGATCATAATTTCTCATGGTTTTCATGAAAATTGTGCAAAGAAGGATCTCTTGATATCCTTCACCAACACGGGTTATAGAATGGGTCCTCTCACCCTAGTTGAAGGCATAACCTAAAGTAGTGAGGGTACATCAAACCCTTAGTAAGGTGATATCCATTTCTCCAACACTTGAGTGAAAAAAAGTCAACTGAATCCCCCCCAGCTACAAAACAAATTATATCATGATTTTTCTATCTCTAAGCATCCTTCCGATTTGATGATCTTTGCTCAACCCTGAGGAGAATAAATTTGTATACCAACACCGATGTGGCGTTGTTGCTGGGGATTATTTTAATTATAGAGGATTATTTGAATACCGGGACCTATTTTTGCAACAACAAAACCGAAGTGGTGCCCATTTTCGGGATTAATTGAACATCGAGACCTATTTGTGTGGAAACAAAACTAAAGTGGCATCATTGCGAGGGTTGTTTTTACAAATGCGTACACATACCGACCTTGGTAATGTTTCTTACATGGTTTAAGTATAAATAAGTTATTTAAACATCATCCTTTGTTGAGATTTGTAATATTTGTGCAAGATTACAAGTTCATTGTGTAGTATTTCCGGTTTCTAGTGGTTATTACACTAAATTTGCATCAATCTTGATAAATGTGGATAAATAAATGTTAACTTTATAGAAATTAAGCATTGATAGACATGTGGCAAGTTACTTATAGTGCATTTACAAAACTAAAATTAAAATCCTTAGTGGCGACTGTTTCCAAGTGAAATTTTGATGATTACAGTGTCTTAACTTTTCGTGTCAAGTGAAATTTTTCATCAATATTTGAAAATATGGAGGGAAGAAGGTCTTTCTTCACTAGGGATCCTACTAAAAAGTTATTTCTAGAACTAGGAAAAGAAAATTCAGAAGGAAAACAAGTCTGGAAAGTTGTTAGAAATCAAGAATCAAAAAAGGAGATATCAGTTTTGAAAGGTGATCAATTTGTGGTTGAAGATTACCATATGTCTTCAAGTGATTTTGAACCAAGTAATCTTTATATAAATTTGAGTTCTTCAACTAGAGAGGGGCCATCATTTGTGTCTGAAAAGCATGCCTCTCAATTTCCCCTATTTTTTCCAAGGTTGATAAGGTTTTCCAAGAAATTGAGTCATTAGAGGATATTTACTTTGAGAGTTATACTCTTGTGCCCAGATACCCCTCGTCCCTTATCATTTTGATTCTCCTATAAGATCACCTCCTCAAGGAAATATGGCTCAACCTCCACCTAGACCTCCTTTTTTTCGTCAATACTTTTGGACCTATAAATTTTAGAGGCATGGATGGATATCCTATTATGGTGTCATAAGATGTCAGAAATAGGTTGCTGAAATTTCAAGGCAATAATGCCATCACTAGTGACCACCATTTAAGACTCTTTGTCAATAAGATGGAATATTTTGAAATTGAGTTTGAAGACATGTATATAAAATGGTTTATTCATACTATTGATGAGGATGCACATGATTAGTACAAGGCTTTACTAGATAATTCAATAGATTCAAGGACCGAAATGGAAAATTCCTTTATATTACAATATGGGGTAAGAAAGATCCCGGGTTCCTTTTATCTGAATTTGAAAATATAAATAAAAATCCAAATGAATCTATCTGTGATTTCAATACTCGGTTCAATAGTACCTTGAATAGGCTACCTATAATCCTAAGGCCAAGTGATGAGTCCTGTTTGATAAAATATTCTGATGCTTTTGATAAAAAGGTTGCTTAGTACTTGAGAGATAAGAACCTGGGAACATTGAGGAAGACTTTCACCATGGACTTAAAAATATAAAATAACATCAAAATAGTTGGAAAGCCTCCTAAGATAGAGTGTTGAGTTAATCAATCCAAAGAGGACTCAATCAAACAAAGTTGTGGATCTAGAAGAGGTTGTAAAAATTTGGTTGGAGAAGTTAAAGAGATATCCTATAAACTGGCCAGAGCAGAAAAAGGGATAGGAAAAAGTTCCCAGGGTTAGCACAAGCCACATGGTTAGGAGAGATTTGGAAATCATCCTAGAGGTGATCACAAACTAGATGATAGAGGGAAAGGGATCATGGGATCAGGTAATAAATAGCCTCAACCTAGGGAGAATAGATTGGTTCTGATCCTTTGACTTTCAAGGTTGCTACTATGGAGGAGGCCAATGTTATCGAGTGGTGTGATAGGTGTTTCTTACCACACTCCCCATGTGATGTAGATCAAGAAGTTGAGGAAGAATATGATGATGAGATGTATGATGATGTGTGCATGATGGAATTCCCTGCAAACTCACGGCAGGGGGCAACCTCAACTGAATTGATAAGTGTCAAAGCTGATTGAAAACTGCTAGAATTGTGTTAATAGGAGATTACCTCTTCCTCCTATTAATACTTTTGAAATTGATATGGTGAAAGAATTTGATCTGCCTAATCATTATTTTGAATACTTAAGGGCATTGATGATTGAATATTATGATGGAGGATACCTTCCAAAGAGGACAAGGAACAGTTGATGAATGCAGTAGTTTCTCAAGAGAAAAAATATAACACTAGAAGTAAGGTTATCATAGGGGGAGGTCCACAAACCAAGCCAAAATTTCCACTTCTTACCAATATCCTGAAGGAAACCCCTAAGAAAGATACATATGGTAAAGTCCTAATTACCCCAAATAAAACCTATGCTCCATCCTATGCCTAGACTCTAAAAACTGTTGTACTATAAGAAGAAACTATGAATCTTCCTCCAAATCTGTCTTAGGAATATATTCCTTGTGACATAGCCCAAGTCTTGAGTCAAATCAAGGTTACAGTTCCTAGTTTTGAATTACTCAAGATCCCCGAGCATATGAAAAGGGAATTCAAATATTTGGGATTTAAAGAAGGAAATATTACTCCAGGAAAAAGTGTTAATAATGTAGAGATTCCTCCTATTATTGCAGAATTAGAAATACCCCAAGCATTGGAGGAACTAGGTGAATCATATGATGTTTCTTTGGTAACTTCTTTGGTTGAATCTCAATTGGATGTCAATCCATTTTTTACCACTTTGATTATTAAAGATAGGAATTTACATAACAACATGTTTGATCCAGAGCCTCATGTAATGTAATGCCTCTTGAGGTAATGAATGAGTTAAATATCAAGGTAACAATTTTTTTGGGAAATTTTCTTGCTATGGATTAAAGAGAAGTTCCAATAATTGGATATGTCAAAGGAATGGTACTCGCAACTAGCATCTTATCCGGGAAAATGCTTAACCATGAATGTAGTTATTGTGGATTGTCCTACTAAGTGGGGGATGTTATTGTCTAGAAAATGGGTAGCTAGTGTGGGTGGAATCATACAAATGGCAGTGTGGAGGGGAACCTTGTGAAGTTATACGGTGAGAATAAAATGTTGCATATCATTAAGGACCCTAACAATGCTTCTTATGAAGTATTGTACACATATGTAAATGTCGATAACTTTGTGGGATATACTGATTGTAAGGAGTATAAAATTGATGTGTGAATATCCTGACCAGGTTGGTTCTCCTTAGAGCCGATGTTTGATGGGGCTTGTTCTAGATTTGGTTATGGCACTGGTGTTTTCTTGATATCTCAATCAAGAGGAGTTTAAATTTTCTTTTAAAATCAATTTTGAGTGAATGAATAATATTGCTTTGAGTATGAAGAACTACTCTTGGGTTTAAGGATTGCATGGAAGTATGGCTTCAAAGACGTTATTGTTAAATAAGATTCAAATTTAATAGTCAAACAAGTCGAGAAAGTTGTATCTTTATAAAGAGTCAAACAATGAAGCAATACAAGCATGCAGTTTGGGACTTCATCAAAATGTTTGACTCTTTTAATATAACACACCATGATAAGAAATACAATCTTTGTAGCATAAAAGTTGGAAGTGTTGGGATCAAGGTTTGATAATTGTACATTATCCCCTATTGTGATTGTCCCCGATAATTGATAAGTGTATGTCCCTGATAATATCAAGTATTAGCAATTTTTGAAGATGATGATCGGTCCAAAGGTTTGTATAGAATAAAGAAGAATTTTCCAATAAAAGTATGGACTAAGAACCAATGCTTTGTGTAAATGATGGAAAAGAGACCCTGTTTGGTAAAGACATTATCCAATTGAAAACCAATACTCTTCCAAGAGGCTTGGTTGCATTGGAATCAAATTTTATAATGTTGACCACATTTTTAACAGACACATGTCAACCTCAAGAGATGTTGAAGAATATAACCTGGGCATAAAGGATAAACCTAGGATAATATGGCTAGGTAGCAACTTGAACATAGAAGTAAAGAAGTCATATTTCCAATTGCTAAAAAATTCCCATGGCTTCTTGGCTTGGTCATATTCAAAACTGAAAGCATACAGGGAAGACCTTTTTCAATATGAAATACCCCTAAAAGCTAATGCCAAGACGTTTAGGCAAAAGAAAAGACCAATTAATCCACTCCTTTCTCTAAAAATGCAAGAAGAGTTGAAAAAGTTAAGGGATGGAGGAATCATACAACCTACAAGGTATTCTTCATGGGTTGCAAACTTGGTACCTGTCAAAAGAAGAATGGAGACATAAGATTGTGTGTCGACTTTAGAAATTTAAATAAGGCATCAATTAAAGATAACTATCCGTGTCAAATATGGATAACATGTTGCAATTACTTACAGGTTCAAAATTATTATCTACTCAGATGGTTTTTCTAGGTATAAGAAAGTGGTTGTGAAGTAATCAGAGAGAATCAAAACCACTTTCACTACTCCATGGGGTACCTATGTATACATAAGAATGTCATTTGTCCTGATGAATGTTGGAGCCACGTTTCAAAGAGCAATGGATGTAGCATTCTCAGGATATATAAATGACTTCATTGTTGTGTATCAGGACGATGTAATAGTTTTTTCAAGGAAGAGAAGTGATCACCTACAACATTTAGAAAAGATGTTGATAAGGTGCAGGGAATATGGTATCTCATTGAACCCTAAGAAATGTCATTTTGGGGTTCAAAAGGAAAAGCTGCTTGGACATATAGTGTCAAAAGAGGGGGTCATGATTGATCCTGAGAGAGTGGAAGCCATTAGCAAAGTTCCTATTCCAAGAACCAAAAAGGGAATTCAATCCTTTTTGGGAAGATAAATTTTATTAGGAGGTTTATTTCCAACTTTGCTGAATTGACTATCCCAATCACTAATATGTTGAAGAAGGATCAAAGTATCAAATGGGAAGAAGAAGCTATTCAGGCCTTTACTGGGATCAAGGAAACGTTGAAAAATGCCCTTGTTTTAGCAGCTCCTGATTATAAAAAGACTTTCCAAATGTTTTCCTTTTCCTCTGAGAATACCATTGCATATGTCTTGTTACAAAAGGATGATGAAGGAGCTGAAAGGCCAATTGCTTTCTTTAGTAAAGCATTACAAGGGGTAGAGCTGAAGTATACTATCATGGAGAAACAAGCCTTTTCTTTGGTTAGAGCCAAAAAGATCTTTAGGCCATATATTTTAAGTTCTAAAGTCATAGCTTATGTCCCTCATACTATGGTCAAGGATATCCTTTCAGAGATGGAAATTTCCAGTAAAAGATGTCGATGGGAAAATAAGTTATAGGAATATGATATGGACATCCAAACTACAAAATTGGTCAGAGGTTTGGGCCCCTAGAAAAGCTAATGATAGAAAGTAACCTACAAACAGTTGAGATAAATGAGGTTGAAGAAGAAAGATTGAATATTCTTGAGAAATTGACAAAATACGAATGGTATAAGCATACTATTTTTATCGAAACATCTATAGTGCCCTGAGTATTTAAGAAAGAATCAAAAGAGATAAGTTAGCCTCCCATAAGTACATCATCACTAATTATGGGTTATCTTGGAAAAACCCTAAGGGAGTTCTCTTAAGGTGTATCACTGAGGACGAAGCCCCGAAATTAATTGTTGATTTCCATGGAGGAGTTTGTGGGGGGCATTTTACTAGGAGAGTAACAACCCATAAGATCTTAAGGGTTGGTTACTGGTGGCCAACACTTTTTAAGGATACAAATTTGTTGGTAAGAAAGTGTGAGAGATGTCAACGTTTTTCAGGAAGATTGAAAGCTTCAGGATCCCTCCCTTTGTAGCCAGTGTCAATTGAAGCTCCTTTTAAGCAGTGGGGAATGGACTTCATTGGTGAAATTTCAGATTCTTCAAGTGTAGGCCATAAGTGGATATTGGTGGCCACTGATTACTTCACCAAATGGGTGGAGGAAATCCCCACTAAGAAGGAAACCCACCAAATTGTCATGGATTTCATTCTGAATTATATCATTTGTAGGTTTGGAGTACCTGCCAAAATAATTACTGACAATGCCATGAGCTTTCGAGCTAAACCTTTGGTGGTTATGTTTTAAGAGTATGGGATAAATTTAGCATATGCATCCAATTATAATCCCCAAGGTAATGGACAGGCTGAGTCGAGTAACAAAAATTTATTGAAAATAATCAAAGAACTTTGGAGATAAATAAAAGAAAGTGGGGTGAGCAATTGAAGTTTGTTGTTTGGGCTAACATAATTACTATTAAAAGAGCTACTAGAAAGAGCCCATTTGAATTGGTGTATGGAACTCAAGCTCTACTTCCCCTGCATATGTAATTATCTTCATATCAATTCATCCGATAGTTGGAGGACCAGGAGGTTAGTCCCTATGATGCACAAATCAATAAAATTGTTGAACTAGATGAAGAGAGAAGGGAATCCCATCAAAGACATGTGAAGTTTAGGGAGAAAATGAAGAAATTGTTTGACAAAAAGGTTACCCCAAGGGTTTCAGTGTAGGAGATCTGGTGCTACTATGGGATAGTAGACATGAGGATAAGGGAAAACATGGAAAGTTTGACACATTATGGATGGGCCCTTATTCTATTGATATTAGGATTGGCGAGCATACCTTCTTCCTAAAAGATCTAGATGGGGAATTGCTTGAGTTTCCTATTAATGGAAGGCACTTGAAACATTTCCTTGATTGATTTATCATAATCAAGGCACACATCATGGTATAGTATATAATTTTTTCTTTTTCATTTATGTTTTTTTTCGGTTTGGTTCATCCCGTCCTTGGCGGTCAGTTTTTGTTGGTTTCTCAATTTGTTTTTGGGAGGTTGGAAATTATTTTTCTTCTTTACAAAATTGTTCTTGTCTCCCTTTCCAAATGGATTTTTGGCACATGGTCTGTTATGTTGTTCTTGCGGAACTCGTTGGGAGTGCCCATCCCCAAGTCGGAGCTGGTGTTGGTGCTCAATTGTAATCTCACCCCTTTTTCGTTTAAAATTTCTCAGTCCACATGGTTAGAAGTATTTTCTGTCTCCCTATATGGATGCGTGAAAAATTTCTCCCTCATTTAGTTGTCATTGTCAGTCCTTTCCTTGGGTCATGGATCACATTGAGTCTTGGTATTATTTACAGTCTTCTCTCTGCGGGGAAAAATTTTGTTGTTGGGCATCTTCCACGATTGTGTCTCCTCTATAAATCCTGTCCCAACATCCGTGGATACGTGGTCTTTTCTGATTGGATGCGGCGTGGTGGGTCTATTTGATATTTTGATGCATTATGGCGAAGGGCTTGAAAGTATAAGGTAAATGCCTAAGACCCGCAAAAGGACACGTGGAGGGCCTATGCTCATTTGAGGATCCGCCTCTAGGTCTTACCTTTGGAGTTGCGCTAAGGAGACACATAGAGGCATCTACTGGCTCCTCTTTACTTGAGACTTCTTAATGGCCAAAATGACTTTCTTAGGCCTGGGACACGTGGAGGGCTGCGCTTGTTTGGGAAAATGCCCCTTAATTTTATTTTTGAAAGATCTCTCGAAGAGACACGTGGAGGTTTCCGCTAGATCTTCCCATGCTTAGAATTTTCAAGCGGCCGATGCAACTTTCTCGGACCCTAGGCATGTGGCACCTTCTTTGGTTCTTAAACTTTTTCAATGGCACCTATAAAAATTTTCTGGGCCCGAGACATGTGGAGAGCCTGCGCTTGTTTGGGGTCTCCGCTTTTGGGCACCATATCAAAAGTGTGCCGAAGAGACACGTGGAGGTTTCTGCTAGAACTTCCCATACTTAGACTTTTCAAGAGGTGATGCAACTTTCTCAGACCCTAGGCACGTGGCACCTTCCACTGGTTCTTAAACATTTTCAACGGTCAGTCTGACTTATACGGGCACGAGACACATGGAGAGTCCGTGCTTGTTTCGGGTCTCCACTTTTGGGCACCATATCGAAAGTGCACCAAAGAGACACGTGGAGGTTTCTGCTTGATCGTCTTTATACTGAGACTTTTTCAATGCCCAAGGAAACTTTCTTGGGCCCAAGGCACGTGAAGAGCTAGCACTCATTTGAGGTTCTGCCTCTAGACTTCATCTTTGAAGTTGCATCATACAGACATGTGGAAGCTTCCGCTGGACCTTGCCATCCCCAAAATTTTCAGCGACCGACATAACTCTCTTGGGTTCTAAACACGCGGAGGGCCTGCGCTCGTTTGGGAACCTACCTCTAGACTTAACCTTTGCAGTTGCGCCAAAGAGACACATGGAGGCTTCCGTTGGCTCCTCTTTACACTTGGCCAACTCAAACTCGCAATGCAGATATGTGGTATAATCCATGCGAGGACACTCATTTCTGAGAGGCATGAATGCATGTATATATTCCTCAAGGTGTATTCTCAAAGGTGAAAAGGATTGCTTGTCAGATCAAGCCATATGGAGCCACCTGAGAATTATTAAAAAGGGGATTTCTTACATGACAAAATAAAATAATGATTAAAAAGATTGTCAAAATTTATGACATGGCATCCCAGTCATAGTTGAGGAACTGAGAAACGTGACCAGTTCATGATTTATCCACCTAACAATAGAAAGTAAGATATTTTCAAGGGAATAAACATGATTAAATGGTATGTTGTAAAGAGGAATATTCTCTTGAAGATTTAGAATTTTGGGGGAAAATTTAAGATTAGTAAGCGAGTGAAATTGTATAAATCCAATGAGAATACTCTTGCATAGGGGGTTAATTTTTCTGAGAAACTTTGAGAAAAACCATTTTCCCAAGAGACCTTCGAGAAACCTATTTATTTCTATGTGTTTGTAGATTTAGTTATGTCAAGATGGTTGCAAGTGTACAACCATTGACAAGCTCTGAGATTGTTGAAGAAACTCTCCCTTGCTAGTGAATCTAGTGAACCTTGAATGAATTTGTGTTGATTATGAGCGTAATTGTGTTTGCTTTTATTTCAGAATGTTTTCAAATAGTTTTTCATGTTCTTGTTGCAATATTATGTTAAAATCCCTCTGAATCACACAAGCTCTTATCCACGTGGTAGTATTGTAGCATTTGCAATTTCATTGTGAGGAGAGCTTTCATCTTGTAATGAAATAAACAATTTAAAATCACTTTACTTTCACTGTGTTGATAAAGATTGTTTGTTAAGCTATGAGTGTATCTTAGGCTTGACTCATCAGATATTTCCAACGTTTAATTGAGTCTTTAACACAAGCTTTTGTGTTGAATTCTTGAAGAGTGTCTGAAATCATGCATCTTTGGGCCTCCTTTGATACACACCTTGGTTGAAGGAATATTTTGGCTATTTTAAAGCGTTTATTTTGTGAGTGTTCCAATATTTGTAAAGGCTCTCAAATATCTAGTATAATCAACTTTATCTTGCTTAACTTCCCACCAAAAACTTCTCAAATGATAAATCCTACATGAACTACCCCTGTTTGTACTGTGTATCCACAAAGATTTAACAAATTTCACTGCCAAAATATGCAGAGACAATCAAGTTTCAATTATTGTCTTTAGTAACCCGAACCTTGTCCAAGAAACATCTCCACTCTCTAGTGTGACAACTCGTGAGAGTTATATTGTGTTGTATTGATCATATTTTCTCAAGGTTTTCATGAAAATTGTGCAAAGAAGGATCTCTTTATATCCTTCACCAACACGGGTTCTGTAACGGGTCCTCTCACCTTAGTATAAGGAACAACCTAAAGTAGTGAGGGTAGATGAATCCCTTAGTAAGGTGATATCAATTTCTCCAATGCCTGAGTGACAAAGAGTAGCTGAATCCCCTCCCGGCTACAAAATGACTTATATCATGATTTTTCTGTCTCTAAGCATCCTGTCAGTTTCGTGATGTTGCTCAACCCTTGTAGGAGAATCAATTTGGATACCAACAAGATCGATACTCTCTTATAGTGAGACGCGGACACTTTTGTGAGCATTGAATCTCGCATTCATCACCCGCTTCCTAGCCTTTTTCGAGCTCCGCATGTACCTTCTTCGCTTGACACCATATGTTGAAACAAAACAACTCTAGCTGTCCTTGACACGCAAGCTCCTTATATTGTAAATTTTCGGAGTTTTTAAGGGTGTCGATCAAAACAAAATATAAACCTGTGTTATCTTCTTAGCTTCTTACAAGCGATTGCTCCCTTTGTTTGCTCCTAGCGTTGATCTTGGCATGAGACATAAACTTGCTCAGTGCAAAATCTCCCCCTCAATTTCCTTCACGGTTGCTACTAAAATAATAAAGCAATCTGCAAACAAAAACGAAAATGATTTTTCTTCTTTTTCTTATCAGGGCACTTTTTCAATGCTGTAGGTCTGATTTTTATTTTATTTGCAGAAAATAAAGAAAAAACAATTCTTTATTTTCAAATATAAATCCCACACGTCCCAAGAATTTGCAGCAAAAAGATAGAATTAAATGGCCTGATTAGAAGGGACTCGGAGAGCATCTTGCTTTAATGACATGTCTGTTTTAATAGCTGAAATGCCAAAAAATAT
The DNA here is from genome assembly GCA_018340775.1 of Taxus wallichiana var. yunnanensis. Taxonomy (NCBI): domain Eukaryota; kingdom Viridiplantae; phylum Streptophyta; class Pinopsida; order Cupressales; family Taxaceae; genus Taxus; species Taxus wallichiana. The sequence goes on along the minus strand of CM031236.1, from coordinate 111,153,753 downwards.
TATTTTTCTCAATCTCCACGTAGCATGGAAAGATGCAGCAAATAAAACAAAAAAACAGCAACTCCACTCTTCGCATGCAGCAAAAAAGACCACGTTTTGCAACAAAATTTTTTTTATATATTTTGCTAGAACTTTAGCTGCAAAAAAATAGATTTCCTCGCCGAAAAAAAAGTGCACGTCGAATATGAAGAAATGAAACGGCTCAAAAAAACAGCACCAGATTTTCAATGCCAAGACCAGGAAATTTTATATAGCTAGCCACCAATCTCGACGCAGAAAAATAGATCTTCTTGCTAAAAGTTTCAGCTTCTTACACTCTGATTTGCCTCGTCTTCCTCAACCTCAGACTCGAGCCTTCCTTGCTCTTGCCAAGGATCTTACCGCTTCTCTAATAACAATGATAGGCTGAGATATTAGACGCATAAGAAAATACTTTATTTCTGGATTAATAGAATGTGATATAAGCTCATTTATTTATACATGGATGAGAAGAATCTAGAGAAAGTACCTAGAGGAAGAAGAAAGATCTAGAGAAGATCTATCTGGAAGAAAGTGACGAGAATAGAAACATCTACAATGCTTTAAAACAATGTATTATCTAATTTATTTTTCTAACATGATCTTTTCTCTTGAGCTACATTTTCTTTCTGATAGAATTTTGGCTAATCAATGTTTCTGCCACGGCTGCACTTTTGAATTATGGAGCTTGGCCATTTTTGTCGTTTGAAAAGGATTCATGTTTTTCTTGTTGAAACCTGGGTGAGCTCTGGGTATAGATCTTATCTTTAAAGATTTATCTCCTGACTAATCTACATTTACCATCACGTCCCTATACAACCGGGTACACTGTTGCATCAACTTGGAATGTTCTTATTCGAGCCAAACCCTGATGTTAAGCCTCTGAAACCTTGTGCCTTTATTTTATAGTACCCCTACTTGAGAAAACGCCATTGCAGGGGGGAGAGTGACACATCCTCATAGCCTTATCAGAGATGTCATTTCCTTTAAGAATAATACAGGAACTTTATTTTGAAACCCCCTGGACCTAACCACAAAGAAACCCAAGTTAACGTTGTAAACATAGTAGTATGTGGATGCTTACAGTGATTCCAAAGTGTTATAGGGAACTGTGTAGAATGGAGTACTCACCAATAGCTAATAGCCTTCCTCAAATAAGTACCATTATCAGTTAAATCAGTCCTGTAAAGAAAACCCAATATCTTCGCATTTTCCTATACACAAATTGATTGATGTGAATCTGTATCTACATTCGAAGCTTATGCAATTTCCTTTGAGAAGAAAGGAAACTACTGCTACTATTTTGTTTCTTTTTTGTTGTTACAGAAGAGAAGAAGATGATGGAGGCTGGGAGGTGCCTCATTTAGTGCCAGTTCCAGCCACGTGCAAACACACCCATTTCCTATCTCATCATGGGTCTCTCCTTTTCTTTAGGAAAAAAAGGGATAGGAGTAATGGTTGTGACAATTTCTAATGGTTTTCAGGCACAAAGCAATTCAAAAAAGGTAAAGATAAATATTAGCGAAGGGAAGATTTGGAGTGAGTTGAGTACATGGGACATTAGAGGACCTGCAATATACTTTTTCAAGGTGCACAATGAAATCCAACTGCTCTCTGCACTTAGATATTTCCTCAAACATAATTTATGCTTCTTTATTCTCGAGAGAGGTTGCAATTGTCTCTTCGATGATCATGGCTTTATTGGTTACGTTATGCTTAATCGGATTGAATTTTTGAATATATATATATATATATATCGATCCACCTAACGAGTTGGGAGTGGTTATTCATTCAATCAGTTGGGTTTCCAGTGCTCAAAGGATGGGTTAACATGACTTGAGTTTTCTACTAGACTGTTTGGGGAGCAATATTTATGAATGCACGAGAAGACATAAAAGTAAAACTCCATGAATTTTACAAGCATGATCCCTCCTTGCACCAAAATGGGAGCCTTGGTTCAGGGTATGCACAAGTGGGCTCGTTGAAAAGCCTTTAGAAACTTTTAACAATGCAAAGCTGCATGATGACATGAAACTGATTAATGTACACATTTTAGTGAAGTGTTTTACTCGTTTTAGGAAGAAAATGAATGAGGTGAACTAGGTTGTAGTTTTGTTTCTTCTTATTTCAGTGACTCTAATAGAATAACAACTAGGGATGTGGGATGCATTTCTCTGTGGGAACTTTTGAGAATTATTAATGAACGTGTTATTACTTCATTTGAAAATGGATTTGCAAGAAAGAATAATGAAACCATACGTGTTTTTACCCTATTGGTGACATAAAATGGTGAATCATGAGTGAGACACAAAATGTTGCCATAATTCCTGATGTTGATGCGGTCTCATCGAATGCGGGAATCATGAGTTTCACGAAAAAGGTATAGTTTTCCCCTTTTTGCTTGCACTAAATTCCACTTTCATAATTTCTTGCATTTGGAAATTATTTGCTAACTATTTGAAAATGTAACTCTAACCAATGATAAAACTCTTTTATTTCATTTGGAACTGTCAAACATCAAAAACTTAAGACCCCAAAACTTATGCGTATGGAGCGTCAAACCAATATACCGCAAACTTGAAACTCCATGCATGACACCTAGTAGCATGACACACTATGGGAAAACATAACCAAGTTGTTTGAACTTAATTAATACCCTTTCATGTTGAATTTCTAAGCCCATTTAGCTTATAAGTCACTTGTAGTGACATGCTCTTTTTAGTAAAACGTGATCGGTTTTAAACTTACGGTTACCATTTAGTTCAAGTAAAAATTAAAATCACTTCCGATTATCCCTACAATGTCATTTATAGAATCATAATGCATCTACATTTCAATGAAAATGCCTTTAGAAACTAGTCTTGCGAGTGGGTTTTGGGGCCCATTGGTCACTAAGTGACAAGAGTTGTCGCAATTACGATAACTAGCCCCAAAGTTTCCCTTGTAACTTGAGCTCTTCTCTTCATAATAAACTTCCGTCAAACACAATGAATTCTATGTATATGGGAGAGTATGCAGGAATCATCAAACTTTGTGTTCAAACTTAAAATGAGTGTTTTCAAGGCCCAATTTGTGAGCACTTTAGATGTTTCGACCAACTTGCACCAAAATTACAACTTTAGCTAAACACACCTTCTAAGGGTTTTGTCGACTCCTAACTAACCATGGAACCTTGTACATATTGTTTCCACACTTTTTAGAGTGTGAATTGATCAAATAACTATATTAATGCCATTTGGGAAATTATGATGTTTCTCTCCCTTCCCTTTTCTCTTCCTAGAAGTAACTATGATATTTAGACTGGTTGTAGAAAAGTATAAATGAATTATAAATGTCATGGGTTAGAAATGAAATGAAAAATTCATCATGTATGTGATTATGATATGATGAATAGAAAGGAAAATGAAATCCTGAATTTCTCTATTTCCCCTTTTTCTCTCTAGAGATAATTATGAAAATATATGATTGGGTTTTTAAAATGTATATGATTTGAAATAAAATGAAAATTGGATATAGGATGTTCTTGTGATTTGAAAACAAAATTAATCCTATATTTTCTTCCTCCTTCCCTTACTCTTCCCTCTCTCTCCTATATTTATCTCTCTCTATTGTCTTTTCTGATTGTTTGAAATGATAGGTGTGTGGAATTTATGCTTGAGTGTAGGGGATTTGAATACTCGATCCTAGGACTGACACTGATATTAGTTACAGTACTCGGAACAAGAGGAATTTTCTGGATGTGATATGTTATAATTAATGAGTTGTCATTGTAATGTTATATTCCCTTACTTGATACATGTATTATCATAGAATAATGATATGTATTATTTTCTGAAGAATTTTTTTATATAATTTTAAAAGAGAATACCAATGTGACTATATTTTATAGTGTTGAATTCGATGTGAAATTGTACTCAATGTTTTACATATGTTATAGAGATATCAAACTAATATTTTGCTATGTTAATTATTGGTTTATTTCCTTAACAACCACAATGCTAGGTATAATCTCCTCTCATCAAAACTAACGAAAATAAAAGAACAAGATATAATTCCTATTATACTTCCTCCTCCCATTTGAGTCTTTTTCCATGGTATAAAACATTGATCATGTTAATAAAATACTCTGATCTCATTAATCATCTTCATGCTTCGCACCTAAGACATCTTATTAAGGACCATTTCCTTGATATTTTATGATGTGGTGCTTATATGTTGTGAAACCTATCATATTGGGATGAGTGAGGTGATCATGTCTAGGTGTTGCAGGTATGACCATATCCTGAATCAATTTAACCCTCTTGTGCGTAATTTCCCTTGGTACCCTAGTGGGTGGCCAAAGCCTTGTAAGATAATTGGTGGTTGTACCTACGATTGATCTCTTGTGAGATTTAAAATATGTGAGTGGAGACTACATTTTGAATTACTTGCGTACTTACCCAATAATTGAAATAGGTCCTTAGGAGGCTTTTTTAATGCATATGATTATTTAGGATATCTATCATGCAATATACAATTAATACTTACATTTCTAAGAGAAATGAAATGAGCTGTCTTGTGTGAGGTTGTACTTCTTTTAGTATTAAATTCCTTGGTGTTATGTAAGTGTTATAGGAATTTTATTTGTTCCAAAATGATGTTAACATAGAACCAAAGAAACCATGTAAATGTAGTGAGTAAAAAGGGTAAAAAATATTAAACTAAGGAATGTCCACTATAAAAATGGAACACCATTGAGCAATGTCAAAACCAACTAAAATGTCAAATGTGATCATAAAATGAATGTGATAAAGTAGGGCTTCGTGAATAATAAAACAACCTAATAAATTGGAAAACAAAATTTGATGCATGATCACGTGCTTTGTATGCATGAATGTGGTTAAATAATGATACTAATGAAATAATGAAGTTTAGCCTTAAGAATGGGATAACTTAAGTTGTAGACAAGGTCTTATGAGTTAAAGAAATTACACTCTAGTTCAACTTGTAAAACTTAGTATAACCCTTGGCATAGATAGGAATATATTAAATCTAGGATCACCCAAGAAGTGGAATCTATGGTTGAAACATGTAATTAACTCATTGCTACTGAGAGTGAACCCTTAAGATGATAAAAAAATAAGTAGCTTGAGATGTGAAATCATCACTTAGATTCAAGGAAAAATATCTAGAAGGGGAACATAGGTGTAATGTGCTCTTCCATGCATAATATGATTGTGAAAATATGAATTCCTAATAGGAACAATAGATTGTGAATCAAGAATGATAAAAATTAATTAGTTAACCTATATAGTTGGTTGTAATAAATTAAAGATTAAAATAATGTATTGTTAGTATTAAAAAATGTTTTGAAATGAACTCAAGGTAGGTTTTCTATTGATCTAGTAACCTTCCTTTTTTATTGTTTTGAATTTTTCTCCTTGTAACAAGAGTATTTTTCTAAACCAAGTAAACTTGACTTTTCAAACAAATCCTTAAGTCAAATATTAGAAGGTGCATGTGTGTATATACGTTCCTAATCACAATCAATCTATATAAAGTTACTTCCATAAGAGAAGTGAGAAAATACTAGAGGAACCACTATATGTGAAATGTTAAAGAAAAACATGCAGCCTAGTTGTAAAGGAACAAAGGGTCCCATGTTATGTGTTCTTCATACAATTATAGTCAACTAATTTTTTTGAGAAACAAACCTTTAACATAAGAATATAATATTAGGAGACTCATAGTTGTTTAAAATGAATTTATTTAACAAATGAACTATGGATAACTAATGGAATTGGAGAAAGAAACCAACCTGTGCATTCTTTGTTAAAGACTAATGGTCTACAAAATAAAGTAATTGAAGTTTGAAAAATAGGAAATTTTAAACCTTATGTGTTTAATTTTGTTGAAATCTATAAGGTCATACAATGGAAACCTACATGTAATGAATATGTAAACCATCAAAAAGGCCATGTCATGGAGTATGTCTATCTTGTGTTTCTTATTGTAATTGGGTCATTGTCTTGGTTTACATCGTTTGAGTAAGAAATTAATGTGTACCCTATGTTATCCTATTATATGAGTGGGTTCATGTTTATGTAAGTGTCCTACGGGATGTAATGTTTCTTTATTTGGATCCAATGTGGTGTTTTGTAGCGTATAATTAAAGTAAAAATTAAACGTTACACATTTGATCTATTTTAATATGTAAATTTCCACATCTAGGTTTATATTTTCTATTATCCGTGAGGGATTTTTTTATTTTTTTGTGGTTTGTTGTTATGTTATAAGTTTTGGACGCCCATGGTTCAAAAAAACTATGTGGTTCATTCCACCTTGTTGGTGCTCAAATTAGTCTCGCCCCGTTTGTCATTGAAGTTATCCATTTTGCGGGCTCTATCGTTTTCTCTATCTCCGTATTGATGCATAAAAACTTTGTCCTCTATTTGTTTTCCATGATCAGTCCATTAGTTGGTCGAGGATCTCTTAAAAATCTAGAAATTTTTTCATTCCTTTGTCCATGTGAAAGAGTCTGTAACTTGGGCGTAAAACTTGGGTTTTTCCTTTCCTTCCATTTTCCATAGTCATGTTGTGTTTTCCATGTCATTTTTGTCTGAAATGCCTATGGAAACATGATTAGATGGAGCTCAGAGGATCATATTTGAGCCTTATAAAATTTCCAAATTCTATGTCCTTGAAGAAAGATTCATTTCCGGGCTCAAATGGTGATTTTCTTGCATTTTACGGTTTAACAATGTATTTTTCCTTGTCAAATTTACTTCTCAGCATCAATGGAAATGTGGCCCTTTCGAGTTGGATGTGGCTTTGTAGACACTCTAAAAACTCTAAGGCTTGCTTAACCCAAAAATTTTCCACGTGGAGGAACAACACTCATTTCAAAATTCACCTTTTGGTTTGGCCTTAGAGTTGCACCGGGGAACACGTGGAGGTTTCCGCTGCTTTGCCAAGACTTAGAAAAAAATTCATGCATTTGGTACGAGTTTTGGTGGACCATGGACACGTGGAGGGTTGGCACTCATTTGAGGATTTGCCTCAGGGTCCCACCTTAAAAATTACGATAGGGAGACATGTGGAGGCTTCCACCGGCTCCATTTTGTACTTAAAATTTTCAAAGCAATTTTCTAAGTCCTACGACACGTGGTGATCGCTCGCTTGTTCAGGGTCTCCGCTCTTGGGCACCATCTCGAAGTTGCACCATGAAGACACATGGAGGCTTCCAGGTCTTCCCATACTTAGAATTTTCAAGAAACTTTATAAAGAGCCTAGGACACATGGTGGGAATGTGCTTGTTTAGGAACCCACCCCTAAATTTTATTTTAAATATGCGTTAGGTGTACACTTGGAGGCTTCCACTCACTATTCCCTTTTTCGTGGACTTTTTAATGGGAAAATAAAAATGTCTCGGACCCTAGAAACATGGCGCCTTCTATTGAACCTTCAATTTTTTAACAAACATTGTTGGACTAAGACACTTGTTGAGCCCGCACTTGTTTGGGATCTCGATTTTGGGGACCATCTCAAAATGCGCCTTTAGGACATATGGAGGCTTCCACTAGCTCCTTTTTAACACTATGATTTTTCAAAGGCCAAAAGGCATTTTTCTTGGTCCCAGGGCATGTGGAAGGCCCACACTTGTTTGGGACTTGCTTCTACGCTTCTCCTTTATAGTTGTGCCAAGGAAACACGTGGATGGCTATGATATAAATTAGACAAGGGACATAATCAATGGTTGATATGCATTTCACCTATTTTTCCACCATTTTTTCTCCAAGACTTCTGGAGACATGAATATGCACTATTTTTCATCGTTCTTTGATGAAATTCCTTGTCATTTTTGTCTGTAAGGTGTCATTCAATGGATTTGAAACTTAAATTGTGAGTCCAATGGTTGTTAAGGTCGATATTTTGAAGTGGTAATTGCTGAGTTACTCACATAAACATGAATTACGGACAAAATGGATGCAAGGCAGAATTGTAGAGGAAAGAGAGGGAAAAGGGATGAAATGATGAAAGTGCAAGTGCAAAAGATGAAAAAGGTGTTGCCTTGAAAGTGAAAAAGATTACCTGTCATATCCAGTTGTGTAGAGTCTTCAAAAATGATTAAAAGGGGGATTTCTCGCATGACAGAATCAAAATGATTAGAAGGATTGCCAAAACATTGTGGCATGACATCCTAGTCATTAGTCGAGGGCCCAAGAAATGTGATCAGTTCACAATTGGTCCACCTAGCAGCTTTCGGATCTAAATTTGTTAAACGTCAATTTCTGAAGCAAATTGTTAACAAGCAAAGGTCCCTCGAATATTATTTCCTTTTGGGGGAGAAAATTGAGTGAGTAAAAGGTATAAATGCAATGAGAAAACTCTTGCAAATGGTCGACGGTTTAATTCTTAAGAGAAAATTTTAGAAAGTCATCTTCATGAGAGACCAAATACAAGATAACCTTTTATTTTCTTCTATGTTAGATTTTATATTGTGTCAATTTGGTTGCAGATGTATAGCCATTGACGAGAACTGATATTTCTCTAGAAGCTTTCCCCTACTAATGAATCTAAGTAATTTTGAAATTAATTTGTGTCCAATCTCTAGAAATTTGTGTCTTCTTTGTTTCAGAATGTCTGTAAATAGTTTCTTTCATTCCTATTGCTATCTTACATTCAAATATTTGTTAAATAACATAGGATCTCATCCTTGTGACAGTTTAATGGTATTTGCAATTTCATTTCAAGAAGAGACTTCATCTTGGATGAGATAAACAAATTTAAAATCAATTCACTATCATTTGTCGATAAATATTTCGGTAAGTCTTCGGTGTACCTTAGGTGTGATTGATCAGAGACTTTGGTGTTTAATTAAGTCTTTCAATTTGAGTCTTTGTGTTAGAGTCTCAAAGATTATGTGAAAATGTGTTGATCTAGGCCTCCATTGAAGCACACATTCTATTTGAAGGAACATCTTAACTATTCTAAATTTTTATGTTGTTGAGTTGTTCATTGTTGTGAATTCCCTTCAAAGATATCGTATAATCAACTTTATCTTGCTTCATCTACCACCAAAATCATTCAAAAACTATTGATCCATCCTGAACTACCCCTTTTTGCCCTGTATATAAACAAAAGAACAAAATGCACTTACTAAAATATGCGAGAACACTCGGGATTTCTTAATGTCTTGATAACCTTAGCCTTGTGTTGAAAGTATATATTGGTGTGTGTGACATGCCTAGTCATCATCCACATCACCTAGTGATTCATCTCTCCTTGCGAGAGTCATAGGTCTTAGGAAGTCAAATGACAAGTGTCGATTCTCGTTATAGAATTTGTCATTGTCATTTGCGTCATATCATCATTGGAGTTACATTCCTTATTTAGGATTTTAACTCCTCCTTTAGTGGCATCATATGCATCATCCACATCATATGCATTAGTGGCATCATTGAGGTTCTTTTCTTGTATAGGCATGGGGGTTACATAGCACCCCTATTTATACTTCCTTTTCTCGATCTATGAGCATGAGAATACCTATTTTCCTATTTGTATATTCTTTCCATTGTTTGAATCTTTCTTATTGTGTTGGAGCTTAACATTACCATTAGAGTGCAACTTTGTTGTGGTGCATTGTTTTTGACATCGGTTCTTGCGAATCCCTCTTTCATGGTATCAGAGCTAGTTTTGGTAAAATGTGCACTCTTCATTTATCAAGTTGTTTATTACTTTTGGTTTCTTCTTATTTCCTCGTGTAATTTTTTTCGATTATTATTTTGGAATCGTATTTCTCACCTCACGTTGAGGTTTCAAATGATTACAAGTTTGAGGGGTTGTTCTTGGTTTGTGGTTTTAGGTTTTCGAGGTTCACTTGTTTTCCAGCCCTTGCATGCGTGTTTTGGGGTCTATTGTAATCTCAGGTTATAGCGACCTGGTTTACTCGATGGAGGCTCATTGGTTTTGTTGGCTCTTGCACTAGACCACCTATTCAGTTTTGCTTTGGCATGACTGTGTTCCATTGGTGTCAACTCGGCTTAGCAACTTTCATCTGACTCATGTTTTTACATTTGACCTTGTAATGTCTCGGTGGCTCGGTTGTTAGTTGTATCGACTTGTGCTTGGTCGGATGGACCCCTACTTTTTTAGGCCTATTCTTTTTATCCGGGTGGTTAGGTTATGCATTGCATTTTCTTTTCCATTCTTCAATGGCACACTTCTTATCATTGTTTGCAATCTGGACTACTCTACACCTACATTGAGCTCCCGTATCAGTGTTGACTCTTATTTAACTTGCATTTCCTTCTACTCGATGCCCAACTCAACTCTGCATCTGGCATCTCTTGCATGTTTGTGTTTGGATTCAACATTGGGCACTCCATTTGTGCCTTTGTCAGTGTTAAAACATGCATTGTTTCTCAACGTCGGTTTGTGCTCCATTGATGGCTTCGTGCATATTCCTCCCTGCTCTACTCACATCTTTCTTCATTGAAACCAACTGTGGTTCATCCAATGCATGGAGGTTACATTCACCAATCGTTCAAACTCCCCGATGCGTGGGCTCTTCCCCTGGAACTCTGCCTGACTATTTTATCTCTAGAGGCTCATTATCTTGTGTCAACATTCATTCTCCACAATCAGCTCACAACCTACCCCTTCTCTACTTGGTGTCGGTTACACTACAAAGATTTTGGTGGCTTAGTTGGGGATATACATCTCCACCACACATGGCTCAACTTGGGTGGACGTCCTGACTTGCTGTAGACCTTAGATCCGTGAACATATCCACAATTTTGTTTACCATACAATTAGAGTAGCTCGGTCAATGTGGGCCCCTTATCCATCCTTCTAGAATTGATTATTGGTAAATCAATCTCATTTAAAAAGTTTTAAGGTTAAAAACATTTAATTGGCATTGTAATTTCTTTTTAGATATTTTTTTGGTTGTATTATTATCCTTCCTTCGAGTGTCAAAGATGGAGGGTGAGGTGGGGTTGGCAGGAGGCTAATCCCCCCTCGTAATTAAAACAAACCCTATCTAAAATTTGATTCCATTTCCAACGAGCATACATATGACACCCTTTGCATGTATTTAGGGCACTTTTTTAATCCATTTGCAAGCTTATTAGCATTTTTCCATCAGTTGTGGGAATTGTTTTTTGTTATAAATTTTGACTCATTGCTTGGTTTTGAGCACTTATTTAGTCAAATTTGCATGTTTTCTCATCCTCTAGATGATGGGGTTATCATTTTTGTAATCACGCTATTTTATAAAGTGCCACATTCTAGGGGGTGTCTTTGTATTGCTTATTTCAGCTCATTTCGAATCATCTTGAGCTTTGTTTTATCCCTTTTATTGCTTGTGGACTTATGAGCGCATCCGCCACAGTCTTATAGCAAAGGGATTCTTTTGTGTGACATGAGATGCTATTTCTCACAAGGCTTTCTATTCCCCTTCTTGTTTTCACTTATTCTTGTACTTGCTTATAGTGTTGAACTATTGCACCCAATGAACCTTGATTGTTGTCTCCACTCTTGCACGTTATTATACTGATTGCAAGGTGAGTGACAGACTGGTTCTCGGCACATAGTTGCATCTGATTATAATCAACACACTAAACTATAAAGTGCCTAACTCGGGGGTGTGATATTATCCTAGCATAGTTGTTTCCTTTCTCTCTCCTTCCTTCTTCATTTGTTGGTTCTATCTCTTCATTATGGATATCTCTAAAGTACAGTGCTCACACCTTTTAATTTATTCGAATGGAAATATAAAATTATATTGGTTTTGTGAAGTAAAGGGTTATACTTTGTGTCACTATGGGGTTAGAGACCGAACCTAATGATGAACCCAAAAAATCTAAGTGGTTCAACTATTGTGATGAAGCCTTAGGTCTTCTCTATATTTATGTCTCTCTGATTTTCTCTTCCACATCAAAACTTCCTCGACTCGATACAGTGTGGAAAATGCTCGATGATATATTTAGGGAAGCAAGATGATATGACAGCACATGAGTTAGAGAATGAACTACTAGGGTTAAATCCTAGTGACATTGAAAACCCGCAGGACTTCTTCTCAAATTTTCTCCACACTAGACTAGTTCTAAATAAGTGTAAAGTGCAAAAAAAGACTCTCAATTGATCTTATTGATTATTTCTAAGTTAGGTCTTGAATACTTTTTCTTCATTTTAACTTTCCATGCCACGAAAGCCACCTTGGGTAGTGCTTGGAAAATTCCCTCCTTTAACAGTTTTTTGTCCCAACTCATTTAAGAACATGACAAACTCATTCAAATAGGGATTGTAAAATCCAAGCCACATGCCGTTGTGGAAAATAAGGGAAAGAAAAATGAAAAGAAGAAAGAAACAAAGGACCAACCTAAGAAAGAAACCAAGACCAACCAACCCCTGCCTAAGCCCAACACTAACACTTCAATTTTGAGCCTAACGAGAAGAAGGAAAAGTATCAATGCTCCTATTGTAAGAATTCTAGCCAAGATGAGCATCATTGTTTTTAGAAACATATTGATCACTTAACTCAATTTCTTGAGAAGAATAAAATAAGTGTTCCTGAATCCATTAAACAAAATGCTCGTAAAGGCGAGTCTTCTAAAGTAAAGGAGTCTAAAAATGAAAAGAAGAAGGGTAAAGCCCTCATAGCTAGATCACCTCCATCATTAACTTGGATTATCAATTATGGTGCCTCGCACCATGTGGCTTCTTCAAAGGTTGAATTCTCTACCATTAAACCATGTGGCATGTCCCAAATCATGTTGGGTGATGAAAATCATGTGTCAATTTCTGGTAGTGGATCGGTAGAAATAGAAGGTGGAACATTTAACCAAGTGTTGAGTGTTCCCAATATATATATCAATCTCCTACCGGTTTACCAAATCACCGACCTTGGTGAAGGAATGCGAGTGGAATTTGGTCATAACTCAGTGATTATTCATGAGCTTAAGTCTTACTACACTGTGGCTAAGGGAAAGGTAGATCACCGTTCATGGTTGTATACCTTTTCCCACTTCTCTTTTGATTTGACACCCAATTCCTTGCTCACTCATGCAAATGAGCTTAGCAAGCTATGACATGAGCATTTTGGGAATCTAAATTATCGTTACCGTGAACAATTAAGCCAAAATGAAATGGTCAATGGGTTACTCTTGAGTTAAGTTTTCTAAAGGTATTTGTGAGGGTTGCACCTAAAAAAACTTTGATAAGGGAAAATCCTTAAGAGCTACTTGTACCTCAAACTTCTCTCAACCCTACTTGTCCTCATCATCATCACTACTTGTCTCTCTATGGCCTTAAACAAGCCCCTTAGACTTGGTATACCAAGATGTATATTCGTGGTAGGATGACTCCATGCTTATTCTTGTTCTCTATGTTGATGAATTTTTGATCACGGGTAGCTCTTGCTCTATCATTGATTATGCGAAGATATCCTTAGCCAAAAAGTTCTCCATGTCGACTTAGGATTGCTTCATTACTTTCTTGGGATCTAGATTTCACAATCGACTCAGAATTATGATCTCGTAACCTAAGTACTCTCTTGATTTTCTTGCTCAGTTTCACATGTCTAACTACAAGTCCTCACCTACTTTTTTTTTTCCCAAGGTCAAGTTGGTTTTGATTTATCTTCCCGCTTGGTTGATGGTACCCTTTATTAGCGGTTGGTGGGGAGCTTGATCTACCTTACTCTGAGTTGGCCAAATATTTCATATCCTATCAAGATCATGTTGAAATTTATGTAAGATTCTCATGAGCTACATTTAAAATTAGAAAAGTGGATCCTTCACTATGTTCGTGACACCCACACTAATGGTATTCATTACTTAGGAGGGAATGAGATTGACTTGGTTGGATTTACAAACTCATATTGGGCCGGTGATCTAGATCATCAGAATTCTACCTCATGCTATAATTTCACTCTTATTTCAGGTCCTGTCAGTTGGTCCAACGAGAAGTAGAATGCCATTTCCATATCATTGTGCAAGTAGAATACAGAGGAGTAGTTAACGCTACCATAGAAGTTGTTTGGTTACAGGGTATCTTGACAAAGTTTGGCATCCACTTTTGGTGGCCTACCATTATCTACTATGACAACATGAGCACTATATCGATTTATAGAAATCCAGTTCAACATCAGTGGATGAAGCACATTGAGATTCACATGTACTTCATATGGGAGTTGATACATGAAAATATCATCGACATATAGTATGTTCGAGATAGCTTATTAGGTTGCGAGACATATTTGCCAAACCCTTCACTCGGGTGAAATTTCTAGACTTGCGGTCTCTTCTTGGGGTGAGGTCTATTGCAGCCTCCCATCTTCTTTGGGCTATATAGTCCTCCTTCTCCTCTTCTTCTTTTGAGAAATATGGTGTTTGTATATGGGCACCTTATCAGGCCTTTATTTGTTGAGCCCCATTGACACATCTTTCTTAGTTGTCTAAGAGAGTCTTCTTTTCTGTTCTGTCTTACCAGGACCTCTTCCTTGGATTGGATGAAGGGGTGGTGTTTGTGTGTGTGACATGCCTAGTCATCATCCACATCACCGGTGAGTCATCTCACCTTGCAAAAGTTATAGGTCTTGAATTCAAATGACAAGTGTCGATTCTATCATAGAATCTGTCATTGTTATTTATGTCAATGCATCATAGAAGTTACATTCCTTATTTAGGATTGTAACTCCTCCTTTATTGGCATCATATGCATCAGTCACATCATATGCATCAGTGTTGTCATTGAGGTTATTTGCTTGTTTAGGCATGTGGGTTACATAATAGCCCTATTTGTACTTCCTTTTTTTGATCTATGAGAATGAGTAGACCTATTTTCTTATTTGCATATTCTTTCGATTGTTTGAATCTTGCTTGTTATGTTGGATCTTGACATTACTATTGGAGTGCAACTTTGTTATGGTGCATTATTTTCGACATCGGTTCTCGTGAATCCCTCTTTCAGTATCTCCACCGTTTAGAAGTGACAACTCTTAAGAGTTAAATAATGGAGTATTGATCATATTTTCCCAAGGTTTTCCTCATAAAATTGTCCAAATGAAGGATATCTCCATCTCCTTCATCAAACAAAGGATACACTAAGGGTCCTCTCACCCTAGTCAAAGAGGCACGACCTAAATTAGTGAGGATAGGTCAAATCCTCTTAAAGGTGTTATCTATATTTCCACAAATCTGAGTAACAAAGGGCCAATTAGATCTCATCCCTGGATACAAAAAGAAACACACTATGATCTATCTATTTGTAAGCTCGATGTCCAATCTGTGTTGTTGCTTGGCTTGAAAGGGAGAACAAATTTGGATAGCAACACTCGTGACACCACTACAAGGGACTCTTTGAAGTATTTGAATAAAGGTGTACGCCTACAGAACCTAGTAATGTTTTTACAGATTTTAAAGTGTAAATACATTGTTGAAACATCATTATTTGTTCATATCTGTAAGAATTGTTCAAATTTGTGAGTTATGAGTGTAATATTTCTAGCTTATATAGTTATTGCACTAAGATTTGTATCATCATTGATAAATTTGGGTAAAAGAAGAGTAGATCTTGTAATATTTGCATGAATATGGTATTGACATACATTTGATAGGTCTTTCATAGTGCATTTGCATAAACTAAGGTGAAAATTCTTAGTGGTGACTTTGTGCTATTTAAATTCTTTATAAATACTAGTGTCTTAACATATATCAAGTGAGATTTGTATTAATATATGTAAAGGTGAAAGGAAGAAGATATTTCTTCACTAAGGCCCCTAGCAGAAGGTTGTTTCAAGAGTTGGGAAAGTCTAATTTAGAAGGAAGAAGAATTTGGAAGGCTGTTGGAGATCAAGCATCAAGAAAAGAGATCTCTATTGGTTAAAGCGATCGGACTACGATTGAATATTGCAATACTTCCTTAATTGCTTGAATCGGGTAGTCTCTTTATTAAATTGAATTCTCCATCTGGAGAGGGTCCTTCATCTGTATTTGAAACATTTTCTTCTTAATCTTCCCCTGTATTTTCAAAATTTAATAGAGTTTTCCAAGAGACAGAGCCTTTAGAGGGTAGTCATTCTAAAAATTACATCCCTATACCACATAGACCCCTCACTCCTCATCATTCTATCTCTCCTGTAAGATCACCTCCTCAGAATAATATGGCTCAACCTCCACCTAGACCTCCATTTATTGTTAATACTTTTGGTCCCATCAGTTTTAGAGGTATGGATGGCTATCCAAATACTATGCCACAAGATGTAAGAAATAGATTTCCTAAGTTTCAAGGAAATAATGCAATAATTAGTGATCAGCACTTGAAACTCTTTTTCAATATGATGGAGGACTTTGAAATAGAGTTTGAGGATGTATACATTAAATTATTTATCCATACTCTAGAAGAAGATGTAAGGGACTGGTATAAATCTCTACCAAATAATTCCATTGACTCTTGGATAGAGATGAAGAATGATTTTAGAATGCAATATGGTGATAAAAGAGACCCTAGGTTTCTTTTATCAATGTTTGAAAATGTAAAAAAGAATCCAAATGAATCAGTGCATGATTTAAATACTAGATTCAACAAAACATTGAGAATACTACCTGTTAATTTGAGGCCATGTGATGAATCATCTACGATAAAGTATTCAGATGTATTTGATAAGAAAGTTTCTTACTATTTGAGGGATAGAAGGTTGGGACTTTAAGGCAGGCTGTATAATGGATCTGCAAATTGAGAACAATATTAAAGTAGTTGGAAAACCTCCTAAGACGTATGGTGTTAAACGATCAAACCTAAGAAGCTTTAATCAAGTAAGGTTGTGGATCTTGAGGAATTTGTAAGGACTTTGGTTAGGGCTGTCAAAGAAATATCTTACAAGATGGCCATGGTAGAAAAAGGAATTGGACAAGGTTCTCAGGGTCATCATAGGCAACAAGGATAAGATAGACTTGAAAATCATCCTAGAAATGATCAGAGGTTTGATGACAGAGGTAAAGGACCCATGGGATCTAGACAACCCCAAGCTAGGGAGAATAGAGTAGTTCCTAATCCTCTAAATGCTAGAGTTGTTGTTGTTGAAGAGACAAATCAAATGGATTGGTGTGACAAATGCTTCTTACCCCACCTACCATGTGAAGTAGATCAACAAGTTAAAGAAGTTGATGATGATGACAACACTGATGATGATGCATGCATTGTGGACTACTCTACAATCTCACAATAAGGAGCAACTTCAATTGAGGTAATAAGTGTAAGAACTGCTACAAGTTTTTGGGACTACATTCATCGGGTACCTCTTCTTCCTCCCTCTCATGCTTTATAAATAGATATGGTACAATAATTTGAACTTCCTAATAATGATTTTGAGTACCTAAGAGCTCTAATGATTAATAAGTACGATGGAGGAATCCCATCAAAAGAGGATAGAAAATTTCTAATGAATGTTGATGTAGCCCAAGAAGAAGAGTATAACACAAGAAGTAAAGTTGTCAAAGGGGCAGGTCCTTAAGCCAAACCAAAGACCCTAATTCTCACCAATGTCCCAAAAGATACTCCAAAGAGAGATGCATCTGAAAAATTCCTTGTTGTCTTGAGTAGAACGGTGTTCTCACCCATGCCCAAAATGTTAAAAACCTTGTGCCATATGATGATTTTTTCAATCTTTTTCAAAATGTTGTTTTACCAAATATATACCCTCTGGCATTTCCCAAGTCTTGAGTCAGATCAAGATTTCTGTCCCAATTATTGAACTTATTAGGATACCTGAGCACAAGAAGAGGGCCTTTGAGTATTTGGGGTTAGAAGAAGATAGGAGTTCCCAAGGCAGAAATATAAATAATGTAAAACTTCTCCTCCATCCATTGTAGACCTAGAAAAACCACCAACATTAGAAGAGATAGGTGATCCACTGAAGTTTACTTAGGGAAATATTTGGTTGAGTCTCAATTAAATGTTGATTCATTTTTTACAACATTGATTATTAAAGACAGACTGCTACACAATTGTATGTTTGATTCCAAAGCATCATGTAATGTTATGCCTCTGGAAGTCATGAATGAATTGAAAATTAAAGTGACAATAGTCTATGGTAAGTTTACTGCAATGGATTCTAGAGAGGTTCCTGTTGTAGGATGTGTAAAAGGTTTGGTGGTACAACTTGCAGCTTATCCGGGTAAGAACTTGAAACTTGATGTTGTCATTGTTGATTGTCCTGCCAAATGGGGCATGTTGTTATCAAGAAAGTGGGATATAAGTGTTTTTCGAAGTGTTCGGATGGATATGTCCGATGTCACCATTCCAATTGATGGCAACCTTGTAAAGTTGTATGGAGAGAACAATATCTTTCACCTTATTTAAGATCCCAATAATACTTCTTATGAAGTATTGTATATTGATGTAGATGCTTGATAACTTTATTGGGTTTGATGATGGCATGGACCTTTTTATTTGATGGAGTTTGCACCAAGTTTGGAAATGGTGCTGGAATTCTTTTGTTTCCCCAGGCCAAGAAGAGTTTGTCTTTTCTTCAAACTTAACTTTGAATGCACTAAAAACATTGTTGAATATGAAGCATTGTTGTTAGGCTTGATAATTACATGGAAATATGGTATAAAGGATATAAATGTCAAATGGGATTCAAAATTAATTGTCAAGCAAAATATAAAATTGTATGCTACTAAAAATAAGAGAATGAAACAATACAAGCATGAATTTTGGGATTTGATTGAAATGTTTGACTCTTTTAATATTGTGCACCATGATAGAAAGTTTAATGTTGTTGCAGATAAGTTAGTAGTGATAGGATCCAGATTTGGGAATTTAACAGTGTCTCCATGTTGTGAGTATGATGTTGAAATGCTAACAAGGCCATCTGTCCCTAATAACGTTAAAAATTGGAAAGTGTTTGATGATGATGCCCAAGTGAAATGGTTTCTGTAGAACCAAGGCAAGTTTCTTTGACCAAAATATAGATTGGGAACCAATGGTGTGTGTTTCTAAAGGAAAAGAAACTTTATTCATAAAAGACATCATCCAACTGAAGACAAACATCATTCCCGAGGTTTGGTGGATCTTGAGTCAAAATTTGATAATGTTGATTACATTTTTTAAAATGAGTATGTCAGTTTAAAGAGATGTGGAAGAGAATGAATTGGGCATAAAGGAAAATCCACATAAAATATGGTTAGTAAGCAATCTCAGCAAGGAAGAGATGTAGTCCTATGTTCAATCGCTGAAAAATATCAAGATTGCCTAGCTTGGTCTTACTCTGAGTTGAAGGCATATAGGGAAGATTTGTTCCAACATGAGATTCCTCTTGAGTCTAATGCCAAGCCTTTTAGGCAAAAATAGAGGCCCATCAATCCACTTCTTTCTTTGAAGATGCAAGAATAACTAAAGAAGTTGAGGGATGGAGGGATCATTCAGCCCATAAGGTACTCTTCTTGGGTTGCAAACCTAGTGCCTATCAGAAAAAAGAATGGTGACATAAGGATATGCGTAGACTTCAGGGAACTGAATAAAACATCACTGAAAGATAATTACCCTATGCCAAACATGGAGAATATGCTACAATTGGTAACTAGTTATGAATTATTATCTACTCTGGCTATAATCAACTTGTTGTGAAGGGGTTAGAAATAATAAATATTTCCTTTACTACTCCTTGGAGAACTTATGTCTATGTGAGGATGCCTTTTGGCTTAATGAATGTTGGAGAAACTTTCCAAAGAGCAATGAATGTAGCATTTTCTAGTTATACCAATGATTTTATTGTTGTTTATCAGGATGATGTAACTGTGTTTTCAAGAAATAGAAATGATCACTTGCAACACATGGAGATAATGATGATAAGGTGTAGAAAGTATGGCATATCATTGAATTCCAAGAAGTGCCACTTTGGAGTGCAAAAGGAAAAGTTTTTTGGTAACACTGTATCAAAAGAAGGGGTCATGATAGATCCAAAGAGAGTGGAAGCCATCAGAAAGGTTCCAATTCTAATAACTAAGAAGGGAATTCAATCCTTCTTTGGAAAAAAAACTTTATCGGAAGATTTGTTTGTAACTTTGCTGAGATGACCATCTCCATTACTAGTATGCTTTGAAGAAGGACTAAGTTATTAAATGGGAAGAAGTTTCCATTCAATCTTTCAATGGGATTAAGGAATCATGAAAGCATGCCCCTGTTTTGGTAGCCCCAAATTCCAAGAAGCATTTTCAAGTGTTTTATTTTGATTCATAAAACACCATTGCATCTATTTTGTTACAGAAGGATGATGAAGGGACTGAGAGACCAATTTCCCTTTTCAATAAGGCATTGCAAGGAGCTGAGTTGAAGTACACCATTATGGAGAAGAAAACATTTTCCTTGGTGAAAGAAACAAAGGTTTTTAGACCCTACATCTTGAGTTCTAAATTTGTTGCTTATGTTCCCCACACCATGGTGAAAGACATCTTATCAGAGATGGAGGTCTCAAGAAAAAGATGCAGATGGGTGAACAAGTTGTAGGAGTATGACATGGATATCCAAACCATGAAATTGGTAAGAGGTTTGGGCCTAGCTAAGCTTATGGCTGAGAGCAACTTACAAACTATTGAGGTGAATGAAGTAGAAGGAGAAAGGGTGGATGTCCTTGAAAAGTTGGTAAGTTTTGAATGGTACAAAGATATAATATTTTATCTCAGACATCTATGCTGCCCTGAATATTTGAGTAAAAATCAGAAAAGAGCTCTTAAGTTAGCCTCTCAAAAGTATGTCATTACTGATTTTGGGTTAGCTTGGAATAACCCAGGGAGTGCTCTTGAGATGCATTACTAAAGATGAGGCCCCAAAGGTAATTGCTGATCTCCACAGAGGATTTTGTGGGGAAAGTTTTTTGGAAGAGTTATAGCACATAAAATCTTGAGGCTGGTTATTGGTTGCCAACTCTCTTCAAAGATATAACTCTATTGGTTAGGAAATGTGAAAGTTGTCAGCATTTTTTGGAAGAATGAAAGCTTGAGGCTCCTTTCCTTTGCATCGTGTCGGTTGAAATGTTTTAAGCAACGGGAATGGATTTCATTGGGGAAATTTATAATCCTTCCAAAGGTTGGTCATAAATGGATTCTTGTAGCCGTTGATTATTTCACCAAGTGGGTGGAAGAAATCCCCACCAAGAAGGCAAAACACCAAGTTATCATGGACTTCATGATGAATAAAATCATTATAAAATTTTCCATGGTTAAGGTATAATCCTATGGAAATGTGATTGGATATAGCTCAAAGGATCATATTTTAGCCTTATAACATTTCCAAATTCTCTGTCCTTGAAGAAAGATTCATTTCCGGGCTCAAATGGTGATTTTCCTACATTTTACGGTTTGATGGGTGTATTTTTCCTGGTCAAATTTACTTCTCAACATTAATGGAAACGTGGCCCTTTTTGGTTAGATGCGGCTCAGTGGGGCACTCTAAAAACTCTAAGGCTCACTTCAACCCAAAACTTGTCCATGTGGAGGAATGGTGCTCATTTGAAAATTCACCTTTTGGTTTTGCCTTGGAGTTGTGTCGGGGGACATGTGGAGGTTTCTCGCTACTTTT
Organism: Taxus wallichiana var. yunnanensis; assembly: GCA_018340775.1. Taxonomy (NCBI): domain Eukaryota; kingdom Viridiplantae; phylum Streptophyta; class Pinopsida; order Cupressales; family Taxaceae; genus Taxus; species Taxus wallichiana. The sequence goes on along the minus strand of CM031236.1, from coordinate 111,132,171 downwards.
CCTAGACTTAGAAATTTTTTTCATGTAGCTGGTATAGTTTTGGTGGAACATGGACACATGGAGGGCTAGCATTCATTTGAGGATCTACCTCAAGGTCCCACCTTAACAATTGCGATAGGGAGACATGTGGAGGCTTCCGTCGACTCCGCTTTGTACTTAAAATTTTCAAAGCAATTTTCTAAGGCACGGGACATGTGGTTAGTGGTGCTTGTTTAGGGTCTCCATTCTTGAGCACCATCTTTAAGTTGCGCCTTGAATACATGTGGAGGATTTTTTCAGGTCTTCCCATACTTAGACTTTTCAAGCAACTTTCTAAAGGTCTTGGGACATGTGGAGGGACCACACCTGTTTGGGGACTGGCCCCTAGGTTTTATTTTGAAGAAGCGCCATGAGTAAACTTGGAGGATTCCACTCACTCGGCCATTTTCTTGGACATTTCAATGGCCGAAGAAAAATGTCTTGGACCCTAGACATATGTCGCATTCCGCTGAACCTTCAACTTTTTTAACAAACTCTACCGAACTAAGACACGTGATGAGCCCATGCTTGTTTGGGGTCTCTACTCTTGGGGACCATCTCAAAATGTGCCATTAAGACACATGGAGGATTCCGTTGGCTCCTTTTTACACTAAAAATTTTCAAAGTCCAAAAGGAAGTTTTCTTTGGCCCAGGGCACATGGAAGGAACACACTTGTTTGGGACTTGCTTCTGCGCTTCTCCTTTGTAGTTGTGCCAAGGAAACATATGGAACGCTATGATATAAAGTGGACAAGGGGTAGAATCAATGGTATTTATGAATTTCACCTGCTTTTTCTACCATTTTTATCCAACTCTCCTACTGAGACATGAATATGCACTATTTTTCATCATTCTTTGATGAAATTTCTTGTTGTCTTTATCTGTAAGGTGCCATTGAATGGATTTGAAACTTAAATTGTGAGTCTAAGGATTGTTAAGGTTAATATTTTTAAGTGGGAATTGCTCAAGAACTCACAAAAATGGGAATTACCAGAGGAAATGGATGTGGGGCAGAATTGTAGAGGAAAGAGAGGGAAAAGGGATGAAATGATGAAAGTGTAGGCATAAAAGATGAAAAAGGTGTTGCCTCAAAAGTGAAAAAGATTACCTGTCATATCCAATTGTGCAGAGTCTCCGGAAAATGATTAAAAGGGGATTTCTCACATGAAAGAATCAGAATGATTAGAAGGATTGCCAAAAAGTTGTGGCATGACATCCTAGTCATTAGTTGAGGGCCCAAGAAATGTGATCAGTTCACAATTGGTCCACCTAACAACTTTCGGATCTAAATTTGTTAAATGTCACTTTCTGAAGCAAATTTTTAACAAGCAAAGGTCCCTCGAATATTCTTTCTTTTTGGGGGGGAATTGAGTGAGTAAAATGTATAAATGCAATGAGAATACTCTTGCAAATGGTCAGAGGTTTAATTCTTAAGAGAAAAATTGAGAAAGTTGTCTTCGTGAGAGACCAAAGTGAGATAACATGTTATTTTATTTGTTTTATATTTTCTATCATGTCAAGTTGGTTGTAGATGTATAGCCATTGACGAGCACTGAGATTTCTCTAGAAGCTTTCCCTGTTGATGAATCTAAGAAATTTTGAAATTAATTTGTGTCCAATCTCTATAAATTTGTGTCTTCTTTGTTTCAGAATGTCTGTAAATAGTTTCTTTCATTCCTATTGCAATATTACATTGAAATATTTGTGAAATCACACAGGATCTTGTCCCTGTGATAGTTTAATGGTATTTACAATTTAATTTCAAGAAGATCCTTCATCTTGGATGAGATAAATAAATTTAAAATCAATTCACTGTCATTTTTGATAAAGATTGTCAAGTAAGTCATTGGGTGTACCTTAGGCATGATTGATCAGAGAATTTTGTTTTTAATTGAGTCTTTCAATTCGAGCCTTCGTGTTAGAGTCTCAAAGATTATGTGAAAACATGTTGATCTAGGCCTCCATTGAAGCACACCTTCTAGTTGAAGGAACATCTTAACTATTCTGAAGTTTTCTGTTGTTGATTTGTTCATTTTTGTGAAGTCCCTTCAAAGATCTGGTATAATCAACTTTATCTTGCTTCATCTCCCACCAAAATCATTTAAAAACCATTGATCCATCCTGAAATACCCTTGTTTTCCCTGTATATCAACAAAGGAACAAAATCTACTTACTAAAATATGCAGAACACTTAGGATTTCTTAATGTCTTCAGTAACCTTAGCCTTATGTTGAAAGTATCTCCATTGTTTAGAAGTGACAACTCTTAAGAGTTAAATTATGGAGTATTGACCATATTTTCCCAAGGTTTTCTTCATAATAAAATTCCAAACAAAGGATATCTCCATCTCCTTCATCAAACAGAGGTTACACTAAGGGTCCTCTCACCCTAGTCGAAGAGGCACGGCCTAAAGTAGTGAGGACAGGTCAAATCCTCTTAAAGGTGCTATCCATCTCTCCACAAATCTGAGTAAAAAAGGGCTAGTTAGATCTCATCCTTGGCTACAAACGACACACAATATGATATATCTATCTCTAAACTCCATGTCCAATCTATATTGCTGCTCGGCTTGAAAGGGAGAACAAATTTGGATACCAACACACCCTATCTTGGCACCTTACTTACGAGATTTTGGCTTTTTTCTATGGACTTGTGAGAAAACCTCGAGCCGAGTTCTTCACTTTGTAAGTTCTTCATGATTGGGGTTTCAGTTTGGAGATTGATGAGTGCTTTTCCCATATTTCTATTATGCTTATAAAATGGATCTTTAGGGTTTCAATTTGGGCCTGCAATGATCTCATATAGCTCAACCTTGTTTTTCTTATAAAATCTCCCTAATTTGCGTTTCGACCTAGGTGTTATTTCCATTTTACCCATATTCTAGTTGTTTTGGAGATCGTGATGTTGCACGCAATTAGTGTGATTGAAATTTTTTCACCATTATTTCCTGGGGAGATGTGTTTGATATTTTTTTCATTGGTTAAGATATTCATTTTAGCTTTATTTGGAACTACCGTGACTTCACATTTATACCGGGCTCATGAATTATTTACCCAATTCTATTTACCTATGGATCAAGTGAATTGTTTAGGTTGATCCTTTATCTTGAAATTAGAGCTCGCTTTCGAATGATTCGAGTCCATTTTCCTAGCGTTAATTTTTCTATTTTGTATATGTATTTTCTGGTTTTATGAAGTTGATTCCCGCGTTGCAATTCATTCATTTCTCTATATTTATTCGGTGCATCCTTCAAATTTGAACCTAGCTTCTTGTGTGGATGTATTGGAACAGCATTCCTTCATAGTATTTGTTTGAGAAAAGGTTGATATTGTAGATGAAAATAAGTACCTTCAATGTTAAATATTTGATGTCATTTCTTTAAACTCTGAATTTATTGAAAATTGGAAGTTTACTATCAATTTAAAGATTAATGATCCTACAATACACTTCAGATTTTACTTTCATAGTTGAAGATCACTTTCACATCTCAATATATTCATGAAAGATTAGAAAATGTATGACCCAAAGTTTTCAAACTGACAATTTTTGCAATCCTGAACTCAAAATCTTGAGAAGCTTGTAGATTTCATCCATGTACTTTTGTTGATGTGGAATTTTCAACCTAATGAAGGTTTGAACTCGTATAACTTGCTACTTGTATTTCACTTGAGCTTAGTTCAAAAATTATTTTGATTTGAAAAATTTCTAATGCCTGCATTAGATTTGTAAAATTTGAATAAGACACGATGGAATCTTGTACTCTTGTACCACTGAAAGTGCTTTTATGAATTGATATTACCTTATGTTGTTTTATATTGTCATTGTTTCAATATTAAATTGTACTCATTTCCAAAACTTTCTTGTTATTCATTTGTATTAGCATGTAATTTTGAAGATGCATAATAGTTTCCTTCTCCTCTTGAAACCTATGAAAATGTATAACATTATCCGATTTACTTTGTGCACCATAATTTAATACAAGTTGTAAACCTGACTTGAGACTTGGTACTACAATGAACATGAAGCAACCTCTTACTAAAAATAACACCTTCAGTCTTAACTGTATAGTTGTGAAGCTACTCCTTAGCTTGATGCAATTCATAGTTGGAAATATGTTGCAAATTGTACTTTATTGAGCCTAAATGGCTTGTAAAAGAGATATCATTTATTCTTTTGATCATTCTGAAGAATTTCCTTCATGTTATTCATTGATGAATACTGAAAATTGTAATTTCGCCCTCATGGATGCATCTTGATCTTGCTTTTGCATTCTTTTTATATTTTCCCATGTCTCGTATTAGTTGAATGAATTTGTTTCCAGAAATTTCTTTAATGCTTCGCAATAGGGAACAAATGAAAATTTTCTAATTCCCTTCATATGTAATTAGTTCTAGAACTTTAATCATTTGAACCCTTTGGGCATGATCGAGCATACTCCATGATTGAAATGTTTCTTAACCTTTTTAATATTAAAAATATTTGAAAATTTTCCTTCTTATATAAAACTAGTGAGAAGGAATAATAGAGTAAGCTCTTGGGACCTTCTTAAATGAGAAATAATGTACACAAAGAATGAAAATTAACAAGAAGTGTCCAATCTCTTAACACTTGTACTCTACTCTTTGGCATCTTGGCTGTAATTTGATCTTTTACGATGTACTTGAAACTTTGAAAACTCTATTTCTATTCGAATGAAGGATTTTGAAATAGCACTCTTTTATTTCTTTAACTAATTTTTAGGATACATATGCATTAGAAAGCTGGAAATATAATGAGTTAAGAAACTATGAGCTCTAATCATAGTATTTTTTTATTCTCTTTCAAATACTGAGAGAGCATTGATGGTCAAGTTGGAGCAATAATGCATGAGAGGGTATCACGTCATTAGGAAATGATGGGTCCCTTCTCTCCTTTTATTTTCATTTTTTCATGCATTTGAATTCTTTTACTTCACTTAATTCTCATGACTTGTTTGAGAAAACATACAATTACTTATGAATATATAGAAATAATTTATATTGAGCTTTATATATCTTTATCTTTACTTTATATTCAATTGAAATAAGAAAGAACGTCTAAAGTCTTCTATAATATTTTTTTTTGCATATAATCACAATGAATTTAATGAATAAGTGTACTTTGTTAGTGCAAAATCATAGCACCCCGAATGTCTACAACTCGATGGGTTTAGACTCTCGGTGTGATTGCATAACATGGAGCATCTCTCCAAGTGTGGGATCTTAAAATTGAAAGAGCTCTCCGGATGAAGGCCGGTTCCTATTTCTCTATTCAGGTGCACACATAAAATTTATGCAGGATCTATTCTAACTTTCCAAGAAGATAAGGTTAAGAAGAAGAAATAAATTAAACCTAATCTAGTAGAGGTGATGCACCAAAGGAATGTTGAACACCGGATTTGCTTATAAAACACAAACCATTAAAATGTAATAAAACCATCATGCACAAATAACCAATATTGCAATGAAAGATTAGATAGAGAAAATGAATACAAGAGAGGGTTAAAATCATCCACAGACATGTATTATTGCTTCAAAAATTGATACAGAACATTATAACGGCTAAGAGGCAACAAACTTGTATTACAATCTCAATAGAAGGTTCGAGCTGCATGAATTCATGTGTAGACTAGAGAAGAAGGGAGGGCGCAAAGAAAAATGTCCAACCCTTGACAACGAGCCAAGATCTTACCTTTATAGATGCAGTGAAGAGAGGAGAAGAAAAGAGGAGAGAAACCTGATTTCGAAGCTCATCTACCACCCATCAATGCCCTTGCAAATCCACCCATAATTTTTCAAGTTTTCCTCGTTTAGTTGTTTGGTGTGTTAAAGAAAGAAGAACGGAAGATCGATCAAATCTGATCTGGTTGTTGGAGCAATCAGATCGTATATTAATGGCATGAAGACGTTTTTCTATTTTTCACCCACCTAACATCATCAAAATCAAAGCTTCAGGTTTCTATGGTGTAGAGGAGGTTGAGACCTTTCCAATGGTACCAAATTTGTTGGATTTTGGGCACTGGATAGAAATATATTCCCATTTGAACATTTGAATCGAATCCATACAAAAATGGTGAATTTTTTTTTTTGTAAAATGGTTCCGTGGGCCCGAATATCACTTTTTACCTAATGTGAGAAACACCCAAATCTCAAAATCTCCCATAGCCCCGCAAGCCCAAAATTCACTTTGGCAAAATTTCCTCTAGTGATTCCATGAAACCCACTTTTTCCCCTTTGGCAAAAAATTCCTCCCAGTGTATGCGGTCCACTTGGACTCAAACATGGACACATGTAGAGTTGGTGCACATTTGGGCACCACTTTTGGATTTTGCTTTTGAAGTTGCACTGAAGAGACATGTGGCTCCTTCTGTGGCTTTGCTTTGTTTCTTTTTGTTTTGGCTAAGTCCTTTTGTTTGGTGGGGTCATACATCTAACTAGGGACATGTGGAGGCTCAATGCACATTTGATTCGCCCTTGAGTTTTAACCTTTGGAGTTACACTGGCTGAAACATGGAGGCCTCCATCGTCCCTCCCATACTTATTCAATTAAAGTAGCTAGATTTGTCCCTTTTCGGACCTAGGACATGCGAAGGCTTGGCACTTGTTTGAGTCTTTGCCTTGGGCTCTTACTTTTGAAAGTGTGTCATTGAGACACTTCACGCCATTTCTGACACCCTTATACTTAACTAATTTGGCTTGCTACCATTTGACTTCTTAGACCCTAACTATGTGGAGAGCTAGCACTAGTTTGAGTCTCCGCCTTGGTATCTCACTTTTGAAATTGTGTCGATCTGACACATGGTTCTTTCCACTCGTTTGGAATTTTCAATGGCCGACTATGTTCCTTTTTAGACATGGGAGATGTAGAAGGTCTCCGCACATGTTTGGGGTCTTCATTTTGATGGACCATTTTAGAATTTCACCAAGTTGACACATTATCCCTTTCGCAAGTATGTTATTTGGCCCGAAGTCAATTCGTATGAGGCTAAGTCCGAAAACTTCAAGTCTTTCTCTATTTTTCTCCTTTGAGCCTATGGTTTCTTTGACATTGTTTACCTCCTTTGAGCCTTTGGTTTCTCCATTTTTGAGTCCATCTCGCAACTTGGTAGTTGGATTTGAAATGTGGGATTGTATGATGTGAGCCAGCCCCTATATTTCCTTTTATACATGGTTGTGTTTGGTCAATTTTTTGGGGAAAATTAAGATAACAATTTGGCAACTCACAGGGACATCTGCCTGCTAGATGAATAGACTAGTAGCCTAGGAAGTATCCATTGGGCATGGAGTCTATCTGGTGATTTCAAAACTAGTTTGGAACTACCTTCCACTACACGCACTCTTTTCTTTGTGAGAAAATCTTGGATTCAAGATTTTTGAGGGTAGAGAGTCATCTGAAACCTGAAACTTCTCCCTCATTTGATTTTCTACAACCTGGTCTACTAGAGCGGGATGAAAACATCTAGATCTCCTCCAATATGTATACTCTATAGATTTAATTTCTTGCAGCCACAAATATTTTCCATGAGTAAGATGAAATATATACAAGCATAAACCGAGGCATAGAGCCTTTGCACTAGCACTAGGAAAATTGAAACCTATACTATAACAATACAATGTGCATACAAATTTGGAGATATTGAAAACCCTAGGCTAATATTTACAAGGGTGAGAAATTTTCCATTTAGTAGTATTGTTTGAGGTAAATCCCATTGATTGTAATATTCAATTCTTCGCCATCCAACTTAGCCAATCGGAAGGCATTACTACGTTTACATTTTGTGACCATGTAGGGGCCACTACAAATGGCATCAAACTTTGAATGCCTTCTTGGTTTTTCCCGATCTATATCCCACTTTAGAACTAAGTCCCCCTGTTGGAAGTTCCTTGTCCTTGCTTTCTTATCAAATATCTTCTTGATCGATGTTTGATATTTCTCCATGATCTGCATTGCATGTTATCTAGCCTCTCCTACTTCCATCATCTCTGCATACCTTATTTCCATTAGTTCAAACTCAACTATTTCCAACTATTTCATGAGCTCCAAAGTGGGTAGATCCAATGATATGGGCAATACTAGCTCATTTTTGTATATAATCTTGTATGGGGAGCTTCTTGTGGACCTTTTGGATGTGATACTATCAGCCCATAGAGATGATTAGAGATTTGTGTGCCAAGTTCTCTGATTTTCATCAAGATTCCTTCTGATAATTCTTAGTAGGTTCTTGTTTGGGAATCTGCTTGGCCATTACCATGAGGGTAATAGTTTGATGAAGTGCTGAGGTATACACCATTCTTAACATCCCATTCGGTGATCCTTGTACCAAGGAATTCCAATGTGTTATCTAATATGATCGTGGCAGGGACTCCAAACCTAGTGGTTATCCCTTCATAGAAATCCAAGATGTTAGATTCATTTTCCTCCTTAAGTGCCACCTTTGCTTCAGCCCACTTGGTGAAATAGTCTCGCTGCTATAAGTATCCACTCGTGCCCTTGGCTTGATTTTTGGTTAATAACTCAATGAAGTTTAATCCCCATTTCATGAATGAATGATCCACTAAAATCGGACGAAGGGGTAGGGCTGCTAACTTTTGCTTCCATGTGAAGAATGCACACTTCTTGCATTTTTTGATCCATGAGTAGGTATCCCTAAACACCATAGGCCAATAATAACTAACTTTCATGATTTTGAGAGTTGTTACTCAAGGATAAAAGTGGCCTCCTACTTCTCCATCATGGAACTCATACAACACCCTCTCAATTTGCCCATCCCAATGCACCTCAATAGAACACTATTGATGTCCTTCTTGAACTAGACACTACCAATAAGCACATATGGGATGGCTTGTAACCTGAAGTATCTACTCTTTGCTTTGTTTCATTCTGGAGGGAAAAAACTGTTAGAGATAATGGACCAAGGATTGAGTCCAACATGGAATAGGTGCATCGTTAGTTGGCTGCTCGTGATCATTGGAAGTAGTAGGACAACCTCTTCTTCATCCGTCGACTACTCACCTTGTTGCTTGGAATCGAGCTTCTCACAGCACTTTCCATGAACTAGCTTGGTCACTTTGATTTCAATATCACATTCCATTACATGGGTGATCCACCCTACTCTATTCTCATTCAAGTTCTTGTTTTGGAGAAAATCCTTGACACCAACATGAGACACTAGCAGTTGAATCTTGTTATTCGAGACCCCTGCCTAAACTTCTTCAAAGTCCTAATGATAGCAAGGACCTTCTTTTCAATGAAACAATAATTTACTTTGTAATCCTCCAAGCTCTAATCGAAGAAGGCTATGGGTTATTCGAACCTTCCTTGTCGGAGTTGAATCAAGATAGCCGAGATTGTCTCTAACCCTCCAAAAGTATACAACATGAAGTCCTTTGAGAAGTCTTGCTTAATAAGAGTTGGGGCCTGTGGTATTAGAAGATTGATGGCCTCAAAACTCTCTTTTCCTTCTATTTTCCATTTAAATGGAATACTCTTCTTCAACATTATTGTTAAGGCTTCACAAGAGTGGAAAATTTAGGCACAAACCGTGGAAAAAGTTTATTCTCCCCAAGAAGATTTGAAGAGATTTCTTGTGTTGTTGAAATGGAAGTGTTTGGATGGCTTAAACCCTTTCAAGATCAATTGTTAACCATTCTCTTGAGACAATGTGGCCCAAAAATTTTCCCTCATGTGCCAAGAATGCACATTTCTTTGGATTTAATGAAAATCTAAACCTTCTACACCTTTGAAATACATTTTTGAGGTGGAAGAGATGGTCTATTGCATTCTTTGAGAAGACAGTGATATCATCTAGATATACCAGCACCATCTTGTTGATCAAGCCTTTGAATGCCATATCCATAGCTCGCTGAAATGTTTCTTTAGCATTTAACAATCCAAATGGAATCTTGTTATAAGCATATGTACCCCATTTGGTGGCGAATGTTGTCTTGATCTGATCTTCTTTTTTCACCATTATCGATTATAGCCTGAGTATCCATCTAGTAATGAAAACCTCTCAAAGCCAGCTACAACCTGTAATATTTGTTCCATTAATGGAAGTGCATAATGATCCTTGAGTGATGCTCTATTTAGATCACAAAAGTCCACACACAATCTGATTTCTCCATTTCTTTTTCTCACAGGCACCAAGTTTACAAGACAACTTGAATGCTTGATAGGGAAGATGATGTTGGCTTCAATTATTTTGTTCAACTCTTTCCTCATGAGAGGTTCAATGTGAGGGTTTACTGGCCTTTCCTTTTGTCTGAAAGGCTTAGATCCTTGATCTATCTCGATAGTGTGTTGTTCCAACCTTGGGTTGAAACCTCTTAAATCCTTGTAAGTCCAAGCAAATACATTTGGGAATTCTTGAAATAGTTGGACAAACTCATATTTTTATTTTTAGGTACTTACCTTGCCAATTCGCAACTTTTTTCCTTCTTATATGGAAATGGGCTCTGAATATTCACCCTTTACATGAATATTTTCCTTCTCCTTCTGGAATTGATCATTTGGGTTGAAGATTGATTCCAAAGTTACAAGACCCTTTGGTAATTTGTTGGTTCTCAGCTACACCACTTGGTCACCATACTACTGTTACAATTTGTCTTAGTTTCTAGAGGAGAACTCAACTTCTTCTTATAGAAAATTGACAATTTCTCGAACATCCTTGAAGACCCGCTAAGTTGTGTTATTATCCGGGAAAATGGCCTTACAAACTACCTTGATATGGGGCTGACACTTATCACTTTTTATACTTTTATAACATCAAATGTTGCCCCGATTTGTTGCCAATTTTTCTCGCTACTTCATTATTCATTATGGGTATGGACATAATGTTGAAAGCTTCAAAGTCCTCGATGAGGTCCCATACCCATTTTTTATGGCTCCTTAGTAGGTCATTCCTTGCAGCATGTTTTCCTCTAAGTTGGTTCATAATTAGCTCACTATCACCAAATATTTCTGATTCTTAATCCCTCTCTTTCTTGCCCAATGCAGTCCATGGATCAAGGCTTCATACTCTATTGTGTTGTTTGAGAAAGAAAATTAGAAATGGAAGGCTGAGTAATATTTCATACCTTGAGGTGAAACAAGCATAGCTCCTCCTTCGGATCCTTGTCTACTTCTTGAGCCATCAAAGAATAATTGTCATATCATATTATTATCCTTGTAGTCTTGTATAGTGATGTTAGCAAGAGGATGATTAACCTCATGTAAACAATGGAATCCTAGCTCGATTCCTCCATTTCCTTGTAAGGGTCAAAAGCATTTCTCTTGTTTGCCCATTTGTCAAGACTCAAGTCTCGAATACAATCAACCTTGGTATCCACCTCATAAGTTCTTGAGAGCTCTTCGTGATCAAAGGCCAAACAATTCGCATTGATTGGGTTTGGTACATGAGGCTTAATATGGAAATCCTCAATGGGATCAGATTTAACTATAGCCTTAGCTCCATACCTTGTTCTAAAAAGCATGTGCAACCAATCACTAGAAAAATAGCCTCCAATTTTAGAGGTGAAGTCTCTTGACAAACACAATGCAAAGTGTGGTGGAAAGTCTATGATCAATATGTTTTGCAATAAAATCACATTGAGGCATACGTGCAATGTGAGGGTAAAATCCTTGATGACTCAAACCATTGTTAATGTTGTACCATCCAATTGTACCACACCTTTGGAAAAGACTTCATATTGGAGATCAAGCTAATCAACTATTTGTTTTGGCATTACAAATCTACTTTCTCCTGAATCAATCATGTAATTATGCACTAGATTATCTCCAATGATCAACGAGACATAGAAAGGAGGGGCTTCAGATTCTTACTTTTTTTCCTCCATGGTTTCCTTCGGGCTAAGCTGCATTTGTAAAATTTTCTATTGTATGTTGAGGGGCCAATTTGAGGTTGACCAATTGGCCATAACAACCTACAATAGGTCTCTTGATCCTGGGATAGCCAACAACTCCCACATTGAGATGTTTACATTTGTTTTCTTCATCTCGTTAAATGATGTTAAATGTGGATAAGCTATTTTTGCTACCCATTTCTGGTACATTCTTCTCTTACACATGGGTCATTACAACCAGTTTCTAAGAGGGTCGGAAGGTGGCTTCAGACCGACTCGCACATTTGGGGCTGCACTTTTTGGGGTAATAGAGGGTTGTGGACCATTTGAATCAAAGAATTTCCCTTCTCAAATATTCCTTTTTTTGACCGTGTATTTGTAGCCACACTATGAGGAGGTTCTGACTCATACCACATAAACCTTCAGCCCCCCAATCGACAAGCATTGTATCACTTGGAGGCTCCTCTTGCTAAGCTTCTTGTTGTTGATTTTCTTCTTAACTAGGCTCTTAGGACACACCAATGTTCTATACCATCAAGGCCTAGTTTAGTGCACCATTGAAACACATCAACTCGTTATGGGGCTGATTGCATGGGAAACACCAATCATATTCTTGTGCCATTTTTTTTGTGTTGGAACCAAGGCGCTCAATGTTGAAGTTGTGTTTGGATCATATGGTTGGAAAGGCCTAGTAGGTTGAGGTTGTCCTTGGTTTTCGTTTTGATTTGTATCCTGAGCTAGTTGTCTATTTTACTGATATGGGGGTGTAGCTTGATATTGAGTTTGAGGTTGATACTACCTAGAACTTAGAGCTTTCTACCTTTTGATAGTCACTAGTTCATTTCCTAAGTTTTTCAGTTGTTTCATAACCTCTTGTAGCTATTTTGAAGTGCTAGAAGATGAGGTGGAAGCTTCAGCTAAAGTCTAATTCCTTGGAGTGGGTATGGGGCTAATGTGGGTGTTTGACTAGTGCTTGGAGCTCCTAGTTCTTGATATAGAGGCGTATGTGGCCTAGGTGTGAGTTTACTAGCCTAAATTAAACATTTTTCAGCTGTAATGGAAATATTATAGGTTTTAGGTAAGGTTACACCTCTCATGGACTGAATCATTAAGGCAATATCAGAATTTAAATCTCTAAGGAAGTATAGAAAAGAACCTTCATCTGTTTGTCTTACGACCACTAGAATCCTATCCCACGTCCTTTGAAATCTGAAGTTGAAATCTATCAACTGTTCATTAGGATCCCTCTTAATGGTTGTCAATTGTTCCAATAAAGATAGGTTATCCCCCTTTTCTCCAAATTGATTATGAAGAGATATGCATAGATGGTCCCAATTCTGAATAGATCTTGTTGTTAGACTCCTAAACCATTGCAAAGATTTACCCTTAAATGAAGAGGCTAACAATTTGACTGCAATGTCCATCTCAATGATTTCATGAATTACAGACATTTACAATGTCTTGAATGTGGTCACTAGGAGTAGTCTGGTTCTCTCCAGTGAAATATGGAATGCTCTTCAATGCTACAATTGGAACTAGATTTTGTGCATTGAGAGCGAGTGGGTTGTTGCTAGTGAAGTTGACATAGGGATTGGGTTGTGGATGTGCCATTATGATTAGCCTAAGAACCCTTGTTGATTGAATGAAAGGCCTACTAGGGGGAGGTGTTGACAAGGTTCTATTTGGTGGAGATGGAGACCTTTGAGCTCTTCTTCCCCTTCTCCTTCTGTCTGGGGACAAGTGTAGATAGAAAAAAATCCTTCTTCTCTAGTTCTCGATCTAGTTTGGATTCTTCTCACGATTCTACCAATCCTCGGGCTACTAAACCTACTGGAATCTCCCTTTTTGGAGTCACCGGATGTGCAACTTTAGATCTTCTTAAAAGATGCAAAACTTGCAACAAGTACACATCAATCTTGCTACAATAAAAATGGAGACTTCTTGTCCCACCGGGTGTGCTAAAACTATTAGTGTAAAATCACAGCACCCTTAAATATCTACAACTCAATGGGTTGAGACTCTTAGTGTGATTGCATAACATGGAGCATCTTTCAAATTGTGGGACTTTAAAATCGAGAGATCTCCCCGGATGAAGGCAGTTCCTATTCCTTTGTTCAGTACACACATACAATTTTTAGAGGATCTACTCTAAAATCTCATTTAGATTGTCAAGGACACAGAGTTAAAAATATGTAAGAAATTAAACCTAAACTAATAGAGGTGATGCACCAAAGGAATGCTGAACACCGGCTTTGCTTATCAAACACGGACCATTAAAATGTAATACAACCATCATCCATAGATACCAATATTGCAATGAAAGATCAGATAAAGGCAATGAACACAAGATAAGGTTAAAATCATCCACAGACATGTATTATTGCTTTACAAATTGATAGAGAACATTACAATGGCCAAGAGGTAAAAAACTTGCATTACAGTCTCAATAGAAGGTTCGAACTCCACAAATTCATCTGCAGACTAGAGAAGAAGGGAGGGCGCAAAACCAAAATTTCCAACCCTTTACAATGAGCCAAGCTCTTACCTTTATATATGCATCAAAGAGAGGAGAAAAAAAGGTGGGAAACTTGATTGGGAAGCTCGGATACCAGCCATCAATGCCCCCGCAAATCTACTCATAATTTTTCAAGTCTGCCTCAATTTCCTATTTAGCATGTTGAAGAAGGAAGAACGGTGGATTAAATAAAATCTGATCTATTTGTTGGAGCACTCGGATTGTATATTAATGGCATGAATAAGATTTTCTATTTTTCACCCACCTAACCTCGTCAAAATTAAAGCTTGAGGTTTCCATGGTGTAGAGGAGGTCGAGACTTTCCAACGGTACTAAATTAGTTGGATTTTAGGCACTGGATCAAAAGGTATGCCCATTTTAACATTTGAATTGAATCCATATAAGAATGGGGAAAACAAGTTTTGCAAAATGGGTCCATGGGCCTGAAATGCACTTTTCATCTTATGAAAAAAATGCCCAAATCTCAAAATATCCCGCAACCTTGCAAGTCTATAATTCACTTTGACAAAATTTCCTCTGCAGCCCCGTAGACATGCGTTTTCCCATTTTCGAAAAATGCCTCCCTAGGTCCACCGGTTTGCTTTGACTTGAAACATGGCCACGTGTAGAGGTGGCGCGCATTTGGGGACCGCTTTTGGATTTTTGTTTTATAGTTGCGCGAAGAGAGATATGGATCCTTCCACACCTTTTCTCTGTTTCTTTGTGTTTTTGCTAAGTCCTTTTCTTTCTAAGAACACATTTTAGTCAGCCCCTTGAGTTTTAACCTTTGGAGTTGTGTCGGGCCGACACATGGAGCCATCCATCGTCCCTCCCATACTTAGTTGATTTAAGCGGTTGACTTTTTCCTCTTTTTCATACCTAGGACACGCAAAGGCTTGGGCCTTGTTTGAGTCTCCACCTTGGACTCTCACTTTTAAAGTGTGTCATTGAGACACTTCGCACCTTCTACCGACACCCTTTTACTTTACCAATTTGGGCCCACTGCCATTTGACTTTTGTTGGACCCTAACCACATGGAGAGCTAGTGCTAGTTTGAGTCTCCGACTTGAGCTCTAACTTTTTAAATTGCGCTAAGCTGACACATGGTTCATTCCATTTGTTTGGAATTTTCAACATCCGAATCTATCCCTTTTCAGACCTGGGACACATGGAAACTCCATGCATGTTTAGGGTCTCCATTTTGATGCACCCTTTTGGAATTGTGCCAAGCTGATGTGTGGCACCTTCCATGAGTCTATTTTTCAGCCCTAAGTCGACTCATATGCGGCTAATTCCGAAACATTTGAGCCTTTCATTGTTTTCCTCTTTTGATCCTTTGGTTTCTTTGACATTGTTTTCCTCCTTTGAGCCTCTAGTTTCTCCATTTTCGAGTCCACCTACAATCTGATTGTTAGATTTGAAATGTTGGATCGCACGAAAAAAACCGACCCCTAGATTTCCTTTTGTGAAGGGTCGTGGTTGGTCAATTTTTCCGAGGGAAAAATTGAGATAACATTACCTTCTTGTTCATGAAACTTAAATGAATCAAATCAAAAATCCAACTCACTTCACCCTTCAACATGTGGAATGTCCCTTTGCTTACTTTGGGTTGTCCATTTTCAACCTATTCTACCTTTCCTATCTTTATCAGGACCCTGTATTAGCTCTTGAAGGGCTAGTGAAAAATCCAAATGAAGATGATGATCATGGAAATACTTTTAGTGTGATGATAGTCATTCTAAAACTATCACCATGATAATCGACACTCACTTTTATTTTTTCCATGAGTTACATCCATCAAATTTACCATTGTAATTAGAAAAAAAAAAAGTTTCAAGTTGACCTTTCTCACACATGTTTGAGAAATGTCAAAATTTTCCTTTAGGCCAACACTGAAGGGCACAAGAGTTTCCATAGGTTTACTTGGGAAGTTTGTTGCATGCCTAAATAAGTTGGTGATCTGGGCTTAATTGATGTCAAACACCAGGGGTAGACTATTTTTTCTAAATGGATCTTTTGTATCTTGGAAAGGAATGAATTTGGGAAATTTATTCTTTGTCATGGTATTTCTTAGGGGGTTCTTATTGGCAAAAAAACTTGTAACGGTCTTAAATCTCAATATCTCCTTATCTTTACGGTTCCAATTAAGATTAAAGGAACTTTTTTCCAGAAAAGTATTTGGAAATCATGGGAATATCTTATACGACACCTTATTTGGGTAAGAAATGGTTTCATATATAATATCTCCTCAATTCATTCTCTCTATGGTGTTCTTCTATCTTTTCCTTTCATTATTCACTCCTAGCTTTAGTTCCCAATGATAAATCCATTAGATTTTTTAAGAAGGGGATTAAGTTTATTGAGGATTTGTTTAGCAGAAATCTCGTTCATGGATTTTGTGGGAGACTATAACTTTAAAATTCCACCTTCTTCCTACAGATGTTGCTCCTATCCGATAATTAATGAACTACATTAGTAAGGAAGATTTAAACAAGATAGGATTTATCATTGGAGTTCCTTGGTGGCATGACTAGAATCGGGATACTATTTCTTCTTTTCATATATACAAATTCTCCCTTTGTTATTCTTTGTTGGATCCTCATTCTGTTGACAATGAAATTCTTAACAAGCTATGGTATCTTTCCTCATCGAATTCAATTTAGTCCCACCATTTTCAGATGGTTGGTGACCATTTTTTAGCCTAAAAATTCTCATTTCCTATGTTGTCTTATTCAACAAGTTTTCCCGATGATTCTTGACTTAAACATTTTGGGCTTAACATTCTCTGTTTATGTTGCAACAAACTAGAGTATATCAAACAATGTTTTTGGTTTTTTCCCCATGTTCAAATTCCTTGGAGATGTATTCACATCCTTTTCCAACCCTTTTCTCTCAATTTATTCACCGGAAAGTGGTTCTTTCGGGATATTTGGCCATGTAACTTGGAATTTACAACAAAATTTTGCACATCTTTAGACATGAATTTTTTTCCTTTTATTGAAAGACAAAAATAACATTTTTTTATAATGTTAACTTAAATTATGATTTTTGTTTTACTAATAAGTTAGTTGTGATTTTTACTACTATTCTTCATATTAAAAACCAAGATAGAAAATTGCACTTGGAGGTGGAGTATCTCCACTTCCTCTTTAACCATTTAGGTTCATCTCGCCTACATTTTCGGTTGGGTGCCCCGATGTGTCTCCATGCTTCCACTCACCGGCTTGAAACCATCATTTTTACCTCCTCGTGGATGGGGGATCCCTATCATTGGCCATGAAGTCATCCACCTCCACCTCAATGAAGGTACCCTAAGTCAAAGCTGCCCACACCTATATCTACTTTGCTAGGTAAGTAAGTTTTATTGGCTCGATGTTCCTCAAGGGAAATTACCTTGGGTGGATGTTTCCATTCCACCCTGCATAGGCATGATAATGGTACTGAAATTGAATGTAAAAGGAATTTGGATGGGATAGGTGGGAGCTTGTCTCCAACAAGGCTAATCCCTATGGTTTAGGTTAGGCCGATAAGCTCAATAGTTCACCTCCTCCTCCATCACCTACCTCCATGTTTCAGTTGTTGGTTGATATTTATGTTCCCTTTTTTTTATTAAAGTTCACACTTTTTTATTTTTAAAAATGGCACTTTTAGCTCGTGACTTGGCCTCTCTTGAGGATTTTTGTCTTGATTTGATTAGACATCTCACATTCTAGGTTGTGATTTTTTCCACCTATTTTTGTATGATTAGCATTACACATTTTTTTATTAATATTAAATTGTTGTTTTCAATAATAACAAAGATAGCAATTGACATCATGATGTAGAAATTCTCAAAATAACTTGAATCTAACCATAAAATTTTTACACTCATAATATATCAGTAGTTTTTATTTACTTTTATATGGATGGATTTGTCTCGCCATAGAAAAAATATAGAAGATATTTTGTATGCGTTTTCATTGATCATCTTATTTTTTTAAATGGTGTAGAATGTAATATATTAGAAAATTAATAGAGGAGAATTACCTATATATTCGGTGATATTTTTCTCGTTCTACCATCATTGGGAAATATTATTCACAAGAAAGATACTCATTTTTGGATTTCAATCCTTCTACTTTAGTAGTTTCAAAAGTGTCGATCTAGGTTTACCTCCTTAATCTTCCTCTCCCCTTTTGGCACCCTGTGGTCTTTATGGCTATTGGTAACTCTCTTAGTCATTTCATAAATATTGATGATGAGCATTCTAAGCATAGATTTTTAACATATTCTCATATTTTTATTGAGGTAGACCTTAACAAATGTCTTTTGGATATGCTAGAATTAATTCACAATGATTATAGTTGGATACATGTTCTAAATTTTTACAATATGAAATTTTGGTGCATGTTATGTTATCAAACTGGACACCTTTAAGAGGATTGTTTTCTCAATAAGGCTTAAAAATAAAATGATTTTCTTCTTCATGACCTAAAGGTTGGAAACCTTCCATAACGAATGAAAATATAGAAAATACTCCTCTTGAAATTTCGAGGCTATGAGAGATGAGACTCCCTCTACTAGAGGTTGCGTTAAGAGATCTCATGTGTCTAAATATTTTGATTCAAACCAAGAGCAACATTTTCCTCACTTTGATTGTCTATTAACTTTGACTCCCTAACCCGATAAATGGACAGTTGTAATGAGGTATATGGAAAAGTAAGGGATCCTTGAGCCTCCTATTACTAGGTTGGCTATGGGGTCGATTCTTCATTTCCTTTTGACTATGCAGATTTTTGTAGGCCCAAGATTTTTAGCTCTACCTCCACTCAGTTTCTTTTATATGGTTTTTGTTTTTCCCTTTGGTCATTTTATGCTTTCTTTGTGGAGTTGTTTCCCACATGGCGTTATCTATATTTTTAGTTCTCTTGTGGTGTTTTTGGGACCATTATTTTTTCAGTCACTCCTTATTATGTAACTCTCTTTATTTTCTATTTAATATAAAGGGTAGTTCCAATAGTAAAATTTATAAGTTTATCGAACCCTTAGCTACAATGAAAAATATACTAGAAGATTTTGTATATTGTATATTCTAGATGTATGATGATGGATGATGCAATGCCTAGTAAGTATGCCATCATACCTCCTTGATGGGCATAAGAGATATCTATTACATCATTTTCCTTAAATGTGTTTTGTGATCCTCACAAAAATTTAGTAAATAAATTGTTTTACATTACCACAATTTCATATCTTATAAATTTTCTTCAAAAAAAGAAATATTTTATGCTAATGAATTAATGCAATTTTATTGTTGAGATGGTTGCAACTGTAATCTGACCCTAACCCATGAAGTGGCATAAAAGAGACAAATATGTAGAGGATAGTGGACATCTTATTTCACGACCTATTTTAATCTTGGTTCATATTAGAAGAAATTCATACATTTGTAGAGGTTTTGGAAAGTTCCTTAAGACTATTATCAATGGAATCATAGGAGTTTTCCGACTAGGAAATGGTCTTGCAGTAGATAGATATTACAGAAGATCTCACCATAGTTAGGCCCCCCTATTTTTCATACCTAATGATGGAGACAACATTTTCCATTCCCTTGTTTTTGGCACATCAAAGAGAGGGGAATGACTAGTGTTGTCTCAATCCTAAAATATATGTATTCTAATTGTGAGCACCTAGATGGAGACAATGAATTCAAATCCCTTTTTTTTACATAGGTAAGGATATGGGTATACTTCATGAGCCCCCATTTATGGATTCTTATCTTGTCAATCATTATTTTATCGAAGTGGTTTAAGAGGGGAAATTCAATGTGCACTTTCCTATCAAACCTATGACAAGTGCGTTAGGAAACCCTTGTGTTACTTTTGGAAAATAAGTGATTGAATATGAGAACTTCTTCCAAGATCATGGGTTGATCTGCATATTGAGTGGATTTTTTCCTAATCTTCTAGTTCTTCACACTTGGATCTTAGAGTTCTAGATTCCATTACTAGAAGATAACTGGAACATTTATCCTTTTGTAAGGGGATTTTTTATTGTTGTTTTTACCTCGATTTATGATAAATATTCCATAGAAGAAATCCTTTTGGTTTTTCAATCTCATTACTTAGTAATAAATCCTTGGTTTCCTTCATTGAATCCACTCACTAAATCATTTTTCATTCAAACTAATTTGGATTAGAATTCCACACTTGTCCTTACAATTTTGGGATTTAAAATTCTTTCTTCCATTAGTAATACTATTTACAATTTCTTGAATGTCAATTCCCATAACTTGGTCTACACTCACATGACCTATGCCTATATCATCGATGGTTTAGACACCTTAAAAACTTTCATGCCAATATTGATCTTAAAGTAAAAGACAAAACATGGACCCTTAAGACTTAGAAGGTTCTTCACATAGTGACATATAGTTGTCGAAGGTGAGATAATAGAATGAAAGAAGCATTTGGTGGAAATATTTCCTCTTGTGCTACTTTGTGATGAATTAAAATTTGAAGGGGGTTTAGATTCCACTTCTTTCTTGAATTATTCAACGGTTTAAGTTCTTAAAACACTAGTAAAGGAAACATCCGAGCCCTTAGAGGTGCATAATATTTGTGAAGAGTTGAAAGAGGATGTTACTCTGGGACCTCCTTTAAATTTTAATTCTTTTTGGTGGTTAGATCCAACAAAGTTTGTTTACCATGTGAATCTAAACCTAATGATTATGGCTTCAAAGATGAATAGAAAGTGGTAAATAATAAGAATATTTTATCCTCTCGAATTACCACTACTCCTTTGCAAATGAAACTTTGGTCGACTTATTTAACCTAGTTGTCTTTTGTGGATTTTTCTATTGTTTTTTCATCTTTGTGCTATAGGGTAGATATTTTTCTCTTATTTCTCTTGGTTCTTATGGAGCTATATCTAGGCATTGGGTCCCTCTATTGTATCAAATTTGTGTCCTTGCTAATAAGCCCACTTTCAAAAATATCTAAAAATAATAATATAGTTGTGATGAATAGGTATATTCACTATTATAGCCTTAGATATACCTTCTCATTTAGAAATATTGTGGAAGATATCCACAACATTAGGTTATATGTTTTGGCATTTATTTGAGCACAATTTGGATATAAAATGACAATATGCGAAAAGATCATCAGTTGACATGCCACAAACATCCTCTACAAACCACACACCTTAACACACTCATCTCTCTCTATTCATTCCATCATCTTCTCTTTCATTATACCCGATGAATACAATTCCATATATCAAATCTGAAATATTAATCTATAAAATTAAAGAGCACCAATTGAATCAATTTCATGCTGAAAAATACAAACACATACTACGTTTTCTCGAATCCTGGTTGATATTGATACCTCCAAACTCTTACCAGCAGAAATCAATCTTCAGATTGGAGAAAGGCTCTGGGTACAGAGGATTGACTATGAGAGACTTGCCTTCAGATGTCGGTGTTGCTTCCAAACTGGTCATGCTACAAATGATTGTGAACATTCCAAATGAAAGACCAATACTACTGGTGGAAGGATTATCTTCCTGAACATCTCACAATTGACTCAGATCCGGCTGAGCATTCTAGTGCCCCCTTGCAAGTTGACTCACCCGTCGTGGTTGATTCACAGACCAACATAGAGAAACTACCTACAGACTATGCTCCGCAGATTGCTGATTCAGTGTTTAAGGAAGTTTCGGCTCCTATGGGTCACATCCCCATCAAATCCATTGCAGATGCTTCGTTTGCATTAGATGCAAGAAATCTGGAATGGACAGTGGTGGATCAGAAAAAGAAGGGAAATGTCAAATCTAAATCCCCCACCACTGGAAAAGGTTTGATTCTTGTTGTTTTTGTGCTATTATTGTTACATCTGGGTAAATGGCCAACTGCACAGTTGCTGGGCAGTTGTGTTGCTATTAAGTTGTTGTTTTTATAGCAGTTGTTTTGTTTTTGCTGGTTCTTGTAGTTTTTTTCTGTTGTTGGGCTTTTTGGGGTTAAATTTTACTTTTGAGCACTGTTGTATAAGGGTATAGTCCCTTTCAAAAAACTATTTGCCAATAATAAAAAAAAATCATCTTTGAAAAATAAAGTATTATCATAGAAATAATTTCGATACAGATATTATACATATGCTTCATGAGTGGTGGATATGAAGTAATATTTATTCTTGAGGGAAGTACAAGATCTAAAAAATGACATAGTGAAAGTGTACAAGTCCAAGAGGATATTTTGACAAATCGTAGACACAAAATCATGCATGTGTTCTTATTTTACTATGCCGTCAATATGTGGTTTATATGTATGAATCTTAAAACAAAATATATTCACTAGTGACACATTTTTTTCCATCCACTTGTTTCAATTGTATCTATTGTCTTATGCTCTCACATCTATCATTTTTATACCTAGTCTAGGAAAGTTCACAAGGCTCATGTCTCGTTAGTATTTTCACATCTGTTTTCATTTATCCATGGATACTAGCACCCATTCTAGACACTATCACCCAGAACTCCTGTCCATTCCGGGTGATCCCATCCTCTTTGTTTGTTTTTAACTTTTAACATTTGCGGTCAGCCTTCCTAGTTTTCTTATCCTTATCCTAAGCTCATAGTCGGCCTTTTGAGTCACTTGTGTTGAAATTAAACTAAGATATCCATAAATATACACAACATACACTCTATTATTTTATTTTTCAATTCTAAGGGGAAATATCATCTACATATTACCACTACCATTACAATGGACTACATTTTTTTGGTGCATAAACTACATAACAAGGGGAAGTGCTCAATTCCATATCACACATCCGCATCTATCTAGCCATAGCCCTCTATCTTTGTGCCATTGGCATGAGGGAAACATAAAGACACTATTACACACACATGCACAAAAATACATTGAGTAGGGAATGTAGTGTAGAGCTAGGTCATAAGTTCACTCATCGGGTGACAAATGATCGAGGTAAGTCTCGACTTCACATATTGATTTTTCATTTTAATTTGATTTGTTTTGTGAGCTTGTACATATAGCTAGGGTTTATGTTGTAGGATGCATGTACCTCAGTGATAAAAGAGTGAATGCCAAGTAATCAACAAGAATTAATAGAGAAACCCTAGTGACACAAAATAAAGTAGATTATGACCTTAAATACAGATCACCAACACCGAGGAAGATTCATCTACACCCACACACCCCTATCCACTCCTAGGAACATTTTTCCTACATTATTCTTATAATCCATATTTTAAAGTGGGAAGTTGTGACACAGTTCAAGCCATGTTCATCACTTTACACCACACATATCAGTTCTAAATTACATAGGATCCAACTAAGTCATCTCTATCCAATTTGATTATAGTGTTGAATTGTTTGAGTTCTTAGTAGTTATATATCTAATGTATTTTTATCATATATGTTACTCTGTAACTATATTTATATCATATACTAATAAATCATTTAGTGAACCCATTTTTATTTGAACCTCTTTCCCTAAGATACCCAAAACCCTCATGGCTAAGAAGAGGATCTTATCTCTTAAATACCATATGGATAATAGGTACTTGAACCTTGTATTTGATGATGATGTTGTGAAATATGAATTTTATGTCCTATATTAAAATCCCCAATGTGATTGTTCGTAATCCAACAACTTCTAAATTTCCAATACACCCATCCTACTAACTTTCACAACTCTAGAGTTTGTATAGTCTCTCCTGAAATAGAATTAGTTCCTATTTTCCTTACTCTCCTATAGCCACCCATGTTGGTGTAACTTCTTCCACTCCTATTTTGGCACACTAATATCACTAGATTTTTTTTTCTTTATTGTGTTCTTGGTTTTGATAATATGAATGCACTTACTTCTACTTCTAATTTTAAAAATATGCATATGCGTGACGGTATCTCTACTAGTAGTCAAGATAAATGCAATGTTGTATCTCCTAATATTTCTACTTACGGAAGTTCTTCTTATTAATGCAATGATATATATGATATTAGAACACCTATAACTTATTTCTATGTTAATGACAGTATTCATGAAATACTTGTTTGTGAAATTATATCTAATAGTGATGTTGATTATGGTTTTATTCATGAACATCTTAGTGATGATGTTACTTCTCTTAAGACTACGAACATGAATTTGCTAATCATTTTTCTTCTTTTTTTGAAGTTACTACTCATGATTATTCTACTCCTCCTAGTAGTACACCTCTTATTATATCCTTTAAATCTATATCTAGCATTCCCATAAAACCCCCATGTTCTTCTCCTCCTATTTCAACTCTTTCTCATCCT
This sequence comes from Taxus wallichiana var. yunnanensis, assembly GCA_018340775.1. Classification (NCBI taxonomy): domain Eukaryota; kingdom Viridiplantae; phylum Streptophyta; class Pinopsida; order Cupressales; family Taxaceae; genus Taxus; species Taxus wallichiana. The sequence continues at coordinate 111,107,474 of CM031236.1, read as the reverse complement.
TCCACATCCTCTCCTTATCACATTCCCATGCTCACTCAAACTATAAAGACCCAACCTCTCAACATACCTCGTACTTCACCTAACATTTCTTCACATGATATTTTATCTCTCAATCATATTATGGGAACTCTACAATTTCAAATTCATACACTTACTCTTGAAATTAAATCCTACTATACTTATATTGACAATAACTCTTTTTGTGGAAATCATATTCCTAACGGGATTCATAATTTTCTTTTCCAAAGGAATTTATCATACCCAAATTCTCATATTTAGATGGCACTTTCGAAATCCTTATTTACATATTAATCATTATCAATTAACCATGTCTTCTTATTTTAATGATTGTTAATTAATCACAACATTTCATCATATTCTTGTTGATCATGTTGTGTAAAGGTAAATTCATTTTACTTATGGATCCATTAGTTCTTATTGATTTCACAAAAATAGAGTTTAAAGTGTTAAAAAAATTATAAATTCACATATGATAAATAAATGCTAAAATAGAAATTTGTCACAAGGAATAAGAAAATAAGAAATTAAACCCTAAGTGCAAGAGAGAGAATGATGGACTTAGCTAATTTTTCTTGACTTGGGACCGATGCATACTAAGGAAAACTCATCGAAAATGAGGGATTTTTGTCATCAATTCTCAAAATAAATTTTGTAGGTCACGAAATAGGATCGAAATGGGAACCCATGGCTTGAAAGGGGTGCATTAGTGCTGAAAACCTCTATTTGGTGATTATGACTACAAAAATTCTTAGATCCTATTTTCTAAAGTGTAGCGCAATTGTCGTAAGTATTAATTTTTTTATACCAAAGTGTATCCCAATATGATCGTCAAAGTACCTGTAACCTACAAATAAAATATTCACCTACAAAACCCATAATACCAGATCAAATCCAAATAAGAAAGATGTATGTGGGGAATCGAATTACCCCAAAGGTCACCTAATAGAGTTTTTTTACAACCGAGTGTTGCACTACATAACATAATCTATGTAGTTCGGTGAGTGTGTGAAATAATTTCACCCTAGGATTCCTTTTTCTAGTGCACTTGATAATGGGTTAGCTAGATGTGGCAATGTAGATAGAATATGTGGATGTCAAATTGAACTTCCCCTTCCTTTATTGTGAATGCAGAAAATAAAGTATAATATCCCTTAACCGAATGCCAAATGGATGCTTTAAACTACCTTAGAATCCTTTTGAATGAAATCCTAGGTGATATTAATGATGATTAAAGCTTGGTCCTATGTTTTGGTCATGTAGCTATGTATTTATATGATTCCCTTATTCAAATTTTATAATTGACCAATATTGGATTTCATGTGAACATGTTCTCAAGTTCAAATGTTGGTATCCATATTTTAATCCTCTAAAATACTCATTTGATACCTACCCTATTTGGGTTCAATTTCTAGGACTCCCATTATAACTCTAGAACAAATCATGCCTTACCGATATCGAAAATAATTTAAGATATTTTGAAAAAGTAGATGTTAAAACCTCTAACTAGATTCATAAAATTTATGCTAGAATATTTTTAGATCTTAAAACCTCTCTAGATATTCCATAAGAAATCAATCAGAAACATTGATAGACATTTGGTACAAAGGATCAACTACAAGTGTTTATCCTTCACGTGTCGGCAATGCTTCCAAGTAGGGAATCTTTAAGGTGATTGTGAGCACTCCATTTGCATTAGAAGTAAAAAATGACATGGTGGAAGGACTCTCTTCTTAAACATTTCACAGTTAGTTTCCATTCAAATCTAGTTTAGGAATATTTGATGCCTACAAGGGAAGACACTCCCCCTACCAATGAAGAACCAAAAAATTATAATCCTTTTGAATCTACCTGAGTTATTACATGTTCTTCCTAATCAAAAGGTTGCTGCTGAAACTACGAGGATTGTGACCAATTGACCCTCTTTCAGGAACATATTCCTATCGGGACTTGTTAATTTCTTCTTCTAGAATTTTCGAAGAAAGTGACGAGGAATGGATGGTTGTGCAAAGGATAAACAAATGACAAGCCAAAATAAAATCCACCATTGGTGTAGACAAGGAATGATTCTTGTCCTATTTTTATTTTTATTGTTTTATTAGGGATGGGTGTCCACTATTCTTATGTTGTATTTTGTTTGTGGTCACTTATCGGCTAGTTGCGCAGCCTACATTTTGGTTGTTTTTTTTGTTGGGAAGTTAGGTTTATTCTTTTCTTGGTGCTCCATTGCTTATCTAGGTTCGTATACCCATTTTCTTTTTTTTTTGTTTTGTTGTATCCATGTTTTGAACCCTTTATATTTCTGTGGTATGTCCCCATAAAAAAAAACATATACCAATAATAATAAAAGAATAGTTTTTAATTGACAAATGGAAGACTAAACTATAAGAAAATAATATTCCCAAAAGATAAAACAGGGTGAAAAAGATTGATTAAGGTGGAAAGTGGTCGAGGCCCATAGAGGGGATGGGGGCACGTAACACTAGCGTCCCGACTAGGTGCTTTGGTATCTAGAGTCATTAAAGATAAATAAGTAAAGTAACAATGGGATGTAAGGTGTGGAAGACCCGATATAAAATAAGAAACACATAAAACAGGAACCGATAGTTGTCAATTTTATTATTTTTCTCCCTTAGGAATCATGTAAATGTAAGTATGTGTTTATGGACCTAGAACAAAACCCATGTAAGCATTTTTTTGTCTATATTTTCCCCCACTTTATGTTTTTGACTGAATACTTGATAACATAAAGTAGTTAGAAGTTACGTACCTTTGTTCTTTGTAGAATGTGAGGGAGATAATGTGATGAATGGATAAGTGAAGTGTGAAATTAATGCAAGATGAAGCATGGAAACAAGAAAAGGAAACTGGACATAGGGGTGTATGAGTACGTGTTGTACCATGTTATACATGTTGTTGTTATTGCTTATTGTTGTAGATTGTTATTGTAGCTTATTATTGTAGTTTTTATTGTTTTTCTTGTCGAAGGATACTTCTTTTTACATATTAAGGATACATGTGTAAAAGAAGAGCAAAAATTAGTCAAATATGTGTATATGAAATTTTTTCTAAGTATGTAAAACATGTCAAACTATACAATTGTAGTAAATGGAAAGAGTGCACCTAATTTATGAAGAGTAAAAGGATAGAAAATGTCCTACAATGTTGTAGAAGAGTGTTTTTTTTTCGATCTCATGCCACTAGCAATTGTGTTGGGTGATCTCATGCCAAGAGCAAGATGTTATCCCGAATTCACCCCTCCGGGTAAATTGAATAACTCACATGATTTCCTTAGGCTGAGAAAGTAGAAATGGTCAAGGACCAAAAATTAGGTTTTTGGATTCTCCTTGCCTTCCTCTAACTTCCTTGTTTAAGAAAAATCCAAGAAGTTAGAATAAATTGGAAAATTATGGAAAAATGGCTTGAAATAGTGAAAATCAGGTAACTCGGTTTATTTTGGCCCAGTTGCACAAGTTCAGTAGGGACAGCCAAGACCCCAAAAACCCAATTTTCCTAAAATGGCCAAAAATGGAAAGAGTCAACGAAGTCAGGTAAATTTGGCCTGGGTGGTCTGCGGGACGTTAGGATGCAAGTTCACCACAGAGCCGAAATCGCCAGACCAAGAGTAAATCAAAAAAATCAATTTTTTGGATCCTAGGCCATACAGTACATGCGGGACATGCATAACCAAAAAACCTGAAAAGGACATAGTCAAAGGGAGATGCGACAAAAGTAGAGGTCAATGACCCTCATGGCCCATTCAACGTAGAGACATCCGGGGACATCAAAACCTGATTTTTCCGTGGAAGGATTCTTCTTTGGTGGATCGAGGTTTTTTTGGAACATCCAGGGACACCATGACCCAAAATGGCTGATATGCCTACATGCGAAGGAAAATTCAATGTTTCACCCTCCCGAACTTCTAATGGCCATAAATTTTGACTCCAAGCTCTGATTTTTCACAAAATTGGACTTTCGGAATGAGCACAACATCCTCTATGTGACAAAAACATCTTTGGCCCTAGTCAATCGAGATGATTATTCCTATCAAATGATAGAAATACCGCAAGACCCAAAATACCTTCCCGCACTCAGAAGGCTATAAATTTTACATTTCTCAACGAAAACACACAAAATTGCTACCATTGGAATCATGGTTCCAATCCCGATGCAAAAAAAAAAATAAATTCACAATTTTTTCAAAAATTGGTGGTGATTTTGTAGAAAATGTTTCCCAGAGTTCATTACGGTGTTTTATTTGGTATCTGGGATGCATTCAATGGGCATGGGCTGACATTTCTCACTACTACAAGTCATGGGATAATATGGGGAGCCTTTTCCAAGAAAAATAACATTATTTCATTTCATTTCATTCAATACATCTTGCAAGTGGTTGAAGGACAACTTTCGAGAATTCTTATTTACTCTCTCTCTCTCTCTCTCTCTCTCTCTCTCTCCTCTCTCAAAATTCTATAAATTGAGTGTGGGGCTCATTGTAAGAGATGGTTTTTTTATGTAGAAAAACTCTGTCAAAATTATTTTGTGAAGCCAATGTGCTGCAAGCCCTTATAGTGGACTCCTTGCATGGTGATCTAGGCCCATATCTTGTAATAGGTTGAACTGTGCATACTTATGAAGCAATAGATGTAATTTTGTGGATGTATCTTCCCGTGTTGTGTTTGTTTTCCTTCCTCTTGCCCTTTCATTATCATTACATATATATTGTGTCTATCTTATGTTGTTGAAGGGAGCCATTATCATTGTGTGTGCATAAAATATTGTTGTGAATGCAATTGCTAGATTATGAAGAACTGTTATCACCCCTTCTAGATTGCATTTTACTTCTAATTTTCACACATTGGAAGACTATTCTCACTCTTCTTTTCTAGCATATCACCTCTTTATTGTAGGCTTTGTTTTCATGCACTATCTCTCCCTAGTCCCTTGGAAATTTAGATTAGGATTAGATATTTTTGCCTGCATTAGAGTAGATTTTGGCAGGTAGTTTAGGAGAAAGAACCAACTTTCTCTGGAGGTCTATCTCAAGTAGCAAGTCCCACAACTTGGAGATAGTATCCATTTTATCCAATCACATCGTGATCTCAAGCACACATACATGTGCAAATTGGAGGGTGTTGTGATTCAAAGATAACACAAGCTTTTAGGATGAGGTCATGCCAAGAGTGAGTGTTTTAGGTAATCTCGTGCCAAAGAAAATATTTGGGGAGAGAGGTATAGTGTTATTCTCCTTCCATGACTCTTCCCTAATTATACACCGGTTCAAATGGTGTGATCCTATTTTTTTGTTTTCTCTATGATATGTTATGTATTTATTCATTGTTATGATTAAAATGAAGATATAGTGCATTACGCTTGTTGGAGGACCGTATGTACTACGAAAATGCTCTCTAAACTTCTGTGAAATGTGCTTATCTAAGAATATTTTGTGTGTGCCCATAATACATTAACACCCACAAGAAGAAAAAGGAGCCAAGCACTCTTTTATGAGCCTTGGCACTAGTTTCTTTGTTGTCTTTGAGGATCCCAGTTAGGATTTGGGTCATTCTCAGGATTGTATAACTTTTTTTTCCTATACTATGTAAGCATGTATTGTAGCTTGTAATTGCTATATGGGATGAATGATTCACCCAATGTATACCCATGTCGTTTGTGTTACATGAAACATTTCTAGGATAATACAACCCAAAGAGAGGACTAGATACTTAACTTTACTATATCTCTATAAGATGGAGGGAATGTTTATGGTATAAACTTAGGCACATGCAAATAAGTGGCTAAAAAAGTGCTAGTAGAAAAATATAACAAGCATGTCATAGAAAAATAGTGTAACAATAAAATGTGCATACAAGATATACCTAAAAAAAGTGGGTTTCAGAAATCAAACATCACTCACAATGTCACAACAAAATCAGGTATGAAGTATCGAAAAACATACAATAAATGATCAAACAAGATATAGGGCATAATCCACTAAAAATAACATACAAGTAAAAAGTAATGGAAAATAGTGTCAAGTAAGGTATCACATGGACATGGTGGTAAATAGTTCTTGCAAGGTAAATGTTGCACATGAAGAATCCGTTAGCATGTTAGAAAGATAAAAATTATGTCAACGTATGTGTGTATCGATAAAAATTAGCACTTCATGAGGTAGAAGTAATAAATAATGAAATAATAGCACCTGTGATGTATGAGAAAGTAGATGCCCCAAGGAGCCTTTGTGGGATTGGTAAGAGGTATGATGAATTCACAAATAGAGAAAAAGTGAACATGCATGTTTATATAAAAAATATAGATTGACATACTAAGTATCCTTTTAGCATGGAAAATATAGGGTACATGTAAGTATGATTGAACAAGAATAAGTGTACCCAAGATATGCAACATATAGTGTATGAATTTGATGAAATGGTATATAATGCTAGTGTGATATGAGTAGCATGCCCCCTGGTGGATGTGTCTCGAGATGTTTAATGAGATGAGGTTCATTTTTAAAAGACCCTTCAACAATAAATAATGAACCATAGAACAAGAGTGAATCATTGGGAAATGGTTTTAAAATATGTCCTAGATAGAATATTACATGAAGCATAGATCATAACGAGTGTGAGTGAGATGATGTGTGGTTCATTTCAGATTTAGACCCTAAACATATAATTATTAAATGTGTAACTAGATTGCATCATAGGGTAATGACGATACAATGCATTTATCAAAGGGTTTCAATGTGCGTAAAATAATGAGACATGAGTCACAAAGCATTAAGTGTGATAGTAGGTGCTAAAGACAAATGATAATAATAAAATGGGGAGAAAGTGTGATGCCCTAAAGTGTGTTATGGAGATCTATGTGATGATGTGAGTAGGAACATGTCATTGTGGTGGAGCTTGAAATGTATCTTGACCATTAATGTAAAGAGTAGCTTGTATGAGAAAAATAGCTGGATGCTGAAGTTGAGTAGGATGGAGAGGGACCTTGAATGGTGGTATCTTATGTGGGATTAATAATGGTGCAAAATACTTGAGAGGAGGAGGAGATGAACTGATATTTAAAGCAATTTTCTAACTTGGAGTTTATAATGTTGTAGAAGATTTGAGAGGAGGCGGTCATGGAATGATTTTGAGAGGAAGTTGCTTAGTTGGAATCAGCTAGATAGGTGATTATTCACTTACTAAAGGAGGAACATTAGTTACTATGGAATGATGCTCATTAAACATAGATGGATCATATTTAGGATCCCAAAGTGTGATTTATTAACTAGATATGAGCATGTAGCAAGAGTAGTTTGCATAGAAAATGAAATGAAACCATGATGCTTAAGGTGGCCAATTTGTCATTTTAAAGGATAGAAATCATTTTCATTATGTCCATTAAGTTGATGATAATTGCAATATGGGTGACCTTGGTATTTCACAAGCTGATAAGGAGGGTAGTAGTGAGTAGGTTTGAAGTTGATCAATTGTCAATTGAGGATATGAAGAAGAATATCATGTATCTTAGCATTGACATCAAACGTAAGAGGTGTTTATAATTTTAAGACTTAGTTTTCACTGACTTGAGCACATGTAGAAGACATATAAGTAGAAAGATAACTAGCATGTTCCTAATAAGAATCCTTGATATGTTGTATTTCATCTTTAAGATATGTAATCCTTGTTTCCATAGATTTAATTTTGTCTTGAAATAAAGAGTGTAAATATTTAATGGAATCGTAGATTGGTTCTTTGGATGGAGGATTAGGACTAATAGATTCATTAGATAGATGATCGCAAATAAAACATACTTGTGTGGGTGGCGTACTGTAAGGGAGATGCATAGTGTCAAGGGTTTTTAGAGAACATCTTTACGAGTTTGGGTGCATTTGAAGTAAGTCGACAAGGATTTTAGAATATTTTAGAAAAAGAGTTTTAAGTGTTAAATCATAATTCCAGAGTAACGTATGATAAATAAATGATAAAATATATATTTTCCAAAAGAAATAAGCTATCAAAAAATTAAACTCTAAGTGCAAGAGAGAGAAAGGGATGGACTTATCTAATTTTTTCTTGATCCGGGATTGCTGCAGAGTGGGAAAACTACTAGACATGAGAAGATATGTGTTTATGATGCTCATAATAAATTATGTACGTCAGGAAACAAGCTAGACACGATCACCCATGGCTTGACAGAGGTTCCTGAGAACTGATAACCTCTGTACTGGGAATCTATGACTGATTTTTTTTAAGAATGTGTTTCTTGAGTGTCATTGAAGCATCAAAATTATTTATTTTTGATCTCTTATATGTCGTAATATGATCTCCAAAGTACCTATAACCCGTAAGACAAATATTCACTTGCAAAACCTAAAACACCAAATCAATTCCAAAAATTAAGGATGAAATATGGGGAGTTAGACTAACCCAGAGGTAACACAATAGAGTCAATTTACAACTAACAATTACAACACATCTCACACTCCATGAAGTTTTGGCGATTGTGTGAAATAATCATGCCCTAAGATGCCCTTGTGCGAGTTCACTTAATAGCAATATAGCTATATATAAAATGTAGCTAAAATGTTTGAATGCCAAAATTAACTTCCCTTTCATATGATGTGTATGCCAAAAATGCAGTCACTTAGTCCCTTTATTGAATCCTAAATGGATGATTTGATGTTCTTGTAGAGCCTTTTGAATGCAAGCTTAGGTGATAGTAATGATGCTTAGAGATTGGTCCTTTATTTTGGTCACATAGCTATGTATTTATATTATTCCCTTGTTTGAATTTCATAATTGAAAAATGGAAGGATGAACCATGACAAAATTATATGCCTAAAAGATAAAATAGGCCCAAAAGGAGTGGGTAAGGTAGAAAGAGGTCAGGGGCACCCAGAGGGGATGAAGGTTATTTGGCACTAGTGTCCTGGATGGTTGCTAGTATCCAAAGTCATAAAAGATAAGGAGGTACCATCAATGATGTAGGGTGTGAACAAACAAATAGAAAATTAAAAAAACATAAAAGAGGCTGAAGATAACTATCAATTATAAATTTTCTTGGTTAGAATCATCTAAATTTAAGTACGTGTTTATGGATCTAAAAATTTACCCAAGTACATAATTTTTATCCACACTTATTACAATATGGAGGATGATTTTATTAGACAATTTATTTCTAACAATGGTCTTAAGGTTACATATGAATGATTACCTTCATTACATCAAAGAAAGAAAGAACCAATTGTATATTTTATTTTACGATTTAATTCTTGTATGCATTAGTTATTATTTCAGCCTGTTGATTAAGAACATCAATTTATGTTGTTTTAATGGCTTGATTCCTAAATTGAAATAAAAATTATTAAATGATACATACGAATATTTTGATCTATTATGCTGCAAAATCATTTATTTATAATAAGAAATAATTGTTGCACATGTTATACCACCCCTTCCAGATATTCTACACTTCTTTTACTACTTTTTTGTCCACTAGTTCTTTTCCTCTTCCATCCATTAGGCTACCTCCACAAGTATCCATCTCCTCATCCCCGTAAGTGTCATTCTTATCCTCCTCCACATTTGCATACACCTAAGTATTCTTTACCTCCTTCTCATGAACCATTATAATCATCACATAATGTAAAACCTCGTGATGTCTTGCATTCTTTACTTGATAAGCACTTAATTTACTTACCTTCTACTAAGCATCATCCACCTCACCGCTTGTAATGCCAAAGATGACTGCCCTTTTTGTAATTTCTACCTCATCAATGACCATTATGATAATGAATGAAATGCCATTACTTTCCACTCACCCTCTTGTAATTGATATCTTTCACCAATTTCACATAAGCATGCTTCCATAGTTGCCCACTTGTCTCCTTCAACTTCATCTAAAGTTTTCATTTTTCCAACTCCTAAGGTCATCATCCATCTACGTCCTCAATGTAATCCACATGTACTTGCATCATGTCATTCTTAAAAATTTCTACACTACCTCATTCGCATCCTAATCCTCTTGCTTTAGCACTTCCACTCACCACATCTTCTATACTTGGTCCATTTCATCTTCGTTATAGTTATGAACTTATTCTCACACTATTTTTGCTTCACATGATCCATCTATGGCTTATAGGTCCTTTAATCTCTTGTAGATAATATCCACTTTCCATTTCATTACCCTATGATACACTCTCGTACTATGGTTCACAATTGATTGTTGATGTAATTTCATATAAATAAACCTTTCCTTTCATACCTCATTCTATACGCTTCATGTTATATCTTTTAGTACAAATTTACAAACCCATTTCCTGATGACCCACTCTTATTCTATGGTTCATTCTTGACTATTGAGGTTGCATTTATAAATGAACCTTATTGTCACACTAGGGGGAATCACTATTATCCCCCTTAATTGTCATGACATGTTATTACAACCATTATCCTACATCTCATCATTCTTTAATTATTCACACATCAATTTTTTTCTACCTAAAATTTTAACTTTTATCCGTCTATAACATTACATCACATAAGTACACTTATATTTATCACATCATCAACCCTTAATTTATATACACATACATTATTTATCTAATTTAGTACTTAGCTACTCTTTCAACATTATAACACATTCCAACATTCATCCATATAAACAAATATTTCTATAATGCATATACAATTTATCACATTAGACAATGCACACATCATACTCATTAGATATTATACAACGTGCACATCAACCAAACATGCAACAATAATATCCATCTATATTGATTGACTAAAATAATATTTTTATATGTTAATCTATATTAGTAACAAAAATGGAATGGCTAATACAAATTCAATGTAAATACTAATTAATTTTATTTTATATCTTAAATGAAATGGAATAATGAGAAGGGATAGGGTAATAACATTAAATTAACATACCGAACTATGTTCAGGACTTGAAAGGATGTTGTGTGGACAAGATAAAGACTAATGGTGTTACCCAGGAAATTGTAGCAAATGAATATTTTTTGGACCTGCAGTACAGGGACAGGACTAGACTTTCTCGTGGGAACCCCGATCTATAATCTAGATGCTCTGGTCTATGGAAAATCTTAGGATCTAATTCTAAAAATTTCACAAGGTCTTCACACAGTGCCTTCTTATTGGTCACTTGGTTGTCTCAATATCCTCTGTTGTGTTGTTGTAATTTGTGTGATGAATATCTACCTGCAAAACCCCATACAAAGCATCAAATTCTAAAAAAAAAAGATGCAAATGAAGGGGTCAGATTGACCTTAGCTGCCACAATGGTGGAATTATGACTAAGCATTACACTACATTCTAGACCTAATGTAGTTCTGTGTGGTTATGTATGTTATTATGTTCCTAGGGTTCCCTTGCGTCAACGACATAGAAGTAGGGGACTATAACTAGATGTAAAACATAAATGGTGGATGTAATAGAATGAATACAACCCTTTCCCCCTATGTTTATTTGATGTAGATGTAGAAGATTCCCAAATGTATTCCTTTTCCTTAGTAGCTAGTTAGCATTTTTATAGTAGGAATGTCTTCTCATAAGGTAGTGAGTATGTTATTTTTAACTAGGGATATTTTTCTCAAATTTTGCACTAATGGACTGACATGAAACCTAACACATAGGGGAATGAGACCATAAAATTGTAAATTATGACCTTGAAATTTTAAATATGAAAAAAATGTAATGAGGACCAGTGGTGTCCAAAAAGAGGACTTGGGCACTAATAGGATCCCCATCACCTTTCCAGTGTCGTAGCCAAATACTAAAGATGACCAATGATAAAATAACAACTAAAACCCTCTCGAGAAATGATCAAAATAATACAATAAACTAATAACTACCGACTCAAATGACAATGACAACCGACTAACTAACAAAAGGACTAAGGGATGAGCCATTAGTGAATAATTTTATTACACGAGATCCATTATTAAAATAACATACTTTATCTTTGGTGAGTGAAAATATCGGTAACATAAAGTAGATAGAGATGGTACCTAAGATAAGTCCGGAGAAGCCCATTCTATAGTAGAATACACAAATGTGTAGTAGAAATGTGCCAAAAGAACCTAAAGTGTGTCGAACCATGGATCAAAGTGGGTTGATCCATGCAATGTAGTGAAAACGTAATATCACGATGAAGTTTACTTAATGAAAGCGATGATTGAAATGTGAGATGGTTAATGATTTTGAATGTTTTATGATGACATGAGATGGTGTAAGGAGTGATCGGGTCCCCACCCAAACATGTGTATACATATTATTAACTAAAGGATTTGAGTGTCCTACTACAAGAGGAAGAGTGTAGGGATAAAAATGTGTTATTCTCCATTCTATAACTACATCCTCGATATCTAGCCTTTGCAAACAAACTCGGATAAACGATTTGATGATTTTTCTAGATGCAAAATTTGTTTATCAAACAATTGAACCATATAGGAGTGATATATGAAGGGCACTCCTGCCCTTACTCCACAGTGTCTCTGTAAATTTATGGATTCTAAGTTAGGTTATCTATCAAAAGTGCAAAATTTGAAATGGATTCCAAATTATGTCATCTATAAGCAAGCACAAAATGTGAAATTGCTTCCAAGTTGGGTCATCTAAAAGTGAATGTAAGATGTAGAATAGTTTCCTAAGTTAGGTCATATGAGAAAGTGATAAATGTAATCTCCTAAGTTTGGTCATCTAGGGAGGTCGATTGCTTTAACTTTTATTGATAGAATGATATGTTTTTAATTGTTAGTAATTTAAACGCATTAATTGATCAATTGATCTATTGATTACTAATGGAGAGGTTTTATGCTATTTTTCCCCAAATTAGGTCATAAGGGAGAATTTTATAGTAGTCAATAAATGATCATGTGGAATGATTTTTTGTTTGTTTTTTACCCCAAATTAGGTCATTCGGTGGAATTGGTGAAATTTCGTATCTTAAATATTGTTTGTTTATAGGCCCCCGATTAGGTCATTATGGGGAATTATTGGTGAAGTGTCATGTTGTGAATCAATAATTACTTTGGGATTTTCTCATTGGCAATGTTTTAAACACACAATGACATAATGGAAATTATAACATGACCCCAATGATATGCCCCCGGTTTTGGCTAAAGGGGAAATGGTGAGAAGAAAGATCGTTCGGTGAAAGCATACACAAAATAGATAGAAAAATGATAGAAATCACAAAGATGTGTATGATTTGGTTGGAAGATAATTTTAATGCAATATAAAGTACACATAAAGTTTTTAATATGTAAATAGGTGGAATCCTATAAATAATGCCACAAACAGGTGTAACTCGGAGTAGAAACTCTCAAGATACGGTGAAAACAATGTATTGTGTATTAGTTGGGAAAATGTGTTCGTAATAATGACTATAAGAATGTGAGTCAAAATCGGACTATAAATAGTAAATTGAAAAAGTAAGTAGTCATTTTATTTTTTTATGTGATTGTGAAAGTGAGCATGAGGTGAGTGAAAATTCCACAAGTGAGAGCAGCGTGTCCTAGCTAGTTTGAGAGAGTGGCGATCATGTCATAGTGTTAGGAAAAATTGAAGAGTTTGTAATCGTAATGTTGTTCAAACAATGTATGATGTATGAGACATTTTCAAAGGTGAATTTTTAACATGTTTAGAAGTTTATTTTTCTCAACATTTTGGACCTAGACAATAGTGGTGAGGGCGCTAGTGACCCACGGGATAGGATTGCCTAGAATTTGGCATTGGTTTCTGTTCTAACGCATCCCGAGTCCTACATCGGCTACCCTAGTTAGGAATGTATGTATGTGGTCTATGATGTTGAAAAATGATTTTTTTTTATATGAATATGATAAGTGAGTGTGTTTATATATATAAGGTGTTTTAACACATTTTTTTTTGTTGTTTTGTGTTGTGGAGAGGGATATTCAATTGAGGTAGTTTTGTGGTGGGTGTCAATCGAGCACATTTCTTGGATTAGGTTTGTCAGATGATGATTGGGATGTTAATGACCATGATGACCTACAACATATAACAAAGATGGGGATGTTCCTCATAATATGCCAATGTTTACTTGCACAATGTGAGATATGGTGTACAAACACATGTAGCCTTTGGTTTCCTACTTGGGAGATGAAAGTGAAAGTGGAGGATGTATATTGGATATTACTGACTTTCGGTTTTTGGGGAGAGGGTATAGGTGATTCCATTAGAGGACATGGATAGGAAGATGGAAGTGGTGAGACAATATTTTGTAGGGACTCGGACTCCTACCGAGGTTCATATCATTCTAGATGCTATTTTGAGGTCGATTGTTTCATGCTTGCAGAAATTCATAGAGGTTTTTATTTCTTCATCTATAGCAATGGAGGGAGGTGGCATGGGAATCTTGTATAAGATGCACAACATATGAAAGTGTATAGAAGAGGACAATATTAAATATGCATGGGTCTGTTGTGTGTTAGCCCATATAAATAGAGATTTGTACCATTTTACGCATGATAAGTATGGAGAAGGATAGGAGCTAATACATTGTTACATGTGTGGGCGTAAGAGAATATAGTAGTTTTGAGGCCAATTGGTGGTCCATGAGAAGATTTGGTTAGGGCCAAGATATATGTGATGAGGTGGATTAACATTCGTGGGCACAAGATGGATAAACATACTTATAGGGAATTGATAAACAAGATGGGGCCCAAGGCCATCACATCAAGGAACTACCATGATTATGGAGAATGGATTGAGCATGTCATAGAGTTATAGTGTATTCTACGGACTATTTGGTTGGAGGATAGGTTTCTAGGTGTGGTGGAGCTATTATAGGTGGAGAAAGTATCAAGTCGGTTCGGTAAGGCTTAGGATGTGCCTCCAGATCCATATATATGGCTGAGATATATCAGATCACCGAGGAAGGTTGGGGCTAGGTCAAGTCGCACAATATAGTTGCTACGCCTCTTGGTCCGAGATGAGGTATATGTGCCAATAGTGGTTATAGCGAATACAATGATAGTAGTACAAAAGATTATCATGCATGGTGGTAAGCACATCGATGGGTATTGTTGATCCTAGTATTTGTTGTTCGGTGGGGTTGCGCATGTAGGAGGAGGAAGATTGGGGAAGCACATGCCCCTAACCCCATGGGAACTTCTCTAGTGAAGAGTAAGTATTTGTATAGTCCTTCTCATTGTTATGTTCTTATATTTTTATATATGTGTTTTTCATACGCATTATGTAATTTGTATTTGTAGGCAATGCATACGGTGTCGTTGATTGTTAATACCTCTATCCACACATTGACATAGAAAGTCTCAACTAATCTACATTGTGGAGATATATTGGAGTGCTGGATGATATTGCGGGTTCCCATGCCCATATATTTGATCAAGTGGGTGTAGTGGAAGATATATGTACTATATTACTAGTCTAGAAGGATTAGGAATGTTAGGAAATCGACAAGTCGTGAGGTGGTGGGTGGTGGTCCGTTGGTGCAGGATGTATTTTTATGGTTTATGGAGTTACAACATGAGTTTGTTGAGTGTTTTTAAAAG
Organism: Taxus wallichiana var. yunnanensis; assembly: GCA_018340775.1. Taxonomy (NCBI): domain Eukaryota; kingdom Viridiplantae; phylum Streptophyta; class Pinopsida; order Cupressales; family Taxaceae; genus Taxus; species Taxus wallichiana. The sequence goes on along the minus strand of CM031236.1, from coordinate 111,091,897 downwards.
AATAACTTATTGCATAAGCAAGTGCAATGATTTCATGGCCTTGAATATTGTCATAGAGTGATTGGTGAGGCATCTAGTTCTAAGGCTCTCGTAGTACCCGAGAAAGATAGTGACGAAAAGGTTGATTATCATGATTATATATGATGTAGGAGAATTTAACCCATAGAGGATTGTATTTTATACCTATTTATAGATATACATGATTTATATTTGATGAGTTCTATTTTGTTGTATTGATTTTCCTGAGAGTTAGTGCCTATGATTGGAATGTGTGTGATGGTTATATATCTTCTTAGTGTTGATTGATGTAGTATTAAGAAAATTATTACAAATGGAATCTACATGTGTTGTGATAGATGAGATAACTCAAATGTTTAGTAAATAAAATGTGTAAAACGTATTATGATGATGAGTTAAGCACAATCTGTGTTGAAGGGAATTTGTAATGTGTAATTGATATGATAATGCTAGAAAAATACATGTGAAAAGAGATGATATATGATTATCGAACTAACATGTTGTGATGAATGTATGTGATAAAAATATAATGTGATTGCAATATATCCATGTAATGAAATGGGAAGGGGAGAAAGTTATGATTCCCCTAGCCTATAGATGATTAGGTTCATTTGGTTAAGATCCCTTAATGATCAAGAATTAACCACCAAACGCAAGAGTGTGTCATCGAAATGATTGAAGTGTGCCATATGAATGATGTAGCGCATGATGAGAAGTTATTAAAGTAAACCTCAGCAATAATGTAAGAAATGGAAGAACACAAGTGTGTCATTGGGTGGTGAGGTTAGATTACTCAGCTACCAATTGATAAGGTGGCGTGGACTAGTGTAAGCATGTGGAGTGGAAGAAACATGAGTGTATGAACTGAATCGAATGTTATATGGAGTGTGTTGGAATGTACAAAAGTAGTGTGATGCGGTGGATAATGTGAATGTGATGGATGAGGTGGATGTAATGAATGTGATGGATGCAAAGTGGGGAATGAGTATGAATTACATATTGTGGTGGATATATCATAGTCGAATAACCATATGTAGGAGATGACTTAATAGTTTTAGAAACTATCTAACGAGGAAGAGGATATATTGATCACTCACATGGGCAAGAACTAGAGGAGATGATTCCCTTATCCTCTAGTTGTTACAAACTATCCTGAAAAGAAATACATTCATTGTCTTTATGGAAAATTATATGATGATAAGTAAAATAAAGGTGGTCGGAGTTTCGTTATAGTTAGTGTTATGCATGATGTTGGTTTGAAGGTAAGAAAAATAATATCTTATTATTTAATATACACAACACATAATGTTGTTGAGCATGATGAGAGAAGTGAAAAGGATCACACAGACTAAGCGGACCAGCAGGTGGAGTGGTTTTTCTTAGAGCCAAAGAAGGAGTATGATTTTGTAGTGAAGTGGGTTGATCTTGTTTTATTTTCTTGGGAGGAAAATATGGATAATATGTAGGACGCTCAACCAAAGGCTTGGGTGGAGAAATAGATGATGAAATAGCCATAAAGGTGTGTGGTGGAGCTATGATGTGTGTGGAAATAAGATCTTGTTCTAAATCAATAAACTTATAGTATAGAAGAATGAATGACTCACATGTATCATACTATAATCATTGTTTGAGTGGAGGAATGAGGCCACAACAGAAAATAAATTACTTTTCAAGATCTATAGGTTAGAAGATAAGTTGGTGGGTAAAATAATTGAATCGTATAATATAGTTCTTGATAGCTTTTGTGGATCCCTAATGTAGAGTGGGTAACTGATCATAAGTTAACTTAGGGCCATTATTTATTATGATCTAGAGGAGGAAGGTGTCCCACATGTCATATAAAGTACTAATGGACCCAAAAGGGAGATGAGTGTACAATTGTAACACCTTATTGGTAATACTATAGAGAAAGGACTTAAGTAATAATATATCATTAGAGTAGGAGGCCATATCCCTACGATAATGTTTAAGATGATTGTGAGCATTACCCGTATTATTAAAACATTTGAAAGTAGGAATATTGAAATCATGAGGGAATGTAGAGTTATGAATATTCTTAGGGACCATATTTACATGTAATGAATTGTTATCAATGGATGCCTAGGAAGGCCTACTTTCTAGAGTGAGAGATTTAACCTGATATTGTAAATTTTCTATGACATACATGAAAGAAAGGATATCCTCTAATGTGATGGTGGAAGATGGAAATAATGTGTTAATTGGTTACAATTTTCCATTGTGATTGATCGAGAGGGATGTCGAGAGGTGATGGAGAAGAGTCTTATGTTATGGACATGCTAGTAGTAAGTTCTAAGGAAGCTATGTTATGAGATATAGATTGATTACCTATAGAAATGGTTGGAATAGCATCACAAACATCCATAATAGATGAAGTATCTAGAGAATATACTTCTATAGAATATGTACCAAGAGACATAGCTGAACTAGCAAGAGGAGATGAAATGGTTTGAGAAGAATAGGTGATAGATTATAGTGACTCATGTGTAGTGCTAAATATGAACTTATGGGAAGATAGTGTTTACTTCCCAAGATACCCTTGCTGAGAAGGTCAGTTTAAAATCTTCAAAAAAATCCATTCTTTTTCAAAAAAATTCTTAAGAATTTTCCATGTCATGAAGATTTAAATTTTGAAAATTTTCAGAGTTTAGAAGTTTTCCGAACTGTGAAGTCTAAATTTCAGAATTTGGATTTCGGACATTCTTAAATTAGGAAGTTTGGATCATATTGTTTCTTATGTGAAAATAGTTCACAAAACCTTTATTTACAAAATACCGAAGTTCTGAAATTTTAAAACTTCATGCTTTGAGTTTTAGAGTTATGTATGCGTTTTAAAGGTTTTTTACATTCACGGTTCTTGAAGTCTGAATCATTGAAGTTTTGAAATTTTGGAACTTCAAACTTTTAGGTTTCAAACTTTTGGGTATCTTTTCCATTCAAAAATTACGTGCCAAATGTGGATTTCGGACTTCTAAAAGTATTTATGACTCAACAACCCCACACATGTTGGTTTGTCAACATTAAATTCTTGGTTTACCTATATAAACCTAGATTTTTCACCCATCATTTTCACCTAGTAATTTACTCTGACATCTTTATTTTACTGAGCCCTGGTTGTACTTCTAAGGCATCATTTTAAAGATAATTTCAGTTTTTTTATTCATTTTTGGTTTATGATTGATAATTGGGGTTTTTTTAATTCCTTTTTGTTATATTATTCTATTTTCTTCATTGTTTTATCTTCTTGATTCAATCATGGCTTCTGTCATTATATGTTTCTCGATATCAACCTTCCTCAAACATGACAATGAGATTTGTACTCAATCTCATAATTTTAATGCATACATCAATTTTTTTAATCTAGTAACTTTCAACAAATCATTTTTTTTAGAGGTTGAGGGCTTCTGAAGTTCATCCTGCGAGTCTCGAAACCTTGCATTTTCATATTTTTTTCATTCATAATTTCTCATTATTTGAGTTTTGGAGATAATTGCTTTGGGGATGTTCTCTTCAATTTTTCAAAAGATAAGAGTTTGACTTTCATAATTTTGAGCATTCAGAGTTCAAGGATAGAAGACTTTGGGTTTTGGGATTCTCTTCTTTTGGAACTTCTCAACTTCGGAGTTTTGGAGGTAGGGTCTTTTGGGTTTCAAACATTAGATAATTTTATATTTCGAGGTTTTTCTTTTCGAACCTTTAGAATTTGGTATTTTGAAGGTTTCAAATTTTTTCAAACAATTCTTTAGGTTCTGAATCAATGTCTCCTTCTTCCTCAAAGGGAAAAGAGAAAATTAAGTATACCTATTTTGGAGTTTCCCCTCACACTGTCTATCTTAAGATTTTTAAAATATTGGAGACACTAATATGGGTCACAAAGAACTAGTTGAATTTTGGGAGAGTATAAAAGATCCTAATAAGAAGCCTTGGATGCAAGCCATATTTCACAATGGAATTCCTCTCACCATTTATTTTCCACATCCATGCAATGTCAAGAAGTTTTCTTATTTATAGCTTCAAACTTTGATAAAGCCACAGAACCGTAAGAGATGATGATGGTAATGTTGTGATTAGGTTTGAAAATGACTTTTTTGAGGATATATTTAAGCTTCATGATGTAGAAGAACATGCAATAATTACTCTAGAGTCTGTAATAGAACATTGGGAAAAATAATATGAAGTTTTCACGAAGATCATGATTAAGAGTTTTTTGGCTAAAGGTACTACCAGACTTCCCAAGACAATGTCTCATTCGAATTCATTCAGAAGTCGGTGATCTCATTGTGCTTTTAATTAGGGTTTCCACTCTCACTTCAATGAAGTAATTCCTTGAATGGATGTTCCTTTATATTGCTACTATTAAGAAGAACAAGGAGCTTATCTAGTGGGGATAACATATCAGTAGTTCAATATGTTTCCAATTAGGAGATGTATTGACCTCAAAGAAATTTTTCATGACTTATTTTCTCATCTATGTAGTGGCTATAATGGGAGATTATACTAGTTTGAATACAAAAGGTATTAGAAGCACCTCCCGATTTATGAATTCTATCCCCAACTTACTATGGATGAAGGAATCAATAATTTCGAAGGGTGAACCATGCTTTCTTTTTTGTCCTACTTTATTATTTTGACAAAAATTGTATAATCAAAGAGTTTTCGATGAATCTTTTAGGGAGGTAGGAGAATGAGAGGAATTTTATTTCAATTCTCGACATTCACTTATATGATGGTTTTAGGTTTCTCAAGTGCTCCGCATAAATTTCCAAGATGCCCAAGTGATAAGTGGGTCTTATTGGAACTGGTTCAACAATTGATCGATTATTGTAATATTCAAAACAATTGCACAATGAAAGGGTCAAATTTCCCATTTCAATAGGAAGATATACTTGTGCTAGTATTTATAAAGCCAAGAATGTAGATGGAGAAATGTCTCAAGTCACCCTGAAGACATTTCATCCAAGAACTAATTTTGATTATTGGGGTAATTTTTGTTTCAAAGGGCTAGCCAATACTCATGTTCCTTAATTAGAGGATATTTGGATCCATTATTGAGTAGAGATTATCATAAGGCATTGAGAGTATAAAAATTTTACCCCGAGTGAAATAAAACAATTTTGTATTGCGGATATTAAAAAGGGTTATAAGAGAATGAGGAAGTGCTCTATCCTATTTACAAAAGAAATAACATTTCTAACCAAAATTTGCCTTGGATCGATTGGTATCTTGAAGAATGTAGTAATATGAAGGAAAGAGCGGGGACCATTTTAAGGAGGACATATGATTGGTTGGAAACTTTTTGGAATTTCACCAAAGTTTTAGATCAACCTACGAGTGACGAGCAGTTCAAGTCTAACTAACAACAGTCACCCTACATATTCTAGGAGTAAAAGGTCGACCCAAAAGGATATTATAAATCCATGGAAGATTTCATTTGTTATAGTATGATCATCTTCTGTAAAGAATTCCACTACATATGTTATGTCTCAAAAGGTACAAGTTTATGAAGTAGTTGATTTAAGATCTTCTCCAATTGTGTCTCACGTTTTGTCAGTTTCTCTCTCTCTTTCACTACCATCCTCACCACCTTCAAACCCATTGTTTCCATTATCATATTCCATTTCTTCTTTTCCTTCTCCTTCCATGGCCCAAGTATTCTTATCTCTTCCAAAGCACTTTGGTCAAGAAGAGAGATAATGGGATCTCCATTTCCAATCCACTTGCTTAGTAACTCCCTCCTACTTCTGCTTTCATTTCCACTTCCATTTCATATTCTCCTTAAGACATTTTGACCATTATGCCCTCTATTATCAATACATCCCTTCCAATTTCAATCGATGTCACAAGTTTCATTGTAGTATATCGTGTCCTAAGTTCTATTATAATAATGCCATTGATGTCATCTACATCTTCTTCTACTATACTTGAATGGTTATATCGCCAAACTCAAAATCAGAAGAAAAAAATTTCCCCTTGTTTATGTGGTGGATTTAAGTTCTTTGGCTCGAACTCCCATGAGATAGGCCAAGTTTCCAAGAGTTATATCCAATCTAGTAGTAAATCAATCATGATAGAGATTCATGTAAATAGATACTCCTGCTGAAGGAAAGACAAAATATAACATCATAGCAATCTGATTACCAGATATCTAGATTTGTATTGTGAAAAGCTACACATGACGGAGCTAAGAAGGAAGTTTTGTTAGATCTTGGTACCTTGTTAGATAAATATGATCAGTACAAGGAAAAAAACATGAGCTAAAAGAAAAGGTCGAGCAGCTCACTTGCTCTTCTTATTAAAGCTACACAAATAGCTCAAGCCACAACTACTCAAAATACAACCATTCTTTTTATTTCCTTGAGCTTTGATGATATTTCATATCACGTAGTGAGAAAATACATCAAAATTGAAAATTAGTTGATGGATGAATGAAATTTATGCTTTAGGAAGATAATCCACTAATCAAAATGGTTGTAGAATTGTACAATGATTTATATGTTGAGAGAGCTTCCATTATGAAGTTGGATGAAATCATCTCTAAGGATAATAATAATTTGAATCTTAATTTGAATACTGGGAAGAAATTAGAAGTGTTAATTCAAATCATCTTCTTGAGAAGACGTGATTGATGATGCCTCCAAGTTATTTGAGTTTCAAAAGTATATGGAGTTTAGAGAACAGGTGTTGTAGGATCTAATCAAGAAATTGGATGAGAAACGAGTTAAAATAATGGATGGGTTAAATGAATGTTCTCTCAATTTTTCCTTCATGAAAAAGTGATAAAAGATGAACTCCGCACAGGAAGAAATCCAAGTGATGGATCCATCATACGAGCCTATGTTTCAAATCTAACAAATAGGTTACGGGTGGGCTCTAAAATGGATTATCGGGGTTGGCGAAGGGTCAAACAACATAAAGAAGGAAAAAGGCTCTTAGGAGAGAAGCGAGGAAAGGATCAAAATCTTCAAAGCTTCACAAACAATTCAGATCAGGTGTAAATTGACTAAGTGTGGAGGAGATAGTGGAGGATTCCACGTGTCACCCTAAGCACATCTCCAAAAGCTAAACCCAAAAGACAAATTCAAAGGAGTGAGGGGCCTCCACGTGTCCTAGGTTCCAAAGGGGACAAAGTCGGTCATTGAAAAATTCTAAATGAATGAAAAGAACCATGTTTCATCTTGACACAATTTCAAGAATAGGAGCCCAAGATGGAAACTCAAACTAGTGCCAACCCTCCATGTGGTAATGGTCCAAAAAAATTCAAATGGTAGTTGGCCCAAATTGGTTAAGTATAAAGAACCAGCGGAAGTCTCCACATGTTAGCCCGATGCATCTTCAAAGGTAAATCCAAAAGTGGGTCTCTCAAACTAGCGCTAAACTTTCACGTGTCCAAAAGTAAAAATAGGGAATGAAGTCGACCGCTTAAATTTACTAATTATGGAAGGGATTGCATAGGCCTCCATGTTTCATCCCCATGTAAATTCAAAACATAGAATTGGGAAGTAGGTCCCAAACTAGCACCTTACTGCGATGTGTCCAGGGTAAGACTTATGGCTCCGCCAAACAAAAGGACTTAGCCAAAACACAAGAAATAGAGAGAAACAATAGAAGGAGGCACGTGTCTCTCCAAAGCACAACTTCAAAAGCAAAATCTAAAAGTGGTCCCCAAACATGTGCCATCTCTACATGTGGCCATGCTTCAAGTCAAGGTGGGGAGGCAAGTTTCTTGATGCAGTTTGAACTTTTTGGCTCTAAAACATGTGAAGTATGAAAATAAGTCGTGCTTCGCTGATCTTTGAAGGAGCCATGTGTCAAGCCTAAATTATGTGTGGGAAGGCGGGCTCGGGGAGGAAATTTTACCCAAATGGAAAATGTAGACTCGCGAGGTTCTGAATATGGTTTTTTGACAAAAATGAATTACAGGGCTAAGGGGTGTTTTTTCATTTTGTATTTTTGGTGCCAAAAGGCGTAAAGTGAATCTCAAGCCCATAGACCCATCCCGATAAACTATTTTCCCCATTTTTTACGAATCGACTCAAACATTCAAATGGACATGTCTTTCGATCCAGTTCCTAAAATCTAATAAATTTGACACCATTGGAAATGTCTCGACCTTGTCTATGTCATGGAAATCTGAAACTTTAATTTCAACGAGGTTAGGTGGGGAAGAAAGGGAAAAACATCTTCATTCCATTAATATGTGATCTGATTGCTCCAACAACCAGATCAAACTCTATTTGATCCACCGTTGTTCCTTATTTGACACACCAAGTAGGTTATTGAGGTTGACTTGACATATTTTAGGCAGATTGTAGGGGCATTGATGGCTAGTAGCTGAGCTCCAAAATCAATTTTCTTGCCTCTCTCCTCTCGTATTTATTGCACCTATAAAAGAATGAGTTTGGCTCAATACAAAGAGTTAGATGTTTTATTTGTGCACCCTCCCTTCTTCCCTTGTCTACAAGTGTATTTGTTGAACTTTCCAAACGTCCCATTCACATTGTAATACAAAGTTTTGCCTCTTGGCTACTTTGTAATGTATTTTATCAATTATGGAGCAATAATTTATGCCTATGGATGATTCTCAACCCTCTCATATATTCATTTTCATATTCTTATATCTCATTATAGTTTGGTTATCTATTCATGGTGGTTGTATTGTAGTTGTATTGTATTTGTTAAAATATAAAATGAGTGTCTAACATTCCTTTGGTGCATCACTTTGTTAGCTTAGGTTTACTCTCTTATATCTTCTCAACCATGTCTCCTTGGTAGGATAGAGTTGGTTTTAGAGTAGATCCTCTACATTTTATTTGTGTGCGCTTGAACATAGGAATAGGAACCAACCTTCATCAAGAGAGATCTCTCAATTTTAAAGTCCTACACTTTGAGAGATGCTCTATGTTGTGTAATCACATTGAGAGTCTCAACTCATCTAGTTATAAACACTCAGGGGTGTTGTGATTCTACACTAACAGTTTTGGCACACCCAATGGGACAAGAGGTCTCCATTTTATATTATATAAAGATTGATGTGCACTTGTTACAAGTTTTTTAGCTTTTAAGAAGCTCTGATATTGCACATCTGGCGACTCCAAAAGAGGAAAATTCCATTGGTTTCAACATCCTATGCTTGGTAGATTCACGAGAAGATTCCAGTGAGTAGGTCAAGAAATAGAAAATAAGGGTTGTTTGTCTATCGTAATTGTCCCCAAACAGAGGGAAAAGGGGAAGAAGATCTCAAAGGTCTCCATATTCATCAAATAGAAAATTTTCAACACCTCCTACTTGGTAGGCCCTTCATCCAATCAATAAGGGTTCTTAGGCCAATCATAATGGCATAACCACCTAACCCTTATGTCAATTTTAGTGGTAGCAACCCACTCACTCTCAATGCACAAAATCAAGTCCCAATGGAAGCCTTAAAGAGAATTCGTATTTCACTAGAGAGAACTAGACTTCTCCTAAATATCACATTCAAGACATTGCAAATGTCTGCACAATTCATGAGATCACCGAGATGGAAATCGCAGTAAAATTTTTAGCTTCTTCACTCAAGGGTAAAGCTTGAGAATGGTTCAGAGCCTAACAGTTGGCTCTATTCAGAATTGGGACCATCGTCTTTGAGTTCTTTCAACCAATTTGAGAGAAGGAAATAATTTATCCCTATTGGAGAAATTGACAAAAATAAAGAGGGCTCTTAATGGCGGTTGATAGATTTCAACTTCAGATTTCAAAGGACATGGGATAGGATTCCATTGGTCATGAGGCCCACAGATGAAGGTACTTTTTGATAATTTCTTATAGCTCTAAATTCTGATATTACCTTAATGATTCAATCAATGGGAAGCACAACCTTACCTTTAGCCTATAACATTTCCATTAGAATTGAAAATGTTTTAATTTAGGCTAGCAAAATTACACCTACGCCACATATGCCTCTATATCCAAAACTAGGAGATCTAAACACTAGTCAAACACCCACCTTAGCTCCCATACCCATTCCACGAGAATCATAGTTCAACTAAAGCCTCTACCTCATCCTCTAGCACTTAAAAAGAACTACAAGAAGTTATGAAATTGCTACTGAGAACCTAGGGAATAAGCTAGTGACTATCAAAAGGTAGCAAGCTCGGGGCTCTAAGCTATATTAGCCTCATACTTAATATCAATCTAGGCCCCCATACCAAAAAAATAGACCATTAGCTTAGGCTACAAATCAAAATTCAAACCAAGGACAAGCCCAAGCTACTAGGCCTTTCCAACCATATCATCCAAACACAACTTCAGCATAGAGGGCCTTGGTTCCAACAAAAACAACATGGCATAAGAATTTGATTGGTGTTTCCCATACAACTAAACCCATAATAAATCAATGTGTTTTAATGGTGAACTAAACTAGGCCTTGATGTTAGAAACCATTGGTGTATCCCAAGAGTTTATCCAAGAGGAGAATCAGCAGCAGGGAACCCAATAAGAGGTACCTCCAAGTGAGACTATGCTTGTCAATTGGCAGGCTAAAGAATTCTGTGGAGTTAAGCAAGACCCTTCTCAAAGTGTAGCTGCCAATACATGGTCCAAAAAAAGAATATTAGAGAGGGATGGTCATCAAATTTAGGTAATCCTCAACCTTATATTATTCCATAAGGTATTGACACTCAAAGAGAAACTCCCAATATGCAGAGTCAGCCCAGGCCACCTTCCAGACCCACTCAGACACCGGTTGTAATGACCCATGTGCAAGAGAAGAATGTACCAGGAAAGGGGCAGCAAAAAGATAACTCATCCCCATTTAACATCATTGAACAAATGAAGAAAACAAATGTAAACATCTCAATGTGGGAGTCATTGGCTATCCCAGGATAGAGAGACCTATTGCAGGCTACTATGGCCAATTTGTCAAACTCAAATCAGCCCCTAACTAACAAGATGAAGTGCTTATGAATACGGATTAGCCCAAAGGAAACCATGGAAGATAACAAGGTAAGAATTTGAAGCCCCCTCCATTCTATGTTTCATTGATCATTGGGGACAAACTGGTACATAATTGCATGATTGATTCGGGGGCAAGTATCTCTGTAATGCCAAAACAAATATCCGATCAGCTCGGTCTCAATACAAAGTCATCTCCAAGGGAGTAATGCAATTGGATGGAATAGTGGTAATAATGGTTTGAGTCATCAAGGATTTAAGACTCACATTGCACACATGCCCCAATGTGGTTTTATTGTAAAACGTATCATTCATAGACTTGCCACCACATTTTGCATTGTGTCCGTCAAGGACTTCACCGCTAAAATTGGAGGCTATTTGTCTGTTGATTGGTCGCGCATGCTTTTTAAAAAAGGTATGGAGATAAGGCTACGATCAGATCCAGGAGCCCATTGTGGATTACCATATTGAGCCTTATATACCCATCCCAATCAATGTCAAATGGTCATCCTTCAATCGGAAGATCTCCCAAGCACTTATGAGGCAATTACTAAGGTTGGGTGTATTCTAGACTCGAACCTCGATGAGTGAGAAAACAAGAGGCATGCTTCGACCCTTACAAGGAAATGGAGGAATCTGAGTTGGGAGTCTATTTTTGCATGAAGATAATCGTCCTCTTCCTAATATCACTAAGCCGATCACAAGGGTGATAATGAGGTATGGTAGTGTTATGTTATGGCTCAAGAAGTATAGAAGGAGCCAAAGGGGGAACTATGATTGTTTCACCTCAAGGTATGAAATATTACTCCACCTTCCATTTCTAATTTCCTTTCTCAAACAACACAACAGTATGAGGCCTTGATCTATGCCTTTGCATTGGACAAGGAAGAAGGGGATTGTAAATCAAGTTTGAGGACATAATGCTTCCAAGAATGATCCGTTGAAAAACTACAAGAATCGGGTATGGGACCTCATTGAGGATTTCGAAGCATTCGACATCAATTCCATACCAAGGAAGAAGAATGAAGCAGCAGAGACATACTAGCAGTGATTGGGGTAGCATTTGATGTAGTAGAGAGTATCAAAATTGAGAAGTATTAACTCCACATCAAAGGTTGTAAGACCAGATGTCCCAGATAACAATAAAAGTTGGAAAGTCTTCGAGAACAACCAAAAAATTGTCAACTTTCTACAAGAAGAGGATGAGTTTTTATATAGAAACCAAGACAAGTAGGAACATCAGTATGGTGACCAAGTGGTGTAGCTGAGAACTAACAAACTACTAAAGGGTCTTGTAACTTTGGATTCAATCTTCAACCCAAATGATCAATTCTAGAAGGAAAAATAAAATATTCTGTGTAAAGGGTGAAGACTCAGAGCCCATTTCCATAAAATAAGGAAAAATGTTGTAGATTAGCAAGGTAAGTACTCAGAGAAAAATTTTAGTTCATTCAAATTTATCAAGAATTCCTAGATGTCTTATTTAAGAGGTTTTAACCCAAAGTTGGCACAACATACTATCGACCAAGATCCAGAATCTAAGCCTTTTAGACGAGAATAAAAGGCCAATAAACCATCACATTGAGCCTCTTATAAGGAAGGAGTTGAACAAACTAATTGAGTTCAACATCATCTTTACTATCAAGCACTCAATTTGGGTTGTAAACTTGGTGCTTGTGAGGAAAAGAAATGGAGAACTCGGGATTTGTGTAGAATTTCAGGATCTAAACAAAGCATCACTCAAAGATCATTATCCACTTCCATCAATGGAATAGATCTTACAGGTTGTAGCTAGATCTAAGAGGTTTTCATTTCTAGATGGATACTCAGGCTATAATCAGATAATGGTGAAAGAAGAAGATCAATTCAAGACAACCTTCACCACCAAATGGGGTACATATGCTTATAAGAAGATGCCATTTGGACTGTCAAATGTTGAAGAAACATTTCAGCGAGCTATGGACATAACATTCAAAGGATTAATCAACAATATGGTTCTGGTGTATCTAGATGATATCACCATCTTCTCAAAGAATGCTATCGACCATCTCTTCCATCTCTGGTAGGTATTTAAGAGGTGTAGAAGGTTTAGAGTGTCACTAAACCCAAAGAAGTGTGTATTCTTGGTACATGAGGGAAAATCATTATGCCACATTGTCTAAAAATAAGGGTTAAAAATTGATATTGAAAGGGTGGAAGCCATCCAAACACTTCCATTACCACAACACAAAAATTCTCTCCAAAGCTTCCTGGAGAGAATAAACTTTGTTCGTAGGTTTTTGCCTAATTTTTCCACTCTTTTGATGCCTTTAACAATGATATTAAAGAAGAGTCTTGCATTTAAATGGACAGTAGAAGAAAAAGAGATTTTGAGACCATCAAGATCACAATATCATAGGCCCCAACTCTTGTTAACCTAGAATTTTCAAAATATTTCATGCTATATGCTTTTGGAGGGTTAGACACAATCTCGGCTATCTTGGTTCAGCCCAAAAAGGAAGGTTCAGAATAGCCCATAGATTTCTTTAGTCAGAGCTTGGAATATTACAAGGTAAAATATTCTTTCATTGAGAAGCATGTCCTTAGTGTCATTAGGAGTTTGAAGAAGTTCGGACGCTTAGTCTCGAACAATGAAATTCAATTATTAGTGTCTCATGTTAGTGTCAAGGATTTTATCCTAAACAAGGAATTGAATGAGAAGAGAGTAGGTTGGATCACTCAGGTGATGGAGTATGATATTTAAATCATAGTGACCAAGCTAGTTCATGGCAAGGGTCTATGTGAACAGCTCACTTCCAAGCAACAAGATGATTCAGTGGATGAAGAAGAGGTTTTCCTGCTACTACAGAATGATCAAGATCAGCCTACTAATGATGCACCTATTCCATGTTGGAATCAATCCTTGGGGCATTATCTTCAAATAGGATTGTGCCCTATAGAATGGAACAAAGCCAAAAGGAGATAATTTAGACTACAAGCCATCTTATATGTGCTTGTTGGTGGTGTCTTGTTTAAAAGGGATATCAATATTGTTATATTGAGGTGCATTGAGACATGCCAAATTAAGAAGGTGTTGTATGAGTTCCATGATGGATAAGTAGGAGGCCATTTTACACCTCGAGTAATAGCTCTCAAAATAATGAAAGCTGGTTATTCTCGGCCTAAGATGTTTAGGGACTGCTACTCATGGATCAAGAAGTGCAAGAATTTTGCATTCTTCATAGGGAAGGAAAATTTAGCAGCCATTCCCCTTCATCCCATTTCAGTGGATCAGCCATTCACGCAATGGGAACTATACTTCATTAGATTAATTAACCCAAATTCAAGCTAAGGCCACAAGTGGATACTTATAGCAACAGACTATTTCACCAAGTGGACTGAAGCAGTGGCACTTAAGGAAGCAAATGAATCCAACATTTTGGAATTCTATGAAGGGATATCAACTAGGTTTGGAGTCCCTACCAATATTATATCAGATAATGCATTGGAATTTCTTAGTACAAGGATCATTGAATGGGTTTTCAAAAATGGTGTATACCTCAACACTTCATCAAACGATTACCCTCAAGGTAATGGCAAAGCATAGTCCACAAACAAGAACCTACTAAGGATTATTAGAAGGAATCTTGATGAAAATCAAAGAACTTGGCACACAAAACTCAAATAAGCTCTATGGGCTAATAGGATCACATCCAAAACGTCCACAAATAGCTCCCCATACAAGCTTATATACGGAAAAGAGGAAGTATTTCCCATATCACTAGGGCTTCATGCTTTGGAGCTCATAAAACAGTTGGAACTAAGTTTGAACCTATGGAAACCAGGTGTGCAGAGCTGATGGAAGTTGGAGAGGCAAGAGAACATGCAATCTAGATCATGGAGAAAGATCAAGCATTGATAAAGAGGAGTTTTGATAAGAAATCAAGAATAAGGACCTTTCAAGAAAGGGACTTAGTTTTGAAATGGGATGTAGATCAGGAAAACCAGGAAGGCATTCCATGTTTGATGTCATTTAGAGTGGCCCCTACATGATCACAAGGTGCAAAAGTAGAAATGTTTTTCTATTGGCTAAATTGAATGACGAAGAATTGTAGATTTCAGTTAATGATATCCATCTCAAACATTGCTACATAAAAGTAAGGTTTCACCCTTGTAAATATTAGCATAGGTTTTTAATTTTTCTCAGTGCGCACGCACATTGTCTTGTTTTAGCATATGTTTTATTTCTCTAAGTGCTCCAGCACAAGTTTGTTTTGCTCTAGGTTTGCATCGTTATATAGTTTGATGCGCCTCCAGGTGAATGTGTCAGGCTCTTCAACATTTATAATAGGGAGACCCACGGTCACCATGATAGTTGTTAATGTTAAAATAGAACAAATATAGAGAAACTAAAATCAAGTTTCGAAGGGTACCTTTCTAGAAAAATGGAAGGAAGTTCTAGACTAGTTTGAAACCATCGAGAGAGACTCCATACCTAATGGATACTTCCTAGGCTCCTTTTCTATTCATCTAACAGGTAGACGTCCCTATGAGTCACCAAACTGTTATCTCAATCAAACATGACCCGTGTAGGAAGAAATCCAAAGGGACGGATCCGTCGTGTGAGCCCACATTTAAAATCTAACAAACATGTTATAGGTGAGCTCTACAATGAAGTAGTAGGGTCGGAGAAGGGTCAAATAGCATCAAGAAGGATAGAGGATCTCGGGAGAGAAGCGGGGAAAGGCTCGAAATCTTCGGGCTTCACAAACGATTCAGAGACGAGGCCTAAATCGACTAAGTATGGAGGACACGGTGGAGGCTTCCATGTTTAAGCCCAACAGATCTCCAAAGGCTAAACCCAAAAGATAGATTCAAAGGAGTTTGGGGCCTCCACATGTCCCAAGATCTAAAGGGTATAGAGTCAGCCGTTGAAAAAATTCCAAACACATAGAAAGAATCATGTGTCGGCTCGGCGTAATTTGAAAAATAGGAGCCCATGGCAGAGACTCAAACTAGTGTCAGCCCTCCATGTGGTCGTGGTCCAACAAAATTGAAATGCTAGCGGGCCAAAATTGGTTAAGTATAAAGAATTGGTGGAAGTCTCCATGTGTCAACCCAGTGCATCTTCAAAGGTAAATAAAAAAATAGGTCTCTCAAACTAGTGCCAGCATGCCACGTGTCCAAAATTCAAAAAGGGGAATGGAGCTAGTATCTTAAATGAACTAAGTATGGAAGGGATGGTGGAGGCCTCCATGTGTCATCCCTACATAAATTCAAAAGGTAGAATCAAGAAACATGTCCCAAACTAGCGCCACCTACCACGTGTCTTAGGTCAAACATATGGCCCCACCAAACAAAAGGACTTAGCCAAAAATACAAGAAACATAGAGAAAACATGAAAGGAGCCATGTGTCTCTCCGACACAACTTCAAAAGAAAAATCCAAAAGTGGTGCCTAAATGTGGTCCATCTCTACACGTGGCCATGCTTCAAGTCAAGATGGGGAGGCGGGTCATTGGGGGCAGTTTGAAATTTTTGGCTCTAAAAGGTGTGAAGTATGAAAATAATTAGTGCCTTGTTGATGCCCAACGAGCCACGTGTCAGGCCTAAATTGCGTGTGGGAAGGTGGGCCTGGGGAGGACTTTTTACCCAAATGGAAAATGTGAATTGGTGGGCTCGAAGATTGTTTTGTGACAAAAATGAATTACGGGGCTGCATGGCATTTTTGCATTTTGTATTTTTGGTGCCAAAAGGTGCAAAGTGAATCTCAGGCCCACAGACCCATTCTGCTAAACTATTTCTTTTCCATTTTGTACGGATCCAACTCAAACATTCAAATGGACATATATTTTGATGCGAGTTCCTCAAATCTAACAAATTTGACACCATTGGAAAGGTCTCGACCTCATCTACGCCATGGAAATCAGAAACTTTAATTTCAACAAACTTAGGTGGGTAAAAATGGAAAAACATATTTATGCCATTAATATGTGACTTGATTGCTCCAACAACTAGATTAGATTTGATTTGATCCATCGTTCTTCCTTCTTTGACACGCCAAGTAGGTTATTAAGGTAGACTTGATAGATTTGGGGTGGATTGCAGTGGGCATTGATGGTGGTAGCTAATCACCAAGATCAAGTTTCCCTTCTCTCTCCTTCTTCTCTCTTTGTTACACCTATAAACTAAGGATATTGGCTCATTGCAAATGGTTTGACATTTTTATTTTACACACTCCCTTCTTCCCTTGTCTACAAGTGAATTTTGGAACTTTCCAAACCTCCCATTCAAATTGTAATACAAAGTTTTGCCTCTCGGATATCGTAATATATTGTATCAACTCTAGAGGAATAATTTATGTCCTGTGGATGATTCTCAACCCTATCATGTATTCATTTTCATCTTCGATATCTCATTACGGTTTGGTTACCTATGCATGGTGCTTGTATTGCATTTATATGGTTTGTGTTAAACTACAAAATGAGTGTCTAACATTCCTTTCATGCATAACCTTGTTAGCATAGGTTTATTTTCTTGTATCTTCTCAACCATGTCTCCTTGGTAAGATAGAGTAGGTTTTAGAGTAGATCTTCTTCAATTTATTTTTTTGCACCTGAACAGAGGAATAGGAACCAACCTTCATCTGGAGAGCTCTCTCAATTTCAAAGTCCTACACTTTGAGAGATGCTCCATGGTGTGCAATCACACTAAGAGTGTCAACTCATCTAGTTATAGACACTCAGGGGTGCTATGATTCTACAATAACAATGACATTTTAAAAGAATTTGAGAATATTCATTATAAGTTCATTAATGATACTATTTATGCCCTTCCTATTGAACAAATTATGGAAAGTTTCAAAGGTTTGATAAAAGAGGATGATGAATTGACAAAGACCTTTAGTATTGATTCTATTTACAAATTAGTTTCATATTAAAATTTTATAAGTCAGTTGAAGAAGGTTGTGAGTAAGTTGAAATGATTTCTAGCCAAGGTTCTCGAGATAAGTTGAGACAATAGATGTGGTGAACCATTACACGTGTGGGCCAAATGAGGATTAAGTTCAAGGGATTATCAAGTGTTTCATTGAATACAAACACATAATGGCTATGTGGGAAAAGGATGAAGAAGAACCTGAACAAGGAAAGGATGCTGCAGCCCAAGCTAAGCTTGACAACCATTGATGGATAACTCCCAAGCTCTAGATCAGTCAAAGTTATAGGATTGATTTAGTCAATCTTTTGTAACATTTTTATATTTTTATGGGGGTTATTACCTATATGTTTAATGCACTCTATTTTTAATAATTAGTTAGTTAAAGGTGGAGATGTAGTGGCTCAACTACTTGGACCTATAAATAGTTAGATGAATTCAGTTTATGGATGACTTTTAAATTTTTCATGGATCATTCTTCAATCGTTTAAGAGTTATAACCTATTTAAGCCTTTTAATAATATTCACAACAATATTTATCCATTGAATATCTGATATATCCTATTATTCATTAATATATCTATCACTTAAAACAATTTAGCTCCTTGGATTTGATTGATTAATCAAGCTTTAGATTAGTTATTATGTTTTAGTCTTTGTGGGAAATGATATAAACTCTTTACATTTCAGTTGTGGAACATTTATTTCCTTTCTATTATTAAGGTATAGTATTTACCTAATCGTTGATAAAAAGGTTATGGGAATTATGCATGTCATATATTGTTCTAATAAATGTTAATTATACAATTAAGTGGATATTTCTATTTAGGTTATACTTGGTGCATCACCCCATTTCAAGTTATTAGTTGTTTATCTCTAACCTTTATCCCAAGAATATAGTAGATTAGCTTATTTTCAAGTGTTATAGCCTTGCACGTTGATCCTAAATGAAGTGCATAAAGTTTCAAAGGAATCGACTTCTTCAGAGGTTCATCCCAAGGTGACAAGGTCCCACACCTTGGGGATGTTCCAACATTGCACGAGATCACTCAAAGATTCAACGGGTGTGCGATCCACATGACGACAATTTTTGGCATGCTTGGTGGGACAAAGAGTTGGTAATTCTCATCACACTTGCACATACCAAAGTACCTCGTGACTCCATATCTATTGATTTCAAGTATCAGTGTGTTAACTTATACGAAGGATTTAAACAAGAAATTATTAGCATATTGAGTTATCCTTTTATCCTCCAAGAAGAAGGAGAAGAAGCATTTCAAAATCATCATGTAGAGGTCAAGAAAACCCTCGACGAGAAGGTTTCCTCTATACAAAAATAATCAACCTTTTGCTATTATGGTATCTCCTACAAGGAACAAAGTTTTTCCACCTTCCAATACAAGAAGTCCTCTCTAATAGGCTCAATGTGATACTATACCGGCTAGGGCTCTCAAAATTTTACTTTTTTACATAGGGGAAACACATTACTCCTCTATAAATTATGCTTTATGTGGCTAGTATTTTGTAGTACATAATATCACTAAAGAAAATGTTGTGATCAAAATCCTTCCCACTTCTTTGAGGTAAAATAACTTCAATGGTTTTGTGGGTTAGTTGTCGATACTATAACCACTTGGGAAAAATTGAGATAAAATATCTACTAAAAATTTGAAGACAACGGTGATCACTTATCACTCATGGAACAACATACTACTATGAAGAGAGCTCCTCAATAAAATATGAGTGATTTCAACTTCCAATTTCAAAAGACATGGAATAGGATTTTGGAACTTATAAATCCTTCTCTCAATAATGCATTCTTGTACTACTTAAGAGCTTTAAATAGTGATGTAGCAGTCATGATATAGTCTATGGGAGGGGCTACATTTCCTAATGCTTACTATGTTTCAATAAGAGTGGAAAATTATTCTATTCAGGATGGAAAGATAGCTCCAAGACCTCCAATTTTGTTGTATCTAGAGATCCTAAACAACAAACCTACCATTTATCCTATTCCAAAGTATGCTCTAAAAACCAACGCGATCTGCACCAACTCCTTCAAATGATCTTTTTGAATTTAAGTAGTTTTTACAAACATTGGGAATGAACTTATAGATCTTAAGATGCAACAATCTCAGTATGTCCATCCCTATCTTCCCTAAAAGAAAAAGTATCAGCCCAATCATCAATCCCCTCAAGGAAACATTCGGTCATAAAACTAGGTTACAAATATCAAGCCTCGAACTTTAGGAATACTCTTCCTACAAGCTCTTCTAGATCTCTTGTACCTATACAAAATAATATAGTCTAATATTATGAATGGTGTTATACCTATTCTTTACCTCACAATAAAAACCTCTATCGCAATGGTGTGGTTGGACGAGATCTTATGTTTCAAAATATATTTGTTCCTATTGCGCTAATAGAAGAGAGTGTGTCACAAGGGGTAGAAGATCAGCAACAAGTATCAAAGGAAAACACTATGTTAAATTGGAATGTGGAAGAATATTTTGGGTTGAATACAAATTCCACATTAGTGACAAAAACACTCATTCCAAGAAGAGAAGAATGGAATCCTCACCTCCCAAAGCTAACCAAGCATCCACTTCTTAGCCTCAACCACAAGTGGTGAATGATAAA
This sequence comes from Taxus wallichiana var. yunnanensis, assembly GCA_018340775.1. NCBI lineage: Eukaryota > Viridiplantae > Streptophyta > Pinopsida > Cupressales > Taxaceae > Taxus > Taxus wallichiana. The sequence goes on along the minus strand of CM031236.1, from coordinate 111,071,378 downwards.
CATGTAGGAAATAAGTGGTATGAAACAAAACTTATCGACCATAAGAAAGGAAGGTTCTTCGGCATCATAGTATCCAAGAAGAACTTTCTAAAAGAGGACTCCAACATGTAGAAGAATGTAAAAGTGAGTGGTATCCATTTCAACATTTTCAAACAAATGATAAATTCCAACCTGAATGTTACCATGTGGGAAGAACTTGTGATTCCTTCTAAGAGGAATATGTTGTAAGAAGCCTTAAAATATTTTGGATCATCTAGTGAAGCAATACAATGTGGATCGTCAGTGCTATAAGTTTAATCTAGCTAAAAGGTAAGGTTGTTCCTAAAAACAATATGCCCCCTCTATTTTATATATCTTTAATTATTAGCAAACATTTGGTTCATAGCGTATGATCGATTCTAGTGCGAGTAGTTTAATTATGCCCAAGAAAAATATAGATTTACTTCAAATACAGTACACACGGGTATCTAGGGGAGTTATCCAATTGGATTGTACACCAGTTTAGAATGTTAGGGTTATCAAAGGACTATATCTTACAATTCACATGTATCCTAGTTTTTCATTCACACAAGATATATCAGTTATCGATCTTCCCCCTCTTTGCTATATGTTTGTCATAATACCTCATTGCTAAAATGGGTGATTATCTCTTAGTGGATTGGTCACATATGATTCTTAAAACTTGGTATAAGACTAAATTTACTATAAGGAAGAACCAATTTTTCATAACCATGTGGATCCTTATACTAAAATTCCTATAAATCGAAAGTACACCATTTTGGATAATGAAGAAGAGATTCCCAACCATGAATCTACTACTCTCGGTGGAGGAAGTTTCTTACACAATCTTGGATGAGGTAATTATTGATCATCGAGTTTAACCCTTGTGCTAAAGCATTGGCAAAGGAATAAGTTGACTTGCCACTTATTGAAGGAACATGGTTGGGTACATATCACATTCATGAAGAAGGTTTCGTTATACCATAGCTTATTCTACAACCAAAAATAAACTAGAAGGACTTTGACATATTTAATTTGATGGTTTAAGGAGTAAAAACAAGGAAGGTTTGGTGTTACATTATATTATCTAGAGGGAAATAAGAATTTCTCATCTTTGTGACTATAATTTAGTTGTACTAATAATGTTGTTGAATATGAATCTCTTCTACAAGTAATTCAAATAGCTCTAAAGAAGGGGATAAAATCCTTAAATATTTTTGGGGACAGTGAATTGGTTGTGCATTAGTTGAGAGCCCATAGTGCATCAAAAAATGATTTGTTAAGGTCTTCAAAAATAGAGTTTAGGGTTTGATCGAATATTTTAAAGCTTTTGGAATCAACGTGTTCCTAGAAATCAGAACCAATATGTTGATCGGCTTGCAATTATTGGCTCGAGAATATGACGTCCCTACTGATATAATGAAAGAACAGCTACAACCTATTAAAATAGTCATTTGTCCCATAGTTCCTAATACTATGGGAAGTTGGTAATTTTTCAATAGTGATAGGCATATCATTCATTTCCTACAAGGTGAAGTAGATTTTACTTCAACAAATTAGGCTAAAAAGAAGAGGCATACGGTGAAAAAATAATATAATTAAAAATTAACAAAATCCAAGAAGGTGTGGTTACCTGGAGCCAAGAATTAACTCATATGATCAGTTTAGAAGACAAAGTGCCAACATGGTGATCAAAGAAGATGATTTTGAAGAAGTTGAAGTGGCAAAGGAAAAGTTTTTAAAGATTGGTAAAGTATATACGCCAGAGAGAAATTTAATTTTCAAAATTTTTCCAATAGTTTAATGATGCCTTTTCATAAGAAAAATTAATCAAACACGACCTGCATAGAAAAAAATTGAAGATTCTATTCGGTCATGCGATCCCACATTTCAAAACTAGCAATTAGGTTATAAACGAGGCTTAGCAATGGCAATCCAAAATTATTCATCCCTAATCAAAGTAGAAGAATCATGGAAGGAACTACATGTCAACTTGACGTAATTCTAAGAGTGAGAGGAATAGTGAAATTCAAAATCCCATAGAATTCCACGTGGTATAAACAATGAGGGACCCACCAAGGAAGCGCATATAATTTGTTCACTCGAGGCCTGAATCAGCTAAGTATAAAAGGGCTGGTGGAAGCCTCCATGTGTCTCAACAGGCAATGTCAAAGGTGTGATAGAGAAAGATTCCCTAAGAAAGCGCGGCCCTCCATGTGGTTTGAATCCAAAAATGTTCAACCAAGCTGTTGAAAAGTCTAAGGACCGGCAGAGGCGTCCACATGTCTCTTTAGTGCAACTTCAAGTTAAGATCTGGAGCGAGTCCCCAAATGAGCACAAGCTTGCCACTTGGCGAGTTCGAAATGGTTTCACCGAGTGTTGAAAATTCTAAGGATGGCGGAGGCCTCCACGTGTCTCATCGGTGCACCCTTAAGGGTTGAATCCAAAGCGGTCCCAAATGAGCATCATTTCACCACATAGTTAGCGGCCGAGAAAGTTATTAGGATGAAATCAACTAAGCACAACAAGGTAAGTGGAAGCCTCCATGTGCCTCTTCTATGTAATTTCAAAAGTAAAATCCAGAGCAATTTCCCAAATGAGTACCACCACGCACATGTCTCAAGTCCAAAAAAGTTGAAACTGGCTATTGAAAAGTCCAAGCTCGGGATAGGATGAAGGAAGCCTCCATGCATCAGTTTAGCACAAATTCAAAGTTAAAATCTGAAGGTAGTCCCCAAACAAGTGTATGCTGATCCTCCACGTGTCTTAGGTCAGGCATAGTGTCTCTGCCAATAAGAGGGGCTTAGGTAGAATACAAAGGAAACATATTAGGCCCGTAGATAATGCCATGTATCGAGAAGGCACAACTTTAGGATTGAAATCAGGTAGTAAAATCTTAAGAATATGTGGGGCTCCATGTAGATCTAAAGGGTAGACTCCAAATCCAAAGTATGTTTGGAAAAATATTTGGCGAATCATAAAGCCCACCAAGATGTTTAAATGCATATACGTTGGGCACCCAACTCTAACCTTCCGATGACCTCAAGTATGAGTGGAGTAAATAAGGGCTTCCATTCTCGAGGTTGTCACATTTCTCACCGCCACCGTAATGAGGTATTTATTGCCCAACAAGAAATTGTAATGGAGGCATAGGTTGTGTCAGGAGACCCATTAATGTCGCTGGTGGATTCAATGCATCTCTTGGGTGGTTGAACAAGATTCCAGATTTCATCTACCTCCTTCTCTCATTCTTCCTATATATTGTAAGGAGGTGCATTTTTCTAAAGGTTGGACATTTCTGCTCTGTACCCTCCCTTCTTCTCTTGCTGTAAATGGATTGTAAGGACCTTGAGAACCGAGGTCCAATTTTAGTTTTTTTAACTCCCATTATTCTGTTATTAAATTGATATGTTGATTTCTCACATAATCAAATAATATAATTATAAAAACAAATCATATGTGTTAAACATATTGCTAAAAATCAGATTTGAGTCCAGAGGACATTTCATTAGTTTCAATATCTCAAGATACAATATTATAAGGTTACATACAATGGCAAAGACCCTCATAAGCTTATATAATATACTGATTATTCCAGTAGTACATCAAGTACAATTTATTCCATAACTGAAATATAAAAGTAACTAATCAAGATCTGAAATCAGCTTGAATCCCTTCAAATTCTTTCCTTTCCCTTATCTCCAAAATGGCCTGTATTTTCCACAAAGGGGTCAGCTCAAACTGAACTGAAAAGGATTTCCATTTTCATATATGTATTATTCTACAAATGAAAACGTATTCAAAATATACAGTCATGCATCAACATACTAATTCATTCATTATTATAATAATGATTTCAAAAAGCATGTATACATGCATGAACTAACCAAGTTCAGAATATCTTTCAAGAGTGGTGTCTTTAACCATCTTACATGAAAATGCATAAAAATTACCTCACGTAATGCTGATTGCATAATGCATTTCATAATATTATTTCATGCGAAATCAAATCAACATACCAACTGTTTGAAGAAATGTCACATATAGGCTCCATATAAAAAGGAGAAGGCATGATAAGCAATTGTCAAAGCATCAACATGAACTTCACTTTACAATTCTTACAATGAACTTTATGCCAAATCAGATCAACAACATAACATAATTTCCAAGAGGAACAAAGATCCTTTATACCCAAGAATGCATGCCAACCATATGACAAAATGTCATATAATGAACTTCACATATATCCAAGGAATGCATACCAATTGTATGAAAAAAATTCATGTCATGAACTTCACTTCAGAAACTTAGAATGAACAACATGCCAAATCAGATCAGCAACATAATGCATTTTCAAAAGGCACAACAAATCCTTTATACTCAAAGAATGCATGAGATCCGTATGACCAAATGTCATAATATAAACTTCCAATATAATCCAAGAATGCATTTCAGTAGCATGAAAAATTGTCATAAAATAATTTCACATAAATTCCAATGAATCCAATCTAGTAGCATGATAAAATGCCATAAAATAACTTCACATAAATTCAAACGAATTTGTTCCAGTAGCATAATAAAAAATCATAAAGATATTCAGTTCAATTCCAATGAATTCATTTTAGCAGCAAACAATGCAACAAATAAAACAACAATCAAAAGATTACATATCAACTATTTGACATAATGCCACAACACATGATTCTTTAAATATTCAAGCGAAATGATTGCACACTAATCATTTGACAAAATGAAATGTACTAGCAAAAAACACTAGAGAAAATAAAACAACAATCAAAAGATTGCATACCAACTATTTGACGTAATGTCACAACACATGACTCTTTAAATATTCTAGCCAAATGATTACACACTAATCACTTAAAAAAATGTAGCGTACTAGCAGCAAACATTGCAGAAAATAAAATAGCCAATTTGTAGCATATAAAATACCCCAAAGCACCATGCTTTGTTAACTAATGTTATAGCAAAACAACACATCAAATATTAACAGAATGCAATAAGGAATTAACCAAAACTGAGTGCCATAACAACCAATACTACACCAACGAATGTAGCAATAATTTAATAAAAAACAACACTTATGGTAGTTGTTACAACAACAATAAAACCATAAAGAAAGCAACGCTTCTAGCAGCTGTTACAGCGTAGCAATAACAAAACTTATAACAGCTGTAGCAGACCAATGAATCAACAAAAATGCAGCATTCCAACATTTAAAAATGTAGCCTAGAGACCAGTCCAAAACCCATAGCGAAAATGTCAAGAAATCTTCTCTCAACAACCAAATGAATAACCTCATGGATTCCATTTATCAAGTAAGGATTAAAAAAATGAAATCTCTGGCTCTCATACATGAGAGATCTGAAATATAAAATGCCCATATTAAAATAAACATATTTTCCAAATACCCATAAAGGATTGATTCGAAAATATTAATACCCACAATAGATAATCCATATTTCTCATTACCCAGAAGAGGAATAAACTGAATATGCATTTATTTGTAAAATATTGCATAGACAAAAATAAGAAACCCTTTCTGAAAGATTCAAGATGAAGAAGATCAAAAACCCTTTGTGCTTTCCTCTTTCCTTCTCTATTTTTCTTCCTCCAGCTTCTTAGCTCCACACCGTACCAAAATAAAACCCCAAACCCTTATTTATTTTTCTGGGAAATTTCTCCCCAACATTGCTGCAATAAAGAATGGAAAGATCCCAAAATACAGGCCCAAAATCAGCTCTAGATGGCCGTAAAACTTCCATGAAATCCTCCATATTTTTTTGACATGGTCTCTCCTCTACTTCCTCCTCTCTTCATGCCATGCTAAATGGTAAAAATCAAAACCTAACTCTCCTTTATTTCATGGATTCCAAAATCCATTTAAATGTAATTAAACTTCAAAAATGCCTCCACTTAGCTTTAGGCTAAGTTTAATTTTTATTTATTTATTTAAATAAAACTATGTGCCACATTCCACAAGGAATAATTAACACATATGTTAATGCCAAAATAATTCATAATTCGAATTCCACAAAATATCATTCCAATTAAGCATTATTTAAATGTCGAGCTCATTAACCAAGAAAATTAAAATGTCATGCATTTATTATGGTTGAGTCAAAAACATCTAGATAATCTTTTGACACTCGGTTATGTTGCTAACATACCATCATAAATTAGGCTTAGGTTAGATCACGTAACCTATATCTTAGGTTAGTTAGGCTAGCAAATGATATTAAATAATATTGAGTTCCAAAAGTCGGGATGTTACATCCTCCCCCCCTTAACAAGGGTAATGTCCCAATTACCGAGACTTAAAAAGAAATGGAAAGTTCTTTCTTACATACTTTGCATCTTCCCAAGTGGCACTTCTTTCACTTAGGCTGTCCCACTAGACCAAAACTTGTTGGATATCTCTATTTCGCAACTTAATGCTTCACTGCGATAATATCCTTACCAACTCAAGCTAAAAATTTAGCTTATCATCTACTTGCAAGTTCTGCCAAGTTAGCACATGTGACGGATCATGCACATATTTTCTCAAAAGTGAGACATGAAATACGTCATGAATTTTAGAAAGTGAAGGAGGCAATGCTAACTGTAGGCTACAACACTAATTTTCTCTAAAATTTCAAATGGACCAACAAATATGGGTGCAAGTTTAGATGCCTTTCCAAACTTAATTGAAATTTTATGAGGTTTCACCCTCAAAAACACTTTTTCACCCACCTAAAATTCTTTTTCAGTCCTTTTCTTATCAGCATAACTCTTTTGTCTATCACTTGCAACCTTTAATTTTTGTCTTATAACAATCATTTGTTGATCGTATTCTTTTAAAACATCAGGACCTATGGTTACCCGATTTTCAAGGCCTTCCCACCCCAAGGGTGTTCTACATTTCCTGCCATATAAAGCTTCAAAAGGAGCCATTTGCAAAGAAGTATGATAAGTATTATTATAAGAAAATTCAACTAAGTGCAAAAATCTTCCCACTTGTTTTGCTAGTCCATAACATACATTCTTAGCATGTCTTCTATTTCAGGATGATAAGAAGAACTAAAATGCAGCTTTGTGCCAAAAGCAGCTGCCAGAGTTTGCCAAAACCAAGATGTAAACAAAGTATCTCTATCAGTAATAATCAGTTTAGGAACTCCATGCAATCTTACAACTTCCTTCACAAATCTATCAGCAAGTACAGGTGCATCATCTGTTAGATTACCAGGAATAAAATGAGCAACCTTTGTTAGCTTGTCAACAACAACTAAGATAGTATCATGCCTCTTTTTAGATTTTGGCAAACCAGAAATAAAATCCATAGTTATAGTTGCCCATTTGTCTTTTGGAACATCATGGGGAAAAATCTTACCACCGGGATGGAAATGATCAACTTTCACCTTTTGACATTCTAAACATTTAGAAACAAATATAGCCACATCCTTTTTCATACCAGGCCAAAAATAAAATTGTTTCAATTCATGAGTCATTTTAGTGACCCCGGGATGTGCAAAATGAGGAGCTTGATGCACTTCTTGCATCAGAATAGTTCTGAAATTTCCTTCAAAAGGTACATAAATTCTACCTTGGAACCTTAGAAGACCATCTAAGTCCAAGGAGTACCCAACATACTTGCTATCCACTATTTCTTGCAACATATTTTTAGTCATTTCCTGACAGAAAATATCTATTTTCTGTTGTTGTAACAACTGATCCTTTAGCAAAAATTTTATTCTAGAAACAACAACAAAGTGGACTCTATGGCTGAGTGCATCAGCCACTCAATTCTCTTTACCTTTGACATACTTTATGTCCATATCATAGTCACTAATCAATTCCAGCCATCTCCTTTGTCGGGCATTCAAGTTGTCTTGAGTAAACAAATGCTCCAAACTTTTATGATTTGTTCTAAGTTTGAATGGCTTACCCAACTAAAAATGTCTCCACTTCTTAAGAGCATGAAATACTGCAGCCAACTCTAAGTCATGTGGGGGATAGTTCATTTCATTAGGCTTTAATTTCCGTGACTCATAAGCCACTACCTTTCCTTCTTGAGTTATTACACCCCCTAAACCATCTAGGGATGCATCAGTCTAGACCTCAAAAGGGTTGTTTGGATCTGGAACCAACAAGATAGGTGCTGTAGTGAGAGCATGTTTCAACTTTAAAAAGGATTCCTCACACCTAGCAGTCCATTCAAAACGTTTACCCTTTCGCTGTAGTGATGTGATAGGATGGGCTATTCGTGAAAATTCATTCACAAACCTTCTATAGTACCCAGCCAAACCCATGAAACTTTGGACTTCTGTCACATTTTTAGGAGCTGGCCATTCTTCAATAGCTTTAATCTTGGATGGATCCATATAAATCCCATCCTTAGAAATGATATGTCCTAAGTAGTGCACTTTATCTTTATAAAATTCACACTTAGACAGTTTTGCATATAATTTGTGGTCCCTAAGCCTTTGTAGAACCATTCTTAAATGTTTTTCATGTTCTTTCTCATCTCTAGAATAAATTAAAATGTCATCCAAGAAGACTAATACAAACTTATCCAGAAAATCTCTGAAAACACTATTCATTAGGTTCATAAAAGCAGTCGGTGCATTGGTCAAACCAAAAGGCATAACCGTGAATTCATAGTGTCCATATCTTGTACGGAAAGCTATTTTATGCAAATCTTCCTCTTTGATTCTAAGTTGATGGTAACCAAACCTTAAGTCAATCTTAGAAAATATAGCTGCCCCTTTCATTTGATCAAATAAATCATCTATCCTGGGAAGTGGATATTTATTCTTAATGGTAACCTTGTTGAGCATGTGGTAGTCAATACACAACCTTAATGTACCATCTTTCTTTTTAACAAAGACCACTGGTGCTCCCCAAGGGGACACACTTGGCCTAATCATTCCTTGCTCAAGAAGTTCTTGCAGTTGGACTTTTAGCTCTTGTAAGTCCACAGTATTCATTCGGTAAGGTGCTTTAGAGGCAGGGGTTGAACCTGGCATGATATCTATTGAAAAATCAAACTCTCTTTTTGGGGGCAGACCTGGCAATTCCTTGGGAAAAACATCTCTAAAATCATTTAATACTGGATAATCATGAAAACTAGGTTCCTTCACCTCAGAAGACTCTTCCATGTGTAAGGAAAATAAGAGACATCCCTTACGGACTACTCTTTTCAACTGTAAGGCAGAAAGAGTGGGTAAAAACTTGTTGTTTTTATACCAAATAGAACTTGTTCAAAGCCAAAATCATCAAAACAATGTATTCTTTTGTCAAAACAATCAATCTAAGCTTTATGGTCTTACAACCAATCCATGCTAATAATCAGATCATAAGATCCCAAAGGAACAACATGCATATTTAATCTAGTTTTAAACATCCCTAGATCAACTTCTATTTGATCTAAATATTCAGAAATATGCACTTTCTTACCAATCCCAAATTCTACTTGCCATTTTTCTTTCATAGGAACAGTTTTCAGATTTAGCTTTTGCACTATTCTAGGAGACACAAAGCAATCAGATGCTCCAGAATCAAATAGAATAGAAATTTCAGCATCAAAGATTTTACCTCTAGTCTCAATAGGGGTTGCTTGGTGCTCAGCCTTGCGGTTATCTACCGCTGCGTAGACCTGGTGGCTTGTTGTCTTGCTTGCAAGGAATTTTGGGCAATCTCTTTGGTAATGGTTCTTACCACATGTCCAAAAACCTTGTTGAGGTTCTTTGTTTTCCACTGGAACCTTGTTGGCTCCTGTAGTAGGTGTGTATCTATTGCCACCAGCCTGCTGATTATTTTGTTGTTGTTTAATGGGAGGCCTTGGCCCTCCCAGTTATTATTTCCATGAAACTTTCCATTGTTCTGCTTGCCATTAAAATTAGTCCTTTTGAAATCAGGTTTCTGGTAAGGTCCAGAAGAGGAAATAACAGTCTTCTTACTGTTTGTTGCCTTCTCTTTCATTTCCTGGCGGTATTTTAATCGAGATTGCTCTTTTTCTTCCGCCCTGTAGGCTACACTAACTACTTGTGCAAGACTCTTAGGGTTGACCATATTTACATCTTGCTAGATAACCTCTCTCAAACCCAGTTTGAACTTGGTTACCTTGGACTCTTCATCCTTCATATAGTCCACATGATGGATCAGATCTAAAAATTGAGCTTCATACTTAGCTACAGTCATGTTATTTTGTTTCAAACTATGAAACTCAGTTTGCTTCCTTTCTCGGTGATTAGTTGAGACATATCTAGTTCTGAATTTCTTCTCAAATTTTTCCCAAGTAATGGTGGAATCCACATAACCCTTAACTTGCTTCAAATGAGCCCACCACAGGACAACATGCTCTTCAAGGTGGTAAACTGTAATACTGAGCCTTGGTATTGGAGTTACAATCATGCAACCCAAAGTATTGTTGTAAGTTAAACAACAAATCCTCAGCTTTATCACTCAAGTTAGTGGATAACCCTTTGAATCTAGGAATAGGCACTTTATTCAATTCCTTGAGGAAGTTATCCATTACTCTATTCGCTATGAGTAAATCTTCATGAGCATGTAGCTGGTTGTTCAAGTCTCCGAGGTTTACCTCATGTTGGTTATGTCTTACATGATTACCCCCTAGGCCATTATTTTGCTTTAGGTTCCTCTCATGACCTATCAATCTATCTTGTAAAGTGTTGATAGTCCCAGAGAATTTTATTTAGGATTTCTTTAGTGGGGTTGAGGACAGGGTTGATGTTTCCACCAACTCTCTACTGTACCTCTTCCATCTCCTCCCCTTGACCACCATGACCTTGGTTTGGATTATTCACACCACCACTACTCGAGTTCTTACCATTGTTCCTAGTAAGTAAAAAGAGAAGTATTAGATAACGTTCCCAGAGGCCTAAGTGTTATACAACCTCGGATCTGATACCAAGTGTAAGGACCTCGAGAACTAAGGTGCATTTTTTTTAACTCCCATTATTCCTATTATTAAACCGATATGTTGATTTCTCACATAATCAAATCATATAATTATACAAAAAAATCATATGTGCTAAACATATTGCAAAAATTAGCTTTGTGTCAAAGGACATTTCATTATTTTCAATATCTCAATATAATATTATAAGGTTACATGCAATGGCAAAGACCGTCATAAGCTTATATAATATACCGATTATTCAAAGTATAATATACTGATTTCTCTTTTTCTTCCGCCCTGTAGGCTGTACTAACTACTTGTTCAAGACTCTTAGGGTTGAACATATGTACGTCCTACTAGATAACCTCTCTCAAACCTAGTTTGAACTTGGTTACCTTGGACTCTTAATCCTTCATATAGTCCACATGATGAATCAGATCTAAAAATTGAGCTTCATACTTAGCTACAGTTATGTTATTTTGTTTCAAACTATGAAACTCAGTTTTCTTCCTTTCTCGGTGATTAGCCGAGACATATCTAGTTCGTAATTTCTTCTCAAATTTTTCCCAAGTAATGGTGGAATCCACATAACCCTTAACTTGCTTCAAATGAGCCCACCACAAGACAACATGCTCTTTAAGGTCGCAAACCGTAATCTGAGCCTTGGTATTGGAGTTGTAATCATGCAGTCCAAAGTATTGTTGTAAGTTAAACAACCAAGCCTCAGCTTTATCACTCAAGTTAGTGGATAACCCTTTGAATCTAGGAATAGGCACTTTCTTCAATTCCTTGAGGAAGGGATCTATTACTCTATTCCCTATGGGTAAATCTTCATGAGCATGCAGCTGGTTGTTCAAGTCTCCTAGGTTTACCTCATGTTGGTCATGTCTTACATGATTACCCCCTAGGCCATTATTTTGCTCTAGGTTCCTCTCGTGAGCTGTCAATCTATCTTGCAAAGTGTTGATAGTCCTGAGAATTTCATTTAGGACTTCTTCAGTGGGGTTGAGGACAGGGTTGATGTTTCCACCAACTCCTCTACCTGTACCTCTTCCAGCTCCTCCCCTTCAACCACCATGACCTTGGTTTGGATTATTCACACCACCACTACTCGAGTTCTTACCATTGTTCCTGGTAAGTACAAAGAGAAGTATTAGATAATGTTCCCAGAGGCCTAAGTGTTATACAACCTCGGCTCTGATACCAAGTGTAAGGACCTTGAGAACTGAGGTCCAATTTTTTTTTAACTCCCATTATTCCTATTATTAAATTGATATGTTGATTTCTCACATAATCAAATTATATAATTATAAAAAAATACTATGTGCTAAACATATTGCTAAAAATCAGCTTTGAGTCTAAAGGACATTTCATTATTTTCAATATCTCAATACAATATTATAAGGTTACATGTAATGGAAAATACCCTCATAAACTTATATAATATATTGATTATTCCAAAGTACTTATAATATACGATTTCTTTTTTTTCTTTTGCCCCTGTAGGATGCACTAACTACTTGTTCAAGACTCTTAGGGTGAACATATGTACGTCCTTTGGATTACCTCTCTCAAACCTAGTTTGAACTTGGTTACCTTGGACTCTTCATCCTTCATATAGTCCACATGATGAATCGGACCTAAAAATTGAGCTTCATACTTAGCTACAGTTATGTTATTTTGTTTCAAACTATGAAACTCATTTTTCTTCCTTTCTCGGTGATTAGCCGAGACATATCTAGTTCTGAATTTCTTTTCAAATTTTCCCCAAGTAAAGGTGGAATCCACATAACCCTTATCTTGCTTCAAATGAGCCCACCACAAGACAACATGCTCTTCAAGGTCGCAAACTGTAATACAGGCCTTGGTATTGGAGTTGTAATCATGCAGCCCAAAGTATTGTTGTAAGTTAAACAACCAAGCCTCAGCTTTATCACCCAAGTTAGTGGATAACCCTTTGAATCTAGGAATAGGCACTTTCTTCAATTCCTTAAGGAAGGGATCTATTACTCTATTCCCTATGGGTAAATCTTTATGAGTATGTAGCTGGTTGTTTAAGTCTCCTAGGTTTACCTCATGTTGGTCATGTCTTACATGATTACCCCATAGGCCATTATTTTGCTTTAGGTTCGTCGTGTGAGCTGTCAATCTATCTTGTAAAGTGTTGATAGTCCTGAGAATTTCATTTAGGAATTCTTCAGTGGGGTTGAGGACAGGGTTGATGTTTCCACCAACTCCTCTACCTGTACCTCTTCCAGCTCCTCCCCTTCAGCCACCATGACCTTGGTTTGGATTATTCACACCACCACTGCTCCGAGTTCTTACCATTGTTCCTGGTAAGTACAAAGAGAAGTATTAGATAACTTCTCAGAGGCCTAAGTGTTATACAACCTCAGCTTTGATACCAAGTGTAAGGACCTCGAAAACCAAGGTCCAATTTTTTTTTAACTCCCATTATTCCTATTATTAAATTGATATGTTGATTTCTCACATAATCAAATCATAAAATTATACAAAAAAATCATATGTGCTAAACATATTGCTAAAAATCAGCTTTGAGTCCAAAGGACATTTCATTATTTTCAATATCTCAATAAAATATTAGAACATTACATGCAATGGAAAATACCCTCATAAGCTTATATAATATATTGATTATTCCGGTATAATATATTGATTTCTCTTTTTCTTCCGCCTGTAGGCTTCACTAACTACTTGTTCAAGACTCTTAGGGTGAACATATGTACGTCCTACTAGATAACCTCTCTCAAACCTAGTTTGAACTTGGTTACCTTGGACAAGCTTCATCCTTCATATAGTCCACATGATGAATCGGATCTAAAATTGAGATTCATATTTAGCTACGATTATGTTATTTTGTTTCAAACTATGAAACTTAGTTTGCTTCCATTCTCGGTGATTAGCCGAGACATATCTAGTTCGTAATTTCTTCTCAAATTTTCCCCAAGTAATGGTGGAATCCACATAACCCTTATCTTGCTTCAAATGATCCCACTACAGGACAACATGCTCTTCAAGGTGGTAAACAGTAATATAGGCCTTGGTATTGGAGTTGTAATCATGCATCCCAAAGTATTGTTGTAAGTTAAACAACCAAGCCTCAAATTTATCACTCGAGTTAGTGGATAACCATTTGAATATAGGAATAGGCACTTTCTTCAATTCCTTGAGGAAGGGATCTATTACTCTATTCCCTATGGGTAAATCTTCATGAGCATGTAGCTGGTTGTTCAAGTCTCCCAGGTTTACCTCATGTTGGTCATGTCTTACATGATTACCCCCTAGGCCATTATTTTTCTCTAGGTTCCTCTCATGAGCTGTCAATCTATCTTGTAAAGTGTTGACAGTCTTGAGAATTTCATTTAGGACTTCTTTAGTGGGGTTGAAGACAGGGTCGATGTTTCCACCAACTCCTCTACCTGTACCTCTTCCAGCTCCTCCCCTTTAGCCACCATGACCTTGGTTTGGATTATTCACACCACCACTTTGCTCTAAGTTCTTACCATTGTTCTTGGTAAGTACAAAGAGAAGTATTAGATAACGTTCTGATTGAGTCCAAAGGACATTTCATTATTTTCAACATCTCAATACAATATTATAAGGTTACATGCAATGGCAAAGACCGTCATAAGCTTATATAATATCCGATTATTCAGTAGTACATCAAATACAATTTAATCCATAACTGAAATATAAAAGTAACTAATCAAGATCTGAAATAAACTTGAATCCCTTTAGATTATTTCCTTTCACTTATCTCTAGAATGGCCTATATTTTCCATAAAGGGGCCAGTCAAACTGAACCGCGCAAGGATTTCCATTTTCATATGTATAGTATTGAACAAATGAAAACATATTCAAAATATACAGTCATGCATCAACATACTAATTCATTCATTATTATAATAATGATTTCAAAAAGCATGTATACATGCACGAACTAACCAAGTTCAGAATATCTTTCAAGAGTGGTGTCTTTAACCATCTTACATGAAAATACATAAAACTTACCTCACATAAGGCTGATTACATAATGCATTTCATAATATTATTTCATGCCAAATCAAATCAGCATACCAACTGTTTGAAGAAATGTCACATATAGGCTCCATATAAAAAGGAGAAGGCATGATAAGCAATTGTCAAAGCATCAACATGAACTTCACTTTACAATTCTTATAATGAACTTTATGCCAAATCAGATCAACAACATAACATAATTTCCAAGAGGAACAAAGATCCTTTATACCCAAGAATGCATGCCAACCATATGACAAAATGTCATATAATGAACTTCACATATATCCAAGGAATGCATACCAATTGTATGACAAAATTTCATGTCATGAACTTCACTTCACAAGCTCAGAATGAACAACATGCCAAATCAGATCAGCAACATAATGCATTTTCAAAAGGCACAACAAATCATTTTATACTCAAAGAATGCATGAGATCCATATGACCAAATTTCATAATATAAACTTCCAATATAATCCAAGAATGCATTTCAGCAGCATGACAAAGTGTCATAAAATAATTTCACATAAATTCCAATGAATCCAATCAAAAAGCATGATAAAATGCCATAAAATAACTTCACATAAATTCAAATGAATGTGTTTTAGCAGCATAATAAAATATTCACTTCAATTCTAATGAATTCATTTTAGCAGCAAAACACGCAGCAAATAAAACAACAATCAAAAGATTTCATATCATTTTTTTGACGTAATGTCACAACACGTGATTCTTTATATATTCTAGCCAAACGATTGCACACTAATCATTTGACAAAATGCAGCATACTAGCAGCAAATAAAACATCAATCAAAAGATTACATAACACCTATTTGACTTAATGTCACAACACACGATTCTTTAAATATTCTAGCCAAATGATTGCACACTAATCATTTGACAAAATGCAGCGTACTAGCAACAAACACTGCAGCAAATAAAACGGTGAATCTGTAGCATATAAAATACCCCAAAGCACCATGCTTTGTTAACTAATGTTGCAGTAGAACAACACATCAAATATTAATAGAACACAACAAGGAATTAACCAAAACTGAGTGCCATAACAGCCAGTACTGCAGCAACGAATGCAACAATAATTTAATTTAAAAAAACACTTCTGGAAGTTGTTACAACAACAATAAAACCATAACGAGAACAACGCTTCTAGCGGTTATTACTGATAGCAATAAAAAAACTTATAATAGTTGTAGCAGACTAATGAATCAACCAAAATGCAACATTGCAACATTTAAAAATCCATCCGGAGACCATTCTAAAACTCATAGAGAAAATGTCAAAAATCTTCTCTCAACAACCAAATGAATAACCTCATGGATTTGACTCATCAAGTAAGGATTAAAAAAACAAAATCTCTGGCTCTCATACTTGAGAGATCTGAAATATAAAATGCCCATATTAAAATAAACATATTTTCCAAATACCCATAAAGGATTGATTCGAAAATATTAATACCCATAATAGATAATCCATATTTCTCATTACTGAAAAGAGGAATAAAATGAATATGCATTTATTTGTAAAATATTTCATAGAAAAAAATAAGAAACCCTTTCCTGAAAGATTCAAGATGAAGAAGATCAAAAACCCTTTGTGCTTTCCTCTTTCCTTCTTTATTTTCTTCCTCCACTTCTTGGCTCCACACCGTACCAAAATAAAAATCCAAACCCTTATTTTTGTTTCGGGAAATTTCTCCCCAATATTGCTGCAATAAAGAATGGAAAGATCCCAAAATACGGGTTCAAAATCAGCTCCGGATGGCCATAAAACTTCCATGAAATCCTCCATTTTTTTTTTTTTGACATTCTCCCCTCTACTTCCTTCTCTCTTCACACCATGCTAAAATGGTAAAAATCAATACCTAACTCTCCTTTATTTCATGGATTCCAAAATCCATTTAAATATAATTAAACTTCAAAAATGCCTCCACTTAGCTTTACGCTAAGTTTAATTTTTACTTATTTATTTAAATAAACCTATGTGCCACATTCCTCAAGGAATAATTAACACATGTTAATTCCAAAATAATTCATAATTTGAATTCCACAAAATATCAATCCAATTAAGCATTATTTATAAATAATATTGAGTTCTAAAAGTCGAGGATGTTACATGGATTGGAGTCCAAGCCTCCCATTCCTTTTATGCATGTTTATGCCTCTTGGCCATTGTAATGCACTATGTCAACTTTTGGAGTGATAATGAATATCTATGGATAATTTTCAACCCTCTCTTATGTTCATTGTCTTCTTTTTAATCTCTCATTGTTGTCTTGGTTATTTGTGCATGGTGATTGTATTGTATTTTTATGGTTTGTGTTTATTGCAAAGTAGGTGTTTCAACATTCCTTTGGTGCATCACCCTTGTTAGTTTAGGTTTTATTTCTTGCATCTCCTTAACCCTATCTCCTTGGAAAGTTAGAGTAGGTTTTAGAGTAGATCCTCTACAATATGAACATGTGCACTGAACAGAGGAATAGGAACTAGCCTTCATTTGAAAGAGCTCTCTCGATTCGTAAAGTCCCACACTTTGAGAGATGCTCCATGTTATGCAATCACATAAGCAATTCTCAACCCATCGAGTTGCATACATTCAGGGGTGTTATGATTCTACATCAATAGTTTTGGCACGTTTGGTGGGACCAGAAGTCATTCATTTTAGTTTTTAAAGATTGATGTGCACTTGTTGTAAACTTCTAGCCTTTTGGAGGCTTAAAGAAACACATTGGTGACTCAAAAAAGGTAGAATCCACTCAATTTCTAGTGGTCAAGCAACCCAAGTTTATCAAGTTCATGAGAATAATACAAACAAGGTCAAGAACTAGAGAAGAGGGGCTATTTTTCTATCTACATTTATCCCTAGATAGAGAAAGAAGAGGAAGAAGAGCTCAAAGGTCTCCATCTCCACCAAATAGGACATTGTCAACACCTCCCTCCGAGAAGGCCTTTCATTCAATCAACTAGAGTTCTTCGACCAATTAGGATGGCACAACCCAACCCTATGTCAACTTCACTGGCACAACATCACTTGGATCTCAATGCACAAAATCTAGTTCAGTTGCAACATTGAAGAACATCCATATTTCACTGGAGAGAACTAGAAAACTCGATTGACCACATCAAGACATTGCAAATGTCTGTGTAATTCATGAGATTGTTGAAATGGACATTGTTGTTAAGTTATTGGCATCCTCCTTTAAAGGTAAAGCTTTGTAATGGTTTAGGAGTCTAACAAAGGGTCTATCCAAAATTGGGATCATTTGTGCACAACCCTTCATAACCAATTTGGAGAAAAGGGGACAATCTATCCTTGTTAGAACAATTGACAACCATCAAAAGAGCTCTAATGAATAGCTGAAAGACTTCAACTTCAGATTTAGAGGACGTGGGATAGGATTCCAGTGGTCGTGAGACCAACAGTTGAAGGTGCTTTTCTATACTTCCTCAAAGCTTTAAATTTGATATTTCCATGATGATTCAATCAATGGGAGGTATAACTATACCCCATGACCTATAATATTGCTATTAGAGCTGAAAATTGTTTAATTCAAGTTGGTAAGCTAGCACCTAGGCCACCTATGCCTCTATATCTAGAACTAGGAGCTCCTACAACTAGCCAAATACCAGATTTGAATCCCATTCTAGCCCCTAGGAATCAAAGCAATAATGAGGCTTCTACTTCTTCAAGCACCTCAAAAGAGCTACAAGAGGTTATGAAGCAACTGCAGAACCTAGGAAATGAGCTAGTGACTATCAAGAGACAACAAGCTCAAAGTTCTAGGCCATATCAACCTCCAAATTAATATCAAGCTAGACCCCCATACTAGCAAAATAGACCACCAGCTTAGGCTAGAAATCAAAATCAAAGCCAAGGAAAACCTCAAGTTTCTAGGCCATTCGACCATATGATCCAAACATGGCTTCAACATCGAGGGCCTTGGTTCCAACACAAAACAACATGGCTCAAGAATATGACTGGTGTTTCCCATGTAATCAACCTCATAATCAGTCAATGTGTTTTAATGGTGCCTTGAATCAAGCTCTTATGGTAACAACAATGGGTGTAGAACAAGAGACAAGCCAAGAAGGAAATAAGTAGTAGGAATCAACTCAACAGAAGCACCTCCAAATGAGACCACACTTGTTAATTGGCAGGATGAAGATTTTTGTGGTGTGAACCAAGCCCCTTCTTAAAGTGTAGCAGCCAATACATGGTCTAAGAGAAGGAATTTTGGAGAAATTCAAGTCATCAAATTCAAATGATCCACAACCTCCTATTACTCCATAAGGTATTGGTAATCAAATTACAATTCCTAATGTGCAAGGTCATCCCAAAGCCACCTTTCTAGACCAACTCCAGCTCAAGTGCGGTTGTAACAACCCATGTGCAAGAGAAGAATGTGCAAGGAAAGGGGAAGCATAGAGAGATAACTCATCTCCATTCAACATCATTGAGTAGATGAAGAAAACAAATGTAAACATCTCAATGTGGGAGTCATTAGCTATCCTACAGGACAAAGAGACCTATTGCAAGCTGCTATGGAAAACTGGTCAACATCAAATCAGCCACCCAATCAACAAGACAAGGTACTTACCAATGTAGCTCATAAGGAGCATCAGATCGAGGAGGCCATCAAGGTAAAAATTTGAAGTCCCCCTCCATTCTATATCTCATTGATCATAGGAGATAAGTTGATACATAATTACATGATTGATTCGGGAGCAAGTAGCTCAGTCATGCTGAAACAAATAGCTAACCAGTTAGGTCTTCAATATGAAGTCATCTCCAAAGGTGTGGTGCAATTGGATGGAACAACAGTAACAAATGGTTGGAGTAATCAAATATTTGAGCCTCACATTACATGCATGTCCCAATGTAATGGTGTTGCAAGATGTATCAGTCATAGACTTGCCACCACTCTTTGCATTGTGTTTGTCAAGAGACTTCACTGCTAAAATTGGGGGCTATTTGTCTGTTGATTGGTCACACATGTTATTCAGAATGAGGTATGGGGCTAAGGCCACAATCAGATCTGAGCCCATTGCAAACTTTCACATAGAGCCTCATATACCGAGTCAATTAATGTAAATTGTTCAACATTTGATCAAGAGAAGATTACCCAAGCACCTATGAGGTAGATACCAAGGTCGGAAGTATTCCAGACTTGACTCTTGATGAATGGGAAAACAAAAGGCATGATTTTGACCCTTACAAAGAAATGGAAGAATCTGAGCTAGGAGTCTATTGTTTGCATGAAGAGAATCATCCTCTCCCTAGCATCACCAAGCCATATCACAAAGATGATAATGAAGTATGGTAGTTATTCTTTGATGGTTCAAGGAGTAGACAAGAAAAAGAGGAGGAGCTATGCTCATTTCACCACAAGGTATGAAATATTACTTAGCTTTCCATTTCCAGTTTTCTTGCTCAAACAACATAGCTGAGTATGAAGCCTTAATCCATGGATTACATTGGGAAGAAAGAGAGGCATTAAAAATTTACAAGTATTTGGTGATAGTGAGCTAATTGTGAATCAAGTCAGAGGAAAAAATGTTGCAAAGAATGACCTACTCAAGAGCTACAAAAATAGGGTATGGGACCTAATTGAAGACTTTGAAGCTTTCAACATTGTGTCCATACCAGGAAAAAGAATGAAGTTGCAGATAGGCTTGCAAGTAGTTGGAGCAACATTTGATGTGGTTGATAGTATCAAAAGAGACAAAACACAACCACATATCCATGTGATTGTAAGGCCAATAGTTCCAAACAATAACACAAGCTAGCAAGGTGTTTGAAAATGATCAACAAATCATAAATTTCCTACAAGAAGAGGCTGAATTCTAGCTAGGAATCAAGATAAATTAGAGCAGCAATAGTATGGGGATCAAGTAGTGCAAGCTACGGACCAACAAGCTTCCCAGAGGTTTGGTGACACTAGAGTCAATATTCAATCCTAATGACCAGTTTCATAAAGAGAAAGCAAACATTAAGGTCAAGGGAGATGATTCAGAACCTATTTTTGTTGGGGAAGGAAAGACACTCCAAATTGGCAAGGTGACCACTAAGCAAGAGAGATATGAATTCATACAACTTTTCCAAGAATTTCCAGACATTTTTCTAGAGTTATGAGGACCTGAGGATTCAATCCAAATTTGGCACAACATACAATAGAACTGGATCTAGAGGCTAAGCCCATCAGGAAGAAACAAAGACCAGTCAACCCACACATTGAGCCTCTAATGAAGAAAGAGCTAAACAAATTGATAGAGGAAAGCATTATATTCCCAATCAAGCATTCAAGCTGGGTTGCAAACTTGGTACCAATCAGGAAGAAGAATGGAGAAATTAGGTTGTGTGTGGACTTTTGAGACTTGAACAAGAGCATCTCTCAAAGACCACTACCCACTCCCTTCAATGGAACAAATATTATAGGTAGTATCCAACTCAGAAATATTTTCTCTCCTAGATGGATACTTAGGGTATAATCAGATAATGGTGAAAGAAGATGACTAGTTCAAAATGGCTTTCACCACTAAGTGGGGCACCTATGCCTACAAGAAGATGTCATTTGGATTGTCTAATGTGGGGCCACCTTCTAGAGGGTGATGGACATGGAATTCAAGGGTTGATCAACAAAATAGTACTGATATATCTTGATGATATCACTGTGTTCTCCAAAAATGTAGTAGATCACCTTTTCCATCTAAGACAAGGTATTTCAAAGATGTAGGAGATTTGGGGTATCATTGAATCCCAAAAATGCATATTCTTGGCTCATGAAGGAAAGCTCCTAGGCCATATTGTGTCAAAGGAAGGATTGATGATTGACCCAGAAAAGAGTTGAAGAAATTTGAGCATTTCCCTTGCCAAGTCATAAGAAGGCTCTTCAGAGTTTTCTAGGAAGAATCAATTTTGTCCATGGTTTGTGCCAAATTTTTCTGCTCTTGTGAAGCCAATAACACTGATGTTGAAGAAGAGCATGGAATTTAGGTGGAAATGAGGGAAAGGAAAGTTTTGAAGCCATCAAAGAAGCCATATCCCAAGCTCCAACTCTCGTCAATCCAAGACTTCTCCAAGGACTTCATGCTTTATGCCTTTGGTGGTGGGGACACAATTTCTGCAATCCTAGTGCAACAAAACAAAGGGGGATCTGAACAACTAGTTTCCTTCTTCAGTCAAGGCTTGGAGGACTATGAAGTGAGGTACTATTTCATCAGAGAAGCATGTCCTTGTAGTGATCAGGAGCTTAAAGAAGTTCAAACACCTAGTCTCAAACAATAGGATCCAACTGTTAGTTTCTCATGCGGGAGTCAGGGACTTCCTTTTGAACAAGGATGTGAATGAGAAACATGTAGGATGGATCACTCATGTCATGGAATATGACATTGAAATTAAGGTCACTAAGCTGGTTCATGGAAAGGGACTATGTGAACAGCTAGCCTCGAGTCAACAAGTTGATGCAAGCAATGGAAATGGAGTTGTCTTGGTACTACAAGATGGTCAAGAACAAGAAAATGATAATGTGTCTATTCCTTGTTGGACTCAAAATATGATGCACTTCCTACAAAAATAGGCCTATGCCCTCTAGAAATGAGTAAATAAAAAAGGAGATACTTAGATTACAAGCCATTCCATATGTGCTGTTGATGGTGTTTTGTTCAAAAGGGACATCAATAGTGTTCTACTGAGATGCATCGGAACAGGTCAAATCGAGAAGGTGTTACAGGAGTTTCATGATGGAGAAGCCAGAGGTCATTTTTCTCCATGAGTAATAACTCTCAAGATAATGAAGGTGGGATATTATTGGCCCACAGTGTTCAGTGATTATTACACTTGGATCAAGAAGTGTAAAAAATGTGCATTCTTCACAGGAAAGGAAAGATTAACAACACTCCCATTGCACCCAATTTTAGTTGACCAACCATTCATGCAATGGGGATTGGACTTCATTGGGGTCATCAATCCAAACTCAAGCCAAGGCCACAAATGGATTCTCACAGCAACAGACTATTTCACCAAGTGGACGAGGCGGTAGCACTCAAAGAAGCAAATGAGTCTAGCATACTAGAATTTTATGAAGGGATAGTGACTAGGTTTGGAGTAGTACCAGCCACTATCATATTAGAAAATGCCTTGGCATTCCTAGGCTCCAAGATCACAAAATGGGATGTTAAGAATGGGATCTACTTGAGCACCTCTTGAATTATTACCCATAGGGTAATGGGCAAGCAAGAGTCCATGAAAAAGAATTTTACTAAGAATCATCAGAAGGACTCTAGATGAAAATCAAAGGATATGGCATACAAAGCTAAAATCAGCATTATGGTCTGACAGGATCACACCAAAGAGATCTATAGGTAATTCCCCTTACAAGATGGTCTATGGGAAGGAGGCAATGTTGCCTATATCATTAGAGCTTCCCACATTGGAACTCATGAAGCAGTTGGAATTATCTGAGTTTGAACCAATGGAGGCTAGGTATAGAGCTGATAGAATTGGAAGAAATCAGAGAACATTCAGTTCAAATGATAGAAAGGATCAAGCCTTAGTCAAAAGGTGGTTTGATAAGAAAGCAAGAGCAAGGACCTTTCAGGAAGGGGACCTAGTCTGAAGTGGGATGTAGATCGGGAAAAGCTAGGAGGCATTCTAAATTTGATGCTATTTGGAGTGGCCCCTACATGGTCACAGGATGTAAGAGTAGCAATGCCTTTATAATTGTCTACGTTGGATGGAGAGGAGCTTCGATTTCAGTTAATGGAATCTATCTTAAACATTGTTACTGAAAGGAAAAGGTTTCACCATTGTAAATATTAGCCTAGGATTTTAATTCCTCTAAGTGCGTATGCACATTGTCTTGTTGTAGTGTAGGTTTCAATTTCCCTAAGTGCTTTGGCACAAGTCTCATTTCTCCTAGGTTGAATCATTGTGTAGTTCAAGTGTGCCTCTAAAGGTGAATGTGTGCCTACAGTCCATTTCTAGAAAGGTGAATGCTCAGGTCAAGACAATTTTCTACTCTAAAAAATCTCACCTTCAATATTTTCTTATAAAAATTGAGAGTGCAAGTGGTGGAGTAGGTTAAGGGCCAACAGTGTCACAAGTAGTTGGGCTCGAGGTTTCAGGAACAGGATCAATACCAGGCTATCAATTCATGACTCCACCCCAATGGATACTTCAAGGCAACTGATCTTTTCACCTAGTAGGTAGGTGACCCCGTGAGTCACCAAATTGTTGACCAATTTTTCCCCTTAGGAAAATTAATCAAACATGACCCTACATAAAAGAAAATTGAAGAGTCGGTTCAGTCATGTGAGCCCACATTTCAAAACTAGCAATCAAGTTACAAACAGGCTTGTAATGGCAATCAGAATGATTCAACCCTAAGAAAAGCAAAGTGGACTTGTCACGGAAGGCACTACGTGTCAGCTCGATGCAATTCCAAGAGTGAGAGGGAACAAGTGAAACTCAAAACCCCGTGAGAATTCCATGTGGAGTCAACAATGAGGGACCCACCAAGGAAGCGCATATAATTTGTTCACTCGAGGCCTGAATTGGCTAAGTATAAAAGGGATAGTGGAAGCCTCCACGTGTCTCAATGGCACAACATCAAAGGTGTGATAGAGGAGGAGTCCCCAAACAAGAACAGGCCTCCACGTGGTCTGAATCCCAAAAATTGAACTGGCTATTGAAAATTATAAGGATTGGTAGAGGCCTCGACATGTCTCTTCAACGTAACTTTAGATTTAAAATCCAAAGCGAGTCCCCAAACAAGCAGGCTTCCATGTGGTCAGTAGAGTCCAAAAAGGGTTTCACCGGCCATTGAAAAGTAAAGAAAAAAGAGCCAAATGGAAGCCATGTGTCTCATCGGTGCACCCTCAAGGGTCGAATCCAAAGGTGGTCCCCAAATGAGTGCCAGCCCACCACGTAGTCAGGGACCGAGAAAGGTAGCATGCCCAAATTGGCTAAGTACAAAAGGTAAGTGGAAGCCTCCATGTGCCTCATCCATGAAATTTCAAAAGCAAAATCCAAAAGAGATTTCCCAAATGAGCACCTGACCCTCCATGTGTCTTAAGTCTGAAAAAGGGGACACCAACTATTGAAAAGTATCCAAAAAAACAAGTTGAAGAAGCCTCACGTGTCGAGTTCAGTGTAACTAAAGTTAAAATCAAAAGGAGGTCCCCAAAAAAGCATGAAGCTCTCGCCATGGTGAAAAGCCCCAAAAAGCCAGGCCATTCAGCTAGCTAATGAAAGGAGAACTAACAACGGAAAGCCCCACATGTCCCTTCGGTGCTCTTTCAGGGGAAAATCCAAAAATAGGTCCCAAATGTGCATTGAGCCTCCATGTGTCTCGGGTTAGGCATAGTGTCTCTGCCAATAAGAGGGGCTTAGGTAGAATAAAAAGGAAATAGAGTAGGCCCTATAGGGATGAATGCCCAAGTGTCAACCATTTCAACACAACTTCAAGGAGTGAAAGAAGGTAGTAAAATCTTAAGAATGCGTGGGGCTCCATGTAGATCTCAAGGGTAGAATCCAAATCCAAAGTATGTTTGGAAAATATTTGGCAAATCATAAAGCCCGCCAAGATTTTTAAATGCTTGGATCTTAAAAGATTGTGAGAGCCGTGTTGGGTGCCCGACCCTGACCTTCAGATGACCTCAACTACAACTGGAGTAAATATAGGCCACCATTCTTGAGGTTGTCACATTTCTCACCCACCACTCGTAATGAGGTATTTCTTTCCCAACAAGAAATGGTAATGGAGGCATGGGTTGTGTCATGAGACCCATTAATTTCATAGGTGGATTCAATGCATCTCTTGGGTGGTTGAACAAGAGTCAGATTTCTTCTACCTCCTTCTCTCATTCTTCCTATATATTGTAAGGAGGTGCATTTTTTCAAAAGGTTGGACATTTCTTCTCTGCACCCTCCCTTCTTCTCTTTTCCGTAAGTGGATTTGTGGAGTCAAGCCTCCCATTCAAATTGTAATGCAATTTTTTTCCTCTTGGCCATTGTAATGCATTGTATCAACTTTTTGGAGTAATAATGCATGTCTGTGGATGATTTTCAACCCTCTCTTGTGTTCATTGTCTCCTTTTTGATCTCTCATTTTAGTTTTGGTTATTTTTGCATGGTGATTGTATTGTAGGTTTTTTTTATGGTTTGTGTTTATTGCAAAGTAGGTGTTTCAACATTCCTTTGGTGCATCACCCTTGTTATTTTAGGTTTTATTTCTTGCATCTTCTTAACCATGTCTCCTTGGCAAGTTAGAGTAGGTTTTAGAGGAATAGATGACCTTCTCTGCTCTCTCAATCGCAAAGTCCAACACTTTGTGAGATGCTCCATGTTATGCAATCACCTGAAAGTATGAACCCATCTAGGTGCGAACATTTAGGGGTGTTGTGATTCTACATCAACATATTCATTCCTCAATTCGCACCTTTGCTGAAATGTTAACATCCATGTTAAATAAAAAATTACCAGGAGATGGTTAGGTTGATTGGTTATCAAAGATGAAGGTTTTTATTTCCTCTAGAGTATACCTTGATGACATGGATGGGCCAAAAAGACAGAACTTTCATCTTCAATTTTTTCCTTATGTTCAGTAAACAATTTTTTTCTTTCATAGGGACTAAAATGGTGTTCTCCTTAGATGCATAGGTTAAAAATAGGTAAACAAGATATTGGAAGGGTTTCAAAATGGTTTGTCGGGAGGGCATTACTCTACACAAAACTACTATAAACATTTTGAGGGTTCACTACTATTGGCGGATTTATTGAGAGATACACATCTCTAGGTGAAGAAATGCAAGGAATGTGATTTTTTCACTGGAAAGCAAAGACTAGTTGCCTTTCTTCTTTATCCAATTCAAGTTGATCAACCTTTTGTCTAAAGGGGATTATATTTCATTGAAATGATTACTCATCTATCTAGTGATGGACATAAATAGGTCCTTACTATAATAGACTACTTAACTCATTAGACAAAAGTTGTGGTGTTGAAGGAAGGAAATGAGAAGGTCATTCTTGATTTTCTAGACTGAATAATGACAAGGATCCATGTCCCATTTACAATGATTTTTGAAAATTTAATATAATTTCTTGGCCTAAAGTTAAGTGAATGGGCCGTCATCTAATTTACAAGGGAATGGATTAGCCAAATCTAGTAACAAAAACCTCATATGGATGATCAAGTGTACAATGGAGATAAGTAGGAGGACTTTTCCTACACAACTCAAAACTACATTGTGAAAAGATCAGATTACACCTAAGAGGACTATTGGAAATTCTCCTTTGATGCTCATGTGTGGGAGAGAAGTAAAGATATCATTATATCTGGAACTATCTTCTTTGGAGCTGGCCCACAAACTAGAAGTTATGGAAAATGATCCTATGACAGTCATGTTCACTTAACTAGTGGAGTTAGAAGAAATTTGGAACAAGGAAATGAAGACTATGGAACAAAATCAATCTCAAGTCTAGAAATCATTTCATAAGAAAACATCCAATAGGAATTTCAAGAAGGATATTTATTTCTCAAATGGGATGCTAACAAGGACAAACTAGGCATGCATGCTAAGTTTGATGTCCTCTAGAGCAGGGCGTATATCATCACAACTTGCAAAGAAGAAAATTAATTTTTATTACCTAGACTAAATGTAGAATAATTTCCCATTCATGTGAAATGGATTAATCTCAAATCTTTTTTTGAGAGTTTTATCACCATGTGCAGTTTAGTCTAGGTTTGTTTCCTCCAATTGCTTTACACATTGTCTTCTTTGTTGTTTTCTTTATGCTTGTTTATTTTTATTTTTCTTTGTTTGTGTTCTGAATATTGTAGTTTAAGAAATCACTTGCCTAATGGATTTCCTAAGGATACAAGCCCAAATTTTAGCAGGAAAGCATTTCCTGGATGTCACTAAGAATGTTAACTTCCAAAGTTACCATTGCCATGAAGGCCGTTTTAAAATCTTTTTAAAAAATTGTTCTTTTTAAAAAAATTTCCTTGAGAATTTTCCTTGTCATGAATATTTTAATTTCAAATGTTTCAGGAGTTAAGAATTTTTCCAAAATCCAAATTCGACATTGAAGAATTTTGATATCTATTTTTCTTAAATTAGGAAGTTAGGCCATATTACTTCTTATATGAAAATATTCCACAGAAACCGAAGTTTGAAATACCGAAGTTTCAAAATTTTGGAACTTGAGTGCTTTGAGGTTTTTCAGAGTTTTGTATGCGTTTTCAAGTTTTTAACATTGACAAGTCCCAAAGTATGAATCATCAAAGTTCTAAAATTTGAACTTTAGACTTTCGATTTTTGGACTTTGGGGTATGTCATCTAGTAAAATAATTCTTGACCAAATATGGATTTTAGACTCTTAAATTCACAAGTTCGGGCCATATTGCTTCTTATCTTAAAATATTCCACAGAACCCCAAATTCTAAAATACCAAAGTTCTAAAAATTTTGAACTTTAGGATTTTGGGTGTCGGAGTTTTGTATGCATTTTCAGGGTTTTTACATTCATGGGTCTCGAATTCCAAAGTTCCAAAATTTCAAAATTTTAGACTTTTAGGTTTTGGAATTCGGGGTATGTCATCTAGTAAAATACTTGCATGCCAAATGTGGATTTTGGACTTTTAAAATCATTTATGACTTAATAACCCCATATATGTCGAAGTCTCGAACATTAAATTCTTATTTTACCTATATAAACCTGGATTTTTCACTTGTCATTTTAATGTGGCTATTTACACCGACATCCTTATTTTTATAGAGCCCTAGTTGTACTTCCAAGGCGTCATTTTTAAGGTAATTTTTATTTTTTATTCATTTTTGTTTATGATGGATCATTAGGGTTTTGTTCTATTCCTTGTTATTATCTTCTTTTATTTTCTTCCATGTTTTCTCTTATTGATTCAATCATGGATTTTTCCATTATATGTTTCTCGATCTTGACCTTCCTCAACCATGGCAATGAGATTTGAACTCAATATCACAAGTTTCACATCATGTAAGAAACAATTTTTTGAATCTAGAAACGTTGAAGAGATAATTATTTTACAAACGTCGAGTGATTTAAAAGTTCATCTTGTGGATCTTGATACTTGGAATCTTCATATTTTTTCATTCAGAATCGCTTAGTTTCATATTTTTAGAGATAAGATCTTTAGAGGTATTCTCTTCGGTTTTGAAGATTAGAGTCTAGGTTTTTAATTTTGGGCTTTTGGAGTTCGGGATAGAAGACTTTGGGTTTTAGGATTCTTTGCTTTTGGACATGCTAAATTTTGGACTTTTAGAGGTAGGGTATTTCAGGTTTTAGACATAAGATAATTTTATATTTTGGAGGTTTTTCTTTTTAGACCTTGAGACTTAGTATTTCGGAGTTTTAATTTTTTTTTAAAGAATTCTTTAGGTTTCATTATGGTTCTGAATCAATTTCTGCTTCTTCCTCAAAGGAAAAAGAGAAAATAAAGTATACCTATTTGGGAGTTTCTACTCACACTTTTCTATCTTAAAATTTTAAAAACATTGGGGACACCGATCTAGGGAATATAGGCATGGCGGAATGTTTTGATACAATAAAATCTCCAAATAAGAATCCTTGGATGCAAGCCATATTTGTGACAGTGGGATTCCTCTTGCTTGCTTCTTTTACCATGTCTATGTAATGTGCATAATGTTTCTTAAGCTGTAACTTCACACTTCAATAAAGCTACCGAATGGTAAGAGATGATGATGGTAGTGTCATGATTAGGTTGACGGTGACTTTTTCAAGTATATGTTTAAGCTTCATGATGTAGAATAATATGAAACAATTTATCAAGAGTCCGTAATTAAAAATTATGAGAAATAATATGAAATTTGCATGAAGATCATCATTAAGAGGTACTTGGTGAAATGTATTACAAAACTTCCCAAGAAGATGCCTCATTTAGACTTCATTAAGGAATTAAATGATCTCATTGTGCTTTTAAGTAGGGTTTTTGGTATCTCTTCGACAAGAGAATTGCAAGAATGGATGTCCCTTTATATTGTT
Source organism: Taxus wallichiana var. yunnanensis (assembly GCA_018340775.1). Classification (NCBI taxonomy): domain Eukaryota; kingdom Viridiplantae; phylum Streptophyta; class Pinopsida; order Cupressales; family Taxaceae; genus Taxus; species Taxus wallichiana. The sequence goes on along the minus strand of CM031236.1, from coordinate 111,041,360 downwards.
ACTATTAAGATGAGCAAGGATCTTATCGATGTGGAGAACATATCAGTAGTTCTATATGTTTCACATTAGGAGATGTATTAACCTTGAAGAATTTTTCATAACTTATTTTATTGGATATGCAACAAATTTAATCAAAGATTATGCTAGTTTGAATAAGAAAGGTATTAGAAGCACCTCTCGATTTATGATTTCTATCCCAAAATTATTATGGACAAAGGAAGTAAGCATTTCCGAAGGGTGGACGATGCTTTATTTTCTATCCTCCTATATTGTTTTGACAAGAAAATGTATAATCAAAGAGTTTTCAAAGTGAATCTTTGAGGGAGGTATGAGAATGGGGAGGGATTTATCTTCGATTCCCGATATTCACTTATATCGGGATATGAAGTTTCTCAAGTGCTTCACATAAATTACTAAGATGCCTAAGTGATAAGTGGGTCTTATTGGAACACATTTTCCAATTAATAGATTATCACAAGGTTCAAAACAAGCGACACAAAGTAGGGGTATAGTTTCCCATTTTGATAGTATGATATACTTGTGACATTATTTATAGATCCAAGAATGTAAATGGAGAAATGTCTCAAGTCACACTAAACACATTTCATTTAACAACTAATTTTTATTATTGGAGTAAGTGTAGTGAAACAGGGCTAGCCAATACTCATGTTTCTCAATTAGTAGATATTTGGATCCATTGTTGGGATGAGATTAAAATAAGACAACAAGAGTATAAAAACTTGAAACTAAGTGAAATAAAACATTTTGGTATTTCAAATGTTTCTGAAGGGTTAAAAGATGATGAGAAAGTGCTCGATCATGTTTACAAAAGTAATAACAATACCAACCAACCTTTTCCTTGGATTGATTAGTATCGGAAGACTACAACCATACAAAGGAAATGGCAAAGTGGCCATTTTAAGGAGGTCATACGATTGGATGAAAAATTTATGAATTTCACCCAAAGTGTTAGATCAACCTATAGGGATGGATCAAGCCCAGAAAACAATAGGTCACTCTACATATTCAAGGAGTAAAAGGTCGACCCACAAGGCTATTATAAATCCATGGAAGATTTCATTTGTTTTAGGAGGTTCATCTTTGGTTAACACTTCCACTACCAAGGTTCTATCTCGGAAGGTACGGGTTCATGAAGTAGTTAATTTAAGTGCTTCTTAAGGTCGTGTCTTAGGTTTTGTCACTTTCTCTCCCTCCTTCACTACCATCCTCACCACCTTCAAACCCACTCCCTCCATTATCATCTTCCATTTCTTCTCTTCCCATTTCTTCTTTTCCTTCTCCTTCTATGGTGAAAGTATTATCATCTTAGAACGCACTTTTAGTAGGAGAGATGATGGGATCTCCATTTTCCACTCCACTTCCTCAGTAATTCTCTCCTACTTCTTATTTTATTTCCACTTCCATTTCATCTGCTCCTGAGGCCATTTTGACCACTACACCCTCTATTATCACTACATCCCTTCCACTTTCCATTGATGTCACCAGTTCCATTGTAGTATCTAGTATCCCAAGTTCTGTTATAACCATGCCATTGATGTCATTTGCATCCTCTTTTGCTATACTTGAATGGTTATATGACAAGACTCCGAAGTATAAGAAAAAGATGTCCCTTATTGATGTGGTGGATTTAAGTGCTTTGGATCTAACTCCTAAGAGATAGGCCAAGTGTCCAAGAGTTGTCTCTAATCTATCAAGTAAATCAATCAGAGAGAGATTCATGGAAATAACTACTCCCACGAAAGGAAATACAAAGGATACCATCATAGAAATAGATTACCAGATCTCTAGATTTGCATTGGGAAAAGCTACACATGAAGGAGCTAAGAAAAATGTACAAGTGGATCTTGGTAACTTGTTGAAAAAAATATGATAAGGAAAATAAAAAAAGATGAGCTAAAAAGAAAGGTTGAGAATCTCACTACTCTTCTTACTAAAGTTACATATCTGCTCAAAATATGACTACTCTTGTTGTTTCCTTGAGCTTCGATGATGTTTCATATCACATAGTGGAGAAAATAGGTCAAAAAGGAAGATTGATTGATGGATGGATGGAATGCATGCTTTAGGAAGCTAATTTGCTAATCAAAATAGTTGTAGAATTGTACAAAGATTTATATGTTGAGATAACTTCCGTTATGAAGTTGGATGAAATCCTCTCTGAGGTTAATATTAATTTGAATACTTGGGGAGAAATTAGTAGTTTTAATTCAAATCTCATTCTTCACGAAGGTCTAATTGATGATGCCTCCAAGTTATTCAAGTTTCAAAAGGCCATGGAGTTTAGAGATCAAGTGCTAAAAAATATAATAATGAAATTAAATGAGTAATGAGTTGAAACATTGGATGGGTTAAATGACATATCAAAGTAATTTGAGAATATTCACTATAAATTCATTAATGAAACTATTGATGCCCTTCCCATTGATCAAATTATAGCAAGTTTCAAAGGTTTGATCAAAGAGGATGATGATGTGACAAAGATCAATATTGATTCTATCTACATATTAGTTTCATGTCAAAATTTTATAAGTCATTTGAATGTGGTTGTAAGTAAGTTTAAAGGATTTCCATCCAAGGTTTCCACATATGTTGATATAACAGATGTAGTGAACCATTACGCTTACGTCTAGAGGAGGAGGAAGTTCAAGGGATTATCAAGTATTTCATTGAGTCCAAGCAGAGAATGGCTATGTGACAAAAGGATGAAGAATAACCTAAACAAGGAAAGGATGTTGTAGGCCCAAGGCATGCTTGGAAGCCATTGATGGAAACCTCCCAAGCTCTAGATCAATCAAAGTTATAGGGTTGACTTGGTCAAACCTGTGTAACATTTTTTCTATTTTTATGGGAGGTTGTTCCCTTAGACTTTAATGCACTCTATTTTTAGTAATTAGTTAGTTAAAGGTGGAGCTGTAATGGCTCAACCTCTTAGATCTATAAATAGTTAGATGCATTATGTTTTATGGATGAATTTTAGATCTTTGGTGGATCACTCTTCAATATTGGAAGAGTTTTAAAACTTATTTGAGCCTTTTAATAATATTCAGAACAATATTTTTATTGAATATCTGATATATCATGTTATTCATTAATCTATCTATCACTTGTGAATGTTTAGTTCCTTGGATTTGATTGATTAATTTACCTTTAGATCAGTTATCATTTTTTAGTCTTTGTGGGAAACAATATAAACTCTTTACATTTCAGTTGTGGAAAATTTTTTTCCTTTCTGTTATTAAAGTGTGGTATTTCTCCAATCATTGATTAAAAAGGTTATAGGAAATGTGCATGTCATATGTTGTTCTGAGATGTTAATTGTGCAATTAAGTGGATATTAATGTTAAAATTATACTTGGTGCATCACCTGCTTTCATGTTATTAGTTGCACGTATCTCTCACTGTATCCCAAGAATATTGTAGATTAGCTTATTTTTGAGTACTATAGCCATGAACGTTGATCCTAAATAAAGTGCATAAAGTTTCAAAGGAATTCATCCTTCTCCGGAGGTTCATCCCAAGGTGAAAATGTCCCATAGGTTGGGGATGTTCAAATGTTGCATGGGATCACTCCAAGATTCAATGGGTGCATGATCTACGTGACAAAAGATAGAAATCAACTAGGTGAGTCACACTCGGCAATATAGAAAGATGAAGAATCATGACTATCAAGTGTCTCACTATTGTCTTCTAGAGACTACGAAATGAGAATATCCCTAAGAACACTATCAATAGTATCATCGGTGTGAAGGACTATACAAACGAGGAGGGTATGTATCATGAGAAACAATGTCGGAAGAGGTAAAGTCATGAGAGGGAACAATGTCAGTGGCTAGAGTCTAAGGGAAATCAATATGCTCGGGTGAACAAGTATAAATTACAAGAAGGTAATCAATAAGAGAATCATCTAATGTTTCATGTGAAAGATCATAAGGTGGATCACAAGTAACGATATAGAATGACATATAATGTGTAAAGGCTACTTGATCATCAATAATGTTAATACCTAGAGATGAATCTTCGAAGTGATTAGGTACATGTTGTAATCCATCTTGAATTTTTTATTTGATATAGGTGGGTTTAGTAACACGAGAAATATAGAGACCTGTAAGCTCAACAATGGAAACATCATCATAGAGGGTTAACGCTAACATAATACATGGTAGCTGAATAAGATTGGATAGTCTTATCCATTATGTTTTTATTAGGTATTTAAAAATATGGGTTCACCAAAATGATTAAGTAAAATAATAATTTTCTATGTTAGTCTTTACTAGTAACCATAATGGAATGACTAATATAAATGCAATGTAAATTGTAATTAATTTTATTTGATATCTTAAATGAAATGGAATAGTGAAAATGAGAATGGATAGGGTACTAGCCTAAAATTAATTTACTTTCTTTTGTGTGGTATAGGACAGGATGTTGTGTCGACATGATGGGGACTGGTTGTGCTACCAGGAAATTATAGTGAATGAAGATTTGTTTTCGACTGGCGTGCCTAGGAGAGGATAGGTGGTGCTATGAGTTCCTTGGTCTATGGAAATTCTCAAGATTAGATTCCTATAGTTTTTCAAGGTCTTCACAAAGTGCTTTCATATTGGTCTTCTATTTTTCATAATATCTCGCTTGTGTCATTGTACTTATGTGATGAAGATCTACCTGTAAAACCCTATACGAAGCAAAACATTCCTAAAAATGAAATATGCAAATGAAAGGTCAAACTGACCTTAACTACCACAAATGTGTACTTATGACTAAGTATTATACTACATACTATACCCAATGTAGTTCTATGTTCTTTTGTGTGCAATTGTGTGCCTAGGGTGCCCTAGCATTAATGACGTAGAAGTAAGGGGCAATAACTAGATGTAAGATGAAAATGGTGGATGGAATAGAATGAATACAACCCTTTCCCCCTATGCTTGTGTGATGTATATGTATAACATGCCCAAATGTAGTCCTTTGCCTTAGTAGGTAGCTATATTTTGATAGTAGAATTTATGCCCATGAGGTAGTGAGTATGCTATGTTTATATAGGGATATTTTATTTAAATGTCAACACTAATGGATTGATATGTTGACTAGCACCTATAGGAATGAGACAATAAAACCATAAATATGTACCTCAAAATTTTAAATGTGAAAAAGGTGCAACTAAGAATGGGGTGCCCAAAAACAAGATTGGGGCGCCAACAGCCACCCCAACACCATTACAGGTGCCCTAGCTAGAGACTAAAGATGATAAATGACAAAATAACAACTAAGAACCTATGAGAAACAACGAGAATCATGTAAAAAAATGAAGACTATGGGAGACAAATGAGAATGATGACTAAGTAACTAATATGATGACTAAGTAACTAATATGATGACTAAGGGATGAGCCATTAGTGAATACTTTTATTACGTGAGATCCATATATAAAATAACATACTTGGCGGTAAGAATGTAATAGTAAGTGTGTGATTTTTTAACTATATATATATATATCATCCAAAATCATAATTTTCAAAATAAAATAGCTAGGAAAATAACCCATGCATCAATACAACATATACGAGACATCATACATCATCATCAATATCACTATATATAATTGTGGGAGCTCTATAAATAAAGGCTTTACAAAAAAATCTACATCGATGTTCTCGGCCTCTATATCTCTCCAATTGACTATGAAGTATCATGATTTTTGCTATCTATTATGTAAATCAGCCCTATAGCTCAACATATTTAGTAATAACATCCTAAGATAGAGTTCTTCCTCCTACTATATTCCTAGATCGCTTAGTCTCCATAGGAACCTCAACATGTTTTCTCAATAATAGGATACATGTGGTTGCTGCTATAGCCACCAGCTCAAACAAATGGGCATGCTCACCATGAATAAGATCAACTCTCTCTAACATACCACCACCTAAGAGCACATATGGATGCACATTCCATGTTAACATGTGTATCGGTGAATCAATAATCAATGGCGAGTATGCATTACTTGAAATAACAACAAAAAAATAAGTCACTTCTCACCTTCATAAGATTTAGTAACTAAACAAACATATAACAAATAGAAATGAACAATACTTACATTCTATATGTGTTTTTTCTACACCATCTACATTGGGGACAGAGTTCTACCCCCTCTACTCCAATTTTGGTCCATCAACCACATCCACAACTACATGAAATAGTAACACCCATCGATTGGTCTCCCACCACTCATTGTAAGCCTAGGTGCATCCCATGTCATGGATCTATAGCCGCATCTAACTCATATGGACCGAGTGAGCTGTTGTTGTTTGTTGTGATAGGACTGAACTCACTCCTAGTCATCACGCTGCTCTAATATATCTCAAAAATAGATATGGATCGAGGGCACATCCTAGGCCATGCCAACTACTTCGATATACAATCACCATGGAACAACTTTGTAAGCATTAGAAAGAGATAATTAACCATATGGTGTAGAAAATGCACTCCAAATCCATAGGATCCTCTACCCATCCACCATAGTCTCTATACGGTCCCATATAATGGCCCTAGGGAACATCGACCGACATCGACCTATAAGTGGTTCTATCCATCCTCCTGTTATGGTTTCCTATCCACCTCACTAAAAATATCTTAGGTTTATCCCATTCATCTCATGGCCCATCAAGTGGCCTTAATATCTCTAAGTTCTCATATTCCTATATGTGGAACCCATCTATCAATTCTAGTCCATCCTCTTGATTCTCCTAAGTGAATCTATATAAATATTTTACAATTTTTCCAATACACATCACAGTCGTGCATACCTAGTCCCACACTCTTTTATACTATAGAAATATCACGCATCTTGTATAATATTACAACTTCTCTAGCCTCTACTACCATTGATGATGCTATAATCACTACAATAAACTTCCACAACAACATAATACTAGATATTTATATCACATATAAAATGATATGAGTCTCTTCTTGATGTCATGTCCCCATCAAATATCACCTCGCTGATCTCATATGCATCTAGGAATCCACTATAGTCATCACTTGTACTCTCTCTCATACAATAGGAAAAAATATCCAATATAAATACTTTCTTGTCAATATCATATCTCTCGTACAAAACCGGAATGTGCATATCTCTATGCACCATCTATCACATAATGCTTTCTACATAGGTATATTAGAGGGTACCTCCCAAATCTATTAATGTGCCACAATCCAAGTATGGTGTAATAAATCCCACTTAGCATATGAAAATCCCAAAGTAATCAATGTATTCAAATCGTGACCCACCGAAAACTATCTTGAGTGTAGATATCCCTCTGCGAGAAAATCAAACTTCTAGAATATTATTATTACAAATTTATTTGATCTCAATCTAAAAAATAAAAATCATTCTATATTATAATCATTATTATATTCTATTTCAAATCTATTACCCCAAATGACCTAATCTAGGGGAAAATCACAAAAACTTCTCCATGAGTAATTTATTAAGTACGCAATATCAAATATATATTCTATCAATCAATCGGTTCTACAAGAATACTTTATTATCTCTTGTTGATTACCTAATTTGGGAGCTACATGAATTTACTATCGGATGACCTAACTTGTGAGCCACATCACAATTATTATCACTCCTAAATCACCTAACTTGGGAGTCACTCTACATTTATATCTCTTCTAAATGACCTAACATGGAAGCCATCTACCATTATTTAAATCAAAAAAACCTTTTGCTATAGGAGTGGGGGAAATGAGGTGACATTTCCTTTCTGAAATTATCCTATATGGTTCTTTCCATTAGAAAAAAATTCAAATGGAAATAATACAGAATTTAAAAAACTAAAATTTTGTCTCTATATGTCTCAACAGTTGGACCTTTGGGGATACAATCATGGATTTAAATTAAAACTATACCTCTCCCCCAAAAATCTTCCTCTTGTAGCAGGATTCCCAAATCCTCACATTTACAAACACATTGATTTGGGTAGTTATCAGTCCCTACTGTTTCTATCTCCTAACAAAAATCTAAAATATCTGAATTCTCCAACAAAGAATAACAACTATTTCTCCAAGTGCTCTTTATGACCGTTTGTTATCTCCATTTATGCCACATGGGCCAAAACGTTCCTCTATGGTTCTTCATGCTACAAGTTTCAAATATTCTACATGTAATTTGGAACATAGATTCTCTAGACAATATATAGGTATGTTGCTTACTTCCTATACATTACTTGAATTTCACTCAAATAACACAAGGGGGAAATGTAGACAAACAATCACGTAGATATTACTATTTGGCTATGTATTTAGTATATTTCTTATATGCATGGATCTTAAGTAAGAAAAATATTCACTTTGGTGACAAAATTCTTTGTCCATATACTTGTTTTTATTGTCTCTATTGTCTTACTCTCTCACATCTCTCATTTTTGTACCTAGTTTTGAGTGAGGCCATAGGATCCTTATGTCTGTCGGTATTTTCACATCTTTCATCATTTATCCTAGGAAAATAGCACCCATTCTCGACACTAGCACCCGGGATGAATTTTTTTGACATTTTTGTCATCTTGTATAATTTTCTTCTCCTTATCTAAAGCTCATATTTTGCCTTTTAGGTTGCTAGTGTCAAAATTAAAACAAGTTATCCTTATATATACATAGCATATGCTCTATTATTTTGGATGGAAATTATAAGGGCTATCTCATCTACATACTATCACTACCTTTACAAAGGACTACATTTTTGGGCTGCGCATACACTGCATATGAAGAGGAAGTGATCAATTTCATATCACACATTTATATCTTATCTATCAAAACTCATCTATCTTGGCATCATTTCCATGAGGGTAGCCTAGGGGCACTATCAACATACAAGAAACAAGAAGCGCATGGATTCTAGAATGTAGTGTAGTGATCGATCATAATTTCTCTCATTGAGTGATTCTATCACAGTCAGTTTTACTTCACATATTGCATTTTCATTCCAATTTGATGTTTTTGTGAGCTTGTGTAGGTGGCTAGGGATATAGATGTAGGTTACAGGTACCCTTAATGATTAAAGATAAAATAGAAGGAGATCAACATGATTTCATAGTCAAACCATGAAGACATAGAGGAAATCAGATTCTAACCTTATACACAATCACCAACTCCTAGGGATAGTTACAAGTTCCTATACACCTATGTCGGGAATTATTCTCATAATATATATCTTACAAAGGGTATTTGAGACACATTTCTAACCCTATTTAGCACTTTACACCACCCATTTCAATTCTATATTGTGCAAGATCCATCTAAGTCATCTCTTTCCTATTTTATCATAGTGTTGCATCGTTTGAGTGCTTAGCATGTGTATATCTATTTTATTCTATCATATATGTTACTCTGTAATTAGATTTAATTCATATTTTGATAAATCACATTCCATGTATCCATCACTAGATAAAATCACCACTTAATCAAAACATAAACTAAATATATACATATCTATCTAATGATTTTTAAATTCATCTCTCTTATGAGTTTTTATTTATATGAATTGAGTTTTTACTTTCAAAAGAGTTTTATAAATCATGCATATGTTGAAAATTGTACAACAACAGTTTAATTGATGTACTAGAGTGAGACTAGAATTTTATTTATAATGAATATTTGTAATAAGGTAAATAGTAAGAATTTTGGAATATGCATTTGGCTATTTGGTGACTATGTCACTACCCACATTTCTTCCAAAAACTATGTAAACAATAATTTAACTGTTGAAAATTGAAATAAACATGAACATCCAAAAGAATTCAAATGTACAATATGTACCTTGAAATTGGGTAGGGATAAGAAAATTTAACTTTAATTGAATTCCATTGAAAAGCATGTAGAAAATATATATGTAAATAAAACTATAAATAGAGTTGTGAAGAATTTTTCTAGATGAAAATTATAGATGGTTGCTTACATATTATGTGTCAAAATGAATTTGAGGATAACAAGAGAACTGAAAAAATGGTTTAAGATAATGGAAGGATAATTACTTCTCAATTAAAAAAAGGTCATTCAAAATATATTTTACGTCAAACAATTCAACTACTGTTATTTTTAACATTATGAAAATAGGCCATCTTATAAAATATTTTTCAAAGCATAAGAACATGTTGTCTTTTCATAGCGTCACTCATGTTCCTCATTCTCAATGGTTTGAAATTGTTAGAATCAAAATGCATTGATAGGGGAGGTGAATTAGTCCTAAAAATTCTTTATTTCATTTACCATTAATTTTAGCATTCATGAAAATCCATTCATTCACATTCATTCAATGAGATCTTATTAAGTGTGCACATTACATTCAAACAACCATAACACATGAGAATCAACAAATAGACAAATTATATAAGTGGGAAACTCTCATAGGGAAGAAAAACCATTGAAAAATTCTTTATATTATATAAATTAAATAGATTTAGTGAAGCACAAACTTTACAAGGATCGCTGACTCCAGTTTAGTATAACAATAACCCTATAAGGAGTGTCAACCCCAAAACCCTTATTGATATTACTCACAACTAGAGACTTGCATGAATATGATTCATAAAAAAACTTTTTAAATTAAAATTTACCATTGAAATTATATTGATACAACAAGCGATAGTGTTCGAAAATCCAGCTCCAAATTCCTTCAAACCCTCATTTAAACATACCTTCTTCAACTTGGTCTCTCTAGGTTATTAATAGACTTATCCGGCTCTAAACTCTTACACAAGTTATCTCTAACATTCCTAAACCAATAACACACACTTTAATCTCTCAAATCATTCCATCATACCTGAAAAACACTTCTACATGGGTTGCATTTTTCCCTCTAAGAGCACTACTTCAAAAATAAAATGAAAACACTAGTTTTATAGGAATTTCTTCTCATCAACATGAAGGAGGTAAGTCCTAATACTTTATAATGACCAATAAATAATAAAAAATCCCAATAAATTTATTAAAATGTTCACAAATTCCCATATAAGTCATTCATTCCCAAAACCACTCATCTTGCATCAAAAACGCTGAAAACCCCATCACTAAGATGAGCTAAAACCACAAATCATAAACAAAATGCTTATTAAAGATCTCATATTCACCATAAATGAGTAATATAACATATAATCATAATACATGGTTGCAAAGTTACTTGAAAAAATCAATAAATTCTAAAATGAGCACACATACTCATATCCCTTATAAAATAGTTATTTCCAGGAAACCTTTCTTCACCTTTGGGAGTCATGAAAACCTAAGATCAGATAAAATATGGAATTTTACCACTATATGGAATCCTTAGGACTTTTATAATACATCCATGCGAATTATATCTCATGAAAAAATCATATGTTCAAACCACACCAACTTTCTCCTTCTCCAAATCAAGCTTCCCATTAACTAGTTTTGTGAACTCAAGTATTTCTCACCATTTATTCCAATTATAAGACCTAAAGGAATTAATTGGGCACAAATTTCATCCCTATTCACTCTCCATGTGATATCAATCATAAAACAATAAATTGAATGCCTTAACCAACTCAATATTTCAGCCTGAGAAAACCTTTCTTGAAATATAACTTACCTTCTTCACAAATCGACCTAAACGATCCATTAAATAAGATTACCAAAACACAAAACCTATATCAATGGAACAACCTATAAATCAAATTTTTATAAAAAAATTTAAATCCTTCCAAATCCAAGTGGAAGGCCTTCAACCAAGCCAATCTTTGTAAATAGAGTTGTATGCCATCTAGGACTCAATAACTTACCATGAGCCCAACTTGTTCCATCACCTCTAGAATCATTTCCAATCTTAAAAAAACATGGAAAAACCTTATATATGTTTTATAAGAAGTCATATGACTTAAATAATCATGATGAACTTAGAAACATCATCTTACCTTATGTATCCATTTGTACCATGTTATAACAAACATCCTTCAATATTGACCCTCAAAGAATGTTTCATAACATTTTCATACCATATCCAACAATACATTTTTATATACCAATTGAAATATTTCTAAACCATGATCACAACACAAATTTAATGGATTCCTAACTCCACTTGTATCTCCTGCAATGCAAATTTTAATACAAGATGCTCCAAATTGGCTAAAAAAGAGTCCTCATAAATATGGCATGCTTTTCACTTTTTCATCTCAACCATGACTTAAAACCTTCATAAACATGTATAAAAAATCACTGTTTTAAAATAATGTCCATTAATTTTTCAATTTATTTAGGAAACATCCCATCAAACTAGACTTCTTCATAAATAAGCAATTTCAAGTGGGGCCCATGAGAGATTTAGATGTATTAAATTACCTTTTTGGAAATCTCGAAGAGTCCTCTATAGCATCCAGTCATCACTTTCACAAGAATAATCAAAATAGACTCGTATGATCAAGTTTCTCCAAGATTCTCTTAGCTAGGGTTTAGTGAAGGTTTCAAACCACTTTAGCTTATTAACGATCATTCATAAAAATGTGACTATCAAACAACCTCGTTATTTTTGTGAAACATTCATAAGCGACTTATGAAAATATTAAAAATAGGTCATCTTACCATGCAAAGCATACAATTCACACCAAGTATCATAAGGTCAACTTTTTCATTAAAACCACCTTTGAAACTTACCCAATTTTACTAAAAATATATACCTTGAAATTCCCATGCGACGAATGACCTATAATCTGTCATGAAGCATCATGACAACACCCTTTAACATTTTCAATCTCACCATCTAGCTCAAATATCTCTAAAATAATCTATCAATATAATTTACCTTTGCTTACTTGCATGTTTCTCACTTTGTTTACTTCCCAAGGACCTGAAACACCACCTAACCTCTTAGTTATGACCAGAAACTCACCATACACCTCATGTCCACTTCCATCATGAGTGGTAGGTTGAAATATCATGATTCCACATCATTATACATGTTCTAGGGATAGGAATAGGCCTCGAATAATGTGACTCAACAATGAAAATCCATAAAATTTCCTCATTGACCTTGTGCGAGACACATACACACCTACTGACACACAAAGATCGACCTCATCACACACTCCAACTAACTTGAAATGACTAAAATCATGACTTGGCATACTCAACCATGTCCCACGATACCATAGAACTCACCAAACTACTCAGTCTTCATCCTTGACACCTTTTCTATAAAACTCAATAAAGTGTGTCATTTTCCCCATGAAAAATGACACACTTTTCCATAAATGGTCATGTCATCAATGACAACGCAATCATAGAATGGCCAATAATATCCACTTTTTTCACTCATGGAAACAAACATGACCAACACACAAACATGAATCTTTCCCATGTTTTTGATGCTTCTCTCCACTTTTAAATCTATGAAAAAGGATACTGATAGCTACTAGACATGAAAAAGACAACACATAACTAAACACGGTGAAAAATGCAAGGATAGACTTACTTGCAAAAGTCACTCTCTCCACAGGATTGTCTTCTTCCTTTTTGACTCTAACAACAAAAATAACGATCCTATTGACTTAAAAAATCATGAAAGATAGATCCCACTAAACTCATAAACCTCCTTTTGTCTTCATCCTTGCTCATTCATAACTCTCCAAGTCTTGATCAAACTCAAGAACACAATTTTTCCACTATATCTATATGACTATTTTAAGGGATACTTGTCACAAGAAACCAAATTTCGTGTATTTTAAACAAAAATTTCTAAGTTCTAAAAGCTAAATTCATCATGATATACCTCCTTATAGCTTGCCGAGGTTTTTACTAACCATGCCTAATAGAAAAGGGAAATTTTTTTACCTTTACTCGGATTTCATTACTTTAAGATGAGTTATGGGTATCACCATAGATCGAGTCATAACATCAGTTTTCTCTACCTCTTCTACATCTTGTTATCACATATATAACCCCTGTAATAGTAAATTTCCATAACACTTTCATTAATGATTTGTAGAATCTTATACACCTAAATACCACGATGCGAGATCATATATAACTCCCCTTCTTATAATAATATCTTCATACGTATACACCTTTGTCATAAGATCATGAAATAACATCTTTATGCAAAGTAGTGTACCTTTGTTATTGACACATTGTATTCTATCTTATCTTTGTATCAACACCTTTAAGAGAAAAAAAGACCATTCATCAATAGTAGAAACAATAAAAATTCTACATAGATCATCAAGCCTTGTCACAAACACGGTGGATAACTTTATGCTCGAGTTATTTTTTCATGAACTTGGTCAAGATAAAGACATATTCACCTTTACATGTAGTTTGAATGCATGAAAATAATTTATGAACTTATAAAGACCCTGTACCTTACCATTTCACAAACTCATAGGTCTAGGACATCCTTAACTTTATCATGGAGTGATAGACACACATAAAGACCTCTTAAGATTCAACAATTTATCTCGACATACATGATCCATTAAACTCTCTTGGTACTTTTCAATTTCTTCTAGATGTCACTTACATGTCTTCAATCATGATTAAATGGTGCTTGACACCTTTTTCTTAGTACTCATTTCTCAAAAGAATACTCATCTTGAAATCTTTATTCTTCTTCATAACCTCTTGATTTTTGAAATAAATGATCAACTTTTTCATTCTAGATTAAACAAGATATTATGATTTTTCTCATCTTGTGAATCCACATACTAAATCTTTATCTTAATTCCACCTATATTTTCTCCATGAAGTATTTGTTCTCTATTTTATTTGATGGATCTCAACTTATTTGATCACTTGAGTCCGTTTTATTTACAAAATAATATTGTTTAGACCTTAAATGGTTAAACCTTGACCTTTTAAATAAACTATAGACCTTATATCTTCATCGATAGAATTTTTATCTCCATATCATAGCTTCAAATTGCATGAAGTATTTAACACACTCTACAATAGACCTTTTAAACATGTTTTCCCCTTATTCTTATGGAAACTCATATAACAAACTTCACTAGGGGGTATAAAATATTGACTTTGAGTAATCCTTACAAACTTTAGAATAAGATGGAACAATATCATCAATGTAATTCTACATAGATTTTCAATCGCCCTCTTCATTTTCCTTTCTAAGATACCTTTATAGGTTACCAAGAAATCAAACTAAGGTGAATATACCTTAATCATGGATTGAGATACTTGATTGATTTTCACACTTCAATGAAATTGCTCAAGCTATCTACATCTCCTTACTTCCTTTAGTTCTTCATTTTCGCTTCTTGATCATATGGAAGCATACATATAGCCCATCATTTGGAAAGGAAGCCTCATACTATGTTCCACTAGCATGATTATAAAGATGTCGGGATTTTCTAGTAAAATAGATACCACTTACAGTCTCAATACCCTACTAGGCATTTTCCTTTGTGATGTGATGGATTAGCAATACCGGTTTGTGTTAGAACAACTCATTAGATAAAGGAATCACTTACAATTGTCTGTATATTCATGATATTGCACCTAGATCCCATTTCTCTAACTCCTTGATGTCTACCTACATACCTTGTAGTCTATCATAGTAAATGAAGACTTAAAGATTTCCCATGAAGCTACATATAAGTCTTATAATTTTATAGGAAATATTTGATGAACCTTTTGATATCATTTCATGCACAACATCTTCAACACTATCTCGGACCCTCATTTTAATTTGTATCACTAGTTCTGATGTAAATTTTCACATCGCAATACCTTTTTCATAGTCATAACAACCTTTAAGCCTTCACTACTTTGAAATCCACTTCCATTCTTTGTTAAAATCTGATAACATAGTAGTCATTTGAATACACTTCATAGTATTTAGGAGTAGGGATAATTTTAGTGGCGAATATTCATAATATGGTGAATATTCCATTTTTGAAAAATTTGAAAAGGTGAATTTTTAGCGCGGGTCAGTGACTTGTTCACCTAAAAATTATAGTTTAATTTTTTTAGGGTCATCTTTTCCTACCCTTGAAACTATCCCCTATATAATCCTAGATTATTCACTAGGTAGAACACTACTAGATCATTCATACCACCAGGGGGCATATGTATTATCAAGTAGAGTAAATGTGTGACAGAAGGGAAGAGACTATAGACGCATGACAAGAGGGCGGAGGCTGCAGATGCGTGACATGGATAATTTTTGATGTGTGACATGGAAAGTTTTTTGATGTGTGACAAGAGTGCGGAGGAAGTAGATGCATGATAGAGAGTTTGTTGATGTGAGACATGGAGATTTTGTTGTTGCCCGACCAGAGGGTAGAGGCTGCAAATGCGTGACAAAATATTTTTTGTCGTAATTCAACAACGTGGTTGATGCATGTCAACGAACCTCACTGAAGTGTGTCAACAAGGTGGTTGACGGGCATCAATGAGGCTCATTGACATGTGTCAACAAGGTTGTTGACGTACATCAGTGAGGTTCGTTGACGTGTGTTAACCACCTTGTTGATGCACAACAACAAATATCCTATCATGTGTTTGTAGCCTTCTGTCACACCTTTTAAAAATTAGGTGAAAATTTTGTTGTCGGATCACCAAAAAATTTTCCTTCCTGTGAAACCAGTTTTGAGGATATTTGCCAGGTATTTTCCACCTCCGATTTCTAAGAGGTCTCTTATAAATGAACCCTATTTAGGTGACATTGTAACCCTTGTAACTTGATTAACAAGAGATACTTGGACCTTAAATACCCGAGTATGACTACAAATTACTTCAACATTTCAACACGGTGAAGTCATGGTCATAATTCGACTCAAGCGATGTTTATAAGCCAATTGGAGACCTTTATGACAAACTTCATTGTTCATACTTTGAAACACATTTGGTGTTGAGTTTGAGTGCTTAATGTTTCCTTCATGATAATTGACATTTCACTTTGATGAATGGTACAAGGAGGAACACAAAGACTTATAATCATATTAACATTGCGTAGACACAAAAACCTCAATGATTTTAACCATCCTTGGAAATCAGTTCAACTTTTTGACATATGAACATTGCTTTTGAATCATTCTTCAATTTGTGAAACATTAAAAATCAGGGACTTAGACCATATATTGATAGTAACATGATGCACATGATAGACCTAATAGGATTGATAGAGATAAGACCTCGCTTATGAATGGTTAGACCTTCAAGATTCCATTGTTTGAAAAATTCACTCACAAGATTTCTTCTTGAGTTCATGAATTTATTTTTCAACCTTCACAGTCTTCATATTTAACCTTAGACTTAAATGACCTATTTAGAGACTTTGAATCTTGCAAAAGACTCTAAAATAAAAAAGACACCCCTTGATTCATGATAATAGAGTTTAACGAGAAGAGAAACATTATTTCAAATTCCCAAGACACACTATGATTATGATTTGATGAAAAAATAATCTTATACACACCTCTGTCATGGACATGAAAGATAACAAACCAATAAGATAAATTTTAACACCATTGACAACCTATCAAGAGACATAAGGACTCAAATTCAGGATTTAACATAAATAGAGAAAACCTTAATAATTATTTACACATCATGACCCTAACTCAAACATCTTTGATACTTTCATGAGTTATACCTCTTTAAATCAGCCATCTTGGTCACCTTCATATCAGATTTATTACATGGACCAACATCACCATCATTCTTCACATGTTTTCCTTCAAACCCTAGGCTGTTTTATAACTTCTAAGATCCCATTAAGATATTTAGATATAATTTTAATTATCTCATACATCTTCAACCTACTAGATGTATTCTCCAAATATGATTCTAGGGATTTCAATTTTTCTTCATACCTGGAACAAGTGTCTTCTTTCTCCTTTAGGGATTTAGACAAACTTTCCACTTGATATTTCAAACCCTTGATGTCTTGATCATGCTCTATCTCCATATCCTTGATCTAAACTTATAATTAATCAATAAATGACTGAGATACTTCATTCCTCTTCCTTAATGCTTTCTCAACATCGAATACTTACACATTGCTTGTGCTTCAAAGGATCTCATTAAAATTGCTAAAATTGCCTAAGAAGGACCTTCTACGATACCAATTATTGGAAGAAAAATGGACTGAAAGGGGGTGAATAATTCTCAAAATTCTTAATTTGATTTACCATTAATTTTATTATTCATGAACATCCATTCATTCACATACATTTAATGAGATCTTATTAAGTTTGCACAATACATTCAAACAACCATAACACATGAGAATAAGCACATATAAACAAGATATAAGTAGGAAAACCTCATGGGGTATATAAAAAAAGAAAATTTACTTATATTAAACACACTAAATATATTTAGTTAAGCACCAACTTCAGAAAGAGCACCAACCCCTAGTTTAGTAGAGCACCGCCCTACAAGGAGAACGAACCCATAAACCTTTCTTAATATTACAGGACAACAATAGAATTAAATGAATACAAATAATCACAATTTTTTTATCAAGATTGACCACCAAAATTATGCCAATACCATAGTTGGTATTTATCGCAATGTTCAGCTCCAAATTCCTTCAAACGCTTATTCAAAGACACCTTTTCAACTCACTCTCTCTCTCGGTCTTTCATGAACTTATACTGAGTCTCTAAAATATTACATACATTATCTCTAAAATTTATCAACCTGTAACACACTATATAATATCTCAAATCATTCCTTCATACATGAAAAATACTTCTACTTGGGTCACACTTTTCCCTCCAAGAGCATTAGTTCAAAAATGAACTCAAAACACCAGCTTTATAGGCATTTCTTCTCATAAACATGAAGGAAATTGGTACTAATACTTTATAATGACCAATAAAACATAATAAAGTCCCAATAAACACCTTTCAATTTTCATAAATGACCCACATAGGTCATCCATGACCAAAACCACTCATCTTCGAAAAAAAAGGCTCAAAACCCCATCACTAGGATGAGATAAAACAACAAATCATTAAACCATTCTTATTCAAGCTCCCATATTCACCATTCATGAGTAATATAATTTACATTCATCATATATGGTTTCTCTTTTACTTTAAAAAATCAAATAAATAAAAAAATGGCCCCACGGGCTCATATATTCCACAAAGCGAGTTGTTTCAATGAACCTTTCTTCACCTTTGGGACTCAAGACCACCTAAGATCAACTCAACTATGGTATACGATAACACTCTAGAATCATATGGTAATTTATAATGTAAATCTATGAAAATCATATCTCATGAAACAATAATATGTTCAAACCATAATAACTTTCCTCTTCTCATAATTTAGCCACCTACAAATCTGCTTTTTCAAAATCAAGTATTTTTCACCATTTTTTCCACATATAATACAACCAAAGGACTCATCTACACACAAAATAAATCTCTCTTTACTCTCCATGTGATTTAAATCATTAACAAATCCATTTTATTCCTCAGCCAACTCAATCTATCAGCTGAGAAAACTTACTTTGAAATTCAACATACCGTCATCTTTACAAATTGACTGAAATATCATAAAAATCAACTCAAAAAAAAAATTGCTATACCAATATAACGATCACTAAATTAAATTTCCATAACATATTCCAAAATAATTCAAACCCAAGTGGAAAGCCTCCAACCAATCTAGTCTCTACAAATATATTTTTATGCCTTCTAGGACTCAAGAACGACCATGAGCCCAACTTGCTCCATCAACTCCAAAATACATGAAACACCATTAAATTTTTTTATAAGGACTCATAAAACTTCAAAAGCATGAATAACTTAGAAACATCATCTTACAATATGTAGCCATTTACACTCTACTAGAACAAGAATCCTTCAATCTTGACACTCAAACAATGATTCATAACTTCTACGTACCATATAAAATAATAATTTTGATATGCCAATGGAAATATATATGAACCATGATCACAGAACATCTTTAATGGAGTCGTAACTCCACCTGTAGATCTGTAATGTAAATTTTACTACAAGCTACTCTAACCTACCCCAAAACCATTCCTCATAAATAGGAAAAAATTTGCACGATTAAAAACACATGAAACACCATTAAAATGTTTTATAAGGACTCATAAAAATTCAAAAATCATGTATAACTTAGAAACATCATCTTACCATATATAGCCATTTGCACTCTACTAGAACAAGAATCCTTCAATCTTGAAACTCAAAGAATGATTCATAACTTCTATGTACCATATAAAATAATAATTTTGATATGTCAATGGAAATATATATGAACCATGATCACAAAACATCTTTAATGGAGTCGTAACTCCACTGTAGATCCTGCAATGTAAATTTTACTACAAGCTTCTCTAACCTACCCCAAAAACGATTCCTCATAAATAGGAAACAATTTACACCTTTTAATCTCAAATATGATCTAAAACCTTCATGAACATGTACAAAAACTCAAGGGATAAAAAAATTCAATTTAGTTTTCACCTTCTTTAGGAAAGATGTCCTTAAATTGGACTTCTTCATAAACAAGCTTGTTATCTCTTAGAAGTGCACCCTAGTTTAGGGATAATAGCGGGGGCTCTAAATTTTCTTCTCTCCTTCAAATATGTAGAAATAATGAAAACACATTAGGTTTATGGGTATAACTATTTTTAGGTGAGTCTTTGGTATCATGGCCAATTCCTTATTGATATATCCTACAATAATTTTTTGGGGTTTTAGAGTTTAAAAGATGGTTGTAATCTGAAATGGAAATGGGGTGATACAACAAAATTATTAAGGGCTTTAGCGAGTACAAGAACAATTTACCAAGAATATATTAAAGGAGCATGAACCAATGGGTTTCAACTAAATCCTAAGTCAAAACACTTATGTGTTGAGGGATAAATCACAAAAACACTGTAGCTAACATGCACACTAAGACTAAGAAAAAAACACCAAATTTATGACAAGGTAAGATAATTAATTTAGGGAATTAACATTCACAAAAGCTAATAAAAAGATAGAAACCATTGCAATAAATTGGAAAGGCAATAACTAGTTCTCATTCAAGGGAGAAACTAGAAAAAATTGCTTCAACACTCCTACATCCATAAATTTCTCCTTGTGCTTTGTCAATGCACACAATATATAACAAAAAAATCACTTAACCCCTCCTAAAAATAGGATGTAGTTTTTGTTGACAATTTTGCGATCGCGTAAAATGGGCAACTCAAAAGAATTTATACGATGCGAGGAAACGATGAAATGAACCTAACTAGGGAAAAATCATACAATTTTATTGTGTTTTTAGTTGCGAAATTTACTAACTACATGTAATCTGCATCTATGTGTGCTATTACGAGAATGAAACAGCTCACATAATCTTCCATTCCATGTAACTCTTTAGTAAGTAAACATAGAAGCCCCTAAAGACCAATGCATTGTCTTGATGAAGGTGGGAATCACAGTTTAGGTGAAATGTTATATTCAAGAGTAGTAAGAAGAGTTACATTTTACATGTAGGGGAGTTCATTTTTAAGTTACAGGTACATTAAATCTCATTATTTATGAATTTTTTAATACTATTAATCACGTGATTGAGTTGTTTATTTCATTATACAATCAATATCCATCATATAAGTTGAATTCAAAAAGAAGTATACAACTCAGTTAGATAAATTAATGTCATTTATTCATGAATAAATTCATTGTTTCCCACACAATCCATGGGATGTAACTCATAACTACTGAAGTACGAAGTACATGTGCATAAGGTTAAAAGTAAAAGAGTATATAAGAAACCCATCATTGCCTTGTTTTTTTTTAGTCTTATTTAGTCTTGCTCAACTCCATTTTCCATCTTTTTCATCTAGTAGATTTAGTGTACATGAAAAATGGAAGGAAAAACATTAGTCAAGAGATCAGGGTTTAATTTGTACTCACGTACTCTTCAACTTCATGAAAATGGATTTCCTAAGTATCAGAGGCATAAGGTACATCATGTAACATATTCATAATTAAGAAGGCATTATCATGTAGAAGCTCAAAATTCATAAAATCGTGATAGATGGAGAAGAAAGAAAAGAAAAATATCATGGAACATAAGAGACCAAAAATCTTGATTATTTTCTAACTATTTTCTTAAGTGTGTAGGTACATGTTCCTTCAGAAGAGATCAATGCATGTTTAAAAATTTTGTACTATCAAGTACAAATCACACCCAATGACCAAATAAAATTCAAAGACTACAAAAGAAGACTCACTCATGTATTCAAATGTTCGATGAGAAGAATAAAAAAGATAAATATATTACAACTCTTATTTCCATATGTATATTTCAATTGCAAATGCCAAAGTACAGACTTAAAGTACATCTTTAAGTTCATAAGATCAGAGCTACATATTTATAATGATCTTGAGAGAAACATTATCAAAAGGAAAGATACTTCATTATAGTTTGGAATTCATTAATGCATAGAAAAGTTCCAAGAAGGATGCAGGATCCAAAAATAACAAGTCATATATTGAAGTTATTGTATGCTAAATAATGATTACAATTTCCATCAAGACTACAAAATTCAACTTCTAACTTCACGAAAAGTTTTAAAGGTTTGAAGGAAATCAATTACCCATCACGGGAATAATGCTTTCATCTTGCAAAGTAGTAAGATAAGGAACAACTTGAAGATTTCAAGTACAGAGTTCAAATGAAGGTTCATTTCTATAGAACAACTTTGATGCATCATCTAGTAATTTTTAGATTAAAAGACAACTATGATCAAAATAAATAAATGATCTTTCATTACAAGTCATTCAGGCTCAAATCAGACTCTCTTGAAGAATCCATTTCTCATGAAAATTATATTTTCACACAAATACTGATTTTGCAAAATTCATCATGAACTTCAAGATTGTAGAGTTCATCCATCAAAGTGAAAACTCAAACATGCTCATATGAACAACATTCTAGAAAAAGTAGTCATTAGTGATACGGATACAAAATCCAGAAGCTATGAAGTATAAATGGCTAGCCCTCAACTTTCAATGAACCAACTTAGCCATAAAAAAGTTTTCCATAAAAGAACTCCTGAAATAAATTTCGGGAAAGGAATATTTTCTATTAAGACAGATTTCATATCTTTTATTCACACAAAACCTCAATCAATTTTAAAAGAGGAGTTCAAGTATAAATTATTGTGCAATAGATGAAGCTATACGAGTTCAAGTGATGGCATATAAATTACATATTTACAAGTTCTCATGTAAGCATGGATTTTTAAATCACAATTACCTTATTTTTACAAATTCGTAAGCATATTGCAAGATAAAATGAAGTTGAGTACTTTTTTTCTAGAACATATTCTTTGGAAATCAAAGCGGTAGTAGAGTTTCTAATAAAAATTTCAAATCTCACACTAAATGAACCAGATTTAACACTTTAAACTATGAACCCAAGAGAAGTAAGACAAAGTTACAAGTGCACACTTTTAGCATGCTTGAGAATGGACAAAAAAAGCTACAACCCTAATAGAAGTTTCATTTTTCAAAAGAAAAGAAAAAAGCTGTATAGGGAATATAAATTTTGTAGAAGCATAACTTAATGCGTACATATAGGAAAAGTGGAAACTACAACATTTCTCGGACTATTTGTTACAAGCATCTGGAAAGGATACAAAAATACTTTTCGGTCCTTTTCCTCCCAAGAAGAATATCTAGAAAATAAAGATATCTCGAAGACCCAAATAATTTTCCTCATGAAACAACTCAAAACCAAGTAAAGGGGTTAAAATTTACAAATTGAGTTCTTGAAAGTATGAGCAAGTCTAGTTGTCATTCATATATCTTTCATTCACAAATTGCAACCATGGTTTTGAATGCTCTAGGACTCACTAAGATTGCAAAAGATCGTAGCAAAGAAAATATAGATGAGACCAAGGCTTGGAGAATGGCGTCCATGCCGGGAAAATCACAAACTTAGCCATTCATTACAGCATTGTAGGAGATAAATAGAGCTTATTAAAATAGTAAAGATGAAAATGAGCATTAAGAAAATTACAAAGAAATGAACCATGGATAAGATCGAATGGCGGCTCAAGTTTTTTTGAATGACTACGAATTTTAACAAAGTTTGGAAAATGAGAGCTTTGTCTATAATAATGGTGGCCATTTAGAGAGATCAAGGAACCATAGATTTTAAGGTGTCATTGAAATCATAGGTAATGCGAGAAATAGAAGGGTTTCTCCCATCGGAAGAATCAATAATGGAACAACAAAGATAAATGAAGAAAGAATTTTTCACTGAGAAAATGCTTACAGAAATCCAACAGAGCTTGAAAGTTACAAAAAATGGTGAACCTCATTTTCAAATCTATAGCTTACACAAACATGCAAAGAAAAATAAAGATAACAAATCCAGTTCAAAATGAACCAAGTAAGGACTCTAAGAAAATACAAAACTCTAGCTTCTTCAATGGATATGACCCATGAAAATGACAAGCACAAATTTAGAGTTCAATAGATATAGCCCGATAATGATAGCTCAAAAAGTCACACACAACCCGAGTTAACAAAAAAATAATGAGCTTGATCCGAGAAAAAATTGAAGGAAAGATAAGTATAAAGATATTTAACAACAAAGAAAATGAACTGGTCCTACTCTACACAGATCTTTCTAGGTAAACACTAACGAGTAACAAAATCACATAGCATAAGAAAATACACAATAATTTTTTTAAAACACCCACTAGGGTTTCATATTTTAGATTTCCAAATGTACGGAGAGTTCAAGTGGATAAGTGAAAACAAAGAGGTACCTTTGCAAGTAGAGCCAAATATAGAAAATTATGGCACAAATCAATAATAATGTTCAAGGAAACAACTTGAATACACATGATTTTTAAATAACCACTTAGAGTAAATAAAAATTACAAATAGAAGCGCGTAGGGATTTGGAAACAAAAACAAGACAACCCAGATTTTGGAAGGATTTTGAAAAGGAGCCAAACTTACCAATTGAAGAATGAAATTTTTGAAACTTGTCAAAGGTTCAAAGAATAAATGAGTACTGCAAAGCCCCTTTTGCTCTCGGGAAGTTCCACATAAGCGAAAATCATGATCTCACAAAATTTTCCAAGCATTTCAGTATAGAATCGAAGGAAAGAAAGGAAAGAAGATTTACAGATACAAAAGTGATGCAAAAAGACTTTCCTTTTGGAATATGATCATGGTAAGTTGAACCCCACAACAAAGTATGAATTCAAATAACAAATCCAAGCTCAAATGTGATAGAACAAGCCCACGAGTTCATGTAGAGCCTTAATAATGGCAGAAAATGCAAAATCTTCCTTTTCAGAGTATCACAAAATTCAAATGAAGGATAAGAAAGCTCAAAATCATAAAAAATGGTAGCCTGGCAAACATTTTCCAGGGATTTGATAAGCATTAAGCCTCCATAAGGAGAAATTACCAAATGATAGGTCAAATTTCCTTTTTCTACCTTAAGCCGGGGTTAGGTGAATCTAATTCACCGTAGAACAAAAGGAAAATGATCAATGCTCTAGATAAAAAAGAATAAGATTAAAGAACACACAATGAAAACCACACAACCAACTACGCTAACCTAAATTTAAGATGATCAATGGCCAAGATCCCGATGGTACCAAATCAAAATGTTAGCATCATACACCAAAATCAACCACCTTGCTTACCATGGTTCAAAAATCAATGATGCAAATCAAATGGTACAAGATCAATGTTTCAGAGTACAAACCACAGAGTTACACCAAACTTAACCTCAATCAGCTTGAGCTACAAAGTTAATATCGATGGCTATATATCAAAAGGATGAGGATTAATGATCATCATAAAAACTCATAAGTTAACCACCATGTCATCACAATTTCTAGTAAATCGTCATTTGTGGATCGTGAGGTATAGATCAAATGGTGGATATCAAAACCACCAACTCAACAAAAGTTTCCAAGTACTTACATGTCAAATGAAGTAAAACTATACTGGGTTAAATTAATCAACACCACCAACATAATCATTGAATGGGTCATATCATCATGGGAGGGGGCATCCCTGATTAATCAAACAATTTACATTTCAATGTTATCAAAGTCCAAATTATATAATTTCGACCAATTCACAAAGGGATCCTGAAAAGTATATGCTGATGATAAATCAAAAGGGGTCAAAGTGTATATTATCGATGCCAAAAACTAAGGTTTTAAACATTAATATTTGAAGAATGCGGTCAAAAATATGGTTTATGCCGCATGTTGATACAAAAGTAAACCGAACCTTTTAAAAATTAAAATATCATGTGCCAATAATTAAAGAGGAGACCACCATGTTAATGCCAAGTGTTGACCCTGAATAATCATAAATATTATGTATTATGAGCTAGGGTGCATAATCAAAGATAGCCAAAAGACAAAATTGTCTTTACATGCATAGGTAGCAAGTGTAGCTAGAAGACAAAAGACAAGTGTCACATCAATAAGAGAAGGAAAATTGATTTATTTAAATCATGCAGAAGAAGACAGTGAAGCTAAAAGACAAATTCACCCTTTACATGCACTTGATAGAGGTGGCTTGCACATGAATCAAGGATAAAATTAACAATTATTATTCACCAAAGAATACCTTAATTCTTCCAAGGTGACCATACTATTCATCCAGCAGTCAAACTCATTTGACTTTAATTATTCTTGGAGCAATTAATACTATTTTTGCATTGTAACAAGCTTAGATGTTTATTTTTAGTCCCTTTATTATTAAAATCAATTTAAGGGCTATTAATATCATGTAAGCACTAGTTACACTTAGTCTATTCTTCCGGGGTTGGATGAATAATGTTTCTATATATTTTGTGCATTGGCAAGGCACAATGGAGGACTTTTTGGACATATGAGTGTTCAAGAATATTTCTGCTAGTTTTTCCTTGAATGAGAACTATTTTATCCTTTCCAAATATTTTCATTATTGTGTATCTTTCCATTAATTCTTTTGAATTTTAATTTCTTGATTAATCATCTTACCTTGCTGCAAATCGGGCATTTTCGCATAGTCTTAGTGTGCAAGTTTAGCTTGTTATGTTGTTTTGATTCATCCCTCAATCCATAAGTGTTTTGCCTCAATATTATGTTTAAATCCATTGTTTCGTGCATCTAAAATTCATTCTCAATTTTATTCGTGTATATAAATAGTCAAATTCCTAAATAATTTTGGTGTATCACCCATTTCAATTTCACTTACGGTGTTCTTTTTACCCTCAAAATCCTAAAAATAGTTTATGATACATCAATAAGAAGCTGTCGTTGATACGAGAGATTCACCATCACAATAGGTATACCCACAAACCTAAGGTGTTTCTATTGTATCTACCGAAGTGATTGATCAAGAAAGTTTATAACCCTTGTTGTCATCTCTCAACTAGGGTGCACTTTCGAAAGATAATAGTTTGTACTCGCATATGAATTTTATTTTTACCCTTTATCATGAATAAATAAAGGAGTAAAAAATTATCATGCATTTTACAATGAGGGAAAAATAGCCTTTTCCAAAATTACAATTTAGTCAAAGTGTAATTGACTACTATAATTCTAAAATAATACATAACTTGGGTCAATAATTTTAGCTAAAAATCACTCTTGCTTGGTCTCTGCAAGCCTTCTCCAATGTGAAAGAAATTATTTTCCTTATCCTATAGGTGATTATTTAAATATCCGATCGACACTTGAAAATTCACCCACTTTCTATGGCAAATTTGTCTTCTTCTCATTTCTTTCCTCTAGTGATAACATGGAAACACATACTGATGTGTAAGAAAAATAATCCCCTTTGAAATTTAATATTTAGTAAAAATATCACCCGATTGAGGGGACCACCTCACGAGTATGTGTGCAAGAAAATAATATCCCTTTTGTGAAAAATAAGGTAATTAGTGCTCCATTATCATCATGCATGCATCTCATGTTGACCTTCTACACATGCATTATCTAGTTTCTTTCTAACTTACTTGGAAAATTCATACTTGATGGGGATTCTTTTGAATTTG
Organism: Taxus wallichiana var. yunnanensis; assembly: GCA_018340775.1. Taxonomy (NCBI): domain Eukaryota; kingdom Viridiplantae; phylum Streptophyta; class Pinopsida; order Cupressales; family Taxaceae; genus Taxus; species Taxus wallichiana. The sequence goes on along the minus strand of CM031236.1, from coordinate 111,013,292 downwards.
GTATTGGCATGTAATAATCTTGCTTCTTATTTTAAATAATAATCATAAAATGATTATTACAACACATCATACCACCTTTACTAGGCATAAATACTGCTCATGGCCATTGGATTTGTTTATATGATAACCAATTCTTGGTCTAAAGGCATGTATGTATCCCGACCCCTTTTCATTGCAAATATCATTATCCACCTTAATTGGAATGTAGCACCACCTTTGATTAGAAAGGTCATGGGACCTTGGCATATATGTGAAAACCAACCATGATTATTTGGTCACAAGACCCATGGACATTAGCTGACATATTATGATTTATAATCAACCACCTTTGATTTTGTTGGTATATACTATGATCGGGGCCATCAAATATTAATCATTTGATATTTGGCATATTCTCTATTTTTTTGTCCCCCTTTGATTGTTATGTAGCAATAATATTATCTAACGACCTTTTGCAAGGTCAATGCAATGACAAATTTAATGGAACCTTGTCCCCCTCTAACAATGATCTGACCCATCCTGTGTTGGTGGCATTTAACTCAAGCTTTGACTGTGGTGAATTTGTGGTTTGCATTGGAAAATTGATTTTGATTACCACCATTGATCTCATATGCCTCGATCGCTATCGTCAGATCTAAATACGAGAGGGTGAGTTAGGTTGGGTAAAACATGGAACCCTAGTAATTTTTTCCATTGTTTCGATCTGTCTCTTAAGTTAGGAATACTCTTCCAAAATTTCAATCGGTGGACATGTTATCCAAACTTCACCCCCAAAGGTAATTTTGATAAGTTGCACAATTTATTCAGGCTTGAGTGAGTAGAATTGGTTCGAGGACCAAAAATTAGGTTTTAGGGTCCCTGTGGCTCTTCTCTAACTTCCCCATCCAAGGAAAAAATTAAAAGAGTTAGAAAATTTTGAAAAAATCCAAAAAAATGGGTTCTTTTAGTGTATTGTGGAAAATACGAAGTTTTTTTCCCATGCATCTCAAGGAAAGTTGGGACCTACAAAGCTGAAATGGTTGAATCGGTGTATTACGGGTTTTCGAAAAAAAAGTTCCCAAGTCACATAGGTACATGCGGAATACCCATTCCCCGCATCTCTGAAATGATAAGGATGAATAAAAATGTGGCAAGTGTGGAGAAATGTGTCTGGGATATTCAAGCTCAAAATTGTCAATATCTCCACATAACAAAGGAATCAGTTAAGGTGGATACATTTGTCCCAGGTGGTCACGGGATAGTTGAGATGTTGGGACGTGTGGCACCCACAAAGCCAAAATAACCCCACAAAAATCCAAGAAAAGTGGGATGCGGGTGGAGTGGAGATCAACCGACATGATGGCCTAGTCAACGATGAGAGATTTAGGACAAGGAAGCCCAAATTAGGCGGTGCGAGAAAGGGAGGCGAGCACACTCCAAGTGTCGCAAGGACATGAGTTCCCCACAAAGCCAAAATGTCCATAGTAAAGAGACTTTTGGGTGGCGTGGATAAATTTTTCTTGCACATATGGGACACATGAACCTGTAATCACTAAAATGCCAACAATATAGAGGAAAAGTCAATGCCCGACTCATGAACTTCAAACGACCATAACTTTTGACCCAAAGCTCGATTTTCTTAACAATTGACATTTTCAGAATTGACACGACGTCCTCTATACCATAGAAGTTGGATTTATTAATTTTAAAGAGGGTAAATTTATGAAAATGAAATAAACATCTTCAGATCCTATTAATTAATTGCTCATTCCGTTAAATGATATAAATCCCCGCAAACCCAAAACAACTGCCTACACTCAGAATGTCATATCTTTTGCAATTCTCAACAAAAATACACAAAATTGGTACCATTGGAATCATGGATCCTATACCTATGCAAAAATAAAAAATTCATAAGTTGACAAAGAATAAATGGTTAGAAAACATGTCCAAGTTCAGAACAATGTTTTATTTGGTAGTTGGGATAAATTCAATGAAGCATGGGTAGACATTTCTCACTATTACAAGTAATGGGAAAGTATGGGGGCCTTTTGCAAGTAACATACCATCATTTCAATCCATTTATGAAATTTTACAAGTGGTGGGAAGATATATTTTGGGATTTTCATTTCCCTCTCTCTCTCTCCTCTTAGAATTATGTAAATTAGAGTGTTGGACTCATTTTAAAGGAAATAGTTTTGAGTAGAAAAACTATGTCAAATTGGTTTTGTAAAGCCAATATGTTATAGGCCCTTGTAGTGGACTCCTTGCATGGTGATGCAAGCCCTTTTTGTAATAGATTGAACATGCATATCAATGAATCAATAGATACAAGTTTTTCGATGTGTCTTCCCTTGTTGTGTTTGTTTTCATTCCTCTTGCCCCTTCAATCTCATTATACATATATATATACATATATATATACATATATATATATATATATATATATTGTATCTATTTATACTCTTGTAGGGATTCATTATCATTGTGAATGTATGGAATATTGATGTGAATGCATTTGCTATATTATGGAGATCTATTATCACCCTTCTAGAATGCAATTTTATTTTATTTTTCACACATTGGAAAGCTCTTCTCATTCCCTCCTTTTCTAGTGTATCACCACTTTAGTGTAGGATTTTTTTCACACACACTCTCTCCCTGGTCCCTTGGAAATTTAGATTAGGACAAGATATTTTTACCTACATTAGAGTAGATTGTGGCAATTAGTTTAGGAGTAAGAACCAAATTTCTCTTGATGTCTATGTTAAGTAGCAAGTCCCACAACTTGGAGATAGTACCCATGTTATCTAGTCACATCATGAGCTCAAGAACACACAATTGTTTAAAGCTAAGGGTGACATTATTTGGTGATAATAGGACATAGATGTGTTTTTGAGATCTTTTTATTTTTTCTTGTAGTCCTATTTTTTTAGAGGCCGCCATTTATTAGGTTTTGTAAGCTCTGTGGCTTTATTCCACTATTTTTGTCATTGTGATTCGAGCTAATGGTTAGCTTCCATTCTACATTCTCTGAAGATTTTATGGGTTATCATTATCATGTGAACCAAGCTCTGTTTCAACTGGTAAGTTTTTCTTTTCTACATAAATATCTTGTTTGAGCTCTAAAAGGAAATTATTTTGAGTTGGGTTCTCATTTTTGTTTCTTTTTATATTGCATTCGATCTTGATTTGGAGTTTTCTTGGGTTCACTTGTTTGAACGCATTGGGAGTTTTGTTTCATTATATCGGTGGCCACCATTGAAGGTACTTTAAAACTAAGCTGTTCTATTTTTCCCTTGTCTCGAAGATAAAATGAGGGGTTTGACTAAAAAATTGAGTCACCATGTATCTCTTCTCGAGATCTATATTTATTTACAAACTTGGGTGAAGGCGTTTTTACTTTAAAGAGTTATTAATTTCACGATTTGCATTTGGGTCCGCTATTGGAGTATGAGAATGTACTTTTTCCCTATTTCTTGCACATTTCCTAAGTCGGACTTTCCATTTTGACATGGTTGTTTTGTATTCACAAATGGGTCTGAAACTTATGCTTTCAAGCTTTATGTGCACATCTTGGAGTTTTGTTTTTCTTCAATGGGTGGTTCTATTTCTAGGTCAGTTCTTGACCTCTATGGCTACCTAGAAATTTGCGTATTGTATGGTTCTTCGTGATTTTTAAAAATAATTAAACTATATGCAGTGTAAGCTCTCAAAGAAAAATTACCAATTGAATTAATTTTGAGTCATTATTTACAGCCTTCTATCCTCTCAAAAACTCCAATAAAAAATTATTCCATAATTGATATCATTTTGTTGCATTTGGAGACTTTTACTTGGACTAACATTCTTGATCAATTATTTCTTGAAGAATGTATCTTTAAATTTCTCTTCATTACAAGTTGCAAATAACACTTTGTTTTACTCTCTCTTGTGTAAGATTTGCAATACCTGGATAGATACATACAAGTATGAACAAATGTGAAATTGGTTTACTTTGATCATCTTGTTTTTACTTGGATTTTCAATGAAATAACTTGAAATTTCCTGATTCTTAATTTAGGATGTTGACTATGTTGTGTTGACTTTATTGAAAGTTATTCATGATTAAGGAATCAATGATAAAATATATTCATTACCCTTACTTTTCTTTTCCATTTAATTTACTATGAACCTTTGAGGCTCCCAAAGATTTGTAGCATTCATAGTTGTAATAATTGAAGTTGATAGTTACATTTTGAAAGATATGCTTCATACCTGGAAAATGTTGGATTTCAATTTCTTTACTATGATCTATTTTTATCTCCTTTAGATAGATTTAATGAACTTGATCTTTTGTAACCTCCTATGACTAAAAACTCATAGTTGCATCTGAGTTGTCAGCATTACTTGAACTAAAAATTCCTTGCTCATTTTGTTGGCTATAATGAGTTTTCATTATTATCTCATAAGCCTTTCTTGCATCCTATACTATTTTTTCTTCAAAAGAAATATGATATTTAATCATTGCATACTTTGAATTCATACTTAAACAATTTGAATTCCTTTTATTGAATATGAACTCATGAGTTGAGTGTCTTTGATATCTCGACTTATTTCATTGATAGAATCACGATTTTTATATATACCTTATTTGCATTTGATTCCTTCCACATGGTTGTAAACCTTTGATACTCTTGAATTTTGAAGATTTGTGATCAATACTTTTCTCTATGGTAAATGATCATTTGTGATCTCTGCAACTATACATGTCTTATTTTGCATTCATTAGAAGAGATGTAGTCTCTGAGTTAAGATGGATGCATTCTTGATTACTTTTATAGCATTGATGCTAGACTTGTACTCTTTTAATCGATCATTGTGAAAGAAATCAATAAATTTTCATCCGTTGTAAATTGTACTGGATACTTAATCAAACACTTATAAAATTAATATGATTTGGCCTCTCTTGTATTTTGATAGTAATTTCCTTGTCTTTCTTTGTTATATATCATGATTTTTATGAATGCCATGAGCTTTTGCAAGATATTAAATTCTCAATTCTGCATTTGTTACTTTGATGTACCTTATGCTTGTTTTAAAATGATCCATTTTCCTGAAACTAGATAGCACATGAGTAAAAATTAAACCTTGAGCTCAATAATTGATGTTTTTCCCATTTTATTTACTCGGTATCATTATTCAATGAAATATGTAGAATATAAAGATGGAGTCGAAACTGGAGCAATGAAGACTAAGAGAAAACTCAAAGGAAATGATGGGTTTCTTCTATACTCTTTTGCTTTTAGTTTCATGTACATGTATCTTTTATTCAAAAATCATAAGTTACATCCCACGGATTATGTGGGAAACATTGAATTTCCTCATGAATAAATGATATTATTTCTAAAAGCAAGTTGTGTACTTCATTTTTCTTTCATCTCTTATGATATGAAATTATTGTGCAATGAAATAAACAACTCAATAACCTCCATAATAAAACTTTGTTATAGAAAATGGCCAAATTGAATATAAGCGTAACTTATTAATGAACATGTGCAACATGTAATCAACAACTATGTTTTCTATTATGGATGTAAAATCTAACATATCCAAAGTGATTCACACCTTCATCAAGCAAATGCATTGGTCCTTTGAGTATTTTGTGATTCCTTGTTGAAGATGAATGAGGAATGGCAACATATGTGAGGTATTACATTCTTTAACAAAACACATATCTGTAGATTACATGTTGTTAATCAATTTGTGACTAAAAACACAAAAAAAGCGTATTCACACCCCTAGTTAGGTTCATCCATCTCTTCCTTCCATCTAAAACGAAGTTTCAACTGTGCAATTTTACATGAGTGTAAAAATTTTCAACACTTCTTGTGATCTTGTGGGGAAAGTTTGATGCTAGCTTATACGACTAATTCCTTTCTTTAGTCCATTGGGTGTGGAATTAAAAGTGATGGAATAAATCTTTACTCCATCTTCTATTTTGTGAAAAACCCACCTTTCGAAAAAAATGAACTAAAGCTGGTAAAGGATCTAGTAAACCAAATCATGTGCATAAATGCACTTATTGAAATTAAAAGTTGCAATGTGCATGAACTACACTTATTGAAAGGGAAATCCTAATCTACCCTACTCTAACCACCTGAAATTTTAAGCTAAGTAAAACCTAAAACACGAAATGAAAAGTAGCTTCCCTTTCTCAAAAAAAGAGGACATAAACTCAGCTTGTAAAATAGGTAACATGAAAAAGAGGGATAGAGGACATGTAACTTTAATTTTTTTGGAATATCAGTCCAATAACTGAGAAACACTTCTATCTCATCTTCCACCTGCTCTGGAGTTATTTGGGGCTTCTTCTTTGAGAATATGAAACTTGCATTTGTGCTCCAATACAAACATGAATTATGATAGTGTTATGAGTGGTGAGACTTAGCCAAGAACTTAATTGGACATGGCCTCCTAACCATTGGTAAATTGATTATTTTGATCTGATATGTTCCTTTTCTCTCCACCATCTCATTGATTTTCTTTTCACCACTAAGTACATCCGAGGCTGATCGAATTTTTTTTTCTTTTTTGCAAGCCTCTTGTACTATTTCATTTCCATCCCTGGACACATTTTGAAGTTGATTTGAACATGTTTCATATTTTAAAATTTATTTTTCCAAAATTATCATAAATAATTTTTCACTTTCTCATTCTAATTCAACACAAAAACTGCAAGATAAAATTCATCATGTTTTTTTACATAAGATCTGATCTAGACAACATGTTGTTCTGACATATTCTTCTCTAAAAATTATTCTTCCAGAAGAGGAAAGAAAGGATCTGCATCAAAGGAAGTTTCGATCTTTTTAAGTGCAATAAAGACCTTACCAATAAAAGGCTTTGTATAATGGAAGACGAATGATGAGACTATAAAACCAATGAGTTCTAAAGGTTGTTATTCACCAATGTAATTTTCTAACTCTTACAAGAAATAAGCCTCTTCAAAATCAACCTCTTGAAGCTATTGTTTCTCATCTATTATGACTGATTTTATCTCTTCATCATTTAGAATAAGGTATTTCAAGATGAAAACATGTTGTTCCGCACAAAATCTATTGATTTATTATCAAATTTGACACGAAAATACTCTTTATTTGAAGTTGATTTTTCCCCTTCGGATGAGACTAAAAGCCTTGATGAATCATTGACCAATGTGAGAATGGTGCCTCTATGCACATTGCACTCAAAAAATATTGATAGGGCTATCTAATATAGGTTGTTTAGCATGCAATATTAGCATGACTTGCACTTTCAAGTACTTCCATTATCTCGCTCCATTTCATGAATTTTTCCTTCAACCTCTTCATCCTGTGAAAAATCTGCATAACCTTGGTTTTGGATAGAATAACCTCTGTCATATTGATAATCATATTGATGTGCATGGTTTGGGTTATGGATATACAATTTGACAGGGTCATAATGTTGATTTCAATGGGAATATTGCTGATAAGACTGTGGATATGTTAGATACAACTCTTGGATAGAAGCATTCTACTGAGAAATTTATGTCATGATTGGATGACCTCAAAATTAATGTGAAAATAGAAAAGCTGGTCTATTGGTCATGAAAATAAGCTGAAAACAACAAAATAACATATCTGTATTTTCTTGAAAAATACCTTAAAAAGTTTCAATTGAAGAATTTGATGATGAAAAGTATTGTACTAGTCTGAAATCAGATTTTCAGAGTCACCAAAGGAATTCTACTTTAAATTTTCAATCTTCAGAATGCATCAATACATGTTCTCGTCCCATTGGGCATGCCAAAAACTATTATCTCTCATAAGTGCACCATGGTTGAGAGATAACAACAATGGTTCTAATATTTCTTCGTAACACCCTGAACTGTTGTTACTTTCTCCTAAGCATACAAGTGTTGATATGTGATTTCTTGTAAAAGGATATGTTCCTCGATTTAGAAATCATGCTTGATATGTACTGTAATTTCTTTGCAGATTGCAGATCTTGACTGAGTCAGAATATGATTAGACTCTTTTATTTATTTCATTTTGTATCTGAGTTTAATCTGATCTCGGAATGAATTATAGAGTTATCCATCTATAAGATCTAGTCTTGGATCAGTGGAATTGATCCAAGTAATGCTTTAAGTTTGTTCATGATGAATTAAAATCACAGACCTTGAACAGGTTGCAAGGTCTAGAAGCATTTAATAAGCTAGTCAGGAGTATGACTCAGGCTGATCAAGTGAAATGAATTGGTTCCCGATATGGAAGTATATCTGGAAGGTCTCGATCGTGGACCAGGTAATAATTCGTTTACATACGATTCTGCAGCCTAAGGCAGGACAGGAGCTAACCCTGTTCAAGAAGGTATGATGTAGGTCTTTTTCTGAGTGTACAGAATGTAGACCTAACTGGAATTATTAAATGATTAGTAACCTAAGACTAAACCTAACCTAGGGGTTAGATTAGTGTTAATCTAACCTAGACCTAGGCTATGTGTTAATGTCCTAAGTTAGTATCTATGTGTAATATGGTTAGAATAAGTATTATCCTAAATTCTAACCTAAGATACTAACCTAACTATGAGCAAGAATGTAAAGGGGCCTATGGAGGGGTGCGAACCATGGGCGGCGTTTTCTATGTTATTAAATGCATGGGATAAGGATGAAGGACAGGTCTTGGTGGAGGTTTTGGGAACGGCTAACTTGTGCCGACGTGGCAGGTCGCCAAAACTAAAAATGAACTTGAGATTTCATTTGACTGTCGCCAATTTTGGCGGTCGGTGGAAGTGGAGTTTGAGCGGGAAAGTTGGTGTAATTGCATTCAATGTGCTCGGTAGTCGAGCTCGGAACTCGCGAGAAGGCATGCAAACAGGAAGTTTGTTGGTTTGTTTGGCTTGTCGCGAATTTCGGTTTTCCTTCTGCCTGTTCACTGGTTCTTCGCACCAGTCTTCTTGGAGTTGCATGGCGAGTATGAGGGTATCTAGCTCTCTTCTCTGGCAAGGAGAATATATATGCCATGGAGAAAGCAAAATTTTGTTGGTCGCTCTAACTTGGAAAAGGAAAAGGAAGTCTGAGCTCTTCCAGTGGTCTGCTTCGGAAATTTGAGCAAAAATCCAGGCATGTTAGGCCCTAACCTTTAAAAATCTTGCTGTCTTTCAAGTGATTTCATTAGAACAACTCTGTTCAAATGATTTATGGAATTTGATGATTTTTCTATGGATGTCATTGTGTGTTTTTGGCACTGTATCTCTTCTGGTTCGAATTTTCTTTTATCCTTTGATGGGTGTTTATTAAATTCGAACTGTGGCATTATTTCCTTGTGTTTGCATTCTGGCTTAATTATGCGAAACATGTGAAATGTATGAATGCTCGGCCTGTTCGGCGTGAGCCCATGAATCGTTCCTGTGATGGGTATAGGCCATTGTTATGTCTGTCGATTTTTGGTCGTCGATTCTTGTTTTGGAAACAGTCGGAAGAAATATTGATGGAACTGTTTGATTGTTCAGTGTTATGAAATCTTTGTAAGCTCTGTCGTGGGTTTTGATGATGGTAGTTATTGATACTGTTGGGTTTCGTTTTGTCTTGAAGGTTGTTTGAGAATAAACATCTTTCGGTGTGACAGTATCTTATTGCAACTCTTTTGGAATTGTTTTCCTTTTTCATTGGGGTAACGAGATTTAACCGTTACAGTATGCATTATGGATGTATGTATATTATGTATTGGAACGACTCTGAAGAGTTTAGTGAATGATTTGTATAAATGGATCACTGAGGAAGCTATACATATTTATATTTGCATGTTGGATATGTGTATTATATTAGAACGACTGTGGAGTCCTCTGAACAAATCGTATACTATGATCCACTGCTGAGGATATAGATACCTCCTTGAGTTTTGTTAACTTGAATTCCGTTGGAATCTTGTAGAAGCAGGTCATACGACCTCTGTTATTTGTAATGGAATTTAGTACTGACTTCCTGGGTATGCATTTATGTTTCTTATGTGTAAGCTTGTTCGGGAATTTTGACGAGGCTCGGTTGAATCCCTTGTTATGAAAATCGGTATTTGAATTGCTTACACTTGGTTTTTGTCGAATGCTTACCTTAAATGGCATAGATTGATTCTTTAACTATTTTTATCTTATCTTTATTTGTTGGGTTCCGTGGTTATGGATAATAACCCGTTAACAGTATGCAATGTAAATATAGATTCATATTCGTTTTAATCTGAATGACTCTGTGGAGTCGATTGAATGATTTATATGTTTGAATCACTGTTCATGGTTGAATATAGATGAATATTGGAAATTGTTGTTCCAGCGACTTAAGGGAATAATATGTATTTTGATCTCTGTTATTTCGTAAGAATACCATCGTGTCGCAAAGATTTTGTGGTACAGATTCTTTTGGTATATTTTTACGTCTTCAGTCTGTGCAAATTTGTGTAAAAGATTGGCAAGGGTTCAGTCGGATTCCTTGTTTTGAAATCAGTAATTAAATTTGCTTGCCTGATTTTTATTATGCTCCGTTGATGAGCTCAGATGGAATCGTATGCAATTATTTGTCTTGTTACTACTGTTTGGAATCATTTGAATTCTTGGAAGGTAACCTGTATTTCTGTCTCTTATTGAACCTGATATTTGGACACTGTCGTTTGTCATTGTTTGAGTTCCTTGAGTATGGATAATTATCTCGTGTTGGCTCTGTTGAAATGAGTCGCGAATACCATACTTTAGACTTGCATGCGCCAAGGTGAGAATAGATTTGCTATATTCTTTTCCGTTTACTCCTGTCTGATTGAGACTGAGCATGTTCGGAAATTTTGTGTGATTGTCTTGGCTTAGTCTTAGGGAAACATCCAATAGCCTAATGCAATGTAGTCTATTGTTGACCGCAATACTAGAGGTTCTTTGATTTCGAACTTGGGTCGAAAAGCCTTGTTGTGTTCGATTTTTATTATGACAGTGATTCTTCTTGTGGTTTGACGGACTTGTTCGTACACATACTGGATGAATGCATTTCATATGTGTGTAGATGTACAAATAGTGAACTTGTGTGAAGGGAAGTATGAATGATTTGGTTCTTTCTCTTCTATTATTCTAATACTTGTTGGTATCTGTCTAACAGTTGGAATTGTTCTTGTATCTTATTGGTGGAATCATGATTTGCTATGATATTTCCTTTTTGGATGAATGGAACGATCTGTCCAATGTTGCTGATATTGGCTTCAATTGGTTGTTTTGGATACTTTCGTTCTTGATTCTTAATATTTGATGAAATATTTGAGAAGTGTTTAGGACTATTCTGTAACGTTGATAGAGTTACACGTTTGTAGTCAATTTTGTATTATAAAGGCATATTTTGAATATGTTTACTTGTTTGGATAATTGATCTCATTTAAACAGGGTGTTTAATGAAAACAATTGACGGATTGCAATTGTTTTAAAAGTTAGTGCTTATCATGCTCAGTTCATCGAACTGACTCATGTTGACTATTTTTGCAGATGGTTGCCGTAAGTGGTAAAAGCAATGCAGATCTGACAGGATGATCAGATTATTTAATTGTTTTATATTGAATTACAGCTTGATTTTATAAATGTACTATATGTGGAAAGATGTTTCTTTTCGTTAAGCATTGTATCAAGTATGTTGTTTGCATAAAATGTAATTGTATAGTTCGGAAGGAATGGAAATAAGTATTTGATACTTGTGTTGTATTCTTATTTTGATAGTTGACCTTCTTCGGTTTATATACCAGAGTGGCAATGTTATCTTTGTGTAATTTGGATGCTTTTGTGATTGACAATGAAAGCTTACAAGAAAATGTGATTGAATTCATATGAGTGTTTAGCAGATCTAATTGTTCTAGTGAAAGCAATATTGAATTTAAACAATTGTCTTTCTAAAAGATAGGTTAAAAATGAACCTAAGCAGAACGCTAAACAAGCCGAATTAAATTACTAATCCCTAGTCCTGAGTATGACAGGACAATATTAATTTGGATTCTTAATCATTTATATCTTTATACTAATAAGTATGATATAAATTCAGTTAGGAGAACTGATGTAAATCTAATGGGGTTCAGATGGCAATCTCAAGTAAAGGCTATGAGATATTGTCCAATTCTGTTGTTTTAGAATCATGTATATTCTAATGACTCCTTGATGAGATCTTGACCTTAATAACTCCACCATGTAATGGGTTTTATAGAGGAAGGTCGTCTTAAGACGAAGAATCCAGGGATCGGGAAAGGCTAACCTTAGGGAAAAGTCTTTAAAGTAATTTAAACTCAAGTGCGTAACGCATGTGATTAAGTAGATCTTTTCGAGGCGGATTTAAAGGTTGACGACACAAGTCAACTGCAGGGTTGTACCTCCGAGAAGATTAGGATCTTCTCGAAGTTACAACAATGCAGGTGACTTATGGCGACACCCTTTGCATTGATCGCTAAGATTTACACTTTGATCTCGCATGAGTTACTCAGGGTCCGATTAAGAACGTGGTCATGTTATAAGGCTGCCTAGGAGATTCGGGGTATCATGACACACTGGTTGAACTGCAAGGTTGAACCAGTATGTCACCATATCCCTAATCCTCGTGGGCATCCATATAACATTATCACCTTGTTAATCTGCCTCCGAGTGATTCAGTTGTGAAAGGAAGGACTGACAGTAGTCAGTGTAGGACATTCTATATAACATAAGAATGGGGTGAAGGGCATATTCCAGATTGACGAGTATGCCGTTAAGGAATACGAGACATAAACAGTATGTTTCAAATCTTTGGCCAAAGTATCGCAAGCTGCTGATTGCGTTGTCCTAATTCACCTAGTCTAAGGGATGAGATGCCGATGAATAATGGTAACATTTATTCAGTTAGGTTCCTTGGATAGAGCATTCTGAATCCCAGAGTAGGGAAGAGAACCGCAAGAGTAAAGTGTTAAATAAAAACACCAACTCTTATTACTCATGAATAGATCGGTAGATTACCGAGTCATGGAATGAATAGATCGGTAGATTACCGAGTCATGGAATGAATAGATCGGAAGTACTCCGAGTCATTACAGCTGCATATGGTTGTCTGTTATATGAATGGTTATTTGATTGTGAGTTCTAAATTATGTATTTAGAACCAGGATGTAATTATCAAAAAAAAAAAATTTTTTTTTTTACTTGTTCTAAGGTATAAATTGGGGATGTTACATCTTGGTATCAGAGCTGAAGGTTGCAGCTCTTGGACCTATTGTGTCCATAATCTGATAAAAACCTAAATTTTCTTGTAACAGAAAATGGTTAGAACAAGGGGAACGTTGCGAATAATGCTCCACCGAAGGAGGAGCGGCAACAACCGTAAACTTGATGAGATCCTCGCTGCCTGTTGGACACAAGAGATCGCTTGGTGTACTTGAACAAGCAGGTGATGGGAAATGAGGAGGATGAAGAAGCTGATAATAATAATCAGCAACCTCCTGAGGACAACCCCGACATGGGTGTTGATGTTAATGCCGGGAATGCACCTGTCCAACCAGAAAACAAAAAGGCCAGATTGGCGCAAGAGAACTCACTAATGATATAAAAGGATAAGTCCACCTAAGTATGATGGCACCACATTAGGAGATGGAGCCGAGAAGGCGGCTCGTGAAATGGAGAAGTACTTTGCAATAAGGAACTTCTCAGAGGAAACCAAAGCTATTTGGGGAGCCTATCAGCTTTCTCACGAAGCATCTTCGTGGTGGGATAGCCGTAAAGCTGAACTAAACATTGATGAGACCAATATTACTTGGGATCAATTTAAAGGCTATTTTAGGCAACGTTGGCTGCCACAACTTTTCTATGATCAGAAAATGACAGAATTTCAGAACTTAGCTCAAGGGAAGCTAACGGTAACTGAATACTGGGAGCGGTTTACAAAACTCCTCAAGTATGTACCGCAGTATCAAACTGACGAAAAGTTCAGGATACGGAAATTCATCATGGGATTGAATCCTGTGATAGGGGGAGAGGTCGATGTTCACAGTCCAACCACTATGGAAGGAGTTGTTGAAAAGGCCATAAGGCAAGAACAGAAATTAAAGGCTATTTCTGCCCATAAGGAGGAAGTGCGGAAGAAGACTGCAAACCCTTCTTCAACCTCTCTTGCACCCAGAAAAGGACCATGGAAAAAGTTTGGAAACAAGAGTAAGTTTCCAGGAGATAACAATAAGAAAGCAGCAGTAAATAAGCCTGCTGGAAATGCAAGGGAAAATTTTGTTAAAAATAATGGGCAGAAGCCCTATGGAGGACAGCGTGACAATTACAAAACTGGAGGCAACTTTGAGCCTAAAAAGGGACCCGTAGGAGGCTGCTACAATTGTGGTAAAGATCACTACGCCAATCAGTGCCCTTTGAAGAAGGATGATCGTAATCAGCAGCATAAGATACATGCTGCAGTAGCGGACAAACAAGCTGAAAAGCAAGTGACACCTATAGAAGTTCCGGGTAAGTTATTCGGTATACCTGTCACTATTCTTTTTGATACGGGGGCTACTGAATGTTTTATATCTAATAAACTTGCTTCTAAACTTAAAAGAAAAGCTGGAAAAATGGATAAATCTTGGACTGTACAGTATGGTAATAATTCTGTTCATACAGTGAGTATGTGTCTTTTTGGGGCAGTCCTTGACTTACCTAACTTTTCCACGGAAGTTGATCTCTATGTCGCACCTTTAGGATCGTATGACATTGTCATCGGTGTCAATTGGTTAGCAGACCATAAAGCAAAGGTAGACTGTTATGAAAAGAACATAAAATGTTTAGATGATCAGCTGGAATCAGCAGAGATTCAAGGTGTGAAACGAGAAATTTCAGTTAGAAAACTGTCAGCTATGCAGCTTAAAAAGGCTAAAAATAAAGGATGTACCCTTTATGCGGTAAAGATATCTGAATCTTCCGAAGAAGATGATGATTTCATGGAACGATTCCCTCTTTTACAAGGTTTCAGGGATGTTTTTCCTGAGGAATTACCAGGGTTACCACCCAAGAGAGAATTTGACTTCACCATTGAAATCAAGCCAGGAACAGAACCTATATCCAAAGCGCCTTATCGGATGACTACTACTGAGTTAGTCGAGCTTAAGGCACAGTTGCAAGAGCTTTTGTCTAAAGGTTTGGTCAGACCAAGTGTTTCACCTTGGGGAGCGCCTGTAATATTTGTGAAAAAGAAGGATGGAACACTAAGGCTGTGTATTGATTATCGGATGTTGAACAAAGCAACAGTCAAGAACCGATATCCACTTCCTAGGATCGATGATCTGTTTGATCAGATGCGTGGAGCAGCGGTTTATTCTAAGATAGACCTTCGATCTGGTTATCATCAGTTAAGGATTAGAGAGGAAGATATTCATAAAACAACTTTCCGAACAAGGTACGGACATTATGAATTCACAGTTCTACCCTTTGGGTTAACTAATGCACCCGCAGCCTTTATGAATTTAATGAACAATATCTTTCAAGAATACCTGGACAAGTTTGTACTTGTATTCTTGGATGATATTCTCATTTATTCTAAAAGCGTTGAGGAGCACAATGAGCATTTGAAGATAGTTTTGGGAATATTGAGAAAGAGAAAGTTGTATGGTAAGTTATCCAAATGTTCTTTCTTTGATTCAGAAGTTCACTATTTGGGTCATGTTATAAGTAAAGAAGGAATTGCTGTAGATCCTTCAAAAATAGTGGCAATAACTGAGTGGCCTGCACCAAAGAATGTGCATGAAGTAAGAAGCTTCATGGGTCTTGCTGGTTATTATAGAAAATTTGTAAAGGATTTTTCTAAAGTAGCTGCACCAATAACTTCATTGCAGAAGAAGGATAAGAAATTCATGTGGAATGATAAGTGCGAAGCGGCTTTCAAAAGTTTGAAAGACCAGTTGACTTCTGCACCTATACTAGCTGTACCAGACCCTAATGGGAGTTTTACTGTTGTAACGGATGCTTCTGGGGAAGGCCTTGGAGGTGTTTTGTTACAAAATGATCAGGTCATAGCATATGAAAGTAGAAAACTTAAGTTACATGAGCTGAATTATGCCCCTCATGATTTGGAACTTGCTGCCATTGTTCATGCACTTCAAGTCTGGAGACACTATTTACTTGGGAAACCTTTTGAGTTGAAAACTGATCACTTAGGACTGAAATATATTTTTACTCAGCCCAATCTGAACGCCAGACAGAGAAGGTGGTTAGAGTTTTTATCACAATATGACTTTGATATTAGCTATATCAAAGGGAAGGAGAATAGAGTAGCTGATGCTCTAAGTCGTAGGAGGCACATTTCTGCTCTTATAACATTAAGAACTCAGTTTAAAGATGAGGTAAAAAGTGCCTCAGAATCAGATGCATACTTTCAGCAAGTAAAAGCAGCGCTTGCTGCAGAACCTAAGGATATGAGGTATAAAGGTTTTCATTTTGATAATGAAGGAATCTTGCGTTATGAAAACAGGGTATATGTACCTATGCTGAACGATTTGAGAAAGAAGTTGTTAGTTGAATTTCATAATTCACCTTTCTCTGGACACCCAGGTATCACAAAAATGCTTGCTGATTTAAAACAGCAATACTTCTGGAAAGGTATGAAAAAGGATGTGATTAATTTTGTGACTCATTGTCTGGAATGTCAGCGGGTGAAGGCAGAACATATGCACCCTGCTGGACTGTTATATCCTCATAGCATACCGCAGTACAAATGGCAAGTAATAACCATGGATTTTGTACAAGGACTACCTATGTCTAGGAATAAACATGATGTTATCCTGGTAGTTGTAGATAAACTGACCAAGGTAGCTCATTTCATCGCTGGAAATCTAAAGGATGATTCAAGCTGTCTTTGGCCAAAAGATTCGTGCACGAAATTTTCAGGTTACATGGTGTACCAGAACTGATTATATCTGACAGGGATCCTAGAATGACGTCAAGGTTTTGGCAAACGCTTAACGCAGCTCTTGGAACGAAACTAAACTTCAGTTCTGCATATCATCCAGAAACGGATGGACAAACTGAGAGAGTAAATCAAGTGTTGGAGGACATGTTGCGAATGTATTGCATGGATCAACAGTATAAATGGGAAGAGTATCTTCCATTAGTTGAGTTCGCATACAACAACACTTATCACTCATCTCTTAAGATGGCACCATTTGAAGCACTTTATGGAAGAAAGTGCAGAACCCCTGTTAGTTGGGACAGTGTTGAGGATAGAGTGGTAATTGGACCAGAGATTCTCACAGAAATGGAACAGCAAGTTAAGCTGATTCGTGAACGATTAAAGGAAGCAGCGGATAGACAGAAGAGCTATGCTGACCTTAAGCGGGTTGATAGAAGGTTTGAGCTTGGTGATAAGGTTTTCCTTCGTGTTAAACCCAGAAAGAGTTCTATAACTTTTGGCAAGGCTGCCAAGTTGTCACCTCGATTTGTGGGACCTTTCGAAATTGTCGAAATAATCAATCCTGTAGCTTATCGTTTAGCATTGCCACCTGCTTTATCTCGCATGCATGATGTTTTCCATATTTCTTTGCTTAAGAAATACGTTTCAGATCTGTCACATGTTTTAAATTGGAATTCCTTGCAGGTCCAAGACCCAGGAATAATCGTGGTTAAACCCACACGAGTGCTGGAAACTCGCCAATTGCATTTAAGAAATCATGAAATACAGCAATGTAAGGTCCAGTGGGACCAGTTTAGCGAAGAAAGTGCAACTTGGGAAAATCTGGAAGAGATGAAAATTGCTTTTCCTTCTCTTTTTCAACAGAATGAAATCTGTTGACAAAACATACTTTTATGAACTTATTGTTTTTAAGTATTTATGAAAGCCAGATGAAGGCAGACTTTATTCAGGTTGAATAAAATGTGTTGTGACATTGATTTCTGGAACTATTCAATTATGGAAGTAGTCACATTGTTTGTGTACTAATAAATTGATTGACCTGAAGGTTAATTTAATATGTAATTCATCGGGACGATGAATCTTTTTAGGAGGGAAGCATGTAACACCCTGAACTGTTGTTACTTTCTCCTGAGCATACAAGTGTTGATATGTGATTTCTTGTAAAAGGATATGTTCCTCGATTTAGAAATCATGCTTGATATGTACTGTAATTTCTTTGCAGATTGCAGATCTTGACTGAGTCAGAATATGATTAGACTCTTTTATTTATTTCATTTTGTATCTGAGTTTAATCTGATCTCGGAATGAATTATAGAGTTATCCATCTATAAGATCTAGTCTTGGATCAGTGGAATTGATCCAAGTAATGCTTTAAGTTTGTTCATGATGAATTAAAATCACAGACCTTGAACAGGTTGCAAGGTCTAGAAGCATTTAATAAGCTAGTCAGGAGTATGACTCAGGCTGATCAAGTGAAATGAATTGGTTCCCGATATGGAAGTATATCTGGAAGGTCTCGATCGTGGACCAGGTAATAATTCGTTTACATACGATTCTGCAGCCTAAGGCAGAACAGGAGCTAACCCTGTTCAAGAAGGTATGATGTAGGTCTTTTTCTGAGTGTACAGAATGCAGACCTAACTGGAATTATTAAATGATTAGTAACCTAAGACTAAACCTAACCTAGGGGTTAGATTAGTGTTAATCTAACCTAGACCTAGGCTATGTGTTAATGTCCTAAGTTAGTATCTATGTGTAATATGGTTAGAATGAGTATTATCCTAAATTCTAACCTAAGATACTAACCTAACTATGAGCAAGAATGTAAAGGGGCCTATTGAGGGGTGTGAACCATGGGCGGCGTTTTCTATGTTATTAAATGCATGGGATAAGGATGAAGGACAGGTCTTGGTGGAGGTTTTGGGAACGGCTAACTTGTGCCGACGTGGCAGGTCGCCAAAACTAAAAATGAACTTGAGATTTCATTTGACTATCGCCAATTTTGGCGGTCGGTGGAAGTGGAGTTTGAGCGGGAAAGTTGGTGTAATTGCATTCAATGTGCTCGATAGTCGAGCTCGGAACTCGCGAGAAGGCATGCAAACAGGAAGTTTGTTGGTTTGTTTGGCTTGTCGCGAATTTCGGTTTTCTTCTCGCTGTTCACCGGTTCTTCGCACGCTTTTCTTGGAGTTACATGGCGAGTATGAGGGTATCTAGCTCTCTTCTCTGGCAAGGAGAATATATATGCCATGGAGAAAGCAAAATTTTGTTGGTCGCTCTAACTTGGAAAAGGAAAAGGAAGTCTGAGCTCTTCCAGTGGTCTGCTTCGGAAATTTGAGCAAAAATCCAGGCATGTTAGGCCCTAACCTTTAAAAATCTTGTTGTCTTTCAAGTGATTTCATTAGAACAACTCTGTTCAAATGATTTATGGAATTTGATGATTTTTCTATGGATGTCATTGTGTGTTTTTGGCACTGTATCTCTTCTGGTTCGAATTTTCTTTTATCCTTTGATGGGTGTTTATTAAATTCGAACTGTGGCATTATTTCTTTGTGTTTGCATTCTGGCTTAAATATGCGAAACATATGAAATGTATGAATGCTCGGCCTGTTCGGCGTGAGCCCATGAATCGTTCCTGTAATGGGTATAGACCATTGTTATGTCGTCGATTTTTGGTCGTCAATTTTGTTGTGGAAACAGTCGGGAGAAATACTGATGTACCTGTTTTATTGTTCAGTGTTTTGGAATCTTTGTAAGCTCTGTCATGGGTTTTGATGATGGTAGTTATTGATCTTTTGTTGGGTTTCGTTTTGTCTTGAAGGTTGTTTGAGTATAAACATCTTTCGGTGTGACAGTATCTTATTGCAACTCTTTGGAATTGTTTTCCTTTTTCATTGGGGTAACGAGATTTAACCGTTACAGTATGCATTATGGATGTATGTATATTATGTATTGGAACGACTCTGAAGAGTTTAGTGAATGATTTGTATAAATGGATCACTGAGGAAGCTATACATATTTATATTTGCATGTTGGATATGTGTATTATATTAGAACGACTCTGTGGAGTCCTCTGAACAAATCGTATACTATGATCCACTGTTGAGGATATAGATACCTCCTTGAGTTTTGTTAACTTGAATTCCGTTGGAATCTTGTAGAAGTAGCAGGTCATACGACCTCTGTTATTTGTAATGGAATTTAGTACTGACTTCCTGGGTATGCATTTACGTTCCTTGTGTGTAAGCTTGTTCGGGAATTTGGACGAGGCTCAGTTGAATCCCTTGTTATGAAAATTCGGTATTTGATTTGCTTACACTTGATTTTTGTTGAATGCTTACCTTAAATGGCTTAGATTGATTCTTTAACTATTTTTATCTTATACTGTTGTTGGGTTCCGTGGTTATGGATAATAACCCGTTAACAGTATGCAATGTAAAATATAGATTCATATTCGTTTTAATCTGAATGACTCTGTAGAGTCGATTGAATGATTTATGTGTTTGAATCACTGTTCATGGTTGAATATAGATGAATATTGGAAATTGTTGTTCCAGCGACTTAAGGGAATAATATGTATTTTGATCTCTGTTATTCGTAAGAATACCATCGTGTCGCAAAGATTTTGTGGTACAGATTCTTTTGGTATATTTTTACGTCTTCAGTCTGTGCAAATTTGTGTAAAAGATTGGCAAGGGTTCAGTCGGATTCCTTGTTTTGAAATCAGTAATTAAATTTGCTTGCCTGATTTTTATTATGCTCCGATTGATGAGCTCAGATGGAATCGTATGCAATTATTTGTCTTGTTACTACTGTTTGGAATCATTTGAATTCTTATAAGGTAACCTGTATTTCTGTCTCTTATTGAACCCGATATTTGGACACTGTCGTTTGTCACTGTTTGAGTTCCTTGAGTATGGATAATTATCTCGTGTTCTGGCTCTGTTGAAATGAGTCGCGAATACCATACTTTAGACTTGAATGCGCCAAGGTGAGAATAGATTGGTTATATTCTTTTCCGTTTACTCCTGTCCGATTGAGACTGAGCATGTTCGGAAATTTTGTGTGATTGACTTGGCTTAGTCTTAGGGAAACATCCAATAGCCTAATGCAATGTAGTCTATTGTTGACCGCAATACTAGAGGTTCTTTGATTTCGAACTTGGGTCGAAAAGCCTTGTTGTGTTCGATTTTTATTATGACAGTGATTCTTCATGTGGTTTGACGGACTTGTTCGTATACATACTGGATGAATGTATTTCATATGTGTAGACGGTACAGTAGTGAACTTGTGTGGAGGGAAGTATGAATGATTTGGTTCTTTCTCTTCTATTATTGTAATACTTGTTGGTATCTGTCTAACAGTTGGAATTGTTCTTGTATCTTGTTGGAGGAAATCATGATTTGCTATGATATTTCCTTTTCTGATGAAAGTAACGATCTGTCCAATGTTGCTGATCTTGGATTCAAGATAATTGTTTGGATACTTTCGTTCTTGATTCTTAATATTTGATGAAATATTTGAGAAGTGTTTAGGACTATTCTGTAACGTTGATAGAGTTACACGTTTGTAGTCAATTTTGTA
The DNA here is from genome assembly GCA_018340775.1 of Taxus wallichiana var. yunnanensis. Classification (NCBI taxonomy): domain Eukaryota; kingdom Viridiplantae; phylum Streptophyta; class Pinopsida; order Cupressales; family Taxaceae; genus Taxus; species Taxus wallichiana. The sequence goes on along the minus strand of CM031236.1, from coordinate 110,991,811 downwards.
TTATAAAGGCATATTTTGAATATGTTTACTTGTTTGGATAATTGATCTCATTTAAACAGGGTGTTTAATGAAAACAATTGACGGATTGCAATTGTTTTAACAGTTAGTGCTTATCATGCTCAGTTCATCGAACTGACTCATGTTGACTATTTTTGCAGATGGTTGCCGTAAGTGGTAAAAGCAATGCAGATCTGACAGGATGATCAGATTATTTAATTGTTTTATATTGAATTACTGCTTGATTTTATAAATGTACTATATGTGGAAAGATGTTTCTTTTCCGTTAAGCATTGTATCAAGTATGTTGTTTGCATAAAATGTAATTGTATAGTTCTGGAAGGAATGGAAATAAGTATTTGATACTTGTGTTGTATTCTTATTTTGATAGTTGACCTTCTTCGGTTTATATACCAGAGTGGCAATGTTATCTTTGTGTAATTTGGATGCTTTTGTGATTGACAATGAAATCTTACAAGAAAATGTGATTGAATTCATATGAGTGTTTAGCAGATCTAATTGTTCTAGTGAAAGCAATATTGAATTTAAACAATTGTCTTTCTAAAAGATAGGTTAAAAATGAACCTAAGCAGAACGCTAAACAAGCCGAATTAAATTACTAATCCCTAGTCCTGAGTATGACAGGACAATATTAATTTGGATTCTTAATCATTTATATCTTTATACTAATAAGTATGATATAAATTCAGTTAGGAGAACGATGTAAATCTAATGGGGTTGGATGGCAATCTCAAGTAAAGGCTATGAGATATTGTCCAATTCTGTTGTTTTAGAATCATGTATATTCTAATGACTCCTTGATGAGATCTTGACCTTAATAACTCCACCATGTAATGGGTTTTATAGAGGAAGGTCGTCTTAAGACGAAGAATCCAGGGATCGGGGAAAGGCTAACCTTAGGGAAAAGTCTTTAAAGTAATTTAAACTCAAGTGCGTAACGCATGTGATTAAGTAGATCTTTTCGAGGCGGATTTAAAGGTTGACGACACAAGTCAACTGCAGGGTTGTACCTCCGAGAAGATTAGGATCTTCTCGAAGTTACAACAATGCAGTGACTTATGGCGACACCCTTTGCATTGATCGCTAAGATTTACACTTTGATCTCGCACGAGTTACTCAGGGTCCGATTAAGAACGTGGTCATGTTATAAGGCTGCCTAGGAGATTCGGGGTATCATGACACACTGGTTGAACTGCAAGGTTGAACCAGTATGTCACCATATCCCTAATCCTCGTGGGCATCCATATAACATTATCACCTTGTTAATCTACCTCCGAGTGATTCAGTTGTGAAAGGAAGGACTGACAGTAGTCAGTGTAGGACATTCTATATAACATAAGAATGGGGTGAAGGGCGTATTCCAGATTGACGAGTATGCCGTTAAGGAATACGAGACATAAACAGTATGTTTCAAATCTTTGGCCAAAGTATCGCAAGCTGCTGATTGCGTTGTCCTAATTCACCTAGTCTAAGGGATGAGATGCCGATGAATAATGGTAACAATTATTCAGTTAGGTTCCTTGGACAGAGCATTCTGAATCCCAGAGTAGGGAAGAGAACCGCAAGAGTAAAGTGTTAAATAAAAACACCAACTCTTATTACTCATGAATAGATCGGTAGATTACCGAGTCATGGAATGAATAGATCGGAAGTACTCCGAGTCATTACAGCTGCATATGGTTGTCTGTTATATGAATGGTTATTTGATTTGTGAGTTCTAAATTATGTATTTAGAACCAGGATGCAATTATCAAAAAAAAAAAAAAAAAAATTTTACTTGTTCTAAGGTATAAATTGGGGATGTTACATCTTCTCTCCCGCACTTTTGTAGATACAATGGAAGCACCTTAGGTCTATGGGTATTCCTATTGTTAAGGTGAGTCTCGGTATCAAGGTCAGTTCCTTATTGATGTATCTTGAACTATTTTTTTGGGGTTTTTTGAGTTTAAAAGATGGTTGTAACTTAAATGGAAATGGGGTAATACACCAAAATTATTGAGGGCTTTGAGTGATTACATGCACAATTTACTAAGAAACGAGTAAAGGATCACAAACCAATGGGTTTAAGCTAAATCCTAAGGAAAAAACATTTATGTGTTGATGGATAAATCACAACAACACAATAGCTAACATGTACACTAAGAATTTGTTGAAAACACCAAATTTGTAACAAGGTAATATAATTAATTCAGGGAATTAACATTCACAAGTGATAATAGAAAGATACACACCACCGTAAATTATTTGAAAGGCAATAATTAGTTCTCATTCAAGGGAAAAAGTGGAAAAAAATTCTTCAAACACTCCTACATCCAAAAATTCCTCCTTATGCTTTGTTAATGCAAAAATATATGTTAAAAATAATTCACCTAACCCCTTCTAAAAATAAGCTACGGTTTGTACTTTCCCATTGATTTTATTTTTAGCGTTTATCATGAATAAATAAAGGATTAAAAATAATCATAAAAATAGTCTTAGTTATAAAACTACACTTTAATCAATGTGTTGTTGACTGCTTGAATTCAAAAATAATAAATAAATTGGGTGAATAATTTTAGATAACAATTTCTCTTTCTTGTTGTGTAAGCCTTTTCCAATGTGCATGCAATTATTTTCCTTATCCTTTAGGTGATGATTTAAATAATTTATTTAAATATCTTCCGTGACACTTGAAAATTCACCCACTTATTATGGAAAATTTGTATTCTTCTTAGTTATGTCCTCTAGTGATGGCATGTAAATACATACTCTTGTTTGAGTAAAATAATTCCCTTTGAACTTTAATATTTAACAAAATTATCACCCCACTATGGGGACCACTTGTGAGCATGAGTGCAAGAAAACAATATCCCTTTTCATGAAAACTAAGGTAATTAGTGCTCCATTATCATCATGCATGTCTTTGATGTTGACATTCTACACATACATTATCTAGTTTGTTTTTTTGCTTACTTGGCACATACATACTTGATGGGGACTTCTTTTGAATTTGGTATTTTGCATGTAATAATATTTCTTCTGATTTTGAATAATAATAATCAAATGATTATTACAACACGTCATAGCACCTTTACTAGGCATAAATACTGATTATGGGCATTTTGTTTGACTATATGATGATCACTTCTTGGTCAAAAGGAATGTATGTATCATGACCCCTTTTCATTACAAATATCATTAGCCACCTTACTTGAAATGTAGCACCACTTTTGATTACAAAGGTAACAGGACCTTGGTATAAATGTGAAAAAATACCATGATTATTTGGTCACGGGACCCATGGACATTACCTAGCATATTATAATTTATAATCAACAACCTTTGATTTTGTTGGTGTATACCATGATCGGGTAAATCAAATATTAATCATATTATATTTGGCATAATATTTTTTTTCGTTCAAAACATTTCATTATTCTGTAGCATAATATTATCTGACCACCGTTTACAACATCAATGCAATGATAAATTTAATGGAACCTTGTCCCCCTCTCATGATAATCTGACCCATCTTGTGTCAGTGGAATTTAACTCGAGGTTTGACTATGCTGAAACTGTGGTGTAGTTATGGTTTACATTGGAAAATGGATGTTGATTCCCAGCATTGATCTTGTATCCCTTGATCACTGTAGTTGGATCTTAACATGGAGGGTGAGTTAGTTTGGGCAAAACATGGAACCCTAGTCATGTTTTGCATTGTTTAGATCTCTCCCTTGAGCTAGACATACTATGCCAAAATTTCAATCGGCAATCATTGATGTGTTTTCGAGCTCTTTTAAATTTTTCTTGTAGTCATATGTCACTTGGAGGTCGCCATTTTTTAGGTTCTAAGAGGTCTAGGGATTTATTGAATTGGTTTTCTCATTGTGATTCGAGCTCCTAGTTGGACGTCATTCTACCTATATTGAAGTTTTCATGGGTCTCGATTTATCGTGTGAATCAAGCTTTGTTTCATCTAGTAAGTTTTGATTTTCTGCATAAAGCTTTAATTTAAGCTCTAAAAGTCTATCATTTTTTGATTAGGGTTCTCATTTTTGTTACCTTTTCTATTGGATTGGGGCTTCATTTGGTTTTTCCTTGGGTTGAATTGTGCAAACCTATTGAGTGTTCTATTTCATTCTTTTAGTGGCCCGCATTGAAGGTACTTTCAAACTACCTATTTCTCTATTTTTTTCTTCTTGTGAAGATAACATGAGGGTTTTGACTTAAAAATAGACTCTGCATGTATCACTTTCTAAGATATGTATTTATGAACGAACACAGGTGAAGGTGTTTTTTCTTTAAAGAGTTAGTAATTTCACAGTTTGCATTTGGGCCTGCTATTGGAGTTTAAGAATGTTCTTTAGCCATATTTCTCGCTCATTTCCTATGTCAAACTTCCCATATTGACATGGTTGTTTTCTATTCACAAATGGTTCTCAAACTTATGCTTTTGAGCTTGATATGCAAATCTTAGATTTTTGTTTTTCTTCAATGGAGGGTTCTATTTCTAGGTGATCTCTTGACCTCCGTGGTTTCCTAGAAATTTGTGTTTCTTATGGTTGCTTTCAGGATTCTTTAAAATAATTAAACAATGATTTCAGTGTAAGATCCTAGAGAGAAATTACCAATTGAAGTAATTTTAAGTCATTATTCATGACCTTCTCATCCTCTCAACAATTCTAATAAAACAACTTCATAATTGATATCATTTTTTTGCATTTGGATATGTGTGCTTGGAATAACATTCTTGATGAGTTGTTTCTTGAATAATGTGTCTTTAAATTTCTCTTCATTGCAAGTTGTAGATGTCACTCTGATTTTCTCACTCTTGTGTAATATTTGAAATACTTGGATAGATACATACAGTATGAACAAATGTGAAATTTTTTTACATTGACCATTTTACTTGTACTTGGATTTTCTATGAAATAACCTGGAGTTTCTTGATTTTGAATTCAATATGTTGACTGTTTTGTGTTGATTTTCTTGAAATATATTCATGAATATGGCATTATTGATACATGTTGTTCATTACCCTTACTTATCTTAGCCATTCATTGCACTATGAACCCGAGGCTCTTGAAGATCTATAACATCCATATTCGTATTACTTGAAGTTAATAGTTTCATTATGAAATATGTTCTTCATACCTTAAAAATGATGGCTTTCAATTTCTTTATTGTGATCTATTTTGATCTCCTTGATTAACTACAACGACCTATTAACATTACTTGAATTAAAAATTCCCTTATCATTTTGTTGGCTGTAATGAGTTTTTATGATTATATATGAAGCCTTTGTTTCATCTTGTAATGATTTTTCTTTTGAAGTAGTGTGATCTTTGATCATTGCATACTTTGACTTCATACCTAAATATCTTGAATTCATTTTATTTAATATGAAGTCCTGAGTTGAGTGTATTTGATATCAAAATTCTTTCATTGATACAAGCATGATTTGTATCTATAACTTCTATGCATTTGATTCCTTCCACATGGTTGTAAACCATTGATACTCTTGAATTTTGAAGATTCGTGGTGAATAATTTATTTTATAGTAAATGATCCTTTTGATTTGTTGATGTACTTGTCTTCTTTTGCATTCATTAGAAGTGATGCAGTCTCCTAAGTTGTGATGGATTCCTTATTTATTTCTTCCGTAATATTGATGCTAGAATTTTACTCTTGTAATCTTATCATTGTGAAAGACATGAATAAATTTTATTATGTTGCAACTTGTACCTTCATACTCAATCAAACATTTTGAAAATTAATAGGCTTTTACCTCTCTTGTATTCCATAATCATTTTATTTTCTATCTTTCATGATTTCCCATCAATGCCATGAGGTTCTCGCAAGATACTAATTTCTCCATTATGCATTTTTACTTTGATGTACCTTATGCTTTTTGTCTTCAAATGATCCATTTTCCTGAAACTAGATAGCACATGAGTATGGATTAAACCCATAGCTTAGTAGCTAATGTTTTTCCCTTTTACTTTCCTCAGTACCATGATGATGATGAAATATGCATAGGATAAAGATGGAGCTAGAACTGGAGAAATGAAGACTAGGAGAAAACCCAAAGGTAATGATGGGTTTCTTCTATAGTATTTTTCCTTTATTTTCATGTACATGTATATTTTTTTTCAAAAATCATAAGTTACATTCCACCACTTGTGTGGGAAACATTGAATTTTCTCATGAATAAATGATATTATTTTTGTAATCGAGTTGTATGATTCCTTTTACTTTCATCTCTTATGATATGTAATGATTGTACAATGAATTAAAAACTCAATAACATACTTAATAACACTTAATCATAGGAAATGATCAAATTGAAAATACATATAACTTAATAATGAACATATGTAACCTACAATACACAACTCGCATTTTCTACTATGGGATGTAAAATATGACATATCCTATCATTACCTCCTTCATCAAGGAAATGCATTGGTCCTTTAGGGAACTTTTTTCCTTTCTGAAGATGAACATGGAATGGAAACATATGTGAGGTGTTACATTTTGTAACAACACACATAGCTATAGATTACATGTTGTTAATCAATTACTGCAACTGAAAACACAATGAAAACTATATGCACCCCCTTAGTTAGGTTCATTTATCAATTCCTTCCATCTGAAAAACAAAGTTTTGAGTTGACATGTTTTGCCTAAGTGGAAGAATTGTCAACAAAGCCATCTCAATTATGGCCCACATACATTCACATGCTCTAACTCACCATTCTGAAATTTTTAAGTGTCCTATACAACATACAATCATCACTTTTTCAAGACCATTCAAAATACACTCTATATTTTCAATTTTCTCAAAGTTGTTCTAAGCTACGGTTTGGCTAAGGTTCAACTAGGGTTTTAAACCACTTTCCCTTGAAACGATCATTCATAAAAATGTGGCTATCAAACCACATCATTATTTTTAATACCTTAATAATTGAACTAAGAATTTATTCTTTAGATCATAGGTTCCCATAAAAAGAATACAATTCACAATGAGTATTAGAAGGTCCACTTTTGTTTAAAACCACACCTGAAACTTACCCGATTTTGTTAAATCTTACATATCTTGAAATTCCCATTTTAGAATGACTTGAAAGTTTTCATGAAGCATCATGAAAGAATCCTATAAATTTCCATGCTCTCCATCTATCTCAAATAGCTATGAAACACTCCATCCATTCTCATTTCCCTGTGCTTACTTTCTTGTTTTTCATTATTTACCTCCTAAGGACCCTAAAACATCCCCAAACCTCTTATTTATGACCTAAAAATAACCATAAACCTAAGTTACACTACCAACATGATCCATCATGATTGATTTGGTCCAAATCTCGTGACTCCATCTCATTCTTCATATTCAAGGGCTAGGAATAGGTCTAGAATTCTTTGGACTTAAAACCGAAAACCCATGAAATGACCTTGATGACCTCATGTAGACTCACAAACACATGTAAGACACCATTAGGACCATTTACGACCTCATGACACACTCCAACTCACTTTGGAGGAATAAAATCATGGCTTTGCATACTCAACAATGAACCATGACACCATAAAACTCACTAAACTACTCGGTCTTCATACTTGACACTTGAATAAAACATCATGGAGACTTACATGACCACATGAAACAATTTTAAATTAATGGGATTGACATAAATGGCAACACAATAATGCAATGTCTAGCAAAACGTAGTGGTCGACATTGGGCAAATTGCATAAGCTATGATTGAGAAAGGAGACTTAAAAGAGAAAATTAAATCTGCACAATAAGATAATATGTATTGTGCTTGTATACATGTTCGTACCAAGTAAGTTTCATCTAAGACAAAATCACATTCCATCTATTCACAAGATGAGATAGAACTCTAATGTTAAAATCCTTTTTTAACTCGTATTAAGATGTTTGATGGATATCGATGGCATGGTTGATTCTTCAATAACATCAAATATGGTATGTGTGGGGATTAATGGGAATCTATAATAACAGTCATCATAAGGGTCTATGTGTATGATTCAAAATATTCCATTTCTCATATATGATTTTCATTCATCATATGGCTCATAGAATGAATCTCGCATACAAAATATTCAACAAATTTAAACTTGTAGTAAATTTTGGACAACTTGTTCAAGAGCTATGTGCTTATTTTGTTCGTAGTCCTCAAATTTTTATGGAATTTTATATATTTACAAAAGGACTTACAAACAAGAATAAACTATTAAAATATGTCAACATTAGGTAGATCTCATTGGATCAACCGGTTTATAGGTGATTTAACAAAAATAGAGATTATGCTAAATCCTAATTTTAGAGTAACACAATTTAGTCAATGAAATATAACTACTATGATGCATGTAACATAAGAAATGAGAAAATAAAAATAAAACCCCAAGTGAAAGATAGAGAGGAATGGAATTTGCTGATTTGGGTTTTTCTTGAAATTGATTTGGACATGAAAACTGATGAACAAGAAGATAAAAATGTCTCAATCACTTACGATAAATCTTTAAACTGTCAAACATTATTGTCCTAGGGAGTATGGACTAGGTTAAGGGTGCTTAGGTTCCATGGTATACTATTGGGTACTCATGACTATGCAAGTGGTTGGGATCTAATTTTTATGTGTCACATAAGTGTTGTTGATAGTCGTTGTTGGTAAAAATTATATCATAGGTCATGATCATTGAGAATCCTATAACCTGCAAAATAAATATTCACTTGTAAAACCCACAATACCATATCGAATATAAAAAATAAATATTCAATACGGGGATTCAGAATGACCCCGATGGTCACTTGATAGAGTGAAGTTACAACTGAGTGATGTACTACATCTAAGACTCCATGTAGTTCTTGTGAGTGTGTGAAAGAATCATTCACTAGGATGCCCTTGTGTAAGCTGCACTTGATAATGTGTTGTAAATACATGTTTGGATGAAAAATGAAATTCCTCATTCTATGCGGTGTATGCCAGAAAATGTAGTCCCTTGTTCCTTTTATGATGCTATATGGATGCCTTTAGTTCTTTTAGATGCCTATGGATGCAAGATTAGGTTATGATAATAGATAATTAGAGCCTTGTCCTTTATTTTGATCACATAGTTCGTATTTATATGATTCAATTATTTGAATTTCATAATTGACAAAGCTAGAAGGCTAACCTATAAGAAAATAAGATCCCCAAAAGATAAAAGAGGCCCTAAAAGAGTGACTAAAGTGGAAATAGTTTAGGGGCACACATAAGGGATGAGAGTACATGGGAATTATGTCTGGATGGCCGTTAGTGTCACGAAGTCATAAAAGATAAGAAACTAAAGTAAAAATTGGGTTGTAGGGTGTAAAAGACCATAAAGAAGACTCAAAATAAAGAAAAGATGCCACGAGATACTTGTCAATTACTAGTTTTCTCACTTTGGAATCATATGAATGGAAGTACAATTTTAGGACTTAGAAATGTACCCAAGCATGTGATTCTATGTCTACATTTGCCCTGATTTATTTTGTTGAGTGAATAATAGATAACATAGAGTAGATAAGATATGTGTACCTAATAACCATGTTTAATGTCATGGCGATAGCTTGCCAAAGAGACAAGTGAAAGCGTGAAGTGATAAAAAAATGAAACATGGAAGCTAAGAAAGAGGAAGTGACCCTAGGGATGAAGCATATTGTGTTATTCCATGTTGAACCTATTATTTTTCTTGGTGTTTCGCTTGATGTAGGGATGCTTCTTGTTGTGTATTAAAGACAAAACTACAAAAAGAAGAGCGAAATACTAATCAAAGTCACATATTATGAAAACTCTATAAAACTATTTAATTGTATGTAGAAGAAGTAATAGGGAATTCTAAAGCTGATGAACATGAGTGTAAAAGGATAGAAAGATGTCCTGAAAAATGTTGTATAGAGTGATTTTATTGTGTAACCTCATGCCAAGAGTGAGTTTCTTGAGCAATCTCATGGTAAGAACATGTTTTTTGGGTGATCTCACATTAAGAGTGAGTTTTTGGGTGATCTTATGCCGGGACCGATGAGTGTTGGGAAGAGTGGTCTATTGTTACTCTCCTTCTATAACTACTTTATAAACAAACACCATTGCATATGGTGTGTCACATGTTGTTCCAATTTTTACCAAACTTATTCCAATTTTTTTTCGATTACAATGGACATAGAATACATTTTGCTTGCTAGAGGACCATGCATGTATTATGAAACTACTTTGTAAACTACTCGTGAAATTTGATGATATGATAAATTCAATGTGCATTACCCTAAGACAAAGGTTCCTGGAGAGGTCCAGAGTGCCCAAGAACTAGTGTTTTCATCCTGGGAATTGGTTTGTATGATGAAATGAGGATTCAAATTAGATTTTGGGCCATTGCTATGACTTGAGTCTATGTTATTTTATATTGTCCATGTCTATAATGTAGTTATGAGATGTTGTATGGGGTGGTGATTCACCCAATGTATGCCTTCCCCGATTGTCTAGGGTGCATGTGACATTGATAGGAGCATGCGGTCCAAAGGAGAGGAGCTGAAATTGATCCGAATTCGATATCCTACAAAAGAAGGGGATGTGCATGGAAGAAAGCGAGGCACATGAAAATAAGATGTTTGGTAAAATATTTTATTTCAATAAGAGATAGCAAGCAAGCGTAAGACAATATGAAATCAATAAAGTAAGATGACAAGATAGATTGGGAAAAGTGGGTTTGAGGACATGAGGAATCACTCTCATAATGTCATAGGAAATCAAGGTCAAAGTGTCCAAAATCAAAGATGGTGCATACAAGAAAAAGGGCATTGTTACCTAATTTCACTACCCTGGTTAAACTAGGAAACCAAACAATCCCACCAAGCTAATGAATCCAATCGGTGCTTCTTGATCACCACAAGGTTCAAATTTGTCAAGTGAAGAAGCAAAGACGAGTGGGTCCAAATTTCACAATACCAGATGCATTGATTCATAAACATCCCAAGCATCTTATTGTATAACTAGAAACACTAAAGGAATATAAGGGTTTTATGGGATGTAAAGAACTTGTGAGGTATCACCACCTCTATATTAAGCTCCTCGAGATCATAACCGAGATACATTGAATGGGTTAACTATTTTGTGTGAAACGATCTAATGGACCACCGTAACACTCTACAAAATCCATACCGATCTATTTTCATGAGATAATGAGCCCATCTTCATACCAGAATTGAGCTCATATAACCACACCAAGTCGGGAAGTTATAGGATGAATGGTGAGATGGTTGAGTTGGGGTGATTGAGCTCACCAATGAGTTCAATTGTGGAAGCATTTAGCTTAGAAGGAAAACTATTTCATGCAATGAGTAGATCTATAGAGCCACCGCGAAGACTCATGATGAGTTTTTCATTTCCTAGAACATGGTAGATGAATTCAATAATGATGAGATTAGATCATATAGACCAAGCTATGTAAGATTGATCTCCAAATTGTGGCAGGAACCAATTGAGTTATCTGTCACCAAGGTGAGCTAACATTGTAGACAAGTTGCATCAAGTTAGTAAGGTGAATAGTTTTCTTGCAGTAACATCAAGCCCATTCATGATACATCAAGGAAATAAAATGATCGAATCCAACCATGCGGTGAGCTATTGAGTGATGGGAACGAAGCATGCAAACAAAAGCATGGGAATCCCAAGACCTAATTTTACAATGACATGATCTCGATGAATTTGCAACATATGGTGATGTGTAGGTTTAACTTGATTATTGATTATAATGACTCGGCTACCGTATAAGGAATCAACCTAAATGTTGGGACAAGGAGTTTTTTTGGCTCGTCGAGCTAGCATGGAAAACCAATGATGCATTATGCGGAGAAATAATGTGGCCACAACGGAGAATCCTTTCTTGAGGAGACCTAAATAACTTGAGATGTTCATGTAAAAATCCAAACTTATCATGTTAAACATTGCATGTGGGTATGTTGACGATGGAGGACCCAGTTGGCCCATGGGATGTGTGGGTTTGGCATGACCAATTACACTAACTTGGGAAGGATTGCGGGCATCTCAAGATTAATTGACCCACGTATATCCTGGTAAAAATGGGACATTTTGGCCCGAGAAAACCCATATTCCCAACTTATACGACGGCGATGAAGCATTACGGAAAGGTAGAAAACATTTTCCTGTAGACCCAAAAGACGAGTTGGGCCAATTCATGATTTCACCGACACAAAAGCAAAGTAGGTGGAGTGGAGGTTAATGGACTAACTAGCCAACTCAATGGCATATGCGTGAGCACATAAGAGCCCGAGTCAGGTGACATGGAGAAAGGAAACCCACACGGTCTAAGTACGCGGGGATGTGAGCTCCACATGGAGGAGAAATTATCACAGAAAGTTCATCATGGATAAATTAGGTTCTCACGGCCAGGTGGTCCTTGTGCCCTAGTGTCACAAGTCCTCTAAAAACACATAATACCCGTATATCAAAGTAAAAATGAGTAAAAATCCTTTGTATTCTAGATTGTGAGAGCCCGTGTGGAACACCCACCCCCAAAGTTCAAACAAGCATAACTTTTGACTCAAAACTCCAATTTTCACAAAATTGGAGTTTTTGATTTTAACGAGGGTGTGTGAAAAGGAATAAACATCTCTAGCTCTAAGAAACTAAATTACTAGTATTGTAAAATGCAAAAAATCCTTGGAAAATTTGAAATAGTTTCTCACACTTAGAAGACCATAGCTTTTGAAATTCTCAACGGATCTTTGCAAAATTGGTCTTGTTGGAATAGTTCCTTTGAGAATGCACAACAATCAAGAAAGGTAGAAATTGATGAAGTTTTGATGATGATTTTAAGGAAAATGTGCCAAGTTTTGAATAGTGGTTGGGGATGCATTTAATGAAGTATGGGCAAATAGTTTTCATTGTTGCAAGTCATGGGATAGTATAGGGTGCCTTCTGAAAGTCTTATATCATCATTTTGACACATTTATGATATTTTTCTAGTGTTTGGAAAGTGGATTTCGGGATTTACATCCCTTCTCCGTCTCTCTTGAGAAAACTCTATAAATTGGAATACTAGATCTTTCTACCGGAGGATAGTTTAAGTAGAAAAAAATTCATTTTCATTTTGTGAAGCCAATGTGTTACGAGTCCCTCGTAAGTGGACTCCTTGCATGGTGATCCCTGTCTTTATTTTGTAACAGATTGAACTATGCATATAATTAAGTAATAAATGCAAGTTTGTCGATGTATCTTCCCTTGTTGTATTTGTTTGCATTATTCTTTCCCTTTCAAACTCATTGCAAATATATTGTGTCTATTTTATACTATTGTAGGGATTCATTATCATTTTGTGTGTATGAAATATTGTTTTGAATTCAATTGCTAGACTGTGGAGAGTTGTTATCACCCCTTCTAGTATGCACTTTTCTTCTATTTTTCACACATTTGAAGGCTATTGTCATTCCCTTCTTTTAGTGCATCACCTATGTAGTGTAGTTTTCCTTCATTTTCATGTTATTTCTCTCTCCCTAGTCCCTTGGAAATCATAGGATAGAGATAGTTAGTAGCTTCATTTCAGTAGAGTTAGTTTGCACTAGGATTAGGAATAAGAGACAAATTTCTCTGGAGGTCCATCCCAAGTAGCAAGTCCCAAAACTTGGAGATATTACCGATGTTACCCAATGACACCATGAGCTAAAGAACACACAATTGTGTAAATTAGAGGGCATTGTGATTCGGTGATAAGCTGTTGGCACACCCAATGGGACTAAAGAGCTCTTCATTTTAGTCATAGAAAGTTTGATGTGCTCTTGTTGTGAAATTCTAGCTTGTAAGAGAATTTGAAGTAACACATATGGTGACTCCAAAACGGTATAATCCTCTGGTTTTAGAATTCTAAGCTTGGAAAATTTATTAGAAGAATTCAAAAAATGTCAAGAGCTAGAAGGACAATTTTTCTACCTACACTTATCCTCGAGAGAGGAAGAATGGGAAGAAAAGCTGAAAGGTGTCCATCTCCACCACATAGAACCTTATCAACACCCCCATATGGTAGGACTTTTATTTAATCAACTAGAGTTCTTTAGCCAATCAAGTATGGCATATCCCAATCCCTATGTCAACTTTAGTGGTAGCAACCCACTTGGTCTCAATGCAAAGAATCCAATTCAAGTTGCAGCATTGAAGAACATTCCATATTTCAGTGGAGAGAACCATAAAACTTTGATTGACCACATCTAAGACATTGCAAATGTCTCGTGTAATTCATGGAAATGTTGAGATGGATGTTGGTGTTAAGTTAGTGGCATCCTCCTATAAGGGTAAATATTTGTCTTGGTTTAGAAGTCTAATAAAAGGCTCTATCCGAAGTGGGACCATTTGTTCACAACCCTCCATAATCAACTCAAGGAAAAGGGAGATAATTTGTCTTTATTAGAACATTTGAGAACAATTAAGAGGGATCCTAATGAATAGATGATCGATTTCATCATTATATTCCAGCATTAGTGGGATAGGATTCTATTGGATGTTAGACTAATCACTAAAGAGATTTTCTATACTTCCTAAAATCTCTAAATTTAGATATTGCAATGATGATACAATCCATGAGAGGTCTAAATCTACCCAAAACCTATAACATTGTTGTTAGAGATGAAAATTGCTTAATCTAGGCGAGAAACTTGAACCTAGGCCACCTAGTCCTCTCTATCCAAAAATAGGAACTTGAACACTAGTCAAGCAACTACATTAACTCACATTCCTACTCCAAGAAGTTAGAGTTGGAATGAAAATTCTACCCGATATTTTAGTACCTCAAATGAGCTTCAAGAAGTCTTGAAGCAGGTGAAAAAATTGGGTAATGATTTGGTGAAACTTAAGAGGAAGCAAGCTCAGAATTTTAGATCATATCAGCCTCAAACCCAACCCAATAGGCCTTCATATCAGCCTAATTGGCCACCCATTAAAAATGCAAATAATAAGCAAGTCAAACCTCCTTCTAATAGGCCATTCCATCCTTACAATCCCAATGCCACATCTACATATAGAGCCTTGGTTTCAATGAAAAATAACATGGCTTAATAATATGATTAGTGTTTCCCATGTAATCAACCTCATAACCAGCTAATGTGTTTCAATGGTTCTTTGAATCAAGCTCTTATGGTGACAAAAATAGGTTTGGAACAAGAGACAAGCTAAGAAGGAAATTAGTAGTAGGAAGCAACACTGAGCAAGAGGCACCTTTGGATAAGACCACACATATCAATTGGAAGGATGAAAATTTCTATGATATAAACCAATTCCCTTCTCAAAGTGTAGTAGCCCATACATAGTCTAAGAAGATAAATATTGGAGAGGGATAGTCCTTCAATTCAAATTAGCCAAAAGACTCTATCACTCAACAAGGTATTGTTAATCAAAGTGCAACTCCCAATGTGCAAGGTCAACCCAAGCCACCTTCTACACTAGCTCATATACCATTTGTAACAACCCATGTGCAAGAGAAGAATGTGCAAGGAAAGGGGAAGCAGAGAGATAGCTCATCTCCATTCAACATCATTGAGTAGATGAAGAAAATGAATGTAAACATATCAATGTGGGATTCATTATGTATCCTAGGATAAAGAGACCTATTGTAACATGGTATTGCGAATTGGTCAGCATCAAATTTGTCATTCAATCTACAAGAAAAGGTAATTACCAATTTAGCTTAACAAGGATGAAATCAAGGAGGCCACCCAGGTAAACATTCAAATCCCTTACCATTCTATATCTCATTGATCATCGAAGAAACTTTGGTGCATAATTTCATGATTGGTTCGGGAGTAAGAAGCTCGTTCATCCCAAAACAAATAGTTGATCAATTGGGCATTCAATATGAAAGGCATTTCTAAGGATGTGGTGTAATTGCATGGGTCAATGGTAACAACGGTTAGAGTAATCAAAGGTTTAAACCTCACATGACATGCATGTCCCAATGTGACCATCTTGCAAGATGTTTCAGTCATAAACTTTCCACCACTATTTGCATTGTGTTTATTAAGAGACTTCATTGCTAAAATTGTTGAGCAAAAATAAGCTCACACTTATTTTTGGTCAACTAACACCATTTTCCCCCTTTTGGTGCTTCAATCTGAATTTTTATATATTTTAAACACTTAAGGTCCCCTAAAATCATTTCCATCAAATAGGAAATTTCTTCCCCTTTCCAAAATATAAAGAAGTCCTTCTAACTCCTCATATTTTGCCAAATACGAAATTTGGCGGGCACTGGGAAGAACTTTTGCCAAATAGGAAGTTTGTGGACTAGTAGGGTCGCAGCAGGAGATATTTTGGAATTTTTACACTTTTTGAAAAATGCACAAGTAATGATTGCAAGTCCCTAGGCTTAGGAAGGATTTTTTTTGCTAAGTGGAAAATGCGGGCCAACAGGCCTGGGGATGACTTTTGCGAAATGAGAACTTGTGGAGCCACAAGCCTAGAGAAGTCTTTTCACCAAATATAAAGTTATAGGTTATAGAAGGTGCCACATGCCTCAATGGCACAACTCCAAAGGTCAAGTTCAAGGGGTAGTCTCCAAATGAGCACAAGGCTTACCACGTGGTCAGAGTAAAAAAGGGGACAAACCCAACCATTGAATCGGTTAAGTATAAAAGGCTAGCGGACGATGCCACATGACTCATCGGCGCACCTTCAAGGGTCAAAGCAAAAGGTGGTGCCCCAAAAAAGTGTAATATTTCCAAGTGTCCTAGGTCCTAAAACGAGATAGATTCAAAAGTTGAAAAGTCTCGGGCGGTGGAAGCTACCACGTGTCTAATCGGTGCACCTCTAAAGGTCAAGTCCAAACTAGGTCTTCAAATAAGTAGAAGCCTCCACCGCCTCATCGGCACAATATCAAGGATGGGTCCAAAGAGCAGTCCCCAAATGAGCACCAACTTGCCATGTGGTTAGAGTAAAAATGGGACATGATTTGGCTATTGAAAAGTCACAAAGCCACAAGAGGAGCTACATGTCCCATCGGAACAACTTCAAGGGTGCGACCCAAAAGGAAGGACCCAAATATGTGTGATCCCCCCATGTTTCCTAATTCAGACATATGGCCCCACCAAGCAAAAGAGACTAAGCCAAACACGAAGAAAGTGGAGTAAGCCCGAATTGGCTAAATATAATAGACTCATAGAAGCCACCATGTGCCTTGTCCACGCAACTTCAAAGGTAAAATTTGGGGGTAGTTTCCAAATGAGCGCCAAGCCTCCACATGTCTCGGGTCAGGCATAGCGTCTCCACAAATGGAAGGGACTCAGGAAGAACACAAAGGAAACAAATAGGCCCACGGAAGCTGCCATGTGTCGGTTTAGCCCAATTCCAAGAGAGAGAAGATGGGGCAAAATCTTAAGGTGCGTGGGCTACCACATGGGTCTTGTACGGATGGACTCTTTTAAATATTGTGAGTCTCGTGACCCTGATCTTCAGAAAGCCATATCTTTCGATTGAAAGATTGGATTTGAGTGGGAGATGACATTTTGGAAAGCTCTTGGTGCCAGCTTCTCACCCACCACCATCATGTTTCAAGTATGCCTTTTTAGGGTTGTCAAGTGTCTCACTAACTACCATAATGAAGGACACACCTCCTTCTTTCCCAATAAGGAACAACACGTGAAGGCATGAACTCTATCAGGGAACCCATCATTATTGTAGGTGAATTTAAATGCTTATGGGGTGGTTGGAGTAGGTGAATTCAATGCATATCTTAAGGTGGTTAGAACAGATTCAAATTTTCCCTCTCTCCTTTCCAATTTCTTATATATAATGTAAAGGAGGGGCATATTTCAAAAGGTTGGTCATCTTGTCTCTCCTATTCCCCTCTCTCTTTCTCTGTTAGGGTAGAATGTGGAGTCTAAGCCTTTTCTCATGGCTCTATAATGGAATTTTCTTGCCTCTTTCCCGCTGATGATGTATTGTGTGAACTCATGGAGCAATAAAATATGTTTTGTGATGCATTTTTCCATCCTTTCCTTATTTCATTGTCTCTTCTTGCCTCTCGTCATTACAAGGTATACTTGTGCATGCTTTTGATGTTTATTCCAGGTTTTGGGAGTTGTGTTTAATGGGTTTGAAGTGATGGATCATGTGAATTTTATCTCCGGTCTATGGTGCATCTTATCCACCCTCTCCATTGCTCACCTCTCTCCACTTCAGGCGGCTGAGATTGTGACCAGCAACTTCCTTTTCTAGTGTATCACCGGTTAGTGTAGTCTTTGTTTTCATGCACTCTCTCTCTTCCCCTAGTCACTTGGAAGGTTAGATTAGGATAAGATAGTTTCCTACACTACAGAGTAGCTTGTGCAGATGTAGTTTAGGAAGCATATAATCGGCTTTCTCCGGAGGAACATCTCAAATTCACAAGTCCCAAACTTGAGATATGGTCATATGTTATAAAGTCACATTGAATGTCCCACCCAAATACCATGCCATTCAAGTGTGTTGTGATTTTGCATCAATAGTTTTGGCATACTTGGTGGGACATCGAGGTTATATTTTCTCATCTTTTCGAGGTATCTCATTATCAACAAGCAAATATTAAGCCACCATTCAACCACTCTCAAAAGTTTTGGCATGATGGGACAAGTCAAGAAGCACCTTACAAGTTCATTTCATCAAGTTGATGTGTTCTTGGTGAGATTCAACCTTTTGTGGCACATACAAAACACATCTGGTGACTCCATCTGGACAACAACCCATCCTCAGAGTTGCATACCTTCTTCCCATCCATTTCCACCCATTATTCTTTCCACATCTTCCATCTTCTTCCATCCCATGAAGTTGTGCAATCATGACTTCTTTCCCCCCATGAAATTCTCATATGCAGCAACAGAACTATTTCCCTCCATCCCCAAAGTTTCAAAATCCTCCTCCAAATCAGTTTATAAACCCTATTATCCCAAAAATGTATATAATCCACTTTTTTCTAACCAAAATATTTATGAAGAATAGGTTTATGCAAATGATGGTGGAAACTCCTTGGCCAAAGCTGATTTTGAGAGGCAGGTGAAAAAGATGGAGATGGACATGATACATCTCAGAGTCAAGTGCTCCATAATGGCAGCTAAATTTAGCCACAAGGTCCCTTTTCCATGGGTCAAAGCCTTGTATCAGGATGGTTTAGCAACCAACGAAGTTGCACCTCATCTTTGAGATGTTTCCTCGATTATGAAGTGGGTGGAAGGAATGGAGGCTCAAAAATCTAGTGCACCTTCCATCCCTTCTATGTCCATCCTCCCATTTTCTTCCAAGTCCCCTCTACCTAGTTGTACCATAAATTAACAACCCCCTACCAACGCACCTTCCCAACCAACTTCATCATGTTTGATGACTTGGAGACAGTGGAAGAATGTCGTGGATCATACGAATCGACTAAGAAGAGGAAATCATACGGTGCACTTCTAGATGAAAATCAGTTAGCTCTAGAGGGCACAGTTCTAGAGGAGAACCATATGATTCAGGAGCTCCAAGAGTGGAGCAGGCCATAGAATAACCTTCATTTCTTCCTCCCACTTCATCCCCTTCAAGCTATAATGTCGAAGAAGAGTTTGAGCTTTCAAACTTCATGTTTGAGAAAGAGGGGAACCATGGTGAGAAAACCAAAGATCCGAAGGACACCATGGAGGAGGTCAAGTGTGCCCAATAGGACAAAGAGGAGGAAAATTATCTGTGTGACTTGGAGGATTGCTTTGATGGAGAGGAGCCCAAATAGATCACATCATTTTCTCCTCCATCATCCATATTCCAAGCGCATGAACCGCTTCCATAGAGGAGAGAATTCAAGGACAGCAACTTGTGTCTCACAAGCAACCCTCTGGAACCAAGGTTGAAGGATCATGACCTTCCATTTCTTCTCGGGAGGAGGAAGGAAAAGAGCACGTGAATCCCATCTCTCTCACATCATTCACCCAGAAGGTCCGAAGGAAGACTCCACTCTTGGATTTAAATTTTAGAGCAATGGGCACATCCATTAGATCAAACCATTCCCAATCAAGTACTTATCTTCATTGGAGCCAAGGAGAAGCTGAAACCAATCATGCCCACTCCGGGGCACGATGATGAGTATAAAAGTACAAAGTATCAACTGCAATCCCTCTTTAATCCAAATACAAAGAAACTAAAAGAGGTATTTTTCTTATTTCCTGTTGACACCTTGATGATTTGGGTGGAGGATGGATTATATTCAGTTTTTCACTCATACAAGAAGCCATATTTAATGTCAAATAATTTACATGGATGCCCTTTTTGAGAAAGGGAAGCTACTTCTCCGCTACTTGCATGCTTTTTTTGAGTCCCCTTTCTCTCTGGTTAACGTAGAGTAAGTAGGTTTTCTTTCAGTAGAAGAAGTGCTTGTGCACACACTACATATCCCACTTAGGGTGTGTATGATTTCCATTTTTATACATAGTGTGTCGTGGTATTTTTTCTTTCGCACATAGTGCATTGGAAGTAGCATTTGGTGAGATCACCTCTAGTTTTAGTGGTGTTCAAGTGGCTCGAGGGTCAAATTTTAGAGATTATGATCAGATTTGTGTTTATCAGACTATCATTCATGACTCCATACCCAATGCATGATTCAAGGCAACTAATCATTTCACCTAAGAGCAGTGCAGTTGATCCCCATGATTTGCCAAATTGTTGACCAAATTAAGCTCACACTTATTTCTGGTCAACTAACACCATTTTCCCCATTTTGGTGCTTCAATCTAAATTTTTATATATTTTAAGAACTTAGACCCCCTAAAACCATTTCCATCGATAGGAAATTTCTTCCCTTTCCAGAAGTATAAATAATTCCTTCTAACTCCTCATATTTTGCCAAATGCATTATAACACTTTTCACAAAAGACACAAGTTATAATTGCCGATAGGCCCAAGAAGGATTGATTTGGCTACATGGAAAATGTAGGCCAACGGGCTCAAGGATGAGTTTTGAGAAATGAAAAACTTGCGGATCCACAGGACTGGAGAAGTCTTTTCACCAAATGTAAAGTTACAGGCCATGGAAGGTGCTATGTGCCTTAACTATGCAACTCCAAAGGTCAAGCCTAAGGGGTAGTCTACAAACAAGTGCATTCTCTCCACGCGGTAAAAGAAAAAAAGGGTACAAAGAGCTCACCATTGAATCAGATAAGTATAAAATTCCAAGTGGATGACATCACATGTCTCATCAATGTACCTTCATGGGTTGAAGCCAAAGGTGGTCCGTAAACAAGTTCTAGCTTTCCATGTGTCCCAGGTCTAAAAAGGAGACATAGTCGGTAGTTGAAAAGTCTTAGGGAAATGGAAGCTTCCATGTATCAATCGATGCACTTCAAAATTCAAGTCCAAACTGGGTCTTCAAATAATGTGAGCCTCCATGTGCCTCATCGGCACAATATCAAGGATGGGTCCAAAGAACGGTCCGTGGTCGAGTCGAAAAAAGTGACAGAGTCGGCCGTTGAAAACTCATAGAATCATGGGAGGAGCTACATGTCCTAATGGTGTAACTTCAAGGATGTGAGCCAAAATGTAGGATCATAACATGCACGAGCCCCCCCCACGTGTCCTAAGTTAGACGTATGGCCCCGCCAAGTAAAAATACTAAGCCAAACACAAAGAAATTGGAGCAAGATCTGAATTGTGTAAATATAATAGAGTCATGGAAGCCTCTACATGCCTCGTTTGTGTAACTTTAAATGTAAAATCTGGGGCATTTTCCAAATGAGTGCGAACCCTCCACGTGTCTCGGGTCAGGCACATCATCTCTACCAATGGGAGGGAGTCGGGTAGAACATAAAGGAAATAAGCGGGCCTACGAAAGCCTCCACATGTTATTTCAATGCAACTCCAAGAGCGAGAAGAGGGGAAAAATATTAAGGCACGTGGAGCTACCACGTGGGTCTTGCATGGATAGACACTTTTAAATATTGTGATCCCCCGACCCTGATCTTCAAACAGCCATATCTTTCGATTGAAAGCTCAGATTCAAGTGGGAGAGGATGTTTTTGAAATATCTTTGTGTCGTCTTCTCACCTACCACCATCATGTTTCAGTCCACCATTTCGGGGCTGTCAAGTCTCTCACCAATAGCCATAATAAAGGACAAACCTCCTTGCCTAGTAAGGAACAACACGTGAAGGCATGGACTCTATCAGGGAACCCATCATTGTTGCAGGAAAATTTCAATGCTTCTAGGGTGGTTAGAGTAGGTGAATTCAATGCATATCTTAGGGTGGTTGAAGCAGGATTCAAATTTTTCCCTCTCTCCTTCTCTCTTTCTTCTATATATTGTAAAGAAGGGCATTTTCTAAAGAGTTGGTCATTGTTTCTCTCTTTCCCCCTCTCTCTTTCTTCCTTAGGGTAGAATGTGGAGTCTAAGCCTCCTCTCTTGGCTCTATAATGGCATTTCCTTGCCTCTTGCCCACTGATGATGTATTGTGTGAACTCATGGAGCAATAAAATTTGTTTTGTGATGCATCTTGTCCATCCTTTGCTTATTTTATTGTCTCTTCTTGCTTCTCATTGTTGCAAGGTATATTGTGCATATTTTTATGTTTATTACATGTTTTAAGAATCTATTTTTAATGGGTTGAAGTGGTGTTATGATTGACATTTATCTTTGGTATGTGATGCATATTTCCATCCTCTCCATTGCTCACCTCTCTCCACTTCAGGCAGCTGAGATTGTGATCAGCCACTTCCTTTTTTGGTGTTTCACCACTTAGTATAGGCTTTTTTTTAATGTAATCTCTCTCTCTCCCTGTCTCCTTGGAAGGTTAAATTAGGATTAGATGGTTTTCCTACACTAGAATATCCTATGGCAGGTATTTTAGGAAGAATAATCTAGCTTTCTCCGGAGGGCCATCTCAAGTCCTGTAAGTCCCACAACTTGAGAGATGGTCCCATGTTATACATATCACACTAGATGCCCCACCGAAATCCGAGGTCATTTGAAGGTGTTTTGATTTCGCATCAAAAAAATTGGAGGATTTTTTTCGCTGATTGGTCACATATTTTATTCAGAACAAAGTATCGAGCTAAGGCTATAATTAGATCTGAGCCTATTGAAAAAAATCATATTGATCCTCATACACCAAGTCTAATCAATGTGAACTATTAAACATTTGATCAATAGGATTATCCAAGTACCTACGAAGTAGCTACCAATGTAGGATACATTCTAGACTTGACACTTGATGAATGAGCGAACAAGAGTCATACTTTTTACCCTTACAAGGAAATGGAGCAAGTTGAATTAGGTGTCTATTGTTTGTATGAAGAGAATCATCCTCTCCTAGAAATGAACTTGTGAGGTAGGCCTGCCTCTAAATTATGCTCCTCGAGCTCATAACCACACTACATTTACTAGGAGATTTGTTTTATGTGAAATGAGCCAATGCACCATTGTAAAACTCTACAAAATCCATACCGAGTTGTTTCCATGAGAGGCCAATCCCATCTCCATACCGGAACCGAAGTTCGCACAAACACACCAAGGTTTGGTGAGTTATAGGATGAATGGTGAGATGGCCACATTTGGGTGATTGAGCTCATCAATGAGTTCAATGGTGGAAGCATCGAGATTAGAAGGGAAAGATATTTCATGAAATGAGTTGAGATATGGAGCCCCCACAAAGACTCATGACAATTTTTTCAATTCCTGTAACATGGTAGACAAATTCAACATCGATGATCTCGCAGATCATACTGCACAGAGCAATATAACATTGATCTTCGAATTATGGTAGGAACCAAATCGATCTATCTATCACCAAGGCAAGCTAACATTGCGGACACATTGCACTAAGTTGGTAAAGTGAAGAGTTTTCATGTAGTAACACCAAGCCCATTCGTGATACATCGAGGCACTCGAATGATTGAATCGATCCGTGAAATGAGCTATTGAGTGATGGGATTCAAGCATGCAAAAGAAGCATAAGGAAGTTGAAGACCTAATTTTTGTGATGACATGAACTCGATGAATTTATAGCATATAGTGATGTGTAGGTTTATCTCAATGGTTGATTCATGCATCTCTTCGTAGAAGGACTCAACCTTAATATTCGGATGAGGTGTTTTTTTAGCTAGTCAAGCCAACATGACAAACCAATGACGAGTTTTGTAGAGAAATAATGTGGCCGTAACAGAGAATCATGTCCCAGGATACCTAAAGAACTCCAGATGTTCATGTGTAAAAACCTAAACTCATCATGGTAAACATTGCATGTGGATATGTAGAACTTGGAGGGCCCAGTTGGCCCATGGGACATGTGGGCTCAAGTGAAGACCGATTTCACCGACAGGAAGGAGTGCGGGAATCTGGCATCAATGACCCATGTGGCCCTGTCAACATGGGACATTTGGGCTCGAAAACCTACATTCCCTAACTTTGACGGTGGTGTGAAGCATTGCTAAAAAGGAAGAAATGTTTTTTCCCGCAAACCCCAAGGACTCTGGTTGGGCCAAATATTCATGATTTCACCGACACAAAAGAAAAGCAAGTGGAGTGTAGGTTAATGGACCGACTAGCTCGGTTAATAGTGTATGCGTGAGGATAGAAGAGCCCGAGTCAAGTGATGTGGAGAAAGGATACCCACATGGCACAAGTACCACAAGGACATGAGCTCCCATGAAGAAGAAATTTCTACACAAAGTGCATCATGGATAAATCATGTTTTGATGGCCCGTGTGGTCCTTGTGCCTTAGTGCCAAAATTCTTTAAAAACATGCAATACCCACATATCAAAGAAAAAAGGATTAAAAATCCCGTGTATTGTGGATTGTGAGAGCCTGCATGGACTTTCGCCCCGAAGTTCAAACAGCATAACTCTTGAATCAAAACTCGATTTTTCACAAAATTGGTGTTTTTGGATTTTTAACGAGGGTGTGTGAAAAGGAAGAAACATCTCCATCTCTAATAAAATAAAGTCCTAGTCTCGTAAAATGCAAGAAATCCTTGGCAAACTCAAAATAGTTTCTCACACTTAAAAGACCATAACTTTTGAAATTCTCAACGGATTTTGCAAAATTGGTCTCGTTGGAATCGTTCCTTTGAGAATACAAAAAAATTAAGAAATGTAGAAATTGATGAAGTTTTGATGATGATTTTAAGGAAAACGTAGTAGGTTTTAACAGTGATTGGAGATGCATTTAATGAAGCATGGGCATACATTTTTCACTATTGCAAGTCATGGGATAGTATGGGGTTCCTTTTGAAATTCATATATCACCATTTGGGCACATTTATGATATTCTTCTAGTGTTTGGAAAGTAGATTTCGGGATTTACATCCCCTCTCCCTCTCTCTTAAAAAAAAATCTATAAATTGGAATACTGGGCTCATTCTAGCAGAGAGGATAATTTAAGTAGAAAATAATGTCATTTTGGTTTTGTGAAGCTAATGTGTTGGATTCCTTAGCAGTGGAATCCTTACATGGTGATCCATGTCTTTATTTTGGAATAGATTGAACAATGCATATAATGAAGCAATAGATGCAAGTTTGTTGATGTATCTTCCTTTGTATTTATTTGCATTATTCTTTCCCTTTCAACCTTATTGCAAATATATTGTGTCTATTTTATACTCATTATCATTTTGTGTGCATGAAATATTATTTTGAATTCATTTGCTAGACTGTGGAGAATTGTTTTCACCCCTTCTAGTATGCACTTTGCTTCTATTTTCACACATTGGGAAGGCTATTCCCAATACCTTATTTTGGTGCATCACCTACGTAGTGTATTTTTCCTTCATTTACATGTTATTTCTATCTCTCCGGTCCCTTGGAAATTTTACGATAGATATAGTTAGTAGCTTCATTTTAGTAGAGTTAGTTTGCACAAGGATTATGAAGAAGAGCCATCTTTCTGTGGAGATCTATCTCAAGTAAAGCAAGTCCCACAACTTGGAGATAGTACGCATGTTACAGTCACACCTTGAGCTCAATAACACATACTTGTTCAAATCGAGGGTGTTTTTATTCAATGATAACAAACATAACTCGTAAACAATAACATACAAAGTGGAAAATAATATCAAGCGAAGTGTATGAGAAAACCATGATGGAAAATACTCTTGCAAATCAAATGAAGCACTTGTTAGAATGTTATAAATATAAAGAGTTTTCAAAGTGTGTATAGATCAATGTAAATTAGTGTGCTAGTAAGAATTATAATTAGTAAATAATTAAACAATAACACCTATGATATTAAAGAGTAGCGAATGTAGATGCCCCATGAGCCTTGTTTGGATGAGTAAGAGGTATAGTTCCAAACATCCTTACTATGTGTAATTATCTATAGGATATTTTCATTCACAACTAGAGACAAAGTGAACGTGTACGTGTATATCAAAAATACAATAGCATATTAGATATTTGGCTAACATAGAAAGAGAAGTGCAACATGTAACTATCATAAGTAAGAAAGAGTTAGTAGAACCAATATATACAATATGATGTGAGTGTGAATGGAATAGTATGTAATTTTTGAAGATGGAAAGGAGAAGTGTGTCCCCTAGTGGATGTGTATGAGATGAGTTTTATTCATAAAATACCACTCAAGAATCAATAATGAACCATAGAACAAGAGTGTGTCATTGGGAAATGGTTTGAAAGAGATGAGACAAATATAGATCTTGGTACGTAGAGCATAAAAGGTGACAAAGAGGTAAGGTTATTTTCAGATTTAGACCCTCAACAAATGAGTATGAATTGTGGAACTAGAAATCATAAAAGGGTAATGGTTTTGAACATATGTGAGAAAGATAGATCATGAAATGAAGAGCATAAAAGGTAACAAAAAGGTGAGGTTCAATTCATATATATACCCTCGAGTCAACTATGAACCGTTGAAGTAGAGTACATCATAAGATAGTGAAGATTCAAGTTTATCAAGTTATGTAAGATTGATTATAAATAGGAATTCTAAATCACAGAGCGTAAGAGTAGAAATGGTAGAAACCCGATGATGTTAGGAGGGGGTTGAATTAAGCATGATGCTCCCTAGTGTATGATGATGAGCGAGATAACCCATGAAAGTTAAGGGAAAATATCCTCCACCCAATGTTTGAGGAGATAAATTTTGTGACCATGCTCATATATCGGTGTTAATGAGACTTAAGGTGTATATGTGAAGGAATCCTAGGTTGTGAACATATATATGTGAAGGAGACTTATGAAGTGATGAGCAACTATGTGAAGTAGACCTAAGAGTGATGAAAACCTATGTGAAGTACACATAGGAGGTTAAAGAGGTGGTGGATTCCTAGGTGAAGGGGTTTCTCAAGTAGGGTACTTAGGCTAATAAGATGGACTAATAGGTGATGATAATGACTAGGTTGTGTGTGAATATAAGAGTTAGTTTTAGAACATGCCTCAAATTTTATAGTCTTAAGGGGGCTAAATGCTACATGTAGTGAAAGGAAATCTTCAAGAGGAGGCTGAGGCAATGGTGTAGATTGTGGAAAACCTTTGAGAGTGACTAATTACTTATTTTGATTGAATTTGAGACACAAGTGGTTCATGGACAAGATATCTTGAGTGGCACAGGGACAAGTAAGACCTAAGAGCATGTCACAACCTTTTATTCAAGGTGTCACATCAAATGGAACAAGCATTGTGAGAGGCCCAAATGTAATCGGAAACTTGATTTATCCATAAAATTTGGGAATTGGATAAGAAATTTGTGAGATTGGATAGTTGATAGTGACAAGGCATGCAAGAGAGGACACACCAATAAGAGCTAATGGATTCATCATGGAGTTATTGACAATATGAAAATTGATATAAGCATTGATGTAAAGTGTTTTATAATAAAATGTAGCATGATAACGTGATCAGAGAATGTGATGAGTGGTGAAGATGTGTCAGTATTAGTAACTATAAACTAAATAACCCCCGATGAAGGAGGAGGCACAACACGTTATGTATGATTAGTTGAAGAATCAACATCTTTCCTTTCATGCTTGGGAAATGGATCATTGAATATTTTGAAATTTTAGTCATTGACCGTGATTGGATGCCGAAGGCTCTGGGAGCTTGATTGCATCATTGATTAGATCTTGAATGAGATGCCTAAGTTAGAAACATCAATCACTTGAATCTCCAACACACTAGTGATAGTCACATCTAGTATTTTCATCCTAATCTCATAGTTTAGGGTGACATAGATCAAGATTCAACGTTGTTAGAAGTATAATAAGATTAATTTTGAGAAGTTGTGGCCATAGAAGGCATGGAACATAAGGAAATTTTCTAAGTGTAGGATTTGGAGGTTGTCATTGAATATTTTTAGCAAAAGTAGAAACAATGTTAACAGTACATTTTTCTTCATTGGAATTAGGAGATGGCTTGAAAGTGGATTTTCCTATAAATCGATTAGAAGATGAAGTTTGATCATGATACTTAATCTTGCATATCGATAAGAGTTTTCCTTTGCATAACTTGAGTATATAACATAGTTGATCAAATCATCGAGAGGTCTCAAAGATGATGCTCTCTTGTGATGGAGTTAAGATACTTTGGACAAAAATATCTTTCACTTCTAAATCACCAAGTACATTTTCCATCTTAACTAAGTTATTCTTATATCGTAACACATAATCCACTAGATGTTAATTGGATCCTTTTTTTTATATGTGTAAGTTGAGCATAGGATATCTAACAACTAATATTGATGTAAAATG
Source organism: Taxus wallichiana var. yunnanensis (assembly GCA_018340775.1). NCBI lineage: Eukaryota > Viridiplantae > Streptophyta > Pinopsida > Cupressales > Taxaceae > Taxus > Taxus wallichiana. The sequence goes on along the minus strand of CM031236.1, from coordinate 110,963,080 downwards.
TGCAATTAAACCATCAAATAAATGCGTAAATGATGTAAATGAATGAATAGGTAGATCTTAGAACAAACACATAGCATAATCTTTGAAACTCCAAGGAAATATCTTATCTAATAATGTATGATCATCCACATAATCTAGACATGCCACATGAAAATCTCATAGATGCTCTTGAGGTTAACCATGGCCATTAAAGGTGGGAAGCTTAGGAGTGACGAAGTTTAAAGGAAATGCAAAAGTGGAAATGGTGGGTGAGAAATGTTTCATGAAAATTAATGTGCAATCAATACATGAAGATGTTGAGAAGGAGCCTGCTGAAGTTCATGTCTTTGAGTTTGGAGATCCCGATAGAGAAAGGATAGGTATTGAGTACTAAAGGAAGAGACTTACCACATTTGGGAAGTAATTGGATGAGTAAAATGATTAGTAAGGATAGGTATAGAAATGGGAACATTGGAAGTGGGTGGAATGGTGGAATTATGAGGTTAAGTAGTGATAGACATAAAATTGATATTGGTTGTAGGAACTTTAAGCTCAGTGATAATTTTGGTCTCCTCATGTGCAAAGTTGAATAAGAGTAAATCTAGATCTCATAGATATTTAGCAAGATGAGAATGATACCATGAAGGTCTTCATCAGTAAGATTGCATGATTTTCACCCATGATAAAAAAGATGACAAAATATATAGAAGCAAGGTTGGGTTTGAGTGATGGGTTCACTAAATCATTTATCAAAAATAGATATTATGCTAAACCCTAATTATAGAGTAAATGGATGTACACTATGACGTACATATGTAATAATGTAATATGAAACAAGATATAAGAAAATAAAAATGAACATTGCTAAGTGAACGAGAGAGAGATGAAAGGAATTTGATGACTCACACTTTTCCTAGAACTAATCTAGAGTGAAAAACTCGATGAACAAGAAGTTAACAGTGTCATAATCGCTCATGATAAATTCTAGAACTGTTGGAAAAAGTTGGACTAGGGAATCTTGATTGGTTCAATGGTTCCTGGGCACCAAATTCAGCTACTGGGAACCCGTGACTACGCAGGTGGAATTTTTTTGGTTTTTTTGGTGTCGCACAAGTGTTGTTGATATTTGTTCTTGGTATCTAGTGTGTCGACCTTGATTCACAATCTAACCTATAACCTACGAAACAAATTTTAACTTACAAACCCCCAATACCACATCAAATACAATAAAAAAGATGTAATATGGGGATTCGGACTGATGTTCATAGTCACACCGATATAGTGAAATTACAACCATGCATTGCACTACATCTTAGACTCCATGTATTTCATGTGAGTGCGTGAAAGAATCATTCCCTAGGATGCCCTCGACAAATGCAGACTCTATAATGGGTTATAGATAGATGTAGCAAGCTAAATAGATGTTATAGATGGATGGAAAAATGAACTTCCCCTTCTTATGCAAAGTGTATGCATAAAATGCAGTCCCTTGTCCCTTGTATGGATGCTAGATGGATGCCTTTATTTCTCTTAGATTCCTTCAGATGCAAAATTAGATTCTTAGATTTTTGTCCTTTATTTTGATAACATAGCTATGTATTTATATGATTCCATTTTTGAATTTCATAATTAACAACTAGAAGGCCGAACTATAAGAAAATAAGAGGAGCAAAAAGGGAGTAAAGTGGAAAGAGGTCAAAGGCACTCGAGGGGATGAGGGCACCTAGGAACTAGCATCCTTGCTGGGTACTAGTGTCCAAATTCATAAAATATAAGCAAGTAAAGTACTCACTAGGTTGTAGGTGTAAAATACCATAAAGAAGTCAAAAACAAAGCAAAGAGGCCAAATATAGTTGTCAATTACTAGATTTCTTGCTTACTTAATCAAATTTATGCAAGTATGCTTTTAGAACAAAAAATGTACTCTAGTTAGTTATTTTGTGTCTACAATAGGATGTATGTCAATGAGTATCAATCTTTATTAGGATTAATGTGGTAGAATCACATGGAAGAGGACAAGGCTAATGATTTGATACAACGTTTATGTGATATTGATACATTGTTGATGTTGTGTCGTATCCCTCCATTGATGGATTAAATTCATTATTTAAATAAACAAGCCCAAAAATGAACTACATATATTAATGATTTTTGTAGTTCAAGGAAATGTATTTATTTTGCAATACATTATCGGTTTCTTAATGAGATCAATTTTTGATTCCAAAGTTTGAGATTTTAAATAATTTGATAAATATTAAAAATCTAGGTAGCTTTCACTTGAAATTTTTAAAAGAATTATTTTCTTCTATACATTGATATGAATACCAATGCACTTCCTTCATATAGTAATTGTTATCAAAATCAACCCCTCTAATGTCCGAAAAGTTATGAATAGTGAGTTTCAAAGTGAGAAATTTTAAATCTTAGGAGTTATGGGTAAAAGATTCATGTTATATCACTCTTTCCCCTCTTACTAAGCCTTTTGTGAAGAGGAGTTAGTAAAATTGGATCAAATTGGGAAAATATGTGCTTGAATCATCATTTGAGGTACATGAGGAGTTGTTCCCGAGTTCCTCTCATTCTCCTCTTTATTTTCTTAGTTGTAATACACTTGGAAATCAAATAATTTGGAATTGAGTGGAAATATGGGAACATTTTCACTTTACATTCACTTCTTTTCGATCGACCGCAAAACGTTGTTAGGGAAAATAAGGAAAGTCAAAGCGGTTAAGTCATGTTTTGGGAACAAGAAGAATAGTGGTTGAGTTCCATCACTTCTATAATTGGCCTATTAATAAGAAAGGGGAAGAGAGAGAATTGAATTTGAAAATTTAGGATTAAAGGGAAAGTGGGAATCATTTCTCATACCCATCAGACGCTGAAACCCCGCCATATCTACATAGAGTAAAGTTAAAAGGAAAAGATGGACATGGAGTGAATAGTGGTAACTTTTCCCTCATTTCATCATTCGCCGATTGCCCTTATCTCCACACAAAGTAACATAAAGGTTATAGAAGCATTTTAAGGATCACATGTAACATTCCTTTATTCCACTCATTGTTCGCAACATCGAAAGGCCTAAAAAAGAATGCACTTCCTAGAAAAAGCTCCAGCTTAGCATTTTTAGTTACTTTCTTCTCCCAATTTTATTTTTTTATCATGAAAAGGATAATATTAGTAGGTTTTAAAGAAATAAAATATTTTAAATCACTTATATTATTATAAATAACATGAAAATAAAACACTCTCATGATATTTCTATTTTTTAATTATTCAATTTACATATATGCACTTTTACTCTTCTTTCTCTCAATTTTTTAATCAAACCGCATGGAATTTGTTGTGAAATAAATATTTTCCCCCTTTTTCATCATTCTAGAGTAATTCATATTTTTGAGTCGAAGAGGAGGGGTCATAGGTTATTTTTTGTTTTGATTTCACCTCTTGAATCAATAAAGGAGTTTCTTTCTTCTTACAACCAATTTATTGTTTTAATATGATTTTATATCATTATATAGTTTTATTCCTGATTTGGAGTTTAATTTGCACACATTTACTAAGTTATATGTTAATTTTTAGTCGATAGATTGTCTTTAACAAGTGTGTGCAAGATCTTGTTATGGAGCTCACTAAAGCTTCCTCCGAGAGAAATTTGTTTCCATTCTTTATCCCGAAATAGCATCAAACCCTTATCTAAAACACTTTTACATTTACATATCCATTGTAAGTTATGTATACTATGTTCTAGTTCCATGATGCATCTATCTTGTTCAACCAAGAATGAGATCCTATAAATTTCTAGTGTATCACCATCATTAAATTTTTTCCTTAATTCCTTCTCTATTTTTCTTATTCATTGAGTAAAATTGATTAGTCTTAAGAGTATAATTAGTCTTAGTTATTGGAATTAGAGTGCTTCCATTTTTCAATCGAACAGGAGACATCACACGAACCCCAAAAGTGTGAATTCCTCTTGACAATTTTTTTCTAGCATGCTTGGTGGGACCATTCGTTTATATTTTTGTCTTATTTTTCAATTGTTTCATTGCAAAAATCTATCCATTTTGGTTCCTCCAAGTAAAAATAGTTTTTCGCACGCCCTATGGGAGTTAACAAGATTTTGTTAAAGATTTAATGATTTTATTTGCAATTTTTCATTGTCTCAAACACATTCATCGACCATGAAGAAAATCTATAAGTTAAGAGAACAATATGATAGTAGATCAGTGTAAATGTCATTCCAAAGACTCTAACTATATCATATTTGAAATCTTTCATACATATTCACCCCGCATCCGACAACTCCATTATTCAAGAAGCTCATTCTCAAAGTCTCCACAAAATTCCCTTCTTCTTTTAAATGATTTTCATGTATATATTTCTTGCATGGCTCTCTAAAGAGATATTTTAATCTCTCATTTCAATTTAATCCTCCTTCATTAGCAGCAATGAGATGATATTCTAAAAAAATCCTTAAAAACAATACATATTTTCCATGGATATGTAAATCAATCTCATATTGATCACATTCAAGATAGCCAACCACCGTAATTCATAATATTAGACAAGAAAATATTTTCCTCGGGCTTCTTGTTTCATCATTTAGAGGTAAAGCAAGATATGGTGCATTGGTCTAGGTCCACAATCCATTTCCATATGGTAACAAATGACGAGAACAACTACAAAGATGGTTTAGAGAGAGTATAGATGTCATTTCTCTAATGGAACAACCTTAAAAATACAATGAGATTTAATTAAGTTTATCTCATATTTCAAATTTTTTTCAAGGACATGGCTCAATATCCATCAATAAATCAAACCCTTACCAGGTATATATGGTAGTCTTGTATCATTTGATATCATTTCAAGCATATTTGGTTGTATTGATGTAAATCCTATGAGGCAAAGACCTTTCCTCAATATTTTATAATTACATTGCAAGATGAGAAGATGCTCATTCAAGCCGAAAAATTAAAATCATCCCCATTACTTTTATTCACCATACCCCTCATGTAAGTAAATAATATTCCATTGTTCTATTCAAAAATAGGAGAATACTTTTCTTCCTAGTCCTTACTTTGGTGCTCTAAAAGTTTATAATGCCCTAAAAAAATTGTGCTTAGCAAGATTCCTCCCATTTCCAATGAAAAAAAATTAACAACCTTACTAAATATTTTCATGATGCTTTTAAAAGTTGTGATCTTAGACATGCTTCCCCAATGCTCTACCCAACCCTCACTAAAATAGGTTATCGTACAAGGTTGGTAGAGGGATATTTATTTTATCTAAGAGAGGAGAAACCATGTAACATTCCTAGTAACATCTTATCATAAAATAATGTGGTTGTGAATGAAAATTCAACTCAAGAGCGCCTTATATTGCTAGTGTCTCATATCAACCTAACTTTATCCAAGATGACAACTTAATAATAGTTGAAGATTGACATGAATCAGTTTGGGAGAATGAACAAATTCAAATTTTATAAAAAAGGAACTGAATGTAAAGAAAAATTAGGAATTTGTGATGGAAAATCATATTGTAATTCAAGATAGGAGAAAGTGTTTTTAATCACCAGCATTGTCCATAAAAATGAAGATCATATTTTTCTTCATGTGGAGGAAGAAGGGATACAAAGTGAGCAAGATGTTATAATTTAAGGTAGTGACCTTTTTTTTTTATATATTTAGAGTTCATTACATGTTTAGAGAATTATAGTAATACACCAAGAACACTAGTTGTTGCAATTAATCAAATATAGCTTCATGTAAATGAGGAAGAAAAGGAAGCATTAGATGTTAATGATCTGCTAATAAAAACATATTATTTTCTAATCGATTTGATCTTCATGGTTAGGAGGGGATAGGTTTGAGTTATCAAGAATTTTTTTGGATGAGGAATAAAAAAGGATAACCCAAAAGAGCAATAGTTATTTACACAAGAAGAAGCAAAACAAAGCACAAATCAGTTTGCAAAAATACTTCATGATGAAGTACATGATGAGTTTAAACTTTTTAACTCTTCACATGCAAGTGTGGAAGAAAAGGTGTTTGTGCAAAAGAACAAGACGATCAAATTTAAAATCAGCTTACTAACATCTAAATGATCAAGAAAGTGCGCCCAATATAATCCATTCATGAGTTTCATGCAAGAAATATGGGAAAACACGTAGTAGTAGTCAATCAACTATAAAAAAACATTTTCCCAATCATATATTTGGCTAGGTTAGAGCCAAAAATAGATTTTTCATTAGTCATGATTACTTCAAAACATGAGAAAGATATATCCTAGAAAAACGCATAAAAATACCATGAAAATATCATATAGAGGTGTTTGTTATTTTCTTGGCTAGTATTTTGAGCCAATTAGAGGTGTAGTCCAAGTCTTCCACTACACCATGTAATTTAACTGCAAAAATGATCTCATGGCTACACTTTGTGAGAAAAGGAAGATATTTGTCCCAACTAGTATGTGGTTTTATTTATTTTTCCTTTATTTTTTTGAATTAGTAATAGTTAGGGTTTTTCTTTTGCAAAATAAGAGTTTTTTCACACTTTGCATGCTTCACATCATATCATGTATGATTTCCTTGTTTTTGTGATCTTTCCTACCTTTTCTTTTGTTGTTGGAGCTTTCCTACTTTTGGATTGAAAATGATCACTGATTGAGTTCCCTTACCTCATCCTTGTGGTGATCATTTGAATAAGTGGATTAGATATACAAGTTTTGGTTCCTATGTTTTGTTTAAGGGTGAAACATATGTGTGATCTCAAAAGTTGCAGCAGTTTGATATGAATCCATGCCCAATGGATACTTCAAGGCAACTCGTATATACATCTAGTAGGAACATGTCCCTAAAGGTAACAAAATTGTTATCAAAATCAACCACTATGACATTTTGATGTTTTGACAAGTCATGGACAGTGAGTTTCACTTACCTAGATCAGTGAGAAATTTCACAATCTTGTTAGTTACTGGGTAAAACATTCATATTCAAGCACACTTCCCCCTCTTAAAGAGCCTTATGTGAGGAGAAGTTTTTTTAAAATTGGGGCAAATTTAATAATTCTATGCACAATATTCTTTTCAAGGACCATGAAGAATTGTTCCTAAATTCCTATCGTTCCCCACTTTATAGTCTTGCATGCAATAAACTTAGCAATAAAATAAGTCAACATTGACTGGAAATTTAGGAATCACTCCACTATTCTATCACTTCTTTGATCAGTCAACAAGTTGCCATAACAGAAACATGGTAAGTTAAAGTAGTTATGTAAGTTTTGGTACGCACAAGTACAATATTGGCCAATTTTATCACATCTCCGATAGGTGATTAATAAGCAAAGGTAAAAGAGAGCACTAAATAAAAAAAAATTGGGCCCAAAGGGAACAATGATAACTATTTATTTGTTTCCATTATACCCGAACCCCGCCATCTCCATGACAAAGTACAAAAATCAACAATGTCGAGCCTAGGGGAACAGAGAGAATTGTTCCCTCGTTCCATTGTTCCTTCGACAACGCACATCTCCACACAATGGAACATAAATGTTATAGGGGCATTTTAAGGCCCAAAGGGAACATTCATTTAATGTGTTCATTCTCCGCAACATTGATAAGTTCTGACAAAAATATGCATAACCCACAAAAATATCTAATTTTTGTTTTTAGTTTTTTTCTTTTCCGATGTTTATTCTTTTAAAACATGGAAAGGCTAAGATTTGAAATTTTCAATTCAAGAAAAGTTCTTAGATCACTTGTACTATTAAATATAACATGAACATGCAACACACTCAAGTTTTTAATGTTTTTCCAATGTTTTCCCTACCAAACTTCTATGTGTGCATTGTTTGCTTTTATTTTCTCTATCCATTATGTACAAAACACCATGAAATTCATTGTAAAATACATATATGCACTTATGTTCATCATACGAGAGTAATTTAGAGTTCTTAGCAGAAAATAAAGTGTCATGAGTGATCTTTTCAGATCTTGGTTTAGACTCTTGGATCAATTTAAAGGAGTTATTTTTACCTTCTTACATCCTATTTAATTTGAAATATTGTGTCTTAAGATAATTTTATCTCTTGATATACTTTTATCAAAGTGTGTGTGTGTGTGTGTGTGTGTGTGTGTGTGTGTGTGTGTGTGTGTGTGTGTGTGTGTGTGTGTGTGTGTGTGTGTGTGTGTGTGTGTGTGTGTGTGTGTGTGTGTGTGTGTGTGTGTGTGTGTGTGTGTGTGTGTGTGTGTGTTTGTGTTTGTGTGTGTGTGTATTTATTTATGTTATTTTTTAGGTCATAGATTACATGTTTAATAAGTGTGTGCATGATCATGTTGTGGAGCTCACTAAACCCTTTCTACGAAACACTTTTGCATTGACATATCCATAATTTGTAAGTTGTGTATGTTGTGTGATAGTTCCTTTGATCCATCTTTGTGGTTCAAACAAGTCTAAGATCCTCAATATTTTCGGTGTATTGTTATCTTTTAAATTTTTCCCTTAATTCCTTCTTCCTTTTACTTGTTGATTCGGTAAAGTACTAGAGTAGTTTTAGAAGTATAATTAATCATAGGTGTTACACTAGGGAAGCAACTGTCTCTAGAGATTCACTACAATATATAGATCATCCAATGCCTAGGAGTATTTCCATTTTGTCATTTGGAAGCATAGATATCACACCACTCTCCAAAGGTGCATTCCTCCATGACAATAGTAACCATTTCTATATGAAGTATGTGCTTCGTACATGGATATGAGACACCGATGAATGTGGTTATGAGCCGTAAACAATAAAATCTTATTCATTTCATTTTACTAGAAATCAATGGGAAAACAAATATGTAAACATAAATGACAAGATTGTGTTCATATAGAGTATTTTTAATTCTCGACAAAATTTGTCAATGAAGTTTATAATTTTGTTTTATTGAATCAGTATTTTTGCACATGTGAGGTGTGGAAAATTCTTAGTCTCGAGATGCCAAGGACTGAGGGGTTTCCATTCCGCCAAATTCGTTCGGGGCAGGATTCTAGCCTCATCCCTTATTACAATATCTCCGGGCCTTTTCACTCAAGCAAAAATTGAACCCTCGGTTGACTCCTTGTGAGCCACTCAGTTTCAGCATTCGGCCAATGGCCGTTTGATGAAGTTTACAATTTTTCACTATATATACCATATTTTATTCACAAAGTTTTTGTTTATAGCTAATGAGTTATTGACGAGTTGTCAAATCGTTTTATTTTTATAAATAATATTACAAAACAAACTATTTAGTGGACTTGTTTAATTTTTTAGGACGGATTTTGATGCTTCACTACAATTAATAAGGATGCAATCTCGTGAGTCTTGGGCAAAGCGTCCAAAGTGCTTTCAATCTCAATAATTCAACTATTGGTATTATTGGGAGAGATGGTTTCCTCTTCGGGAAAATAAACTGAAATATTTCTAACGAATGGTAACAACATGTTTTTAATTGATTACATCAATTCTCTTTTCTTAAAAGTATTGAAGTGCTTATACAATCAGGTTTTCTGCGAGAATTACGTGGACATACCACAGGCATTTCTCACTTTATATTCATCTCCCATCGATAGGTAATTTGACTCAAGAAACATAACCAGTGAAAATTATAAATCTGTCGATCGTATAACTACAATGAAGAAGATACTATTTGAATGATCTAGAATGGAGCCGGTGCATATGATTTAGCAGCGCCCAGGGAGTTATAGGCCTTCACATCTTCCGCAGTCGGCGCAGGCGCAGTCTGGTACATCATTCGCCTTGAACGTGTTTTGTGAGCCTCACACAGCTGCGGTAAATACATTCCTGTACAACATAGTATTATCATATGTTAGAAAATTTTAGTTAAAATGAAATATGTAAGGATTGCATGGTAAGGATTAATATCGGCACCTTCTCCTGCAGCGAGATTGAGGTACAGATCGACAACGTTGGGGCAGCTGTTTTGGCATTTGTCTGAGCACAATTTCGACGTTAAATGAGAATATGAGGAAAGATCGTCGGTGGACATGCCCACACACATCCTCTGCAAACCACATGCCTGCACACACTCCTCGCTCTCTATCCATTCCTTCATCATCTCCGCCATTATGCCTGACGACTGCAGTTCGGTATTGCAAATCATATTAGTCAATAAAATGGAATAGCAGCACCTGCAGAAATTCCTTGCTGAAAAACCAAGTATTGTAAGAGAAGGTACTTACCTGGCACTGGTATTGTACGGATGATTCGTGAGTGGCGGGGGCGAAAGAGTATTTCTTCTCGAGCACACAGCGAGATCCTGACGATGACACTGCAAAAGCGCACATTTCCACTGGCAGTTTCTCGCATTCCACAACCCCCTCACCTGCGCAAATCACCATTCAATCAAAACATAAACGAAACATAGAAATAATCTGTGAATTCGTTTCGCTTATCACTGCTTCTTCCTCTGAATTGAATTTTACCAAAAATAAAGAAATATTTGAAATCACGGATTCTTGATTCTCTTTGAAACTAACTCTTCACTAATTTAATTTATCCGTTCCTTCAAGCAGGAAAAAAACCAGAAAACATATCGTACCGAGTACTAGAACACTTTGCATGCCTAAATGCGCCAAAAGAATAGCAAATGCAACTGTCATCTCAGAAGCCATTTGTTTATGCATTCTGCTCCCTCGTCTTGCCAAAAGATAGAAAAAGTAGTTATTTCTTTGATTAGCAAAGGGAGATTGTGAATAATAAGGTTAGTGCTATGAGTCGTATTTATAGACATGCTTGGCAGACCATTTACTGTGGAGAGTTCTAAACTTATTCCTCGAAAGTGAAGACGACCAAACTCCGTGATAGGCGTTGTGAGAGTATATATTAGAAACGAAATTTCTAAAAAATGTAACGCATTGCGTAGAAATGACGAAATGCTTTGTGGTGACAGGTTTCCTGTGTTTTTCCAGTCCACGAGGAATTCGCGAGGAAATCGCGAGGATGACCATTATATTGAAGACCAAAATAAGTCAGGTCGGCATGATTGTACATAGCCGACTTTGACAAAATTATACATATTTAAGTGTATGACTCGCGTTTTGAATCTTAGCGGTCTCTATATTTCAAGAACCCGTGATTTGCGACATAAAGACTCTTCTCGGAAGTCGTCGTATACTCGAAAAGACACGATTTAAAATATTACGTGGGATGACGGAGCGCGTTACCGTGTTAGTTACTATACACTTTTTTTGGTTCTTTAAAATGTTTGTAAGTGATGTCTTTTAGGATTTCCATTTGAATTTATTATATTAACAATAAATAAATGTATATATAGTAGTATGAAAAGAGGATTTGTACCGAAGTTGTCATTTTAATATTATTGTATTATAGAGTATTTTTAAACAAATAATTAATATTGAAAAGAATAACCTATAAAGTATGTTTTACTTCTAATTTCTTATTCGCCTCTCTCTCAATTTCAACTTTAATAATTAGAAAAGTATGGTATATATTTCAATGCTAACTAAAATGTGAATAGAAAACCAAAAACATTGCACTATTATTTTGTTATATTTTTCTTGATTCTTTGATTTGTGGTAAAATAGGATCTCCATTTTTTTCATTTAAACACTTTGAGTTGGTTAAACTAGATAATGAGCTCGTCTTCATCATGATAAGATCCAACACTATTATTAAATCTTATTATTTAATTTAATGGAGCTCCCATTTAAACATCGAAAGAATTTAAAAAGTGAACATCTTCCTAATCATTCATAGTCTATAATGTAAACTATAAACTTGTTTGTGAGTTCATACAAGGAATTAAAATATTTCCATTATTCATCAATGAGACACCCAAAATCCTCTTCAATATACATAAGCTTAGATATTTTGAATCTTATTCAAAATATGTAGGTTTCTTAATATGATTTGTTTCATATATTCATACCCACTTCAAATTTTTAATCGCCGATACAATCAAAATTACATATATTAAAGGAGCTAAGTTTCGTGTTGGGGATGGTATCATCTTCATTCTCATCATCGAGAAGAATTTATAATCTTTTGAATCCAAGTTGATCAACCACCATCGGATAATTTTGAGCCAATAGAACCGACTTTCTTCCTCCCACAAAAATCATTTGATCAAAAAATAAAAAGGGTAAACAATTAAAATAATGTATTTGTAATAAACCATGTATATCGAAACAAGGTAGTTTAGGCATGCAGGATATTCCAATTTTAAATTATTTTGCAACATAATAAATACACGGCTTATGCAAGGTGCACATGTCAATTATGTAAATTATAGATGGAATGATGGAAATCGGAAATGGAAGGATGAAGATGGTATAGTTAGGCAGTTAAGGCACCACGTTGGAAGGGAGGAAGGATGTGCAAAAGACGTAGGATCGGTGGATTTTAACCCTTTCTATTCGGCGACAACCAAATTTTAAGCATGGTTCTCATTACTGACTTGGAGAAACTCCAAAGAAGAAATCAAGAAATGAAAGTTAGTTAAATCTCATGTATGTTCGTTAGTGTGTTTTTAATGCGTCCATAATGAGGATTTTAAGGATGTGCCTCTCTGTTCAATTTTTTTTTTTGTGCAATGTTTTGTTAATATATTATACAGTGCAACCTTTACATTGCGCAAGAGAATTATATATAAAATGAAACACAATATAATGGACAAAGAATTTGGAAACTTATTGATCCATACAAAACAAAATACATGGAAACTGTAGTGCCAGCTATATAAAACAAATAAAATAAATTCAACGAAATAGAGTAATGCTGAGGAGGAACTTAGTGGGCAGGGTGGTTGTTTGCATGTGGTCAGGACATCATGTGCGTCCTAAAATCATACCGACCTGGTTTTCCCTTGCATAATTAATGAAAACACTTTTTGGTATCCAAAGCAGCAATCACGCTGGAAACCCATGTTAACACTGTAAATTTAGCAGAAATGGATAGCTGCAATGGGTCCGTGTCTCTGTGAGGAAGTGACCTCTGCCTGCTACTGTTTGGTTGGTGTAGGCAGAAGATTATTGAGGTAGAGAGGCGCTTCAAACAGGACTCCAACCAGATCATTTTACTTTTGTTTGGGTTCTCCCAGCCTGTACGCCAAATTAGAATTTTGTCAGATGATGTAGTTGGAATCGCTTTGGTAGATAGCCATGCAAAATGTGGAAGCAAGCACTTGGCATGTGCACTGTTCGACTTAGGGCCTGAAAACATGGTTCAAGGGACTGCAACTACTGCAGGATATACACAAAATGGGTTTGATGAAAAGGCCTTGTGACCTTTCAAATGCAAAGCCAGGATTCACATCCTTTGCAAGCATCCTCCACCCTGTGCAAAAATGGAGCATTTAGAACAGGGCATGGACATCCATCAAGAATAATGGAAATCTGATCTTTTTCCTGCTGCAATCTTCTCCTAGCCTGCACCAAAAGGGGGAAGCCATGGATCAGGGTTATGGACGTCTAATAGAGCATAAAGTTAGAGGATTTGTTTTCAGGTGTTGTATTTGCAAGTGATTTAGTAGGTATTATGCAAATTTTGAGCACCTGAAGCGATATTCATTGTTTTCAGGGTAAACTCTATCAATGTTTAGCCTTTTTCCACTTGATCTACTTTCGAGATATGCTCCATCTTGTATTGAAGTTCTGGTTTGTGTTTTCCAATGGCCTAGCTCAACCCTGTTTGGAAGACTTTGAATCACTTTGTATTGGGCGAGCTATTCTTGGAGTTCCCTAGGCACCAACTAGATTCACCTCACGATCTAGGCATGCTTTCACATCTGGGTCACCATTTTGGTATAGAGACGAGCCCTACATTTGTTAATGTTCTCCCATAGCTCACTATTGTGTTTGGTATCAACTCGCTTGGAGTTAGCGCTGGATTTGGGTTTTGTGGGTTACCTTGTTAACAACTTGCCAATTTGGTTTATTTTAACAAAGTGTTGCTATGTTGGATCTGTTGGTACGCAAATTTGTTCTCCTTTTCAGTCTGAGCAGCACCATAGATATGTCATGGAGCTTAAAGACAGATCATACCATGTTGTATGTTGTTGGTAGCCGCGGATATGGTTTAACTAGCACTCAGGTTTGTGGACAAATGGATAGCACTCCAATAGTACTTGATCTTGTCCTAGTTGTTTTAGGTTGTGCCTTGCAACCAAGGTAAGAGGACCTATTTTGTAACCTTGTAATGGTGAAGGAGATGAAGATGTCCTTCTTCTTTGGAGACCTTGATGAAAACATGATCAACACCCCAGATCTGAACTCTCACAAGTTGTCACTTCTCAAAACATGGGTATGTTCTCAAAACAAGGCAAAGGTTACTAGAGACATTAGAAATCCTGATCTGTTATGCATACTTTTGCAAATGGATTTTGATCTTCTGTGGGTATACAAATGCAAATCAGGGATAGTACATGATAGGGTCTTTGTTGTTTAGATGATTTTTGGTGGGGGATTGACAAGACAAACTGGGATATATTAGATCTTTGACAACCTCTACAATACTTGAAATAACTATCAGATAAAATGCTTCAAATAATCAGGACATTCTTTCAACCAGAAGAGGCATAAATGGAAGCCTAGGCAGCACTCTTCACACAATCTTTGAGAATTCACCACAAAATCTTGAAGTAAAGAACTCAATTAAACACAAAAATCCATGATCAAACCACACCTAAGGTACCCCCAAAGGCTTACAAGAAATCTCTGCAATCAAGGAAGGTAAAGTGATTTTAAATTTGTTTATCTCCTTATCAGATGAAGGCTCTTCTGAATATGAGATTGCAAATGCCACTAAACTATCAACCAGAAATGGAGATCTTGTGTGATTTCTAAAGATTTTCAATGCAAGATTGCAACAAGAACAATAAAATTTATTTGCAGGCATTTAAAAATGATAACAGACACCATATTGCCCAAAGAAAACACAGATTTAATTCAAAACTTGTTAGATTCAATAGCAAGGGAGAGTTACATGAACAATCTTAGAGTTGTGTGATGGCTATACACTTGTAACCAACTCACATACATGAATTTCCAACACATGAGACATTAACCTGGTTCTTTGGTGGATTTCTCAGAAAATGAGCTTTCTCTCAGAATTTGCTCGTGATTTTCAACTCCCAACCCTTTACAATTTCTCCAAAATGCACTATATACCCTATGCCACATTGGAGCCTTCTTTCCCAAGAAAATAATATGCCATGGGATCAAGTTTGTTACAACAATTCTTCATGATTCAATGAAAATGACATCAAACATAAAAACACTTGCATGTTGCCAGGTGTGCCCAAAAAGATTGAATCATTACAAATATCTAGATCATTATCCATCCTAGAGGCACATTTTTCATCATTGAGGTATGCAAACACCCTTCCTCTCATCATTTCACGTGTTTTCTCGGGCTAGGGCAAAAATTATTTCAAAAACACCTCAAATCAAAGAATTAAGCCATGAAAGTGATGCCAATGATCCTAGAAGGCCAAGACAACACAAAATCACTATAAATTTGATGAATTTTGATGCAAAATTCGTGATTCCAAGCTTCCTGGAGGAAAAATGGTGGCCAAAAATGAAAATGCACAACCGTCGATCTTATCCATCTTTGTCCTTTAATCTGGGCCCTCCACGTGTCAAAAAACAATTGGGACTGAAATTGGGATCATTTTTACTTTTCCACATTTTTTGGAAAAATGAAAATTTTTGACTTTTTTCTCCACCCCTCCGCCCTTGAAATTTGGAGCTGACACGTGGCATATGGTGGGTCCCATTGAAATCATGCTTCAATTCTACACATTTTGTACTTTTTAGAATTTGGGAAAAATTTCACTTTTCGTCCCAGAGGCCCGCACCTCCGATTTTTCCCTCGCCACATGTCTCCTTGTGATTTGCTAGTGGGCCAGCACATCAAATTTTGTTTTGAGTCCTTTTGGCAAAAGGGAAAAATTTCCTTCCTACCTCCGCCGGCTCGCCGACCTGCCTTGTCCTCTACCACGTGTCCATCCCCTATTCGCTACGGGGTTTCGGGCCGAAACTTGACTTTAAACCATTCGAAGTTTAAAAACTTCAAAATCACCAAAACCTCCGCCGCCCGTCAACCCACCTTGTCCTCTACCACGTGTCCATCGCTGATTGGAGCAGGGAAAAACTAATTTTGAAACTTTATAAAATTAGAGCCAAAAACTCTAAGTCCCCCCATGGCCCGCACTTCCATTTTGAAACTTTTAGGACATGTGTCCTCTTGCGATTGGTTGCGGGTTTCGGGCCAAAATTTTCCTTAAGCTTTTGAGCCAAGAAACACAAAATTTCACAAGTTTTTCTCTACCACCCGCATCTCCTCGGCCAATAAGAACATGCCACATAGGCATTTTGGAAAAAATGGAGCCTCGGGCCCGAAAATGCCCCTTTTGCCAAAAAATTAAAAAAATGACAAGTTATAACATTTCTTCGCGATCCTTGGCCAATGAAAACCTACCACGTTGCCAATGCATGTTTGAGGAAGAATTTGACGGGAAAATGACGCCCGTATGACCGTCAAAATGCAAAAATTCAAAGGATGCCCTAGAATTCAATTTTTTCACCAAGGATGGCAGATTTTTGATTTTGAATCAACTAAAGCATGATTTTACAACATTTTCGACCTTGGGATTGGATTTTAAAATACAAACAAGTATGAATTGGTCAAATTCAATTTTTCCATGATCTAGCAAAGGGAAAAATGACGCAGCCCATGAAATTGGAAAAACTAGGGCACAAAAAGGGCAAACTTGGAATATTCCTTCAAATTAGGGCAAAACAACAAGATTGTGAGCATTTTTAAAGCATTCAACTAGAGGGGAAGAATTTCAGACCATCAATTCAAAGGGTAAAACGTTTTTGAGAAAATATAGATTTGGAAAATTAGGGAATCAAGGTGCAAGCTCAAAAATGGCACCAACAGGATCGACCTTTTATGATCTATTGTTATGGGTTTTTTATTATGGAACTCTATGTAAATTATGCTCAAGAACCCAAGATTTCTCCTGTTTCTAGTCATCTCTTGCTATATCAATTGTGTAGTTTGTTATTTCCAAAATTGGTAGTGGTTGGAGTAAATCCAATTCAAAATTAACTTCCCAGAAACACCTCAACATATGCTATAATGGGATATTTTAGTCAAAATATGGACATCCGCCAAAGTGTATTAGAGGATGAGCAACATTCTAGCAAATATTTGTAGCTACAACTATCAGGAGGATATGTATGCAAAATGTAGAACCATGCTCTTGACACGAAACCACTTAGAGCACCTTTCTTGCAAACACAAATATCTCCCAAGCATGGTTAATCTCTCCTTATCTTTCATAATTTTTTGTTCTTTAGTTGTTCTTTTGCAATGGAATAAAACCCTCACCCTCGGTAGACAACAAACTTAAACCCTCACCTTGTGATGATCTAGGAAACTTCCCAACTAGACCAGATTATTTATGTGCCTATTTTTATTGACAGTTGAAGTTGAATTACTTGTAAAGGAGTTGACCACTCCCCTGTTAAAACAAATAAATTGCAATTTTTGGAGACTCAAAAAACAACCTTTGTAACTCCAAAAAGGAGATGTTAAGTTTTCTATGTGTACCTTGTTATGTGAGGAGTCAGTTTAGTCCATAAATCAACCTCTACCGATCATCGATATTTTTATGCCCTTCTAGGATCCATATTACACCATTTTACAGGTGGAGGAAGCTCCTTAAATTGAAATTTTGAGTTTCATATCGGCTCGCCGCTTGAATCCTGGACAATGGAATGCATTTCGCCTCCGTAAACCTCTAGTATTTTTACTAAGAAATTATCTAGAACCTTCAATTTGGTAAAAAACACTCTTTTTGATAGTTTGATAAAGGAATTTCATAGGCCTTCGGTCGAAGTTTGACTAGGTCAAAAATGGACCAATTATGACCAGTTGCTCAAGCAAACCTCTCACTTTGTTTGAAAACCGTTTTCTAGTTCTCGGTGCCGTCGACTTTAGTTAATTCTCCATATAGACAGGAACTTGTAGGAAGTTTCTCATTACACATTCATGATGTGGTTTTCTGGACCCCCGAGATAAATTCTATTTGTTTGCAACTAAGCCAATTATGACTGATGGCCCTAGAAAACTAGTCGCCAATCAAAACCGTTCACCGCTTCAATTCGTTAGTTCCTATGAAATATTGGTATATAAGTGGACACGTAGAAATTTTAACTGTGGTGTGTTTTCTCATCAGAAGACAACGTTTCAAGGTGATTTCTTAGCCTCTGAGCTTGGTCTAAACATTTTGTAGCTAGTAGGAAAAAGTAAAAAAATAAACTTGTAGGATTGTCGTTGGGTTACCAAACCACTATGGAAACTTGTTGACACTTGTAAATAATTGTTTGGAACTCTATCTTGTGACTTGTTGTGTGAAATTTGACTTTTGGGAAAACAGTTTCTCTCTCTTTCCTATCTCTTTCTCTCTCCTTGGTTATGAAATGAAGTGAAATTAAATTAAATGAATACATGTATCTAACCCTTTTCCTTTCCAATGCAAATTATTAATGTTATTATGTAAATGGGAAACTAAAGATGTTAATTATGTTAGATTAGGGTGGATGCCATGCCAGCGATTTAGCACGATTTCATGCTCACATGGTTTTGCAGGATAGAAGTAAGATGGCAAAAAGGTGTGGTGATATTCATTATTTATTATTGTAATATTGTTTATATTTTTTGGAAAATGTATATATGTAATTTCAAATTAACATAAAATTTAATATTTGAAATTTGGTAATATGTATGAGATGCTAGTTTTAGGGGTGCTTTGGGAAATGTGCATGTAACTAAAGGTGTTCTTTTGATTCATATTTACATATGGGAAAAAGAGGGTTGGATATATATATATATATATATATATATATATATATATATATATATGTGTGTGTGTGTGTGTGTGTGTGTGTGTGTGTGTGTGTGTGTTAAATGAAATTATAGAGGAAATTCCAACATTTGCGAAGTATGAAAATGTTTATAATTGAAGTTCTGTAATATTTTAGATGTCAGGGTTTAAGGGGATGTTCATCCACACATGAGTGTTATTTTGATCCTCAAATTTTGTATTGTAAAAGTTGGATATGTATGTTAAATGAATTTGAATTTAAAATATTATAGTGCATTTCCAGTGTTCAATAGATGATTAATTAATTAGTGTGTTGTATTCTTACCTTGTAAATGTAATAAAGATATCTAAATGAAACACTCAACCCTAGTATAAGACTCATGTATAACTACCTTTCCTGCGTGAATTCTTTTAGTGTAGAAAACTAAAACCTTAGGATAAACTTCAATCTCTACACTCGATGTCATCCTTCTCGCATGATCTTTCTTAGCCCAAAAGAACTTAAAATTTTATGCTTGATGAAACCTCCTAATTAAGATAAATAAGACCCCTAGTTGTGTTATTGTCATGGTCGGTATGTTTAGCATTATCATCGTGAACCCATTGGTTAGGAACAACCTGGATAAACTTTATCTAGAGTAAGTAGAGCTAACACCTCCTTAGTATCCTAGTCATCTACCAAGTCTTACAAAGTTAGATATAGGAATTTTCTTCATCATCGAATGAATTCCTTGTGGGTATAAAATGATAATTAAGTCTTTGTAAATGAAATTTATTTGAAATATGTTTGATTTAGAGAACCTAGGAAACTAGAATCTTTGTCCCATGATCCTTGTTATAACCTTTTTGACATTAAAAATTAAAAAAATTACACGTGGAATTGTGAAATGCAGAAACATGTGACCTTACCTTGAACACAAGTCAATTGTGGTTCATGTGTAGCTTATAATGCTTCCAATATTGTACTTCTTCAATAGTATAGACAAGTACTTTCATAACTCTTTTTTTATAAAGTGATGCCAATAATGATGCCATAGTGCAATGCTAGAATAAATCATGTAAGAGTAAAACAAAATTTGGGGTTAGGAATAGTGTCCCTCTTGGAGTCCTTATAACTCAATTAGAAATTTACTTAGGATAAAAAGAATATGAATTACCTTGGTGAGATCGTATTTCGAGAAAACAAAAGATATACATATAAACCTAAATAGAATTTCTTGATGTGGAAAATATTGAACGGATTCAACAAGTTATTGAACTTTTTTTTACTACGATAGGGAAATAAGGATACCATGATCAAAGAATGTTTGTGGAAAAATGTACGTTGAATCTAAATGTCCCTTGGGTCCAAAGATTTCTTTCTCGGCATCACGCCAAACTCACTTATGTAGAAAGGGTAAAATTATAACATTGAATAAACGTTTGAGAAAAATAATATGAACATAAGAACGAGAGAATTAAGAAATTTGTATGTAATTTTAAATATGGAAAATAATTATGTATGTCATTGAGATTGTCGTAAGGGATAAATATCCAACTTAAATGTTTGAACCGTAAGTTGAATGTGAAATGAATTTAAGAATCTGTAGGTGGACAAAGGAGAAAAGAATCCTTTCATAATAATTTTTTTGTGCAATTTTAATCGTAACTAAGATGTAATCATGGTAATTTTGTGTTGTGGGTTTACAAATCCTTGGGTCCCTTTTTTGTTGTTGGGTCATTTCTAGACTTTGTTCATTAGGGAAAGTGTGACAACGACATGTATATGATGTTGTCATGTGTCTATGCGAGTCGATGACTTATGTAAGTGTCATATGTGTTCTTGAGTTTATCTACTTAGAGCCCTTACGGTTTTGTGTAGTGAGTAATGTAAGTCAAAGAAAAAAATAGTATGATATTTTTTACTGTTGTATTTGTGTGTGTAAAATGTGGGCATTACGAAACTAGATAAAATGATCTTAAAAACAAGAATTCCTGAAATTAATCCATCCTTAACACTTTTGTCACTTACTTTTGATCTTTACAACTATAACTCTTACAACACAAAACAAACTGAATTGACTAGTTGAGACCATAGCTGATGCAAGGTCCAACTACTTACACTAGTTCCTTGAATCAACAAGTAACCCATATGCTATTAGAAGCATTCCAATCCTTTATAGAGATATATCCCAATTATTCACAACACAACTCATGCAAATGAGTTGAGTCAAAATTTACTGATTATGGGCTAGTTGAATTGAATATGTCATCTCCTTGAACAAAATTTAGAAACTTTGAAAGTTACATGTCACAATTTTCAACTTTATGTATAATCTTGCAGAAGAATGGAAACCTTTATATCTTGCAATAAGTAATTGATCCTTATGTTTTTCATATGAATAATGTTCTAAAATATAGAAGATATCACAACCCTGAAGGATTACTTTTAACATGATTCACATGTAAATGGCTTTGAGCCGTGAAAAATAAAATGTACACTTTCTTGAGAGTCTATACTCATATGCATTTTAGTTAAATTATTTAAAAACCACAGTGTTCCATTTCACCTTCATAGATGATACAAAATATTGAAAATAACTTTACACACTTTACAAGATACCCCGAACATTACGTGCATACATACATCAAATTCAAGGTAGGCACAAACAACAATACAATTCTACTAATGGTTGAAGACACTACAAATATTTTGAATTCTCATAGAGTATCCACATGTATTGAAAAATACCTTACATTCTTGTAGAATTATATACCAACATATTTAAAATGACCATGGCATGCATTTACCTTCTAAAAATATAAAAACTTGAATGGATTGTGTTATTGAAGGAAGAAGGAAAAAAAAAAACAGTTTGAGAAGTAAATAATTTGAGGGAGGACAACATGTCTATTTTGAAAATGAAAATGAATTTGTGTTGAAAGTGTTGTATATTATAAAAATACAACATAGAGGTAAGCCTACTTATGTGCAATATATTGTTTGTATGAATAGCTAAGTGTGTTATAGTTACAAAAATAGTATTGAAATGTGTCCAAGTGAGGAGATGATAAGTGTAATGCCTAAATATGGATGCACCCAATCCACAACACAACCATATGCAATACTTATAAACTTTCATGGATTTATTTTTTGCTTAAAAACATTTATGCATTATGGTTTCAGAGCGTCTATATATGGGCATTATAATTTGGTATCGTAGTCGCGGGTTTCACACTTGGACCTTGGGCGAACATGGGAACAAAATTGAAAACCTAGTACAACCTAAACCCAGAACACTTGAAAACGTTTAAAATTTTTAAAACATAGAAAACTTAGAAAAGCGAAAAACACCTTGAATCATGGACTACCTCCCATCTTACTTTGTACAGGAGGCATGGATGGACCAGACGAGGGTTATTATATGTTAAGCTAGAGGGACCACCCTCGAGATCGGGATGTTGTGGCTATACTACCACATATTCTACGAGACCTTATAGGAGGTAAATGTCTCTATACGAGGAGGATCATCGGGGGTATACCTAGCCTACACGAGAGAGACCCATCACAGAAGGATCATGGTTCCCCATGGAATAGTGAGGAGCATAGGGAAGAGAGTTTACATGTAGAGCCCGATAGACAGTGTCTTGGCATAGGGAGACAAGGCCACAAGACCAGAGAGAGAGAGATCTACAAGCCCTAGAAAGAGCGGTGGAAATAAGGAGAGACCAAGGGGTAGGCAATTGACAATGACGTATCATATCAAAGAGATACTGGAGATATAAGAGGATTTCAAGTAGAGACCTTGCTAATTTGCTTGACTAGATGCTTCAAGCTATGTCCGTGTACAGAAACATAAATGCTCGTGTTGTGATACATATTCAGGGGAGATGGGGCAAGTAGTATGGTGGAGGAATGAGGAATAAAATATCCACTTGGATTCACAAACCTGTGACATGGGAGATCTTTGAAGAGTGATTCCAAAGCAGATATTTATCTAGATAGTTCATACGAGAAGAGGATAGATGATTTCCATGACCTACGACAGGCATCCACGCAGTGGTTGAGTATGAGAGTCGTTTTTTTGGAGGTATGAGACAATAATAGAATATAGATATATATATTATCTATAATAAAATTGGAAAAATTATGAATATATTATTGCTTAAGGGAATCATAACAGACTTGGGGAGGCATAAGATATTTGTGTGTGTATGATTGATGTTTCATGAGGTATAGTGAGTTGTGTGTGATGTTTTGGGATTGGTGTTATGATGTATGTGTACTCATGTGAGTTTTGCCATGTTATGATATGGTCTTGATTCCCTTGTTGATAATATGTATCTACAGTTATTATTTTGAGTTGTGTGAAACTTTCATCTGTGGGGAAATTTCATGTTGTTATAACACACTTATGTTTGAGTATTTATTGTGTCGATCATATAGGTGTTACAAGTACTATGCTATGTGGATCATGTATGTTCCTTCCATGGTTCGGTTAAGGTCTTGTAATGTAATACAAGCATCAAAGTATGTAACAAGATGTCTTTTGGGTCATTTGTGTTATGTTCGGCCCTAGCATGGTATTTTGATGTCAAATCCTTATAGGTACCCATGAAACATAAGACAATTGAAATTTTAAACAAATAATATTAAGAGATTGAGGATAAGGAGTACTCTAAAAGAGAATATTAACTAAAGTAATAAGGTAAACCAAATCTATCTATCTTCACCGAACATTAAGAGTTTATGAAATTTATAAACCTTCTTGACTCCCCTTTGGTCATGTTCTAATGACATATATCTTATCCCTATACGGATCTTGTATTCATTAGCATCCTTCTTCGCTTCTCAATTTTCTATCCTTGGTGTTGCGTCGTATCGAGGAAGATGTTCTTATAAGGGGAGGGAAATGTAGTGCTAACCATAAACAAAACCAAAATAACAAAAAAAGGGAGAATGTGTGTGACAGGTGGGAAGGTGGACATGGGTCTTTACATGACGCCAATCCTTGTGGGGTATTTAAAATTTAATGTTAGATTTGATTGATTATTCCACCAACTCCTACCCTTGACAACGACCTCGCCTCCATGCATGCTCCTTATTTAACAAATTTAATGTTGGGCGCCTTTGTTTTAATCCAATAATATTGGATTCCTTGTTTTATATTGTTTATTCTGGCAAGTTGGTGCATGGGGTTGTTTCCCACCTGCATCACTTATTGTTTTAATTAATACATGTTTTGGCTCACGTTTTGGGAGGATGAAACACCAAAACAAGAGGACTGTCTGCGTGGGCTATTCGACTGGAGGCAAGGGAGAATCTGTCGGATTGTTTTTTTTTCTGGGACAACCATGGTTTCTTATTTTGAGTTGCTTTGTTTGTAAATCTGCCTTCTGAAAAAAATTCATTGATGCTGAATTTTGGTTTTTTTTTTTTCAATGAATCGGCCATTTCTTATTTGAGCTCGATCTCTTTTCTTTGTTTTTCAACTCGGCTATATTGTATGTTATGAGCCTAATTTTTCACCGCCATTCAAGAGTATATGAAGCTTGGTTTTTTGCTGTCTTTGTTACTCATGGTTTCAAATATAAATCTTGGGCCAATTTCGAAGCTTTCTCACTCATTTTGTGTTGCGATCCCTACCTTTTGTTTACACTCATTTTTCCATATATCTGCATCTTTTCTCTGTATTTTTCTTTTTCTTAAGTGCGTCAAGTTGTGTATGGCCTCCTATAGCTCTCCATTTCTTTGTTTTCTACTTGGGGTCTCTATGCGAGATAGGTTCTCCCCATATTATTGTGCACTGTAGAGATCATATGATTTTTCGTTTGACTTTCCTTGATAAATATATCTACCATGGTTGTGGGGATTGAGCACAGCCATTTATTACTTTTTACCGAGATGTGTACTAAACCAAGGAGTTCATCATTGTATCTCTACAACTCGATAGTATAGTCTCTCAATGTTTTCTTTGTGGCTCAATTCGGTTTTCTCAATTTCGTCTTGCCTTACTTCTGGTTTCGCTCGATGTGTATTCCTAGATATATGTGAGTTACTTATTGCTGACTGTATGCCCATGTATTCACTCACATCTTGGGTGTGGTTTTGTTAGGTGTAATTTGCCATTTTTTTGACTGAGGGATCATATTCAAATCTGGGTTATTTTTATATGTCGTCACGGTTTTTAGTTGTTTGGATCCATTCACATTTTTTGTCCAAGACTCCGCTAAGTTTTTTTGGTGGCCTTTTAAGCCAGCTCGCTCATATTTTTTTAGCTCGATATGTTCCCTACTTAATTAGTTCACTGCTTATAAGTCAGCAACTCAGTTGTTCAACTAAGGATAGATCCACCCTCCATGACCGCTATCGTACCCAGCATGTGTCATTGATATCCTGGAGGAAAAGAGGACACCCAACAAGAAAAATTAGAGGAAGATTTTTAGATGTTTCAGTAGCATGATAAACACTACCCATTTGATATTATGCCAGCTTTAATAATATCATGAAACAAATTGTTTTTTTTTTTCTGAGATGGTATTTTGCATGGAATTTTATCCCTCTCCTTGGTTTTTTTGTGTTGAAAGGAATGAATGTCTTTTGAATGGTTAATTGATTGGTCGTGGATTTTATATGGAAATAGGTAGATATGTTATTCTATACTAAATCCTTATCTGGGTGATCATTCTTCTTGTTGCATTATGGTCACTCTATTATTTATATTCACTGTTTGAAATAGCGAGGAACTGGGAAGTTGAAAAAGGTTGTATTTTCGATATAAGATATATATATATATATACACGTGTTATATTTATGCCTGGAAACATTAAACCCAGCTCTTGGGAGTTTAAAAAGATTCAAGGGAATTTGATTCTCTGCATGCTATGGGAATGTTATTGAAACCCGTAATGTGACTGTTAAATAGCTAAAGATTGTTTATTTGTTTATGAATGGGTTGTGTGTAGGGTTTACTCGTTTAGCATATTTCTAATCTAACCCATTATAGGTATAGCCTGGATTGGCAAATTGTTGATTTCTCTTCTGGGCATCTTTGTGATGTATTATTGTTTCAAACACAGTTTTTAAGAATAAGAAACTGTGGCATATATTTCATGCCTCGTTTTCATAAAGCTTGATCACAGTGTGACTATTGTGATTATCATTTGGTTGAATCAATTCTTAGGTATTGCAGAAAGTATGGTTTGAAGTGAATACTTTGGTTGAATCGATTTGCGTTTGTTGTCGAACCCTTACCATGCCTACCGATGTATACCCCCCCACCATTATCATTTTTCCCTTCTCTGGGTGTTACAGTTGATTTGCAATGTTTCTTGTCTTAATGCTTGTTGGGGTTTGAGCTTATGATTACTATAACCATTCTTGTTTACCTGGGGTTCCAAAGGGAGGGAGTTTTTTTATTAATATAAAGAATTGTGTTTCGGTTGTTTAAGGTATTTGACTAAAATGAGGGTATTTGACTAAATTAAGGAAACTTAGAATATTTGGTTATCTATTGAAGGAGATATGACTAAGTGCAATTCGTATAACATCTATATATTGGTTCCTTTGGGATGGTTTTCTTAGAATCTATTGATATATGTTTAATGGTAATTAAATTGATTGGACTGTAATTTAAAAGTTGGTAAGAGAAACTTTACCTGAGGTATCAATATTTCGGGAAATCGGGGGAAGCATCGATCTAAGAAGGAATTAGAAAACCCTTTTGTTTTGTGAGATTTTTTTGTTATCATGCTTGTTTCAGTTGTTATTACTACCAAGTTAGACTTTTGTAAGAATTGTGTATTAAGTTGACTCATTGTATCAACCGTAAAAGGGATACATCCTTGGTAATGTAGTAGTTAAAACTTCATGTCCAATGTGCTTGATAAATCATTAATGACAAGATTGCTATTAAATCGTGTTTCAGAGATAGGGAACAATATTCTTTGGAAGTTCTATTACTTTCTTCGTGTCATTATGAAGTCATAGATAGTTTTTTGTTTTTAGTTGAACTTTAGTTGGGTTGTAGTCGATTCATATGGAACCACATTGTCTAATATTAGTATCATTTATGAGTTGTATTAAACTTAGTGGAACTATATTGAAGACAAACTTGGTAAGACTGTAGCATTGGATTAAATTAAATTGTTTGATTAACTGAATATGGGTTATTTATTTTTATCGTACATGATGACTGTTGTGCATGACATGGAAAGATAATCAGATGTTGTTTGAACTCGTCTTTTTGAACTTTTCTTTTTGAAAGTGTTGGGATGTTGTGAGGTTATTTTGAAAGTGGTAAATATTGGTTAAGTAAATGATGTTGGAATTCTAACTTTAAATCTATTAGATCATATGACTTATTTAAGGAAATGTTGATTGATGTTTGAGTATTGGATTTCAATCATATAATCTATATGATTACATGATTGAAATCCCAATACACTCGACACTCTTTCTAAATTATTGGGTCTTTGACCCCTACTAGAATTATAGTTAGACTTTTGTTGTTTTAGAAGCAATGTTCATAATGGTTCTTAGGGATACTCTTTAAATTTGACATGGTATAATTTCTAGCATGTTTATAGAGGTTGTTAGTGGTTTAGATCTTAGCCCCATTTCTTTAAATAGAAGGTTCCTTTTATGATATTGTTAATGGTAGCATTTTATTCCAATGTGTAGTATTTATCATGCTCAGTTCTTGTCAACTGACTCAGGCTAATAAATGTGTAGATGGATTTTATGAGTAGATCATGGAAAGACTTGTAGAAATTTTCCTCGGTTTTGCTTATGAGGTTATTTTGTATGAATGCTTAATGTGTTATAAGACTCTCGAATGGTATTTTTGGAAATTTGAAGGGCATAATGCTTTAGTATTATGTATTTGTGTTGTGATGTTGTCTTAACCAGTTGAGGTTAAAAACTTGTAAAAATTTTTGTGAGTGATATAAATTGATCATTGTATTGTTATGAGTAGCTTATGGTATTATAGAAACTTTGAAAGATAACTTAGCTTGTTTACACTAATATTTCCTACCTACCTATTTTGAAGTCAAGTACATTGAATCTTTTTATCATCTTTAGTGGTGTATCTTTAGATAGGGAACTATGTATCTTTGAATAGTTCAAAAGGGCATTGGTAAACTTTTTCTTTGAGTTATAATTTTGTATAGTAAACCCTTGTAGGTCATGGAAATAATGCAATTCTAGGCATAATAAATTTTTTGGTAATCCTTATGAAATTTATACAAAAAAATATGAAGTTATGATCTTCTAGATGAAGTCAATAGTCTTTAAATGGAAGAAAAAGAAATTATTTACTTGTGTTAAAAATAATATACCTTTCTACCTTAAGCTATACTAATATTGTATCCTTATTGTTGTGGGACGTAAAATGATATTAAAGTGTAATCAATGATTAGATTTTGGGGAAATAACTAGGTCATAGTAAGTAGGGGTAATTGATCAAGAAACCATTAAATCTAACTTATCTGTTTAAAAACTTGATTTGTACTCTTTTGTCAAACTTAATCAAGAGAATCCTAAATGAGGCTTTTACCCAATCCAGATTAATTCATAAGTCTCAATAAATGACTGGTTAAGGACTAATGGGATCATGAGGATAAATTCAAATTTACCTTCTTTCCACTAACTCTTGTGAAGGTACATTTTTATCCTTCAATAAGGATTGTCAAATGATTTTATCCTTGCACAAAGGAAGTTTTAGTTCCGAACATAAACAATACTTCCTCCCATTTGGAGCTTGCACTCGTCACCTTGTGCAATGGAGGTAAGAAACAAGATGTGGTAGCTTGAGTATGGATAAATAGATTTGGGAGAAATGATAAACCCCTTTACTTATCAATCAAATTAAACAAGTTATTGACATACTAGAGATGGTCCTCTTTCAGGAAATTTTATCTCAAGATAAATACTTTGAGTAAAAAGAAAAGAAATCTAGATTTATAATAGGGATTGTATGAATAACAATATGAGTCTTCTAGAACTTTAGTCATGAATTAAAATTTGTTTATAGAAAATATGTAATCCTAAATAATACATCGTGCGAAGACCCTAATTGTAAGTGTGTATTTTGGTTGGACTATTATGTTGTGTCTTGTCAAAAAGAAAAGTTAATTATACATGATGGGTGTCGTATGTTCCCTTATTGCTTATGTGGTGAATGTTGTGTCAAGATTATCATGAGTTTGTTATAGCCCTTTGAGATCATTTGTAGTGTTGTATAAAATTCAAGCAATTAAAAAAACATTTATCCGTTATTTATTATGTTGTCCTTGCGTGTGTATAAGTGGGCGTTATAGATGACTACATGCAAGATGATCAGGTCATGATCCATAGGTTCATCAGGGGCCTGAATTTAGATCTTGGAGGGGTGGTGCACATGAATTCTCCATATAATTTAGTTGAGGTTTTGAGAAGGCTTAGATTGTGCAGACAACAAGGGGAGGACACAACAAGTTAGAGGTATAGTGAGGAGCCGCATACAAAAGATGCATGATAGTCAGTTGAGGGGGACAACCTCTCCTTCTCACAAAGTGGACATGGATCTGCACCTGTCTCCCTTCGAGCCACCACATCATCCGTAGGAGGAGACCCATCCACCAATCAGGCCACCAATGAGATTTGATGCATAGAGAGGGTGGATTATAGAGCATCCCCTAGATGACCGATTACGACACAGAACCACCTAGGGATTATTTAGTTGGAGCTTTTCCACATAGGCCACAATAGTCTATAGAAGGATCATGAAGGTGTACAACACAGACTAGTAGAGAATGTAGGGGATCCATATCTCGGTGGAGTGATCCTAGTAGTTGTTATCGATGCAAAGTGTACGGGGCATAATTGGAGAGATTATTTGCAGAACCCTAGTAACAAGGGTAAGGGCCCCATTTAAGAGCTGACAGCTGGTGACATGGCTCAGAGCAATATGATATATGAAACAGTTGAGAAACACCATGAAGAACACCAAGGTACAAATATTGAGACTTCAGGTAGCATTGGTGGTATTCCTACCTTTATCTTGTTTGATTTAGGCTCTTCTAATTCTTTTATTTCCCCATCATTCGTAGAGTGATGCAGGTTGGTGGAAGTTAGGAAGGGTAATAGGTTGGATGTAGAGGTGGAATCTGGAGCCAAAGTCATAGTGGAATGCTTAGTCAAGGAGTGTGTAGTAGACTTAGGACCCATCTTCACGACCTTTGATCTTTGTATCCTTCCCTTGGGAGCTTATGAGATTATTCTAGGTATGGGTGATTATTTGCACATAGAGCTAAAGAGGACTGCTAGAATAAAGTAATCACTTGTGAAGATGATTTAGGAGTGGAGTCATTGATTGTTGGGGTTAAGAGGCCCATATCAATTCAAACTATATTTGTTATGTAATTGCAAGCAAAGTGTGTGCATAAGGGATGTCAACTATATGATATTACGGTGAGTGATACGGCAGAGGATGAGACTAGTGGGCATTCACTTGATGATCATCACATTTTAAGGGATTTTGTAGATTTCTTTCTGGTGCGTTACCTATCCTACCTCCCCTACAAGAGATAGATTTCCATATTGACTTGGTTCCTGAGAAGAGCTTATCTCATGTGTGCCTTACATGGATTTCTACCCCGAAATTTGTGAGCTCAAGTTATAGCTGGATGGCCTTTATGAGAAAAGCCTAATCCATCCTATTGTGCCTCCTTGGGGTGATCTAGTGATTTTGTGAAGCAGGATGAATCCTGTGCTTTTGTATTGATTACGAGATATTTGAAAAAGTAACGATCAAGAATTGGTACTGTTCCATGCATTGATGATTTATTTGATAAAATTAAGGAGGATACTATATTCTCCAATATATATCTTAAGTTAGGTTATCACCAGATAAGGATTATAGAAGAAAATATCAATAAGACAACTTTCCACATGGGATATGGCCATTATGAGTTCACAATTGTGCCATTTGGTTTGATGAATGACCTGCAGTATTCATGAGTTTGATGAATGGTTTATTTAGGAAATTATTGGACCACTTCATGCTCATATTTCTATCTAGCATATTGATATAATCATGCATGCGTGAGGAGCACGAGGACCACCTTCGAAAATTTCTACAAGTGTTTTCAAGAGTAGTAGCTAAATGAGAACTTAGACAAGTGTGCATTATTTCAGACACAAATTAATTATCTAGGTCACATCATATGATGGGAAGGTATCATAGTCAATCCTTCCAAGATTCGAGAAATCATTGATTGGCTGATTCGACCAATGTTACCGAGGTACGTACCTTTATGGGATTAGTAGGGTATAACAAGAGATTTATTTATGGCTTCTCATTCATTACTCATCGCATCACTTCCATACAATGGAAATGGAAGAAGTTAATTTGGTGAGATAAATGTTAGCATGCCAATCTGGACTCTGAAGGAGTTCATTACTATAACTCCTATTTTAGTAGTGCCAGATCCACAGAGGGACTTATTTGTTTGTATAGATGCTTCATTGGAAGAGATAGGAGGAATTTTGATGCAAGATGTACATCTTGTTTTCTTTGAGTATCGAAAAATCAAGGATCATGAGCTCAATAATTTGACTCATGAACTTGATATTGCAATGATGGCATGATTTAGTTTGGTGGCATCATTTTCTATTAGGCAGAGGTTCATTCTCGGAAAGATCATTTGATCCTTTGAAAACTCTTCACAAAACATAATCTAAATGCCCGTTAACGACATTAGATGCAGATTCTATGTGCATGTGATTTGGAGATTACACATGTGAAGGGGAAGGAGAATGTGGTAACAAACACTTTGAGCTATTGGAGGCATCTTTTTTTTGGCTACATTAGTGGATACCGACTTACAAAGAAGGATCTTACGACAAATTCCACACAACAACTTATAGCTTTTAGCTATAGTAGAGATTGTGTCTCAGAGACCCCTTAAAGGGAAGTTTGAGGGATTAACAGAAGAGCCGAGATGGAATTATTAGACACAGAGATAAGATATATGTGCCTAGGGATGGATATTTGAGACATGACATTCTAGTAGAGGCACATCATGTACCTTATTCAGCCCATCTAGGTGTGAAGAAGATGCATGTCACACAAAGGTAATAATTCTATTATAGAGGACTTACGAGGAATATAGCCCAGTTTGTATCTCGGTGTTTGGAGTGCTAGAAGGTGAAGGTAGAACATTAACATCTAGCTAGCCTTATTTATCCTCATGCTATACTGGAGTGGAAATGGGACACCATTTCCATGGATTTCATTGTTAGGATACCTATGTCGAGAGATTACCATGACACGATCATCTTCATGGTGGAAATATTGAAGAAAGTGGCTCATTTTTCTTTAGTGAGGACCACTTATATAGTAGTGCAAAAGTGACACAAGTATTTTTGGATATGATAGTCAAACTCCATGGGATTCTTTGGAAGATTATCTATGACTATGATCCTTTGTATGCATCACATTTTTTGACCACTATGCAATTTGTTCTTGTCAAGAGTATTAATTTTATTAAAAATTATCACCCGGAGATAATTGGTTAGATGGAGTGAGTGAACCATATACTTGAGGATATACTTTGCATGTACCTCATGGACCATCAGTCAAGTTGGGAAGAGTATCTAAATTTGGTAGATTTTGCATCTAATAACATATTTCAGAGTTTTATCGCCATGACACCTTTCCATGATTTATATGAGAGAGTGCAAGAATCCTTTGAGTTGGGACAAGTTAGAGGACATGGTATCTCTTAGGCTAGCTATGTTACAAGATATGGAACAGCAAGTCATCTTGATTAGACAAAGATTACGTAAGGCATAAGATAGGAAGAATAAGTATGCAAACTAGATGAGATTTGACCACGTTTATGAGGTGAGTTCGATGATGTTCCCGAGAGTAATGCCACATAAGATCCCTATCCATTATGGAAAAGGTTGTAAAGTAGCTCTAAGATTTGTGGGTCTATTTGATATCTTTGAGTGGAATTGTTCCATATCCTATCTCTTAGATTTTCCACCAAGATTGTTTCACATCCATAATGTTTTCCATGTTTCTATTCTTCGAAGATATATACTAGATTTGTCTCATGTCTTGGATTGGACTACCTTGTAGGTGAAAGATCAAGGATAGGTGATGGTGGATCCCATGCACATTTTAGAGCATAGAATCTTGGGCCTTCGAGGCCATGAGATTGATGAGGTGTGCTTCTAGTGGGATCGGTATGATCATACATCAGCTACATGGGAGGATGACTCTTTACTACGAGCCCATTTTCCACACTTTTCGAGTGACTTCCAAGAGGAAATTGAGTCTAAGGGGAGGGTGATGTAATGCTCACTACTCTTCAAAACTTATCATAATATGATTTTGATTATTGTGGATTAGAGACATGTACATTATTATTATATTTTTACTAACATTTTATAGACAACACAAACATTTGTTATTTTTAGCATGTTATGACTCATATTATAGATGGTATGGACTATTAGAAGACATTGATATATGATGTCGATGATCTAACGTTGTTTCATTGTATATTGAAAGTTTGGATTCTGACGATGATGATTAGATTTAGATGTTTGAACTGGCCTTAGGATCTTATTGATGTTATGACTTATCAAAATTTAGATGTTCAAAGTGATTGTAAATAATTGATAGAAATTCCTAATTTTGATGACGATGATATAACTTTGTGTATGATTTTTTTGGGTGATATGTATGTGTGTTTTGCATTTTGATTCATTTGATGTGTCCTTGAGGTTGAATGGGTATTGTTTGATTACTTGCAAGAAATTATACCATGACAACAAGAAGGGGCTAGGAGACTAACAATGGAAAAATATCAGATATTTGCAACAAGGCCACCTTGGAAACTTTGTGTTCATGTGTATTGTTGTTTCATTGTTGAGTTTTTAGAGGTCCACATGGGGCGGTGACCTCATATGTGGCCATGGGTTGTGTGTTTCTCTTCCCTCTTTTATTTCATTTAGTTTGTTGATTATGTGAATTTTTAATTGTAAAGTATTCTCACTTTATTATTGCTTATTAATGTGCTCTTGTTTAGTTAATTAACCATGTGATTAAGTTAAATTGAGATGTGACAATGTGGGTATTTAATGGGTTAGATAGTCCTTTTTATCTTATTGATTGTAGATGGATTTTATTGATTTTGAGTTGTGTACTCTTTCCCACTTTTCAAATCTCTAATTTGAGCTTCAAGCCCACTTTTAAAGGCTTGTGGGAAAACTTAAACTTGTCCCACAACTCTTAAACTCACCCATCAACAACTCCTATGAAGTGAGGGGTCAAAATAATTCTTCATTATGTGTTTTTGAAGGAAAAAGAGGTAATTAATTGCACTTTTTACAAACTCTTTTAATAGTGTCCTTGGTAGTATGGAGTAGTGGTTTGTGTGTTGAAAAAAACTTGTCATATCCTCACCCACCCATTTATGAGTCTTGTTCCTTATAATTGACATAGTGCGGTGGATAGGAGGAATAGTGATGTGGTATCCTACATGGACCCACCTCACCATCCTCTCCACGTTTTGTTTTATTTATTTGAGTTATTTTAGAGTTTTGGAGGTTACTTGGTGGATTTGCACACTTTCATATTTTGGATATTTTTCTTGGGAGCTTGTTTTGGATTGGCTAGGACTTGGAGGAAGCTTAAATTTTTTTCTTAAAGTTTTAATGTTCTTGCAATGGAAAGGTAGGGTCTATACCCTTGCATTTTATTTTAATTGTTGTGTGTTGAATTGTAAAATGAATGAATGTGTTTGTTTTGGATTTGGGGTAGTATGACCTTAAGGATGGTGTGGGGAGAAGGAAAATGGGGATATTTTGAGGGAGGGATAAGAGTTTTGTATGTGTATTTGGAGGGATTTTGGGTTGGGTGTTCCACCTTGTGAAGATAAGGGAGATTTCTTGCTTATCTTTGTATGTTTTACATGAGGGAGTGATAAGATATTTGAGGGAGTGATAAGAGATTGAGGGAGGGATAAGATTTTTGTATGTGTGGATGGAGATTTTGGAGGTTTTAAGGTGGACACTTAACCCATTGGGAGGTATAAGGGGTTCCCCATATTTCTCTTCTCCTTTGGCTTAGATTTTAATCCTATGTGTTGGAAAGTTGTATATTGTTGCTTGATGTTATTATGCTTGTATGTATTGCAAGTTTTGTTGGCATGAATGTATGTATTGTTGAAGCCTTTGTTAAAAGTTTGCATGGTTGAAAAAATTCCCTATTTGTCCATTGTTGGGGCTTGGGAGCTAATGAGAATGTTGACTTCACCTTATCATTGGAATAGGGTTGGGTGGAGAGTGTTGCCTACACACCCTTCCTTGTTTTGATTTGGAGATGAATAAAAAAAGGAGCTAAAATTTGATGCCTTGGATAGAGACATAGGTGTTGAGACAAAATAAAGAGTTCTATTTTTGTAAAATTTAACATGTTGTATCCACTTTGAGTGGAGGGATTTTTTGCACTTGCATTTTAAGTTAAAATATCCTTGTAAATTATTTTTCCAATCTTGTTGTGAGTATTTCCATGCCATGAAATGTGCATGTTTGGAAGTTGCATTTCCTTGTATTGTATTGATTTTGAATATACTACTTAAGACAAGTTTGTAATTGATTAAAATCTGAAATGTTTCCTTTGTATTAGAAATGTATATATGTTGAAAGAAAGAATTTGAATGTGCATTTTATTGTTTGTTGTAGTTCATTTAAATCTTCAACTTAAATCAAGTGTACATGTTATTTACAAA
The DNA here is from genome assembly GCA_018340775.1 of Taxus wallichiana var. yunnanensis. Taxonomy (NCBI): domain Eukaryota; kingdom Viridiplantae; phylum Streptophyta; class Pinopsida; order Cupressales; family Taxaceae; genus Taxus; species Taxus wallichiana. The sequence goes on along the minus strand of CM031236.1, from coordinate 110,927,431 downwards.
TTGAAATTGTCCCTATTCTAAACTAGAAATATAGTGAAATATATGTTTTGTTATTTTGAAATATCCTTTGTTCCCTTGTAAAATTATACAAACAAAATCATTTGGTCATGGTTATACTTATTTTTTTTCTTTTAGATAAGTTGTGAATATAGTAGGTTTTTGGTATGATTGTTTTTTTATTATGGGTAAATAGTTTTGAAGGGACTATACCCTATATACAGAAGGCTCAAAAGCCAAATATCAAAAGAGGTAAAAACAGCCCAAAAAAGAGCAAAACGTCCAACATCAGAGGGCTCAATAGCCAGATAATACAAAACAGTAATAAAACAGGATCAAGACGTACAGTGATCTCGAACAAAAGCAGAAGAGACAAAAAATGAACAAGAGATAACCATCACTGGACATCTCAGCCAAAAGACAGCACCAAAACCACTAGTCAACAGCAACTTCGTAGCCAGTAAACAACAACAAAACTCCACATCACTTGATAGCCTAGTCAATCTTGGCTTTGATCATTTGAAGCAAGACAAAGAATGCAATGCAAAGCGGTGGCATGGTATGATTGTTATGAGTTATACTACTTTGCAAAAGTAGAGTAAGGTAGGAAATTTACATCCCTTAAATTCAAAAAAAGAACTAATTTATCTTTCTACCTTACACTTATCTAAATGAAAAGGATATTAGTCCAATTATTTCACATATATAAATATATAGAAATTTATATAAATTATATATAACTACATATGCCCTTATATTTTCTTATTTAAATAAAATTGACTTAGTAGATTGTTTAAAATTAAACAACAAAAGAAAGATTATATATATATATATATAAAATATATATAAATATATATTAAAAATATAAATATATATACTTATATAAATTATAATTAAATATATTGAATGAAATATATATATATATATATACTATATATATATATATATATATATATATATATATATATATATATATATATATATATATATATATATATATCTCTGTGTGTGTGTGTAATTTTATATATATAAACAAAATTAATATTGTAATATAAAATAAATTGGTTGTGTGTTACCTTGTAAAGAAAGGTTTATAAAAAGAAGTATTGAGTTGAATTGTTGAGGCTCGTAGGAAAGCTTTGAAATAATAAAAAAATACGGTGGAGTGGGAGAAGCGCCCCCACCCCAATCTTTATTAAAAACAATGGGTACGGGTGTGGCACCCTCCATTATATATAGATCCCCAAATCCTTTAAACAGTTCAGCCATTGGGCTGACCCCATTCCATTCAACCCTACGCCAAAATATATTATGTGGCCATTAAAACTCAACTCAACAAAAAAACATAAATAAACACTCTCTCTCTCTCTCTCTCTCTCACACACACACACACACACACACACACACACACACACACACACACACACACACACACACACACAAAAACACGCTCACTCCTAATGATAATAAAAATATATATAATAATACACACACACACACCCTAAATCTATGATTATATTACTTTTAATAGAAAGAAGGTAAATAATACAAACAACTGAATAGGATAGATCTTCCATCAAATACAATCTAACAAATAATATATACATTTTACAAAACCTTGAAGCACATGGTTCATATAATAAATAAAATCTCCACGAGAAATTTCCCAAACCTTTCATGGCTTCCATCTTGTCCTACCTTCAAACATACAAGTGGAAATGAGGGAGGTTAGGGCATAAAAGTGGATAAAATGAACCCATAAGGATTATTAGTGCTTTTAGGAAACTTTAGATCTTATGGCTCTAAATGATTTAATCCTAGGGTAGAGATTTGACCCTACACATTTTAAGTGATTGGAAATTTTGTGGGAATGAGTATGTGTTAAAATGAATAGATTTAATTAACTAATAGGGTCACCTAGGGTATTTCCACTTGAATAGTGGGTTGGACTTAGTTGTGACCCCATTTAATTTTGGATTAATAAATTAAGGTATAGATGGGTGTTATACACTTAGGGGATTAAATTTAATTAAGGAAATAATTAAATAAATTAAATGAGAGACTTAGGAAAGTATTTAAAAATGTAATGGAATTTTGGAAATTAAATAAGTGTGTCAATACCCTAGCAAACACAATGCATGTATGTTTTTAAACAAAAAAATTCCCGTAAATTTCTAAGTATTGCAATATGGTTTTGTTGTGGTTTTGGTGTGCCCATATGTGGGTGTTATAATAAGTGTGAGATCAAATGGAAGAGTTTATGGTACCATCCTTTATATTCACATCATAATGGATGCATACTAACTTTATTTATAGCTCTACTATCTAGGACTACATATTTTCCTCCTCCAAACCTCATCTCGTTTGTCATTTCGTACCAGATGCCATTCATTAGAATGTAACTTATTTACTTGAAATAACTAAGGAAAATCTTGAATCTCTTCATCATATGTAACAACACACAAAAATTCCGTGAGCCATATTAACGTCCTAGACGTAGAGGCAGGCCATTATCAAGCATGAAATATGGGTTGTTTGATATATGTTAAAATATGATATCATTTATACTTTCTACATCAATAAAACATTGTTTAGCTAGGATCATGTGATCCTTAAGTGACAATTGAATGATGAAATGCAAATGTCGATTAAGCTAATTTTAATTACGTTGTATGGTGTTTACCAGTTGAACAACGCCTTCATTCTGAATATTTTTAGAAATCAGATGGTGGAGAGGAGTTTTGTAGAGATACGTTAAAATCCTAGGGTTGTTGTGTACTACATCGTTTCATCCATTCAATCTACATGACCTGAACACGTGTAAAACAATTTATGTTCACATGACACCTATTGTTCCATTTGTTTGGGAGAGTACAAGTACATGGAAGTTTTACGTCTGTTGTAAGATTATAATCACTATATTCACGCAGGGTGTATTGATGCGTGGATGAAGCTCAATCCACAATGTCCTATTTATAGGACGACGTCTTTGTTGATGTCACCATCAGTGAAGTCTGTTCCTATGCATTTCTCGGAGCCCATTCCTCTTGCAAGGTTTTCTATTGATGACCATTAAAAATAGACGAGTTATATTATAGACAGACTAATCATTCACATGTAGATGGTAATAATATTATTTTTTCTTGACCTAAACTTGTCCCTGGTACTGAAATAGCAGATGATGTTTGGAATCTAATATTGTGTATCGGCTACCCATTGCACCAAAAAAACGAAGTGTGCACAGGGTTTGGTATGACTGCACTATTTGGCATGTAAATCTGGAAAAGATCGAACATTTAATTTTTTCTAGATATTATACGGATTAAATTATGATCTATATTTTTAGGTGTCAATTATTCATTTAAAAATGGGTTCTTGTTTTTTTCCTCCTTTTATTTTTGTTTGGCTCCCAATAAAATGAATTGGACTTTATTAGGGTGAATGAAATTTCTCCTATAAAAACATATCATGCTAGAATTTTTTGAAGGACGATATTTAGAGAGAAATATGAACTTCAGTTATAGATGCTTATGTGCTTTGTTTCACTCTTAAATTTCATCATGATTATTGAGACTATGAATAGTTTTAACAAGTTATAAACAATAATAACCCCATAGAACACCATTGATATTGGGTAGGTTCCCAAATGCATGTAATTGAGACCGTATTAACAAAATAAATCTAAGCTATTTCACAAATATTGAAAGATGGTTATACATTCCTTCCCAATGACATTGAATGAATCTAACCCATATGTTAACCACAATGGATTGTATTCCTCTTGGATGTGGTTACTGTTGACATTTTTTGCACTTGTACAAAAATAGGCAGCTTGAAACTTCGTTACAACGGACAACTTTGGTGATGTGTACCTAAGATAAGGAAATTATGTCGACTATTTTGTTATTGCTGATTTATGAAAGAGATTAAGTGAAATCTGCAGCTATGTGTGTTGTTACAAAATGTAACAACTCACATAGTCTGTAATCTCACGAATATCCTCAGCAAGAGAACACAAGCCCCAAAGGACAGTTGTGTTATCCCGATGAAGACACCGGATTATAGAATATGTAAGGTGTATAGTTTTGGAACAACAAACATAGTGGCAGTTTTCAGACAATCAGATTCACGGTTATTATCTTGATGCCTATCAGTTTTATTGCTCTATGTTCATTAAAGTTTTCATGATTTATAAGTTTGCATTTATCTATGCTACCATAAAATATTACAATTGACTCCTTTCCTGCCACTTCCATCAAGAAAATATTGACAAACAAACAGTGACAACAATGTCCAAATGGAGGTAGCAGAAAGGAGTCAAAACGAAGAATGGAAGCTGAGATAATCAAACAACATACAAAGAGACACATTTCATTCAATGGTTATCCACTGGAGTTACAGGTATTCACTTCAAGTTATCCCTTATGTTAATTCATTTTATTGAGATATTGAGTTGCCTACATCATTGTATAATCAAAGGAAAACTAAATGCAGAAAGAGATAATCAACTCATTATTTCAATTTAATTATTTATTCATAAGAGATCATAAGATTTCCCACACAAGCCGTGGGATATGACTAAGTGACTCATCATATACATGGAAATGAGAACACCGAAGAGTAGAGGAGTAAAAAGGAACCCATCATTTCCTTTTCGTATTTTTTCTCCACTCCTCAGCCTTTCCATCTCCATCTCAACTCTTCCATCTTCCGCTTCCATCTCCATTTCTTAACACCTACAAGAAAAGAGAAGTATCTGTCAAAATTGAGCTCAGGGTACAATGTTATTCCAATACTCATGTTCTAAAAGCAAATACATATTCTGAATTCAATGCATCTAATGGTACTTGAAAGAAAGAAATAAAAATGAGCTAGTAGCAAGGAAGAGGCAGAGTCCATAAAGTGAATCTAAAGCAGCTTGTGAAAGAAACAGATGAGTAAATGACACTGGAAGGAGGTTGGAAAAAGTTGCAGAAGAAGGAAAGAAAAAGAAATAAATCACATGGATACAAGAGAGGCCAAAAGGCCTATTTATTTCTAACTCATTTTTGAATTTTACAGGAACAGGTTGCAACATTGATTGAAAATCAGTTACTTGGTTAAGAAGAAAGCATCTACTGAATGAAGCACAAACATCATTTTCAGATGGTTTACAGAAGAAAGAAGTGTCAGAATGAGCTAATAAGAAGATATTTTGCAAATCTGGATCAAAAATATGGAAAAGGAGAGAGAAAATAGGATTTTGGAAAATTTTTGCCAGAGTCTCCCCTTGTAAAATTGACTTTCGATTTAAAATAAAATTGAAACACATGCTTTTCAGCTACTACATTGCTTTCTAAGCTATCTGAGCTTCAAAAGGAAGTAAAACAGTCAAGGAAAATTCATGTTTCATCACTTTTAAAATTGATATCATGATCAAACGAAACATACAGGTTTTCCAGATTCTCATCATGCTACAACTATCAATGTTCCTTTTATTTCCAAATTTAAGTGTGAATCAAAGAAGCAACTACTTTGCAAATTTTCAGAAAAGTTGCAATGAATCAAGTAAAGTCAGCATGGACAGCTCATTCAGATGATCAGATAAGCAAAGAGAGATGTTATATCTTTTTCAGAAAAGGTCAAATTATCAAAATCTGGAAAGAGAAGGATTCTAAAAATTTTTGCCAGAGTTTCCCCTTGCAAAATGGACTTTTCCAGAAAAAGAATTGAGAAATAATGCAAGAGGTGAAACAGAGAAACTACTATAACTTCTGGGAAGTGAAGTACTATTACAGAAAAGAAAACTAAGCACTTTCTTTCACTTTCCAGAAAAGAGATATTTACTTCATTATGCAGACAGTATGCAATCATGTTTGCAACAAATGAAAAGCATACAACTTCTAGATTTATCATTCTGAATGCAATTGTCAAGCTACAGAATACACAAGTAGCATTCATCTTCCAACTGAAGGAACAAACTACAAAGCTCAACAGGTTTTCAAATCAAAGCATGCTTTCCAGAAGTGAGATAAACTACAAGTATGCATGCATAGGGTTCATAAAAGTGGTTTGAATCACATCTACAAAGAGAAAGATGAATCTACAGGAGCTTCAACTCAAGCAGATTAAGATACAAGCATCTATCTACAGAAAAGGAAACTACTCCAGAAACAAATCATTTTTACTTCTACAATATGAAGAAAGGGTTGATAAACTACAAGTGTTTTGCCTCTACAGATGCAAAGAAGTAATCACAAATTACAATTATGCACCTACAAGAGGAAGGAAAAATACAGGTCTATAATCAAACAAAGAGCTCAATTAAAGTTACAAATGCTTAGTTAAGATTTACAAACTGCCAGAAATGGAACTGTTTACAAGTCCAAGCTCAAAAGTGCAAACTTTCTTTCATTTACATCAGAAAGAGAAAATGAGCCACAAAATAAGATACAGACTTACAGGTACCCAAAATTGTACAAACATCACATCTACAGAATGAGAGAAGGATTATAAAGTACAAAGTATGCATGTACAACATGGAGAAGATCTTACAAACTCCAAGTAGGCATCTATCTACTAGGAAGTAAGATGAAAAGGAGCTCACATTTTAAATGCCAAACAAATAGTGTGCATCTACAGGATGAAACAAAATAGAGTTCTAAGCTCGCATGTCACCATAAGAGTGAAAATAGTCAAAGTACCAAGCCAGATTAACAAAAGGAAACTCAAAGTCCAAACAGAAGGGACTGAACCCACAAAACATTTTCAAACGTTTTACTTAGTTTTCCACTTTTAGAGTTACAAAAAAAAAAAAACCCAAGCTCGAACAGAAGGTAAAAACAGTGTTATAACTCACCGTTGCCCAAGAACGAAGCAAGCAGGAAAACTGAAAATGGTGGCATCTCCTTCCACAGGCTCGTACCGAGTTCGATAACTACCAGGAGTAGAAAACCAAAAGGAAAACCAAGATTCATCACTCCACAAGAAGTACAGAGCAAGATGATCAAAAATGATCTTTAGATCATATTTTGAAAGGAAAACCGAGCTACGAAGACAAGAACAACAAAATACCTTTGGGATTCTTCAGAAAATGCATGCACAGTCGAGCAACAATGGCGTCGGTGATCGAGAAAATAGTAATGCAAGCTCAAAGACCTCCAAGTTTCCTGGCATTCATAAAAAAATCACAGAGCAGTAAAATTTTGCCAGGGCTTCACCCGCAGAGTGAAAATGCAAATGAAATGACCAAATGCCGAGCTCGAGTGTATAAATTCGCATTCAAAACTAGGGTTCCAAACCCTTACTCATGGACAAGATCAATGATCAAACAAATGCCAAGTGCCAAGATGAATGGTGGTCATTCTCCCCAGGTTCCCAGGTGATAAGGTTCACTTAAATGCCACCGAACACATTAATTACCCAGGCCAGAACCCTAATTAGGGTTACATAATCAACGGTGGAAATAGAACCAAGGCACAGATCAGGGGCCATTAGTGCTCATGAAGATCCAGGTAAAACCAAGCAGGGTTAGGTTACTAACCGCCAAAATCTGCAAGGGGTGAGTCATCGTGGAGAGGGCCAGCCATGTGGATGGTCAACCAAAATAATTTGCCAAGACTTTCCAAAGTCTGAACTATGTGCATACCCGCAAAAATTAAAAAGACATCATTATATGCCAAAGTCCCGAAAAGGGCAAAATTTGTATTATGTGCCAAGGCCCAAAGGTGGCGGATCAACTAATGCATGGTGGGCTAGCCCAAGGGTGGTCCCCTTTGATATTATATACATGCTTATGCCTAAGTCCACAATGTGGCAGCATCTAAAATCAAAGGTGGTCCCCACATGGGGTTTCAAACAAAATTCGCAGGTGTCACTCATGTGACTATCCAGGAAAGTGAACAAAAAATCAGAACATGTGCACTTAGGAGGTGGTCCCCACTTCATCTTAATTTTGCAAATATGGCTAAGGTTGCATCCTTTTGCCTACACACAGGAGATAATTTTGCATGCCTTCACAATAGGACAGAACATAGAGAAGATGACAAACTTGCATGTGCAAAGAGAGAAGACTTGCATAACAAGTAATTTTTAAATTTAGCAATTATTCATCTTTCTTTCCTAAAAATAGAATAGTCAACTATAGTTTGACTGAATTGTCTCTAAAGTTGATAATTCCCTGATTTTATCGCATACTTTAGTTTGTATTATTTTATTCCTTTATTTATTATTAAATAAAGGATAAAATTAGGATACATGGGTGAGTACAGCCTTGAGGCTATTTTTAGGAAGGGGGTGAACTTTTGCTATATATTGTGTGCTCTTGCAAAGCACAAAAAAAAGGGAAGAGGGGGATTTTTCAGAGATTTTTCCCATAAGAAATTTTGGTATGAGTGCTAAAGAAATTTTTGCAGTTTTACCCTATGAGTGTTGAATTACTTTTGCCTTTCCAAGTTATTTTGCAGTCTTGTGTATACTAGTATTAATCTTGTGAATCAATATTCCCTGATTAGTCACTTTACCCTACTGCAGATCTACTATTTTCTGCTAAATTTTATTGTGCATGTTAGCTTACCAGTGCTGTTGTGATTCTCCCTCAGTACAAATTAAGTGTTTTTTCCCTTACATTCTATAGAAAGTACAAATTGGTTCGTGCACACAAAGAATTCTTCACAAGTCAGTTGTGTATTCCACTCAAGTCAAGTTCTTTATTCAAATTTGGTGTATCACCTTAGCAATTATTTCATTTTTAGTCACCTCCTAACCCTAAAACTCCCAGAAAATAGTTTAGTGAACACCAATAAGGAACCGGCCTTTTAATCCCGGAGGTTCACCTCAAAATAGGTATACCCACAAACCTGAGGTGTCCCCATTGTATCTACGAGAGAGATCTTTTGCAGACTTAGAACACCTGCTATCATCTCTCTATCGGGTGCACTTTCAAGAGATAATAGTTACACTTATTTAGACATACTTCTTGAACAATTATACTTTGCTTTGTATAATTATAAGTTTATTTATAAAAAATCTAATCCATCTGTGTGTAGGAGAAATTTCAAGGAAAAAAAAGATGAAATAAAAGAAACTAAAACACATTTCATGTCATGGTTTTCTTCCTTTTAACTTTCTGGGCCTTCGCCAATGTACTAACTCTAGCGTGGGTCAATCGGTTTTTATAATAGTGGCTTATACTTTGTGTATATCGATTCATACGAAATAATTTCAATAAAAACACATTTTAAGTTAAAATTGCAATTACCCTAAAATCATTTGAGATCTAGGTTGTATTATTGGTCTAATATCTCCGGAAGATTCTTTAGCTCTATCTTTGTTTTTGTTTGAAAGTAGAAGTTTGAAAAATCATGTTTTAGCAATATAAATGCTTTCGAAGGGTCGTGATTTTAGAATAAATAAACACCCATACATTTTTTATCCTAATATTCGTAGTTCTCACTCCTCTTCAACACTTATTATATTTTGATTTTAATTACTATTCACTAAAGACATGGGTGTTGTATCAATTTTTTTAGCATGATGTTAGATCATAGAGATATTCTAGATATTGATGGATTATGACTCATAGTATGATTTGTGTGGATTCTTAGATGCATAGAGAGACATTTTATATTGATGTTGATTATGTGTTATTAGCATATATATTATTAACATTTGGAATTCTCATCATGTTGACTAGGATTTAGCTTTTGAACTAATCTCGTGATCTTGTTGATATTGATAAAAGATAGAATTGAGATGTTGTTGAAAATTTAGACAAATGATAACATTGTTTAGTTGAGATGATGATTTATCTATATGAGGATGGTTATTGATTTATGTGCATATATTTTATCTTTGATGTTTTTGATGCAGCCACGAGGCTGAAATAGGTATTGTGTGATTTTGCAGGTAATTATATTAGAACAATAAAAAGGGGGATTGAAGACCAACCACAATAGAATACTTGATGGATACAACAATGGTTACCATGCCAACTTCTGTAATGAGTTGTGTTTTTTATTTATTTTTAGTGGGTCCCCATGGGGGATGACCTCAATTGTGAACATGGGATTTATGTGCAATTCCTTCCCTTTTTTCTTTTATTTAATTGTAGAGTATGTGATTTATTTTATGATGTAATATATTTAAGCATTGATGATTAATGTTCTTTATTAAGTAATTTAATCATGTTATTAAGTAATACATGGGGATGTGACAAAAAGGCCATTTATTAGAGTAGTTGGTCTTTTAGATTTTGTGATTTTGATTGAGTGTAAGTGACTTTGAGTGTTGTACACTCTACCTTACTTTGGAATTTCGGATTTGGGCTTAAGGGCCATTTTTGGAGGCTTTTGGGACAAGCTAAGTTTGTCCCACACCTCTTAATTTCTTATACCAATCCTACCTATGAATTTGGGGGTCAAAGTTGTACCCCATTATGTGTTTTCTAAGACAAAATGTGACATTTATTGCACTTTTCTTACATGGGTTTTAAATTTTGTCCTTAGGGGTGTGGGTTTAGATTGTGTGTGTAAGAGACTTTTCATTCCTATCAACCACAAATTTATTGTGCTTTAGAGTTGAGATTTGACTTGTGAGATGGAGTTGAGGATAAGTGATGTGGCATCCTACATGGATTCACCTCACCATCCTCTTCCTTTTATATATATGCTAGAATATTTGTTTGTTTGAGGGGAAAATTCATTTCATTTTTTCTCTTGTATTTTTAGTGTTGGAGATGTTTGGAGTGCTTGTTGAATTTTTGAGCTTGTTGGAGTTGTATTGATCTTGAAGGAGCTTGGTGCGTGACTATTTGATCAAGTTCTACCATGGAAAGGTAGGAACGACAACTTGTTTTAATTGTTTTCTTTTAGATTTATATAATTGTGTGTAAATGAATGGTTTGTATACTTTTTGGGTTCTTGGGTAGAATGTCTAATTAAGGTGTAGGAGAAGGCTATGGGGATTTTATATGTAGGGAGGTAAAAGAGTTTAATTCATGTTTTGGGATGGAGTTGGTTTGAGTGCCCCACCATGGATAAGACAGTTCTTGAATTCCTTACTTGGTTATTTTGAGGGAGATATAAGAGGTTGTAGGAAGTTATAAGAGAATGTGGTAGGCATAAGAGGATCTTGAGGGAGAAATAAGAGCTTGGTTGTTGAGGCATAAGATTAGTGAACCTTATTCAACCCATCTAGGTGATCCAAAAATTAACCAAAATTTTCTCTACTCGATCTTCGGACCTTTGTAGGCTTAACCAATTACCATTTAATTTTTACTCCGTTAAAATAAAGTTAAAATAATGCAATTTGTATGACACTTTGTAAAAGGGTTGATTACGGAGTTCAAAAATTGCCTACGTCTCTAGGTTCTTTCGAACCGTTTCACTAGTCATAACTTGTAAGTTATAATAGTACTTTCACAAGAAAACCTAATGGAAAATATTAAGAACTTGCTTAGAAGAATAAATAGATATTTAGATGACGAGGGTGAAATATAGCACCTGAATTTCTCTTTCCTAGAATATTCAATAAGCTCTATGGCACCAACTCCATTGTTTGGAATCATCTAGATATCAATCGGCCTTCTAGACACTTCCTAACGCCCTATGGCACACCGGTCAAAACTCTAGGATTCAAAAGAATTTAGTGTAGCACTATGGGATGGCTAGGTAGTATTAAAACTCCTAGTCATAATAATACCTATTTAAATAAATAGTTCTTCACAACATAATAATAAGCCTAATAAATAAGTCTTATCAAAATAACACTCTTCTCCACTCGCTCGAGCAATATTCCTAAAGCTATTGCTTTGAGCTTCCAAGTTGTGTGTGTGTGTTTACAATGGATAGGGGTCCCATATTTATATTGAATTATTACCCTCAAAATAATTCTTTAAAATTTATCTAAAGGCTATCATTAGCCTAGCCATGGCATGGGGATGGGTTTATTATCCCATATTGGGTGGCATACATTTTTAAGTGGGTTATATCCCACATGGAGTGGCATAGTTTATTTTATTAAGGTATTTAATACCTTAGCTTCCCCTCCTTTCATGTGGAAACTTCCATGCATGGGCCATTGCACCAATTCTTCAATGTGTGGTCTTACGCATAACATGGGGTTGGTAGATTATGTGGGCTGACCACTATGTTCAATTCACCCATTGTGTGGGCCAAGCAGTTAGCAAGTTGAACATGTCATTACGTGGCAAGTTGGAGTTTAATGGGTTAATATAGACCCCATTCAATATAGATGAGCACAATCACCATGGATAGCTCACCAAGATAAACTTTAAATCAGTCCTTACATGACTTGGCTAATAGATTGATGTCGATCCTCGATAGACAAATTGATCATATTCGATTCATGGTGGAAGGCCACATGGTGCCTTGAGGACCCACCACATTGGCGATAATACCATAGTCCTCATGGTGTTCGGGCTCCCCTCCATAATAAAAATTGAGCCTTTTTATCCCATGAGCTAAATCATTTTATGATCATCAAAGTCTGGTGGTGAAAACCCCTCCAATTTTTACAATTCCTTTTTACTATGTGCCGTAGTGCTATTTGTCCACTATTGACCTATTGATGAGGTGACTTTCTTGTTGACTGAAATTTTAATGGACATAACCTGGAGCTCGTAATGTTTGTTTGTCGCATTCTCATAGTCATTGGAAATATCTCAAAATGATATTTTGCATTGAAATAATTTAGGGATGTTTATGGAAATTTTTATATCAAAAATTATCCACTGATCACACCTCCCCAACAAGAAAGGATTTTTTTCCCAAAAAGCATATATTGGAAAATTTTACCATTATATCCTGAATCTTGGAAACTCTGCTACCACCTCGGAAGTGTTGTTGTAGTAGACCCTTTGGTCTCTTCCTCTACAACCTCTTCACTTTGAAAATTTTGTTCTAATCCGAGACATGTGGGTTATGGGCCCACTACAATTCCTCTTGTGTCACTCGATATCCGAAGAAGACCTCCATGCTTCCGCTATATGGTGCTAATTTTTTAAATGAAACCTCAATGGTCCTATTATATAGTGCTAAGCTTCATGATATATGAAAACAAGGATATTCTTTTACTCTATAAAAATATCTTAGCTTTGAGTTGATTCCAAAGAATCCAAAATGGTTCAAAGGAACTCCATGCTACTTAGAGATACAATTGATCGATGTCATTGATGGACAATGACTTGTCATTTTTCAGAATTCAACACTTCCAATGCATGATGCTAAGTCTCTCTCAAGACCTCAAGCCTCTAATGCATGATGTTAAGTTTGATGATCGGCTACCATTTGAATGTATGGTCACAATGCCTTGACACCAAATGAAATTAAAAGATAATCTTTTGAGAGCTCCTTTTGTTGAAAAATGATACCATGTACCACTCTGTTAGATGCCCATGATGTCTTCTTCAGAGAACAAATTTTTGACCCGATTTCAATGCCAATGATGGTTCAGCTATCATTCGCTACACGGTCACAAATGCTTCTACACGAATGATGATCGAGATGATTTCTCACGAGATTCAAAAATGGTGACTCCAACCCTGCTACGTAGTTGTTGCCTCTACATGGTTTAAATCATCTTGTTGATGATCATTATCAAGTACCACTTTGTTGCATGGTCATAATGCCTCTACACAGAATGAAGTTTTGACCTATTGTCAGATGCCAACGGTGTTCAGCTACCATTCTATTGCATGGTCACAATGCCTCTACATAGAATGAATTTCTAAGATGACACTCGTGAACTCAAATGCATACACATATGGCTGATAGATCTCCAAGCTTAATATGAGTTAAATCTTGTATCCAAGCTGTAACAGGTACTCACAAGTTGATTAGGAGATATGTTTGGAGTATTAATCAAATTTTCTAAGTAAGAAAATCCACTGAGTATGGTAAACCTTTCTCTCAGCATTTTCTCACAAAATCTAATCTCCAAACAAATACTAAATAATTTTCATCAATCTGAATAATGCAATATATAATTTAACAACAACTAACTTACCCATTTTAAAGGACTTTCACTTTCAGGTATTACCTTATCCTAGGTTAAATTGTCAATTGGTGGTGGATTAGAAAACTCCTTTGCCTTTGTAATAGGCCTTCATTCCATCTTTAGCCTACCATTACTCGATGGCGAGATGGATGTAGTTTCCAATAATTTTCTACCCAAAGTGCCCATTCCTTTTGAAATGAGCACAAAAATTCCTCTTAATATCCTTCTTCGGGATGAGGAATTCTTTCTACCATTTCTCAAATCTACATGACGAGACCTGGTCTTTCAGATTTGCCTTGTTCCTGATGAATGGCATCAACTTCTTCATCAATGTCCTCTTCCAGCATCTGGCCAAAAAATGATTATGCAATCCACAAAACGTACATGGAAAGGAATTCCACATTTTCTAAAAATCATAACCATACTTCTTAAGCTAAAAATGTGGATTAGAAGTTTTACTGTGCTTATGATTATGGTAAGAAATTGGAGGTGGAATCTCATTACCTCTTCACTGATTTATCTTACCACATCCATCCTGTGACGATGAAGCAAAAATTTGCTACTTAGAATCTTATTACAGGACTAGTGGGGTGTTCACTTTGCTTTGAAGCTTCTCTTCCGTCGGCATTCTTAGAGAATTATCCAATATCCATTCTGCACTAGAAAAACCCAAACCTGTAAAATGAGGATGATCCTCTACTGTATTGAGTCAAGTAGTGCCTTGGCCATTTTTACCAAGGCCTCTTCCATCAAATCCCATTTTATCTAATAAATTGGATCCAATGCCTCTAGTATGCTTTTCAAACAAAACAAAGACTTCATTTCGAATCCGATACTGAATGGGAGGAAGAAGAAGATTCCAATGGTGAATAACTTAGAGATTAATCACTTGTCATGGTATTTGCATATGAAGCTAAAGGTATTTCCTTTCTCCGATCACCACACTGCAACCTTACCAAGATTTCATCCTTATTTTGAAGTTTTTATTTAAACCGAGCATTATCCTCTTCAAAGGAGTAATACATTGAATGCAGGAGAGAGTTATCTTCTTGGATCTGGTGATTATAATCTTCAAACTCATCAAGCTTCACCTGTTTAGACATCTTTCCCATAGTGCAGTTGTACCCTGTTCACAAAAATTGAACCAACTACACCAATCTTGTAGCAATCACTCTATTAATTAGATTTACGTAAAGCAAATATGGAGCTAAACCAACTTTGATACCAAACTTAATCTGAAAATAGATCGAAATTTTATCTACTTGATCTTTGGATGCTTATAGGCTTAACAAATTACTGTTTAATTTTTACCATGTTAAAATCAACTTAAAATAATGCAATAAGTATGACACTTTGCAAAAAGGTTGATTACAGAGTTCAGAAATTGCCTACATCTCGGGTGCTTTCAAACCATTCCACTAGTCAAAACATATAAGTTATAATAGTAATTTAACAAGAAAACCTAATGGAAAATATTAATGACTTGCTTAGAAGAATAACCAGATCTTTAGATAACAAGGGTGAAATATAGCACCTGATTTCCTTTCTGGTGTATTCGGAAAGCTCTATGGCACCAAATCTAGTCTTTGGAATTCTCTATATCTCGATCGGCCTTCCACACGCTTTGTAACGCTTGATGGCACTCTGGTAAAAATTCCAAGCTTCACAATAATTTAGTGTAGTGCTATGGGCCAGATAGGTAGTATTAAAACTCCTAGTCACAATAATGCCTATTTAAATAAATAGGTCTTCACAACTTAATAATAAGCCTAATAAATAGGTTTTATCAAAATAAAACTCTTATCCACTCTCTCGGGAAATATTCCTCAAGATATTGCTTTGAGGTTCCAATTTGTGTGTGTGTATACAATGGAGAGGGGTCCCCTATTTATACTAAAATAGGGCCCTCAAAATAATGCTTTAAAATTTATCTAAGGGCTATCATTAGCCTAGCCGTGGCATGGGGATGGGTTTATTATCCCATATTGGGCGACATACATTTTTAAGTGGGTTATATCCCACATGGAGCTTAATATAGTTTTGTTTGCTAAGGTATTTAATACCTTAGCCTCCCATCCTTTCACATGGAAACTTCCACGCATGGGCCTTTGCCCCACCGCTTCACCACGTGGTCTTTAGCATAGCATGGGGTTGGTAGATTATGTGGGCTGACCACTATGTTTAATTTGCCCATTGTGCGGGCCAAGAGGTTAGTAAGTTGAATATGCTACTACATGGCCGGTTGGAGGTTAATGGGTTAATATAAACCCCATGCAATATTGATGAGCCCTAGCTTGTCGAGCTAAAATATGACTCGGTATATGCATGACTCACTAATAGCTTGATGTCAATCCTTGATAGACAAATTAATTGTATTTGATTCATCGTGGGAAGCCACATGATAGCTTGAGGACCCACCATGTCGGGGATAACACCATAGTCCTCACAAGGACGGGTTCCCCTCCGTAATAAAAAGTTGAGCCTCTTACTCCCACAATCTAAATAATTTTATGATCATTGAAGACTTGTGAAAACCCGTCCAATTTTACCAACACACTTTTTCCATGTGTCATAATGCTATTTGTCCACTATTGACTTACTAACCGAGTTGACTTTCTGTTGAATAAACTTTGACCGGACATAAGCTGGAGGTCCCAATATGCTTTTTCATGTTCTCATATATGTTGGAAATATCTCAAAATTATCATTTACACTCGACATAGTTTATGGATGTTTAGGGAAATTTTTATATAAAAATGATCCCCCGATCACCAGGGGTAAAAAGATGCATGCCAACTTGAGACAACTTTACCATTATAGAGGCCTTTGGAGAGATGTATCTCAATTTTTATCACATTGTTTAGAGAGTCAAAAGTGAAGGTTGAGCATCGCATCTGGTTGTCCTTATTTACCCACATGTTATCCCGTAGTGGAAATGGGACATCGTTTACATGATTTCATAGTAGGGCTACTCTTGATGTTAAGATACCACCATGATGAAATCATCGTCACAAAGTGGATAGATTGACGAAAGTGGCTCATATTTCTCCAAAGTGAAGATCACTTACATAGTTAGTGCAATAACAAGAGTGTACTTGGATGAGATTGTGAGACGCCGCAGTATTTTGTGAAAGATCATCTACGACCGCGATCCCTTATACACATCACACTTCTGGACTACCATGTAATAGGTCTTTGAGATGAGCATCAACTTCAACACAAACTATCATCTAGAGACAGATGGACAAGTGAAGTGGGTGAATCAAATTTTAGAGGACATTCTTTAGATGTACGTCATGGATCATCAGTCAAAGTGGGAGGAGTACTTTTACTTAGTTGAGTTTGCATACAACAACAATTTTTAGAGTTTGATTAGCATGGCTCCATTTTAGGCATTGTATAGGAGAGAGTGCATGACACCATTGAGTTCCAACAGATTAGAGGATAGAGTATCTCTTTGAGCGGGTTGTTTTAGTTCGTAAAAGGTTGAAAGATGCACAAGGCAAGAAAAATAAATATGCAGATCGAGGATAGTTATCCATAGTTATGAGGTTGGCACGAAGGTGTTTATTCTTGTGAGACCTAATAAGAGTCTTATTCGTTGTAGAAAAGGATCTAAGTTATCTCCTATACTCGTGGGTCCATTCGAGATAATGGAGTGGATCGGTCCCTTAGCTTATCATCTAGCCTTGCCACCCAACTTGTCTTGCGTGCATGATGTGTTTCACGTATATGTTCTTAGGAGATATATCCTAGATCCATCTCATGTATTAGATTAGACTACATTGTAGGTGTAGGAGTAGGGGAAGATGATGGTGGAGCCCATGCATATTTTAAAGCATACGACATTGGGCCTTCAAGGCTGAGATATTGATATGGAGTGAGTCCAAGTGGGACATGTATGATGAGACTACTACTACATGGGAGGATGCTACGTTGCTACGAGTCCAGTTTCCACACCTATTTTAGTGACTTCTAAGAGGAAGTCGAGTCTAAGGGGAGGGGGATGTAGTTCCCAATCCTCTTCAACACTTATTATATTTTTATTTAGATTATTGTTGACTATAGACATGGATGTTGTAGCATTTTGGTTTAGCATGTTGTTAGATGATAAATATATTACGACTATTGATGGATTGTGATTCATAATATGATTTGTGTGGATTCTTAGAGGCATAGAGAGACATTTTATATTGATGATGATAATGTGTTGTTAGCATATATATTACTGACATTCAAAAATTTTGTTTCATTGACTAGGATTTAGCTTTAGAACTAATCTCGTGATCTTGTTAATATTGATTAAAGATATAATTAAGACGTTGAAATTTTAGACTAATGATAGAATTGTCTAGTTGAGATGATGATTTAGCTATATGAGTATTATTATTGATTTATGTGCATATATTTTATCTTTGATGTTTTTGATGTGACCATGAGGCCAAAGGAGGTATTGAGTGATTTCGCTAGTAATTATATCACATGAATCAAAAAGGGTGATTAGAGACCAACAACAACGGAATACTTGATAGATACAACGATGGTGACCATGGAAAATTGAGTAATGTGTTATGTTTGTTAAGGGGTCCCCATGGGGAGATGATGTCTACTTGTAACCATGGGCTTTGTGTGCAATTCCTTCCCCTTTTTCTTTTATTTAATTATGGAGTATGTGATTTATTATGTGATGTAATTTTTTTAAGTATTGTTGATTAATGTGCTTTATTATGTAATTTAATCATGTTATTAAGTTATATGGGGATGTGACAAAAAGGGCCATTTATTAGAGTAGTTGTTCTTTTAGATTTTGTGATTTTGATTGAGTTTAAATGACTTTGAGTGCTGTACACTCTACCTTAACTTGGAATTTCAGATTTGGACTTATGGGCCCATTTTGGAGGTTTTGGGACAAGCGAAGCTTGTCGCACACCTCTTAATTTGTTATACAAACCTTACCTATGGATTGGGGGTAAAACATATACCACAATATGTGTTTTGTAAGACAAAAAGTGACATTTATTGCACTTTTCGAGATGGGTTTTGAATTTTTCCTTATGGGATGCGGGTTTAGATTATGTGTGTAAGAGGCTTGTCATTCCTCTCAACTACCAATTTATCGTGCCTTTGGGTAGAGATTTTACTTATGAGGTGGAGTTAAGGATAAGCGATGTGGCATCCTACATAGATTCACCTCACCCTTCTCTTCCCTTGTTCTATATATGCTAGTTTATTGTTTGCTTGGGCAGTTAATTCATTTGATTTTTGCTCTTGTATTTTTGGTGTTGGAGAGTTTTGGAGTGCTTGTTGAATTTTGAGCTTTTTTGAGTTGTATTGAGCTTTAAGGAGCTTTGTGTGTGACTCTTTGATCAAGTTATGCCATGGAAAGGTAGGAGCTACAATTAGTTTAAATTATTTTCTTTTATATGTGTATACTTGTGTGTAAATGAATGGTTTGTATGCTTGTTGGGTTCTTAGGTAAAATGCCCTGATTATGGAGTAGAAGAAGAATATGGTGATTTTATATGTAGGGAGGCAAAAGAGTTTACTTTATGTTTTATGATGGAGTTGGGTTGGGTGCCCTACCACGGATAAGAAAGTGCTTACATTTCTTATATGGTTATTTTGAGGGAGACATAATAGATTATAGGGAGGTATAAGATAATGTGGGAGGCATAAGGGGATCTTGACGGAGGCATAAGAGCTTAGTTGTGGAGGAATAAGATTAGTGAACCTTATTAAGCCCATCCAGGGGTGAAGAAGATGTATGCCACCTTGAAAAACATTTACCATTATAAAAGCCTTTGGAGAGATGTAGCTCGGCTTGTGTCGCATTGTTTAGAGTATCAGAGGGTGAAGGTCGAGCATCAGCATCGAGCTGGCCTTTTTTACCCACATTCTATCTTGGAGTGGAAATGGGACTCCATTTCCATGGATTTCATAGTAGGGCTACGACGTCAAGATACCACTATGATGAAATCATTGTCATAGTGGATAGATTGATGAAAGTGGCTCATTTTTCTCCGGTGAAGACCACCAATATAGTTAGTGCAGTAGCAAGAATGTACTTGGATGAGATCATGAGACTGCATAGAATTCTATGGAAGATCATCTATGAATGTGATCCCTTATACACATCACACTTTTGGACTACCATACAACAGATCTTTACGATGAGCATCAACTTCAAAGACAACCTATCAGATTTTAGAGGACATTCTTTGGATCTACATTATGGATCATCAGTCGAAGTGGGAGGAGTACTTATATTTAGTTGATTTTTCATACAACAAAAATTTTTAGAGTTTGATTGGCATGGGTCCATTTCAGACATTATATGGTAGAGAGTGTAGGACACCATTGAGTTGGGACAGATTAGACGATAGATTATCTATTGGACCAAATTTTTTACGGGACATGGAGCAAAAGCAGGTTGTTTTTGTTTGTCGAGGAGGTTGGAGGAGGCACATGATAGGAAAAATAAGTATGCGGATCAAAGGAGAGTTGATCGTAGTTATGAGGTGGGCACAAAGGTGTTTATTTGTCAGACCTCATAAGAGTCCTATCCGTTGTGGAAAAGGATCTAAGTTGTCTCCTAGATTCGTGGATGCATTCATGATCCTGGAGTGGATTGGTCTCTTAGCTTATCATCTAGCCTTGCCACCCAACTTGTCTCACGTGCATGATTTGTTTCATGTATCTTTTCGTAGGATATATATCTTAGATTCATCTCATGTATTAGAGTAGACAACATTTTAGGTGCGGAGCGGGGAGAAAATGATGGTGGATCTTGTGTGTAATTTAGATGCACGGGACCCTAAGCCTTTGAGGCCTAGAGATTTATAAGGTGTGAGTCTAGTTTGATAGGTATGATGAGACTTCTATTACATGAGAGGATGCTACGTTTCTATGAGTTCATTTTCCACACTTATTTCAGTGAATTCCAGGAGGAAGTTGAGTTTAAGGGGAGGGGGATGTAGTGCCCAATCCTCTTCGACACTTATTATATTTTGATTTTGATTACTGTTAACTATAGACATGGATGTTGTTGTATCAGTTTGGTTTAACATCTTGTTAGATGATAAATATATTCGACTATTGATGGATTGTGATTCATTGTATGATTTGTGTGGAGTATTAGAGGCATAGAGAGACA
Organism: Taxus wallichiana var. yunnanensis; assembly: GCA_018340775.1. NCBI lineage: Eukaryota > Viridiplantae > Streptophyta > Pinopsida > Cupressales > Taxaceae > Taxus > Taxus wallichiana. Next base: position 110,906,286 of record CM031236.1, on the reverse strand, counting down.
TTTTATATTGCTGATGATAATTGGTTGTTAGCATATATATTACTGACATTCAGAATTCTCATTGTGTTGACTAGGATTTAGCTTTGAACTAATCTCATGATCTTGTTGATATTGATAAAAGATAGAATTGAGATGTTGAAATTTTAGACAAATGATAACATTGTTTAATTGAGATGATGATTTAGCTATATGAGGATGGTTATTGATTTATGTGTATATATTTTATCTTTTATGTTTTTGATGTGGCCACGAGGCCGAAGGAGGTATTGTGTGATTTTGTAGGTAATTATATCACAACAATAAAAAGGGGGATTAGAGACCAACCACAACGGAATACTTGATGGATACAATGATGGTCACCATGGAAACTTGTGTAATGTGTTATGTTTTGTTATTTGTTGTTAGGGGTCCCCATGGGGGATGACCTCCAATTGTGACCATGGACTTTATGTGTAATTCATTCACTTTTTTATTTTATTTAATTGTAGAGTATGTGATTTATTTTGTGATGTAATTTATTTAATCATTGTTGATTAATGTGCTTTATTAAGTAATTTAATCATGTTATTAAGTTATATGGGGATGTGACAAAAAGGGCCATTTATTAGAGTAGTTGGTCTTTTAGATTTTATGATTTTGATTGAGTGTAAGTGACTTTGAGTGTTGTATACTCTACGTTACTCTCGAATTTCGGATTTGGGCTTAAGGGCCATTTTTGGAGGCTTGTCTCACACCTCTTAATTTCTTATACCAACCCTACCTATGGATTGGGGGTAAAAAATAGACCCCATTATGTGTTTTGTAAGACAAAATGTGACATTTATTGCACTTTTCTTACATGGGTTTTAAATTTTTTCCTTAGGGGGTGTGGGTCTAGATTGTGTGTGTAAGAGGCTTGTCATTCCTCTCAACCACCAATTTATTGTTCCTTGGGGTTGAGATTTGACTTGTGAGGTGGAGTTGAGGATAAGTGATTTTTTTCTCTCATAGAATCATTTATTAGGAAAATGAATTTGGGAGGTTGGTAAGGACGACGATTCTTAGGAGGTAATTGGTAAGGATGACAGATTACAGGATTTGATTTGATAGTTGATATCATCTGTCAAACCAAAAGTGTATGATTTTATAAGGTTTTAAACAATATCTCAATTTCAGTTAAATATTTTTTTATTTAATAATTAAAAATATATATTATTTTTATAACTATCTTTATAAGTGTTAGGTAAGTTTTAGGAATTATATGTTTGATATAAATACATTTTTAACCAAAAAAATTATTTAAATATCTATGTAATGGTGTAGTTATATTTATATTTAATATGCTTATAGTGATATTGACAAGACGGGATGCCAATTTTACAAAGTGTAAAATATGGTCAAAATATCCAAAACATCGGGGACTCGATTGTTACATTGGAAGACCAAATAAGTCAAGTTGACATAATTGTTGGGAATGTTGATTTTGATTTTTTAAAAACATTTTAAGCCACGATTTCTCTCTTTATATCTTTCGTATAATTTAAGAACGTGTGATTTACCACATAAGTATTCTTGCAAGTCATCGAATGCTACAAAAGATACAATTGAAAATAAGACTTTTCTTGAAATTCACATTTCTAGTAGTTTTTAAACAAATAAAAATATTAAATGTTTAAACTTTTTTTTGTTTTTTTTTTTCATATTTAATAATTATCATGAAAAACAATTTATTTACATTTCATCAATATTTTATTGTATTGAGATTATGACAGGATTATTTTTATTTTAAATAATGTACATAATTAATAATTATTCAAACAAATAATTTAAAATTTGAAAAGTGTATAATTGATATAATTTGATAGAGCCAAAATTAAATATAAATTTGTTAGTTCTCTCGTTGATAGTGATATATGGAGAGAAACAAAAACAATATGACACATATGTTAATTTGAATTAACTATCTATAAATCGTCATAACAAATCTTGTTGTATTTTGATGAGTTTAAATAATTCACATTTATCTTTTCACTTATCAATAATCCTAATTAATTGATATTATATAATCAAAATATTTTAAAAAATAATTCTTCCTTCTCTCAAATTTCATCAATTTCATCTAAACACATCTCTATATTATAATTTAGGTAAAAATAATAACAGTTAAATATATCCATGTTACAAATATTTTATTAATAAATACATAAACATGTTAATCCTATAACAATGAATTATTGTAAACCTATAGTTAATTTAAATACATAAATATAGTAACATAGTCTCGTCAATATGAATATTAAGTGTCTATGGAGAAAAGAAAATATTTATACAAATTTTGAATTCTAAATATACTTCTAATCAATTTGTAAGATTTTTTTATGAGAGTTGAAAACATAAATTCTAGTAAATACAAATACACTATCACTAAAACAATTAGACATTCGTATAAAAAGATACAAATATAATAAAAAAATTACATAGATTTCACTTTAATAAACATACATAATGAATAATATTACTATTTTAAAACAAATTTATAAGTGGAGTTTCCCAAAAATATTAATATTATTTTATAAACAAATATTTAAATGACGAATTTCCCAAAAATATTTTAGCAACAAACTTGAAATTGCAAGTTATATGACAAGTTCTTTGACATGAATAAACCATTATATAATACTTGTTTTAACTATTAACGATTCTCACAATAAGTAATTGTACATATTTAATATGTGAAGTTAAGATTTGTCATTATGATTGTCTCCATATTTCACATGATGTAATGGTGACAAAAATTAAATTTTTAACATTTTAATTATTTATTTAATATCTTCACATGCTCTAGATAGTTGAAGTCCTTTATGTAACAAGAGCAAAGAATGTTGCTAAGTATTGCCCGAGTCGTAGTAAAATTGAATTGAGCAGTGGCAAAGGTGAACTCATCAATGCTTCGTATGTAGAGAGAACTGCAATTATAAAAACTGAGTTTGACCATGGTGCTATGCATCCAAACCTAGTCACCGATATTTTTAATTTGTTAATTTTTTTTAAATGTAAAAAGGAAACCAAGAAAAAAATAACATGTTAATTTGTTAATTTTTAGGCTGCAATAACATGTTAATTTTTAGGCCAATCTTATTGAAGATAAATACATTTTTACAATTATTTTGTTAAAAAGTGTGCAACTTTAGTGATATTTATTAATGTAAGAATTGTATATTTGTTTATTTTGTTAAAAAGTGTGCAACTTTAGTGATATTTATTAATGTAAGAATTGTATATATTTTTTTAAATGTAAAAAGGAAACCAATAAAATAAATGCTATCATAAATGTTATGACACCATAAATGCTAATGACATCATGTTTTTCTTGAAATTGTTGAAGGCTGCAATAACATGTTAATTTTTAGGCCAATCATATTGAAGATAAATACATTTTTACAATTATTTTGTTAAAAAGTATGCAAATTTAGTGATATTTATTAATGTAAGAATTGTATATTTGTTTAATGAAAATAATAAGACTGTCTGATTGGTTAATAAGTACAAAAATAACAACTAGTTAAACATAGATATGAGGCCTATAGTAGAATCTGCCTTTGGCAGTACTAATAAGATATTATTGAATTACTTATAGTTTTTAGTCTCAATTTGCAATAAGGCAATATAATAATTTAATAAAAAAGTTAATTTAGTATTAATTTCTATTTATATTAAAATTATTAAAAAATAAATATTAAAATAATTGAAGTAAAGTTAACTAGTAAATTAGACTCAATAATTTTTTTATTAATGGTAAATGGTTTTTTGGTAGGGACCATACCTATTATCAAAAATTCACCCCTTGAGGTAATTTTGATAACATGCATCAAATTCTTGATCCGAGAAAGTAGATTGATTCAATGCCAAAAATCATGTTTTGGGGTCCCCTTGGTTTCTCTCTAACTTCCCCATCCAAGAAAAAAATCCAACAAGTTAGAAAAAATTGAAAAATGCAAAAATGAAGTTGCAGGCTTGTTTTAATGCATTACGGGTCTAGAGGCTATGGGTCGTACCAGTGGAAATCGTACTAAGGTTTATTGTACCAAGTTTGGAGCCAAAATACAAAGGAATCGACAAAATCAGACATTTTTGTCCCATGCGGTTCGCGTGATAGTTGGGAAGTAGGTACACGTGAGATGTGAATCGGCTGATTTTGCCACAAGTCAGTCTATTACGGGTGGTGCATATATTTTTATCTAGGACAGTTGCGACGCAGGCACGCATAGGACGTGAATCAGTCGATTTTGTTATAAGTCAGTCTATTGCGGGTGGTGCGGAGATTTTTTCTAGGATAGTTGGTACACTTTGGTATGTGCGGGATGTGAATTGGCCAATTTTACCGCAAGTCAGTCTATTACAAGTGGTGCGGAGATTTATTTTTAGGACTGTCGGGACATAGGGATGTGCAAGATGCGTAAAGGTGAAATCACCGGACAAGGAGCCAAGATAAATGGATGCGGCCGATGTAGAAGTCAATGGCCCTCACGGCTTGGTCAACAGTGGACACGCAAGAACAAGAAAGCTTGAATCGACCGATGCGGAAGAATGTGTCCAGGATAGCCGGGACACGCGGACCCAATTTTTTTGAAATAGCCGCAATAAAGAGAAAAGTTGAAGTTTGACCTCCCAAACTTCAAACGGCCATAAATTTTGACTCCGAGATCTGATTCTCATAAAATTATACTTTTTCAATGATAAGGGTAGATATATTTAAATATAAGAAACATATTCAGCTCTAGTCAGTTAATGCTCATTCCCATCAAATGATAGAAAATCCCTGACAAACCCAAAATAGCTACCCACACTCAGAAGGCCATAACTTTTGCATTTCTCAACGAAATCACACAAAATTAGTACCGTTGGAATCATGGCTCCAAGACCGATGCACATAAATCAATAAATTTGGGATTTGATGAGAAATTAATAGATATTTTTCATAAAACGTGGCTGGGTTCATGACAGTGTTTTATTTGGTAGTTGGGAGTGCAATTAAGAGGCATGGTCATCATTCTTTCTCTGCTGCAGCACCTGGACAATATGGGGAGCCTTTTACAAGTAAAATACAATCATTTCACTCCATTTAATGCCTCTTACAAGTGGTTGAGAGATAGATTTTAGGATTTCCATTTTCCCCTTCTCTCTCTCTTCTCTTTTTCTATAAATTGGAATGTTGAGCTCATTGTAAAGGAAGTAGTTTTATGGTAGCAAAGCTTTGTCAAAATTGCTTTGTGAATCCAATGTACTGCAAGCCCTTGTAGTGGAATCCTTGCATGGTGATCCATACCCTTATCTTGTAAGAGATTGAACTGTGCATATCATGAAGCAATTAAATACAAGTTTTTGGATGCATCTTCCCCTGCTGTGTTTGTTTGCAATCTTCTTTCCCTTTCAACCTTCATTACAAAAATATTGTGTCTATTTTTATGCTCTTGCAAGGACTCATTATTATTATGCATGTATGAAATATTGTTGTGAATGCATTTTCAGATTGTGGAGAACTGTTATCACCCCTTCTAGTATGCATTTTACTTCTATTTTTCACACATTGGAAGACTACTCTCACCCCCTCCTTTTCTGGTGTATCACCGCTTTAGTGTAGGCTTTCATTTTATGCATTCTCTCTCCTTGGTCCTTGGAAAGTTAGATTAGAATAGTTAATTTACCCAACATTAGAGTAGATTCGCAGTAGTTCAGAGCAAGGACCAACTTTCTCTCGGAGGTCAATCTCAAGTAGCAAGTCCCACAACTTGCAGATAATACCCATGTTATCCAATCCCACCGTGAGCCCAAGTATATGCACTTGTGTAAACATAAGGGTGTTTTCATTCCGTGATAACAATATCCCAATACAAAAAGGGGTCAAGAACCCAGATACAACAAAAAAGAACTAAAAAGGAAGTTTAGAAAACCTAAATATTCAACTAATCCCGACCAATAAAAATAACAAACCATAGGTTTGCAACCAACAAACAATTTTTTTGCAGCATAAAAACAACCTAGAAACAACAAGTCTACGGCCCGGATAAATTGATTAAAGCACAAAACGGGACAAGGCTCAAACCTTATTAGAAACACGGTGTGATTTAGTATATTGTTTTATTTCTTCCTTCGCTCCACTACCATCCAATCCAAATTACCTTCTTCCACAAATATTAGAAGAACTAATTCAATATTCTCAATCGAATGTGAACCTTGTCCATGGCAACATATATCACTATTTCCGAAATAACGATTTGGGTTGAAAAATCTTGAACTATCCCTTCAAAACATGGAAAATTAGGATGTGACTCCTTTTATGGAAGATCATCTGATGGGTTTGTAGAGTCCTCAACTAGGTGTGAATGGGAGCTAATTGTAAGATGGTATGGTAAATAATCCTTCCATCATGCAGGTTTTCCTTGCATTTGGAATGAGTGCAGTCATCCAAGAGATACCTTGTTTGATAGCATCGTCGGCATATAAATGCTAAGCCCTCATAGTCAATCCTCTGAACCCAATGCATGTCACTTATCTGCAAGTTAATTTATACTGGAAGAGATTGGGATGTATCAAGATCAACCAAAACCTAGACATAAGTTGTATGAGTTTGACCCCTTCGTTTTATCATATGATTTTACAAGTACATCCCAAGGTATCTCCAATGGCGAAAAGGTAATATTTATGCCAAATCAGAAGGGAGTCTAGGTTGTAATGCCCCGATTCCTTATCCCTCTCTCCTTTATCAGTGAGCATTTTCAATAATCATTTTTATAAACAATTAAGATAGATAAATAATTAAAAATAATAATATAAATAAATAATAACACCAAAAATGAATAAAAATATATATAAAAGGAGTATATATTATTTTGTTTGTACTCATCGTTGGGGGTGTAGTTAATGTGGTGGTGATTGTTTGTGAGAGAACTTATGGTGGGAAGGTGGAGATTAATGGAGGCATATGCAAGGGATGAGTGCACTTGATAGGAGTGATAAACAAATCATAGGCAACCAAAAGGCTTGCAGACTGTCATCTCCCTTGCATAATAATAATTGAACTTTATTTGAGATGCAAAGATGTTAACCATGTAGAAAAACAAGTTAGCTTTGAAAATATAGTAGTAATTGGATAGTTGCGGTGAGTGCAGAAATCTCATATTTAAATAAAAAGAGCTCTCACTAATAGCCATTCTAAAGCATTACCACTTTGTGGGTAAAATTATTCATGCACACGAGAGGTGATCTGTAATTTACATATCTATTTATTTTACTATATGTAGAATGATTGATTTAGATCTATATCTCCACCTAAAGCGGTTTCAATTGTTTTAGAGGAAAGGAAATTACATTTTGGTTGTTTGTTGTTTGCCAAGGAAGAAGAATAACTTTGAGGAATTGGAGGGGTTGTATTCGGACGTATTGTCTAGCTGCATTGGTTTCGTTTATTTTGTTTTTAGTTGTTCTACATGCACTTTAACCTTGCGCAGCACCATTCGCTTGAGAAATTGCCTACCACTTCGATTCTAGTTCTCTTTATGTTTTATTTCGATTAGTTGGTGTATTGATTAATACATTGAAAATTCCCTTCCTTAATATTATGCTTTTGTATTGGAAATGTTTGTCTCTTTCAATCTTTCTTTGTGTGAAACCCTATGGTTTTCCATTCCCATCTTGGAAGAGGGTTAATTTGGAGGTGACACACACATTGCTACACACAACTAACGTGGAGCTTCAACAACAGGGAAATAACATCAAAAAAGCTTAGAAAATATTTTTATACCAAATAATGTAACTACAAATTCGTCAGAATAATTAGTCTGCAGAGTGCATAGGTATTAAGGAAAAATAAGTTTTTTTGGATCTTTGAAACTATTTTTTTCTTGGTGGACACTTGGCGGCTAAGCACTTAGACAAGGGCATGTGAACTATTTTCTGTGGAGTTCTCTGGCTATAAGATGTGCACCAATTGGGTTAAAAAAAAAGAAAAAGCCCATCTCCATGCTTGGATGTGCCCTTGTTTTGATTGATTTTTCGGGAGGTATGGATGCATTGAACTCGACCTTGAGTGGTGAATTGGTCCATATTTTAAACTTGGCATGTTTCTTACACCTTAGACTATTGTAAATTTTACATAGTAGGTGCAATATTTGGATGTGAATAATCCATTGGGTCGTAACTTCCTTTGATTTTACACCTAGTGTTTCGAGTCTCACATTTGGAAACATTTGATGGTATGGACATTAATATTCAGTTGGAATATTAAGAGCTTCATGTGGTAGTTGGAATAACGTTTTGAGCATAAGGTGTTAGCATTTGTCCCGAATGCATGAGAGTTGGAAAATAAGGTAAAATGATGTGACACCAAATTTATGAACTTAATGTTTGGGATTTTTGAATTCATTATTGAGTGCCTAAGCGCCCCCCGAGATGTGGAGTATGGAACATTGCATTGGAAATCATAGTTGAGATTTTTGATTTGGCATTTGGTGACTATGTCCCTCTTTCTACGTCATCCCCTGGAACAAATATCACAACATTTCATTTTCTCCTTTATTTCCAAACATGGTATCCTTATTTGCATCTCATATAATTTTCGTATGATTTATTTCTTCAATTGAAATATAATAGAAATATTAAACTATTAGATACTCAAACAATTGGATATTTTAACCAGATGACTAGTGCAATCAATAAAACAACACCTCATGATCTATGCTACCGACTTATAATTTGACCATCAACCATGTCACGACCACAACCTTATGCATTTCTAAACCGAGGGTATCAAATTTGGTGCTCATGTTTATTGGTATTTGCGAGAGATAGATGAGTCCACTAAAACAACCATTCTTGTCAACCTTGGAAGATTAAAAAAATGCAATTTCAGAGACATGCAAAACAAGATAGTGTGCCCCAAAATAGAGATTTCAAGTGTCATATGTGTTCCTTGTTATGAAGAGAGTCACATAAAGTTGTAGATTTACCCCAATCAATTATTGCTGTTCTCTTTTCCTCCTTTCTAGGAGCCCAGGTTACCTCATTTTGCAATCTTAGGAAGTTGTTAAACCTAAAAAGTTGGGTTTCGTATCAGCTCTCTGTTTGGACCTTGAGCAACGAAATGCTTTTCTTCCTTCACAAATGTCTTTTATTTTTAGTAGAAAATTTCCTAAAACCTTCAATTTGTAGAAAAACACATGACTGACTAGTTTGGCAAGGGGGATTTTTAGGCCTCTGGTCACTATTTACTAAGTTAAATTAGACAGATTACATGATCGATGCCTCTCGAAACCCTAGCTACCAATTGAAAACAATTTGTTAGTTTCGAATTCCGCTAGTTCCTATGAATTCTGGTATATATGAGTACACATAGGAATTTACAGATTATGTATTGCCAAATAGAAGACAACTTTCGAACCTATTTTCTTATCCTTCGAGTTTAAATCGGGCATTTTTTACAACTAGAAGGAAAAAGTAAAAAGAAAGTTATAGGACCCCAGTCAAGTTAGAAAACCATCATGGAAACTTATTGACACTTGTAAATAACTTTTTTAAATGTTATCTTGTGGCTTGTTTTGTGAAATTTGACTTTTCATAAAATAATGTTTCTCTTTCTTACCTATCTCTTTCTCTCTCCTCCCTTAGTTAAGCAATGAAAAAATGAATATATTCTCATAACCCTCCTTTGTTTACATGCGTATTATGGTTATGTTGTAAATCGAAACTAAAAATGATAATTATGCTAGATTTAGGTGGATGCCATGCCAACATTTTATTGACCATGTGGTGGTTGCAGGTATTGAGTCTTGGAGGAGGTGAAGTGACACTTTAAATATCATTTTTTCATGTTATTTGAAACAATGTATATGTAGAGTATGAACCAATTTTTTTTATGTATTGAAATACTTATTATTGAAATTTGGTAATATGTATGAGATGCTAGTTTTAGGGTGCTTTGGGAAATGTGCATTTAACCATAGGTGTCATTTTGATTCATATTTATGTATGGTAAAAAAAGGTTAGATATATATGTTAAATTAAATTGAAATTAATATCTTACATATATTTTCCAATGTATAATTGATGATTAAATAATTGATGTTGTGTTCCTTACATTGATCATGTAATAAGGAAATCTAAACTAAACAGTGAACCCTAGTATAACATTCCGCATAACTACCCTTCTTGTGTGGTTCTTTAAGTATAGTAAAATAAGACCTTAGAATGAACTTAAATCTTTACACTCGATGACACCTTCTAGCTTAGGTAAATAAGATCCCAAGTTTGAGTTTGTCATCATATCCTATATGCTTATTAAAATTACCGTGAACCTAAAAGTTTGGAATGACATGGTAAAACTTTTTCTTGGGTATGTGGTCCCCTCCTAGGATTGATAGTTGTGTGTGTAGTAAGGAGAATGTGATTTTCTTAAGGTAGTACTCTATGGGTAACCAAACTCCAACATAATGTAAAACCCTCTTGGTCGGGCACACATGTAGAGTGAAGAGTGTTAGGTGGAAAAGATCACAAACTACCCTTGAAAGTCACCTCTAAGAGTACATATCATAATTGAACTTGATACCCAATCTCATTTATCATTTGGATTTTATGGTGCAATACTAAGAGTTAATTGTGAAACTTTCCAACATTCTAATTTATGATTAGTTGGTAAAAATGTAACCAAAATATAAGGTACTTGGAGAAACATGAATTCTAGACCATTCTTATAACATGTTAAACCATTTTGTGGTTAGAATATGGATCCATGTTGTGTAAAAATCATGTGTTCTTTAACCCATTAAACGATGGAATAATCCATCTTTCTCTCCCATTTGTCCTATTATGTAATGGATGTATGATGTGAAAATATGTGATCATGTTCTTATAGATAAATCCCCTAAGATAGGGACTGTTAGTCTCATGAAGATACAAATGCCTTATTAGGAAATAGGTTACAAAATTCATTACAATAGGAATATGAACCTAGTTAGGGAAAAACCATGTTAATTTGGATGTAAAAAGATTATAAGGAAACCTAGTCTCGAATCAAAATAAGGAAGTATGTTTCCATGTCAAGTTCCTTCAAATACTTAACCAATTGTTGGGCATAACTATAATAAAACTATAATTGACACTTGGCTTTGCAAAGTGTAATCATGATGCTATTCTATAGGAAAAGTGAAACATGATCTTCTTAGTAATATTATCAAACCCTATTTTTGGGGATAAAGAACTTATTTTGTATATATTACTTATTGTCTACTAAATTAATCTATAAATAAGTGAAAGCAACAAGACCGTAAATCCTTAAGAAAAAATGTGAAATTCACCTCAATTGTACTTACACGTGTTTTGTTGTGTAACAGAGGTATGATATAAGATCAAGATGCATGCCCTTAGGAATGAATCCTAGGGATAAGACCTAGTAGCCTTGTGTGTATGTAAATAGCCTTGTGTGTAACTAAATACCCTATTAACAAATGAGAAATTTAAACAAGTAATTGAAATAATGTAGATGATCCTTATTCAATGAGATACACTATAAGTTAAATGTTAAATAGTATAAATGAAATCTAGCAAAAAGGAAAAGGAATTGTATGATTCACATATTATGAGATTTTCTAGAACTTAAGTTAAAGATTGAAACATCATTATAATAAATGTGTAATTTTAAAAATATCATGTCATGGGAAAACCCTATATAAAGGTTTATATTGTAGTTGAATCGTTATGTTTTGCCTTGTCATTTGAAAAACATATGTCCATGATGTGCATCACATGTTTTCATGTCATCCATGTTGGTTAATGTTTTTGCAATCATTTAATGTTGTGTGGTGTCCTAAATGATCTCTTGTAGTGTTATGTGTACTATATTGTAAGTAAAAAAAAATATGCTGATATTTTTTTTGTTGTATATGTGTGTGTATAATGTGGGAATTTGGTATCAGAGCCAAGGTTCATGCTCTTGAACCTCTATGATAGATTGTAGTTGTGATGATCTTACATGGTGGTAGTGGAGATGGGAAGAGTAATGTGAGATATGTTGTAATTGTGATATTATGAACGCACATGTTGTGCATGTCACTTAGTACGTATTTATTAGCATGTTGATGCCCTTGTGATGAGATTATTTGTTCTCCATTTCATGGATTCAATGAGGAGTTCATGTGTGATGTACTGCCTTGTTATGTGAAAACAAAATGTTATTGTGGATTGCAAAGTGTTGGTGTTTTTTTACTATGTGATATCAAGGTGTGTTGATGTGTTGCATGAGAAAATTAGTTTAGAGTGAATTTGATTTTATCATGATGTCTTCACCATGTTGTGATGAATATTTTTCATCACCATCTTATTATTTAATTGACTATATGTTGTAATGTTATTCATTGTGTTTTTATACATATAATTTGTGTCATATGTGATGGTTCATGTCCTGATTTAGGGGCATATGGTGAACATATGACCCATATTTCGATGCTTATACTTTGGGTGCATTATGTGGAAACGTGATGTGTTGTAACTCATGAAAGTAATGATATGGCTATACCCTATATCTATATCATGTGCAAAACACTAAGGTTAATGTGTGTGAATTCTTGTCATGTTAATAATGTAGTTATGTGTTATGTTGGGAACCTTACACTAACCTACACTAAGGGAAGAATTTGGTAAAATGTGTATGGTTGGAGAGAGGAAATAAGTATTGCTTTGACTAGTCACTCAAGATGAGTACGAGATAGGAGGTGGAGTCGTACAAAGACTAAAGTTACACCTCTGTTTGTTTGGGACGTATGGCACATTTCCTAATGGAAACCATATATTGTGTTTCGCAAACACCTTAGGATCAGTAGATGGTGACCTATACCTTTTTCTCTCTCCTTATATGGTTTTCATATAGATGACCTATGTGTACCTTAGCATTGGTGTACCATTGACCAATCACTCGAGCCAAGTATGAGATAGGGAGTGGAGTCTTACATAGATTGAAAACCCAATTTTGTTCCTTTGGTATGCATGACCACCATGTATATTGTGTTTTGTGAAAATGTTAGGCTCGGTGAATGGAAACGTATACACTCCCCTATCGAGAATATGTTGAGCCTATGTTGAGCCTTGTGGGAGTATGGAGGGATGATTTAAATAGTGATTATGATAGTTATATTATTTGATATGTTATTTTACGAGTTGAGGCCCGATGTTCTAAGTTCTAACAACTCGATGAGTACCCCTTGGGTGACCATATAAGGCCACATAGTGATTGTGATGTGTTTTTTTCTATATGTATTTTATTTATAAATTTAACTTTTCTTTTCTCTCCATTTTTGGAACAGTAAATAGTTCTCTTTAACTTTTGGTTAAATTGTTGCAATTTTCAAAATTTTATTTGGATTTTTCACTAACATGCAGATTTTGCACTAACTATGACTAATTAGCCATTTATTTTACTTGATTGAACTTAAATTTAAGTTAAAATTCTTCCTTGAGTTTCAATTTATTTTATTGTTTGGCCCAAATTGATTCGATTTAATGCCACTTGGAAATTTTACTTATTATTTTGGCATGTTGGTTATAATGTTGTTATGTGTTGTAATAGGGACATGGGTTCACCAAGGATTGGTGGTACCTATGGGCCCACTTCGTTGTATGGGGGTATGCCCCAAGGAGTTACAAATAACTAGTGGGTTGTTAAACCATAAGTTATTATGTCACTTAGGTTAGAGGTGTTTATACCTTATGTGCCCAAGGCAATATGCTGACCAACCTCTTTGGTGGAGATAAAAGGAAAAATTATCTTTATTTTATTTGTTGGGAGGTATATGACATTACTTGTGATGTCTAGAAGGTATATGTGGTTGTTTAGTGATGCTTTGGGAGGTATATCTAGTAATTTTATGATGCCTTGGGAGGTATATGTGGTTGTTTTGTGATGTTTTGGGAGGTATATGTGGTTTTTGTGATGATTTGGGAGGTATATGTAGTTTTTTTGTGATGCTTTGGGAGCTATATGCAGTTGTTTTTTATGCTTTGGAGATATATGGAGTTATTTTCTAATGTTTTGGAAGGTATATGAAGTTGGTTTGTGATGCTTTGGGAGGTATATGGATTTATTTTGTGATGTTTCTAGAGATGTGTGGATTTTTATTGTGACTTATGTGGACTCATGTGAGTTTGGTTGTGTTTTGTGATGTTGAGGATTGGTGCTCCTCATTGAGGGTACGATTTTGATCCTCTTCATGAAACTATGTAACTACAGATTAAGGTTTTGAATTTTTTGAAAACCCATGTATGTGAATTATCGAGGATTCCATGTGTTATAGTATGTCTATGTTATAATTAATTTTTGTCGGGGCATGTGTGAGAAGTACTACATTGTGAGGGCTATGTATGTTCTTTCCATGGTTCGGTTGAGTTCTTGTGATGTGATATAGTTATGAAGGTACATATCATGATGTCTTGTGAACCATTAGAGTTATGTTTGACCCTGATATGGTATTGTGATACCAGTTTCTTTTGGGCACCAAATGACAAAAGTCAATTGAGATTCTAAACAATGAATTTTAACAGATTGAGAATAAGAAATACTGTAAAGGAAAATACTAAGTAATAAATTAAAAGGGAGATGAAAATCTTCATAGAACATTAAAATTTTAGGAAATGGTAGAAATTTCTTGACTTCCCTCTAGTCATGTTCTAACAACAGAGATCATATCTCTATATGGAACTTGTCGTCATTAGCTTTCCTTAATTGATTATCAATTTTTCTACTTGTGGTGTTGTGTCACATTGAGGGTGATGCTCTTTTAAGGGGAGGAGATCTAATGCCATAATTCCTTCTCTCCCTCTCCTTTATCGATGGGCATTTTCGACAATCATTTTTATTAACAATTAAGATAGATAAATAATTAAAAATAATAATATGAATAAATAAATAAATAATAAAACAAAAGAAGAATCAACAATATATATTTATATATTTAAAAAATGAGTATATATTTCTTTTTTGGTACTCTAGTTGGAAGTGTAGTTAAAGTGGCAAAGTGGAGTTTTATGAGATAAATTATGGTGGGAAAGTGGAGATTAATGGAGGTGTATGGTAGGGTTGATTGAACTGATAGGAGTGGGGAGTAGGGCATGTGTTATGGCGAAATCAAAATACCCATGATTGCTCACAAGTGAATGGTTGAGGAAGTCATTGTGATTCATCGAGAGATGAAGTTATCCTAAAGTGTGGGACATTACAATCAAGATAACCCTAAAGAGAAGGATAGTTTCATATTCTATCCTAGTTGAAACTATTCCAAAGTGCGAGAGAGTTGCAAATCTAACCCTAATCTAAAATTTTACCAAGGAGACAAAGTTAGAGAAAATGCATGAAAATAAAACCTACTGTAAGGGAAGGTGATGCACCAAGGAGTGTTGAACAACCTACACAATAAACACAACACAACTAGAATCTTGAAATGAAAATATAACAATACACAATAACCTTGCATGTAATGAAATATTAGAAAGAACCAAAATAACACGAAGAGGGTTTGAAACATCCACATATATGATTTTATTGCTCGAAAGTTGAAACAATACATCACATTTAGGGTAAAAGCAACATATTTTGCTATACAATTTCTAGTTGGGAGATTTTTAATCTCCACAAAATATCTTACGAGATAAGAGGAAGAAATGAGAGGCATATACAAGGTGTCCAACATTTTCAAATGAGCCCCTCCTTACAATATATATGAATAATGAGAGGAAGGGAGAGAGAAGGAATTCGAAATCTCACTTGCCACTGTAAAATGTATTAAAATCACCTGCAACAATGATGGGGAGCCACCGCAAAACCCATACCTCAATTTACCTTTCCTTGTTGGGAAGAATGAAATCCCATATGTATTCATTATTTGGTAGATGAGAAATCTGGACACATTCCTCTAAAATGGCAAACTATTGTATTTCCTTATTTTGTCCAAATCGAGGTCTCGATCAAAATTTATGGCCATCTGAAGATGAGGGTGCCATACCACAATAAATGACAATATTTGATATGCCTTTTTAGACTCCAACCCGCATCACACACTATGAAATCAATTTTTTTGAATTCGCTAATTCGAACTTGGGCTTCGGAGATCACTTTCACTATTCATCTTCCTGAGTTTGTGAAACCTCCAAAATGTTGAAATCCTAAAGTTTGAAATTTGGACTTTAGGTTTCAGGCTTCAAGTTACTATTTGTGTGCCTTTGGGGTTTCAATGTTCTGAAATGATGAAACCATGAAGTCTGAAATTTGGACTTCATGTTTTACACCTTTGTGTTTTCGGGGTTTAAGGTTTTGAGGTTCGTGTTTTAAGATTTCGAGAGTTCAGTTTTGGGGTTCATAAGTTCATGTTTCAAGATTTTGAAGGTTCAGGTTTTAGGGTTTTTCATCCATCTAGTCATCGCATATCTTTGAAATCTCGAAAGCACGAAGTTTGAATTTCAAACATCAGGTTTCAGAGTTCACGTTTCCTCCCTGCATGGCATTGTTCATTAATTGACCTTGCTATCAAATCTAACTTTTGAATGTCTAAATTCAATTACAAACTTCATACTTTGATGTCCTTGAGACCTTTAGAGCTTTCCATTTCATAGTTTCGATCCATCGAGCCCAAATGATTTTATGTCAAAAATTTGAATTCTTTAGACTCTGAAGTGTCTCTTCAATGTGTATCCCACCGAATCTTAGTGTCTTTCCACTTCAACTCACTTATCTCGTCCCCTGAAATGTGAGCTCTCATGGCCTAATTGATGCTTTTATTTCTCTATGCTAGGTCATATTGATCTAATTTCACCTAAGGGGAAAAATTGGCTAACAACATGAGCACCCAACGAGATTGCGGACTGTCATTTCTCTTGCATAATAAGAATTGAACTTTATCGAGACCAAGAGATGTTAACCATGTATAAACCCAAGTTAACATTGTAAATTTTGTATTAATTGGATAGTTTTTGCAATTTCATAAATCTTATAATTAAATAAATAGAATGTGTTAGGGAATGGTGCTAAAAATATCTCTTAGTAATAACCATTCTAAATCATTACCATTGTGGATAAAATTTTCCTTGCACATAGAGGTGATCTCAGTAACTGCATATCTATTCATTTTACTATATGTAGAATGATTGATTTGGATGTATATCTTAACCTAAAGCGGTTTAAATTATTTTAGAGGAAATGAAACTTCATGTCATTTGTTTGTCGTATGTAAAGGAAGAAGAATAAGTTTAACGAATTTGAGTGGCTGCATTAAGACATATTGTCTAGCTGCATTGATATATATTTTTTTAATGAGTTGTGCCACGTGTGCATTGTAACCTTACGACACCATTCTCTTGGTAGAAAAAAATACCACTTTGATTCGACTACTCTTTATATATTATTTCAACTATTTGGTGTAGTGATTAAGACATTAAAAATTCCCTTCCTTGCTATTTTGACTTTGTCTTGGTAAGTTTGGTATTTTTTAGTCTTTCTCTACGTGAAATGCTCTGGTTTTCCATTCCCATCTTGGTAGAGAGGATCAATTTGGAGTTGTTGCACACATTCATTCTATGCACAACTAATGTGGAGCTTCAACAATAGGGAAAAGACATCAAAAAATTGTAGAAACCATGTTTTCTACAAAATAATGTAACTTCAAATTCGTTAGGGATAATTAATTACAAAGTGTGTAGGTATCAAGGAAAAATAATATTTTTTTGGATGTTGAAGCTATTTTTTTCTCGGTGAATGATGGCGGGTGAGTTGTTAAAAATAAATAAATGAAAAATACCATCTCCATGTTGGATGCGCCCTTGATGTGATTGCTTTTTGGGATTTTTATGCATTGAACACGACCTTGAGTGGTGAGTTTGTTTGTGTACTAAACTTGGCATGTGGCTTACACGTTTCATGGGTTTAAACTTTGCACGGTTGGTGCTAGATTTGGATGTGAATAACCCATTGAAATTCGTTTGATTTTACACAATGTGTTTCAACTCTCACACTTGGTGACATTTAATTGTCTTGAAATTAATATACGGTTGGAATATTAAGAGCTTGATGTGGTGGTTGGAATAATGTCTTTGAGAATAAGGTGTTAGCATTTTTCATGAATGCATGGGAGTTGGAAAATAAGGTGAAATGATGTGACTCCAATTTTATGAACTTAATGATTGGGATTTTGAAATTTATTCTTGAGTGGCTAAGTACTCAGGGCTGAGATATGATTCAGAATATGGAAGAGGTCATGGGAAATCATAGTTGATTTTTTGATTCGAGAATATGTCGATTATGTCCCTCTTTCTATTTCATCCATGGAACAAACAACATAACATTTTGTTGTCTCATTTATTTCAAGAATTGTCTCCCTACCCGCATCTTGTATAATTTTCATATGATTTGGTTCTTCATTTGCAATATAATAAAAATATTAAACTATTAGATAGTAAAACAATTAGATATTTTTACCAGATGGCTAGTGAAATTAATAAAACAACATCGCATGATCTATGCTACTGAATTACAATTTGACCATCAACCATCTTGGGACCACAACCTTATGCATTACTAAACCCAAGGTATCAAAATTGGTGATCATGTTTGTTAGTATTGGAGAGAGCTAGATGAGTCAACTAAAACAACCATTTCTATCTACCTTGGAAGGTAAAAAAGGTAGTTTCTAATGAAGTGCAAAACAACATAGTGTGCCCCATAATATAGATGTCAAATGTCCTATGTGTTCCTTGCTTTGAGGAGAGTTGCATCAGGTTGTAGATTGACCCCGATTGACTATTAGTGCTCTCGACATCGTCCTTCTAGGAGCTCGGTTACCTCATTTTGCACTTTTAGGAATCTCTTAAAATTGAAAAGTTGGCTTTCGTATTCGCTCACCATTTGGACACCGAGAAATCAAATTCTTGTCCTCCTTCACAAAAATCTATTATTTTTACAATATAGTTTACTTTGGAACCTTCAGTTTTGGGAAAAATACATTCGACTAGTTTTCTAGGGGGTTTGTAGGCCTCGGTCGTTTTTACTAATTTAAATTAGACTAATTACAATGGTGGTTCTGGAAACCAAGATTCCAATTAAAAACCATTCGCCAATTTTGAATTCTGTTAGTTCCTACAAATTCCCGGTATACATGAGAACATATAGAAATTTAATCGTTGCACATTTCTGAACCGAAGACAACTCTTGAATGCGTTTTAAGGCTTGAAGCTAAATTGGACATTTTTGCAACTAGGAGTAAAATGTACAAATAAAGTTGTAGGACCCCGAGAATGTTAGAAAACCATCGTGGAAAATTATTGACACTTGTGAATAACTATTTGAAACTCTATCTTGTGGCTTGTTGTGTCAAATTTGACTTTTGAGAAAATAGTGTTTCTATCTCTTTCCTACCTCTTTATCTATCTGCCTTAGTTAATAAATGAAAATAAATGAATCTATGTCACTAACCCTCTCTTTCTACATGTGTATTATGGTTATGATGTAAATGGAAAGCAAAATAAAATTATGCTAGATTTAGGTGGATGCCATGCTAGTATTGTACCGACCATGTGGTGGTTATAGGTATCGAGTCTTCGAAGAGGTGAAGTGACACTCACAATATCATTTTTCTATTGAAACAATGTAATTGTAGATGTTGAACCAAAATTTTTTGATGTATTGAAATACTTGTTATTGGCATTTGCTAATATTTATGAGATGCTATTTTTAGGGGTGCTTTGGGAAATGTGCATTTAACCAAAGGTGTCATTTTGATTCAAATTTATTTATGGTAAAAAAAAGGGTTAGATATATTTGTTAATTGAAATTGAAATTAATATCTTACGAGATATTTTCCAACGTGTAATTGATGATTAAATAATTGATGTTGTGTTCCTTACCTTGAAAATATAATAAAGAAATCTAAACCAAACAATCAACCCTAGTATGAAATTCGTGCATAACTACCCTTTTTGTGTGGTTATTTTAGTAGAGAAAACTAAGAACTTAGAATGAAATTACATATTTACACTTGATGACACCTTCTAGCTTAGGTAAATAAGATCCTAAGTTTGAGTTTGTCATCTGACCTATATTCTTTGTGATATTACCGTGAACCTGACAGTTAGGAATGACATTGTAAAACATTTTCTTGGGTATGTGGTCCCCCTCCTAGGATTTATAGTTGTGTGTGTAGTAAGGAGAATGTAATTTTCTAATGGTAGTACTATTTGGGTAACCAAACACCAAAATAATGTAAAAGCCTCTTCGTTGGGCACACATATAGAGTGAATATTAGTGTTAGGTGGCAAATATTGCCAACTACCCTTGAAGTCACCTTTAAGAGTTGGGATCATAAATGAACTCAATACCCAATCTCAATTATCATTTGGGTTTTATGGTGCAATACTTAGAGTTAATTGTGAAACTTATTAGCAACCTTTCAATTTATGATTAGTTGGCGAAATTGTACCGATAAGATAAGGTACTTGGAGAAAGAAAATTTTTATACCATTCTTATAACATGTTAAATCATCTTGTGGTGAGAAAAGGGATCCATGTTGTGTAAAACTCCCATGTTATCATTAACCCTTTAAATGATGGAATACTCCATATTTCTCTCACACTTGTCATATTATGTAATGGATGTATAATAAAAAAACTTTGTGATCATGTTCTTAGAGACAAATCCCCTAAGATAGGGACTAGTGGTATTATGAGGATACAAATTCCCCATTAGAAAATAGGTTACATAATTCATTACAAAAATCATATGAACCTAGTTAGGGAAAACCCTCTTAAGTTAGATGTAAAACGATACTCAGGAAACCTAATGTAGAAACAAAAATAAGGAAGTATGTTGCCATGTTAAGTTCCTTTGAATCCTTAACCAATATATGGGCATAACTATGATAAAAAAATAATTAATGATTTTCTTTAGAAAGTGTAATAATGAGATGTTATTCCATAACAAAAGTGAAACATGATCTTCTTGATAATGTGCGTAAACCCTCTTGCAGTGGATAAAGAACCTTTTTCATAAATAATACTTATTATTTACTAAATCAATCTATAAATGAGTGAAAGAAACCCGACATTAAATCTTTAATAAAAATGTAAACTTCACCTCAATTGGACCTTAAACTTGTTCCATTGTGTAAAAAAGGTATGAAATAAAATCATGTTGTATACCCTTAGGATTGAATCCTACGGATAAGACCTAATAGCCTCATGTGTATGTAAATAGCCTTGTTTGTAACTAAATACCCTTTTAACAAATGAATGATTTAAAAAATTAATTGAAATAATGGAGATGATCCTTATTCAATGAGATACATCATAAGTTAAATGTTACACACTATAAAGAAAATCTAACAAAAAGGGAAAGGAATTGTATGATTTACATATTATGAGATTTTATAGAACTTAAGTTAAATATTTAAACACCATTGTAATAAATGTGTAATTCTAAAAATATCATGTCATGGGAAGACCCTATCTATAGGTTTATATTGTATGTGAATCGTTACGTTTTTCCTTGTAATTTGAAAAAAAATCTCCTTGATGTGCATCATATGTTTTCATGTTATCCATGTGGGTTAATATTTGTGTAAACATGTAATGTGTTGTGTGTTGTCCTAAGTGATCTCTTGTAGTGTCATGTGTACTACAATGTAAGTCAAAAAAATTATTCTTGTATTTCGTTGTTGTTTTGTGTGTGTAAAATGTGGGCATTACACCAGGAAAGTGAATCTACATTGGATGGGAATCAAAGAAGCCATTTAAGGGATTAAAGGATGGGTACCATGGCTTAAACATGAGACCATGTTCTCCCAAACCCAATATTTTTCAAAAATTAGATCCCTATCCTCAGGGGTTTCAAAAACAACAATAAAATAGGCTTTAGCATAGGGGTAGAGTTCAATATTACCTTAATAAATTCTCTCCATATCTTTGAAATCCTGTCATGTCATGGTCTTTATGATAGCTTTGACCGAGAAATTGTGAAATTTACAAATAGGCCAAATTAGACTAGATTATCCTTCGCTTAAGGACCTATTGCAGTAAATCCTCCTTGATCTTTAGTATAGGAGTATTTTGCAATGGTTTTATTAGCTTGTCAACATAGCTTACACTATCTTTTTAATTTGAGACAACTTTAGCAAAAGAATCAGGGAACCTACATTTTTACAAGAGGAATCATCCTCCGTATAGACACAATCTTCTTCAAATCATTCCCATGATTCCCATTAGTATTTCCACCTCTATATGTTGAAAATTTCACACCACTAATGCCTCAAACCACATGATCCACAACAGATCTGTGTGTAGCGTGGTCATTCCACCCCTATTTCCATGGATGCTTGCTCTTGCCCGCTAAACCTCCAACGGTGGAAGGGCCATTGCTTCCATCTGCAATAGGACCGGATCTCTCACGCATTTGATTGGGGTTTTCATTTTCATTAATTCAACCATAGAAAGTGTAGTTCTAGCTCCACTTCGACACCTATTTCACAATGATAATGTTTGTTAGTTGCTTAGTGACATGGAAATTATTATGGTATCTTGTATAACATGTTGTTATACACTATGGACATTGTGATTATTATTGTGTTTTGGATTTTACTATGTACTGTATGGGTATATAGAGGACATTGATAGATATTATAGTACATGATGATGATTTAATGTTACTTTCTTATATACTAAAATTTTGGACTCTTGACAATGGTGATTATGTTTAGATGATTGGACTAACCATGTGATCTCATTAATGTTATGATTTACTAATAATGTGATGTTAATAGGTGATCAGTAATATGTTTTTGAATGCATCTAGATAGATATGATCTATGGTAGATGTATGGAATGCATGGTTATCATAAAACATGAATTGTAATAGATAGTTATACTTAGGTGTAGGGTGATAGTAAATGTTAATGGATATGGTATAATTGTGATGATTAGTAATTATAAATAATTGATACAATTTACTAACCTTGACGATGATATATATATACATTGCATGATTATGTTGATTAAAAAATGATATATGTATTTTAATGACTTTACGTATTGATACGGGTTGGAGGCTAAAGGTTGTATTGTCTTCATTCTATGCATGAAATGAAATCACAATAAACAAATAAGGGACTAGGGAACTAACTATGGATGTATACCATATGTTTACATCAAGGTCACCTTGGTAGTTGTGTGTGTGTGTGTGTGTGCATTTTCATATCGATTGTTATGTTTGATAGGAGGTATTCCATGGGGGATCAATCTCAAAAGTGACCATGGGTGTGAATGTTGTATTTTACTCTTTTATTTTATTGTCTTAGTTGTGTATGTGATTTTATTGAATTGTAATTTCTTCTCATTTTATTGTACTTAATTAGTGTGCTCTTGATTTAGTTAATTAACTATGTGGATAATGTTAATTAGGAGATGTGACAAAGGGGGAAATGAATGTGGTAGATAGTTGTTATCTTCATAATTTTAGATGGATTTTATTTGATTTTTATTTGTGTACCCTTTCCCATCTCTCAAATCTCATATTTGGGCTTTGATCCCATTTTTGGAGGCTTGTGGGACAAGTTATACTTGTCCCATACTCCTTAAACTCTCCCACCAACCCAACCTATGATATGAGGGGTCAAATTTAGCCCCTATTATGTGCTTTTGAAGGAAAAAATGGACAATTAATGCCACCTTTTTACTTACCCTCTTAATTGTGTCCTTGGAAGTGTGGAATGGTGGATTGTGTGCAAGAATGAAAGTGTCATACCTTCACCTTACTCATTTATGGAGTCTTTAATTATGTGTTTAACTTGTGAGGTGGATTTGGGAGAAATGATGTGGCATCCTACATGGATCCACCTCACCATCCTCTCCACCATTTTATATTTATTGGAATTTTTGGTTATTTTTGGGATTACTTGGTTGGAAATTTTGGATCATTAATTAGATTGGCTTGGATTTGGAAAGAGGTTGGATTTTATTTTTCCTAAAGATGGAAGGAACTCACAATGGACAAGGTAGGAACTTATACCTTGTATTTTGGTTTTCTTTTTGTGTATTGTGTTGTAACTTGTATAAGTGCATGTGATTTTGTAATGGATTGGTTATATTTGGTCATAAGAATGGTGTAGGGAGAGGGAAATGGATCCATTTTTGTTGAGGTAAAAGGGAGTATGTGAGGATTATGTGGAGGGAGTGTCGGAAGGGTGATCCACCTATATAGAGTTAAAAAGAAACTATATCATTTTGTATTCTTTAAAATGGGAGATAAGTTAAAATGATGAGATAAGGAGTTTTTTTTTTTATGTGTGTGGTGCACTTAGAGGCTTTGTTGGATCCCTATCCCACTTGGGAGGTATAAGAATATGGCTACCATGTTTCCCTTCTACTTTGGCTTAACTGTTAAGCCTATGTGTTTTTGAAAATTATAGGATTTTATTATTAGTTTTATTATTCTTATATGTGTTGTACATTTAATTGGTGTATTTTTATGCATTGTTCAAGCTATTTTGTGAAGAAATTCCATGGTTGTAAACATTCCTTATTTTTCTGATGTTGGGTCTCGGGGCCAATGAACATTCCAGTGTTGCCTATGTTACCTTCTTTTGCTATTGTGTTGAAGATGGAGAAAAAGAAAGTAGTTTCAGGTTTCTTTCATGGGATGAAGATACATGTGTATTTGGGACAAAAGAAAACAAACTTTGTTGTAAAATTTAACATGTTGTCTCCACCTTTGAGTGGAGGGGTTTTCTATACTTGTATTTTAAGTTTAAGCTTTTTGTAAAGGAATTGTTCGAATCTGAAATGAACTATCAAATCATGGAGTGTATATGTTTGAAATGAGGAATTTTAATGTTACATCTTAATGATTTTTATACCTCACTTAAATCTACAATTCATTTCAAAATTTTGTATTTTAATGTAGTTTGGATTGGAAATGTTCTTGTTGTTCTTCACACTTATATAAAAAAAAAGGCAAAATACATTTGGTTGTTGCTCACACTTGTTTTTTTTTTTTAAACTTGGTGTATAAGAGGAGAATTTTATTTATTTTTAATACTTTAATCAATATACAAAAGATACATGCAATTATTCCCTTTTAGACCAAGGAAAGAAAACTATTTATTCTCACTTGTTCATCTCTTGTATAAAAAGACTAGACCAACATATATATATATATTATATTAAGAAAAATATAATATGGATCGGTTTAGGTTATTGAAAATAAAAACATATTGGGGCGCAGAGGATGGTCCCGAATGTTTTTTTTATATATAATTAAAAAAACATGTAGGGGAGGGGGTGTTGTTGGGGAGAACTGTTTTATATTAACATGGGTGAGCGGCCATGATTGACCCACCTCATTATTAAAAATAGGAGTGGGTCGGTCATGGTTGCCCACCCCATCTCCTTTATAGTACGGCGTGGCCCAATAGAACACATTTTTAGCATATAAACTTGTATATATACACATAAACACACATCCCTGCAAATAAAATTATATATATACTAAATATCTATTTAAATATTTGTGTACTGTGTGTAAATATAAATATCACCCCAATCAGATTTACCAAGTTTGTAAAACAAACTACAAGTGTAAACATATATCCACAACCAAGAAATATGGTTGTGTATATTTTTCAAAAAAATTATAATAGATTTCAAATACAAACCCTAAGAGAAAATAAATTAGAAGGTAGAGTAAAATAGAGGAACAATGTCCTCCCATTAGCAATATCTAGGAAACAATTCTCCATAGTTTTTCCCCTCAAGCATCCATGACCTCCATCTCCTCCAACCTGCAAGACCCACATGAGAAAATGAAGAGATTAGGGAAAGCAAGAGAGTAAAAAGGAAAACATAAGGATATTTAGGGCTTTTAGGAAAACCTAGAATCTAAGGGCCCTTATTGATCTAATTGAAAGGTCAAGATTAGACCCTACACTTTTTATGTTGTGGGTAATTTGATGGGATTAGATGTTTTAAAAGATTATGTGAATTTGATTAATGGGGTCACCTAGGGGACTTTACACATGGGAACAAGTGGGTCGGATATGTTGTGGTATTTTCATTATGGGTCAATTTAATAAATAAATGGCATTTTTACTATGGATAATTAAACAAATGTTAGGCATAAAAAAGTATAATAAATTAATTAAGGGGTTAAAATAATTAAAGGCAAATGTGAAATTATAGAAATTAATGGGAACCTTGGGGAAGGATTTAACTCTACAATGATTTTGGGTGAATTAATAATAAAATTTAATTATTAAATCAGTTCTAAATACTTTAAGGGTGTGTAGAAAATTAATAGACGAAAATTAATTAAATGTATCTAATGTTATTACCCTTAAATTTTTTTTATAAAAAAAAATCGTAATTTTTCTGAGTAATTGTTGGAATTTTGACATGGTTTGGTGCATCAAAATTTGGGTGTTACACTTTGTATCAAAGCCATGGGTTCAACACTTGGACCCTAGGAAAAAATGAAACACAATTGAAAACCTAACACAACCAAAACCTAGGACACTTGAAATTGTTTGATAATTTAAAAACGTAGGAAATTAGTAAACTGAAACAAACCTAAATGATTATGAACAAAATCCCACCTTGGTCTATGTAAGAGGTGTGGACCATATGAGGGGTTATTGCATGTTGACTTAGAGGCACCACCCCCAGAGCAGACATTTGGTTCCCTATTACCACATATTCTAAATACTATATATGAGATCAATGCCACCATACACAGAGGTTCACTTGGGGGATGACCTAGCGAGTGAGATAAGGATATTTAATAGGAGGATCTTGACTCTCCATGAAATAGTGAGGAGCATAGGGAAGAGAACTCCCATGTGGAAGAAGCTATAAAGGACTCACCACAAAAATTACAGAGTGATAGGTTTACGAGGAGAGATCTATAGGAGCCATATGGAGAGACATGACCATGAGGAGAGAGCTAGGGGAAGATAGACGTCAACAGCCAATTACATTCATTAGATACTGAAGCTTAAATTTCCTCACTTCACTGGAGACAAAAGAGGATTCAGTGCTACTTAGATTGAGCGGATGATTTCGAGATATGTATGTGCACTAGTAACACGAAGGCTTGTGATGTTATATACTTTTTGGAGGAACAAGGTTGGAGTATGGTGGAAGAAAAAGGATCATAAGCTCTGCGTGGATTCATGGAATCATACATGGGAGATCTCTCGAGGAGTGATTCTAGAGAAAATATTTTTCAAGACAGTTCATTCAAAGAATGGATTGATGAGTCCCAAGATCTGCAGTGAACAAGTATGACATTAGCGAGTATGAGAGAATATTTTTGGAATTTCTTGGTACATGGACTATATGCAAGATGAGTAGGTTAGGGTTCATAGGTTCATTAGTTTCCTGATTTTAGATCGTAGAGGGTGGTGCATATGTATTGTCTAAATAATCTAGTAGAGGTTGTTGAGAAGGCATATATTGAGGAGGATAAAAGGGGTAAGATAAAGAATGTGAGAGATATGGTAAGGAGTCACATTAAGAATATGTAGGACATGTGATTGAATGGATAATACCTCCTCGTTAAATACAGATCCACAGTCCTTGTTTTGGCCAAAATAGCAATCATAGTAGCAACAATAGACCTATCAACCATTCGGCCTCCCACAAAGATATGATGCACAAAGAGGGTGGAGTATGAGACCTCTTGCTAGAGGACCCATCAAGACACATGCACCACCTAGAGCTCAGTCAACTAGAGCCCATACATAATGGCCATAAAAATCTATAACAAGATCATTAAGGTTTATAAAGGAGACCACTACAACTCCTGGAGGAGTCTCTTCTCATTAGAGGGGACCTGACATATATTATGGATGTGGTATACAAGGAAAAATTGGAGAGATTGTCCACAAAAACTTGGTAACAAGGGTAAGGGCCCCATTTCTGAGCCAAAAGTTGGAGATATGACACAAATTCATAGGATATATGCAGCGGTCAAGAACTGTCAGGTAGAGCACAGGGCATTGTGATCGAGATCACAAGTAACATTGGTGGTATTCCTATCTCTCTCCTATTTGATTGTGGCTCTTCTAATGCTTTCATTTCTCCATCTTTAGATGAGTGAAGTAGGATTTTGATAGTAAGGAAGTGTCATAGTTGGGATGTAGAGATGGATTCTGGAGCCAAGCTCACAATGGACTCCTTAGTCAAGGAGTGTGTAATAGACCTAGGACCCTTCACCATGACCTTAGATCTTCACATCTTTCCATTCAGATCTTATGGGATAATTTTGTGTATAGATTGGATTTTTTAAAACACGGCTAGAGTGAATTGTTATAGTAAGATGATCTCTTGGATAGATGATTTTAGAGTCTAGTTAATGATTGTTGGGGTTAGGAGGCCTATGAAAATCCACACTATATCTGCTATGTAGATGAAGCCATATGCATGTAAGGGATTCCAGTTATATTTTATTAAATTTAGTTACATGTAAGATGATGAGACTAGAGGGCCTTCACTCAATGATTTTGGCATTTTGTGGGATTTTTTAGATGTCTTTCCTAGTGAGTTATCTAGCATACCTCCCAGATTTCCATATAGACTTGGTTCTTGGAGAAGATCCTAACTCATGAGTTCCTCACATGATGACTAGCCCTGAGATTTGTGAGCTCAAGAAACAACTGAAGGGACTTCTTGAGAAGGAAAAATCCATCCTAGTGTGTCTCTATAGGTTGCACCAGTGATTTTTGTGAAGAAGAAGGATGGATCCCTGAGATTGTGCATTGATAATAGGAAGCTAAAAAAATTAATGATAAAGAATCATTAACACCTTCCACACATTGATGATTTTTTTGATTAAATCAAGGGGGGTACTTTATTTTCGAAGATAGATCTTAAGTTAGGTTATCATCAGTTGAGGATTACCGAGGAAGATATCCATAAGAAAACCTTTCACACTAGATACATCTTCTATGAGTCCACATTTGCCTTTCGGATGGAATAATGCCCCCACAATGTTTATGAGTTTGATGAATGGGATATTGAACATTATTAAAGCTGCTTCATGTTGGTGTTCTTGCATGATATATTCATATACTCATGCACACGTGAGAAGCACTACGATTACCTTTGATAGGTTCTGCGGTGGCTTCAAGAGAAGCAACTATATGGGAACATAGAGAAGTGTGTGTTATTGTAGACACAGTTCAATATGTAGGTCATATCATTTCTATTTAAGGTATCATGATCAATTCTTCCAAGATTCAAGTTATCATTGATTGGCGACACCGAACAATGTGACATAGGCACACATTTTTATGGGATTATCAGGGTATTACCATATGTTTGTATAAAATTTATCATGCATTTCTCATCCCATCACTTCCTGTAGTGAAAGAATAAGAAGTTTGTATAGTCAGAGAAATGTGACCAAGCCTTCAAGACTCGAAGGATTGACTTACTATAACACCCATCCTAGCAAAGATACTAGATCCACACGAGGAATTATTTATTTGTACAAATGCTTCATTGGTAGGGTTAGGAGGGGTGCGATGTAACATGGTTGTGTTGTTACATTTGAATCTTGCAAACTCAAGGATTATGACCTCAATTACCAGACTCATGACCTTGAGCTTGCAAAAATGGTACATGTTTTTTTTCGATGGCATCATTTTTGTTAGGAAAAAGGTTCACACTAAGGACAAATAACTTGATCCTCTGAAACCTCTTCACACAACCCAATCTCAACACCTGTAAATGGTGTAAGATGGAGATTTTATGTGAATATGATATAGATATGGAGCATGTGAAGGGGACAGAGAATGTGGTGTGAGACAACTTGAATCATTGGAGACATCTTGTAATGGCCATATCAGTGGGTACATATTTGTGATGCAGGATTTCAGAGTAGCTTCCACTTGATAGGATTTATCTTTCGTCAAAGAAAATATTGAGTCTCACGGATCCCTTAAGGAGATGTTTGAGGGGTTATCACTAGATTCTAATGGGTTTCTTAGACACAGGGGTTAGATATGTGTGCTTGGATATGGAGGTTTATGGAAATACATTATTTCAAAGGCATATTGTGTACCTTATTCAACCCATCCAAGGGTGATGAATATGCACACTACACTGAGAAAATTATTTCATTGGAGTGGACATCAGAGGGATATAACTCGGTATGTGTCTCAATTTTTTTAGTTCCAGAAGGTGAAGGTTGAGCATCAACATCCAGTTGGCATTTTTTATCCTCATGATCTACTTGAGTGGAAATGGGACACTAGTTCCATGGACTTCATTTTTGGGTTACCTATGTAGAGATATCATCACGATGCAATCATGGTCACGGTAGATAAATTGATAAAAGTGGCTAATTTTTTCCCGATTAATACCACCTATATATCTAATCTAGTTGCATGTGTTTATCTTGATGAGATAGTCATGTTAAATGGGATTTCACATAAGATAATTTGTGACCATGATCCCTTATACACTTCCAACTTTTGGACCACCATGCATTTTACACTTGGGACGAAGATCAATTTTAGTACAACTTATCACCCTGAGAGAGATAGTTAGAAAAAGTAGGTGAACCAAGTACTATAGCATATGCTTTAGATGTATGTTATGGATAATCAATCACAATGGGAGGAGTATCTGTATTTGGTTGAGTTTACATATAATAATAGTTTTTGAGTTCCATCGGCATGAAACCCTTCCGGGTATTATATGTTAGAGAGTGCATGAATCATTTGAGTTGGAACAAATTAGAGGATAGGGTTATTATTGGGCCACCTATGTTACGAGGATACGTAACAACATGTCACTTTGATCAAGAAGAGATTACATGAGGCAAAAGATTGGAAAAAATACTATGCTTTGATCGAGAGGAGGACATATCACGGCTATGAGGTTGGCATGAAAGTGTTTCGAGAGTCAAAATCCATAAGGGCTCCATCCATTGAGGAAAATCATGAAATTTACCTTCAAGATTCATGGGTCTATTTGAGATCTTACAACGGATTTGTCCCATTACCTACCACTTAGCTTTACCACTTTTCTTTTCTCGTAACTACAATGTCTTTCATGTTTCGTTTTACGGAGATATATATGAGATACGTTTTATGTCTTGGATTGGACCTCTTTGAAGGTCAAAGATCGGGACAGTGGCTATGGAGCATGTGTGCATTCTACAGTTCATGATCCTAGGCCTTGGAGGGCCTGAAATTTAGTAGGAGAGTGTCTAGTGGGATCGATATGATGAGTCATCAACTACAAGGGAGGACGCCACACCACTACGAGCACGGTTCCCACATCCTGCTCCAAGTGAATTCCGAAGGAAGACAAGTCTAAGGGGAGGGGATGTATTCCCACTTCTCTTTAATCCTATTTTTATATGATCATGTTTATTAGTTTCTTAGTGACATGGACATTATTATGATATTTTGGATAGCATATTGTTAGACACTATGGACATTGTGATTATTATTGTGTTTTTGCTTTTATTATGGACTTGTTATCCAATTTCTCCCCTCGGGTAAAATTGGAGGAACATGAATTCACACATAGAAAATATTTGGATCAATTTTACCACGAGAGATTACATTTAAGGCTTGAGCCAAGCAAGTTGAAGTGATTTGGAAGCATTTTGATTCGGTAGGAAAAAAATCCAAATCGGTGGCCTCAAAAGATCGAAGGACATCAATTTTTTAATTCCAAAATTCAAACTTCAAACATTCAATAGTACGGAGTTTGCGGTAGGGTCGAGTCATTAACAATTCCATGTAGGGAGAAAAATAGGTATAAAACACGAAGCCTAAAATTTAGACTTTAGGATTTTGAGATTTCAGATTTTTCATATGTTGGGCGAATGAACAATACCCAAAACCTCAAAACCTGAACCCATAAAATCTTAAAACATGAACCCCTAAAATCTCAAAACCCGAACCCCGGAAAAAACAAAGCTCTAAAACCTAATTTCTAAAATTCAGACTTTAAGGTTTCATAATTTGAGAACATTTTGGCTTGATTGATGAACAAGTGCCATGCAACATGATTTTGGAGTCTCGATCTCCGAAAGTCCAAATTTCAAACTTTGGAGGTTCTACATTTCAAAAATCTAGAGCCAATCCACTGATGAATAGTATAATGACCTTTAAATTAGAAATTCCCTAACATCCAATTCCCAAAATTCCAAAATTTTGGATTTTGGAGGGTGTGATGTAATATCAACCACTCGGAGGTACGGGTTTTGTAGTGGCATCCATCATTGTTGTAGGTGATTTTAATGCTTTTTTTTGTGGCTAAAGCAATATTTTGAATTCCTTCTCTCTCACTTCTTTCATTCTTCCTATATATTGTAAGGAGAGGATCATTTACAAAGGTTAAAAACTTATATATGCCATTCCCTTATTTATTATTTATAAGATATTTTGGAGATTTCAAACCTCCCTATTAAACATTGTTATACAAAATTTGTGCCTATGAGCCTAAATGTGATGTATTATAGCAACTTTGAGAGTAATAAAATAATATCTGCAGATGCTTCAAACCCTCTTCTATGTTATATTACAACTTTTTGATCTTTCATTTCATGGAAGGTTATTATGTATTATTGTTGTTTTCATTGCAAGGTGTTTGTAGTGCTATGTTTATTATGTAGGTTGTTCAACATCCTTCTTAGTGCATCTCCTTCCCTTAGAGTAGGTTTTATTTTCATGCATTTTCTTTATTCTTTTCTCCTTCAAAATATTAGATTAGGGTTACATATACAACTCTCTACACTTTGGAGTAGTTTTCAGTAGGATAAGATAGGATGTAATGCCCCATTTTAATATGCTAACACATACCTTATATATGCTAAAATTTTGGTAGTAATTTATTTATTATTATTATTATTATTATTCATGTTACAAGCCATATTCAAGATGTAATTCCAATTTACCCATTTCATCCCTAATAAACATTTCCATGATTTTTATACATATAAACTTGTCAAAAGCATATAGTCCTCACAATATGATAGTTTCATTATAAGGTGATTGTTATATGTGTTATAACTGTTAAATTTGAAAAATATTGTAATCTTATATTTACTATCATATTATGAATTATATACACATAATAACATTATTATATCTATTTACTGGGTTACAAAAAAATTATGAAAAATATGTAAGGGTGTTTATAAGAAATATCAATTTGGTAGAAACATCACAAATATAATGGTATGTTTACATATAAGACATACTCTACCTTCCCTACTTTACACTATATATATATTCACTTATGAAACTTTATTAATATTATTAAATAATTTTTTAATTTTTTTTTATTTACATATACACCATAACATTAAAGCCACATCATACAATAAAGTGAACTATTTAATGGTTAATACTTTTAACTAAAGGGAATGTCTATGGTGGTTAGCTAGAAGATAATAATATATATTCCAAAGAACCTAATATTTCATTTATATGCCTTTTAATACCCAACTCATTCCTAATATATATGTGCAAGGAGAGAGGTGATTTATTTATTATTAAGGAATAAAATTTATCCAACTGGATCCCTATAAAAATTTATATTTTCCTCAACAAATAAGAGCCCTTGGATTATCTTGATCTTGGTCATAGATTCAAAATTACCCTAGAGTTTCCATAATCCATTCTTATGTCCTCTTCTCATTTGTTTTATTGTTCATTTGTTGCATTTGGCTCTTTCACTCTTTGTGTTTTTGCAGCTTTGTGAAGGAGCTATTCAAGGCCATCAAGAACTTGTTTTTGTTGCGTAGGTGTTGATGGAAGAATTTATTCTCCCACATTTCATTCCATAATAGTATTTTTTTATTTTGATTTAGCTATCTATGGTTTCAAATATTGACTCATTATTATTTTCTTTTGGATTGAAACTACCAAAATATCTCTGGTTTTCTAGTATTCTCTTCATACCCTATTTTATTTGTTATTAGAGTCTAAGTGTTTCGTTTGTTATATATATATATATATATATATATATATATATATAAACTAATTAAAAGATACGATTATGACCCATATTAGAGAGGGGTCGATGTGTCGAGACATAGCTTCTTAGGGTTAGGATGACCCATGTGGAATGGGTCTCTACTATGAAATGTGGTGCGGCACAAATCGAAAGTATGCGGTGGGTGAGGGTGGGGGTTTGACCACCCCATACCCATGAATAATAGCCTTAGGCACGGGGTTTGACCACTCCAGCCCCCAAATAATTCCCTTTTAAAAAATAAACTTTTACTATATTCTATTTTTTTATTTCATTACGGCTTACCTAATGTTTTAATATAATTTAACTTTCATAAGTAATTTTATATAAATGTATGTGTATTTAATTTTCATAAACATTTTAAATAAGGGAAAAATAAGATAGTTTAGAACCATGTAGATGAGAAGATGATTATCATATTCGAGATAGAATAGAGTGAAGAAAACAAAAAAGTACAAGATACAAATAGTTTATTACGGAAAACTATCACTTAAATTTAAATCCTTCTATTCTTACTGAATTTTTATTTTTATTTTCGAAAAACAAGCAACTTTTAAACTCAAAGTTTAGCTCCCACATTATCCTTCACAGAATAGATAGTAACTCAACTAAAATATGCATTTAGTAATTCCAATATAAATTGTTGGTATAACAATTTAACCTCCTTCAGAGACCGAGCAACATCATGGGTTTGACAGGACACTCAGAGGTAGATAGACAATCATGTATGTTGTTTTGTAGCTAGGGAAGCAATCTATCTGACTTGTTGGCACTCAGGATCTGAAGGGAGTGGGTAGCACATGCAAAAGGATGTGATCTGATCCTCACTATTTTAGGTTGTGCCTTTCAACCAAGGTAAGAGAACCTATTTTGTAACCTCTTTTATTTGAAAGGAGATTGCAGGTACCTTTCTTTTGCATAAATTTTATAGAGAAGGCCTTGGGGAAAATATGATCGACACACCAAATCTGACTCTCACAAGTTGTCATGTCCATATTATGGAGATATTCTCATAGTAAGGCAAAGGTTACTAAAGACATTTGAGACCCTGATTATTTCTGCATGTTTTGGTAACAAATATTATGCATTTGTGTACACACATGACAAACAAGGGTACTATGGGTAGGATTGGTTGTTGTTAAATGAATTTTGGTGGGAGAGGAGATAGGATAGACTTGACTCACCAGATTCTTGAGAGTTTATAAAAAATGGAAAGATTCAATCAAAAAATGCCACAAAAAGTTAAATTGTTTCCTCAACTAGAATATGTGCTTCAATGGAAACCCAAATTAGCACTCTTTCACACAACCTATTGGATTCTATCACGAAGTCTCAAGTTAGAGAAACCCACCAAACTCTAGATATCAAAATTAACTTGCTCCTCTATTTGGTGTGTAGAAAATAATAATAAATCATGAAGACTCACACTCCCAGGAGTTTTACAGAAAAAATTGGGGAAAATCAGATTTAGATGCTCAACAGCCATTGATCTTTGATTTTGAATGTGGGCTGTCCACGTGGAAGATGAAAAAATAGGCTCGGGGCTTCCTTTGACCTTTTCTGACCCTTTTGAAGAAATGGAAAAATATCCCATTTTGCTCCACACCCCCACTTTTGAAAATGGGCCACGACACATGTCCCGAGGTGAATCCCAAAGGAAACACAGAGAACTTCGCCATTTGAATCTCTTTTGGAAAAATGAAAATTTTCCAACTTTTCCCTATAACTCTACCCTTGAGAAATACTTTTGACATGTGTCCCAATGTGGGTCCTAGCGGAACTATGCTTCCCCTTTTAACTTTAACTCTTTTTCCCAAAAGGACAATTTTCCAATTTTCATCTACGGGTCCACAACTCGCCATTGACCGGTGAAAAACATTGACTATTTACCACTAAGCTTGTGGGTCATTTTGATGTTTAAATCTTTATAAAGAAAAGAGGTGAAAAGTTTAAGTCACCTCTCATGGTTCGCTTCCTTGCCCCTTGTGACTTTTCAAATTTCCACGTGTTATCATGGTGCACATTGAGGCGGTCCTAACAATTTGATAACTTGAGTGAGCGCGAGACTCACCATGTGTCCTACTATGGAAAATTTTTTTGAAGGCTTGAAGCTTAGTGGAAGGTGCCACTTTTCATGCAGAGGCCTCCATGTGTTAGGTGGCGCTTCTTCAATTTGAAACTTAAGGACCGATCCCCGAACATGAGCGGTTCCTTCACGTGTCTCCATGGTGCAACTTCAAGATGGTGTCCAAAGCGGAGACCCTAAATGAGTGTAAGCTCACCATGTGTCCCTGTTTCGCCAAACTACATCCATTTGTATTAAATTTGTCTAATTCTGGGTCAAGCAGCAAAAGCCTCCATGTGTCCTTCCGGTGCTACTCCAAGGCAAAGCCCAAAATACAATCTTCAAATGAGTGCCGTTCCTCCACGTGTCCTAGACTTCCGAAAACCTTTTTGAAATTTGTCTTAGTATGGGAAACGTAGGATAATCCTCCACATGTCTCTTTCCTACCAACCCTCCACATGTCCTCTCAGCACTACTTCAAAGCCAAACCAAAAATTTTATTCTCAAATGAGCGTTGTTCCTTCACGTGGAAACATTTTTAAAATGAGGCTTTTTATGGAATTTCTGAAGTATTAAGCTGATTTGCATCTAACCAAGTGGTGCCTCATTTCCCTATTAACTAAATGATGTAAATTTGACCAGGAGAAATGCCCGTCAAACTATAAAACACAAAGAAACATCCATTCGAGCCAGAAAATGAGGTTTTCTTCAAGGAAAGAGAATTCAGATGTTGCAAGTCTCAAACACAATCCTTAAGGACACATCAACTCATTTTTCCTCGAGTACCTAGGGAAAATATAACAAGAACAACATATTCTGACTGTGGAGATTGAATAAAATGGGAAAACATGAGTTTTGAAGGGATAGAGCATGGGAGACCCAAAATATAGAGCTCTTCCAGAGGAACAAAGGAACCATGAGACAAATACGGACCCACACATGATCTTCGACCTAGGAGTAGACTAAAAATGGAAATAAGACCAACCAAGCACCATACGGGGAAGGATAAAATGACAGAGGCCATGAATGAATATTTTTTCAAAGGCATAGATGGGATGAGACCATTTTGAGCACCAACATTGGCTCCGACTCGGGGATGGGCACTCCCTGCATGTGCCACAAGAACAAACGTAGACCAAGTGACAAAATATCCATTGGGTAGCAGAGTCATCTTTTCAGGGTAGAGCAATAGAGCCATCTTTAAAAAAATAGAGAAACCAACAAAAATAGGTCACCAAGGACCACGACGAACCAAAACACAAAATAGGGAACAAACAACAAACTATACACTGTACAGAAGATTTTTTCCTGATTTAAAGAAAATAATCAAGGAAACAATTCAAGCACCTACCATCCTAGATATGACCATGCCAAGAGGTTCTGATATGTTTTCATCAACTAGAAGTAGACCTCTTTTTCTTCTTTGTTCTGTTTGTAAACCACCCATCTTCTCTGAAGCTCCTCCATTGTGTTTAAGTCAAATTCTTTGACATTCTTCAAGGCTGAAACACAGACCAAATTCCCAGAAAAAGTAGCATACTTAGGAGCTCTATTTTCAACACTCTCATACTCCCTGAAATCCACAAAGCTCACAAAATTGTTAAGATCAACATCTTCTTGCAAAACTTCATAAGATGCATTGCTTGGGTCTTCAATCAGGTACATCATCTTCTTCTCTCCATACAATTTCACCAAGTTTCCTTCAATGGGGATAGTGGCATAAGACATGTCCATTTTCACACTACCACCAACACTTGTTGCCCACTTTCTTGACAACAACATCCCCCACTTGGCAGGGCAGTCAACAATGACTACATCAAGCTTTAAGTTCCTTCTAGGATAAGATGCAAGTTACACTGCTAGATCTTTGACACACCCCACCACTGGCACCTCTCTAGAGTCCATGGCAGTGCACTTCCCATATGTTGTTGTTACTTTGATACCTAATTCATTCATGACCTCAAGAGGCATGACATTACATGAAGCTCTAGTATCAAACATGTAATTATGTAAGAGTGTGTCTTTGATAACCAAGGTAGTGAAAAATAGATCCACATTCGGATGGTATTTAACCAAGAAGTCCCTAAATAAACCTCTAGTGGTTCCCCCATATCTTCCAATACTCATGGCTTTTCCAACTCTGTAATGGTAAGGGGGTCCTCAACCTTGTTTACATCTCTGCCTTGTATGATCTCTTCCCGTTTGAATCCCAAATATTCAAAAGCCCTCTTCTTGTGCTCAGGGATCCTAACCAGCTCAACAATTGGGACATGAATTTTGATTTGACTTCAAATTTGGGATATGTCATATGGAGAAAATTTGGGTAGAGCAGCACTAGGGGAAAGATTAACAAATTCATCAGATGGAATGGGATTCTTTTCATTTTGGGCATGGGGAGGAACACATATTTTCTTGGGGAAACAAGATCTCTACCAGATGCATTTTTCTTTGAGGTTTCTTTGGTAAGCACTTGAAATTTTGACTTGGATTTTGGCCCCTTAGAAGCTTTAGTTCTTGTACTATGCTCCTTTTCTTGGACAATCTGTAGCATTCATTAATAGCTTCCTATCTTCTTATGAAAGAACTCCTCCATCATAATTTTCAATCATTAATGCCCTCAAGTATTAAAAATCATTAGTGGGAAATTCAAAAGATTGTACAATTTTTAATTCTAAAGTACAAGAGGGGGGAAGAGGAGGTACCCGGTGGATGCATTTCTAAAATGTGGCAGCAGTTCTAACACTTATTACCTCAGTTAAAGTTGCTTCACTTGAAGAACTCGTAGGATCTCCATCATGCAAGAATCATCATCATTATCATCATCAGTCACTTCTTCTTTTTTGATCTTCTTCACAAGGAGTATTAGGCATGAAACATTTGTCACACCAATCAATGACCTTTGTTTCTTCCACAATAGCAACTCTAGCAGCCAAAGGATCAGAACCATTCTATTTTCTCTACCTTGAGGCTTCCTATTCCCAAATCCAATAGCTCCTTTGCCTCTATCATCAATTATTTGATGATTTATAAATCTATCTTGGCATTGTTTCTTTTGTTGTCCTTGCGATCTCTATCCAAATCCTTTCTCATCTCAGGCTAATTTGTAGGATATATCCTTAACAACCCCTGCCAAAGTTTTCACAACTTCTTCCAAATCAGCATCTTTGCTTGTCTGGGGATTTTGGGTTAACCAGTTTTACACCTTCTCTCTTTGGAGGATTTCTAATTGCCTTGATATTGTTCTCTATTTTCAAATCCATGGTTAAGGCCTACCTCAAATTTTTGGGGTTTTTATCTCTTAAATAATATGCAACTTTTTTATCAAATGCATCAGTATATTTGATTAAACATGACTCATCAGAAGGCCTTATTCTAATAGGTAATCTTCTCAAGGTATTATTAAACCTTGTGTTGAAATCATGTACCAATCCATTAGGTTTTTTTGATATTTTAAATTTTTTTCAAAAGAAACCTAGGG
Source organism: Taxus wallichiana var. yunnanensis (assembly GCA_018340775.1). Taxonomy (NCBI): domain Eukaryota; kingdom Viridiplantae; phylum Streptophyta; class Pinopsida; order Cupressales; family Taxaceae; genus Taxus; species Taxus wallichiana. The sequence continues at coordinate 110,866,698 of CM031236.1, read as the reverse complement.
TCGATCGTGTCGTCTGCTTGCTGCAATCTGGATGCATTAGTCATCTCATCCCAAGAATCAACAAAATTATTTGGCAATGCTTTATACAAGTCCTTGACATCTTCTTCCAAGGTATAGATAAACATCTTGATATAAAAATCCTCATGTTCAATCTCAAAATCCTCCATCATATTAATAAAAATCTTTAGATCTTTGATCACCAGATAATAGCATTGTTTCCCTATAACTTTGGCATTATGTTCCTTACATCTTGAGGCACTGTATTTGGCTAACCAGCCATTCCCACAAAATTTATAGGTCCAAAAGTATTTACAACAAAAGGAGGTTTGGGTTGAGCCATATTGATTCGAGTAGGTGATCCTAGAGGGGTGAAAAATTGATGAGGGGCAAAGGGTCCTTAGAACATAGGAGTGTAGTTTTCAAAATGGAAATCCCCCAAAGGCCTTGATTCTTGGAAATCCCTATCTACTTTAGAAAAGATAGGTGTAAAATGTGAAGAAAATATTTCAAAATCAAATCAAGGTCCCTCTCCAGCTGGAGAGTTCAACTCCATAAAGAGGCTTCTTGATTCAGATGCACTTGAGTTGTAATCTTCAATGATGGGCTGCTCACTTTCTTCAATGGTGATCCCTTTTCTTTTCTCCTGATCTCCCAAAATTCTCTAGGGTTTTCTTCCTTCTGAATTTTATTTTCCTAACTTAGGAAATAATTTCTAGCATGATCCCTAGCAAAGAAAGATCTTCTTCCTTCCAAGCTTTGCAAATATTAGTAAAAATCTTACTTGATAGAGGTTTAAGACACTTTGGTCGTTATCGAATCAAATCAACAGGGATTCGCCACTAAGGATTTTCACCTTATTTGTGGAAATGCACTAAAAATGTTCTATCAAGTGTTTGTCATCACTAGAAACTAGAAATGAAAAAAATCTGACCTTTATTTACCAAAATTTATCGATAAATACCATTGCAAAACTTGTGGAAACTAGAGAAGTTGCATAACAAAACTTGTGAATTTGAAACATCTTAAAAACCTAAACACAGGCGATTTTTAAAATGGATTTCTAGCACTTTAGAGTATACAAGAAATGTTTACCAGTGTCTAAGTATGAAATGTATCACAATTTCCTGGAAACGACACCATAAGTGTTGGTGTTGTTGACGGGTCAAATAGATATGGCTTCAAATATGTATGCACATGGATTAAATTGAACTAAGTTCCCAGAAACGTAAATCAGATCCCTAGAAATGGTGCCATTTATGTTGGTACCAAAATTTAACCTCCTTTAGAGACCGAGCAACATCATGGGTTTGACAGGACACTCAAAGGCAGATAGATAATCACGTATGTCATTTTGTAGCAGAGGAAGCAATCTATCTGAATTTTTGGCACTCAGGATTTAAAGGTAGTGGGTAGCACATTCGAAAGGATGTGATCTGATCCTCACTATTTTAGGTTGTGACTTTCAACCAAGGTAAGAGAACTTGTTTTGTAACCTCTGTTATTTGAAAGGAGATTGCAAGTACCTTTCTTTTACATAAATTTTATAAAGAAGGCCTTGGGAAAATATGATTGACACACCAATTATGACTCTCACGAATTGTCACATCCATATTTTAGAGATATTCTAATAGTAAGGCAAAGGTTAAAAAATACATTTGAGACCCCGATTATTTCTGCATGTTTTGGTAACAGAGATTATACATTTGTGTACACACATGACAAACAGGGGTACCATGGGTAGGATTGGTTGTTGTTAAATGAATTTTTGTGGGAGGGGAGACAAGAAAGACTTGACTCACCAGATCCTTCAGAGCTTATGCAAAAAGGAAAGATTCAATCAACAAAATGCCACAAAAAGTTAAATTGTTTCCTCAACTAGAATATGTGCTTCAATGGAGGCCTAGATTGGCACTCTTTCACACAACCTATGGGATTATATCATGAAGTCTCAAGTTAGAGAACCCAATAAAGCACCAAGATTTAAACCAAAGCATGCCTAAGGTACACCCACAGGCTTACAGAGAATCTCTATCAAGAAAATGAAAGAAAAGTGATTTTAAACCATTTATCCCATTCCCAGATGAAGGATCTTCTGAGAAATGAAATTAAAGATGCCACTAAACTATCACAAGGACTGAGACCTATGTGACTGGACTATATTTTTGTACAAGATTGTAATAGAAACAAGAAAAACTACTTGTATGCATTTAGAAATGAAATAAATACACTTTACACAAGATTGAAACATGATAACTCAAAGTTTGATCAAATTTATCAAGGGAAATTTTCCAAAAAAATCTCAAAGCTTTTCAATGACTGTACACTTGTAACCACCTTAACATGATCAAATTTGATACAAAGAGAGATATACAGGCTTCTTTGGATGGATTCTCAAAATGGATGGGCTCTGTCAAACTTTTTCTGCTGGAGAGAATCATTCCTGATATTTCCAAAAAATCCCAACCATTTACATGATGAATTCATGCCCTTTATAACATTTCTAATAGAGCTCCTTCCTCTAAAATAACAAAAACTTTAAATCCACCAGTGCTTGCCATGATTCTTTCATGATTCGAATAATCAGATCTGTATAAGTCTCCAGTGTGCTCAAAGGAAAATCTCTTCAATATATTTTCGTATTCAACTCCTTTCTCAAGAAAAACAAACCTCCATCCATTTTCCAACCACTTCCACCCCATATCAATCAAATCTGACCCCTTGCATGCTCAGGAGAAGAAAAACAGAAAACTAGATCAGGCTTGAGAGTCAGACCATTTTAATGGTGAAAGTCGTCTCTAGATCTCCCCACCAAACTCTAGATATCAAAATTAACTCACTCCTCTATTTGGCATGTAAAAATAAGCAAGAAATCATGAAGACTCACACTCCCAAAAGTTTTACAAGAAAAATGGGGGAAAATCATATTTAGATGCTCAGCAGCCATTGATCTTTGATTTTGAATGTGGGTTGTCCATGTGGAAGATGCAAAAATAGGCTCGGGGGCTTCCTTTCATATTTTCTGACCCTTTAGAAAAAATGGAAAAATTTCCCATTTTGCTCTGTACCTCCACTTCTAAAAATGGCCCCAACACATGTCCTAAAGTGGGTCCCAAAGGAAGCACAGAGAAATTCTGCCATTTGACTCTCTTTTGGAAAAAGGAAAAATTTTCAAGTTTTCCCCGCAGCCTCATCCTTGAGAAATAATTTTGACAAGTGTCCCAATGTGGGTCCCAGCCGAGCTACACTTCCCCTTGTACTTTTAACTCTCTTTCCCAAAAGGAAAATTTTCCAATTTTCTCTACAGTCCGCACCCCGCCGTTGGTAGGGTAAAACATTGACTATTTACCATCAGGCTTGCAGGCCATTTTGATGTTTTAACCTTTATGAAGCAAGGAGGTGAAAATTTTATGTCACCTCCTATGGTATTCGTCCCTACCCTTTGTGAATTTTAAAATTTCCACATGTCACCAAAACGCACCTTGAGGTGGTCCCAAAAATTTGATACCTTGAATGAGCATGGGCTCACCATGTGGCCTACTCTGGAAAATTTTTTTGAAGGCTTGAAGATCAGTTGAAGGCAGCACTTGTCATGCTTCGAGGAAATCTTCTTTTGGTGGTTGAAAAGTCTAAGTAAAGTACAAAGCAAGTAGAGGCCTCCACGTGTCATCCTGTAGCTTCTTCAATTTGAAACTCAAGGACCGAACCCGAACATGCATATTTCCTCCACATATCTCCATGGCACAACTTCAATATGGTGTCCAAAGTAGAGACCCTAGATAAGCGCAAGCTCACCACATGTCCTTGTTTCACCAAACTACATACATTTGCATAAAATTTGTCTAAGTTTGGGCAAGCAGTGGAAGCCTCCATGTGTCCTCCCGATGCTACTCCAAGACAAAGGCCAAAAGAAGATCTTCAAATGAGCGTCATTCCTCCACGTGTCTTGGACTTCCCGAAACCTTTTGAAATTTTTCTAAGTATGGGAAACCCAGCGGAAGCCTCCATGTGTCTCTTTCCTACCAACCCTCCACGTGTCCTCCGGTGCTACTTCAAAGCCAAACCAAAAAGTGGATTCTCAAATGAGCGCAATTCCTCCATGTGAACACATTTTTAAAATGACACTTTTCATAGAATTTATGAAGTATTAAGCTGATCCATATCCAATCAAGAGGTGCCACATTTCCTTATTGATAGAATGATACAAATTTGACCAGGAGAAATGCCCGTCAAACCATAAAACATAGAGAAACACCCACTCAAGCCAGAAAATGATATTTTCTTCAAGGATAGATAATTTAAACTGTTACAAGGCTCAAACATGATCCTTATGGACACATCAAATCATTTCTCCTCGAGTACCTAGGGAAAAGACAACAAGAACAACAAATTCTGACTGTGGAGGATGGAGAAAATGGGAAAATGTGAGTTTTGAAGGAATAGAGCATGGGAGACCCAAAATATAGATCTCTTCCAAAGGAATAAAGGAACCATGAGATAAATACAGACCCACACATGATCTTCAACCCAAGAGTAGACTAAAAATGGCAATAAGACTGACCAAGCACCATATGGGGAAGGAGAAAATGATAGAGGCTATGAATGAATAATTTTTCAAAGGCATAGATGGGGCAAGACCATTTTGAGCACAAACATAACCAAAATAAATGCTTTATTTTCAACATGCAAGATAATACAAAACAAAATCCCGAGCTTACAATAACTAAGGGTTTTCAACCTATCGATTTGTAATAAAAGCTAAAATTCTCAAATTTTCTCATAGATTTCATCTTGCAGTATTTGATTACTAACAAATAAAATAGAAACTTAAAGATTCTATATTATTCAAGGTTCAAAATTACACTACAACAAAATTTCTTTACAAAGAGGTAATGAACCAACTAACTCATTTTTTTCTAGTTGTTTATATTAAACTTTCAAGAGAAATAAAAGGAGATCTTTAAAAAAAAATGAGAAGGGATATAATATTTTCAAGCATAATTATTTTCCATACAATATTGTGATGCATATCCATACTTCCTTTGAAACCAATTTTACTCCAAAATTAAAAAATATGATAATTGGGAAACCTTTCACAACAAGATGGAAAGTAAAACAAAAACAAAATGCTGTAAGTATGAAAGATGCACAATACAACAAGAAAATCTATCAAGATTACAAAATTAATTTACTTTTTCAAGAGGATGGCTCTACAAAAATTTCCACAAGTACATTATACAAAGTTTGATCACAAGAAAGTAGGAACCCTTTACAAAAACATTCCATCATTGATGAGTGTTAGCATACATTGCATAGTTCATATTTTAGGAGTGTTTGTTCTATTTTATCCCTTTATTATCTCTTCCTTGGTGTATTCCATTATTCTCTCACCTTCTTCCAAATCTTCCTCCTTCAGTTTAGAGGAATGTGGTTAATTATTTCTCCTATATAATGTACATACTTCTTCATAATAAAATCAATGTGCGTAGAGTACTTCACTCCACATTCTTCTCTCCTATTTTCCTCCCACATTTTTGTATCAAAGCAACAAATAATCCTTTGTCCTGTGGAAAATAGAAGAAACATTGAGAATCCATTTGGCGTGGTAGAGATCTGGAGATTTCTGCATGGAAGGAGTCTTGCTACTGCTGCATGGAAGGAGTCTGCTATTATTATTGCGTGGAAGTCCCCTGTTGTTGCGTGAAAGAAAATAAAAAACATGGAAGAATTTTTCTTATTTCTGCGTGGTGAAACCTTTGACCTACTTGGAGAAAGGAGAGACTGCGTGGAAAAGATTAATTTTTTTTTTGTTGAGTGAAAAGACTTCAACACCAGCGTGAACACCTACATGGAACGTGTTACACATCAGAGAAAGAAGGAGATTCAATTTCTGCGCTAAAGAGATTGCTGACTCATCTTGCTGCGTAGACCCATCTTGGATGACTACATGGTGTGGATAGAAGAATTTCTATCTGAGTATTGCGTGGAAGAATCCACTTGTTTTTTATGTCTTTTGTCTTATTTGCTGCAGCAAATACAAAACAAGATCTACGTGGTAAAAGAAGTTTAGGAAAAAAATTATTATTCTTGTCAATAGCATGCATGGATATTTTGAGTGGAAGATTCTTTGATCAGCATAAGGTGACGGTTCTTGCTCTGCGTGGAGAGTTGTATGCAAAAGTTGTTGTTAATAATAAAAACGTGGCCAACATATTTGATTCCTTCATGGAAATCTAAAACTACGTTTGGAGCATTTCTCTGCTCATAGCCACGTGGGAAGATAGTCATTGTTGTTACAGTGTAGAAGATCTCTAATGCTTGTTTCCTGATCTGCATGTCTTTAGAAAAGAGTTGGAATTGAACTACTGCGTGGAAGTTTGATACTCTACCAAGGCAATGTGAAGTTGATCCTACAACACTTTGTCGAATGTCGAGTGTAGACAACTCGATTGAGAGCGTCAATAACATAGTCACCACATTCAAAAGCTAGAACATCGACTCGATAGCAAGAGAACACCATCAAGAAGCCTCAGAGGGCTCCGAGTTCTACTTTGCATTTCTCAAAATGCTTCGAAACACCAGCAATCTAGCCTTTGACAAGCTAGTTCAAGAAGGAATTCTTGAATATTTCCTTTTCGATGTCACTTGTTAAGAAAATCGAGTATGGGAAGAATTAGAAGCCAGTACGATGCCGACTATGACGATGAAGAAGAACGCCCCACAAAGTGTTGTCATCTCACAGCACATGAATATCGCAAGCATCTACGAGCTAGTAATTCTCATCAGTGAGTCAAAATTGTAATAACTCTTGAAATAAATAAATAATTTTTTATTACAATGTCTACTCTAAAGTTACTTCTTTCCGATGCTCAGTTGCTCAAAGGGTCCAATTTTGTGGCCTGGAAGACAAAAATGAAGACAATCCTTCAGTTTGAAGGATTATGGGGCATTGTCATTATATGGTCTATACCCTCTCCCATAGCCCCTAATGAATTAATAAAGTATGAGATGGCTAGTGCAAAAGACTTGATGTTGATAATGCTCAGTATCAGTGACGATGTGCAACCGCATGTTCAGAATGTGGAGAAACTAAAGGAGGCCTAGGACAAGTTGGAAACCATTTATGAAGCCAAAAATCAGACGAAGATTCTTCATCTTTAGTCAAAGCTGCACACCCTCTCTATGGGGTTAGATGAGAAAGTGGAGGAATTCTTACGTCACGTGGCTGAGCTAAGATCAGAGTTATTGGTGCTTAGTGAAACGGTAGATGATAAACTTCTCGTCACAATCACCTTCTCAATTCGAGTGTTCGTTATGACACTGAATGTGTCTAAACAAACAGTGACATTTGAAGAGCTTGTGAATTTTCTATAGTAGGAAGAGGCCATCACTTCATCCCATGAGGAGTCTCAGGATAAAGCCTTGTTCTCAAATCCTTACCGTGGCCAGAAGAATCGGAAGGGTCCTGTTGTATATATCTCCCCCCCAGGTAAATATAGTCAAGAGTAGAAGAATATGGAAATCAAGGAAAATTGAAATCCTTCATTTTGGGTTTTGAAAGTGCATTGCATGGTCGAAAACCTGACATTTATTACGTCACCAAGCACCTCTAGCACACATCAGAAGGTGTTGACATGTGAAAATTCACGCCCTGGCGCAGGTTGGGGGCACAAAGCAAAAAATGTCAACACCACATTTTCAGCACCTATGGCGCACTTAAGAGTATATTGACATGAGGATAGTTACACCGAGGCACATCTTTAGGAGGCATAACATTTTGAGTGTTGACACCCCAAACCCGACAGAATCCAAACCCTGACACAAATATTTAGATGGCCATAACTTTTCATAGGGAGCTCAAATTCATGCAAGGTTGGACTTTTCGGAAAGCTTACGAGGTGAGAGAAAGTTCTTCAAAAATTCAAAATAAAATTCTCCATTTTTGGGTTTGCTAAGGTTCTCACCTACCACCATAATGAGATGAATTAAATGTAACCTGGAGGTGGTTGGGGTAGATTTGGAATTCCTCTCTCTTTTCTCTCTCATTCTTCCTATAAATTGTAAGGAGGGGCTTCTTTCTAAAGGTTGGACATTCTTTTTTGCCCCCCTTCTTCTCTTTGGTAGGTGAATTTTTGGAGTTCAAACCTCTCATCTAAAACTGTAATGCAACTTTGCCTCTTGGCATTTTGTAGTGTATTGTATCAATCTTTGGAGAAAATAATACATGTCTATGGATGATTCTCAACCCTATCTATGTTCATTTGCATCCTCCTGATCTTTCACTACAAATTTGGTTATCTGTGCATGATCTTGCATTGCATTTTAATGGTTTGTGTTTATTGGCAAGACAGGTGTTTCTTCATTCCTCGGTGCATCACCTTTGTTAGTTTAGGTTTTTTTTTATGCATCTTCTTACCCTATCTCCTTGGCAAGTTAGATTAGGTTTTTGAGTAAACCCTCTGCATTTTTATGTGTGCATCTGAATAGAGGAATAGGAACCGGCCTTCATCCGGAGAGCTTTCCCGATTCACAAGGTCCCACACTTGGGAAAAGCTCCATGTTATGAAATCACACTAAGAGTCTCAACCCATCGAGTTGTAGACATTCAGGGGTGTTGTGATTCACCATCAATAGTTTTGGCATGCCGGTGGGACCAAGAGGTCATTCCATAAGATTTGAAGGAATTTTCAAGAAATTTGGACTTAGAAATTACAAGTTCTCCAATTTTAGATTTTTCACTTTCCAGGCTGAACTCTAAAATCGATTTTCAAGGGCTTAACTTGCTCAAAACAAGTCAAAATTTCACCACCTAATAGATCTGGGGGTAATCTTCAAAAGGGTATCTTTAGTTTTTGAAATTTTGATTTTCAATTTTAAGAGTTTTTGAATTTCAGATTTCGGGATTTCAGAAGTCTGGCATTTTTGGGTTTTCGGGACTGTCATTCCAAATCAAATTCCAAACCCTAAAATCTCAAATATATAGGTCTTTCAAAATTTTGAGTTTAATTTTTTTCGAGGTTGGTGTGTAACTTGGAAAAATCTAGCCTTTTGAGGCTCATTCCCCAACACATCTGGCGACTCCAAAGGGATAGAATTTAGTGGTATAGCAGCACAGGTTGCCCAGGTACATGAGAAGAATTTGAACTAGGTCTGATACTGAGAAGAAGGGTTATTTTTCTACTTACAGCTATCACCAGGCAGAGGAAGGAGAGGAAGAAGACCACAAAGATCACCATCTCCACCTAATAGGACTTTATCAACCCCTCCACCTGGTAGACCTTTCATCCAATCAACAAGGGTTCTCAGGCCAATCAGAATGGTGCAAAACCCTTTTGTCAACTTCACTGGTAGTAGCCCACTTTCCCTCAATGCACAGAATCCAGTTCCAATTGCAACATTGAAGAACATTCCATTTTTCATTGGAGAAAATCATACCACTCCTGGTGATCATGTCAAAGACATTGCTAACATTTGTGCAATCCATGAGATAAATGAAATGGATGTTGCTGTCAAATTACTGACATCTTCATTCAAAGGGAAGGCATTGCAATGGTTTAGGAGCCTTGGAGTTGGTTCTATCAAAATTGGAATCAGTTATGCATAGTTCTCCATGAGTAGTTTGGAGAAAAGGAGACAATTTGTCTCTACTTGAACAATTGACAACTATCAAGAGAGCTCCCAATGAGTAGCTGACTGACTTCAAATTTAGATTTCAAAGGTCTTGGGATAGGATTCCAGTGGTCGTTAGGCCAACAACTAAAGGTGCTTTTCTATATTATCTTAAGGCTTTGAATTATATATTCTATGTTAATTAAATCTATGGGAGGCACAACCTTACCTTGCTGCTTATAGCATTCCATTAGGGCTGAAAGCTATCTTATTCAAGCTGGTAAGTAAGCTGGCTCCTAGGCATCCCATTCCCTTGTATCCAAACTTAGAAAATCCAAGCACTAGTCAAGCACCCACTTTGGCTCCTATTCCCACTCCTAGAAATCAAAGTTCAAATGAAACTTCTACTTCATCCTCTAGTGCTTCAAATGAACTCCAAGAGGTCATGAAACAATTGCAAAATTTGGGAAATGAGTTGGTTACACTCAAGAGGCAGCAAGCCCAAAGATTTAGACCTTCTTATCAGCCTCAAGCTCAACCTAATAGGCCACCATACTAGCCCAATAGGCCACCCAATCCAGCTGCAAATCAAAGCCAAGTAAGGCCTCCCACTAATAGACCATTTCAGCCCTATAACCCCAATGTTGCATCTGCTTCTAAAGCATTAGTGCCAGTGTAAAACAACATAGCTCAAGAGTATGATTGGTGTTTCCCATGCAATGAACCTCACAACCAATCTATGTGCTTCAATGGTGCTTTGAACCAAGCCTTGATGGTGACAACTACTGGCGTAGAGGGTGAAGTGAGTCAAGAAACAAATCAGCAACAAGGGACATCTCAGCAAAACACAACTCCAAATGATACCACACTTGTGAATTGGCAAGCTGAGGATTTTTGTGGCATGAATCAAACAATTTCTCAGAGTGTAGTAGCTAACACAAGATCAAAGAAGAGGAATATTGGTGAAGGGTAGTCATTGGCTCCAAGTGATCTACAACCTTCCATCACTCCACAAGGTGTTGGTAAGAAAAATATAGTTCCAAACACGCAAGGACAGCCCAAACCACCTTCTAAGCCAACTCAAATGCCAGCTGTTGCTGCCCATGCACAAGAAAGGAATGTGTAGGCTAAAGGACAAAAAAGAGATCTTTCATCCCCATTTAGCATCATTGATCAAATGAAGAAGAAAAATGTGAATATATCAATGTGGGAATCTTTATCCATCCCAGGCCAAAGAGATCTTCTACAAGCTGCCATGAAGAATTGGTCAACTTCGAACCAGCAGGTCCATATGCAAGAGAATGTCCTCACAAATGCTTCTTAGCCTGAAGGGAATCATGGAGGAAAACAAGGTAAAGTTTTGAAACCCCCTCCATTCTACATTTCATTAATCATTGGGGATAAACTAGTACACAATTGCATGATTGATTCTAGGGCAAGTAGTTCTGTCATGCCAAGCAAATAGCTGATCAGTTGGGTCTCCAATATGAAGTCATATCAAAGGGGGTAGTGCAATTGGATGGGACAATAGTAGCAATGGTGGGAGTGATTAAAGGTTTGAATCTTACCTTGCATGCATGCCCCAATGTTACCATTTTGCAAGATGTGTCAGTGATAGATTTGCCACCACTCTTTGCCCTATGCTTATCAAGGGATTTCACAGCTAGAATTGGAGGCTACTTATCTGCTGACTAGTCACACATGTTGTTTAGAACAAGATATGGTACTAAGGTCACAATCAGATCTGAACCAATTGCAAACTTTCATATTGAGCCTCATACTCCAAGCCAAATCAATGCCAACTGTTCAGCATTTGATCAAGAAGATTATCCAAGCACAGATGAAGCTGACACCAAAGTTGGAAGCATCCCAGATTTGACTCTTGATGAATGGGAAAGCAAGGTACATGCTTTTGATCCCTACCAAGAAGTAGAAGAATCTGAGCTAGGAGTCTATTGCATACATGAAGAAAACCAGCCTATTCCTAGCATCACCAAACCAGACCATAAGGATGACAATGAGGTATGGCAGTTATTTTTGATGGATCAAGGAGTAGGCAAGGTGCAGGAGGAGGAGTTATGCTTGTTTCACCTCAAGGCATCAAATATTATTCAGCTTTCCATTTCCAATTTTCCTGTTCAAACAACACAGCTGAATATGAGGCCTTGATTCATGGACTTCATTGGGCCAGGAAAAAGGGCATAAAGAACTTGCAGGTGTTTGGAGATAGCGAGCTAATCATCAATCAAGTCAGGGGACAACATGCTACAAAAAGAATCTTTGAAGAACTACTAAGAGAATGGTATGGGACCTTGTTGAGGATTTTAAAGCTTTTAACATCATGTCCATACCTAGGAAGAAAAATGAAGCCGCAGATAGGCTCGCAGCAGTTGGAGCAACGTTTGATGTGGTTGACAACATCAGAAGGGGAAAAACACAACCACATATGCATGTGATTATGAGGCCAATAGTTCCAGATAATAACAAAAGATGGCAGGTGTTTGAGAATGATCAACAGATCGTCAATTTTTTACAAGAAGAGGCTGAATTCTCAACTAGGAATCAGGACAGACTAGAGCAGCAGTATGGGGATCAAGTAGTATAGCTATGGACAAACAAGCTTCCCAAGGGTTTAGTAACATTGGAGTCTATCTTCAACCCTAATGACCAGTTTCGTAAGGAAAAGGCTAACATATAAGTCAAGAGAGAAGATTCAGAGCCAATTCCGGTTGGGGAAGGTAAAACACTTCAAATTGGTAAAGTGGCCATTGAGCAGGAGAAATCAGATTTCATACAGCTTTGCCAAGAATTTCCAGATGTCTTCACTTGGAGCTATGAAGACTTGAGAGGATTCAATCAAAGTTGGCACAACATACCATAAAATTAGATCTAGATGCTAAGCCCATCAGGTAGAAGCAGAGACCAGTCAACCCTCACATTGAGCCTCTAATGAAGAAAGAGCTAAACAAGCTAATAGAGGCAAGCATTATATTCCCGATCAAGCACTCAAGTTGGGTTGCAAACTTGGTTCCGGTCAGGAAGAAGAGTGGAGAAATTAGGTTGTGTGTGGACTTCCGAGACCTCAACAAGGCATCTCTCAAAGACCATTACCCACTTCCTTCAATGGAACAAATATTGCAAGTGGTGTCGGTTGGAGAGATTCTCTCTCCTAGATGGCTACTTAGGGTATAATCAAATAATGGTGAAAGAAGATGACTAGTTCAAGATGAATTTCACCACCAAATGGGGCAATTATGCCTACTGAAGATGCCATTTGGGCTATCAAATGTTGGAGCCACTTTCCAAAGGGAAATGGATATGCCATTCAAGGGATTGATCAAAAAAATAGTTCTGATATATCTTGATGACATCACTGTATTCTCAAAAAATGCAGCGGATCACCTCTTTCATTTGAGGCAGGTATTTCAAAGGTGTAGAAGATTTGGGGTATCATTGAATCCCAAAAATGCATATTCTTGGCTCATGAAGGAAAACTTCTAGGCCATATTGTTTCAAAGGAGGGGTTGATGATTGACCCAAAAAGAGTTGAAGTAATTTGAGTGTTGCCATTGCCAAGTCACAAGAAGGCTCTTCAAAGCTTCTTAGGAAGGATCAATTTTGTCCGCAGGTTTGTTCCAAACTTTGTAGCTCTCGTAAAGCCAATAACGCTGATGTTAAAGAAGAGCATGGCATTTAAATGGACATCTGAAGGCAAGGAAAGTTTTGAGGTAATAAAAGAGGCTATATCTCAAGCTATGAATCTCGTCAATCCATACTTCTCCAAGGACTTCATGTTATATGCCTTCGGTGGTGGAGACACAATTTTTGCAATCCTGGTACAACAAAACAAAGAAGGATTAGAACAACTAATTGCTTTCTTGACCAAGGCTTGGAGGAATACGAAGCTAGGTACTCTTTCATTGAAAAGCATGTCCTTGCAAAGTGAAGGAGCTTAAAGAAATTCAAGTACCTAGTCTAAAATAACAAGATCCAATTATTGGTCTCTCATGCGGGAGTCAAGGACTTCCTTCTAAAAAGGATCTGAAGGAAAAATGTGCAGGATTGATCACTCATGTCATGGAATATGACATCGAAATTAAGGTCAATAAGCTTGTCCATGGAAAGGGATTATGTGAACAACTAGCTTTGAGTCGGCAAGTTGAAGCAAGAGATGAAAAAGAGACTATCTTTGTATTACAGGATGGACAAGAATAAGAGAATGATGATGTGCCTATTCCTTGTTGGACTTAGAATATGATACACTTCCTACAAGCAGGCCTATGCCCTCTAGAATTGAGCAAAGAAAAAAGGAGATACTTTGATTACAAGTCATTCCATATGTGCTTGTTGATGGTGTTTTGTTTAAAAAAGACATCAATGGAGTTCTATTGAGGTGCATTGGGACAGGTCAAATTGAGAGGGTGTTACGAGATTTTCACGATGGAGATTCGGAGGAAATTTCACCCCACGAGTAATAGCTCTCAAGATAATGAAGGTAGGGTATTATTGGCCGACAGTGTTTAGTGACTGTTATACATGGATAAGAAAGTGCAAGAAATGTGCACTCTTCACGGGAAAAGAAAGACTAGCAGCGCTTCCATTGCACCCAATTTTGGTTGACCAACCATTTATGCAATGGGGATTGGACTTCGTCGGGGTCATCAACCAAAACTCAAGCCCCAAGGCCACAAGTGGATTCTCACGGCAGCGAGACTATTTCACCAAGTGGACCGAAGTAGTAGCGCTCAAAGAAGCAAATGAGTCTAACATACTAGACTTTTATGAAGGAATAGTGACCAGGTTCGGTGTCGGCCACTATCATATCAAAAAATGCATTGGCATTCATAGGTTCCAAGATTACAGAATGGGTTGTTAAGAATGGAATCTATTTGAGCACCTCTTCAAATTATTACCCGCAGGGTAATGGATAGGTAGAGTCCATGAACAAGAATTTGCTAAGGATCATCAGAAGGACTCTAGATGAAAACCAAATAACATGGCATACCAAGCTAAAATCAGCATTATGGGTTGACAGGATAACACTAAAGAGGTCTATAGGTAGTTCTCCTACAAGTTGGTCTATGGGAAAGAGGCAGTATTGCCTATATCATTAGAATTGCTAGCATTGGAGCTCATGAAGTAGTTGGAGTTGTCTGAGTTCGAACCAATGGAGGCCAGGTATGTAGAGTTGATGGAATTGGAAGAAATAAGAGAACATGCAGTTCAGATGATTGAGAAGGATCAGGCCTTAGTAAAAAGATGGTTTGATAAGAAGGCAAGAGCAAAGACCTTCTAGGAAGGGGACCTAGTTCTGAAATGGGATGTAGATCGGGAAAAACCAGGAAGGCATTCCAAGTTTGATGCCATTTGGAGTGGCCCCTACATGGTCATGGGATGTAAAAGTAGTAATGCCTTCCAATTGTCTACATTGGATGGAGAATAACTTCCGATTCCGGTTAACAAAATCTATCTTAAACATTACTACTAAAAGGAAAAGGTTTACCCTTGTAAATATTAGCCTAGATTTTAATTCCTCTAAGTGTGGATGCACATTGTCTTGTTGTAGTTAGGTTTCAATTTCCCTAAGTGCTTTAGCACAGGTTTTGTTGCTCTCAAGTTGAATTTCTACAGTCTAGCATGCTCTTAAAGAAGGAGTTGTAGTATCAGGCTCGGGATCAGAGATCAAGTTGGTTTTAGGTTATTGCTTATGACTCCATGCCCAATGGATTGCTAAAAGGCCACTGATCTTCTACCTAGCAGGCAGGTGATCCCGTTGAGTCACCAAATTGTTGTATATATCTCCCCAGGTAAATATAGTCAAGAGCAGAAGAATATGGAAATCAAGGAAAATCGAAATCCTTCATTTCGGGTTTTGAAAGTGCATTGCATGGTCAAAAACCTGACATTTATTGCATCACCAAGCACCTCTAGCGCACATCAGAAGGTGTCGACATGCAAAAATTCGTGCCACAGTGCCTGCAGTTGACAGGGGTGCAAAGCACAAAAATCAACACCAAATTTTCAGCACCTATGGTAAACTTAAGAGTATGTTGAGTTGAGGATATTTACGCTGAGGCGCATCTTTAGGAGGTGCAACATTTTGAGCGTTGACACCGAACCGTGAGAAACCAAACACAGGCGTAGATATTCAAATGGCCATAACTTTTCACAGGGATCTCGGATTCACGTAAGGTTGGAATTTTTGGAAATCTTACGAGGTCCTTTGTCCAACTACAATTGGATATATTTAATTGGGTGAGAACAAGTTATTCAAAAATGCAAAATACAATTTTCCATTTTTTGGGTTTGCTAAGGTTCTCACCTACCTCCATAATGAGATGAATTAAATGCAACCTGGAGGTGGTTGGGGTAGATTTTGAATTCCTCTCTCTTTTCTCTCTCATTCTTCCTATAAATTGTAAGGAGGGGCTTCTTTCTAAAGGTTGGACATTCTTGTTTTCCCCTCCCTTCTTCTCTTTGGCAGGTGAATTTGTGGAGTTCAAACCTCTCATCTAAAATCATAATGCAACTTTGCCTCTTGGCATTTTGTAGTGTATTGTATCAATATTTGGAGAAAATAAGACATGTATGTGGATGATTCTCAACCCTCTTTGTGTTCATTTTCATCCTCCTGATATTTCACTACAAATATGGTTAACTATGCATGATCTTGCATTACATTTTAATGGTTTGTGTTTATTGGCAAGACAGGTGTTTCTTCATTCCTCGGTTCATCACCTTTGTTAGTTTATGTTTAATTTTTATGCATCTTCTTACCATTTCTCCTTGATAAGTTAGATTAGGTTTTTGAGTAAACCCTTTGCATTTTTATGTGTGCATCTGAACAGAGGAATAAGAACGGCCTTCATCTAGATTGCTTTCCCAATTCAAAAGGTCCCACACTTGGGAAAAGGTCCATGTTATGAAATCGCACTGAGAGTCTCAACCCATCGAGTTGTAGACATTCAGGGGTGCTGTGATTTTCCATCAATAGGTCCCCAGAGAAGCCAAATCAAGCGCAACCAAAACAACAATAGAAAGATCAAAAGTCAAAGAGATGGTGTCACATTTGCAGAACCAATACTCACGACATTGATCACTGCTGGCATAATAGCTTGAAACATGGGTCTTTAAGTCATACAAGCACATCTAGGTGTGAAGATTTTCAAAATTCCAAATGACGTCCCTGCATTAGAGAAAGTAGAAGGGACATCTCGTAGCCCAAGAAGATGATGAATCTGATGAGGAGACATCAGAAGGAGCCCATTGTGGTAAGAACCTTGTACTCATCTCTCAAACTTCTTAGCCCACAAAGAAAGTCTAGTTGATAGACTCGGTGCAAGCAAGCATATGTCAGGTGACAAGAAGTCTGTTTGATTCACTACATGAAGAACAAACTAGAGATCGAGTTCAGATAGTGGATGACAAAGAGTACATTACGAAGGAATAAGGAATGTCCCCATTCCTCTGGGACCATGAAAATGTACACTTACAAAGGTACTATATGTTCCTGGCTTGACTAGCAACCTCTTGTCAGTTACTCAGCTCTTGAATCATCACCTTAAGGTAGAATTCCTTGTTCAAAATGGCATTAAATGATGCTTAATCTCCCGACAAGGTTCAATTCTTGCTAAAACATTTGTAAAAGACAAGTTATTTGCTTTAGATACTGTTTCATCTTCTCGTAGTAGCTTTATCTCGCTTCTACTGATAGAATCAAATGCCCTATGGCATTTTAGATATGGAAAATTTTCGGTAGTTCATTACACCAGATGAGTTCAAAAGCAATGGTCCGTGGACTACCCAAATTGTCCAGTTCCTTGCCTATTTGCCCTAGCTGTCTTGCAGAAAACAACACAAAGATCCATTTCAAGTGAGCACCTTCCATGCCAAGAAGTGTCTAGAGGTAGTTCATACCAATCTGAATGGCCCATTACCTACTTTGTTTTCAGGATACAAGTACTTCTAACTATTCGTGGATGACCACTCTTGCAAGATGTGGGTATATTTCCTGAAGAAGAAAAGTGAGGCTCTTCAACATTTCTAGAACTTCTATCATCATGTTGTGAAAGAGACTGGACAACCACTTCTTCTACTTCACTCAGATTGAGGGGGAATTTACATCACAAAATTTCTTTGCCTTCCTGAACCAACACGGCATTAAACAACACCGAATGCTCCCTACACACCCTAACAAAATAGCATTGTTGAGCGTCACAATCACACAGTGATGGAGATGGCTCGCTACATGCTAAAAACTTAAAAGATAGAAGAACGCTATTGGACTGAAGTAGTATAAAACAGCTGTATATCTTCTCAACATGGCACCGACAAAGATTCTACAAAACAAAATTCCCGAAGATGTATGGAGTGGTAGAAAGTTGTCAATTTCTCATTTACGAGTATTTGGTTGCATAACATACATGCATGTTCTAGCTCGTAAGAGAAATAGGGAGAGCCAAAAAAACTCCCATGTATCCTTCTTTTTGCTACAACACTACCTTGAAGGCATATCATCTCATGGATCCTGAGACAAAGAAAATATGCAAGATTCGGGACGTGGTTTGTGACGAGTCATCCTTTGACTCAATAGTATCAATAGAAGATCCACTTCCAACCACATCTCACCGATTAGTCTCTCGAATCAGATGAAGAGCTAGAGGAGACTACTCAGAGAAAAGAAATGCTACTAGGAGAGCTATTTGTTGACCTTGGAGAACTAGAGAATGTGACTCCACATCAATCCACATGGCAATGACATAGTTCTTCTCAAAATTAGCCAAGTTCTTGTCCAAAGTGGGTACAAAGCACTATCAAGGACTCACATTTGTAACAACTCCTAGATACATCATTTGGAGTCAAAATAAGGAGTCAAACAAGAAATGAGGTAAACTTTGCACTCATGATTTCACTGATGAATAGCTTTGAGCTAGATAATGTTCATGAAGCACTTAGTCAACCTCAGTGGAAGGAAGCCATGGATACAAAATATGACTCACTCATGAAAAATCGGACATGGGAACTTGTCGATCTACCTATAAGAAAGAAACCCATAGGCTGTAAATGGGTTTTCAAGACAAAATATAAGGCAAATAGATCCATCAAAAAACATAAAGCATGAATTTTAGCAAAAGGATATGCTTAGAAAGAGGGCATTGAATATGAAGAAACCTTTGAAGACCATCAAAGTAGTTTCCAAAATTTCAACACAGTAAAGAATGGAGACTTCAACAGATGGATGTCAAGAGTGATTTCCTAAATGGTGATCTGAAATAATAAGTATACATGACCCAACCTAAAGGATATATTGATGAAGAGTAGCCTAAGAAGGTATATTGTCTCATCAAATCACTTTATGGACTGAAACAAGCTCCCAGGGCATGGGATATCAAGATCAATGATCACATTTTGTAGCATGGGTTCACTCGTAGCCCCTCAGATTCCAATTTGTATATAAAGAAGGTAGGAAAAGAAATTTTCATTCTTGTTGTGTATGTAGATGATCTTGTGATCACTCGAAGTTCAGAAGATAAAGTTGATATTGTAAATAATTATGTCAAAAGAACCTTCAACATGACAG
This sequence comes from Taxus wallichiana var. yunnanensis, assembly GCA_018340775.1. NCBI lineage: Eukaryota > Viridiplantae > Streptophyta > Pinopsida > Cupressales > Taxaceae > Taxus > Taxus wallichiana. The sequence continues at coordinate 110,847,512 of CM031236.1, read as the reverse complement.
ATTTGGGGCTACTACATTACTATCTTGGCTTGGAGATATGGCAAAAGGAGCATCACATTTTTGTCTCACAGACAAAGTATGCCAAGACGCTCTAGGAAAAGTAGAGAATGTTTGACTGTAAACCTATATCCACTCCCATGGAAAATGGCTTACAAATTTCAAGATTCCAGGACTCACCTCAAGTAGATGTTACTCTCTACAGGAAATTTGTTGGAGGGCTCATCTATTTGACATATACCTGACAGATCTCGTTATCTTTGTCAGCTATCTTTCTAGGTTCATGCGGGGAGCCAAAGATATGTTATTGGAATACAAGTAAAGCATGTTTTGAGATATGTCTAAGGAACAACTAATTATGGTCTAGAATATAAGAAGAATGATCAATTATTCTTACAGGGATACATTGACTTGGACCATGCCGGATCTATTGATGATAGAAATTCAAATACAGGATACATATTTAATCTCGAATCTGGACCTATCTCATGGATAAGCTAGAAGTAGAATGTTGTTTCTATCTCATCCACAGAGGTAGAATATTACACGCACAAGGAGCTGTGTGTGAAGTGATATGGTTACGTCACATTTTGGATGACCTTGGAATTCCTGAAAAATAGTCACCTATTCTCTATTACAACAATCAAAGTGTGTTGAAGCTCATGCAGAATCCAGTATTTTATGAATGAACAAAGCATATATAAATTAATTGCCATTTCATTTGAGAGCACATCTTGAACCATCAAATTCAGCTCCAGTATTGTCCTATAGAAGCACAAGTTGCCGACATTCTCACTAAATCTCTTGGAAAAGTGAAATTTGAACTTTTCAGGGGTCACATTTGCAAGAATAATGTAATAAGGGGGAATGTTAGCATACGTTGCATAGTTCATATTTTAGGAGTGTTTGTTCTATTTTATCCCTTTATTATCTCTTCCTTGGTGTATTCCATTATTCTCTCACCTTCTTCCAAATCTTCCTCCTTCAGTTTAGGGGAATGTAGTTAATTATTTCTCCTATATAATGTATGTGCTTCTTCATAATAAAATCAATGTGTGTAGAGTACTTCACTCCACATTCTTCTCTCCTATCTACCTCCTACAATAAGAATACCCAATACTAATAGAAATATTTTATATGAAAACTAAAATCCATATCCCAATGTGAGGGGCTTCCAAAGGTGTAATATAATATGTAAAATAAAATAACCAAATGAGATCCAAGGATGTAAAACTCTTCCAAAATTGGGGAATAAAATCCATGATAACCAAAAGAGAAGCTCCAACCATCTTCAAGCTTTAGACTCCAAATTTTTCCTCCTCATAGTCTACAAACACAAATAGAACAAGGTCTTCTTTACCATCCAACCTATAGGCATCATTACATACCTTTCTAAAGGTTTGAATTCATGCTAGCCTCCCCCAAGCCCATGGGAGAGAGAGATAGCTTCCAAAAATGTGCACAAGAATAAGGGAGAGATGACTAAAATCATGCCACATATAAAACTAACCAACACATCTAAAAAACACATCAAACATCAACCAAAAGAAATAGAACAAAACCATATTCATCCTCAAAAGGGGAAGAGTGGATGAGACCTCCAATAATGCCATAGAGTGGGGTCCAACCATAGGAAGCCCACCTAAAACAACACTTCAAAATCCTCCTTATCCCTCCAAAGAAATCACCCCTCCTTATCACTCCTCCCATTTTCCTAAAATCCTCCTTGGGAGGATTTTCAAACCCATTGGGTTTCCTCTCCAAGGATGGGGAAGGGGGTTCAAACCATATGAACCACCTTCCCCACCTCAAACCATATTAGGGGATAAAAGATAACTGACATGGATTTCCCATCAAGCCATGAGGTTTAAGAGGGAAAATCCCTCCCTCTTCCCCAAAACCAACTCCCAAATCCATCATACCATATGATGGATGGAGAAAACAACAAGTAACACAACCAAACAACCGTACAACACATCTAACAAAACAAATTTTTCAACAACAAGAAATTCTAAAAGATAACATGCTAAAAAAAAAAATTAGGATCATGAGCCTACCTCCAAAAGCTCTTCAAATCTCTAAGATTTTCCAAATTCATTTTACAAGTAAAAATCCAATTCGAAAAGCATACCAAGCACAAACATCACAAGCAAAAAGTTTTCTTTTTCCCTGATGAGGGAGTATTTGAAGAAAATAAAGTAAGTTTCCTCACAAATGAGGGGATGACATGTGTCATGCCTCTCTTCCCTTCAAGTCAAGATTCTGAAAACAAAATAAAGAAAATATAAACCCATATTTAAACAAACCTCTCCCAAATTACCCAAAACAAAAGTGAGACAAGATTATGTAAGTTTTCACAACACACACACTCCAACAAATGTTACATGCATGGTGACAAGAGAAAGGCTAAATGGGAGGAAAAATCCTCCTTCTTCCCCAAAACCAACTCCCAAAACAATCATACCATATGATGGATGGAGAAAAATCAAGTAACACAACCAAACAACCGTACAACACATCTAACAAAACAAAGTTTTCAACAACAAGAAATTCTAAAAAATAACATGCCAAAAAAAAAAATTAGGATCATGAGCCTACCTCCATAAGCTCTCAAATCTCTAATATTTTCCAAATTCATTTTACAAGTAAAAATCCAACTCCAAAAGCATACCAAGCACAAAGATCACAAGCAAAAAGTTCTCTTTTTCCCCCATGAGGGAGTATTTGAAGAAAATAAAATAAGTTTCCTCACAAATGAGGGGGTGACATGTGTCACCCCTCTCTTCCCTCCAAGTCAAGATTCCCAAAACAAAATAAAGAAAATATAAACCCACATTTAAACAACCCTCTCCCAAATTACCCAAAAAGAAAGTGAGACAAGCTTATGTAACTTTTCACAACACACACACTCCAACCAATCTTACATGGATGGTGACAAGAGAGAGGCTAAATGGGAGGAAAAATCCCTCCTTACCTTGGAATTAAGCCCCCTACCTAATAGGTAGGGTCCAAGGGCTTATTTTCATGCTAAGTGAACCCCCAAAACCAAAAGGGGTCACTTAAAATGCCAAAATAACCCAATTTCGGGTTTGACACAAGTGGACACAAATGTTGAGGATGTGGGGCAGCCCACTCAAGTGTGCTTATGTGGCCTAAATCCTCATCACTTAAGCAAAAAAACATAATTACACTCCTAAAGCAAGTAGGGACCATTAAGTCCCTCAACCTAGTTTATAACAATAATAAACAACCTAACCACAATTAATTTTACATAAAATTTAACATTACAAATAAGGGTCACTCATGGTGCCCAATATAATACAAGCAACCAATAAGGCCTTATACAACTAACATGGTTAGGAATTTTCTTCGTTGGTCGCTTATGCACATTTGTGTATCCCCCTTAAACCCACATTCTCCTCTTCCCATAATGCACTTAATGCAAACATTAACCAGATCTTCCCAATAGAAGTGTAAATAAAATTTTCAGTAACAATCAAGTCTAAACATAAAATCTCTGCTAACACATCATCAACATGGAATCGTAAATGCGAAACATGCACAATTTCAACAAATTCAACGTGTCTAAGCCATTGAAATACATAAAAATGACATATATCCATGCTATCATGTGCTCTCATCAATAATCAAATAGTCTATATCATCAAGATGTGTGACAAAACTATTTATCCATCATATATCAGTTAGGCCCAAATAACATAGCAATATGTTAGGCTCCACAAAATCTACTGAAATGTGCCAAAATACTATTCAAATCTAAATTGGTGCTACGTACCCAAATCACCATACATGTCCATGAAAATAAAATAACATAACATAATATCCAAAATGTGTCATAATCCCTGTCAAATCATAACTATGAGTAATGGAGTTAGTAGATAATTGAGGATATAAATGTGGGCACTACATCCCCCTCTCCTAAAATTAGAATTCCTCTTGGAAGTCACTGGAAGAGATAGGGATATTTATCCCTCAATGGTGTAAAGCATCCTCCTGTAGATGTTGTCTCATCGTATCTGTCCCACTATACCCTAACCTAGTCAAAGTATTGAAAATTAAGGGCCAACCTCTCGGTGTTCTACTATACGTATGTGCTCCATCCTCCACCTGTCTTCCATCCTCCATCTATAAGTTTAACCAATATAAAACATGAGATATATAAGGTACATAACTACATAGTATAAAAACTTGAAACCTAGCATGGGCTGTGCAAGGTGTGGTGGAAAAGCTCTGGCGGTAGGAAAGCTGGACCGATGAACTCCAAAATATCAAATGGCCCCACAAAACAAGGTGATAGCTTAGAACCCTTTCCATAGTGGATTGGGATCTTATGTGGATGAACTCTTAAGAAGACTTTATCACCCACTACGAAGAGATGATCTATCCTCGAGTTGTGTACATATGGCTTCTAGTGTACTCGGCCTACTCAAGATGCTTCCTAATTAGTATAACTTACTTCTCTTAGTCCTAAAGAAATCCTAGTCCAAGTGTAATCCTATCATCTATCCTGTCTAAACTTAGAGGTGTCCTGCAAGGTCAACCATACAACACCTAATAGGGATCCATACCGATAGAACTGTGATAGTTTTTACTATATGAAAACTTGACTAAATATAGCTAATCTTCCCAATTCTTCTTCTAGTCCATCACATACATTATTAACATGTCCTCTAGTACCGCTTAACCCTCTCCATTTTTCCATCCATCTCTAGATGATATGTGTTGATGGCGAATCACAAAGCACCCCCGCATGTCCGAAACTCGATGGGTTGAGACTCTCAGTGCGATTGCATAACATGGAGCTTTACCAAGTGTGGGACCTTGCGAAATTGGAAAAGGCTCTCGGATGAAGGCGAGTTCTTATTCCTCTATTCAGATGCACACGTAAAAAATGCAGAGGGTTTACTCGAAACCTAAACTAACTTGCCAAGGAGACAAGGTAAGAAGATACATAAAAAAACCTAAACTAATAGAGGTGATGCACCGAAGAATGAAGAACACTTGTCTTGCCAATAAACAAAAACCATTAAAATGCAATGCAAGATCATGCATAGATAACAAAAATTGCAGTGAAAGATCAAGAGGATGCAAATGAACATAGAGAGGGTTGAGAATCATCCACAGACATGCATTATTTGCTCCAAAGATTGATACAACACACTACAAAATGCCAAGAGGAAAAGTTGCATTACAGTTTTTAATGGGAGGTTTGAACTCCACAAATTCACCTGCCAAAGAGAAGAAGGGAGGGGAAAAAAAGAATTTTAAACCTTTAGAAAGAATCCCCTCCTTACAATTTATAGGAAGAATGAGAGAGGGAAGAGAGAGGAAATCCAAATCTACCCCAACCACCTCCAGGTTGCATTTAATTTATCTCATTATGGTGGTAGGTGAGAACCCTAGCAAACTTAAAAAGTGGAAAACTTTATTTTGCATTTTTAAGAACTTTTTCCCACCTAATTAAATATATCCACTCGAATTTAGACAGAGGACCTTGTAAGATTTCCAAAAATTTTAACCTTGCATGAATCCGAGCTCCCTGTGAAAAGTTATGGCCATATGAATATCTGGGTCGTGGTCTGCTCCTATCAGCATTCAGAATGTTGCGCCTCCTAAAGGTGCACCATATGTGCATCCATATTCATGTCGACATACCCTTACATGTGCCAAGGAATGAATTTTGTCATGTCGACATTCTCTGTCATGCGCCCTTTACGTGTGCAAGGCGCGATTTCTGCCATGTCGACACTCTCCTACCTGCGCCAAGGGCGCATCCATTTTCATGTCGATATACCTTGCCGTGCGCCTTTACCTCTGCCTTGGCATGAATTTTGTCATGTTGACACCCTCTTACCTATGCCAAGGGTGCATTGATTTTCATGTCGACACCTTCGTCAGTGCGCCGTTTTCCTGCACCATGGGTGCATCCATTTTCGTGTCGACACCTTCTATCGTGCGCCTCTTACCTACGCCTTGGCATGACTTTTGTCATGTCGACACCCTCTTACTTGCGCCATGGGTGCATCCATTTTCATGTCGACACCTTCTGTCGTGTGCCTCTTACCTGCGCCAAGGGCGCATCCATTTTCATGTCGACACCTTCTGTCGTGCGCCTCTTACCTGTGCCAAGGGCATATCCATTTTCGTGTCGACACCTTCGTCGTGGCGCCTCTTACCTACGCCAAGGGCGCATTCATTTTCATGTGACACTTTTCTCGCCGTGCGCCTCTTACCTGCACCAAGGGCGCATCCATTTTTGTGTCGACACCTTCTCGTCATGTGCCTCTTACTGCGCGCCAAGGTACAAATTTCGCCATAAATAAATGTTGGGTCTTGAGTCCCTTTGATTTCCATATTCTTCTGCTTGTCTATATCTACTCGGGGGGAAGATATTTACAACAATTTGGTGACTCAATGGGATCACCTACTGCTAGGTAGAAGATCAGTGGCCTTTTAGCAATCCATTAGGCATGGAGTCATAAGCAATAACCTGAAACCACCGATACCTGATCCCGAGCCTGATACCGCAACTCCTTCTTCGAGAGCATACTGAACTATAGAAATTCAACCTGAGAGCAACAAAACCTGTGCCGAAGCACTTAGGGAAATTGAAACCTAACTACAACAAGACAATGTGCATACACACTTAGAGGAATTAAAATCTAGGCTAATATTTACAAGGGTAAACCTTTTCCTTTTAGTAGCAATGTTTAAGATAGATTCCGTTAACCGGAATTGGGAGTTTTCCTATCCAATGTAGACAATTGGAAGGCATTACTACTTTTACATGCGTGACCATGTAGGGTCCACTCCAAATGGCATCAAACTTGGAATGCCTTCTTGGTTTTTCCCGATCTGCATCCCATTTCAGAACTAGGTCCCCTTCTAGGAAGGTCCTTGCTCTTGTCTTCTTATCAAACCACCTTTTTACTAAGGCTTGATCCTTTTCAATCATCAGAACTGCATGTTCTCTTATTTCTTCCAATTCCATTAAATCTGCATACCTGGCCTCCATTGGTTCGAACTCAGACAACTCCAACTGCTTCATGAGCTCCAATGCTGGCAATTCTAATGATATAGGTAGTACTACCTCTTTTCCATAGACCAACTTGTAGGGAGAATTACCTGTAGATCTCTTTGGAGTTATCCTGTCAGCCCATAATGCTGATTTTAGCTTGGTATGCCATGTTCTTTGTTTTTTCCAGAGTCTTGATGATTTTTAGCAAATTCTTATTTGTGGACTCTGCCCGTCCATTACCCCGGGGTAATAGTTGTAAGAGGTGCTCAAGTAGATTCCATTCTGGACAGCCCATTCTGTAATCTTGGAACCTATGAATGCCAATGCATTGTCTGATATGATAGTGGCCAACACACCAAACCCGGTCACTATTCCTTCATAAAAGTCTAGTATATTAGACTCATTTGCTTCTTTGAGTGCTACTTGCCGGTCCACTTGGTGAAATAGTCCGTTACCGTGAGAATCCACTCGTGACCTTGGCTTGAGTTAGGATTTATGACCCCAATGAAGTCCAATCCCCATTGCTTAAATGGTTGTTCAACCAAAATTGGGTGCAATGGAAGTTCTGCTAGTCTTTCTTTTCCTGTGAAGAGTGCACATTTCTTGCACTTTCTTATCCATGTATAGCAGTCACTGAACACTGTCACCAATAATATCCTTCCTTCATTATCTTGAGAGTTGTTACTCGTGGGGTGAAATGTCCTCCAGAATCTCCATCATGAAAATCTTGTAACACCCTCTCAATTTGACCCATCCCAATGCACCTCAATAAAACTCCATTGATGTCCTTTTTAAACAAAACACCATCAACAAGCACATATTGAATGGCTTGTAATCTGAAGTATCTCCTTTTTTCTTTGCTTAATTCTGGAGGGCATAGGCCTACCTGTAGGAATTGTATCATATTCTGAGTCCAACAAGGAGCGGGCACATCATCATTTTCTTGTTCTTGACCATCCTGCAGTACCAAGGCAGTCTCTTTTTCATCACCTGCTTCAACTTTCTGACTCAAAGCTAGTTGTTCACATAGTCCTTTTCCACGTACTAGCTTAGTGACCTTAATTTCGATGTCATATTCCATGACACGAGTGATCCATCCTACACATTTCTCATTCAGATCCTTGTTTAGAAGGAAGTCCTTGACTCCCGCATGAGAGACCAATAATTGGATCTTATTGTTTGAGACCAGGTGCTTGAATTTCTTTAAACTCCTGATCACTGCAAGGACATGCTTTTCAATGAAAGAGTACCTAGTTTCGTATTCCTCCAAGCCTTGACTGAAGAAAGCAACTGGTTGTTCTAATCCTTCTTTGTTTTGTTGTGCCAGGATTGCAGAAATTGTGTCTCCACCACCAAAGGCATATAACATGAAATCCTTGGAGAAGTTTGGATTGACGAGAGTTGGAGCTTGAGATATAGCCTCTTTTATTGCCTCAAAACTTGCCTTTCCTTCAGCTGTCCACTTAAATACCATGCTCTTTTTTAACATCAACGTTATTGGCTTTACGAGAGCTGCAAAGTTTGGAACAAACCTGTGGACAAAATTGATCCTTCCCAAGAAGCTTTGAAGAGCCTTCTTGTGACTTGGCAATGGCAACGCTCAAATTGCTTCAACTCTTTCTGGATCAATCGTCAATCCCTCCTTTGAAACAATATGGCCTAGAAGTTTTCCCTCGTCATCCAAGAATGTGTATTTTTTGGGATTTAATGATACCCCAAATCTTCTACACCTCTGAAATACCCGCCTCAGATGAAAGAGGTGATCCACTGCATTTTTAAAGAATATAGTGATGTCATTAAGATATATCAAAACTATTTTATTGATCAACCCCTTGAATGCCATATCCATTGCCCTTTGGAAAGTGGCTCTAGCATTTGATAGCTCAAATTACATCTTCTTGTAGCCATAGGTGCCCCATTTGGTGGTGAAAGCCATCTTGAACTGGTCATCTTCCTTCACCATTACCTGATTATACCCTGAGTAGCCATCTAAGAGAGAGAATCTCTCCAAACTGGATACCACTTGCAATATTTGTTCCATTGAAGGAAGTGGGTAATGGTCTTTAAGAGATGCCCTGTTGAGGTCTCGGAAGTCTACACACAGCCTGATTTCTCCGCTCTTCTTCCTGACCGGAACCAAGTTTGCAACCCAGCTTGAGTGCTTGATCGGGAATATAATGCTTGCCTCTATTAACTTGTTTAGCTCTTTCTTCATTAGAGGCTCAATGTGAGGGTTGACTAGTCTCTACTTCTGCCTGATGGGTTTAGCATCTGGATCCAATTCTATGGTATGTTGTGCCAACTTCGGATTGAAACCTCTCAAGTCTTCATAGCTCCAAGTGAAGGCATCTGGAAATTCTTGGCAAAGTTGTATGAAATCTGATTTCTCCTGCTCAGTGGCCACTTTGCCAATTTGAAGTGTTTTGCCTTCCCCAACCGGAATTGGCTCTGAATCTTCTCTCTTGACCTGTATGTTAGCCTTTTCCTTATGGAACTGGTCGTTAGGGTTGAAGATAGACTCCAATGTTACTAAACCCTTGGGAAGCTTATTTGTCTGCACAATTGCACTACTTGATCCCCATACTACTGCTCTAATCTGTCCTGATTCCTAGCTGAGAATTCAGCCTCTTCTTGTAAAAAATTGACGATCTATTGATCGTTCTCAAACACCTGCCAGCTTGTGTTATTATCTGGAACTGCTGGCCTCACAATCACATGGATATGTGGCTATGTTTTCCCTTTTTATGTTGTCAACCACATCAAACATTGCTCCAACTACTGCGAGCCTATCCGCGGCTTCATTTTTCTTCCTAGGTATGGACACGATGTTGAAAGCTTCAAAATCCTCAACGAGGTCCCATACCCTATTCTTGTAGTTCTTTAGCAGTTCATTCTTTGTAGCATGTTGTCCCCTGACTTGATTGATGATCAGCTCACTATCCCCGAACACCTGCAAGTTCTTTATGCCCTTTTTCCTAGCCCAATGAAGTCCATGAATCAAGGCCTCATATTCAGCTGTGTTGTTTGAACAAGAAAACTGGAAACGAAAAGCTGAATAATATTTGATGCCTTCAGGTGAAATAAGCATAGCTCCTCCTCCTGCACCTTGCCTACTCCTTGATCCATCGAAAAGTAATTTCCATACCTCATTTTCATTCTTATGGTTTTTTTTGGTGATGCTAGGAATAGGCTAGTTTTCTTCATGTATGCAATAGAATCCTAGCTCAGATTCTTCTACTTCTTGGTAGGGATCAAAAGCATGTACCTTGCTTGCCCATTCGTCAAGAGTTAAATCTGGGATGCTTCCAAATTTGGTGTCAGCTTCATCTGTGCTTTGATAATCTTCTTGATCAAATGCTGAACAATTGGCATTGATTTGGCTTGGAGTATGAGGCTCAATATGAAAGTTTGCAATTGGTTCAGATCTGATTGTGACCTTAGTACCATATCTTGTTCTGAACAACATGTGTGACCAATCAGCAGATAAGTAGCCTCCAATTCTAGCTGTGAAATCCCTTGATAAGCATAGGGAAAATAGTGGTGGAAAATCTATCACTGACACATCTTGCAAAACGGTAACATTGGGGCATGCATGCAAGGTAAGATTCAAACTTTTAATCACTCCCACCATTGCTACTGTTGTCCCATCCAATTGCACTACCCCTTTAGATATTACTTCATATTGGAGACCCAGCTGATCAGCTATTTGCTTAGGCATGACAGAACTACTTGCCCCAGAATCAATCATGCAATTGTGTACTAGTTTATCCCCAATAATTAATGAAACATAGAATGGAGGGGGCTTCAACATTTTACCTTGCTGTCCTCCATGATTCCCACCAAATTGGGCAACATTTGTGAGGACATTCTCTTACATAGGGACCTTCTGGTTCGAAGTTGACCAATTCTTCATGGCAGCTTGTAGAAGATCTCTTTGGCCTAGGATGGATAAAGATTCCCACATTGATATATTCACATTTGTCTTCTTCATTTGATCAATGATGCTAAATGGGGATGAAACATCTCTTTGTTGTCCTTTAGTCTGTGCATTCTTTTCTTGTGCATGGGCAGCAACAGCTGGCATTTGAGTTGGTTTAGAAGGTGGTTTAGGCTATCCTTGCATGTTTGGAGATGTATTTTTCTTACCAACACCTTGTGGAGTGATGGAAGGTTTTAGATCACTTGGAGCCAATGACTACCCTTCACCGATATTCCTCTTCTTTAATCTTGTGTTAGCTGCTACACTGGGAAATTGTTTTGTTCATGCCACAAAATCCTCACTTGCCAATTTCCAAGTGTGGTATCATTTGGAGCCGTGTTTCTTTGAGATGTCCTGGTTGCTGATTTGATTCTTGACTCACTTCACCCTCAATGCCAAGTAGTTGTCACCATCAAGGCTTGGTTTAAAGCACCATTGAAGCACATAGATTGGTTGTGAGGTTCATTACATGGGAAACACCAATCATACTATTGAGCTATGTTGTTTTGCACTTTGGAACTAATGCTTTAGAAGATGATGCAACGTTGGGGTTATACTGGCTGAAATGGTCTATTGGCGGGAGGCCTTTCTTGGCTTTGATTTTGATTTGCAGCCTGAGATGCTGACCTATTTTGTTGGTATGGGGGCCTAGCCTGGTACGTGCTTGAGGTGATACGGTCTAGCACTTTGAGCTTACTTGTCTTTTGATAGTCACAGCTCATTTCCAAGGTTCTGCAATTGTTTCATAACCTCTTGGAGTTCATTTGCAGCACTAGAGGATGAAGTAGAAGTTTCATTTGAACTTTGATTTCTAGGAGTTGGAATAGGAGCCAAAGTGGGTGCTTGACTAGTGCTTAGATTTTCTAAGTTTGGATACAAGGGCATGGGAGGCCTAAGAGCCAGCTTACCAGCTTGAATAAGACAGTTTTCAGCCCTAATGGCAATGCTATAAGTAGCAGGTAAGGTCGTGCCTCCCATAGATTGAATTAACATAGAAATATTAGAATTTAAAGCCTTAAGAAAATATAGAAAAGCACCTTCAGCTGTTGGCTTGACAACCACTGGAATCCTATCCCAAGACCTTTGAAATCTGAAGTTGAAGTCAGTCAGCCACTCGTTGGGATCTCTCTTGATAGTTGTCAATTGTTCTAGTAGAGACAAATTGTCTCCCTTCTCTACAAACTACTCATGGAGAACTATGCATAACTGATTCCAATTTTGGATAGTACCAGCTCCAAGGCTCCTAAACCATTGCAATGCCTTCCCTTTGAATGAAGATGCCGATAATTTGACAAAGAATATCCATTTCATTTATCTCATGGATCACACAAACGTTAGCAATGTCTTTGACATGATCACCAGGAGTGGTATGATTTTCTCTAGTGAAAAATGGAATGTTCTTCAATGCTGCAATTGGAACTAGATTCTGTGCATTGAGGGCAAGTGGGCTGCTTCAAGTGAAATTGACAAAGGGATTCGGTGGTTGCACCATTCTGATTGGCCTGAGAACCCTTGTTTATGTGAGAAAAGGTCTACTGAGTGAAGGTGTAGACAAAGTCCGGTTAGGTGGAGATGGTGATCTTCGTGGTCCTCTTCCTCTCCTTCCTCCTCTTGGTGATAGTTGCAAGTGGACAAATAGCCCCTCTTCTCAAGTATCAGATCTGGTTCAAATTCTTCTCATATACCTGGGAAAATTTTGCTACTATACCACCGAATTCCACCCTTGGGAGTCACCAGATGTGTTAGATAATGAGCCTCAAAAGGCTAGCTTATGCCAAGTTACACACCAAACCTAACAATATTAAAAATAGAATTTAAAACTTGAAGGACCCAGAAGATACAGCTCTTCAATTTGGTTATGGGGGTATTGTTGTGCAGCTACTAATCTCTGAAAGGTACAGGTGAAAACTCAGGTCATGCAAGGCAACTGGGAAAACCCGAAATACCAAAAACCATGAAATTTTGAAAGTCAAAATCTCAAAAATCTAAGAATACCCTTTTGAATATTATCCCCCGATCTATCAACTGGTAAAATTTTTACTTGTTTTGAGCAAGTTAAGCCCTTGAAAATTGATTTCAAAGTTTAACTGGAAGGTGAAAAATCTGAAATTGTAAAACCTGCAATTTTTAGTCCAAATTTCTTGAAAATTCCTTCAAATCTTGTGGAATGACCTCTTGGTCCCACCGGGTGTGCCAAAACTATTGATGGTGAATCACAAGCACCCTAAATGTTTGCAACTCAATGGGTTGAGACTCTCAGTGCGATTGCATAACATGGAGCTTTTCCCAAGTGTGGGACCTTGCGAAATCGGAAAAGCTCTCCGGATGAAGGCCGGTTCCTATTCCTCTGTTCAGATGCACACGTAAAAAATGCAGAGGGTTTACTCAAAACCTAAACTAACTTGCCAAGGAGACAGGGTAAGAAGATGCATAAAAATAAACCTAAACTAACAAGAGGTGATGCACCGAGGAATGAAGAACACCTGTCTTGCCAATAAACACAAACCATCAAAATGCAATGCAAGATCATGCACAGATAACAAAAATTGTAGTGAAAGATCAAGAGGATGCAAATGAACATAGAGAGGGTTGAGAATCATCCACAGACATGCATTATTTTCTCCAAAGATTGATACAACACACTACAAAATGCCAAGAGGCAAAGTTGCATTACAGTTTTTAATGGGAGGTTTGAACTCCATAAATTCACCTGCCAAAGAGAAGAAGGGAGGGGCAAAACAAGAATGTCCAACCTTTAGAAAGAAGCCCCTCCTTACAATTTATAGGAAGAATGAGAGAGGGAAGAGAGAGGAAATCCAAATCTACCCCAACCACCTCCAGGTTGCATTTAATTTATCTCATTATGGTGGTAGGTGAGAACCCTAGCAAACTTAAAAAGTGGCGAACTGTATTTTGCATTTTTAAGAACTTTTTCCCACCCAATTAAAGATATCCAGTCGTAGTTGGATAGAGGACCTTGTAAGCTTTCCAAAAAGTCCAACCTTGCATTAATCCGAGCTCCCTGTGAAAAGTTATGGCCGTATGAATATCTGGGTCAGGGTTTGCTTCCTATCAGTGCTCAGAATGTTGCACCTCCTGAAGGTGCGCCATAGGCGCATCCATATTCATGTCGACATACCCTTACATGTGCCAAGGCGTGAATTCTATCATGTCGACATTCTGTGTCATGCGCCCTTTACGTGCGCCAAGGTGCGACTTCTGCCATGTCGACACTCTCCTACTGTGCCAAGGGCGCATCCATTTTCATGTCGACATACCTTATTGTGCATCTTTTACCTGCACCTTGGTGCGAATTTTGTCATGTCGACACCCTCTTACCTGCGCCAAGGGCGCATCCATTTTCATGTCGACACCTTCTCACGTCGTCATGCGCGTTTGCCTGCGCGCCATGGGAGCATCCATTTTCGTGTTGACACCTTCTCGTCGTGCGCCTTCTTCGCGCCTTGGCGTGACTTTTGTCATGTCGACACCCTCTTACCTACGCCAAGGGCGCATCCATTTTCGTGTCGACACCTTAGGTCATGCACCTCTTTCCTACACCAAGGGCACATCCATTTTTGTGTCGACACCTTCTGTCGTGTGCCTCTTACCTGCGTCAAGGGCGCATCCATTTTCATGTTGACACCTTCTTTCGTGCGCGTCTTACTTACGCCAAGGGCACATCCATTTTCATGTCGAAACCTTCTTTTGTGTGCTTCTTACCTACGCCAAGGTCACATCCATTTTTGTGTCGACACCTTCTGTCGTGCGCCTCTTACCTGCGCCAAAGGCACATCCATTTTCATGTCGACACCTTCTGTCGTGTGCCTCTTACCTGCGCCAAGGGCGCATCCATTTTCATGTTGACACCTTCTGTCGTGCACCTCTTATGTATGCCAAGGCACAAATTTCACCATAAATAAATGTCGGGTCTTGAGTCCCATTCATTTCCATATTCTTGTGCTTGTCTATATCTACCCGGGGGGAATATATTTACAGCAATATGTTCAACTGAAATTAGTTTATGTACCCAAAGAGGCATGCAAGGAAGTACACAAATCTTATGTGTAAATGGAATCATTGTCATTGATGATGTTCTTCGGAATCCAGTGAAATCTAACAATGTCATTTATAAATACTTTGGTGATGGCATGTGAATTATAGGTTACCTTGGTTGGAAAGAAATGTATAACCTTGGTCATCTTATCCATAATGACAATAATGACATCATGATGATAAGAAGACATACATATTCCTACTATGAAATCCATGGAGATCACATCTCATTTTCATTTGGGGATGTCATGAGGGTGTAAGAGTCCTATGGGATGAGAATTCTCATCCTTTACCCTATATTTTCAATCAAATGTGCTAAAAATCTGCTATGTCACATCAAAGACTAGGCCAATAATATAACTCCCTCATATCGACGTGTATTTTCTTCACTCTTGGATATGCTGCATATGGGGCTCGATGAGTCTCTCAAAGGATGAATCTACGTAGATCACCTATATTATGCACATAGATGTGCCTACGGACTGAAGTAAACCATCTACCTCTAAAATGCACCCTGAATATCTTCCCTCTAATGAACCCTTTGACTCAAACATCTTCCTAGCACCCTCATAAAACCTGTCCTCGGTAGATGTTGAATAATACTTCCCTTCATGTATAATTGTAATGTCATGAAATCTATCACATGTTATTGTCAAATCAAAACATCTGCGATGACATTATCCTTTCCTTTGATATATTGAACATCCATGTCAAACTCACATAATAAATCCATCCAATATAGTTGGCAAGTATTGAGGTTCGATTGTGAGAAAATATGTTACGAGGATGCGGTGATTTGTCCTCAAAATGAATGGCCTACCCAAAAGGAAATGATGCCAATGCACTAGAGAATGCAAAACTATTACAAGCTCTAATTCATCAATAGGATAGATAAGCTCATAATATTTGAGCTTACGTGACTCAAAGGAAATAACCCAATGCACCTGCATAAGAACTTCTCCCAAAACGTCCCAGCGATACATCAATGCAAACTAAAACTCCTCTGTCCTTTGAAGCTGACTAAGATAGGCATCGTGCTTTGTTATGGTTTTTTCGGTCTTTTTCCCATTGTTTTGATACCCATGGTTTTTTGCCCTTGGTTTTGATACCCACTGTTTTGTATCAAGCGCTTAAGTAGTTGTCTATTTATATGGTCTTATGCATATGATAGATGTACAAGCAAATGCATTGCAGATGTGTTTTGAATTTGGCTGTGAATTCTATAGAGTTTGTTAAGCATAGCTCCAAACAGATCTGGGTATTGTATTGAGAGAGCGGTGGCTTGTAATAAAATTTGAGCAAGTGATTCTTGGTGGACGTAGCCCAAATTGGGTGAACCACATTAAATATTGTCTCTTTGTGTTGTGTTATTTTATTCTGTAATTTTATTTGAGATCTGTAATAATTTCTGCATATTAGTTTCTACTGTTGTGATTATGTGAGGGATTATTCCACATATTTTATCCCTTATTTCCTAACAATTGGTATTAGAGCCTAGTTTGGTTTGCTGAAGTGTTGAATCGTAGGGAAAGTTTTATCTTGAGTGGGAGCTATGGCAGATGATGGAAGATCTAGGGTTGATAAATTCAACGGGAAGAATTTTAGTCTTTAGAAAATGCAGATGGAATATTACCTTTATCAAAAGGATCTTTATACTCCGCTGTCTGAGAAGGTGAACAAACCCTCGAGTATGACAGATGCGGAATGAGATTTGTTGGATCGGAAGGCACTTGGAACGATTCCACTGTGTCTTGCATCTTGTATTATTTAATGTTTCAAAGGAAAAGACTACAAAAGATCTAATGGATGCATTAGGGAAGTTGTATGAAAAACCCTCTGCCTCTAATAAGATATTTTTAATGAAAAAGTTGTTTAATATGAAGATGTCTAAGAATAGTTCAGTAGCAGATCATTTAAATGATTTCAATACGGTAGTGAATATGCTAGCTTTGGTTACAATAGAATTTGATGAAGAAGTTAGGGCTTTATTAATTTTGTGCTCTTTACCTAAGAGTTGGAATAGCCTGGTAATGGCGGTAAGTAACTCGGTTCTAGCTAACTCGAAGTTTAAGTTTGAGGATGTTGTAGGGGTGATTCTAAGCGAGGAAATGCGAAGAAAAAGCTTTGGGGAATCTTCTACTTCAGGGAATGCTTTGACAGTGGAAACTAGAGGGAGACAGAAGAATAAAGGAAACCGTGGAAAATCAAAAGATCGGGCAAGGTCAAAATCCAAGAACAAGATTGTATGCTAGAATTGTGGAAAGCCTGGACATGCAAAGAAGGATTGTTGGGAGCTTCGGGATAAGAATAAACAAAAAAAGAAAACAAGGAGGCAAAATGTGGCAACGGGTAATGTATGTCGGGATGCTTTGATTCTTTCTTTTGCAATATTCTTGAATCTTGGGTTTTAGATTCAGGGGCTTCTTTTCATGCTACTCCACATAGGCATTATTTTGTTGATTATGTTCAAGGATTTTGGGCATGTTTTTATTGGTGATGATGAGCCTTTGCAGATATAGCTAGAAAAGGTTCTGTTCAGGTTAAGATGCAGAATGGGAATACATGGCTATTGAAGGATGTCAGACATGTGCCTACATTAAGGAGAAATTTGATATCGGCAGGGCAGTTGGGAAGTGATGGTTGTACTGTGATATTTACAGCAGACTCTTGGAAGGTTACCAAGGGTGCTCTTGTGGTGGCAAGAGGTAAGAAGGTTGGAACCTTGTATTTAACCACTAATAATACTAATGATTGTAATCTTGTGGCTTCAGATGCAGATACAACATTATGGCACTATAGGCTCGGTCATATGAGCCATAAGGGCATGAACATCATAAAGAATAATTTTCCTAGATATACAGAAACAGGTTTGGATTTCTATGAAAACTGCATATATGGGAAATAGAAGTGAGTAAGGTTTCTCAAGGTTGGACCTACGAAGAAAGAGAGTAAGTTAGAGCTGGTACATTCTGATGTGTGGGGGCCGGCTCATGTATCATCTCTTGGGGGTTCAAGTTATTATGTTACTTTTATTGATGATGCAACAAGGAAAGTTTGGGTTTATTGTATTAGACACAAATCTAATGTATTTGACACTTTTGTTAAATGGAAAGCCTTGGTAGAGAATGAAACAGGTCTTAAGCTAAAATGTCTCAGGTCAGATAATGGAGGGGAGTATTGCAGCAATGAATTTAATGATTATTGTTCTAAGAATGGAATCCACAGGCAAAAAGACGGTTCCAAGAACTCCGCAGCAGAATGGGGTATCAGAAAGGATGAACAGAACAATAATGGAACATGCTAGGAGCATGAGATTACATGCAGGACTGCCTCTTTCTTTTTGGGCAGAAGCAGTGAGCACAGTTGTGTACTTGATAAACAGAGGACCCTCAAGTGCCTTGGATGGAGGCATACCTGAGGAGGCATGGTATGGTAAGAAAGTTGATTATTCATTTCTTAGAGTCTTTGGATGTGAGGTGTTTTTGATATAGACAAGGATGATAGGACCAAGCTAGAGGCTAAATCAAAAAAATGTACTTTCATTAGTTATAGCGGTGATGACTTTGGATTTAAATGTTGGAGTATTAAGGACAAGAAAATCATTCGGTCTAGGGATATGGTCTTTAATGAGAAAGTCATGTATAAGCAACGATTGCGGGAAAACAGGAAGAACCCAAGAAAGAATATGCGGTGGTAGAGCATCTTTCGGATGGGAAAGTGACCCATGAATCAGTTCTCAGAACCTACTCAACAGAACCCCAAACTCCTACAAAGTGAGGAGGTTTTCTAGGGTAAGAAAAGAACACGAATGTTTTCTCCTTCTCTTTTTATTTATTACTCACTGATAGTGGAGAAGCAGAGAGCTTTGATGAAGCAATGCAGGTAGATGCCAGTAAGAAGTGGGAGCAAGCCATGGATGAGGAGCATAAGTCTCTCATGGAGAACCAAACTTGGGATTTGGTGAACCTACCGGAAGGAAAAAGAGCATTGCAGAACAAGTGGGTGTACAAAGTTAAATACGAAGAAGGAGGAAAGAAAAGATATAAGGCCCGGTTGGTGGTCAAGGGGTTTGCATAGAAACAAGGTATAGATTTTGATGAGATATTTTCTCCTATAGTAAAAATGACTTCTATTAGAACTGTTCTTGGAATAGTGGCAGCAGAAGACTTGCACTTAGAACAGTTAGATGTAAAGATTGCATTTCTCCATGGTGATTTGGAGGAGGAACTATATATGCAGCAGCCAGAGGGCTATGAGGTCAAAGGTAAAGAGGAGATGGTGTGTAAATTGAAGAAGAGCTTGTATGGCTTGAAACAAGCTCCACGTCAATGGTATAAGAAGTTTGATAGCTTCATGATGGAGCAAGGTTATATTAGATGTCATTCTGACCATTGCGTGTATACAAAGAAATTTGAGGATGGAAGTTATATTATCCTATGTTTGTATGTTGATGACATGTTGGTTGCAAGTAAAAACATGCAGGAAATAAAAGTACTCAAGAAACAACTAAGTGAATCCTTTGATATGAAGGATTTGGGGGCAGCTAGACAAATCCTTGGTATGAGGATAACTTGGGATAGGAAGGAATGGAAGTTGACTTTATCTCAGGAAGAGTACATTAAGAAGGTATTGGACAGGTTTAACATGCAGGATGCTAAACCGGTTGGGACTCCTTTGGCAAGCCATTTCAAGTTATCAAAGGAGCAGTGTCCCATGACAGAGCAGGAAAGAAACCAGATGTCCAAGGTACCTTACTCATCAGCAGTTGGCAATTTGATGTATGCTATAGTGTGCACTAGGCCTGATATTGCCCATGCAGTGGGAGCTGTGAGTAGATTTATGAGTGATACAAGTAAAGAGCATTGACAAGCAGTAAAGTGGATCCTTTGGTATTTGAGAGGGACCATGGGGACAGTTTTGTGCTATAATGGATCAGACACCACTTTACGTGGTTATGTAGATTCAGACATGGCTGGAGATGTAGACAGCAGGAGGAGCATGACAGGTTATATTTACACTGTAGGTGGGACAGCAGTGAGCTGGATTTCATGACTACAGAAGCTAGTGGCTTTGTCAACCACAGAGGCAAGCAAAGAGATGATTTGGTTACAACAATTGCTTGAGGAGTTGGGGCATAAGCAAGAGGAATGTAAGCTGCATAGTGATAGTCAGAGTGCTATACACCTAGCTAAGAACTTTTCTTTCCACTCTAGGATGAAGCATATACAGTTGAGATATCACTTCATCAGGACAAGCTTTGGAGGAAGATAAGTTGAAGTTGGAGAAGATTCATACTAGTCAGAATCCTACAGACATGATGACCAAGGTGGTCACAAGGGATAAAATAAAGCTATGTTCAGCTTTGGTTGGCCTTCGTGGATGACAGTGAAGGGTTGAGAAGCTTGCTCAATGGAAATCAGTCTCCAAGTGGGAGATTGTTATGTTTGTGGAGCCTATTTTCATGTTAGAGTGTGGTACACCTTCTATGTGTTACACTCGGGTATTTTTATGGTGGTCCTGCTCGCTGCTGAGCGGGCCAAGGGGGTTCGTGGGCTTAGCCCCCGAAGAAAATTTTCATGGGTGGTTTATTAACCCATGGGTAATGGGTAACCGTTATGGGCTGTTTTTGGGCCCATGGTTTTTTCGGTCTTTTGCCCATTGTTTTAATACCCACGTTTTTTGCCCTTGGTTTTGATACCCACGGTTTTGTATCAAAGCTGCAAGCGATTGTCTATTTATATGGTCTTATGCATATGATAGATGTACAGCAAATGTATTGCAGATGTGTTTTGAATTTTTCTGTGAATTTCAGAGAGTTTGTTGAGCATAGCTCCAAACGGATCTCAGGTATTGTATTGAGAGAGCAAAGCGGTGGCTTGTAATAAAATCGAGCAAGTGATTCTTGGTGGACGTAGCCCAAATTGGGTGAACCACGTTAAATACTTTGTCTCTTTGTGTTGTGTTATTTTATTCTACAATTTTATTTGAGATCTGTAATAATTTCGCATATTAGTTTCTCTGCTGCGATTCGTGAGGGATTATTCCACATATTTTATCCATTATTTCCTAACATGCGTAACCTAGTTGGCACCCAAATTTATTCTCCCTGTGAAGTTGAGCAACATCATATGTTTGGAAAGAATCCTAGAGACAAGTAGAGCATGTAGTGTGTCATTTTGTAGTCGGGGATGTAATGTAGCTTGCTCTTTGTCACTACGATGTGGAGAAATGGGTAAAGACCCTCAAGAGGATTTTACCTATCCTCACTACTTTTGGTTGGTTGTGCCTTTTAACCGGGGTGAGAGGACCCTTTTTGTAGCTCTGATGTTTGTGGAGGAAATGGAGATATCCTTCCTTGTGAAATTATTAAGAAGACCTTGAACAAAATATGATCAAGCAAAATAACCTAACTCTCACGAGTTATCACTCTAGATAATGGAGATATTTTCTAAGAAAGGTTCAAACCACTAAAGACAATGAAAACCTAATTGTTTTTGCATGCTTTGGTAGTAAAAATTATGCATTTGTATACATACATAAAAAACAGGGGTAGTATGTGTATGATTGGTTGTTTTTTAATGAATTTTTGGTGGGAGGTGAGGTAGTAGTGAACTTGATTCACCAGATTCTTTCAAAATTTTACAAAAAATGGAGAGATTTAACAAAAGAATGCTTCGGGATACCTAGGATGTTCCTTTGATAAGATTATGTGTTTCAATGGAGGCCCGGATCAAAAAATTTCACACAAACTTCAAGAATCCAAAATGAAGGCTCAAATTGGAAAACTTAACTAAACATTATCGCCTTTGTTTCATCACGCCTAAGATACCCTCTTAAAGGTGATAAATAATCTTATAGTCATGCTAGGAGTCACAATGATTTTAAATTTGTTTATATCACTATCAAATGAAAGATCTTCCATGGAATGAAATTGCAAATTCCACCAAACTATCACAATCATAAGATCTTATGTGATTCACAAATATTCAATGTAAGATTGCAGTGGGAACAAGAAAACTACTTGCAGACATTCAAGAATAAAGAAAACAATTTTTTTTTCCAAAATAACGTAGATTAACTAAATTTTGATTAAATTTATCATAAGGGGAAATTTTTTGGAACAATCTTATAGCTTTTCAATGGTTGTACACTCGCAACCACCTTGACATCATCAAATTTAACACAAAGGAAATAAAAAGGTTTCTTCAGATGATTTCTCAGAAGGATGGGTTCTATCAATATTTTCTCTTAGAAAAATCAATCCTAACCTCTAACCCTCCAACTCTTTGCATTACAATTTCATGCAATTTATAATACTTCATTTACAATGAGTTTTTCCCCAAAATCGAGAGACATTCAAAGCACCATTACATGTTGAGACTCCCAGAATCGAGACTTGCGAAAAAAATTGTCAGGTGTGTAGAGGAAAAATATCTCCAAATATTTCTAACATTCAATTCTTCACCTGGTAGGTCATTGTTTATCTTATCGTCAACTACTTCCTCCTCCAATCTCACAAATCTGGTTTTCTATGTGCCAAGGAAAGAAAATTGAAATTGGATCGAAGCTAATGGTTAGATCACGTCTTGATGGAAAAAGACGTCTTAGATTTTCCCACCCAACAAGGATACCAAATTAATGCTCTTCTTCATTTTGCATGCAAGATACTCCAAGAAATGATAAAAATAGTAAAAATTTTCATCCCGGAAGCTTTAGATCGAAATGGTAGAAAATCGAATACGAGACACATAACTACCATCGATCTTTCTTTTGAATTTGGACCGGCCACATGGGAAATCTGAACTAAGAGGGAGTGGGGTTCCTTTTACCTTTACATCTTTTGAAAAAATGTAAAATTTCACAATTTCTCTACCCCTCCACCTTTGAAAAATGGGTTTTACACATGTCCCAATGTGGGTCGCAAAGGAACTGCAGCTAAATTATGCTATTTCACCTCTTTTTTGAAAAAGGGAATATTTTCCAAGTTTTCCTGTAGCTCCACCCTTCCACTTCTAGTTTTGATGGGGTCCTAAGCGGAACCATGCTTGCCTTCTTCACTTTTAACTTCTTTTTCCTCAAAAGGAAAATTTTGAAATCTCCTCGAAAGTCCGCACCTCCTTTGTTGACTAGAGAAAAATGTTGACTATTCTCTATTGGGCTTGCAGGTCATTTTGATGATTTTATTCTTTTAAATAACAAGGGAAAAATATCCAAGTTTCCCCAATGGCCCTCCTCCCCGCCTCTTAACTTTTCAAACTACCACGTGTCTTTATGGTGCAACTTCAAGAATCTTAAAAGGCTTCAATATGATTTGGCGGGGCATGATTCC
Organism: Taxus wallichiana var. yunnanensis; assembly: GCA_018340775.1. Taxonomy (NCBI): domain Eukaryota; kingdom Viridiplantae; phylum Streptophyta; class Pinopsida; order Cupressales; family Taxaceae; genus Taxus; species Taxus wallichiana. Next base: position 110,824,112 of record CM031236.1, on the reverse strand, counting down.
ATTATAGATTTTTACTCCATCTTTCATGGTTACTACTTTTAAGTAAATTTTCATGGTTACTCCATCTTTCATGGATCTTAGGATCTTTGGAACTATTTAATGGTTACTACTTTTAAGTAAATTTTCTTTGGTGGTTAGGTAGAAAATAATAATATATATTCTAAAGATCCTAATCTTTCATTTATATGCCTTTTAATACCCAACTCATTCCTAATATTAGAGTGGAAGCAAAGAGTAGATTTATTTAGTATTAAGGTATAAAATTCATCCAAATGGGTCCCTACTAAAATTTAGCTTTTCCTCAACAAACGAGAGCCCTTGGATTATTTTGATCTTCACCGTAGATTCAAAATTACCCTAATTTTTCTCTAATCCATCCTTATGTCCTCTTCTCATTTCTTTTCTTTTTGATTTGTTGCATTTTCCTCTTTCTGTCTTTGTTGTTTTAGCAGCTTTGTGAAGGAGCCATTGAAGGCCATGAAGATTTTTTTTTGCGTGTTGCAGGGTATTGATGGAAGAATCTACTCTCCCATATTTCATTCCACTCTAGTATTGTTTTTATTTAGCTATCTATGGTTTCAAATATTGACTAATTTTTATTTTCTTTTGGATTGAAACTACCAAAATTTCTTTTGTTTTCGGTTATTCTATTCATACCCAGTTTTTCTTTGTAATTGGAGAATGAGTGTTTATGTTATATATATATATATATATATATATATATATATATATATATATTTGAGGGGTCGATGTGGTAGAGACATGATGGCTTAGGGTTGGGACGACCCATATGGAATGGGTCTCGGCTATGAAATGTAGCGTGACCACAATGGAAAGTATGAAGTGGTGGGGATGGGGGTTTTGGCCACCCGATCCCCAAGAATAAAACTTCAGTTGTGGGGGATTGACCGCCCAACCCCCAAACAACTCCCTTTTAAAAAAATACTACACTTTTAATACATTCCTTTTTTTTTCTTCCATTACGACTTACCTATTGTTGGATACATTTAAAATATATATATATATATATATATATATATATATATATCTATAGCTTTTGGGTTAATAAGTCAAGTTTAAAATTTTGATATATATATTTCAATTTGTTTTAATATAATCTAAATTCATAAATATTTCTATATACATGTATGTGTATTCAATTTTCTTAAACATTTTAAATAAGGGGAAAATGAGAGAGTTTAGAACCATGTAGATGAGAAGATGATCATCTCATTCGATATACAATGGAGTGAAGAAAACTAAAAGAATTTAAAAGATACAAATTGTTTATTTGGAAAACTATCACTAAATTTCAATCCTTCTATTATCACCGAATTTTTCATTTTTTTTTTAAACCAAGCAGCTTATATACTCAAAGTTTATCTCCCACATTAGCCTAGAATTAATGGAGAGTAACTAAACTAAAATCTGCATTTAGTAATTCCAATGTAACTAAAAGAAATGTTTTATTATCAACATGCCGAGATAATACAAAATAAAATCTTGGACTTACTTAAACTATGGTTTTTCAACCTATTTGATTTGCAATAGAAGGTAATATTCTCAAATTTAAATCTTTCATATTTCACTATGTTAGGAAATAAGAGATAAAATATGCGGAATAATCCCTTATGAGAATCGCAATAAAGAGAAACTAATATGTAGAAAATATTATAGATCTCAAATAAAAGTGCAAAATAAATAACACAACACAGAGAGACAAGATTTAACATGGTTCACCCAATTTGGGCTACGTCCACCAAGAATTACTTACTAAGATTTTATTACAAGCCTCCACTCTCTTAATATAATACCCAGATCCGTTTGGAGCTATGCTCAACAAAATCAAAAGAGTTCACACCCGAATTCAAAGCACATCTGCAATACATTTGCTTTTCTATCTATCATATGCATAAGACCATATAAATAGACAATTGCTTAAGCAGTTTGATACAAAACCGTGGGTATCAAAACCATGGGAAAAAACCGTGGGTATCAAAACAATGGGTACCGAAAAACCATGGGCCCAAAAACAACCCATAACAGTTACCCATTACCCATTGGTTAATACCTAAGTGTAACACATAGAAGGTGTACCACACTCTAACATGAAAATAGGCTCCATAAACATAACAATCTCCCACTTGGAGACTGATTTCCACTGAGTAAGCTTCTCAACCCTTCACTGTCATCTGCGAAGGCCAACCAAAGCTGAACATATCTTTAGTTTATCCCTTGTGACCACCTTGGTCATCATGTCTATAGGATTCTGACTGGTATGAATCTTCTCCAACTTCAACTTATCTTCTTCCAAAGTTGTCCTGATGAAGTGATATCTCAACTGTATATGCTTTGTCCTAGAGTGGAAAGCAGAGTTCTTAGCTAGGTGTATAGCACTCTGACTATCACTATGTAGCTTACATTCCTTCTACTTATGCCCTAACTCCTCAAGCAATTGTTGTAACCAAATCATCTCTTTGCTTTCCTCTGTGGCAACAACACACTAAGCCTCCATGGTTGATAAAGCCACCAGCTTCGTAGTCGCAAAATCCAACTCACCGCTGTCCCAACTATAGTGTAAATATAACTGTCATGCTCCCCGCTATCAACATCTCCAGCCATGTATGAATCTAGATAACCACATAAAGTGGTGTCTCGATCCCTTGTAGCAAAAACTATCCCCATGGTCCCTCTCAAATACCGAAGGATCCACTTTCTTGCTTGCCAATGCCCTTTACCCGGATCACTCATAAATCTACTCACAGCCTCCCACCGCATGGGAAATATCAAGCCTAGTGCACACCATAACATACATCAAGCGCCAACCACGATGATGAGTAAGGTACCTTGGACATCTTGTTTCTTTCCTGCTCTGTCTTGGGACACTGCTCCTTTGATAACTTAAAATGGCTTGGCAAAGGAGTCCCAACCAGTTTAGCATCTTGCATGTTAAACCTATCCAATACCTTCTTAATGTACTCTTCCTGAGATAAAGTCAACTTCCGTTCCTTCCTATCCCGAGTTATCCTCATACCAAGGATTTGTCTGGCTACCCCCAAATCCTTCATATCAAAGGATTCACTTAGTTGTTTCTTGAGTACTTTTATTTCCTGCATGTTTTTACCTGCAACCAACATGTCATCAACATACAAACATAGGATAATATAACTTCCATCCTCAAATTTCTTTGTATACACGCAATGGTCAGAATGACATCTAATATAACCTTGCTCCATCATGAAGCTATCAAACTTCTTATACTATTGACGTGGAGCTTGTCTCAGGCCATACAAGATCTTCTTCAATTTACACACCATCTCCTCTTTACCTTTGACTTCATATCCTTCTGTTTGTTGTATATATAGCTCCTCTAAATCACCATGGAGAAATGCAATCTTTACATCTAAGCTGTTCTAAGTGCAAGTCTTTTGCTTCCACTATTCCAAGAACAGATTCGATAGATTTTTACTATAGGAGAAAAAATCCAATCAAAATCTATACCTTGTTTCTATGCAAACCCCTTGACCACTAACCGGGCCTTATATCTTTTCTTTCCTCCTTCATCTTTAACTTTGTACACCCAATTATTCTGCAATGCTCTTTTTCCTTCCGGTAGCTTCACCAAATCCCAAGTCTAGTTCTCCATGAGAGACTTATGCTCCTCATCCATGGCTTGCTCCCACTTATTACTTGCATCTACCTGTATTTCTTCATCAAATCTCTCTGGCTCTCCACTATTAGTGAGTAATAAATAATAAAGAGAAGGAGAAAAACGTTCAGGTTCTTTTCTTACCCTAGAAGACCTACTAACTGTAGGAGTTTGGGGTTCCTGTTGAGTAGGTTCCTGAACTAATTCATGGGTCACTGTCCCATCGAGAAGATCCTCTACCACTACATATTCTTTCTTACATTATTCCTTGTTTTCCTACTACAGTGTTTCTTATACAGGACTTTCTCATTAAAGACCACATCCCTAGATGGAATGATTTTATTTTCCTTAATACTCCAACATGTAAATCCAAAGTCATCACCACCATAGCCAATAAAAGTGCATTTTTCTAATTTATCCTCTAGCTTGGTCCTATCATCCTTTTCAATATGAACAAACACCTCACATCTAAAGACTCTAAGAAATGATTAATCAAATTTCTTACCATACCAAGCCTCCTCAGGTATGCCTCCATCCAAGGCACTTGAGGGTCCTCTATTTATCAAGTACACAGTTGTGCTCACCGCTTCTGCCCAAAAATAAAGAGGCAGTCCTGCATGTATCCTCATGCTCCTAACATGTTCCATTATTGTTTTGTTCATCCTTTCTGACACCCCATTCTACTACAGGGTTCTTGGAACCATCTTTTGCCTACAGATTCCATTATTAGAACAATAATCATCAAATTCATTGCTACAATACTCCCCTCCATTATCTGACCTGAGACATTTTAACTTAAGACTGTTTCATTCTCTACCAAGGCTTTCCATTTAACAAAAGTATCAAATACATCAAATTTGTTTCTAATACAATAAACCCAAACTTTCCTTGTTGCATCATTAATAAAAGTAACATAATATCTTGAACCCCCAAGAGATGATACCTGAGCTGGCCCCTACACATCAGAATGTACCAACTCTAACTTACTCTCTTTATTTGTAGGTCCAACCTTGAGAAACCTTACTCGATTCTGTTTCCCATATATGCAGTTCTCACAAAAATCCAAACCTATTTCTGTATATCCAAGAAAATTCTTCTTTATGATTTCTATGCCCTTATGGCTCATATGACCAAGCCTATAGTGCCATAATGTTGTATCTGCATCTAAAGCCACAAGATTACAATCATTAGTACTATTAGTGGATAAATACAAGGTTCTAACCTTCTTACCTCTTGCCACCACAAGAGCACCCTTGGTAACCTTCCAAGAGTCATTTGTAATATCACAAAGACAACCATCACCTCCCAATTGGCCCACCGATATCAAATTTATTCTTATTTTAGGCACATGTCGACATCCTTCAATAGCCATGTATTCCCATTCTACATCTTAACCCGAAGGCAGAACCTTTTCCAACTATCTGCAAGGCTCGTCATCACAAAGAAAAACATGCCCTAAATCCCCTTGAACATAATCAACAAAATAATGCCTATGTGGAGTAGCATGAAAAGAAGATCCTGAATCTAAAACCCAAGATTCAGTAATATTATGCAAAGAAAGAATCAAAGCATCCCTGGCATACATTACCCAATGCCACATTTTTCTCCTTGTTTTCTTCTTGTTGTTTCTTCTTGCCTCAAAGCTACCAAAAGTCCTTCTTTGCATGCCCGGACTTTCCATAGTTCCAACATACAATCTTGCTCTTGGAATTTGACCTTGCCCGATCTTTCGATTTTCCATGGTTTCCTCTATTCTTCCGTCTCCCTCTTGTTTCCACTATCAAAGCATTCCCTAAAGTAGAAGATTCCCCATATCTTTTTCTTTACATTTCCTCACTTAGAATCACCCCTACAACATCCTCAAAATTCAACTTCGAGTTAGTGGAATGGAGTTACTTACCGCCATTACTGTGCTATTCCAACTTTTAGGTAAAGATCACAAAATTAATAAATCCCTAACTTCTTCATCAAATTCTATTGTAACCAAAGCTAGCATATTCACAAACGTATTGAAATCATTTAAATGATCTCGCTACTAAACTATTCTCTTAGACATCTTCATATTAAAAACTTTTTCATTAAAAATATCTTGTTAGAGGAAAGAGTGTTTTTCATACAACTTCCTAATGCATCCATTAGATATTTTTAGTCTTTTCCTTTGAAATATTAAATAATACCAAAGATGTAAGACAGTCGAATCATTCCAAGTGCATTTCGATCCAACAAATCCCATTCTGCATCTATCATACTTGAGGGTTTGTTCACCTTCTTAAAGAGTGGAGTATAAAGATCCTTCTAATAAAGGTAATCTTCCATCTGAATCTTCCAAATACTCAAATTCTACCCATTGAATTTATCAACCCTAGATCTTCCATCATCTACCATAGCTCCCACTCAAGATAAAAATTTCCCTACGATTCAACACTTTAGCAAACAAAAACCCGGTTTTGATACCAATTGTTAGGAAATAAGAGATAAAATATGTGGAATAATCCCTTACATAATCGCAATAGTAGAAATTAATATGTAGAAAATATTATAGATCTCAAATAAAAGTGAAAAATAAATAACACAACACAAAGAGACAAGATTTAATGTGGTTCACTCAATTTGGGCTACATCCACCAAGAATCACTTGCTCATTTTTATACAAGCCTCCACTCTCTCAATACAATACCAAGATACATTTGAAGCTATGCTCAACAAACTCTACAAAATTCACACCCGAATTCAAAGCACATTTGCAATACATTTTTTCTCTATCTATCATATGTATGAGACCATATAAATAGACAATTTCTTAAGCAATTTGATACAAAACCATGGGTATCAAAACCATGGGAAAAAAACTATGGGTATCAAAACAATGGGTACCGAAAACCATGGGCCCAAAAACATTCCATGGTTACCCATTACCCATGGGTTGATAAACCACCCATGAGAATTTTCTTTCCGGGGCTTCGCCCGCGAATTCCCGACCCACTCACCAATGAGCGGGATGGCCGTAAAAATACCCAAGTGTAACACATAGAAGGTTTACCACACGCTAACATGAAAACAGTCTCCACAAACATAACACACTATTTTTTTACTACTAAATAAATTAGAAGTAAAGATTCTATATTATCCAAGGGTCAACATTACACTACACAAAATTTCTTTACAAAGAGGGAATCAACCAACTAACTCATTCATTTGTTACTTGTTTATATTTCACTTTCAAGAGAAATTAAAGTAAATCTTTACAATAAAATGATAAGGGATGTAATATTTTCAAGCATGGTTATTTTCCTTACATTATTATCATACATATCCATCCTTCTTTCAAACGAATTTTACTCCAAAATAAAAAAATATTATAATGGGGAAAGCTTTCACAACAAGATGGAAATTAAAAACAAAACAACATGCTCTAAGCATGAAAGATGCACAATACAACAAGAAAATCTATCAAGATTACAAAATTACTTTCATTTTCCATACAAAAATTCCACAAGTAAATTACACAAATTTTTATCGAAGAAAGTAGGAAATTGTTATAAGAAAATTCCATCATTGATGAGGATACCCAGTACTAATACAACTCTTCCATGTTCAAATTACAATCCATATCCAAATTTTATTGGCTTCTAAAGGGGTAATACAATATGACAAAATAACCAAATAACCAAGTAACCAAATGAGATCCAAGCATGTAAAACTCTCACAAAATTGGCGAAGAAAAGACATGAGATTAAAAGATAAGATCCAACCATCTTCAAGCTTTAGAATCCAACTTTTTCCACCACATAATATCCAAAAACACATAGAGAATAAGGATTTCTTTACCACTCAACCTATAGGCATCATTACATGACTTTCCAAATGTTGGAAATCATGTTAGCCTCCCAAGGCCATAGGAGATAGAGATAGCTTGCACAAATGTACACAACAATAAGGGAGAGATGACCACAAGAATTCCACATACAAGACTAACCATCACATCCCACAAATACATCAAATACTAACCAAAATAAAGAGGAAAAAACCATATTCGTCCCCAACAAGGGGGAAGGCTGGATGGGATCTCCAATAATGACATAGAGTGTGGTCCAACCATAGGAATCCCATCTAAAACAACACTTAAAAATCCTCCTTATCCATCCAAAGAAAAATTCCTCCTTATCACTCCTTTCTATCTCCTAAAATCATCCTTGGGAGGATTTTCAAATAAATTATGTTTCCTCTCCAAAGATGGGGAAGGGAGTTCAAACCATATGAACCACCTTCACCACCTCAAACCATATGAGAGTAAGAAAGAGAAAAATCATGTATTTCCCATCAAGCCATGAGGTTTAAGATGGAAAATACCTCCCTCTTCCACAAAACCAGCTGCCAAATCCATCATAAGATATGATGGATGGAGAAAACAACAAGTAACACACCTAAAAAACCATACAACACATGCAACAAGAAAAAGTTTTCAACAACAAGATTGTTTTTTTAAAAACATGCTAAAATAACAAATTAGGATCAATATCCTACCTCCACATGTTCTCCAAATCTCTAAGGTTTTCCCAATTCCTTGTCCAAGAAAAAGATCCAACTCCAAAACATACCAAGAAAAATATCACAAGAAAAATGTTCTCTTCCCCCCGTGACAGAGTATTTGAAGAAAATCAAATAATTTTCCTCTCGCGAATGAGGGGGTGACTCTTGTCACCCCTCTTTTCCCTCTAAGTGAATATTCCAAAAATAAAATAAAGATAAGATAAACCCACATTTAAACACCCCTCTCCTAAATTACCCAAAAAGAACGTGAGACAAGCTTATGTAACTTTTCTCAACAAATCCTCTAACAAATCTTACATGGATGGTGACAAGAGAGAGGATAAATAGGAGAGGAAATCCTCGTTATCTTGGAATTAAGCCCTCTACCTAGTAGGTAGATTTAAAGGGCTTATTTTCATGCTAAGTGTACCCCTAAAACAAAAAGGGGTCACTTAAAAAGCAAAAAAACAAATCTCTGGTTTGTCACAAGTGTACAAAATTTTTGAGGATGTAGGGCCCACTCAAAGGTGCTTATGTTGCCCAAATTCTCATCACATAAGAAAAAAAAACACAATTAAACTCCTAAAGAAAGTGGGGACAATTAATTCCCTCAACCTAGTTTATAACAATAATAAACAACCTAACCACAATTAATTTTACATAAAATTTTACATTACATATAAGGATCATTCATGGTGCCCAATATAGTACAAAAACGAGTAAGGAAGCATACAACTAACATGGTTATGACTTAGCCCTATGGGACACTTTTGGAAATTTGTGTAGCTGCCTTGAAACCCACATTCTACTATGCCCAATAACGTGCACACTCATTGCAAAAACTAAAAACATTTTCCCAATACAAGTGTAAATAAAATATTTAGTAACAATCAAATCTAAACATGGAATACATGCTAACACATCATCGACATGGAATCGAAATGAAAAACATGCAAAATTTCTACAAATTCACCATGTGTAAACCATTGCAACACATATAAATGGCATATATCCATGCTATCATGTGTTCTCATCAATAATCAAATAATCTATATCATCAAGATGTTTGACTAAACTATGTATCCATCATATATTAATTAGGCCAAAACAACATAACAATATGTTATTATCCACAACATCATTCGAAATGTGCCAACATACTAATCAAATATAAATTGCTACATGCCCAAAGCACCATACCGCCCATAAAGATCAAATAACACAACATAATATCCAAAATGTGTCCTAATCCTTGTCAAATAATATCTACGAGTAAAGGAGTCAATAGATAACCGAGGCTAGAAATATGGGCACTACATAGGAAGCCAACCTTCTTCGAGAGGGTTATCCCGATTTCAATGTCCCACACGTTTAGATAACTTCATGTTTGACAAATCACACTAACTGTCTCAACCAATCACTTTCAAGCAATCAAGGGTGATTTGATTTCACCATATCAGGATTATATGGGTATATCAAGACATTTATAGATATTGCAATATTGGATGATGATTTAGTGTTACTTTGTTATATATTGATACTTTGGACTCTTGATAGTGGTGATTATGTTTAGATTATTGGACTAACCATGTGATCACATTAATGTTATGATTTATTAATAATGTGATGTTAATAGGTGATCAATAATATGTTGTTTAATGCATCTAGATAGATATGAGCTACAATAGATGTATGAAATGCATGGTTATCATAAAATATGAATTGTGATAGATGGTTATACTTAGGCATATGGTGATAGTAAATGTTAATGGATATGGTAGAATTGTGATGATTAGTAATTGTAAATAATTGGTAGAAGTACTTAACCTTGATGATTATATGTACCTAAATTGTATGATGATGTTATTTAATAAATGATATATGTGTTATAATTTCTTGACATATTAATATGGCCTTGAGGCTGAAGGTGGTATTGCCTTGGTTTCATGCAGGAAACAAAATCATAATATCCAAATAAGGGACTAGGGGACTAACTGTGAAAGAATACTAGATGTTTAGAACAAGGTCACCTTAGTAGCCGTGTGTGTGTATGTGCATTGTTATAGTGCTTGTTATGATTTTTAAGAGGTATCCATGAGGGAGCAACCTCACAAGTGACCATGGGTGTGAATGTTGTATTTTACTCTTTTATTTTATTGTCTTAGTTGTGTATGTGATTTTATTGAATTGTAATGTCTTCTCATTTTATTGTACTTAATTAGTGTGCTCTTGATTTAGTTAATTAACTATGTAGATAATGCTAATTAGGAGATGTGAAAAATGGGGAAATGAATGTGGTAGATAGTCCTTGTTCTCTTCATAATTTTAGATGGATTTTATTTTATTTTTATTTGTGTACCCTTCCCCATCTCTCAAATATCAGATTTGGGATTTGATCCAATTTTTAAGGCTTTTGGGACAAGTTATACTTGTCCCATACTCCTTAAACTCTCCCACAAACCCAACCTATGATATGAGAGGTCAAATTTATCCCTTATTATGTGTTTTTGATGGAAAAATTGGGCAATTAATACCACCTTTTACTTACCACCTTAATTATGTCATTGGAAGTGTGGAATGGTTGATTTTGTGTAAGAATGAAAGTGTCATACCTTCACCTTACTCATTTATGGAGTCTTGAATTATGTGTTTGACTTGTGAGGTGGATTTGGAAGAAATTATGTGGCATCCTACATGGAGCCACCTCACCATCCTCTCCACCATTTTCTATTTATTGGAATTTCTGGTTGTTTTGGGGGTTACTTGCTTGGAAACTTGGGAGCTTGCATTGGATTGGCTTGGATTTGGAAAGAGGTTGGAGTTTTTTTCTTGAAGATTGAAGGAGCTCACAATGGAAAGGTAGGGTCTTATACCTTGTATTTTGGTTTTCTTGTTTGTGTATTGTGTTGTAATTTATATGAATGCATGTGATTTTGTAAGGGATTGGGTAGATTTGGCCATAAGGATGGTGTAGGGAGAGGGAAATGGAGCCATTTTTCTAGATTCAAAAGAGAGTATGTGAGTATTTTTTGGAGGGAGTGTTGGAACAGTGATCCACTTATGTTTATTTAAAAGGAAACTGTTCATTTTGTATTCTTTAAAATGGTTAGATAAGGACTTTTGTGTTTGTGTGTTTATACTACACTTGGAGGCTTGGGTGGACCCCTATCCCACTTGGGAGGCATAAGGATATGGCTACAATTTTTCCTTCTACTTTGGCTTAACTTTTAAGCATATGTGTTTTAGAAATTGGTAGGATTTTATTATTAGTATTATTATTCTTATATTTAAGTTTTATTTGTGCATATGTATGTATTGTTGAAGCCATTTTGTTAAGATATTTAATGGTTGTAAAAATTACTTATTTTTCCATTGTTGGGGCTCAGGGGCCAATGAGAAGGTTGGCTTCACCTTCTCATTGGATTAAGGTTGGGAGGTGAGTGTTGCCTATGTTCCCTTCCTTTGCTATTATGTTGAAGATGGAGAAAAAGAAAGGAGTTGCATGTTGCTTTCATGGGATGAAGATACATGTGTATATGGGACAAAAGAGGAGAAATTTTGCTGTAAAATTTAACATCTTGTTTCCACCTTTGAATGGAGAGCTTTTATATACTCGTATTTTAAGTTTAAGGTTATTGTACAACAATTGTTCAAATATAAAATGAACTATTAAATCTTGGATTGTATATGTTTGAAATGAGGCATTTGAATGTTGCATCTTAATGCTTTTATACCTCATTTAATTTTGCAATTCGTTCTAAAAGTTTTTATTTTTAATGTAGTTGGATTGGAAATGTTCTTGTTGTTTTTCATATTTATATAAAAAAAGTGAAAATACATTTGGTTTTTGCTCACACTTGTTTTCATTTTTAAATTTTGTGTATAAGCGGAGAATTTTAATTTTTTGTTATACCTTGATAAATATACAAAATATGCACACAATTAGTCCCTTTTAGAATAAGGAAAGAAAGTTGTTTATTCTAACTTGTGCGTCTCTTGAAAAAAATAACTAGACCAACATTTATATAGGTAATATAAAAATGTTTGTGTGTGTGTGTGTGTGTGTGTGTCTATATAATATATATGTATATATATTTATACATACTTATCTGTAAAATCATACTTACCTAAATATATTTTTGAAAAGAAACTAAGAAATATATATCTATCTAAATAAGATTATATATATATATATATATATATATATATATATATATATATATTAATAAAATCAAAAGAAAATTATAATCGGTTTAGGTTGTTGAGAAAAAACATATTATGGGGGAAACGGGGAGGATTACCCCCACTCGTTTTCTTTTATATAATTAAAAATATATATGTGGGGAGAATAACCCCCTCCCCACCGAACTATTTTATATTAATAGGGGTGGGCAGCCATGGCTGACCCACCCCACTATTATGAATTAGGGGTGGGTCGGCCATGGCCGCCCACCCCATCTCCTTTACACTACCGACGCAGCCCAATACAACACAATTTTAGCATATAACCAACACATATACATACATACACACACAGCACACACACACACACACACACACACACACACACACACACACACACACACACACACACACACACACACACACACACACACACACACACACACACACACACACACACACACACATGTGTGTGTGTGTGTGTGTGTGTGTGTGTGTGTGTGTGTGTATTTATACATCTCACCTGAATCAGATTTACAAGGTTTGTTATAAAAATACAAGGGTTAACATATACCTCGACTAGGAAATCTAGTTGTATATTTTCAAAAAAAATAATAGCTTAGAAATACAAACCCTTACAGAAAAATAATTATAAGGGAGGGTAAAATGGAGGAAGATTTTTCTCTATTTGCGAGATCTAGAAAAAAATCTCCATATATTTTCCCTTCACGAATCCATGGCCTCCATCTCCTCTAGCTTGCAAAACCCACGTGAGCAAATGAAGAGATTAGGTTCTAGGAGAGAGAGTAGAAAGGAAAACATTAGGATATTTAGGGATTTTAGGAAAACTGGAATCTAAGAGCCCTTATCGATCTAATCCAAGGGTTGAGATTAGACCCTAGAATTTTTCAGTTGTGGGTAATTTAATGGGATTAGATGTTTTAAACGTTTATGGGAATTTCATTAATGTGGTCACCTAGGGGACTTTACACATGGGGGAAAGTGGGTTTGGATATGTTGTGGTTTTTTCATCATGTGTCAATTAAATAAATAAATGACATTTTTATTATGGGTAAATAAACAAATGTTGGGCATGAGACACTATAATAAATTACTTAAGGCATTAAAGTGAGTAAAGATAAATGTGGAATTAAAAAAATTAATGGGAAACTTAGAGAAGGATTTAACTCCATAATGATTTTGGGGAAATTAATAATAAAATTTACTTATTTAATGCATTTTGACTAGTTTAAGGGTGTGTAGAGATTAATAGATGATAATTAATTAAGTGTAACTAATGCTATTACACTTGTAGCTTTTTAACAAAAGTTTGTGTAATTTTTCCTACATAATTGATGGATTGTTGACATGGTCTAGTGCATTGAAATATGGGTACATTATAGAAAGGGACATCCCTCCCTACATTCACCAAGGCCAAATGTCCCATATTCCACTTGCCGTAGCCACCGCTTCCATGAGTTTGTCGGTTAGGGTTTCTGAAGCATTTTGATTAGGGATCGACATTATTTCTACAATTAGACTCAATTATCAAAATATGGAGGTTGTATATGTAATGCCCACTTTCCTTTGAGACTTATTCTTGTTTCACTCTTGATGACTAGTTTCCTAAAGACATGGTTATGAATGTATTATTTTGGATAGTTCATGTTTTGACTATGCAGACATTTGATTATTATGATGATCTAACTCTATCATAGATTGTTTTGATGCCTTATGGACACGTTGTTAGACATCAGAAAGCACATGTTGATTAGCATTGATTACATATACATACACTGACATCTTAGATATATTATTTTTACAATGATGATTTGATGCACAATCTAACCATGGTTACTTTGATATTATGGATTTATTGTTTTGAGATGATATTATGTGATCATTATGTGGATAGGGTGATTGTCGTAAAATGTGAATTATGATTATGATGTTGGTAAATGTATAATTTGAATATAAATTTTTAATGTGATAACAATTGATGATTATGTTATTATGATTTATATGGATTGTATTTCTGTGACCTATTGATGTTGCCATGAGGTTGAAGTTGGTATTACTTGTGATTCCAGGAAACAAAGACCACACCAATGAGAGAGACTAGGAAATCCAACTAGGAAGGAATGTTACGAGTTTACAACATGGTCACCTTAGAACCTATCATATTTAGTGTTGTGTGTGTTCTTTATTTTCATATTTTATGAGGCCTCAATGGGGAAACACCTCACCATGTGACAATAGGTATCTATATTTATGTTATTTTATCTTTGTATGTGGGTATGTTTTTATGTTACGGGTATGTTGTGACTTCTATTTGTGTGCTTATGTACCCTCATGTGTGTGTGGAAAGTGTACCCTTAAGTTTGATATGCAATATTGTTAAGTGTGAACATTTGTCCGCTTTGCAATATTATGAATATTATGTGTACCCTTAACTTTATTTTGATTAAATTGTAAAGGTTTGTGAAAAGTGGTGATGTGGCATTAGGAGGAGTAGAGATTCTATAGTATATGCTTTATCCCTTTTCTCTTTGGTTGAAATTTGAATCTTTCTTTGGTTTGTGTGCCATCCTAAACCCAAATTTCGGATTTCGGATTGAGCCCAATTTTAGGGGCTTGTGGGACAAGTTTAACTTGTCCCACACACTCCTAATATATCCCCCAAACATGCCTATGACTTTGGGGGTCATTTTTAGACCCTAATCATGATATTTTAGTGGAAAAGAGGTAATCATTCCTCTCTTTTCCTTGGTCTTCTCAATATGTTTTGGAATGTACAACATGAGATTGAAAGAAATATTGGTCAATGTTATATCCTTAACCTTATCCTTTATTGTGCCTTGGTTTTTGTGTGAGCATGGTGATGTGGATATGGAGGGAGATGAGTTGGCATCCTACATGGAGCCACATCACCTCTCCCTCCCTCCTTTCTATTTAATTTCATCTTTTGGATGAAGTGGGGGTTACTCATTTTTTCACTTGTCTTCTTCGATTTTGGAATTGGAGAGGATTTGCTTGGGAATTTCTTATTTTTCTTGAAGGAGTTGGAGTCTTGGATTGCTTGGAAGAATTGGAAGATTGTGCCTGTGGATTAAGGATATCTTGCAATGGCAAGGTAGGAATTTTGACAATTTTATTTATATGTTTTTATGTTGTTATGAATTGTAAAATGGTGGAATACATCTTACATATTGTGTGGGTTGGGTAGATTTCCATAAGAATGTGTTTAGAGAATGAAAATGGGAGTGATGAGGGTGGCATAAGTTTTATGTGATTTAGGAGGGATTTTTGGGAAGAGTGTTCAATCTTGTGAAGGGATAAGGGGAAAATTCTTACTTATTTTTATGTAAAATGTACTTGAGGGAGACATAAGAGTGAGGGAGGCATAACATATTTTGGTTTGATGTAGAGTTGGAGGGTTCAATGTGAACACTCAAAAAACTTGGGAGGTAAAAGGGGGTTACCCATGTTTACTTTCTCTCCTTGCTCTATAGTAAGGCCTTTGTGTATTATATGAAGTTACAGGTTGTGTTGTGTTGTGTATTGCATGTTTTGTGATGTGATTATGGCTCTTGTGAATCCCTTGTTTCCATGGTTGTGAAATTTATTCATTGCTATTTGGTTAGAGATCGGGGGTCTATGGAGAAGTATAGATTCAGTTTTCCATTTTGTTTTGGTTGGGAGGAGAGCATTTCATATCTCTTTCTCCTTGTGGTTGTGTAGATGAATAGAAGAGTGAGTTGTTGTTGAAGAGTTTTGGGTGTTTTGGGAGCATTTGACATGTTGTATCCACAAATTTGGATGGATGGATTATATCTCTTGCATTTTAATTACTTGTGTTTATTTTGAAATCCTTGTAAAACTATTTTTAATTTAGAACAAATTGGAACAACTAAAATGTTTTGATTAATGTAAAGATGTCCTTTATCTTGAAATAAATTTGTAATGGACAAGATTTATCTCAACACTTAGATAAATATGTTGCAGCTTGATGTCCAGTTGGAAAGGACTCCATTCCTTGAAAATTTTGTGAAACTTGTACTTTCTTGTAAATTGGAAATTGATGGAAATACATTATGTAAATATATCTCTAAGGCATGTACATAAATCTGATAAGATCTCATGAGTATTTTTAATGTTACAGATGTAAATAGATAAAGACCATATATTTCATGAAAGGAATGTATTCCTGTCTTCATTTACTTATGGATTTTCATTATAATGTTCCTTGTATCCTTGTACTCTTCTCTAAAAATAAATAGAATGTGTTGTTCAAATATTCTATACTTGGAATTGAATATGGAAATTTTATGACTCTATAGATGGAAAGATGACTCGTATTTGTTTTTCAAGTAAAGTGAAGTTCCTTGCATTTGGATATAAACTCTAGAATAGATTTATTTTAAATTTTATATACAAATAAGTAATGTATACTAAGCTTATATATACTTAAGTGTATATACACTTTTCTCTAAAAAGGGTCACTTTTACAAGAATCGATGTCGGTGAATATAAGCGCATCAAAAGGCTTAGCCTAATCGACATTGACTATCAGTGACTAGTGCCGATTACCTTGTAATCCATAGAGTTTCTTATCTTGGCCAAATTTGACCTAGAAAACGCCATTTGCAAACCTTAAACTCAAAAACTATTATAATCAACCTATTGAGATCCACCGGAAAGTATATGTATAGATACATAGACACATTTTTGTATATATCCATCTAAATACCTTTATAGGTATGTTAATATAATATAACTGGAAATGAAAATGTCAAAGCTCAGATCTGAATTTCTCATAGATCCTTGTGAGATGATAAATAAATAAATGAAACTTATTTTCACCTCTTTAGTATAACAAAACACAAAGGGATGGTTAAATCCATAGAACTAGAATGCCTCATTGAGGAATCTTAGCAATAATCGACAAGAAAGAATCAAATAAACCCTAGAGCATAAAATATATTTAAATAATGGAGGACCCAAAGGAGAAATCCTTTCATTGCAAGCTCTGTGATATCCTTTCCTAAATAGTTGAAACCTAGAACCTCTTGTCTCAATTTCTTGGTCCTCTCAACAATCTTTCTTGTACAAATGGATTCACTTAGGTAGTATATTTAGTGTTATAGTTGATAAATAAATTTTAGGGTTTTCGTGAGACCTAAAATCCAAGGGACATGATTGAATCATTCCTACGGATTTTATTCAATCCTCCTCCTATAATTTTAGCATATGTGAACTTTATAAAATGTTATTTTATATTAATTAATGGGAACTTAGGGATGTTCACGAATGTGGACACTTTGTAATTTTAGGAATTTTATGTATTAAATATTTTAATTAATGGGTGTGCATATGTGTAGTGTTAAATGGGGCCTTTGATTTAATTAAAACATTTTAACTAATAATGGTGTGTGGGTATGGTCTAATAGAGTATTAATAAATTTGATGGGTATGAGATTATTAAAGTTGTTCGCAACTTTATTAAAAGATAGTTAGGAATTTTATTGAAAGTGCTAGGTGGAGATTAATTTTACCATGAGAAAAACATTAATGTGTTAGAAAATTATGAATTTTACCTCGAGGATTATATTTCAGATCTGATGTATCATATAACATTATTAACCTTAGTGGATAATTTAAATATAATTAATTTAAGGATAAATTAATTAATCAAATAGAAATAGTAAGGATAGATAAATGTAAATTACTTAAAGAAATATGTCTTAGTTAATTAATCAGAATTTTAATTATTTGAGATTAAATTAATAAAGCTTTAATTAGTGCACTCAACATGTATCTTCTACAAACAAAACTTGTCATATTTTTCCCTTGTGTTGTTAGTGGTTGGACATGGTGTTTAAGCGGGTTTCACACTTTGTATGGTATGAAAGTCATGGCTTCAACACTTGCACCTGAAAAATATGGGAACACAACTGAAAATATAAAACAACCGACAACTAGAACACTTAGAATTATTGGAAAATTTGAAACGTAGAAAACTTAGTAAACTAAAACACACCTAGAATAATAGAATAACTCTCATTTTAGCCTATGCAAAAGGTGCAAGAAAGATAAGAGTTTTTACATGTGGATTTAGAAATCCTAACCCTGACGCAGGAAATCACCGCTATTTTTCCTCGGATGTACCACAATCAACTATAGGATGGTAATGTCATTATACATAGAGATTCACCCGGAGGATACCCTAGTTAGCGTGATAGAGAGACATTCGTGGAGGTGCATGCAACTTATCAAAGACAACGATGAGTATAGGGTGGATAAATCTCATGTGGAGTCATTCAAAGAAGAGTCACCACATAGAGATAAGAGAGATAGAGCTCGTGGAAAAAATATATATCTAGGATCCCTAGGTCAAGGGATAATCATGTGGAGAGACACGGGGCTGAAACTTGACAATAACTACCATATCAAAGAGATTATAAAGCTTGATCTACCCCACTATGTTGGTGATACGGGAGGGTTTCATCCAAATGAGTGGTTGGTTAGCTTGATTCGATGCTTCAAGCTATGTCTTTACACTAGCAACACAACAACTCATGTTGTTATCCATTTAATGAGAGACGGGGTTGATGTTTTTTGAGGAAAGAGTAGCAGTAAGATCCACCTAGATTCAGATTCAAAGTGAAATGGAAACGCTTTGAGGTGAATTTCCGTAGTAGATACATTACCATGAGGTTCAACCAGGATCGATCGATGTGTTTTTCAATTTGTGACAGGGTAGTGTTATGGTTGTGGAGTATGAGAGCATGTTCTTGGACCTACTTTAGTATGTAAATTATATACATAATGAGTAGGTCAGATTCGTGAGGTTCGTTAGGGGCCTAGAATTGGACCTGGGTGGGGTAGTGTGTATGCATTGTCCACAGAATTTAGCAGAGAATGTTTAGAAATCCTATATATTACAGAGGAAAATAGGGGGAAGATGTATTAGCAATGAGCTAGGGTGAGGATTCACATCCAAAGAGCTCCGGGATAGTCGACAGAGGGCTGAACCCTCCCCCTGGAGTGGGCATGGATCTACCCATTCTTCTTTACGCCATAGTAGTAGTAGAATCACCCACCTTTCATACCTCTACTAAGATATGATATTCGGAGAGGGCATGAGTATGGGGCCTCTAGCTGGGGACCCACCAAGACATATGTAGACACGAAATTTGGGTCTTACAACACCCTATACCCCGTATCTCGTCCCGCAACCTAACCCTACCTCACCACCTAAACCTTACACACTGAATTATTTATTAATTACCTTATAATTAATAAATCCACATCTCCAACCTTGCCACCTCACCTCGCCACCTCACTATGACCTAGCCCTAACCCTAAACTAACCTAATTAAGACCTATGACTTGGTTTGACCCACACCCATGACTCATCACCCCTCACCCACATCAAAATGAGCCTAATAATGACTTGACCAAGCCCACAACTGACCCCTTGGAAGAAAAGGAGGGAAAGTTGGCTATTTTACTACAAATAGCCAACTTTGACCTGACCGACATCGGTCCCTACTCGACCGGCGTCGGTTACGTAACCACCATCGGTTCCCTATAAATGACCTTCCCCAACCAAAACCAAAGGATCCGGATTCATTTGCAAGAGAGAGACAAGTGAGAAGGAGAGAAGAGTTTGCAAAGAGGAGCATCGAGCCCAAAACTGGAACTGAGCAACTAGAGCATTGTCACACTCATCCAAACCTTGGGAGAGTTGGAGGATAGCTTCATCAGATCACTTCCGATTGTTAGATCATCCCAACTGGGCCTTGCCTTCACCACTGCATTCTTTGGACCTGCATCCACATCAAAAACTAGTAAGTAGTCTCCTTTATCACCTTGTATGCTTCTAGACACTACTTTGTGAACTTTTAATTTGTAGGGATTATAAGCTCACTTCGGGATCTACTACCTCGCAACAACTTGCACCTAACCTTCATTCATCCATCTCTATATTACCCTAAAGACTGCTCTCTCACTCTTTGAATCTTCTCTATCACCCTACTACTCCGTCACCATCTACCAACCTTCAAACCCCATAACCACCTTACACTAACCTCCATTTAAAAATCCCTAAATCACTGCCCCTACCGATATTGGTTATTCCCTATCGGTATCGATTTCATAACCGCGATCGGTTATCTAGTGACCTGCATCACCACCGTGACTTATACCAAAACCATCCTTTCACCTATTCACCTCAAAACAATCTCATGTCCAGTGTGGTCTATCCCTATAACTTGATCGGAACATATTAATAACCAAAGTGACTAAACAAACAAAGATGACATTCTATTGTTGGTAGTTTAGTCTCTATTGCTTTTAGTAACGAGATACCTAAATCGTGAGTTCGCAATAGCTTCTTTATTATCATTTGCATCAATTTGTATTAAAAGGGAATTGACCACCTTCGAAAGGAATTCTAATATTTCCTAGGCCCAAGGCAGTTCCCTCACTTATTGTCTAACTAAAATCTGGTGGTCTTGCATTCTTATTTACATGTAGTCCTTCCCATAAAAAGGAGCTCTTCACAATTGGTCTTATCTCTCTACGGTATGTGCACACCTTCCCAACACTCAACAGGTATTCCTCCTAACCCTAACCCCTATCTCTGTTTCTCAAGAGAATGAAAGGATATAAGTAATTCTACTCGAAACTAAATTATGTGCGAAACACATAGGAGCACCCAAAGCGCAATCAACCAAAGATTATCCACAACACTCACAATAATCAGAGCAATATATGTGGGGTCTATAACATAGACTCCTAGAGGAAAAAGAGTATTGATTACTCATTAAAGAGAGTTAGGTAGTTGTTATGGTTGTGGTGTACTGTGGCATTACTAGAGATATTTTCCACATAAGCCTAATAACAAGGGTAAGGGTCCCATTTCAGAGCCAAGATTTGGTGACATGGCTAGGAGCCACATGATTTATGCAGCAGTTGAGAACCTTTAAGCAAAGCATCAGGGCATGGTGATTAATACTATACGAAGCATCGATGGTATGTCTACCTCTATTTTGTTTGATTTAGGCTCTTCTAATTCCTTTATTCTCCATATTTACTAAAGCAATGTAGGTTGGTGGTAGTTATGGAGGGTGGTAGTTGGGACATTGAGATGGTTTTTTTATCTAAGATCTCGGTGGACTCCTTGCTCAAGGAGTGTGTAGTTTAGCGAGGACCCTTTACCACAACCTTGGATCTTCGTATCCTTCCATCGGGTTCTTATGGGGTAATTTTTGGTATGGATTGGTTGTCTCGCTCCACGAGCTAAAGTGGATTGTTATAGAATGATTATATATTATGTTGATGATTTAGGAGTTGAGTTGGTGATATTGGGGTTAGGAGGCTCATATCCATTCCAATGATATACTTAAGCAGCGGCACGTCGAGGATGTCAGATGTATGCTATTATAGTTAGTGAAAAAATAGAGGATGAGTCTATTGGGCCTTCACTAGATGACCACCACATATTGAGAGAGTTTTCCAATACATTTTCTCGACAAGTTTCGGTGTACCTCCCCCTCACGAGATATATTTTTATATATATTTGGTTCCTTGAGCGGAACCGAATCGTGCACACCATATAGCATGACTACCCTTGAGTCCCGTGAGGTAAAGCTTCAGCTAGAGGGCCTTTTAAGAAGGGCCTCATCTATCCTAGTGTATTCCCTTGGGGTGTACTTCTGATTTTTTGTGGATAAGAAGGATGGATCCTTATGGTTGTGCATCGACTACGACCACCGAACAAAGTAATAATAAAGAATCACTACACCCTTCCATGCATCGATGATTTATTTGATCGATGAAGGGCATACAATTATTTCCAAGATTGATCTCAAATTAGGGTATCATCAATTGAGGATTGCAAATGTGGACATTCACATGAAAAATTTCACACCAAATATGGCCAATACGATTTTATAGTCGTGCCTTTTGGTCTTATTTAATGCCTTCAAAATATTCATGAGTTTGACAAATGGGGTGCTTAGTACCTATTTGGACTACTTCATGATCATTTTTATAGATGATATTTTTCTTTTCTCACACACACATGAGGAGTAGTTTCATCAGTGTTACGTAGTGCCCTAGAGAGTAGGAGCTTTTTGGGAACCTAGAGAAGTGTGTATTTTTATATTCAGAGGTTTAGTACTTGGGTCACGTTGTTTCGGGGAAGTTATCGCAATTGATCCTTCCAAGTTTAAAACTATCATTGATTCTCCTACGCTAACCAATGTGATTGAGGTATGCAAGTTCATGGGGTTAGCAGGTGAAACAAGAGTAGGTAATACCAGATTTTTTGTAGGACTTCTCACACATTTCTCATCCCATAACTTCCCTTCAACAGAAAAGGAAGAAGTTTGTTTGCATGAATAGATGTGAGCAGGCCTTCAAGACTCTTAAGAAATTCCTTACGACAACAGTTTTCCTTGCAAAGTGCTGCACCTACAAAGGGATTTATTCATGCGCACACATGTTTCTTTGGTAGGTTTGGGAGGTGTATTGATGCAAGATGACAAGGTTATTTCTTTTGAGTCTCACAAACTCAAGGATTATGATCTCATTACCCAACTCGGGACCTTGATATTGCAATAATGGTGTATGCATTAGTTTGGTGGTGACATTTTCTTTTGGGTAGGAGGTTTACTCTTAAGATAGATCACATGAGCCTTCAACACCTCTTCACACAACCAAATATCAATTCCCATCAACGGAGTTCAATGGAGATGTTATGTGAGTATGACATGGAGATCGACCATGTGAAAGGAAAGGAGAATGTGGTTGCACATGCTTTTAGTCGATGAAGACACTTTTCCATGGCTACGCAGTTAGTACATATTTGAGAGCTAGAATCTTACATTAGCTTCCTCATGACAGCTTTTATCTTATAGCTAGAGTTGAGAGTGATTCATGCAGACCCCTTACAGGGAATTTTGAGGGGATATTTTTAGACTCAAATTGGCTTCTTCACCACATGTTCTAGATATATGTACCTAGATACGAAGTTTTTAGACATGTAATCTTGCAAGAGGCTCATTGTGCGCCTTATTCTACCCATCCAGGGGTGAAGTACATTCATGCTTCACCGAGGTAGATATTTCATTAAAGGGGTGTTAAGAGGAATTCAGCCCATTTTTATCACGGTATTTGGAGTGTCAAAGGGTGAAGTTTTAGCATCAATTTTTGATGTGTAATCATAACACCCCGAATGTCTACAACTCGATGGGTTGAGACTCTCAGTGTGATTGCATAACATGGAGATTTTCCCAAAGTGTGGGACTTTGTGATTGGGAAATCTCTAGATGAAGGCGATTCATATTTATCTATTCGTAGACAAACATTCAAATTGTAGAGGATATGCTCTAAAACCTACTCTAACTTGCCAAGGATACATGGTTAAGAAGATGCAAGAAAATAAACCTAAACTAACAAAGGTGATGCACCAAAGGAATGTTGAACATTTTCTTTTCCATTAAACACAAACCATTGAAATGTAATACAACCACCATACACAAATAACCAAGATTACAATGAGAGATCGGGAGATGCAATGAACATAAGAGAGGGTTGAAATCATCCATGACTTATTTTATTCCTCCAAAATTTGATACTGATCATTGCAATGGCCATGACACAAGATTGCATTTATAGTTTAGATGGGAGGTTTGAACTCCACAAGATCACTTACATGAAAAGAAGAAGGGAGGTGCAAATCCAAATTGTGCAACCTTTATAAAAATGCCCCTCCTTACAATATATAGAAAGAATAAGAGAAGGAGAGAGAACAATTTGAATTATTGCTTCAACCAACCAATTATGCATTGAATTATCCTACAAAAATGATGGGTTCTACTGAAAAACCCATGTCTCGCATGTATTATTCCTTATCGGGCAAGAAAAGGGAGCACATACCTTCATTATTGTGGTAGGTGAGAAAACTAGGACACCCTCTAAAATGGAAAACTATATTATTTCAATTTGAATAACTTAGAGGAGACTGTAAGTTTTCCAAAAATTCCTTTCTTGTGCAAATCCAAGCTCCTAGTCAAAATTTATGGCCATCTGAAGGTCAAGGTGTCATTCTGCAAAAATGGTAAGTGGTTGACTCTGTCATTTTTTTGGAGTATGAAATACATGCAACCTCCGAAATCTAGAAATTTGGAATTTCAGACATTTTCATTTCAGAGATTGAATCACTGTTCATCCACCCAATTTTCTTGAGATTTGAAAGTTTGAAACCCGAATCTTTGAAACCTCAAAATCCAGTAAGTCCAAATTTCAGAATTTCAGATAATTTGTTTTTTCGAAACTTTTTCACTATTCGTCACCCAAATCATCTCAAGATTTATGAAAGACAAAGTTCCAAACCCTCGAAACCTAAAACTACCACCATGTTGACCCTCAAACCTATGTTGACTTCTAAAATCTGAACCCTTTCGGGATTCAAACTTTCAAGATTTTGGACATTTTCATTAGTTTTTTGATTATTTCACAAAGACCCCGAAACCCCAAATTCCACACCTTTGAAACTCGAAACCTGAAATTCTGAAATTTGGGACATTCAAAGTTTTGGATTTCTAGCTCTCTCACTGAGATCCCTGAAACCCAAAATTTTGAAATTTCATACTTTCAGAGATTCAGGTTTCGAAACTTTTCCTCCATTTTTCCAACTTCATACTTTAATATATCCATAACTCAAAACCCCGAAAGTCTAAATTTTTGTACTTTCAAAGTTTCAAGTTTCGAAACCTTTTGGCCACTTTTTCCATTTTGCTTGGTGAAGACTTTGAAATTCCGTATCCTGAAATTCCAAATTTTAGACTTTTGGACTTTCAAGTATTTTGATTTTAGGATTTTCGGCACTAATCACCTACCTTTTCTCGAAATATTGAATGCCAAAATCTGAATTTTGGGCGTAGAAATCCATCATTCCACTTGAGATATGATCTCCCTCAACATTCCTTGGCCACTTGTTGATTTTCGGGCCTTGCATTTCCATTCTCGAGCCTTCCTGTAACTTTATTTTTTGGAATTGAATGTGACCTTGCATGATTTAACCAACCTCTCCATTTTTCCTCATCCAAGGTTGTGTTTGTTCAATTTTTCGAGGGGTAAAATTAGATAACATCAGCACCCACTGGCCTTCTTTATCCCCATGCTATACCAGAGTGGGAATGGGACACCATTTATAAGGATTTGGTGGGGCTACCCATGTTAAGATACCACCACGACACCATCATGGTCATGGTGGATAGATTGACGATAGTTCATTTTTCACTTGTGAAGATGTTACAAGATTCCATGGAAGATTCTATATGACCTCGACCCGTTGTATAGATCACATTTTTGACCATCGTGAAGTTTTTCTTGGGACAAAGATTAGATTCAAGTATAATGTATCACCTAGAGACAGATGGTCGATAGAATAGGTGAACCAAATTTTGGATGATATGCTTCACATGTACATCATGGATTAGCAGCCACAATGGGAGGAGTACCTCTATCTTGTAGAGTTTTCTTATAACAACACCTTTCATATTTCGATTCATATGACACCATTTCAAGCACCGTAATATAGGGAGTGCATGACTCGATTGAGTTGGGATCAGTTAGAGGATAGGGTATCTCTTGGACTAGTCATGTTACACGATATGAAGTAGTAGGTCACCTTGATTAGAAAGAGATTGCAGGAGGCTCGCGATAGATAGAAGAAGTATGTAGATCAGAGAAAAGTTGACCACATTTATGAGATGGGCTCAAAGGTCTTCCTAAGAGTCACACATCATAAGATCCCTATCCATTATGGAAAAGGCTCTAAGATAGATCAAAGATTCATGGGTTCATTCAAGATCATTAAGTGCATAGTTCTCATTACCCACCACTTAGGGTTTCTACCAGCGTCTCTTGCATCCATGATGTATTCCTTGTTTATGCTCTTTATAGATATATTCCATATCCTTCTCATGTATTGGATTCGACCGCATTACAAGTATCTTGGAGCAGGGAATGGTAATGATGGATCCCATGTGCATTATAGAGCACAAGACCACGAGTGTTTAAGGTTGTGAGATTGATTAGGTACACGTCCAAAGTGGGATCATTATGACAAGGCATCATCTACTTGAAGACACAACCTTTCTATGGGTTCGGGCCACACCTATTCCAAAGTTGACTTCTAGGAGGAATTTGATCTAAGGGGACGGGGATGTAATGCCTACTTTCCTTTGGCACTTATTTGTGCTACACTCTTAATTAATATTTTCCTAGAGACATGGTTATGGATGTATTATTTTGGATAGCTCATGTTTTCACTATGTAGACATTTGATTATTACAAAGATCCGGCTCTATCATAGATTGTTTTGATGCCTTGTGGACGTTATTAGACATTGTAGCACATGTTGATTAGCATTGACTACTTATACATATATTGGTATATTGAATATATTATTTGTGCGAGTATGGTCTCATTCACTATCTAACCATGGTTACTTTGATATTATGGATTTATTGTTTTGAGATAATGTTAGGTGATCAATATGAGGATTGGGCGATTATCGTAAAATGTAAATTATGATTGTGATGATGGTAAATGTTAAATTTGACTAGAAATGTATACTATAAAAGCTAATGATGATTATATGATGATGCTTTATATGAGTTGTATTTCCATGACCTATTGATGCGGCCATGAGGCCGAAGGTGGTATTAATTTTGATTGTAAGAAACAAAGACCACACCAATGAGAGAGACTAGGAAAGCCAACCAGGAAGGAATGTTGTGAGTTCACAACATGGTCACCTTTCCAACTGCCGTATGTTGTGTTGTGTGTGTTCTTGATTGTCATATTTTACAAGGCCCCCATGGGGGAGCACCTCACCATGTGACCATGGGTATCAGTAGTTACGTTATTTTATATTTGTATGTGGGTATGTTGTTATGCTATGGGAATGTTGTGAATTTTATTTTTCTATGGAAAGTGTACCCTTAAGTTTGATATGTAATAACGTTAAGTGTGAACATATGTCCCCTTTGAATTATTATGAATGTTATGTGTACCATTAACTTTATTTTGATTAAATTTTAAATGTTGTGTAAAGTGGTGATGTGGCATTAGGAAGAGTAGGGATTCTCTAGTATATGGTTTATCCCTTTTCTCTTTGGTTGAAATTAAAATCTTGCTTTTTTTTATGTACCATCCTAAACACAAAATTCGAATTTAGGCTTTGGGCCCAAGTTTTGGGGCTTGGGGACAAGTGTAACTTGTCCCACACTCCTTAATTTATCCCTCCAACCATGCCTATGACTTTGGAGGTCATTTTTAGACCATAATGATGATATTTTGGTGGAAAAGATGTAATCATTCCTCTCTTTTTCTTGGTCTTCTAAATATGTATTGGAATGTGCAACTTGAGCTTGAGTGCAAGATTGGGCAATGTTATATCCTCAACCTTCTCCTTTATTGTGCCTTCATCTTTGTGTGGGATTGGTGATGTCGATTTGGAGGGAGATTATTTGGCATCCTACATGGAGCCACATCACCTCTCCCTCCCTCCTTTTCTCTTTAATTTCATCTTTTTGATGAAGTGGGGTTACTCATTTATTCACTTGTCTTCTTAGATTTTGGGATTGGAGAGGATTTTCTTGGGAATTTACTATTTTTCTTGAAGGAGTTAGTTTTGGATTTCTTGGAAGACTTGAAAGATTGTGTTGGTGGATTGAGGATCTCTTGCAATGGAAAGGTAAGAATTTTGAGCCTTTTAGCATGTTTTTATGGTCTTATGAATTGTAAAATGGTGGAATACACGTTGCATATTGAGTGTGTTGGGTATATTTCCATACGAAGGTGTTCGAAGAAAGAAAATTGGAGCCGGGAGGGAGGCATAAAAGTTATGTTATTTAGGAGGGATTTGTAGGAAGAGTTTTCAATATTGTTGAGGGATAACTGGAAACTTCTTAACTATTTTTAGGTAAAATGTACTTGAGGGAGACATAAGAGTGAGGAGGCATAAGATATTTTGGCTTGATGTAGAGCTTGAGGATTCAAGATGAACACTCAACCCACTTTGGAGGTAAAAGGGGGTTTTCCATTTTTCCTTTCTCTATTGGCTCTATAATAAGGCCTTTGTGTATTATATGAATTTGTAGGTTTTGTCATGTTGTGTAGTACATGCTCTGTGATGTGATTGTGCCTCTTGTGAAGTCCTTGTAATTTACATGGTTGTGAAATTTCTTCATTGTTGGTTGGTTTGAGCTCACTGGTAAATGGAGAAGAACGGATTCACTTTTCCATTGAGATTTGGATGGGAGGAGAGAATTACCTAGCTCTATCTCTTTTTTGGTTTTTATACTAAGAGAAGAATAAATTGTTCTTGAATAATTACAGGTTTTGTGGGAGCATGTGACATGCGAAGACGCACCACTTTGGGTGGAGGGCTTATATCTCTTGCATTTTAATTACTTGTGTTTATTTTGAAATCCTTGTAAAAATATTTTTAATTAAGAACAAATTGGAAGAACTTAATTGTTATTATTATTTTAAGGATGTCCTTAACTCGAAATAAATTTGTAATGAACTGTACTATCTCAACACTTAGATAAATCTTTTGCACTTGATGTACAGTTGGAAAGGACTGCATTCGTTGAATTATTGTGAAACTTGTACTTTTTTGTAAATTAGAAATTATGGAAAGCTAGTATGTAAATCTATCTCAAAGGCATGTACATAAATTTGATACGAGACATGTAAGTATTTGTAATGCTACATATATAAATTTTTAAAGACCTTGTATTGCATAAAAGGAATGTATACATGTCTTCATTTGCTTATGGATTTTCATTATAATTTTCCTGTATCCTTGTACTCTTCATTGCAAAATAAATAGAATGTGTTCCTCAAATATTTTATACTTGAAATTGAATCTGGAAATATGTATGACTCTATAGATGGGAAGATGACTCTCTATTTATTTTTCAGTAAAGTGAATTTCCTCGCATCTCGATATAAATTCTATAATAGATGTATTTTAAATTGTAAACTCTTACTTTAGTCCGTATTAGACTGTAGATGATCTGGTGTATATACAAATAAGTATATGTATTATAAGGTTGTATATACTTAAGTGTATATATAATTTTCTTCAAAAGGGTTAGTTTAATAGTAACCTATGTCGATGAGCATAACCGACATCGACATGTGCATAGCCTAACTAGCACATGTTATCCGACCGATGTTGGTTACCCCCGTAATCCATATAGTTTCTTATAAAGGCCAAATTTGACCCGAGAAAATTCCATTTGCAAACCTTAAACTCAGAAAATATGATAATGGAGTTATAGAGACTCGCCAACAAGTATATGTATGGATGCATACACACATTTTTGTATGTATCCGTGTATATACCTCTCTAGCTAAGTTGATATAATATAACTAGAAACTAAAACGTGAAAGCGTAGATATGAATTTCTCATTGATCCTAGTGACCTGATAAATAAATAAATGAAACTAATTTTCACCTTCTTAGTATAACAAAACACAAATGGATGGTTAAAACCATATTTTCGAAGGCTTGGTTGAGGCATCCGAGCAATAACCTACAAGAAATAATCAAACAAACCCTAGGTCAAAAAATAAATCTTAAATAATTGAAGATCATAAGGAGAAATCCTACCATTGTAGGATCAGTGATATCCTCTCCCACATAGTTGAAACCAGAACCTCTTGTCTCTATTTCTTGCTCCTCCCGACAATCTTTCCTATGCAAATGGAGGTACTTAGGGTAGAATATTGAATGTTATAGTTGCTAAATATATTTTAGGGTTTTGGTAAGACCAAAAATCCTAGGGACATGATTGAATCAATCCTACGGATGTGATTCAATCCTCCTCCCCTAATTTTTACAGATGTGAAATTTATAAAATGTTAGTTTATATTAATGAATAAGAACTTAGGGATGTTCACGGATGTGGGCACTTTGTAATTTTAGGAATTTTATTTATCAAAGGTTTTAATTAATGGATGTGCATGTGTGTAGTGTTAAATGGGGCCTTTGATTTAATTAAAAGATTTTAATTAATAATGGTGTGTGGGTATTGTCTAATGGGGTTTTAATTAATTTGAGGGGTATGAGATTATTAAAGGTGTTAGAACTTTATTAAAATATGTTTAGGAATTTTATTAAAAGTGCTAGGTGGAGATTAATTTTATCATGGGCAAAACATTAATGTGTTAGAAAATTATGAATTTTACCTCAAGGATTATATTTTAGACCTGATGTATCATATAACATTATTAACCTTAGTGGATAATTTAAATATAATTAATTTAAGGATAAATTAATTAATCAAATGGAAATAGTAAGGATAGAATAATCGAGTTAGATAAATGTAAATTACTTAAAGAAATATGTGTTAGTTAATTAATTAGACTTTTAATTATCTGAGATTAAATTAATCAAGCTTTAATTAGTGCACTTAATATGTTTCTTCTTCAAAAAAAATTGTTGTCGTATTTTTTCCCTTGTGTTGTTGGTGGTTGGACATGGTGTTTTTCGAGCGCCACAATATATATTATAATAAGAATTTCAGATAATTAAAGTGAATGATAATATTGTATTAGAGAATTATGATTTTTAAGGATAGTACTTGATTATGTGTCAATTTCAAAATGGTCATGAATGGGAAATTACAAGACACAAGTCTAAACAACAACGTGAGATGATCTAAGAAATTAGAGACATATAGTTATATGAATTAATTTAATCATATAATATATAGAAATCATCGACCATTCTTGTATGGAGTATGGAAATGAATTCTTTCAATAAAAAGGCCAATTTACAAATATGATCACCTAGCTTTGATCACTAAGAACCACACCCACTTTTCCCATTTATTCTACAAATTAGTGATAAATTTCTTCTCTTAATTCCAATCCTAACCTTTTCTCGACACTCTATAAAATGATAAAAATGAGATTTGGATTTGAGGCACTATCTCTATTACACCGTCTTTACATAAGCATTCTTGAAACAAACACTATAAAATTTATGAAATTTAACAAACAATATGATGGTATACATGTATGTTTACCAAACACTATCTTTCAATATAATTAAACAAAGTAGTAAATGCTAACATGTACTCTAAATACTATAATTCTACTTTTAACATTGGGATCCTTTTTTAAAATAATAAATTGTTCTCCTCCAATTTTGATATTATTTTAGAATCTACTTATCTAATTATAGACATCTTTATTCAAATCAAGGCTTTATTGACATAGAAGTTGACAAATAATGGTTTGAAAAGCTGATTAAAAACATTAAATCTGTGATTTTTTTAATCATTCGATACAAAGCCAAAAAAACATAACCATTTTCATATAATACATAAATGGTCAATACTTAAAATAGGAGAAAGAGAAATATGAATAAAAAGGAAAGAAAATGGAGAAAATAAAATTACAAATTATAAATTTTTGAAATACACACAAAACATTAAAAACCATTAAAAATTGAAGAATACAAGAAACATGGACCAACAAAAACACAAATTGAAACAATAATTAATAAACAAATGAATACATTAATACTGAATCAAACTACTAATGCTTTACTTAAACTGAATTGAGTGTCTGTGAACTTTTTTTTTTTAGGGGGAGGCGGGATTCTAAATTAATACTTTGCATTAAATTTTTAATTAATTTTGATTTTTCCTTTAATCTTTTCAGAGTGTATTACTGTATCATCCTTCTTCTTAACTCGTGTATTATCCTCTTCAATGCAATTGACTATTCCTACCCTGTATATTTCATTTAATGTATGAAGTAAACGTAAAAGATGTGGAATTCAAACATTGAAAAGTGAACGCGTTTATTCCCATTCAAGAGATGTTTAAATCAGGTGACAAAAAAAAATATTTAGAAAAGGGTGATTATTTCAACCACATTCCAAATATCTCACTTGTTATTATTTCAGTCACAGTCCAAGTCTGTCACACATTCATTTCCAAGGTCGCTTTGTGTTGAGAATCCAAACCAGCCAGCTTCAATAAAATATTTAAATTTTTGGGCATAATTCAGTCACGCTATAGTTGGTATAACTATGACCATAACGTTTTCGTTTTTTTGACAACCACGAACAGCAAAAAGGTCATAGAGT
Organism: Taxus wallichiana var. yunnanensis; assembly: GCA_018340775.1. Lineage (NCBI taxonomy): Eukaryota > Viridiplantae > Streptophyta > Pinopsida > Cupressales > Taxaceae > Taxus > Taxus wallichiana. The sequence continues at coordinate 110,791,554 of CM031236.1, read as the reverse complement.
TGGTACAACTATGCAATCCTTCGACTCTGTTGTAAAAATTGACTCTCCATACTATTCTACTGTTTACTGTGGAAAACGTGCCAAATCTATTCCACAATTTCCTTTTGGTCGTCAATTTTCATTCTTGCATAAATCACGCAGAAGAATATGCAGTTAACACCTCTGTAAACGACATGGTCACCTCAAATCTTTGAATAATATTTGCAAAATGTCGGTTCTGCATATTTGTTTATATCTTGAAAGTCATTTCAAGTCGTTACTAGCGTGCGCAATAGAAAATTCACATATTATGGGAAGTGTCGTGCTGGGAATGTTGGAAGGTAAGGAATTTATAGTTCTTTGCTGCGTCAATTATATTATTCATTCTAGATGGCGGTTGTCTAATATTGAAAAATAAAAGTCATAACATCTAGCTTTGCTTCTAATAAAATATTATATGTTATTCATCTTTAAGTAGAGATTTTCAAACTTTAAATGTAGCTTTGATTAGTGTTTCAATTTGTTATTCATTTTTTTTTCGAATTTGTAATTTAGAGCCACTAATTAGTCAGGAGTGATATTGTAATAACGAAGGTATATATATTATATGAAAAATTGGGACAGCTAGTGTAGTTGAGAACATATGCCCTCAATGTTAACCGTCGAGTATTAATTGGAGCTCCAGTATTATAAAGACTCTTTCGGTTGTATGTATTTTAAAAGTATTTTTGAGGGTCAATTATTTAATTTTTTAAATCTGTTAAGTAATATATAAATAAATAAATAGTATAAGTATATAAACATAGGCATATACAATAAATTGGTTTTAAAAAATTTATATATTTTTAAATAAGTTTTATGGTACACATGTTTTGTTATGTAGTTTTTCGGTAGGAAACAACTAAATAGTTGTGAAACTTCTTTTTGTTAAACAATATCCAAAACCATAACTCATATAAAATAAATATAATTATTTATATAAACCCCGATATTTCCACCCCAAAAATATTTTTACCCAATTAATTGTATGTAATGTCCCATTCAATGTTATCACAGCTTCTTGGTCCGATGACCCCGTTGATACGCGTGTGATGGTTGTGTGTGTGTCCCCATTAACCATTAGTTGACCTCGACCTTGTCGCATAGAAGGATTAGCATCCTTCCTCCCCTGTCTTGGCTCCCCGTGTCCTTGTCGATGCTTCTAGTGGAGGGCCTCCATAGTGCCCTGTACGATTACCTTGTTTAAGGCAGATCGTGTTCTCAAATCGTTGTAGGTGGCTTGAATGGCGATTTGGTGTTGTTAGGGCATGTCCAGGTTAAAAGGAATATCCATAATAATAATAATTTTAAATTGTCGATCTTGACTGCCGACCATTATGATTATAATTAATAACTATTTTTAAGTTGTAAAATAACAATAATAATAATAATGATATTATTATTTTAATTGTCGATCAACGATTTATTTTATTATTATTTTAATGTCGATTGTTATCAATATCATCATTAATTATTATTAAACTATTCTATTGTTTTGTTGGTCACTTCCAGCATCGATCCTCAATTGCAAAAGAGGACGAGCTTGTTTGTTGGTGGCGCCATGATTTAGGAAGTGGTGTCATGTTTAATGTTTAATTTTTTTCTCCTTGGTCAACTAGGCATCCTTCGCATGCTTTGATTTTAATTGCAATTTATTGGTGAAATTTTAGTGGAGGCATCCACCCACCCTGTCAATTTTAAGGACATGCCACCATTTATTCCTGCCCTGTTGGCCACATAAACTTTCTTTATTGTTTTTTTAGACCTAGTCATTAGCGGAAATGCATTAGAAGTTGGACACCGCCATTCCTTTAACTCCCCTAAATGCTAAACGTGTTGGCATTGCCTTGTGGGTGGCCGAACCTTTCTTTTATTTATTATTTTGATTTGTAAATTTGCTTAGGTAATTATTTGTCTACAAACGCCAATCTGCTCTAGCCGTGTGAGTGTCTCTGGTGAAGGACTACGTTTGGGGGTTGTTGAAAAGGCTTTGAAACTTTCAAATGAATGTTTTTGATAATGAGCTGCTACCTTTATTACAAGTTTTTAATTAAACTTTCTGGCTATTATCGGCTATTATGTAACCTACTCATGCCAATGTTGGTTGTTGAATGCGCGTCTTACCTAGCCGCATGAGTGTGGTGGAGATATTTCTGTTTGGGGTCTGTAGATAATGCGTCATTTTTTCAAGCCAATGTTGTTTGGAATAAGTCTTCCCACTGCCTTGCCTTCATCCTCCTAGCTGCGTCAGAATGGAAACTTGGAGCAAGCATAGGATTCCATCAAGTAAAACGTCGAAGATTCGCCAAGCTATTTCGAGGGCCCTATCAGATGTGTCGAACATGTCGAAGCTTTTACCAGGCATGATAATTTCTACCCATCTGACTTCTATGCTAACTTTAACCATAGCATGAAAGGAATCTGATTTTATTTACTGAAGTGGTTGTTGCTTGGAGTTATATGGTGGTTTTGTAATCGATTCTCATCCTCCAGGCTATTTTTTTAGTTTCTTTCTTGTGTTAGCTATTTCTTAGGATGATTCCTTGCTAGATGTGGGTCTGCAATGGTCTTGGCACATGATTTTCACTTGTTATTGTTGCTTTACCTATATGCAATGGTTATGTTGAATTATATATCTCCCTATCTTCTTTTTTCATTTCATAATGATAGGATAAAATTTGTATGATTGGTGATCATATGGTGGTTTTGTAATCGATTCCCATCCTCTAGGCTATGTTTTTATTTGATTTCGTGTGTTATCTATTTCTTAGGATGATTCCTTGCTAGATGTGTGTCTGCAATGGTCTTGGCACATGATTTTCACTTGTTCTTGTTGCTTCCTATATGCCAATGGTTACATGGAATTATATCTCTCCCTGTCTTCACTTTTCATTGCAAAATGATAGGATAAAATCTGTATGATTGATGGTCATGTTATGGTTTTAATACTACTAGCGTTCTCCAATTTGTGAACCTAGTTTTGAATCGTGTTGGGTTTAGTTGAAATAATTATGAACTGGGTGGTTATGGATGCTTATTGGTCTGTATATTCCACTATCTATTTCTTTTCTATCCATATCTAAATCCGTATGGGTATTATTCAACCTGGGATGTGTGGAGTTAGTAACATGCTAAAGTATTGCATCTGTCATAGAACTCAGCCAACATATGCACTATGTGGGTTAGTTTAATATTTAAATATGGGACATTTTTTACCTAGGTCCTTAGAATATGGGATATATTTATCAGTTCTATTCATTAAAGGCTCGATATAAGTTTCAGTTTTGTGGATACATATTGTTAATATCTGCCATAATTTATGAAATGGGTATAAAATATAATTACAGATTTTTGTTATGGTAGAAGTCAATGGGTATTTTACCCAAACTATGCTCTAGTGATTTTATTCGAAACCTATGGTTTAATAGAAATCCACACCTTGGAGGTTAGGTGATTTGGTTTGAGTTATGGCCACAATTAGAATTTTGTATGCTTAAATTATTTTTATATTTCTTCATAGTGTGGAAGGGAAATAATTTTTTTATCATCATTATATGCATGATAGCCTCAGTATCTCTCCCTTTAGTTAATAAAACCTTATCTTAGGGAGTTCTAGATGGACTCCTGGTAAAGTGTGCATTTTCCACACCTTTAGTACTAACAAAGGGTATATCTATGATGTAGAGTATTAAAGTTACTTGTATATATATAAATGGGTAGGATAAGATATCAATGAGAATAATGTAAGAATTAATTATCAAGTATCATTTTATACCTGCATCTAATCAGAATTAGTGCTACCAGTATATAGTTTGGCAGGACCAAATATCATCGGTGTTGGTATATGAATTAAGGATTAATATTATTCGACACTTGTTTTACTTGAGTGAAATTAAATTGATCGAACCCTATATAAATCAAGGTTCCTTTGGGATGGTTTACTTAAATTTAATTGATATAGGTTCAGGGGTAATTAAATTGACTATACCTGTAATTTAAATCCTTTTAAGGCGGTGGCATTAGATTATTTTAATTTTTGATTTACTAAATATGGGTTATTTCCTTTATCATACTTTTTGAATGTTGTACATAGCATGGCAAGATGATCAGATGTTGAACTTTCATTTTGAACTTACTTTGTATGTTCTTGGAAAGCAATTAGGTGTAGGATTGTTGTGGGGTAGATTTTCTTTGGAAGGGGTAAATAGTGGTTAGCATATGATGTTGTATTTCTAACCTTTAATCTTTTGGATCTTGGGAAATTGTTGGGAAAATTTTGATGATGTTTGAGTATTGGATTTCAATCATATAATCTATGTGATTATATGATTGAAATCCCAATATGCTCGACACCTTATTTCAGACTTACCGGGTCATGAACCCTACTTGTTATATGTTGATTTAACTTTTGTTGTCCTTAAAACAATGTTCATATCAGATTCTTATGGCTTCCTTCTTAATTTTGACATGGTATAATTTCTAGCATGTGTAATGGTGTTGTTAGTTTTTAGAACTTGGCACCCCTTCTTTAAATAAAAGGTTCTTTTAATGATATTGTTAATGGTAGCATTCTATTCCAATGTGTAGTCTTTATCATGCTCAATTCTCGTGAACTGACTCAAGTTAATAATTGTGCAAATGGATATGTGGGTAGAAAAAAAAGAGAGAGGATTTCTAGAAGTTGCTTTGGTTTTTCCTATAAAGTGCTATTGTATGAATGCTTAATGTGTAGTAGGACTTTGGAATGATAATTGTGGAAAAAATTTAGAAGGACAATGCCTTAGTATTTTTGTATTTGTGGAGTAGGTTTTCCATTATTGACTGAAGCTAAAACTTATGAAATATTTTTGTGAATGAAATAAAATGATCATTGAATTGTTACGAGCATCTTATTGTATGATTGCAATGTTGAAAGATAGTTTATCCTCGATATGACCAATATTGTTTTACCTATTTAATCCCGAGTCAAAATACAATAGACTTTTAGCCATCTTTGGATTGTGTGTCATCTTTGATAGGAAATTATGTATCTATGTCTAGTTATCAAAAGGATAATGGTAAGAAAACTAAGTTATAACCTTGAGTTAGTAAACCCTTCTAGATTGTGGAAATAATGTAATACTAGGTATCACCGAGTGGTTTTATAATCCATACAAAGGTTATACTAAAAATAAATTAATATGATGTTGTTAACTTATAGATGAAGTAAAGAGTCTTTAAATGGAAAAAAAGGAAACTATCTTCTTGTGTTAAAAAGGATATACCTTATTACTCTTAACCTATGCTAATAAATTATTCTTAGTGTTGATGGGATGTAAAATGATATTAAAATGTAAACCAATGTTTAGTAATATATGAGGTTAACAAGGTTATGTTAAACGGGGATAAATGATATTAAGTGGAATCAATGGTTAACTTTTGGGAGAATCCTAGGTCTTGTAGTAGGAGGAAATTGATTAAGAAACCCTTAAATCTATCTCACCTGTTTTGAAAACGTAATATGTATAATTTTGTCAAACTTATCAAGTGAAGCCTAAGTGAAATTTTTAACCATTCTGAATAAATTCTCAAGCCTCAATAAGATCCTGGTTAATAACTAATAAGATCATGAAGGTGAATTCAAATTTACCTTCTTTCATTAATTCTTGCCAAGGTTCTTTGTAATTATTTCTTAAGTGTTGTTAACGTTGTTCCTTTCTCAAAGGAGGTTATAGTTCTCGAACCTAAATGGCATTTCACCTTAGTTTGATCTTATGCTCGCCTCCTCGTGCAACAGAGGTATGAGATAAGATCATGTAGCTTGTGTGTGGGTTAACGGCCTTGTGTGTAATCATGTTCCTCTTAATAATGAACAAATCAAACAAGTAAATAATGTAACTTCAATGAATCTTTTAAATGGGACTTACTATAAGAATACATTAATAGATTAGAGGAATCCTAGCAAGAGGAAACATGATTGCTTGATTCGTATAACATGAATCTTCTAGAAAGTAAGTTAAGAATTAAAATATATTTTAGTAAATAAGAAACCTTAAAAATACTTTCACCATGGGATGCCCCTAACCGTAAGTTTGTTCTGTGGTTGGACTAGTATGTGATGCTCATGTCGAAAAGAGAAAATTGATTTGTTCATGTTGGGTGTATATGTTTCCTTGTTGCCTATGTGATCAACTTGTGTCAAGCTCATTGAGAGTTGGTTGTATCCATTCTAGTTGTGTATGTTGACGTGTAAACTCTAAGAAATAAAAAAAAGGTATATGAGTTTTTCAGTCATGTATTTTTTTTTGTTTTAAGTGGGTGTTACGTTGTACATTGTACAATTTGGTAGTGATCACCTGAAAATCACATTGGGGTCACCACCGAGGTTAGTATAATTAAATAATATAAATTATTTGTTGCATATAATGTTTTCTTGAGCCTTGTGTAGCCATCTAGGTATGTTTTCAAGGTTCATATGTGATAGTAAAACCCTATAGTAAAGATAGAGTGATAAAAAGTGAAATGTAGAAGGCAAGATCAGATCTTGAAAAGATAAAAAGTAAAGCATTTTCTAGGAGAATAGCACCTAGTTCGAACAAGAACACTAATACGGACAAGTACTTCTCTAAGTGGTTATTTTCGAAGGAGTTTAAGAGTCCATTTTTCTAGGTGAAGATTACTAAGTCTAGATCCCGCTGGTTCGTGACTTTCCATCCTAAAAATAGTTTAAATTTTTGAATACAAGCTAAGTCACTCTTATTTGACAATTGCTTATAGTTGCTTTGTCTCTTACATGATCAATCATTCTTACTAGTATTATATCCATTTGATCTCAGTCCTATGAAAAATATTTAATTTTTAAGAATCATTTGGTGAACTTATTTATTTATCGAACCCTAAATAGTCATAGAATCCCTAATTTTATGATTTCTTCATGGCTTACCAAAAATGTTATGTACCCTTCATTGAATGAATTCTTCCCCCAAGTATGATCCTATTCTTATGATTAGTATTTAACATATATTTTCAAATTACCAAGTGGAAGCTACCTTCTACCATAAATAACATACTACTTCTACATGCAATGCCAAATTCCTCTTTACTTTACAAAGCTTATAAACCCGTATCCCGATGTTTAACTCCTACCCCATATTGTGGCTACTAGTTGTAGTGATGTTGATTCTATTTCTACAAATGATACATATGTTGAAAAACTTGTTAATTTTTCATATGAAGGTATTGCTTATGATTATTGTGATACACGTAATTATTTTGATATTGTCAATGTTATCCTAAATGGCCCTCACTCTTCTTCTTCTTCTCCTCCACTTACATTTGCTAAAATAATTAGATCTGATCCTATTCTTGTTAATAATTATATTCAAATCCCCTGCCCTTTATCTCAAAAAGGTGGATGTTCATTGAATATTGTGTCTCCCAAGTCATATCTTTCTTCCTCCACCTCTTGTGTGATTTCTAATGATGTCATTACTAATTTTCCTTCTCATAATGTGTTAAAATTTTCCGAAGTTAGTGATGCATGCATTTCTACTCTCGATATTTCTAGAGATAGTGTACATGATGATGACCATAAGGATAATGTACAAGTTTCTTAAATTTCTTCATCTACTAAGCTTGTTGATAAAGGTGTGTAAACTTATTTTCCTCTTTATTCATATGCCCATGCTTCTATTCCTATTTTTCCACTTTCTAATACAAAAGTTTACTTTTAATCAAGTAACGTACCTATGGGTACTCATAATGGAAATATTCAACCCATTAATGTTTATTTCATCCCCCAAATAATTTTCCTCTCTTATGCATGTTGTAGGTGACTTATATAATCATATCGATACCCTTGAGAGTAGGGTCTATTATGCTGGTACTAATAATAATTCTCGTCATGGTAATCCTATTCCTCGGAATATTTACAATTCACCTTTTCCTAAGGATTTTTATTTTCCTAAATTAAAAAATTTTGATGGAAAAGGTAATCCTTATATGCATCTTAAGTATTTTAGAGTAGCTATGGATTCACATTCTACTAATATCTTACTCCTCAAAACATTTCCTTTGTAGTCTTACTAATATCGCTTCTCATTTATTTCATCATTTCGTAGTGGATATATTATTACTTATATGTATATGAAGGAAAAATTTCTTATATTTGTATTTCTTGAAATGGTCCTAAAGATACATTTGATTTTTTACCTTCTTTGCATCAAGAAAATAATGAACCTATTATCGATTACATCAAGTACATTTCAAAACTTGTATATATCATCTAATTTATCAACTCATAGATCTAGAAATGCAATAGATCTTTTATCATGGATTGATTTTTCCTTTGAAATAAAATTTATTATATGGTACATTTGAATATTCTACACTTATTTCTCTCATGGTTATACATTTAGAACAGGAGATGCTTAATGAATTTTCTAATGCACAATCTCCTATAAGTTCTTGTGCAACTACTCCTGTAGTACATCTTCTCTTCCTCCTATTATACCACCCTCAAATTATGTCTCCTGTACTATACATACTCACAATCATTATACCCATACTCATATACCTCCACCAAATTCCACACCACCTCCTTAGAGAGATCTACTAAAATTTTCATATTTGTCTTGGCCTCATGATATCTTACATGCTTTTATTAAGGAGAGGTTGATTTGGGTACCTTATAATCAGCATCATCCTCCTCATTACTTATAATGAAAGTGTAACCAACCATTTTGTAATTTTCATATGATTAGTGGTCATAAAGACAATCATTATTATGCACTCCTTGATATGCTTAAATTTCGTGAGGATAGGGGTGTCATTAATTTTCACACATTCGATGCTAATAGATCACATTCTACGATGCCACTATGTAACACACCGACATCCTGCTACTTTGACTACCTCACATCCTCCTAAGTTAATTTTGTCTCCTTCTAACTTGGTTTCAACTATGGCTGAGATGAATTACCCAATTCTTATTCAAACCAAACCCAAATGACTCCAGAAGAGCTTCACTTGCCATTACATGATTCACATATTTTTAGTGTTTCTATGATCACTCGGGCTTATCACTCTACACTTATGCTCATTAAACTAAAAAAATTTGAGCCACTTGTGCATATTAATCACTTTATTTCCCAATGGATGATATATATTACTTAGTGCAACATGATTTAACAGTTTTTCTATAAATGTATGCTATTATTTCTATCACTTCAAATGATGTATTTTTTCCTCTTTATCTTCAACATTTTTATCACCTTTACTACAAGACCCATCAAATGATCATATTACATGCGTGCCTATCATCATTCTATTATCTCTTCTACTATAATCATCATGTTATATATGATATCAACATATATAGTCTACTATACAACATAATCCCAATATATTCAATTATATCATCATAATTTAAATAAATACAATTTAAATAAATTCAATCAACCAAAAACTCTTATAAATACACAATTACACATCACCATTTCCAAAATGATCTCATTATATATACATCACTTGAGGCTTTCATTATACAAAATCATGATACAATTACCAATAAAACATATGTCATACATAGTCCTCAATAATTGAGGCCACTATCAAATATTTCGAAGTCAAAGCGTTGCCACTAAATCTTCACCTATATACTTGAGATCGCTTCTCCTCTATCCGAGTCCTGGTGACACTCCCTCAACCACTACATCATCATATTGGTCCTGAAGCTCCACATCACTATAAAATGTACTTTTTCTAGGCCCTCTCCTCCCAAAACCTCTCTTAATCAACCCAACTCCTTCCTTGCATCATCTCACTGACCGCAAAACTATACTCTGGATAGTGCCACCGCCACTTGATCAAACAAGTGGGCATGCTTCTAGTCATATGATTCACTCTCTCAAAAGTACCTCATTAATAAAAACATCCGGAGGCATGTTCATACTCAATGTGCATAACAATGTATTGAAGATCACGCTCCAATACTCATAACCTTCCAAACATGACTCGTATTAGCACAACAATATCTAATTACTATACATATTATCAAATACATATCATAATGTCTCATACTTACATCATCGAACTTATTCCACCACCGCATCATCCTCGGGGGCAAGTTCCAAATCTTCTATTGGTCCTCCTCCTCCTACCAAAGTGCACCGGGTGTATCTCATATTGCACCCATAACTACCAGAACAATAAAACCCATCGATGCTCCTCTTTCTACTACATTTAGGCTAGGGTATGGCCCACGTCATCTTCTTGAATAAGAACTATCTCCACATCATCCTCACATTCAACTAGTGGGCATAAGCGGGATTCTCTAGAACCTTCATTCACCCCTTCTATACTCCCCAAATGAATATATATATATATATATATATATATATATATATTTGTGTGTGTCTCGTGATATATATGGATCTAGGAGAACATCATGTGATATACCAAACCGCCACGACATACACTCATACTAAAATATCTCACTCACTCCTATAAACTTGTCCACTAACCCCATAGTGCACTAGATGCGTCAAAGCTCAACATAGTCCTCAACCCATCTAACCTGGTCCATGCATGGTCTCTAAATCACTACAAAAGGAACCATCCTATCCAAAATAGACATGTTTTTCATGGTATTAAATACATGAATCCTAAGTAAAACACATCTAATTCCAAACATATATGTTTATTCACAATAAACTCATGATCTACTATATAGCCTCAATACTACTATGTTCTCTTGTGCCCATATATGTAACATCACAATAACACCAAATATCTCCACTCGATCCTCCCTGAGTGAATATATATAAATATCTATATTAATGACCCAACACATAGTGGCTGCATACATACAATGTCCAATACGCTCTATACTCCTACAAATATCATATATTCGATATGATATCAATACTCCTACATCCATAGCCATAAAAGAAGCTAATACAACTCTAATAAAATTTCATAATCTCGGAAAACCTGATCTCACTATGTCATCCATGGTAATCAATGACTATGCCTATACATGGGACCTTATAAAATATCATTGTCGTGTATCACATGGGGTATAACCGAAACCCAATATTCAACTAGTGCCAACTCTTATATCTTATATACATCCTCAAGTACCATTGTCATCTCCATAGTAAGTAATAAATAATTACATGTATCTCAACACTATCAATCACAGAGTAGAGTTATTAAATGAATATTATGGGGTACCTTTCCTAATCTATTGATGTTCCATAACCTAGAATGGTACAATACGTCCCACTCATCCTCTTTTCACCCCAACACAAAAAATAAGTAAAGTACCTATGTAATGCCCTGTTCTATGTTACACCTGTTCACCCTTCGGTGACTGAGTGCTAAGCATGGAATGTCATTGTGCCCTCATCGATCATTGGTGGACTTCACCTCGGTCACAGGGAATACTCAATCATCTCCCTCTTCATCATGTTTGCTGGTGTCGTGTTGTTGTTGTCGTTACCGGCCCTTACAATGCCTATTACAATTTCCTTGTTAAAAGAGAATCATGTTCTCTTTTACCGTGCTTGTCTGTCGGCCCTTATTAATAGGAGTAATAATTATTATTATTATTAGGTTATAAAATAATAATAATAGTATTATTATTTTAGTTGTCAAATAACAATTACTATTATTATTATTTATTTATTTATTTATTGTGTCGATTTCAGGAATATTATTAAGTACCTGTAAGTTACCTTATTTATTTATTTTATCGGCCGCTCTCGAAGACTGAACCCCGATTCACGCATGAGGAGGACCTTGTTCATGGGTGATGCCATTGCTTAGGAAGTGGTGTTCGTTCTTAGCGTTTAACATTTTATTGTGGCCGTCCGGATCTCTTGTGTGCGGTGTATACATACTTTCTTTTTCGGTTAGTGTTTTGGTTGTATGGGGGCATCAACCCACCCTAATTAAATTTTGTTACCCTTGCTGGCTGCGTACACTTGTTTCCCTTTTGTTGAAAGACCTGGCCTTTATTTATGCGTGGAGGAAGATCACTTACCACTCATTCTTCTTTTAGGCAAGGCGTGTTGGTCCTTCCTTTGGTTTGAATGCCAAGTGGGGGGGAAGCGATTGGCCACGGACCTTTTCAGTAACCTTTCAACCACTTCAGACCTATATCTTTTATGACCTGCTCTACTTTCTTTGACTTCCTGATGCCCTTGTCTGCCGCGTCTTGGGGGAAGGAAACCCCTATTTTGGGAGGTCTGCTATTCTGTGGTTATAGAATTGTTTTTGTTTTGGTTCAAACGAGCAGAGAAGAATAGACAATGCATCTTCCTGGGCATCAAGGATAGGAGGGGAAGTAGATGAAGATGGACGATCTTTGTGCAAAGCATGGTAGAAGCCTGTTGAGCACTTCCAACAAGCAAGATGTCTAGCTACGTTGTTATCTATTCTGATCGAATGCATCCTCAAATTCGGGATTCTCAGTGTGTATACCCGATGTGGATGTTGCCTACGTATTTTATTTGGAGCGTTTGATATCTGATAGCGGATACTCAGCGTGGATACCCTTGTCGATTGTAGTATACTCATTATATATCATTTTCAGTTGCATTGTTCGTATGGTTGAATCCGGATGCGGATGCTGCCCATGTATCCGCACATGTCTGTACCGAGGAGAGGAATTTAATTATAGTGCCGAGGGAGCTGATTGATGGGTCATGGGCATCTGTGTCTCCAGAAGATCAAAAGTAAACACTTCTATTACTAGCACCAGTACTCAATCTGCTGAAACCAAAATCCCAAAGACAGCAGCAAACCATTGGCTGTTTCCCAGATAGCATCTTCTAGTGGCACCTCTGCGAATACAGAAAGCATTCCATCTACTCACAAGGTGGAGAATGAATTGATATTGTCATCCAAGTTGAAAAAAATTTCCTTCAGTGAGCTGAAGTCTGCCACTAGGAACTTCAGGCCGGAGAGTGTCCTCGGTGGTGGGGGTTCGGCTATGTCTTTAAAGGTTGGATAGAAGAGAATGGTACAGATCCCGCTGCCGAGGACTAGCCTCCTTGCTTGCTTGCCAAAACACCGAATCTCGATGGGTGCGCAGGGTCACAAGGAATGGCTGGTAGAAGTCAACTTCCTAGGCCAACTGCACCATCCCAATCTTGTCAAACTTGTTGGATATTGTATAGAAGATGATAAAAGGTTACTCGTATATGATATTATGCTTGGAGGCAGTTTGGAAAATCACCGTTCTTCAGAAATGGCTGCAAAAACATGGTCCGAGGTCAACAATCTCATCCAGAATTACACGCCCTTCAAATCTGCTTCAAACCACAGAAATCTCCGTCGCAGGAAGAAGGGCAGCTTGAGACGATCAATACATGGGAGCTCATGGAAGGGTTAGAAGATAATACTGGAAGCAGTCCTTTGGTTGTGGTTAACGAGATTGCCATGAAGAAATCTGTGGATCGAATGCTAGACCGGTCATTTTCTTTTCACAGTGTCAAGGACGTCGAACAACTTGCCAGAGACGAGCCCAAACGCTCCGTCTGGCACAGAGTTACTCCCGGCGTGAAGCTCGCCGACGAAAAGCTCAAGTTTTCGTCCAAAGAAATGGAAGAGGCAGGAGGGCGAAGCTGAATCTGGAGAAAAAGGCAAGATATTTCTACACTTTTCTACTATTATTTTATTTAAAATTATTGTGAAATCGAACCACTTTTCCTTGCATTGATTTTTCAGTTGGATGTCATGATGGGAGATTTCCCTTTCTGCTTGTTTCTTCTTGTTTTAGCTTTTATCGTTGACAGTATGTGGGTCGAAAGGATGTGTGTGCCCTCTCCTCTGAATGTTATATTACTCGAATGATAGAACTTCGTCTGTTTGTTTATGTATTAATTCTTCTCTGCGATTGAGTTGTAAGTTATTATGTTGATCAAGCTAGTATTTTCGATATCATGGAAGTAAGTTTACAATAACTATGAAACCCCCTTCCTAGCACCCAAGTTGTCCTTGACATTTTTGTTAGCCCCTTCGCAAGTCCCTTTGATAACCTTTTGGCATCGAGAAAGAAAGGTTGTAGGATTGTGTGAGCAATGCGTGGGCTAGCCAACTTAGAGTTTTGGTATTAAAACTGGTAGAATAAAAGGGTTCGTGTGCAACATGTTTTTCCATCTCACGTGTTTAGACTCTTATACTATCTTTCATCTTGTTTCTAGGCTTTTAAGGTCATCCTCAAGAAGTACCTTGACCATCCCTATCAACTTGAACCATTACTAGCTTTTCGAATCAACTAAGCTGGAGGGTTCATTGTGCGAATCCAGTACCTCGTTGACACTAGAATAGTTTGGTCTAATTCCCCCTCTCAGAATTATTGCTGATGGCGCTCTTCTATTTTTCCTAACTTGCATTATTTTCTCCCTTGTAATGTTAACACTATTAATTAATATTGGTCAGTTTTTATGCACGTAATTACCGTAATAGTTTGTGATGGAAATTTCCTTAAATGTGATTAACCTTCGGGAAAAACTTAGCTTTCATTTGATAGTCTTATGGATTCATAGCGGAAGGTTTTGTTTTGATAATGTCACTTAGAAGTTATGTTTGTATCTTTGTGTGACGGTTGACTGTGTTACCAAGGGTTTCCTTAAAATATGGTTGTTTGGGAAATGGATAATTTATTTTAAATTAATCAAACATTAGAATTGTTGTGGAAGTTTGCAAATCTTTAGTGTTATAAAATTGTTGATGACATTATTGTATACTCTTGTTTGATGGAACTCCCTTCTTCTCTCACGTGTTTGCTACTAGCCTGTAAGACTTTGACCCTTCTTGGATGATTGGTAAATCTATTTGTAGTTAATGGTCAAAACTAGTATACTATGCCTTCACTTCGAAACTTATGTTGTGTGTTTACTCTATTTGATTTCCGGTTTGAAACTCATTTATACATGACTTTTTGTGTTAAATTTTGGAACCCGTGTTTCCCCTTTCTTGGGCCGATCAACTTTTGTTCTTTTAGAAATGTATTATTTTAGCCTATGTGTTGGTACCTTTGATAAATTTCTAGATGGTTGGTCTATTTATATCAAATCTCAATCTTGTAATTATTGTTTAATTACTTACTTGATGGGAATTCTGTTTTTGCTAGATTGTTTGTTTTCTCCTTATAGGGCCAAGGGCCATTCTCTTATGATTGCTATACTTTCATTGTTATTACTCCTAACTGAAGTACAAGGTCTTCTCCTTCTTTGATTGACATGTTATAGACTTTATTATAACTTGATGTGTTCATAGTGTTTAGAGGTTTGAACCAAATTCTTGTAATAAAGTGCTTCTTTTCATGATATTGTTAGATAATAGTTATGGTGGTTTTGTGTAGCCTTATCTTGCTCAGTTCTCGTGAACTGACTCTTGTAGAAAATTTGCTGCAGATGGATTTTGCGTGTAGATGAGGGATAGATTTGTAGACTTTTGT
The DNA here is from genome assembly GCA_018340775.1 of Taxus wallichiana var. yunnanensis. Taxonomy (NCBI): domain Eukaryota; kingdom Viridiplantae; phylum Streptophyta; class Pinopsida; order Cupressales; family Taxaceae; genus Taxus; species Taxus wallichiana. The sequence continues at coordinate 110,776,088 of CM031236.1, read as the reverse complement.
CATCAACCTCAGTTGAGAAGTTCCTTTGCTCGAAACCTTTTTATGTTGTTCAACTATTGTTAACATCCAATGGAAAGTTTGAAGGAGGATTAATGTCTTAGTATAAAGTATTGTGGACTTTGTCATCTGAACTTTGGAAACCTTGTATTGTTTGACCATCATTGAAATTATAAGAAAATTTGGTTATTGTTGTTGAGTGACTTTGTTGGAGTATCAGTATTTTAAGAATTGATGTAATCTTGTTTTGTTCTCATAAATGAGTGTTGCTTCAACTTTGCCTTGAGAATAAATTGAGTTAAACCTTGCCATGACTTAGTAATAAAGTGTCATAAGTAAACTAACATGGGATTGTTTAATACTTGAAGTTAAATTAAAAGTTGCATTCAAATAAAGTAACGTAGGGGTCACCAACTTGAGAGCAAGAAATTCTTTAAGTAATCAAGGGCAGGACTATCATTGCAAGTAACATTATATAACTTGATACCCTAGCTACACTAATGAACACTATCCCTTTCATGGTGGAATTCTTAAACAAACTTAAAGGAGATCTATGGTTAGTTCTGGAAGATAATAGGATTTAATAAATAGGAGAAAACAATTTTGAAACCACACAATCTATCTCTCAGCCATTTGGAAAGTAAATTCTTTTACTCCTTGTTAATACTTTTAGCGAAGCCTAAGTAAAGTTGTTGTTAATTCTCAAGTTAAGAGCCCTAGCTTCAATTTAATATTGGCAATAACTAATGAGGTCCTAAAATGTTTCATCTCGACCTTCTCCCTCTAACCCTTTTCAAGGCACCTTGTATCTCTTCTCTTAAGTGTGTTGAACTTAAAACCATGTTGTCTTGTGGGCAAGAATGAATCTTAGTAGCGTTAGTGGTGAGCAGATGGCCTTGTGGAATTTAATTACTCCTTTTTCTTGATAAACGAATTAAGCAAATAAATGTCATAATAGAGAAGATTTAAAGATAATTACTCAGTGTCAAAGGAATAAACTTGGCTTGGCAAGTTGAATCATATGAATCATATCTTGAGCCTCCTTGAAAACGTAAGCTAAGAATTGCAAGATGTCCTTTTAAAATAAATAACCCTCAAGAATATCTCCTTGTGGTTGGCCCTAACTGTAAGTGTGTTCTGTGATTGGACTTCTATGTTGTCTTGTCAAAAAGAAAAGTAAATTGTCCTTGATATGTGTGAACGTTTCCGTGCTGCCTTTATGGCCATCCTTGTATCAAGTTGTTCACAGTGTTAGTTGTATACTTGGTGATGACATGTTGCATCATGTTATGTGTCAAGCAAGTCAAAAAAAAAAAGTTATCCTGTATTTCACTGTGTTGTTCGTGTTTGGTTTTTTGGGTCGTTACACTTGGTATCAGAGCATAGGTTCATGCTCTCGAACCTATGGGCCGGATTGGTGTTATATGATGATGTTACATAGTGGTGGAGGTGTTACATGATGATACTGCATGATGATGATGATGTTGCATGATGGTGGTAGATATTGAAAGAGTAATGTGCTTTAAACGTGATGTGATTATTGTCGTAATTGTGATATTGTGAACGCACATGATGTGTATGTCACCTTGTGCGTGTTTGTGATCATGTTGATATGTTGGGGATGGGAGTATTCTCTCTCCTTCTTGTGGATTCTATGAAGAGTTCACGGGTGAATTACTGCTTGTGATGTGTGAAAAGAATTATAAAGTGGATGACATAGTGTTAGAGCATTGTGACATATTGTGATATGTGGGTGTATCAATGTGTTGTATGACTAGATTGATGTTAAAAGAAATGAGTTGTATCTTGATGTTTTTACCATGTTTTGAAGAAATGTGTGTACCACCTTGTTATGTAGCCATGGATGTTAGGTTGTGATGTACTATGTTCATCGTATGTAGGATTTGTGCAAATATGTAATGCTTCATGTTGTGATTTGGGGTCATACGGTGAGTGTATGAACCCTATCGTATGGTGATTGCACTTTGGGTGCAGAATGTGGTAAAGTGATGTATTACGCCCTGTGGATGTATGATTGTGATCTACCCTGTATACATACCATACGTGAGACGTTATGGTAGCTATGTGTGTACCACCATGGTGTTAGTGATGTAGTTGTATGTTATGTTGTGAACCTTACGCTAACCGACCCTAAAGGGAATCGGTAAAGTGTATGTTGAGAGTGAGGAATGGTGTGCCATGGGTCAATAACTTGAGCCGAAACTTGGTTTAGTAGATTACATGTGACTCTTTCCTCTCTCCCTATGTGGTTGTATGTACACAACCTAAGTGCAACTATGACTATGTTTAGCCTTGTCGAAGTGGTGGCGGGATGATTCAGATGGAGGTGATGACAGTTGTATTATTGATACGTATTTTGCGAGCTGAGGCTCGATGTTCCGAGTGCTAGCAACTCGTTGAGTACCCCTTGGTGGCCAAATAAGGCCACACAGTTATCGTAATGTGACATTATTATAAGTTGATTTTATTCGTAATTGATTTTTTTTTCTTTATTTGTAAGGACCAAAACTTTTCTTGATTGCCATGCTTTACAATTTTGGGCATTTCCTTGGTTTGTGGCACTAACATGGGGATTTTGATACTAACTATGGCTATTTGGCCATTTATTTTGCTTGATTTTGGGTCTTCTTTTAAATTTGGAATTTTTACCGCCTTGCCCAAGGCTTGTACTTTGCCACTTGGCACTTTGATTGGATTGTTGTGCTGGTTCTATTGTCGTGATGTGTGGAATAGGGTCATAGGATGCACCATGGATTGGTTGGACCTATGGACCCGCTTCGTTGTATGGGGGTACGCCCCAAGGAGTTACATATAACTAGTGGGTTGTTGAACCACGCGTTATTATGTCACTTGGGTTAGGAGTGTTCGAACTCTATGTGTCTTGGACCATAGGGTCAACCTGAGGGAGGCCTCCATAAGAGGGATGCATAAGAGACTTGACGGAGGAGACTTGGGAGGCATAAGAGTTTGAGGGAGGCATAAGAGATTTGAGGGAGGCATAAGAGACTTGAGGGAGGCATAAGAGTTTGAGGGAGGCATAAGAGTTTGAGGGAGGCTTATGATATTTGTCTGTATGGTTGATGTTTCAGGATATATGTTGAGTTATTGTGATGTTTGGTAGTGGTCTTTTGATGTATGTGTTACTCATGTCAGATGGATATGTGTTGTGATGTTGTGGATATGTCATTGATTCCCTTGTGGACACTATGTACCTGTAGCATGGTTTGGTGTTATGTGAATTTTTCATTGATGCAAATTGAGGAAATGTCTGGTGGATTGTAGTACTGTTTTGGTTAAGTATTTTGGTATGTCAGTCATTGATGTGTGTCGAGTACTATGTTATGTGGACTGTGCCTATTCCATTCCGTATTTGAGTAACCTTTTTGTGGTGTAATACAATCTTGAAGTATATACTTGCGTGCTTGTGAATCTGTAGTGTCTTGTGAACCTGATAGGGTGTTGTGTTAGCAGTTCATGTTGGGCACCCACAATAAGGAATAAACCAAAACTCTTCAATGATGAAATTTTTAAAAGAAATTAAACTAAGAAAAATGTTAATGGAAAGGAACTAATGAAATAATAAATAAGAGGGAACTGCCAATCTTCACAGAACCTTGAAAGTTAAAATTTCTACCAAATGTTCCTAAGGCTACCCTGTGGCCGTGCTTTAAATCGACTAAAATTTTAAACCATAGGGTGTAATTTCTCCTTTACCTGTTCTTGGTTATGTGCCATTTCATTCCCTCTGTGTAATGTCACATCGAGGACGATGCTTTCTTAAGGGGAGGAGAATGTAATGCCCTGTTCTACGTTACACCTGTTCACCCTTCCTCACGACCGAGTGCTAAGCATGGAACGTCATTTGCCCTCGTCGATCATTGGTGGACTTCACCTTTGTCACGTGGAATACTCAATCATCTCCTCTTCATCGTGTTTTGGTGTCATGTTGTTGTTGTCGTTACTTATACCCCCTTACAAATACTGTTATGATTTCCTTGTTAAAAGAGAATCGTGTTCTCTTTACCTTGTGCTTTGTCTCGGCCCTTATTAATAGGAGTAATAATTATTATTATTATTAGGTTATAAAATAATAATAATAGTATAATTATTTTAGTTGTTGAATAATAATTAATTATTATTATTATTATTTATTTATTTATTGTGTCGATTTGTGAATATTATTAAGTACCTATAAGTTACCTTATTTATTTATTTTTCGGCCGCTCTCGAAAATCGAACCCCGATTCATGCATGAGGAGGACCTTGTTCGTGGGTGATGCCATTGCTTAGGAAGTGGTGTTCGTTCTTAGCGTTTAACATTTTATTGTGGCCGTCTGGATCTCTTGTGTGCGGTGTATACATACTTTCTTTTTCGGTTAGTGTTTTGGTTGTATGGGGGCATCAACCCACCCCAACTAAATTTTGTTACCCTTGCTGGCCGCGTACACTTGTTTCCCTTTTGTTGAAAGACCTGGCCTTTATTTATGCGTGGAGGAAGATCACTTACCACTCATTCTTCTTTTAGGCAAGGCGTGTTGGTCCTTCCTTTGGTTTGAATGCCAAGTGGGGGGGTTTTGGCCACCAAATTTTCAAAGTGACCATTAAACCACTTTAGACTGTATCTTTATGACCTGCTCTACTTTCTTTGACTTCCTGATGCCCTTGTCTGCCGCGTCTTGGGGGAAGGAAACCCCTGTTTTGGGAGGTCTGCAATTCTGTGGTTATAGAATTGTTTCTGTTTTGGTTCAAACGAGCAGAGAAGAGTAGAAAATGCATCTTCCTAGGCATCAAGGACAGGAGGGGAAGTAGATGAAGATGGACGATACTGTTGCAAAGCATGGTAGAAGCCTGTTGAGCGCTTCCAACAAGCAGGATGTCCAGCTACGTTGTTATCTATTCTGTATCGAATGCATCCTCAAATTCAGGATTCTCAGTGTGTATACCCGATGTGGATGTTGCCTACGTATTTTATTTGGAGCGTTTGATATCTGATAGCGGATACTCAGCGTGGATACCCTTGTCGATTGCAGTATACTCATTATATATCATTTTCAGTTGCATTGTTCGTATGGTTGAATCCAGATGCGGATGCTGCCCATGTATCCGCACTGTCTGTACTGAGGAGAGGAATTTAATTATAGTGCCGAGGGAGCTGATTGATGGGTCATGGGCATCTGTGTCTCTAGAAGATCAAAAGTAGACACTTCTATTACTAGACCGTACTCAATCTGCTGAAACCAAAATCCTAATGATAAAGTGCAAATCGATGGTCATTGCTTCCTGCACAACGATCTTCTAGTGGCACCTCTGCGTATACAGAAAGCATTCCATCTACTCCCAAGGTGGAGAATGAATTGATATTGTCATCCAAGTTGAAAAAAATTTTCCTTCAGTGAGCTGAAGTCTGCCACTAGGAACTTCAGGCCGGAGAGTGTCCTCGGTGGTGGGGGGTTCGGCTATGTCTTTAAAGGTTGGATAGAAGAGAATGGTACAGCTCCTGTCAAGCCGGGGACTGGCCTCACTGTTGCTGTCAAAACACTGAATCCTGATGGGCTGCAGGGTCACAAGGAATGGCTGGCAGAAGTCAACTTCCTAGGCCAACTGCACCATCCCAATCTTGTCAAACTTGTTGGATACTGTATAGAAGATGATCAAAGGTTACTCGTATATGAATTTATGCCTAGAGGTAGTTTGGAAAATCACCATTCTTCATAAATGGCTGCAAAAACATGGTCTGAGGTCAACAATCTCATCCAGAATTACACGCCCTTCAAATCTGCTTCAAACCACAGCAAATCTCCGTCACAGGAAGAAGGGCAGCTTGAGACGATCAATACATGGGAGCTCATGGAAGGGTTAGAAGATAATACTGGAAGTAGTCCTTTGGTTGTGGTTAACGAGATTGCCATGAAGAAATCTATGGATCGAACGCTAGACCGGTCATTTTCTTTTCACAGCGTCAAGGACGTCGAACAACTTGCCAGAGATGAGCCCAAACGCTCCGTCTGGCACAGAGTTACTCCCAGCGTGAAGCTCGCCGACGAAAAGCTCAAGTTTTCATCCAAAGCAATGGAAGAGGCAGGAGGGCGAAGCTGAATCTGGAGAAAAAGGCAAGATATTTCTACACTTTTCTACTTTTATTTTATTTAAAATTATCGTGAAATCGAACCACTTTTCCTTGCATTGATTTGTTAGTTGGATGTCATGATGGGAGATTTCCTTTTGCTTGTTTCTTCTTGTTTTAGCTTTTATTATTGATGAGTATGTGGGTCTAAAGGATGCGTGTGCCCTCTCCTCTAAATGTTATATTACTTTAATGATAGAACTTCATCTCTGTTTGTTTATGTATTAATTCTTCTCTCGCGATTGAGTTGCAAGTTATTATGTTGATCAAGCTAGTATTTTCGATATAATGGAAGTAAGTTTACAATAACTATGAAACCCCCTTCCTAGCACCCAAGTTGTCCTTGACGTTTTTTGTTAGCCCCTTTGCAGTCCCTTTGATAACCTTTTGGCATCGAGAAAGAAAGGTTATAGGATTGTGTGAGCAATGCGTGGGCTAGCCAGCTTAGAGTTTTAGTATTAAAACTGGTAGAATAAAAGGGTTCGTGTGCAACGTGTTTTGCCGTCTCACGTGTTTAGACTCTTATACTATCTTTCATCTTGTTTCTAGGCTTTTAAGGCCATCCTCAAGAAGTACCTTGACCATCCCTATCAACTTGAACCATTACTAGCTTTTCGAATCAACTAAGCTGGAGGGTTCATTGTGTGAATCCAGTACCTCGTTGACACTAGAATAGTTTGGTCTAATTCCCCTCTCTTGAATTATTGCTGATGGCGCTCTTCTATTTTTCCTAACTTGCATTATTTTCTCCCTTGTAATGTTAACGCTATTAATTAATATTGGTCGGTTTTTATGCACGTAATTACCATAATAGTTTGTGATGGAAATTTCCTTAAATGTGATTAACCTTCGGGAAAAACTCAGCTTTCATTTGATAGTCTTATGGATTCATAGCGGAAGGTTTTGTTTTGATAATGTCACTTAGAAGTTATGTTTGTATCTTTGTGTGACGGTTGACTGTGTTACCAAGGGTTTCCTTAAAATATGGTTGTTTTGGGAAATGGATAATTTATTTTAAATTAATCAAACATTAAATAAAATCTTTTGTTATAAAATTGTTGATGACATTATTGTATACTCTTGTTTGACGGAACTCCCTTCTTCTCTCGCGTGTTTGCTACTAGCCTGTAAGACTTTGACCCTTCCTGGATGATTGGTAAATCTATTTGTAGTTAATGGTCAAAACTAGTATACTATGCCTTCGCTTCGAAACTTATGTTGTGTGTTTACTCTATTTGATTTCCGGTTTGAAACTCATTTATACATGACTTTTTGTGTTAAATTTTGGAACCCGTGTTTCCCCTTTCTTGGGCCGATCAACTTTTGTTCTTTTAGAAATGTATTATTTTAGCCTATGCGTTGGTACCTTTGATAAATTTCTAGATGGTTGGTCTATTTATATCAAATCTCAATCTTGTAATTATTGTTTAATTACTTACTTGATGGGAATTCTATTTTTGCTAGATTGTTTGTTTTCTCCTTATAGGGCCAAGGGCCATTCTCTTACGATTGCTATACTTTCGTTGTTATTACTCCTAACTGAAGTACAAGGTCTTCTCCTTCTTTGATTGACATGATATAGACTTTATTATAACTTGATGTGCTCATAGTGTTTAGAGGTTTGACCCAAATTCTTGTAATAAAGTGCTTCTTTTCATGATATTGTTAGATAATAGTTATGGTGGTTTTGTGTAGCCTTATCTTGCTCAGTTCTCGTGAACTGACTCTTGTAGAAAATTTGTTGCAGATGGATTTTACGTGTAGATGAGGGATAGATTTGTAGACTTTTGTCATCAACCTCAGTTGAGAAGTTCCTTTGCTCGAAACCTTTTATGTTGTTCAACTTTTGTTAACGTCCAGTGGAAAGTTTAAAAGAGGATTAATGTCTTAGTATAAAGTATTGTGGACTTTGTCATCTGAACTTTGGAAACCTTGTATTGTTTGACCATCATTGAAATTATAAGAAAATTTGGTTATTGTTGTTGAGTGACTTTGTTGGAGTATCAGTATTTTAAGAATTGATGTAATCTTGTTTTGTTCTCGTAAATGAGTGTTGCTTCAACTTTGCCTTGAGAATAAATTCTGAGTTAAACCTTGCCATGACTTAGTAATAAAGTGTCATAAGTAAACTAACATGGGATTGTTTAATACTTTAGGAAGTTAAATTAAAAGTTGTATTCAAATAAAGTAACGTAGGGGTCACCAACTTGAGAGCAAGAAATTCTTTAAGTAATCAAGGGCAGGACTATCATTGCAAGTAACATTATATAACTTGATACCCCTAGCTACACTAATGAACACTATCCCTTTCATGGTGGAATTCTTAAACGAACTTAAAGGAAATCTATGGTTAGTTCTGGAAGATAATAAGATTTAATAAACAGATAAAACAATTTTGAAACCACACAATCTATCTCTCAGCCATTTGGAAAGTAAATTCTTTTACTCCTTGTTAATACTTTTAGCGAAGCCTAAGTAAAGTTGTTAATTTTGGTTAAGAGCCCTAGCTTCAATTTAATACTGGCAATAACTAATGAGGTCCTAAAAATGTTTCATCTCGACCTTCTCCCTCTAACCCTTTTTCAAGGCACCTTGTATCTCTTCTCTTAAGTGTGTTGAACTTAAAACCATGTTGTCTTGTGGGCAAGAATGAATCTTAGTAGCGTTAGTGGTGAGCAGATGGCCTTGTGGAATTTAATTACTCCTTTTTCTTGATAAACGAATTAAGCAAATAAATGTCATAATAGAGAAGATTTAAAGATAATTACTCAGTGTCAAAGGAATAAACTTGGCTTGGCAAGTTGAATCATACGAATCATATCTTGAGCCTCCTTGAAAACGTAAGCTAAGAATTGCAAGATGTCCTTTTAAAATAAATAACCCTCAAGAATATCTCTTGTGGTTGGCCCTAACTGTAAGTGTGTTCTGTGATTGGACTTCTATGTTGTCTTGTCAAAAAGAAAAGTAAATTGTCCTTGATATGTGTGAACGTTTCCGTGCTGCCTTTATGGCCATCCTTGTATCAAGTTGTTCACAGTGTTAGTTGTATACTTGGTGATGACATGTTGCGTCATGTTATGTGTCAAGCAAGTCAAAAAAAAAAGTTATCCTGTATTTCACTGTGTTGTTCGTGTGTGGATTTTTGGGTCGTTACACTTGGTATCAGAGCGTAGGTTCATGCTCTCGAACCTATGGGCCGGATTGGTGTTATATGATGATGTTACATGGTGGTGGTGGTGTTACATGATGATACTGCATGATGATGATGATGTTGCATGATGGTGGTAGATATTGGAAGAGTAATGTGCTTTAAACGTGATGTGATTATTGTCGTAATTGTGATATTGTGAACGCACATGATGTGTATGTCACCTTGTGTGTGTTTGTGATCATGTTGATATGTTGGGGATGGGAGTATTCTCTCTCCTTCTTGTGGATTCTATGAAGAGTTCATGGGTGAATTACTGCTTGTGATGTGTGAAAAGAATTATAAAGTGGATGACATAGTGTTAGAGCATTGTGACATATTGTGATATGTGGGTGTATCAATGTGTTGTATGACTAGATTGATGTTAAAAGAAATGAGTTGTGTCTTGATGTTTTTACCATTTTTTGAAGAAATGTGTGTACCACCTTGTTATGTAGCCATGGATGTTAGGTTGTGATGTACTATGTTCATCGTATGTATGATTTGTGCAAATATGTAATGCTTCATGTTGTGATTTGGGGTCATACGGTGAGTGTATGAACCCTATCGTATGGTGATTGCGCTTTGGGTGCAGAATGTGGTAAAGTGATGTAATACGCCCTGTGGATGTATGATTGTGATTTACCCTGTATATATACCATACGTGAGACGTTATGGAAGCTATGTGTGTACCACCACGGTGTTAGTGATGTAGTTATATGTTATGTTGTGAACCTTACGCTAACCGACCCTAAATGGAATCGGTAAAGCGTATGTTGAGAGTGAGGAATGGTGTGCCATGGGTCAATAATTTGAGCCGAAACTTGGTTTAGTAGATTACATGTGACTCTTTCCTCTCTCCCTATGTGGTTGTGTGTACACAACCTATGTGCAACTATGACTATGTTTAGCCTTGTCGAAGTGGTGGCGGAATGATTCAGATGGAGGTGATGACAATTGTATTATTGATACGTATTTTGCGAGCTGAGGCTCGATGTTCCGAGTACTAGCAACTCGTTGAGTGCCCCTTGGTGGCCAAATAAGGCCACACAGTTATTGTAATGTGACATTATTATAAGTTGATTTTATTCCTAATTGATTTTTTTTTCTTTATTTATAAGGACCAGTAGCTTTTCTTGATTGCCATACTTTACAATTTTGGGCATTTCCTTGGTTTGTGGCACTAACATGGGGATTTTGATACTAACTATGGCTATTTGGCCATTTATTTTGCTTGATTTTGGGTCTTCTTTTAAATTTGGAATTTTTACCGCCTTGCCCAAGGCTTGTACTTTGCCACTTGGCACTTTGATTGGATTGTTGTGCTTGTTCTATTGTCGTGATGTGTGGAATAGGGTCATAGGATGCACCATGGATTGGTTGGACCTATGGACCCGCTTCGTTGTATGGGGTACGCCCAAGGAGTTACATATAACTAGCAGGTTGTTGAACCACGCGTTATTATGTCACTTGGGTTAGGAGTATTCAAACTCTATGTGTCTTGGACCATAGGTCAGTCAGCCGGCCTCCTTGAGGGAGGCATAAGAGAGAGGGAGGCATAAGAGATTGAGGGAGGAATAAGAGATTTGAGGGAGGCATAAGAGACTTGAGGGAGGCATAAGAGAGTTTGAGGGAGGCTTATGATATTTGTCTGGTATGGTTGATGTTTCGGGATATATGTTGAGTTATTGTGATGTTTGGTAGTGGTATTTTGATGTATGTGTTACTCATGTCAGATGGATATGTGTTGTGATGTTGTGGATATGTCATTGATTCCCTTGTGGACACTATGTACCTATAGCATGGTTTGGTGTTATGTGAATTTTTCATTGATGCAAATTGAGGAAATGTCTGGTGGATTGTAGTACTCTTTTGGTTAAGTATTTTGGTATGTCAGTCATTGATGTGTGTCGAGTACTATGTTATGTGGACTGTGCCTATTCCATTCCGTATTTGAGTAACCTTTTGTGGTGTAATACAATCTTGAAGTATATACTTGCATGCTTGTGAATCTGTAGTGTCTTGTGAACTTGATAGGGTGTTGTGTTAGCAGTTCATGTTGGGCACCCACAATAAGGAATAAACCAAAACTCTTCAATGATGAAATTTTTAAAAGAAATTAAACTAAGAAAAATGTTAATGGAAAGGAACTAATGAAATAATAAATAAGAGGGAAGCGCACAATCTTCACAGAACCTTGAAAGTTAAAAGTTCTACCAAATGTTCCTAAGGCTACCTTGTGGCCGTGCTTTAAATCGACTAAAATTTTAAACCATAGGGTGTAATTTCTCCTTTACCTGTTCTTGGTTATGTGCCATTTCCTTCCCTCTGTGTAATGTCGCATCGAGGACGATGCTTTCTTAAGGGGAGGAGAATGTAATGCCCTGTTCTACGTTACACCTGTTCACCCTTCGGCGACCGAGTGCTAAGCATGGAACGTCATTGTGCCCTCGTCGATCATTGGTGGACTTCACCTTGGTCACAGGGAATACTCAATCATCTCCCTCTTCATCGTGTTTGCTGGTGTCGTGTTGTTGTTGTCGTTACCGGCCCTTACAACGCCTGTTACGATTTCCTTGTTAAAAGAGAATCATGTTCTCTTATACCGTGCTTGTCTGTCGGTCCTTATGAATAGGAGTAATAATAATAATAATTATTAGGTTATAAAATAATAATAATAGTATTATTATTTTAGTTGTCGAATAACAATTACTATTATTATTATTTATTTATTTATTGTGTCGATTTCAGGAATATTATTAAGTATCTGGAAGTTACCTTATTTATTTATTTTATCGGCCGCTCTCGAAGACTGAACTCCGATTCACACATGAGGAGGACCTTGTTCATGGATGATGCCATTGCTTAGGAAGTGGTGTCCGTTCTTAGCATTTAACATTTTATTGTGGCCATCCGGATCTCTTGTGTGCGGTGTATACATACTTTCTTTATCGGTTAGTGTTTTGGTTGTATGGGGGCATCAACCCACCCCAACTAAATTTTGTTACACTTGCTGGCTGCGTACACTTGTTTCCCTTTTGTTGAAAGACCTGGCCTTTATTTATGCATGGAGGAAGATCCCTTACCACTCATTCTTCTTTTAGGCAAGGCGTGTTGGTCCTTCCTTTGGTTTGAATGCCAAGTGGGGGCGGTTGGCCACCAGTCCTTTTCAGTGACCTTTCAACCACTTCAGACCTGTATCTTTTATGACCTGCTCTACTTTCTTTGACTTCCTGATGCCCTTGTCTGCCGCGTCTTGGGGGAAGGAAACCCCTATTTTGGGAGGTCTGCAATTCTGTGGTTATAGAATTGTTTCTGTTTTGGTTCAAACGAGCAGAGAAGAGTAGACAATGCATCTTCCTGGGCATCAAGGACAGGAGGGGAAGTAGATGAAGATGGACGATACTGTTGCAGCATGGTAGAAGCCTGTTGAGCGCTTCCAACAAGCAGGATGTCCAGCTACGTTGTTATCTGTTCTGTATCGAATGCATCCTCAAATTAAGGATTCTCAGTGTGTATACCCGATGTGGATGTTGTCTACGTATTTTATTTGGAGCGTTTGATATCTGATAGCGGATACTCAGCGTGGATACCCTTGTCGATTACAGTATACTCATTATATATCATTTTCAGTTGCATTGTTCGTATGGTTGAATCCGGATGCGGATGCTGCCCATGTATCCGCACTGTCTGTACTGAGGAGAGGAATTTAATTATAGTGCCGAGGGAGCTGATTGATGGGTCATGGGCATCTGTGTCTCCAGAAGATCAAAAGTAGACACTTCTATTACTAGCACCGGTACTCAATCTGCTGAAACCAAAAATCCCAATGACAGCAGCAAACCGTTGGTTGTTTCCCAGACAACGTCTTCTAGTGGCACCTCTACGTATACAGAAAGCATTCCATCTACTCCCAAGGTGGAGAATGAATTGATATTGTCATCCAAGTTGAAAAAAATTTTCCTTCAGTGAGCTGAAGTCTGCCACTAGGAACTTCAGGCCGGAGAGTGTCCTCGGTGGTGGGGGGTTCGGCTATGTCTTTAAAGGTTGGATAGAAGAGAATGGTATAGATTCGCCAAGCCTGAGGACTGACCGGCCTCACTATTATTGCCAAAACACCGAATCTTGAATCGATGGGTGTATGGTCACAAGGAATGGCAGGCGTAAGTCAAATTCCTAGGGCAATTGCACCATCCCAATCTTGTCAAACTTGTTGATATCTGTATAGAAGATGATCAAAGGTTACTCGTATATGAATTTATGCCCGGAGGTAGTTTGGAAAATCACCGTTCTTCAGAAATGGCTGCAAAAACTTGGTTTGAGGTCAACAATCTCATCCAGAATTACACGCCCTTCGAATCTGCTTCAAACCACAAGAAATCAGCGTCGCAGAAGAAGCGCAGTTGAGATGATCAATACATGGGAGCTCATGGAAGGGTTAGAAGATAATACCGAAAGAAGTCCTTTGGTTGTGGTTAATGAGATTTCCATGAAGAAATCTGTGGATCGAATGCTAGACCGGTCATTTTCTTTTCACAGCATCAAGGGTGTCGAACGAATGCCTTGCCATGAGACGAGCCCAAACGCTCCGTCTGGCACCGAGTTACTCCGGCGTGAAGCTCGCCGATGAAAAGCTCAAGTTTTCATCCAAAGCAATGGAAGAGGCAGGAGGGAGAAGCTGAATCTGGAGAAAAAGGCAAGATATTTCTACACTTTTCTACTGTTATTTTATTTAAAATTATTGTGAAATCGAACCACTTTTCCTTGCATTGATTTGTCAGTTGGATGTCATGATGGCAGATTTCCTTTTGCTTGTTTCTTCTTGTTTAACTTTTATATGTTGAAAGTATGTGGGTCAAAAGGATGCGTGTGCCCTCTCCTCTAAATGTTATATTACTTGAATGATAGAACTTCGTCTATTTGTTTATGTATTAATTCTTCTCTGTGATTGAGTTGCAAGTTATTATGTTGATCAAGCTAGTATTTTCGATATCATGGAAGTAAGTTTACAATAACTATGAAACCCCTTCCTAGCACCCAAGTTGTCCTTGAAATTTTTTGTTAGCCCCTTCGCAAGTCCCTTTGATAACCTTTTGGCATCGAGAAAGAAAGGTTGTAGGATTGTGTGAGCAATGCGTGGGCTAGCACTTAGAGTTTTGGTATTAAACCGGTAGAATAAAAGAGTTCGTGTGCAACGTGTTTTTTTGTCTCGCGTGTTTAGAATCTTATACTATCTTTCATCTTGTTTCTAGGCTTTTAAGGCCATCCTCAGAAGTACCTTGACCATCGCTATCAACTTGAACCATTACTAGCTTTTCAAATCAACTAAGTGGAGGGTTCATTGTGCGAATCCAGATTACCTCGTTGACACTAGAATAGTTTGGTCTAATTCCCCTCTCGAATTATTGCTGATGGTGCTCTTTATTTTTCCTAACTTGCATTATTTTTCTCCTTGTAATGTTAACGATATTAATTAATATTGGTCGAGTTTTTATGCACGTAATTACCGTAATAGTTTGTGATGGAAATTTCCTTAAATGTGATTAACCTTCGGGGAAAACTCAGCTTTCATTTGATAGTCTTATGGATTCATAGGGGAAGGTTTTGTTTTGATAATGTCACTTAGAAGTTATGTTTGTATCTTTGTGTGATGGTTGATTGTGTTACCAAGGGTTGCCTTAAAATATGGTTGTTTCAGAAAAGGATAATTTATTTTAAATTAATCAAACATTAGAATTGTTGTGGAAGTTTGCAAATCTTTAGTTTTATAAAATTGTTGATGACATTATTGTATACTCTTGTTTGACGGAACTCCCTTCTTCTCTCGCGTGTTTCTTTACTAGCTTAGCCTGTAAGACTTTGACACTTCCGGATGATTGGTAAATCTATTTTTAGTTAATGGTAAAAACTAGTATACTATGCCTTCACTTGAAACTTATGTTGTGTGTTTACTCTATTTGATTTCCGGTTTGAAACTCATTTATACATGAATTTTTGTGTTAAATTTTGGAACCCGTGTTTCCCCTTTCTTAGGCCGATCAACTTTTGTTCTTTTATTAATGTATTATTTTGGCCTATGCATTGGTACCTTTGATAAATTTCTAGATGGTTGGTCTATTTATATCAAATCTCAATCTTGTAATTACTGTTTAATTACTTACTTAATGGGAATTCTGTTTTTGCTAGATTGTTTGTTTTCTCCTTATAGGGCCAAGGGCCATTCTCTTACGATTGCTATACTTTCGTTGTTATTACTCCTAACTGAAGTACAAGGTCTTCTCCTTCTTTGATTGACATGTTATAGACTTTATTATAACTTGATGTGCTCATAGTGTTTAGAGGTTTGACCCAAATTCTTGTAATAAAGTGCTTCTTTTCATGATATTGTTAGATAATAGTTATGGTGGTTTTGTGTAGCCTTATCTTGCTCAGTTCTCGTGAACTGACTCTTGTAGAAAATTTTCTGCAGATGGATTTTGCGTGTAGATGAGGGATAGATTTGTAGACTTTTGTCATCAACCTCAGTTGAGAAGTTCCTTTGCTCGAAACCTTTGTATGTTGTTCAACTGTTGTTAACATCCAGTGGAAAGTTTAAAAGAGGATTAATGTCTTAGTATAAAGTATTGTGGACTTTGTCATCTGAACTTTGGAAACCTTGTATTGTTTGACCATCATTGAAATTATAAGAAAATTTGGTTATTGTTGTTGAGTGACTTTGTTGGAGTATCAGTATTTTAAGAATTGATGTAATCTTGTTTTGTTCTCGTAAATGAGTGTTGCTTCAACTTTTCCTTGAGAATAAATTCTGAGTTAAACCTTGCCATGACTTAGTAATAAAGTGTCATAAGTAAACTAACATGGGATTGTTTAATACTTCAGGAAGTTGAATTAAAAGTTGTATTCAAATAAAGTAACGTAGGGGTCACCAACTTGAGAGCAAGAAATTCTTTAAGTAATCAAGGGCAGGACTATCATTGCAAGTAACATTATATAACTTGATACCCCTAGCTACACTAATGAACACTATCCCTTTCATGGTGGAATTCTTAAACGAACTTAAAGGAAATCTATGGTTAGTTCTGGAAGATAATAAGATTTAATAAACAGGAGAAAACAATTTTGAAACCACACAATCTATCTCTCAGCCATTTGGAAAGTAAATTCTTTTACTCCTTGTTAATACTTTTAGCGAAGCCTAAGTAAAGTTGTTGTTAATTCTGGTTAAGAGCCCTAGCTTCAATTTAATACTGGCAATAACTAATGAGGTCCTAAAAATGTTTCATCTCGACCTTCTCCCTCTAACCCTTTTTCAAGGCACCTTATATCTCTTCTCTTAAGTGTGTTGAACTTAAAACCATGTTGTCTTGTGGGCAAGAACGAATCTTAGTAGCGTTAGTGGTGAGCAGATGGCCTTGTGGAATTTAATTACTCCTTTTTCTTGATAAACAAATTAAGCAAATAAATGTCATAATAGAGAAGATTTAAAGATAATTACTCAGTGCCAAAGGAATAATCTTGGCTTGGCAAGTTGAATCATACGAATCATATCTTGAGCCTCCTTGAAAACGTAAGCTAAGAATTGCAAGATGTCCTTTTAAAATAAATAACCCTCAAGAATATCTCCTTGTGGTTGGCCCTAACTGTAAGTGTGTTCTGTGATTGGACTTCTATGTTGTCTTGTCAAAAAGAAAAGTAAATTGTCCTTGATATGTGTGAACGTTTCCATGCTACCTTTATGGCCATCCTTGTATCAAGTTGTTCACAGTGTTAGTTGTATACTTGGTGACGACATGTTGCGTCATGTTATGTGTCAAGAAAGTCAAAAAAAAAGTTATCCTGTATTTCACTGTGTTGTTCGTGTTTGGATTTTTGGGTCGTTACAACCTACCCACATAGAACTCATGCAAATGTACATCTCTCCGCACAACAAAAATAAGAAGCAACACCGCAAGTTAGTATCTATGTCATGACATAAAATGATAAAAAGACCATCAAAGGCCACATGAAAGAAATTACAATAAGCTTGAACAAGTACCACCCATTATATGGAAAGTAGTGCCGAGAAGCTGGATAGTATAGTCTCAAGGAAAACACTTGCCCCACCATCTTTGTCTTGGACAACAATGCCCAAATCCTCAAAAAATTAAAAAACTCTAAATTGGCACAAAATATCTATAATATTACTTAATCTAGTTAAAAAAACACACTTACTAGCCAATATTGCTTTTGATTCGATATCACCTCTATGACCCTCTCAATCCTAGTTTCGATCAACTCTCGAGCATGTGATATTTTTGCAACCCAAATCTCAAATCAAAATGATTAAATTTATTAAGGAGACTCCTATTACATTTTCAACACTTAATATTTATAGTAAATCTTATTGCCACTACAATTATTATAGTTAATATAATACGTCTTATGACAATTAATTCATTGACACTATTTCATCTATATCTTGATATTCATTTGTATATTTTTAGCACCGTCAATCGACCCTAGACCCGTATTTTAGATGTCTACCACATTTGAAATTGACTAACACACTCCCTCTACTTTGTTATATGCTACAATTATATTTTAATTAGGGTTCATTTCAAGACCCCATACAAAAAATTAATATAGGATGGCAGTGAATGTTCCAAAAAGGTATTTACATTGTTTGCAAATTTAGGAAAGGAGGGGTTTAGGATGGTGGCGAATGCATGTATATATGTCTTCTCTTATGGTAATAAAAATATCTCACTGTCCAGTGATGGAATCATGCTAATGTGTGGCTACTCTATCATGTTATCGATCATTAACAAACACATAGCCTTGTCACCATCTAGGTTCGTTAGAAATCACAGCGTATGGGATCTCCAAAACGATGTTACATGCCTTCAAATGCAGTTTTCCATCTTATGTAACATGTCACTATTTCCAAGGCATGACGCTGCCTTAATATCGATGATGACTGGCACCACAAATGGTGATTCCTAATGATTTTTTTTTGTGTTGCCGCACAATGACCTTTTTTTTATTCCACCTAGTGGCATTCCCAAGTTACCCAACATTATTGGTTCCATTTTCCCAGGCTCAATCATTGGGTGCATTCCTCTCCTATATATACACCCATCTCGATTCATTTTGTCCCAATTGTACTTGCAAATTTATGTGGACGATATGTATTTCACAACATCAATAACTATTCAAAATGATTTGTTCATCAATTTTTCTTCCAATATCATCCACACAACTAACTCTTCACGTGAAAGGTACATGGTATTGATAAAATTATCTAACAACACCCTTTTTAAAAGATCAAAATCATGGTTCCAAGAAAAGGTCAATTAACACTCTCCCTTTTTGTTTACGAGAACCGATTGTATCCATAGTCACTACAACTACTTGAAGACCCAAAAATTAAATATCAATACGATTGGATTGGAAAATCAGATTTTCCTGGACTACTTTACATACCTTAGTATGAGACAGACACTAAGTCGTAATACAATTGAATACATGTGTAGAATAATTCTAATTGCACTTTGCCGGTGGCATTACAATCACACCAATTTGACATCGAATAACCCCCGATCATTTTCATTGTCTAACAGGATACCCCATTTAAATATATTTCCTTTATCAACAAAAAATGTTCTACTTGATCATGAAAATAAAATTTTAGAGTCTCATTATAAGCTTTTTATTGAGGATGAGGTTATTAAACCCTTCAAAAGAGGGATTATCAATCAATCAATCAAATACCCCTTTCACCTGACCATGTTGGGATTTTTCATGATCATATCATTTTATAGGGAAGATACACTGACTTTCCTCAGTGGTTAGTGTGGTACCTTATCAAAACCCTTTCCGGTGTTAGATTTGATTGGTGTTCATATATTTCAACAAGGATTCTCTCTGACCTTGACAAAGCCATTGTGAATCCTAGTGCAGTTATTTCTTCTTCTTGTTTTATTCTTTCTTTCTATTATGAGGATTATCATGCACCGAAAATAAAAATTGTTCTAGTTTCATTACATGAGAAGATGGAAAAAATGCAATTTCTGTAGACACAAAGTTGGTGAGAATTTATTTTTTAAAGAATTCTATCTTGATTCTTTTCATAAAAATAATCATTTCTTAAAACTAAATAATCTATTTTCGATAGTTAAAATAAAGAAAAATAGTGGATCGACAATTTGTGGCACTTCTCAAGCATAACCCCTGCTGGTCCTAAGGGGTTTCGTGATAACATTGTGGTTGATGTCACCATTACCAATGACACTTTGGCTGTTATTAGCCCACAAAATCCTAGAATAATAAGCATAAACATATGTGGTTCATTTGGAACATCTCACAACCATTAAAAATGTGTACCCAGGCCAATATAGGTTTTACTTAATCCACAATGCAAAATCATGTTAATTTTGATTAAATTATTAATAGACTAATCATAGTCTGAGTCTTAAAAATGACATATTTCATTTCCTATTGTACATCCATGTATGACACATGAGCCATGGTGTATAATGCTCCGGACACTAGTCACTTATATGAGAGACAAGATATTAAGTTTGTATAAGTTCTTCACCCTTCAAGTTCAAGTATGAATAAATCATATATTTAAATTTTATTTATATTAGTCTTGGTTTTAGGATTTTATCATTCAATTTAATTGGTTTTCCTTAAAATCAAGGCTTTGTAATGCCTCCACCTCTTGTACACTTCCATTCAAAGGTGCCACAAGATATCGATTATAGATAACAACAACATTTACAATGTAAAAATTCATATTTATTTCATTATTTTTAAGTGCTTAGCGTTCATTTGGTTTACTTTGTGCATATAACATAGTGATATTGTTAATTTATTAATTCTCACATAATGTTTGCAACCTCGCCTCTCATTTTCAACCAAATGCCACCTTCTCTACCTAGTGTTTAATGATTACACCAGGCCCACCTCCCTTCTTCCTCATGGTATAGGAAAGAGGATAGTGTTCCCTGAAACGAGTAGGGGGATGCATAGTTATACCAATTCAGATTCCCCCAATTTTTTTGGGTGGTGTTCAAAGTTCTACAGGAACTTATATTTTAAATTACATATTTATGGATGAGAAATATCTTATATTTGAAAACCTTTACGATATGGTAGCAGTAGGGAAAAAAAAATTAAATCATAATGATCTTATTCAATATACAAAAAAGGAGCATCGAGTTCCTAAACCACAATCGACTTCAGATCCTCCTTCATCAATTAGGGAGAAAAAATCAGATGGTGATGGTAAAAAAAAGTTTTAGTTGATATTATTGTGGCTCATAATTTTACAACCCTTATGATGGAAAATATTGTTCCTGATATTAAGGAATTAAGGAAACAGAGATCAAAGTGAAAAATATTATCAAAGAAATTAATGAATGATATCATAATTTTTCACATAGGGAACAACTTTTTCATTGATAAAAAATGAACCGGTTAAGATTGATGCTTTACTTTCTCAAGCACAATCTGGTAATATTGTCACCAACAATAATTATAATAATGATAATGTTTTAAATATAATTCTTAACATATTGGAAAATTTGAACACCAAGGCACAGTCATATTACAATAAGTGGAATAGAGACAAAAATTGTCACTATTGCAAATATAGAGAAAGACTTGGCCTTGGTAAGTAATTAATATTTTGAAGATTATATTTTATGTTGTTATAGTTTATCTACTGTGAAAATATGGTATTTTTATGTATAGTAAAAATACGAGATATTGAAGACTAAAGTGTAGGTGTTATATGAGAACATTACTAAAGTAAGAGAAAGTGTATGGAGATAAATATTATTCCAAGAGAAATTTGTTCTATTAAACAAGGTAAGTATACATTACGAAGGATTATAAAGGAGCATGGATTAGATCGCAGGATATTTTGTCAAGAGAAAAAATTATTAGCATCCTACTCTTCTTTTTAACATGGGATACAAATAGTGTGGATAGGTGAAATATTAAAAATATTAATGTTGCTGCAAATGAATTAGTCCAATCTAGTGTTATTAAAGATAGTACAAATGTTGATGTTGTAGAATTTGCTCTAGGATAGGGATCCAAATGAAGATAAAAATTGATGTCAATCATTGTATTTGTTAGATGAAAACATTATCTTATTTTAAAACATGTACAGTTGATGAATACATGGATTTACAATTTAGTTTCAAACTTGGATGGACTCAATATTGAAAACTTGGATGTACATTGTACTCTTGAATCTTGATAGTTTATTCTTGATGTATAGTTATATTAAATTTTCATTGTGTTTTAAAATCGACTGAATTAAATATATAAAAAATTATCTCTAGACTCCTATGTATTTTATTAATCCCCATAATATTGATGGATATATGGATTATAATATATTTGCAAACATGTGTGGATTCAATATTGAGAAATCAAGATTGAACATACTTTCCTAAGTAATGTAATTAATTTTTTTACATCATCCAGTTTGCACAACTAGTTACTATATGTTATTTCACACAATATATAAAAACATAGAAGTGATTTAAAATTTCCAAACATTATATAAAAATATATGTAAAGGAAAATAACTAAATGACGAGTCAAAAATATATATTTCATAAAAGGAAAATGCTCAAGTGTATGGTAACTGAAACAACCCTATCCTTAATGGTCCTTCATCACTTATTTTATCTTTTACGGTTGCAGTCCATGATTCTAGTTCAATTTCAACGTAATATGAGTCTCCATTGGCTATTATCTTATTGACAAAATCTCCACTCTGCAAGGGATGTCTAAGTAGATAATGTTATTCCATAATGTAATGTCTCCACTCCATATCTTGAAACATATAGTCTCAACCAAGTTTCCATTTTTTGTCGAATCTGTTGTGAATTTTTGATCTTAAAAAGTTAATGCGCTAAAACCCTTTCATCTTCAATCGAGCCCAAAATTATTGTCTCTATGAGTTCATATTGTTTAAAGTATTCACTTATAGTTTCTCTCAAAAATTTCTCCACCTACGTGTAATATGTACATTTTATGTTGGTTTAGTAAGTGTCTTATATTAATTACTCATTATCAATGAAAATGTGTAGCATCCGATATGAATAATTTTCTATTTAATATACAATTGAATTCAACTCCATTAACATATGAATATTTGCAAAACTAATCCATTATTCTAGACATGTATTTTGTAAAGAGTTGAGTTGTTTGTTCTTTACCAATAATTGGATTCCGAAATTGTGATTTACCACTCACATATCCGCAAGAAAATAACTATTCTTAAATCATTCTTTGATATCGAATATAAACTTTCAGATATCTTCATCAAAAACAAAATTGTATCGCTTAGTGCAACATCAAATAAAAGGCTTTTCACTGGTACTTTCTCGATATTAGAACATAGGACATAAGGATCTCTTTGCAAAGTGTGCATTGGTATATTTTTCCCGTCTACTGAGACATAAAGAAGACCATTGATATTGAATTACAAATAGTTCTTGGGATATTTTTGATCTGTTAATACCATTCAACTACATGAATCTTAGTTCACGAAACCAGTCTTCATTGGAATATAAGTTATCCAAAATCATACATGCACATTTCCTTAATTTGATAAAATTAACAATGTACATAGATCTTTCTTGAGATTGTTTTAACAAGTTGTTTATTTCCTTCAACATAGGAAAATACGACATAATATTAAAAACTTCTCTAAATCAGTCAAGTGATATAAAATATATTCTTCCTTGTCAAATTCTCTACGATTCATGAACATATACCATTTTTAATTCAAATTGGAAATTTATGAAAATACAAACATCTATTGATCACTTGACATGTATCAATATAAAACACATATAGGCTCATCCACTTTAGTGACATTTACAAAATTACTTACAAGCTTGTAAGCGAGATTCATTTTATGAGCCATGCAGTGAATAAGTATCATCTACGGGGCAATGGTTGTTTGAAGGAGAATATAAATCCCAGTTTTCGACCTTGTATAATGAAGCCCCATCAGTCCTAACAAATATCAGCTTTGTCAAAATTTAATGATGATACATACCAACTATTTATTTCAAATTCTTAATAACAAGTTCACTGAGACGTTCTTTAATTATAATTCTCCATCATTTTGTTCATAGTTAGTAGATGAGGTTACCTTAAATGGTTATTTAAATGGAAAGTATAGACATGAATGCAAACCCACTATTTATTGTCTATGGTTGTGACCTCATCAATAGACAATGAGATAAAACTCACTTTTTTACCTTCTCTCTCAAATCGTGATTTCAATTTATGCCATACACTATGTCAATACACAACCACCGGTAACTAACTAGTGTGATGTTGGATTGTTTTGAAACCCATTACATTGAAACAATATATTATAATCAATGAGATATGAAATAGGTAATATCTTTATTAAAACATGAAATATTGTCCGGAATTGTATATGTTTTGAATGAAGACTTACATTACTAGATTTTGTAGATTTTTTTTTTTGTTCCACCTTTGTTAACAAGGTCTTTAAGATGTTTATAAATATTTTCATATTCTTCTCCATATCTCATATGTAAACAATCTTCCTCATTTTTCCATCTAGATGTTCTTATTAATGTTCCATCTTCTTTATTATTAGACAAATATACTTTCCCACAACGCTTCTCTATTATGTCTAGCTTCAATTTCATTAATTGGTCTTTTCCTAGTTTCCAACAACATATAATACATCTACATTTGCTAGAATTATCAATAGTGTTTTATAGTTCAAAATTTTCAATAAATGAATATTTAGTTGACCATTCAAATTTATAAGTCCTTTCAAAATTCGACTTCCCACTCTTAGATTTATGATATCTATTTCAGGAATCTTTATCTGAAGTTTGAGCTGGATGGCAATTGACATTATCACTACTATATATGTAAATTGAATTACTATGATGATTACAAATTTCATCTGGCATAAAGTCAGTTATAGTTTTTTCTACATTTGAAATAAATTTATTTACTAATTGCATCCTTCAGGAAATCAACATATAAAGTAAGATCAACATAATAAGATTCAAAATTACCAGTGACACTCATGTAAATATGGGATGACTAAAATATTTTGAAATGTGTATGTCATGTTTTCTTTTTCTTGAGATATTTTCTTATTTGCACCAGGGGAAATCATATGGGTGATTTTGAAGTCTAAACATGTGACAAAAGTATAAATTTTTAAAATAAAATCTGTAAAAAATATATTGAAGACATTGTGAAAAATAAACCTCATCCTACTTGAAAACATGGTAACATGGATTAGGCTACTTGAATAGGGTTATACGAACATGCGATCGGGACACCATCTAGCTATATGCAATCATGCCACAAAATGGTGTCTCATATTTAGGTTTCCTTCGGGTAACATGAATTTTTATTCCATCCAACATTGTCTCATATTTAGGTTACCTTCGAGAAACCTTATGTATTTAGGTGTCATCCAATAACAATTGTGCATAATGCATTGAGAGGTCAAACATTATCACTTACCTTTTCCACTTATACCTTCAATTATTTTGGCTTATAGTTTTAATTTTTTGACATGCCTATTTTCTTTACCATCACTTCAAATCGATATTTGAAAATTAAAGAATTTCATAATTATATTGTATTAGTAAATTATGATGAATTAATCTTAGATATAGTAGTATATTTTAACATAATGGAAAATATACCAACATAGGTTGGACCTTAATGGAAATAGTAAGGCGTAATTAGGGTCAAATTTATTTATTACCAATTAAATTTTGGAAAACTTGCTACCATAAGGTAGTAAAAGAATTACAATTTCCATGTTTAAAAATCCAAATATTCGTGCATGTATGAATATTCACCCCGAAATGAACCCAGATTTGAATCACCACTATCTAATCTATTTTATACGTATCTAAATCATCTAAAAAAACTCTATCTAATTTTCTACAATGAAGTCATAGATATAGAAAACCTACTCACTATTATTAGGGGCTATAAGATTTGGGCTATTACTTCCTATCTATTACTCCGTAAAAGTGTAATATTCAATGACCGCATTTCAGATGCATTAATCACTACATAGGAGGGGATATTTATAAACTCCATCTCACAAATTCATCTTAGGGGTCAGTTTTTGGATTCCGCTATCTTGGTGAGACTAAGAAGGGAAACATATCTTCAAGGGAAAACTTTTATCACACACATAGTAGAACTACATAGAATTTGAATTATAGTGTAACACTCACTAAAAATCACATAGGGGTGACCAAAAAGGTTATTTTGAATAAATAATATGCATTATTTATTTTATATAATGTTTACTTAAGCATTGTGTCGGTAGATATGGTCTATTTTTCAGGTTAAAGTGCCTTAGTGAAACCCTAGAGTGAAACTAGAGTGAAAAGAGAGAAAGGAAGAAGGAAAGATCATACCCGAAAAGATATAAAGTAGATAATTTCTAGTAGAATTGCACCAATTAAATAAACTAGTTGCCATGCAGTCCTATGCTTTTCTAGGTGGTTCAATTCGAAGGAAATCCATAAATTATAGTATTCTTAACGATTCTTACTCAATCTAGATCTAGCTAATTCTATTCAATTTCTAGCCCATAACCAATACAAATCTTCAAATACAAGCTAATTCAATCTTACCTCACTATTGCTTACACTTTTTTATCACCGAATGATATATATTCCTTATTATTTTTATATCTATTTGATCTTAGTCCTATGAAAATATTTAATTTTGTTAAATCAAACTCACAAAAACTTGATGGAAAATAAATTATTTTCAATATGGAAATTGTGATATAGCTATGCCAAGTAACTTCCAAATACCACCAAGCAATGTGTTTGAGTAGGATTTAAATGAATAATTCCTATGTTGGGGAAATACATCACGAAATACAAAAATATTTTACTAAATTGGTGTTTCAATCTATGGACAATGTTTGTACCATAGTAGAAATGTAATCCTTAAAGCGTATAAATTCTTAATGGAAATTTTGATGGAGATGTAATTAATGGTGAAATTTTGAAAATATTTGCACACTCGATGATAAAGCCACATTTGCACCATTCAACCAAGTACATATACGATTGTGCATAGAAAATTTGAAATAATGTAAAATAAATTTGAAGAGGTTATTGTATTTTCTATCAAATTTAGGATTATAAAACATTTAAAATACAAACAATGCCTTGTTACCTAGATATATCTAAAACTATACCCTATTCATGTTAACAACTCATCCATTAAATTTAACATAGTTTTTTTCTCCTATAAATGAGGGGTCATGCCTTATCATGAAAACCACTCCATTAATCGAACTAAACCTAATACACAATGAGTTGTTATTACACTTAATTTCTTACACAAAATGATATAATATAAATGATATACCAAAGTATGAACTAACCTAGACAATTTTACACACATACACACACAAAGATATGTAGTTACTCAAATTTTCCATTATATAATTTGACAAGTATTTATCTTGACATTACATTCTCGCATGGACAAACACACTCTCATCATTCTTTCAAAGACACCCTAATAGAACATCATGCACTTTCTTATCTTTTCACACCTATATTTTATCATACGATGAAGTTTAACTACATAAAACCATCTAGAAATATACATGCTTGGCTCCATAAAGTCAAAAGACACTTTTCTACCTGCAATCCAAAAATGTTAGTTTCAAAGAGGAATGTAGAATTACATAGTAACTCTATTGAACAATTTTGGACTGATAGGTTTTTAGTAAATCATACCTCATTTAGGGACCTAGAACTTTTAAACTCCTCATGTTAAGGAAAACACTAAAGGCAATCAAATATCCCTAAAATATGAAAAAAATCATGAACATTCATTATGGTGGCACCCTCTACTAGTATAAAGTCTTCTCCTATGTATAAAAATCTCTTCCTTCATCCCACAAGTAATAAAAATGACCCTTCCCAAGTATTTAAAAAATGTGAAAGTGAAGTGAAGCATTTTCAAAGCATGATTGTCATGTATGATTGCACTCTGGTAGATATCACATGCTAGGAGAATAATTTGTGGTGTGGTCCCTCTTCGAGTAGTGGTGATGTTGACGGTGCAAAGGCTTCTCACAACCCATCAAACTTTATTTTACAGAAATCCTTCTTTCACTATAAGGGTTTGAGAGATTTACTAGGTTTTAAAATATCTATTTTGAACGTGATTGAATGAGATTGAAACATAGTGACACACATTTCGGGTAGGTGAAATACTCATGAAGAGAAAAAAGTAGATCCCAAGAAGCTCCGAGACCGTATATAAGGGTTAGGATCATATATATGTTGTAGACCAACTTATATGGTTTTGACCAGTGCTCGGTTTCATCAAAAACATTTCTATTTCTAGATCTACTTATTCATGTACTAAGACTATCCATAATCATGATGATCCACACAAAATCAACTAAGTTCATTATTTCCTATTTCATTTGCAATTTGTTATGTCAATAGTCACTTTGAAAAATGATATTTTTATTTCTGCAATTAATGATGGATGTTAATTAAATAAGAATATCCATCGACAATATTATTCATCCTTGCAATTACATTAAAGAATAGTTTAAAAATTTAAAAAGGGTGATGTTTTTTTCCCAAAAGAGATAAATCATTCACAGAACCGAAACTCTTTAATCAAGCATTGTAGCCCTAACCATACTTACCTTATGGTTTAATTTTACATTTAGGTCATGTTTATTTGCATCATCATTGTGCCTTGTTGATGTAGTTTTTCTCTTCTACTTTGTTTGGGTATTTTACTTCATTATGCAAACTCTCAAAGACCATATAAATATCTATATAACTTTTCCAAATCTTCGATTCACATCCTAATATATTTCTCACACATTTTATCAATTCAATTATTATCTATTTGTTAATAATATTTGTAATCTTAATACATATCATGAACAAGGTGATGGTTCTAATACTAACTTTGACCACCATATACAAGACCTTCCTAAGGATGAGGTACAATATTTACAACATTTATTAAAAAAATATGCTAGAAAAATTGGTTTTCTTCTATATGTTGCAAGATATCAATTCAAGAATGCATATATGGAAACATATACTATACCCACATCTATTGTTTCTACCTCCTTGGGGAACCTACAATTCCTATGAAAATTGTGTGTATGCCTATTGTTGCATCCAATATTGTTACTACATCTCTTATCTATCATCATAATGTATTACATCCATCTTTATCTACCACATAGGTTCTTGAGTCCCTTGTTTATTCTTTGCAAGAATACTTTTAAAATTAGAACAAGATGTCTCTCATAATTATAATATGTGGAATCTTCTAAATTATTCCATAATACAATTACACCTGAAGTTGTCTCATTATATCATTTGATGTTACTTATTTTGACTATGAATCTACCGATATACTTCTTACTAAGATATTCCTTATGATTCTTAAAGAATTTTCATTGCAATGGTTTTATGATCTCTACCCATTCTCAGTGTGCTCTTTTACATCATTGGAAAATCAATTTTGGGAAAAAATATCCTTCAACATTGGGGATTAGATATCTTATGCATAAATTTCCAAACTCAAAAATGATCTCGATGAGCATTTCAATGATTATGTCTTTACGTTATAGAAAAATGCTTACAAAGATGAAGATCATAAATTTTTTTATGCAAAGTGTACTTCCTCCATTATAATAATTAGTCATGTTTGATAAGTTTCAATATTTTGACCATCTATTTCATATAATGAAATAACATGAAGTTAAGATATTACACATTAACAAAATCATGTATTTTGCTATCTTCCCTAATCCATCAAATACCAAGTTTAAAATTAAATCTAATTTCAAAGGAAAATATAATGACCCTAAGGTTTGTTCTAAAGATAGTGTTAATGTTGTTTCTCAACCTACTAAGCTTCAATTACAACCTATAAGATGAAAAATTACATGGTTACCTTCTCATCTATGCATGGTTTTAAACAAATTACTTGAGTTCAATCCTATGTCTCTCATTCCACGGTTTGCAATTGATTCTAGGAAGCCTCAGAGTAAGATCTATGAGGATAATGCTTATTGTGATTATCATAGATGTATTCATCACTCTAGAGATAAATGTCTTAATCTACGAAACATATTTTAGGATCATATTAAATATAATGCAATTCGATGGGATGAGCCCACTATATATACTAAGACTACTAATAACAATGCTAAGCTTAACATATTCAATGATCTAGTTCCTAAGCATAATAATGATACATCCACTTTCAAAGTTTATAATGCTCAACTTTAGGTGCCACCACCACCTTATTATGATCATCCAGCTTAGTGATATGATTGTAAATATTACTCATATATAATATTCTACACCAATAATTGCTTTTAATAATTTAGATATAGATGACCCACTTATCTCTAGCACATTATGTATTCTTGTATCTATTCATAATATTCCTATTCAGTGGTGTCTTGGTTATTCCACATAGAATTGATGATGTTTTTGTATGAACCTTACTTCAATCTCTTGGTATCTGCTTTGGAATTCTTTTTCTTGATTCCGATCCTCCTTTTGATGGATCACACTACCAATCATAGTTATATCTAGAATTATATGAAATTCATTTTTGGTTGTTAAATTTGTTTCTACATGAGAATTACAAATAGGTATCCTTGGGTTCATGTTATTAGGGATATTCTATTCATCATCCATCCATGTATCAAGACAAGCCATCATCATCAGTGTCTTCACTATTTTAGGTATTCCTTTTAGGTATTTCTATTCTAAGATGCCTAGTTGTTCAAAAACATTATCCCTCTTCCTAGTGTAGCTACGGATATATCTATTTTTCACACAATAATTCACATAGAAATAGTTCTCGTTATCATGATAGGACTTTGGTTTGAAATAAAAATTTAAATCTTTGTATGTCTCATGATATTCCTTTAGTTGAACTTTTTCATCACATAGTTTTACGGCCTCTAGGTCTCCTCTTAGGCATTACTTTGTGCACATTATCTCTAGTGGCTCACACTCTCATATGAATTTATTAATTCGTCAACATAGCATAAATAACCTATACTAAAATAATGTTTACCCGAATATAAAAATTGAAAAAAATCAGGAATGAAATTTGATCCAATGTGTTTTCAAAACATGATTTTAAAATGAATGCAAACACTCATATCGCTTAACCCACCGAAACATTCAAGATCCCACTATCACCCAATTTAAATAAAGTGTCATCACTAATTTTTTAATATGAAATATTCTAATTAAATAACGATTAAATGTGGAAATAAACTCCAAAATCCAGGATGCAATCAGAAGTTAAAACCGACATCAAAAGCATGATATCAAAGTTCAAAGATCTAAGCCTATGTCTCCGGCTCATACAAACCAATTTATTAAAAATTGTTAAAATTGTAAGTACAATAACCATCACAATAAAAAAATATATGATTACCTATAAAATGTACTTTTTGACCTTTGAAAGACACGACATAATTTAGTAAAAATATTTCACCTTCCCGAAGCACTTACTAAGCACACTGCTTGAAATTCCATAAATATTGAATTTAATAGATAAAAAGGCGTCTGCGTAACTTACAAAATGGAAAACAAATTTCACCACTAGGAGCGTAATTAAAATCTAAACAAGTTTCCATTTTTAACTAAGACCTCCAAAACTATGGATTTTGAAAGTAGGTATAATATGCCTTGTACACATGTCTACAATAGACTTCCTTTAAATAGCAGTGAGCTTAATTAATAGCTCAACGAGCCACCGGGACATGGCGGTTTTGTAAATATTTTTTTGTTTTGGTGTTGGGGTTCGAACCACCCAAACCAACCTCCACCATGTTTGATTCCTTTTTTATGGGAATATCCTACGCTTTTAGTGAATCAGATTAATATCCTTTATAAAGGATTTCACCACCACGTATAATTGTTGATGTGGACACATATTGACTGTATTTATGCCCACACAAAAGATCTAGGTCTCGCACCACCACCTAGTGGCTTCCATGGAAGGCATCTATCTGTACTTTGTAGGAGAGATTCCGAGGGCTTGAAAATCTACTGAGCTATTTGAGATGGGGATCAACTCGTTGAGTTTAATGAATAAATCTCAAACCATTCACTAAATCCAATAAGCAAATAAAATAGGTCTAATACAATACATTGTAATAAAATGCAATATACACACATTTATTAATAACCTTGGAAGATATTAAATCGCTAAGGTAAAATCACGTTGGCTCCATGTAATAGTGGTGGTAGGCTATGTGGTGGCATGAGGAACCACCACGTGATGAGAAAATGCACATGACATCAAAGGCAGCCCTCCATGAAAAGAGTGTTCCAAATCTAGCTCGGTGGCCTATAGCTAGCAAATTGTGGGGCCCACCTTTTCGATTCCGAGTGTCGAAGACCGTGGTGTAAAACCAATTTTTAATTTTTGATCAATCTCCATTTTTTCCATGTATTATCGCTTGACTAGCTATTTGACCATGCGTATTCCAAACTTTGACAAGTGATATCTATAACTCACGATCTCTATTTTCAGCGCTTCTTGGAACCATCAATAATATATTAGAAGACTCTACTATTCTTAAACAGTTTAGAGAGATTTTGGGGATTTCTAAAGCTCTAAATGTCCTCCATATAAAATAGTTGATTAGTTAGTAACAAACACTCAATCAGTCAAAAATACACAATCATCAGCCATGAAAGGCAATTGTCTACTTATACTCGCACACAATTTGGATCATTATAAATGTAAAAATAAATGCCCAAATAATAGATTTAATACGCCATCAAACTTGTAGACTATCATCCCACTGTGATTCCATCAGAAACAAGTAATCAAATAAAAACAACAAGTCAACAATAGAAAGAAAGTATCCAAATGATACTTTTTGATATGACCCATCACTGAAAATATAATTCCACTAAAAATAAATCAATATAGAAGACATATAAACTACCTAAAATAGGCTAGTGTCCACTATCCATGTGAAACTCGTAAACCACTTTAAAATTTTACCAATATAATTTAAAATAAACATGTCGGACATAGAAACAAACTCGAACTTAGTGAACTACCAACGAAGTATAATCTATCCCCATAATTTGCACTACAAATAGGATAGAAGTAAATTGTTTTCAAAATGTTGAAATATATAGTATAGTGAAATTTCATCCATTGTAAAGATCACTGTATAATCAGAAACTAGTTTGTTAGTGTAATCAACATACACCCTAATTGTAACCACAAAGGATAGTTACAATAAATTCCCAAAATGAGGGACTTAGTAAATGTGCAAGCATCTTGTATGGGTATAATGAGTTTGTAAGTTAATTACAAAAACAAAATGGTGCCCAAAATGGGTCTTACAAGCATCCATACTTTGCACAAATAAAACCAACAACAGATATTGAAATGCAAGTTTCCAAAAATAGACATTTCAACCATACCCACTAAACTTGCATACTATTGTTAGAAATATCCCAAGCTGAAACATGAGTTGTACCCAACTATACCAAAAACTCAAAGTTGAAATAAGGAGATGTAAATGGAGTATTAATCAAATTTTTCAAAGTAAGAAAACCAACTGAGTATGGTAAACATATCCCTTAAATTTTCTCACCAAATCTGAACTCCAAAACCCATTCAAAGCTAAATGGGAAAATAATTATGTACAAAAATAACTGGAATCCCATAACAAAATCCTTAAATTAATTGCATGCTATAAACAATCAAGAGCTATGCAATATAAAGTTGAAATTGTTTTTACCAACCCATGCCAATGGATTTTCATCTACAGGTATCACATAATCTAGGGTCAGAACTTCAATCAAGGTCAATATGATACTTCATTTACATTTCAAACAGTCGGTACTCCATCTTTGGCTTGCCACTACACTAATGGTGAGATGGATGAAATTTTTGAAAAATGTTCGCCCGATTTCTATTGTCACGACAAGGGGCATAAAAATTCCTAGCAACAGAGGAATTCTTCTTGTCGTCCGTCATTTCGAACCACGAGATTGGTCTTTCCCATTTTCCCGGTTCTTAACAAATGAAAACAACTTCATCAAAAATTTCTTCTCCTCCAACATATAGAAACATAATGGTTAAGCATCCCATAAAATATATAAGGAAACACATCCATCATTTTCTGAATATCAAAGCCAAACTCTTTAAATTGAAATATTGGATAAGAATTTTTATGACATTCCTTTGTATAATGCAAAGGTGTGTAAGAAAGAGGTGGTGGTATCTCATTGCCTCATCTCTATAAATTTTTACAAAATTCATCTTGTGATAATGAAACACCTGATTCCCACATCGACACTACCGACAAGATTGTGGGGTATTCTCTTAGATTTTAGAAGCTTGTCTTTGCCAAAGCATGCTTGGATCGCTCGTCTGTGTCATTTCCCACACTAGTAACCCAATCCTACAAAATGAGGACAATCCTCAAGCTGTATTAGGCTAGCCATGCCTTGAGTATCCTTGTTAATACCTCTTTAATAAAAATTGATCATAATTCACAATTTGGATAAAATGCCTCTAGTATGATTTTTAAATGAACCAAATACATCATTACCTTAACCCAAAATTGAATAAGAGTAAGAAGAATATTCATGTGGCAAAAACTTATAGTTCACTCTATCATAGTCACTACACCTCAAGTAGAAGTAATGACCTTCTTCCACCACCACACTAAAAAGTGATCAAGAGCTCATATTTTTATTCTATCTTCATTTTCAAACAATCAACTTGATATTTGAGGGAATCAATCTTGCATCGCATGAATGCATTTTCCTCTTGAACTTGTATACTGATTCTCTCAACCTCTTCTAATCTATCCATATTCAATACTTTCCCCATTATTGCCTCAAACCAAATGATCCGCAAAATCCTACAAAGTTACCAAATAAGAAGATCAAGACAAATAGTATACACCGATAGGATTAGAAAATCACAATCGGTATCTAAATGCAACTCAAGCAAACACAAAATTAGCTCTAATATCAACATGATCTATAAACATAGAAAAAATAACCTCTACTAAAATAATGTTTACCCATATTTTAAAACTGACTAAAATCGGAAAGAAATCTGATCCAATGTGTTTTTACAATCTGATTTTAAAATTAATGGAAACAATATATCGCTTAACCCAATGAACCATTACATATCCCATTATCACCTAATTTCAATAAAGTGTCATCAGTGATTTTTTTAATATGTAATAATGTGATTAAATAACTAATTAAAGGTAGAAATAAACTCATAAAATTAGAAATTAAATGAGACACCAAAACTTGATAATAAAGTTCGGCATGTAAGAATACGTATTCGGGTTCATATGAACCGATATATTAAAAATTGCTAAAATTGTAAGTAAAATAACCATCATAATCAACAAAATAGATGAAAACCTAAAAATATACTTTCACATCTTCAAAACAAATTGAAATAATTTAGTAGAACATCTTCCACCTCCTAAGACATTTTGTCGAGGTCACTTCTATTGAAATTATGAAAAAAATTACTTTTGAAGTTAAAAACGACATCATAGAACTTCCAAAATGTAGAAATAATTTTAGTACTAGGAGTTTAATTAAATTATGAACAATTTTTCATTTTTAACTAAGACCTAATTTGGTCTTTAAGTCCTTCAAAAATGAAGATTTCTGTAAGTAGGTATAAGCTGCCTTGTACACAATCTTGTAATAGACTCCCTTTCAATAACATCGAGCTCACTTAATAGCTTGACAAGCTGTTGGGATGTGGTGGTTTGGAAAATTTTTATTGACTTTTGTTTGGGAAAATATTTTTTTGTTTGGTGGTTGAGGGTGCAAATCACCCCAACCACCCTCCACCACATTTTATTCCCTTTCAGGTAAATTTGTATTTATAGCCTTTATAAAGGATTTCACAACCAATTATAATTATGGTTGCAGTGACATATTGACTATTTTCTGCCCATGCAAACGAGCTATGCCTCTTACTAAAATGTAGTGGATTTCATGGTATGAGGCGCCACTTGGGTGGCGAGGGACAAGTTTATACAAAATCAAAAGGTGGATTCAAACCGCAATCTTTAATTTGGGTGGTGAGGAATTAATCGATGCATAACCATTGTTAAAAACCTTCGTTTGAAAAGGATCAATCATTTTGGAATTAATTGTGTTGTGTACGAGCTTTATAGGTCTTAATAAGGCATATGAGGCATTCCAAGAAAATAGGGAAGGTGGCAAATTCAAATTATATGTTTTCCCTCCAAAAAGGGGTGTATGAAAATTCAAATATTTGTAAGGTGTGTATGGTCTTTAAAGGAGGATTAAATTGTTTCTAAGTGTGTTAATATTCTTATAGGTGTTAAGTTAGTATGTATGAGTCATGTGTGTGTTTATTGCATCATTAATATGATTGGAATAATTTGTAAAGGGCAAGCTTACAATCATCAGAAAGAAGTCAATGGTCAAAAACTTGTAAGTCGGTCATAATGCATTATAAGATGAGTTACATATTAGTGGTTAATGTATTAAAATGTAGAGAAACTCGAATATAGGAGGATATTTTCAGTTTTTGTAAAAATAATTCCTCATGGATAGGAAAGAGATATCATACAAGTTTTATTTCAAGACATCTTAATGAAGAAGACTGTATTTTAGTATGAAAAACCATGAGTGTATTTTCCTTTTAGTTCATTGTAGCATGCACTAACATAAGGATGAGTTTTTTTGGGGTATGGATAATGAGTTATTGACATCATAATAAGGTTTGAGCTGATTTCTACTATTTACATGAATTTTGAAGTAGTTCATTTACATCTTTGTTTTCCTTGATGACTATGTTGCCTATTAGATGCTTATTGATAACTCTATTCCTTGTAAGAGAAAAATCATGACTTTGAGAAAATGGAGATATGTGTGAAGGTGTTTTGTTTATTTCTATGTGGGTATGAACAGTTGTGAAATCTCCTTGTGTTAAGTTGAAGACATCAAACTTGTATGCATTGTAAAATACAATTGTAAACATTGGACTGTGCAAACCACTGCCTGTACAGAGTTGATAACTTTTACATTTTAACCTTAAATAAATTGAAATTTTGACCACAATAATACAAGTACGTATCTAATATGGGTCACAAACCGTTTTCCTTGATGATTAGTAAATTTTTATTTATATCTTGGTTTACCAAGAGGTCTAGGATGGATACCACTTGTTCGACAAAAACATATGTCATGTTACAATTAATATATCTCCTATTTTTTTAGGAATTAAGACCTGAAATTTGGAGGAAATCATTTTAGGGTAGTCTATTAATATATTAAAAATAATTAATAATTTTACATTGTTATTTTATGAGATATTTATGATAGTTTGTAAGTGGGTAACAATGCACAATTAAGAAGGTTAAGTGTGAGAGTGGGTTAACAAAGGAAGTTACCATTTCCTTTGAGTTAAGACATGAAAATTTCCACAATTATAGAACTCAATCATGAGTGTCTAAAAATACATAAATCTTAGATTTAGCATTCTTAAAATGAAAGCTAAAAGGTATTTGGGACATTCCTAAGCTAGTGGGACCTTTAAGAGAAACAATAAAAAGTAAGGTACAAAGAATTGTTTAATTAGTGTGTTAGGTAAGAGGGTTTCAAGTGTCTCTAAGTATGTTAGGTGTGTTAATATTCTTATATGTGTTAATTTATTAGATATGAGTCATGTGTGTGTGTGTAATGCATCATTAAGATGATTGGAATAATTTGTAAAGGGAAGTTACAAGCCTCAGAGGGAGAAGTTTAATGGTCACAAACTTGTAAGTCACCAGTCATAATGCATCAGAAGAGGAGTTACATGAGAGTGGTTAATGCATGAAAAGGTGGAGAAACTAAAACATAGGAAATATATTTCATTTTAAAAAAAAAATCATTCCTGGTGGAGAGCAAGGAGATATCATGCAAGTTGTATTTGGAGACATCTTTTTAAGAAGACTATATTTTGTTGTGAAAATTGTGAGTGCATTTTCCTTGTAGTTAAATGTAGAATACACTAACATTATAAGGAGGAGTTTATTTGTGGTAATGAGTAAGATTAATTTTCATAGTAATTTGGTTTGAGATGATTTGTAGTAAATGTTTACATGAATATTCAATTAGCTCATTTACATCTCTCGTTTTCCTTGATGATTCTGTGCATATTAGAGGCTTTGATAACTCTATTCCTCGCAAGAGAAAAATCAGACAAAGTGAGAACATGGAGAGATGTGTGAAGGTGTTTTATTTATTGCTAAGTGGGTGTGAAGAGTGTTGAAATCTCTTTATGTTAAGTTCAAGACATCAAATTTGTATGCATTGTAAAATACAACTGTAAAATTGGACTATGCAAACTAGTTCTACTACAGAGTTAATAACTTTTGTATTTTAAGCTTAAATCACTTGAAATATTGAAAAAAATAATATGAGTAATTATCTGAGATGTGTATTAGGTGGTTTGTTTTGATGATTAGTCAATTTTGAGTTATATCATGTTTTACCAAATGGATCTTTATATGCATACCACTTGTTTGACAAAAATGTTTTTCATTTTACAATGAGTATATCTCCTATATTTTTAGGAGTTAAGACCTGAAATTTGGATGAAATAATGGTAGGGTATTATATTAATCTAGGAAAAATTAATTTATTATTTTCCATTGTTATTTTTAATATATATTTATGACAATTCGTATGGGTCGAGTGCACGCTAAAAAGGTTAAGTATGAGAGTGAGTTAACAAAGGATGTTACCGTTTCCTTTGATTTGAGCCTTGAAATTCTACACAATTATATAAATAAATAATTAGTGCCTAAAAATCCTTATATTTTTTCCTCATCATTCTTATAATGAAATCTATAAGGTATTTAGGACTGTCTTAAGCTAGTAGGACCTTTAAGACAAAAGATACCAAAAGTAAGGTAGAAGGAGTTCTGTAAGGAGTTGGAAATTGAAATTTTAGGGTCATGTTAAGATAGATAAATTTTAACTAATTAAGCTTTTAAGGAATTATTTGTGTACTTGGAACTCTAAATTCACTTCTGAACTAACTACATGGTCTTGAGAAGCATAGTGAACACTTCTAAACAAAGGGATGAATATAAGCAATTTTAGTTATCTTGACTGCATTGAATAATGGATTTAAATATGTCATGAAGTGAATGAGAAGGGTTAGGAGTCTAAGGAGCAAAAAAAGAGGAAGAATAAATAATTTGCATCCTTAAACTAGATATCTAGTGAAGAAATGGGGAAGAGTTTGCAAGGACAATTGAATACAAGGTTAGATGAATGATGAATGAGCAATCAGGTGACTCAAATTAGAAGTGAATGAAACTATTGAGAAGGGTATAGGTAAGTACATGCTTGGGTGAAATTAATTTAGTGATAATTGACAATTTTTCACAAGATTTGAGCAATCTTGTATGTCTTAGCCTTATAAGCTTGTTAGAAAGATCCTCCATTCGGAGGTTGTTGTGGTTAAGTTGGTTTAAACTTGTTCTTTACTCAATATAAGCTTGATTGTAAATATTTTTTTGCATCATTAACCAAGCCTACAAATTTAGTAATATTCTCATCCAAGTAGGTAAATCACTCGGTTGGTAAAATCCTAACTTATAAAAGACATGTGTCCGCACTTTTAGGAGGTCCGCCAAGTGCTTGGAACTCGATGAACTATTTGAGATGGGTACCTACTCACCGATTTGGATGAATAAATATCGAGCCATGCAATGAAGCCAATAACTAAATCAACTCGATCAAATATAATACATTATTATACAATGTAATATACACACATATATTAATAACCCTACAAGATATTGATTTGTCGAGGTAAAACCAAATTAGGTAAGTGTTATAGTTATGGCACGCCACATGGTGGCTTCCCGAGGACCCACCACGTGGAAAAAAATTAAACATGGTGGAGAAGGTACCCCTCCGTTAAGAGAGTGTGAAAAACCTAGTTGAGGGCCCCAACAAGAAAATAAAGGAGCCTACCATATTGATTTTAAGTGTCAAAGACCGTTGGTATAAAACAAATTTTACATTTTTGATCAATCTCGATTTTTCTCGTGTGTCACTACCTAACTAGTAGGATGACCATGTGTACTCATAACTTTGACCAACAATATCTTAAAATCACTATCTTTGTTTCTAGTGTTCTTATAACCATCGAAAATATATCAGAATGATCTATTTTTATGACATGGTACAGCGAGATTTAAGTAATTTCCCAAGCTTCAAATTTTTTTCGGATCATTTACATATATATTCTATCCTTAAGGATCAATATATAATTTCTCAAACACCTTTGAGGATACCCTCATTCTTCTATTCCATCCTACAAGTATATCACATCATATCATACTCAATGCTATACCATTTCTTATTCTCCTCATCGGCCTTTTTCAGTAACATATCACCACCATGGTTTTTATTACACTTAAGTGATCCTTTATTACCAATTCCAGGCTTGACTCTCTATCACATTTGGATTTTGGATCACCTCCATGTAGGGTTCTCTTGGCATTACTCTCATGTTATTTCCCTTATTTCTTAATTAAGTAAGCTATTTATTGGTTCAACTTGACTATTGAATGAGAGATCTAACACCTAAACGTCACTTTGTACACATACACACACTAGGGGAATCCTTGTTTCCTATCTTTATTTACACACTCTATATCAAAAAAAAAAAAAAATTAGCATATAAAAATTTAAATCTTTGTAGAAAATGTTAAATCAAGACTTGTTTCTATGACATTTATTATTTGCACTTTAGATTATATATGTTGTTTATTCCTTTGGTTTGATAGATAACAATTATTATTTAGAAAAATTGATTCACTTGGTATAATGAACATGATGAAGGACATACAAAGAGTGATAAATGATGATAGATGTTGGCCTAACCCTTACCCATACTTCTAACCTATGGGGCATCTAATTTTACATATTATATCTAGGGGATATATTTTAGTAATAGTTTATTTATTTCCTCATTATTCTTACGTACATATAAATTTTCTATTTTCTAATTTTTGTACTAATAAGACTACCACATGTGTATTTTATAGCACT
Organism: Taxus wallichiana var. yunnanensis; assembly: GCA_018340775.1. Lineage (NCBI taxonomy): Eukaryota > Viridiplantae > Streptophyta > Pinopsida > Cupressales > Taxaceae > Taxus > Taxus wallichiana. Next base: position 110,735,575 of record CM031236.1, on the reverse strand, counting down.
TAAATTTATTATTACACTATCTCTTCTATATCATATGTTATGTGCTTTTCACGCCCCTAGAGATGTTTTCCTTTCATACATGTTTGTTAGTTGTGTATATGTATGTTTTTCTTACACTATCATTGTGTCCCGTTGGTGCTCAAAATAGTCTTGCCCCATTTTTCCATTACAAATATATCAATTTATCGTCTCTGTCACATTTTGTCTTCCCGTACTATGCCCGAAAAGTCTCCACCTTCCTTTTATCGACAAAATCAATCCTTTCCTAGACCAAGGATCACATATAGATCAAAAATTGTTTCCTCGTTTCTCTATTCATCTGAAAAGGTCTGTATTTGGGTGTAAAAACTCAAAGCTTTCCGTTATTTCCATTTTCCATAGTCGATTTGTTTTCCTTGTCATTTTTACCCGAATTACTTGAAAAAACTAATGGATGTAGCTTGGAGGAATTTATTTAAGCCTTATAACGTTTCTAAATTCTTCGCCCTGGAAAAATTTCGCCTCTAGGCTCAAATGGTCATTTTTCCACATTTTACTATTGGACATGTGTTTCTCCCAATCAAATTTACATCCTTGCATCAACAGAAATGTCACATGTTTTGGTTGGATGCAGCTTTGTAAGGTACTTCAAATATTTTATGAATCACCTCAACTTAAAAACCTGTCTACGTGGAAGAACAACGCTCATTTAATGATTTGCTTTTGGTTTGCCTTAGAGTTTTGTCGAGAGGACATGTGGAGGTTTCCGCTGCTCTACCCAAAATTAGACAAAAATTTTATGAAGTTAGTACTATTTGGCAAGGTAAGGACACGTGGTGAGCCCACACTCATTCAGTGGTCTTTGCTTTTGGGAACCATTTTGAAATGCGCCATGAAGGCAAGTGGAGGCTTTACCGGGTCTTCCCATACTTAGTCTTTTTTTGAAAGTGTTGGAGAGGCCTCGGCACACGTGGAGGGACCATGCATGTTTGATGACCTACCCTTGAATTTAATTTTAAAGAAGTGCCAGGAGGAAATTTGGAGGTATTTGTTCACTTCGCATTTTTTTTTGAATTTTCAACACCCAAAGGAGATTGCCTAGAACTCGAAACATGGCACCTTCCACCGTGCTTCAAGCCTTCAAACAATTTAATAAAGGCCAGGACACGTGGTGATCCCATGCTCATTTAAGGTCTCAACTTTTGGGGACAATCTCAAGATGCGCCATTGTGATGCGTGGTAGTTTGAAAAGTCAGAAGGAGGGGAAGAAGACCATCAGGAGAAACTTGGATTTTTTCCTCTTAAGGATTAAAATATCAAAATGGCCCATAAGCCCGACAAGAGGGAGGTCATGGTTGGTTTTGGAAAGTCAAAGAATGCGGGGAAGCGGACCATCAGAGGCATCTTGTATTTTTTTCCTCTTGTCATCAAAAGGATTAAAACATCAAAATGGTATATGGCCTTGACAAAGGATGAGTCAAAATTTGATGGGAAGGTCAACGATGGAGGTGTGGACTTTTGGAGGAAATTTGGAAAAATTTCCTTTTGTGGAGAAAAGAGTTAAAAGTGTAAAATGAAGCGTGTTTCCATTGGGACCCATGTCAAAAGCTAAAAGTAGAAGGGCAGAGCTACGGGGGTAATATGGAAAAAAATCCCTTTTCCAAAAAGGAGGTGAAATAGCATAATTTAGCTACGGTTCCTTTGGGACCCACCTTAGGACACGTGTCAAGCTCATTTCTCAAGGGTGGAGGTGCGGAGCAAAAGGTGAAAAATTTACATTTTTCCAAAAAGTTGTAAAAGGAAAAAGGAACCCGTAGGCCCATTTTAAATTGGATCTCCCATGTGGATGGTCCAAATTCAAAATAGAAAGATCGATGGCAACTATGCGTCTAGATATGATTTTCTACCATTTTTCTCCAAAGCTCCTAGGGATGCATATTCTTATGGTTTTTTCACCTGGTTGAAAGGCACAACCATAAAGTAGTGAGGACAGATCAAATCCTCTTGAGGGTGCTACCCATTTCTCCACATCCGTGAGACAAAGAGCAAGCCGCATTTCATCTCGTGGCTTTAAAATGACACACTACATGCTCTACTTGTCTCTAAGCTTCTTACCAAACTTGTGATGTTGCTTAGCTTCTAAGGGAGAATCAATTTGGGTACCAACATGTCCTAATTAGGGCCTTGATTGTCTTGTGACATTATGGGTATCCCATGTTTTCAGCATCATGCCTTGTGTGTGGTTGTGTATATCATTTTTCATGGATCAAGCACTTGATTTTCTTGCAAAACCATTGGTGTCCTATGTTTGTAGAAAATTCACCTTTTTGTGACAATGTTTGACATGGCTACACTTGTTTCTATATTGTATGCACTTATTTTCTACTAACACATGATTTTCTGTTATTTTTTATTACTTTTATGTGGCATTAACAATGTTATTGTTATCATGTTTCTTATTTTGTGCCCTATTTTTACCATGAAAATCCCCCTTCTAAGTACATTTTCTTCTTGGTGGCCACCACATTATATTTTTAGAAGATATACATATGATCCTAGGGTTTAGACATGGGTCTAAATATTTTCTCTTGAGCTATGTTCTCAAAAATATTCATCATACATACCTCAAAATAAAAAGAAAACATATGGGGTTTATTATAAAATTCTAGAAGACACATGCATTTTTTTGGGAACATTCATTTTTTGGGCATATGCAAAGGTAAAAATAATACCTTAGGATTATACTTACACCTAGGAATTCAGAAAAATCTGCACAGGTCAAGAATGTATAGCATGATCAAGATGGTAAGGATTATTTTTACCATATTATATGGTTTTTATTAGGTGCATTTTATCCATACATTTCAAAAATATTAGGTTTTCATCGCTGGTACGTAATTTTCATATGGTTTCATAATTAGATTAATTCATGTTGGTACATATTCAAGGGGAATTAACTATTTAATTCTCTCTTTCTCCAAGGTACTCATTTTCATTTCCATTTTTAGGACATAAAGGACATGGGTCTATTTTCTCAACTTAGATTTTAGTCTACAATAAGTTCTATTTATTTTCTACTTAGCTATGTGACGCATGGGAAGAGTATGGGGCCACTTATACTCTTTTTTATGGCATGTCCTAATTTTAAAAATGGGATTATATTTTTCTATAGTGGTATGGTCCATACGGTTGAGAAAGTTATAGAAATAGATAAGTAATTCGTTGGAAAACATCCCTATACTCTTTCATTTAAGGGAAAGATATCGAGTTATTGAATGAATTTGATACATAGTCTTCTTCCTTGGTAGAGTGCTTCAATTATTCATTTTTTTGTTCTTATATTTAATATTCATGTGTTTAATTGGTACACCTAACGCATCAACCTATCCTCGTAACAAATTTTGGAGTGATCACCCCGAATTATCAATAAGAATCTAGCAAATCTAGAATCTTCAATGCATAAGAATGGGAGCACATTCCCTTTCCAAAACAATAAGTTTATTCCTTCTATGATTTTCATATCTTTTGTATTTTCTTACTACGTATTTTTTTAATAGTACTTTCATTGTATTTTGAGTTACATATCAATTTCCTATGTTAGGAATCAACTACACTCTATGTTGTAGGTTTCATTTTAGAGCATGTGAACACCAACACAATGGGATAATACAAATCAAATTTATTGCGAGTGGATACAAAGGTTGTCCAAAAACTCAAGTATATTTTCCTTTAAGAAAGTAATTTCATTTCATAATTGAAGGGAGGAAAATATAGACATTAAATTTAGAAATCTATCCTTTGATAGTATTGATCTTAACATTCCACACTTGCATTTAAAAATACTCTCTCCTTACTCTTTATTAAAGCACGCCATAATAGAACCTCGATGCACTTTGTTTTCTATTAAAACCTCTCTAAGGTCATTATATGAATTATAATAGTGTAGAATACATCTTCAACCATTCATGATTCGACTTATAAAGTCACAACCTCTTTTCTCTCTCTATCTAAAAACATTGGTTTTGGTGAAGATGTAGAATTTTATATTGACCCTATTGTAAAGTTTTGTACTAACAACTTTTGATTTAACTATTTCAATTCTATAACATTGTTATGAATAAATATAGCCCATTCATAGCCTTTCATGACATAAAAACATTTGGAAGTATATAGAATAAAAAGTAAATCATACGTCATTTAGTGACTGGTATTTTATGAACTTTTCATGTAAAATCAAGAACTAAAGGCACTTAAACCTCTCAAATTGTGAAATAAATTGTTTGCATCAATTAGGGAAGAACCCCTTAATAGTAGGAAGTATCCTACAAGGTCTAGGAGTTTCCACCTTCATCCTAGAAGCATGAAAAGTGACACTTACCAATTATTTGAGGAAGTGTGAAACTCGTGAAGAAATTTTCAAAGCACAACCGTGAAGTCTAATTGTTCTACGGTAGATGTCACATGATAGGAAAATGATGTACAATTCAATCCCTCTTTATAGTAGTGGTAATGTCACTAGTGGATAGGGGTTTTGAAAACCTACCTAACATTTTTTAATAGGAATTGCTTATTGTAGTAAGGGTTTGAGGGCTTGAGCATTATTTTATAAAGCAATTATGAGGATAAGAGAAAATACGGACACATAAAGAAACAATTTCGAGGTTGAGAAACACTAAGGAAGTTTAAAACCTAGCTTTCAAATAGGTCCAAGACTATAAATAAGGTTCAATATGGTATGGATGTTATGGAATGAGTTTTACGGTTTTGACTAGGTGAGTTTTAGGTTACAGTTTCATTAATGAAGTATTTCCAGTTCCATATCTTGTTTTTCCCTGTGATTAGACCCCACAAATTTTTCATATATGTGCTCAAAATTAGCTATATGTATCTTTTATCTTTTATTTTTTCATTTGTTAGGTCAATATCTCTAAATTATGGATCATTTTTATAGAAGAATCACACAGAAAACATCTTTGATATATTAATTTGAGCACCATTACATATACACATGAGTTGAATTCCTATTATTATGGAACCTCCTAAAACCAATCAATCCTACAATATCTCATATACTCCTATATTCGTGAGTTAGTTCAATAACTATACTCATGTACAATATAATAGAAAACTATATGTGATATTATATTGTTATTTCTAACAATATAATATTAACAATATTTTACCGTATTAACCATACGGTTAACAACTAACATAATTATTTACCTTTCGGTAAATATCAACCTGTTACTATTTACCTCTCGGTAAATCACCCACAAACATGTGAACATTATAATTCCTAACATTCCCCCCTTAATGTTTACATGGTAGTAAAAGAATTTTCACACTTCCTCTCGCAACCCGATGCCTCTCGCACACTCATGATCTTGGCACACACTCAAACTAAAGAAAGAAATCAACTTCTTATTGACTTTGTGCTATCGGGAACACATGTTACTAACAAGGATGGGAACACAATCAGAATCATCTTCTTATCAACTAGTCACTCTAGCAAAAACATTCGAACAACCTTAACTAGTTTTTCGGAGGCTAACCAAAAACCTAGGTATGAACAGGAACACATCTGACTGTTCTACCTCGTTAAGACTCATGATGCTTCCGTTCACTATGCTATTTTTTCTTCACTATGTTTTTTGCATTAGGGAAATAGGAATAATCACATACACAACTGAGAAACTAGAAATGGAACATTGGATCATGTTTATCATGTTCCCCCCTCAATGTGAAATTTCCACTTATTGAAAACTACAAACTATAAAAAAATGAAGTGCATGAAACCACACTACACACACGTGCCACCAAATTAGTGAACTGGCCCCATCGTTGGCAACTAACAAGAGGTCATTGTCTGACCTCTAGCCTCTGATGCCTCCATCCTCCAATAACATGCTACTAACTCAGACTGATTTGGATATGAAGCTCAACTATTTCCACATTATTTATTATATCTTCACTCCCATGATGTGAAACACTTTATTTTTTTGAACGTCGGGTAACACCGAAAATGTGTCCGTAAGGTATTTTTTCAAACATTGTATTTTTCAATGAAATTTGAATCAATGCAAAGAGGATAAAAAAACACTTTTGCAAAAAACGGCACTCGATTTTGAGGTACCAAGAAAAATTTATTAAGGTTTTAATTTCCCATAAAAAGGCCCAATTTGAATTAAAATTGGATCAACGATTAAAAAATTGCTCCAGATGAAGAGAAAATTTATCGTGTGACCACTCGTTGGAACTAGGAGGAAATGAGGATTCCAAAATGTCAAAGGCCCAAAAAAATGGTGTTGGAAAAATATTAATTTGGCTAAAAACATAATAATTTCCCTTAAAATGCAATTATTAAACAAAAACTATTGTAAAATTAATTTTTTTGAACTATAGTCTTTGCTAAATTTTTTTCCAATAAGCTAGGTAACAAAACATCCTATAAAATAGGATGTATTACAAACAATAAACCCGTAAATAGTGATACAGTATAACCAAATAACCAAGTACATAATATTGTTATTATATTTAACAATATTACTTAATTAACTAAATATGACTAACCACCCAAACATATAATGTAAACATTATTATTAATTTCCTAACATTCCCCCCCTTAATGTTTACATGGTAACAATAGAAATTTCACACACTTCTTTCCAGGAGGAAAATCCAGTCACATAAATCTCTACAGATTGTCTCAGTCTTCAGATGGACGCTATAAAAATGCAAATGCATAGGTCTGGAAACTTGTGGAAAGTCCAACACAGGTCTAGAACAACGAACTCAATTACAGAAGCACACACTCTCAAATGATGTCAGTAATAGAACTTAAAACCCCACAAGTCTTATTTATTGAATATTTGAATGAAATTCATCACAAACATCCACTTTGTATATGCTGCATGCCACGTGGGAGATTTTGAATGACCCAAACTTCTATATTTTTAATAGCTTTCACAGTGACATGACTGAAGAAATGTTGTAGTTGTTTCTTTCTTTTGATCTCAATAGCCACACACTCATACATAGAATTACACTCCCACCAGAAAGTCCAGATTTGATAGAATAAAAATCCACAAAGATTTTCCACACGGCTATCAAACAAACCTAAGCTAAAGCTATTTAATTTTACACTAAACTTTTTGCACAAATCTAGTTTCTCTCATTACCAGGGGCAGAATATTTGGAGAAGCCCCTTAATAAATCTTCACAAGCCCATACTCGCTCTGATACCAAATCTAAAGTTTGGATCAGTTTTATAGAAGAATCACACACAAAACTTCTCTGATATATTCATTCAAAACCATTACATATATATATATATATATATATATATATATATATATATATATATATATATATAGGAGAGGAATTCATATTATTATGGAACCTCCTAAAACCACTCAATCCTACAATATCTCATATACTCTTATATTCATGAGTTAGTTCAACAACTATACTCACATACAATATAATAGAAAACTATATGCGATATTATATTGTTATTTCTAACAATATAATATTAACAATCTTTACTCAGTATTAACCATACGGTTAACAACTAACATTATTATTTACCTTTCGGTAAATATCAACCTGTTACTATTTACCTCTCAGTAAATAACCCACAAACATGTGAACATTATAATTCCTAACAATATCCACTTTGATAAGTCTTATTCTTATTTATTCAATTGATGTTGGAAGTTAATTAAATCAAAATGTCCACTTATAACATTACTCATCCTTTTTATATATGTTGATTAAAACACTTAAAACTTTAAAAATGTGAGATTCACTTCCCAAAAACGTTAAATCACTTTGAGGAAAATTTGTGGTGTATGCAATTATATGTATGGGTTAAATTTTTATGGTGGTTTTTGATTTAAAATAGCCCTTAAAAAGGCTATTTTATGGTTATAGAATAAAAATTAAACCACCTATGGGGAAAACATAATGATAGTAATTGTAATTATGATGAAGGAGTGGACAGAATAAAATTGTGAATTTCTAATTCTTCAATTGTAATCATAAAAATCCCATGATTCCAAGTCCATCACCAATCTTAATCTTAGTCTCATAAATACAACTATTAATATACAATAGTACATATCTTCGATTGTTACAAACATGAATTATTCATTTCTTTGAAATCCTTTATAGAAGGTGAGAATATCCAATCCCCACATCAATCGAGAGGGATTTTAAGATTCCATTTTTCTGCAAAATATCCATATATGATTGTATGGAAAGTGCATAATTATAGTGGATATCGATAAAGTGTTACAACAAATCAATGAAAAAGACTTATTATCATAGAATATCCTAATTCCATACAATAAAAATAAAAACTAACAAATTTTTTAGTACTTGAATGCCTATTACACATGTATGTAAAATGTATGAGAATCTTAGAGAGTATACATGGATTATGAAAAAAAATGAAAATTGATTTATGATGAATTCTATACATGTATTTTCATGAGAAACCTAGTTCCTTTCTTTTAATCCAACTACGAAATAATTTTTTTAGAAACTGGTCTCGATTAGATTGTCAAACTTACTCTCTGTAATTTTGGGACCATCATTATCTTGTTTCCATTAGAAATTTTCAAAGAAATATTTTAAACATTTATTTCCACACGGTGAGTTTACCCAAACAATGTATGCCCAAATTTTGGTTGAGATTGATACCTCAAAAAACCTACCTGATAACATTGAGCTTAAATTTCAAAACTGAACTTAGCCCACGTTTGAACTATGAAGGGTTTCCTTTAAAATTCCAAAGGTGTTTATCTTTGAGGCATTATCATTGATGATTGTGAGATGGAAAATTTAAAAATTAAAGGGCCACTTGCTGTAAAAATGCTCCCGAGATCATTTTTTTATTTTACAAAAGGAGATTTAAATTCAAAGGTTGATTTAGAGGAATTGGTTGATTATGTTCTGAATCTTCACTTAGAGAAATTTTTATTGAAGGAAAAAAGGAAAAGTTAAATGCAGATATTGAGCGAAACAAAAATGTTGTATCAAAATTCTATAGACCAGATAAGGAAAATTCTCATCTCTTTCCTTTAAATAATAATGCATATCAGCTAATTGAAGTTCTTGAAGTAGTGCTTCATGTTAAGGAAACCTCAAAAGGTTGGAAAATGGTGCGGGAAAGAAAACATCCTACCACAGTAGACTTTTTCCCTTTGTAGTTGTTTATTTTCCTTGGAGGTAGTTGTTCCTAATTTTATTATTGTTGTGTTTAATGTTGTATTTAGGTTTTCATGCCTTCTTTTCCTTGGTATGACCCTATTCAAAAAATTATCATTTACCCTTTATTTAAAAATATACTATGAATAGAATTTTTTTTTATAGATAAATATATCCTTCAAATATAAAATAAATAGATAGTAGATATGAAATGACTTTATTTAAATATCGATTAGTTTCTTGGCCTATGCAAGGACAAAAACACATTCATACATGTCACTCTATTAGTTTATGGCACATGTTCCCCTTAAAATGTTCACTCTGTAAAGGCCCTAATTTAATTACTTATATCTCCTTTGTAAATTTTGGTGTCAATAAAATTAAAAAAATAATATTAAATTGAAATATAAACCTAAAAATATAAATTAAATTAGAAAATAAAATCAAAATTGACTGATATAATGAAAGAATATAGTTGACAAAGAGTACACAAAAACTTCCAAACTTAAATATTTACAATGGAGAGAAAAATAAAATACACTCAACACACATTAAAAACTATATTACGGGGTTATATGGTATGTAAACAATGAAATTGATTCCTAAGTATTTTAACTAATTTGTTAAAGGACTTGGTAAGGCTAATGCTACATCAAAGTACTATTAGAATGTTGTATGCTTGAATTGTTAATATTATCATAGCACCTAAATCACATATTAATTTCCATATCTCATGAGTGTGTGTGTGAAGAAAGTACATTATTTGTGATATGACCATGTAATAATGTAAGCATTAGGTTTTACACCATGACATAACTATAAGTCTTACAATGTGTAAATACTTGTGTTAAAATTTTATGGAATTATAGTTGATGGTGAAAGTGTGTAAGTTCGAGTGTACAAACAATCACTCCAAATCTAGACTATTCACCTATATATACAAATGTGCCTATAACATGTAATCTAATGTAAATCAAATATCTGCATCTACATAAAATTTTAATACAATATACATAAAAATATAGCGAACAATGCGTGATAAGAAAGGCATGAAAAATTTACCATGAATTTACACTATCAATATTGAAACTTAACTACACAAAATTTTGTAGCATTGATTTTCAGACTTTGAGGTTTTATTTCAACCTAAATATAATATGTACATTTTTATACATTGTCATAACATAGTCTTCATATATATTTCTTAGGTATGACATGTGATATTTCTATGTATACATATTGAATTTACACACATGTATGTATGTATGTATGTATGTATGTATGTATGTATGTATGTATGTATGTATGTATGTATGTATGTTGATAGTGTATGATATTCATTTTACTTGTATTTATATATTTACTTGGATATTTCCTAAACTCATGGGATATGCTTTCTTAGTTGTAGTAGTTGTGTTGATTTAGCTTACCATTTCTATTGAGTTAGCCTACTAGTTGTGTGGAGTCATCTCTACCTCAAGAATCAATTAGTGAGAGTTATTCCCCACTAATATAGGAGGAGGTTACACATTGAAATCATATATGTAAATCACTTACATCATTGTATCTTATGGATGATATGGAGCATTGATTCGACTTGGATTTGTTCTTGTTTTTTTCATTTTATCTCGTTGTTCATCATAAATTGTAGATTTACATGTGTGTGCTTAGTCTTGCCTTTGTAAAATTCATGCGTCACATTTCTCATTGGTTCACTCTTTGATTTAGCAAATCCTTACGTACTCCAATATCGTATCAAAGCAACACTAGTATTAAGTTTGTCTGGTTTTTATTATGCTAGTTTTACATGAGATTATTGTTTACATAGACTTGGTGCTATGTGTGTTTATTTTGTTGGTATTGTATTATCTTGTTGGTTCATGTTAGTACTACACCTTACAAGTTTGTATCATACATATATAGATATGTTGATTGGTATCCGGCTATGCTAGTTGTACCAAGGACTTTTTTTGTACATGTTATTCTTCATAACCCTCAATAGGGCCTTATGCAAAGTCAACCAGAGGTTTGACTTTTTTTTGGTTTGAAAACTCTCTGTTTTTCCATAATATGTTACAGATCAAGTATTGAGTACCAAGATTTGAGTATTTTCCATCTCGAGGTCCTCAACAAAAAGGTTTTCTCTTTAACTATCTAAACACCTCTCTAATTAGAGGAAACATTATGTATTTTGATATGGTTTTTGGCTAGGCAGCAGCACATTTGGAGCTTTTGGATCCTTTGCTCAAACTAGGAAGTTTCTATATCCTTATTCCAATGTGTTGTGGATTGTATTTGGCATCCCAAATACCTTTAGCTTCAAAAAAGGTAATAACTTCCCCATTTGCAGTGTTTTTTCAGTCAAAGGAAGCACCATATTATTCCAACACAAGAAAAAATCAAAAATTTCTTCAAAAATGTCCCTTGTAATTGTCCTTTTGTCAATGGCGCGCTAAGCTCAAGGAAGAAAAATGAAACTTGGGTTTCTTTTGATTGGTATCAAGAGAAAACCTTGATGATGAGGACCTATGAGATGGAAAATAACCAAATCTAAGCATTCAATAATTAAGATTTACAACGTATTGTGGAAAAATAGAGAGTTTTAAACCAAAAATAAGCCAAACCTCTAGTTGGGTATGCATATGGCTATGCTCAAGGTTATGAAGAATAGTATGCATATGTTTATATCATACATATATAGATCTAATGATTGGTATCCGAGCCATGTTGGTTGTACTACGACATTTTTGGTACACAAAATTCTTCATAACACCGATTAGGGCCATATGCATCACCAAGCAGAGGTTTGACTTTTTTTTGGTTTCAAAACTCTCTATTTTGACACATTATGTTACAAATATGAAGTATTCAAAGTGCCTATATTTGAGTATCTTCAATCTCTGACATCCTCATACACAAGGTTTTCTCTTTCACTATCCAAACACCTCTAACCATAAGAGGAAACATTTTGTATTTTGATCTTGTTTTTAGGCTAGGTAATGCATTTGGATTTTTTAGCTCTTTTCTAAGCTCGGCGCTTTCTATAGCCTTATTCCAACGTGTTCAGGATAGTATTTGGCCTCCATATACTTGTAGCTTTGAAAATGGTTGTAAATTCCCCATTTGTAGTGTTTTTCATTCAAAGGAGGTGCCATATTAGTCCACCATAAGAAAAAATAATAAATTTCTCCAAAAACATCCTTGTAACTATCCTTTTTCCTATAGCAAAGACTTAGCTAAAGGAAGACAACTAAAACTTGGGTTTTTAGATTCAAAATTATCTTTATAGTAGAGCCCAAACACCTACAAAACCTCTCCCATCTTAGAATGCCTCCTCACACAACCGTAATGAGCGTATGGTAGATAAAAAAATAGAAAACACAACAAACTATAATAATTTTTATGTTTTCTCAAACTTAAAATAGGTCTTTATTACTCTCTCCATGTAGAATCCACTTTTAAGGAGTAAATTACATTACTTTTCTCATTTTGAATTTTCCTTATTTCTAATATAAGCATTTTATGCTTTTGAAATGTAAGTTGTTTTGGATAAATTGTATTAACGAGAGAACTAAATGTTTTGTTAAATTTGTATCTTTGTTGTTCAAAGATAAAGGGTGAGGCCGAGGTTGACACGAGCCCAATTACTCCTCACAAAATAAACTTGTTTCTTCTTCATAATTTTCTGGATCCAATGATTATACACACAACACCCTTTCCTCTCAATTCTAGAAAATTATAATCAGTTTGCAAAATTTTAATTGAATAAGGCATTATATACTGGAAATTGTATTTCCCGTAACGCTTGATTGGTGGCTCATATTTGAGCACTATTCGAGTTAAAAGTGGATGTCTTATCATTCTCTACATGATTTCTTAATCTATTTTTGTAAACAAACCGCTTTATAAAGTGCTGCATTTTGGGGGTTCTTGCAAAACTCTATGGGGATTTGTACTTTTTACACTAAGTTATAAAGAATCACATTTTTGGAGGATTTTTTTGCAATGGATGATGAATAAGACAATGATCACTTGGTTCATTTCTTCTTTCTGCAATAAGCACATTTAGTGCATGTGTTTCTCTTGAGAAGAATTTTTTACATGCATTATAAATGGGTATCTAAAAAGGCACCTATTTTCAGAACCCATATTGAGGATCATTGTGTCTTCCTTGTAGTATTTATGGATTACTATAGTACTTTTTGAGTGTGGCATGTGCACACAAATTCTCCATTCCTCCGGAGTTTTAAATTAGTCCTCTATTTTTTTGTGACTATTTGGCTAATCGATGGCTTTCAAAACAATATTGGATGATTTGTTTGTGCAAATTTTTTTCTTTTAGAGGGTAATCTTTGGATCAAGTTCTACTTGTTGGATATTATTTATCAATTCCTCATCAAGCTTTTGATTCCTATTGGGTTGTCTTATTTATTCCCATTTCATCTTTTTATGTACTTGGGTACCTAAGAAGGCCATGTTTGTTACCAAGACCCAATTCTTTTATCCACATCATCGCCTTCATCATCTTAGGGGGTGCTTCTAGCCTTATTCACTTCTTCATTTTCTCTTTTTTGGGGGGGTTTTTTCCCACTCGGTTTTTTCCTTTTCTCTATTTTATAAGAGATTTGCTTTGTAAGTGGGTAGCTCATCAAGCCTTGTTGTCAGGACTCACTTTTATTTTCACTTCCCACCTAATTTGTGTTGATCGGGGTGTGTTAGTGTAGGATATTCATTTTATTTTTATTTTTATTTACTTAGTTATAGAAGTTATGTTGAATTAGCCTACTAGTTGTTGGAGTCAACTCTACTTGTAATATCAATTAGTGAGACTTATTCCCCACTCGATCTAGGAGGAGGTTTCACATTCACCTCCTATTTGTACATCACTTACATAATTCTATATTATGGAGCATATGGAGCTTTAAGTTTATTTTGAGTCATTATTTATTTTTGCATTTTATCTCATTGTTCATCATAATTTGTGGATTATTATGTGTGTGCTTAGTCTTGAATTTGAGCAATTCATGTATCACATTTCTCACCAATGCACTATTTGATTTAGTGGATCCTTGTGTTCCCGATGTGTACGCGTGCATGTGTATGTGTATGTGTATGTGTATGTGTATATTTTAGTTCGCTCAATCCTCGAAGAATTTATTTTGTTAAAAGAGAGGTCATAGGGTTGAATCCTATAAGGGGTAAGATACATATGTCTTGTATTTGAAGCATGGTTAAATGTCTCATATTTACAAGAGTATGATGTAGTCCCATATGTTATAAGCTTCTTATAGGATGAAAAACAAACTTCCTAACATCATATAAATCTATAAAACCAATTATTATTAATAGATGTGTCCACTTGTGTAAATTTGTATACAATGCTAGTTATTAATTATATATTTCCCGTAAAAGGTAGGATAGTTCATGGTTAAGGATGTATATTGAGATTGTTGGAGAAGTAGATTGGATAAAAATGTAAATTTTTAGTATAATAATACATATCAAACTAATGATGTTTGTATAAACAACAACAAAGATTTTTTAAATGATGAATATCATGAGTGTGCTCCTTAATAATGAGAAATTTGAATTTCTTTGAAAATACCATTCACTTCCTTGTCAACAAGATATAACAATGTGTTCCATACAATGTGATTAGAGGAAAGAGAGATTCAGTGTGAAGGAAATATACAATAGAAAAATACATTAACATAAGCATTATAAATCAATATATTTAGGCAATAAAATAATGATATGTTATATGAGGTGAATGAAATTAATTTTTAGCATGAAGATATGTGTTATGAAATATCTACTACCTTCTTGAAGATATCAATGTCTACAATCTTGTTACATTTTAATCAAATTTGTAGGTAGTTAAACATTTCTAGGAATAAGAAAAATATATTAGAGGAATTTTAAGCATGTTCTCATAAACCAAAAGGTATCACAGTCATTATATATTGATGGTTAAAAACTGCATATATATTTATATATCTACATTCCTCTATTAGATTCATTTGAATAAACGTGCACCATCTCGACATATTCACCAACCTCCAAATTAACCCAGATAAATGTGGCATGTTTTTCTGATACACTTGCCTAATCTTCAAATATGTGTCAAATGTTTTACTTTTTCCCATGTCTTCATCGAAATAATATGAATTCATAGGCCATATTCTTGACCTTTTGGAACCTAATTTAAGGTTTTCAGGTGTAAGATCCTTTCTAAATGCCTTACTTCCCAACTCTGCTAATTCTTCCCTTTTTATATCTATCACATGCTTCTCAGTTATCCATTTACGTCTCTCCTCCTCAAGTAAGATTTTAGGGAGAAAATACACTAAGTATTAATGGTTGCAATCTATGAGAGGTGTGCACAATAAATGTTAACAAATCTATTCCCAAGCTCCTTGCCCCTTGTGTTTTTCCTAAATAAAAATGTGAACCATGTCCATGACATATCATTAAATCCATGTTTGTTGGATTGTCTCGAGTAGGTATATATTATGCAAAATTATGTATCCATTTCAAAAATAAATATGTGGTCATCCATGCATGAGCTTGATATGTCATGTAAGCACAAGGATCACATATTTCAATGTACTTATGTAATTTCTTGTTCTTATTAAAAAAGATAAAATCCTGGAATGTTTTATCCAAAATCATATACACAACAAAATATGGTAATTAATTCCATTCTTCTTGAAATGATGCATGGTACACTTTTTTTATAATGCCCACTTCCTTTAGACCCTTTTTTATGATATTTGAATAGATTCTCTTGAATTTTTATATATTTAGTTGGACACACCGATAGGGAATTTCGATATTGAGACATTATTTATATTAGCATGACATTAAATACTCAACTAGATTGTGTTGATTCTTATATATACGCATGGATGGTGTTAACCTTGTAATGGATGATTATAGTGTTATTGTGTTTATTCCGATCATGCAATTATTTGATGATTTTAATAATGTTCGCATTCATATTTTGGTGACAAATTTCAATGATGGAATGTTTTCATTGACACAATTATGTTTGAATTTCTTATGTTGCACGTAATTATAATAATGATTGATTAAGGTAAAATGTAAATACACAATCCTAATATGATGTTATAGTAGCAGTAAATAAATGCAATAATGAAATACAAAAATATACCAAATCAAAATAAGCAATAAATATGTAAACCTGTAAGTGTAAAGAGAGAGTAAGAGTTATTAGTTTACTCAAAATATTGCCGAGGGTATACATCACTAGAAACTAGAAAAATATGAATCATTGATCATCGCAATGTAGTACAAGAAAATTCAAATCTCGATAGATAAGATAGAATCGGGAACATAGAGAGGGATAGGGGCACCCACGGGCACCCAAGTATTGATTCTGGGCAGTTGGGTCTCATCAAATTCTAAGAAACCCAAATTATCATGGTCATAAGATGTTTGTTGATAGTCATCTTTTATTTCTTAGGATTTTCATAATGATCACCGATGTCACAATAAACCCGTGATAAATAATAGACATGCAAAACCCTAAAAAAACATCAAATCTGAAACAAAAATATCCAAAACGAGGGGTCCGACTATCCTTAGTTGCCAAAATAGTGGACTTAAACTTGAGCACTACACTAAATATCATACCCAATTTAGTTATGTGTGTGTGTGTGCGGAATTGTGTTGTAGGTTGTTATTGTGTCACCACACGTGGATAGCGAGCAAGTAACTAGATGTAGGATGTAATAAAGGTTTACATTGAATAGAATCAAATTCCCTCCTATGAAGTGTATACAGATGATCCAGTCATTGTGTCCCTTGAGATGGAGCTAGATGGATGCAATAGAGCTCATAGATGCTTTTCATGGATGTAACATAAGGTGGAGATATTAGATTCTTAATGCTTGGTCCTTTATTACGATCACATTAATTTACATTTATATGATTCCCTTTCTTGAATTTCGTAATTAACTATGGAAAAAGTAACTACTAAAAATATAAGTTGCTTAAATGGCTAGAAAGGACCCAAAAAGCGTGATGAAAGTAAAATGAGAAAAGGGAAGCCTAGATTAGATGAGGGCCCCTGCATTGGGGTCCTAGTCTAGGTGATAGTTTCTAGGATGACCAATGTCGAAGACCAAAAGGGAAGACTCGAGAAAATAACGGTGTAATACTGAAAGTAGTAATAGAAACCATCAAAAGGTGGCCAAATACATGGGTTAATTACTACCGTTATTTAATAGGAATCATATGAATAGTAGTATGTAATCAAGACTAGATAATTACCAAAAGTGTGTTATTTTGTGTCTACATTTGCCCCAGTTTATGTTTGTGAGTGGAAAGAGTGGTAACATAAAGTAGATAGAGATGTGTACCTAATACCCATGTAGATCAAAGTAGAAAATGTGCTGAGGGACTAGACAAAGTGTGTAGTGATAAAAATGTGAAACATGGATGTTAAGGTGGAGAAAGTGTAAAAATGATGAAAATGAACCTCGGAAGAGAAACATGTGTAGTTGTTATGATGTAATTTTTTTCAATGTCAATATGTGTGATATTGTTGTTGTTGTTGAATTTTGCATCCCGAGATAGATGGATCTACAAAAGAGAACATGAAAAGTAGTTAAATACGTATGTATATTATCAAAATATTTAAAAGTATGCATAATGAAAAAGTGTCAAAAAGGAACATGTGAACATGATCTATGATGAGAAAATATGTGTAGAAAGGATCCTAAAGATGACGTCTATGTGAGTTTTGCATGTAATCTCACACCAATGTAATGTAAGAAGTGTAGGGAGAATTTTCTGGTGTCGTCTGCCAACCTTTAACTTCTTAATGATGTGTAAAATAACACTGTAGATGTTGTATATGTGCTAAGGACTCTCTACCCTATAAAGTCCAATGTGTAAATTCCCAATGCTAAATCAATCTCTACCCTGTCAAAATAAGTTGGATCATGTCAAAGAAGTTTGTAATTATCCTCTTGTTACTAGCATTTTAGGAAAGACCAATGTATTTCCCCCTCATTTCATGCTTCCAAGAAAATGCACTATACTAAGATCCAAGTCTGATTTTGAGTCCTGTCCGAAACGGAAATTGTGATGAACCATTACCGTGCCCGTGTATCTCTCGTATGGGGTGATTGATTCAACTATATGATGCCCCCCGTCATTTGGGGTGCATATGATGTCACATAAAGAGTATGTTTCGAAAAGAGGACTAATTGCGCTTTTGAAATTCTACCCTACATGGGGAAGGGAATTTGCTTTGTAAGAACCGAGGCACATGTAAACAAGTGGCTAGGAAAACAAGTGTTAGTAAAATCAAAGACAACCACTCATGTATAGGACAAAATTTAATCTATGGAGATAGTGTGTAAACACACAAGAAGAAAATTTATACCATGAAAATTGGGTTCATAAACATGGGACATCACTCATGATGTCACAAGACAATAAAGGATGTAATGTCTAAAAAAAGACAAGTGTCCAAACAAGAGAAGGGGAAAAGCCTACACACAAGAGCATACAATGACAAGAAATGAAAAATAATGTAACATATAACCATGAAATCAAACCTCTCTACATAAAAATGTTTCACATGAAGTACTTGTAAGCATCTTAGAAACAATAAAGTTTGTCAAAGTGTGTATAATATGATGATGTAAAGTGCTAAGTACAAAATGAATCAATAACACATGCAAAGGTGTATGAAATTAGATGCCCCATGAGTTGCTATGAGACTGGTAATAGGTACTATGCTAAGCATCCATGTTGCATGTAATAAATCTATAAATTCGTGATCACAAATACAAAGGAAAGTGAACGCGCATGTGTGTATGATAACGATAATGACATATAAGATATCTATATAGAATTTATAATAAGATAGACATGTAACAAATACATGTGAGAAAAATTAAATGTAAACAAGATATGCAATATTTTGTGGATGAGGTGAAGTGGAATGCAGTGTGAATGATAGGAGTAGTGTTCCCCGAGTGGATGAAAATGTATGAAATGAGGCTAATATATTTATTCCCCCTCAATAGTCAAGAATGGACCATAAATGATAGTACATCATCAAGAAATGGTCTGAATGATGTGTAAAGTGTGTTAATGGTTGATTGTATGACCGTGTCAAAGTGTGATGAGGCCCATTGTTAGATGTAGACCCATTCTAGTCGAGTATGGATGTGGAACTAGAATGCGTCATAGGGTAATGACTGTTGGTTTAGGTGTAATAGTTTTTAAGATGAATGAAATTGAGTGGGTTTTTTAGTGGATTCCTTAAAAGGGTGGCATGGCGATAAACTCCACCACAAACTTTGTCATTGGTAATGTAAGGAAAAAGCCAATTACACTTGACTTTTCCTTTAAGAGGAGCTTCAACTTTTTGTATTCTTTTGACTCTCTTTTAAGATGAGGTCACCTATGTTAAATTCATGATGACCATTTTTGTGGTTGTATAAGCGTACGATACATAAATTGTATGCATGAATATATTTGAGTTCTTGGATGTGACTCAAGTGTAACATTTCTAACTCATGTAATCATTTTTCGTTATATGTATGGTTTCTAATTATACCCTTGAGCAAAACAAGTAATGATGGTATTTCAAGTTCAATATGGATGACCGACTTAATACAATAATCCAACGAAAAAGGATATTCAAGATTAGGTATACACACCCTAGTGTGATAATCCCAAAGAACATAAAATAGTTTATTATGGATTTCATCACCACTATAAGCAACTATCTTGTGTAAGACTCGAAAATAGTTTTCTTAGAAGATTCATCTTGGCCATGGCCTTATGGGTAATAAGGAGTAGAGAATGATTGTTTGATTTTGAACTTTGCACAAAATTTTGTAACATCCTTATTATTAAAGAGAGATCCATTATCAATGATAATTGTGAAGAAAACTACAAAACACGTAATGATATGTATAGTGAGGAAACTACAATTGTCACAAGATCAGTTGTTGTTTATAGTGGGGATGCTTCAACGCATTTAGTGAAATATTTTGTAGCACTGATAATGAACTTATCTCCATGAGTGGACTAAGAATTTATCATGCCAATGAGCTCGAATCCCCAGGAGAGAATGGCCAAGTGGGAGAAATTGGCTAGAGGTCATAGGAAAGTGCATGATGGAGGGTACCATTCTTTTAACACTTCTTACAACAAGTAACGTATTCAAGGAAATCTTGTTCCATGGTGGGCCAAAAATATCCTTGATGTAAAATATTTTGACACATGGATTTTCTAGAGAAATAAATGCCATACATGTTGTCATGGATTTTTGAAATGGCAATAGGGATACCGATAAACCCTAAGCAATGCAAGAATCGACCATTAAGTTCATGTTTAAATAATTTTGTGCTAACGATGAGCCTCATGAGGTTACAAAATATCTGGAATAATTCTTTTCATAAGAAATTGTAAATGGGAGTAAACCACTAGGGATTTTCATGACTGTACGTGACATCAAAAACTGTAAGAGGTAAAGTGGAGATGGAAGGATGATACACGTGTGTAATGATGAATGTGGTTTTCATCGTAATATCTTGTGGGATGAGTGAAACTACACTAGCCATCGAATCCACATGATTATTATCCTTACAAGAAATAGTAGTGATAGAGTAAGAGTCAAATGTATCCAAGAGATATTTGACAAGCGTGTGTATGGGATTAAGCGTTCCTCTTTTCGTGGATATGTATCATTATCTTGATTTATGACGAGTTGAGAATCACCATGTATGCATAGGTTGTGAATGAGTAGTTTTTGAGAGGTTTGAAGGCTGAGAATGAGGGTTTCATATTCAATGATCTTATTTGTATATAAAAACCCTAATTAATAAGAAAACAAGAGTGGATTAACTTTGTCTAGTCATACTATTATCTTGGACCCCGCACTAGAATGAAAATGAGACTTATAAAAGTACATTATCCATGTGTCATAATCAATATTATAGGTAGTGAAATAATCACGGAAGGATTAAGAAATAGGTTATGTATCAATAAGGTGTGTTGCAGTTAATTGATAAGTGATGATTTGGCCTTTAATCTCTTTTTGTGGTATTAACTTGAAGTTAAATTTGGTGAGAAGCATGACCCAACATGTTAGACGTCCTGATCGATGCATACCAGATAAGAGGTATCACAAAGAATCCACCTTGGTGATGATATGTACCTCATTGTTGAGAAGATAATGACACAATTTATCCATGACAAAGGCAAGGTCAAGACATAGTTTTTTTATGTAGCTATAGTTACATTCATAAGAGAGTAATGTTTGACTAATGTAATAGATTTCTCTTTCACATTGAGAATCTTCGTGGTATACCGGGAGAGACCTTAAGGCATGAAATGTGGTGGAAATGTATAATAAGAAAGGTTGGTTATCTAGTGGAGGCACTAAGACAGGTGGGTGTAAAAGATATGCTTTTATGTCATCAAATGCTTATTGGCATTGCTCATCCCATACAAATTTAGTATCCTTCTTCATGAGACATGTAAATGGTTGAGTTTTATTAGCAAGTTGTGTAATGAATCGCTGGATAGCTTGAATTTTTACTTGTAATGATCATAATTGATGTAAATTTTTAGGTAGAGGCATGTTGACAATGGATTTAATCTTGTTTGGGTTGATTTCAAAGTCACATTGCGAGATGATACATCATATTATTTTAACATTTGTGACTTCAAAACACATTTTGTGGGATTTAGGTGTACTTGGTATTAATTTATGCATTCAAGCAACATTCATAGATCTCGTGCATGTTTGGAATGATGTCTGGACTTAGCTAATATTTCATCAACATAATCTTTAATAATCTTGTGAATATAATCATAATCTGGAATTAGATCCGACAATAACGTCAATATGAGGAAAAAATAGATGTGGCCATCAGGTTTCATGATGGGTACAATATTAGATACAAATTTAGGATAATTAATAAAGCATGAATAAAACCAACATCAAGTAGTTTTTAGATTTTTTCATTGACTAAGAGAACCACTTTTGGTTGCATTTTATGGATTTTTATTGGACTAGTTTTACATTGGGGTTAAGGACAATGTTATGCGTTACAAAAAATGGATCAATACCTTTCATATCACTATATTCCCATGTGAAAATGTCGATAAGTCACACATTACTTTCTTGATATCGTTATTATTTCTAGGCTTGAGAGAGGAAGCCAACAAAACTATGTGTGGATTCTTAGGTGTTCTTAGGTTATATTGAATGGTTTCTTCATTAAGAATGGTGGACCCATATTTTATGTATGGATATGTAGGAATAGTGACAACATAATCAGTTTCATTAGCAAGTGTACAAGACTCTCCAAAGTAGGTGGTAGTTTAAAGAAAAGGTGGATAACACTCTTATGGTGAAAGGAAGGAAATTGATCATAAACCCCCATGTGTTATAAGAGAGCATCATCTAGTAGAAAAAGTGTCTAAAGTATCCCAAATGGTAGGGGCATTATCACTAATGAATTCTTGATGAATCAAAGGAAGCGAAGACGTGTCCAAAGTGGTATAAAATTCTAAAGGAGGGATAAGTGGGGGATGATACATGTTGACCAAAATAAACTCACACTTATTTTTGGTCAACTAACATCATTTTTTTCCATTTTTTGTGCTTCAATCTGAATTTTTTTATATTTTAAGCCCTTAAGGTCCCCTAAAATAATTTCCATTAGATAAGAAATTTCTTCCCCTTTCCATAAATATAAAGAAGTCCTTCTAACTCCTCATATTTTGCAAGTTACGGGCCAGTGGGCCTTGGAAGGATTTTTTGCCCAAAGCGGGTCAACGGGCCTGGGGAAGACTTTTCGCCAATGGGAAGATTGTGGACGGGCGAGGTGGTGGCAGATATTTTGGTATTTTGAACTTTTCACAAAAGTCACAAGTTATAATTGCGGGCCCTCGAGCCTGGGAAGGATTTCTTTTGCTAAGTGGAAAATGCGGGCCGATGGGCCCAGGAATGACAAATGGAAAATGTAAAGTTCTGGGGCCACAAGAGTTTTTTACTTTTTTCACAACTTTCATAAAAGCGCTTGATTTGTAAGTATAGGCCCGCAAGCTTGAGTAATTTTTTTCACCAATCGAAAGCTACGAAGTTGCGCGCTTTCAAGCCTAAGGGAGACTTTTGCACTTTTGTAATTTTTGTGCAAAAAGTACAATTTCAATTTTTGGTCCACGTAGGCTTTTGGGAAAAAGTGAATTTTGGGCCGATGGGGCTGCGGGAGGTTTTTTATAATCATGCTTATTTTTTGTAAAAGGCACAAAGTGAATTTCGGGCCCATGGATCCATTTTGTAAAACTTTTTTCACCATTTTTGTATGGATTCAATTCAAATATTCAAATGGGCATAACTTTCGATCCAAAGTGCTCAAAATTCAACAAATTCAAATATCTTGACCTCCTCTATGCCATGGAAGCATAAAATATTATTTTTAGCAAACTTTGGTGGGTGAAAATCTTGAAAATATATTTCAAGCCATTAATACGGTATCTGATTGCTTCAATTACCCAGATTTGATCTGATTTTCCATCTTTCCTTCTCTAACACGCCAAACAAACACGGGAACTAGAATTGAAATATTGTAGGTGGATTTGTAGGGAATTGATGGTTGGTGGTTGAGCTTTCATAATAGAATCTGACTTTTTATTCTCTCTCTCACCTCTACCTTCTATATATTGAAAACACTTATCAATTAAGAACAAAGACATTCTGGGATTTGGGGAAACTCTGTCAACTTTGTTTCCTAACTCCATTTGAGCTGTAAGCCTTCTCCTATGCCTGGAAAGCATATTTTATGCTTTTGAGCATCCATGTAATGGTCTATGCACCTCATAGAGCAATAAAATTGTGTTTTTGTGGTGTTCTTTAACCCTTTCTCATGTTTTGTTGTGTTTTTGTGCTTCTCCATTTTGTTTTTGCTTCATGTGGATGTATTTCACATTTGCGCAGTGTAAGATATCATGTTTGATGGAGTTTTGATGGTGGATTAGGATCTAGGTCTGTGTCACTTCTATCTGACGTCCCTCATCTCCCTTTTCCCTATTTCATCCTCCCTCAGTAGATTATCTCACCTCTTTCCTTTTCTGGTGTATCACCACTTTACTGTAGGCTCTCTTTCACTCTCTCTTTCTCTCTAGTTCATTGGAATGGTTAAATTAGGATATATTAGTTTTTCCTACATTATATTAGCTTTTCGTAGGTAGTTTAGGAAAAAGAACTAGCTTTCTCTGGAGGATCATCTCAATTTTGTAGGTCCCACAACTTGAGAGATGGTCTAATGTTATGCGAGATCACACCAAATGCCCCATAGATAACCAGGCCATTTCGGGGTGCTATGATTTTACATCAACATTTTTAGCATGCTCGGTGGGAAATGTTTCAAGCACATTAGAACTTCATTTTTATCAGGTTGGTGTGTTCCTGTTAAAATCTTAGCCTTTGGAGGCATATCCAAAGCACATCTAAGAACTCCATTTGGTCAACAACCCATCCTCGAGTTGTAGACTTTCCTTCCATCCATTTCCACCCATTCATATTTCGACATCTTTCATTTCCTTCCATTCCATGAATTTGTGCAATCATTACTTCATTTCCATCTTGGAATTCACACTTGCAGAATAATACTTGAGTGCAATCCATGTCCAATGTATTTCATGACTCCTCTAGATCAACATATGATTAGATCTAGAATAATCATGATTACCCATATGAGTAGTGCCAAAACTAGTGTGGCTATGGAGCTTATCAAGAACAAGGGTATGCATATAATTATAACAGTTACATGGAAAATGCTGATCTACTAGAGTATATTCAAAGGATGGAGGATGACATGGTTTAGTCAAGGGCTACAATACAAATGAAGGCATTCAGGATTGGTTCCGAGGAACCTTATCCATGGGAAGGCCCTTTACTAATACATTACAGCCCTCAGGAGAAGCTTGACTTCATGGTTGAAATGTTGCCTCAACTTACACAGTGGAATTGAGGATATTGAGGAATATGAGAAAAGTGTGAGACAACCTTGTCAATGGGTAAGTCAATCACCACCTCCTTGACCTTCATTTTCTCTTTCTCAAGCTTTATCATTTCAGCAGTGTCAAGAGTCAAGCCCCTCTCTTGCTGCCCTAAGTGTTGATTTCCCTTATCCATCTCCTAATCCTCCATCTCATCTCAATTATTCTACCCTTTTCCCTTCCAAGTAGTCATCCCCCCCAAAGAAACAAGAGGTTCCACTTCCCTCTCCACCAAAAACAATATCAAAAATTGTTGAATCCCAACCTACCCCCTCTCTGCATCCCCAAATCCATGTTGAGAGAATGAAAATGAGACAACCAGCCAAGGGCAGTAAGAAGAAGAGCCAAGAAAGGAAGAAATGATAAAAATCTTAGTCATCGTGGCTCTCAAATTTTGTATTACAAAGATTCCCTTGATGGTTAAGCCAAAAGAGGAGTTCAAGGTTGAAGAGCCAAAGAGGGCAAGGCTAGTTTTGTAGCAGCAATCCACCAAGATGATCAACAATCAATTTTATCTAGGTGTAGTTCCCATGTTGGCACTTTATTTTAAGAAAATTTTGATCCAATTCAATCTACACAATCAGTCCAAATGAGGGAAGAAGAAGTTACTCCATATCTAAAAGAAGAGGAGTGCATTCTGGCTATGGAGGAGAACCATACAGTTCAAGAGGTTTCAAGTATAGAGTAGGCCATAGAAGAACCTTTAGTTCTTCCTCCCACTTCATCCCCTTCAATTTTTAAATTTGAAGAATATTTTGAGCTTTCAAACTTCATGTTTGAAGATGAAGGGAACCATGGTGAGTGAGTCTCGAGATCGGGAGGACACCATAGAGGAGGTTGAGCACATGCGCAAAGACGACAACAAGGATGCAGATTATCTTTCCGACTTGGAGGATTGCTTTTATAGATAGGATCCCATTGAGATCACATCATTTTATCCTGCATCATCCACCTTCCAAGCACATGATCCTGTTGTCATGAAGGAGAGCATCCAAGGACAACAACATGCACTTCATAACATACCATATCCGGAACCAAGGTTGGAAGATATGTTTGTTCCATGTTCTTCATAGGATGAGGAAGGAAAAAATGATGACACACATTACATATCAATCATCATTGTAGAGGATAATCTACTTGTAGAAGCAATGCAAAGAAAAATCAACATGCAAGCAGCGTCATTTTTAGGAAGGTCCGCAAGAAGATTACATTTTTGGAGTTGAATTTCATAACAATGGGCACATTCATTGGATCAAACCTTACCCAATTAGGTATCTAACTTCATTGGAGCCAAGGAGAATCCAACACTAGTCATTCTTTCTTCTAAGCATGAGGGAGAGCCTCAACATGCCAAGGTTCAACAACAATACCTCTTGGAATCAAGTGAGCAGAGAGATCGAGGAGTTATTTATTTTGTTTCTAGTTGATACCTTGATGGAGGGGTGAATAAACAATTTTCAGTCAACCTTCCACTCCTAATAACAGCCATATACAACGCCAAATCAGTTGCATGGATGCCAATTTTAAGGAAGGGTAGTTATTTCTCATCACCGGTTGTAGGATTTGTTTGAGTTCCCTTTCTCTCTAGTTAGCGTAGAGTAGGTAGCTTTGCTTTCAGCAGAAAAAGTTCTTGTGCACAATCTACATATTCCACTTGGGTTGTGTACGATTTCCATTTTGTAAATAGTTTTTATGGTGGTGTTTTGTTTCTCATACATAATGCATTGGAAATGGCATTTTGTGAGATCAGCTCGATTTTTAGTGGTGTTCCAAGTGGCTCAGGATCGATTTCGTAGATTATGATCATATTTTTTTATCATACTATCATTCATGACTCCATTCCCAATGGATGATTCAAGGAAAGTGATCATTTCACCTAGCAGGAAGGTGATCACCATGAGTCATAAAATTGTTGACCAAAATAAACTCACTTCATTTTCCCCTTTTTACGCTTCAATCTGAATTTTTATATATTTTAAGCACTTAAGGTCACCTAAAATCATTTCCATCAAATAGGAAATTTCTTCCCCTTTCCATAAATATAAAGAAGTCCTTCTAACTCCTCATATTTCGCAAGTTACGGGCCAATAGGCCTTGGAAGGAGTTTTTGCCAAAAGTGGGTCGGCGGGCCTGGGAAGACTTTTCAAAAATGGGAAGATTCGGAATGGTGGTGCGGTGGGAGATATTTTAGCATTTTTCACTTTTTACAAAAGGCACAAGTTATAATTGCGGGCCCATAATCTCGGGAAGGATTTCTTTTGCTAAGTGGAAAATGCAGGCAAGCTGGCTCGGCGGTGACAAATGGAAAATGTTAAGTTGCTACGTCATGGGAGTTTTTTACATTTTTTGCAACTTTCATAAAAGAACAGTTTGCAAGTGCAGCCCATGAGCCCGAGGATGTTTTTTCACAAATCAGAAAGCTACGAAGTTACGGGCTTTCGGGCCTGAGGGAGACTTTTACACTTTTACAATTTTTGTGCAAAAGCGCAATTTCAATTTTGGGCCTGCAGAGGCTTTTGGGAAAAAGTGAGTTTTGGGCCTATGGGGCTGTGGGAGGTTTTTTATAATTGTGCATTTTTTTTTGCAAAAGGCCCAAAGTGAATTTCGAACCCACGGACCCATTTTTGAAAAATTGATTTTTTGATATTTTTGTATGGATTCGATTCAAATATTCAAATGGGCATAATTTTCGATCTAGTGCTCAAAATTCAAAAAAATTGTACCGTTGGAAAGATCTCGACCTCCTCTATGCCATGGAAGTATAAAATATTATTTTCAAAGAGGCTTTGATGGGTAAAAATCTAGAAAATGTCTTCTAAGACATTAATACACGATCCGATTGCTTCAACTACACATGATCTTATCTCGATTTTTCCATCATTCCTTCTCCAACACACCAAATAGACATGGGGAACCAGAATTGATAGATTTTAAGTGGATTTTTAGGGCATTGATGGTTCGTGGTTGAGGTTTCAAAGCAGAATCTGAATTTTTCTTCTTTCTTTCTCACCTCGACCTTCTATATGTTGTAAACACTTCTCATTTGAGAAAAGAGACATTTTGGGATGTGGGGAAACTCTGTCAAGTTTGTTTCGACTCCATTTGAGCTGTAAGCCTTATCCTATGCTTAGAAAGTGGATTTTATATTTCGAGCATCCATGTAATGGTCCGTGCACCTTATAGCTGATAAAATCATGTTTTTGTGGTGTTCTTCAACCCTTTCTCATGTTTTTTTGTTTCTCTATGCCTCTCCATTTCGTGTTTTCTTCATATGCTTGTATTTCACGTATGCGGTTGTAATATGTCATGTATCATGGAGTTTTGATGGTGGATTAGGATCTGGGTCCTGTGTAACTTCTTCTAACCTCCCTCATATCCATTTTCCCTATTTCATCCTCCCTCAGAAGAGTATCTCATCTCTTTCCTTTTCTAGTGTGTCACCATTTTAGTGTAGGCTCTCTTTCACTCTCTCTTTCTCTCGGTTCCTTAAAATGGTTAGATTAGGATAGATTAGTTTTTCTTGCATTAGAGTAGCTTGTGGTAGGTAGTTTAGGAACAAGAACATGCTTTCTCTTGAGGATCATCTCAAATTTTCAAGTCCCAAAGCTTGAGAGATTGTCCAATGTTATCAAAATCACAATAGAATGCCCCACACAAAACTAGGCAATTCGAGGGTGATGTCATTTTACATCAACAAGTACCCAAATCTAAATTGATGAGATTGTGCTAGAAAATCCCAAGGTGATGTTATTCCAAGTTATTGTTGATCGAGTTTGTATTGGAGAATCCATAGTGGTGGAAGTATTCATATCCTAACATATAATTAGAAAATTCTTGAGTGGAATTAGTATAACTAGGATTATCACTAGATTTTTCAATAGAGTGGAAATATGTGAAATGTAATGGATCAATGAGGTCATCGTAAAAAAATCCCTGATAACAAAACTTAAGTCTTGTATATAGAGTAGAAGGGACTATATGCATGGCATGGATCCAGGGGCATCGAGAAGAATATTATAATTAAGGTTATTGGGCATGACATGGTAGGGAATATTGATTATACATGAATCAATGCCTTGACTGGGAGGTTAATAGTGCATAAGACACATTTCATGGGGATATTGTCAAAACCACAAATGGAGACCGATAAAGCAACTAAATAACTTTCGGAAACACCTAAGTGATGAAGAAAATATATGCTCCATATATTAAGGATAGATCCGCTATCAACTAAGGTGTGCATGACCCCAACATTGTTAATACAAACCTAAATATATAAGAGGGGTCACTTATTTGTAGCGCTACTTAGGAATGTAGATCATCCGATGTGAAATTTATTTGATCCTCATTAAGATATATGGTGGAAGTAACTGATGGTATACATATTCAAAGTTATGTGTAAGGAGGAATATAATTACTTTTTGAGCTTATTGATATAATCAGATTGATTCTATAGATAAAAATGGATAAATATATTCATGATCATAAGAACCTAAAGGGGTGGGGACCCTAAGAGCATGAAGATCGAGTTCACATTCATCAAAATGATTAAGCTAAAATGTAAATACATAATCCTAATATTATGTTATATTAGTAGTAAATAAATGCAATAATGACATACATAAATATACAAAAGTAAATAAAAAACAAATATATAAACTCTAATTGTAAAGAAAGAGTAAGAAGCCTTAACTAATTCACAATGTTTCGAAGGTGTACATGAATAGAAACTAGAAAATTTCAAGCACCGATTATCACACTGGAGCACAAGAAAATGTAGATATGGACAGATAAGCTAGATTTCTACTCCCGGAGAGGGACAGAGCACCTGGGGCACCTAGGTACTTATTCGATTGCTTGGATCAACGAAAAATGCTAAAAATGTTCTTAGGGTTGTGGGATGTTTTTTAATACTCACATTTTTTTCCTAAGGATTATCACAACTATAACCGAGGCTGCAATAAACCTAGAATGAAGAATAGAAGTACCAAAC
The DNA here is from genome assembly GCA_018340775.1 of Taxus wallichiana var. yunnanensis. Classification (NCBI taxonomy): domain Eukaryota; kingdom Viridiplantae; phylum Streptophyta; class Pinopsida; order Cupressales; family Taxaceae; genus Taxus; species Taxus wallichiana. Next base: position 110,705,331 of record CM031236.1, on the reverse strand, counting down.
CCTCAAATAGACATCAAATCCCAAAAAAGAGAGATGAAGAATGAGGGGTCGAATTATCTTCAGCCACTACAATGGTGAACTTACAATTGAGTGTTGCAGTACATCTGCACTCCAATGTAGTTCTATGTGTATGTGTCCGTGTCCTGGAATTTTGGCCTATGTTGTTGTTGTTTCATTCGTGCATACATGGATAGTGAGAAATTAGTTAGATTTAGAATGTATTAAATGTGTACATGGAATAGAATGAACTTCACTCCTATGAAGTTTATGTAGATGAACCATTACTTATGTTCCTTGTGATGGAGCTAGATGAATGCAATGGAGAACTTAGATGCCTTTGACGGATGCAACCTTAGGTGGAGATATTAGATTTCTAGTGCTTATACCTTTATTATGATGACATAACTATATATATATATATATATGATTCCCTTATTTGAATTTCGTAATTAGCCTCGAAAAGGCCGATTACCTAAAATATAAGATGCTCAAATGGCTAGAAAGCATGCAAATAGTGTGAGTAAATTACAAAGAGGACAAGGGCACCCATATTATACATGAGGAAATCTAACGCTAACATCCTACTATGGGCATTGGTGTCAAATATGACCAATGTTGATGAATAAAAAGGTATACCTTGAGCAAGTAAGGGTGTAAGACCGAAAATAGCAATAGAAAGCAATGAAAGGTGGCCAAATACATGGGTTAATTAGTATTGTTCTTTCTTATGAATCGATGAATAGTATTATGTAACGAGGACTAGATAGTTACCCAAAGTGCGTGTTTTTTTGTCTACAATAATGGTTATTGATGTTGATATTGGTGTATCTTGGTTGTGATGATCATAGTATATGTGAATGTATGTTTTGGAAATAGTTTGGACATATTTGATGTGCGTGTGTGTGTAGTGTTCATGGATTTGCATGTTATATATAAATAAAACATTAGGACCAAGGGGCCAACAAGTGAAAGATGTTTGGACCAAAACCCCTTAGCCACCTTCAGCCACATTGAGTGTGGATTATGAGAATTGGTTATGACCATGTAAAAAATTTATGGTTGTTTGATTTATTTTTGCATACCCTATATTGAGGCACCTTTGGTTGTGCACCCTTTCATATTCTTTAATTTGGAAATTTTATAAATTTCCCCTCTCCTCATGTGCTAATTTTCTTTTGTTATGACTTTGTTAGTAGGTGGAAAATAGTTTAATGAGTCCCTAAACCCAATAAAGTAATAAAGGGGCATATTTGGACTTGAAGTGCATTTTTGGGTAACTTTATTTTCACCTAACCTTTTCCTAACAACTTTAAATGATCCCTTACGCATAACCTATCATAGACATAGTAAATTTGAAGGATTATTTATGATTTTTGATTAAATAAAATGTTGAATTTTAATGTTGTTCTATAGTTAATCTAAGTAGGTAGAGAGATGAAAATAAATCATGTAAATAGAAATATGAATGCTAGATAATCTATTTAAAACTTTAAATAAGACAAAATAATGAAAATGAGTAGGATAAGATACTAACCCGAATATGCCTTACCTTGTTGTGTGCTGGAATTGAACATACAGATGTACAAAAAGGACAAAATGTGAAGGTTCTATGCTAGGAATAGAATAAATTGAAGATCTAGTTGGACGGGAGTGCTCGGGATATTCTTGGGGCACATGTAGGCACCTTGGTCTATAATCTAGGTACTTTCATCTACTGAGAAAAATCTCAGATCTCGAATCTAAAAGTATTTCTAGGTATTTGTAGTGTCTTTATCCTTGTCACATGATTGTCACAGAATGTAAGATTATGTCTCTGTGAAATTGATCTATTTATCTATCTAGATAACCCCATTAAAATCATCAAACTCCTAGAAAAGAAATATGCATATGAAGGGGTGAGATCGACCTTAACTACCACAATGGTGGACTTACAACTAAGAATTGTGCTACATTCTAGACCCAACATAGTTGTGTGTGCTTGTGTGTGGAATTGTGTTCATAGCGTGCCCTAGCACTAATGACACATAAGTAGGAGTAGTAACTAGATGTAGAAAATAAAATGGTAGATCAAATAGAATGAATACAACCCTTTCCTCTATGCTTGTGTGATGAAGATGTAAATGAATCCCAAATGCATTCCTTTGTCTTTGTAGATAACAAGCTCTTAATAGTAGATATTCTGACCATAGAATACTGAGTATGCTATGTTTATATAGGGATCTCTTGCTCAAATTTTGACACTAATGACTGAACACACCGAGTAGTACCTAGGGGAATGAATGAGACAATAACAAAGACTGACCTCAAATAGATAAATGAGACCTAAGTGTTATGGGGACTGAGCTTCCTATAATCACAAATCAAGGCACCCATGGGTGCCCCAAAACTACCCTAGGTTCCCTAGTCAGAGACTAGAGATAACAAATGACTAAATAACAACACCAGGTACTCCCTGAGAGACAACAAAAACTGAGTAAATAATTAATGATTATGCAAGACACATGACAATGATGACCAACTAACTGATGACAAGAATAAGGGATAGGTCATTAGTGAATAACTTTATTACGCAAGATCCATATATAAACTAAAATACTTGGTGGTGTAATTGTAATAGTAAATGTGTGATTTTTTGACTATATTTTCCCCCACTTTATGTTGGTGAGCAGAAAATATCACTAACATAAAGTAGATAGAGATGCATACCTAAGATAATTCAAAGAAGTTTGTGATGTAGTAGAATTCACATATGTGTAGTATAAGCATGTAGAAAGAACCATATAGCCTATCAAACAATGGATCAACGTGTTTATCTATGAAACGTAGAAAGAAATACAAAGTGTCATGATAAAGTGTACTAAACAAGACCGATGATTGTAAAGTTGGATGATTGATGATTTCAAATGTATATGAGATGGGGTAGGTAGTGATCAATTTCTAACCCGAATGCATGTATATGAATAATCAACTAGAGAGGATTTGGTTTTCCCGCCACCACGGGAATAGTGTAGGAGAAAAGTGTTTTATTCTCCATCTCTAACTATAATCTCAAGATCTAGCAACTACAAATAGACTTAGATCAAATATTTGTGATTTTTGGATATAGATAATTTCATTCAAGCAATTGACCCATATATTTGTGATATATGAAAATCACTATTGAACCCACTCCACGGTGTGTGTTTTTGGAATGTGATAGCTTCCTAGTTAGGTCATCCGAAGCAAACATAAAATTTATGATGAATTATAAGTTAGGTCATGTGGAAGCAAGCATAAATATATATGATGTCTTCTAAGTTCAATCATCTAGAAGAAAGGAAAAATATATGATGGCTTCTAAGTTAGGTCATCTGGAAGCAAACACAAAATGTATAATAACTTCCCAAGTTAGGTTATCTTGGAAAAGTGATGAATGTAATCTCCCAAGTTAGGTCATCTAGGAGGTCAATTGTGTTGAATTGTATAAATTGAGTGGTGTCATTTTGATTGTTAGAGGTTTGAGCGTTTTGATTAATTTTCTTAGTTACTCATAGATATATTTTACGGTGCTTGCCCCTAGGTCATGTCATTAGGGGAAATTGTTAGAAGTTGGTGAAACATTGAATAAAATATTTGTAATCATTTATTTCCCCAAAGCTAGGTCATTAAGGGGTAGTGATGAAATGCTACATAGAAGAATTATATATTTGTTGTCCCCAGATTAGGTCATTAGGGGCAGTTGATGGTGAAATGTCACATGATGAATTAGTAAATGTGTTGGAATTGTCACATCGGTAGTATTTTTAAATGTGTGGTGATACAAATGTAATTATAGGATGAATTCAATGATATTCTCACCCTTTCGATGAAAGGGGAAGTGATGATAAGACCGAATGCTAATTCGAAAGTAATCACACAATAGATATAAAATGGTTAAAAAATTACCAAAATGTGTATAAATTTGTGGAGAGATAACGTGCGTGAAATGTGTTTAATATAGTGGTAGGTCACATTCTAAAAAGAATTCAACAAAAAAGATTTAAATTGGAGTATAAATGCTCAAGATATGGTAAAAATAGTGTAGTGTGTATTAGTAGTGGTAATAAACGTGAAATAATAACTATAGTAAATTAGGTGATGAAAAAGTAACTATAAGTAGTGTAGTGAATTTTTTTAGTTACTTCATTTATTGTGCAAACGATTGTGAGAGTGAGCACACATCGAGTGAAAATTCCACAAGTGAGTGTAGTGTGTCCTAGCCGGTTTGAGAGGGTGACAACCATCATAGCATTACATACAACCACAGATTTGGTAAGTGCCTTATTTTTCGCAAAATGTTGGGTGTATTACTAGTTTTTCTTTGGATTATTGTAATTTTGAGATTTTTAAGTTTTCTACATTTTTACCTAGACAATAGCAGTGAGGGTGCTAATGACCCCTAGTATAGTTACATCTAGATCTAGGATCTCGGTGTCTTGCTCCCCTGGAGCCCTAGTCACGAATGTTTGTAGTTGATGTATACTAGTGAAAAACATGCTCCTAGTATGATAAATGAATGTATGTAATAATGTACCGTGTCCTAACGTTGGGTTTTGTTGTTGTTTTGTGATGTATAAAGGGATATCCACACGAGGGAGTTCTGTGATGGGTGTTATATGAGTACGTTGCTTTGAGATTGGGCTTGACATATGATGATTGGGATGTAATCAACCATGTCATCCTATGGTACATGGCATGGATGGTAGATGTGCCCAATAATATGCCCATGTTGACTGCATTATGTGAGAGATGGTGTGCCAATATGTGTACATTTTGGTTTCATATGGGAGAGATGACTATTACACCTGGATGATGTATATTGCATCGTGATTTCCGGTGGTTGGGGAAAGAGTGTGCATTATCTCAATAGAGGATATGGAGGACAGATGCAAGCATAAAGATGGTTATTTGTGGGGACTCGAGTACCTGCTGAGGCCCATATGAGTTTGGAGGCTATATTGTTATCTAGGGTTGTAGAGTTTGCAGAACTTCATAGTATTTTTTTGCTTCATGTATAGCTAGAAAGGGAGGAGGTGTAGGCATCTTATATAAGATGGATGACATATGCCAGTGGATAGAGGAAGAGTGTATGAAATATGCATGGGAACAATGTGTATCAGCCTACCTATATAGATACTTACATTGATTTACTCACAAAGATCATGGTGGAGTGATAGGAGCCACTACACTTTTACATGTATGGGCTTATGAGCATATAGTTGTATTAAGACCGGTTGGAGGTGTTGGTATCCAAATTCGTTCTCCTTTTCAAGTTGAGAAGAAAACGTATTCAATAGGGAGGTTAGAGGCAAATAGATAAAAGTGTGTGTCATTTTGTAGCCGTGGATGAGACCTAAATGACCCTTTATTACTCATATTATGGAGAGATGGATAGTACTTTTAAGAGGATTTGACATGTCCTCACTACTTTAGACCTTTCCTCTTCAACCAGGGTGAGAGGACCCTTAATGTAACCTTTTTTTGATGAAGGAGATGGAGATATCCTTCCTTTACACAAATTCTATGAAGATAACCTTGGGAAAATATGGTCAATGCTCCATGATTTAACTCTTAAGAGTTGTCACTTCTAAACGATGGAGATATTTTCAACACAAGGGTTAGGTTATTGAATACATTAAGAAGTCTTGTTTGTTCGCATATATTTTGCTAGTAGATTTTGTTCCTTTGTTGATACACAGGGAAAACAGGGGTAGTTTAGGGTGGATCAATGGTTTTTAAATGATTTTGGTGGGAGATGAAGTAGGATAAAGTTGATTATACCAGATATTTGGAGGGACTTCACAATAATGAACACCATCAACAACAGAAAGCTTCATAATAGTTAAGACGTTCCTTCAAACAGAAGATGTGCTTTATTGGAGGCCCATATCAACATGTTTTCACATAATATTTGATACTCCAACATGAATGCTCAAATTGAAAGACTCAATTAAACACCAAAGTCTCTTATTAGTCAAGCCTAAGGTACACCCGAAGACTTACAGATAATCTTTATCAAAAAATGACAGTGAATTGATTTTAAATTTTTTTATCTCATCCAAGATGAAGGCTCGTCTTGAAATGAAATTTAAAATACCATTAAACTGTCACAAGGGATGAGATCTTGTGTGATTTCACAAAGATTTCAATATAAGATTGCAATGGGATTGAAACAAACTATTTGAGACATTCTCAAACAAAGGTGACACAAATTTCTTGAGATTTGACATAAATTAATTCCAAAATTGCTTAGATTCATTATTAAGGGAAAGCATCCAAAGCAATCTCAGTGCTTGTCAATGGCTATACATATGCAACCAACTTGACATGACAAAAAATATAACATAGAAGAAAATAACATGTTATCTCGGCTTTGGTCACTCAGAAGACGCATTTCTCAAATTTTTCTCAAGAATTAAAATTGTAATGCCTTACAAGAGTATTCTCATTACATTTATATATTTTTATCACTCAATTTTCCCCCAAAAGAGAAGAATATTCTAGGGACCTTTTTTTGTTACGCTTGTTTTGCATAATGACGTATAAGAAATTCAAATCTGAAATCTACCAGGTGGACCACTTGTGAATTGATCACATTTATTGGGCTCTCAACTAATGACTAGGATGTCATGCCACAAATTTTCAGGAGTCCTTTTAATCATTCTGAATATTTAATGCTATAAATCCCCTTTTAATCACTTTTGAGCCTCTACATAATTAGACTTAACAGGTCATCCCTTTTTCCTCTCGAGGCAACGCCTTTTTCACCTTTTTCAACTACACTTTGATCATTTCATCCCTTTTCCCTCTTTTTCCTCTACAATTTCTTCCCCACATCCCTTTCCTCTAGTAATTCCCATTTTTTCGACTATCTGAGTAATTCCAACTTAAAAATATCAACCTTAATGATCCTTGGACTCATAATTTAAGTTTTGAATCCATTCAATGTCATCTTACTAACAGAGACGACAAAGAATTTCATCAAAGAATGATGAAAAATAGTGTGTATTCACATCTCCAAGACTCTTGGACCATAAATGGTGGAAAAATAGGTGAAATGCATAGCAACAATTGATCCTGCCCCATTTCCACTTTATATCGTAGCTGTCCACGTGATTCCTTGGTGCAACTACAAAGGAGAAGCATAGAGGAAAGTATCAAACAAGTGCAAGCCTTCCACATACCATGGGCCACAAAAAATTTTATTTTGGCCTTTGAAAAGTCTCGATGAAAAAGGAGCAAGCGAAGCCTCCACGTGTCTCAATGATGCATTTTAAGATGGTCCCCAAAAGAAAAGACCTCAAACAAGCACGGCTCAACACGTCTCTCATCCGTAAGATTCTATTAAAAATTTGAAGGTTTAACAGTAACGCGCCATGTTTCTATGGTCTTAGAATTTTTCCTCGACCATTGAAAAGTCTAAGAAAAGGGTCGAGTGAGCGGAAACCTCCAAGTGTCCTCCTAGAAATTTTTCAAAATAAATCTTAGTGGCCGGTCTCAAAACATGCCTGGTCCCTCCATGTGTCCCAAACCTTTAGAAAGTTTCTTGAAAGTTCTAAGTAAGGGAAGACCTTGTGGAAGCATCCACGTGTCCTCATGGTGTAACTTTGAGATGGTTCCCAAGAGCGAAGACCCTAAACAAGCACAAGCTCACCACGTGTCCTAGGCCTTAGAAAATTTCTTTGAAGAGTTTAAGTACAAAGCGGAGCTGATAGAAGCTTCCACATTTCTCCCTATCGTAATTGTTAAGGTGGGACCCTGAGATGGATCCTCAAATGAGCATCAACCATCCACATGTCCATGGCCCACCAAAACTACACCAGATGTATGAAATTTTTTCTAAGTTTAAGTAAATTAGAGGAATCCTCCACGTGTCCCCGGCGTAACATTAAGGCCAAACCAAAAGGTGAATTTTCAAATGAGTATCATTCCTCCATGTGGACAAGTTTTGGGTTGAAGCGAGCCATAAATTTTTTAGAGTTCCCCGTCGAGCCACATCCAACCAAAAAGGGCCACATTTCCACTGATGTAGAGATGTAAATTTGATGGGGAAAAACACATTCCCATCAAACCGTAAAATACAGAAAAACCACCATTTGAGCCCAGAAATGAATCTTTCTTCAAGGACAACAAATTTGGAAATGTTACAAGGCTCAAATATGATCTTCCGAGCTACATCCAATCATGTTTCCATAGGTATTTGGGACAAAAATGATAGGGACAAAAAAACATGACTATGGAAAATAGAAGGAAAGGAACAACCCGAGTTTTACACCCAATTTACAAACTCCTTCAGATGGAAAAATAAACGAAAAAAAATTCTAGACATTTAAGTGATCCTCAACCAAGGAAGGGATTGATCATGGCAACCAAATGGAGGACAGAGTATTCAAGCACCAACTCGGGGAAATAGAAAACATGATAGAGGCTACAAACTAAATAATTTCAATGACAAATCAGTCAAGACTAATTTGAGCACCAACATCGGATCCGACTCGAGGATGGGCACTCTCTGTGAGTGCCAAAAGAACAAATAGTAGACCAAGAGCCAAAAATAGACCATTGAGAAACACAGTCAAAAGAATAAGCTTCCGTGATCAGAACAACCACAACCATCCTCCAAAAAAAGAACCGAGAAACCAATAAAACTAGGTCACCAAGGACCAGAATGAACAAAAACACAAAAGTAGACAAGAAAAAAGAATTATAAAATATAAAGATGGAGTATACCTTGATTCTGAGAAATCAATCAATGAAATGCTTCAAATGCCTTCCATTAACAGGAAATTCAGGTAGTTCCCCATCTAAGTCTTTTAGGAAGAAGCTATTTTCACCAATTCAAATATCAATTAAATAAGGGCCCATCCAAAATGCATCAAATTTACCATGCTTTCCTTATCTTCAAGCCTCGCCATCACATAAAAGCACAAGATCCCTAATGCTTGAAAGCTCTGGGTGTCACCTTTTTGTCAAATATCTTCTTTAACTTTTCTCCGAACTTTACATGTCGCTGATGGGATGCCTTTCTTTCTTAATCCAAATCAATAATATGATTTATTTGAGTATCATATGGACTAACTTCTTGGTCTTTAATCTATTGAACAAACTGAAATTAAGATAATTGTAAATGGAGGGAAGAAAATCTTGAGTTCCATATAGCAATTCAAACGGGCTTTTACCAGTAGCTCTTTTGACAGTGATTCTATCAGCCCAAACAACAAACTTCAATTTCTCACCCCACTTCTTTTTGTTCAGCTCCAAGGTTCTTCTAATGATTTTCAACAATATTTTATTACTAGACTCAACTTGTCCATTTCCTTAGGGATTTTCGTTAGAAGAATATGTCAAATTGATCCCATACTCCTTACACATTGCCACCAAAGGTTTGGCTCTGAAACTCATGGAATTATCAGCAACAGTTTTAGCTGGCACTCCAAATTTGCATATGATTTGATTCAACATGAATTCCATCCTAACTTGGTGTGTCACCTTCTTGGTGGAAATTTCTTCTACCCAGTTAGTGAAATAATCAGTGGCTATAAGAATCCATTTATGACCAGCACTGGAAGGATAAGAAATTTCCCCAATGAAATCCATTCCCCATTGTCTGAATGGGGCTTCAAATAACATAGGCTACAAAGGAAGGGAGCTGAAGCTTTCATTCTTCCAGAAAAATGCTGGAAACTTTCACATTTCCTCACCAATAGAGTTGTATCCTTGAAAAGAGTTGACCACCAATAATCAACCGTAAGGATTTTATCTGTGTAACTCTTCCAAAAAATGTCACTCATAGACCTCTCCATGGAGATCAACAATTATTTTCGGGGCCTCATTTTAAGTAATGCATCTCAAGATCACTCCCTCATGGTTCTTCTAAGATAACCCAAAATCAGTAATGACATATTTTTGAGAGTCTAAGTTAAGACCTCTTTTGTTATTTTTACTCAAATATTCAGGGCAACATAGATGTTTGAGATAAAATATTATATCTTTGTACCATTCGGAACTTACCAACTTTTCAAGGACATCCACCCTTTCTACTTCTACTTCATTCACCTCAATAGTTTGCAGGTTGCTCTCAGCCATAAGATTAGCTAGGCCTAAACCTCTTACCAATTTCTTGGTTTGGATATCCATGTCATACTCTTGCAAGTTTTTCACCCATCTGCATCTTTTTCTTGAGACCTCCATCTCTGATAAGATGTCTTTCACCATGGCGTAGGGAAAATAATCAACAACTTTAGAACTGAAAATGTAGGGTCTGAAAATATTTTTTGCTTTCACCAAGGAAAATGGTTACTTCTCCATAATTGTGTATTTCAACTCAGCTCCCTGTAATGCCTTATTGAAAAAGGCAATTGGTCTCTCAAAGCCCCTTCATCATCCTTCTATAACAAAATAGATGCAATGGTGTTTTCTGAAGAAAAAGAAAACACTTGAAAAGGCTTCTTGTAATTTGGGGCTGCCAAAACAGGGGCATGCTTTAGTGATTCTTTGATCCCATTGAAATCTTAAATGGAAGCTTCTTCCCATTTGATAACTTGGTCCTTCTTTAGCATGCTAGTAATGGGGATGGTTAGCTCAGCAAAGTTAGACACAAACCTTCTGATAAAGTTTATTTTTCCAAAGAAGGATTGAATTCCCTTCTTAGTTCTTGGAATTAGAAACTTACTAATGGATTCCACTCTCTTTTGATCTATCATTACCCCTTCTTTTGACATAATGTGACCAAACAACTTTGCCTTTTTCTCTCGAAAGTTGCACTTCTTGGGATTTAATGATATGTCATACTCCCTGCACCTTATCAGCATCTTCTCCAAGTGTTGCAAGTGATAATTTCTCTTTCTAGAGAACACAATTACATCATCCTAATAAACAATAATGAAATCATTGAGATAACCAACAAATGCTACATCCATTTCTCTTTGGAAACTTGCTCCAGCATTCATTAAGCCAAAAGGCATCTTGACATAGACATAAGTTCCCTAAGGAGTAGTAAAGGTGATCTTTATTCTTTCTGACTCCTTCACAACAACTTGATTATAGCCAGAGAAACCATCCAGAGTAGATAAAAATTCAAAACCCAAGTACCAATTGTAGAATATTCTTCATGTTTGGCAAATGGTAATTATGTTTCAATGATGCTCTATTTAGGTTTCTGAATTCTATGCATAGCCTTATGTCACCATTCTTTTTTTCTGATAGGCACTAGGTTTTCAACCTAAGAAGAGTACCTCATGGGCTGAATGATCCCTCCATCCCTCAACTTTTTCAGTTCTTCTTACATCTTCAAAGAAAGAAGCAGATTAATGGGCCTCTAGTTTTTTTGAAAGGCTTGGTAGTAGATTCAAAAGGAATCTCATGTTGGAAAAATATTCCTGTATGACTTCAACTCGAGTAATACCAAGCTAGGAAGTCTTTATATTTCTTTAGCAATTTAATATAGGACTACTTCTCTTCGTTCTTGAGATTTCTTCCTAACTAGATTTTATGTGGATTTTCTTTTGTGCACATGTGTCGTGTTCTTCCACATCTCTTTAAATTAACATACTTGTTTTAATAATGTAGTCATCATTATCAAAGTTCAACTCAAGAGCCACAAAACATCGGGGATCGTTTTTTCTTCAACTAGATGATGTCTTTGCCAAATAATGTTTCCTTTCCTTTAGCAACACACACCATTGGTTCCCAACCTATATTTTGGTCACCAAAATCACCTTGGCTCTATGCAGCAACCATTTCACCTGGGCATCATCATCAAACACTTTCCAATTTTTAACGTTATTAGGGACAAATGGCCTTGTTAGTACTTCAACATCATACTCACAAAATGGAGACATTGTACAATTCCCAAAACTAGATCATAGCACTACTAACTTGTCTACAACAACAATAAACTTTGTATCATGGTGCACAATATTAAAAGAGTCAAAAATTTCAATCAAATCCCAAACTACATGCTTGTATTGTTTCATTCTCTGATTTTTAGTAGCATAAAATTTCCTAATTTTCTTGACAATCAATTCTAAATCCCCTTTGACAATGAAATCCTTTTGTACCATATTTCCATGTAATTCTCAAGCCTAATTAAAACGCTTCATACTCAACAATGATGTTAGTGCATTCAAAGTTAATTTTGAAAGAAAAGACAAAATCTTCTTGGCTGGGAAGATCGAACAATGCTAGCATCATTTGTAAACTTGGGAACAGCTCCATCAAATAACAACGTCCAAGGTAAACCCACTTGTTCAAGACATTTGCACTAATTGATCATGTGCTCCTTGGCATCAACAAACCCCACAAATTTATCTACATCCGCATCAGCATATAACACATAATAAGAGGCATTATTTGGATCTTTAATGAGGCGCAACATTTTCTTCTCTCCGTACATCTTTACAGATCTGCCTTTAATTTGAATGGTGAAAAAGACATATATGGGGACACTTCCACCAAAACTTGCAGCCCACTTTCTTGATAACAGATGCCCCATTTTTGCAAGGCAATCAACAATGAAAACAACAAATTTCAGGTTCTTACCTAGATAAGCTACAAGTTGTACCACGAAACCCTTCACACACCCTAAAACTAGGACCTCTCTAGAATCCATTATAGTACACTTTCCATAAGCCACTATCACTTTAATGTTCAACTCATTCATGACTTCCAGAGGCATAAAATTTTATGATGCTCCAGTCAAAGATACAATTTGACAACATTTTGTCTTTAATAATAAGTGTTGTAAAAAATGGATCAACATTTAACTGAGACTCAACTAAAGATGTCCCCAAGTAGACTTTAGGTGGTTCACCTATCTCCTCTAATGGTAGTTGTTTTCTAAGTCTCAACGCAATGGTTAAAGGAGGAGTGTTTACATTATTTATATTTCTTCCTTGGGCACTCCTATCTTACCCCAATCCCAAATACTCAAAAGACCTCTTCTTATGCTCAGGAATCCTAAGTAGTTCCACAATTGGGACAGAAATCTTGATCTGATTCAAGACTTGGGCAATATCATAGGGAACGTACTTGGGAAAAGTAGCATTTGGAGAAAGATTAACAAACTTGTTATATGGCACAAGGTTTTTAACATTTTGGGCATGGGTGGGAACACCGATTCTACTTGAGACAACAAGGCCTTTCACAGTGCATCCTTATTTAGAGTCTCTTTTGGGACATTGGTGAGAATTGGGGTCTTTTTATTGGCTTGAGGCCCTACCCTTTAATAACTTTACTTATTGTTTTATACTTCTTCTCTTGGTCCAAAAAACAAATCATTAGTAGTTGTCTATCCTCTTTTAATGGGATTCCTCCATCATAATTTTTAATCATTAGAGATCTTAGGTACTCAAAATAATTATTAGGAAGTTCAAATATTTGTACCATATCTATTTCTAAAGCATGAGAGGGAGGAAGAAGAGGTACGTAGTGAATGTAGTCCTAAAATCTTACAGCAGGTTCTTGCACTTATTACCTTAGTTGAAGTTGCTCCTTCGTGAGCTTTCAGAGAAGTCCACCATGCATGCATCATCATCAGTGTTGTCATAATCATCAACTTCTTCAACTTGCTGATGTACTTCACATAGCAGGTGGGGAAAGAAGTATTTGTCACACCAATCCATTTGATTTGTATCTTCAACAAAAACAACTCTGACATTTAGAGGATCATGCACTACTCTATTTTCCCTAGCTTGGGGTTATCTAGCTCCTATGGGTCCTTTACCTTTGTCATCATACCTTTGATAATTTCTAGGATGATTCACAAGTTTATCTTGTCCTTGTTGCCTATGATGGCCCCGAGAACCTTGTTCAATTCCTTTTTTGCCTTGGTCAGCTTGTAAGAGATTTATTTGACATCCTCGGCCAAAGTCCTTACAACTTCCTCAAGATCCACAACCTTACTTGATTGAGGCTTGTCAACATTCATCTGTTTAACACCCTCCCTCTTAGGAGGGTTTCCAACTACCTTAATATTGTTCTCAATTTGTAGAGCCATGGTAATGTCTTGCCTTAAATTCCCAAGGTTTTTATCCCTCAAATAGTAAGTAGCTTTCTTATCAAATGCACCTAAATACTTTATCAGACATGATTCATCACATGGTCTCAAATTAACAGGTAGTCTTCTCAATGTTTTGTTAAATCTAGTGTTGAAATTATGTAGTGATTCATTAGGATTCCTTTTTTTATATTTTCAAACTCGATAAAAGAAGCCTAGTGTCTTTTTTATCACTGTACTGCATTCTAAAGGAATTATTCATCTTTGTCTAGGAGTCAATGGAATTATCTAGCATAGATTTATACCAGCATTCCCTTCCATCTTCTTCTAGAGTATGAATAAATAATTTAATTTATACATTTTCAAACTCTATTTCGAAATCCTCCATCATATTGACAAAGAGTTTCAAGTGCTGATCACGAGTTATTGCATTATTTCCTTGAAACTTAGGCAATATGTTTCTTACATCCTGTGGCACAACATTTCGATAGCTAGCCATGCCTCTAAAACCGATGGAACCAAAAGTATTAACGAAAAATGGAGGTCTGGTTGGAGGCTAAGCCAAATTATTCTGGGGAGGTGACCTTACAGGAGAAACAAAATGATGAGGAGTGAGAGTTTGGTGCTACAGGATATAATTATTAGAATGAATTCCCTCTAAAGGATCTATCTCTTGGAACATGCTATTAGATTTTGAAAATACAAGAGCATATTGAGAAGTAAATGTTTCAAATACGAGATGATGGACCCTCTCAGGATGGAGAGTTTAATTCAATAAAGTTGCTACCGATTAGAAGCACTTGAGGAAGTAGTGCAATCTTCAATCACAGACTTATCAGTTTCACCAATGGATATCTCTTTTATTTATGCTTGATCTCCAACAACTTTCCAAATTATTCTGCCTTCTGAATTAGACTTTCCCAGCTCTTAAAACAACCTTCTACTAGGGTCCTTGGTGAAGAAATATCTTCTTCCTTCCAGATTTGTAGATATTAGTGACAAATATTTCTTGATATATGTTCAAGACACTGGTATTTATAAAGAATTTAAATAGCTCGGAGTCACCACTAAGTATTTTCACCTTAGTTTGTGCAAATTCACTATGAAAGACCTATCAAATGTCTATCAATACTAGATTCATGCAAATCTTACAAGATCTACTCTTCTTTTACCCAAATTTATCAATGATGATACAAATCCTAGTGCAATAACTATATAAGCTGGAAATATTGCACTCATAACTCACAACTTTGAACAATTCTTACAGATATGAGAAAATAATGATGTTTCAACAATGTATTTGTACTTTAAAATTTGTAAAAAGCATTACCAGGGTCTGTACACATACACCTTTTCTCAAATACTTAAAAGATTCCCGACAATGGTGCCACGAGTGTTGGTATCCAAATTCATTCTCCTTTTCAAGATGAGAAGTAACACAAATTCGACAGGGAGCTTAAAGGAAGATAGATCATAGTGTGTGTCATTTTGTAGTTGGGGATGAGATCTAACTAACCCTTTGTTACTTAGATTTGTTTTGAGATGGATAACACCTTTAAGAGGATTTGAACTATCCTCACTAGTTTAGGTTATGCCTCTTCGAACAGGTGAGAGGACCCTTAATGTAACCTCTATCTCGATGAAGGAGATGGATATATCCTTCCTTTACACAAATTCTACAAAGAGAGCATTAGGAAAATACACTCAATGCTCCATGATTTAACTCTTAAGAGTTGTCACTTCTAAACGATGGAGATATTTTCAACACAAGGCTAAGGTTATCAAGACATTAATAAATTTGATTGTTCTAAATTTTTTTGCAACTATATTTTTTTCCTTTGTTTATACACGGGGAAAACGAGAGTAGTTCAAAGTTACATCAATGGCTTTTAAATTATTTTGGTGGGAGATGAAGCAAGATAAAGTTGATTATACCAGATCTTTAGAGGGGCTTCACAATAATGAACAAATTCAACAATAGAAAGCTTCAGAACAATTAAGACATTCCTTTAACTAGAATATGTGCTTTAATGGAGGCCCAGATCAGCATGATTTCACATAATATTTGAGACTCCAACATGAAGGTTGGAATTGGAAGACTTAATTAAACACTAAAGTCTCTGATTAATCATGCCTAAGGTACACCCGAAGACTTACAGATAATCTTTATCAACAAATGATAGTGAATTGATTTTAAATTTATATATCTCATCCAAGATGAAGGATCGTCTTGAAATGAAATTAAAAATACCATTAAAATATCATAGGGATGATATCCTGTGTGATTTCAAAAAGATTTCAATATAATATTGCAATGGGAATGAAAGAAACTATTTGCAGACATTCTGAAACAAAGTAGACACAAGTTGATAGAGATTTGACACAAATTAATTCCAAAATTACTTAGATTCATCAGCAAGGGAAAGCATCCAAAGAAATCTCAATGCTTGTCAATGGCTATACATCTGCAACAAACTTGACATGATAGAAAATCTAACATAGAAGAAAATAATAGGTTATCTTGGCTTTGGTCTCTCGGGAAGACGGCTTTCTCAAATTTTTTCTCAAGAATTCAAACTCCGACCCATTACAAGAGTATTATCATTGTATTTATACATTTTACTCACTCAATTTTCCCCCAAAAGAGAAGAATATTCAAGGGACCTTTGCTTGTTACCAATTTGTTTTAGACAATGATGTTTAACAAATTCAAATCTGAAATCTTCTAGGTGGACCAATTGTGAACTGATCACATTTTTGGGATCTTGACTAATGACTAGGATGCCATGCCACAATGTTTAAGGAGTCCTTTTAATCATTCTGATTCTATCATGTGAGAAATCCCCTTTTAATCATTGTTTAGAGCTTACGCATAGCTATACTTGATAGGTCATCCCATTTTGCTCTTGAGGCAACACCTTTTTCACCTTTTGTGCCTGCACTTTCATCATTTCATCCCTTTTCCCTCTTTTCCCTCTGCAATTTCTACCCCACATCCATTTCCTCTAGTAATTCCCATTTTTCGAGTTCTGAGTAATTACCACTTTAAAATATCGACCTTAAAGATACTTGGACTCATAATTTAAGTTTCAAATCCATTCAATGGCACCTTACTAATAGAGACGAAAAAGAATTTCATCAAATAACAATGAAAAACAATGTGTATTGACATCTCCAAGAGTCTTGGAGTAGAAATGGTGAAAAATAGGTGAAATGCATAGCAACCATTGATCATGCCCCTTTTCCACTTTATATCATAGCCGTCCACATGTTTCCTTGGCACAACTACAATGGAGAAGCACAGAGGCAAGTCTCAAACAAGCTCAAGCCTTCCACATACCCCGGGCCCAAAAAAATGCTTTTTGGCCTTTGAAAAGTCTTCGTGAAAAAAGGAGCTAGCCGAAGCCTCCACGTGTCTCAATGGCAGATTTTAATATGGTCTCCAAAAGTAAAGACCTCAAACAAGTGCGGGCTCAACACGTGTCTCGGCCTCGGCGAGTCTGTCAAAAATTTAAAGGTTCAACTGAAGGTGCCATGTATCTATGGTCCAAGACATTTTTCTTCACCATTGAAAATTCCAAGCAAAGGGTAGAGTGAGCGGAAACCTCCAAGTGTCCTCCTAATTCTTTTTCAAAAGAAACCTTAGGGGCCGGTCCCCAAACATATGTGGTCCCTCCACGTGTCCCAAGTCCTTTAGAAAGTTGCTTGAAAAGTCTAAGTAAGGGAAGACCGGCAGAAGCCTCCACAAGTGCTCATAATGTAACTTCGAGATGGTGCCCAATAGTGGAGACCCTAAACAAGTGCAAGCTCACCACATGTCCTGTGCCTTAGAAAATTACTTTGAAGAGTTTAAGTATAAAAGCGAGCGGCGGAAGCCTCCACTGTCTCCCTGTCGCAATTGTTAAGGGGAGACCCCGAGGTGGATCCTTAAATGAGTACCAGCCCTCCATGTGTCTATGGCCCACCAAAATTGTACCGATTGTATGAAAAAATTTCCTAAGTCTTAAGAAAAGTAGTGAAATCCTCCACGTGTCACCCCGTCACATCTCCAAGGCCAAACCACAAGGTGAATTTTCAAACAAGTGCGGTTCCTCCACGTGGACAAGTTTTGGGTCAAGCGAGCCATAAATTTTTAAAGTGCCCCATCGAGCCACATCTAACCAAAAAGGCCACGATTCCACCGATGCGAGAGATGTAAATTTGATGGGGAAAACACACCGTCAAACCGTAAAAATGCAGGAAAACCTCCATTTGAGCCAGAAAATGAATCTTTCTTCAAGGACAGTGAATTTGGAATGTTACAAGGCTCAAATATGATCTTCCAAGCTACATACAATCACATTTCCATAGGTATTTGGGACAAAAATGACAAGGACAACAAAACATGACTATAGAAAATGGAAAGAAAGGAACAACATGAGTTTTACGCCCAAGTATAAAGACTCTTTCAGATGGACAGAGAAATGAAAAAAAAATTTGGACCTTTAAGTGATCCTCGACCAAGGAAGGGACTGATCATGGAAACCAAATGGAGGACAAAGTCTTTAAGCACCAACTCGGAGTGATAGAAAACATGATAGAGGCTGCAAACTAAGGAATTTCAATTACAAATGGGGTGAGAATAATTTTAGCATCAACAAGAGGTCCACGAGGAGAGTGGGAAAGGTCACAAATCCATGCATGGAAATGGAATTATTTTCACATAGGAAGATGGACACATATACCTATAGGGAACTAATAGATAGGATGGGGCTCGATGTAGTCATATGGAGACCATATGGTGACTATGGAGGGTGGACTGAGGATGTGGTGTTTTTACGGTGTATTCAGAGCATGATGTAGCTTAAGCATCGATTTCATGGTGTGGCTAAGCTTTTTAGGTAGAGAGAGTATCATGTTAGTTTGACATGGCTCGGAATGTTCTCCTAAGCTATATATATGTTTACAAGCTATAAAAACACCTAGGAGGGCTAGATCTAAATAAGGGCCTACATTAGAGAAGTTAATATTGCCAGGGAAAGTTGAGGTAGATGTAGCGATAAATCTTGTGCATTCGGATGATACAGAAGTCTTGAAGAGTCCGCGCATGTTGGGTGACACATTGGTGGGTATTGTTGTTCTCATTGTTTACAAGCCCGATGGGATTACCACGTGTATGAGGAAGGGAGGGGGAAACACATGCCCTTGACCCTACAAGTAGTGGTTGTAGCTGAGTTTAAGTATTTTCATAGTTGTGTTGTGTACTTTATTGTTTACATATATTATTTTTGTAGTTTTCTAATGTGTTGGGTAATTTGTGCTTATAGGTGATACATATTACTATTTGATCATGGACACATCCATCCGCACATTGACATGGAATGTGCCGATTGATGTGTTTGGTGGAGGTATACTTGAGCAAGTGGATGATATCATGGGCCATTATGCCCATTTATTTGAGTCGATGTCAAAATTAGTGGCGACATGTATTGTGATGCTAGGTGAGGGGACAAGGCATGCAAAGAGACTCGATACGCTCGAGAGCTAGTAAGTGGTGGTCTCTTGGCATAGAATGTGTTTTCACGATATGTAGATGTGCAATGCCAATGTTAAGAGAAGGCTATGTATATTACCCTGCTATGGTGGTAGGTTGAGTGATATCAAAGTCATAAAAATGGTGTCGTGTTGGTGGAGAGGCATCTAGTTCTAAGGATCTCGAAGTACCCAAGAGTGATAGTGATGATGAGGTCTTATTTATACCATGGTATATTATGATATAGGGGTTTTCACCTAGTGATGAGGCATGTTTGGTTATGTTGATCATATTTTTGTATATGTATGGACACATATTTTTGATATATGATAAACCTATGTTGTAGTGTATTGATGTCACCATGTAATTGATGATGTATGATTCTATGGTTATTGTC
This sequence comes from Taxus wallichiana var. yunnanensis, assembly GCA_018340775.1. NCBI lineage: Eukaryota > Viridiplantae > Streptophyta > Pinopsida > Cupressales > Taxaceae > Taxus > Taxus wallichiana. The sequence goes on along the minus strand of CM031236.1, from coordinate 110,685,408 downwards.
CTAGTATATGTAATGTGTTGTGTATTGTTCATGTTTGATTAACATAGAGTCACATTATAATATTGTTAATGGTAGAAAAATCTTGTAATATATAACAAATGTAACATTATCGATGAAATGTTAATGAATGGAACATGTAGCATGTAGTTAGTATAATGACGATAGTAGAATAGATGTGAAAGATAGAGAAATATATGATAGAAAATTTGATGTTAGCATAATGAAAGTAGGAGGGGGATAATCGATGCCCCCAACGTGTAAATGAATAGTCTCAATTAGTTAAGACCCATCATCGGTGAAGTATGAGTTCATAAATAAGAGTGTTATCAAGAAATGATTGGGTGCACCAGATGAAATGATGAAGTGTGTGATGAGAGGTTCTTATAGAAAACACCTCAATAGTCATGTAAGAACTGGAAAAATACAAGTGTGTCATCGGGGGGGGGGGGGTAAGGTGATAGTAATCACCTACCTGTTATCCAAAATTCACCCCCCAAGGTAATTTTGATAAACTTGCAGGACCAAGAAAGCAGAAATGGTGAAAGGCCAAAAATCATATTTTTAGGTATCCCTTGGCTGTTCTCTAACCTCCCTATCTAAAGAAAAATCCAAGGAGTTTGTGGAAAGTTGCAAAAATCTGAAAAAATTATGTCAAAGCCTTGTTTTAGTGCAAATCGGGTCTAGAGACTTCAGATGGAACCAATGCGGATCGTATTTCAGAGTTTTTCGAACCAAGTTTGGGGCTGAAATTCTAGGGAGGTAGTAAAATGTGGAATAAGTGGAAAAAATTGTCCCACGTGGTCTATTGGAAAACTGGGACAAAGGTATGCACAGGACACGAAAACCCAAAAAGCCTCGCAGCTAGTGTATTGTGGCAAAGGCAAAAATAATCATCCCGAGAAAACCCAGTAACACTTGTGCAACCTATAACAAAAATCACCACAATCGCCACACCAAAAGAAAAGCTGGTGGAGCAGATTTCAATGGCCCCAATGGCTCTATCAATAGAGGGCACACAACATAGGAAAACTCAAGTCGAAGATGCAGATAAAATCGGCCCAAGCCGCATAAGGACAAGTAGGACATCCAAACCAAAAATCTTCACACAAGGAAGGATTCAAAAAAAGTGGAGATAGGAGACCCAGATGTTGCGATTGCCACAGGGACATGAGTTCCCTGAATACCCACAATAGCCACAATGTAAAAAGGAAAAGTTAATTCCCGACCCATGAACTTCAAATGGTCATAACTTTTGACCCAGAGCTCTGATTTTCACAAAATTGGACTTTTCAAAAAGGGTACGATGTCCTTACACCAAATAATAGATTTACTTATTTGAATTAGGGTAGATATGTGACAAAAAGAAAGAATCCCCAGCTCTAATAAATTGAATACTTAATCCTGTAAAATGTAAGAAATGCCTAGTAGATCCAAAAGAGATGCCTACACTCAGATTGCCATATATTTTTCATTTCTCTATGGAATCGTGCAAAATTGGTACCATTGGAATCATGGCTCCAAGAACGAATCACAAAAAAAAAAATCAGAATTTGGTGAATAATTGATTGTTATTTTTCAGAAAATGTCCCCAATTCGAAGAGCAATTTTATTGGTGGTTGGGAGAACATTTAATGAAGCATGGGTAGAAATTATTCACTACTGCAAGTGATGGGATATCATGGAGAGAATTTTACAAGAAAATAACCATAATTTCACTTATTTTATGACATATTGCAATTGATGGGAAGTCATGTATTAGGATTTTCATCTCTCTCTCTCTCTCTCTCTCTCTCTCTCTCTCTCTCTCTCTCTCCTCTCCTCTAATTCTATAAATTGGAGTGTTGGGCTCATTGTAAAGGGAGATATTTTTGAGTGGAAAAACTCGCCGATTGGTTTTGAAGCCAATGTGATATAGGCCCTTGTAGTGGACTCCTTGCATGGTGATCTAGGACCTTATTTTATAATAGATTAAACTATGCATATCAATGAAGCAATAGATACAAGTTTGTGGATGTGTCTTCCCTTGTTGTGTTTGTTTGCATTCTTCTTGCCTCCAACCTCATTACAAATATATTGTGTCTATTTTATGCTATTACATGGATTCATTATCATTGTGTGTGCATGAAATATTTTTGTTAATGTAGTTGCTAGAATGTAGAGAATTGTTATCACCCCTTCTAGTATGCACTATTCTTTTGCTTTTCACACATTGGATACTATTCTCACACCATCCTTTTCTGGTGTATCGCCACTTTAGTGTAAGTTTTTTTTTCATGCATCTCTCTCTTTGGTCCCTTGGAGTAGATAGATTAGGATAAGATAATTTTTCTGCATTAAAGTATATTGTGGCAAGTAGTTTAGGATCAAGAACCAGCTTTCTCGGAGATCTATCTCAAGTATCAAGTCCCACAACTTGGAGATAATACCCATGTTATCCGGTCACACCATGGGCTCAAGTGCACACTTTTGTGTAAATCATAGGGTGTTGTGATTAATTTATAACACTACTATAGAAAAATAAGGCGTGAAGTGGTGGAAGCATGTGAAGTGGTTGTGGTAATCTATCTTGAAGGGAAAGACACCACTATCCCTATGGCCATTTATGCAATGATAGTTATAATAAGGTTGGTCACACTAATGTTGTAACCAGTGTTGTGGATTATGATAGTTAGAGTGTAAGTGAATTAATCCCTCAGTAATTATAATATGTAGTACGTCATGTGGTCAGGTATGATGAGAGAAATGTAGGATAAGTAGATTTTCGCAGACCGGAGGATTGTGTTTTCATGGTGGAGTGGGTTGAGCTTGTTTTATTTGTTTGTGAGGCAGATGTTAAGATTACTTTGGATGCTCAACCAGAGGTACTAGTGGAGAACTATATGATTTAATAGTCATAGAGATATGTGGAGGCCCTATGTTGTGTGATGAGAGAAGATATTTTTCTAGGTCAATAACTTTATAACATAGGAGAATGAATGAATCATACATGTCATATTGTAATCTTTTCTTGAGTGGAGGTATTAAACCATGACACAAAATGGATTTCTTCTCTAAATCGATAGGTCTGAATATTAGTTGATGTATGCAAGCATTGAATCATAAGATATAATCCTTGATAGGTTTAGAGGAGCCCTGATGTAAAGTAGGTATGTGATTATTAATGATACTAGGGACATTGTTGATGATGAAATTATGGAGAAAAGCATCCTCCATGTCATAGAAATTACTAATGGAAATAAAAGGAAGATGAGTGTACCAATGTAATGTTGCATCAACAAGACTATATCGAAAGGCCTTAAGTAACAATCATTCATTAGAGTGAGAGGCCATAAGTATGTTCTAATGTAGGAAATGAACATGAGGGTCATCTGGTACCATCAAAACACGTGAAAGTAGCCATGATAAAATATTGAGGAAATGAAAAATTATGAATCTTGTTAGCGACATGGTTACCATGTAATGGATTTTTTCAATATAAGCATGATAATCTCTACTTTCTAAAGTGACGAAATGAACCCGAGAATGGAGCTGACCTACTACATGCATGAGAGAGATTATATGCATGAAATAGTGCATTAAATGGTTGTAGTTTTCCATTATCGAGTGATCATAGGAATATGAAGAGGTGATGTGGGATATTCGATGCTAAAGGTATGCTAGTAATAGGCTCCAACGAAGCTATAATAGGATATATAGATAGATGATCCATAGCTATGGTAGGACTAACATCGTAATTACCCTTAATAAATTAGGTGACCGATTGAGACACATCTATAGGAGAGGATGGAGTAGGAGATTTAGGTGATATAGTATTAGGAGACATAATAGTAAAAGACGAGGAAGTGATAGCTGGTGGTGACTCATGCTTAGCAAGGTAGATGCAATCACAAGAGATGGTAACAATGGATCAAGTGAGTCACATCATTCGGAAATGTGAAAAGCAAGAGAATTGGGACTAGCATCTGTCTCACTAGTATTAGATAGAGACTCGAAATGAGAATTTCACTAAGCATGCTATCAATGGGATCATCACTATAATGTGAAGGAGAATGCAATCTTATAGGAGTAATATTAGAAGTGGTAGAAGCATGAGAAGTGACGATATAGTTTATTAGATTTTTCTTAACCTGTGAATGATTATCAACACCAAGTAAGTGATCAATAACAAAATAATCTAAATTCTGTTATGAAATATCAGGAGGATCACAAGTAGTCATATAACATGGTATACAATGAGTAAAGGCTATTGGATCCTCAACAATGTTAATACCTATAGAATAATTTTTAAAAGTAGTTGACACATGTTTTGGCCACCTAAAATTTGTTGTTTAATATGATTAGGTGTAGAAATTAGAGTACCATATATAGCTTTGAGCTCAACTATGATAGCCACATCATAAGTAGGGTTAACACTAAAGTGAGACATGACGGGTGAATAAGATGATAATTTATTGTTGATTAGATCCTAGGAAAAGTATTCGAAAACATGATTTCACCAAAATTATCAACTAAAATGTTGAATTTTAAATTTATTCTATAGTTAGTCTAAGTAGGTACAAAAATGCAAATAAATGATGTAAATAGAAATACTAATGCTAGATAATTTATTTTGAACTTTAAATGAAATGAAATAATGAAAATGAGAAGGATAAGATACTAACCTAAATATGACTTACCTCACTATGTGTTGGAATTGAACAGGGGATGTACCTAAATAATAGAATGTGAAGGTGCTACCTTGGTAATTGCAGCAGTTGAATACCATGTTTTACTTGGGAACCTAGGAGATTACTAAGGAACTTTGGGTGCCTTGGTTTATAATATGGGCCCTCTAGTTGGTACAAAAGCTCGGGATCTAAATCTAACAGTTTCATTATGTCTTTCTAGTGTATTTATCCTTTTCACATGGTTGTCGTAGTATATTCGCTTATGTCACCGTGAATATGATGTGAAGATCTACCTATAAAACCCCTTACAAAGCATCAAAATCATAAAAATAGAAATATGTATATGAAGGGTTCAGACCGACCTTAGCTTCCATAATGGTGGACATACAACTAAGTTTTTCACTAAATCCCACTCCAATGTATTTCTATGTGCTTGTATGTGCAATTATGTGCCTAGGGTTCCCTACCGTAAATGATGTAGCAGTAGGACGCAGTAACTAAATGTAAAAATTAAAATGGTGGATGGAATAGAATGAATACAACCCTTTCCTCTATGTGTTTGTGATGTAGATGTAAATGACTCCCAAATGTAGCCCTTTTTCCTTTGTAGATAACTAGGTCTTGATAGTAGATAGTCCGCCCATAGAATAGTCGCCCATAAAATAGCTCAAATGTTGACACTAATGAACCGACATTACGAATAGAACCTAGGGGAATGAACGAGATAATAACAAATACCGACCTTGAAAATAAAAATTAGAACCAAGTGTTATGGGAACTAGGGCACCTTAAATCACAGTGACAGGAGTGCCCATGGGCACCCAAAACTACCATAAGTGCCCTAGTTAGAGACTAGAGATGACAAATGACTAAATAATGACACTGGTACTCCCGAGAGATGACCAAGCATTTAAACAACTGACAGCTTTGAAAGACAAATTAAGATGATGACCTACTAACCAAAGATAGGAATAAAGGATAGGTCATTAGTGAATATTGTTGTTATGCGAGATTTATATATAAAATAACATAGTTGGCGGTGTAAATGTACTAGTAAGTGAATGATTTTATGACTATAATTTTTACTCGTTTTTTTAATTTTATCATAGGGTTTAGATGCACTTTGATTTCTTGGTTGAATTGCATAGTTAGTTGGATACTTTTCTTTGATTATTTATGTGATTTTTGGGTGAGGGATGTGAAATTTGATGGATTTCTTATTCTCGCTTCTTAATTAATTTACGTTTCTATTTTTAGATTTTGTGTGTGTCCTTGATTTGGGAAATAATGGTATTTTGACTAAATCTTGGGAGAAAGTAAATGTGCATGGGGAAAGGAGTGTACCTTGGGTGAGGTAGAGTAGGTACTCCTAGTTGGCATCCATGTGGAGCCAACTCACCCTTACCCCTTATTTATTCTATAAATAAGTGTTGTGTTTAGTATTTGGGGTTGGCTAGTTACATTCTTGTTCTATTTTGGGAAGATTTCTTATGCTTGGAGGAGCTTTAGAGAGAGAGAAATTTGGACCAAAGGAAGTTTGGAACTATGGTGTTGTACAAGAAACTTCATTCTCACGTGGGTGAATGCTGATACTGGAAGCCACTAGCAACTTTTAATTATGAAGGGCTTAGGACCTCGATGATATGGGCACAATGAAGATAGATCTATGACAAAAGGTGATAGATCTCTGATAATATCTATAAAACTAAAACATATGTGATTAGATAAAAATATGCAGAGGTTTCCTAGACATTATTGGTTCCAAGAGGATGTTATTTCCCTTAGAGTATGTCAACCCACATGTGATAAAGAATAATGATAAAATACAAGATAAACAGATTAAACGTGAGTGGTTACCAAAGAAACCTTAAGATGCTCATATGTAGATGGTGCTACCGAGCTGATCCAAACACAACATGCAACATGAACTGCACTAATTGAACCATGAAATCAGGAAAATAGTATTATGGGGATTCCAAAGTGTCATTACAAGGACATTATGAACATACTATGATAAACAAGAAGCTAAAAATCAAAAGAACATTTTCCCAAACTTTTGCCCTTTTCTTCTCCCTTTCAAAGAGGGGGAAGACATGTATTTATAGCTTAGAGGGGAGGTTAGATTGGATTTAATGGGTAACTGGGGTCCGATAAATTAACATTGGTTAAGAGACATGATGTGATCACATGGGGCTCATAATTTGACTTATGAGGTTAGAAAGATAATGATGTGATAAGGAGTGGGGAGCATGATTGACATGGTTCAAAGGCAATATTGCATCCCATTTTGAATTTAGGAGTGGAGTGTAGGATGGGTATATTATTTCGCATGAACTAAATAAACTTAGGATATGTGATATAATGCAAAATGCTAATTATCAAATGGGTCCACATGGAGCCCATTTGATAATTAATTAATTAAGGGTGAGTAAATAAATGGAATTTACTCAAATTTAAGAAAAAGAAAAGCGAGGGGGAAAGTTGCATGAAGGAGAATAAATGTTGGATGAAGGAGAAGTGTTACAACAAAAATTGGTGTCTACATATGGATTTGAGGTAGGGATTTAAAACCTCGTTTTACATTGTTGGTTGTTTATCTTGCATGATGAAAATTATGTTTTTGGTTTTATTGCATTTCCTTGGTTGATTTTAATCATTTTCACTCCCTTTTAAGTTGTTTTCTTTGTTGCAATGAAATGAGTTTGGATGGGTAGAGAGCCTCTAATTTTGGGTGTTGGAGGGGAGGATGTTGGGTTAGTTTTGGTGGAGGGAAAATAATTTTAGGCTTGTTGTGAATGTGTTATTATATTGGGAGGAGCTGGTGTATATGAGTTTTTACCTTTGGTGGAGAAAAAGGGTGAGTTTTGAGGAGGTATAAGGAGGTTTGGTAACTTGGATGTTTAAGTCCTAATATCCTTACTAATTTAAAGGTATAATGGGACCAATCCACATTCATCTCTCTCTCATTTGGTTTTTATTGCAAGCCTTTTTATTTTTGTTGATCCATCTATTTGTGTGTTATGTGCTTGGAGTTGGGTCTTATTGAGAAATACCATTTGTGTTGCTTAAGGGGGTTGTTGGTTAAGCCATTTTTGTTTGTTGGGGCTCAAGTGCCATTATAGGCAAGCTCCCTTTTGTGTTTGGATATAATTTGGAGATGAATAATGACCAGTTCTTATAGCTCCCTTCTTTCTAGTTGTGGGTAAATTTGGTTCCATGTTGTAGTATAGTGTAACTTATATTCTCTGTTTTGTGTACTTTGGAAAGATGTAACTGGAGCATTGCAATTTATTTTAAGGATCTTGTAAACTCTAAAGAGGATCCTAAGATATTGTAAAACATCTAACTCATAATGCAGTTGTGGGAGTTTTGAAGTTGTTCCCTTTTTGTAATGGATACTGTTATCCAAAATTCACCCCTCGAGGTAATTTTGATAACATGCATCAAATTCTTCAGTCCCGAGGAAGTAGATTGATTCAACGCTCAAAATCATGTTTTTGGGGCCCCATCGGATTCTCTCTAACTCTCCCATCTAAGAAAAAATCTCAACGAGTTAGAAAAAATGGAAAAATGTAAAAGATAAGGTTACTGAGATTATTTTAAAGCATTTTGGGGTCGAAGGTCATGCGGATCGTATCAAGACAGTCATATCGAGGTTTCCGTACCAAGTTTGGGACCCAAAAAAAAAAAAGAAAGAAAATTGGCTAAGTCAGACATTTTTGTCCCAGGCGGTCTGCGGGACAGTTGGGACGTCAGGACGCGTGGGACGTGAAAAGGTGAAACGGCCACAAGCAATAAAAATTGTCAACTTTTTTTGTTTCGCGCAATTTGGGATAGCTGAGACAAAAGTATGTGCGAGGCATGAATTGGCCAATTTTCCGCAAGATGGTCTATTACGGGAAGTGCTGAGATTTTTGTATGGGACAGCCCAGACAAAAGTACACGCGCGACACGCAAAGGCTTAAAAAAGCCGCAAAGGGGACAAGGAAGCCCTAATTGGCCGATATCGAGAATTCGTCTAAGACAGCTAGGACACGTGGACCTGATTTTTCTGAAATAGCTGCAGCAAGAAGAAAATTCAATGTTTGACCCGTGAACTTCAAATGGCCATAACTTTTGACTCTGAGCTCCGATTTTCACAAAATTGGACTTTTTGGAACGAGCACGACGTCCTTTATGCCACAAAAACATATTTGGATTAATTCAGTTAATAAATTTAAATGAGATTAGATATATTTAATGAGGGTAGATATATTTAAATAAAAGAAACATATTCGGCTCCAATCAGTTAATGCTCATTCCCGTCAAATGACAGAAAATGCCTGCCAGACCCAAAATAGCTGCCCGCACTCAGAAGGCCATAAATTTTGCATTTCTCAACAAAATCACACAAAATTTGTACCGTTGGAATCGTGGCTCCAAGCCCGACACATAGAAATCAATAAATTCTAGATTTGATGAGAAATCGGTGGGTATTTTTCATAAAACGTGGCTAGGTTCATAACAGTGTTTTATTTGGTAGTTGGGAGTGCAATTAAGAGGCATGGTCATCATTCTTTCTCTACTGCAGCACCTAGGATAGTATGGGGAGCCTTTTGCAAGTAATATACAATAATTTTACTCCATTTAATGCCTCTTACAAGTGGTTGAAGGATAGATTTTGGGATTTCCATTTTTCCCTTCTCTCTCTCTTCTCATTTTTCTATAAATTGGAGTGTTGGGCTCATTGTAAAGGGGGAGTTTTCGAATGATAGCAAAGCTCTATCAAAATCACTTTTTGAAGCCAATATGCTGCAACCCCTTGTAGTGGACTCCTTCCATGGTGATCCAAGCCCTTATTTTGTAATAGATTGAACTATGCATATCATGAAGCAATAAAATACAAGTTTGTGGATGTATCTTCCCCTGCTTGTGTTTTCTTGCATTCTTCTTGCCCCTCCAATCTTGATTACAAGAATATTGTGTCTACTTTATGTTCATTCGGGAATCTATTATCATTTTGTATGTTTGAAATGTTTTTGTGAATGCATTTTTGCTAGATCACAAAGAGAACCTGTCATCATCACTTCTAGTGTGCACTTTGCTTTTGTATCTCACACATTGAAAGGATACTCTCACACACCCTCCTTTTCTGGTGTATCACCACTTTAGTGTAGGCTTTCATTTTATGCATTCTCTCTCCCTGGTCCCTTGGAATTTATATTAGAATAGTTAGTTTCCCTTGCATTAGAGTAGATGGTGGCAGGTAGTTTAGGAGCAAGAACCAGCTTTCTCTGGAGGTCTATCTCAAGTAGCAAGTCCCACAACTTGGAGATAGTACCCATGTTATCCAATCACACCGTGAGTTCAAGTATATGTACTTGTATAAACATAGGGGTGTTGTGATTCATTGATAATAGATACATTATAGATTTTTCATGACGAATCTTATTCTCTTGGCCAATATTCAACCATTTAAGTTTTTAATTCCTTGTAAGAATGAATTTAAAATGAAAATGTGGGTTAAATCTAGTTATAATGGATTTGTTAGTGTTTTGTAGTGTTTCAAACTTTGTTGGTAGTCAATTAGAGCAGTTGGTGCATCCTAGCTAGTAATAGAACATTTGCAAAAGAACATACTCTTACTAGTTGGGATACACATGGGTATGGCCATCCTTCCATGTATCTTTCATCGAAGGATGACCATATTAATAATGTACCTCTTCAATTCGTATTTCCATCTTATTATTGTACTTGAAAAAAAAATATCATTTATGTTGCATACTTATAAAGGAGTTGTAATCTTGTTATGTTCATAAGCAAGGAAATGCTCATCTTGATGTTGTATTTCAAGTAGAATAGAAATATTCATTTGAGCTTGTGAATAAACTTGCAACTTGTTTTTTTAACAAAACTTGTGTCTTGTTATTAAATTATCATATTGGGGAGTGTTGTTGTTGTTGCATGGAAAATATTATTTGGTGTATGGATATAAAATAGATTGGAAAATGGATTTGAGTATCATAAAATATGGCATGGTTGTATCATGTTGCATTATAAATGAGTATCTTATTGGGGTTGATAACCTCACCGCCTTTATAACATTTTTTTATATTATAACAATGTATGATATTGTTGTTTTCTATATTTGGTAAATTAAATAAGTAGGAAAATTTATTCTTGCATAGAATAGGAATATGGAATGGATTTAAAAGGTTTTATTTCAGATTTTTCAACATATAAGACTCTTGAATTTTTTTCCATTACATCATACTTAATCTGTAAAGCTCCATTTTTATTCAATAGACAATATATGTGTGCGTTTCATGCAACTTAGTGAGTGATCAAGAATATCATTTTATATGCATATGGTTGTGCATAAAAAAGTGTATTGTTTCATGTGTGTGTGTGTGTGTGTGTGTGTGTGTGTATGGAGATAGTAAATGGATCATGTATATATGTATATATTTATATTACTACATAATTTTAATAATAATAATAAAATATAAATTTAGTGTGGTGGGGGGGTCGGTGGGCGGAGATACCACCACCCTACACTCAACGAATTTCTTAAACATAATACCAATAAAGATATCTTTAATTTTTAATGGGTGTGGGTTGATTTCAACCCCCAACAACATTATATCCCTCAGGATTTCCACTCTTTCCATGGCTAGCTATCCCTTTCACGAACCTTCTCACAAAACTTACCTACACATAGTTGGCCAGCCATTCCCTCCATTCCACCCTCTGCTCTACATTTTTATGTGCATAATCACTCCCTCAGCCTCCTCCCTTCGGGTTCTACCACTTCTTCCAACTCCCATACCTTCCTTCTTGGTGTCTCACCACTCAATTTTTGTCTTCCCCTAGAAACAAACCTAACATAAAACACTCATCCTAAAAATAAAAGGAATGAGTTTGGTTTTGGAAGAGGGGAAAGAAAAGAGGAAGGTAGGAGTAGTGTTAGGTTAGGGTGGGTTATAGTGAGGTTAGATTCTAGGTATAGGGTTAGGTTGCTTATTTTAGCTTATCCAAGATTGGATCATTAGAAATGTGACTAATAAAATTAATTGAACTTATTCTTGCTTTCAATAAACCTTAGGATTTAATATAATTCTTGATACACGACGTTAGTATTGTTGGGTCTATATGGATATTAGGGATTGAATCGTAAGTTACACTATGTTATTCATAATATAAGTTATATATAATAGAATATTGATAATTATATATAGATTAAAGTTTAGAATATTATTATATATGATATGTGTTAGGGGTAACAAAGGAATATGATGTAGTGAATAAGGCTATGTTTACACAATACATATAATATGGTGGTATTAAAGTGTATATAAGGACCTTGAAATATAGAATGCACTCTTATTATTATGATAATACGAATTATAACACTAATTCATGTAACCACATATATATACAGGTGTTGTGGATATATTAACTACAACGATTTTTTTGTACATAAGACAAGTTTTTTTTTTAGGTAGATGCTAGATAATAATATATGCGGAGTATCACAGAATTATCTATTATAACCTTATAAAAAAATTTCTAAGCCCTCATAACTAAACACACCTAGTTTCACCATGTCTATAAGGATGACATTATAACATTTAAAGGGGTTATTTTTATAAACTGTCATATTTTCTGAATTTAACCCCTATGGTATTTGCTTAAGCGTTACATAACACCTATTTGAAAGACATTTAAACTCACAATGTATAATGCAAGCCCACTTTCAGAAGCAAATTGTTGTAATGGTATGTCTCTTTGGAGACATTAGAAAATTGGAACGATACGAGAGAACATTAGCATGGCCCATGTGCAAGTAACGTTACATAACCCGAAATAATTAACTAGCATCATATCAAAGTGCATAAAATAGATTAAAAATACTCATTTTTGATCGTATCTTGTAGGAATCACATCTTCTACCCCTTTGAGAATGAACTCCAGGACAACATTCCTTCTAGCATGTAACCTAGTCTCATTAGAATTCCATATTTTTATAACTTGTATGGGTTGGCATCATAAGCATTAAACAACATAATGTAGAAAGTTAAAAATTGATGGCCAAAGACACGCTTCTCGATCTTCATCAAGGCATTTTGAATTCATCAATTTTAATTATGGGTGTCTTTTGTTAAAACCACCCCACCATGGTTTACCAAGTAATTTAAATGAAATTTAATTTAATCTTATTTTTTAGAGTAATTATTGTTTATAATTGTATTCAAATGCTAATATACAATAAGACACAAGCACTTAGTAAGTAATTCTAAGAAACCCTAAATAAGAAAGAAAGATAGGAGGACTTTTATATATTGTCGAGTGAATAGTAAGTCATATGGATAGATAAAACACTAGAATAGAATGAGGAGAGTGTTGCAGTAGGGATCACTAGAGGTTTAGAGATCTGGAACTATACCAGATAGGATTTTCCATGGGAGGGAAAGAGCATGCAAGCAATAGTCTATGGATCTAGGTATTTTTCTGTGTGTAGGTTCCCTGGATCTAGTTCTTTAAGTCTCAAATAAGCCTAAATGTTGGTCCATGTTTTTCACTCTAGATTCACTATCTGATCTATGAATTTAACTATAACATGAAATAAATAAGTTCACTTGCACATACCCACAAACCACATCAAATATATTAAGGAAAATTTAGAATGGGGAGTTAGACTGACCCGGAGGTCACCTAAAGAGTGAAGTTATGGTGAGCACTGTAGTACATCTCACAATAGCCATATTTCTATGTGAGAGCATGTGTAATGATGTCATAGGATGCCCTTGTGCAAGTTTCACAAATGATAATGGGAAATATCTAAAATATCTACCGTGAATAGAATTTTTTTGTTTTATAGAATATACTTCCCCTCTTATCATGTGTATGCGAAGTGATGCAACCACTTTCCCTTGTATGAGTGCTAGATGGAAGATTTTGATGCTTTGTGCCTTTGAATGTTATCTTAGGTGGTAGTATGTAATACTTAGTTATTAGTCTTCATTTTGAATACATAACTATATATTAATATGATTCCCTTGTTTTAATTTTGTAATTGATAGCTAAAAGTATGACCCAAAGTGATAAAAAGTAATTAAGAAGTGAAAAGGGATCCAAAATGATAAGAAAAGGATTTAATGAGCACTAGAGTGCCTGGGATGATAGGATAACTTTGCGCTAGTGTCTAGATAGGATGCTAGTGTCCGAGGCCATAAACATATAAAACAGTTAAAAACTAGAAAGTGTGTAAGAATCCAATAAAAGTGCAAAAGACAAAACAATAGGCTAAAGAGATTTTTCAATTACTAGTTTTCTTTCTTAAGAATCATGTAAATGTTATCATGCTTTTAGGAATTAGAAATTTAACCAAGTGCATATATTTTGTGACTACATTTTTCCCCCACTTTATGTTGTTGAGAGAGTACTTAATAAAATAAAGTAGTAAGAAGATGCGTACCTTATGAAACTATAGATATTGTGGTGAGTAGTCTGTTGAGTGGATAAGTGATTCGTGAAGTTGTCATGCAAAGTGAAGAATGAAGACTAGCAAAGGGATGCTCACCCTAGGGGTGAAGCATATGCATAGCTTGTACATGTTACTATGAATGTATTTGATGATGTAGGTTGCTTCTTATTGTGTATTAAGGAAGGACCTATAAAAGAAGAGATAAATAGTAGTCAAACTCCAGTATATGAAAGATCTAAGTAAAGCGTTTCTAAGTATGTAAAAGTGTGAAAAGGTAGTAATAAAGGAAAGTGTGCACCTAATCTATAAGAGTGTAAAGAATATAAACATGTCCATAAATGTTGTGAAGGGATGTTTTTTTGAGATATTTCACGCCACATGAGAAGAGTGTTGGGAAGAGAGTTCTATTTTGACTCTCCTTCCATGAATCATTCCCAAATTTACACCACTACAGATGGTATGTCCCATGTTATTACGTTGTGTTCTATATTTGTAACTAATTGTGGAATATAGAATGTATTATGTATTTCAAAGCAAGTGTCTATTACTAGAGAATTAAATTGTAAATTTGAAGTTTTTTTCGAACCGAGAAAATTACTTTTTTATTCTTCTAGGACATTAGTGCTTAATAGAGGACAGGAGCACCCAAGTTCTACTATCTAGGTCTGGGCGCTAGTGTGTGAAGTCCATGTGTGATTCTAGACTATTCCATATTGTATGCCTAAATTGTTTTTATATTGTGTTGATCGAGCTATAATGCTTTGCTTTGTTGTAGGGGTTATTTTATCACAAAATGTATGTCCCCCTCAATCCAAGTACATTTTTAAGTTGTAAGACAATGTTTCCCAAAAAGAGAGGATCCAAAAGCGATATGCATATCCGAATGTGGATACCTGCAGGGGTAGGAGAAGTTATTTGTAGAAAATAAGGTGCATATAAATAAAGTGGGATAATGACAAGTATCGGAAGTTAAAGTAGCTAGCATGGAATAGAAAACAATGTAAGAAGTGATCCCTAATCCTAAATCTAGATATGAAAAGTCTTACGGTGGTGGTGATGGTGTGCATATGGAAATCAAAGGCACTAGAAGTGGAAGACAACTCCCTCCTCGAGATAGAAACTTGTTTTGGCCCATGTAAAATGTGGAAGTATTTTTTGAGTCGCATGGATAGGTGCTTCTACTAGAGATCTATGTTGGGAGGCGGGGTAAACTTTTGGGTTGCAGCCATGGCTACTTTGACAGTGCACAACACATCACTCTTTCCTCGATCATGGAGGCTCAAGTGTAGATCATGGCGGCTTGAGATCTCTTTCCCCTACCTCACACTTTGTCCCTATTCTCTTTGAAGAAGGAATCAAATTTGTTTTTTCCTCTCCTTGGGTGAAATTCAAAGATTAGGTTTTATGTGGCCCATTTTATAAGGAGAATATAAACTCCTCATCTAAATATTTCAGTAAGGCACTACAAGGGAGGATTGGGTTCCATAAAACCTATGGTACAAGTCACAATCATTCCCTACATAAATTTTGGGGAAGATGTGCTTGATGCTGATAATTTTTTTTAGGAGTATTCCCTAATCTATAGATAATGTGGCATTTTTCCAATCTTTCTAGTCGTGCATGAATGGATCTCTAAACATTGGCATCCTCTTCTTGGAAGCAAGCTAAATATCTTTTTTTGTGCGAGGGGAACCTTCATCATTGTCTTTACTTATTTAATAGATAAAGAGACTATAACATAAAAACTTTGGGCATTACAATCACATTATATTGTCACAAAATCATGG
This sequence comes from Taxus wallichiana var. yunnanensis, assembly GCA_018340775.1. Classification (NCBI taxonomy): domain Eukaryota; kingdom Viridiplantae; phylum Streptophyta; class Pinopsida; order Cupressales; family Taxaceae; genus Taxus; species Taxus wallichiana. Next base: position 110,669,488 of record CM031236.1, on the reverse strand, counting down.
CTCCCCTCCTTTAATCTAACCTCTGAATATTTATCCCACCAACTTGTTTGGATTATATTTCCAAACGTAATGCTGCAATTTTTGGATCACTCTTTAATTATTTCAATTGGAAATTTTCTATGAAATATTCTAATTATTGACTCACAAACCACCGATTTTAGTCATACAACCTATACTCAAATTTGTTTTGTGCTTTATACCTCAAAGAAGCTCCTTATAGCATTGAATTAAAATTCCAAAACATAACATGGATACAACCACTAGATTATGAAAGTAATCCTTTCGGATGAAGAATATGCATTGCTTTGATTCATATCACACCAAGTGTAAGATGGCAGAGTGTAATATTGAGCAAGGCACTTGGTGGAAAGATGCTCTCCTAAATCATTTTTCTGGACCCAAAGGGAGATGTAGATTCAAATGCTGATTTGGAGGACTTGGTCCCTTACAATCCCAGTTAGAAAAATATATGTTGAAGGAAGTATGTAAAACTTAATTGAGAAATAGATGAAAAACTTGATTTAAAACAAATTTCAATGAAGTAGACAAGGAAAAGTTTCCTTCAAAAATCAATACACATCAGCCAATGGAAGATTTTAAGTCTTTCTTCCTGTTGAGGAAATATCAGAGGGTTGGAAAATGGTGCATAGAAAAAAATAACACTCCAAGAAAACCATTTCCCTTCTTAATTCTCTAGTTTTTTTGCTTTGCATCTACTCCTTTTTGCATCTTGTTGTGTCTTATAGCATTATCTAGGATTTCAAGCCTACCATGTACATGATTAAGCTAGAATGTAAATATATGAGCCTAATATGATGTTATGGAAATAAATAAATATGAAATTATGTATAAAAATGTTACTCAAGACAAATAACTAATAAAATACCAATCACTAAGTGAAAAGAGGTGGTGAGAAGCCTTAGCCAATTTGCATAGAAATCTGGACTATGTATGAGTTTTAACCAAGTGAGTGGAACAAAAAAACCATTGTACAGAGACTTCGAAAACTGCATATTTAGATAGATAGGATGGACTGCAGCTCCTAAAGAGGAACATGGGCACCCAAAGGTGCGCTAGGCCTATTTCTGGACACTTGGGTTTGCAGAAAATATTAAAAAAAAATCATATGAGGTGTCGCAAGGTTTTCACCTTTATTCTCCTTTGGTTACTCCGAGGTCACACGCAGACTATCGAGGTCGCTTATAAATCTATAATGAAATATGAACCTATAAAATGCACAAACAAACATCAAATCCTAAAAACGTAGATTCAAAATGAGGGTTCAAACTATCCTCAACTATCACAATGGTGAACTTATGACTAAGTGTTGCACTACATCTCAGACCTAATTTAGTTACGTGTGTGTGTATGTGTGTGCAAAATTATGCCCTAGGTGGCTCTCATGTCAATAACACTTGATAGATAGTAAATAGTTAAATATAAGGAAATGTAATAGATGTGTACAAGGAATAGAATGAAATTCCCTTCTATGAAGTGTATGCAAAATAACCATTCTTTTTTTTTTTGTTATGATGGTGTTAGATGGATACAATGGAGCTCTTTGAATCCTTGATGGATGCAACCTTAGGTGGTGATAGCTAATGCTTAGTGCTTGGTCATTTATTATGATCACATAATTATATATTTATATGATTCATTTTCTTGAATTTTGTAATTATCCCTTAAAATGGAGACTACCAAAAAGATAAGTTGATTAAATAGCTAGAAAGGACCCAAAAAGTCGGGGGTTCTTAGAGGGGACGAGGGCGTGTGACGTTGGTATCTGGCTAGGCACTAGTGTCGAAGATGATAAAATTTAGATTATAAAAAGATAGACTAAGAAAGTAAGGGTGTAAGGCTGCAAGGAAAAAACATAAGACAAAGAAAGGTGGCCAAAGATATGGGTTAATTAGTACTTTTCTTACTTAGGAATCATATGAATAGTATTATGTAATCAAGACTAGATAATTACCCAAAGTGCGTGATTTTGTGTCTACATTTTCCCTCACTTTATGTTGGTGAGTGGAAATCTCGGTAACATAAATTAGATAGACATGCATATTGGATACACATGTATATCAATGATGTAAGTGTGCCGAGAGAATAGATAAAGCATGGATGCTAAGGAGGAATAAGTGCAAAAAGTGCTGATAAATATTAGCCTAGGGAAGAAAATGCATGTGTAGATGTTGTGATTTACGTTATTTATGTCTATTTTTTTGTTATGATGATCTAGATGATGTTGAATATCACTTCCCATACGGATGAACCTAAAAAGGAGAAGAATGAACAAGTATTCAAATACATGTATATGTGAAGAAAATATGTAAAGAAGTATATAAAAATGCTGAAATTTTGAAAAAGGATCATGTGGACCTGATCCGTGATGAGAAAAAGGGTGTAGCAAGGATCCTAAAAATGTTGATGAAGGGTGAGTTTTCTGGGTGATCTCATGCCACGATGGAATAATTTTATGGAGAAAATTCTAGTATCATCCTCCAACCTTTAACGGCTTCCCGAAGTTGTAGAACACTTGAAATGTTGGTGTATTGGGTGATCCTATGCCACACAAGAAGTAATATAGAGAGGAAAGTCTGGTGTCATCCTCTAACCTTTAGCTGCCCAAAAATGAAAACACCATTACAGATGGTGTGTAATTTCAACCAATGTAACTTTCCCAGGTGTTAAAGGAGCCTCTGCCATGTCGAAGCCCCTATGACATGTCAAAAAAACATAATTTCCCCACAGTTACAGGCATCCAAGAAGGATATCCGTGATAAGGACCCAAGTATGATTTTGAGCCCGTTTTGAAACTAAAAATTATGTTTTACTGGTATTATATTGTGTTGTGTGTGATTTTGTATGGGATGACTGATTCACCCATATGATTCCCCCTCATTTGGGGTTCATGCGACATTATCGAAAGATTATGCAACCCATAAGAGAACCGACCACTTTATCGAAATTGTGCCCTACATGGGGAAAGGGAGTGTGCTTAGTAGAAAATAAGGCACATGCAAAATAAATTCTTGGAGATAAGTGTTATTACAAGAAAATATTCATGTAAAAGAGAAGTGTAGATTAATTATAAGCTAATATGCAAGAAGATAATGTAAACATGCATGAAGACAATTTATACCATGAAAAGAAGGTCGCAAACATGGGACATCACTCACAATTTGCAAGACAATAAAATCTATAGTTTCCATAAGAAAACATGTGTTCACACAAGAAAAAGGGAAAAGCCAATATACAAAGAGAAATAAGGAAAATAAATGTAACAAACAACCATGGAAGCATAAAATACCTGCAAAACAAATATTACACATGATGTATTCGTTAGCATGTTATAAAGATAAATATGTGAAAATGCATATAATATGAGAAAGTAATGTACTATGAAACAAATTTAAATAATTACATATGTAATGTACAAACGTTTATGCCCCAGGAGCCTTTTTGGGACTATAATAGGTCATGTGTCAAACATACATACTACATGTAATATATATGTATAATCTCGATCACAACTAGAAAGGAAATTTAACGTGCATGTGTTTATGATAAAGATAAGGACATACAAGATATCTATCTAGCATGTGTAATAAAGTGAACATGTAAGAAGAAATAAGGAAGACTAATCGTAATCAAGATAAGCAATATGTTATGGTAGGGGCAATGCACCCCAGAGTAGATGTGTGGATGTATGTAATGAGTTTCATTTATTTATGCCCCCTCAACAATCAAGAATGAACTATAAATGAGAGTGTGTCATCGGGAAATGGTTTGAATTGTGTGTACTAAAAATATGTGATTGTTACAAGTGAAAATTATAGAGTGTAAGTGTCTCGAGTGAATGAGTGGGTTGATTAAATACATGAGTATGATGAGGTCCATTTGAGATGTATACCCTTGGCAATCGAATATGGACCATGTAACTAGAGTGCGTCATAGGGTAATGACTGCAATATGTATAAGTAGATGTAAGAGATATGTAGCGTGAATGTGTAGAGTGAATAAGACGTGAAGTTTTTGAAGATGTTGTCAGAGAGGATGTCCTTAGTGTATAATGTGTGATGTGCATGAAGTGTGTAGTAGATGTTGTGAGAAATATGTGTAAATGAAATATGATATGTGAAGATTATGAATTGTAGTATGTACTATAATGTGTAATGTAGTGTGTGAGGTTCAAGTGTATAGTATACCATTAATATTCGAGTGTGAACCATAACTCAAGAGTACATCAATGGGAAGCGGTGATACTTATGTATGTGTTGTATGCAAAAATATAGGTGTTGTGTGATGAGAGTATAAAACGCATGTTGATGTTGGATGGGGGTGGGAAATAAGCATGATTCCCCATAACTATGTGAATAATGAGAGTGATCAAGTGCCACTATTTAAAAGATCATCATTGTCTAAATAGAAGCCAACTAGGGCTGCATTGGAGGCTTCATAGTCAATACTATGAGGTGGATCGTATAAAGAGCTGTTACAATGTAAGGTGTACATAGTTATTGCATATTATTCATTAGTGAAAGGTGTTGGCAGACATCCATGTGCATACCAGTGAGTGAGATTTTGAGAATGACTGGGAGATAAATCACTACTAATAGTAATACTACCAAATGGCATAGGGAAAGTAATAGAAGTGTGAGCGGAATCTAATGTGCCCCCAATATAGTCAAGCATGATTTCCTAAGTGTTAGTGGAGAATTACGAGTGGCACATGCAAAAATATTTCTAAATGGAACATTCGAAGACCCTATGTAGTCGTAATGTGAAAATAACCATGATAAAGATGAGGTGAGTGAGGTGATGGGAGAATGTCATTGAGCATCAACTTAAGCCTAGTTAAGCCATCATATGTGCAAATAATATCGGGGCAAGTAGGATGCCTTTGGAATGTGATGCCAATTTTAGTTTTTGATGAAGAGTGTGCATGTGAAAGGAGATGGCACAAATGCGGTGATAGGGAGAAGGTGAAATAGTGCATAAATTATGGATAGACCACTAATAAAGTACCATACCATTAGTAGAAGGAGGGTCTTATATTTGTATTCACCTAGACCTCGACTATGAAAGTGTCATTGACATAGGATTCATCGTTATCAACTGGGTGAAATTGAGTTTACCCAATGTTTCATTACTAATCTCAATAGTATCAAATTCATTTTTAGATTCATCATAATAATTTATTATATAGTTTCATGTAATATAGATGTGTCAAGGACATTGATAAGAGGCTAATTAGATATAGGATTGAGAGGAACCTCAACGAGTAGGAAAATAGTGTTAAGCGCATTGGTATATAGTAAACGGAACTACTTACATTGCATGAATCCAAGATCTACCTTGTAGTATATTAAGTTTAAATGAAGCATCTAGAACTAGCAAGTTTGTGAAGACAATCTTAGGCCCGAATTGAATATGTAATGAAATAGTTCCTCGCATGTGCGATTAGTTCAACCATATCCCTGAATAAGAGTAGAATTATTAGAAATTTGATTATCATTAATGCCTAATTAATTGAGAAGTGAATGAGAACATAACTTGACAAAGTTTATCCATTATCAATAAGTAACCATTTAATAAATGTGGTGCTGATAATAGTGATGATAAACAAAGTTGCGCATGTATTTTTATTAGAAGAAGGTGATATTTCATCATTAGTAAATGATATAGCACGTGGAAACTTTTTAGAGACTCGAATGAGGTGTGTGAATGACATCGCGGAATTATCACTTTATAGATAAATATAATGGAGGAAAGCCTTTAATGTTTTATGAAAAGTAGGCGCATTGTGCAATAAGTCATAGAGGGATATTTTGGCCATAAAATTCTTATGTTCTTCAATGATATTATATCCCTTAGAAGTAGAAATAGTAGGAGGATCCATAGAAGTGATAGGTGGTGGAATAGAAATGAATGGAGTTCTAGGAGGATGAGTGCGGTGAGTAGTTACTACATTAATAGAAGGATCATTTGTAGGCACAATAAATTGAGGAGAATGCTAAGTACAAATTTGCATGAAATCAAAGGTAGTAGTACTTAGGCCCAAAATTTTAGTAGGTGTGAAAGAGGGATAAGAATATTGAGGCATGACTTGATAAGGTGAATACATACTAAGAAACAAGGGTTTGATCTATCATGTTCACCAAAGTTATTAAGCTAACATGTAAATATATGATCCTAATCTGATGTTATGGCAATAGTAAATAAATATGTAATTAAGTACATAAATGATACTCAAGCAAACTAAGCAATAAAGTACCAAACCCTAATGTAAAGATGGGGTGAGAAGCCTTAGTTGATTTGTAGTGAAATATGGATTGTTTATGAGTTGTAACAAGGTGAAAATAACGGTAGAAGCATTGCATAGAGACCAAAAAAGTGCAAATATGAACATATAGGCTGGACTACGGCACCTTGAGAGGGACAAGGGCACTCGTGGGTTCCGTAGGCATGTTTTTGGTCACATGGGTTTGCAGAAAATATCATAAAACCTCCTCCGAGGTTTCACAAGGTGTTTTCCTTTATTCACCTTTAGTCGGTCCGAGGTCTCACAAATATCACCGAGGTCATTATAAACTTGTAATGAAATATGAATCTACAAATCCCTCTAATAGACATCAAATCCAAAAACATAAAGATACAACATGAGGGGTCAAACTATCCTCAGCTATCAAATGTTTGAACTTACGACTAAGCATTGCAATACATCTCAAACCCAATTTAGTTATATGTTTGTGTGTGGAATTATACCATAGGTGGCTCTCGTGTTATTCTCACTTGATAGCTAGCAATTATATAAATGTAAGGAAATGTAATAGATGTGTACATGTAATAGAATGAACTTCCCTCCTATGAAAATTATGTAGAATAACTATCCCTTATGTCCCTTCTAATGGTGCTAGATGCATGTAGTGGAGCTCTTATATTCCTTGATGGATGCAACCTTAGGTGGTGATAGCTAAATCTTAGTGCTTGGTCCTTTATTATGATCACATAATTTTATATTTATATGATTTGTTTGCTTGAATTTCATAAATAACCCGTAAAATGCTGACTACCAAAAATATAAGATTCTCAAATGGATAGAAAGGGCCCAAAAAGTGTGAGTAAAGTAAAAAGGGGTCAAGAGCGCATAAAGGGAATGGGGGAGCCTGGCTATAGTGTCCTAGCTGGGCTTTGGCATCGAGGGTGATAAAATTCAAAGTATAAAAAGACAAATTGAGAAAGTAAGGGTGTAAGATTACAAAGAAAAAAAAAAGAAAAAGAAAGTTAGCCAAATACATGGGTTAATTTGTATTTTTCTTACTTAGGAATCATATTAATAGTAGTATGTATTCAAGGATAGATACTTACCCAAAGTGTGTGATTTTGTGTCTACAGTACCTTGGTAGGATCCCATAAAACAAGCTTTACATATAATTAAAAAAGTGTGAAAATAACATTAAATATGAAAAGTGAGTTTCAAGCATGGTACATCGCTCACAATTTCACAATATGATCAGGGATGAAGTATCCAAAAGCATACAATGATCATCCAAGGCATATGACATAGCCCACAAACAATATCAAGAGAAAATGGGAAAGATAACCATGGTTGAATTTAATCATGCAATGTGAATGCTACACATGAAGCATCCATTAACATGTTAGAAAGATAAATACTATATCAAAGCATGTATATATTAGTGAAAAGTAAAGTAATTTTAATCATAAGTAGTGAATAATGTATCAATAGAACCTATGATGTGTAGAATGTGAGAGTAGTAAAAGTAGATGCCCTCGAGAGCCTCGATTGAACTAGTAAAATATATAGTTCTAAACATAATAGCATCATGTAAGGAGTTGTAAGATATGAATTTCCCTAAAGAGACCAAGTGAACATGCATGTGTATGTATAGAAGCATAATGACATACAGAGCATTCATCTGGTATAATTAGCAAGGTACACCATATAAGTAGTATAAGAAGGAAAGAGTAAATGAAACAAATATATGAAATTTCTATGATGATTTGATGGAATGGTATGCAAGATATTAAAATTGAAGTATCTATGTTTTCCCCAGCATAGGTTCATGAAATGAGGTTCATTTATAAATACCCCTCACCAATCAAGAATGAACCATAAACCAAGAGTTTGTCATCACGAAATGGGTTTATTACATGTGAGTAGATGTTATAAAAAGGTATTTCATAAAGAAAAAATATTGAAGTTTTTAATGTGAGGTTACGTGATGTATTTTACCCTCAACAGTAAAGCTAGAATGGGGGGAGAAAGCGCGATGCCCCCAAGTGTGCAAGAAGTGAAGAATTAGGTATACTCATCAAGAATATCGTCATCATCAGGATTATAAGCGAGAGGATCTGGATTCGAGATATGGTAGGCAATAGTGTTAGATTCGTCATATAGGGAGATAATGCAGCATAAATTATACACTCCCATAGTATATTCTTCATCAATAAAAGGAGGTTATGGACAATCGTGTGTGTAGAAATGAGTAAAGTTTTTTGAATAGCCGAGGGAATGAATTATTGCATATAGAAACAAGGATAAAAGCCATTAGAAATTATATATTAGTGTGTTTAGGATCAAGAGTTCCACCAATGTAGTCATGCAAAGACTTCCCAAGGGTGAGTGGAGAAAAATAGTTTGTACATGCAAGAAAAACTTACAAGTGAAAGAAACAGAGCCCATACGTAGTAGTAATGAGAACATATCCATGGTATAGGCGAGGTGAGTGAGACCGAGGAATGATATCATTGAATTTGAATCCTAAGTGGGATAAATATTCATGTGTGCACACAACCTTAGGGAAAGTGTGATCAAATGGAGTATGAGGCCAATAAGATTCATTTATGATTAAGGTACAAGTAAATGGATCAACTGGTAAAGTAGATGTTACTAAAGGAGAAGGCATGAGATCTAGTGCATGGATAGAAGCCGGAAAGGGATCATAGTAGTAGCAAAAGGAGGAGGGTTTTGAATTGATATGACCAGTAGAAACAATATTGTCTTGGAATTAATATTCAACTATTTCTAAAATAGTAATGTTGAGATTACACATGTTTTGATCAGTAATCTTGAGGACATCGACCTCATTAAAATAATCATTAGTGTTGGAATTATTGTGATGGGTAGTATTGTCAAGGATATTAGCAGTAAAGATAGATGTAGGGTAGGGAGTAGTAGCAATAGATGGGATAGTGGTAGTGGTAGAAGTAGATGAGGTAGGTAAAATAAGATCGAAGTATGGATAGGGATGGAGATCTAGATGAAATATTAAGACTTCAACGTTTCCCCAAATCTCCTTAAACCACTCTAATGTGGTAAGGAATTGTGAGATATTTCTAATGATACGGAACACTAGAAATGGACTTAATGTTCTCAACTTATAGTTGGCTAACTTTTTTCATAGTTTAGACTTGACAAAGTCAAGTGGCCAACATGTGAGAGACACATGGTGGAAGCAAAGTGTAAGTGGAGGAGAAAAAACATGTATTGGTTTCATGACACCAGATTTGTGATGGTATTCGAGATGCGTGGATGCCATATTTTTATATCGAAGGCGTTTGGCCAATTTCGACACACCCTTTTCACGGAGGGATGCCTTAGATGTTGTATCATCATTTCTCCATGTGGTGGGTCCTCGGGGAATCATGTGGCCTAATACCACGATGATAGTGCATTGACCCGAGCCAACTTGGTTGAGTAGTCATTTATCTCATTCACTTCATGAATGGAGAGGTGATTTCACATGTGGGTGCAAGCTCATTAGGTAGCTTTGTGAGCCCCCGCATTCATCTAATGGCTCAATATTTCTACATATGCACCACAAACCACATACATGACATTCCACACAATGCCATTATTGTTAATTAAACCGTCGCCAATTTTAAATAGACAACCATCACCATGTAGAAAGGAGTTTCAAGTTCCAAGTGGTCTGCGGATAAGTTTATGTGGAGTGGTTGGTGTTTTATAAACAACGCCCAAAATTTACCTCGAGCAGGATGTGGGATATTAATCCCATCGCCATGTAAATATTATGGGTCGGTTTGGGTGCTTCTAACCCCAAAAATTGAATTGGTAAAATAAATTCCCACCACCATACCACACAAGTTCGATATATCTAAAATGGAGGTCGATGGGTTTTATCTACACATAGGCACTGCAAGGGTGATCTAGGCGTATTAGAGGCTATTTTGTAAATGCCTATTTTTGCAGCATTTAGGAGCTTTTCTATAATTCGATGTCAACTCGAAAACCATCAAAGACCACCCGAGTAGCTCCTAGTAGAACTCTTTGTTTCCATTTTAACTTTCCAACACGGGGTTATGGAGAGGGGTACGATCACAATTTTTTTATGAGCCATGTCCTTAAGGGGCAGCCTATGGAAATCATCATTTTAGGAGCACTAAAAGGAAGAATCAAATATCGATATAAACTAGATAAATGTTTAGAAATCTGATACAATCCTAATGATGTACTAGGTTTTATCATTTGGAGGTTTTATATTGTAGTTTTACTTTCGAGAAGTCAATCAAGAGCTTAGAGTCCATATGGAGCATTTGTCAAGTGTTCACCTCGTTGGGGAAACTTTTGGAGATTTAATATTTTACACATTATTCACCTCAGTTCATCACTCTGCGTAGAGGTTGTTTATGACCATGCAACAAAGTGATAGTTGTTCGTGAAGGAGATTATTGTTCTCTATTTTCTATTTTTGATTCATTAGGAATCAACTGGTTATGTTGTCGTTTTATTATCTAGTTCAGATTCCTTGTGAATCAACTAGGTATATGATCACATTTGTGTTCCAATTCAGATACATTGCGAATCAACTAGGGAACTTATTCTTCTACACATTATTCAGCTTGGTTCTTCACTCTACATATAGGTTGTTTGTGACCATGTAATATAGTGATATCTATTTTTGGAGAAGATTCTTGTACTTTAGGAGGATCAGTTCAGATTCATTGGAATCAATTATTATATGTTCTTTTGGAGTCCAGTTCAGATTCACTTGAATCAAATGGTACCATCTAGTTCATTGTTGTGTATTCATAGCTTCATTTATAAATTGTATCTCTTTACAAACTCTAGAAACATTCTAACCAAGAAACTTAGGCATTTTCCAATCTCTGTCATCAAAATTCTTTGCATTCTATGGGTGTTTCTTTCCATTTCATTTTCATTTAAGTTGATAAATTTGTGGATTTTATTTACAAGTTACTATAGGGGTCCGAGGAGTGTTAAATATATTTTTCATATTTTTAGATCAAGTTGGTATCATAGATTGTAAATCTTGATAGTAAACCTACTAATATTCGATCAAGTTGGTATTGGTCTAGGTTGATTGGACAAAGTGTGTTCACTATAACTTGTGCTTTTGGAGTCTAGATATTTGGTAAAATATGAAGGACACATTTTTCATACACGGTGGTTTTCTTTCATTCAAATTTTGAATACTCCATTTATATATACCATGCATCTTTTGAGTTCCTTTTTTAGTTTGGGTATATGATTGAATTGATATTTATAAGATTGGAGATTTTTCAACAATTTGTGCGAGACACATTACCTCATTAGTGTCAGCTCAAATTTTCATTCGCATAAATTCTTTTAAACATGCAATAGAATGATAGTTTATCATATTTGGCATCCGACATCAGTCATATCTTTTCTCTATGTAGAGGCTATTTTTTTTCATTCAATAGAGGTGTACCTCATTTTCATCATCAATGGGAGACTTTATATCGTATAGAGGAAGAGACCATGCGGTTGGGTGGAAGTCATCATTGTTGAGCTAATAGATATCATCTCGGATCTTCGCTCTATATACGGGATATTTATGGTCATGTACGAGAGTGGTACTGGTCATTATTTTCATCTAACATCAACTCAGATCATCACTTTGTGTAGAGGTTTGTGGTTGTGCAACATATTGGTAGTTGTTTGATGTATACATCTAGCATTGGGTCATATTTTCATTCTTATAGAGGATGATTATGGTCATGTATTCAAATGATACTTGATTGTCATTTGGAGACTTAGCACTGTCTAGAGGTAGAGGCTATGTAGCAGGGTAAAATTCACCATCAGAAACTTCTTAGTACCATGTAGAGGCAGATATTGAACAATGGGTTAAAGGAAAGTATCTTGGCAAAAAAATTCATTTTGTCTACGGGTGTAGTATGTGTAGCAGGATGAAGATTACCATGAGGTTTAAATAACATGGCATAGGTGCCACATGTCCCAAGATTGAGCCATCAATTGTTTGATCATTGAGTAGAAGTCTACTACATAGATCTCTTTTTAGCAACACCGGAGTTCAGGATTCACGGATATTTTTGTGGAAAAAATCCTTCTCACTAGGGAGGTGTGATATTAAGGGCATGTGAATACTTTGGAGGTTCCGTAAATATCCATAAACCATTCCAGTATGGTAGAGAATTCTGAGATATTTCCAAGGGTACTTATAACACCGGAAATAGATTTTGTGTGCTCAATTCTGATTGGTAAAATTTTATTCATAGTTCTGAATCGGTAGATTCAGCTAGCCAACATGAGAGTGACATGTGGTGGAAGAAGAGTGTAAGCAAAGGAGAAAAAAATATTTGTTTTAGGAGGTCGTATTCAACACTCTTATTTAGAAGGGTGGACCTCACTTTTATTGGTGAGGCCCTTAGCCAGTTTGACACACTCTTTTCACCGAGGGGTTTCTTGGCCACTATGTCCTCCTTTTGCCAAGTGGTGGGTCCTCAGCCAACACACAGCCTACCACCATGATGATAGTGCATTAGACCAAGCCAACTCATTCAAATCATCATTTATCTTAGTGAGCTTGTGCATAAAGAGGTGAGTTAACATGTGAGGGAGAGTTCATTGGGCAGCTTAGCAAGCTCCCAAATTCATCTCATGAATCGGGCATTGCACATATGCACCATGGATCACATGTTGGTGCTTAATTTGATCATGCCCTAGTTTTCCCTTGAAATTCTTCAAATTTACGGGCTTTGTCCTATTTTCTATTTCCCAAATGGATGCATGAAAGGTTTTCTTCATTTGTATGATATTGAAGATCCTTCTCCATGGTCATGGATCACATTTGGGCCTTGTATCATTTCCAAATTCTTTTTCCTTAAAGAAAAATTCAATTCTGGGCACAAATGGTGATTTCCCTACATTTTACGGTTTGACGGGCGTGTTTTCCTCATCAAATTATATCTTAGCATCTTCAGCTACATGGTCTCTTTTGATTGGATGAGGCACATCATGTCTATTTTATAACTTGTAACTTTTTCTATGTTTGCAAAAAGATCAATTTCACCCTGTGGCCCCATTGAGTTCTGATTGGCTGGTCAAATTTATAAAGGCGGAGAAAATTTCTCTTTTTTTCCCTAAAGGTGTATACATGTTCATTTTTAATTGGTTGCAACCCGGCGGGTCTTTTTGGTGAAATTTTCCACTTTTTTCACATTTGTAAATAATACTAAATTGGCCCCGTGGCCTCAATAGTCTCTTATTGGCTATTCAACAAATATGAAACAGCAGGGAAAAAATATTACTTTGACCCCAAAGAAGGACACGTGGCAATTTTTCATGTTACAAGGCGGGAAGGCATGTCGGCGGAACATTTTGAATTTTTTTGCCTCTTTGTATGAAGGAGCGAAGGTATAAATTGACCCGCAACTCCATTGGGGACCACATCAAAAGTCAAAAGCAGAGAGACGGGTCGCTAGGGAGTTTTGAAGAGTTTTTCCTTTTTGTGAAAAAGGAGAAAAGTTATGAAATAACCCGCAACTCCACTAGGGCCCACATCAAAAGTTACAAGCGGGAAGGTGGGTCGGTGGAGGAAAATTGGAAATTTTTCCTTTTTGTTAAAAAGGGTAAAATTGTAGAAATGAGTCACGACTCCATCAAAGGCCCAGATTAAGCCACGTGTCGAGCCTATATTTCAAAGGTGAAGGGGTAGGGAAAAATGTGAAAATTGCACATTTTCTCCAAAATTCATAAAATGCAAAAGGTAACCCCAGGCCCACTTTGAATCAAATTTTTCCACATGGACGACTCTAATATAAAGTTGAGAAAGGGAAGAATCAATGGTTGTTGTGCATTGCATTTTATTTTTCCACTATTTTTTCTCTAAGACTCCTAAAGATGTGAATATGCTTTGTCTTTCATCATTTTTTGATGAAATTTCTTGTTTTTTTATCTCTGAAAGTGCAATTGAATGGATTTAGAGCTTAATTTGTGAGTCTAAGGAATGTAAAGGTTGATATTTTGAAGTTGGAATTTCTCGGGCACTTGTAAAAATGTGAATTACTAGAGAAGCTAGATGCAGAGAAAAGTTGCAGAGGAAAGAATGGGAAAAGGATGAAATGATGGAGGTTGCATGCACGAAGGATGAAAACAATGATGGAGATATTTGTAATGATTAACCTTTTTGAACAACAAGCAAATTTTTTGTTGCAAACCTGTTAAACATCATTTTCTTGAAATCATGATCAAACATGTAACAAACAAAGGTTCCTTGAATATTATTTTCTTGGGGGGAAAGCTTGGATGTAAATTGAGTGTTATAAAAGCATGATTTAGTCATGCAAATGGTCGAGGGTTGAATTCTTATAAGAAAATTTGAGAAATACCATCTTCCTAAGAGACCATCTAAGAAACCTGTTAATCTTTTGTGTTTTAGATTTGACTTTGTCAAGATGGTTGTGAGTGTACAGCCATTGAAAAGCTCGAGACTATTTACAAAACTTTCCGTGTCTTTGATAAATCTAATAGATCTCAAATTAATCTATGTTGATCTTGGGAAAAATTGTGTCTACTTTTATTTCAGAATGTTTTCAAATGGTTTTGATGTTTCTGTTGCAATCTTGTGTTAAAATCCCTCTAAATCACACAGGATCTCGTCCTTGTGATAGTTTAGTGGAATTTGCAATTTCATTACGAGAAGAGCCTTCATCTTGTAATGAGATAAACAATTTAAAATCACTTTACTATCATTTTGTTGATAAATATTTTTGTAATCCTTTGAGTGTATCTTAGGCATGAGGAACTAGGGGTATTTAATGTTTAATTGAGTCTTTAGCTTGATCCTTCATGTTAAATTCTTAGATATTGTGTGAAACCGTGAAAATATGGGCCTCCATTGATGCACACCTTCTAGTTGAAGGAATATTTTAGCTATTCTGAAGCATTCTGTCATTTAGTTTTCCAATTTTTGTGAAGGTTCTCAAAGATCTAGAAAATCAAGTTTAACCTACTTAATGTCCCACAAAAAATTATTCAAAAACAATGAATCCTACCTGAACTACCCCTGTTTTCCCTGTATGTCCACAAATGAATAAATTCTACTACCAAAATATGCAGAAGCAATCAGGATTCCATAATGTCTTTAGTAACCTTAGCCTTGTTTAGAAAATATCACTATTCTTTATAAGTGAAAACTTGTGAGAGTTAAATTATGGTGCATTCATCATATTTTCTCAAGGTTTCCTTTCAAATTTGTGGAAAGAAGGATATCTTCATTCACTAACGAGAGGTTAGAAAATGGGTCCTCTCACCCTGGTTAAAAGGAACAACCTAAAGTAGTGAGGATGGATCAAATCCTTTTGAAGGTGCTATCAATTTCTCCAACATCTGAGTAATAAAGAGAAAATTAAATCACCTCCCGGCTGAAAATGACATACATGATGATTTATCTATCTCTAGGATTCCTGTTAAATCTATAATGCTACTCACTTGAAAAGGAGAATCAATTTGGATACCTACATCAAATTGGTGCCATTGCCAGGAATTTATTAATATTGTTGGGGATTATTTGAACTCCGGGACCTATTTGTGCGGAAACAACACCCTATTGGCACTGTTTTCAGGGATTATTTGAACTCAAGAATTTTTTTGTGGTAACCACCCAAATTGGCACCATTACGGGGAATTATTTTAACCGGGACTTATTTGTGCGGCAACAAAAACCATATTGGCATGGTTTTGAGGACATGAAGGTGTGTGCAAAGTTTGAACACCATCAAAAACGCATATAGACCCTAGTAAATGCTTCTTACAAAATTTAAAGTGTAAATACATTGTTGAAACATCATCTTGTGTCCAGATTTGTAAGAATCGAGAAAAGTTACAAGTTTTGCGTGTAATATTTCTAGTTTTTGTTGGTTTTTGCACTAAGTTTACATCATCAATGTTAAATACAGTAAACGAAGGTCAGATTTATGAAGCTTTGCATGAATTTAGTCTTACGTAGACATTTCACGAGATCAATTTTAGTGCATTTGCACAATTAAGGTTAAAATCCTTAGTGATGACTCCGTTGAATTAGTTTTTGATAAATGTCGATTGTGTTAATCGCTGCCAATTGAAATTTATCACTAATCTTTGCAAAGTTGGAAGGAAGAAGATTTTTCTTCACTAAAGACCTTGCTAGAAGGTTGTTTCTAGAATTGAGAAAGACAAATTCAGAAGGAAAAGGAGTCTAGAAAATAGTTGGAGATCAAGAATAAAGAAAAGAGTTATCCATTGTGGAAAGTGATCAACCTGTGGTTTAGGATTACCATTCTTCTTCAAGTGATTCGAATCGGGTAATTTTCATATGGATCGAATTCTTGAACCGTAGATGGTCCTTCATTTGTGTCCGATAAGTGTGCTTCTCATTTTGTCCTTGTATTTTCCAAATTTTATAGGATTTTCCACTAAACATAGTCTATAGACTACATTCATTTTGAAAATTCTACTCTTGTGTTCTACAAACCCCTTATCCCTCATCATTTTGTTTCTCCTGTAAGATCACCTCCCCAAAACAATATGGCCCAGTCCCCACCAGACCTCCATTTGTTGTGAACACTTTTGGTCCTATAGATTTTAGAGGTATGGTTGGATATCCAAATGTAGTGCCACAAGATGTTAGAAATTGACTACCTAAATTTAAAGGGAATATTGCTATCACTAGCGATCAACATTTAAAGCTTTTTGTCAATATGATGGAAGAATTTGAGATCAAATTTGAGGATGTGTACATAAAATTGTTTATTCATACTCTAGAGGAGGATGCATGGGACTGGTATAAATATTTTCCAGACAACTCCATTGATTCATGGACAGAAATGAAGAATTCTTTTAGATTGCAGTATGGAGATAAAATAGACCCTAGGTTTCTTTTATCATAATTTGAAAATATTAACAAGAATCCTAATGAATTTGTTCATGATTTCAATACAAGATTCAACAAAACATTGAGAATATTTCCTATAAACTTAAGGCCATGTGATGAATCTTGTCTGATAAAGTATTCTGATGCATTTGACAAAAAGGCAACATACTATTTAAGGGACAAAAACCCAAGAACTTTGAGGCAGGCCTTCACCATGGATTTGTAGATTGAAAATAACATCAAGGCAGTTGGTAAGCCTCCTAAAAGGGAAGGTATCAATCTGATCAATCCAGAGAAGCCTCAGTCAAGTAAGTCTGTGGATCTAGAAGAGGTTGTAAAAACTTTGGCCAAAGTTGTTAAGGAAATATCCTATAAAATAGAAAGAGTAGAGAAGGGGATTAGACAAGGTTCCCAAGGTCATCACAAGCCACAAGGTCAAGAAAGATTTTCAAATCATCCTAGAGGTGATCATAGATCAGATGACAGGGTAAAGGGCCCATGGGATCAAGAAATAGATAGCCCCAAGCCCATGAAAATAGAATCGTGCTTGATCCTTTGACTTCAGAGTTATTGTTGTGGAAGAAGCCAATGAAATTGAGTGGTGTGACAAATGTTTCTTGCCACATGCCCCATGTGATGAAGACAAAGAAGTTGAGGAAGATGATGATGACATTGATGATGATGTGTGCATGATGGGGTGCTCTACAAGCTCATGGCAAGGAGTAACTTTGACTGAATTAATCAGTGTCAGAACTGCTACAAATTTATGGGATTACATTCACTGGGTATTACCCCTTCCTCCCTCTCATATTTTTGAAAAAGATATGGTACGAGATTTTGAATTGCCTAATAATGATTTTGAATACTTAAGAGCATTAGTGATTAAAAATCATGATTGAGAAATCCTTTTGAGGAGGATAGGTAGTTGTTAATGAATGTTGTGGTTGCCCAATAAAAAGAATATAAAACTAGGAGTAAGGTTTTTAAAGGGGTAGGGCCTCAGGCCAAACCAAAAACTCCAATTCTCACCAATATCCCGAAAGAAACTCGTAAGAAAGATACATCTGGAAAAGGCCTTGTTTCCCCAAACAAACCGGTATCTCGCCCATGCTAGGACCGTGAAAAATCCTTTGATGTCGATGACTTTTCAGCCTTCCTCCAAATACTACCTTGCCCAAATATGTTCCTTATGACATTGCCAAGGTCTTGAGTCAGATAAAGATTCTTATTCCAATTGTTGAGCTACTTAAGATTCCCGAGCACAAGATAAGGGCCTTTGAGTATTTGGGATTGAAAGAAGAAAATATTACCCAAAAAAAATTTAAACAATGTTGAGACTCCTCTTACCATTGCAAAGTTGGAAAAACCCCAAGTACTGGAAGAACTAGGTGAGCCACCGATGTATACTTGGGAACATCGTTGGTGAGTCCTAACCGAATGTAGATCCATCTTTCACTACTCTAATGAAGTTATAGCAGCTTATGGAAAGTGCACTACCATGGATTCCATAGAGGTGCCAATGGTTAGATGTGTCAATGGTTTGATAGAGCAAACTTGTAGCTTACCAGAAAATACTTAAAACTAGATGTTATTGTTGATTGTCCCGCCAAATGGGGAATTTTGTTATCAAGAAAATGGGTTGCTAGTGTGGGTGGGAGTGTGCAAATGGATATGTCTTTTGCCACTATACCTATTGAGGGCATCCTTTTAAATTTGTATGGTGAAAAGAAGATGCTACATCTCATTGAGGATCCCAATAATGCTTCCTATGAAGTGATATGCACCGACATTGATGCTAAGAACTTTGTTGATTTGGTGATGGTAAAGAGCACAAAATTGTTCACTATAAGTCTCTTAAACATGTAGGTTCTCCTTTGACTTTGTTGTTTGATGGGGCTTGCTCTAAATTTGGAAATGGTGTTGGTATTGTTACGATATCTCCGTGCGGGGAAGAGTTTGTTTTTTCTTTTAAACTCCAGTTTGAGTGCACTAACAATATTGCGAGAATATGAAGCATCATTATTGGGTTTAAGAATTGCTGGGAAATATGGTGTTAGAGACATCACCGATTTAGAGATAATTGTCAAGCAGGTTAGAAAATTGGATGCAACAAAAAATTAGAGAATGAAGCAGTATAAGCATGTAGTCTGGGATTTCATTGAAATGTTTGACTCCTTCAACATAATACACCATGATAGGAAGTACAATACTCTATCAGAAAAATTGTCCGTATTGGGGTCCACATTTGAAATTTGTACTGTATCCCACTATTGTGAGTATAATATTGAGATATTGACTAAGCCATCTATTCTTGAAAATGTTAAACACTGGCAAGTGTTCGAAGATGACGCCCAGGTGCAAAGTTTTTGCAGAACCAAGGATAATTTTTTGATCAACATATAGACGGGAGACAATGGTTTGTGCGGCTAATGGAAAGGAGACTTTATTTGGAAAACACATCATTCGGTTGAAAGACTAATCTGTCCCCGAGGTTTGGTAGCACTTGAATGAAACTTTGATAATGTTGATTGCATTGTCAACAGACACATGTCAGCCTCGAGGGATGTTGAAGAGCATGACCTAGGCACAAAGGATAAACCACGTAAGATCTGGCTAGGTAGTAATCTGAGCAAGGAAGACAAGTAGTCGTATATCCAATTGTTAAAGAAATACTAGGAAATCTTAACATGGTCTTATTCTCAACTGAAAGCATACAGAGAGGATATTTTCCAGCATGAAATTCCCTTGAAAGCTTCTGCCAAGTCGTTTAGGTAGAAATAGAGGCCGATCAATCCACTCCTTTCCCTGAAGATGCAAGAAGAATTGAAAAAGTTGAGGGATGGAGGAATCATACAACCCACAAGGTACTCATCATGGGTTACAAACTTGGTACCTGTCAGAAAGAAGAACGGATATAGAAGGTTGTGTGTGGACTTTAGAAACTTGAATAGAGCATGAATGAAGGATAACTACACTCGCCAAATATGGACAATATGTTATAACTAGTTACTTGGTTTAGAATTGTTATCCACCTTAGATGGTTTTTCCGGATATAACAAGGTTGTTGTGAAGTAATCAAAGTGAATAAATACTACCTTTACCACTCCTTGGGGAACATATGCATCTGTCAAAACTCATTTTTCTCTAAGGAATGCTAGAGCCACTTTCAAAGAACACCTGGATGTAGCTTTCTTTGGATATATTAATGATTTTATTGTTGTATATCAAGATGATGTGACTATTTTCTCTAGAAAAAGAGTGACCACCGCAACACTTAGAAAAAAATTAAGATGCGGGAGTATGGTATTTCACTAATTCCCAAGAAGTTCCAGTTTGGAGATCAAAAGCAAAGCTTCTTGGACACATTATTTCAAAGGAATGGGTTATGATTGATCCTGAAAGGGTAGAAGCCATCAGCAAAGTCCCTATTCCAAGAACCAAGAAGGGAATTCAATCCTTTTTTGGGAAGATTAATTTTATTAGGATATTTATCTCCAAATTTGCTGAACTAACTATCCCAATCACTAGCATGCTAAAGAAAGATAAAAAAATAAAATGGGAAGAAGTATCTATTAAAGCATTTCGGGATCAAAGAAGCGTTAAAGAATGCACTGTTTTAGTAGCTCCATTATAAGAAGGCTTTCTAAATGTTTTTTTCTTCAGAAAGTAATATTGCATTTGTGTTGCTGCAAAAGGATGATGAGGGAGCTGAAATACCAATTTCCTTTTTCATTAAGGAATTACAAAGAGATGAGCTAAAGTATACTATCATGGAGAAGCAGACATTTTCTTTAGTAAAGGCAACAAAGGTCTTCAGGCCATATATTATGAGTTCTAAAGTCATTGTTTATGTTCCCCACACCATGGTGAAATATATCCTATCAGAAATGGAGGTTTCAAGCAAGAGATGTCGATGGGTAAAAAATTGCAAGAGTATGATATGGACATCCAAACAACAAAATTGGTCGAGGTTTGGGCCTGGAAAAAATTATGGCAGAGAGCAATCTGCAGACAATTAAGGTAAATGAATTTAAAGAAGAAAGGTTGAATGTCCTTGAAAAAATGATAAATTCTTAATGGTATAAGGACATCATTTTTTATCTCAAACATCTACAATGCCTTGAACATTTGAGAAAGAATTAAAAAAGAGCACTTAAGTTAGCTTCCCAAAAATATGTCATTACTAATTTTGGGTTAGCTTGGAATAACCCTAAGGAGTTCTCTTAAGATGCATTACTGAAGATGAAGCCCCTAAAATAATTACTGATCTCCATGGAGGAGTTTGTGGGGGCATTTTGCTGGAAGAGTCACAACTCATAAGATCTTAAGGGATGGTTATTGGTGGCCAAATATTTTCAAAGATACAACTCTATTGGTAAGAAAATGTGAAAGTTGCTAACACTTTTCTAGAAGACTGAAAGCTTCAGGCTCCCTTCCTTTACAACATGTATCAATTGAAGCCCCATTTAGGAAATGGGGAATGGAATTCATTGGTGATATTTCAGATCCTTCAAGTGCTAGCCATAAGTGGATTTTAGTAGCCATTGATTACTTCACCAAGTGGGTGGAGGAAATCCCCACCAAGAAATCAACTCACCAAATTGTCATGGATTTCATTTTGAATCATATCATTTACAGGTTTAGAGTTCTTGCTAAGATAGTTCCTGATAATGCCATGAGCTTACGGGATAAACCTTTGGTGGCCATGTGACACAAATATGGGATAAATTTGACATATGCTTCCAATTATAATCCCCAAGGAAATAGACAAGCATATTCAAGAAATAAAAATCTATTGAAGATAATTAGAAGAAATTTGGAGTTAAACGAAAGGAAGTGGGGTGAGCGGTTGAAGTTTGTTGTTTGGGACTGATCGAGTCACCTTTGTTGAATGAGCTATTGGAAAATCCCATTTGATTTTGTGTATAGAAATCAAGCCTTAATGCCCCTACATATGCAATTTTCTTCATTTCAATTTCTTCAACAACTAGAAGATCAAGAGGTTAATCCCTATGATGCTCGCATCAATTAGATTTTTGAGTTAGATGAATAAAGAAGGGCATCCCATCAAAGGCATGTAAAATTCATAGAGAAATTGTAGAAGTTGTTTGGTAAGAAGGTCACTCCAAGAGCTTTCAAAGTGGGAGATATTGTGCTATTGTGAGGTAGCAGGCATGAGGATAAGGGAAAACATGGAAATTTTGATGCATTATGGATGGGCCCTTATTCAATTGACATTTGAATTGGTGAACATACATTTTCTTAAAATACCTAGATGGGGAATTGATTGAATTGCCTATTAATGGCCAGCATTTAAAACATTTCCTTGATTGATTTCTCATAATTGAAGTATGCACCATTTTATAGTGTAAAGTCTTTGGTTTTTTGTTCTGCTTTTTTGCATTTTGTCAGCTTTTGTTTTCCCTAGTCCTTAGTTGCCATTTTTGTTGGTTTCTCGGTTTATTCCGGAGGGTTGGATCATGACTCCAGTGCAAAATAGTTTTTTTGTCACTTGTTCTACTATTTGTTCTTGTGGCACTCACCGGGAGTTCCCATATGCGATTCGGAGCTGATGTTGATGCTCGATTTTGATCGTGCCCTAGTTTGCTCTTGAAATTCTTCAAATCGGCAGACCTCTGTCATATTTTATATTTCCGTAAATGGATGCATGAAAGGATTTCTTCATGTGTATGCTATTAGAGATCCTTCTCCATGGTCGTGGATCACATTTGGGCCTTGTATCATTTCCAAATTATTTTTCCTTAATTAAAAATTCATTGCAGGCACAAATGGCGATTTCCCTACATTTTGAGTTTAACACGCGTGTTTTCCCCATCAAATTATATCTCATCATCTTTAGCTACATGGTCTCTTTTGATTGGATGAGGCACGTCAGTTTGTTTTATAACTTGTAAATTTTTGCTATGTTTGCAAAAAGATCAATTTGGCCCCATGTAGCCCCGTTGAGTTATGATTGGCCAGCCAAATTTATAAAGGCGGAGTGAATTTCTGCTTTTTTCCCCGAAGGTGTATATGTGTTCATTTTTAATTGGTTGCGGCTCGATGGATCTTTTTGGTGAAATTTTCCACTTTTGTCACATTTGTAAAAAATACCAAATTGGCCCTATGGCCCCAATAGTCTCTGATTGGCTATTCATCAAATATGAAGTGACAGAAAAATTCTTACTTTGACCTCAAACTAGGACAAGTGGTATTTTTCATGTTACAAGTGGGAAGGCGAGTCGATGGAAAATTTTGAATTTTTTTGCCTCTTTTTACGAAGGAGAAAAGTTATAAATTGACACACAACTCCGCTTAGGGCCCACATCAAAAATTAGAAGTGGAGAGATGGGTCACCTGGGCATTTTGAAGTTTTTTACCTTTTTGTGAAAAAGAAAAAAAGTTATGAAATAACCCACAACTCTGCTGGGGCCACATCAAAAGTTACAAGTGAGAAGGTGGGTTAGTGGAGGAAAATTGGAATTTTTTCCTTTTTATTAAAAGGGTAAAGTTACACAAATGAGCCATGAATCTATCAAAGGCCCAGATTAAGCCACGTGTCGAACCTGTATTTCAAAGGAGGGGGCGCGGGAAAAAATGTGAAAGTTACACATTTTCTCCAAAAGTCATAAAATGCAAAAGGCAACCCCAGGCCTTCTTTGAATCAGATTTTTCCACGTGGACGAATCTAATATAAAGTTGAGAAAGAGTAGAATCAACGGTTCCTGTGCATTGCATTTGATTTTACCACCATTTTTGCTCCAAGACTCCTGGAGATGTGAATACACATTGTTTTTCATCAATTTTTGATGAAATTACTTGTCGATTTTTTTTGTGCAAAGTCCAATTGAATGGATTTAGAGCTTAATTTGTGTGTATAAGGAATGTAAAGGCTAATATTTTGAAGTTGGAATTTCTCAGAACTCAAAAATCCTAAATTACCAGAGAAGCTAGATGCAGAGGAAATTTGTAAAGGAAAGAGTGGGAAAATGATGAAATGATGGAGGTTACACACACGAAGGATGAAAATGTGTTCCCAATTAAAAGGATGATGGAGATATTTACAATGATTCACCTTTTTTAACAACTGGAAACTTTTTGTTGCAAACTAGTTAAACGTCATTTTTGGAAATCATGATCAAATATGTAACAAACAAAGGTTCCTCAAATATTCTTTTCTTGGGGAAAGCTTGGATGTAAATTGAGTGTTATAAAAATCATGCTTTAGTCATGCAAATGGTTAGGGGTTGAATTATTATGAGAAAATTTGAGAAATCATGTCTTCCGAGAGACCATTTGAGAAACTCGTTAATCTCATATGTTTTAGATTTGATCATGTCAAGTTGGTCGCAAGTGTACAACTATTGGTAGGCTCGATATTGTTCAAGTAACATTCCCCCCGCAAATGAATCTAATCAAATTTGAATTAATCCGTGCTAATCTTGGGAAAATTTGTGTCTGCTTTATTTCAGAATGTCTACAAATAGTATTTCTTGTTCCTATTGCAATATTATATTATAATCTCTATGAATCACATAGGATCTCATCCCTATGATAGTCTAGTGGTATTTTTAATTTAATTATGAGAAGAGCCTTCATCCTGTAATGTAATAAACAATTTAAAATCACTTTATCTGTCAT
The DNA here is from genome assembly GCA_018340775.1 of Taxus wallichiana var. yunnanensis. Lineage (NCBI taxonomy): Eukaryota > Viridiplantae > Streptophyta > Pinopsida > Cupressales > Taxaceae > Taxus > Taxus wallichiana. The sequence continues at coordinate 110,644,664 of CM031236.1, read as the reverse complement.
TTTATTAATACAAATTGTTTGTAAGCCTTTGAGTGTATCTTAGAAATGATGAACCATAGATTGATAATGTTTAATTGAGCCTTTTAAGTCGAGCCTTCATGTTAAATTCTTGGATATTGTGTGAGATCATGTAAATTTGGGCCTCCACTGATGTAAACCTTCCGTTGAAGGAATATTTTAGCTATTCTAAAGCATTCTATCATTTAGTTTTCTAATTCTTTGTGAAGGTTCTCAAAGATCTGGAAAATCAAGTTTATCCTACTAAATTTCCCACAAAAATTATTCAAAAACAATGAATCCTACCCGAACTACCCTTGTTTTCCCTTTATGTCCACAAATCAATAAATTCTACTACTAAAATATGCGAAGCAATCTGGATTGCATAATTTCTTTAGTAACCTTAACCTTGTTTGGAAAATATCACCATTCTTTAGAAGTGAAAACTCATGAGAGTTAAATTGTGGTGCATTGATCATATTTTCTCAAGGTTTCCTTTTAAATTTTTGCAAAGAAGGATATTTTCATTCACCAACAGAGGTTACAAAATGGGTCCTCTCACCCTTGTTGAAAGGAAAAACCTAAAGTAGTGAGGATAGATTAAATCCTTTTGAAGGTGTTATCCATTTCTCCAACATCTGAGTGATAAAGAGCCAACTAAATCACCTCCCTAGATATAAAATTACATACATGATGATTTATTTGTCTCTAGGATTTTTGTTAAATATGTGATGCTACTCATCTTACAAAGGAGAATCAATTTGGATACCAACACCTTATACGTGGTATTATACACAATACCATTGTCATTAATTAAGCCCACCACAAGTTTTAAACAAACAACCATCACCACATAGATAGGAGGTTCAAAGTCCAAGTGGTCTTCCGACTAGTTTATACGGTGTGGTCATTGTTTTATAAACACCACTCAAACTTTACCTCCCACCAATGTGGGATATTAATCTCACCTCCATGTAATTATTATGGGTCGGTTGGGGTGATTTGAACACCCAACCACAGTGTGGTAACATAAATTCTCACCAACGTGCCACATGGGCTCGACATATATAAAAGGGAGCTTCATGGGTGTTATCTACACACATGTCGCAAGGGTTATCTAGGCCTATTATAGGCTATTTTTAAATGCCCATTTTTGGGGCTTTTAGGAGCTTTTCTGTAACTCGGCGTCAATTGGAAAATGTCCCACACCACGAGATGTTCCTAGTAGACTTATTTTTTTCCATTTTAGCTTTGAATTAGGAGTTAATAGAGAGGGTCTGATCACTATTCTATGTATAATCGATATGGTTAAGGGGCACCATGGGGAAATCATCATTTTAGGAGAACCTAGAGGAAGAATCAAACTTCGGTGAAAACTAGAGAAATAATCATAACTCGAGATACACTCGTGGTGAGGTATTGTGTTTCTCATTTGGAGTTAGAGGTGTTATGATGTAATTTTACCTTGTAGAATACATTCGAGTGCTTGGATTCCATGTGAAGCCTTCTTCAAGCGTGCACCTCATGGGGAAACTTTTGGAGATCTGATCTTTTGTACATTATTTATCTCCATTATTAACTCTACGTAGAGGTTTTTACGACCATGCAACAGAGTTTTAGATGTTCATGGAAGAGATTAATGTTCTCTATTATCTAGATCAGATTTATTGAGAATCAACTGGTTATGTGGTCACACTATTATTTAGTTCAAAGTCCTTTTAAATCAACTCGGTTAATGATCACCTTTTGTTCCAATTTAGAGTCATTTCAAATAAAATAGGGTACTTGTTATTTTGTAAATTATTAATCTTTGTTCTTCACTCTACGTAGAGGTTTTTTACAGATGTGCAACAAAGTGGTAGCTATTCGTGGAGAATATTGTTGTACTTCAAGAGGATTAATTCAAATTCATTAGAATCAACTGTTATATGTTCTTTTGGAAGCCAGTTCAGATTCATTCGAATCAACTAGTAAAATTTGGTTCATTGTTGTGTATTCATAGATTCATTTGTAAACTATATCTATTTACAAATCGGAAGTGTAATGGATCAGTTCAACTTTTGAACCTGGATACGTAGGAATTTTCCAAACTCCATAATAAAATTTCTTTGCAATGTGTAGGCATTTCTTTTCCATTGAATTTTCATTTACATTGATAATTTTATTGAGTGTTTTTATAAGTGCCTATATGAGTCCGAGGAAAGTTGAAATTTTTGGCCCTATTTTCGGATAAGACGGAATGGAGGGATGTATAGGTAGATGCAGTAGTGGAAGTACTAGATTGAGCAATATTGTATGTAATGACATTTTTATATAGTATAATATGTTCGTAGCCATCATGCAAGAATTCAACACACCAATGAACCGTAGAAGTAAAAACATGCATAGCATAAATCCGTAGTCTTCCAAGAAATAAATTGAATGGAAACGATGCATCAAAAACATGGAATGTAGTGCCATTTTTTAAGGTCCAACTTGTAGATGTAAGGTGGTGATATTAATTCATCTCGAGTAGTGGAATCATATCCATGAATAAGAGTATAATATTTATTCATCAAATTTTGAAGAATTCCTAATTGTTTAATAAATGAAAGTGTACATATGGTTATAGAGGAGCCATTATCAATTAGTACATGATTGATATAGTTTTAAGCGATAAGAATCGTGGTGAAAAAGTTGTTGGAAGATCGTTAATAATAATAGGCCAAATATCCTCATTATCTTGAAACATGTAACATGCGATATTTTTAATGAATTTAATGAGGTGAGTAAAGTAAATGAGTGAATTAGAACTTTCAATATGGATGGAGCACAAGGAAGATTCTAATGTAAGATAAAAATATGGTACACTCGCATAGGAGGTCATAAAAGAGATGTTGGCCAATTTATTATTAAGTTGTTCAATGATATCATAGCCTTTTTAGAGGTGCAGGGGAAACCGTAGAGATACGGTGGAGGGATAGAAATGTGTGTAGTTATAATCAGCCATATGTGGACGATGGTAAATACATTGATAGTCGATCGGGAATTGGAGTAATGAAGCGGGAGGTTTTTGAGTACATACTTGCATGAAATATGCAGCGGTGGTAATTGTTCCACAAACCTTTGTTAGAGAATATATATATATATATATATATATATATATATATATATATATATATATATATATATATATATATATGAATATTGATCCATGAATTCAGAAAAAGGAGATAGATTTGGATGCATTCTCTTAAGGTAAGGTTTTTGTGATGGGGTTCACAAAATGATTTAAATTAGATTCAATTAAATATTTTAATTCAAATTAAATATTGTACGTAATGGTATAAAAATGATAATATACAATAAGACAAACAATAAGTAAAACTGATATGAAACCATAAGTAAGAAGGATAGATAAGAGCACTTAGCTTATCTCCGAGTGAACAAGAATTGATCTAACAAGATGAAATACTAGAATATACTAAGGAGAGTGTCAAAATTTCTCGTTGGAGGTTATAAGATCTAGAAGCGTGCGGATAAGGGATCCCATGGGAGGAGAGGAGCTCTCGGGTGCTAGTTTCTCGGATCAAGGTGGTTATGTTTGTGTAGGTGCTCTAGATCTGGGTCTTTCTATCTCGAGATAATATTTTCTCTTGGTCTCTATTTATCACTCCAGATTCACTTTTTGATATGTGAATTTACTTATTAACCGAAAGAAATAAGTTCACGTGCACATACCACAAACCACATCAAACCTAAAAATGAAAATGTAGAATGGGGATTCAAACTCGACCCCAGAAGGTCACCCAAAAATTTAACTTATGTCGAGCATTGCACTACATCCCATTCTCCATATTGTTATATGTGAGAGAGTGTGTATAATGATGCCCTTGGATGCCCTTGTGAGAGGTTCACAAATGATAGTGAGCTAGATATAAATGGAAGATGTATAGAATGTGTTGGATGAAATAGAATAGACATATCCTCCTATGATCTATATGTTGAAGTGATGAAACCCTCATCCCTTATATGAATACTAGATGGATGTCTTTGACGGTCTTGTGCCTTTGAATATGAGATTAGGTGGTAGTATGTAATTATTAGTTGTAGGTCCCTTATTTTGAAAACATAACTATTTATTTATAGGATTCCCTTGTTTAAATTTAATAATTAACAACTAAAATGATGACCCAAAGTGATAAAAAGTAAGTAAGAATAAAAAAGGGGCCCAGAACGATAAAAAAGGATAAATATTGACATGAGAGCCCATGAGGATAGGAGCACCTAGCGCTAGTGTCCTTACTTGGCACTAGTGTTTGAGGCCATAGAAAGATAAAGTATTTAAGTGTACGAAAGTGTGTAAGATATATTTTTGTTGTAAAATTTGATTTTGAAAACAAGCAACAATCAGGGGACAACAGTCCCTCCTCTTTATGGGAGAGGTTCCCATATTGAAAACAAAAGATAAAGATAAACAACCTATTTCGAATATAAACATTTATTAAATATTCGGTAAAGATATTTATATTTTATATGTCTTCATCCAAATATATTCAATACGAGAAGAAAGGAGCATAGAGGAACTGGTATTCAAAAATGATGAGAGGAGAGCACTTTTAGACACAGTTACATGAATGATATCTTATTGATGCTCGATAAAATAATAAGATTTCAACTACATATATAAGAACACATGACACCATGTATTAGACACAAAGTTCTAAGCATAATATCAACTGAAAGACACAAATTTTTTTCTTAAATATGCATAGCTTCATATGAATTAGACAAGGAATAGAAAGGGATAAAGCATGAACAAGAATGAAACTTCTTCCTCGTATTGGTTATAAGTTCAATATTCTTGTTTACATCCAAGATATCAAAATCTGATCCCTTACAATGACAAGAAAATTTCCTTAAATAACCCAAAAATGGTTACAAAATAGCCTTTTCAGTTTCCTTTCTTTTAATCCCAAAATCTAGTATCTAATTAAATATTATAATCCCAATTTATCTCTTGTTTACATAGCATATGATTAAACAGATAATAGCTAGCTTAATTAGATATTTTAAATAAGAAAGGAAATTATGAACTAGGATGTCAAGACACTAGAAGAAGTGATTATAGCCACTTTTGTCTTGAGCACTTGATTTATGAATCTTTTCAATTCCTCAGCTATGTCCATTACCTATGGAATTTTTGTATTAGTAGTGGCATGAGTCCAACTTCCTTGAAACGTTTCCATTTCTTTTCTAAAATCCACATTTTTAATTACTCTTTATTGGCATATGTGAAAGTCACATGTAGTGTGCAAATCTCTTTCATCTTCTCCTTGGATATAGTGTCCTTCTTGAACAAATCCTCTTTAACAAATGTTTTGAACTGAGACTTGATTTCTTGAATAGCGTGATTATCATTTGAACTCTCCTTGAAGATTTGATAGTGAATATCCTAGAAGGCTGACATGACACAAGATTTAAAATCTTATCTTTTTGTAACATGTTTTTGAGTTTTGTAATGGATTCTTCAAGAAATTTAATCTTCCAATCAATGTTGAAAACCCACTACTTAGATAGATTCAACGTTGAATCATTAATACCTTATTTTCCAAGAGGATTTGTGTTTCACTCATTAGTCTAAGATCCTAAATACATTCACTCCATCATTTCAGTTCCCTATCTAAACCACTGAGTGTGGTGGTGAATTTTAACTGAATCTTAGCAATTTTATCATATGCCTTGAATGCTTCCTCAATGAAATTCAAACCTATGATTATCAAGTCATCCATCATGGTTTCCATTTCCTTCCCATAAGTGACATGTTTGTAAATATATTTAATGGCTTAAACCTCATGATTAGACAAAATGATAGGTGGTGAGATGGAATCTAGGGGGTGGGCCAAGTACTTTATCTTCTACCAATAAGGATTTGATGAAACTTGCCAAAATGTTATTTTGCTCCTACAGTTGCTCTTGTGTCTACTTCCTTTTTTCAACTCTTTCAATCACGTTAGACCTTATTTTCCTTAGGTTACACACCTCACATTTTAGTGTTGATTCACCAAGATAAATTCTGGTTAGTTCCATATCACCCATTGATAGGTCCTTTTCATCCTTGTAAAGCTTGGGCCTTGCAATCTCCATGAATTTCTAGCCTTGGGAGTCTCAAGCCAATATAGAGTTGACATTAGCCTTTTTAGTTAGAGTGGGAGGAAAAATACCTAGAATTTGTGCCATTGCATTAAACTTAGGAGCAACAATAATTGAAGTGGATATTGCTTTTCTTTCTTCACGAAATGGTTGTACCAGGAAAATGAACAACTAGAATTGGAAGGAGCAATGGGTCCAAGTGTAGATTCACTCGTTGCACTTAGATTTTTCATGACAGTCACCTCTAACACGAGAGGTCTCAGCATAGGTGTTGATAGCTTCCTTAGTATATGTTTCATAAGATCTCAAACCGGTTTCTTTGATTGATCCTCCTTCATGCTACTTTCTTAAGGGATATTCCCTTTTACTTTTCTTGCTCTATTCCTTCACTGTCATCATCACCAAGGTCCACAATTGATCCCTCTTCAAGTATTGTTTTAGTTTTCTTAAGATACAAAGTAGCCTTTCACTCTCCTAAAAACCTCCTCTGCCTTATCATCCTTCTTAGCTTTTCCTTCTTTTTGTACACCAAAGTTGAAGATTCTGGTGGAGAAGGAATAGATTGTTCATGTGCTTCAAGAGTTGATGAAGGTATTTATTTCTAATGGATGGAGGTATCTTAAGGAGTAGATCCGGATTTCCTTTCCCTAATCATCTAATTTTTCTGTCAAACCAAAGCCTAGTTCTCACTAAGACAGGGTTGTTGATCTCATTCAAATCCTCTCTCTCCTTAATAAACTAATCAATGGTTTCAATAGGGGTGTGTTTGATTGACCTCTCCTATTCAAGAGACTGCAATTATTCATCATCATCCTCAAACCCTCGGGAATATTAAATATACCAAAATCCTTGATTTTCTATGGAGACAATCTTCCATAGTACCTTCTCGAGGCTCATAATCATCACAAAAATCTGACCAAGTAATATTGAATATACATAAGGTTTTGATAACCCATTATGAAATTGGTGGCAATGAACCCCTTAATATCAAAGAAATTTCTAGGTTTATAATAGTGAAGAGTAAGAGGGGAAATTGTTCTGTCAATATTTTGAGCATCTAAAGCAGTCTTGCAAGTGTAGTTACCCAATGTGATTGGGAAATGAATACCTGTAATCTTCTTATCCATGTAGGTTCTATGTAGCTTATCCAACTGTCTACATATCTCAACCAAATCCCTATTTTAAGCTGCAGTACAAAGGGAGTTTTAGGGGTTGTCCCTCAAATCCAACCAATTGTATATATGAAAATTTCCTGAATTGGGTGAAAAATCTACCATAGACATTGCTTAGTTTTTTCACCTCATCAGAAAATATTCTAGCAATATCTCCTTCCAACAATTTGACAATGTACATAGTGAATGCATCATTCACTCTCTGAAATGATAATTTCGACCTTCGAGTTAACTATGGATGGTACAAATAGATGGGATAATCCTTCTTGTCCTCAATAAGGGATAATCCTATTCATTCTCTATAAGCTGCAATGGTGTACATTAGATAGGAGGTCATGTAGAAGGTTTGAGTCCTTTGAACATTTTCCAATTGTTCAGTTAGGCTATCAAAGATTATCCCTACCCATTTAAATATTTGCGTACCCTCACATATAATATTTATATAGGGGCACATCCAATAATGAAACTCATTTTTGGAGGCCATTCTCATTATCCTAGGAATAAGAGTGATAACATCTAAAAATATTTCATGGAAATCAACCCTATACATTATTTTGGTAAACCTTGAGGATCATTTCTTCAAGTTTTCAAACCAAGACTTGGCTACTCTAATCTTATATCATTCTTGTCTTGATCAAATTATGTTGTTCTGGTCCTTGGTAAGAATGTTTGAGCCTTCAATCATGGGAATCTGAAAGTGGTGATAATAAAGTTTTCATCGATCCGAGACACCACCGTCCTTGAGGGTCAACAATTTCCTTTGTCTCTAGGTTAAAATTGGGCGCAAGTGAGCATTGTGTCGGCACATTGGATAGAAATTGGAAAACCTCCTACCTCTGTGATTCCACTCTCCTTAATTATCTGAGCAATGGGAAAATGGTTTTGACAATTAATGTGTGCCTAGAAATCATCCAAATCAAGGTGTTGAGCCTCACTATCACCTATATCTGGTATAGTCATTTCCAAAGAAGATAGGTGTTCATATCCCTTGAAACTGATCTTCATTTTATGGTAGGAGTAGAAGGTCTCTGTGAGAGAAATTTCCATAGTTCCTCAAACAATACTTTGGAAATTCACAACTTCTCTGATACCTGTGAATTTTGAAAATAATGGAGCAGGACTCGACCATGACTATAAATAGTGGAGAGAGGGAACTGAAAAGACTTTAGCAAATACAAGCGAGATGGTAAAATGACCAATTAACCCGACTATTTATATGCATATAAATACCCTATGCTCACCTAAGACAATGAAAATCAGAAAAGGTGAAACAAATGTGCATAACTGGCCCATGGGACACTGGGACATCTGGGATGCATAGAGCCGAATTAGCTTATTTTAATGGAAAGTAGAAAAAATGGAGAAAATGCACACAATGGCCCGAGGGACAACGAGACATGTGGGATGCGTGGAGCCAAAAAATCCACAGTGAATGGAAATCGGAAAAAGTGGTCTTGTGGGGAAATGGAGATCAAGGGGGCACTCGAGACATCTAGGACATGAAAATCTGAAACACCCACAACACACTAAAATTGGATAAGTTAGAAAAATTTGACCTAGAATGTCTCTGTGGGACATCGGGATATGATTTCCTTGAAAATCTAAAAAGACCAAAAACAAAGGAAAATAAAGCTCATATAGGGAAAGCAGAAAATTGGGAACAAACGGCGAGAGGAACTTGGGACATGAGGGAAAGAAAACACGAAATACCCGCATAATAAAGAAAAATCTTCAAAACTCAAAATTTTAAAAAGTGACTAACTATTTGAAATTATCTCTTTCTTATGGAACCCTTACAAGGAATTTTGATATTCACCTTATCAAAAATTTAAAAACATAGAAGAAAATTCACAACCCTTGGGTAGGTGATAATAAATGGCTCTTTCTAGGGACATGACTTGGATTGAGCACCGCAACAAAAAGACGTAACACGAACTTTAGAATCTCATGGTTTCTAAGACATACAAGTTCCTTATCCATTTGGAAAATAGAGTCAATAATCAATAATACTGAAGAGACACCCACACAACACCAAACAAAGACCAAAAATTAAAATTATAAAAGGCATACAAGGGATTTGCCTAGTAACCTAGGACTGAAATAACTTCAAGTACTATCCACTATATGGAAATGGAAGAGATGTTCCATCCATATAGTCCAAGTAGAAATAATTTTCTCCAGCGAAGTGTCTGATCTTGAAAGGACCCAACCATAGAGAATCAAATTTTCCATGACTTCCCGAGGCTCCCACCTCTTGTCCCAGAGTAGAACAATGTCTCCAACCTAGAAGTCTCTAGGTCTAGCATTCTTATCAAATAGTTGTTTTACTCTTTGCTAATATGTAGCAATCGTATCCACCACTTGCAACCTATCTTCATTCAACTTTTGTAGGTACATGATTCTCTTCTCCAAAGCACTAGTAAAGTTTGAATCTTCAATGGCCTTCATCAGCTATAAAGTTGGAAGCTCCAAAGTCACCGATAATTGAGATTCAATTCCATAAACCAATTGGAATGGAGACATCCCAATTTCCCTCTTGGAAGTAATTTTATCTACCCACATTGCATCATATAACTTCTTATGCCTATTCCTTTGTGGTTCATTAACAATATTTTTAATGATGGTTACCGAATTTTTTTTGTTGATACTACTTTTCCATTTCCTTGGGGGTAGTAATCATAAGAGTGTGCAAGGAAATTCCATACCCATAGAATAAATCCATCATTTAATAAGAAGATAAATTAGGATCATTATCTATGACAATTTTACTTGGTACTCCAAATCTAATCAGAATGTTTTCCTTGATAAAGTTACATATCACTTGAAGATGTTCTTTTGATTGTAATGGCCTCCACCCATTTCACGAAATAATCAATGATAGTTAACACATGAGTGTTTCCAGCCTTTGGAATGAGAGTTAATAGTAGCCACAAAGTCTAGTACCCATTCCTGAAAAGTTTCTTGTTTCACCACTAGCTTGAGTGGCGAGTGCCTATCTTGGGCCATCCCACAAAAGTTTGGAAAGCTTCACATTTACCCACCCATTTAGTTGCATCTCAAAATAGGGTTGGCCAGTAGTAGCCTACATGAAGGATTTTATGAGAAGTTACAGTGGATGAGAAATGTTCTCCACAATCTTGATCATGAAATTCCCTAGCCAACTTCTTTTATTATTCTCTATCCACACATTTGAGAAATGTTCTAAAGCAATCCCTATTTTGAATAAGGAATTTTCCCAAAGCACATCGTGAAGATCTCATCTTAATGGCTCACTTTTCTTTATCTTTTAGATGAGATGGGAATTATCCATAAGTAATAAAATAGGAAATATCAGCATACCATTCATCATTTGAATTGATAAAGAGAACAATTGGAATATGTGTGTCTTCTTTGGGAGAGTTATCTTCATCACCTGTAGCAATCAATTCACAGAGCCCTTTTCCTCGGACTAGCCTAATTGGTATGATGTCTGAATCATACTTATGCACCTTTGTTACCCAATTTCCTCTTTTCATCCTAAACTCTTGTTGTGTGAGAATGGACTTAACTATTGTATCCGGCACAAAGACAATAGAGTGGGAATTGAGGATATAGAAATGGAGCTGTTTGACTGCTTTAACCACAAAAAAAGAATGTTTCTCAATCTGAGTATATTTCAATTCATGATATTTAAGGACATAACTCATGAAAGCAATGGGTAGTTCACATCCCTCATGATTCTTTTGTGTCAAAATAACAGCCAAAGTACTCTCGGTGGCATAACAAAGTAGACAAAGAAATCCTTCTCAAAATTAGGGCAAGCAAGAATTGGAGTTTGAGAAATTGCCTTTTTGATATTTTCAAAATCTTCTTTCCCTTCTAGTTTCCAACAAAAATACTATTTCCCTTTCATCATTTTGGGCTATGCTCATAGTTATCTCTGTCAAATCTACAATTGATTAATTGAATAGCTTGAAGCCTTTCCGGATGTATCTTTGTTCCCTCTTTGGAAACATTATGTCTAAGTGGATTTCCTTCCATGATGCCAAAAATAGATATATTTAGATTGAGAAATAACCCATGTTCCCTACACTTTTCAAGGATAGTTTTAAGATGTTGGAAATGATCTTCCCTTCTATTAGAAAAGATAGTTAAATCATCTAGATACACAACAATACATTTTATTTCAAAGAATTAAAAGCCAAATCAATTTCCCATTGGAAAGTGGCACCAACATTAATCATACCAAATGGAAACCTCTTATAATAAAACGTTCCCAATGGAGTTGTGAAATCCTTCTTGTGTTGATCAAGGGCATCAACTTCAATTTGATTATACCCTAAAAAATTGTTCAACATAAACAACATTTCGAGAGATGGTTAGAGCTTGCTAGAATTTGATCCATCATGGGGAGTGGATAATTATCCTTGAGGGAGGCTTGGTTTAGATTTTGAAAATATACAAAAATTTGGATCTCTCCATTATTTTTCCTTACTAGCACAATATTGGCCACCCAAGAGGAGTGATGAATTGGAAAAATTGAATTTTCCTTCAAGCACTTACGAATCTCTTGATAAATGGTGTCTACAATCTTGGGGTTCTATTGCCTTTATTTTTGCCGAAAAGGCTTGATTCCCAGTTTCAGAGGAATATAATTTTGCATTTCTCTTGGTTTGAAATATTTCAAATCATCATATGAATAAGCAAGAACATCAACATATCTTTCTAATAAATTTATCATTCTATTCCTTTCTTCTGTGTGTAGCATTTGCCAATGTTGACATGTTTGGGTTCCTCTTTTCTTCTAATATTAACCTTTTCATACTCTGCAGATTGATGAACTTCATGTGATATCTTTGACTTGATATAAGTGTCATGTTTTTCAAACAAATCTTCCGGAGCTTACTAGACCTTTTGATATCCCTGTTACCTTTTAAATTAATGCAACCATCCTTATCATATTCTTCCTTAATCCCTTCCTTAGTTATGGTATATGTTACTGTTATAAAAAAATCACAGCACCCTTATGTTTACACAAGTTCATATACTTGAGCTCACGGTGTGATTGGATAACATGGGTACTATCTCTAAGTTTTGGGACTTTCTACTTGAGGCAGGACCTCCAGAGAAATCTGGTTCTTGCTCCTAAACTATCTGCCACAATCTACTCTAATGCTAGAAAAACTTAATTTCCTAATATAAACTTTCAATGGACCAAGGAGAGAGAATGCATAAAAATGAAAGCCTACACTATAGCAATGATACACCAAAAAAGGAGGGTGTGAGAGTAGTCTTCAATGTGTGAAACCTAGAAGTAAAGTGCATACTGAAGGGGTTATATTGATTCTCCACAATCTGGAAAATGCATTCACAACAATATTTCATACATGCACAATAATAATGGATCCTTGCAAGAGCATAAGATAGACACAACAAACTTGTAATCAAGGTTGAAGGGACAAGATGAATGCAAGAAAACATAGCGAGGGGAAGAAGTATCCACAAACTTGTATGTTATTGCTTCATGATATGCACAATTATATCTCGTTATAAGATAAGGGCCTGGATCACCATGCAAGGAGTCCACTACAATGGCCTACAACACATTGGCTTCACAAAGGAATTTTGATAGAGATTTTCTACAACAAAACTACCTCCCTTTATAACGAACCCAATAAAGTCCAATTTATAGAAAAATAAGAAGAGAGAGAGAAAGGGAAAATGAAAATACCAAAATCTGTCATTTAACCACTTGTAAGAGATATTAAAAGGAGAGAAATGCTTGTATATTTCTTGAAAACGTCTCCCCATTTTGTTCCAAGTGTTGCAAGTGAGAGAAATAATGATGACTATGCCTCCTAATTTGCACTCCCAACTACCAATTAAATCACTATTTTAAACCTTTCCTCATTTTCTGCAAACTTGTTATCTATCCTTCATAAAATCATGAATTTCTTGATTTATGTGCATCAGGATTGGAAACATGATTCCAATGGTACCAATTTCATGTGATTTTGTTGAGAAATGCAAAAGTTACAACCTTACGAGTGTGGGTAGCTATTTGGGTCTACGGGCATTTTGTCATTTGACAGGACTGAGCTTTTAATTTACTAGAGCTGAATATGTTTCTTTTATTTTAATATATCTCATTCTAGAAAGTCCAATTTTATGAAAATCGGAGAACGAAGTCAAAAGTTATGGCCGTTTGAACTGTGGGAGGTCAAACACTGAATTTTTCTCTTCACTGCTGCGGCTATTTGGAAAAATTGAGTTCACGTGTCGGCTATCCGAGAAAAAAATATCCACATCATCTTATTCGGGCTTCCTTGTCCCCTTCCATATGTTGTTGGACTCGGGCCATGATGTCTATTGACTTTTTCATTTGTTGGATCCCATTTAGTTTGGCTACTTGTGCGGGGATTTCACCTTTTTGCATCCCGCACATCTCGGCGTCCCGGACACACTCCTCAAAGCATCACCCACAATGCACGCGACTTGCAGCCAAATCAGTTTTCCACATCCTGTGTGTACCTATGTCCCAAATGTCCCGAGACCGCTTGGGACAAAAATTTCAACTTTTGTCGATTTTCACCGCTGCGGCCATTTCGGCTTTTGCTGTCCTATGCGCACTGTGTCCCAAATGTCTCACGGACCATCTAGGAGAAAAATATTTTATTTTCTACAAATCACTAGAATGAGCCCATTTTTCATATTTTTTCCTGGATGGGGAATTTAGAGAGAGCCAAGGGACTCCCGAAACATGATTTTAGGCCTTGAATCAATTCTACTTACTCGAGACTGAAGAATCTTATGCATGTTATCAAAATTACCTTGAGGGTGAATTTTGGATAATAGTTACAAATTCATGAGGAGTATCTTCACTTCCCTCAAAATACACTAATCTGAAATTATCTGAAGTTCAAGAAAAGAGATCAAATGTTAATCATCATTATATACTCTCCAATTGTTGACATTATTTGACACACTTGGCCTATGTATCATTTCAATTGTGAAATTTTCTTGGGAAAATTCATGTTTAGGAATAAGTAAGGATCTTTGAGATGACTAAGCTGTCTTCTCTAGCATTCCTTTGTCTAGGCACAACTTCTATAGAAAAGGCATCCAAAAATTCTATAGAATCCCACACCAAATTTCAATACTATTTTTGCTTGTTGTTCTAAACTTGAAAAATATCTTTCACTTGCTTAATGATGAGCTTGCATCTCCTTGTGCATAAAGTTTCTTAATTAACATCTCCTTGCCCTTGATATTACTAAAATAAGAGCTTCATACTCCGCCATATTATTTGTGTTTTCAAATTGAAGCTTATAGGAGAAAGGAGAAGACTTATTTTCAGGGGAGAACATGACCACTCATGCTCTAGAACCATCTGAAGAACAACTACCATTTAAATTCAAGGATCTAGACACCATTAGGGTCATCCATCACACCTTTGGAAGTTTTCATTTCCTCCTTTGACATGATCATGTAGTTCCCATGACTAATTTCCTCATAGAGGATTTGTGCTTTAGGGTCATCAGTTTTTAATATAAAGTACTCAACCCGCCTCTCAAGTAACAACTTATTCATTTTCCCATTAAATAGGAAAAGAATGTGTGACCAGTCCATTTGAATTTCTCCACCCACTTCTTTACACAGTTCCTACTTATCAACATACCATACGATGGGGAATATCTGCTATTAAGATGGTAGTTTTGACCCTTTTCTCTGGAAAAGTAGCAAAAGTGAATTGTGCATATGTAATCCTTCCTACCAATGGAACGTCTTTAATTTCTATGGATTAACAAGAACCAAATGTGCATGTTAAATTTAGATCTTTAGAGGTGGTGGGTGCATGATTGGGAGTAGGTAAATTTGACAACTTGAGAAAAGGCATCGGGATGCGTTTGATAGAACTCAGCCTCTGAAATTTGAATTTTAGTTTTCTTGATATGATCAATTATGTCAAAGGATCCCAAGAGTAGATGGGGTGTTTGTGCTAGAGGGGGAACACTTAGGCCTATCATCTTTGACATTTGAGGTTGATTTAGTCACAAGTGTCGAAGCTACATTGGTTTTAGGTGAAGACGAGGAAGTAGGGGAGTATTGACACTACTTACCTTTTGAGTAGAAGTGGTAGGGATAGGAGATCCTCTTTTAGTAACAACCTGGGATGGTAATTGGAACCTATTTGGATCTTCTTGTGGGATGGACAACTTCCTTTTTCTTACTCATCTATTCTTAGGTCGTGACAACATATGAATCGCTGCTCATATCCACCACTACTTCATCATAATCATCAGTATCATCATCAACTCCCTTAGTGATGAGAAACTTAACCTGAGAATCACTGGCTTCTTCTAGTGTTTCATTTTCTTCCTCTTCAAGTTCTTCATATCCTTCAGCTTCATATTCATCTTCTAGTTCTTGGACTTCACATGTTACATTGACAACAACTTTGAGAGGTGGCCCTTCAATTGTGAGTTTCGGTTAGACAGGAGGAAGATGATTTTGGGGCTGAAAATTACTTCTTAGGATATCCTTATAAGGAGTATTCTAGGCCAATTTTTTTATCGTTATGAGATCATTTTCTAATTTTTGTACTAAACAGTCATAATTTTGTCCTAAAAAGAAGAAGCCTTAGATTTAGGAGGTTCCTTTTTTAATTTCTTAGACATTATTAAATCATCTTCAACACTTATGGCTAAGCATTGATCAACATCCAGAGTAGCAAGGTTGGCTCTTCTCAATGCATAGCTTACTTCTGGTAATTGTGCATTCAAGAAAAAAGCATTTCTAAATTTGATCCACAAGATGAGTGGCCACTGGAATCTTATTAACTAATTTTTTAAACTTGGCAACAAACTCTCTCATAGGCTCATATGGTTCTTTCTTTATCTGAGAAATTTGGGTGAGGAGAGCATGCACATATTTAGCAGGTTTGAATCAATCCTCAAACTAGGTTCTCATGGTGGTCTAGTCAGTGATAGCACTGTAGGGAGATGATAGAACCAGTCGGCAACATTATCTTGTAGTGTCTCCACAAAAATCCTAATAGAAACATCTTCATGCTCCACTCCAAGTATCCCACATGCCACAATGAATGCAACAATGTTTTCATCAAGGTGCACTTTTCCATCACCCCTAAATTTAGGGAATCTTTTCCTATTCCCTTTTAAGATATCATGCAATGGTTGAGCAAGGGCCAGAGGTCCAACCCATTTTCCCCAAGGTAGAGGTATTGCCATTCTTGGAAAAATGGTTTGCAATGGGACTGTGAATCCATCCAACACCAAATCTTGAATTCTAGGGCTTGATTGTGTTTATGGGTCTATGTTTCTTACAGTTATATTTTTTACAGGAGCACTTGTGGATCTTTTTCTCCTTCTTTGTAGGGTAAAAGAAAAGCCATGACGTTCTAGAAATAGAAACTCTTGATCTTCAATACCACATGCTCTTTGACCTCATGTATATCTTCTATCTGTGAAGGTATTAATGCTTCTCATTCGATTGAATTTTTTTTAGTGGGTATGCATAAAACATGCCCCAGAGTGCGCACAAAAAAATATTGGTTGTAAAATTTGATGTTGAAAAAAGCAACAATTAGGGGACAACAATCCCTCCTCTTTATGGGAGAGGTTCCCGTATTAAACAAAAAAGAGATTACTAAACAACTTATTTACAATATAAACATTTGTTCAATATTATGGTAAAGATTTTAATATTTTAGATGTCTTCATCAAAATATTTTCAATATAGAAGAAAGGAGAATATAGGAACCGGTATTCAAAACCGATGAGAGGAGATAAATTTGAGACACATAGATTTCAGAATGATATCTTATTGATGTTTGAAAAAATAACGAGATTTAAACAACGCATATAAAAACATAGGGCATCATCTACTAGACACAAAGTTCTACGCATAATATCAATTGAAAGACAAAAAGTTCTTACTTATATATTCATAGCTTCACATGAATCAGACAAGGAATAGAAAGGGATAAAGCATGAGAGAGAATGAAACTTCTTCTGTATTGATTAGCAGTTCAATGTTATTTTTACATCCAAGATATCAAAATTTGATCCCTTACAATGACAAGAAAATTTCCTTAAATAACCTAAAAGTGGTTATAAAAGAGCCTTTTCAGTTTCCTTTCTCTTTTAATCTATAAAGGTAGTATCTAATTAAATATTATAATCCCAATTTATCTCTTGTTTACATAGCATATGACTAAAGAGATAATAGCCACCTTAATTAGATATTTTAAATAAGAAAGGAAATTATGAACTAGGATGTCGAGATAGTTGGAAGAAGTTCTTATAGCCCCTTTTGTCTTGAGCACTTGATTTCGACTATTTTCAATGCCTCAACTATGTCCAATCCCGAGGAATTATTTTATTGGTAGTGGCATGAGTCCAACTTCCTTGAAACTTTTCCATTTCTTTTCCAAACTCTGCATTTTTAAGAACTCTTTATTGGCATCTGTGAAATCCACATGTAGTGTGCAAATCTCTTTCATCTTCTCTTTGGATATAGTGTCCTAATTGACCAAATCCTCTTTAATAATTTTTTGAACTAAGACTTGATTTCTTGAATAGTTAATTTATCATTTGAACTCTCCTTTAAGATGTGGCATTGAATATCCTAGAAGGCTAACATGACACAAACTTTAAAATTTGTTGCGATCCAAAATTCACCCCCAAGGTAATTTTGATAACTTACACAATTTATTCAGGATTGAGCAAGCAGAAATGGTTCGAGGCCCAAAATAAAGTTTTAAGGGATCCCTTGGCTTTTCTCTAACTTCCCTATCCAAAGAAAAATCCAAAGAGATAGTGAAAAATTGTAAAAATTGAAAGAATAAAGTCAAGGGCCTATTTTAGTGCAAATCAGTCTGAGGGTTATGGATGGAACCAATGCAGATCGTACCAGGGTTTTTCATACCAAGTTTGGGCCCGAAATGCTAAAGAGGTAGTGCAATGTGGAAAATTTAGACAAAACTATCTTGCATAGTCGGCGGGAAAACCGGGACAAAAGTACCCAAAATGCCCAAAAATTTGATTTGGTCGAAGCCAAGTGCAATGTGGTTAAGGTGGAAAATTTGTTCGGGACAGTCAGGCCCCAAAATCTAAAATAGCCATGACCAAGTGCAATGTGGTTAAGGCAAAAAAATATATGCAGGACAACCGAGGCCCCAAAATATGAAATATCTGCAAGTTTGTAAGGTGCAAATATGTTGGGAGTTAATGGACCACTTGGCCCAGTCAATAGTAGACACGCGAGGATAGAAAATCCTAAATCGAGTGACGTAAAGAAAGGAGGCTCTGCATGGTCCAAGTTTTATGAGTACATGAGTTCCCCAAAACTTGAAATCACTGCAATACAAAGGTAAGTCGTGTAATGTGACCCCCGAAGTTCAAACAGGCATAGTTTTTGACCCAAGAGATCTGATTTTCACAAACACCTCTAGCTCCAAAAATTTAAATGCTCAGTCCCATCAAATCCAAGAAATCCCTAACAAAGCCAAAATAGCTGATCACACTCACAATACCATAAATTTTGCAATTCTCAACAGATTTTCAGAAAAATTATCTCGTTGGAAATGTGATTCCAATAAACGTATAGAAATAAAGAAATTCAGAAATTGATGAAGTTTTGATACTAATTTCTCTGAAAACATGGCCAGGTTTAGAAAATTGATTTTATTGGTGGTTGTGAGAACATTTAATGAAGCATGGGCATATATTTTTCAGTATTGTAAGTTATGGAGCAATATGGGGAGCCTTTTGCAAGCAACATACCATTATTTCACTTCATTGATTATGTCTTACAAGCTGTGGGAAGTAAAATTTCAAGATTTTCATTTCTCCTTGTCTCTCTCTCCTCTCATAAATCTATAAATTAAATTGTTGGTCTCATTGCAAAATGATGGTTTTTATGTAGTAAAACTCCATCATTTTGGTTTTGTGAAGCCAATGTACTTGAGACCCTTATAGTGGAATCCTTGCATGGTGATCTAGACATTTACTTGTAATAGATTAAAGCTGTGCATATTAATGAATCAATAGATACACGTTTGTGGATGTATCTTCCCTTCTTTGTCTTTGTTTGCATTCTTCTTACCTTTTCAATATTATTACAAATATATTGTGTCTATTTTATGATCTTGCGAGGATCCATTATCATTTTGTGTGTATGAAATATTGTTGTGAGTGCAGTTGTTAGAATGTGGAGAACTATTATCACCCTCTCTTATATGTAATTTTCTTACATTTTTCACACATTTGAAAGCTATTATTATTCCCCTCCTTTTCGGTGCATCACCACTTTAGTGTAGGATTTACTTTCATGTACTCTCTCTTCTTCGTCCCTTCGAAAGTTGGATTAGGGTAAGATATTTTTCCTTCATTAGAGTAGATTGTGGCAGGGTATTTTAGGAGTAAGAACCAGCTTTCTCGGAGGTCTATCTCAAGTAGCAAGTCCCACAACTTGGAGATAGCACCCATGTTACCCGATCACGACGTGAGATCAACCACAAACACTTGTGTAAATCTAAGGGTGTTGTGATTCGATGACAATAGCTTCTCCTTTTTGTAACATGTTTCTGAGTTCTCCAATGGCTTCTTTAAGAAATTTAATATTCCAGTCAATGCTAAAAACCCACTGCTTAGATAGATTCAACTTTGCATCATCAAATACCTTATTTTCCAAGAGGATTTGTACATCTGTTTTACTCATTAGTCTAAGATCCTAAATACATTCACTCCATAATTTCAATTCCCTATCCAAATCACTTAGTGTGGTGGTGAATTTTAACTGAATGTTAGCAATTTTCTCATATGACTTGATTGCTTCCTCAATGAAAGTGAAACCTTTTATTATCAAGTTATCAACCATGGCTTTCATTTCTATCTCATAAGTGGACATGCTTGTGAATATATATAATGGCTTGAACCTCATAATTAGACAAAATGATAGGTGGTGGGATGGAATCCAGGGGGGTTAGGTCAAGTACTTTATCTTCTTCCAATAAGGATTTGATAAAACTTGACAAAATCTTATTCTTCTCCTCCAATTTCTCCTATGTTTGCTTCCCTTTTTCAACTCTTTCAATCACTTTAGACATTGTTTCCCTTGGGTTATTCACCTCACTTTCTGGTTATGATTCACAAAGAGATATTATTATTAATTCTAGATCACCCATTCATAGGTCCTTTTCATCCTTGTCAAGCTTGGGTCTTGCAATTTCTATGAATTGTTGGCCTTAGGAGTCTTAAACCAATATAGAAGTGACCTGATCCTTTTTAGCTAGAGGGTGAGGAGTAGTATCCACAAGTGCTACCACTACATCAAGCTTGGGAGAAATAATAGTTGAAGTGGCATTCCTTTTATTGCTTTCTAGCAATGGTTGTAACCAGGAAAATGAAGAACTAGAATTGGAAGGAGAAATGGGTCCAAGTGTAGATGCACTCATCACAATTAGAGTTTATATGATAGTTAATTCTAACACAGAGGTCTCAGCTTGGGTGATGGGAGCTTCCTTAGTATATGTTTCCATATATTTTGAAACTGGTTTCTTTGATTGATCCTCCTTCACACTGCTTTCTTCAGGGATATTCTCCTCTAGATTTTCTTTCTCTTTTCCTTCACTATCATCATCACAAAGGTCCACAATTTCTCCCTCATCAGGTATTGTTTCAGTTTTCTTAGGAGAGGGTAGCCTCTCACTCTCTGAATAACCTCCTCTACCTTATCATCCTTCTTAGCTTTTCCCATCTATTTGTAGACCAAAGTTTAAGATTATGGTGTAGAATGAATAGATTGTTCATGTGCTTCAGGATCGATGAAGGTATTTCTTTTGATTGGTGGAGGTATCTTTAGGAGTAGATCTATATTTCCTTTCCTTAATCATCTAAATTTTCTGTCAACCAAATCCTAGTTCTCACCAAGATAGGGTTTTGATCTCATTCAAATCATCTCTCTCCTTAACAAACCAATCAATGGTTTCAATAGGTGTGTGCTTGATTTACCTCACATACTCAAGAGAGTAAAGTTATTCATTAGCATCCTCAAACCCTTTAATAACATTAAATATAAAAATATCCTTGATTTTTGTAGGGCCAATCTTTAATAGTACCTTCTTTGAGCCTCATAATCATCGAGAACAATCTCCTCGGTAATCTTCAATATCAGCAAGGTGTTGATAACCCATTCTCGAAATTTGTGGCAATGAAACCCTTAATATCAAAGCAAGTTCTAGGTTTATAATAGTGTAGAGAAAGAGGTGAAATTGTTTTGTCAATATTTCAAGCATCTAAAGAAGTCTTGGAAGTGTAGTTATCTAATGTGATTAGTACCTACAATCTTATTATCCCTAAAGGTTCTACACTGACCTATCCAAGTGTCTACATATCTCAACCAATTCCATCTTGTCATTGCATTAAATAGGGAGTTTCAAGGGTTGCCCCTCAAATCTAACCAATCATATATATGAAAATTTCCTAAATTAGGTGAAAAACCTTCCATAGACATTGATTATTTGTTCCCCTCATCTAAAAATATTTTACTCGTATCTCCTTCCAAAAATTTGATTATGTACATAGTGAATTCATCATTCACTCTCCTAAAATAATGATTGCTGACCTTCAAAGTTAAGTGTGGATGGTACACATAGATGGGAGCTTGTCCTCAACGGTGGAGGAACCAAACCATTCTCTGTAAGCCCAATGGTGTACATCGAGATAGGAGGTCATGTAGAAGGTTTGAGTCCTTTGAACATTTTTGAATTGTTCGGTTAGGCTGTCATAAATTATCCTTGCCTAGTTCAAGCTTTTCCTACCCTCGCATATAATATTGATATAGGGAACATCTAATATTGAAACTCATTTGTGGAGGGCATTCCCATTATCCTGGCAAGGAGAGTGATAATATATGAAAATTCTTCAATGAAATCAAACTTGTAAATTGTTTTGGGAAGTCTTGAGGCTCCTTTCTTTGGGTTTTTAAACCAACACTTAGCAACTCTGCTCTTATATCATTCTTGTCTTGATCAAAAAAATTTGTTCCTTGTCCTGGTAAGAATTTTTGAGCTTTCAATCATGGGAATCATGAAATTAGTGCTAATACAATTTTCATCAAGCCGAGCCACCACTTTTACTTGAGGGTGAAAAATTCCTTTATTTCTGAGTTAAAAATAGAACTCCAATCTAGCATTGTGTTGGCATATTAGAAAGACATTGGAAAACCTCCTTCCTCTGCGATTCCTCTCTCCTTAATTAGCTAAGCAACAGGAGAAGGGTTTTGACAATTAATTTACGTGTCTAGATATCATCCAAATTGAGGTGGTGAGCCTCACTATTACCTATATCGGTATAGTCATCTCTAAAGAAGATAGGTGTTCATGTCCCTTGAAACTGATCTTCATTTTATGGTAGGAGAAGAAGGTCTTAGTGAGATAAAAGGTAGCACAAATGTGCACAAATTGCCCATGGGATTGTAGGACATCTAGGATGCATAGAACCGAAATAGCTAAGTTGAATGGGAAGTAGAAAAAGTGGAGAAAATGTACACATCCAACTTGATGGAGAATAGGACATGTGGGATGCATGGAGATGAAAAAACCAAAGTGATGGAAATCAGAAAAATTGGTCCTACGGAATTGGAGGAGGTCGGGGATATTCGGGACATCTATGACATGAAAATATGAAACACCTGCAACACACTTAAATCAGATAAGTCAGAAACATTTGACCGGACGATCGTGGGACATCAAGACACAATTTCCCCAAAAATCTGAAAAGACTAAAAATAAAGGAAAAGCAAGGTCATGCGGGAAAAGTGGAAAATCAGGGAACAGATGGCCTGGAGGAACTTGGGACATGAGGGATAGAAAAACCTGAAATACCCGCATAACAAAGAAAAAGCCTCAAAACTCAAAAATTTTTAAAATGACTAACTGTTTGAAATTATCTCTTTCTTAGGGGACCCTTACTGAGGCACTTTGATAGTCACCTTACTCGAATATTTTTAAAATGGAGAATAAAATTCGCAATAGTTGGGCGGAGTGACAACAATATATAAATCCAATAAAAGCTGCGAGAAGATACAATAGTAGACTAAAGGGAGTTGTAAATTACTACTTTTCTTTATTAGGAAGCAAGTGCTAGGATGATTTTAGGACCTATAAATATACCCAAGTGCATAGATTTTGTGACTACACCGAGAAATACCATTTATAAAAGAAGCTGGACTGGTTTCATATATTTGTTCCACATATTCCTTAATATGTGTAAATTTTATTAAATGATCTTTTTATGGTATTTCATGACACCAACTCACTAGCTCAAGCTCTTCTTCATCAATAAGAATTGTTAATAGACCCTCCTTTTTAGTGGTGGTGAGACCCATCAACCAATAAGTAAGAGTGTTTTCTAGTATACCACAATTTTGGTAGAAGAAATTATATAATATATATTTTCTTCTAAATTTCTACTAGACCTTTCCATGATATATTTATTCGAATCATTTATGTGTATTATCACTCTTTTAGTTGAAGATATCCTTCTTTTTGCTTGAATGTTTAGTTATGGAGGTGTTCTATTGTTGGCATCATGAACAAATGTCTAGTTGGAATCTTGAATTGGTGTATTTTCAACCACTTCATTATGTGATTCATTTGGTGGAAATCATACTCCTCGGCTTTTGGTAATAGTTGGTGTTCTTGTTTTGGTAGTTGTCTTCTTCTCATGGTGGCAATAAAAGCTACAATGATATTTTTAAAAAATTTCAATCCTATGCAATTTTATACCAAAAGTAAAAACTATACCTATTAAACATATAAATAAAAATAATGGATATGCAATCATACAATGTCAATGTCTAAGTTTTTACCAACGCTTTCTTCAAATATGATAAGTGAAAATCCATAGGCTGAGAGGAAGGAATTATACCAAGGTCTTGAAGTATGAAAGGAGATTTTATTTCTAAAATTCTCACGTAACTTTTTAATTCGTAAAACCACACTAGAACAAATAATATATGTTGAAAAAACTTATCATTATAATAGAAATCTAAAAATATTTATAAAATATAATTATTATTTCATTAAAAACTATGAAAAAATTACAATCATTTTTTTATTCATGGTAAAAGTGGATTGAGGGACCTCCCCGTTATAATAAGTACCAATGGAGACATGAATATAACAATGAGGACCACAAAGGGCTGCCTATACTAGTGGAAAATAAGGTAAACAAAAACACAACAAAACCCACATCACAACAAAAACAAAAGTATACAAACCACCATCTATCCCTAAGAAGCCTTCCCATGTGATCCTAAATGCATCTTAAGGGACTCATCAAAAAAATTTCCCTTTTTATTTTTTCTCATAGTAGTCCAATCATCATCGGTGTTCGGATTTATATTTTCATTAGTATCAGTGATATGATAATTTCAAAATTCTTGTTATCCACGTGATTTTGGGTCTCAGAGAAATAAGAGGAAGGGAAATAGTTCTCATAATCTCACAACTTGGAAGTGAATTCTTCTTTACAGGAGTAGAGGTAGGGACGACCACCTCATATATAATAAAATCATCTTCCTCATTTACAAAACCATCTTTTGAGTCACTATTTGAGTGAAGATCAACAACTAGATGAATGGGATTAGAATTCCTTCACTAAGAAGATTGAATATTGACTTATTTCTTCCAAAATTTACAATTAGAAGATAAGTGACAAGATAAAAATAAGTCCTACATCTGAAGGGGAAGCCTTTGATATAGTCTAATTTTTTTAGTCCAAATTCAATCCTTGGCTTTAAGTTCAATAGAATCGGAAAATCCACTGAAGTATTCATATCAACCAATATGCAAGCATATGTGGTATACTCATATAAGGTCATCTGTGGGTGAATAACTATAATTTTACCCAATGTATCCCCAATAGAAAGTAAGCATTTCTCTCTCAAAATTTTGAGAGGAAGACATGGCTAATGGAAATAAACAATTTTAACTTGGAAAGTATCAGTAAGATGATTGAAAAGAGGGAACCATAGCTTCATAAGAAGAAAGTGGGATTGAAAATTTAAAACTCTACCATAAATTAGATCTCAATTAGAGGTTTTATCAAAGACAATCATTTAAAAACTTCTAGTTGTGGGTTAAATATCCACTTTGCCTTCCATAATCAGCCTCCAAATAGAGGAGATCTAGTCATGAAGTATTGGAAGACCCAAGCAAAGATTATTGAATCTACATATAAGTACATTTTCCTTTAAATATGCCTCATATTTCCATACATCTCATCAAAACACATTGAGGGGGAGGTATTTAAAAATTCCATAAGCTTAGAAGGAGGATGAGAAGAGGATTTGGAAGCTTCGGGAAGCTCTTACTTCCTAAATTATCGTTAACTACTATGTTTTCCACGTAGCTTACTTACCAAGATAGTGAGTGAGAGCCACAGAGCCCTAAAAAAGCTTGTAATTCCATATGAGGGTATAATCGTGCTAGAGGACGAGGGTCTGATAGACAGACATAGCCACTATGGAAGATGAAACTACCTCCACATGAAGACACATTCACCCATGTTGGTATCCAAATTTGTTCTCCTTTTCAGTCTAAGCAACACCATAGATATTTCATGGAGCTTAAAGACATATTAGGCCATGTTGTATGTTTTTGGTATTTGGGATATGGTTTAGCTAGCACTCGGTTTGTGGAGAAATGGATAGCACTCAATAGGACTTGATCTTGTCTATTTGCTTTAGGTTGTGCCTTATAACCAAGTTAAGAGGACATGTTTTGTAACCTTGTGATGGTGAAGGACATGAAGATGTCCTTCTCTTTTCTTGAAATTCTATGATGGAGACCTTGATGAAAATAGGATCAACATCCCAGAGCCAAACTATCACAAGTTGTCACTTCTCAAAACATGGGTATGTTCTTAAAGCAAGGAAAAGGTTACCAGAGACATTGGAAATCCTGATCTATTATGCATACTTTTGTAAATAGATTTTGATCTTTTGTGGGTATACAAATGCAAATCGGGGATAGTACATGATAGGATATTTGTTCTTAGGTGATCTTTGGTGGGGGATTGATAAGACAAATTGGGATAGATCAGATCATTAACAATCTGTACAATACTTGAACAACTACCAAATGAAATACCTCAAATAATCAGGATGTTCTTTCAACCAAAAGAGGAAAAAATGGAAGCCCAGGTTGCACTCTTCACACAATATTTGAGAACTTACAACAAAGGTTTGAAGTAAAGAACTCAATTAAACACAAAAATCCTTGATCAAACCACGCTTAAGGTACCCCTAAAGGCTTACAAGAAATCTTTGCAAGTAAGGTAAAGTTATTTTAAATTTTTTATCTCCTTATCGGATGAAGGCTCTTACGAATATGAGATTGCAAATGCCACTAAACTATGAACCAGAATTGTAGATCCTATGTGATTTCTAAAGACTTTCAATGCAAGATTGCAAAAGAACAAAGAAAACTATTTACAAGCATTTAAAAATGATAACTTGAGAGACCATATAGAGAAAAGAAAACACAGATTTAATTCAAAACTTGTTAGATTCAATAGTAGGGGAGAGTTACATGAACAATATTAGAGCTATGTGATGGCTATACACTTATAACCAACTCACATACATGAATTTCCAACACATGAGACATTAACCTGGTTCTTTTGTGGATTTCTCAGAAAATGAGCTTTCTCTCAGAATTTGCTCGTGACTTTCAACTCCCAACCATTTACAATTCCTCCAAAATGCAATATATACCCTATGCCATATTGGAGCCTTCTTTCCCAAGCAAAGAATATGCCATGGGATCAATTGCATTACAACAATTCTTCATGACTCGGTGAAAGTGACATCAAATAGAAAAATACTCGCATGTTTCCAGGTGTGCCAAAAAGATTGAATCATTACAAATATCTGGATCATTATCCATCCTGGAGGAACGTTTTTCATCATTGAGGCATGTAAACACTCTTCCTCTCATTATTTCACCTTTTAAAACTACCTCTACAATTTTTGATTTTGTCATTTCACGTGTTTACGGGATGGGGCAAAAATTATTTCAAAAACACCTCAACTCAAAGAACTAAGCCATGAAAGTGATGCCAATGATCCTAGAAGGCCAAGATGACACAAAATCACTATAAATTTGATAAATTTTGATGCAAATTTTGTGATTCCAAGATTCTTAGAGCCCCCATGGTGGTCAAAACAAATGGATGCACAACAACCATCAATCTTCTCCATCTTTGTCCTATAATTTGGGCCCTCCAAGTGTGAAAAAACAATTCGGATTGAAATTGGGATCATTTTTGACTTTTCCACTTTTTTTGGAAAAAGGGAAAAATTTGACTTTTTTCTCCACCCCTCCGCCCTTGAAATTTGGAGTTGACACGTGGCATATGGTGGGTCCCATTGAAATCGTGCTTCAATTTTGTGCATTTTGACCTTTTTGGAAATTGGGAAAATTTTCACTTTGTGCCCCGCCGGCCCGCACCTCCGATTTTCCCTCACCACATGGCGCTCTTCTATTTGCTGCCGATCCAAGTCCTCCTTTCTTCCTTCAAACCTCCCTTACAATTTTTTTGAAAATTTATAAATTTCAACATTGACTGACCCCCTTTGACCCTTAAAATGTTACACGTTTCCACTCGTTATTGGCCATGGGCTTTGGGCCAAAAATTTACTTTAACCTTTTTGTGAAAAAGGGAAAAAATCCCCTTTTCCCTCCGCCGGCCCGCTAACCCGCTCTGTGCCGCCATGTTGCCACGTGTCCTCCTCTTATCAAAGTAGGGAAAATTTGGTTTTGAGCCAAATAACTCTAAGTCCCCCCACCACCCGCATTTCCATTTTGAAACTTGTAGGACATGTGTCCTCTTGCGATTAGTTTGTCAGGGTTTCGGGCCAAAATTTTCCCTTAAGATTTTGAGCCAAGAAACACAAAATTTCACAAGTTTTTCTCCACCACCCGCATCTCCTCAGCCAATAAGAACATGCCACATAGGCAATTTGGAAAAAATGGAGCCCCGGGCCCGAAAATGCCCCATTTGCTTGAAAAGGTGAAAAATGAAAAGTTAGAGCACCTCCCCACCTTTCCTCAGCCAATGCAAACCCGCCACATTTCCAATACCTTTTAAGGATGAATTTGATGGGAAAATGATGCCCGTCTGACTATCAAAATGTAAAAAATTCCAAGGATGCCCTAGAATTGAATTTTTTCACCAAGGATGGCAGATTTTTGATTTTGAATCAACTAAAGCATGATTTTACAACATTTTCTACCTTGGGACTGGATTTTCAAATAAAAACAAGTATGAATTGATCAAATTCATTTTTTCATGATTTGGAAAAGGGAAAAATTACATAACCCGTGAAATTGGAAAAAGTAGGGCACAAAAGGGGAAAACTTGGAATATTCCTTTCAAATTAGGGCAAAACAACAAGTTTTCAAGCATTTTTAAAGCATTCAACTGAAGGGTAGGAATTTGAGACCATCAATTCAAAGGGTAAAATGTTTTTGAACAAATCTGATTCGAAAATTAGGGAAGCAAGGTGCAAGCTCAAAAATGGCACCAAAATCAGCTCTTGCTTGGGGACGGGCACTCCCAGTGACTGCGACAAGGACAAAACATAGACAAAGTGCCAAAATATCCATTTGGAAAAGGAGTCACAAGCCGAAATCACCATAAACCAGCTAAGAACACGACAAAAATGGCTACCACAAAGCAAGGAAAACCAAAAACTGACAAAACACCAAAAACAAAGAAAAAACTAAACACTATACACTTTGTACAAGTTGTGCATACCTCAAATTTGGGGATTAATCCTAGAAATGTTCCAAATTTCTGCCATTAACAGTAGCTCTATCATTTCCCCATCTAAGTCTTTGAGAAAGAAAGTATGTTCACCAATTGTTATATCAATGGCATAAGGGCCCATCCATAATGCATCAAACTTTCCATGCTTGCCCTTGTCTTCAAGCCTACTATCCCACAACAAGACCAGATCTCCAACATTAAAGGCTCTAGAAGTGACCTTCTTTTCAAACAATCTCTTCAATTTTTCCCTAAATTTGACATGCCTTTGATGGGATGCTCTTCTCTCCTCATCAAGCTCAATAATCTAATTGATCCTTGATTCATATGGGCCAAGCTCTTGATCTTCCAACTATTGGGAAAACTTAAATGAAGATAATTGCAGGTGTGCAAGGGAAGCAAAGCCTAAGTTCCATACACCAATTCAAATGGGATTTCACCAGTAGCTCTTTTAGGAGTTATCCTATCAGCCCAAACTACAAATTTCAATTGTTCACCCCATTTCTTCTTTTTTCTCCAACATTATCTAATGATATTCAACAAATTCTTATTGCTAGACTCACTTGTCCATTCCTTGGGGGTTATAGTTTGAAGAATAAGTCGATTGATTCCATATTCATTACACATTGCCATTAATGGTTTGGTTCTAAAGCACATGGCATTATCAGCTACAATCTTGACTGAGACTCCAAATTTGCATATGATTTGATTCAACAAGAAGTCCATAACTATCTCGATGTGTTGCTTTCTCGGTAGGGATTGCCTCTACCCACTTTGTAAAGTAATTAGTGGCTATAAGGATAAACTTATGGCCAATACTAGAAGGATCTGAAATCTCACCAATTAGGTCCATCCCCCATTACTTGAAAGGAGCTTCAATTGATATAGGATACAAAGGAAGGGAGCACAGAAGCTTTCATTCTTCCAGAAACGTTGGCAACCATCAAATTTTCTAACCAGGTGGGTTACATCTCGGAAGAGAGTAGGCCACCAATAACTAGCTCTCAAAATATTATGTGTTGTTACTCTTCCCGTAAAGTGTCCTCCAAAAACTCCCCATGGAAATTAGTAACTATCTTCGTAGTTTCATCTTTATTTATGCATTTCAAGAGGATACCTTGTGGTTCTTCCAAGCCAACCCAAGGTCGTGATGATATATTTTTGAGAAGCCAGCTTGAGGGATCTTTTCTAATTTTTATTTAAATGATCAAGACAGCAAAGGTGTCTGAGGTAAAAGATTATATCCTTGTACCACTCGGAACTTACCAATTTCCCAAGAACATCTGCCCTTTCTTCCTCTAGTTGATTCACTTCCACATTCTGCAAGTTTCTCTCATCCATGAGCTTAGCAAGACCCAAACCTCTTACCAAATTTGTGGTTTGGATGTCCATATCATACTCCTATAGTTTGTTCACCCATCTACATATTTTTCTTGAGACTTCCATCTCTGATAAGATGTCTTTCACCATGGTGTGGGGAACATAAGCAACAACTTTTGAACTCAATATATAAGGCCTAAAAACTTTTGATGCTTTCACCAAGGCAAATTCTTGTTTTTCCATGATTGTATACTTCAACTCAGCTGCTTGTAAATCCTTACTAAAGAAGCAATGGTATACTCAGAGGAAAAGGAAAAGATTTAGAAAGGCTTCTTGTATTTTGGAGCTGCCAAGATAGGTTTATGTTTGAGTGCCTCTTTGATTCCTTCAAAAGCTTGAATGAAAACCTCCTCCCACCTGATAACTTGGTCCTTATTTAACATGCTTGTGATTGGAAGAGTCAACTTAGCAAAGTTGGAAACAAACCTTCTAATAAAATTAATTTGACCAAAGAAAGATTGGATGCCTTTCTTGGTTCTTGGGATAGGTATTTTGCTAATTGCTTCCACTCTCTTAGGGTCTATCATAACACCATATTTTGACACAATGTGACCAAGCATCTTAGCCTTTTGCACGCCAAAATGACACTTCTTTGGATTAAGAGAAATGCCATACTCCATACATCTAATCATCATCTTCTCCAAGTGCTGCAAGTTATCACCTCTCTGCCTTGAAAACATAGTCACATCATCTTGGTAAAGAAATGAACTCATTGATGTAACCAACAAAAGCAACATCCATTTCTTTGAAAAGTGGCACCAGCATTCATCAAACCAAATGGCATCCTAACAAAAACATATGTTCCCAAGAAGTATTGAATGTTGTCTTAAGTCTTTACGATTCTTTGACAACCACTTGATTGTATCCAGAGAAACCATCCAATGTATAAAGCAACTCGGACCTGTCACAAGCTGCAACATATTTTCGATATTTGGCAAGGGATAGTTGTCTTTCATGGATTCTTTGTTTAGATTTCTGAAATCCACACAAATTCCGATGTCGCCATTCTTCTTTACGATCGGCTCAAGGTTTGTAACCCATGATGAATATATTGTGGGCTAAATGATACCTCCATCTCTCAACTTCTTTAACTCCTCTTCCATTTTCATGGAGAGAAGTGGATTAATTGGCATTTTCCTCTATCTAAATGGCTTAGTCTTGGCCTCAAGAGGGATCTTATGCTGAAATAAATCTTCTCTATATGCCTTTAGCTCTGAATATGACCATGCAAGACAGTCTGATATTTTTCAACAATTGAAGATAGGATTGTTTTTCCTCTTTGTTTAGACTGCTGTCCAACCAAACTTTTCTTGGTTTGTCCTTTTGTTCCCAATTCATGCTCTTCCACATCCCTTAAAGGCGAGACATGCTTCTATTTATGATGTAATCAACATTGTTAAAATTTGACTCAAGTGCAACAAGACCCTCTAGGAATGGTGTTTGTTTTCAATTGGATGATGTCTTTTCCAAACAAAGTCTCTCTCCTTCAGTTATACATACCATTTTCTCCCAATCAATATTCTAATTTGCAAACTCACCTTGGTTTTGCAATAACCTTAGCACTTGAGAATCATCATCAAACACTTGCCAACGTTTGATGTTGTCGGGACATCTGGCCTAGTTAGCACTTCAATGTTGTATTCACAATAAGGTGAAAAGGTGAAATTTCCAAATCTAGAACCCAACACTTTGCCAACTTGTCAGTAGCATTCAAACTTCTTTCATGGTGCATAATATTAAAGGAATTAAGCATCTCAATTAAATCCCAAACTACATTTTTTATCTTGTTTCATATGCTAATTTTTGTAGCATATAGTTTTCTTATTTTCTTGACAACCAACTCCGAATCTATCTTTGCAATGATTTCCCGACACCATGCTTACATTCAATCCTCGGACTCCAACAACAAGGTTTCATACTCAGCAATGTTGTTAGTGCATTCGAAATTAAGCTTAAAGGAAAAAAATCTTCCAAGCTAGGAGAAATAAATATTACACCAGCACCATTTCCAAATTTGGAGCAAGCTCCATTAAATAGCAAGGTCCAAGGAGAACATACCTTATCAAGGAACTTTGACTTATCCATTTTTTTTTTTCCATCAGCAAAACCAATGAAATTATCAAAGCATCTACATCAACAAACAACACTTCATAGGAAGCATTGTTGGGATCTTCAATTTGGTGCAACATCTTCTTCTCACCATAAAGTTTAACAATGCTTCCCTCAATTAGAATGGTGGCAAGAGACATGTCCATCTTTGTGCTGCCACCAACACTTGTAGCCCATTTTCTTGAGAAAAGCATATGCCATTTGGTAGGGCAGTCAACAATTACAACATCAAGTTTCAAATTCTTACCCGGATAGGCTACAAGTTGCACTACCAAACCCTTCACACAACCAACCACCAGCACTTCCCTTGAATCCATGGTAGTACACTTCCCATAGGCATTTGTCACTTTGATATCCAACTCATTCATGACTTCTAGAGGCATGACATTACATGATGCACCGAAATCAAACATACAATTGTGAAGTAGCCTATCTTTTATGAGCAAAGTTGTAAAGAATGGATCAACATTCAATTGGGAATCAACCAAGGATGTCCCCAAATATACCTTAGGTGTCTCTCCAAGATATTCTGCTACTAGGGGTATTTCAAGGTCAACAATGATATGAGGTGGAGTTTCAACAATATTTACATTTCTGCCTAGAGTAACATACTGTTCTTTCAATCCCAAGTACTCAAATGCTCTCTTCTTATGCTTAGGAATTCCAAGAAACTCGGTGATTGGAACACTCACTTGAATTTGGCTCAACACATGGGCTATTTCATAGGGGAAACTCTTTCACAACACAACATTAGAAGGGAGAAAAGAAGATTCATCATATGCCAAAGGATTCTTGGCAGCTTTGGCATGATGAGGATTGTAATTTTTGCTTGGGACAGCAAAGCTTTTAGCAAGTGTTTCTTTCCTAGGAGCTTCTTTTGGAATGCTTGTGAGAAAGAGTGTTTTAGGTTTGGATTGAGGCCCAACTCCCCTAAAAACCTTTATTCTAGTGTTATAGTCCTTCTCTTAAGCTCTGATAGCATTCATCAACAATTGTCTATCATCCTCAGAAGGGATACCACCATCATACTTCTTAATCATCAAATCTCTCAAGCATTCAAATTCATTGTTACAAATTTTAGAAGCTTACACTACATCAACTTCAAGAGCATGAGGAGACAGAAATATTTGTATCCGTTTGATGCAATCGCAAAAGGTAGCGAGCAGTCCTAGCACTTATTACTTCAAAGTAGATGTTGCTCCTCCTTGTGAGCTTAAAGAAAACGGTGACCATGTAAATATAACCATCGTACCATCATCATTATTAACTTCATCAACTTGTTGGTCCACTTAAAATGGAGGATGAGGAAGAAAACATCTATCACACTAATCCATATTAGCAATTTCATCAACAACAACAACCCTAGCAGTTAGAGGGTGGGAACCAATCTACTTTCACGTGCTTGGGGTTGTCTATTTGTATATCCAACAGGCCATTTACCTTTTCATCAAACCTCTGCTCATTCCTATGGTGATTGCCAAATCCATCTTGTGCACTGCTGCCTAGGTGACCTTGTGAAGTCCGCCCAATCCCCTTCTCACTCTTGCCAACTTGTATGAGATTTCTTTGACAACACCTGCCAAATTTTTCACAACCTCTTTGAAATCAGCACCTTTGCTAGCTTGAGGTTTTTAAGGGTTTATCAATTTTACACCATCTCTCTTCAGAGGTTTGCCAATATCCTTGATATTGTTTTCAATTTGAAGTGCCATGGTGAAAGCTTGTCTTAGATTGGTTGGGTTCTTGTGGCTTAGGTAATAGGCTACCTTCTTATCAAATGCATCTACATATTTGATTAAACAAGATTCATCACAAGGCCTCAAACCAACAGGAAACCTTCTCAAAGTTTTGTTAAACCTTGCGTTGAAGTCATGGACTAAGTCATTAGGGTTCTTCTTGATATTCTCAAACTCGGATAAAATAAATCTAGGACCAGTCTTGTCACCATATTCTGACCTAAATGCATTTTTCATTTTAGTCCATGAAATAATAGAATTATCGGGTAAAGCCTTATACCAATCCCTAACATCCTCTTTTAGTGTATGAATAAACAATTTGACATACACATCCTCAAAATCTATCTCAAAATATTCCATCATATTATCAAAAAGTTTGAGATGTTGATCACTAGTAATAGCATTGTTACCCTAGAATTTTGGCAACCTATTTCTGACATCTTGTGGGACAGCATTTGGGTAACCATCCATTCCTCTAAAATTTATAGGACCAAAGGTGTTAACAACAAATGGAGGTCTAGGATTAACCATATTATTTGGTGGGGGTGTTCTTGGAGGTGAAACAAGTGATGAGGAGTGAGAGGTATTTGGGGAATGGGAAGGAAAAATTCAAGACAGATCTCTCTTAAGGGCTCTCCTTCTTGATGATCTCTAACAAATTTAGAAAATATAGGAGCAGATTTAGGAACAAGCCTTTCAAATGCACAAGAAGGTCCCTCACCTGATGGGGATTTCAAATCAGCAATAGGATTGTTTGAATCAGATCCACTTGAAGAAGAATTGCAGTCCTCAATAACTGGCTGCTCACTTTCAAACTCAACAATAGGGATCCTCTTTCTCATAGTCAAGTCTCCAACAACCTTCCACACTTTTCTTCCCTCTAGATTGAGTTTCTTGAATCTGCAAACAACTTCTTAGCAGATTCCTTGATGAAGAGAGATCTTCTTCCTTCCGATTTTGCAGGATTAGCAACACAAAATTAAATGACAGAAAGGTGAGACAACCTGGTATTCTCAAGATCAAATAAAAATGGAATCGCCACTAAGGAATTTCACCATAGTTGTGCAAGAATGCACTAAAATAATCTATCAAATGTTTGCTAGCACTGAAAACTTTTGCAAAGCCTTATAAATCAAACCTTCTTCTTAAATCAATCAATCACAATGCAACCAAAGTGTATAAACTGCTGGGAAATGAAAAAGGGCAGATAGAACTTGAAAATTTTGCTTAAAACTTACAGATCTGAAGCATAGAATGATATTTTAACAATGTAGCAGCACAAAAACTTGAATACACAAATGCTCAAACTCTTTAAACACTCCACAAACACTAAGAAATTCCAAGAAGTCCCGACAACGGCACCACTTGTGTTGGTATCCAAATTTGTTCTCCTTTTCAGTTTGAGCAGCACCATAGATATGTCATGGAGATTAAAGATAGATTAGACCATGTTGTATGTCATTGGTAGCTGGGGATATGGTTTAGCTGGCACTCAGGTTTGTGGAGAAATGGATAACACTCCAATAGGAATTGATCTTGTCCTAGATACTTTAGGTTGTGCCTTGCAACCTAAGGTAAGAGGACCTCTTTCGTAACCTTGTGATTGTGAAGGAGATGAAGATGTCCTTCTATTTGCTTGAAATTATATGATGGAGACCTTGATGAAAACATGATCATTACCCCAGATCTAAACTCTCACAAGTTGTCACTTCTTAAAACATGGGTATGTTCTCAAAGCAAGGCAAATGTTACTAGAGACATTGGAAATCCTAATCATTATGCATACTTTTGCAAATGGATTTTGATCTTTTGTGGGTATACAAATGAAAATGCAGGATAGTACATGATAGGATCTTTGTTGTTAGATGATCTTTGGTGGAGGATTGACAAGACAAATGGGGATAGATCAAATCTTTGACAATATCTACAAATACTTGAATAACTATTAGATGAAATGCCTCAAATAATCAAGATGTTCTTTCAACGGCGGAAGAGGCACAAATGGAAGCCGAGTTATACTCTTCGCACAATCTTTGAGAACTTACCACAAAGGCTTGAAGAGAAGAACTCAATTAAACACAAAAATCCTTGATCAAACCACGCCTAAGGTAACCCCAAAGGCTTACAAGAAATCTCTGTAGTTAAGGAAGGTAAAGTGATTTTAAATTTGTTTATCTCCTTATCGGATGAAGGCTCTTACGAATATGAGGCTGCAAATGCCACTAAACTATCAACTACAAATGGAGATCCTGTGTGATTTTTAAAGACTTTCAATGCAAGATTGCAACAAGAACAAAGAAAACTATTTACTGGGCATCTAAAAATGATAACAAAGACCATATTGCCCAAAGAAAACACAGATTTAATTCAAAAGTTGTTAGATTCAATAGCAGGAGAGAGTTATATGAACAATCTTAGAGTTGTATGTTGGCTATACACTTGTAACCAACTCATATACATGAATTTCAAACACATGAGACATTAACCTGGTTCTTTGATGGAGTTCTCAGAGAATGAGCTTTCTCTCGAGAATTTGCTCGTGATTTTCAACTCCCAACCATTTACAAAATCTCCAAAATGCACTATATACCCTATGCCATATTGGAGCCTTCTTTCCCAAGCAAAGAATATGCCATGGGATCAATTCGTTACAACAATTCTTCATGATTCAATGAAAATGACATCAAACAGAAAAACACTCGCATGTTGCTAGGTGTGCCAAAAAGATTGAATCATTACAAATATCTGGATCATTATCCATCCTGGAGGCACATTTTTCATCATTGAGGCATGCAAACACCCTTCCTCTCATCATTTCACCTTTTAAAACTACCTCTACAATTTTTTATTTTGTCATTTCACGTGTTTGCTCGGGCTGGGGAAAAAATTATTTCAAAAACACCTCAAATCAAAGAATTAAGCCATGAAAGTGATGCCAATGATCCTGGAAGGCCAAGATGACACAAAATCACTATAAATTTGATGAATTTTGATGTAAAATTCATGATTCCAAGCTTCCTAGAGCTCCCATGGTGGTCAAAACAAATGGATGCATAACAACCATCGATCTTATCCATCTTTTTCCTTTAATTTGGGCCCTCCATGTGTCAAAAAACAATTGGGACCAAAATTGGGATCATTTTTTACTTTTCCACATTTTTGGAAAAATGGAAAATTTTGACCTTTTTCTCCACCCCTCCGCCTTTGAAATTTGGAGCTAACACGTGGCATATGGTGGGTCCCATTGAAATTGTGCTTGATTGCACATTTTGACCTTTTCGGAAATTGGGAAAAATTTCAGTTTTTTTTAAGCAATGGTCGGCACCTCTAATTTTTCACTCGCCATGTGGCGCTCTTCTATTTACTGCAGATCCAAGTCCTCCTTTCTTCCTTCAAACCTCGCATACAATTTTTTAAAAATTCATGAACTTTAATGTTGACCCGCCCCCTTTGACCCTTAAAATGTTACACGTGTCCACTCATTATTGGCCATGGGCTTTCGAGGCCAAAATTTTACTTTAACCTTTTTGTGAAAAAGGAAAAATCCCCTTTTTTCCCTATGTCGGTCCATTGACCCACTCTTCGCCGCCGTGCCGTCTTTGCAACGTGTCCTCCTCTGATTGGAGCGGGGGAAAAATTGGTTTTGAAACTTTATAAAATTAGAGCCAAAAAACTCTAAGTCCCCGCCACCCGTGCATTTCCATTTTGAAACTTCTAGGACATGTGTCCTCTTGCGATTGGCTGGGGTTTTGGGCCAAAATTTTCCCTTAAGATTTTGAGCCAAGAAACAAAAAATTTCACAAGTTTTTCTCCACCACCCACATCTCCTCAGCCAACCTGGAACATGGCGGGTAGGCAATTTGGAGAAAACAGAGCCTCGGGCCCAAAATGCCCCATTTGCTTGAAAAGGTAAAAAATGAAAAGTTAGAGCGCCTCCCCACCTTTCCTAAGCCAATGCAAACCCGCCACATTGAAAATACCTTCTGAGGATGAATTTGATGGACAATTGACACCCGTCTGACCATCAAAACGTAAAAAATTTCAGGGATGCCCTAGAATTCAATTTTTTCACCAAGGATGGCAGATTTTTCGATTTTGAATCAACTGAAGCATGATTTTACAACATTTTTGACCTTGGGATTGGATTTTCAAATACAAACAAGTATGAATCGATCAAATTTGATTTTTTCACATTCGGAAAAGGGAAAAATGACATAGCTCACGAAATTGGAAAAGTATCAAAGCACAAAATGTGTAGACTTGGAATATTCCTTTCAAATTAGGGAAAAACAACAAGTTTGTGAGCATTTTTAAAGCATTCAACTAGAGGGTAAGAATTTCAAACCATCAATTCAAAGGGTAAAATATGTTTGAGCAAATACATGTTTGAAAAATTAGGAAGCAAGGTGCAAGCTCAAAAATGGCACCAAAAACCCATACGGGGCGGGGGAGTAAGGTCTTTGAATACGGGATACAAATACAGTTGAAAATGAGGCATCAACAAATGTTCCGCTACCATATACACCCTTCTCGAAATTATGACCCTTGAAAGCAACCCGACTAGTGTTACCTACAACGCCGCCACTATTTCCAAATCTTCCATTGTTGTCGTTTCTCTCATTGGAACTAAACTTAGGTTTAGGGTTCACGAGTAAACTTTTCGGGAAATTTTTTCAAGTTACCGTCATTTTTTATTTTCCTTATTAAATTTTGGACCAAATAAAATTTTAGCAAAAAAATAATAATTTTCAAAGTAACATTCTACATGTTTATAACTTCAATAAGGGAAAATAAATAAAATCATGGAACTTTGGGATAGTTTCAGTAAATCATAATGAATTTACAATAAGTATGGAATACTTACACCACGATTGCGATTAAACATTAAGTTGAATGCGGTTGTATGCAAAATATTGTTTGAGTTTCATGTGGTAATGCACTTGATAAAACAAGAACTTTGGCTTAATGCAACAATGTATAGAGTAATGCTCCTCAAGTATAGAAGCTGAATAAAAAATTTTCCTAGCGTTAAATGAATTGAATTTATAAGATGGATAGAAGTGTTGTTGATGTTTGATGTGTTTGGATCTAATTCGTTGACAAATTGATTTACGTGGGTTAATAATTTAAAGATTATAATAAATGGGAGGATTTTATTTCAAATTTTAAAACGTTTTCTCTTTTAATATTTGAAAATTTGGAATCAATAAATGCATTTCAGTTTGAAGCTCTTGAGCCTTAATATGGACTCTATTTATCATAGGTTCTTCATTTTTAAGAGTAAAGATCATGGGAAGTGGAGTGAAATTGCACAAATGTTTGAAGTGTCACATGTTGTGAAAGACTATATTGTATAAAAATGGAATAATGAAGGTTGCATTGTGTTGGAGTTTGTTCCAATACATGAGACCAATAATGTATGTTTTTGCCGAAGAAAGTAGTTTAGCTATATTATTATTGTATTTGTTATAGTGTGTAGAGGGGTTTTAGACACATTAAACTTCTATATAAGTGATATGATAAGTATGTTTGATTTTTATATCTTGATTGAATACAAACACATATACATTAATGTAATACAATTATTATTTAATATATGTCATGATGGAAATCATGTTTACTCAATTTTACTTGTAAATCTAATATGAAGTCCTCTATTAGTGATAGGATGATGGTTGTACGTATTAGAAGGTTTTATGTCTCTGTATTAAATTTTTTTCATTCAAAATGTGATATTTTAATATTTTTATAAATAAAGACCAAATATATAAGCAAGCTAACTACTATTCGGTAATGCACCATGAATGGCTCCTCTCCCTTGTACATATGGATTTATGCGTCGTAAAACAAAGATTGGAGATATTTCCGATTCTTTTTCATTGATCACTTTCTTTTTTAAAAGGTGTAGAATGTAATAAATTGAACATGTAATCAAGGAGAATTACTTGTATATTCAGTTCTATCATCGCTGTGAAATTTAACTCACGAGAAGCATACACAGAAATTATAAATTCGTCTAACCCTTAGCTACAATGAAGCAGATACAAACGGATTGAGTGTGTTGTAGATTCTAGTATGGAGCAGGTGCATATGCTTCAGCGCCCAGTGGGTATCCCTTCAAACCTCCGCGATGGGCGCAGGAGCGGTCTGGTACATCATTCGCCTTGACCGTGTTTTGTGAGCCTCGCACAGATGTGGTAAATACATTCCTGTAGATCACCACAATTTCATATGTTAGAAAGTTTTTCCAAGAAAACGAAATATTTTATGCTAAAGAATTAATGCGGTTTTGATAAATATGTATCCTCGCTAGAGTAGCGATATACCTTCTCCTGCAGCAAGATTGAGGTACAGATCCACAACGTTGGGGCAGCTGTTTTGGCATTTATCTGAGCACAATTTGGATGTGAAATGAGAATATGCGGAAAGATCATCAGTGGACATGCCCACACACATCCTCTGCAAACCACACGCCTGCACACACTCATCGCTCTCTATCCA
Organism: Taxus wallichiana var. yunnanensis; assembly: GCA_018340775.1. Lineage (NCBI taxonomy): Eukaryota > Viridiplantae > Streptophyta > Pinopsida > Cupressales > Taxaceae > Taxus > Taxus wallichiana. The sequence goes on along the minus strand of CM031236.1, from coordinate 110,603,801 downwards.
TTCCATCATCTCCTCCGCCATTACGCCCGACGACTGCAATGTCATATTTCAAATCGGAAATATTAGACTATAAAATTGCAGAGCACCGGCCTCAGCAATTTCTTGCGGAAAAATGAACTATTGTAAGAAAAAGAATTACCTGGCACTGATATTGTACAGATATTTCATGAGTGCCGGCTGCGAAGGAATATTTCTTCTCGAGCACACAGCGAGATCCTGACGACGACACTGCAAAAGCGCACAACTCAACCGGGAGCTTCTCACATTCCACGCCTCCCTCACCTGAGCAAATTACCATTCAATCAAAACATAAACTAAACAGATACATTGATTGGCAGAAACCAGATTGACCTAATGGCTCTTGAAATTCATCTCTCTTATCAGTGTTTCTTTCTACGAATCGAATGATTACTTTAAAAATAATGTGTGAAAGCATGCATATGTTGAAAATTGTCCCACAGAAGTTTAAATCATGTCTTGGAGCGAGCAGAAAATAAATGCATCAGAAAATAAGTTGTCGTAAGCGTACCGATTGCGAGAACGCTTTGCACGCCGAAAAGCGCAACAAGAATGGCCAATGAAACTGTCATCTGAGAAGCCATTTGCTTATAACAAAACGGAAGCCTTAACGGGTAAGAATTGCAGATATGAGTTTTGATTACGAGAGGGTGATTGTGAAGAAAAGGGGAAGTGTTATGAGTCGTATATATAGACCCGCTTTGCGCAAGAGTAGGAAGAAAATTTGAACCCATTCGCTGCGGAAAATTCCAAACGTGTTCCGTAATTCAAACTGGATCAACAAAGGTTGGCGAATTCTGAAGCGACTTTTCGCAGAGATATTGAGCTTCTTGACCGTCAACACTCCGTGATTGGAGTTCCAGGAGTTTTTGGACTCCCTCCCTCAGCCCTGACCGCTCCTCCGTCTTTGTGGGACAAGGAAAACAATATGTCCAGTAAATGTAAGTACTAAAACATTGCGTAGAAATGACGAAATATTTGGTGGTGACAAAGGTTCCCGTGTTTTCGCAAACCCTATAAATTTCAAAACCGAAGCAGAAAGAGCCTAGTCCACGAGGAATGCGTGACGAGCTTTAAAGCTTTTGGTCGTGATTCGTGACATTGGAAGACTTAGGGTGCCAAAATTGTTGTGAACGTTGATTTTTGTAGGAACTCCACTCTTTTTAATAACTTGTCCTATACCCCAAATGAAAAGATTCTTTGAATAGCCCGTTATTCGAACGTAAATCAAACGCTCAAAATAGTGTCGTTGTGTGGTTTATTTTTAGTTTCTGTGTAGATAGGTTAGGCCCGGAATTACCGGCAAAATATTAGGTAGCTATACAAAATGACATCATGAAAAGTTAGAAAAGTCTATAATTTTTTTATGTTGGAACTGTTTTTATATCAAATAAATAAACAAGAGTTACATAGTAAGCTTGATGACCGGATAACAAACAGTTTCACAAAATGTCACGAAAGCACCTTTGCATCAGTAAAATTGTATATTTTTTTAAGTGGTTCTCTGTAAATATATATAAAACCCGGATATATATAACTTACTTCTATTTATGTAAAAAATCATTCAAACTAGCTATCATTATTTAATTGGAATTTACAACTACCTAAAAGATGTAAGCCCCAACAAATTTTGATTTTATAGATAAAGATAACATTTTTGATTGGGACCCTACCGGGATCAAAAAGGCGAAAAGCCATGATATATCAGTGAAGACCTAAAGGAACAAAACATAAAAAAGCGAGTCGAGTTGTAGCAAAAGAACGACAACAAAATAACTGAAACAACCCCAAAACAAGGGAAAGAAAAAACGCCCGAGAACATAATACAACAAGGCCAAAGAGAGAGCCTACAAAAGAACACTAGACCTAACCCACGAATTAGCTCAAAGAAGTTCTAGATCTCGGGGTCATTTGTAATGGGGTCGAGTTTGACTGCGGGCCTTAGCGGTCAAACTAATGCTCTTGATGCCAACTTCCTTCGTTGACAAGAACTCGAGGATCCAACAAACATCGTCGGGGTGATGGTCCACTCGCCTCTAACACCAAACAACCAAAGCGTGTTACGGTATGCATCCCAAGAACTCAGTAAATCACAAAGGAGGTGACTCGCAGGAGCAACGACATCAACATGTGTCTAGGAAATCCTCAAAGGGGAGCCCAATGGGTGGTTCATTAACTAAGCAATATCCTAGCTCGTGCATTCATATTGAGGTAATTAAAATTGATAAAATCAAATTCTAAAAGTATGCCGGTAGACATAAGGTGGTGAAAGGCCTTAATTTAGTAATATTTTGAAATAGGTATTGGGGGTAGGTTAGAGAGGTGGGCCTAAGAAGAGGTGGGGTTGATTTTAATATTAAACTAAAATATTTGATCCCTTGTTTTTATAAATAAATACCTTATATTGCATAAAGAATGTTTTTAAGAAGTTAAATTATAATATTTTTTTTTAATAAGGAAATATTATTGGGATATTCTTAACCAAGAAATAATAATATCATAGAAAACTAGGATTGAGTATGTTTTTCAATGCAAATGATATTATTTTACCATCTTAATTATTTGAATAACTGTTGATAAATGATTAAAGTTTAACATTAACGTAATTGATAATATATCTTGAATGGCTTCGAAATATCTTTCTAGAGGAAAAACATATTAAGAAAATAATAATCATGTAAAAACATGATATATTTTCTATTTGCTACATTAGGGTAGAAATAAAAATATTTTCTATTTGATATATTAGGGTAGAAATAAAAAGGGGTAAATAAAATTGTAATGGAAAAATGGGCAGGTAAGGTACATGGAAAAAATAGGGGGTATTTTCATTCTAATAATATAATAGGAAGGGGTATTAGTAATTGAATAAATCGAGGTAAAAACTAGCATTAAGGGTATTATTTAATGCCCTTTCAATGAACTGTTATACCATACTTTTCCGAGTGAAACCACCAAGGGGAGCCCTCCCAATAAATTCCTCTTTTCTTGGGTCATTCCATACAAGATCGAGGTATCAAATCGTGCTAACATGCCTGGATCTGCCTAAACAAAATGAAAATAGAAAAATAGAACCTAATAAGAAAACAATGAGATCAAAAGAAAAATATAAACATAACTATGCAAATCGATTTGGTTGTACTCTCACGTGAAATGGTTATAGGTAGTCCAGAGATCCAAAAATAGCTAAGTGGATGAGTGAAAATCATTTCTATAAATGATCAAAATTAATATATATATATATATATATATATATATATATATATATAATGTAATGCCCCCAACCTACCTTGTCGGTCAGCATTATTTCCTGGCTACGTGGAGGATGGGGATATTAAAATCTAGCCATGTGTTGTTAATGCCTTGCAACCAACTTAATAAAGAAAACATAATTTTTTTTGCTCTTCTCCTTCCTATGCGCCATTCTTTTTCCTGTGCCTAGCTATGCAGTCAGCTAGTTGTAGCTGGCGGTTGGTGGAAGGACCTGTTATCCCTTTTATTGTTCTTTCAATGCGTACAGGTGGGTGTTGGGCACGTTTTCTTCTTGGGCATTTTTTTCTTTCCCTGTCACCTCATTTTGACCTGCTCACGCAAAGAAACCTTGGTGGCCGCGTAGCTTGCACTGGTGTGTTCGGGACAGTGGATTCATTGATGGTGAAATGAAGGTCTGTCGCCCTGATGTTGCGTGGGTGGGTGTGGTTTCTCAAAATCATGCTGTACAGGTAGTTTCAGTGGAGCGTAGAACTGAAATTCTCCTAGGAGTGCCGTGAGGAAGTATTTGGCTGTATGCAGCAGCTACAGGGTCGAGAGGTAAACTTATCTCAGAAAATCAGTGGCCTCCAGAGAGAGTAAGTGCGACAGCTGCTGCAAGGTGATCCCAAGGAAGCGTTGGTGTTGATCTGTTGTTACAGTTGCGTGCGACTGCGACCACGGTCGTGATCAATTGTTGCAAAATCTTGCAACTGTAGTAGAAGAACGAGATAAAGTTTTAGTTGAAGCCTTTTTTAGCGCTTCCAATAGGCAGGCTGTCCAACTATGTTGCTTCGGTTCAGTATAGAATGCATCCTCAGATTCGAGTTTCTCCTTCAAGATATTTTTGTCAAATCGACTATGTGACAGTGAGTTTTTGGCTAAGCCATTGGGTATACTTCCTTCCGGGAGTTGTATTGAATGCCTGTAACACAGAGGTGATCAAACTTCATCTTTCTCCTGAGATTTCACGCATACCATTCATACCGAATGAGCAACTTCTGGTGGACTTTCTGGAGGAAACAGTTGGCAATGGGCGTGTGCGCGGTTGCAGGCTTACTAAGCAAAGCTCGTCGAATTCCCTTCAGGATTCAGACTCTTATATTATCCATTCATCAGTACCCACCTGGTTGTGAATCTCAGCAACTCGAAATGCAGAATGGTGAAATCAGTGGGAAATTTGGAGGCGGCGGTGGAGGAGATCATGGCTCTGCACAGGAGTTTGCCTCCCAGGCCCAGCGCGGAGGAAGTGGATGCAGCGCTCTTTCGATAGGGAATGTGGATGCTACACAGTCCACACGTTTGCAGAATTTGTCGAGGCAGGTGAAGCCTCTGGATGTGCCTGAGGAGCTCTTTTCAGTCATGAAGGAGAGGCAGAGAATTCGAATTGAGATGCAGGCCGAAGAGGAGAAGCGAGAGGCCTTGGCCCTGCTTCAGCTGGAGGACCACCATAGGATCTTTGATTATCTTGTCCAGAAAGCATCTATAACTGTGCCTTCTTCTTCATCTTCTCCTCCTGATTATGAATGGGACGCTCCTTTGTCTGTTATGAATACTGCTAAAGTCACTGAAAATCATGCTGCAATCATGGATGACATTGCCATTTTTGAACCGAAGGTAGGGCACACGGAGACACAAACTTTGGGTAAGGAATCAAAGTATGCTAGAGATGATAATTTTAGACAAAAGCCCAAGTCTATCATCACTACTCGAAGGTCGGAGGCGGCACCCAGAAATTTGCTGGCGAAATCTACTTTGGAACAGCGCTCTTCTTTTGGAATTACCACAGTTTTTATGTTGTCCCCAAATCTGATGAAAAAAGGTTTATATATCATTACGGTAGATGCCTTTCAGAGCCAGGAGCGTGAGGTAATCTTTATGTCTTGTGTCCGAGCTGCAAATCATGGGGTTGGCTTTGTAGCTGATATTCACCGCATGAATGTGGCACTAGCACGAGCTCGCAGAGCACTTTGGGCTAAGGGAAAAATAGCTGCACTGAAGCAATCTAGTGACTGGTCAGCCTTATTGAGGATGCTAAGTCTAGGGACTGTTTTATGGTTATGGACAACTCGACTGACATGTTGGCTGGTGGATTGATCTAAGGGCTAATTTGGAGCGGTGTTCGGAGGATTTTGGATCTACTTCTGAGAAACCCAGGGATGCATGGCAACAATCTTTGGGAAGAGGAGTTAGGGTGTCTGAGGAAGATCAACGAGGGAATGATAATCGGGTGTCAATGCGACCCGACCGAACTATGGGCAGAGATGCACATTTCGGACTATTCAATTGATTTTATGAAGTCAAGAGCATGGCCGTTAACAGAGTTTGGACCTTCAGCAGGCTGAGGAAGAGGAGTTGCGCAGGTTGTGTTGTTGTTGCCCGAGCCCTGGTCGACGTGCTTGTTGGATTGGAAGAATTCTAATCAGGCATGTTAACTATACTCTTTGTAGTAGTTTTCTACCTTCTTTCAGTATCTTGAAATGAATTTTCTTTCCTCTTGAATGGCGCATAGACTAAATGTTTTCGTGGTTGTTTATATCATTTGCTGATTGTGTTGGTTGTTCCTTTAAATTTCGTTCTAGTTATTTGGTTTTGCTTGGAATGTTCTTTTCCTCTCTTATAGCTTACTCTTTTTCATATTTGTCTAAATGGGCTCTTTGCATGATATTGAGTGATGCAGTCTAGTTCGTAGGGAAGGAAACATTATAGAGTTTCGTTTGCTTATATGACTCTCTTTTAAAAGAATTCTGTGATGGTATTTTGTAATTGAAGGCTTACTATATGGAAGGTTAAGCCTTCATATCTCTATTTGCTTGAATGAATATGTATTTCCTGTTTAGGGCTCTCCTGTTTTGCTAAAGGTACATTAATAGTGACGTTGTGTTCTAAAACTTGTTTAAGCCTGTGGGCATTCCTTACTTTTGTTTAATTAGAAAATGGCATTAGGGTTTTGTTTTAGAACTGTACATGGTTGACTTTTGTACCCAGTTCTAGGGATGAATAACCTGACATCTATTTTGGCCTCTACGTGTTGAGAAAATTACTATACCTACTACCTGGTTCAAACTCTTGTTTGATTAAAGTAAGGGGAGACATTGTAAGTTTTATTGAATGAAATCTCTACAATTTTATTAAGGGTCGCAAGCAAGCTATTAATAGCTGGACTGAAACAAAAGTTGTAGGTGAATCCATGGTATTGGACTCGTGAACTCGTTTCCTGTTAGATGACAGCTGATTACAGTGATAATATAATAGGTGGTTATTATGTTCATCTGTTTGATTTTCTAGACATGTCCTTGATAAGCCCACATGGATCGGGTAAAATTTCCATCTTCTATACCATTGGCAAGGAGCTCATAGAACTTCTAGGCCTGACTGCATTGCGTAACCTTCCTGATGGATATGTGTGTTGGTTCTTATTTTTGTGCTTGTACTCGTGGTAGGGTCTTTTGAGTCTGGGGCATCGTTGGTGTTTTACCCTCTGCGTATCGAATCCCTTTGTTTTCGAACTCGAATATCTTATACTTCAAACTTGGTTACTAAAAGGTCCCATTTTGTGGCCTTGTTAAGGAAATCAATTTTTATTTTAATACTTATTGACATTGTCGGAAATATATAAAAATTATTAACGACTTTTGGGTTTAGCCTTCCCTTATATTATGTAGAGAAGTTGACGTTTAGGATAAGGTTTGTTGGTAGAATAATGGCCCTTTTTGTGTCTCCTTTGTATGCTTTTGGAAGAGTGGTTTTGTTTGTTAACTAGTCCTACGTTTAAGAAATCCTATAAGAAGGTAGTGGTCAAACTCCTTGGTTAAAACTGAAACTATAGTTGTTTTTCTTTTAAGGGCGTCGAACCCTAATTATTGCTATGAAGCCTCCCCCTAGGAGATTTGGATAACGTCGTTTTGTTTCGTGCCTACGATCATAATTAGTATGTTTTGTCTTCTCTTGGACCCCTTTAGTTGGATGGAGTAAGTTTTGGATTCCAATCACGTAATCCATAGGATTACATGAAGGAGATATCAACACTCTTGACCTTCTTGTTCCTAACCCATAAGGTCTTGCCTTGATTTATGTGATTTTGTTCTTCTTTGGTATTTTGACTTTCTCCTTGCTTTGGATGGTTTAGATTTCTTTCTCATGCGAATAATTTTGGAGTTGTGGGTTGTGTTTTAATCCATTTTTGAATTAGAACTTTCCTTTCTTGATATTGTTAAATGTTAGCTACTTTGTTGCATTTGATGAGTAGCCTTAACATGCTCGGTTCTCATGGCCCGATTCCAGCTAGTATTTGTGCGAGATGGATTATGCGAGTAGATTAAAGGAAAGAGTTGTAAAGGTTTCATCGGTGCAATTTATGAAGTTCTTGTAAAAATGTCCAATGTGAGGTAAATTTTGTAATAGTGCTTGCAAAGGAGTTTAGAAACCTCTTGCCTTGGGTTGTTCGAGAAATTTCGTGATGATGTTGTCTTGTCCTTCACGTAGGTTAAGCGGTAAATTACCTTTGTGAGAAATAATATTCAATCTTGACCTTGTTATGAGTATTCTTTTGGTGATATCATTTTGATCATGGAAATTTTGTAGCATGGCTTGGCTTATTTTGTTACCTTCTTGTTCTTGACCCAAGTGAAATCCAATCTCTTGACTCCTTTGGTTCATGTGCCATGTTGAATGGAAATGTTATAACCGTGGTTTGTGTTCTTGTTAAATAACGATAATTTCTTCTTTCAGGTCATAATGCTTATTGGTTTAGTAACCCTCCATGGTACTAGTATCAATGTATTCTAGGCATATTTTAGTGGGTTGAAACCCCCTTTTTCTAAAGATAATCAAAGATAAAAGAAGAGGAATACATAGATGAATAAATAAAGAAGATAATAATGAAGTTGTATTTGGTTGATAAAATTAAGAGTCTTTAATTGGAAAGAAAGTGTTTATCTAACGATGTAAAAAAAAAAAAAATACCTACCATTGCTAACCTTAAGCTATGGATTAAATATTGTCCTCTTGTTGGGAAACGTTAATTAATTTTAAAAGTAATATCACTGTTGGCTTTTGGGGATATCGGTAGATCTTATCTAGTACAGGAGTTTGAATAAAAACACATTAAGTATAATGCTTCCATGTTGGGAACCCCTGTGTATCCCCCAACGAACTTAATCAAGATGATTTCTAAATGAAGCTTTTACCAAAATTCAATTGAACTCTTAAGACTCATTAAAAGACCGGTTAATAACTAAATAGATCATAATAAAATAAATTTATCTTCTCTCTCTAACCATTACCATGGTACCTTGTAGTCCTTGTCTAAGCTATGATAAATTTTTAATTCTTGATCAAAGATGATTAGGGTTCTGAACCTTAACGATACTCCTCTCCTTTTGATCTTACGCTTGCCTCCTTATGCGATGTGGGTATGAAACGAGTTTGGTAGTGGGGGTTTAGATAGATAGCCTTGTGGAATTGCTTACCTCCTAGTTTTGTAAACAAATTAATCAAGGAATTTTCATATTATAGGTGATCCTAGGATAGTCCTCAAGTTATATAAAAGAAAAGAAACTTAATCCTATAAGAAGAATGGTATGAAACATATCATGAACCTTCTAGAACGTAAGCTAAGAATTGTAAGATGTCTCTAGTAAATCAGTAATCTTAAGAAGATTTTCACAGTGGGATGTCTTCAGCTATAACTATGTAATGTGGTTGGTCTTTTGCCATGTCCTTTCACAAAAGAAAAGTAAATTGTCCTTGATAGGTGTGAACGTTTCCGTGCTGCCTTTATGGCCATCCTTGTATCAAGTTGTTCACAGTGTTAGTTGTATCCTTGGTGACGACATGTTGCGTCATGTTATGTGTCAAGCTAAAAAAAAAAAAGTTATCTGTATTTCACTGTGTTGTTCGTGTGTGGTTTTTTTGGGTCGTTACACTTGGTATCAGAGCATAGGTTCATGCTCTCGAACCTATGGGCCGGATTGGTGTTATATGATGATGTTACATGGTGGTGGTGGTGTTACATGATGATACTGCATGATGATGATGATGTTGCATGATGGTGGTAGATATTGGAAGAGTAATGTGCTTTAAACGTGATGTGATTATTGTCGTAATTGTGATATTGTGAACACACATGATGTGTATGTCACCTTGTGCGTGTTTGTCATCATGTTGATATGTTGGGGATGGGAGTATTCTCTCTCCTTCTTGTGGATTCTAGGAAGAGTTCACGTGTGAATTGTTGTTTGAGATGTGTGAAAAGAATTCTAATGTGGATGACGTAGTGTTGGAGCATTGTGGCATATTGTGATATGTGGGTGTATCAATGTGTTGTATGACTAGTTTGATGTTAAAAGAAATGAGTTGTATCATGATGTTTTTACCATGTTTTGAAGAAATGTGTGTACCACCTTGTTATGCAGCAGTAGATGTTATGTTGAGATGTACTATGTTCATCGTATGTATGACTGTGCAAATATGTAATGCTTCATGTTGTGATTTTGGGTCATACGGTGAGTGTATGAACCCTATCGTATGGTGCTTGCACTTTGGGTGCAGAATGTGGTAAAGTGATGTGTTACACTCAGTGAATGTATGATCGTGATCTACCCTATATATGTACCATATGTAAGATGTTATGGTAGTTATGTGTGTGCCACCATTATGTTAGTGATGTTGTTGTATGTTATGTTGTGAACCTTACGCTAACCGACCCTGAGGGAAATCGGTAGAAGTGTATGTTGAGAGTGAGGAATGGTGTACCATGGGTCAATAACTTGAGCCGAAACTCGGTTTAGTAGACAACATGTGATCCTTCCTCTCTCCCTATGTGGTTGTATGTATGCAACCTAAGTGCAACTATGACTATGTTTAGCCTTGTCGAAGTGGTGGCGGGATGATTCAGATGGAGATGATGATAGTTGTATTATTGATATGTATTTTATGAGTGAGGCTCGATGTTCGAAAGTGCTGTGACTCGTTGAGTACCCCTTTGGTGGCTAGATAAGGCCACACGATTATCGTAATGTGACATTATTAAGTTGATTTTATTCGTAAATTGAGCTTTTTACTTTATTTTGTAAGGACCAGTAACTTTTCTTGATTGCCATGCTTTACAATTTTGGGCATTTCCTTGGTTTGTGGCACTAACATGGGGATTTTGATACTAACTATGGCTATTTGGCCATTTATTTTGCTTGATTTTGGGTCTTCTTTTAAATTTGGAATTTTTACCGCCTTGCCCAAGGCTTGTACTTTGCCACTTGGCACTTTGGATTGGATTGTTGTGTTGGTTCTATTGTCGTGATGTGTGGAATAGGGTCATAGGATGCACCATGGATTGGTTGGACCTATGGACCCGCTTCGTTGTATGGGTAAGTACGCCTGAGGAGTTACATATAACTAGCGGGTTGTTGAACCACGCGTTATTATGTCACTTGGGTTAGGAGTGTTCGAACTCTATGTGTCTTGGACCATAGGGTCAACCGGCCTCCTTGAGGGAGGCATAAGAGTTTGAGGGAGGCATAAGAGAGGCTAAGAGACTTGAGGAGACTTGAGGAGGCATAAGAGTTTGAGGAGGCATAAGAGACTTGAGGAGGCATAAGAGCTTGGGAGGCATAAGAGTTTGAGGGAGGGAGGCATAAGAGACTTGAGGGAGGCATAAGAGTTTGAGGGAGGCTTATGATATTTGTCTGTATGGTTGATGTTTCAGGATATATGTTGAGTTATTGTGATGTTTGGTAGTGGTCTTTTGATGTATGTGTTACTCATGTCAGATGGATATGTGTTGTGATGTTGTGGACATGTCATTGATCCCCTTGTGGACACTATGTACCTGTAGCATTTGTTTGGTGTTATGTGAATTTTTTTCATCGATGCAAATTGAGGAAATGTCTGGTGGATTGTAGTACTCTTTTGGTTGAGTATTTTGTATGTCAGTCATTGATGTGTGACAAGTACTATGTTATGTGGACTGTGCCTATTCCATTCCGTATTTGAGTAACCTTTTTGTGGTGTGATACAATCATGAAGTATATACTTGTGTGCTTATGAATCTGTAGGGTCTTGTGAACCTGATAGGGTGTTGTGTTAGCAGTTCATGTTGGGCACCCTGATAAAGAATAAAATAAAACTCTTGATGATGAAATTTTAAAAGGAATTAAACTAAGAATAATGTTAATGGAAAGAGACTAATGAAATAACAAACAAGAGGAAGCGCCAATCTTCAGAACATTGAAAGTTAAAAAAATTCTACCAAATGTTCTTAAGGCTACCTTGTGACCGTGCTTTAATCAACTAAAATTTTAAACCATAGAGTGTACTTTCTCTGTACTGTACTTTCTTGGTTGTGAACCATTTCTTTTCCATTGTGTTATGTCGCATCGAGGACGATGCTTTCTTAAGGGGAGGAGAATGTAATGCTCCCAACCTACCTTGGGCATCGGCTGCTTGGAGGATGGGGATATTAAAATCTATCCATGTGTTGTTAATGCCCTTGCAACCAACTTAATAAAGAAAACATATTTTTTTTGCTCTTCTCCTTCCTATGCGCCATTATTTTTCCCGTGACTAGCTATACGAGTCACTAGTTTTGGCTTGGTGGAAGGACCATTATCCCTTTTATTGTTCTTTCAAAATACAGGTGGGTGGGCGCATTTTCTTCTTAGGCATTTTTTTCTTTCCTGTCACCTCATTTTGACTGCTCACGCAAAAAAGAAACCTTGGTGGCCACATAGCTTACCTTTGGCGTGTTCGGGACGGTGGATTCATTAATGGTGAAATGAAGGTCTGTCACCCGATGTTGCGTGGGTGGGTGTGGTTTCTCAAAATCGTCTTTGCTGCAAGCGGTTTCGGTGGAGCGTAGAACTGAAATTCTCTCTGGAGTGCCGTGAGGAAGTATTTGGTGTATCAGCACGGCAGCTACGAGGTCGAGAGGTAAACTTATCTCGAGAAAATCGGTGGCCTCAGAGAGAGAGTAAGTGCGCGGCAGCTGTGAGGTGATCCCAAGGAAACGTTGGTGTTGATCTGTTGTTACGGTTGCACGCGACCACAGTCGTGATCAATTGTTGCAAAATCTTGCAACTAGTAGTAGAAGAACGAGATAAAGTTTTAGTTGAAGCCTTTTTTAGCGCTTCCAACAGGGAAAGTTCATCCAACTATGTTGCTTCGGTTTGAGTATAGAATGCATCCTCGATTCGAGTTTCTCCTTCAAGATATTTTTGTCAAATCGACTATGTGTGATGTGAGTTTTTGCGGCTAAGCCATTGGGTATACTTCCTTCCAGGAGTTGTATTGAATGCCTGTAACATAGAGGCGATCAAACTTCATCTTTCTCCGAGATTTCACGCATACCATTCATACCGAATGAGCAACTTATGGTGGACTTTCTGGAGGAAGCTTGATTGTGATGGGCGTGTGCGCGGTTGCGAGCTTTACTAAGCAAAGCTCGTCGAATTCCCTTCAGGATTCAGACTCTTATATTATCCATTCATCAGTACCCACTGGTTGTGAATCTCAGCAACTCGAAATGCAGAATGGTGAAATCAGTGGGAAATTTGGAGGCGGCGGTGGAGGAGATCATGGCTCTACATAGGAGTTTGCCTCCCAGGCCCAGTGCAGGAGAGACGGAGGAAGTGGATGCAGCGCTCTTTATGATAGGGAATGTGGATGCTACACAGTCCACACGTTTGCAGAATTTGTCGAGGCAGGTGAAGCCTCTGGATGTGCCTGAGGAGCTCTTTTCAGTCATGAAGGAGAGGCGGAGAATTTGAATTGAGATGCAGGCTGAAGAGGAGAAGCGAGAGGCCTTGGCCCTGCTTCAGTTGGAGGACCACCATAGGATCTTTGATTATCTTGTCCAGAAAGCATCTATAACTGTGCCTTCTTCTTCATCTTCTCCTCTCATGATTATGAATGGGATGCTCCTTTGTCTGTTATGAATATTGCTAAAGTCACTGAAAATCATGCTGCAATCATGGACGACATTGCCATTTTTGAACCAAAGGTAGGGCACACGGAGACACAAACTTTGGGTAAGGAATCAAAGTATGCTAGAGATGATAATTTTAGACAAAAGCCCAAGTCTATCATCACTACTCGAAGGTCGGAGGTGGCACCTAGAAATTTGCTGGCGAAATCTACTTTGGAACAGCGCTCTTCTTTTGGAATTACCACAGTTTTTATGCTGTCCCCAAATCTGATGAAGAAAAAGGTTTATATATCATTACGGTAGATGCCTTTAGAGCCGGGGCGTGTGAGGTAATCTTTATGTCTTGTGTCTAGAGCTGCAAATCATGGGGTTGGCTTTTAGCTTGATATTCGCCACATGAATGTGGCACTATGCAGCGAGCTCAGAGCACTTTGGGCTAAGGGAAAAATAGCACCTTTGAAGCAATCTAGTGGTGGTCGGCTTATTGAGGATGCTAAGTCTAGGGACTGTTTTATGGTTATGGACAACTCGACTGACATGTTGGCTAGTGGATTGATCTAAGGGCTAATTTGGAGTGGTGTTCGGAGGATTTTGGATCTACTTCTGAGAAACCCAGGGATGCATGGCAACAATCTTTGGGAAGAGGAGTTAGGGTGTCACCAGAAGATCAGCGAGGGAATGATAATCGGGTGTCAATGCGACCCGACCGAACTATGGGCAGAGATGCACATTTCGGACTATTCAATTGATTTTATGAAGTCAAGAGCATGGCCGTTAACAGAGTTTGGACCTTTAGCAGGCTGAGGAAGAGGAGTTGCGCAGGTTGTGTTGCTGTTGCCTGAGCCCTGGTCGACGTGCTTGTTGGATTGGAAGAATTCTAATCAGGCATGTTAACTATACTCTTTGTAGTAGTTTTCTACCTTCTTTCAGTATCTTGAAATGAATTTTCTTTCCTCTTGAATGGCGCATAGACTAAATGTTTTCGTGGTTGTTTATATCCTTTGCTGATTGTGTTGGTTGTTCCTTTAAATCTCGTTCCTAGTTATTTGGTTGGTTTTCTTGGAATGTTCTTTTCCTCTCTTATAGCTTACTCTATTCATATTTGTCTAAATGGGCTACTACAATATTGTGTGATGCAGTCTAGTTCGTAGGGAAGGAAACATTATAGAGTTTCGTTTGCTTATATGACTCTCTTTTAAAATAATTCTGTGATGGTATTTTGTAATTGAAGGCTTACTATATGGAAGGTTAAGCCTTCATATCTCTATTTGCTTGAATGAATACGTATTTCCTGTTTAGGGCTCTCCTGTTTTGCTAAAGGTACATTAATAGTGACATTGTGTTCTAAAACTTGTTTAAGCCTGTGGGCATTCCTTACTTTTGTTTAATTAGAAAATGGCATTAGGGTTTTGTTTTAGAACCGTACATGGTTGACTTTTGTACCCAGTTCTAGAGGATGAATAACTTGACATCTATTTTGGCCTCTACGTGTTGAGAAAATTACTATACCTACTACCTGGTTCAAACTCTTGTTTGATTAAAGTAAGGGGAGACATTGTAAGGTTTAATTGAATGAGGAAATCTCTTCAATTTTATTAAGGGTCATGCAAGCAAGCTATTAATAATGGATTTGAAACAAAAGTTGTAGGTGAATCCATGGTATTGGACTCGTGAACTCGTTTCTGTTAGATGACATGTGAGCTGATTACGGTGATAATATAATAGGTGGTTATTATGTTCATCTGTTTGATTTTCTAGACATGTCCTTGATAAGCCCACATGGATCGGGTAAAATTTCCATCTTCTATACCATTGGCGAGGAGCTCATAGAACTTCTAGGCTTCGACCGCCACTGTGTAACCTTCCTGATGGATATGTGTGTTGGTTCTTATTTTTGTGCTTGCACTCGTGGTAGGGTCCTTTGAGTCTGGGGCATCGTTGGTGTTTTACCCTCTGCGTAGCGAATCCCTTTGTTTTCGAACTCGAATATCTTATACTTCAAACTTGGTTACTAAAAGGTCCCATTTTGTGGCCTTGTTAAGGAAATCAATTTTTATTTTAATGCTTATTGACATTGTCTGAAATATATAAAAAAATTATTAACGACTTTTGGGTTTAGTCTTCCCTTATATTATGTAGAGAGGTTGACGATTAGGATAAGGTTGTTGGTAGAATAATGGCCTTTTTTTGTGTCTCTTTTGTATGCTTTTGGAAGAGTGGAATTGTTTGGTTAACTAGTCCTACGTTTAAAAAAATCCTACATGAAGGTAGTGGTAAAGCTCCTTGGTTAAAACTGAAACTATAGTTGTTTTTCCTTGAAGGGCGTCGAACCCTAATTATTGCTATAAAGCCTCCCCCTGGGAGATTTGGATAACGTCGTTTTGTTTCGCGCCTACGATCATAATTAGTATGTTTTGTCTTCTCTTGGACCCCTTTAGTTGGATGGAGTAAGTTTTGGATTCCAATCACGTAATCCATAGGATTACATGAAGGAGATATCAACACTCTTGACCTTCTTGTTCCTAACCCATAAGGTCTTGCCTTGATTTATGTGATTTTGTTCTTACTGGTATTTTGACTTTCTCCTTGCTGGATGGTTTAGATTTCTTTCTCATGCGAATAATTTTGGAGTTGTGGGTTGTGTTTTAATCCATTTTTGAATTAGAACTTTCCTTTCTTGATATTGTTAAATGTTAGCTTCTTTGTTGCGATGAGTAGCCTTAACATGCTCGGTTCTCATGAACCTGATTCCGGCTAGTATTTGTGCAGATGGATTATGTGAGTAGATTAAAGGAAAGAGTTGTAAAGGTTTCATCAGTGCAATTTATGAAGTTCCTTGTAAAAATGTCCAATGTGAGGTAAATTTTGTAATAGTGCTTGCAAAGGAGTTTAGAAAACCTCTTGCCTTGGGTTGTTCTGAAATTTCGTGATGATGTTGTCTTGTCCTTCTGTAGGTTAACTGGTAAATTACCTTTGTGAGAAATAATATTCAATCTTGACCTTGTTATGAGTATTCTTTTGGTGATATCATTTACAGTCATGGAAATTTTGTAGCATGGCTTGGCTTATTTTGTTACCTTCTTGTTCTTGACCCAAGTGAAATCCAATCTCTTGACTCCTTTGGTTCATGTGCCATGTTGAATGGAAATGTTATAACTGTGGTTTGCGTTCTTGTTAAATAACGATAATTTCTTCTTTCAGGTCATAATGCTTATTGGTTTAGTAACCCTCCATGGTACTAGTATCAATGTTATTCTAGGCATATTTTAGTGGGTTGAAACCCCTTTTTCTAAAGATAATCAAAGATAAAAGAAGAGGAATACATAGATGAATAAATAAAGAAGATAATAATGAAGTTGTATTTGGTTGATAAAATTAAGAGTCTTTAATTGGAAAGAAAGTGTTTATCTAACGATGTAAAAAAAAAAAAAAAAAACCTACCATTGCTAACCTTAAGCTATGGATTAAACATTGTCCTCTTGTTGGGAAACGTTAATTAATTTTAAAAGTAATATCACTGTTGGCTTTTGGGGATATCGCTAGATCTTATCTAGTACGGGAGTTTGAATAAGAACACATTAAGTATAATGCTTCCATATTGGGAACCCTGTGTATCCCAGACGAACTTAATCAAGATGATTTCTAAATGAAGCTTTTACCAAAACTCAATTGAACTCTTAAGACTCATTAAAAGACCGGTTAATAACTAAATAGATCATAATAAAATAAATTTATCTTCTCTCTCTAACCATTACCATGGTACCTTGTAGTCCTTGTCTAAGCTATGATAAATTTTTAATTCTTGATCAAAGATGATTAGGGTTCTGAACCTTAACGATACTCCTCTCCTTTTGATCTTACGCTTGCCTCCTTATGCAATGTGGGTATGAAACGAGTTTCAGTAGTGGGGGTTTAGATAGATAGCCTTGTGGAATTGCTTACCTCCTGGTTTTGTAAACAAATTAATCAAGGAATTTTCATATTATAGGTGATCCTAGGATAGTCCTCAAGTTATATAAAAGAAAAGAAACTTAATCCTATAAGAAGAATGGTATGAAACATATCATGAACCTTCTAGAACGTAAGCTAAGAATTGTAAGATGTCTCTAGTAAATCAGTAATCTTAAGAAGATTTTCACAGTGGGATGTCTTCAGCTATAACTATGTAATGTGGTTGGTCTTTTGCCATGTCCTTTCACAAAAGAAAAGTAAATTGTCCTTGATAGGTGTGAACGTTTCCGTGCTGCCTTTATGGCCATCCTTGTATCAAGTTGTTCACAGTGTTAGTTGTATCCTTGGGTTGGCATGTTATAACATGTATATTTCTCACCCTCGTGGATACAATACATAATCTTGTTGTTTTATTTTAGAGTATTTTACTACCCATATTCTATATTTGCACTTCATTCCGGTCTCTCTCTTGTAGGTGGCGGGAAGCGTTGGATTGGCGTGGTTTCAACACACTAGAACAACGAAGACCTATAATTTCTAACTATCCCATTTGGAAGCGGCATACTCGGAATTCACATTTTATGCCCATTTATGGCTAAAACAATTCTTCGAGTGCCAATATATACGCACCAAAAATTGCATAGGTGCCACATTGGTACTAAAGTAAAAGTCTACGATGATGATTACTTCTTTTCCAGAACAAATGATTAAGTCAGATCCTTTCCCCTTTTTCTTATAATTCTTTTTTTTTTTACTTATCTTTTCCTTATATTTTTCTATCTTTTCGAGACATTTTCTACTTGTGGTGAGGTTTTTCATGACTTTAAGTCATGCAAAAATGATTACATAACCACTAATATACCTAGATTGACAGCTATGCAACCGACATGGTGGTTACGTAACCTCCATGGAGGTCATGTAACCACCATGGAAGTCCCATAATCGTCGATCTGTGTAGACCGATGGTTCTATGCACATTTACTTGAGATTCCAAACCGAGTTTTCGTATGCATGTCTCAAGTTTGAGAGTGTCTTTATCACCAATTTCTTGACCATTTCACCCGATTCGTAGCTTATTTGTTACGTGTGGAACTCCTTTTTCTACTTACTATTATCATAATGTTGACTACCCATTCTTAGGATGATTTGGCACTTCTTGATTTCCAAGTGTGTTAGACTTCTCCCTTGCCTTTTTCTATAAAAACAATTTTTACCCTTATGATGGGTTAGAGATTATTGATTTGAATTGATCACATTACTCTCCCAAATTTTTTCCAATAAATACACAAAAAAATTAGTTCATTACTTTATTGCTTCATGTCTATATTTGTGAGCAGCTAGCATGCAACTAGTCTATTCAGGAACATCTTCTTGAATTCTTCAATAATTAGACAACTTTGTTCTCTTGATCAATTAGACTCTCATCTTTGGAAAGGTAGCTAAGGAGACCAAAGAAATCATCACAACAATTGGAGATTCTCATAGTTATACCTATCCAAGTTAGGGGTACATTTATAATTATTTCTAAATTTTCATTCCTTAGAGTATTGTCATTAGACATATTTGTCTTAATGAGTAGAATTTACATACTGTAAGAATCTTTCCGTTGATATCTTCTTCTCTACTTATCCATATGGATTTTCCCAGGAAATAATTTAGAGGAAATTTATGTGTAAGAATTTCTTTACTTCTTCATTTAGAATATATGTTTGTTTCATTTTTTTATTTCCATTTTTTTGTGCATAGGGACAAACTTCCGTTTAAATATTCTTGCCTACTTACCCCTATGGATCTGCAAGGAAAATAAGCATGAGGAAGCTTCTATGTTTGTGCTCACTATTTCAATTCTTAATTATTAGTTTGTTTATGTATTTTATTTCTTTTACAAGGGTAGTCTTAGGGGAAGAGGAATTGCTTTTGAGAAGTCTTATTTCATCCGTGATTTTGATGTGAAGTAAATAGAAGTAGAAAAAATTACAAATTAGGAAACATATATTTTTAATTAGATTAGCTTCACATCCTATACCAAGGAATAACCACATCCGGCTATTTCATGTTTAATTTAATTTAGTATGGATGTAGATTATTTTATTTTAATTAGTTTCTTTGTTAGTAGATTTCTTTTATTTATTTCCCAATAAACAAAAGAAAAAATATAGATTAAAAGTTAGATTACATTCATTTTGTTTATTTATTTAGAAGATTAATGAAAACACCAAAAACAATAGCTAGTTTGTTTCATTTTGTATACAAACAATCACACACTTTGGGTAATTATCTAGTCCTAGTTACATACTACTATTCATATGCTTCCCAAGTAAGAAAAGTACCAATTAACCCGTGTCTTTGGCCACCTTTTTGTACTTTCCATTGGTACTTTAATTGTTGCACCCTTAGTTTCTCAATCTACCTTTTTACTCTTTATAATTGGTCATCTTGGAAAATAGCACCCACCAAGATGTTTGCACTAGGTTCCTCGTCCAATCTAGATGCTCATGTCCCATTTGTGCTTTGATCTCAGTTTTTTGGTCCTTTATAGACATTTGAGCATCTTATCTTTTTGTAGTCATCCTTTTCTAGGTTGATTACTAAATTCAAGTGAAGGAATTATATAAATATAAAGTTATGTGATCATAATAAAGCACCAATCACTAAGCAATATCTATCACCACCTAAGGTTGCATCCATCAAGGCATCTAAGATCTCCATTGTATCCATCTAGCTTCATCACAACTCATAGGAGGGAAGTTCATTTTATTACATGCACACATTACTTACATTCTACATCTAGCTACTTACTCGGTATTCCAAGTGTGACACTCATAAGAGTAGCGAGGGAGAAATTACACACATAGACACATAGAACCACATTGGGTATGAGATGTAGTGTAGCACTCAAATGCAATTGGATCACCTTGTGGAAGTTTTGGAAATTCCCACCCCTAATTTTCATCTTTTTTTTAGGATTTGATGTCTATTTGAGGGTTTCACAGTCTATTTTTATTACTGTTTTTAAGTAACCTCAACGATCTTGGTGTGACCCTGAAGAGACAAAAATGAGCATAAATGAACATCTTACGAATATGATAATTAATTTTTCTAAGCATTTACAAATACCTAGGCACTTGGAATAAGGCCTACGGGACTAGTGAGTGCCCTTGTCACTCGCGAGGTGCCCCAATTTTATCAAATCCTTTAGATTTGCAATTTACTGGGCTCTCTTGAGACATTCAATGCTTCACATATCTCTATTTTCCAACGCGGTGCATTTTCAAAATATCAATAAATCAACTAAAGCCTTTTACCCTTCCTTACACATTACGGTTTCATTATTTATTACTTAGTTTCTTGAGTGTATTTCTTGTATTTTTAATGTCCCCTTTTTCCTATGCCAAATGGCCCAAGGGCCAAGTTGATTCCAAAATGTGGTCAAACCTGTGGACCTGTGGATGCTTTGGAGGCTCTTTGGAAGGGGCCCCGTGGATTTAATATCCTAATTTTGCATTTGGGGGTCACTTTTGGATGGGCGACTCAAAAAGGAAAAAAATTAACTATAGCTACTTTTATGTTAGTAACCCCTCCATGGAATGAAATGTGCCTAGGGTTATGAGGGCTCATTTTCCAAGTTAAAGTATATAAAGAGAAGGTGAAGGAAGAAAAGGCACTTTTTGTCGCATACTTTTAGCCTCCTTCACATGCAACTTTTCTGGCATGCTTCTACAACTTTTGGAGTAAAATCCCATAGGGACCCTAGCTTCAATGGTGAGAGACCCATCCTTATCTAGTAGGTAATTCTTTGGTAGTGAGATATCTACTGTAGTGTGTCATTTTGGAGCCGCTTCTGGGCCATATTGTAGATATATTACTATAGGGTTTCGAGGAAGGATTTTGAGGATTCTCGGGGCATTTCAGGAGATAATCAATGGGCTCGCAAATCAGATTCGTGGCAGCCATTTGGGCAGCACGTGGCAACTTGTTAAAGGTGCCTCCATCATTTACCGAACCCTCATCCAAGCATGGACACTTGCGCCATTATTTGTGGTTTTTGACATAGTCATTTCAGATTCGAAGGTGGAAATATTATTTCCTTTATCATCACTTCGTTATTTCCAAGGACTCATATTTTTGCTATTATATTTAGAGGGTCACAAACCTCGAAGTTTTCCAGCCGCTTAGCGCACGATGTACTTTTTCCGCAGAAATATATTATTCGAAAAATGTTTTCATAGTGTTTAGTTTTGTTGTTACAAGCTTTCCTCAATATTTCATGCTTTGTGGGGAAATATTTTGTGTGATATCAATTTAATACCATTCACTATCCCATTGAACATTTTCAATAAAAATAAGTAGTTTACTTTGCTGAAATTTTCTATATTTTGTGCATTTTTAAGTGTTATCCACAAGGGATATTTGGGTTGTATCAGAGAAGTTGTTTATCCAGGATTTTAGGATTGAAAGATGGGGAAAAATACGGTGAGGATATATGGGTAGAGCTTATGAAACAATTGTTCACCAATATGGTAAAGAAGGGAGACTACTAATCTTTATTTGAGCTAGCTCACCGAGAGATTAGCATAAGACAAGTGTTATACTCATTACTTCTATTTAAACAATAATGAGTATGGAAAAAATAGGGGTATTTTCATTCTAATAATATAATAGGAAGGGGCATTAGTAATTGAATAAATCGAGGTAAAAACTAACATTAATGGTATTATTCAATGCCCTTTGAACGAACCCGTTATACCATACTTTTGCTGAGTGAAACCACCAAGGGGGCCCTCCCAATAAATACCTCTTTTCTTGGGTCATTCCATACAAGATCCGAGGTAGCAAATCATGCTAACATGCATGGATCCACCTAATGTAGCGTCCTTGCATCTATAAACAAAAATAAAATATAAAAATAAAACCTAATAAGAAAATAATGAGATCAAAAGAAAAATATAAACATAACTATGCTCATTGATTTGGTTGTAATCTCACGTGAAATGGTTACAGTAGTCCAGAGATCCAAAAATAGCTAAGCGGATGAGTGAAAATCATTTCTATAAATGGTCAAAATTAATATATATATATATATATAGTATAAAATTAGTTTTCCTAAATATCACTTTGAGTTTGTTTGTGCGGGGTTGGCGTGTTATAACATGTTTATTTCTTACCCTTATGGATACAATACGTAATCTTGTTGTTTTATTTTAGATTATTTTCCCACCCATATTCTATATTTGCACTTGATTCCCGTATCTCTCTTGCAGATGGTGGAACGTTGGATTGGCATGGTTTCAACACACTAACAACTAAGACCTATTATTTCTAACTATCCCATTTGGAAGAGCCATACTCAAAATTGCATTTTATGCCCATTTATGGCTAAACGATTCTTTCGGTGCCAATATGTACACACCAAAAATTGCATAGGTGCCACATTGGTACTAAGGTAAAAGTCTCTAATGATGATTTCTTCTTTTCCGAACAAATGATTAAGACCAGATCCTTTCCCCTTTTTCTTATAATTCTTAATATTTTTACTTATCCTTGCCTTATATTTGTCTATCTTTTCGAGCCATTTTCTACTTGTGGTGAGGTTTTTCGTGACTTTAAGTCATGCAACAATGATTACATAACCACTAGTATACCTAGATTGTGATTATGCAATGATGTGGTGGTTACGTAACCTCCATGGAGGTCATGTAACCACCATGGAAGTCCCATAATCATCGATCTCGTGTAGACCTACGGTTCTATGCACACTTACTCGAGATTCCAAACCAAGTTTTCTATATGCATGTCTCATGTTTGAGAGTGTATTTATCACCGATTTCTTGACCATTTCACCGATTCATAGCTTATTTATTACGTGTGGAACTCCTTTTTCTACTTACTATTATTATAATGTTGATTGCCCCTTCTTAGGATGATTTGGCACTTCTTGATTTCCAAGTGTGCTAGACTTCTTCCTTGCCTTTTTCTATAAAAACCAATTTTTACCCGTATGATGGGTTGGAGATTATTGATTTGAATTGCACCGTTACTCTCCCAATTTTTTTCCAAGAAATACACAAACAACTTAGTTCATTACTTTGTTTCTTCTTGTCTACATTTGTGAGCAGCTAGCATGCAACTAGTCTATTCCAACATCTTCTTGAATTCTTCAATAATTAGCCAACTTTGTTCTCTGGATCAATTAGACTCTCATCTTTGGAAAGATAGCTAGGACACCAAATAAATCATCAAAACATTTGGAGATTCTCATAGTTATACATATCCAAGTTAGGGGTACATTTATAATTATTTCTAAGTGTTCATTCTTTAGAGTATTGTCGTTAGACACATTTTTCTTAATGAGTAGAATTTACATAGTGTAAGTATCTTTCCATTGATATCTTCTTCTCTACTTATCCATGTGGATTTTTCCAAGAAATAATTTGGAGGAAATTTGTGTGTAAGAAGTTATTTATTTCTTCGTTTAGAATATATTTTGTTTCATTTCTTTACTTCCATTTTTGTGTGCGTAGGGACAAACTTTCATTTAAATATTCTTCCCTACTTATCCCTATGGATCGTAAGGGAAATAAGTTCAATTCTTAATTATTAGTTTGTTTATGTATTTTATTTCTTTTACAAGGGTAGTCTTAGCGAGAAGAGGAATTGCTTTTGAGAAGCCTTATTTCATCCCATGATTTTGATGTGAAGTAAATAGAAGAAATAGAAAAAATTACAAATTAGGAGACATTATTTTTTTAATCGATTAGCTTCACATCCTATAACCAAGGAATAACAACATCTGGCTATTTCATGTTTAATTTAATTTATTATGGATGTAGATTATTTTATTTTAATTAGTTTCTTTGTTAGTAGATTTCTTTTATTTATTTCCCAATAATCGAAAAGAAAAAATATAGATTAAAAGTTAGATTAGATTCATTTTTTTATTTATATAAAATATTAATTGAAAAATACCAAAAATAATAGCTAGTTTGTTTCATTTTGTATACACACAATCACGCACTTTGGGTAATTATCTAGTCCTAATTACATACTACTATTCATATGCTTCCCAAGTAAGAAAAGTACCAATTAACCCATGTCTTTGGCCACCCTTTTGTACTTTCTATTACTACTTTAATTCTTACACCCTTAGTTGCTCAATCTACATTTTTACTCTTTATAATTTTTCATCTTGGAAAATAGCACCCGGCCAAGATGTTTTGCGCAGCTGGTGCCTTCATCCCATCAAGATGCTAATGTCCCATTTGTGCTTTAATCTCACTTTTTGGGTCCTTTATAGACATTTGAGCATCTTATCTTTTTTTAGTCATCCTTTTCTAGGTTGATTACTAAATTCAAGTGAAGGAATTATATAAATATAAAGTTATGTGATCATAATAAAGCATCAAGCACTAAGCACTATCTATCACCACCTAAGGTTGCATCCATCAAGGCATCTAAGAGCTTCATTGTATCCATCTAGCTTCATCACAAGGGACATAAGGGCTATTTTTATGCATCACAACTCATTGGAGGGAAGTTAATTTTATTCCATGCACACATTACTTACATTCTACATCTAGCTACTTACTCGGTATTCCAAGTGTGACACTCACAAGAGTAAGCGAGGGAGCAACTATGCACATAGACACATAGAACCACATTGGGTATGAGATGTAGTGTAGCGCTCAAATGTAATTGGATCATTGCGGAAGTTGTGGACATTCCCATCCCTAATTTTGCATCTTTTTTTAGGATTTGATGTTTATTTGAGGGTTTTGCAGGTCTATTTTTATTGCATGTTTTTCACTAACCTCAACGATCTTGGTGTGATTTGTCATCACCAATCCGGCACTATGATAATTCTTCACGGGAACTCCTCGTGCTATGATTATTTACTAATGCACAGCCTTTAGTTTGGTGGATGTAATCTGGAAACAAAACAACAACATAACACAAGAATACCATCGACTATGATAAGACGGAATGATGACAAATCTGAAATATCAAAGTAAATTATAATATTAACATGAAACTATTACAATCTCACCCATGAGGTACTTCAAGTGTTATTGACTTCACTTGCCTTTCACCAAGACTATGGGAGAAACTTTACAATTACACCTCTTAATGGCTTCTTCAACACACCTTTAAACTGATGGCTTCCTTTGCACACTTCCTACAATATTTCTCACTACTTCCTTCTATGCTAAATGAGGGGGGTGGCCTCTCTATTTATAGAACTTCCAAGCTTATCCATCTTATCTCTAAGATAGGATAAGAAATCCACTCTGACGAATCATATTCCATACCTTAACTCTTATCTGTACATGTAAGCTTATCTTTTAAGATAAGATAAACCTTATCATTTTACATGGGTTCCAAATTTTTAGAATTTTTACAAATAAAATACACAAACTATTTATGACCTCACTCTTGTCCTTATTACCAATATAATATTTCTAATTCCTAATCATGTAGACCCTACTTCTCTAATTACCCAAACTTTGACATTTTAACATTACCGGACCACTTACGACAAATATTTACTTTTTACAACATTCCTATTGTACTTTGAATGTTACCATACTCCACATTATTGGTGGCACCGCATCTTGTGGCGCCATTATCCTCTATCGACGCTACTACTAATTATACTTAACAACATCCTATTCCTAATACATACATTAATGGAATAGAAATTACGGAGGAAAATTTTAGTGTCGACATCTTCCCCCTTCCTAGCTTCTACTCCATCCTCGCGAGTAGACTATTCTCGGTGCTTGGAAAATCTTCAACTTATCGTGGTTGACCCATTTCATAATGGGAGTGCCATCCAATTCCTCCGGTCAGATGCATTACCATTATCATGCACAATTTCTGCTATTTTGTAGGGCCCCATCCATTTTGGAAGAAATTTTCTCTGTCTTCTTTTTTTTGTATCCGGAATCATATACTAGAACAAAGTCATTCACATGAAATGGAAACCACTTTGGATCTTTTGATCAAAGTATTCCTTCGCTTCATTTTCTTCTTATGGCTTGTATCCTTTGCTATTTCTCTCATTTCCTCCAAAGAAATGAAGATGTACCAACCTTTCTTTTACTTGAATCACTTTCATCAATCCTTTCATTTTTCATAATTCTCATAGTGGGAATATCAAACTCAATAGGAAGAACTGGATCAATGCCATAGGCCAACTGAAATGGGGAGTATCTTGTTGCTGACTTTGATGTTGCCCTATATGCCCACAATGCTGCATGAATCCTTTTATCCCATTTATGCACCTGCAAGGCTACATCTGAGGCATCAGTGTACACAATGAATGGCTTGCTCCAATCTGGATTCTTCAAAATAGGTGAAGACACCAGGGCTTCCTTCAATTGTCCAAAATCTTCATGCGCCTTATTTCCTGGTTCATAAGTAACATCCTTCTTCAAGAACTGGGTTAGTGGCTGCGTAATCTTTGAGAAATTCTTGATGAACCTTCTATAGTAACCCACATGGGCTAAAAATGATCTCAACTTACTTCTATTAAGAGGAAATGGTAAATCTTTGATTTTGAAACTTTATCGAGGATCAGTGCAATACCATCTCTGGATACAACATGCCCTAAAAAAATGCCTTTAGAACATCCAAAGAAACACTTTGTAGGGTTTAGTGAGGCTTGTGCTTCATCTAACCTTTGAAATGTTGTCTCCATTTGGTGCAGGTGGTCCAACTTGTTCCCATAGATGCAAAAATCATCCGAGAAATACTCGATGAAGGTCCCAATGTAGGGTTCGAACACCCTATTCATCAAACGCTGGAATCTTGCTGGAGCATTACACAACCCAAAAGGCATAACTCTATAAGCAAACGTTCCCCAAGGAGTGGTGAACGTGGTCTTCAGCTGATCTTTCTCTGCTATACGAACTTGGTTGTAGCGGCTATATCCATCAAAGAAACTATAACACTCCTGGCCAACTACTTCGTCCAAGATCTGATCTCGAAAATGGAAGAAGGTAATGATCCTTCTTTGTTGCCTTATTGAGCTTCTGTAATCAACACAAATGCGTAGCTTCCCATTCTTTTTTATTGAGATCACAATGGGAGAAACCCATTCTGAATTCTCCACAAAGAAATATGAATCCTGCATCAAGTAACTTATCTATTTCTTCTTTTACAGTCTTGGAAAAATTAGGATTCATTCTATATAGCATTTGCTTTATGGGCTTAGCACCATCTACCAGCTCAATACAATGTTCTACCCAACTTAATTGTGAGTTCCTTGTAATCAAAAGTGAATAGGTGTATGTACCTTCGAAAGAGCTGGAGGTAGGATTCCTTCTCACTCTCCATCACAGCATCACCAATCTTTATTTGTTGGAGACGATCATCAACTTCTTCTTCAGATAATTTTATGGGGTCATGAGTTGGTGTGACTAGAAGGATATCCATGACTGAAACATCCACCTCACTTTCTTCATCTTCAGTGTCCACTTCACTGGTACTAGAGTAATCAGAGGATGTCCAATCATCAGTTTCATCACTTGAATCCATAGGTTCTGCTTTATGATGTCGAGGGATCACGTTTATCTTCACCCTCTCTCTACCACGTCCAAGTGTCATGAAACCTTCATTCTAGTAGTTTCTTGCATGAACTCTCCTTAGCCATGGTCTTCCCAGCAGCATTGGGTACGCAACAGTACCATTTTTCATCACCTGAAAGTCTACCACACATACAACACCCATGAGATATTGCCACATTTGATACTACACCTTCGGTTTAGTTTTTCCTTTATTTAATGACCTTAACTTAAGTGTTGAAGGGCGATCAATTTTTAAACCCAACATATTCATTACTGACTCGGTCATTACATTAATCGCAGCACCTCCATCAACTAAGACATCATGAATTGAAATGCCATTACATAATAACTCGGCTTGTGGAGCATAGGGATCCGCCTCGCCTCCAAAACATGGAACTCAACCTCCTTCCTTCTTCGAGCATTGAGTCCACCTCGCAACTCCCGCCTCTTCTCGAAGACATAGCCAAGAGTTGACCATATGTAATATTTGCAGCCTTTTGGACAGATCTTCCAAGATGGAGTATGGTCCTTGCCCCGTGAAATAAGAAAATCCGCACACCCAACTTTCTTCTCCTATGTTTCTTACTAGTTTCTTCTTTCATCTTCTTAGGATCATTTCCATCTTGATTATCTTTTTCTTTCTTTCTTTTTTGTTACAAACACATCTACTTCATTATTTATGCTCTTATCTACTACATCAAAAGAATTCACAGTGCTTTTCCTTTATCATTATCTCCTTTACTGATGTAGAAGCTCTATCGGACAATTATACTTATAATGACCCTTTTTATAACAACCATAACAAACAACTTCAGAAATATTTCTTTTTGGACCTCTATCTCCTCCCTGAGAACTAAATTCCTTTCCTTGAAGAAGATTAATAGTTAACTGACCCATCTTTTTGAGCAGATCTTCATACTCAGTAGATGTACTAGGAGAAATATTTGTGCTCACCAGGAGTGGTTGTGGATTCAGGACCAAAGGTGCTGGTGTAGGCTCTACTTTAGCAACAATTTCTTTGGGCTCCTCTTCCATGCTTTCTTCTTGCCTTCTTGCAATCTCCTTTGCTTGTTCAATGGTAGCTGGGCGGTCATACTTCACTCGTTGTCTAATCTCTGGCTTCATCCCAAGAATGAAGTGCTTATAGAGGAGATTATCCATGCCATTCATCAACCCATCCGCTAGTCCTTCCTTCCGGATCTAGGCATCGAGCTTCCTCCTTAGCTCTAGAACACGAGCATGATAATCCCTTATCTTCTCCTTCTCTCCTTGGGATAGCTTTGTGATCTCGATCATGAGATCTGCATATTTCTGTTGTTCACCAAATTCTTCAAGAAAACTTTCAGTTAATAAATCCCATGAATTTTTCACATTATCACCTAGTGTTTCAAACCACCTAAGTGTTGAACCATCCAAAAAGGTAGGAAAAAATTCAGTCCATTGTTCCCTTCTTATAAGGCCATTACAAATACAAGATCGTTTAAACTCTTGAATGAAAGAAGAAGCATCTTCATTAGATTGAGCTGAAAAAGCAGGAATCTTTCCCATTTTCAAAAGTAACCACCGTGAAATACCAACTCACAAGTACAATCAACAAGACTTATGTGTACAAATAATTGGAATCACTATACTAGAAAGTGACTTTACACCTTTCTACAGTAAAATAGAAATGACCACGGTAAACTATGGTAAAACTTGACTTACTGCGGTAAAAATTGACTTTACTGTGGTAAACACTATTCACGGTAAAAAGTGAAGTTACTGCGGTAAATACTATTCACGGTAAAAAGTGAAGTTACTGCGGTAAATACTATTCATGGTAAAAAGTGACTTTACTGCGGTAAATACTATTCCAGCAAAAATGACTTTACCATGGTAACTACTATTCATGGCAAAAATGACTTTACCATGGTAACTACTATGCACAGTAAAAACAAGGTTACCCTCTAATTGATTTTTGACTAAGTGGGAATATCTCTCCAGAAAATCCACCAACGAGGAATGGTCCCGGAGAACGGAACCAAAATGTCATTACCAATCCGCACTATGATAATTCTTCACGGGAACTTCTCGTGCTATGATTATTTACTAATGCCTGACCTTTAGTTTGGTGGATGTAATCTGAAACAAAACAACAACATAACACAAGAATACCATTGACTATGATAAGACGGAATGATGACAAATCTGAAATATCAAAGTAAATTATAATATTAACATGAAATTACAATCTCACCCATGAGGTACTTCAAGTGTTATTGACTTCACTTTCCTTTCACCAAGACTATGGGAGAAACTTTACAATTACGCCTCTTAATGGCTTCTTCAACACACCTTTAAACCGATGGCTTCCTTCGCACACTTCCTACAATATTTCTCACTACTTCCTTCTATGCTAAATGAGGGGGGTGGCCTCTCTATTTATAGAACTTCCAGGCTTATCCATCTTATCTCTAAGATAGGATAAGAAATCCAATCTGACGAATCATATTCCATACCTTAACTCTTTAGTGTACATGTAAGCTTATCTTTTAAGATAAGATAAACCTTATCATTTTACATGGGTTCCACATTTTTAAACTTTTTACAAATAAAATACACAAAATATTTATGACCTCACTCCTTGTCCTTATTACCAATATAATATTTCTAATTCCTAATCATGTAGACCCTACTTCTCTAATTACCCAAACTTTGACATTTTAACATTACCGGACCACTTAGGACAAATATTTACTTTTACAACATTCCTATTGTACTTTGGTATTACCGTACTCCACATTATTGGTGGCACCTGCATCGATGGCACCATTATCTTCTATCGATGCTACTACTAATTATACTTAACAACATCCTATTCCTAATACATACATTAATGAAATAGAAATTACGGAGGAAAATTTTAGTGTCGACATGACCTCGGAGAGACAAAAGATGAGCATCAATGAACATCTTACGAATATGATAATTAAATTTTCTAAGAATTTTCAAATACCTAGGCACTGGAGTAAGGCCTACGGGACCCATGAGTTCCCTTGTCACTCTCGAGGCACCCCGGTTTAATCAAATCCTTTAGATCTGCAATTTTACGGGCCTTATTTGAGACATTCGAGTGCTTCACATATCTCTATTTTCTAGTGCCGTGCATTTTCCAAATATCGATGAATCAACTAAATCCTTTTACCCTTCCTTACACATTATTGTTTCATTATTTATTACTTAGTTTCTTGAGTGTATTTCTTGTATTTGTAATGTCCCCTTTTTTAATGTCCCCTTTTTCCTATGCCAAATGGACCAAGGGAAAAATTGGGTCAAAACGTGGTCAAACCTGGGTGTGGACACTAGAGGTTCTTTGGAAGGGGCCCCGTGGTTTTAATGTCCTAGTTTTTCATTTGGGGGTTACTTTTGGACGGGGCAACTCAAAAAGGAAAAAAGGTAACTTTAGTTACTTTTATGTTAGTGGCCCCTCCATGGAATGAAATGTGCCTAGGGTTATGGGGGCTCATTTTCCAAGGAAAATTATATAAGGAGAAGGTAAAGGAAGAAAAGGC
This sequence comes from Taxus wallichiana var. yunnanensis, assembly GCA_018340775.1. Classification (NCBI taxonomy): domain Eukaryota; kingdom Viridiplantae; phylum Streptophyta; class Pinopsida; order Cupressales; family Taxaceae; genus Taxus; species Taxus wallichiana. The sequence continues at coordinate 110,572,545 of CM031236.1, read as the reverse complement.
ACTTTTTGTCGCATAGTTTTAGGCTCCTTCACTTGTAACTTTTCCTGTTTTGCTTCTACAAATTGTGGAGTCAAATCCCATAGGGACCCTAGATTCGGTGGTGAGAGACTCGTCCCTAGCTAGCAGGAATTATTTGGTAGTGAGATATCTACCCCGATCTGTCATTTTGGAGCCACTTCCTAGGCCATACTATAGAGCTATTACTACAGGGTTTTGAGGAAGGGTTTTGATGATTCTCAGGGAATTTGAGGAGATAATCAGTGGGCTCTTGGATCAGATTCATGGGAGCCATTTGGGAAATATGTGCAAACTTGTATAAGGTGCCTCCATCATTTATCGAACCCTCTTCTAAGTGTGGACACTTGTAACCGTTATTTATGGTTTTCGAGATGGTTGTTTGAGAACTAAAGGTGGAAATATTACACTACTACAAGAGGGGGTGTTTTGAGACATTAATTAGAGACAAAAATATATTTTTGTCTCTAATTAATGCACATCTCATATTTTTGTCTCTAATACCCCTCATATATTATGGTACCTTTTATATCAATTTTTAATAAAAAATACACACTTATACAATGTGGCGGTTAATTACAAGGAGGGAAAATTATTGTAGCTGAGAAGTAGGTGGGAGATAGTTGGCTGGTTTCATTCTCCACATGAAAAAATATTGCAAGTAGCTAGTGGCACTACAGATCTTAGGTGAGCAGAGGAGGCCGGGTTGAGCAGGTATCCATCCATGCTTTTTATTTTCCTTCTTTATTTTATGGGTTTACATTATTTGTCGTTGATAATGCATTTTCGATTATTTGTAGAAATATGGTACATACCGAGTAACACTAGACTTGTCAAGGACCCACAATTTTGACTCCAACGATCTAATGGAATGGAACATAGAGAGATCTAAAAACTATTGCGGTGTTAATCACACCCACCTCCTCCAATAGTTTATAATCGAGGAATTCATTGGATACTTCTTCGCAGATCTCTCTTTGAACCACACCTATATTTAGCACAATTTTTCTCTTGGATCGCAAAGGCAATAACCTCCCTCCGAAGCATCCCCATTGCCTCCGTAAGGCTCCATCTCTGCGAAAGGACGATCATGAGCATTCTCCTTCTCAATAGGTCGAGTCATAGAGGGGTCCATCCATTGGACACATGTTCCTTCTACCCCAAAGGGAATACAAAGAAATTTCATAGCCCCAAGCTAAATATACAAACAAGGCCACAACAGGTAAAATAGGAAACATGAGATAGAATGGAGAGATACAAAATGAAGGAAAGCATCGAGAGTTCCACTAGGGAAAAAATGCCAACAGAAAACCAATCGCAACCCAATCCCAACCCCTAGGGATCGAGATATGGGAGGGGAGACAAAAAGACATAAATTAACTATTGAAATGATGGAAAAATGATAGGATTGTGGAATCACAAAAAATACTGCAACGTCGAAATTCCTCGGTTGCACCATGCCTCATTTTGTCGTGGTCTCGACAATTTATTCTCACTGGAAAATAACTTACCTTAGTTTGTTTGCATCTTTTATATTATTGTAAAATGAGCTAACCAGTATAATCAAAAAGGAAATTTCCTAAGCCTCTCTATGTACGCAAGCCATTGGAAGATCGATCAACTTTTTCATTACTAAATTTATCAACTATGTCATTGTGCAACCTGCCTGATATGTACTGGTTGTGGAACTTTGTAAGTAGGCAAGCTAATCCACAAATTTTAGACTATGTTGCTAGGATATGCCCCGCCCCCACGAACCCCCGCTCGACTACGTAGGCAAGTTTACCATCCTATCTTGGACAAATATCTAACTTGAACCTTGAATCTCATGATCTGGAGGTTGGGGTAATTGGTGTTGCCTTTATTTTAATTGAAAGGTATTTATGCCTTTCCGAGGAAATATTTTTCCTAGATGCCGTAATAAGGGGTACTCATTCTTTCAAATAATTTCAGGACTTACACCTGGCCTGGTCTTTTGAGGTATGCTCCACCTAGAATTATATGTTGTATATTTCTCAATTTTACACATAATCCTGGCTTCCATGGATTTGAATTGGCAGGTGGGAAACCAAATATTTTACTAATGTTTTGGCTCCAATGAGGGTAAAAAGGGTTGAAAAATAACTGTCAAAGTTTTAATTTAAACAATAAAATGAGTTGGTTATGTAGTTTTCAATGGGCGGTTAACAATAGCTGAAGTGGACTACTCAAAGCCCACGGGGAAACTATTATGTCAACTTGTTTTGACGAATGGACTATAAATAACACCAACTTCCTCAGCATTTTTAGGAAGCAAGTTTGTGTTGATCGGATTACATTCAGAATGAAGAGCATTTTAGGTCAGATTAGTGCACTTAAAATTGTTTTGTTGTTAATATATTGTCTACTTGCTTGCATCTCTTTCTTTGAAGCTAGGATTTTCATAGTAGAAGGTCACCCAATTTCAAATCTCCAAGCTGAAATAGGTGTTACTGACATCAAAGAAAAATTGAGCTGTTTGAAACTGCTCTATCCAAGAGCTGAAAAGCCTTATACAATTGTTGGTGAGGGAACCTTTCCTGACCACATTTCAAGTCAGCAAGATGAAATAGTTATTGCAAACATCAAAAAAAGTTTGAGTGGTTCGAAAATGCTCTATGGGGAAGAAACTTCTGCAATTGTTTGTAAAGATAAGAAATATTCTCATTCTCAGATTAAGCATGGGGATATTTACGTAAGAATGAGAAAAAAACTACTAGATGCTAATCTCAAGGATCATAGTCCAAGTATAGGACATGATCATCCTCCATAAAAAAACTACTGTAGACTGGAATCACAAAAAATATGTTTTAGCGTAAGACCTCTGTAAGTTTGTGGAGGAATACTCATGGAGACCAATAATATATCATCTAAAATCATGACATCCTCTTTGTTTTCTTCATCAACTATGGATCATGTCTATTGTTTTTTTTATTACGTGGTAATATTATCTATTCACCAATATAAACATCATTGCAATCATATATCAATAATACAACAGCTTTTACCTCAACTAAGAAAGTAATCATACATTATGTAAAGTTCCATCATCAATAACAACATATTCCATTTCCAAGATGCCACTATCATCATTTGATCATTATAATCCTCAGTATTCCCAGTTTTTAGAATCCTTTACAAAATTTAAAATATGGAACATTTGTATGCCTGAAACAACCATATAACATGAAGCTAGATGGATTACAATTGTCTTGCTGGAAGGTCTGCCAACTTGACTGATGCAACTTCAGGCAACCTGCGGCTCTCGGAATGCCCCCTGATTTTTGCAGTATGTCTTGTACCATGAGGAAATGCTCAGAATAGATGCATATCAGAATGTCCATCCATTCATCCATTCACAATGTGTCAAGTTTGTATGATGGGCCTTTAGTCCAATATAGCCATAAAAACTAATTTAAAATCAATGGACTATTGTCACCTTGTCATAGATCAATGAATTTTTTGCACACTTTGTGGAAAGGAAATAGGACACTGATGTTTATTTTGGTGTCATGGAATTTGTATCATCCCTTCTTTCAACTCTACTCAAATTAAGTCAGAACCCTTAATTCCTTATCATAATTAGACCCTATGGTCACATGGATCCTTTCAAAAATAAGGTCTAATTGTTTTGATTATGTTACTCAAGGACTTGTGTGAAGACTCGAAATTCAGTGGATAACTAAAGAGGAGGTATAAATGGTAATATAACTACTTTTTTACAATTCCATTCACATGCAAGTGGAGAAACAGGCTCCAATATTTTCAATAAACTTTATCATTGTTCATTCTTGAAAAAAAAATAGTTATATATATTGCATGTTCCTTTTACCGTGCATGGAGATTTGTGTACAAGATACTCAAGCAAACATGTCATCACAAGAATATTAGCTTTGGAAGGGGCCCCATGGTTTTAATGTCTAAACATGTCATCACATGTCATCACACTAGAGGCTCTTTGAAAGGGGCCCCGTGGTTTTAATGTCCTAGTTTTGCATTTGGGGGTCACTTTTGGATGGGGCAACTCAAAAGGAAAAAAGGTAACTATAGTTACTTTTATGTTAGTGGCCCCTCCATGGAATTAAATGTGCCTAGGGTTATGGGGATCATTTTCCAAGGAAAATTATATAAGGAGAAGGTGAAGGAAGAAAAGGCACTTTTTGTCGCATACTTTTGCCTCCTTCACGTGTAGCTTTTCCTGTTGTGCTTCTATAGCTTATGGAGTCAAATCCCACAGGGACCATAGCTTCAGTGGTGAGAGGCTCATCTCTAGCTAGTAGGACATTCTTTTGTAGTGAGATATCTACCCTAGTCTGTCATTTTGGAGCCACTTCCTAGGCCGTACTATAGAGATATTACTACAGGGTTCTAAGGAAGGGTTTTGAGGATTCTCAAGGAATTTGAGGAGATAATCAGTGGGCTCTCGGATCAGATTCATGGCAGCCATTTGGGAAGTATGTGAAAACTTGTTAAAGGTTCCTCCATCATTTATCGAACCCTCTTCCAAGTGTGGACACTTGTGATTATTTTTGGTTTTTCGAGATGGTCGTTTAAGAGGCGAACGTGGAAATATTACACTACTACAAGAGGGGTATTTTGAGACATTAATTAGAGACCAAAATATATTTTTGCCTCTAATATTCCTCATATATTATGGTACCTTTTATATCAATTTTTATAAAAAAACACACATTTATATAATGTGGCGGTTAATTACAAGGAGGGAAAACTATTGCGGCGGTTGAGAAGTAGGCGGAAGATAGTTGCCCAGTTTCATTCTCCACATGAAAAATATGGCAAGTAAATGGTTGTACTTCAGATCTTAGGTGAGCAGAGGAGGCCGAGGTTGAGCAGGTATTCATCCATGCTTTTATTTTTCCCTCTTTATTTTATGGGTTTACATTATTTGTCGTTGATAATGCATTTTCGATTATTTGTAGAAATATGGTACATAACAAAGTAGCACTAGACTTGTCAAGGCCCAAAATTTTGACTCCAACGATCTCTTTGGAATGGAACACATAGAGCTCTGTAAACTATTGTAGTGTTACCCACACCCACCTCCTCCAATAGTTTATAATCATAGGACTTCATTAGATACTTCTTCGCAGATCTCTGCTTTGAACCACACCTATATTTAGCACAATTTTTCTCTTGGATGGCGAAGGCAATAAGCTCCCTCCGAAGCATCCCCATTGCCTCCATAAGGCTCCATCTTTGCGAAAGGATGATCTTGAGGGTTCTCCTTCTCAAAAGGTTGAGTCATAGAGGGGTCCATCCATTAGACACATGCTCCTTACGCGGGCCTTAAAGGGAATACAAAGAAATTTCATAGCCCTAAGCTAAATATACAAACAAGGCCACAACAGGGTAATATAGGAAACATGAGATAGAATGGAGAGATACAAAATGAAGGAAAGCATCGAGAGTTCCGCTAGGAAAAAAATGCCAACAAAAAACCAATCTCAACCCAATCCTAACCCCTAAGGATCGAGATTGGGAGGGGATACAAAAAGACATAAATTAACTATTGAAATTATGGCAAAATGATGGGATTGTGGAATCACAAAATACTACAGCGTTGAAATTCCTCAGTTGCACCATTCCTCATTTCGTCGTGGTCTCGACCATTTATTGTCATTGGAAAATAACTTACCTTAGTTTGTTTGCATATTTTATATTATTGTAAAATGAGCTAACCAGTATAATAAAAAAGAAAATTTCCTAAGCCTCTCTATGTACGCAAGCCATTGGAAGATCGATCAACTTTGTCGTTACTAAATTTATCAGCTAGGTCATTATGCAACCTACCTGATATGTACTGGTTATGGAACTTTGTAAGTAGGCAAGCTAATCCACAACTTTTAGACTATGTTGCTAGGATATACCCTGCCCCCACGAACCCCGCCGACTACGTAGGCAAGTTTACCATCCTATCTTGGACAAATATATAACTTAAACCTTGAATCTCATGATGCGGAGGTTGGCATGATTGGTGTTTCCTTTATTTTAATTGAAAGGTATTTATGCCTTTCCGAGGAAATATTTTTCCTAGATGCCATAATAAGGGGTACTCATTCTTTCAAATAATTTCAGGACTTACACCTTGCCTAGTCTTTTGAGGTATGCTCCACCTAGAATTATATGTTGTATATTTCTCAATTTTACACATAATCCTAGCTTCCATGGATTTGAATTGGTAGGTGGGAAACCAAATATTTTACTAATGTTTTGGCTCCAATGAGGGTAAAAAGGGTTGAAAAATAACTGTCGAAGTTTTAATTTAAACAATAAAATGAGTTGGTTATGTAGTTTTCAATGGGCGGTTAACAATAGCTGAAGTGGACTACTCAAAGCCCACAGGAAACTATTATGTCAAATGTTTTGTGAATGGACTATAAATAACACCAACTTCCTCAGCATTTTTAGGAAGCAAGTTTGTGTTGATCGGATTACATTCAGAATGAAGAGCATTTTAGGTCAGATTAGTGCACTTAAAATTGTTTTGTTGTTAATATATTGTCTACTTGCTTGCATCTCTTTCTTTGAAGCTAGGATTTTCATAGTAGAAGGTCGCCCAATTTCAAATCTCCAAGCTGAAATAGGTGTTAATTTGAGATCAAAGAAAAATTGAGTTGTTTGAAAGCGCTCTTTATAAGAGCTGAAAATCCTTATACAATTGTTGGTGAGGGAAGCTTTCCTGACCACATTTCAAGTCAGCAAGATGAAATAGTTATTGCAAACATCAAAACAGTTTGAGTGGTTCGAAAATGCTCTATGGGGAAGAGACTTTTGCAATTGTTAGTAAAGATAAGAAATATTCTCATTCTCAGATTAAGCATGGGGATATTTACGTAAGCATGAGAAAAAAACTACTGGAGGCTGATCCCAAGGATCATAGTCCAGGTATAGGACATGATCATCCTCCATAAAAAAACTACTATAGACTGGAATCACAAAAAATATGTTTTAGCGTAAGACCTCTGTAAGTTTGCGGAGGAATACTCATGGAGACCAATAATATATCATCTAAAATCATCACATCCTCTTCGTTTTCTTCATCCATTGTAGAGTGTCTATTGTTTTTTTATTACGTGGTAATATTATCTATTCACCAATATAAACATCATTGCAATCATATATCAATAATACAACAACTTTTACCTCAACTAAGAAAGTAATCATACATTATGTAAAGTTCCATCATCAATAACAACATATTCCATTTCCAAGCTGCCACTATCATCATTTGATCATTATAATCCTCAGTATTCCCAGTTCTGAGAATCCTTTATAAATTTAAAATATGGAACGTCTGTATGCCTGAAACAACCATATAACATGCAGCTAGATGGATTACAATTGTCTTGCTGGAAGGTCTGCCAGCTTGACTGATGCAACTTCAGGCAACCTGCGGCTCTCAGAATGCCCCCTGATTTTTGCAGTATGTCTTGTACCATGAGGAAATGCTCAAAATAGATGCATATCAGAATGTCCATCCATTCATCCATTCACAATGTGTCAAGTTCATATGATGGGCCTTTAGTCCAATATAGCCATAAAAACTAATTTAAAATCAATGGACTATTTTCACCTTGCCATAGATTAATTAATTTTGTGCACACTTTGTTGAAAGGAAATGGGACACTAATGTTTATTTTGGTGTCATGGAATTTTTATCATCCCTTCTTTCAACTCTACTCAAATTAAGTCATAACCCTTAATTCCTTATCATAATTAGACCACTATGGTCACATGGATCCTTTCAAAAATAAGGTCTAATTGTTTTGATTATGTTACTCAAGGACTTGTGTGAAGACTCGAAATTCGGTGGATAACTAAAGAGGAGGTATAAATGGTAATATAACTCCTTTTTTTTTTTACAATTCCATTCACATGCAAGTGGAGAAACAGGCTCCAAGATTTTGATAAACTTGATCATTATTCATTCTTGAAAAAAAAATAGTTATATATTGCAGGTTCCTTACTGTGCGTGGAGATTTGTGTACAAGATACTCAAGCAAACATGTCATCACAAGAATATTAGCTTTGGTAAGGGTTTAGTTTTACTATTTTCATCGATTAACATTGAAGGTTCCACATTTTTTCTTTGGTGGTTTGGTTTTTATCCTGTAGCGAGGGCATCTACCATCACGGTTTTCTAAAAAATCATGTTACAAAGAAAAAAATGGTTATAAACTGGGGAAGCTGTGAATGAATTAAGCTCTATTAGGTAACACAAACCTTGAGGAACTAACATAAGCCTTTGAAACCCAATAATACTACATAAAACTTCAAATTCATCCTTCTCGGGTAAACCCAAAATTGTAAACCCTTATCTAGGGTTTGTGAGAAAGAAAGCCATTTTGAAGGAGGTTTAACTAGTGAAATCCCATGAAACTTGGTAGATATCTCTATCCTATGGCATTTTAACATATTTTTGTGATTTGGAGTCTAAACCATTCTTGATTGTATGGAAACTACGGCGAGTTTTGTCAAGAGTTTGATAGACATAATCAAGACAGGCGGGGTGTAAGAAAAGTGTAATTTGCTTGGAATTTGTTACGAAACTTCCTAGAGAATTGAAGGAGGATAAAGGGTGTCTTAAAATCCCTTAGTTTGTTTTGAAACTCCTTAAAATTTATTTTCGTTAAGGATAACCAAGTTTAAAAGGCTACTAGCATTGGGATGAACAAGTGCTAAATAGACTAAGCATAGTGTCTTAAATCTTTTCACATGCCTTCTCTCGCATCAAGGGGCATCGAGAAGGTCAATTATAGATGTTTGAAGTGAAGGTGTGTGTTTTTTATTTCCTATCAGGAAAGCAAAACTGGAAATCAAATATGCACATTTTCGTGATCTTGAGTGTGCCTTCATCCTTAATATTAAATGCAGTGCATCGGAAGGTCAATCATAGATGTATGAAGCTTATATGATTGTGTTTTTACTTTTTATTGCTACAGAAATAAATAGAAACATTTAATAGAGGGAAAAGGAGGATTGTCTGGAGAAAATAAACATGCAAGTACAACCACAAAAAAAAAGTACTTCATGAAAAATGCTATCATGAACATTGAGAATAAGAGACATTACTCAACAAGAGAAAGTTTGACTGCGACTTGAAATATCCTGACTACACTCATCCACACTAACAATAGGCTTATGGATAAGGCAAGTGATGTAATATTTGAATAAAAAATGTCAAGATATATCAAAACCCAAGCTGAACTTAATATTTAGGATTACAAATTCTCTTTGAATTTGTAATTTCTAAATCACCTAATATGAACATAGCCATGCAAAAATATATGTAATTCAATAACCGAGTTCCTTCAAAATTAAGTTTAAAATTCTAAGCTGTTTATGACCAATGATATTCGAATATTAGAGAAAATAAACATGCAAGTACAACCACAAAATAAAGTCCATCATAAAAATGCTATCATGAACACGGAGAATAAGAGACATCCCTCGATAAGAGAAATTTTGACTAAGACTTGAGCTATCCCGACTACACTCAACCACACTAACAACAAAGCTTATGGATAAGGAAATTGATGCAATATTTGAAGTAAAAATGTTAAGATATATCATCCTAAGATGAACTGATTTTCTTGGTGGTCACCAATTTGGTTATGACATTCCAAATTCAAGGTATAGGGTGTATGAATAAAGGGAACATTCTAAATTGAGGCAAATAGTTGGTGTAGGAGTGGTTGAGAAACATACATGGTTCTACCCACCAGATCTTGGTGACACTCTCGAAATCTGTCATATATGTGTGCCGACATATACACATATATGAGACCCATCATAGATATATACACACATATTTACATGCACACATGTACATACATACAACACAAAAAGATAAAAAAAAACCAACCTATTAGTCAAGACTTGCAGTGGATACCCTTTTTGTTCAGAGGTGTACTATAAGGCACCATATGCATTTTGAATGACCTGTTCATGTACATGATAGTGCAAATGATATCTAATAATATAGTCATATCAGAGGGTATGTGTGTAGGTATAAAGGAAAACCTATATAAATATACCCACATGAGTTTGACCATTTGGCAATCCAACTTTTACATGTGTGTGGGGCCTGTGCCAAAAGGGTGTGCATTGTATGACTGTATGCCATTGATTAAAGTTCGCCTGATTACCCTTCGGAAAGTGATGTGGTTTTAAACATTGAGCCAAACATTAGCTCGAAAAAACCATTCCAGGAGAACTGAGACAATGAATATTTATAGGTGCTGCTTGAAAGTTTTTGGAAAGTAAATTTTGTCCCTTTTATAGGAGATGGTGGAAATAATAGGTTGTAAGCCTGTAACTATATAATTGGACAAGGGTTAGGTCTACACTTCATGAAATTTTTCTACCTTGCGTGATGGATAGAGTCTTAATTGAAATCTGAAAATATCTCACCATAATAGGGACTAAGGACACATCTAATTTGAGCAACAAATAAGATCATATAGGAAAATAACTTTGATAAGAAATGGTAAAAAGTTGGAAATCAAACTTTTCATCAACCAATTATTTTAGTTAACATCTACTTTGCCGGTTTATATTTGGCTAGAAATTCTAAATTTGTTGTGGTTGAAAGTAGGGATGATTCAAGTGGTAGGTCGGGACAAGGTCATGTGAACTTCTCTATAATAGATGGCCTGCAATGGGGAAAATCTTGAGAAGGAGAGTATTGTGGAACAAGATCCCATTATAGGGAAATGAAACTCTTGGAAATTACTTGTTATTTATGGGCATCACATAGATAACAATTACAAGCTAGATAACACCCAAAAGGCTTGACACCAACACCATTACATGCCACTTTGGAAATTTGTTTACCAACACAACACCATCCCAGTCTCATTCTAGTCAAACAGTGTTTTGTGAAATCACCTCACCAAATCTCACAAACAAATTCCCATCATAAGTGTTGCTTGTGCTCTCGATAATGTCTCTATGCTTACCATCTGCATATTCTTACAAATACCTCATATAATTATTACTAGGGGTCAGTTGATAAGGGCCTTGAGATTGTTATCTCTTGGAACTTTTCAAATGTATGTATTTAAGAAATCTGTTTAGCTAGAGTTTCAACTTTGGAATACAAATATATAAACAAATGCTATACAACCTTGATTTGAGTTCAATATTTACGGTAAAGTTTTATTGCAGATTTCTGATCATTGTACTCAGAAATGGTGAGGGTTTGCTTTTGGGGTTGGACACTTTGTTTTATGGTGTGTTTACTAACGAAAATACAATGGCTTTTGAATTTATGAAGATGGTAAGCACAAAGATGTTAGAGGGAGAACAAATGGGCATTTGTTTATGAGATTTGGTGAGGTGATTTCACAAAACACTGTTTGACTGGAATTAGATTGGGATGTGGGTGTTGTTTAGGTTTACTTGATGCCCAAATTTTCCTTTAACAACCTAGATTTTGTGTCAATAGAAATCCCTTCTTGCCATAGGAAGAGGATATCAATCCATTCTCGATTAGCCCGAGTAAAAAACCTCAAGTCATTGCTAGAAGACATTGTTTACAAATATAATAAACTAATTACCTTTTGTGGGAATATTGCTTAATTATCTCTTATTTTGATATGTCAATGATGGGATTTATTAACAGAATTTTTCACTGTTTTTAGTGTAGATACATTTTTGTCTATATAGGTTCTACTAATAAAATCCATATGATCCGTATCGAGTCATGCAATAATGCCACCCAATATGCCCACCTATTTCAATAGGAATTTTATTAATTGTAGGATTGTCATAAATTGTTGCCTTTGTGTGGTCTTTTGGGAGATTGAAATAGTATGCTGAAGTTGGTGATCATGTATCTTCTTGATGCTTTTGAAGGCTGAAAATATTGAAATGATGAGACAATTCTTTGGATATGTGCTTATATAATTTGTTGAGAAGATTCCTCATGTGCTGAATTAATCTTCTACATGCCGAAAGAAGAAGCAATAAGATTGTTGAATTTTTTTCGAGGCATTGAAATAGCTTTCAAAAAAACATTACTACACATCTTTGTTCTTCATAAACTATCGAGCTATAAAGAATCCTTTCCACCCTCGAAGAGAGAGCTATATTTATCTTGATCTTCCAATAGATTGAAGACTTGAAGATGAAACAAACCTTTGTCTCTTGTTCCATCTTCAGTAGATTTTACAACTTTGTTGGTATATAGGAATATTATTTGTCTCAACTTGGAGTGGTGAGAAGAATCGTAATCGGTTTAGAGGAAATATTGGTCAATGGGATAAAATCTTGTTGTAGCTTGAGGTGGTGTTAAGTCTATTTTTAAACTGGGGGTAGAAAGTGAAGTTGTTAAGTAGGTTTTCTAATAAAAATATCATGAATCATCTGTATTATTTAGTAGGCTTTATAGATCTCACAATTATCCTTGCAAATGTCTCTTTCAGATATGGAGTATAAATATTGAATGTAGCATAGGATACCCTCGCATGATGACCAGTTATACAACAAAAGATTATTTTGTTGTACCAGAAGTGACCCGGCATGGTCCAAATTAGATCTGTCCACACCTAATTAAACATGAACCAATTATACAACAAAAGATTATGTTTTTGTACCAATAGTGACTGTTATGTTCCAAATTAGATCTGTCCACACCTAATTCAAGACCCCCTGTCCTTTTGAAATCTACCTTCAGCTCTTATTAGAACTAAACCTATCAATATAACCGTTAAAAGTTTCCATCATCTTTTGCATGTGATCCTTCATAAGATTCTCCATCCACTTTAAATATAACCCCATTAACCACAAGGGGAAGAGGTAAACCGCAAGAGAAGAGGGAGACAAAATAGTCTTGTCTAAACACATTTCATCATCTTTATTTATTGAATTATCAAGCAAGAAATGTGCTGGTTTGGGCTTGTGCTATTGATGTAGATATAAACTAACATCATGCAAAAAGAACAATCCGGATGCTCACAAACCTCAATTTTTAGTTTCTTCTTTGCATATGAGGATCCACACCAAGTTTATAAAGGATAAAAACTTGCTATATTTCTCAAACCTTGATAAATTTATTTAATTTCATCTTGAAATGATATTCTTGGACACCTTCCATGTTCTCCTCTGTTCACACAGTGTAAGGATTCCCAGGACATGCTATATCTCTTGCAACCTTCACTCATTGTGATTCCCACCTTGCTTGTTCTTATTCCGGTTTCTTTAGTTTTAAGCTTAAGAATGTTACCTTTCCTTTAAACCTTCATATAGCTTATGTAATTATAGTTCCCAATTGGTCTTCACTTATCCTTACTTACTCTCAAAACACTCCTTTCCTCACTAACCACCTTAGCTCTTGGGCCTTTGACTCCTCTTAGTACTCTCTATCCATTCAAGCACTCAATATATTGTTAGAATAACAAAGGAAATGCATTCAACCATTTAGATGCAAGCTCTTACCTTGTTAGAAGCTTATGTGACCTTGATGAGATTTAATGTAAATGACTATTTATCCTTTTTGTTTTGATAAATTATATTATATTAAAATGGAAGAGGAATGTACTTACAACTAACTTATGAGAAACAAATTCCTAACCTTGAGTGAGTCGGATTATAAAGGATTTATTCATTTATACCGTAACTTATTCTTGGGTTTGGAAAATTCTAACATCAAAAATAAAGGCTATATTTGAAAAGATAAAGTGGAGTAACACAATAATAAAGTAGAATAATCTCTTGTCATTATAATATATAATCACAAGATACATGCCTTGATAAGAGGCTTCTCGCCCTCCTTTCGTTTGAGAAAGGAATTAAAATATTTCATGACTTGTACATTTGGGTAGAGAAGCCTCTTCTCAAGGCACATATTTGGTCATTAGATATTATAATGATGGAGCTTGTAGAGTATAAATTGGATTGATCTGGATACTCAAAAAATTAAAAGCAATCTACTTTATCTCTAATGAAAATAAAGACCTATGATAAGTTCCAAGATTCATGTTTTCTTCCAATTTAACCTTCGCAACTTATCGTAGGTCTTATTGCAGCATGGTTTTGAATATGTGGACCTTCTCGTGTTATTTTGTTTTCATTTTTAATAGATTAGACTGATTTTCCTTGTCTAATTTCTTCATCTTTTCCTTTTCTCCAGGTTTCATTGTCTTCTCTTGCTCTAGATGGTGTGGAGTGGCTTTAATGAAAGAAGGTAAGATAAGATGACATTCTATTCCTACATATATTGGTAAATAGTTAGAATGTGCAAATACTTTTATTTATTTTTAAAAATATTTTTCTATTATTATCACGAGTGTTACCTTTTTGTAGGACACTATTAACCAATTAGCCACTATACTTGGAAAAAATGGAAAGACAGGTGCTTTCATTTTCTGCCACCTGTATTATTTCTTTAGTGAATTGAATCTCAATGAAGATTAGTATTATCACAGTCATGAGTTTTTTTTAAAATACTCAGATTTTAAATAAAACTCATAAGGAACCCTCTTTTAGCTTACAAAAATGGATAAGTAAGGGCTAAAGACCATAATTTTCATGATTAGATGGAATATATAATGGCACAAATGACCTTATAGTTAAAACTAATGATGTTTTAGTTTATGGAAACATCATAACGTAATTACCCATTTCCAAACTATAAAAATATAAGTCGAAGTTTTGATGTAGATGTTCATTATTTAAAGTATATGATTTATGCGGGAAAATAGTATATCTTTATCCGAATGTTCGGATGAACATGTACCGAGACCTACTCCGAGGAAAAATAAATATTTTAATGAAATGATATATTGTACTTGTGAAAAGTGAAAAAATAGAAAATTAAAGAAGCATCGACTCATTGGTATCCATAGGTTGAAGTATGGAGTTTATATAGAAGAGGTATACTATACTAAAATTTCAAAAATGCTTGTTATTGAAAAATATGAAATTTTTATATCGCATTATTATTAAATATTTTAAATGATATTGTAATGTTTAGCCAATCCAAGTTCTTAATAATGTTGATGAAAGGGCATATAACAACGATGATAGTGACACTCACAATGAAGTAGAAGACACATATATGGTGATACCACTTCTCAATTAAATAAGGATGGGGTGAACGAATTTTTATAGGACTTCTACACATATGTGAAGAAGTTGATGATTTGTCCTAACTCAACTTTCTAGGATGCCTCTTTACCCAAATGCAAATTTGTCGTATTGGCAACACTTATGTTATTTTTGAACTTGAAAGTTATGCATGGAATGATGAATAGGGATGCTTCACGATATCTTGAGGTATATTTTAAACTCCTGTAAACTATATCTCTCCATGTCATTCAAGTTTTGAATATTGTGTATAGTGAATAATATAAAGATATTTTGTTGTTTTATGTAGAATTTTGGTAGATAAGATACTTTCAAAGGAAAATAAGATGCCTCGTTCACAAAAGGAAGTATATTAAGCAATGAAAGACATTAGGATGGAGTACAAAACATATAATGCATTTAAAAATGATCATATCTTATACAATGGTAAAAATAAAAATTTACAACGATTGCCCAATATGTTTCAAAAATAGATATCATGAAGATCAAGTGTCCAAGAAAGTTCCTTATAAGGTTCTACGCCACATTCCAATAACAATGAGGTTTGAGAGGATGTTCAAATGTAAGGATTTGGAAAAATTTATGGACTATCATGCACTAAGAAGGAGCCAAGATGGTGTCATGCGTATGGTGGTTGATAGAAAAGATTGGAAGGAGCTTGAAGAAAAATGGCCTGATTTAAGAAATGAGTCAAGGAATGCAAGACTTTCATTGGCTATGGATGGTGTCAATCCTTTTGGAGATCTTAGAACAACATACTCTGTTTGGCTGGTTTTCCTTATTAACAATAATCTTCCCCCTTGGATGGCAATGAAAAAGAGCATGCGATGTTAGCTCTAATAATACAGTACATTAACTTCTTAGCACTATGTTTCTCTTGAAGATGATGTACATTTACATGAATAGATTTAAATTTTAATTCACATTCTATTCATAGGAAAACACTAGGTGAAAGATATGGACACATACATGGAACCTCTCATTGATGAGCTATGTGAATTATGGAAGGGTGTCAATATGTATGATGTATCGAGACACGGAAATAATATGAACTTCCTTTTTCATGCAATACTTATGTGGACAATTCATGACACTCCGGGGCTCTCTTTGTGTTGTGGTAATCTATTTATCATATTCATTTGTAATCATTCTATTTATGTTTCTACCCATTAATTAAATATGGTTTCCATACTAATTTTTCAGGCCTACGGGACTAAAGGAAAACATGGTTGTCCATCATGTGGGGCACACATTATATCTAGGAAATCAAAGGATCTTAAAAAAACGTGTACGATGAATACAAGCACTTCTTACCTCAAAACCATCATTATCGCATGCATGAGAAAAACAATTTCAATGGAAAGGAAGAGAAAAGGAGGTGGCCAAAAAGGATGAACCCTTTGAGATGGAAATCAGCATATGAAAAAAAGGAAGGGAGAGCTTATCCATTGGGAATGAAAATACTATCTATGTTTTATAAGTTAGAGTATTACGAGCATCTCCTAATAGCTCATCTATTTGATACAATGCATATTGGAAAAAATGTGGTAGAGTGCTTATGGAAACATCTAAAGGGAACCAAAAATGAAGACCAAATAAAATTAAGGAAGGACCTCAAAACTGTAAATATGATGCCAAACATGTGGTTACATGAAAATAAGACATATGATCCTGCACCATGGGTTCTTATAGCAAAGGAGAAACAATATATGTTTGATACTATGCGTGCCATAAGATTTCCAACTGGTTTTGGTGCGACATTAAAAACCGTATTCACAAGAGATGGTTCAAAGTTTTCTGGAATGAAAACACATGATTGGCATAATTGGATAAAGGTAATTCATGCTATATTATATTTCTTGGTAGTATAATTGAAATTTTCAATATATTAGTAATGTAGAAGATAATATATAGTTTAAACACTATTTTTCAATTTTCGTGTAGTATGTGCTTCCTACAAAGCAATACAAAGCACTTTCAACCATGACATCACACAAATAATTTACATATTGTCCAAATATTTGAGGTATTATAAACCATCATTTGTTATTCAATAATTAATTTTTCCCTTCTATAAATATCATTTTCAATGTCTTTATAATTTTTTAACATATATTTTGCAAATATTATAACTAGTGATATGTTAATGCTTGTTACTAAAATTTATAGGTGGGTATCATCCAGAGAGATACATCCGGATGAGCTAAACTATTGGAAGAGTAATGTTTCTCTTTTGATGTGTGACATTCAAATGTGTTTCCTCCAAGTTTCTTCAATTCTCAAGAGCACTACCTTATACACTTGGCGAGAAGAGATTGAACGATATGGGCCCATCCATCTCATGACAATGTGGCTTGTAGAGAGATATATGAAGGTCCTAAGACATTTGTGTGAGGCAAAGAGCTCGACTTGAAGGTTCTATGGTTGAAGGGTACATGGTTTTTCAAACCAAGGTTCATTTATCTGAGTACTTGCCTCAATTTCATCTAGAGGCTCCAATATTATGGGGTGATCAACAACCTCAATCCATTGGAGATAGAAAACTAGAGGGTCAAGGAACTTCAAAGAGGATAAAAGGTAATCTTAAATGTAAGTAGTAGTTTTTAAATCCTAAGTATTGTATGATGCATCCTTTAAAGAATGGTTGGATCAATGATTAGTTAAATAATTTTTGTTGTAGATGCTAAGGAGTGGGATTCATTGCATTTGTATGTTAAATACAACTCTAAATTTATGTTAGAATGCATGGAGAAGTATGTTGAACAAAAGAAAATAGAAGATGAGAAGGCATGGGCTGATATATATAATAGACATGGTCAAAACTCTAATAGAGGAATTCCTACATGCCATTAAATAAAATGTCCAGATAGATGCTCATTGCATTGGTTAAAGACAAATGTTGAACGTGAGGCAACCATGGGAATGAAAGAAGTGGCAAAAAAACAAGTAGATTTCGTTAATGGATCTATAAATGGGGAGGTAATATACAAATAAAGTATTAAGACGAATATTGTTTAATCTAAAGATTTTTTAATCATTGAAACTATTTAGTTAAATTTTTGTGTCCTTGAATCTAATCGAATAATATGTACATATGCATTTAGGTATTATATTCCAAAGCAATGTGGATTAGTGTTCATCATTTTGAATCGGGAAGATTGATGAGAAGCGAGAAAACTTATGATAGTGGAATTTCAGCACCATTTGAATTGGAGTGTCATTCACATGCATATGACACAAACACAATCATGAGTACACTTCAGTATTATGGAGTGTTAGAGGATATCATAGAGCTTGATTTCACATCTTTTAAAAAAGTTATTTTTCGTGTTGAATGGTATAGGCTCATTGAAGTGGGCCTTGACAAAACTATTTTGTTGCATGAGAATGGATTCAATATGATAAATACATCAAGGTTTCAATCTACTTCTAAACCTTATGTGTTTCCAAACCAATGCGATCAAATATTTCTTGTTCCAAATTTAGAACACTCTAGCTGGTCCTTTGTGATAGATTATGATCCAAGAGGTCGAAGAGTCACCTTTTCCGAAGAAGATGTAGAAGGCCATGATGTAATTGAAGAGGTAGAATATCCACTTGAAGACATAGATGACCAAGAGGAGGATGTTGATAACATGACTATTGATGATGAATATGAACAAGATGAAGTTCCAGAAGGAAAAGAACAACATTTTGATGATCAAATACATGAACATGATGAGTTTATTGATTATCATTTACCTATGGTTGAAGGGGATGAAGATCATGAGAACCATGGTATTAATTTATTTGTGGATTTGGGGCCCATTAATTATGGTGTATTCATGCCTCCAGATGAGGAAATTGTAATGTCAGATGAAGATGATTTTATTTGATCATAATGTAAACCTTAAAATCATTGTAAGGACATAACACAATTTGATATATTTTATGAGTGGATTGCTAATGTTTTTTCTCTATGTCAATGCATACATTACACATGTTTCCTTGTTTCATTAAATGTTTCCTTATTGCAATTATATGAAGATGCACACCTTTTGGTCCTTTTGAATATATATATATATATATATATATATATATATATATATATATATATATATATATATATATATATATATATATATATATATATATATATATATATATATATATTGATACATGAAATGAAATGGAAATTTAGTATTGCATATGTTATTATTCATTTGTTAGTGAAGTTGTTCAATGTTACATGCAACTTTGAAGTTTTTTTTTACTATTAATAATTTTGTTTTATGATATTTTGAAGGATCGTGGTAGGCCCTCTACATATGCACTAGAAAATCCTAACATGAGAGTGCCGCCGAGAAGTAAATCCCGTACCATACTTTCTACATCCAACATTGAAACATTTAGTATTCCAATTCCGTCAAGCATGCCAACACATAGTATAGCACTAGAATTAAGGAGTAACCCTTCATGTGTGGGTTCTCTCCGAATTCACCCTCCAACACCACAACATGCTTCCTTGACAAGTATCATAAAATCACAAGCCAAAATTTTAATGCTCCTACTAGATACTCTTGAATTTTATGAAGTTAGACAGGAATTAATTAAGCAAATGCATGTATTGGAGTCTACATTGTTGGAAAGTACAGGTCTTGGTGCACCTGAATAGGTATGCTTATGATAATTAATTATGTATAAAATATTCCTAACAGTCCTAATTATCATTCATGTGCTATAAAACAGTCATAACAACAATTTTTCATATTGCATGGTTTATAGTAGCCTAAAAAACATTCATGCTCTATACATATAGGAAGAAAATGGCATGCCCCCTGATGTACCTATAGGGGAAGCTACTGTGACCCCTACGACTGCAAAAATCTCCACAGTGAACACAAAAGGAAAGAAAGAGGTTACAATCTTGTTAACCTCAGATGGAAATGTCTTAAAAGATGAAATGGGGTCAAAATTTTTCCAATTCCTATTTCATCATGCAAAATGCCTATTTGGAAATACCATACAAGTGGATTGGAGAAAACAAGACAATTATAAGAAAGATGAACTCTTTGAAGATGTCATAAAAGAGTTTGGAAATCCCAGTTTTCAGAAGGATTTCATAATGGATTATGCACGGAAATTCATTCATTCTAAAAGAGACAAAATAAGATCATATCTAACAAATGACCTAAGGTATCCCCAACCAGCTTGGATCACTAACCAAACAAAATGGGATGAGCTTATCAAAGATGCCAAATTCAAGAGAAAGTCCTTCAAAAATCCAAACTACATGCCATCTACGCACGATAAGGAGGTAAAAGACACCTTTGAGATATAACAAAGGCTACCAAAGCTAGTTTTTCAAGTATTGGGTCCCATAAATTGGGGTCGGGTGGGTATAATAGTATTCGTGGGGAGCTTGGTAAGTGAATAATTTCATTTATTTTTTAAAGATTTTTTCAATTACTTGAATGTATTGGATGACAAATGATACTTGATAAATTAAAATGTCTTTGTACACTTAGGTTCACCAATTTCAAAGGAAGCTTCAGATGAAGATCTGAAATATGCTTTAATGCATAGTTCCCAAGGCCTCTAACAACATATGATAGATCGAGGGGAGAAATTGGTCATTGAGCATGAATCGCGTAAGTTTATTATAGTATTTGATGACATAATAAACCATTTAAGTATCAATGTTGTGGTAATTTAATTAACTAAAGTATGTTGTTTAATAGGATGTGCAACAATCAAACTCCTTAAAGGGTGCAACTTATAGTGAACATGAAGAGGCCATAGAAGGATGTGATGATTTTATTGTTGGACAAAATGAATCGATTGACCATCTTGCAATTCATCTAGAAAATAACCCAGAAATCCAACAGACAAGAATTCAAGATGATTATCATGTTGCACCATCTATTATAGTTCCTCATCAAAAGCGGACAAAAAAGAATAGATATTTTTCCTATCCGGCTAAATAGATTTAAATTGACTGTTATTTTATGAATTATTGGCTATTTCATTACCAATCAACTTATTGGTTTTTTTTAATGATTTGAATTTTAATTATACTAGTCGTGAGAAGGTAAGTGTGAACCATTCATCCCTCGGTGCCATATCGTTTAAGATATTTTTCTATATTTCATTTGCATGTGCACTTATTTTTTAAACCTATGTAAAAATGAAAACTTAAAAGTACCAAGAAAGAATAGATATGTGGGTATATTGGTTGTGTTGGTTGATTTTTAAGTTTTAATTAATGTTAAAGAGTGGGAAGTCAACAAAACTATACATATATATACAGTATTTTGTTCTTGGGCATCGATTGCTTATGTTCATTGAGGCGAAGGTGCTACATTTGTATAATTATTACCTTAACCTATTTGATAAAATAGACCTTAAAATTTCACCAACAGATGTTGTAGCCATTCACTGGTATAGCAATGAAATATACTATTCATATGTTGTTCCGATCTAGCCTTCTTTCCTTGTCAGAGTTTCGATGAGTTAGATGTCTTGCCTTGAATGTTTGAGTTCCAAACTTCTTGATGAATACATCGTTATTTGTGTTTAGCTATGCAACTTCATTTTACCTAAGTTGGAAATTGGCCTTGGTAGATTTCCCTCTCTTGGATTTACTTGTAATCCCGAATTGATGTATGGACGGATTCTAATAGGATTGGATAGTAAACTACATACGAATACTGATAAATCCAAAGTATCATTGTAGAGCAGGTTGTCTCCTCCATTAGAACTGTGTATTCCTTTGTGGGAGAGAAGAGAACATTGGACAATTATTCAGCTGCATTGGATGACTTGGTGAAGCTAGGAGTTAAACAAGGACAGGCCAAAGGTTTGGCCATTGGTAGCAATGGAGCTTCTTTTGCCATCTGGTCATTCTTGTCTTGGTATGCAAGCAGGCTGGTCATGTACCAAGGGGAGAGTGGTGGAATATTCTTTGCAACTGGTCTTTCATTTATCACTGGAGGCTTGCATGACTCCTAATTATCCTTCTCTACTTCTTGCACTGTATTTATATATAGTATTTTGGATGTTTGATTTTAACTTTAACTTATGGTTTGTTTTTGAAATCATTGTAATGTATTAACAGAGCTCTTGGAAATTCTCTTCCCAACTTGAAGTAATTCAGTGAGGTCTTTGTTGCCACATGCCACATATCTGAGATGATTGAGAGGGTTCTGACATAGATTGTGATGATAACAAAGGGGAGGTGATGGAGAAGGTCTATGACGAGAAGGTCTTATGCTTTTATAGTATTCATGACTAGTGGTTGGATATGTTTCCCCAAGGAATAATGATTTCGGGTGGGATGAAATGGTAAAAGAAGTTTGATCACGTTATTAATGGAAATGCTCTCTTTTGGATGTTTATTAAGAATCATAGTGGCACTTTGTTGTCTTTACATTCACAGGGCCTAGTTTATATTATGTAGCAGATTATGGAGGATGACTAAAGGGGATGCATTTCTCTATCGGATCTGGTTCTACATATGCCTACGGTATCTTGGATAGTGGGTATGTCTGCCTAGCCTTTTATTCAGTTGTTTTCCAGCGTTCATTGTTTGATGTTATACATGCACTAACTTCTGTTGTCTCATGGTTTCATATGTAGTTACCATTGGGATATGCCCGTGGAAGAAGTTGGTGAACTTGCTCGTCAAGCTATATACCATGCAACATTTCATGATGTAGCTAGCGGGGGTGTAGCAAGTGGTATGTAGCATAACATTAATTGATGCAGTTGGTTCTAATTATTTGATAGAAACTACATTAACTTTTTGATCTCATTGACATAAATATTTTTCCTTCAGTGTATTATGTGGGTCCTCAAGGCTGGACGAAGTTGTCTAGAGATGATGTGGGTGAACTTCATTACAAGTACTATCCAGTCATAGAAAATGTTGTGGAGCAAGAAATGGCTGAAGTCACTACTTAAAAGTTTGTCATCATGCCACTACTATTACTGGATTGGACTACAAATTACTATTTGCATTATGCACACTTGAATGCATTCTCCAGCCCTGTTATGCATTGACAAAGGGTGGTTGTGATCATTAATTTGGATTATGCTGTTATGATGGTTCTGTGTTGGAAATGATTTACAAAAGTTGCGATTGTAATTTTTTCACATGCTTGTTAAGACCACTTAAACATTATCAAACAGGGAACATTTACAATTGCAATTACAATTACTCATAATAATTCTGCTTACCCTAAATTCTACAAGCTTTTAAATTACTTCATTGTTCTCAATTATGTGACATGGATGTCGTAGTGGGGTAGTTGGGAAAGATTTACAAGTGGACCCTAGGTGTTGCCTTTTCTTGATTATACTATGTTTTGTTTTGTCTCTTCGAGCCTAGTCTATGACATCCACTATATGCATTTGTTGTAGCTCCATAGCTTCAGAGAATTGCTATTTTCTTGCATAGAATATCAAAAGACTTTTCTGTGTTGTTTTTGGCCTCTGGATCATCTGGCTTTTGTCTGCTTTAGTTCAGTTTCAACAGAGGCAACAATAGTATCAGTCATCATGCATGTATTATATGGTTTCCTTATGAGTTTATAACTTGTCAATGGTATGCCATGTTATTAAAAGTCGCAGTCCTCAAGTCCGGCGAGTTGATGGTTTTTATTCACAACTTCAAAGATTCTTGCCTGTATCTATACCGATGTCCCAAGGTCGGCTACAACTTGAATAACACGAGTTGTCCTATATATACATTTAGGAGGGGGTTCGATTTGCTGGCTCTAGATGAATCTACACGCTATATGGCTCTATATGGAAAAGAAAGGAGCAAGATAGTAATATACAAGTTTGATGAATCATTTCGGAAGGTCTATTGGACTGGTGTTGAGGTTAATCTTGAATCATATAAGGGGAACAAGATCATTACATGGATGCATTTAATTCCATGGAAAATGGAGCTGCTCTTGGTTGATGTCGGAAACAGGGCAAGAGTAGTAGAAATCCATGATGAAGGCAAAGCATATTTCTCTTCCGATGCAGCGGCCTCCTTTTAAAGCATGCATCTCTGCTGATGGCTATTTCTTCATTGTGTTCAGGAAATTCCAATGTTCAGGTAATGATGTTGATGAGCACCTTGTCGGAAGAAGACATTCAAGTCCTGGGGTCATGTTAGAAATTTATGTTTTGGGTGATAACATGAGCTACTTGAAGACCATTCATTTGAATGGACAAGCGGGCAATTTATCTGATTTGGATCTGCTCGACATGAAATTTACGAGCTTCGGATCACAAAATCAACTTTTACTATACAGTCCTGTAGATGCCCTTGGTGTTATTTCTTCCCATGTGTTGAAAACTGCTTTAGCTAGGGAAGTTGTGCAGTTGCAACAAGTCAGTCATAACAATGCTCGTGAACTGGAAAGAGAAGAAACAGGAATTGTTGGTTCCTGCCCCTATTTAGGATACATATACCACATTTTTGACAAATTCGCTACAACTCCTGCATTGTTTCCAGATTATAAGAAGTGCATTACGTTCAAAGTGGTATTAGAAAGCAGCAGATCGGCTCCCTGCTATGGAGAGGCATGCATCAAATATTTAGAAGCACTTATTAGACAACTTAAGGCAGGTAAAGATAAAGATTTTACAAATATGAAGATTCAATTCCTAACCGACAATGTAGAGAATTACCTGATATCAGTTCTAGCAGAGGAACAAACCCCTATGAAAATGGGAATGTGGGTTCGCAAACTTGTATGCCTTGTGCTCGTTCAAATATCTCATGTAGAAAACAATGTCATGGTAGCTCTCAAGGATGGACTTCAAATACCCCATGATATTATCTATGTGGATGGTGTATCACTTGCTAATTCTATATGCTTTGGCTTCTATGATGTTGTTCTCAATAGTGGAAGGGTGAAATTAAGGTTATATCCTCCATGGGAAAGCAGAGCGGTGGAAATTCATATTTGTTGAACAATCTTTCGTGGTCTCTTCTAGATGTTATAAGGGGAGTGCAGCGATGATGTATGGATGACAATTACAACAGTGAAAATGGAGATGGCTTGGGGATAGAAGGTAATTGTATGTACTCTTAGACTTTGAGGGTAGGAAGCTTTGAGCGAAGAAAATAGGAGGATATGATCCTCTCTATTCTCAATGTGTTGTTAGCAATCTTACAATATTTAACAAGAAGGTATGCATTTTGTGGCCTTAAAATTCTGTAATGCTTTTTGTTTTAAATACTATTACTTTGATAAGATGTACTTAGTTGAGAGGAGGGGGAATCCATTTTATGAAAAATAAAATGTGAATAACCCATCCATTGTACACTTTCTTTCTTACCTGTTTTGGTATTTAACGAGGATTTTCACTCGAGACAAGGACACGCAATTTGCATTGATCGGTTCTAGAATGGCATCAATTTGTTGAAGTAGGATAAAAAGTTATTTAAAGGTCTTTTTACATCGCAATCAAGGATGTTGATACATTTGATATTGAAGACCTTATGCAAGAATTTAAGGAAAAAATTTCTCGAGATATGCACCAAATCTAAAGAGAATTTCATTATAAAAATGTACGATGGAAAGGTTGAGATTGCTACTATGGCTCCTTATAATCGATCTGAATACTATAAAGAGAGTTTGAGTGAACTAGCAAAAACCATGGAGAATAGAATTGATTCTTGATATGATAATGGTTCCACTTTTCGAGGGATCTCAAGCTTCTTATAGCCCAAATTACAGTGAAAGCTGGACTTCAATTGACGATGCGCGTGTTCTTTGTCATAGTTGATATTCTCAAGAGAAATCTTGTATCTCGTGGTTCATATGGGATGTCTTTCTACAAATATAGATGAAGAATTGCATGTTTTTGTAAATTTTGACACACATGAAGAAGTTTCAGATATTCCTATTGTTGTGGGTGATTTCTCATGCAACATCAAAGATTCAGGTTTGTATCTCTCACCTTGAGAGGAATCATCAATTTTGCTACCATAAGAGATGTTTTATCTCAACTTAGGTCAATATGGGAGTTGGTTTTACCAAGGAATGGCAGCAAGCAAGTGAAGTGTGGCATTCTATGTTTAATAACTTCCGTGAGTCAGCTGGCAGAGAGAAGGAAAGACAGAGTTCAAAATTGGATACGTGCAAACACCTTTGCAAAATTTTGTGATAATGATGAGGTAAAAATGTTACAATTAGCAAAGCCAATGTAGCTCTGGGTAAAGTAAAACAAGGTCTCTCTATGTGTGGATGAAAATCTTAAGTGTGCTTTTGGAGATGTGTGGTTGAGAAAGGCCACGGTGATGACCATTCTTGCGTGAGTAGTCATTCATGTGCGAGAAAGCTGCAAAGCTATTATGCTCGAGGAGGAGGCACTTTAATGTGTGCAAGGATTTGGCGGGGCATGAAGGATCTCATGATTGCAAAGAAATAAATCACACATGGTGAGAGACCTGCCACTTATTTAAAATTTCTTCAAAGTATAATGAGTTGTGTTCTTTGAGGCCCGAACACTTTGGTCAAAGCATAAGTGTAATTCCCCACAACATGTGTGCAACAAAAAATGCTCTCTTCCAAGCTGCAGCAATCCATGTGTTGTGCCAATCGAGCGTAAACACAAGCGACATAAATGCCATGAGAGATATTGCTAGAGCAATTGCAGTATAAAGGGTTGCAGTAGGACATGTGGAGTCAAAGACCATTTTCATGATCTAGATCCATATGAAGAGCATTTGTGTGGAAATGAACATGCCTGCCCTGAAGAATGTGAAATGTTTGGAATATGTGAGATCTTTACAGAGCTAGTCAGACAAACTTGGGTTTTCCAGGGTCAAAGGGGATCTTTCGAGTATGAACTTGTCTCAGAAATAGGGTCGAGGCCATATCACAAGAAACAGGGTCGAGGCCATATTCATTTAGTTCTATATCAAAACATGAAATTCACCAGTAATCTCTACGATGGTTCCAGACATGAAACTATGAAATATGGACCTGACGTGGATATTGCCAAAGACGAGATGACTCATGAGACTTATTGGCAATATGTCAGGTTCGTTGATCCTTGCACGGAAGAAGAGCGGGAAGAATTTGGCCGCTGTAATCACCACTGCAAATCTGAGGAGCATGAGACAGAGGTAGGTGGCTCTGATAAATCTTACTGCACCGAGAAACTGTGGCACCCACCTATTAAGAGCACTGGACAGAATATAAGTTCTGCAGGGTACATAACCGATGATGGACATCATTTTGGCTGTGATCATTCTAAGAATGTCCCTCACCATGTCATTTTTGTCATTGATAGATCAGGTTCAATGCAATCCTCAGATATTAGCCCCACTATGGCCAAGTTTAATAATCATAATTCTAGACTTGGCTGTGTATATGAGGCCATTCTGAGATTTATACAAGCCCGCCTTAGAACAGTTTCAGATGATTCTGTTTCCGTGGTTCTGTTTGATGCTAGTGCAACTGTGGCTATAGAGATGGAAAATATGGAAGAGGGTGTTGTTGACCGCCTTCTTCAGCACCACCCTGGTGGAGGAACTACCTATTCAGCAGGCTTGGATGGCACGGAAAAAATATTGATGAAAGGAGCTCGACACCACACCGTGGACGTGAAAAAACCAGTAGTTATCTTCTTGAGCGATGGGGGAAACAATGGCGGAGGGGATCCTCTGTATTATGTGGACAAAATGAAAAGACAGAGCCAGGATGACCCTTCATACAATTATGTTTGGGAGAGACCCAACAATGCACATCCTTGTTGAAATGGCGAAGAAGGGAGGTGGAACTGGTGATGTGAGAAACTGCTTTGATTTACTTGTTATTTGTAATCCCTCTATTCTTACCAGCAGTGCCTTTTGTATCATGGGAATTCTGATTTTTGTCTTATGCATCTGGCAGGTTATATATCAAACTGATCTGTTCCTTGACAAGAACAAGGATTATGTTGTTGTAGAGCATCAAGGTCTATTAAGTTCTTCAAAATGTTCCTTTGTTGCAAGTCTCTTTCCTGCTTTTCCTAAGGAATCTTCTAAGTCAAGCAAATTATGTCTTCTAAACCATTGCTTCTTTTAATCTCTGCAATTGTTTTCTTCTAACTACTATCATATTGTTAATGTTTGAATATTCACTTTCTGGAAATTATGATAGGTAGTGATACATGCTTGTAATATTTTGTTGTCATGAATACTATTCAAAAGGTTTGTGGTATTATTAACTCCTTTAAAATTCTTATGTAGCAACAACTGTAATCTCTCCTGGAAACATTGAGCTCAACAGAGCCTCACTACATAAGATGTGTGAAACCGAACAGTTTTCTAAAGCCACGCATTTTTTAGAATTACAATGTTTTAAAATAACTACGTTGCGGGGTAAGACCTCTAGCCTAAGATTATTACATTTTGAATTCAATTTTTCTGATGACTTGTATGAAATTTCCTAGTTCAGCCAAAAGGTTAGCATACAGAAACATAGAATCTCAATTAGAATGTGTGGCTCATTTGCATTGCAAGGTGTCATGGAAGCAATCAGGATTAGTTGTGCTGGATACCCCACAAGGTGAACATTTGATGAATTTCTTGACCGTTTTGGTATTCTCACACCTAAAGCATTGGATGTGAAGTAAGTCTTCAAATTCTTTGACATCATTTTCATAGAATAGCTTGGAAATAATCACTCTTCAAATTTGTTATGCTACTTGATTTCAATTTTCAAATTGTTAGCACAGAATATCAGATTCTAATATGGAGACTTCTTACCATATGTTGTAGCTATGATGAGAATCTTGCAAATAAAGTTTTACTGGACAAAATGTGTCTCCAAGGCTTTTAGGTATGGCCAATTGCATGTCTGCACATGTCAGGGCAGTTAGTTTCATTTTCTTGTTTCAAACATCTTTTATTACATGTTATACTAGAACAATTGCATTTTCTTGATGTAAAAGTTTGTATTATAAAGGTGGCCTATCTAATCACAACCTTTTACGTTCCATATTCTACTAACATATCTCTTACCAACTTTCGTTACTTATGATTTTCATACACGACAACTCTTAATGCCCTTTTCACCTCGTACTTTCCAATTACCCATATTTACTAATATGCAAAACATCACCTGAAGATGATTGATTATCCCAACACCCTACCTAATCAATCATTTGAGAGAATATTTGGTCTTTGTATTTCTATTATTCTCACTCACTTAAGTTGCATGTACCACCACAATCCATACCGAAGAGATTCTTGAACATTCACTAAATGCCTGCACTCCTGTGACATGCAATCCCTATGAAACCCCTTCCTTCTACATAGTTAAGAATGTTGCTTGTTATTAGTTTTAACTCCTCCATGTTGCTGACTTTAGGAAAATCCAACAAAAAACTAACATGCAAAGAAACTGATCTAAAGACAAAACAAAAAATGTAGTTGAATATAATATAATTTCTTGACAATGGAGCTTTGATGTTTCATATGTCAACAAGAAGAGAATCAATCACTTAATAAAATTACCAAGTATATAAAACTACAAATTATAAAACGTAAATTAGAGCAAAGATCACAATTATTCATGTTTATTGTGGATTATCTTGACTCATTTTCTGTTATACAGGGGCATTTTCATCAATTTTCTTTGAAATTGCTTTGAAGCAGGGTAGCTTTAATTGGTCTATTGGTGAGTGTTGTACCTCAATGATTTCACTTGGCATTGTTTGTATATAATGCTTGTATGTTTTTACTCAATTTTCATGCATGTAGTGTAGAATATCCACTAAAGAAAAAATAGATGAATAATGGCTTCTTTTTTTGTTGTTCTCTACGAGGCTTATATCGAACATTGTCACTAGGCATGTGTTGAATTCTAGGGATTACAATTTCGAGGTTAGTCCTTGATATAAGTCATGAAAATGGATTGAAAGTAATGAGTTAGTGATAACTAATTTTTAGAACAAAATGTAAAGATCAGGTCGATTTAGCAAGAATTAATTATTGTCATAATTTAAATGTAATTTTTGAATACTTTTGGAAAAATTGGAGTAAAATATGTGATCATAATTTCTTAGAATCCAATCCACCTTCACTGCTAACGATAGTAGAGAGAATTGCATCAAAGTTGAGACAATCAAAGCGAAGAACATGAAGATGATAGTGCGGATGGAGAGAAAATTGCTCAAAATTAAAGTGAAGAAAAATAACCTCAAAGTAGCACTAAGGAATCATATGGATCACTTGAAGTTGGTGGTGGAGAGAAGGTGTTCATATTATATATCAAGGGTTAGTGGAATTCAAACACCCTTTTGTATTTTATCATTGTATTTCAAGGGTTAATGGAATTTAGACACCCTTTTGTATTTTATCTTATTTGATATTAATAAAATATTTTTGGACCCATTTATTGGGCACAATATGTAAATCAAATTTTTGTTAATTTATAATATTAATTACTGCAGGACCACTCGACATCATAGATGATATGTAACTTTGTTGATTGCACTATATGATATTTGGTTATTATGTAGTTTTAAAATTCATATTTTTCATTCTTTAAATTCGTATCATCTCTAGAGAGACAATAAAAATTGAAATTAGTATTGTCTCTAGAGAGACAAAATGTTAGTATTCGGTATTGTCTCTAAGGAGACAATAATGATATTGTCTCTAGAGAGATGAAAATGATATTGTCTCTAGAGAGACAAAAATTATATTGTCTCTCAAGAGACAAAATATGTATCAATCATTATTGTCTCTTGAGAGACAATAATTAGAGACAATATTAGAGACACCCGCTTTGAGACAATAATAGAGACGATATACAACTTTTTTATTGTCTCTATTTGAGACAATTTAGTCAAATTTTGTCTCTATTAATGTCTCAAATGACCCCCTATCATTGTAGTAGTGTTATTTCCTTTATCATCCGTTATTTCCAAAGACTCATATTTTTGCTATTATATTTATAGGGTCACAAACCTTTGAAGTTTTCCAGCTACCTAGGGCATGCTATACTTTTTCTAACAGAAATATATTATTCCAAAAAATGTTTGCATAGTGTTTATTATTACTGTTGCAAGATTTCCTCAAAATTTCATGCACTGTGGGAAAATATTTTGTGTGATATCAATTTAATACCATTCGCTATCCCAGCTGAACATTTTCAATAAAAATCAATAGTTTACTTTGTTGAAATTTTCTATATTTTGTGCATTTTTAAGTGGTATCCCACAAGGGATATTTCAGTGGTATCAGAGAAGTTGTTTCTCTAACTTGTTGGGATTGAAAGATGGGGGAAAGATACGGTGAGGATATATGGGTAGGGCTTATGAAACAATTGTTCACCAATATGGTAAAGAAACAAGATACTACTAATCTTTATTTGAGCCGACTCATGGGAGATTAGCAAAAATAAGTGTAGTACTCATGTGGAAAGAGGAGAAAATAGCAACAAGGGACGATATGGTCAAAGAGGTGAGGGTGGACATTTAGAATAGTGGTCCCCCCATTCTTCTACTAGGCCTCGAGGTCTCACGAACCTTCTTTCTTGAGGGATCCGGAAGTTTCACGATTCACGGAAGCCAAGGGATGTTGTAGATGAGAAGCCTTGTTGGGAAAGGTACTGCAGACCTTAAGTGATGGATTTCGTGAGAACATTTAATTCTAGAAATATTAAAAAATGAAGATTGGTAGTAGGCCTAAGAGATTTTATCGAGCACAAGTGTACCGAGAGATGCAAAGAAGGTTGGGACAGATTTACATTCCACATTTTGATGATTCCAAGAAGTGTAATGCACGAGTCTTTGGTGTAGAAGTTGAAGACATACTTGAATTGAATCCTATACGGGAGGAAGATGCAATTATGTTTGCAATATTACATCCGGAGGGAGACACTCATGATTGGTGGCATCATGGGTTGATTACACAGGGACATACATACATCACGACTTATACGAGTTCACAAAGAGGCTAGTGATTAGATTTGAAAAGAGTGACCACGAAGGTATTTTATAGATTTGACTCATCCGAGGCAAACCGGTTCCATGGATCAAGTATATTACCAATTTTTCGAGAGATCGGTCATTGTACCTGATGTTACAGAGATGAGGTTGATTTCCCTATTCACAAAAGGTTTGACAGATGCTCTTGCTGGATTTTTGAGGGTATTTTAGCCTTCTTCATTGCATGAGGATATTAGGAGAGATCATGACCTAGATTTATCCACTGTTAATTCAAGGTTTCCACCTCAAATACAGCCTAAGGGTTTCCCTTCAAGAACTGGGGGTTCATAACCGATGGTACCTCTACCTAGGATGGATACATCATGGAGACCATTGAAAGATAGTGAGGACATGGAAGAATTGAAGTAGAATTTCCACGCACCTTGGGTCTGAGGACATGATTGCAAGGGTAAAGGGAGGGCCCAATACATAGAGGTCTTAGAGGATATTGATGGTGACAAGGAGTTGGAGACACAACCATTAGAGGATGATGATTATGAGGTAGTAGATAGTGCGGGTGTGGAGCACGGGATAGTGATAATTTCCCCAGGATACTATCGCCACCTTATCTAGTACCACTGAGTTACAAAGAATTTAGAGTTGAGGGATTTTTGCGGGGACGGTGAGTGGTCGTACTCATTGATAGTGGGGCAACTCACAAGTTTATTGATGTTTCATTTTTCGAGAGGCGGGGTTATAGAAAGAGGACTTTGTGGGCTTCAACATGGTTATAGCTAATGGATATTCTATTAGATGCACATGACGGGTTCCCCAATTGAGCATCATAATGGGTAACTATATAGTTACCAATGATTTCTATATTGTTGGTATTGGAGAGACCAACATAGTGCTTGGGGTATAGTGGCTCCATTCCCTTGGTGAGTTTTGAAATAACTTATACACAATGGAGCTGAAGTTTAGGTCTGAAAGGAGGAATGCGATCTTGAAGGGATTATCTTCAGGGGCACCCCGAGTTGTTACGACCAAGAGGATGGAGAGAATCTATAAACACAACGAGGTGAATTGGGTAGTACACTATTTGGTTTCGACCAAGAAATCAAAGGAGGGACAAAAACGATTACCATGTGTATATATAGGTCATATTAGATAGACACAGTGTTGTGTTTGGTGACATACCTCTAGGAATACCTCCAGATATGGGATTTGAGCATGTGACTAAGCTCGAGGATGCTAGACTATGCTCACTTCTCCTTACCGTCACCCCAAATGGTTTAAGGATGAGATCGAGAAGACTATACAGAGCTCGGGGATATGGGGCATATTAGACCAAGTTCCATCCCTTTTTCTTCTTCGGTGGTGTTGGTGAAGAAGAAGCATGGGACCTTGCGGATGTGTATGGACTACCGGGCCTTAAATAAGAAGAAAATAAAGAAAAAGTATCCGTACCACACATTGATGAGTTGTTGGATGAGCTACATGGTGCAATCTATTTTTCGAAAATAGATTTGCATTTAGGATATCATTATATCAAATTCAGGGAGTAGGATGTGCATAAGATGGCATTCAAATTCCATTACGGTCACTTTGAATTCTTGTTGATGCCTTTCGGGTTCTCTAATGCTCCAGCTATATTCAAGTTTTCTATGAATCATGTGTTCAAATGCCATTTGCAGAAGTCTATATTGGTTTTCTTTGATGATATTTTAGTCTACAACAGGACATGGGAGGACAATATTAAGCACTTGGGTGAGATATTGGGGATATTAGAAGCTACTTCGTTATATAGGAAAGTCTCTAAGTGCAAGTTCGGAATGACCAAACTTCTTTACTTGGGATATGTATTTTGGTGGGGGTACAATGAAGGTGGATAGTGGGAAGATATGTTAAATTATAGATTGGATGCCACCTAGGACATTGACACAATTGAGAGGATTCATGGGGTTTTGCACATACTACCGGATGTTTATGAAGAATTTCTCTCGGTTGGCTACTCCATTGACCGATTTGACCAAGAAGGGGATTTTTCTTGGTCAAATGCAACACAACAGGTTTTTGATCACCTTAAGGAGGTGATGAGTTTGTGTCCCATCCTTGCATTACTAGACTTCTCCTGCCCATTCATTCTAGAGTGTGATGCATTAGGAGAGGGTGTTGGGGTAGTTCTCATGTAGGATAGGCATCCCATCACCTATGAGAGTCGGAAATTGAAACCCGTGGAGAGAGGGTATTCAATTTATGACAAGGATATGTTGGCCATCATGCATGCCTTGGCCAAGTTCAGACAATACCTTATGGGTAGAAAATTTGTGGTTCGTACGGATCACAACAGTTTGAGATTCTTCTTGGGACAGAAAGAGCTCAACGATCACCAGCAAAGATGGGTGAACAAGGTGCAAACCTATGAATTTGACATAGAGTACAATAGAGGTAAGAATAATATTGTTGTTGATGATTTATATAGGAGGCCTTACCTCACTACTAGGCTTAGTTCTATGTCTAAGATTTCAGTGTATTGGAAGGCTCATATACTTGTTGAGTACTACAAAAACTAGTTTTCTGTGATATCATGGATGACATTATACAAGATGACCCGTCTGAGTAGTGGATGATCTCATTTTTACAAGGATTGGAAGTTTCGTTGTACTAGGATCTAAAAGGAAGGAGAATATCCTTCGTGAAGTACATGATAGACCAATAGCTCGACATCCCTGGGTATTTCAAAACATACGGAGTTCATTAGGGAAAGATTTACATGGAAGGGAATGAAGGACGATTTCATTAATCATGTTAGAGACTATATGGCTTGTCGATAAACCAAATCGAGCTTTCTTTCCCAACAGGATTACTTTAGCCTCTCCCCATTCCCGAATAGAAATGGGAAAGCATATCTATGGAATTTATCACTGGGTTTCCCTTGGTGCATGGGCATAGCTACATTTATTTTATAGTTTATCGGTTAACTAAGTATGCTAATTTCTTTTCCCTACCCAAGGGACACAAGGTAGTGGATGTGGCCTAGATCTTCTATACTGGTATTTTTAGGCTACATGGGTTTCCTAAAAACATTTTCAGTGATAGGGACAAGATCTTCATGAGCACCTTTCGCCGGGAGATCTTCATACTAGCTGGTATAGAGTTGACCCCTAGCACTATCTACCACCCACATACGAGATGGGTAGACGGAGATAGTCAATAATTGGACGAGAAGGTTACTTGGGAATTATGTAATAGGACACCGGTGGGCATGGATTAAATGGTTACACATGGGAAAGTACTAATACCATACCACCTACAAGATGAGCATAGGTATGACCCCTTTCTGATCCTTGTATGGGTATGACACCAAAACATTTGTAGATTTAGTATTACCGGATAGCCGAGCTCCCAAATCTCGAAATTGGTTATAGGATAACAAGGATATGCAGAAGGCTCTCAAAGAGAATCTTCGAGAAGGCAAAAAATCAACAAAAGGTATATGCAGATTAGCATAGGATAGAGAGGTCTTTTAAAGTGGGCATCTAGTGTTCCTACATTTACACCATATAGCGAGTCCTCACTTTGAAGCGAGAAGGGTGTAGAGAAATTGAAACCATAATTTTATGGTCTCCGTATCGAGTAGTTCGTCGAGTAGGGGTAGTGGCATATGAGCTAGAGCTACTGGAGCACAACAAGATGCATAATGTCTTCCATGTTTCATGCCTTAAGAAGGCACTCAAACTACATATTGTACCATCTGAGAGTTACCACCACTAGATGAGGAAGGGAAGTTAGTCTTTGGAAGCAGAATCCATTATTGAAATGAGACAGAGGCGGCTCACGAGTAGAGTAATCATTGAGTATTTGGTGTGATGGAAGCAACTGCCACTTGAGGATGCTACTTGGGAGGGGGAGCAGATTTTATAGCATCAAAATTTGCACTTGCTTGAGGACAAGGAAAATTTGGGAAGGGAGGACTGTAATGTCCTGTTTTTGTAATCTCACCTTTTTCCTATGCCAAATGGACCAAGGGCCAACTCAAAATAAAAACATGGTCAAACATAGGGGGATGTGGACATTGGAAGATTTTGGAAGGGACCCCATGGTTTTTATATCCTATTTTTGCATTTGGGGGTCACTTTTGGACAAGGCCACTCAAAAAGGAAAAAAGTAACTATAGCTACTTTTATGTTAGTGGCCCCTACATGGAATGAAATGTGCCTAGGGTTATGGGGGCTCATTTTCCAAGGAAAAGTATATAAGGAGAAGGGGAAGGAATAAAGACACTTTTTGTCGCATACTTTTAGCCTCCTTCACATGCAATCGCTGCTTTGTCATGCTTCTATAGTTTGTGGACTCAAATCCCACGGGGACCTTAGCTTTGGTCATGAGAGACCTGTCCCTAGCTAGTAGTGCATTTTTCGATAGTGAGAGATCTACCATAGTTGGTCATTTTGGAGCCGCTTCTTGGGCCTTACTACAAAGATATTACTAGAGGGTTCGAGAGGAGGGTTTTGAGGATTCTCGAGGCATTTGAGGAGATATTCGGTGGGCTCTGGATCAAAATCATGGTAGCCATTTAGGTAGGGTGTGACAGCTTGTTGTAGGTGCCTCCATCATTTACTAACCCCTCTTCTAAGTGTGGCGACATGTATCCATTATTTGGGGTTTTTCTAGATGGTCATTTCATAATCGAAGGTGGAAATATGAATTGCTTTATCATCACTTTGTTATTTCCAAAGCCCCATATTTTGTTCTTTGTATTTAGAGGGTCATGAACCTCTCGAAGTTTTCCGACCACCTAGGGCACACTATAATTTTTTTGGCAGCTATATATTATTCTAAAAATGTTTTCATAGTTTTTTTTATTACTGTTGCAATCTTTCCTCAACATTTCATGCACTATGGGAAAATATTTTGTGTGATATCAATTTAATACCATTCCCTGTCCCAGTTGGACATTTTCAATAAAAATCAGTACTTTACTCGGCTGCAATTTTCTAAATTTTGTGCATTTTTAAGTGGTATCCCACAAGGGATATTTCATATTTCATTGTCATTTATTTACTACTATTATAACATTGATTAGGCTCATAAATTACATTTTAACTTAATCATTTTGGATTACCTTCACTCAATCCTCACACTCCTCGGATCCACATTCTTTTATTGATTGTCTTCTAAGAGTATTATCACCATAAGTATCTCCATTAATGACTTTTTTTTTATAAATCTTGAGTTAAGAGAAAAATTCAAAATAATCCTTGTTACGACTCGCATTCCTACCAATATGCATCCTGATTCAGTCTATCAAACATTAGTGGATGATTTCTCTCAAGCATATTTCTTTTCCATCTAATCCTCATGATGATCTTACTATTTTTTACAATGACCGAACATTGGACATTATGACTCACATTTACAATGTGCGTGTCAAACGATACTCTAATTGATAATTAATCTGAACTCAATCTTTGTCCCATGTTATTTCTATAAATCTTATTCTTTCTAGTCCTAATGTAAACACATCCTCTCTTTCTCTTTGTGCATATGATGCCTATGTTCGTCCATGTTTAGGTCACATCACTTTACCTATCACTTTTAGACCTAAAACTCTTAACAATGAATTTTTTTCAATGATTTCCCGTATTGCACAATATTTTACTTATTAGGCCATGGCTTCATGTCATGCAAGCGTTTCCTCTATTGTGCATCATTCTCGTTAACTTCCTACATGAGGGCATCAAGTATATTATTTTTCGTGATATTCATCCATACAATTATTGTGACCATAATCATAATACTACACTTCCTACTCCAAGAACTTATATTAGTGTTGAACTCTAGCCTGTGGATTCTTCACCTCATTTGTCACCATTTGAACGTTTTATTTTCATCATAGATACTTTCTCATCTCCATCCTCACCTCCACCTACTACTACTACTTCTATGATTCTTTATCTGGGTAATTTCCAATCTATGGACTTTGATTCATACCATGCAACTCTACATGATTCATCTCCATTAGCACACCCACCATTTACATGCACACTTTTTATGACTAGAACTTATTGGGAACATATTCTATTCAATCATACTTTATTTGAATCAGTATGCTCATATAATGGGTCAACTCGGCTAGGATTTGCAAATGAATACACCTATCCTCCACCTTATGATCATCATCTCTACCATGGGTTTATTCGCATCACCGCTGCTTATGGGGTTTGATTCTTCTATCTCACATTCTTTATGGGACATGCTCCCCATCCTTCTCCACTCACGTAAGGAAAATCTTTGCTTGATTACATTGGGGAACATTAGACCATAATCATATTGATATCTCATTTCCCATGACTTTTGGTCGTGTATTCATTTACAATAGTTGTTTTATTGGTTATACATAGAATCTCACTTCTGGTATGCACACAGATGCCCATCACCTCTATTAGTTGATGAGGAATATGCTATGGTAATGTAAAACTTACGCCTCAATGTATCCTTACTTGATCAGCCTGACACAATTCCTTATCAGGTTTCAAATTCTTGACCATTAGGTTTTGATCATGAAAATGATTACGTCTTAGATGAAATTACTTGAGCACAGTCATCAACACACACTTGGGGGGAATTATGCTTATTTCTTCCCTAGAATTAAAACATGTCTAACATTCATTTTATTACATACCTAACTTATAACATATACATCTTCATCCATACTCTTACATCATCATTACCCTATGACGCATACTTGTTCTTTAGTTCACACTCAACTGTTGAGCACATATTATACACTCGAACCTCACACATCACACACTACACACTTCCATGAATCATGAAAATTTTTAGTTATACATCATGCTTCTCTTCAATCTAACTTATCATCCTCTACGCACTCCACTCACTATTCGAAAATGCACTCTAGTCCAATGGTTAATACTTGAATTTTGAGGGTCTAAATCAAAATTAAACTTCACATCATAACACTTACTTCCTTCTACACTTTTATCTTCACAATCAATCAACCCATATTTTTATCATAGTATGTGACATTCTTACCAATCACATTATTCACCACATATCATGATATACACTTTTAGGCTAGATCATCACCCCTTTTCTAGCATTTTATCCATACATCTCATGATATACACTTTGTGCTACATCATCATGTTTTCTACCATCATCATATTCATCCATTTTGTGATATACACCTTGTGCTACATCATCACACTTGCTAGCATCTTATTCACCCATCTAGTGCTATTCACTTTAGGCTAAATCAACACATATTGCATAACATCAAATATCATCACTTCATTCATCACCTTTTTCTACATACAACACATCACTCAAACCATTTCCCGATGATGCACTCTCATTTACGGTTCATTCTTGACTACTGAGGGGCATAAATAAATGAAAGTCATTGCATATATACACCCACTCGAGGGGCACATTGTGCCTATCATTCAAATTGCATTCCATTCCACCTCATCTGAAACATACTTCATATCTTAATTGCATTTACTTTTTCATACATTTACTTGTTACATATTCATTTTATTACACATGCTAGATAGATATCTTGTATGCCATTATATTTGTCATACACACATGTGAATTCACTTGTCTTTCTAGTTGTGATGATTAATTTTTACAAATCCATTAAACGCAATATGGATGTTTAGCATATTACTTTGTGTACTGTCCCACAATGTCTCTTGTGGGCATCCACTTTTGTACAATATGTAGGTGATATTATTTCATTTGTTTGTACTTAGCACTTTACTTAATCATATTATACATGCCTTGACATACGTTATATCTTTCTAACATGATAATGGGTGCTTCATGTGAAACATTTATTATTTCGGGACTACATGCTTCCATGATTTTACGATACACGGTTTTCTTTTTGCTTGTCATTGTATGCAGGATTTTCCCTATGTATTGATTATTCTGTGATTACTTGCGACCACTACGGCCTTGATTGTCTTGTGACATCATGAGTGACAACCCATGTTTTCAACCTACATTTCACAGATCTACATCATTTTCCACTTGTATCCTAGCCTATACATTTTCTTATTCTAACACTTGTTTTCATAGCCACTTGTTTGCATGTGCCATGGTTTCTAACAAGCACATCCCCTTCCCCCTGTAGGGAACACTTTCAACATAGTGGTCATTCCACATTTGGGTCACATACTCCTTAAGTGATTTCACATGCATCCCAAATGATGGTGACATCATTTAGGTGACTCGGTCACCCCATACAAAATTATACGTAGTACGGTAATGATATAACATAGTTCAAAGTTTCGTAAAGGGCTCAAAATTATACTTGGTTTCTTAACACATCAGCATTTTCTAGATGTTTGAGTTGAGGAGGAAATACAACAGCCTTTCTTTGATTCCCTGAGACCAAGGGAAAATTAATCTCCAAGAATTTAATATGAAGGATAGAGCTAAAGACTTAATTAAACATCGAAGACCCACGGTTCCTCACGTCTAAGATACACTCAAAGGCTTACGAGATAATATTTATGCATAAATGATAGTGAAGTGATTTTAAATTGTTTATCTCATTACAGGATGAAGGTTCTTCTCATAATGAAATTGCAAATTCCACTAAACTATCATAGGGACGAGATCCTGTGTGATTCGGAGGGATTTTAACACAAGATTGCAATAGGAACAAGAAAAACTACTTGCAGACATTATGAAATAAAGCGCATACGATTGGCCCAAGATTAACATAGATTAATTTGAAGTTGATTAGCTTCATCAACAGGGAAAGTTTATTTGCATAGTCTCATAGCTTGTCAATGGCTATACACTTGCAACCAACTTGACGTGATTGAAATCTAAAACACAAGAAATTAACAAGTCTCTCAGATGGTCTCTTAGGAACATGGGTTTTCTCTAATTTTATCTTAAAAATTCAACCCCTAACCCTTTGCAAGAGTAATTTCATTACATTTATACATTTCACTCGCTCACTCATCCAAAAATTTCCCCCAAAAAAATAGGAATATTCGAGGAATGTTTACTTTACCAATTTGTATCGAAAGTGACGTTCACAAATTTACACTGCGGTTGCTAGGTGGAAAAATCATTAATTGATCACGTTTAATGGACCCTCGACTAATGAATAGGATATAATGCCACAACTTTTTGACATTCCTTCTAATCATTTTTATTCTTTCATGCGAAAAAATCCTGTTTTAGTCATTTTCTGGTGGCTCTGTATAGATGGATCTGACAGACAATCCTTTTCATCCTCGAGGCAACACCTTTTTCATCTTTTACACTTGCAACCTCCATCATTTCATCCTTTTCCCATTCTTTCCTCTCCAACTCTACTCGCATCCACTTCTATGGGAATTTTTGTTTTTGTAAGCACTGAGTAATTCCAACTTTAAAATATCAACGTTTACAATCCTTGGACTCACAAATTAAACTCTAAATCCATTCGATTACACTTTATAGATAGAAATGACAAGGAATTTTATCAAAAATGATGAAAAAACAATGCATATTCACATCTCCAGGATTCTTGGAGCAAAAATGGTGGTAAAAATAGATGCAATGCACAACAATTGTCGATTCTACCCTTTCTCAACTTTAGTTTAGATTCATCCACATGTTTCCTTAGCATAATTGCAAAGGTGAAGTACTGAGAGGAAAGTTTCCAAACAATCGCGAGCCTTCCACGTGCTCGAGCCCAAGAAAAACACCTTTTGGCCTTTGATAAGTCTGAGTGTAAAAGGAGCCAATGGAAGCCTACATGTGTCTCACTAGCGCACTTTTGATATGGCGTGCAAGCTCACTAGGTGTCTCATCTGCGCAGAGTTTTTGAAAAAATTTAAGGACCAGCGGAAGGCACCATGTGTCTAGGGTCCGAGATAGTTTTCCTTGGGCATTGAAAATTCCAAAGAAGGGAAGAGTGAGTAGAAACTTCCATGTGTCTTCATGGCACTCTTTCAAAAATTAAATTTAGGGGCAAGTCCTCAAATAAGAACGGGCCCTCCATGTGTCTCAGGCCTTTAGAAAGTTTCTTGAAAAGTATAATTATAAAAAGGAGCCGGCGGAACCTTCCACTTGTCTCATTGGCGCAATTTTGAGATGATGCCCAAAATTAGAGACCCTAAACATGTGTGGGCTCACCACGTGTCCCCTTGGCACAAATACTAAGGTAGGACCTAGAAGCAGATCCTAAAATGAGCGTTGATCCTCCACGTGTCCGTCGTGCATCAAAGCGCACTAACCACATAAAAAAATCTAAGTCTGGGTAGGGCCATCAGAAACCTCCATGTGTCTCCCTAGCACAACTCAAAGGTCAAACTAAGGGGTGAATTTTCATAAGTGCATGCCATCCACATGGAAAAGACTTGAGTTGAATCGGGCCTTAGAGTTTCAAAATTCCCTTCGAGCCACATCTAATCAAAAGAAACCAATTTTCCTGGATGTTAAGATATAAATTGACGGAGATAACACACCGTCAAATGTAGGAAAATCACCATTAGCACTGAAAATGAATATTTATTTAAGGAAAGTGAATTTGGAAACAATATAAGGCCCAAATGTGATCCATAGCCATGGAGAAGGATCTTTTAACAACATACAAATGAAGAAAACTTTTCACACCTCCATTTGGGAAAACGAGAAAATACGACATAACCCACAAATTCAAGAATTTCAAGAGCAACCAAGGCGAGATCAGATTGAGCACCAACATCAGCTCGGACTCGGGGATGGGTACTCCCAACGAGTGCTAAAAGAACAAATAGTAGGCCAAGTGCCAAAAATAAACCATTGGGCAATGGAGTCATGAGCCAACCTTTCAGAAACAAACCGAGAAACTAACAAAAATAGCCGCCAAGGACCAGACAAACCATAATAGAAAAACATGAAATCAGAAATAAACCAAAATATTATACATTGTACAATGATGCATACCTCAATTCTAAGATATCAATCAAGGAAATGTTTCAAATACTTTCCATTAATACGTAATTCAAGAAACTCCCCATCTAGGTCTTTTAAGAAGAAGGTATGTTCGATAATTCAAATGTCATTGAATAAGGGCCCATCCACAATGTATCAAAATTTCCATGTTTTTGCTTATCCTCATTCATGTTATCCTATAATAGCATAAGATATCCCACACTGAAAGCTCTTGGATTCACCTTCTTATCAAAAACTTCTTCAATTTCTCTCTGAATTTTACATGCCTCTGATGGGATGCCCTTCTTTCTTCATCTAACTCAACAATCTAATTGATACGATCATTGTAGGGACTAACCTCTTGATCTTCAAGTTTTTGAAGAAATTGAAATGAAGATAATTTCATATGTAGGGGCATCGGGGCTTGAGTTCCATACACCAACTCAAATGGGATTTTTCCAATAGCTCGTTTAATAGTGATTCAATCAGCGCAAATAAAAAAATTCAACTGCTCACCCCACTTCCTTTTGTTCAACACCAAATTTCTTCTAATTATCTTCAATGATTTTTTTCGTTGGACTCTGTTTGTCATTTCCTTTGGGATTATAATTGGAAGCATATATCAAATTGATCCCATACTCGTGACACATAACCACCAAAGGTTTAGCTCAAAATCTCATGGCATTGCCAACAACTATTTTAGTAGGTACCCCAAATCTGTAAATGACATAATTCAGGATAAAATCCATGACAATTTGGTGAGTTGCCTTCTTGGTGGGGATTTCCTCCACCCACTTAGTGAAGTAATATGTGGCCACTAATACCCACTTATGGCCTGCACTTGAAGGATCAAAAATTTCCCCAATGAAATCCATTCCCCATTTCCTAAATGGGGCTTCAACTGATACTAGCCGTAAAGGAAGGGATCCTGAAGCTTTAGTCTTCCAGAAAAGTGTTGGCAACTTTCACATTTTCTTACCAACAGAGTTGTATCTTTGAAAATATTTAGCCACCAATAACCAGCCCTTAAGATTTTATGTTCTTTGACTCTTCCAACAAAATGTCCCACAAAAAATCCTCTTGTGGATATCAACAATTATTTTAGAGGCTTCATCTTCAATAATGCATCTTAAGATAACTCCTTAGGGTTCTTCAAAGATAACTCAAAATCAATAATGACATATTTTTGCTAAGCTAACTTATGTGCTCTTTTTTTATTCTTGCTCAAATGTTCAGGGTAGTGTAGATGTTTGAGATAAAAAACTATGTCCTTGTACCATTCAAAATCTATCAGTTTTTCACATTCAACCTTTCTTTTTTAACTTCATTTACCTCAATTGTCTACAGATTGATCTCTGCCATAAGTTTTAGCAAGCGCAAAACTCTAACCAATTTTGTTGTTTGGATAATCATATCATACTCTTGCAATTTGTTTACCAAAACAAATGCTTGCTTCT
Organism: Taxus wallichiana var. yunnanensis; assembly: GCA_018340775.1. Classification (NCBI taxonomy): domain Eukaryota; kingdom Viridiplantae; phylum Streptophyta; class Pinopsida; order Cupressales; family Taxaceae; genus Taxus; species Taxus wallichiana. The sequence continues at coordinate 110,528,083 of CM031236.1, read as the reverse complement.
CCATGATAGTATACTTTACCTTAGCTCTTTGTAATGCCTTACTTGTAAAAGGAAATTGGTCTTTCACTCCATCATCATCCTTCTACAAAAACACATACGCAATAGTACTTTCTAAGGAAAAAGAAAGCATTTGGAAAGCCTTCTTATAATCTAGAGCTTCTAAAACAAGGGCATTTTTAATGCTTATTTGATCCCAAAAAAATATTGAATAGCTTCTTCTTCCCATTTGATACTTTGGTCTTTCGACAACATGCTAGTGATTAGGATAGTTAGTTCAGCAAAGTTCTAGATAAATATCCTAATAAACTTAATCTTCCCAAAACAGGATTGAATTCCCTTCTTGGTTCTTAGAATAGGGACTTTGCTAATGGCTTCTACCCTCTCAGGATCAATCATGACCCCTTCCTTTGACACAATGTGTCCAAGCAACTTTTCTTTCTGAACTCCAAAATGGCACTTCTTGGGATTTATTGAAATACCATGCTCCCTACATCTTAACAACATTTGTGTTACAGGTGGTAACTCCTTTTTATGGAGAAAACAGTCACATCATCTTGATATACAATAATAAAATCATTAATATAGCCAGAGAAAGCTACATCCATTGCTCTTTGAAAATTGGCTCCAACATTCGTTAGACCAAAAGGCATTTTGACATATACATATGTTCCCGAAGGAGTGGTAAAGGCAGTCTTGACTCACTCTGATTCCTTCACAACTACCTAGTTATATCTAGAAAAACCATCCAAGGTGGATAACAATTCCGAACCAGTTGTTGGTGCTCAAATTAGTCGCACTTCGCGTTTGTCCTTGAAATTTTTGTTTACGAGCTTTGTCATGTTTTCTTTATCCCCATATTGATGCATGAAAAATATTTCTTCCATTTGGTTCCCATGATCGATTTGTTCCTTGGTTGAGGATCACTTAAAAATCCATAATTTTTATCGTTCCTCTGTCCATGTGAAAGAATCTATAACTTGGGCATAAAACTTGGGTTTTTCCTTTCCTTCCATTTTCCACAATCATGTTTTGTTGTCCCTGTCATTTTTTTCCCAAATACCTATGGAAACATGATTGGATGTAGCTTAGAGGATCATATTTGAGCCTTATAACATTTCCAAATTCTCTTTCCTTGAAGAAAGATTCATTTCGGGCTCAAATGGTGATTTTCCTACATTTTATGGTTTGACGGGTGTATTTTTCCCAGTCAAATTTACTTCTAAATATCAATGGAAACATGGCCCTTTTTGGTTGGATGTATCTCAATGGGGAACTTTAAAAACTATAAGGTTCGCTTCAACCAAAAACTTTTCCACGTGGAGGAATGACGCTCATTTAAAAATTCACCTTTTGGTTTGGCCTTGGAGTTGCGTCGGGGAGACACATGGAGGTTTCCACTGCCTTGCCTAGACTTAAACAAGTTTTTCATGAAGCCAGTATAGTTTTGGTGGACCGTGCACACGTGGAGGGCTGGTGCTCATTTCACGATTTGCATCGTGGTCCCACCTAAACAATTACGACATGGAGACATGTAGAGGCTTCGTTCGGATCTGATTTGTACTTAAAATTTTCAAAGCAATTTTCGAAAGGCACGAGACACGTGGATGGATTGCACCTATTTGGGGACTGGCCCCTAAGTTTTATTTTGAAGAAGCGCTAGGAGGACACTTGGAGGCTTCCACTCACTCTGACCTTTTCTTGGACTTTTCAACGGCCAAGGAAAATGTCTCGGACCCTAGACACATGACGCCTTCCACTTGAACCTTCAACTTAAAAAAAAAAAAAGCTTTTTCAAACCGAGAGATGTGGTGAGCCGCACTTGTTTGGGGTGTCTACTTTTGGTGACCATCTCAAGTGTGCCACCGAGACACATGGAGGCTTCCGCTAGCTCCTTTTCATACTGAGAATTTTCAAAGGCCAAAAGGCATTTTTATTGGGCCTAGGGCACGTCGAAGGCCCGCGCTTGTTTGGAAACTTTCCCCTGCACTTATCCTTTGCAATTGTGCCAAGGAAACACGTGGACAACTATGATATAAAATAGAAAAGGGGAAAAATAAATGGTTGATGCGTATTGCATCTATTTTTCTACCATTTTTCTCCAAGACTTCTGGAGACATGAATACGCATTGTTTTTCATCATTCTTTGATGAAATTCCTTGTCATCTCTATTTGTAAAGTGCCATTTGATGGATTCAAAACTTAATTTATGAGTCTAAGGATTGTTAAGGTTGATATTTTGAAGTTGGAATTGCTCAGGCACTTATAAAAACTGGAATTACTAGAGGAGATGGATGTGGGAAAGAGTTTCAGAGGAAAGAAAGGTAAAAGGATGATATGATGAAATTTTTACGCACAAAAGATGAAAAAGGTGTTGTCTCGAGAGAAAAAGGATTGCCTGTTAGATCCAATTGTGCAGAGCCTCCGGAAAATGATTAAAAAGGGGATTTCTTGCATGAAAGAATTAGAATCATTAGAAGGAATCCCAAAAATTTGTGGCATGACAACCTAGTCATTAGTCAAGGGCCTAAGAAATGTGATCGAGTTCCCAATCGGTCCACTTGGCAGCTTTTAGATGTGAATTTTTAAACGTTACTATCTCGAAACAAATTTTTAATAAGAAAAGGTCCCTCGAATATTCTTCTCTTTTGGGGGAAAATTTGAGTGAGTGAAATGTATAAATGTAATGAGAATACTCTTGCAAAAGGTCAGGGGTTGAATTCTTAAGAGAAAATTTGAGAAAGTCGTCTTCCTAAGAGACCAAGCCAAGATAACCTATTATTTTCTTTTGTGTTAGATTTTCTATCATGTCAAGTTGGTTGCAGATGTATAGACATTAACTAGCATTGAGATATTTTTGGAAGCTTTCCCTTCTTCGATGAATCTAAGCATTATTGAAATTAATTAATTTCCAAACTCTAGCAATTTGTTTCTGCTTTGTTTCAGAATGTATGCAAATGGTTTCTTTTGTTCCTATTACAATCTTACATTGAAATATTTATGAAATCACACAAGATCTCATCCCTGTGATAGTTTAATGGTATTTTTAATTTCATTTCAAGAAGATCCTTCATCTTGGATGAGATAAACAAATTTAAAATCAATTCACTATCATTTGTTTATAAAGATTGTCTATAAGTCTTTGGGTGTACCTTAGGCGTGATTGATCAAAGATTTTGGTGTTTAATTGAGTATTTCAATTCGAGCCTTCATGTTAGAGTCTCAAAGATTATGTGAAAATATGCTGATTTGGGCCTCCATTGAAGCACACCTTCTAGTTGAAGGAACATCTTAACTATTCTGAAGCTTTCTATTGTTGAGTTGTCCATTGTTGTGAAGTTTCTCAGAGATCAGGTATAATCAACTTTATCCTGCTTCATCTCCCACCAAAATCATTTAAAAACCATGAATCCATCCTGAAATACCCCTGTTTCCCTGTATATCAAAAAAGGAACAAAATCTACTTACTAAAATACACAGAACAATCAAGATTTCTTAATGTCTTTAGTAACCTTAGCCTTGTGTTGAAAGTATCTCCATCGTTTAGAAGTGAAAACTCTTAAGAGTTAAATTATGGAGTATTGACCATATTTTCCCAAGGTTTTCTTCATAAAATTTGTCCAAAAGAAGGATATCTCCATCTCCTTCATCAAATAGAGGTTACACTAAGGGTCCTCTCACCCTAGTCGAAGAGGCATGACCTAAAGTAGTGAGGATAGGTCAAATCCTCTTGAAGGTGTTATCCATCTCTCAAAAAATCTGAGTGATAAAGGGCTAGTTAGATCTCATCCCGGGTACAAAACAACACACACTATGATCTATCTGTATCTAAGCTACATGTCCAATCGGTTTTGCTGCTTGGCTTGAAAAGGAGAAAAAAATTGGATACCAACACTCATGCACACCATTACGGGATTGATTTGAATTATCGGGGACCTAATTTGCATTGCCGAGGAAGATTTGTAGATTTTTTTCTAGTTCATACCCATTTGGCACGTCAACAACACTCATGGCACCATTTTTGGGGACTGATTTGCAATCTTTGGGTGTGATGCCCGGTTAAAAAAACCCACTTGAGACACATGAACAACCTAGGTTTAGTTAGAAAATTATGGAATAATTTTTTTATTATTAGAAATTAGGGGTAAAAACCAAAGTCTCAAGGACAGTTAAATTCAACAGATAACTTTTCCCATAATAATATTTACTAATTCCACATTAAAAAAGCAACAAGAGTAATAAGTCCACACCTAGCTCAAATCTCCTAGGGATTAATTTAATTACTGATTACATTGACATTTTAGCTAAATATTCCTTGATTAAAAATTTTAGGGTTAAGGGACCTAAAATAATTAAATACCCAAGGTATTTAATTCCACAAGATCAAGACAAGAGAAGGGTTTAATTACAGTGAGGAAAGGAATACATATTTAAAATCAACAGAGTAAGGTCTCACTTACCCACTCCCAGAACTCGATTGAGAGAGTCTACAACTAGGTTGCAAGGAAACAACTGCCACTAATGAATTCCAGAACAAATCAAATCCACAAGAACAAACTTCCCTTTATTAGCCATTATCAGAGGTCAGAAGGTCCAAATTCTAGGTTTAGAAGTTTCAGTTAGGTTCATGGATAAATTTACCCCATTACCCACTCTCTAATAGGATTAGAGCTTAAAATCCATTTTTCTCACACTTAACGCATCCAAAATTTCCCTAAATCATTTCCATTTGCTAGGAAATTTTCTCACCTTTTCGGTGATATAAAGAAGTCCTCCTAACTCCTTTTGGAACTCAAGATATGAGCAAGTGGACTTTAGAGGTCAAATTTTCCCCAAGGGGGACACGTGTCAAGCAGGGGTGAAAAACCCTTTTGGTGGGTTAGCGGGTCGTGAGGCTGCCTAAGGAAATTTTCTTTGCATAGGAGAAATTTCCCAATTGTGCCTGTGCCTCCGTAGGTCCTCCAGGGACACGTGGCGGCCTCAAATACATCGTTGGGGGAAGGGGAAAGGTGGAGTGATGAGAAGAGTTTGGGGCATTTCACCAAAAGAAGAGGAAAAAAACAACACTTCCATGCCCATGGGTCTACTTGGGGACATGTGGCACTCCATGGTTGGCTGCGGGGAGAAGAGAGAAAGAGGGGCACAGAGCGGCGGGTAGATCTTTGAGAATTTTTTCGAAAGGGATAAAGAAGAGAAAGGCACACGCGAGTCCGTGCGCCTGAGGAAGGGTCACACCAAGGTGAGGGTGGGAGTTTGGGGCCGCGGAGCGTTCTATGGAATTTTCCCAAAGGGAAAAAATTCTAAGGCGATGAAGTTCTCCCTCCTCCGTTGTCACCCCCAAGGTGCCATGTGGCACCCTCTGGTTGGTTGCGGGCCGGTGGGGAAAAAGAAGAAAATTTTGCAAACTTTTTAAAAAAGGCTAAGGGCAAAAGAAAATGTTGTGCCTCCACCGCTGCCCCATGAGGACAAGTGGTAGCCTCTGATTGGTTGTAGGCTAGCGGAGAAAAAATTGAAAATTTTCAGAGCCAAAACTTTCAAAAACTTTCCTAAGGATTTTTAAAAGGGAAAATTTCGAGCCGTGGGCCCGCCAGGGAAAATTTTCCCAAATTTTCTCGCCATGGCCCAAAAACTTCAAAGTGTCATGACTTTTGCTAGGAAGCTCAATTTTAGGAAAACAAGGACTTTTTGGAAAGCTCTCATTTCCCTCTTTGTACAAGAAACATAAATTTTACATTTTTTTAAAGGGTCAATTTTTAAAAAGGATCTGCAGGATTTTAGAATTCAATTGGTAATTTCTAACTTCTCAATTTGATTAAATTGGATCTCCTCCATCACTAAACATGGTAAAAAAACATGGAGAATTGATATAGGGAGGTTTCAAAGTAGTTTAGGAAGGTAATTTTTTTGTTCAATTGATTCTAATTGAATCTTTCAAACAAATGACAGAAAATGATTGAGGAGGAGATTAAGCTCAATTTTGCAATGGTTCAGGTTATTCTCTTAAATATTCTTTTTCAATTGAGTTCATTGCTAATATATCATGTGTAATTTTAAGGTTTCCAAGTTGATTTAAATGTGCAAGTCTGAACTTTTCTTTTATTAAGTTTGATTGTCAGTTTTGAAAATTTACAAGAGATCAATTTCTTTTAATTCTGTATAACAAATTTTATCATTCATGGGTGGCATTTCATTTCTAAACCAATCCAATACCTTTAAATGACTTAAATAAACTATTCTATACTCAAAGAAATTCTGATTTCAATTTCATATTTTTCCCAAAAGAAACAAGCAACATTCTCCCTTCCTACGCATTTTTTTATTTGCAAATAAACAGAGCTTCAAATCACAATTTGATATTCCCATTTCATCATAGTTTGATGTTCCAATTCAATAACAACAATGAAAAAGAGAGATGAACTTGAAAATTCTTTATTGACTTCAAAAAGAGAAACATCTTTACATTCTTTCATTCCTTGAATGCAATTAACAAAATTTTCATTTCTCTATACTAAATGAGAATTAGAATACAAATGGTTTTCTCAAGTCAAATACACATCCTCATAATCAATTACAACATCATTTCTCTATACAGAACTATTACAATTTCATCCACATCATGTGGCAAAATATTACAAATGAATGGGTTTCCACAAGGGACTGTCACAAACTGTATTTTCTTTTTCTTCAGACAACAACATGCTCATTTTATTTTTTTCTCCAAGTTTATTACAACAAAAGAGGGGAAAGGCAACACTTTCCGCCCAACCAAGACATCCAATGAAAGGAGAATCCTTCCTTCATCATTGGCTCGTGAGCCCCAACCAAAATACAATCAAAGGTGTAATTCAACCCATGGCAACAATTGGCTTCCACAACACAAAATTATTTCAAACATGCACATTTCAATATAAAACATAACTCAACAAAAAAAATTAGTTTTCAACTGCAATATAAAACATTCAAATCACAACTCAGGCTTGATCATGCAAGCCAAATGAGAAAGGCCTATGGGGGAAGCTACTGATGTCTCCCAATTAGGAATTGGGCATCCACCAACAACAACCCACCAAAATAATTCATCACACACATTTCCTTATGCACCCCCATAAATCCCTCCTTATGCCCCCACAGATTTCCTTATGCCCCCAAAGTAATAAATGCAAGCTATTTCTTTTCCATGGTGGATCCCAAACCCAAACTCCCTCCACAAAAATCTAATGCCAATGGCATTTCTTTATGCCCCCAACATGGATTTTCCATAGCCTTCTCCTACACCTTCCCTAAGGCAAGTCTACCCAACAAGCCAATAAATAAATCAAAGCATTTTCCAGACACACCACACAACAAGAAAATAACAACAATAAAGAAGGAATAAATGCCTACCTTTCCATGGTAGCTTTTATCTCCAACTAGCAAGCTTTAAAAGTGAAAAACACAATCCAAAACAATAACTTACAAGCATGCAAAGCTTTCTCCAAAACTTCCTCCAAAAATAAGAGCTCCAACAAGAAAATGCAGCCCCAAGGAACGATGCAAAAAGGTTCAACAACCCCTAAACAAGTAAAAAGTTTTAATTAAATAGAAGAGGGAAGGAAGAGGATGATGTGGATCCATGTAGGATGCCACATCAAACACCCTCAAATTCAAACACAAAAGACAAGAATCCATTCCCCAAGCACAATAAAGAGGTGGGTGAAAAATGACAAGTTACTTGCACACTCCAAAGAGCCCACACCTCAAGGGACAACAAATTAAATGAAAAGTAAGAGAGTGCAATCCAAAACAAGCAACATGATGAATAAAATTCATTATACAAGTCACAAATCACATCTCCATCCATAAGTATGGTTGGTAACATAAATTTAGAGGCATGGGACAAGTTTTACTTGTCCCACAAGCCTCCAAAAACTGCCCCCAAGGACAAATTCGAATTTCCATGGAGGTGGAGTATTTCTTACTCCAAAAACAGCCTTACACAAGCTCTTACACAACTTACACATCCCTTACAAATTTAATACACAACCAACAACTCTTATAATTACTTTCCCATATCCCAATTTAATTTATTTAAATTTTAATCATATGATTCTCACATTAATCCATCACAATCATAATTAATTAAAAGAAAGGAACACATTACTAATAAAATACATACAACAATAATAAAATAAACACATTAATAAAATACACAAACCCATGGTCACATGTAAAGGTAATCCGCCCCCATGGGAATCCCTAACAAAATAAAACACACACACAAAACAAGTTGCCATGGTGACCTTGTCGAATTCACCTAGAATTCTATTGTGGTTGGTCTCCAATCCCCCGATGTTTGTTGTGATATTTTAAACCTGCAAAACACAAATACCTCCTTTGTCCTCGTGGCCATATCAAAATGTCCAAAATGAATATATAATATAATCACAAAATCATCTATACATATGAATCAAAACAATCATCAAGGCAATCAATGAAATCATTTATAATTTATGTTGACAACTATATCATCATCAAATAATTTCTCTTTTCTAGGTTTACTCATAATCTCCAAAATCACATTTCGAATAACTTCCATTAAACATCCATGTCAAAAGTATATCATCATCCACATATGAGTGTCTCTAATAATCACTATGCATCATATATAATCGCATTCAACAATAATCCAGGATCTAACATCTAACACCATACTAAATCCAAACTATAAGGATGTCCATCATAGAGTCTACAATATCATGATTAGAATAAAAGTGTTGAAGGAAAGTGGGCACTACATCCCCCTCCCCTTAGACTCGACTTCCTCCTAGAAGTCACAAGAACCGATGTGGAAACAATGCAATAGAGAAAGGATCATGCCCTTTTTGGAATTGTTTTGCTTCAACAAGTGTGGGTCTACAAAACTCAAGTTTGGTCCAATATAATTCAGCAGAAGAAGGGAGATTGCAAGGGATGAGTTATAAACTTTTACATGCAAGGCTTCGAACATAATAATCTAAGGAGTAAATTTACGATATCATACAAGACACAACACATAACAATATAACAAGAAGAGCTCCAAAAGATCATCAAGAGTAACCACCAAGTAAGGGAATTACAGGGAAAACTTCCATAAACTTGAGATGACCACATTTTCCCACTAATACACATACCACATTAATAAAAGTTAAGGTTTCTACACGTTTAATCCATGATTTCAAGGTTCATTATCTATACAAGGCTAGCAAAATCAACTATGAACAATTTTGCATAAGAAACAAGTCTACACAAGTCCACAATTGAGATCACACAAGATGAGGTTAATCAAAAAGGACACCTAAATAAAAAAACATTTACAATCAAGGAACTATTCAAGGAAAACATTTCTATAACTTGAGAGGGCACAAGTAAATTTCATGGTAATGCAAGAAATGTCAAGACCACAAGGTTTTCCTATAGTCTGATTTTTACACTTTTGTTTTAAGAATCGAACACACCATACCAAACCTAATCTAAGGAAGTCAACCATATAGAAATATATATATATATATATATATATATATATCCCCTAGCAACTAAATAATATGATGGAGGACTTAAAAATAGAATTTGACGATGTGTACATTAAATTATTTATACATACTCTAGAAGAAGATGCAAGGGAGGGATATAAATCGCTGCCAAACAATTCCATTGACTCTAGACAAAGATGAAGAATTCTTTTAGAATTTAGTATGGTGATAAAACAAACCCTAGGTTTCTTTTATCATTGTTTGAAAATATAAAAAATAATCCTAATGAATCAATGCATGATTCCAATCCAATATTTAACAAAACATTGAGAAGACTGCTTGTTAATTTGAGGCGATGTGATGAATCATGTATTATAAACTATTTTGATGAATTTGAAAAGAAATTTGCTTACTATATGAGGGATAAGAACCATTGAACTTTGAGGCAGGCCTTTACCATGGCTCTGTAAATTGAGAACAACATTAAATTAGTTGGAAAACCTCGTAAGAGGGAGGGTGTTAAACTGATCAACCCCGAGAAACATCAATTAAGTAAGGATGTGGATCTTGATGAAGTTGTAAAGACCTTGGCCGGGGCTGTCAAAGAAATCTTTTAAAAGCTATACAGGAAGAGAAAGGAATTGGACAAGGTTCTCAAGGTCAACATAGGCAACAAGGAAAAGACAGATTTACAAATCATCCTAGAAATGATCAGAGATCTGATGACATAGGTAAAGGAACCATGGGAGCTAGACAACCCCAAGCTAGGGAGAATAGAGTAGTGTCTAATCCTCTAAATGTCAAGGTTGTTGTTGTTGAAGAGAAAAATCAAATGGATTGGTGTGACAAATGCTTCTTACCCCACCCGCCATGTGAAATAGATCAGCAAGTTGAAGAAGCTGATGATGATGATGCATGCATGGTGGACTTCTCTACAAGCTCACAATAAGGAGAAACTTCAATTGAGGTAATAAGTGCAAGAACTACTACAATTTTTTGGGATTACATTCATGAGGTACCTCTTCTTGCTCCCTCTCATGCTTTAGAAATAGATAAGGTAGAATCATTTTAACTTCCTAATAATGATTTTGAGTGCCTAAGAGCTCTAATGATTAAGAATTACGATGGAGGAATCCCATCAGAAGAGGATAGACAACTATTAATGAATGTTTTTATTGCCCACAAAAAGGAGTATAACACAACAAGTAAAGCTGTCAAAGGGGTAGGGCCTCAAGCCAAACCAAAGACCCTAGTTCTCACCAATGTCCCAAAACAAGCTCAAGAAAGATGCATCGGAAAATGCCTTGTTGTCTCAAGTAGAACCGGTGTTCCCACCCATGCCCAAAACGTGAAAATCCTTGTGCCATCTGATGAGTTTGTTGATATTTTTCCAAATGTTTCTTTTCCCAAATACATTCCCTATGACATTGCCCAGGTCTTGAGTCAGATCAAGATTTCTATCCCAATTGTTGAAATGCTTAGGATTCCGAGCACAAGAAAAGGGATTTTGAGTATTTGGGATTGGAGGAAGATAGGAATACTCAAGATAGAAATATAAATAATGTAAACACTCCTCCAACTATTGCAGACATAGAAAAACCACCACCATTGGAGGAGATATGTGAACCACTGAAGTTTACTTGGGAACATATTTGGTTGAGTCTCAATTAAATGTTGAACCATTTTTACAACACTCGATTATTAAAGGCAGACTATTGCACAATAGTATGTTTGATTTCGAGCATCCAACAATGTTATGCCTCTAGATGTAATGAATGAATTGAACATTAAAGTGACAATTGTAGGAGGAAGATATGAGAGAGAAGAATGTGGAGTGAAGTACTCTACACACACTTATTTTATTATGAAGAAGTGCATACATTATATAGGAGAAATAATCAACTACATTCCCCTAAACTGAAGGAGGAAGATTTGGATGAAGGAGAGAGAATAATGGAATACACCAAGGAAGAGAAAATAAAGGGATAAAACAGAACAAACACTCCTAAAATATGAACTATTCAACGTATGCTAACATTCCCCCCTTATTACATTATTCTTGCAAATGTGACCCCTGAAAAGTTCAAATTTCACTTTGCCAAGAGATTTAGTGAGAATGTCAACAACTTGTGCTTGATAGGATAGTACTGGAGCTGAATTTGATGGTTCAAGACATGCTCTCGAATGAAATGGCAGTCAATTTCAATATGCTTTGTTCATTCATGAAAGACTAGATTTTGCATGAGCTTCAACACACTCTGATTGTCGTAATAGAGAATAGGTGACTATTTTTCAGGAATTCCCATGTCATCCAAAATGCAACGTAACCATATCACTTCACACACAACTCCTCGTGCGGCACGATATTCTGCCTCTGTGGATGAGATAGAAACAATATTCTACTTCTTGCTTATCCAGAGATAGGTCCAGATCCGAGATGAAATATGTATCTGTAGTTGACTTCCTGTCATCAATAGATCGGTGTGGTCGAGTCAACGTATCCCTGTAAGAAGAATTGATAATTCTTCTTATATTCCAGACCATAATCAGTTGTTCCTAAGACATATCTCAAAACATGCTTTACTGCATTCCAGTGACATTTCTTTGGCTCTTGCATGAACCTAGAAAGATAGCTAACAACATAGCAGAGATCTAGTCTAGTATATGTCAAATAGATGAGCCCTCCAACAAATTTCTTGTAGAGAGTAGCATCTACTTGAGGTGAGTCTTGGAATCTTGAAAGTTGCAATCCTTTTTCCATGGGAGTGGATATAGGTTTACAGTCAGACATTCTATACTTTTCCAGGAGTCTTGGCGTACTTTTCTGGGAGACAAAAATGTGATGCTCCTTTTGCCATATCTCTAAGCCAAGATAGTAATGTAGTAGCCCCAAATCTATCATGTCGAAGGTTCTTTTGAGATCATTCTTTACAATATCAACTTGATCTTCTGAACTGCTAGTGATCACAAGATCATCTACATATACAACAAGAATGACAATTTATTTTCCTACCTTCTTTATATACAAATTTGAATCTGAGGGGCTACGAGTGAACCCATGCTACAAAAGGTGATCGTTGATCTTGATATACCATGCCCTGGGAGCTTGTTTCAGTCCGTAAAGTGATTTGATGAGATGACATACCTTCTTAGGCTGCTCTTCATCAACAAATCCTTCAGGTTGGGTCATGTATACTTCTTCTTTCATATCACCATTTAGGAAATCACTCTTGACATCCATCTGCTGAAGTCTCCATCCTTTCTGTGTTGTAAGTGTGCAAACTACTATGATGGTCTTCATCTTCGCAGTGGGTGCAAAGGTTTCTTCATAGTTAATGCCCTCTTTCTGAGCATATCATTTTGCTACAAGTTATGTTTTATGTTTTTCGATGGATCCATCTCCTTATATTTTGTCTTGAAAACCCATTTGTAGCCTATGGGTTTCTTTCTGTAAAAGATCGACAAGTTCCCATGTCTGATTTTTCATGAGTGAGTCATATTCTATTCTCATGGCTTCCTTCCTTGAGGTTGGTGAGTGCTTCACGAACATTATCGCTCGGATCTATTCATCAGTGAACTCATGAGTGAAAATTTTACCTCATTTCTTGTTTGACTCCTCATTTTGACTCCGGATGATGTATCTGGGAGTTGTTGTAAATGTGAGTCCTTGATAGTGCTTTGTACCCACTTCGACGAGAACTTGGCTACTTTTGAGAAGAACTGTGTCATTTCCGTGTGGATTGATGTGGAGTCACATTACAGTTCTCAAGGTCAACAAATAGTTCTCCTAGTAGCATTTCTTTCTCTCGAGTAGTCTCCTCTAGCTCATCATCTGATTCAGAGACTAATCGGTGATATGTGGTTGGAAGTGGATCTTCTATTGATACTATTGAGTCAAAGGATGACTCATCACAAACCACATCTCGACTCTCATATATTTTCTTTGTCTCAAGATCCATGAGACGATATGCCTTCGAGGTAGTGTTGTAGCCAAGAAGGATACATGGGAGTGTTTTTGGCTCTACCTTCTTTCTCTTCTGAGCTAGGACATGCATATATGTTGTGTAACCAAATAATCACAAATGAGAAATTGATGGCTTTCTACCACTCCATACCTCTTCTACCATTTTGTTCTGAAGAATCTTTTTCTATGCCCTGTTGAGAAGATATATAGGCATTTGTACTACTTCATCCCAATAGCGTTCTCCTAGCTTTGCAGTTGATAGCATGCAGTGAGCCATCTCCATCACTGTGTGATTACAACACTCAACAATTCCATTTTACTGGGACGTGTAGGGAGTAGTCAGTCTTTGCTTAATGTTGTGTTGGTTCAGGAAGGCCAAGAACTTCTTTGATGTGAATTCCCCCCCTTGATCTGAGTGGAGTAGAAGAAGTGGTTGTCGGACTCTTTGACAACACGATGATAGAAGTTCTGCAAGTGTTGAAGAGCCTCACTTTTCTTCTTTAGGAAATATACCCACATCTTGCAAGAGTGGTCATCCACGAACAGTTGGAAGTACTTATATCCTAAAAATGAAGTAGGTAATGGGCCGTTTAGATCGGTATGAACTACCTCTAGACACTTCTTGGCATGGAAGGTGCTCACTTGAAATGGATCTCTGTGTTGTTTTCCTACAAGACAGCCAGGGAAAATAGGAAAGGAACTAGACAATTTGGGTAGTCCACGGACCATTGCTTTTGAACTCATCTAGTGTAATGAACTGACTAACAAGTGTCCATATCTAAAATTCCATAGGGAAATTGATTCTATTGTTGAAGCAGATAAAGCTACTGTAGAAGATGAAATAGTATCTAAACCAAATAACTTATCTTTTACAAAAGCTTTAGCAAGAACCGTACTCTTTCGGGATATTAAGCATGATTTAATGCCATTTTGAACATAAATTCTACCTTAAGGTGATGATTCAAGAGCTAAGTAACTGACAAGAGGTTGCTAGTCAAGCTAGGAACATATAGTACCTTTGTAAGTGTACATTTTTGTGGTCCCAAAGGAATGGTGACATTCCCTATTCCTTTTGCAATGTACTCTTTGTCATCCGCTATCCGAACTCGATCTCTAGTTGGTTCTTCGTGTAGTGAATCAAACAACTTCTTGTCACCTGACATATGCTTGCTTGCACTAGAGTCTATCAACCAGAATTTCTTCGTGGGATGAGAAGTTTGAGAGATGAGTACAAGATTCTTACCATAATGGGCTCCTTCTAATGTCTCCTCATCAAATTCATCATCTTCTTATTGGGCTGTGAGATGTCCCTTGTGCTTTCTCTCAGTGGGGACGTCATTTGGACTTTTGAAAATATTCACGCCGGATGTGCTTGTATGGCTTGAAGACCCCTATTTCAAGCTATTATGCTCAGTGATCAATGTCATGAGTATTGGTTCTGTAAATGTGACACCATCTCTTTGACTTTTGATCTTTTTGTTGTTGTTTGGGTTGCACTTGATTTGGCTTCTCTGGGGGACCTTTCCAATTCTTCTAGCCATGGTAAGGCTTTGAGAACAAGGCTTTATCCTAAGACTCCTCATGGGATGAAGTGATGGCCTCTTCCTACTGCAGCAAATTCACAAGCTCTTGAATGTCACTTGTTTGTTTAGACACATTCAGTGTCGTAACAAACACTCGGAATTGAGAAGGGAGTGCTCTCAAGGTGATTGCGACGAGAAGTTTATTGTCCACCGTTTCATTGAGTGCTAATAACTCCGATCTCAGCTCAGCCACATGACGTAAGAATTCCTCCACTTTCTCGTCTGACCCCATAGAGAGGGTGTGCAACTTTGACTGAAGATGAAGTATCTTCGTCTGATTTTTGGCTTCATAAATGGTTTCCAACTTGTCCTAGGCCTCCTTGGGTTTCTCCACATTCTAACATGTGGTTGCACATCATCACTGATACTGAGCATTATCAGCATCAAGGCTTTAGCACTAGCCATTTCATATTTTATTAGTTCATCGGGGGCTGTGGGAGCGGGGACAGACCCTATGATAATTCCCCATAATCCTTCAAACTGAAGGATTGTCTTCATTTTTTTCTTCTAGGCTGAAAAATTGGACCCTTTGAGCAAACTGAGCATCGGATAGAAGTAACTTTGAGCAAACATCATAATAATAAAAAAAAATTATTTATTTATTTCAAGAGTTATTACAACTTTGACTCATTGATGAGAATTACTGGCTCGTAGATGCTTGCGATATTTACATGTTGTGAGATGGTGACACTTTGTAGGGCGTTCTTCTTCATCATCATATTCGGCATCATACTTGGCTTCTAATTCTTCCTGTACTCACTTTGCTTGGCAGCTGACATCGAAAAGAAAGTATTCAAGAAGTCCTTCTCGAACTAGCTTGTCGAATGCTAGATTGTCGGTATTCGAAGCTCGTTTAGCAAAGAAAAGTAGAACCCGGAGCTCTCGGGGAGCTTCTTCATGGTGTTCTCTGATTGGTGAGTTGATATTCCAGCTTTCAGCTGAGGCGACCATGTTATTGATGCTCTCAATCGAGTTGTCTACACTCGACATTCGACAAAGTGTTGTATGATCTGCTTCTTTTCCTTCATTGTCTTGGTGGAAAGGTCTATTCCAGACACTAATGGCACTATATATATATATATATATATATAATTAAAAAAAAAAACAAATATGACCTTCAGGCTTCACAATGCCAAATTGTTTCTCTTTTAGAGCCACGCAGGCTGAGAATCATCTACACAACAGCACACATCCATGCAGCAACACAACCTTTTTACGCTGAGCTTTTGTATTGAAAAAAACTAGCCTTCCACGCAGCTATGGTCAATTTCCATGCACCAACTTAATACTTCCACGTAGGCTGAAGGTTTATTCTACGTTGAAAAATTACAGATGCTTTGTTGCTATTCTTTATTTTTCACAGCAACAATTAGACACATGGATGTGAATTTGCACAATCTCCCATGCAGCAGGTTGTAGAAGACTTCCACGCAGATTTTATTTAACTTGGTTTTGCTAATATTCCTCCACGCAACAGATGTCTTCACCAAATGAAAAATATAAGCCATGTTTTGTAATTGTAGGTGTATTTTCAGTAGATGTTTTCAACTCCATGCATCTCCTGTCCATGCAGGTCCTCCTCCATGTATCCATGAGTAGGGAAATTCTCCATGTAGGTGAATATTCACACAGGAACAATAGATTTCCACATGCAGAAAATTTAAGTCTTCAATTTTGCTTTCATCCACACTCAAGTCTCCATGTTGGTCTCCACGCAAATGACTATCCAGTCTCCACGTAGGTTGAAAGACTTTCCACGCAAAGAATTTTAATACAAGCTGCTCCAATTCCTCCATGCAGGTGTCAAAGCAGGTGACAAAACAAGACAAAAAAAACACAAGCCATTATTTCTCCACCATGTAGGCCACTTCTGAAACTTTTACTTTCCACGTAAGAGTCTCCTCTCGATTGCACACCGTATGCTTTAAAAAACAAGAAGGAAAAACACCAGAAAAAAAAACTACACACAGGTTAGATATATGGTGCTCTGATACCAAACTGTAGGAGGCAGATAGGAGAGAAGAATGTAGAGTGAAGTACTCTACACACACTTGTTTCATTATGAAGAAGTGCGTACATTATATAGGAGAAATAATCAACTACATTAGGAGAGGAAGAATTTGATGAAGGAGAGAGAATAATGGAATACACAAGGAAGAGAAAATAAAGGGACAAAACACAATAAACACTACTAAAATATGAACTATTCAACATATTCTTATGACAACTTATGGTAAGTGTGTCTTTGCAGATAGTACTAGAGAGGTTTATATAGGATGTGAAAGGTTTAATGGTACAAACTACTTATTTGGGTCCCCTGAAACTTGATGATGTTATTGTTGATTGCCCTACCAAATGGGGAAGTTATTATTTGAAAGATGAAGTGTTGGAGGAAGTGTTCAGATGGATATGTCTTTGCCACCATTCCAGTTGAAGGTCGCCTTGTAAAAATGTATGGAGAGAAGAAAATGTTGTACCTCATTTAAGATCCAAATAATGCCTCTTATGAATTCTTTTATACTGATGTAGATGCTTTGATAAATTTGTAGGGTTTGCTGATGGCAAAGATCATAAGATTAATCAGTGTAAATTTCTTGACCAAGTATTGGACCTTGTTATTCGATGGAGCTTGTTCCAAGTTTGGAAATGCTGCTGGAATTGTTTTGATTTCTCCAGGACAAGAAGAGTTTGTCTTTTCTTTCAAACTTAACTTCAAATGCACTAAAACCATCGTTGAATATGAAGAATTGTTATCATGCTTGAGAATTGAATAGAAATATGGTATAAAGGATATCATTGTCAAAGGGGACTCAAAAGTGATTGTCAAGCAAATTAGAAAATTCTACTCTACTAAAAATTAGAGAATGAAACAATAAGAGCATGCGGTTTAGGATTTGATTCAAATGGTTGACTCTTTTAATATTGTGCACCATGATAGAATGTTTAATGTTGTTGCAGATAAGTTAGCAGTGCTAGGATCCAGATTTAGGAATTATATAATGTCTCCATTTTGTGAGTATGATGTTGAAATACTAACAAGGCCATCTGTCCTTGATAACGTTAAAAATTGGCAAGTGTTTGATGATGATGCCTAGGTGAAATAGTTTTTATAGAACCAAGGTGAGTTTTCTAACCAAAATATAGATTGGGAACCAATGGTGTGTGTTACTAAAGGAAAGGAAACTTTATTTGGCAAAGACGTCATTCAAGTGAAGACAAACAAGATTCCCAGAGGTTTGGTGGCACTTGAGTCAAACTTTGATAATGTTTATTGCATTATTAAAAAGAGTATGTCAGTTTCAAGAGATGTGAAAGAGCACGACCTGGGAACAAAGGAAAAACCACGTCAAATATGGTTAGGATGTAATCTCGGTAAGGAAGAGAAACAATCCTATGTTCAATTGTTGAAGAATTATCAAGAATGCCTAGCTTGGTATTACTTTGAGTTCAAGGCATACATGGAAGATTTTTTCTAACATGAAATTACTCTTGAATCTAGTGCCAAGACTTTAAGGCAAAGATAGAGGCCCATCAATTTGCTCCTTTATTTGAAGATGTAAGAAGAATCTGAAGAAGTTGAGGGATGGAGGGATCATTCAGCCCACAAGGTACTCATCTTGATTCAGAAACCTAGTTCTGTCGGGAAAAATAATGGTGATATAAGGCTATGTGTAGACTTGGGAACCTAAATAAAGCATCATTGAAAGATAATTACCCTTTTCCAAACATGGAGAATATGCTACAATTATTAACTAGTTCTAAATTTTTATCCACTATGCAATGTTTCATTGGCTATAATCACGTTGTTGTGAAGGAGTCGGAAAGAATAAAGACTACCTTTACCACTCCTTGGGAACTTATGTCTATGTCGGGATGCCTTTTGGCTTAATAAATGCTGAAACAACTTTCCAAAGGGTAATGGATGTAGTGTTTCCTTGTTATATTAATGACTTCACTTTTGTTTATCAAAATGATGTAATTTTGTTTTCCATAATAAGAAATGATCACTTGCAAGACTTGGAGAGAATGTTGTTAAGGTGTAGAGGGTATGCCATATAATTGAATCCCAAGAAGTGCCACTTTGGAGTGTAAAAGGCAAAGTTGCTTGGTCTCATTGTATCAAGGGAAGTGGTCATGATAGATCTAGAGAGAGTGGAAGCCATCATCAAAGTTCTAATTCCAACAACTAAGAAGGGAGTTCAATCCTTCTTTAGACAAATAAAATTTATCAAAATATTTGTGTCTAACTTTGTTGAGCTGAGCATCCCCATTACTAGTATGCTGAAAAAGTACCAAGCTATCAAATGGGAAGAATATTCCATGCAAGCTTTCAATGGGATCAAAGAAGCACTAAAGCATGCCCCTTTTTTGGCAGCTCCAAATTACAAGAAGCCTTTTCAAGTGTTTTATTTTGCTTCAGAAAAGATCATTGGATTTGTCTTATTACGAAGGATGATGAAGGGGCTGAGAGACCAATTGCATTTTTTAGTAAGTCATTACAAGGAGCTGAGTTGAAATACACCATCATGGAGAAGCAATCATTTTCCTTGGTGAAAGCAACAAATTCTTTTAGACCCTACATTTTGAGCTCTAGAGTTGTTGCTTATTTTCCCCACACCATGGAGAAAGACATCTTAACGAGAGATGGAGGTCTCAAGCAAAAGATGCGAGATGGGTGAACAAGTTGTAGAAATATGACATGGATATCCAAACCATGAAATTGGTCGGAGGTTTAGGCCTAGCTAATATTATGGTTGAGAGAAACTTGCAAACTATTGAGGTGATTGAAGTAGAAGGAGAAAGGGTGGATGTCCTTGAAAATTTGGTAAGTTCTGAATGGTATAAGGATATAATATTTTATCTTAGACATCTATGCTACCCTGAATATTTGAGTAAAAATCAGAAAAGAGCTCTTAAGTTAGCCTCTCATAAATATGTCATTACTGATTTTGGGTTATCTTGGAAGAACCCGGAGGGAGTTCTCTTAAGATGCATTTATGAGAATGAATCCCCAAAGATAATTGTTGATCTCCATGGAGGAGTTTGTGGGGTACATTTTTCTAGAAGAGTTACAACATATAAAATCTTGAGGCCTGGTTATTGGTGGCCAACTCTCTTCAAGGATACAACTCTATTGGTTAGGAAATGTGAAAGTTGCGAGAATTTTTCTAGAAGAATGAAAGCTTCAGGTTCCCTTCCTTCGCATACTGTGTCATTTGAAACCCCATTTAAGCAATGGGGAATGGATTTGATTGGCAAAATTTCGATCCTTCCAAAGTCTTTGGCCATAAATGGATTCTTATAGCCACTGATTATTTCACTAAGTGGGTGGAAGCAATCCCCACCAAGAAGGCAACACACCAAATTATCATGGACTTCATACTGAATCAAATCATATGCATATTTGGAGTGCCAACTAAAATTATTGCTAATAATGCCATGAGTTTTAGAGCCAAACCTTTGGTGGTAATGTGCAAAGAGTATGGGATCAATTTGACATATACTTCTAACTACAATCCCCAAGGAAATGGAGAAGTGAGTCCAAAGAATAAAAACTTGGTGAAGATCATTAGAAGAACCTTGGAGCTGAAAAAAAGAAGTGGGGCGAGCAACTAAAGTTTGTTGTTTCAATGACCGAATCACTATCAAAAGAGCTCTTGGTAAGATCCCATTTGAGTTGGTATATGGAACTCAAGCTTTGCTGCCCCTTCACTTGCATATGTCTTTATTTCCGTTTGTTTTACAAATTGAAGATCTAGAAGTTAGTCCATATGATTCATAAATCAATCAGATTATTGAATTTGGAAGCTTCCAGAAGCTCTTAATTCCTAAATTATGATTAACTACCAAGTTTTCCACGTATCTTACTCAACAAGACCATGAGTGAGAGCCACAGAGACCTAAAAATTTTTGTAATGCCATATGAGGGTAGATTTGTGCCGAGAGGAAGAGGGTCACGCTAGACATACGTAGCCATGATGGAAGATGAAACCACCATACGCTACACGGACACATTCACCCATACGAGGCGGGGGAGTAAGGTCTTTGAATACGTGATCCAAATGGAGTTGAAAATGAGCCATCAACAAATGTTCCGCTACCATATACACCCTTCTCAAAAATTCCAACCCTTGAAGCAACCTAAGCTGGCGTTACTGCAACATCGCCACTATTTCCAAATCTTCCATTGTCGTTTCTATCATTGGAACTAAACTTAGGTTTAGGGTTCATGGGTAAACTTTTGGGGAAATTTTTTCAAATTCTTTGTCATTTTTTATTTTCCTTATTCTAGATGGATTATAGATAAGCGAGTTTTATTATTCGTAATTTCGGACCAAATTAAATTTTAGCAAAAAAATGATAATTTTCAAAGTAACATTCAACATGTTTATAACTTCAATAATGGAAAATAAATAAAATCATGGAACTTTGGGACAGTTTCAATAAATCATAATGAGTTTACAATAAGTATGTGATACTTACACCACGATTGCGATTAAACATTAAGTTGAATGCGGTGGTATGCAAAATATTGTTTGAGTTTCATGCGGTAATCGCACTTGATAAAACGGGAACTTTGGCTTAATGCAACAATGTATAGAGTAATGCTCCTCAAGTATAGAACTAAATAATTTTTTTGCCTAGTGTTAAATGAATTGAATTTATAAGACAAATAGAAGTGTTGTTGATGTTTGATGCATTTGGATCTAATTTGTCGACAAATTGATTTGTGTGGATCAATAATTTAAAGATTATAATAAATGGGAGGATTTGATTTCAAATTTTAAAACGTTTTCTCTTTCAATATTCGAAAATTTGGAATCCAATAAATACATTGTAGTTTGAAGCTCTTGAGCCCTAATATGGACTCTATTTATCATAGGTTCTTCACTTTTAAGAGTAAACATCATGGGAAGTGGAGTGAAATTGCACAAGTGTTTGAAGTGCCACATGTTGTGAAAGACTATATTGTATAAAAATGGAACAATGAAGGTTGCATTGTGTTGGAGTTTGTTCCAATACATGAGACCAATAATATATGTTTTTGCCGATGAAAGTAGTTTAGCTATGTTATTATTGTATTTGTTATAGTGTGTAGAGGGGTTTTAGACACATTAAACTTCTATATAAGTGATGTGATAAGTATGTTTGATTTTTATATCTTGATTGAATACAAACACATATACATTGATGTGATACAATTATTATTTAATATATGTCATGATGGAAATCATGTTTACTCAATTTTACTTGTAAATATAATGTGAAGTCCTCTATTAGTGACAGGATGATGGTTGTACGTATTACAAGGTTTTATGTCTGTGTATTAAATTTTTTCATTCAAAATTTGATATTTTAATATTTTTATAAATAAAGACCAAATATATATAAGCAAGCTAACCACTATTCGGTAATGCACCATGAATGGCTCCTCTCCCTTGTACATATGGATTTATGGGTCGTAAAACAAAGATTGGAGATATTTCCGATTCTTTTTCATTGATCACCTTCTTTTTGAAAAGGTGTAGAATGTAATAAATTGAACATGTAATCAAGGAGAATTACTTGTATAGTCAGTTCTATCATCGCTGGGAAATTTAACTTACGAGAAGCATACACAGAAATTATAAATTCGTCTAACCCTTAACTACAATGAAGCAGATACAAGCGGATTGAGTGTGTTGTAGATTCTAGTATGGAGCAGGTGCATATGCTTCAGCGCCCAGTGGGTATCCCTTCAAACCTCCCGCGATGGGCGCAGGAGCGGTCTGGTACATCATTCGCCTTGACCGTGTTTTGTGAGCCTCGCACAGATGTGGTAAATACATTCCTGTAGATCACCACAATTTCATATGTTAGAAAGTTTTTCCAAGAAAAAGAAATATTTTATGCTAAAGAATTAATGCGGTTTTGATAAATATGTATCCTCGCTAGAGTAGCGATATACCTTCTCCTGCAGCAAGATTGAGGTACAGATCCACAACGTTGGGGCAGCTGTTTTGGCATTTATCTGAGCACAATTTGGATGTGAAATGAGAATATGCGGAAAGATCATCAGTGGACATGCCCACACACATCCTCTGCAAACCACACGCCTGCACACACTCATCGCTCTCTATCCATTCCATCATCTTCTCCGCCATTACGCCCGACGACTGCAATGTCATATTTCAAATCGGAAATATTAGACTATAAAATTGCAGAGCACCGGCCTCAGCAATTTCTTGCGGAAAAATGAACTATTGTAAGAAAAAGAATTACCTGGCACTGATATTGTACAGATATTTCATGAGTGCCGGCTGCGAAGGAATATTTCTTCTCGAGCACACAGCGAGATCCTGACGACGACACTGCAAAAGCGCACAACTCAACCGGGAGCTTCTCACATTCCACGCCTCCCTCACCTGAGCAAATTACCATTCAATCAAAACATAAACTAAACAGATACATAGATTGGCAGAAACCAGATTGACCTAATGGCTCTTGAAATTCATCTCTCTTATCAGTGTTTCTTTCTACGAATCGAATGATTACTTTAAAAATAATGTGTGAAAGCATGCATATGTTGAAAATTGTCCCACAGAAGTTTAAATCATGTCTTGGAGCGAGCAGAAAATAAATGCATCAGAAAATAAGTTGTCGTAAGCGTACCGATTGCGAGAACGCTTTGCACGCCGAAAAGCGCAACAAGAATGGCCAATGAAACTGTCATCTGAGAAACCATTTGCTTATAACAAAACGGAAGCCTTAACGGGTAAGAATTGCAGATATGAGTTTTGATTACGAGAGGGTGATTGTGAAGAAAAGGGGAAGTGTTATGAGTCGTATATATAGACCCGCTTTGCGCAAGAGTAGGAAGAAAATTTGAACCCATTCGCTGCGGAAAATTCCAAACGTGGTCCGTAATTCAAACTGGATCAACAAAGGTTGGCGAATTCTGAAGCGACTTTTCGCAGAGATATTGAGCTTCTTGACCGTCAACACTCCGTGATTGGAGTTCTAGGAGTTTTTGGACTCCCTCCTCAGCCCTGACCGCTCCTCCGTCTTTGTGGGACAAGGAAAACAATATGTCCAGTAAATGTAAGTACTAAAACATTGCGTAGAAATGACGAAATATTTGGTGGTGACAAAGGTTCCCGTGTTTTCGCAAACCCTATAAATTTCAAAACCGAAGCAGAAAGAGCCTAGTCCACGAGGAATGCGTGACGAGCTTTAAAGCTTTTGGTCGTGATTCGTGACATTGGAAGACTTAGGGTGCCAAAATTGTTGTGAACGTTGATTTTTGTAGGAACTCCACTCTTTTTAATAACTTGTCCTATACCCCAAATGAAAAGATTCTTTGAATAGCCCGTTATTCGAACGTAAATCAAACGCTCAAAATAGTGTCGTTGTGTGGTTTATTTTTAGTTTCTGTGTAGATAGGTTAGGCCCGGAATTACCGGCAAAATATTAGGTAGCTATACAAAATGACATCATGAAAAGTTAGAAAAGTCTATAATTTTTTTATGTTGGAACTGTTTTTATATCAAATAAATAAACAAGAGTTACATAGTAAGCGGTGACAGGATAACAAACGGTTTCACAAAATGTCACGAAAGCACTACATCATAAAATTGTATATTTTTTTAAGTGGTTCTCTGTAAATATATATAAAACCCCGGATATATATAACTTACTTCTATTTATGTAAAAAAATCATTCAAACTAGCTATCATTATTTAATTGGAATTTACAACTACCTAAAAGATGTAAGCCCCAACAAATTTTGATTTTATAGATAAAGATAACATTTTCTTGATTGGGACCCTACCCGGGATCAAAAGGCGAAAAGCCATGATATATCGGTGAAGACCTAAAGGAACAAAACATAAAAAAGTAGTCGAGTTGTAGCAAAAGAACGACAACAAAATAATCGAAACAACCCCAAAAGAAGGGAAAGAAAAAACGCCTTGGAACATAATACAACAAGGCCAAAGAGAGAGCCTACAAAAGAACACTAGACCTAACCCACGAATTAGCTCAAAGAAGTTCTAGATCTCGGGGTCATTTGTAATGGGGTCGAGTTTGATTTGTGGGCCTTAGCGGTCAAACTAACGCTCTTCAAAGTGCAACTTCCTTCGTTGACAAGAACTCAGGATCCAACAAACATCGTCGGTGGTGATGGTCCACTCGCCTTCAACCCCAACCAACCAAAACGCGTGTTACGGTATGCATCCCAAGAACTCGGTAAATCACAAATGAGGTGACTCACGGGAGCAACGACATGTGTCTAGGAAATCCTCAAAGGGGAGCCCAATGGGTGGTTCATTAACTAAGCAATATCCTAGCACGTGCATTCATATTGAGGTAATTAAAATTGATAAAATCAAATTCAATATACCGGTAGACATAAGGTGGTGAAAGGCCTTAATTTAGTAATATTTTGAATTAGGTATTGGGGGTAGGTTAGAGAGGTGGGCCTAAGAAGAGGTGGGGTTGATTTTAATATTAAACTAAAATATTTGACCCCTAGTTTTTAAAAATAAATACCTTATATCGCATAAAGAATGTTTTTTAGAAGTTAAATTATAATATTTTTTGAATAAGGAAATATTATTAGGATATTCTTAACCAAGAAATAATAACACATTATAGAAAACTAGGATTGAGTATGCTTTTCAATGCAAATGATATTATTTTACCATCTTAATTATTTGAATAACTATTGATAAATGATTAAAGTTTAACATTAACGTAATTGATAATATATCTTGAATGGCTTCGAAATATCTTTCTAGAGGAAAAACATATTAAGAAAATAATAATCGTGTAAAAACATGATATATTTTCTATTTGATACATTAGGGTAGAAATAAAAATATTTTCTATTTAATAGATTATGGTAGAAATAAAAGGGGTAAATAAAATTGTAATGGAAAAATGGGCGGAGTAAGGTACATGGAAAAATAGGGGTATTTTCATTCTAATAATATAATAGGAAGGGGTATTAGTAATTGAATAAATCGAGGTAAAAACTAACATTAAGTGTATTATTTAATGCCCTTTGAATGAACCTGTTATACCATACTTTTACGAGTGAAACCACCAAGGGAGCCCGAGCCAATAAATACCTCTTTTCTTGGGTCATTCCATACAAGATCCGAGGTAGCAAATCGTGCTAACATGCTTGGATCCGCCTAATGTAGCGTCCTTGTATCTATAAACAAAATGAAAATAGAAAAATAGAACCTAATAAGAAAACAATGAGATCAAAAGAAAAATATAAACATAACTATGCTCGTCGATTTGGTTGTACTCTCACGTGAAATGGTTACGGGTAGTCCAGAGATCCAAAAATAGCTAAGTGGATGAGTGAAAATCATTTCTATAAATGATCAAAATTAATATATATTTATATATATAGTATAAAATCAGTTTTCCTAAATATCACTTTGAGTGTGTTTATACGGGGTTGGCATGTTATAACATGTATATTTCTCACCCTCGTGGATACAATACGTAATCTTGTTGTTTTATTTTAGAGTATTTTACTACCCATATTCTATATTTGCACTTGATTCCCATCTCTCTCTTGCGGTGGCGGGAACGTTGGATTGGCGTGGTTTTGACACACTAACAACTAAGACCTAATTTCTAACTATCCCATTTGGAAGTGCCATACTTGGAATTCACATTTTATGCCCATTTATGGCTAAAAGCGAATTCTTCAAGTGCAATATGTATGCACCAAAAATTGCATGGGTGCCACATTGAGTACTAAGGTAAAAGTCTCTAATGATGATTTCTTCTTTTCCAGAACAAATGATTAAGTCCAAATCCTTTCCCCTTTTTCTTATATTTCTTATTTATTTTACTTATCTTTGCCTTAGATTTTTCTATCTTTTCGAGCCATTTTCTACTTCTGGTAAGGTTTTTCGTGACTTTAAGTCATGCAACAATGATTACATAACCACTAATATACCTAGATTAACGGTTATGCACGGTCGACATGGTGGTTACGTAACCTCCATGGAGGTCATGTAACCACCATGGAACTCCCATAGTCATCGATCCGTGAGACCGATGGTTCTATGCACATTTACCCGAGATTCCAAACCGAGTTTTTACGTATGCATGTCTCAAGTTTGAGAGTGTCTTTATCACCAATTTCTTGACCATTTCACCGATTCGTAGCTTATTTGTTATGTGTGGAACTCCTTTTTCTACTTACTATTATCATAATGTTGACTACTCCTTCTTAGGATGATTTTGCACTTCTTTATTTCCAAGTGTGTTAGAATTCTCCTTACCTTTTTTCTATAAAAACCAATTTTTTACCCTTATGATGGGTTGGAGATTATTGATTTGAATTGCCTTTATTACACTCCCAATATTTTTCCAATAAATACACAAACAAATTAGTTCATTACTTTATTGCTTCATGTCTACATTTGTGAGCAGCTAGCATGCAACTAGTCTATTCCAACATCTTCTTGAATTCTTCAATAATTAGCCAACTTTGTTCTCTTGATCAATTAGACTCTCATATTTGGAAAGGTAGCTAAGGAGACCAAAGAAATCATCACAACATTTGGAGATTCTCATAGTTATACCTATCCAAGTTAGGGGTACATTTATAATTATTTCTAAATGTTCATTCCTTAGAGTATTGTCATTAGACACGGTTGTCTTAATGAGTAGAATTTACATCTTGTAAGAATCTTTCGATTGATATCTTCTTCTCTACTTATCCATATGGATTTTCCCAGGAAATAATTTAGAGGAAATTTATGTGTAACAAGTTATTTACTTCTTCGTTTAGAATATATGTTTGTTTCATTTTTTTATTTCCTTTTTTGTGTGCATAGGGACAAACTTCCATTGAAATATTCTTCCCTACTTATCCCTATGGATCTGCAAGGGAAATAAGCTTGAGGAAGCTTCTATGTTTGCGCTCACTATTTCAATTCTTAATTATTAGTTTGTTTATGTATTTTATTTCTTTTACAAGGGTAGTCTTAGGGGAAGAGGAATTGCTTTTGAGAAGCCTTATTTCATCCGTGATTTTGATGTGAAGTAAATAGAAGAAGTAGAAAAAATTACAAATTAGGAAACATATATTTTTTAATTTGATTAGCTTCACATCCTATAACCAAAGAATAACCACAAATGGCTAAAAAATGTTTAATTTAATTTAGTATGGATGTAGATTATTTTATTTTAATTAGTTTCTTTGTTAGTAGATTTCTTTTATTTATTTCCCAATAATCCAGAAAAGAAAAAAATATAGATTAAAAGTTAGATTACATTCATTTTGTTTATTTATTTCAAAGATTAACTGAAAATACCAAAAACAATAGCTAGTTTGTTTCATTTTGTATACACACAATCACACACTTTGGGTAATTATCTAGTCCTAGTTACATACTACTATTCATATGCTTCCCAAGTAAGAAAAGTACCAATTAACCTGTGTCTTTGGCAACCTTTTTGTACTTTCTATTGGTACTTTAATTGTTGCACCCTTAGTTGCTCAATCTAACTTTTACTCTTTATAATTTGTCATCTTGGAAAATAACACCCACCAAGATGTTTGCACTAGGTTCCTCGTCCAATCTAGATGCTCATGTCCGATTTGTGCTTTGATCTTAGTTTTTGGTCCTTTATAGACATTTGAACATCTTATCTTTTTTTTTTAGTCAGCCTTTTCTAGGTTGATTACTAAATTCAAGTGAAGGAATTATATAAATATAAATTTATGTGATCATAATAAAGCACCAACCACTAAGCACTATCTATCACCACCTAATGTTGCATCCATCAAGGCATCTAAGAGCTCCATTGTATCCATCTAGCTTCATCACAACTCATAGCAGGGAAGTTCATTTTATTCCATGCACACATTACTTACATTATTCATCTAGCTACTTACTCGGTATTCCAAGTTTGACACTCACAAGAGTGGCGAGGGAGCAATTACGCACATAGAAACATAGAACTACATTGGGTATGAGATGTATTGTAGCACTCAAATGCAATTGGATCTTTGTGGAAGTTGTGGACATTCTCACCCCTAATTTTGCATCTTATTTTTAGGATTTGATGTCTATTTGAGGGTTTCGCAGGTTTATTTTTATTTCATCTTTTCAAGAACCTCAACGATCTTGGTGTGACCTCGAAGAGAAAAAGATGAGCATCAATGAACATCTTACGAATATGATAATTAAAGTTTCTAAGAATTTCCAAAGACCAGGCACTTGGAATAAGGCCTACGGGACCAAAGTGAGTGCCCTTGTCACTCACGAGGTGCCCCAATTTTATCAAATCCTTTAGATTTGCAATTTTGCGGGCTCTCCGAGACATTGGTGCTTCACATATATCTATTTTCCAACACCGTGCATTTTCAAAATATCGATGAATCAACTAAAGCATTTTACCATTCCTTACACATTACAGTTTCATTATTTATTACTTAGTTTCTTGAGTGTATTTCTTGTATTTGTAATGTCCCCTTTTTCCTATGCCAAATGGCCCAAGGGCCAAGTTGATTCCAATATGTGGTCAAACCCAAGGGGATGTGGATGGTGGAGGATCTTTTGAAGGGGCCCCGTGGTTTTAATATCCTAATTTTGCATTTGGGGGTCACTTTTGGACGGGGCGACTAAAAAAGGAAAAAAGGAACTATAATTACTTTTATGTTAGTAGCCCCTCCATGGAATGAAATGTGCCTAGGGTTATGGGGGCTCATTTTCCAAGGAAAAGTATATAAGGAGAAGGTGATGGAAGAAAAGGCACTTTTTGTCGCATACTTTTAGCCTCCTTCACGTGCAACATTTCCTGTCACGGTTCTACAACTTGTGGAGTCAAATCCTATAGGGACCCTAGCTTCAATGGTGAGAGACCCGTCCCTAGCTAGCAGGGAATTCTTTGGTAGTGAGAGATCTACCCTAGTCTGTCATTTTGGAGCCGCTTCTGGGCCGTACTACGAGAGATATTACTACTTGGGGTTTCAAGGAAGGATTTTGAGGATTCTTAGGGCATTTGAGGAGATAATCGGTGGGCTCCCAAATCAGATTCAGGGGCAGCCATTTGGGCAGCACGTGGCAACTTGTTAAAGATGCCTCCATCATTTACCGAACCCTCTTCCAAGCGTGAAACTTGCACCATTATTTGTGTTTTTTTGAGACGGTCGTTTCAGATCTGAAGGTGGAAATATTATTTCCTTATATCTGTCATCTGTTATTTCCAAAGACTCATATTTTTGCTATTATATTTAGAGGGTCACAAACCTCTAAAGTTTTCTACTGCCTAGGCACGATGTACTTTTTCCGGAGGAAATATATTATTCGAAAAAATGTTTTCATAGTGTTTATTATTGTTGTTGCAAGCTTTCCTCAATATTTCATGCACTGTGGGGAGATATTTTGTGTGATATCAATTTAATACCATTCAATATCCCAGCTGAACATTTTCAATAAAAATCAGTAGTTTACTTTGCTGAAATTTTCTATATTTTGTGCATTTTTAAGTGGTATCCCACAAGGGATATTTCAGTTGTATTAGAGAATTTATTTATCTAGGATTTTGGGATTGAAAGATGGGGGACAAATACGGTGAGGATATATGGGTAGAGCTTATGAAACAATTTTTCACCAATATGGTAAAGAAGCAGGATACTACTAATCTTTATTTGAGCCAACTCACTAGGAGATTAACATAAGACAAGTGTTATACTCATGTGGAAATAGGAGAAAATAGCAACAGGGGACAATATGGTCAAAGAGGTGAGGGTGGACATTCAGGAAAGTGGTCCCCCATTCTTCTACCAAGCCTCTGGGGTCTCACGAACCTTCTTTCTTGAAGGATCTAGAAGTTTCACAGGTATGGAAACCAGTGGATGTTGTAGATGAGGAGTCTTGTTGGGAAAGGTAAAAGACCTAAGTGATGGCTTTTGTGACAACATTCCATTCTAGAAATATTACAAAATGAAGATTGGCAGCAGGCCTAGGAGATTTTACCAAGCACAAGTACCAGAGATGCAAAGGAGGTTGGGATAGATTTTTTTCCACATTTTTATGATTCCAAGAAGTGTCTTGCATAGTCGTGGGTGTAGAATTTGAAGAAATACTTCAAATTGAATCCTATATAGGAGGAAGATGTAATTATGTTTTGTAATATTACATCGGAGGGAGACATGTATGATTGGTGGCATCATGGGTTGATTACACAGGGACATATATACATCACGACTTATGCAAAGTTCACAAAGAGGCTAGTGAGTAGATTTGAAAAGAGTGACCCGAAAGGTATTTTATAGATTTGACTCATCCGAGGCGGACTGGTTCCGTGGATTAGTATATTACCGATTTTAGAGACTATCGGTCATGGTACCGATGTTACAAATATGAGGTTGATTTCCTATTCACAACAGTTTGTGAGATACTCTCACCGGATTTGTCGGGAATTTTAGAATTCTTCATTGCATGAGGATATTAGGATAGCTCGTGACATGGATTTATCCATTGTTAAGTTGATGTTTCCACCTCGAATGCTTCCTAAGGGTTTCCCTTCAAGAACCGAGGGTTCATAGCCGAAGGTACCTCCACCTAGGAAGGATACAACCTGGAGACCATTTAGAGCTAGTGAGGATAGGGAGGAATTGAGGTGAAAGAAACTATGTTTCGATTGTCGCACACCTTGGGTCCCAGGACACGATTGCAAGGGTAGAGGGAGGGCCCAATACATAGAGGTCTTTGAGGAGAGTGATGGTGACGAGGAGTTGGACACATAGCCATTAGAGGATGATGATGATGAGGCATTAGATAGTACGGGTGTGGAGTAGGATAGTGAGACTTTCCCGGGATAATATCGCCACCTTGTCTAGTACCCCTGAGGTACAAAGAATTCAAAGTTAGGGGATTTTTACGGGGACAATGAGTGGTCATACTCATTGACAGTGGGGAAACCCACAAGATTATTAATGCCTCATTGTTCGAGAGGTGGGGGTTACAGAAGAGGATTTTGTGGGCTTCAACGTGGTTGTAGGCAATCGAGATTCTATTAGATGCACACGACGGGTTCCCAATTGAGCATCACGATAGGTAACTATACAGTTACCAATGATTTCTATATTGTTGGTATTGGAGAGACCAACATAGTGCTTGGGGTACAAAGTGGCTCCATTCCCTTGGTGAGTTTCGAACTAACTTCTAGATGATGGAGCTGAAGTTTAAGTCCGAAGGGAGGAATGTGATCTTGAGGGGCTTATCTTCAGGGGCACCCCGAGTTGTTATGGCCAAGAGGATTGAGAGAATCTATAGGCATGACGAGGTGGATTGGGTAGTACACTATTTATTTTTGACCAAGAAATCAAAGGAGGGACAACAACAGTACCATGTGGATATATAGGGCCTATTGGATAGACACAGTGTCATGTTTGGTGACATACCTCTAGGCATACCTCCAGATAGGATATTTGAGCATGTGATTGAGCACGAGGATGCTAGACTGGTGCTCACTTCTCCTTATCGTCACCCCAAACGGTTTAAGGATGAGATCAAGAAGACTATATAGGAGCTCATGGATATCGAGCATATTAGACTGAGTTCCAAACCTTTTTCTTCTTCGGTGGTTTTGGTGAAGAAGAATCATGGGACCCCTGTGGATGTGTTTGGACTATTGGGCCTTAAATAAGAAGAAAATAAAGAAAAAGTATCCCGTACCATGAATTGATGATGTTGCTGGAAAAGCTACATGGTGTAATCTATTGTTTGAAAATATATTTGCATTCGCGATATCATCATATCAAATTAGGCAGTAGGATGTGCATAAGATGGCGTTCGAGATGCCATTATGGTCACTTTGAATTATTTTTGATGCCTTTCGGGGTTGTCTAATGCTCTAGCTTGTATTCAAGTCTTGCATGAATCATTTGTTCAACCGCCACTTGTGGAAGTTTGTATTGGTTTTCTTTGATGATATTTTAGTCTACATCATCGGGACATGGGAGGACCATATTAGGCACCCTGGGTGAGATATTGGGGATATTAGAAGCTAATTCATTATATATGAAATTCTCTAAATGCAAGTTCGGCATGACCAAGCTTCTTTACTTAAGGTATGTAATTGGTGGGGGTACAATGAAGGTGGATAGTGGGAAGATACGGGAAATCCTAGATTGGATGCCACCTAGGACATTGACACAATTGAGAGGATTCGTGGGGTTTTGCACATACTACCGGAGGTTTGTGAAGAATTTCTCTCAGTTGGCTACTCCATTGACTAATTTGACCAAGAAGGGGATTTTGCTTGGTCAGACGCAACACAACATGTTTTTGATCACCTCAAGGAGTTAATGAGTTCGTGTCTCATCCTCGCATTACTGACTTCTCCCACCCATTCATTCTAGAGTGTGATGCGTTAGGAGATGGTGTTGGGGTATTTCTCATGTAGGATAGGAATCCCATCGCCTATGAGAGTTCAGAAATTGAAACCCATGGAGAGAGGGTATTCTATTTATGACAAGGAGATGTTGGTCATCATGCAAGCCTTGGAAAAGTTCGAGATAGTACCTTTGGTGAAGAAAATTTGTGGGTCATATGGATCACAAAATTTTTAAATTCATCTGGGACAGAAAGAGCTCAACGATTGCCAAAGAAAGATGGGTGAACAAGGTGCAAACCTATGACTTTGACATAGAGTACAATAGAGGTAAGAATAATATTGTTGTTGATGCTTTATATAGGAGGGCTTACCTCACTACTATGCTTAGTTCTATGTCTCGAGATTTTAGTGGATTGGAAGGCTCATATACTTGTTGAGTACTAAAAACCAGCTTTTCCTATGAGATCATGGATGGTATTATACAATATGACCAATATAGAGTAGTGGATGATCTCATTTTCTACAAGGATAGGATTTTCCTTGTACTAGGATCTAAAATGAAGGAGAATATCCTTCGTGCAGTACATGATACACCACTAGCTAGACATCATGGGTATTTCAAAACATATAGGTTCATCAGGGAAAGATTTTCATGGAAGGGAATGAAGGATGATGTCCTTAATCATGTTAGAGAGTGTATGGTTTTCCAACAAACCAAATCTAGAGCGTTCTTTCCCAGCAGATTACTTTAGCCTCTCCCCATTCCCGAATAGAAATGGGAAAGCATATCTATGGAATTTATCACTGGGCTTCCCTTGGT
Organism: Taxus wallichiana var. yunnanensis; assembly: GCA_018340775.1. NCBI lineage: Eukaryota > Viridiplantae > Streptophyta > Pinopsida > Cupressales > Taxaceae > Taxus > Taxus wallichiana. The sequence goes on along the minus strand of CM031236.1, from coordinate 110,493,868 downwards.
GCATGGGCATAGCTACATTTATTTTGTAGTTGATCGGTTAACTAAGTATGCTAATTTATTTTCCCTACATAGGGGCACAAGGCATTGGATGTGGCCGGATCTTATATACATTGGTATTTTTAGGCTACATGGGTTACCTAAAAAGATGTTTCATGAGAGGGACAAGATCTTCACAAGCACCTTTTCGGAAGAAGATCTTCATACTAGCGTACAAAGTTATGTGAGCATGGATTAAATGGTTACATATGGGAAATTCGATACCATACGACCTACCGGATGAGCATATGTATGACTCCTTTCCGATCCTTGTATGGGTACGATGCCAAGACATTTGTAGATTTGGTAGTACAAGATAATGAGCTCCCAAAGCTCAAAATTTGTTACTAGAGAACCAATATAGTTTGAAGGCTCTTAAGGAGAATATTTAGAAGGAACAAAATCAAAAAAAGGTATACGCAGATTATCATAGGACAGAGAGGTCTTTTGAAGCTAGGGATCTAGTGTTCCTACGTTTACATCCATATAGGTAGTCTCTCTCTGGCGAAGGGTGCGAGAGAAATTGAAACTAGGATTTTATGGTCTGTACCAAGTAGTTCATCGAGTAGGGGTAGTGGCATATGAGCTAGAGCTACCATAGCACAACAAGATACATAATATATTCCATGTTTCATGCCTTAAGAAGGCATTCATACAACATATTATACTATCTACGAGTTATTACCACTAGATGAGGAAGGGAAATTGGTGTTAGAATTAGAATCCATTATTGAAATGAGATAGAGGGGGATCAGGAGAAGAGTAATCACCGAGTATTTGGTGTGATGGAAGGGACTGCCACTTGAGGATGCTACTTGGGGGGGGGTAGATTTTATAGAATCCAAATTTGCACTTGCTTGAGGACAAGCAATATTTTGCAAGGAGGACTAGTAATGTCCCCTTTTTCCTATGCTAAATGGACAAAGGGCTAACTAAAATCCAAAATATGGTTATACCTGAATTATGTGGATGTTTTGGAAGCTTTTTTGAAGGGACCCCATGGTTTTTATATCCTAGTATTGCATTTGGGGGTCACTTTTGGACCATGGGGTGACTCAAAAGGAAAAAAAGTAACTATAGTTAATTGTTATGTTAGTGGTCCCTCCATGGAATGAAATGTGCCTAGGGTTATGGGGGATCATTTGCCAAGGAAAGTATATAAGGAGAAGGGGAAGGAAGAAAAGACACTTTTTTTCGCATACTTTTAGCCTCCTTCATGTGCAAGCTCATTCTGTTCGCGCATCTATAGCTTGTGGAGTCAAATCCCACAAGGACCCTAGCTTTGGTCGTGAGAGACCCATCCCTAGCTAGTAGGGAATTCCTCGGTAGTGAGAGATCTACCATTGTTGGTCATTTTGGAGCCACTTCCTAGGCCTTACTATAGAGATATTACTAGAGGGTTTTAGAGGAAGGGTTTTGAGATTTCTCGAGGCATTTGAGGAGATAATCAGTGGGCTCCCAAATCAGAATCATGGTAGCCATTTAGGTAGGGCGTGACAGCTTGTTGAAGTCACCTCCATCATTTACCATCCCCTCTTCTAAGTGTGGTGACATGCAGCCATTATTTGGGGTTTTAAGATGGTCATTTCATATACGAAGGTGGAAATATTATTTCCTTTATATTTGTAAATGTTATTTCCAAAGACCCATTTTTTTGTTATTATATTTAGAGGGTCACGAACCTTTGAAGTTTTCCAACCACCTAGGGCACACTTTGTAATTTTTTTGGAGCTATATATTATTCCAAAAATGTTTTCATAGTGTATTTTATTACTATTGCAATCTTTCCTCAAAATTTCATGCAATGTGGGCAAATATTTTGTGTGATATCAATTTAATACCATTCCCTGTCCCAACTGGACATTTTCAGTAAAACTCAGTAGTTTACTTGGCTGAAATTTTCTTATATTTGTGCATTTTTAAGTGGTATCCCACAAGGGATATTTCATATTTCATTGTCATTTATTTACCATTGTTATAGCATTCATATTAGGCTCATAAATTACATTTTAACTTAATCATTTTGGCTTACTCGCACTCAATCCTCACACTCCTCGGATCCACATTTTTTATTGATTGTCTTTCTAAGAGTCTTATCACCATAAGTATCTCCTTTAATGAATTTTTGTTTATAAATCTTGAGTTAAGAGAAAAATTCAAAATAATCCTTTTTACTACTCGCATTCCTACCAATATGCATCCCGATTTCTCTATCAATCATTAGTGGATGATTTCTCTCAGCATATTTCTTTTTCATCTAATCCTCATGATGATCTTACTATTTTTTACAATGACCCAACATTGGACATTATGATTCACATTTCTTGATGTGGGTGTCAAGCGTACTCAAATTGATAATTGATCCGAACTCAATCTTTGTCCCATGTTATTTCTAGAAAAGTCATTCTTTTGGTGTCTATATTGTCGAGGGTTTATAATTAATCTAAACACATCCTCTCTTTCTCTTTTTGCATATGATGCCTCTATTCGTCCATGCTTAGGTCACATCACTTTACCTGTCACTTTTAGACCTAAAACTCTTAACAATGACTTTTTTCATTGATTTCCCGCATTGTACAATATTTTACTTGCTAGGCCATGGCTTCATGTCATGCAAGAATTTTCCTCTAGTGCATCATTACATCTGTTAAGTTCCTACATGAGGGCATCAAGTATATTGTTTTTCATGACAATCATTCATACAATTATTGTGACCATGATCATAATACTACACTTCTTACTCCAAGAACTTATATTATTATTGAACTCTAGAGTGGATTCTTCACCTCATTTATCACCATTTAAAGGTGTTATTGGCATGATAGATACTTTCTCATCTCCATCCTCACCTCCTCCTACTACTACTAAATGATTATTTTTATCGGGAAATTTCGATTTATGGACGTTGATTCATTCTTTAATCTACAGATTCAAATTTATCCACCAATACATGATAAATAAATTAAAATACAATTTTTATGACTAGAACTTATTCATATTCTATTCAAATACTTTAAAGGATCTCACATAATGGGATTCATTTCAGGATGAATCCATCCTAGATCATCATCTCACCATTTACATGTTGTTTTATGGGATTTGATTATTTCTTTACATTCTTTCTTGTACCCATACTTCTCCACTCATGTTAGGAAAATCTTGGCTTGATTACATTGGGGGCACATTAGACCCTAATCATATTGATATCTCATTTTCCATGACTTTGGGTCATGTATTCATTTACAATAGTTTTTATTGGTTATAAATAGAATCTCACTTGCTAGTATGCACACATATGCCCATTACCTTGATTAGTTGATGAGGAATATGCTATGGTAATGTAAAACTTATGCCTTAATGGATCCTTACTTGATCAGCTTGAGCACAATTCCTTATCGGGCTTGATTTCTTGACCATTAAGTTTTGATCATGAAAATGATTACCTCTTAGATGAAATTACTTGAGCACACTCATCACCACACACTTGGGGAATTATGCTTATTTATCCCCTAGAATTGAAACATGTTTAACATTCATTATCTTACATACCTAACTTTTAACATATACATCTTCATCCATACTCTTGCATCATCATTACCCTATGACGCATAATTTTTCTTTGGTTGACACTCAACTGTGAGGCATATTATACACATGAACCTCAAACATTACACAATCTAAAATTCCACACATCATGAAATTTTTAGATATACACCATCCTCCTCTTCAGATCTAACTTATCATCCTCTACGCACTCCACTCACTACTCGAGATGCACTCTAGTCCAATGGTTAATACTTGAGGCTCTGAGGGTAAAAATCTAAATTAAACCTCACATCATCACACTAACTTCCTTCTACACTTTTATCTTCACAATCAATTAACCCATCTTTGTATCATAGTATGTGACATTCTTACCAGATCACCTTATTCACCACATATCATGATATACACTTTTAGGCTAGGTCATCACCCCTTTTCTAGCATGTTATCCATACATCTCATGATATACACTGTGCTACATCATCATGTTTTCTACCATCATCATAGTCATCCATTTTGTGATATACACCTTTTCTATATCATCACACTTGGTAGCATCTTATACACCCATCTAGTGCTATTCACCTTAGGCTAAATCAACACATATTCCATAACATCAAATATCATCACTTCATTGGTTCCTTTTTATACATACAGACACATCACTCAAACCATTTCCAGATGATGCACTCTTGTTTATGGTTCATTCTTGACACCTGAGGAGGCATAAATAAATGAAACTCATTGCATATATATACACTCACTTGAGGGGCACATTGCGCCTATCATTCGAATTGCATCCCATTCCATCTCACCGAAACATACTTCATATCTTAATTGAATTTACTTTTTCTTACATTTACGTGTTACATATTCATTTTATTACACACACTAGATAGATATCTTGTATGCCATTATATTTATCATACACACATGTGAATTCACTTGTCTTTCTAGTTGTGATGATAAATTTTTACAAATCCATTACACACAATATGGATGTTTGGCATATTACTTTGTACAAGTCCCATAATGTCTCTTGTGGGCATCCACTTTGATTCAATATGTAGGTGATATTATTTCATTTTGTACTTAGCACTTTAATTTATCATATTATACATGCCTTGACATACATTATATATTTCTTACATGATAATGGGTGCTTCATGTGAAACATTTATTTTTTCGGGACTACATGCTTCCACGATTGTCGATACACGGTTTTTTTTTCCTTGTCATTATATGCAAGAGTGATTACTTACGACCACTACGGCCTTGATTGTCTTGTGACATCATGAGTGAAAACCCATGTTTTCAACCTACATTTCATAGTCTACATTATTTTCCACTTGCATCCTAGCCTCTACATTTTCTTATTCTAAAACTTGTTTTCATAGCCACTTGTTTGCATGTGCCTTGGTTTCTAACAAACACATCCCCTTTCCCTGCAGGGAACACTTTTAACATAGTGGTCATTCCAAATTTAGGTCACATGCATCCCAAATGATGGGGACATCATTTAGGTGACTCGATCACCCCATACAAAATTATACTGAGTACGGTAACGATACAACATAGTTCAAAGTTTGAGAAAAGGCTCAAAATAATACTTGGTTTCTTAACACATTAGCATTTTCTAGATGTTTGAACTGATGGGGAAATACAATAGCCTTTCTTTTATTCCCCGAGACCAAGGGGAATTTAGAGAGCGATAAGTATTTCTATAGAGTCTACAAAACTCCATACACAATAGATTTTACAGGAAAACAGTCCTTAGTACATGCACACCATATCCAATGGTGTTTTACACAATGGTAAGTAGTTAAAGTTTAGCAAATGACACCATAAATTTCTTCCTACACTTCTTACATTACAATGGAGTGAGATATTCTTAAAATAGTGTGCGTTGACATCATCGAAAGGATCTTATACACCTTTTTCTCATCAAGGATCAGGTGTGTTAGTATGCAAATTGATTCTCCCTTTGGAACTTAGCGAGCATCAAAGATTTAGCAAGACACTGAGAGATAGACAGATCATATTATGAGTCATTTTGTAGCCGGGGAGGGGATTTATTTGACTCTTTGTCACTCGGGCATCAGAGAAATGGATAACACCTTCATTAAGGATTTGATCTATCCTCACTACTTTAGGTCATGCCTTTGGACTAGGGTGAGAGAACCTATTTTTAATCTCTCTGTCGGTGAAGGAGAATGAATATATCCTTCTTTGCACAAATTTGAAAGGGGACCCTAAGAAAATATGATCAATGCACCACAATTTAACTCTCACGAGTTGTCACTTCTAAAGAATGGTGATATTTTCTAAACAAGGTTAAGGTTACTAAAGACATTATGGAATCCATATTGGTTCTACATATTTTGGCAATAGGATTTATTCATTTGTTGACATATAAGGTAAATAGGGGTAGTTTAGGTGGGTTTCATTTTTTTTGAATAATTTTGGTGGGAGATTAAGCAGGATAAACTTGATTTTTCCAGATCTTTGAGAGACTTCACAACAATTGGAAAGCTAAATGATAGAATGCTTCATAACACATAAAATATTCCTTCAACTAGAAGGTGTGCATCAATGGAGGCTCACATTTGCATGGTTTCACACAATCTCCAAGAATTTAACATGAAGGATAGAGCTATTAAACATTGAAGACCCCCGGTTCCTCATGCCTAAGATACACTCAAAGGCTTACAAACAATCTTTATGCACGAATGATAGTGAAGTGATTTTAAATTTTTTATCTCATTACAAGATGAAGGCTCTTCTCGTAATGAAATGTAAATTCCACTAAACTATCACAGGGACGATATCCTATGATTTGGAGGGACTTTAACACAAGATTGCAATAAGAACAAGAAAAATAATTGTAGACATTTTGAAATAAAGCGGACATAGATTGGCCCAAGATTAACATAGATTAATTCTAAGTTGATTAGCTCCATAAACAGGGAAAGTTTATTTGAATGGTCTCGAGATCTTGTCAATGGCTATACACTTGAAACCAACTTGACGTGATTGAAATCTAAAACACAAGAAATTAATAGGTATCTCAAATGGTCTCTCAGGAAGATGAGATTTATCTAATTTTCTCTTAAAAATTCAACCCCCAACCCTTTGCAAGAGTATTCTAATTGCATTTATACATTTCACTCACTCACTCATCCAAAATTTCCCCCCCAAAAAATAATAATATTCGAGGATTGTTACCAATTTATATCAGAAAGTAACATTCGAAAAATTTACATCCGTAGCTACTAGGTGGATAAATCATGAACTAATCACATTTCACTGCAGACCCTCGACTAATGACTAGGATGTGATGCCACAAATTTTTGATAGTCCTTCTAATCATTCTTATTCTATCATGTGAAAAATGTCTTTTAGTCATTTTCCGAGGCTCAGATAGCTAGATTTGACAGACAATCCTTTTCATCCTCAAGGCAACACCTTTTTCATCTTCTACACCTGCAACCTCCATCATTTCATCTTTTTCCTATTCTTTTGTTTGCAACTCTTCTCCGCATCCAACTTCTCTGGTAATTTACATTTTTGCAAGTGCCCGAGTAATTCCAACTTTAAAATATCAACGTTTACAATCCTTGGACTCACAAATTAAGCTCTAAATCCATTTGATTACACTTTGTAAAAAGAAACGACAAGGAATTTCATCAAAAATGATGAAAAACAATGCATATTCACATGTCCAGGAGTCTTGGAGTAAAAATGGTGGTAAAATTAGATGTAATGCACAACAACTGTTGATTCTACCCTTTCTCAACTTTAGTTTAGATTCGTCCACATGTTTCCTTAGCATAACTGCAAAGGTGAAGTATAGAGGTAAGTTTCCAAATAGTCACGCGCCTTCTATGTGCCCGAGCCCAAGAAAAACACCTTTTGGCCTTTGAAAATTATTAGTATATAAAAGGACCCAGTGGAAGCCTACATGTGTCTCACTGGCGCACTTATGATATGGTGCCCAAAAGTGAAGATCCTAAACAAGCGTGGGCTCACCACGTGTCTTAGTCTGGCAGAGTTGTTGGAAAATTTTAAGGGCTAACGGAAGGCACCATGTGTCTAGGGTCCGAGACAGTTTTCCTTTGCCATTGAAAATTCCAAACAAGGGAAGAGTGAGTAGAAACTTCCATGTGTCTTCATGGTGCTCTTTCAAAAATAAAATTCAGGGGTAGGTCCTCAATAAGAACGGGCCCTCCACATGTCTTGGGCCTTTAGAAAGTTTCTTGAAAATTTTAATTATAGAAAGGAGCCGGTGGAAGCTTCCACTTGTCTCGTTGGCACAATTTTGAGATGATGCCCGAAAGTGGAGACCCTAAAAAAGTGTGGGATCACCACGTGTCTCCTTGGCACAAATACTAAGGTAGGACCTAGAAGTAGATCCTAAAATGAGCATTGATCCTCCATGTGTCCATGGTGCATCAAAGCTATACCAACCGTATAAAAAAATCTAAGTCCAAGGCAGGGCTAGTAGAAACCTCCACGTGTCTCCTAGCGTAACTCCAAAGGTCAAACTAAAGGGTGAATTTTCATATGAGTGTAGGCTATCCACGTGGACAAGACTTGAGTTGAATCAGGCCTTAGAGTTTCAAAATTCCCTTCGAGCCACATCCAATCAAAAGAAACCAAGTTTCCATAGATGCTAAGATATAAATTGATGGGGAAAACACACCGTCAAACTATAAAATGTAGGAAAATCACCATTAGCGCCCAAAAATGAATATTTCTTTAAGGAAAGAGAATTTGGAAATGATATAAGGCCCAAATGTGATCCACGACCATGGAGAAGGATCTTTCAACAACATACAAATGAAGAAAATTTTCATGCCTCTATTCGGGAAAATAGAAAATATGACAAAGCCCATAGATTGAAGAATTTCAAGAGCAACCGTGGTGAGATCAAATTCAGCACCAACATCGGCTCGACTTGGGGATGGGTATTCCCGGTGAGTGCCAAAAGAAAAAATAGTAGACCAAGTGCCAAAAATAAACCATTGGTCAATGGAGTCATGAGCCAACCTTCCAGGAACAAGCCGAGAAATTGACAAAAATGGCTGCCAAGGACCGGGAAAACCGAGAATAGAAAAACATGAAATCGAAATAAACCAAAATACTATACATTATACAATGCCGCATACCTCAATTCTAAGATATCAATCAAGGAAATGTTTCAAATGTCTGCCATTAAGATGCAATTCAAGTAACTCCCCATCTAGGTCTTTTAAGAAGAAGGTATGTTCAACAATTAAAATGTCATTGAATAAGGGCCCATCCACAATGCATCAAAATTTCCATGTTTGCCCTTATCCTCATTCCTACTATCGCATAATAAAGCACAAGATCACCCACATTGAAAGCTCTTGGAGTCACCTTCTTATTGAACAACTTCAATTTCTCTCCGAACCTTACATGCCTCGATGGGATGCCCTTATTTATTCATCTAACTCAACAATATGATTGATACCAAAGCATCATAGGGACTAACCTCTTGATCTTCTAGTTGTTGAATAATTGGAAATGAAGATAATTGCATATGTAGGGGTAGCAGGCTTGAGTTCCATACACTAACATAAATGGGATTTTTCCATTAGCTCGTTTAATAGTGATTCGATCAGCCCAAACAAAAAAATTCAACTGCTCACCCCACTTCCTTTTGTTCAACACCAAAGTTCTTCTAATTATATTCAACAAAAAAATTTTTGCAGACTCGCTTGTCCATTTCCTTTGGGATTATAATTGGAAGCATATGTCAAACTCGATCACATACTCATGACACATAGCCACCAAAGGTTTAGCTCAAAAGCTCATGGCATTACAAAGAACTATTTTAGAAGGTACCCCAAATCAGAATGATATAATTAGGATAAAATCCTTTACAATTTTGTGAGTTTCCTTCTTGGTAGGGATTGGCTCCACCCACTTAGTGAAGTAATATGTGGCCACTAATACCCACTTATGGCCTACACTTGAAGGATCAAAAATCTCCCCAATGGAATCCATTCCCCATTTCATAAATGGGGCTTCAACCGATCTTGGCCATAAAGGAAGGGATCTTTAAGCTTTTAGACTTCCAAAAAAGTGTTGGCAAATTTCACATTTTCTTACCAACAGAGTTGTATCTTTGAAAAGAGTTAGCCACCAGTAACCAGCCCTTAAGATTTTATGTTTTATGACTCTTCCAGCAAAATGTCCCCCAAAAACTCCTCCATGGAGATCAGCAATTATTTTAGAGGCTTCATCTTCAGTAATGCATCTTAAGATAACTCCCTTAGGGTTCTTCCAAGATAACCCAAAATCAGTAATGACATATTTTTGGGAAGGTAACTTAAGTGCTTTTTTATGATTCTTTCTAAAATTTTCAAGGTAGTGTAGATGTTTGAGATAAAAAAACTATGTCCTTATACCATTCAAAACTCTATCAGCTTTTTCAAGGAAATTCAACCTTTCTTCTTTAACTTCATTTACCTCAATTGTCTGCATAGATTGATCTCTCGCCATAAGTTTTAGCAAGCCCAAACCTCGACCAATTTTGTTGTTTGAACATCCATATCATACTCTTGCAATTTTTTTACCAAAGAAAATGCTTGCTTCTCCATGATAGTATACTTTACCTTAGCTCCTTGTAATGCCTTACTGTAAAAGGAAATTGGTCTATCAGCTCCCTCATCATCCTTTTGCAACAAAACATATGCAATAGTACTTTCTAAAGAAATAGAAAACATTTCGAAAGATTTTTATAATCTAGAGTTACTAAAACAAGGGAATTTTTAATGCTTATTTTATCCCAGCAAAATATTGAATAGCTTCTTCTTCCCATTTGATACTTTGGTCTTTCTTTAACATGCTAAAGATTGGGATAGTTAGTTTAGCAAAGTTCTAGATAAATATCCTAATAAACTTAATCTGCCCAAAACAGGATTGAATTCCCTTCTTGGTTCTTGGAATAGGGACTTTGTTGATGGCTTCTATCCTCTCAGGATGAATCATGACCCCTTCCTTTGACACAATGTGTCCAAGAAAATTTTCTTTTTAAACTCCAAAATGACACTTCTTGGGATATAGTGAAATACCATACTCCCTACATCTTAATAAAAAAATTCTAAGTGTTGCTAGTAGTAACTCCTTTTATGAAGAAAATAGTCACATCATCTTGATATACAACAATGAAATCATTAATATAGCCAGAGAAAGCTACATCCATTGCTCTTTGAAAATTGGCTCCAACATTCATTAGACCAAAAGGAATTTTGACATATACATATGTTCTGAAGGAGTTGTAAAGCGAGTCTTGATTCACTCTAATTCCTTCAAAACTACGTATTTATATCCGAAAAACCATCCAAGGTGGATAACAATTCCGAACTAGTTCTTGGTGCTCAAATTAGTCTCGCCAAGTGTGTCCTTGAAATTTTTCAGTTTACGGGCTTTTTCGTGTTTTCTATATCCCCGTATTGATGCATGAAAAATATTTCCTCCATTTGGTTTCCATTATCAGTCTCTTCCTTGGTTGAGGATCACTTAAAAATCCATAATTTGTTTTTCGTTCCTCTGTCTGTGTGAAAGAGTCTGTAACTTGGGCGTAAAACTTGGATTTTTCCTTTCCTTCCATTTTCCATAGTCACGTTTTTTGTTGTCCCCTGTAATTTTTTTGTCCCAAATACCGTGGGAATGTCATTGGATGTAGCTCAGAGGATCATATTTGAGCTTTATAAAATTTAAAAATTCTCTGTCCTTGAAGAAAGATTCATTTCCGTGCTCAAATGGTGATTTTCCTGCATTTTACGGTTTGATGGGTGTATTTTTCCCAGTGAAATTTACTTTAAAACATCAATGGAAATGTGGTCCTTTTTGGTTGGATGCGGATCAATGGGGTAATTTAAAAACTCTAAGGCTCTCTTCAACCCAAAAATTTTCCACCTGGAGAAACGACACTCATTTAAAAATTCACCTTTTGGTTTGGCCTTGGAGTTGCGCTGGGGAGACACAAGGAGGTTTCCACCGCCTTGCCAGGACTTAGAAAAAAATTCATGAGGCCGGTACCATTTTGGTGGACCGTGCACAAGTGGAGGGTTGGCGCTCATTTTAGGATTTACCTAAGGGTCCCACCTAAACAATTAGGACATGGAGACATGTAGAGGCTTTGACCAGCTCACTTGCTTTATACTTAAAATTTTCAAAGCAATTTAGAAAGGCTTGAGACACGTGGATGGACCGTGCCTATTTGGGGACCGGAACTAAGTTTTATTTTGAAGAATCTCCAGGAGGACACTTGGAGGCTTCTGCTCACTCTAAAATTTTCTTGGAATTTTCAACGGCTAAGGAAAATATCTCGGACCCTAGACACGTGATGCCTTCCACTAAACCTTCCAATTTTTTAAAACAACTTTTTCTGTGATTGAGACACGTGGTGAGCCTGCACTTGTTTGGGGGTGTCTACTTTTGGTGACCATCTCAAAGTGTGCCATTGAGACACATGGAGGATTCTGCTAGCTCCTTTTCATACTGAGACTTTTCAAAGGCCAAAAGGTATTTTTCTTGGGCCCGGGACATGTGGAAGGCCCGTGCTTGTTTGGAAACTTACCCCTGTACTTATCCTTTGCAGTTGCATCAAGGAAACATGTGGAAAACTATGATATAAAATAGAAAAGGGGAAAAATAAATTGTTGCTATGTATTGCATCTATTTTCTGCCATTTCGTATCCAAGACTCCTCGAAGACACGAATACGCATTGTTTTTCATCATTCTTTGATGAAATTCCTTGTCATCTCTATCTGTAAAGTGCCATTTGATGGATTCAGAACTTAATTTGTGAGTCCAAGGATTGTTAAGGTTGATATTTTGAAGTTGGAATTGCTCAGGAACTTACAAAATGGGAATTACCAGAGGAGATGGATGCGGGACAGAGTTGCAGAGGAAAGAAAGGTCACTTTAAATAAATGAAATGATGAAATTTGTAGAAACAAAAGATGAAAAAGTTGTTGTCTCGAGAGCAAAAAGGATTGCGTGTCAGATCCAATTTTCTGCAGAGCATTGAGAGACAAGAGAAAATCATTAAAAGGGGATTTCTTGCATGATGAGAATTAGAATCATTAGAAGAAATCCAAAAAATTTGTGGCATGGCAACCTAGTCATTAGTCAAGGGCCTAAGAAATGTGATCAATTCCCAATTGGTCCACCGGCAGCTTTCGGATCTGAATTTGTTAAACATCATTGTCTGAAATAAATTTGTAATAAGAAAAGGTCCCTTGAATATTCTTCTCTTTTGGGGGAAAAATTGAGTGAGTGAAATGTATAAATGTAATGAGAATACTATTACAAAAGGTCGGGGTTGAATTCTTAAGAGAAAATTTGAGAAATTCATCTTCCTAAGAGACCAATCCGAGATAACTTGTTATTTTCTTCTGTGTTAGATTTTCTATCATGTCAAGTTGGTTACAGATGTATAGCCATTGACGAGCATTGAGATTTCTCTAGAAGCTTTCCCCTATTGATGAATCTAAGTAATTTTGAAATTAATTTGTGTCCAATCTCTAGCAATTTGTGTCTACTTTGTTTCAGAATGTCTGTAAATGGTTTCTTTTGTTCCTATTACAATCTTACATTGAAATATTTGTGAAATAACATAGGATCTCATCCCTGTGATAGTTTAATTGTATTTTTAATATCATTTCAGGAAGATCCTTCATCTTGGATGAGATAAACAAATTTAAAATCAATTCGTTGTCATTTGTTTATAAAGATTTCTGTAAGTCTTTGGGTGTACCTTAGCCATCATTGATAAGAAATTTTGGTGTTTAAATGAGTCTTTCAATTCGATCCTTCATGTTAGAGTCTCAAAGATTATGTGAAAACATGCTGATCTAGGCCTCCATTGAAGCACACCTTCTACTTAAAGGAACATCTTAATTTTTCAAGCTTTCTTTTATTGAGTGGTCCATTTGTTGTGAAGTTTCTCAAAAATTAGGTATAATCAACTTTATCCACCTTCATATCCCAGAAAAATCATTTAAAAACCATGAGTCCATCCTGGACTACCCCTATTTTCCTTGTATATCAACAAAGGAACAAAATCTACTTACTAAAATACACAGAACAATCATGATTTCTTAATGTCTTTAGTAACCTTAGTCTTGTGTTGAAAGTATATCCATCTTTTATAAGTGACAACTCTTAAGAGTTAAATTATGGAGTATTGACCATATTTTCCCAAGGTTTTCTTCACAAAATTTGTCCAAAAGAAGGATATCTCCATCTCCTTCCTTAAATAGAGGTTACACTAAGGGTCCTCTCACCCTGGTCGAAGAGGCATGGCCTAAAGTAGTGAGGACATTTTAAATCCTCTTGAAGGTGCTATCCATCTCTCCACAAATGTGAGTGATAAAGGGCCAATTAGATCTCATCCTTGGGTACAAAACAACACAAACTATGATCTATCTAACTCTAAGTTGCATGTCCAATTAGTTTTGCTGCTAGGCTTGAAAAGGAGAAAAAAATTGGATACCAACACTCAAGGCGCCGTTACAGGGGACTGATTTTCATTGCCAAGGACCTAATTTGCATTGACGAGGAAGATTTGTTGATTTTATTCCAGTTCATACCCATTTGGCACGTTAACAACACTCATGGCACCATTTCCGGGACTCGATTTACATTCATTGGGTGTGATGCCCGGTTAAAACAACCCACTCTAGACCCATGAACAACCTAGGTTTAGTTAGAAAATTATGGAATATTTTTTATTATTATTAGGAGTTAGGGGTAACAACCAAAGCCTCAAGGACAGTTAAATTCAATAGATAACTTTTCCGATTATAATATTTACTAATTCCACATTAAAAAAGCAACAAGAGTAATATGTCCACACCTAGCTCAAATCTCCCTAGGGATTAATTTAATTACTTATTACATTGACATTTTAGCTAAATATTTCCTGATTAAAATTTTTAGGGTTAAGGGACCCAAAACAATTAAATACCCACGGTATTTAATTCCACAAGATCAAGACAAGAGAAGGGTTTAATTACGGAAAAGTGAGGAAAATAATACATATTTAAAATCAACAGAGTAAGGTCTCACTTACCGACTCCTTAACTTGATTGAGAGAGTCTACAACTAGGTTGCAAAGGAAACAACTTCCACTAACGGATTCCAAAACAACTCAAATCAACAAGAACAAACTTCTCTTTAATAGCCATTATCAGAGGTCACAAGGTCCAAATTTTAGGGTTAGAAGTTTATGTTAGGTTCAGGGAGAAATTTACCCCCATACCCAATCTCTAACAAGATTAGAGTTTCAAATTGATTTTTCTCACACTTAACGCATCCAAAATTTCCCTAAATCATTCCCATTGGATATGAAATTTTCTCACCTTTTCAGTTGATATAAATAAGTCCTCTTAACTCCTTCTGGAACTCAAGATATGAGCAAGTGGACTTTAGAGGTCAAATTTTCCCCAAGGGGGGCACATGTCAGCAGGAGTAAAAACCCGTTTAGTGGGTGGGCGGGTCACAGGGTGGCGTAAGGAAATTTTCTTTGCAGGAGAAATTTCCCATTGCGCTTGTGCCTTCGTAGGTCCTCCAGTGGACACGTAGCGGCCTCGAGTATACATCGTCAAGGAAAAGGGGAAAGGCAGAGTGACGAAAGAGTTCGGGGGCATTTCATCGAAAGAAGAGGAGAAACAAAACAACACTCCCGCACTGTGGGTCCACTTGGGGACATGTGGCACTTCATGGTTTTCCATGGGGAGAAGAGAGAATGAGGGGCGTGAAGCGGTGGGGAGATGCAGAGAGTTTTTCCAAAAGGGATAAAGGGGAGAAAGGCGCGCGCAGTCCGTGGGCCCGAGGAAGGGTCGCACCAAGGTGAGGGTGGGAGTGTGGGGCCACGGAGTGTTTTATGGAATTTTTCCAAAGGAAAAAAATTCTAAGGTGATGAAGTTCTCCCTCCTCCGCTATCACCCCAAGGTGCCACATGGCACCCTCTTGTTGGCTACGGGCCGACGGGGAAAAGAAGAAAATTTTCCAAAATTTTTCAAAAAGGCTAAGGGCAAAAGAAAATGCCATGCCTCTGCTGCTGCCTCGTGAGGACACATGGTAGCCTCTGACATTGGCGACGGTTGAAAATTTTCCTGAGCCAAATTTTTAAAATTTTCCTAAGGATTTTAAAAAGGGAAAATTTCGGGCTGTGGGCCCACCAGGAAAATTTTCCCAAATTTTCCCACCAAGGCCCAAAAACTTCAAAGTGTCATAACTTTTTCTAGGAAGCTCAGTTTTGGGAAAACGAGGACTTTTGAAATCTTTCATTCCCTCTTTGCACATGAAACATAAATTTTACATTTTGATAAGTTTTAAAGGGTCAATTTTGCAAAAAGGATCTACAGGATTTTAAGAAGCCAATCTGGTAATTTCTAACTTCTCAATTTGATTAAATTGGATCTCCTCCATCACTCAACATGCCAAAAAAACATGGAGAATTGATCTAGGGAGGTTTCAAAGTAGTTTAGGAAGGTCATTTTTTTGTTTAATTGATTCTAATTGAATCTTTCCAACAAATGACAACAAATGATTGAGGAGGAGATTAAGCTCAATTTTGAGATGGTTCAGTTATTCTCTTAAATATTCTTTTTCAATTGAGTTAATTGCTAATATATCATGTGGAATTTTAAGGTTTCCAAGTTGATTTAAATGTGCGGTCCGAACTGTGCTTTTATTAAGTTTGATTGTCAATTTTGAAAATTTACAAGAGATAAATTTCTTTTAATTATGTATGACAAATTTTATCATTCATGGGTGGCGTTTCATTTCTAAACCAATCCAATACCTTTAAATGACTTAAATAAACAATTCTATACTCAAAGCAATTTTGATTTCAATTTCAGATTTTTCCCAAAAGAAACAAGCAACGTTATCCCTTCCTACATGTTTTCTTTTCTTTGCAAGTAAACAAAGCTTCAAATCACAATTTGATGTTCCAGTTTGATAACAACAATGCAAAAGAGAGATGAAATTTAAAATTCTTTATTGACTTTAAAAGAGAAACATCTTTACATTCTTTCATTCCTTGAATGCAATTAACAAAATTTTCATTTCTTTACACTAAACAGAATCATAATACAAATGGCTTTCTCAATTCAAATATACATCCTCATAATCAATTACAACATCATTTCTCCATAACATAACTATTACAATTTCATCCACATCATGTGGGAAAAGATTACAAATGAATGGGTTTTCACAAGGGACTATCAAACTGTATTTTCTTTTGCTCCAGGACAACAACATGCTCATTTTATTTTTTTCTCCAAGTTGATCACAACAAAAGAGGGGGAAAGGAAATGCTCTCCACCCAACCAAGACATCCAATGAAAGGAGAATCCTTCCTTCATCATTGGCCCCCAAGCCCCAACCAAAATATAATCAAAGGTGTAATTTAACTCGTGGCAACAATTGGCTTCTTCCACAACACAACATTCTTTCAAACATGCACATTTCAATATAAAATATAACTCAACCCCAAAAAATAGTTTACAAATGTAATAGAAAAAATTCAAATCACAACTCAGGCTTGATCATGCAAGCCAAAGAGAAAGGCGTATGGAGGAATCTACTTATGCCTCCTAATTGGTAATTGGGCATCCACCAATAACAACCCGCCAAAATAATTCATCACACACATTTCCTTATGCCCCCACAGATTTCCTTATGCCCCCTTAAAGTAAGAAGTGCAAGCTATTTCTTTTCCATGGTGGATCCCAAACCTAAACTCCCTCCACAAAAATCTGATGCCAATGGAATTTCCTTATGCCCCCCAACATGGATTCCCCATATCCTTCTCCTACACCTTCCTTAAGGCATTCTACTCAACCATCCAACAATTAAATCAAAGAATTTTCCATACACACTACACAACAAGAAAATAATAGCAATAAAGAATGAATAAATGCCTACCTTTCCATTCATTAGCTTTTGTCTCCAACCAACAAGCTTCAAAATCCAAAAACAGAGTCCAAAACAACAATTCACAAGCATGCAAAGCTTTCTCCAAAAATTCCTGCAAAAATAAGAGCTCCAACCGTGAAAAAATGTGCCCCCAAGGAAGGATTTACAAAGGTTCAACAAGCCCCAAACAAGTAAAATGTTTCAATTAAATAGAAGAGGGAAGGAAGAGGATGATGTGGATCCATGTAGGATGCCACATCAAACACCCTCAAATTCAAACACAAAAGACATAAATCCATTCCCCAAGCACAATAAAGAGGTGGGTGAAAAATGACAAGTTACTTGCACACTCCAAAGAGCCCACACCTCAAGGGATAACAAATTAAATGAAAAGTAAGAGAGTGCAATCCAAAAAAAGCAACATGATGAATAAAATTCATCATACAAGTCAAAAATCACATCTCTATCCATAAGTATGGTTGGTAACATAAATTTAGAGGCATGGGACAAGTTTTACTTGTCCCACAAGCCTCCAAAAACTGCCCCAAGGACAAATTCGAATTTCCATGGAGGTGGAGTATTTCTTACTCCAAAAACAAACTTACACAAGCTCTTACACAACTTACACATCCCTTACAAATTTAATACATAGCCAACAACTGTTATAATTACATTCCCATATCCCAATTTAATTTATTTAAATTTTAATTATATGATTCTCACATTAATCTATCACAATCATAATTAATTAAAAGAAAGGAAAACATTACTAATAAAATACATACAACAACAATAAAATAAACACATTAATAAAATACACACACCGATGGTCACATGTAAAGGTAATACCCCCATGGGAATCCCTAACAAAATAAAACACACACACAAAACAAGTTGCCATGGTGACCTTGTTGAATTTACCTAGAATTCTATTGTCGTTGGCCTCTAATCCCCGATATTTTTTGAGATATTTTCAACCTACAAAACAAAAATACCTCCTTCAGCCTCATGGCCATATCAGAACATCCAAAATAAATATATAATATAATCACAAAATCATCTATACATATGAATCACAACAATCATCAAGGAAATCAACAAAATCATTTACAATTTATATCGACAACTATATCATCATCAAATAATTTCCCTTTTCTAGGTTTACTCATAATCTCCAAAATCACATGTCTGAATAACTTCCATTAAACATCCATGTCAATAGTATATCATCATCCACATATGAGTGTCTCTAATAATCACCATGCATCATATATAATCAGATTCAACAATAATCTAGGATCTGACATCTAACACCATACTAAATCCAAACTATAAGGATGTCCATCATAGAGTCTACAGTATCATGATTAGAATAAAAGTGTCGAAGGAAAGTGGGCACTACATCCCCCTCCCTTAGACTCGACTTCCCTCAGGAAGTCACAAGAATCGATGTGGAAACAATGCAATAGAGAAATGATCATGCCCTTTATGAAATTGCTTTGCTTTCAACAAGTGTGAGTCTATTGGAGAATCTGTATTCCTCAACACTCAAGTTTGGTCCAATATAATTCAGTAGAAGAAGGGAGATTGTAAGGGATGAGTTCTAAACTTTTTGCATGCAAGGCTACGAACATAAGAATCTAAGGAGTAACTTTACGCTATCAAACAAGATACAACACATAACAATATAACAAGAAGAGTTCCAAAAGATCATCAAGAGTAACCACCAAGTAAGGGAATTACAGGGAAAATTTCCATAAACTTGAGATGACCACACAGTTTCCCATTGATACACATACCACATTAATAAAAGTTAAGGTTTCTACATGTTTAAGCCATGATTTCAAGGTTCATTGTCTATACAAGGCTAGCAAAATCAACTATGACCAATTTTGCACAAGAAACAAGTCTACACAAGGTCCATAATTGAGATCACATGAGATGAGGTTAATCAACAAGTACACGTAAATCAGAAAAACATTTACAATCAAGGAACTAATCAAGGAAATCATTTCTATAACTCAAGAGGCCACAATTAACTTTTCATGGTAATGCAAGTGAAGTCAAGACCACAAGGTTTTCCTATAGTCTAATTTTTACACTTTTGTTTTAAGAATCGAACACACCATACCAACCAAATCTAAGGAAGTCAACCATATATATATATATATATATACCCTATAGCAACTAACTAATATGATGGAGGACTTGAAATAGAATTTGAGGATGTGTACATTAAATTATTTATCCGTACTCTAGAAGAAGATGCAAGGGACGAGTATAAAACGCTGCGAGATAATTCCATTGACTCCTAGACAAAGATGAATAATTATTTTAGAATGTAGTGTGTTGATAAAATAGACCCTATGTTTCTTTTATCATAGTTTGAAAATATAAAATATAATCCTAATGAATCAGTGCATGATTCCAATAAAATATTTAACAAAACATTGAGAAGACTGCTTGTTAATTTGAGGCCATGTCATGAATCATGTATGATAAAGTATTTAGATGAATTTGATATGAAAGCTGCTTACCATGTGAGGGATAAGGACCCTGAAAATTTGAGGCGGGACTTTACCATGGCTCTGCAAATTGAGAACAACATTAAAGTAGTTATAAAATCTCATAAGAGGGAGGGTGTTAAACTGATCAACCCTGAGAAACCTCAATCAAGTAAGGTTGTGGATCTTGAGGAAGTTGTAAAGACCTTGGTCGGGGCTATCAAAGAAATCTCTTACAAGATAGCTAGGGAAGAGAAAGGAATTGGACAAGGTTCTTAAGGTCAACATAGGAAACAAGGACAAGACATATTTACAAATTATCCTAGAAATGATCAGAGATTTGATGACATAGGTAAAGGAACCATGGGAGCTAGATAACCCCAAGCTAGGGAGAATAGAGTAGTGCCTGATCCTCTAAATGCCATAGTTGTTGTTGTTGAAGAGATAAATCAAATGGATTGGTGTGACAAATGCTTCTTACCCCACCCACCATGTGAAATAGATCAACAAGTTGAAGAAGGTGATGATGATGATGCATCCATGGTGGACTTCTCTACAAGCTCACAGTAAGGAGAAACTTCAACTGAGGTAATAAGTGCAAGAATTGTTGCAATTTTTTTGGACTGCATTCACCGGGTACCTCTTCTTCCTCCCTCTCATGCTTTAGAAATAGATATGGTACAAGCATTTGAACTTCCTAATAATGATTTTGAGTACCTAAGAGCTCTAATGATTAAGAATTACGATGGAGGAATCCCATCAGAAGAGGATAGACAACTATTAATGAATGTTGTTATTGCCCAAGAAAAGGAGTATAACAAAAGAAGTAAAGTTGTCAAAGGGGTAGGGCCTCAAGCCAAACCAAAGACCCTAGTTCTCACCAATGTCCCAAAATAGGCTCCGAAGAAAGATTCATCTAGTAAAGGCCTTGTTGTCTCAAGTAGAATTGGTATTCCCACTCATGCCCAAAATGTGAAAATCCTTGTGCCAAATGATGAGTTTGTCGATCTTTTTCCAAATATTTCTTTTCCCAAATACATTCCCTATGACATTGCCCAAGTCTTGAGTCAAATCAAGATTTCTGTCCCAATTGTTGAAATTCTTAGGATTCCTGAGCACAAGAAGAGGGCTTTTGAGTATTTGGGATTGGAGGAAGATAGGAATGCCCAAGACAAAAATATAAATAATGTAAACACTCCTTCTTCAACCATTTAGACCTAGAAAAACAAACAACATTGAAGGAGATAGGTGAACCACACGAAGTTTACTTGGGAACATATTTTGTTGAGTCTTAATTAAATGTTGATCCATTTTTTACAATAGTGATTATTAAAGATAGACTATTGTACAATTATATGTTCGATTTCTGAGCATCCTGCAATGTTATGCCTCTAGATGTCATGAACGAATTGAACATTAAAGTGACAACAGCTTATGGTAAGTGTATTGCAATGAATTTTAGAGAGGTTCTTGTTGTAGGATGTGTAAAAGGTTTAGTGGTACAACTTGCATCTTATTTGGGTAAGAACTTAAAACTTGATGTTGTTATTGTTGATTTCTCTACCAAATGGGGCATGTTATTATCAAGAAAGTGGGCTGCAAGTGTTGGTGGAAGTGTTTAGATGTATATGTCTTTTGCCACCATTCTAGTTGAAGGTGGCCTTGTAAAGATGTATGGAGAGAAGAAGATGTTGTACCTCATTGAAGATCCAAATAATGCCTCTTATGAATTGTTGTATGCTGATGTAGATACTGATAAATTTGTAGGGTTTAGTGATGGAAAAGATCATAATATTGATCATTGTAAATGTCTTGACCAAGTAGGTTTACCTTGGACCTTGTTATTCAATGGAGCTTGTTTCAAGTTTGAAAATGGTGCTGGAATTGTTTTGATTTCTCCAGGACAAGAAGAGTTTGTGTTTTCTTTCAAACTTAACTTTGAATGCACTAAAAACATTGCGAATATGAAGAATTGTCATTAGGCTTGGGGATTGCATAAAAACATGGTATAGAGGATATCATTGTCAAAGGGGACTCAAAAGCGATTGTCAAGAAAATTAGAAAATTCTATGCTAATAAAAATTAGAGAATGAAACAATACAAGCATGCAAAGATAGGATTTGATTGAAATGGTTGACTCTTTTAATATTGTGCACCATGATAGAAAGTTTAATGTTGTTGCAGATAAGTTAGCAGTGCTAGGATCCAGATTTAGGAATTATATAGTGTCTCCATTTTGTGAGTATGATGTTGAAATACTAACAAGGCCATTTGTGCCTAATAAATTTAAAAATTGATAAGTGTTTAAAGATGATGCCTGGTGAAATAGTTTTTGCAGAACCAAGGTGAGTTTGCTGACCAAAATATAGATTGGGAACCAATGGTGTGTGTTGCTAAAGGAAAGGAAACTTTATTTGGAAAAGACATCATCCAAATGAAGACAAACATGATTCCTAGAGGTTTTGTGGCACTTGAGTCAAACTTTGATAATGTTGATTGCATTATTAAAAAGAGTATGTCATTTCAAGAGATGTGGAACAACACGACTGTGAAAAAATGAAAACCATGTAAAATATGGTTAGGAAGTAATCTTAGTAAGGAAGAGAAACAATCCTATGTTCAATTGCTGAATAAATATCAATAATTCCTAGCTTAGTATTACTCGAGTTCAAGGCATACAGGGAAGATTTGTTCTAACATGAAATTACTCTTGAATCTAGTGCCAAGACTTTCAGGAAAAAACAAAGGCCCATCATTCTGCTCCTTTCTTTGAAGATGTAAGAAGAGCTGAAGAAGTTTAGGGATGGAGGGATCATCCATCCCACAAGGTACTCATCTTGAGTTGTAAACCTAGTTCTGTCGGGAAAAATAATGGTGATATAATGCTATGTGTAGACTTTAGGAGCCTAAATAAAGCATCATTCAAAGATAATTACCCTTTTCCAAACATGGAGAATATGCTACAATTATTAACTCGGTTCTGAATTATTATCCACTATGGAATGTTTATCTAGCTATAATCAAGTTGTTGTGAAGGAGTCGGAAAGAATAAAGACTACCTTTACCACTCCTTGGGAACTTCTATCTATGTCAGATGCCTTTTGGCTTAATAAATGCTTAAACAACTTTCCAAAGGGCAATGGATGTAGCATTTGCTTGTTATATTAATGACTTCATTGTTGTTTATCAAGATGATGTAATTTTGTTTCCCAGAATAAGAAATGATCACTTTCAAGACTTGGAGAGAATGTTGTTAAGGTGTAGAGTATGCCATATCATTGAATCCCAAGAAGTGCCACTTTGGAGTGTGAAAGGAAAACATGCTTGGTCACACTGTATCAAGGGAAGTGGTCATGATAGATCCAGAGAGAGTGGAAGCCATCAGTAAGGTTCCAACTCAAAGAACTAAGAAGGAAGTTCAATCCTTCTTTAGACAAATAAACTTTATCAGAAGATTTGTGTCTAACTTTGTTGAGCTGAGCATCCCCATTACTAGTATGTTGAAAAAGTACCAAGCTATTAAATTGGAAGAAGCTTTCATTCAATATTTCAATGGGATCAAAGAAACACTAAAGCATGCCCCTGTTTTGGCAGCTCCATATTACAAGAAGCCTTTTCAAGTGTTTTTTTTTTCGAAAACACCATTGCATCCATCTTATTGCGAGAAGGATGATGAAGGGGTGAGAGACCAATTGCCTTTTTCATTAAGGCATTCAAGGGAAGCTGAGTTGAAATACACCATCATGGAGAGGCAATCATTTTCCTTGGTTAAAGCAACAAATTTTTTAGACCCTACATCTTGAGCTCAAGAGTTGTTTCTTATTTTCCCCACATCATGGTGAAATACATCTTAACGAGATGGAGGTCTCAAGAAAAAGATGCGAGATGGGTGAACAAGTTGCTTTGGAATATGACATGGATATCAAAACCATGAAATTGGTAAGAGGTTTGGGCCTAGCTAATCTTATGGCTGAGAGAAACTTGCAAACTATTGTGGTGAATTATGTAGAAGGATAAAGGGTGGATGTCCTTGAAAAGTTGGTAAGCTTTGAATGGTACAAGGATATAATCTTTTATCTCGTACATCTATGCTGCCCCTGAATATTTGAGTAAAAATAAGAAAAGAGCTCTTAAGTTAGCCTCTCAAAATATGTCATTCTTTTTTGGGTTAGCTTGGAAGAACCCTGGAGGGAGTACTCTTAAGATGCATTTCGAGGATGAATCCCCAAAGGTAATTTCTGATCTCCATGGAGGAATTTTTGGGGGACATTTTTCTATAAGAGTTACAACATGTAAAATCTTGCGGGCTGGTTATTGGTGTCAACTCTCTTCAAGGATACAACTCTATTGGTTAGGAAATGTGAAAGTTGCGAGTATTTTCGGAAGAATGAAAGCTTTAGGATCCCTTCCTTTGCATCATGTGTCAGTTTAAGCCCCATTTAAGCAATGGGGAATGGATTTCGTTGGCAAAATTTCTAATCCTTCCAAAGTGCTGGCCATAAATGGATTCTTGTAGCCACCGATTATCTCACTAAGTGGGTGAAATCAATCCCCATCGAGAAGGCAACACACCAAGTTATCATGGACTTCATCTGAATCAAATCATATGCATATTTGGAGTGCCAACTAAAATTATTACTTGATAATGCCATGAGTTTTAGAGCCAAACCTTTGGTGGTAATGTGCAAAGAGTATGGGATCAATTTGGCATATGCTTCTAACTACAATACCCAAGGAAATGGAGAAAGCTGAGTCCAACAATTAATTTTTTTGAAGATCATTAGAAGAACCTTGGAGCTGAACAAAAAGAAGTGGGGTGAGCAACTAAAGTTTGTTGTTTGACCTGTGACAGAATCTTTGTCAAAAGAGCTACTTGTAAGATCCCAATTGAGTTGGTATATGGAACTAAAGCTTTGCTGCCCCTTCACTTTCATATGTCTTCATTTTAGTTTGTTCAAGAAATTGAAGATCAAGAAGTTAGTCCATATGATTCTTAAATCAATCGACATCTGAATTCGATGAAGAAAGAAGGGCATCCCATCAGTGGCATGTGAAGTTCAAAGAAGAGTTGAAGAATTTATTTGATAAGAAGGTGACTCCAAGATATTTTAGCATTGGGGATCTTGTTCTTTTATGGGATAGCAGGCATGAAGATAAGGAAAAATATGGTAAATTTGATGCATTGTGGATGGGCCCTTATTCAATTGATATTCAAATTGGTGAAAATACCTTCTTCCTAAAAGACTTAGATGGGGAACTACTTGAATTGCCTATTAATGGCAGGCATTTGAAACATTTCCTTGATTGATTTCTCAGAATCAAGGTATACTCCATTGTATAGTGTATAGTTCTTTGTTTTCATTCTGATTTTGTGTTTTTGTTCATTCTGGTCCTTGGTGACCTAGTTTTGTTGGTTTCTCGGTTCGATTTTTTGGAGGATGGTTATGGTTTCTCTACTCTGCAAGCTTATTCTTTGAATCTGTTTCCCAATGGTCTATTTTTGGCACTTGGTCTGCTATTTTTCTTATGTCACTCACACGGAGTGCCCGTCCCAGTCGGAGCCGATGTTGGTGCTCAAATTAGTCTTGCCCCGTTTATCCTTGAAAATTTTCAGTTTGTGGGTTCTGTCATGTTTTCTCTCTCTGTATTGATGCATGAAATTTTTTTCCTCCATTTGGTTGCCATGATCATTCCGTTCCTTGATCTAGGATCACTTAAAAATCCATATGTTTTTTTCATTCCTCTTTCAAAGGTGATGATAGTCTCAGTAACTTGGGTGTAAAACTCAGGTTTTTTCTTTCCTTCCATCTTCCACAGTCATGTTTTGTCCCAAATACCTATGGAAATGTGATTGGATGTAGCTCAAAGGATCATATTTGAGCCTTATAACATTTCCAAATTCTCTGTCCTTGAAGAAAGATTCATTTCAAGCTCAAATGGTGATTTTCCTGCATTTTACGGTTTGATGGGTGTATTTTTCCTGGTCAAATTTACTTCTCAGCATCAATGGAAATGTGGCCCTTTTTGGTTGGATGTGGCTTGGCGAGGCACTTTAAAAACTCTAAGGCTCACTTCAACCCAAAACTTTTCCACATGGAGGAACGACACTCATTTAAAAATTCACCTTTTGGTTTGGCCTTAGAGTTGTGTCAGGAAGACACGTGGAGGTTTCACTGTCTTGCCCAGACTTAGACAAATTTTCATGAGGCCGGTAAATTTTTGGCGGACCATGCACACGTGGAGGGCTAGCGCACATTTGAGGATCCACCTCAGGGTCCCACCTTAACATTTGCAACAAGGAGACATGTGGAGGCTTTTGCCGACTCCGTTTTGTACTTAAAATTTTCAATGCAATTTAGAAAGAGCTGGGACACATGGAGGGACCGCGCCTATTTGGGGACTGGCCCATAAGTTTTATTTTGTAGAAGTGTTAGGAGCACACTTGGAGGTTTCCACTCACTCTGCCCTTTGCATGGACTTTTCAATGGCCAAGGAAAAATGTCTCGGACCTTGGACAGATGGTGCCTTCTGCTGAACCTTCAACATTTAAAAAAACTCTACCAGAATGAGACACGTGGTGAGCCCACACTTGTTTGGGTTCTCTACTTTTGGGGACCATCTCAAAGTACACCATTGACACACGTGGAGGCTTCCACTGGCTCATTTTCATACTAAGAATTATCAAAGGCCAAAAAGTGTTTTTCTTGGGCCTAGGGCACGTGGAAGGCCAATGCTTGTTAGGAAACTTGCCCTATACTTACCCTTTCGAGTACTGCTTAAGGAAACACATGGATGACTATGATATAAAGTAGAAAATGGGAGGAATCAATGGTTGTTGTATATTACATTTATTTTCCCACAAGTTTTTCTCTAAGACTCTCGGAGACGTGAATACGGACTATTTTTCATCATTCTTTGATGAAACTCATCATCTCTGTTTTGCAAAGTGCCATTTGATGGATTCCGAACTTAATTTGTGAGCCCAAGGATTGTTAAGGTTGATATTTTAAAGTTGGAATTGGTTAGGCACTTGTAAAAATAGCAATTACTAGAGGAGATGGATGCGGGAGAGAGTTATAGAGGAAAGAAATGGAAAATGATGAAATGATGAAAGTTGCAGGTGTAAAAGATGAAAAAGGTGTTACCTCGAGAGATAAAAGGATTACTTGTCAAATTCAGATGTGAAAAGCCTCCAGAAATGATTAAAAGGGGATTTCTCGTATGATAAAATTAGATTGATTAGAAGGACTCCCAAAAATTTGTGGCATGACAACCTAGTCATTAGTCAAGGGCCTAAGAAATATGATCAGTTCAAAATTGGTCCACCCGCGTGCACTTTCGAATGCTAATTTGTTAAATGTTCCGTCTAAAAAAATTGGTAACAAGAAAAGGTCCCTTGAATATTCTTCTCTTTTGGGGGTAAATTTTGATTGAGTGAAATGTATAAATGCAATGAGAATACTATTGTAAAAGGTTGAGTGTTGAATTCTTAAGAGAAAATTTGTGAAAGTCACCTTCCTAAGAGACCAAGTCGAGATAAGTTGTTATTTTCCTCTGTGTTAGATTTTCTATCATGTCAAATTGGTTGCAGATGTATAGCCATTACAAGCATGGATATTTCTCTGGAAGCTTTCCCCTGTTGATGAATCTAAGCAATTTTGAAATTAATTTGTGTTCAATCTCTAGCAATTTGTTTGTTTTGTTTTAGAATGTCTGCGAATGGTTTATTTTGTTCCTATTGCAACCTTACATTGAAGTATTTGTGAAATCGCAAAGAATATTGTCCCTATGAAAGTTTAATTGTATTTTCCATTTCATTTCAAAAAGAGCCTTCATCTTGGATGATCTAAACAGATTTAAAATCAATTCACTGTCATTTGTTCATAAAGATTGTTTATAAGTATTTGGGTGTACCTTAGGCATGATTGATCAGAGATTTTGGTGTTTAATTGAGTCTTTCAATTCAATCCTTCATGTTAGAGTCTCAAAGATTGTGTGAAAACATGTTGATATGGGCCTCCATTGAAGCACACCTTCTGGTTGAAGGAATGTCTTAAATGTTCTAAATATTTCTATTGTTGCATGGTCCATTGTTGTGAAGTTTTTAGAGATTAGGTATAATCAACTTTATCCTTCTTCATCTCCCACCAAAATCATTCAAAAACCATGAATCCATCCTAAACTACCCCTGTTTTCCCTGTGTATCAACAAAGGAACAAAATATACTTACTAAAATATGTAGAACAATCAGGATTTCTTAATGTCTTTAGTAACCTTAACATTGTGTTGAAAGTATCTCCATATTTTAGAAGTGACAACTCTTAAGATTTAAATTATGGAGCATTGACCATATTTTTCCAAGGTTTTCTTCATTAAATTTATCCAAAAGAAGGATATCTCCATCTCCTTCATCAAACAGAGGTTACACTAAGGGTCCTCTGAACCTGTTCCAAGAGGCACGACCTAAAGTAGTGAGGACATATCAAATCCTATTGAAGGTGTTATCCATGTATCCACAAATCTGTGTGATAAAGGGTCAGTTAGATCTATCTCTAAGCTCCATGTCCAATCTGTATTGCTACTCGACTTGAAAGGGAGAAATTTTTGGATACCAACACTAGTAACCAATTGTAACATATTGTTCGTATTTGGCAAAGGGTAGTTATCCTTCATTGATGCTCTATTCAAGTTTCTAAAGTCCACACACAATGTTATATCTTCATTGTTCTTTTTGATAGGTACCAAGTTTACAACCCATGATGAGTACCTTGTGGGTTGTATGATTCCTCCATCCCTCAATTTTTTCAATTATTCTTGAATCTTCATGGAAAGGAGTGGATTTTTTGGCCTCTATTTTTGTCTATATGGATTGAGAAACTTTCAAGGTAATTTTGTGTTGGAAAATATCCTCTGTATGCTTTCGATTTGAGAATAAGACCATGTTAAGCATTCCTGGTATCTCTTCAACAATTGGACATACAAATTATTTTCTTCCTTGATCAGATTGCTACCTAGCCAGATCTTAAGTGGTTTATCCTTCATGCCTAGGTCATGTTGTTCAACATCCCTCGAGGCTAACATGTTTCTGTTGACAATACAATCAACATTATCAAAGTTTGATTCAATTACTACCAAACCTCTAGGGATAGTATTAGTCTTCAATTGAATGATGTCTTTGCCAAATAAAGTCTCCTTTCCATCAACCGCACAAACCATTGGCTCCCAATCTATATGTTGATCAGAAAATTCTCCTTAGTTCTACAAAAACCTTTGCACCTGGGTGTTGTCTTCGAATAGTTTCCATTATTTAACAATTTCAGGAACAGATGGCCTAGTTAATACCTCAATATTATACTCACAATAGGGGATACAATAAAATTTTCAAATCTAGACCCCAACACAACCAATCTATCTCTGCTAGAGTATTGTACTTTCTATCATGATGTATTATGTTGAAGGAGTCAAACATCTCAATGGAATCCTATTTGCATGTTTATACTGCTTCATTCTCTAATTTTTTATTGAATATGATTTTCTAACCTAATTGACAATTAGCTCTAAATCTCCTTTAAAAATTTTGTCTCTAATACCATATTTCCATGCAATCCTTAGACCCAATAACACGATTGCTTCACATTCAACAATATTGTTAGTGCACTCAAATTTGAGTTTAAAAGAGAAAACAAACTCTTCCTGGCTTGGAGATATCAGAACAATACCAGCACCATTTCCAAATTTAGAGCAAGCCCCATCAAACAACACAGCCCAAGGAGAACCTACTTGATTAAGAGACTTGCATTGATAATTTTTGTGCTCTTTACTATCAAAAATTCCAACAAAGTTATCAGCATCAATGTCAATGTATAACACTTCATAGGAAACATTATTGGGATTCTCAATGAGATGTAGCATCTTATTTTCTCCATACAACTTTACATGTCTGCCCTCAATAGGTATAGTGGCAAAATACATATCCATTTACACACTACCACCACACTAGAAGCCCATTTTCTTGATAACAACATTCCAAATTTGGCAGCAAATCAACAATAACAACATCTAGTTTTAAGTTCTTGCTTGGGTAAAATTCAAGTTGCACTATCAAACCCTTGACACATCCAACCACTGGCACCTCTCTAGAATCCATGGAAGTGCACTTCCCATAAGATGTTGTCACTTTGATATCTAATTCATTCATGACCTCAAGAGGCATAACATTGCATGAAGCTCCAGAATCAAACATGTAGTTGTGTAACAACTTGTCCTTAATAATCAGAGTAGTGAAAAATGGATCTACATTCAGTGAGACTCACCAAGGATGTTCTCACATATAATTCACGTGGGCCACCTATTTCTTCCAGCACTTGGGGTTTTTCCAACTCTGAAATGGTAGGAGGAGTCTCAACATTGTTTACATTTCTTCCTTGGGTAATATTTTCTTCTTTCAATCCCAAATACTCAAAGGCCCTTTTCTTGTGCTCAGGAATCCTAAGAAACTCAACAATTGGAACAAAAATATTGATCTAACTAAATACTTGGGCAATGTCATAAGGAACATATTTGGGAAAGGTAACATTTAGAGGAAGAATGAAAAATCATCTGACAGAAAAGGATTTTTCATGGTCTGAGCATGGGCAGGGATACCATTTTTGTTTAGGGAAACAAGGCATTTGCAGATGTATCTTTCTTAAGAGTTTATTTTGAGATATTGGTGAGAACATGGGTTTTTGGTTTTTCCTGAGGCCTTTCCCCTTTGATAACTTTACTCCTAGTGTTATATTCCTTTTCTTGGGAAACCACATCATTCATTAACAACTTCCTATCCTCCTTAGAAGGGATTCCTCCATCATAATTTTTAATCATTAATTCCCTTAAGTATTCAAAATCATTATTAGGAAATTCAAAATCTTGTACCATATCTATTTCAAAAGTATGAGAGGGAGGAAGGGGTAATACTTGGTGAATGCAATCCCAAAAATTTGTAGCAGTTCTGGAACTGATTAATTCAATCGAAGTTGCTCCTTTTCGTGAGCTTGTAGAGCACCCCATCATGCACACATCATCATCAGCTTCCTCAACTTATTTTTCTTCATCACATGGGGCATGTGGCAAGAAACATTTGTCACACCACTCAATTTCATTGGCTTCTTCCATAGTAGCAACTCTGGCAATCAAAGGATTAGGCACAATTCTATTCTCATGGGCTTGGGGCTATCTATTTCCCGACCCCATGGGTCCTTTGCCTCTGTCATCAGATCTCTGATCACCCCTAAGATGATTTGAAAATATTTCTTAACCTTTTCTTTATGCTTTCTTTGGGAACTTTTCCTAATCCCATTCTCTTCTCTGGCTAGTTTATAGGATATTTCCTTAACAACTTCGGCCAAAGTTTTTAAAACCTCCTTCAGATCCATAGACTTACTTGACTGAGGATTATATGGATTTATTAGCTTGATACCTTCCCTCTTAGGAGGCTTACCAATTACTTCAATGTTATTTTCAATCTATAAAGCCATGGTGAAGGCCTGCCTTAATGTTGCTGGGTTCTTATCCCTCAAATAATAGGTAGCCTTCTTATCAAAAGCATCAGAGTATTTTATCAAACAAGAAACATCACTTGGCCTTAGGATCACAAGTAGCCTATTTAGGGTCTTATTGAACCTTTTATTGAAGTCATGAACAGATTCATTAGGATTCTTTTTAATATTTTCAAATTCTGATAAAAGAAACCTAGGGTCTGTTTTATCTCCATACTACAATCTAAAAGCATTCTTCATTTCTGTCCATGAATCAATGGAGTTTTCTGGAAAATATTTATACTAGTCTCGTGCATCCTCCTCTAGAGTATGAATAAACAAATTTATGTACACATCCTCAAATTTGATCTCAAAGTCTTCCATCATATTGAAAAAAAAATTAAGTGTTGATCACCAGTAATAGCATTATTTCCTCAAAATTTAAGAAAACTATTTCTAACATCTTGGGGCACAGCATTTGGATATCCAACCATACCTCTGAAATCTATAGGACCAAAAGTGTTCACAATAAATGGAGGTCTGGGTGGGGGTGGGCCATATTGTTTTGGGGAGGTGATCTTACAGGAGAAATAGAATGATGGGGAGTAAGAGGTCTATGGGGCATAGGAATGAAATTCTCAAAATGAATTTCCTCTAAAAACTTTGGTTCTTAGAAGATCCTATCATCTTTGGAGAACACAAGGACAGAATGAGATGCAAATTTTTCAAATACAAAAGAAGGCCCCTCTTCGGATGGAGAATTCATATCTATAAAAATACTACTTTAGGTTGTGCCTTTCGACCAGGGTGAGAGGACCCATTTTGTAACCTCTTTCGGTGAAGGAGAATGAATATATCCTTATTTGCACAAATTTGAAAGGGTACCCTAAGAAAATATGATCAATGCACCACAATTTAATTCTCGCGAGTTATCACTTCTAAAGAATGGTGATATTTTCTAAACATGGCTAACATTACTAAAGACATTATGGAATTCGGATTACTTCTACATATTTTGGCGGTAGGATTTATTCATTTTTTGACATACAAGGAAAACATGGATAGTTCAAGATGGATTCATTGTTTTTGAATAATTTTGGTGGGAGATTAAGTACGATAAACCCGATTTTTCCAAATCTTTAAGAGACTTCACAACAATTGGAAATCTAAATGACAAAATGCTTCATAATAATGAAAATATTCCTTCAACCAGAAGGTGTGCATCAATGGAGGCCCAGATTTACACGGTTTCACACAATCTCCAAGAATTCAACATTAAGGATTGAGATAAAGACTCAATTAAACATCAAAGACCCTTGGTTCCTCACACCTAAGATACACTCACTGAGACTTACATATTGTCTTTATCAAAAAATGACATTGAAGTGATTTTAAATTTTTATCTCGTTACAAGATGAAATCTCTTCAAGTAATGAAATTGTAAACGCCACTAAACTATCACGGGATGAGATCCTATGTGATTCAGAGGGACTTTAACACAAGATTGCAATAGGAACAAGAAAAACTACTTGTATACATTCTGAAATAAAGTAGACACAAATTGGCCCAAGATTAACACAGATTAATTTGAACTTGATTAGATTGATCAAAGCACAGAAAGTGTCTTCGAATAATCGCAAATGTTGTCAATGGCTATAAACTTGCAACCAACTTCATGTGATTGAAATTTAAAACAAAATAAATCAATAGGTCTCTCAGATGGTCTCTCAGGAAGATGGGCTTTCTCAAATTTTCTCTTAAAAATTCAACCCTCGACCCTTTTCTAGAGTATTCTCATTGCATTTATACATTTAACTCACTCACTCATCCCAAATTTTCCCCAAAAAGATTAATATTCTAGGAGCCTTTGATTGTTACCAATTTATCTCATAAAGTGACGTTTTACAAATTTACCCCCATAGCTACGGTGGAAAAATCATGAATTGATCACATTTCTCAGACCCTTGACTAATGAGGATGCCATGCCACAACTTTTCGATAGTTCTTCTAATCATTCTAATTCTATCATGTTAAAAATCCCCATTTTAATCATTTTCAGTGTGGCTATGTATAGCTTGATCTAATAGGAAATCCTTTTCATCCTCGTGAGAACACCTTTTTCATCTTTTATGCCTACAACATCCATCATTTCATTCTTTTTCCATTCTTTCCTTTACAACTCTAGGAGTCTTGGAGAAAAAATGATGAAAAATAATGCATATTTGCATCTCCAGGAGTCTTGGAGCAAAAATGGCGGTAAAATTAGATGCAATGCACAAAAACCATCAATTCTACCCTTTCGAACTTTATTTTAGAGCTGTCCACGTGTTTCGTTGGCATAACTACAAAGGTGAAGTATAGAGGCAAGTTTCCAAACAAGCGCAGGCCTTCCATGTTCCCAGGTCGAAGAAAAATGCCTTTTGGCCTTTGAAAAGTCTCATTATAAAAGGAGCTAAGTGGAAGCCTCCACGTGTCTCACTGGCACACTTTTTATATGGTGCCCAAAAGTAGAGACCCTAACAAAGTGTGGGATCATCACATGTGTCACCCAATAGAGTTTTTGTAAATGTTTAAGGACAAGTGGAATGTGCCATGTGTCTAGGGTTCCGAGATAGTTTTCCTTGGCCATTGAAAAGTACAAGCAAGGGCGAGTGGGCAGAAACTTTCATGTGTCTTCATGTCACTCTTTCAAAAAAATCAGGCGTAGGTCCTCAAACAAGTGCGGGCCCTCCACATGTCCCAGGCCTTTAGAAAGTTGCTTGAAAAGTTTAATTATAGAAAGGAGTTGGCGGAAGCCTCCACATGTCTCCTTGGTGCAACTATTAAGGTAGGACCCAAAGGTGGATCCTCAAATGAGCGCCAGTCCTCCACATGTCCATGGTCCATCAACGCTGCACCGAGTGCATAAAAAAATTGTCTAAGTCTAGGTAGGGCTAGCGAGAAACCTCCACGTGTCTCCCTCGCGTAATTCTTAATATCAAACCAAGAGGTGAATTTTCAGATGAGCGTAGGCCCTCCACATGGACAAGACTTGAGTTAAAGTGGGCCTTAGAGTTTCAAAATGCCCCAGTGATCCACATCTAATCAAAATAAACCACATTTCCACATATGCTGAGATATAAATTGATGAGGAGAACACACCTGTCAAACCAAAAAATGCAGGGAAATAACCATTAGCGCCCATAAATGAATCTTTCTTTAAGGACAGAGAATTTAGAAATGATATAAGGCCCAAATGCGATCCATGACCTTGGAGAAGGATCTTTCAACAACATATAATTGAAGAAAACTTTTCATGCCTCCATTCGAGAAAACGAGAAAATATGACAGAGCCCACAAATTGAAGAATTTCAAGAGCAACCGAGGCAAGATCAAATTGAACACCAATAAGGTGCACATGTTCCTTTTTCACTTTCAACATTTTTTCCTACTTTCCTTACAATTTTTTTACATATTTTAATCATATACATGCGTTTTTGACTACATTTTGACTTCTCTTTTCCAGTCCATCCATATCGGAAGCGGTAGACAACATCAACATCAACAATAACACCAAACACATCGACATCAAAAATAGGTACATTGTGACATCTACACATGTGTCATTGCCATAGGTTCATTTTCATCATCAATTTTTTCACTTCCTAATCCTTATCATCCACACTTCAAACTTTTTTATCATACCACACTTTCTCTATTCCTCGGCATGATTTTGCCATAGATCTACATGTTTATCAAGTATGAATCTATATGTAATATATCTTACCTAGCTTTCCTTTCACCAACATGAAGTGGGGAAAAAGTAGACATACAATCACGAACTTTAGGCAATTATCTTGTCCTGATTACATACTACTATTCATATGATTCCCAAGTAAGAAAATTACTAATTAACCCATGTCTTGGGCCACATTTTTGTTCTTTTTATTTCTACTTTAACTATTTCATCCTTATATTCTCAGTTTACCTTTTAAATCTTTGGCATTTTTCATCATGGAAACTAACGCCTAGCCAAGACACTAGCATTAGGCACTCACATTCCCTCAGGCGCTCTTGTCCCCTTTGCACTTTAATCTCACTTTTTGGGTCCTTTCTAGCCATTTGAGTATATTATATATTTGGTAGTCATCCTTTTCATGGTTGATTGTGAAATTCAAGCAAAGGAATCATATAAATATAAATATATGTTATAATAATAAAGCACCAAGAACTAAGAACTATCTCATCACCGAGATAAGGTTACATTCATCAAATAATCTAAGAGCTCCATAACATCCATCTAGCTTCATCACAAGTGACACAAGGGATGGTTTGATGCATCACAATTCCGAGGAGGGAATTTAATTTTATTCCATACACACATTATTTATATTCTACATCTAGCTACTTGCTCGCTATTCGTAATGCAACATGAACAAGAGCAACCTAGGGGAAAATTTTGTAGATACTTTTAATTAATTAGTTTATATTAATTTTATACGAGATAATAATAATTAGTTAATGTGTCTTTAAATTATAGAAAATTAAAATATATAATTATTTAAAGGAATGTGAAATTGATACAACATTAATAATAGTATTTCTGCATTATTTTTAGGGATTTTCCACAAATTATTACTTGTAGCAATCAAATTATAGCTTCCACCTACAAGTTTTATGTGGTAATCATTATTGTAGAATTTTTGTAAATATTTCCACATATTTTATATTAACATGGAACAAAAATGTGTATAAAATTTATAATGTTAAAATGTATAGAGAAACTAAAATTTTAAATAATTGTGGACCTTTTATAATTTGTAAAAAATATGGTTAATATACACTAGTAAAGATTGTAGGCTAGCTACAAATTTTTTATGTTGTGGAGTATCAACAATATAATAAATTGTGGACCAGTAACAATAATAGATGAAATCATAGATGACTTACAAATTCAGATCCACATTTTTAATTCTTTCAATTCCTTACAGCCACAAAAATAATGTAGAAAAATTGTTACAAAAAGGTTTGTTTGTTGTAGTGATATGGTGTACTGATGTAATACATTCAACATGTAATCAAGGAGAATTACTTGTATATTTAGTTCTACCATCATTTGGGAAATTTAACTCACGAGAATCATACATAGAAATTATAAATTTTTCAAATCCTTAGCTACTGATGAATCGTATATTAGTAGATTTTGTATGTTGTAGACTCTAGTATCGAGTACGTTCATATGCTTTGCGGTGCATAGTGGACATGCCTTAAAACCTCCCATGATGGGTGTAAGAGTGGTTTAGAACATCATTCACCTTGTTTGTGTTTTGTTAGCCTTGCCCAGTGTGGTAAATACATTCTGTGGATCAACACAATTTCATATGTTAAATTTATTTCTAAGAAAATGAAATATTTTATGCTAAAGAATTAATGTGTTTTTGATAGATATGTATCCTCGCTATTATATGGATATACCTTCCCTGCAAAAGATTGAGGTATAGATCCACAACGTTGGAGAAAATATTTTGGCATTTATTTGAGCAAAATTTGGACGTGAAATGAGAATATGAGGAAATATTTTCGAGTGGACATGCCCGCATACATCCTCTGTAAAAACATGCCTACACACATTCATCGTTCGTATCCATTCCATCATCTTCTCTGCCATTATGCTGTTGATTGTAATGCCATATTTCAAATTGGAAATATTATTCTATAAAATTGCAAAGCAACAGCCACAACGATTTCTTGGAGAAAAATCAAGTATTGTAAAAGAAAAAATTACAGCAATGATATTGTATAGATGCTTCATGAGTGGTGGCTGCAAAATGAATATTTATTCTCTAGCACACAACAAGATCCTCACAAAAAAATGCAAAATTGCACAACTCCTTTGGGAGCTTTTAACATTCCTTTGTTGAAGATGTGGATCCTAACTACAAGTTAAAGTGGCGGTTTGCTTTTTCTTTGATTATGGGAGGAATACATGGTCATGGATAAAAATAACATTGTCTTATTAATAGATGGGAGTTGTTATTTTTATGTTTACCTTATTTATATGCATGTCTTATTTATAAGCATGTTATATTTAGGTTGTTTTTGGTTGAAAAATCTTACAAAGAGATGCAAAAGTTATATATATATATATATATATATATATATATATATATATATATATATATATATATATAACTTTGCATCTCTTGGTTGAAAAATCTTACAAAGAGATGTATATATATATATATATATATATATATATAAAAGTTATATATATATATGCATGTATTTACTCTTTGCAATATGAAAAAGAGAGAGAGTTGTATTATATTCCTTAGGATTGAATAAGGAAGAAGTCGGCTTGTTTTTGGTGGATGTAGCCCACATTGGGTGAACCACGCTATATTTTGGGTTTATTTTGTTATTTCATGCTTCTTTTATCTATGTTTTAATTCTATTTTATTGCTTTTCTATTTTCGATCCTAACAATTGGTATCAGATTAAGATTTTGTTTTGGTAGAAAAACTCATAGGAGGGTTTCTTGTTTGAGTGGGAGAAATGGAAAAGATAGAAAGTTCAAGGTTGAGAAGTTTAATGGCCATAACTTTAAGATGTGGAAGATGCAAGTGGAGGACTACCTATATCGAAATATTTTTATCTACCATTGAAAGGGAAAGCTTTAAAGATGTCAGCTATGAAAGATGAAGAATGGGATGTTCTTGATTAGAAGGCATTGGGAGCGATACGATTGTTCCTAATAACTATGGTAGCTTTCAATATTTCTACGAAAAAAAAAAGCAGTAGATCTAATGGAAAAATTGGGTAAATTGTATGAAATACCCTTAGCCTCCAATAAGGCATTTCTCATGAAAAGTTTCTTTAATATCACTACAAGATAATGGGGTAGGTATCCACAATTTTTTTCACAATTTTTTTGTGGATGTCTTATTCAAAATTGTGAATTCAAATTTGTGGACTCCACCTACAATTATTTTGTGAAAATATTAAATGTAACAATTGTGAAAATTTCATGCTTTTTAATTGTAACACTTTTCACAATTCCATTATTGTCACATATCTACGATTAAAAAAATTGTATCAATTTTCACAAATTAAATAATCTTAAAATCTAAAATTTTAAATTTTTGATATATATCACAACAATACAAACATGATAAGTAAATCAAATATATATCACAACAATACAGTATTAGTAGATATGTTCCTTTAATAAAATATGCTACAATTTTTTTAATATTTTGACACTTCCGATTTGTATCATCTTTTAAACAAATTATTATTTTCATATTATTATAAATTGTAATCATAAACTCCAATTTAATTATATAAATATTTATTTATGTAGTTAAATATTATTTTGTTAAATATAGTGATTGTATATTAATTATAATATTGTTATTTAAAAAAATTTAATAACATAATTTAATTAAAATTCTAAAATAAAAACATTTCAAATAGAATATTTTGTGTAGAAAAATGAAATTGTTTTCTTTAATTTTTATTTATTGAATACAATGAATATTTTTATAATAAAAGTGTAAGAATTTTTACTAGTCGATTTTTTTAATGCCTCCATTGTGGACGCCTAGGAAAAGAGCGACAACGCACTCACGACAACGATGATGACGATGCAAACAAACAAACGACCCGAAAATGCGACAATTTTTTTGTTTCTTTGCAAGGTGAGTCCGCATACAGACTCGAAACTACTTCAATCACGATAATGCTTCGAGGTCAAAGAAGTTTGATTTTATTTCAATCGACGTTTCACAAGGAAGAGAAGAGTCGTCCTTCGAATTTACTAGTCTAAGGTCTGATAATAT
Organism: Taxus wallichiana var. yunnanensis; assembly: GCA_018340775.1. Lineage (NCBI taxonomy): Eukaryota > Viridiplantae > Streptophyta > Pinopsida > Cupressales > Taxaceae > Taxus > Taxus wallichiana. Next base: position 110,454,480 of record CM031236.1, on the reverse strand, counting down.
CGAGACAACAATATTTCTGGAGGTTAACCCTAGAATAAGATATAATTTATTTCGAGGTGAAAACACTATCCACTCAATTTTTATTTATTTATTTATTTATTATTATTTTTATTTTTTATTCTATTATGTCGCGTTGTCTCCTGATTTAATACATTATAACATATATAAATATATATATATATATATATATATATATATATATATATATATATATACTGAGGAATCACACATTACGGAAATACACTCTAAAACCTTTGGTTTATTTTATTTCATTGTATGGTTCTAATATGTTTCGATATACATACTACTTAGTATGAATACTATACGAAAGTTTTATTACAATTCATACCACTTATTATCTTATATAGCATTTAATATTTTGCTGGCCTAGCTAGATATCCTTGTTCTTCATTGACTTGCAAAGTCCAACATTTCAAACATAGCTTGAATGTGTTAGGTTGGGGCGGTGGGTATACAATCCGACCACTGTCCCCATTAAGACTCCCTCCCCCTCACTTGCGTGTACACTTCTTCCAACCGGCCACCTAAAACCCTGATTTCACTTTATGATGCAAATCAAATTTCTCACGAAGGCGGCCTCTTTGTTAGATCTTTGTCCCGGCCACGTGGATTGGAAGTGGTGTGATGGAGGTTAAGCGAGTACAACACCTACCTACTTACACTGTTAAATTACATAAGATTCACCGGTGCCGCTCGAACCACAATAGAGGTAGTAGAGGGAGCTATAGCGCGAGAGGTCTGGTTTCTTCTTTTTTTTCGTCCACAGGCGTGAGGTCGAGGGTGAAATATTAAGATGGAGCTCCAGTATGTGGGAGAAAGTGATTTACCTCCATTTTATTTGGGTGCAGCAAGGTGTATGCATGGCTGGGTTCGACAGGGACGCCTGCACAAAGGGACAGGTAGTGGGGCGTATTACCTCCACTTTCGTTGGGTGCTGCATGGTGTATGGCAGGCCGTCCAACTATGTTGTTATCAGTTCAGTATTGAATGTATCCTCAAATGCGGCGTTACAGCCATATTCTCTGTAAGATAAGATAAGTTGAAGTTGAAGATAAGATAAGATAAGATGGCGATATTTATAGAGGCATATAAATGATTCAATGTTGAAATTCCTGCAACTTGAACGACACGTTTTGAAGACAACTCAACACACTTAAGTTTTTATTAATATTAATATTAATGTGAAATATTTGGGTCTTTCATTACAGTGATAATCAACTGGTAATTCAGATGCCAAGAATTTGACTGATTCAAGAATAAGAAAAGTCAGAACCAGAGGTTGAAGGCAGATTAAGAAAAGTCAGAACCAGAGATTGAACGGAGGGTCATGTCTTCGTGGTGTTGAGGGCCTTCTGATTGGGAAAATAAGAAGAAAGACCATAACTGGGAGTAGATAATATGATAAACATTGACGCTAGAATTCATCGTAAGCTCATACGTTTTACATTGACCTGTTCTAGTTGAAAATAAGTAGATGCTATTCAAACCCCGAGAAAAGGAAAAAAATATCAGCTATACTCGTGACATGTATTCAAAGCCATGTTATAATTCAACGTTCATTCATTTTGAACGGAAAAACTCATAACAAATGTAAAAAGCACAATATATGTTTGTTTTAAGTGTCTGCCTTGCTATTCAAGTTTAATGATGATTGCTTAGTTGATATCACTTTATTTAAAATATATAACAAAACATTACACTTGAAAATTCAAATATTCAATTAGGAAAATAAATTTAGTGCCTAGTCATTCACTAAGGTTCCATTCTCAAAACATACTATAAATAAGGGATGAGGTGGAGATCATGTCCTATGTAAATGTGGTGGAATGGAAATCCCTCAGCTTTTATCACGTAAGCCTAAGAATTATGTGTAATCTATCCATGCAATTTACAATGGTTTCTTAAATGAAGAAGCATAATAGAGCTAGAGCCTAGATGATTTCATGGTTATATTGAAGGCTATTTAAAAACTTAAGTCCTTTCTTCAATAATACAAGAAGGGAAATACACTAACATTCCACTTTTCAATACATCTCCTTTTAAACAACAAAATGAGATCTAACATGTATATTCTTTTGTAATTTTCTTTCCAACATTCCACAAAAGAATTCAACAACATTCCAATATATTTTAGAGTAAGAAATACTATCAATGCAACTTTTCCTTCAAATCTTTTACAACATATCCTACTTCATGTGGAAACAAATTTGCAATAATGGAAGCTAAAGAAAGCAAACAATATTACATTTTTCCTCCACTCAAGGTGGGTAAATACATGATATTTTTACATTGTCAACAACAAGGTCCTTGTGCTCTAAGATGTTCTTCATCCATGCTCAAATTCCAAGTAGCTCAAATCACAACCAAGATAGGGGGAGAGGCAACACTCTCCTCCCAACCAAATCTCAATGGAGAAGAGAAGCAATCTCCTCCATTGACCCCCGAGCCCCAAACACAACACAATGAAGGGTGGACTCCAACTCAAGGCAACAATACTTCCTTCCACAATATAATTTCTTCACAACATTCAAGGCTAATATAGATGAAACAAAAGGAAACACAAACAACACAATACTTTTCACAACAAGGCTTTCATCCAGGCCAACAAGAGAAGGAACTATGGGAAAGTTTTCCTTATGCCTCCCAATTGAGATGAGATGCCCATCCAAACCCTCCACAATAAAACTCAAGCCCCTATGACTCTTATGCCTCCCTCAAGTACCCATTTTTCCTCCCATACTCTTATGCCTCCCTCCTCTTATGGCTCCCTCAAGGATAAGGTAAGAATGTGAACATTCTTACCCAAGATGGGCATCCCTCTCAAACTCCCTCCACAATATCCTATTCTACTCTTATGCCTGCCTCATGAGTTTTCCCGTAGACCTCTCTTATACTACACAATAAGCATTCTATCCATTTTTCACAATACACAAAAGTAAACACACATTATCCACAAATTTAAGCAAAGAAACAACAACAATAAGAAAGCAAAATGGGAGAAGATTTCCTACCTCTCCATTGGAGAAGCCTAAACCAAGAAATTTTTCCAAGCTCCCTCCAAAACAATCCAAGCATGCAAGTCCAAGCACTCTCTTTTTCTCTTTCTCCCAATTCTTTTCTCTCCCAAAAATAACAAAAGAGAACTCTTCAACAAAACAAAAACAAAACTCCAACCCCCTCAACAAGAGAGGAATTTTCCATAAATAGACAAGAGGAAGAGTGAGGGTGATGTGGCTCCTTGTAGGATGCCACATCACACATCCTCAAGACCACCTCCCTTTAGTCAACTCAAATCCCAAAACACCATAAATGGGTGGTTGGGTTGAATGACAACTCCTTTCCACATCCATCCCTTCCCCATGTGTCCTAAGGCACAATTAAATGCAAAAGAAGACAAGTGCACTCCAAAGTCACATTTCCCTTCCCAAAACAATAAATAATCCCTTTTTGGATTCCCAACCCATAGATATGGTTGGTAAGGGGTTTTGGGAAGTGTGGGACAAGTTCAACTTGTCCCACAAGTCCCCTAAAATTGCCCAAAATCTCAAATTCGAGATTCAAAGGATTTGGAGTGGTCAACACTCAAAACCAAGCATTCAATACATGAGGAAACACAAGGCTCAAGGAGCCAACCATCAAAATTAATTACACCCACTTGACTTCCCTCCAAAACTTAAAAATTAAAACAAGATATTACATTAATCTAAACACACTTAGCAAAGTAATTTAAAAAAAAACATCACAAATAAAATCACCTACTAAAGTAAGTTAAAACAAGTAATTAAAATTCTTACCCCCTTGGTCACATTAGAAAATTTCCCCCTCATGGAAATTTTCTTAACACATAAAAGAATAAAGGTAACACAATACAATTTACTAGTTGCCTTGACGACCAATGTGTAACCACCCTACATCCTATTGTTTTGGTTCCCAATCCCTTCATGGTTGTGATCATCTTTGTGTTTCTGCAAAATGCAAAATACCTCCTTCGGCCTTGCGGCCATGTCAAAATATCCAAAATAACCATATGCATGAAATTTACTAACATCTATACGTAATTCAATCAATCATTATTTCTAGGTCTAAATCACAACTTAATTATGCATTTCATCATTATCAAAATTATAGTAATGTAAATTCAACAACTATATTCTACTCATCATGGCGAAGAAATCCAAAGTTAGAACACATGCGATATATCCATATAAAAATAATATCGGTATCCAATAGTCTGTCCATGAGTCAGTGTAGGTCATACTGAAAACAAAATCCAATCATAATCCAAATGCATCTAGTCACAAAACATCCTGCTAATCAACATAAGTATAAGTCATGTCCATATCCAAAGTCTGCATAACTCAAAATGATAATCAACTAAGTGTCGTAGGGAAGTGGGCATTACATCCCCCTCCCCTTAGACTAGACTTCCTCCTGGAAGTCACTGAAATAAGTGTGGAAACTGAGCTCGCAATGATGTAGCATCCTCCCAAGTAGCAGCAGTCTCATCGTACCTGTCCCATTGGACCCGAACCTGATCAATCTCTCTGCCGCGAAGGCCCAGGGTCCTGCGATCTAAAATGCACACGGGCTCCACCATCACCTGCCCCTGATCCTGCACCTGCAATGCAGTCCAATCTAGCACATGAGAAGGATCAGAAACATATCTCCTAAGCACAGAAACGTGAAAAACATCATGGACGCACGATAAGCTAGGTGGCAGTGCTAGACGATAGGCTAAGGGGCCGAGGCGCTCCAAGATCTCAAAGGGACCCACAAATCTAGGAGCAAGCTTAGAACCTTTTCCATAACGGATAGGGCTCTTATGCGGTCTGACACAAAGAAACACCTTCGTGCCTACCTCAAAACTACGTTACGTCCTATCTTTGGTGCATACTTCTTCCGTACATCCTGTGCCTCCTGCGATCTCTATTTGATCGGGGTAACTTTGCTGCTCCATATCCTGTAATAAAGCTGGCCCAGGGGAAACCTTGTCCTCAATCCTGTCCCAACTGAGAGGTGTCTGCACTCTCTACCATATAATTCACGAAAAGGAGCCATGCCTATAGAACTCGGAAACTATTATTATAAGTGAATTCCACAAATACGAGATACTCCTCCCATCTCGTGATGATCCATCACGTACATCCCGAGCATATCCTCCAAGATCTGATTCACCCTCTTTGTCTGTCCATCTGTCTCGGGGTGATAAGGCTGTGCTGAAATTAATCCTCGTTCCAGGGCATGCTTGCATGGTGGTCTAGAAATGGGAGGTGTCAAAGGGTCGCGATCGTAAATGATCTTCCGTGGAATCCCATGTAACCTGACAATCTCATCAAGGTATACTCGTGCAGCACAAAGCACTTGTTGTATAGGTGGTCTTCACAGGAGAAAAGTGAGCTACCTTCGTCAATTTGTCCACTTTGTGACCATGATGACGTCGTGGTGGTATCTCGATGTCAGCAACCCAACAATGAAGTCCATAGAAATGGTGTCACACTTCCATTCCGGTATGGTGTGAGGATAGAGAAGGCCGGTTGGATGCGATGCTCGGCCTTCACCCTCGGCACTCTAAGCAGTGGATACAAAAGAAGCTATGTCTCTCCGAAGTCCTCTCCAAAAGTACAACTGTCTCAGGGTGGCGTGCATCTTCTTCACCCCGGGATGGGCTGAGTAAGGTGCACGATGGGCCTCTGTCAAAATATCATGTCTCAAGCCTCCATCTCTAGGAACATAAATCTGGCCTCTCTGTCTGAGAAGACCATCTGCCTCTAATTAAAATCCATCAAATATCCCCTCAAGGTGTCTCTGAGACTCAATCTCTGCTCTGGCTGCAAGGTAGAAACTATCCTGAGGAAGCTGCTGCAAGATCCTACTCCGCAAATCTGTGCCCACTGAGGTGGCCATAGCCACATGTCTCCACCTACTCAAGGCATCTGCAACCACATTCTCCTTCCCTTTCATATGCTCTATCTCCATGTCATACTCACAAAGTAACTCCATCCAACGTCGTTGACGAGCGTTGAGATTGGGCTGCGTGAAGAGGTGGCGAAGACTCAAGTGATCAGTCCTGAGTGTAAATCTCCGGCCAAGAAGAAAATGTCTCCACCGTACTAAGGCATGCACTACTGCTGCAAGCTCAAGGTCATGGGTCGGATAATTGAGCTCATAATCTTTGAGTTTACGGGACTCAAAGGCAACTACTCTACCCTCCTGCATTAGCACTCCTCCAAGTCCTGCCAAGGAAGCATCTGTGCATACGAAAAACTCTCCATGAGGATCTGGCACTGCAAGAATAGGTGCTCTCGTAAGGCATTCCTTCAGTGTACTGAAGGCCTGCTCACATCTATCTGACCATAAAAACTTCTTCCCTTTCCGCTGAAGAGAAGTGATGGGGTGCGCAATCCAGAAAAGTCCTGAACAAACCTCCTGTAGTATCCTACTAGACCCATGAAACTACGCACTTCGGTCACACTAGTGGGTTCTGGCCAATCCATGATGCCTCGAATCTTGGAAGGATCGACTGCGATACCTTCCCTAGAAATAACGTGGCCCAAATACTGCACCTCAGTCTGAAAGAACACACACTTCTCCAAGTTCCCGTAAAGGCGTTGTTCGCGAAGACACTGAAGAACTTGGCGAAGGTGCTCCTCGTGCTCCTCACATGTCCGTGAGTAAATCAGAATGTCATCAAGGAAGATGAGCACAAAGCGATCAAGGAAGGTCTGAATACCCCATTCATCAAACTCATAAACACTTTGGGGCATTCGTCAAAGCGAAGGGTACTCTTTGTGAACTCGTAGTGGCCATATCTCGTGCGGAAGGCTATCTTGTGAATATCTGTCTCCACAATCCTGAGGTGATGGTATCGACTTAAGATCTATCTTAGAAAGCGTAGCCCCCTTCATCTGATCAAATAAATTGTGAATGCGTGGAAGGGGGTAACGATTCTTGATCGTTACTTTATTCGGTGATGGTAGTCAATGCACAACCGAAGAGATCCATCTTTCTTCTTCACGAAGATAATGGTGCACCCCAAGGGGATACACTAGGATGAATTAGGCCTTTCTCCAAAAAGGCCTCTCTAGCTGCAACTTGAGCTCACATAACTAAGGAGTGGTCATCCGATAAGGTGGTCGTGAGATAGGCTCTGGGGCGGTACTAGATCTATATGAAAGTCGATCTCACGTGGGAAGGTAATCCCTGTAGCTCATTTGGGAACACATCGGCAAATTCGACAAGATAGGATGATCATCGAGGAAGGTCCTCTCGACTCATCCTCGATCTCATCATCCGACCGTAATAGCAAACATCGACAACCCCTGTCGCGCACACCGCTTAAGCTGCGCAGCGGAGATGGTGTGAATGGATACGACCCTCCTAACTCTCGATATCACCGACTCTACTCCAAGATCGTCTATGCAAGCAATAGTCTTATGGTAACAATCCACTCTAGCTCTGTGGCGGACAACCAATCCATGCCTAAAATGATGCCATAAGATCCTAATGGAAGGATCCGAAGATCAGAAGTAGTGGTGAAGGGTCCCAAATCCACTACACACTCCTTGACTAAGGAGTCTACAGAAATCTTGGCTCCAGAAGCCATCTCAATGTCCCAACTACGGCCTTGCCTAACTGCCACCAGCCTACAATGCTCTACTAAGGATGGTGCAATGAAAGAATCAGAGGAACCAGAATCAAATAATATAGAGGTGGAAATACCACCAACACTACCTGTCGTCTCAATCACAGTACTCTGATGCTCAGCCTAGCGGTTCTCGACCGCTGCGTAGATCTGATGACTCGTGCCATATCTCCAATAGTAGGCTCTGAGCTCTGTGTCTTACCCTTGGTAGGGTTATGTGGGCAATCTCTCCAAATATGTCCAACAACACCGCAACCATAACAGCTTCCTGGTCCTCTCCAGTGGGAAGCAGCTCCAGCTGGTACTCTAGATGACTGAGATATAGATCCTGATGATCCGGCTATGGACTGCTGAGGTCTCTGCTGACGAGCTCCTACTGACTGAGCTCTCGGTGCACCCTGTGTCCTGATGGGACCCCTAGGAGGAGGCCCCATACTACGTCCTCTTTGTGCATCAAATCTCTGAGGAGGTCAGTAAGGTGGGCGGGTCTGCTGCTGCTGCTGCTGTTGTGGTGGCCTAAATGAAGCTTGCCCTGAACTCTGTCCACCCCATGGAGGAGGAACTGACCCCTTCGACCTACTATCCTGCATCTGCTGGATACGGCTCCGAACTCTGTCTCTAGCCTGCTGTGTCTTCCCCCGTGTCTCCTCTGTAATATAGGTCTTCTCCACTGCCTCTGCTAATGTCTGTGGGTAGTGAATGCGCACTGCGCCTCCTAAATCCAAGTTTAGGCCCCGGATGAACCTGTGAATCCATACCTGCTCATCCTACATATAGTCGACATACTAGAGTAGGTCCAGAAATCGACTCTCATACTCGGCTACTGTCATCGATGCCTGACGGAGGTCATGAAACTCATCATGCGCTTCTTTGTATAAATCTCCTGGGTAAATACCTGCTCTTGAAACGTTCCTCAAACAGCTCCTAGGTAACCGTCTCAAAGTCAACATGGAGCTTCTACTCCTCGGTCCTCCACTAGACTCTTGCTCCATCCTTCAGAAGATGGATCGCAACATGAGCTTTCGTGTTGCTACTACAAGGGAAGAGCTTGAAGCATCCGCTCAAGCTCACCAACCAGGCCTCTGCCTGAAAACCGCCTATATCACTTGAATAGTGAGAGGGTCGCAGACTTGAGGATCTCCACGATATGATCTGCCGGCCCAAGTATGACGAATCCTAGGTCTATTTGAATGCTCCCCCTCTGCCTGCAGGGCTCCGAGACCTGTCCCTATGTCACGAGATCTGTCCCCATGTCCTCTCTGTGGTGACTCGCCTAGCCGACTCTGCACGGAAATTCTCTGCTATGTGCTCCTCGTATGTCGAGGGGATGCAGGCATCTGCGATGGCTCAAACTATGTCTAGCAAGTCGTCCTCCCAAGGGCTCTCCGCGTATAGTGGGATTGACATCTGGAGTGTCTGCAAAATCGAGGCGGAGGGCAAAGCACGGCTGCTACTCTAGCGGTGGTATGTCTAGGTCTATGTGAAGAGACCCCTCGCCCAATCCGCGCCTCCTGCACAGATCAAGGTGAGAGTTAGTTCACTGTACTAGGTCTTGTGCTAGTTTTCAAAATTTGTTGTTTACTATAATTATCAACATTATGGTTTTATATTTTAAAAGAATAATGTTTTGTGCTAAGTTAAGTGTTCATGTTTAGCGTTTTTTGCGTGTGCCCAAGGGTCCGGCTTGAACCCTTGGCTCACGATACCAAAATGTGACATAGGAAAAAGAGCGACAACGCACTCACGACAACGGCGATGGCGACGTAAACAAAAAACCGACCTGAAAATGCGACAATTTTTTTGTTTCTTTCGCAAGGTAAAGTCTGCGTCATGGACTCAAAACTACTTCAATCACGATAATGCTTCGAGGTCAAAGAAGTTTGATTTTATTTCAATCGACGTTTCACAAGGAAGAGAAGAGTCGTCCTTCGAATTTACTAGTCTAAGGTCTGATAATATCGAGACAACAATATTTCTGGAGGTTAACCCTAGAATAAGATATAATTTATTTCGAGGTGAAAACACTATCCACTCAATTTTTATTTATTTATTATTTTTTTATTTTATTCTATTATATCGCGTTGTCTCCTGATTTAATACATTATAACATATATAAATATAAATATATATATGTATATATATAATTATATACAAGGGAATCACACATTACGGAATACACTCGGCACTGGTTTATTTTATTGCATTGTATGATTCTAATATGTTTCGATATACATACTACCTAGTATGAATACTATACGAAAGTTTTGTTACAATTCATACCACTTATTATCTTATATAGCATTTAATATTTTGCTGGCCTAGCTAGATATCCGTGTTCTTCATTGACTTGCAAGTCCAGCATTTCAAACTTAGCTTGAATGTGTTAGGTTGGGGCGGTGGGTATACAATCCGACCACCTGTCCCCCATTAAGACTCCCTCCCCCCTCACCTTGCGTGTACACTTCTTCCAACCGGCCACCTAAAACCCTGATTTCACTTTATGATGCAAATCCAATTTCTCACGAAGGCGGCCTGCTGTTAGATACTGTCCCGGCCGCGTGGATTGGAATCGGTGTGATGGAGGTTAAGCGAGTACAACACCTGCCTACTTACACTCTGTTAAATTACACAAGATTCACCGAGCCGCTCAAACCACAATAGAGGTAGTAGAGGGAGCTATAGCGCGGAGGGGTCTGGTTTCTTCTTTTTTGTCCGTCTCGAGCACGAGGTCGAGGGTGAAAGATTAAGATGGAGCTCCGGTGCGTGGGAGAAAGTGATTTACCTCCATTTTATTTGGGTGCGGGAAGGTGTATGCATGGTTTGGGTTCGACAGGACGCCTTTGCACAAAGGGGCGAGTAGTGGGGACGTATTACACTGCGCTTTCGCTAGGTCTTTGCATGGTGTATGGCAAAGGCCGTCCAACTATGTTGTTATCAGTTCAGTATTGAATGTATCCTCAAATGCGGCGTTACGCATAGCCATATTCTACGTAACATAAGATAAGTTGAAGTTGAAGATAAGATAAGATAAGATAAGATGGCAATATTTATAGAGGCATATAAATGATTGAGTGTTTTATTAATATTAATATCAATGTGAAATATTTGGGTCTTTCATTACAGTGATAATCAAGCCTGGTAACTCGGATGCCAAGAATTTGGTGATTCAAGAATAAGAAAAGTCGGAACCGCAGAGGTTGAAGGCAGATTAAGAAAAGTCAGAACAAGAGATTGAACGGAGGGTCATGTCTTCGTGGTGTTTAGGGCCTTCTGATTGGGAAAATAAGAAGAAATACCATAACTGGAAGTAGATAATATGATAAACATTGGCCATTAGAATTCATCGTAAGCTCATATGTTTTACTTTGACCTATTCTAGTTGAAAATAAGTAGATGCTATTCAAACCCCCGAGAAAAGGAAAAAAATATCAGCTATACTCGTGACATGTATTCAAAGCCATGTTATAATTCAACGTTCATTCATTTTGAACGGAAAAACTCATAACAAATGTAAAAAGCACAATATATGTTTGTTTTAAGTGTCTGCCTTGCTATTCAAGTTTAATGATGATTGCTTAGTTGATATCACTTTATTTAAAATATATAACAAAACATTACACTTGAAAATTCAAATATTCAATTAGGAAAATAAATTTAGTGCCTAGTCATTCACTAAGGTTCCATTCTCAAAACATACTATAAATAAGGGATGAGGCAGAGATCATGTCCTATGTAAATGTGGTGGAATGGAAATCCCTCAGCTTTTATCACGTAAGCCTAAGAATTATGTGTAATCTATCCATGCAATTTACAATGGTTTCTTAAATGAAGAAGCATAATAGAGCTAGAGCCTAGATGATTTCATGATTATACTGAAGGCCATTTAAAAACTTAAATCCTTTCTTCAATAATACAAGAAGGGGAAATACACTAACATTCCACTTTTCAATACATCTTCTTTTAAACAACAGAATGAGATGTAACATGTATATTCTTTGGTAATTTTCTTTCCAACATTCCACAAAAGAATTCAACAACATTCCAATATATTTTAGAGTAAGAAATACTATCATTTTAATGCAACTTTTCCTTCAAATCTTTTACAACATATCCTACTTCATGTGGAAACAAATTTGCAATAATGGAAGCTAAAGAAAGCAAACAATATTACATTTTTCCTCCACTCAAGGTGGGTAACTACATGATATTTTTACATTGTCAACAACAAGGTCCTTGTGTTCTAAGATGTTCTTCATCCATGCTCCAAATTCCAAGTAGCTCAAATCACAACCAAGATAGGGGGAGAGGCAACACTCTCCTCCCAACCAAATCTCAATGGAGAAGAGAAGCAATCTCCTCCATTGACCCCCGAGCCCCAAACACAACACAATGAAGGGTGGACTCCAACTCAAGGCAACAATACTTGCTTCCACAATACAATTTCTTCACAACATTCAAGGCTAAAATAGATGAAACAAAAGGAAACACAAACAACACAATACTTTTCACAACAAGGCTTTCATCCAAGCCAACAAGAGAAGGAACTATGGGAAAGTTTTCCTTATGCCTCCCAATTGAGATGAGATGCCCATCCAAACCCTCCACAATAAAACTCAAGCCCCTATGACTCTTATGCCTCCCTCAAGTACCCCTTTTTCCTCCCATACTCTTATGCCTCCCTCCTCTTATGGCTCCCTCAAGGACAAGGTAAGAATGTGAACATTCTTACCCAAGATGGGCATCCCTCTCAAACTCCCTCCACAATATCCTATTCTACTCTTATGCCTCCCTCATGAGTATTCCCATAGACCTCTCCTATACTACACAATAAGCATTCTATCCATTTTTCACAATACACAAAAGTAAACATACATTATCCACAAATTTAAGCAAAGAAACAACAACAATAAGAAAGCAAAAAGGGAGAAGGTTTCCTACCTCTCCATTGGAGAAGCCTAAACCAAGAAATTTGTCCAAGCTCCCTCCAAAACAATCCAAGCATGCAAGTCCAAGCACTCTCTTTTTCTCTTTCTCCCAATTCTTTTCTCTCAAAAAAAAAAACAAAAGAGAACTCTTCAACAAAACAAAAACAAAACTCCAACCCCCTCAACAAGAGAGGAATTTTCCATAAATAGACAAGAGGAAGAGTGAGGGTGATGTGGCTCCTTGTAGGATGCCACATCACACATCCTCAAGACCACCTCCCTTTAGTCAACTCAAATCCCAAAACACCATAAATGGGTGGTTGGGTTGAATGACAACTCCTTTCCACATCCATCCCTTCCCCATGTGTCCTAAGGCACAATTAAATGCAAAAGAAGACAAGTGCACTCCAAAGTCACATTTCCCTTCCCAAAACAATAAATAATCCCCTTTTTGGATTCCCAACCCATAGATATGGTTGGTAAGGGGTTTTGGGAAGTGTGGGACAAGTTCAACTTGTCCCACAAGTCCCCTAAAATTGCCCAAAATCTCAAATTCGAGATTCAAAGGATTTGGAGTGGTCAACACTCAAAACCAAGCATTCAATACATGAGGAAACACAAGGCTCAAGGAGCCAACCATCAAAATTAATTACACCCACTTGACTTCCCTCCAAAACTTAAAAATTAAAACAAGATATTACATTAATCTAAACACACTTAGCAAAGTAATTTAAAAAAATATCACAAATAAAATCACCTACTAAAGTAAGTTAAAACAAGTAATTAAAATTCTTACCCCCTTGGTCACATTAGAAAATTTCCCCCTCATGGAAATTTTCTTAACACATAAAAGAATAAAGGTAACACAATACAATTTACTAGTTGCCTTGACGACCAATGTTGTAACCACCCGACATCTGTTGTGTTTGGTTCCCAATCCCCCTCATGGTTGTGATCATGTTGTGTTTCCTGCAAAATGCAAAATACCTCCTTCGGCCTTGCGGCCATGTCAAAATATCCAAAATAACCATATGCATGAAATTTACTAACATCTATACGTAATTCAATCAATCATTATTTCTAGGTCTAAATCACAACTTAATTATGCATTTCATCATTATCCAAAATTATAGTAATGTAAATTCAACAACTACATTCTACTCATCATGGCGAAGAAATCCAAAGTTAGAACACATGCAATATATCCATATAAAAATAATATCGGTATCCAATAGTCTGTCCATGAGTCAGTGTAGGTCATACTGAAAACAAAATCCAATCATAATCCAAATGCATCTAGTCACAAAACATCCTGCTAATCAACATAAGTATAAGTCATGTCCATATCCAAAGTCTGCATAACTCAAAATGATAATCAACTAAGTGTCGTAGGGAAGTGGCATTACATCCATAGTATGACTATGATATTAAAAATTAATAAAACATAATAATAAATTAAAATTTAAAAATATCACATTATCAATTTTCAAAAATCTTTTAAAAAAACCATGCAAAAATAAAATATTAGTATTTTATTAATAGAATATGTAGATATAAAGAAGCGACATCTTTTGAAAGCATGTAATAAATATAAATTTTAAATAAATTTTAAGAAATTTAATATTATTTATAAAATAGTTTTACAAATATATTGAATATAAACATTTCAAAAGCGACATGCATAAATTGCAACAAGCGATTTTGAGCTAATTTCACATATTCATAGAAACTTATTTCAAATCTAAATTGTGGGTAAGCGAGATTAGTTGTAGAGGGTTTGATTTAGTTGGCTAAATCTTCCTTGAATAAGAGTACTAATATTGTTTGCATTCCTTGAATATTTCTTTGCTTCAATCTACTTTTTCATAGGTATTTCAGATGCTTACTTTGAATCCTTACTTTATTTGAATTCATTTATCTGTAGACAAGATATAGATTAGTATTGTAAAAAAAAAAAAATTATGCATTTATAATACTTTCCAAAGAAATTTATATTTGAAATTCATTAAAATGTCTCTCTACAATAATTTCTTTAATTACTCAAAGATTTATTTGAACTTAATCTGAGCATTTTCTTCATATTCAAGAGTAAATTTTGAATCATCTCCATAACTTGACTATTAGATATCTTCTTGTACCCATACTCCCTTTGCGTTAAGTCTTCACCTCACTTTGCACCAACTTCATGCCTTGGCCCATATCACTTTTCAAGTTTAGGGGGTGTTCTTCCCGAGAATCCTGCTAACATATCTCGTGATCTATTGAGTACCTCGCATGAGGCCGCCACTAGATTGTATTGGTAACTAATTTGGCTCTTGCCTTTATTATTGAAAGTTACCTCCATTGGTTACCATGCTTCACCGCCTCAAATTCTTCCCCTATCAAAGAATTATGGATGAGAGAATAGGTTAATATTTGTGCAGCATGTATAAATTCTAATAATAATTAGGAGAATTTCCTTGCTCTTCGACCTCTTTTTATCTACAAAAAAGTGATTTCACAAGTTTTCAATCTCGATGATTTGAAAATGTCAAATCTTATCTCATCCACCCTTTAATCATTGAATTTCAAATTTTGATCTTATACATATGGTAACCCAAAGTTGGCAAAAAAGTAATGTTAAAAATTACGTGATATAAGGTGACATCCTACTACCTTAGATATTGATGCTTTATCAATGGTTCACAATTAGTCTTCCTTGATCCTAGTGGATAGGTAGAATATAGAGGTAAATCTTATTTTTATATCTAAGAAAGCAAAAAAATAAACTCTATTTTTAATTCTATGTAACTTACTTTATTAATAAAATACACTAACCGAAACATTTTAAAACTAATAAAATTTAGGGTTTACATATATAAAAAATTAAGTAAAAGATACATGGTATAATTTTCAAAAATACTAGTCATGCATTATGTAATTTTGAAAAAAATACAACTAGTCATTTTATTTTTAACGATGATTCGATACCCTCTTATACTAAAGTATATTTAGTTTTTATTATTCTTCTCCTAATTAAATATGTTATTATTAATCCATATTTTAACATCAATTCAAAGAATTACAATAAATATATATTTATTAAAAAATCTTTTTCATTATGGAAACATTTACATTGGAAATGTAATAATATCCATGAAAAGATATTTAAAAATGGATTGTATTATTGGAATCATTAAAAATTATATTTGGATTGTGTAGATTATTAATAATTTTAATTTCAAAAGTTTAATTTTTTAAAAATATGAAAAGAAAGCATGATTTTTCACAATTAAACTTTAAGAATATAGGTTTTTAAAATTATAAATTTGACTTTTATGATATTGTCGAATATCTATAATATTTTAAAGAAGGAACCAATTTATTGTAGATAATTCATAATTTTATTTTTAAAATTAATGTATTTGGACTATCAACAAATAATATTTTCTAGTTATTGATTATTTATAAGTAGACTTGATTAATGCTTGCTATTATTTTTGGTTTGGTAAATTATTCATAAATAAATTTTGTCTTATTATGTGGATTATCAACACAATTTTAAAATTGGAATTGAAGTATATTAGTTTTTTAAGTATTCATCATCGGTTGATAAATTATAAGAGTGTAGATTGTCTAGAACTATAGTTTAATATATTGTGTTAGTGTATATTATTTAAAAATATAAATAACTAGCATATTAATTTCCCATAATGAATGTATTTAAATTTTTGTGGATAATACACAATACTATAGTGTGTAGAATTTTCTCAATTTTATTTGTAACTTAGAAATGGTACCAAAATTTGGAATCATAATAAAAATTATATACTATAGATTATGAAAAACTAATGTGCAGGGCGTACTAAATTGCCTAAATTATATGTGTATTTTTAACTTGTGAATAATACACGATCAAATTTTAGTGTAGACTTTGTATATTAAAATATAAACCTTGGAAATGGTATGATAATATCTCATCATGAGATACTATATTTGGGTTGTGTTTTCTATCCATACTTCTATTTTAAAAGTTCTATATTCTTTCATAAGTTTAAGCTTTAATTTTATGAAATTGTACCCAATCTACATTTGCTTTTATAGAAGCTATTTATTTAATGTTAATAATTCACAAATTTTCCACAAAATGATTTTTTTGTGGATAATGATGTGGATAAATGACCCTACTTTTAGTAGTGCAAGAAGGAGAATGAGTTAGAGCTTGTTCATATGGATGTGTGGGGGGTGGCTCATGTATCTTCTCTTGGTGGTTCATAGTATTATGTTACTTTTATTGATGATGCTACTAGGAAGGTGTTCGTTTATTGTATAAAGAAGAAATATGATGTATTTAATACTTTTAAGAAGTGGAAAACTTTGGTTGAGTATGAAACATGTTTGAAGTTAAAGTGTCTCAGATCATATAATGGTGGAGAGTACTACATCAATGGATGTGATCCGTAGGGTGAAGAGAGTTCTAGAACAACACATCAAAATGGTGTGTCGGAAAGAATGAACAGGGACAATCATTGGCCGTCTGAGGAGCATGAGATTGCATGTTGGATTTCCCTTCTACAACTTTGGGTGGATGTTGTAGATATTATTGTTTACTTGTTAAGCGAGAGGACCTTGAAGTGCTTTGGAAGGTGAAGTACTAGAGGAGGATTGGATCGATAAGGAGGTAAACTATTCTATTATGAAAGTTTTTATTGTGAAGCATTTGTTCACATTGATAAAGAGAACAAGACCAAGCTATAAGCTAAGTAAAACAAATGTACTTTCGGTGGGTATGGCCAGATGATTTTAGATACGAGGTTTTGGAGTTTGGATGAGAAGAAAATCATTCGGATTAGGTATGTTATTTTGAATGAAAGGGTTATGTACGGGAACAACTATAGGATAAGAAGGTGGAAAATTATGAATATGTAGCACTTGATGAGATAAAATATAGAGAAGTGATCAAAAGGATGATAAATCAACAAGTTGGAATGAATGTTGGCACAGTCAGTGTTAATTCTGTAGATCAAAATCAGTAAGAACAACAAGAGCCTCAAAATCAAGAAAATCTTGTGATACATTCTACTAGGGTAAGTAATCCTCCTACACGATTATCTTCATATGAGATTTATTCTTGTTTATTGATGGATAGTGGGGAACCAATTTTTTTGAAGAAGCGATGCCGGTAGAAACACGGAAAAAGTGGGAGTAGGGTATGGATGAGGAGATGAACTCATTGGATCACAACAAAACTTGGGATTTGGTTAAATTTCTGTAGGAAAGAGAACATTGCAGAAAAATTGGTTTTATAGGTTGAAGGAAGAAGACGGTAACAAAAATAAGTAGAAGAAAAGAATTGTTGTGAAGGAATTTACACAAAAAAAAGGGTATAGAATTTGATTAAATTTTATCTCATTTGTTGTTAAAATGATTTCCATTATAACTCTTTTAAGTTTGGTAGCTGTGGAAGATTTGTATCTTGAAAAATTAGATGTAAGAACTACTTTTCTTCATGGTGATTTGGATGAAGAAATATATATGGAGCAGCCGCGAGGATACAACGTCGGGAAGGAGAAATTGGTGTACATCGAAGAAGAGTTTGTATGGCATTAAGAAAACTCCAAGGCAGGTGGTATTTGAGATTTGTGAGGGTTCATGATAGAACAAGGTTACTCTAGTTGTCATTCTCATCACTATGTTTAATTTAAGAGACTAGATAATGACACCTATATTATCTTGTTGTTGTATGTGGTTGACATACTTGTGGCGGGGGTGAAAGCGTGCGGCATATAAATGAGCTAAAGATATAGTTAGCCAATAAATTTTCCATGAAGGATTTAGGTGTAGAAAAATTCTTGGCATGAGAATCAATAAACATAGAAAGAGTAAAATACTTGACTTTGTCTAAAGAAGATTATGTGAACAAGGTGTTGGACGGAGTTAAGGATGTAGGATGTAAAACTAGTAAGTACACCATTGTGAGGCACTTCAAGTTAAGTAAAGAACAATGTCCTAAAACACATGAAGAGATTGAATATATGTCTAGATTTCCATATGCTTTAGAGTTGAAAGTTTCATGTATCTTTATGGTATGCACAAGACAAGACATTGTTCATGCGGTGAGAGTTGTCGGTAGATACATGAGTAATCCATGAAAGGAGGCTGGAATTCGGTCAGGTGGATTCTCAAATACTTGAGAGGACGATAGCGGGCGGTTGTCTTTATGAGGGGGTCGAGAGGTTTCCTTACATGGATATGTTGATGCGGACATCATTTGGAGATTTGGATAGTAGGAGGAGCACCACGAGGTTATGTATTCCTTTGTTGGTGGCACGATGTTTAGTTGGATTTCTTATACGCAAAATATTGTTGCCTTATCTACTATAGAGGTAGAGTATGTTGTTACTGAGAAGTAAGCAATGAGATGATATGGGTGAAAGCGTTTCATGGAAGAGTTGGGAAAAAGAGGAGGATTACATGTTATTCAATGATAGCGAGTGCAATTCATCTTGTCACGAACTCAACATTCCATTTGAGAACCAAACATATACAAATCATGTATCACAATCCGTGCTTAGAGGATGGACATCTAAAGTTGGAAAAGATCCATACAAGTGAATCCTGCTGATATGTTGACACAGGAAGTAACAAAAGAGAAGCTGGAAGGTTGTTCAGATTCGGTAGGACTTCAAGATATATCTTGAAGAAGATAAACAAGTTAGAGAAGAGTATGAGGATGAGTACATGTGCAGTGGGTTGCGGTAGTTTGTCTTTAGGTGGGAGATTGTTGAAGATGTGGAGCCTAACTACAAGTTAAAGTGGTAGTTAACTTTTTTCTTGATTATGGGAGGAATGCATGGCCTTGGATAAAAAGAGCATTGTCTTATTAATAGACGGGAGTTGTTATTTTTATGTTTATCTTATTTATATATATCTCTTATTTATGAGGATGTTATATTAGAAGCTGCTTGTGGTTGACGCAAACTTTTACAAAGAGGTGCACAAGTTATATATATGTGCATGGATTTACTCTTTGTAATATGAAAAGAGAGAGAATTGTATTGTATTCCTCAGGACTGAATAAAGAAGAAGTTTGGCTTGTTTCTGGTGGATGTAGCCCACATTGGGTGAACCACGTTAAATCTTGAGTTTATTTTGTGATTGCATGCTTCTTTTATTTCTGTTTTAATTTCATTTTATTTTTCATCTATGTTTCGATCCTAACATCCACGCCCCCCCCTCACCTGAGCAAATCACCATTCAATCAAAACATAAACTAAACAGATACATAGATTGGCAGAAACCAGATTGACCTAATGACTCTTGAAATTCCTCTCACTTATCAGTGTTTCTTTCTGTGAATTGAATGATTACTATAAAAATAATGTTAGAAATCATGCATATGTTGAATTTGTCCCACAATAGTTTTAGTTCATGTCTTAGAGCCAGCAGAAAATAAATAAATCGAAATCCATATCGTGCCGATTAAGAGAACGGTTTGCATGTCGAAAAGCGCAAAAAGAATGGCGAGTGCAACTTTCATCTGAGAAGCCATTTACTTATGCAATCTTCGACTTTTTTCCTGCCGAAAAAAATAGATATAACGAAAGGGAAACTTGAACCGGCAAGAATTGCAGATATGATTTTTAATACGAGAGGGTGATTGTGAGGAATAAGGGAAGTGTTATGAGTCGTATTTATAGTCACGCTTTTCGCGAGTAGCGAGAAAAATTTAACACATTCGCAGTCGCTGTGGAAAATTCTAAACGTGTTCCGCAATTCAAACTGGATCAACAAAAGTTGGCGAATTCTAAAGCGACTTTTCGCAGAGCTTCTTGACCGTAAACACTCCGTGATGGAATTTGGAGTTTTGCGACTCCCTGAGCGCCCCACCGTCTTTGTGGGACTAACAAAATAACATGACTAGTAAGTGTAACACGTTGCGTAGAAATGACGAAATGTTTGGTGGTGAAAAAAGTTCCCATGTTTTCGCATACCCTATAAATTTCAAAACCGAAGCAGAAAGAGCCTAGTCCACGAGGAATGCGTGACGAGCTTTCAAGCTTTGATAGTGATTCGTGCCATTCGAAGACCAACAAAGTCAGGGTGCCAAAAGTGTTGTGAATGTTGATTTTTTGTAGGAACTCCACTCTTTCAGCAACGTCGCGTGATTTGCGACATAAGACTGTTCTACTAACTTGACCTATACTCCAAAAACATACGAAAGAAAATATTCTTTAGCGCGTTATTTAAACTTGAAGCTAAATCACACGCTCGAAATAGCGTTATAAGTAGGTTGCTAATTCAGTTAATAACTAGCAATTGCATGTTGGCATTGCATTGTGAACATCGAAAAGTATACATTTTTTTAATGTTGGTGACTACTTTTGGTAGACAATAGAAGGGGGAATCAAGTGCATGAGACATTTATTAATGTGCAATAAAGATGTATACATTTGTCGGCGCTTGAAAGGTTAAGCTTAAATGTTAGAGGAAGTAGTGAATATTGTAGTAGTGATAGAGATATAGAAGCAAAACTAACTTTTCAAAATGGTGGTGTAAGGTTTAGTGAAAGTAGTCTCGATTCTTCCCTTTTGCTTCATCGAGCGTCGTGCTTGTGCCATTTTGAGTATCGTTGAAATGAAAAAGGTGTTACTGATGTGAAGATCTACAATTGAGGGAACACTTGAGAATGCTTGAGCGTTAGAGCTTGTCTTTTGTTGATCCCAATGTTGACAGGTTGCTTTATGCGAAAAATACCTTGGGACTTGTGGATAGTCAATCCCCAAGCCATTTTAATAGGCATTTGTCTGCTATTCCACCTTGAAATAGGTGGCATTGGAATATGCGATGAGTTGGATGGATCCTAACACGAGCCGGTGTATTTATCAATTTTGAATACAATAAAAGTTAAAGATCTAGTGGTTGCATAGTTGAGTCGTAAACAATGTCGATGATTGTCATTGTTCCACCATTTACAAGGCCCATGTCAACCCATAAACTAGTTATAAGCATGAGCTTTTTGTTGTTTGCATCGAAGAACTTGGTGTTGTAATTGATCATCATCAAGTTATCGAGAACTAGCTCTTGTGTTATTTTCAATAATGGATCGAGCTATAACAATGTCAATGCTTTAAACATTTGAAGGTTGTGGATGTCTACCTAGTCCTTTTTGGAAATAACTATGGTGCATCCTAAAATACATTGATCTCTCACGACAAAGCTTCGAGTGCTGTGTGAGACAGTAGGATTTCCGACTCATTAAAGTGAGGTGTTGAATCTTAAATGTGAAGAAGTGATTTTGAAAGGAAACCTATGCATGGGAACATCCATCTTCAGGAAATATTATTTGCAAGAAGATGGCATAATGGAACCCCTTTCAAAGGCTTGCTCCATATGACCTGGGTTGTATGTAGAGGAATGTTCATGATTGGTTGAATTGGCCGAATTCATTAATGATAATGAAATTTTTGTTTTTGAATTCAAATTTCGGGAATGTGGAATAGCTTCTCATATCGGTAGCAAATTGTGTTTGAAATTTTGGAATGATAAAACTCATTTCATTAATAAGAACGTACTAAATATGTTTAATGGATTGCTGAAAACACGAAAATGCATGGCCATCAACGTGTTTGAGTTCTTTGATAGGAAAAAGAAGGCATGAATAGATAATGGATGCGAAATGCTTTGAATACTAAAACCCCAATAGGGGATAGAAGTAGAGGCGATAGAGATGTTGTTGATGTAAATATAAATGAATCCCTAATTGTATTTATCAGATATGATTTTCCCTCTCCATTCATACCTTGAACTATCAATTTTAGAGCACGTAGACACATTGTGTTGGAGTAGTGGTGTAGTACATTATCGAGAGCTAAATGTTTATTTAAAGATAAAGGAAATGTGGATGACAGTTGCATGACCTACATATTTATGTATTTTATTTCATCTTTATTCACGTGGATGAAAGATGGACCATTTATTTGAAATACCCGGTGGAGCATCATTAATGTTATAATTATGTCGGTTATCAAATTATCATTTGAACAACATTTCAAGACTATAAAAATATGTGGTGTTTCCTAAACAAATATGTGCTAAAAAATGTCATTCATACGGATGTTCCTATTTAAGAGTGTTCTCAAGTTCAAAGTAAGTTTAGCTATCTCGAAGAATACACAGTTTTTATTGTAGAGTGTGTAACATACCATCTATTGTACTATTTTTGAAAAAATCCTAGGTACAAAATGGTTTTAGGGGTTGAGCCAATTTACGAAACAATATTGCAAAAGTCTTGTAAAAAAGGAGTTGTGACCAACATAAAAGCTCAAAAGATGTTGAATCCTAAGGTAGTACATATAAACATCTAAGGTGGACAAAAAACAATTCTTGACATGAACATAATTTCCATTTATCACGTTTTTCATACTTGTTGTAGTTTCATTCTCGCGGAACTGTTTAATAAGAGAAAGAAGTTGCATAAATTTTTGACGGCACCTAAATATTGCATCGAGGAAAGGTTTTTTCTTGTATTTGGTTCTCATTTTCTATGACAACCGTCGATATATTTCTCCCAAAATTTAATGAAATAAAAGAAAGGCTCCACATAAAAAATGAAAATATTTGGAGCATGTGGTAGGTTTCTTGTGCGCTTATGTCATGTATAGCACTTGATTTTGTAAGCATTTTCTAAATGGAATTGTGTGCGAGAAAATTAGGTTCAATATCTCTAGAGAATATGGAAAGAATATGGCGATATGTTTTAGGACATTTCTATACCTTTGAAGCATTTCGGGGTTCATTTTAGGAGACCTCTGGGAAATCAAAGGTGGAAAATCCTATGTGAATATCCCGGAACCACTTTTGCAAAAGCAGTGAATTTTCTTGGGTTTGTGTGTAAAATATTCACCCATGAAGCTTTAATTTTCAAGTCATGTGCGTACATGGTGCAACGCAAAGATTACTGATTCTTGCGCGATATCAAGTTTTTGTCGTGCGACAACAAATTTTTTGTCATGCGACAACAACCTTGTTGTCGCATGACATAAATTTTTTTATGGCATGACAACAAAATTTTTGTCATACAACAATAAACTTGTTGTCACGCGACTAGAAATATCAATTCTCTGTCATGTATCATCTGGAGCCTCTGTCATGTATCAATAAAAATTATTGTCGCGCATCAACATATTGTCACATGAATGTAAATCTCCTATCGTGCATTTGCAACCTTTTGTTGTGCATCAAAAACACATTATTGTCATGTGCCAACTACCTCCAGGCTCCTTTCATGCATCAAAAACTCCCTACCTTACATTAACAACCTGACCTCACAGTGCGTAACCAACTGTTCTACAAGTTCACGATACTTGATATGAGTATACTACTTGAAAAATTATCTAGGTTTATAAAGGAGTACTTTTTAATGGTAGGCAAAGTCGACCCCTTAAAAAAATTATCTTTGAAATTTTAGGCGAACAAGACACTTGCCATTACGAAAAATTCGGCATTTCAAATTTTCCTAAAATAGTATTTTCACCAAATTACGAATATTCACCACTAAAAAAATCCCTGATTTTTTTTTACAATATACTTGAGGACTACATGGGAAAAAAGGATGGGATGACAGTTGATATTAGATCTCTATATAGATAACATAGTTTGGCTATAGATGTTCAATTTATCATCATTTCGAGAAGGAGGGTACTTAATTTTCCTATCTCTCTCAATGAACAAAGATGAAGTAGGTTAAGTGTCTCAAGGGGTATTGCATTGGCATTGTAGGTGCATTGTAGACATAAAATATATGCACTTGGGTACATTTGTATGTCTTATAGCATACTAATATATACATGATAACTAAGTGAGAAAACTAATAATTGATAACATATTTTGGGCCCTTTTCTTTGTGTCTTAAAATTTTGTTGACCTTACATACCATACGGCTCTATCGGTTTTTGAAAAATTTATCTTGTATAGCCTCTAACACTAGCAGCCATTTTTGATAGAAATGCCTAGGCACTCCTGTCCCTTTTGGAAACTCCTAACCTTCTTTGCTTTCTTCTTTCTCTTTTTGCTCTCTTAAACTTTGGTTTCCTTTTAGTTGTCAAGTTCAAAATTCAAACAAGGGAATCATATACATACATAATTATAGCTCTCACATTTAGGGCCAAGCACTAAGCATTACTTAGCATCACAAAAGCTTGCATTCAAAGGTACAAGATCCTACAAAGGAACTCATCTAGAACTTTCATATAAGGTACAAGGGCTGCATCACTCTATATACACAACATAGGAGGGGGAAGTTCATTTTAATCGATCACACATTCTATAAATTTGTTACTATGTAACTTGGACAAAGGCATCGTAAGGCGTCATTACACACACTCATACATAAATACATGGATTCTTAGATGTAGAGTAGCGCTTGATTGTATGATCACTCTTTGGGTGACTAGTGAGTTCGATTTGAATCAACATTCTTCATTTTTTTATTAGATTTGATGTGTTTTATGGACATGTATAGGTAGACATTTTTTTGGCAAGTTCAAGTTTGGTGAACCCTAATAGTGAAGTCGAGTGAAAAAACAATTATTGGAGAAAAACATTCGACCCTCTGATAACTTAGGACACGAGCGTCTACAGAAGACACTATAACCTAGATCGGATCTACTAGTTTCTGTCACTATGGTCCTCCTATGGACATTTTTGTCTTACACATTTCTATACTTATGAATCTTTGTCAACCCTTTATAATGTTGTTTCAGGTCTATTCTAGTAGATACTCAATTTATATCACTCATAGATGACATAGAATCGGCTAATTCACTTTTCCCTCTCACTTGTTTAGGGTTTCATATTATTGCATTATTATTTCTTGTCTCTTACTTGTAGTTAATTAATTATATATAATCAATATAGTAACTTTAATCGACATTAGATTTAATTTAATTTATATTAAATCATTTGTTAAATCCCAAATCTTTATCGAACTCTCGGATCCTTATGTTTCATATCTTACCGTCTTTATGAAAGAGGGATTCGCGAGAACCGATGTCGAAAAGTGATGCACCACAACAAAATTGCACTCCTATTGTAACGTTAAGCCAACACAAAATGCAAGATTCAAAACAATGGAAAGAAGATTGAAAGTAAGAAGAATGGGTTTTCTCATACTCATAGATCGAAAAATAGGAATTACAAATAGGGGTGCTTTATGTAACCCCCATGCCTAAACATGGAAAGAAACTCAATGATGCCACTAACGCATATGATGCCACTAGAAGAGGAGTTACTGATTCCAAATAAGGAATGAAACTCCTATGACGCATTGACGTAAATGACAATGTCATATTCTATGACAGAATCGACACTTGTCATTTGACTTCCTAAGGCCTATAACTTTCGCAAGGTGAGATGACTCACCTAGGTGATGTGGACAATGACCTGGATAGTCACACACACCAACACTTTATTCCTCTGAAACCTAAAATCTTGTTCTACTATGCCTTGTAAGGTTCCTTAAGTCTCCATGTATGAATTAATACAAATTCACCCTTCTTACAAATATATTCTCTTAAAAATCACTAAACACTATGTACCTCCCTTTATGATATGTCACATGCATAAGTAAATAACATTTTTAATCATCTCTTCGATGACCCTATCGGTCATAGAATAGAGATAGTGCTCATGTTGTCCAGTAGATAATGGTAGGCCACCAAAAGTGGATGCCAAACTCGCCATGATACCCTATAACCAAATAGCTTCTTTGGTAGCATTAAGCTGCTCCTCTCGTATTCGCTTCTTTTGATGATATGGCAATGGCATGCTTGCAACATTGTTGCTGGACCAAGCTGACGGGACTGAACCAAGAGTGAAAGCCAGTAAATCCAACCAAGTCAATCTTAGTCCCTCCTAAGTAATGAATACCATACGTGTTAGTGCCACGAACATAGTGAAGGATACTCTTTGTTTCTTTTAAGTGTAGCTCATGAGGCTCCTGCATAAATTTGGACATGATCCTAATGACATACGATAGATTTGGCTGAGTGTGAGTAAGGTAGATCGAGCTTCCCACCACCTGTCGATAAAGGGTACCATCAACTAAGGGGGAAGATCAATCGAAACCAACTTAATCCGGAAAGAAAAGGAGTAGGTGAGGACTTGCGGTTAGACATGTGAAACCGAGAAAGAAAATCAAGAGAGTACTTAGGCTGCAAGATCATATTCTGAGTCAGATTGTGAAATCTAGATCCTAAGAAAGTAATGAAGCAATCCTAAGTCGGACATGGAGAAATTGTTGGCCAAGGAGATCTTCAAAGAATCAATGATAGAGGAAGAGCTACCTATGATCAATAACTCATCAACATAGAGAACAAGAATAAGCATGGAGTCATCCTATCATAGAATATACACATTTGGGTCAGAGTGACACTGAGTGAACCCTGATGCAAGTAAAAAGGAGTCCATCTTGGCATACCAAGCCTGAGGGGCTTGTTTAAGGCCATAGAGATACTTCTTTAATTTTCAAATGAGGGATGGATCATGGACATAACCCAGAGGTTGTTCCATATAGATCTCCTCCTCTAGGTCCCCACGAAGGAAGGCACTCTTAACATCCATCTAGTGGACTTCCCATCTGTTAGTGGCAGCGATGGCAAGGGTCGAGTTGATTAGAAGTCATCTTTGCGATTAGAGGAAAGGTTTCTGAGTAATCAACCCCAGTTACCTAGGAGAAACCCTTAGCTACAAGTCATGCTTTATACTTCTCGACTTCTCCATCAGCTCCATACTTTGTTCGATATACCCACCTACATCGAATGATTTTTATTCCTTTTGGAAGAAGGGTAAGATCCCAAGTGTCATTCTTTATGAGTGAGGAATACTCCTCATCCATGGAAGAATCCCACTTAGGAATACCAAAAGCTTCCTGGAAAGATGGTGGATCAAAAGTAGAGGCAAAGAAGGAGTGAGGTCGATAAGTTACGGCGAGTACATCTCTCATCCAAAGGATCTCAACTAAATCTCTAGCACTCTGTAAAGTTTTCACGGTCTGAGAGGTCCCGAAGGCTCAGGCTCAAAGTCGGAAGATTCTTCACTTGAGTGAGAAGGGACATAGTCCTCATCATCACCTCTTGTCGAATCATAAGACTCAAAAGTTTGAGGATCGGGAGGAGCAGGGAGAGGTGGAACTCGCTCAACAACATCATCATCTGAAGAGTCAAAATCTAAATCAATGGGAAAAAGGACCTTAGTGGAAGTTGAAGTCAAGGATGACTCATCAAACTTCACACTCCTCTCAAAATAAAGCTCACGGTTAGTAGGGTTCAACAATCGATATCCCTTCACACCATCGAGAATACGACAAAGATACAAGGTTTGGATTGTGGATCCAATGCCTTGCGTTTATTTTGGGAATCCGAGCCATAGCCTTAGATCCGAAGACTCAAAAGTGCTCGACATCAGGCTTGTGTCCAAACTAGGCTTCAAAGGGTGTCATCCCTATTACTACCTTATGTAGAACATTGTTACGAATATAACAAGCACAATTCTTTGCTTGACCTAATACTTTGGAGGAAGAGATTTCAAGTGAACCATACAAGTAGCCATCTCCTTTAAAGTTTGGTTCTTTCTTTCTGCAACTCCATTTTGGGAAGGGATGTAAGCAACTGTACGCTGCAAAGCAATCCCCTCAAAAGTGTAGAAATCCTCAAACCTTTTACTCACATACTCACCTCCATTATCGGTTTGAAGAACCTTGATAGACCATTCCACTTGTTTCTCAGCAAGAGCCTTAAAGTTTTGAAAATGCTCAAAAACTTCAGACTTAAGCTTAAGAAAATATACCTAAGTATAATGCAAAAAGTCATCAATGAAGGTTAGTATATATAGAACTCTAGTAAAAGAAGGAGATGTAAAAGGGCGAGAAACCTCACTATGAACAAGATCCAAGGGGACGAGTAGCTCTCAGGATTTTCCCTTGTCAAAGATTTTTTTAGGGTGCTTTCGAGGTATAGCCATCACAAAGACCCTTAGAAAACTTAACTCGGGGTAGCCCATTGACCATTTCATTTTTCCTCAATTGTTCAAGGTAACGATAATTTAGATGCCCAAAATGCTCATGCCATAAATTGCTAACCTCATTTACATGAGTGAGCAAGGCATTGGGTGTCGAATCGAGAAGAGAATTGGGAAAAGGTATACTGTTGTGAACAGTCATCCGCCTTTCCCTCGGCCATAGTGTAGTCATATTTAAGCTCATGAATAATCATTGAGTTAGGACTAAATTCCACTCGCATTCCTTCACCAAGGTGGGTGATTTGGTAAACCAATAAGAGATTGGTAGAAAGATTGGGAACACTCAACACTTGGTTAAATGTTCCACCTTCACTCTCTCTACCGATCCACTATCGAAACCAACACATGAGTGTCAACACCCAACATGATTTGGGACATGCCACATGGTTCAATGCTAAGAATTCAACCTACGAAGAATCCATGTGGTGCGAGGCACTAGAATCGATAATCCAAGTTGATGATGGAGCTGATCTAGCTACGAGGGCCTTACCTTTCTTCTTTTAATTTTTAGTCTCCTTTGTATTAGAAGAATCACCTTTACGAGCATTTTGTTTAATGGATTGGGAACACTTATTTTATTCTTCTCATGTAAATGAGTTAAGTGATCAATTTGTTTCCGAAAACAATGTTGCTTGTCATGGCTAAAATTCTTAAACTAGGAGAATTTATACTTTTCCTTCTTCGCTTTAGGCTCAGAAGTCAAAGTATGAGTGATGGGCTTAACTGGGGGTTGGTTGGTCTTGAATTCTTTCTTAGGTTGGTCCTTAGATTCTTTCTTCTTTTCATTTTTCTTTCCCTTATTCGCCAGAAGGTCATGTGACTTGGATTTTAGAGTCCCCATTTGAATGAGTTTGTCCTATTCTCGAATGAGTTGGGATGAAAAATTGTCAAAGGAGGGCATAGTCCAAGTACTACCCAAGGTGGCTTTCGTGGCATGAAAAGTTGAAATGAAAACAGAGTATTCAGGACCTAACTTAGAAAGAATCTAAAATATCAATTGAGAGTCTTTCTTATCCACTTTACATTCCTTTAGAAGCATTCTAGTGTGGAAAAACTTTGAGAAGAAGGCTGTAGGTTTTCAAAGTCACTAGGATTTAACCCTAGTAGTTCATTCTCCAACTCATGCGATCTCATGTCATCTTGCTTCCCAAACATATGATCGAGCTTTTTCCACACTTGATTGGGTGTTGAGGAAGTTTCGATGTGGAAGAGAAAGTCAGGAGAGATGGACATACATATAAGACCTAAGGCTTCATCACAATGGTTGGACCATTTAGATTTTCAAGTTCATCAGTGAGGTTCGGTCTCTAACCCCATGGTAACTTGGTATAACCCTTTGCTTCACAAAACCAATATAATTTTAGATTTCCATTCGAAGAAATTAAAAGGTGTGAGCACCATAACTTTAGAGATATCTATAATGAAGAGATAGAACCAAGGAATGCAAAAGGAAGGATAGAGAAAAGAAACAACCACCCTAACCACCCCGAGAACAAAATTACACCCTACGAGTTTGGCACTTTAATTCGGTGCATTGATTACAACCAGATCAACTATGTTCCAAGAACCAATTTTTCACTCACCTTGCAATTAGTGTAATAACGCACAATGGTGGAGACAACAATCAAGGTTCATAGGGCGTAACAGATCGACACTACACGCAAGCACAGAAAGAGAGAAGCAAGAGGGGAAGAAAGATATTTGTGAGAAACAACATCTCACGTCACATGAAAGAATCCCTTTGTCGTATCTTTGTGGCGGATGCGCTCACAAGTCCACCAAAAAAGGAATAGAACAAAGCCCAAGAAAAAATGAGTTGAATTAAGTAATACAAAGACACCCCCCAGAATGCGGCACTTTATAAAATTAGTGTGTTTACAAATATAATGATACCATCATCTAGAGTGTGGAAAAACATGTAAATTTTACTAAAGAAGTGCTCAAAACTGAGCAATGAGTCAAAAGTTATAGCAAAAACCAATTCCCACAACTTATGAGAAAAATCCAATAAGCCTGCAAACAGATTAAAAAATCCCCCTAAATGCATGCAAAAGGTGTCGTATGTATGCTGTTGGAAAAGGCATGGAATTTGAGATAGGGTTTTTTTGTATTGCGAGGGGGGATTAGCCACCTGCCAATCTCGGACCTCACCCTTCATCTTTGGCACTCGACGGAAGGTTAAAAATACAACAAGCCAAAAGACCAAATTTTACAATGCCAATAAAATGTAATGTTTTTACCTTATACCTTTTAAAAGTAATGAAACAAAACATTTTAAAAAAAAGTGATGAGGTAAAAAGTATGCAGACACAATTTTTTTCTAAAAGGTGAATAAAAAAAAGTATTTTTGGAAAGATATTACTGTGATGGGTGTTATTGTCCCTTTGTAAAAAATGCCGACATGAAAGAGAAAATGCTTAGAGCAGGAAGGGTGCGCGAAAAGGTTGGGGTTGTAGAGAAAACGCCGGGGTAGAGGGGAAAACGCGAGAGAATAGTCAAAAAAACCCTAGAACGGTGAAAAAACACCTAGAGTAAGAGGAGAAAATGCAACCAGCCCGAAATAAAATGCACGAGGACAAGGGAAAACGTAGTTTGAAGCACAAGTTGGGGAAAATGCAGAGCAGTGCAAAAAATGTGCCATTTGGGAGAAAATGCACGAAAAGTGTAGAATCGAGTGGGAGAAAACGCCTGAACAGTCCAAAAAAATGGCCAGGTAGAGGAGAGAATGCAGATTGGAGTGGGGAATGCAGCAAGGCTCGCAAAAATGTGAGTAGATCTCACAAAAAATGTGAGTAGATCTCACAAAAAATGTGAGTAGGCTCCCAAAAAATGTGAGAGACTAGGTAAAAATGTGAGAGACCAGGTAGAGTTTAAATGACTGGTGAAAATGACCAAAACGTGCATGCAAAGGTAACTTTGAGACAACAATGAACCACAGCAATGAGGAAAAGCTTGGAATAGTCTAAGTATACACCGGTGAAGAAAAAAAATGATTCCAACCAGTAATCACAGTGCATGTGCCAAAAATGAGCTCTGCTTCTACCTGCTGGTGCTGAATCGAACATAACCAACAAGAAACACACAAATAACCCGAAACAACAACCAAAAAGATCTAGAAATATCCAAATACGAACTCAATTGATAAGAAAACCAACCAAATAACTTAACTTACAATTGCTGAAACCTCAATACGAGGTGAGCAATAATTCTAAAATGATAATTGAAAAAAACTTGCACATGAGGAAATGAGAAGAAGAAACCGAAGTAATAAACAAGCGAGAAGCGAAGAGTGCACGTTTACGAAACCCACTCTAATACCATGAAAGAGGGATTCACGATAACCGATGTCAAAAATTGATGCACCACAACAAAGCTGCACTCCGATGGTAATGTCAAGCCAACGTAATATGCAAGATTCGAAACAATGGAAAGAATATTGCAAGTAAGAAGAATGGGTGCGCTAATACCGATAGATCGAAAAATAGAAAGTACAATAGGGGTGTTGTGTAACCCCCATGCCTAAACATGGAAAGAAAATCAATGATGCCACTAGAAGAGGAGTTACTGATTCCAAATAAGGAATGTAACTCTTATGTACTGATTGATGCAAATGACAATGTAAGATTCTATGACAGAATCTGACACTTGTCATTTGACTTCCTAAGACCTATGACTTTCGCAAGGCGAGATGACTCACCTAGGTGATGTGGACGATGACTGGATAGTCAAACACACCAACACTTTATTCCTCTCCAAACCTTAAATCTTTTTGTACCATGGCTTGTAAGGTTCCTTAAGTATCCATGTATGAATTAATACAAATTCACCCTTCTTACAAATATATTCTCTTAAAAATCACTAAACACTATGTACCTCCCTTTGCAATATGTCACATGCATAAGTAAATGCCATTTTAATCATCTCTTTGATGACCCTATCAGTCATGCTACCACAACCAATAAAACTATCTTTGAGTCAATTCAAGTGTTACACATTTTATTTCAAGATAAATTTCAAGCCATGGAAACTAGTTTAACATACACGAAAGCTAAATTCCTACATCTCAATGCTACTTCTAAGGACCATGTTAGTTCTTCTTCTACACCTCATCATAATCCCATGTCTATTAAATGTTCTCATACAAGTGAATCCAAATTTTTACTCCTACAAGAACCTCTCAAGTTTAATCTAAGTCTATGAAACATGATATACTTCATGAGATCCTCAATCACTAGTTTATCAACTTGGCACCTACTCATTACTAACCTCATTATTGCCTTGCGAAATAGAAATATCACCCATTTTGTAATTATCAAAGAATTAATGGACATCATGACAATGATTTTTATGCTCTAAAATGAAGAATTGGGCACTTTGAGCATCAAGGTTTTATTTCATTTGCTAGACAAAATTCTAGCCCATGCTCATCTCCAACTTTTAAATTCCTTTGGGCTACCCAAACTGCTCCCTCTATGTCAAAGGGCATCATGCCATAATTACTAATGTTCCTTCTCTGGTAAGCCAAAAGCTTCCTATCCATCCTAGTGTCATACCATGTATAAATATACACACCCCATCTCATATCAATTCCTCTATAGCATTATAAATCCCAAATAAGTGACCACCTTTAAAAATAGATACCCCATTACCTCTGCTAGGTCATCTAGAACATTACCAATTTCAAATAAGTAACCAACTTCAATGAAGCATTGCAAATTCACTCAACACAAGTTGTGATCCATCACCTACTTGAATTTCCTCGTTAAACCCAAAATATGATGTTGGTCAAACTCAATCTCCTACCTACCATTGTTATGATCATATATTTCCTTATGATACATTTCAAAATCTACCACCATGGTATGATCCTTCTCATATGATTACATAGATATTCATCACTCGCATAGTTGGGGGCATCGGACTTAACCCCACCATCCATCACTATCAGATGTCTCTATTATCTACTTATAACTTCTTTACTATTATTCACGCTCCATGCTCAACATCTATCTTCCTAATAAATATTACATCCTTGGTACAAACACTATCCCATCATTACATGATGATGGATTCTTGCTCCATGGTTTATACGAGTGTTGAGGATCTAATTATCAAATAAAACTCACATTACTTATTCTTTATTATACGCTTAGTGAATCACGAACAATGTTTATAAGTACTCTTATATCTCAGGTACACACATTGTAGCGTCATTTTTGATGACTCAATCTTGTTCTATTGTTCATACTTGACTTTCTAGGAACATTCCTAAATGAACCACATCTCACGCACATCCCTGGGGAAACTCATCCCCTCCTACCTAAACATTTTCATATCGTAAAACACCATAACATGCACACTAGATTTACTCATCTTGGTTGCATTTCCTCTTTCAATCTTATACTACTTACATATTACGCTTGGTTTCCCGTCTTACTTGGCTACTGATTATATCATTCTTTTCTATATACACATGCATGTTCACATGGTTTCTTGAGGTGAATTCAAGACTTTTACATATCCACACATGATGCAAGATGGTCGACACAACTCTTTAGCAGCCCCACCACGACTCTTGGTGGCAGATCTACCTTTACACTATCATAATATACATATCATGGGTTCTATCATTTGAGTACTTACTACTCTTTACGAGTTACTTTTCACTTATCTATACACACTTTGACCAACTAATTATCTTTCTAACATGCTAATGAGGCTCTTCATGTGTAGCATTTTCTTTATAGGATTACTTACAACCATGGTTATCTAACAAATCTTTCTTAATGTTGTTTTATTTTGTTTGTAGGTTATGCCCTGTGTCTTGATTAATCATTGTTTACTTATGGATTCTTACGCCATGATTGTCTGTAAAATTATGAGAAATTTCCTATCTATAAAACCTACTTTTCGAGGTACATCTTGTATTCATAATTTCCTGTTACATTATCTTCTATTTCATACTAGCTTTTGTTACACTAACACTTGTTTACTAGTACATATTGTTTGCATATTACTTCGTTTCTACCATGCACATCCCTTACCCCTGAAGGTATACAATAAATTATATACATATAAGATTTATGTCTTCTCCTTAGGGGTGCATCCTCCTACTTTCGTATAATTCATCCCAAATGATGGGGACATCTATTGGGTTAGAAAATCATCCTTCTAACAACATAAAGTTACAAATAAGAGTAGAACATTATAGAATTGGAAACAAAACATAGTCACATAATGGCCCGAGATCATACTTGGGCCATAAAAAAAGTGAACAATAGAAACTTGATACAACAATAGCGATGGGTGATTGTGTCCTACAAAGGTGGTTATGTCATGGGGAAAAATTATTTCTTAGATGAGTACGGTTTCTAGTAAGTTACATCATAACTCTGATGTGAGTCACTTCACTCCAATTTAAGAATTCATTTTACATATAGTTACATTTAGTTACATAAAATTACAAGAATTTACATCTAGGGACATTCCATTGTAGTGGCACTTATTTGGGAAGTGTCGTGGATGGAAAGTAAAAAAATTCTCTCCCAACATTCTTCTCTTAGTGTGAGATCACCCAAAAAACTCACCTTTGGTGTGAGATCACCCAAAACATCATCCTTGGCGTGAGATCACCAAAAAAATCATTCTTGGCATGATATCACCCAAAAACCTCACCTTATGGTACCAAATTAAGCAACATATCGAACCAAACTAGGACAATTTTCTATCTTTTACTATCTTATGCATCAGGTGCACACTTTCCTTTTACACACTTTCACTTACTTATACGCATGTTACTTTAATTTCTAATATATGAAAGTTTGACCGCCCTATTGCTCTTTTTTTTTTTTAAGGTTTGTCCTTATGCACAACTAGAAGAATCTCACATCAATAGACACGATCCCCGAGTAACAAACTATGATACATACACTTCACACTAAGGTCTACTTCCTCTTCTAAGTTTCCATGATTATCATTATGATCACTTCACACTTAACTTGACCGCTCGACATCTGCATCGGATACACTATTCCCTATACGATCAAAATGTACACATATTCTATCTACTTGATATTATTTAGTATTCACTCAAGCAACATAAAGTGGGAGAAAAATGTAGACACAAAATCTGTGAACTTTGGTACATTTCTAGGTTCTCGAGCATACTAATATATACATGATTCCTAAGTGAGAAACCTTTTATGGAAAAATCACATCACCTTTGATTTCTCGCAAGTGAAAGGTTTAGAAAGTCAGTTTGATTTTTCAAACATGGTGTTATCCCAAATCGTAGGACTTTGAAATCGGGATAACCCTCTAGAGAAGGTGAGCTTCATGACCTATCTTAGTGTCAAATACTCCAAAGTGAAAAGAGTTTAATATCAACCCTAACATAATATTTCAAAGGAGACAGAGATAGCAAAAATTCATGAAAATGAAACCTACTCTAAGGAAGGTGATGCACCAAATAGGATGTTGAACAATCTGCACAATAAACACAACACTACCAGAACCTTGCAATGAAAACACACCAATACACAAAAACCTCACATGAAATGAAAGATCATAAAAATGTAATAAAACACAGAAGAGGGTGTGAAAATCCACATATATGACTTTATTGCTCTCAAATTTGATACAATACATCATATTTAGGGCTAAAGGAACAAATTTTTCATTAAAATGTTCAATAGGGAGGATTTGAGATCCACAAATCTCTTACAGAAAATAAATAATGGAGGGGCATATACAATGTGTCCAAACTTTTGAAATGAGACCCTCCTTATAATATATAAGAACAATGAGAGAAAGAGAGAGAAGGAATTGCTTCAACCATGCTAAAATGCATTAAAATCACCTGCAACAATGATGGGTGCCATTGAAAAACACATACCTCCATGTACCTTTCCTTATTGGGAAAGAAAGCAAGCCCATACCTTCATCATTTTGTTAGGTGAGAAATCTGGAAAGATTCGTCTAAAATGGTGAACTGTATCTCCGAGCTCCCGGTCAAAAGTTATGGCCATCGATGATGAGGGTACCATAGCGCAATAATAGCAAGTGCTTGATCTTCCTTTTGAGTTTTGACCTGCCAATTGATATGAGAATGAATTCTTGATGGCTGTAGGTGTTGACTAAGTTTACAAAATTGATCCTTTTGTAGATTTTATACAAATATATTAAAGGCAACACTTTGGTGTATTGAGGGAAAGTATCACAACAATACTGTTAAGTTATACATGCACATTAATATCATGTAGAAATTATTGAATTTTTAATAGGGTAAGATGATTAATCAGGGAATTCATCATTCACAAGGATTAATAAAACATACACAAGACTGCAAATAATTGGAAAGGTAGAATATACTTCTCATTTAGAGGAAAAACTAGAAAAATTTGCTTCAACACTCCTATGTCCAAAAGTCTCTTTTTGTGCTTTGCCAAGGCACACAATATATAGAAAAATTATTCCCCATCTTTCCTAAAAATAGGATAAAATTGTATACTCGCCCATGCATCCTATTTTTACCATTTATTTATTAATAAATAAGTGGAATAAAAATAATCATGCTAATACAAAGAGGCATTAATAGCCTTTGGTTATAACTCAGTCAACTACAGTTGACTATTCTATTTTTAAGAAAAGCATGGGTGAGTAATTTGCTAAAAATAAATCTTGCTTGATGAGCAAGTCTCATTCTTGGTGCATGCAAATTTTGTCTTCTTGTGGCTGATGTGACATCTAACTTTCCCTTTGGATGAAAAATTAATTCCTGTGTAAGTGAAAATAATACCCCTGATCTCCAATACTTAGTAAGAAAACTCTAATTCACTGTGGGGACCACTGTGAGCACATGTGCAATCATAATCAACTCTTATTTGTGAAAAATAAGGTTATCAAGTCTTCAAAAGGTTGTTTGCATTCTGATGTTGACCTCTGCTCTATCTCCTTGTGATCACATGGACAATATATTCTGAGTCATTTTCAAAACATCACATCAGTGGGGACCACCTTTGATTGTTAGCACTAGTCTTCATTTGGTTTGGCCACCCTCGTGGACTTGGCACATTACCATGGTTTTAGGAAACACATGGGGTTACTTTGTAAAAGGTTACCATACCATACTCGGCCACCTTTGATTAACACATGACCATGTAATTTACTTGTTGGCTTTTGTAATTTGGATAACACTTGATGATTATAGGTTAAAACCTTACCTTTTAGTTGATCATTGTTGTTGGCTTTTGCATCATGGTGTTGGACTATAGTTTAGACTTTTGAAAGTCAATATGCAATGATTTTTAATGTGATATGGGTTGGCCCCCTCGTGACGATGACTCACCCCTTGGAAATTTTCGGTGGCATTATTAACTCAAGGTTGAGTTAGGTCCTTTTGATGCAGAACCGTCGGTCTCTCTACTGTTGGTTCTTGGCCTTTGATCTTCGTGTACCCACAATTAGGGTTTTACCCTTCGCATTTAATGGGGTAGGTGATTGTGGTTATGTTTTGAACTTGGTGAATGTTTCTCAGCCTTTGATGGGGAAAACCCTAATTGATCTCACCGTTGATTTGAGTGGTGGTTGGCATGGGTATTTGTGATGGATTTATGAGCATTGATCTGCCCCACCATTTGATTTCTATCATTCGATTGATTAACTCAAATGAGTTAGGGTTACTCGGGCATGTTTGGTTTGGGATATGTAAAATGAAAAAATGAACTCAAGTTCATTTTCTCTCAGTTCTAGTTCATGCAAAGCTCACGGAAAAATTTTTTCACTGCCATTGTTGTTCTCTGTCGAGCTTGGAACTATGTTATTCTTTGGTCTCGAATGATTTTTCCTCAATGGTGGAGCTCTGTGAGTGTAGAAACTTGGCACTTCTATCCTTCTTATTTTTTTATGAGCTCTCCTTTTCCTTAGATCTGGGAAATGAGCTTGATCTATGAATAATCTTGGAGCTCTGACCGGTTTGTGAATGTGAATACTTTATTTTCCTCTACTGTGAAGTTGGTTCGATGCTTTACTAAAGGTTTTCGAAGATGTGGCCATTGCTATTTTGGGAGATCATGAGCCCGACTTCTTTGAATTTTATTTGATCTTCTAGTCTACTCTTGTGTGATCTCTTGGCTGCCATTGTTGAGAACTTGAAGCTCGGTATTGTATTACTAGCATCACTGTTTGATAAAGGATGGTAAGTTTTGATCTCTGAGCATTGCAACTGCTTCGTCACTGTCATTTGACTTTCAATATGTTGATACTTCATTCTTTCTTTGCATTTATCTTTGTGATTTCGTGGTTCCCTTGGAGATTTCGAGTTGAGAGTCACTCTGGGTCCTAGTTTTTTTCACTCTAAACTTGATGATTTTCGAGGGTTGTTTGTATCAACCCAATTGGTGAGTCTGAGCTCTTCTATTTTATGTAATGTTTTACCCAAATATGGGTGTTTTAATTTATGCATACTTTGCATTTACTTATTGTGAACCATTTTTTGCCTCATTAAAAAATGGAATTAATCCTCGGATGACAATATGTGTTTTTTGTTTACTATTCGCTACCATGAGGAAGATTAGGAGCTCTGAAATTCGTGAACCTGTTATGAAATTACAACCTAGCATGTTCTTCTTTGAGTATTAATTTTGGATTCCTTTTGCTAGCTTATGGGCCTCAACCCCTAATAGAAACCATTGTTTGTTGCTCAAGCTATGTTGATTTTGATAATACCCAAATCTGGGTCCTAGTATTTCACCATATTGAGATTTTGTTCATGCATTTTCCTAATTTTAGAACCCTTCTGTTTCCATGCTTTTTCTATACGTGACCTTCATTTTACGAGCTTGAGAAGCTTTGGGTATTCCATTTTGTGTTCGATAATCATAGATCTGGAATTCTATTTTGACGTTTGCAAAACATGGCCATTATTCGACCTCTGGCTTTGTTCTATCTCCATATTTTGAGATTTTTGAACTTGTCTTCAATTTCTTCATGCATTTAGAGTTCTACTACCTATCTTGAGAAGCTTTGTGTATATTACGAAGATCTTTTTCTATACATTTGAATGTAATATGGTTTTTACTTCCTTC
The DNA here is from genome assembly GCA_018340775.1 of Taxus wallichiana var. yunnanensis. NCBI lineage: Eukaryota > Viridiplantae > Streptophyta > Pinopsida > Cupressales > Taxaceae > Taxus > Taxus wallichiana. Next base: position 110,414,752 of record CM031236.1, on the reverse strand, counting down.
TATTTGAAAGATGATAGATCTAAAACCCCTATTGATTCTTTTCAATTTGAGCTATTGAGATTCTATATAATTCTTGAACTTTAGATGTGAATAAACAATGCATTTTAGGTCATTACTCTAAGACTCTGTGAAAAAGTAATTGTTGCATTCTTTAGCATTTTCAAATTCTCTATTGAATCTTTGGAAATGGTCTTCTTGAGATTCAGTTTTCCTTTTGGATGCAATATTACTTGACACTGAGTCATATCCATTTATGAAACATAATTATTGAAGTTTGTAACCTTCTTTGAAGCTTTAATGGCTGATTTATCTTGATTCTTTGTTGCATGTTTGATTCTACTTCTTAAAGCATGATTGTTTAATAAACTGGATCTCCTTCAGTTGGTTGTAATGAGCATGATCTTAATCATTTCTTGATCTGATTCTTTCAAAGTTGAACTGAAACTCTGTAAAACTATGAATCATGCATTTGATCTTAGCTTTGAAGCTATATTGTAGCATTTGTGCACTTGATACCTGCTTCATTTGAAAACTGTACTTCTAGAATGGTTGCACTTTGTAAGATTATCTTAAAACTTCATTTTTCTTCAGCTGTTAAGCTATAATGAGTGCTCAAAGTCCTTCACCTTGATGACTAAAAGTGTAGTTCCCATTTCTTTTTCTATTTAAATATTGTATTTGATCTTTATTACAGAACTTTAGTATGCATGCTGAAAAATATAAAAGGTCAATTTTACATGGTGAAGCCCTGTCAAAATTTTCTCATATTTCTTTCTCATTCTATTTCAGTTGTAATCTTATCTTTCAGTTAACTTCATCCTTTATATTTTGATTCTTCTACTTCTCCTTTGAGTTGTATTCTTCCTTCATATCAATATGTACTTGTGATTTATTCCAATCTTGATGTACCATAGGATAGAAGTCATTGAACTCTGTAATCCCCCTTTTTTTTTTAATAGTGAGGGCTATAAGACATGATTTTATTTCTTCTTTACTGTAACTGTACCTACACATTTAAAAAAATAGTTAGAAAATATTTAGGCTTTTTGGCCTCTCTTATGTTCCATAGTTTTCTTTTCTTCTCTCTCTCCTTATTTCTGAGTGAGTAAATCATGTATGTTGTTACAGAAAAGTACTTTCTTCAGTTGCACCTTTGATCCTCATGTAATTTATCTCTCCTATTGTTAAGAGATCCACTTGCATGAATTTGGATAGTATAGGAATATGGATTAACCCTGAGCTCGTAAACTAACAATTTTCTCTTTTTTATTTTTAGGTACAGTGCCTTCTACCAAGATGGAGATGGAACAAAGCTGGGGCTGGAGATACATCAACCGCAACAAAAGAAACTTCAAGGAAATGATGGGTTCATTCATACTCCTCTATTTTCTCTTTCATGCATATGTACCTCTTACTTCAGTAGTTGTATTTTACTTTTCGTTACATCCCACGGCTTGTGTGGGAACATTTGAAATTCCTTATGAATAAAACATTGAATTCTAAAATTGAGTTGTGTATTTCTTTCTGCATTTCAGCTTTCTATATGGATTGTATGATGAATTAAACAACTCAATAATATAATTGAATGTCTTAATCATGAAGGAAAGAACCTTAAAGATACTGTAATCATTTAGCAATGAACTCTGATTATTGTAATCTGTAATTATGACTATTGTTCCAAAACTTAACACTTCATCTATTTATGTAATTTGATGTCTTCATCAAGATAACACATCTGTCCTTTGGGGCTTTGTGTTATTTTGTTGAAGATAGTCATGAAATTACAGACTATGTGATCTGTTACATTTTGTAACAGCACACATAGCTGTAAATTTCATGTAATCATTAATTAATTCAATAGAAACAACATTGAGTTAAAGAAACTCCCCTAGCTTAGGTTCACTTCACCAATGCCATCCATCATAACAAAGTTTTGAGTTTCCCATTTTTGCACAAGTGAAAAAATTGTCAACATTTCTAGCGATCCTATGGGGAAAGCTTGCCTGCTAGCTTGTAAACCAGTCCTTACTCTTGTCCATTGGGCATGGAGTCCAAAGCATGTAACCAAAATCTACCTTTTTGAAGGTCCAACCCTTCCAAAAAAACTAAAACTAGAAAGGATCAGTAAACTAGATCACGTGCATGAATGCACTTTATTGAATTAAAAACATTACATGATGTGTAGAAATACACTTATTCAAAGGAAATCCTACTCTAAAATGATTACATCGTAGGATTTTCAATAACAATGTTTGAGAAACATACCATTCATAGGAATGGGAAGTTCCTCTCCATTCACCTTGAGAGATGAAATGCATTGTGTTCTTTGTAAGCTGAAATCATGTAAGGACCACTCTAGATTATATTGAACTTTGTGTGTCTTCCTGGCTTTGCACGATCAACATCCCATTTTAACACAATATCTTCTTCATTGAAGATTTTGAACTTAGCCTTCTTATCAAAATTCTTCTTCATTTGTTTGATTCTTTTCCATGTTTACATGAGCTTGATTTCTTAGCTCTTGTAATTCCATTAATTCTACATAACGAACCTAGAATGGTTCATTCTCAAGTCAAGAAACTCCATTTGATGTAGCAAATCTAGTGTAGGTAACTCAACTGAAATAGGCATTCTTGCTTCTCTTCCGTAAACAAGTTTGTATGGTGAATTGCCAACTGATCTTTTAGGAGTCACTCTATCAGCCCAAAGTGTTGAATTCAACATTAGATGCCAAGCTCTCTAGTTATCTTTGAGTGTTCTTTTGATGATCCTTAAAAGATTCTTGTTAGTACTTTCAGCTAACCCATTACCTTGTGGGTAATAATTAGATGAAGAACTTAAATAAATTCCATGGTTGACAGCCCAATCTATTACCTTTGCACTAAGAAATGCTAAAGCATTATCTGAAATGATAGTTGCTGGAACACCAAATCTGTAAACTATACCTTCATAAAAGGATAGTATCGAAGTTTCATTAGCATCTTTCAAGGCTATTTCTTCAGTCCAATGTGTAAAGTAATATGTAGCATTCAAAATCCACTTGTGTCCTTGTGACGAAGGTGGGTTTATCATGCTAATAAAGTCAAGACCCCACTACATAAAAGGTTGATCAACTGAAATAGGTTATAAGGGTAGTGAAGCTAAACGTTCTTTTCCAACAAAAAAAAGCACATTTCTTACACTTTCTGATCCATTCAAAATAGTATTTGAATATGTTGGGCCAATAGTAACTAGCTTTCATAATTTTTAAGGTTGTGGTATGTGTTGAAAAATGACCTCCTGCAGGTCCTTCATGGAATTTTGATAATAATTACTGAATTCTATCATAATCAACACATCGTAGAAAGATTTCATTTATATATTTTTGAATAACACACCATCAATAAAAACATAAGGTACAACTTGTAACCTAAAATACCTTTGTTTATTCTTTTCCATACCTTCGGATAAATGCCATGCTATAGATAGTTAACTAAATCAGTCATCCATCTTGATTCCTGAACTTCTAAGCAAGTTTAGGTTGCTGATTTTATGGCTGCACCATGATGTCTTATTGTTGATACGTAACTTCAGCATGTTATTTTGGATCATCTGATTCTGTAGCCTACTATTTTTCCATATCAACAATTAGGTGTTCACATAAACCTTTACCTCGAACTGTCTTCACAACATGGATATCAACATCATATTCCATGACCTTCGTTATCCATCCTGCTCTTTTCTCATTCAATTATTTATTTAACAAGAAAGTTTTACACTTGGATGAGAAACAAGAACATGAATTTTTTTTTGAAAGCATGTACTTAAAATTATTTAGTCCTTTGACTACTAAAAGTACTTGTTTTTCAAGAAATGTGTACCTTGTTTTGTAATCATGCAAACTTTGTCAAAGAAAAAATTGGTTGCTCAACATTTTCATCATTAACCTAAGTTAATATGGCTGAGATTATTTCAGCTCCTGCAAGTGCATACATTGTAAAATCTTTATCAAAATTTGGATTTGCAAGAGTAGGAGCTTGAGAGATTACTATTTTAATTTCTTCAAACCCTTCTCTCCCTTCATTGGTCCAAGAGAAATTATTCTCTTTCTTTAACATAGTTGTCAATGGTTTCACCAATGCTGCAAAATCTGGAACAAATCTTCTAACAAAGTTGATTTTTCCCAGAAAACTTGTAATGCCTTCTTGTGATGAGGCAATGATAGTTGTGATATGGCTTCAATTCTGAAAGGGTCAATTGCTAAACCTTGTTTAGAAACAATATGACCAAGCAATTTACCTTGATGTATTGAAAAGATAGACTTTAGTGGGATTCAAAGATATTCCAAATTGTCTGCATAACTAAAAATTTTGCCTTAGATGTATTAGATGTTCTTCTAAATTTTTTGAGAATATAATAACATCATCTAAATAAACTAGGATGCATTTATTTAACAATCTATGAAAATCCATGTCCATTACATGTTGAAACATTGCACTAGCATTTGAAAGGCCAAAAGGCATTCTTTTGTAAGCATAAGTACCCCACTTGGTGGTAAAAGTTGTTTTGTACCTATCTTCTTCTTGGACTAGAATCTGGTTGTATCCACTATAACCATCTAGAAGAGATAATCTATTAGAACCAGAAATTGTTCTTAAAATATTATCCATATTAGGTAGTGGGTAATGATCTTTTAATGAAGCTTTATTAAGATCTCAGAAATCCACAGATAATTTGACTTCTCCATTCTTTTTCCTAACCGAAATAAGACTGGCTACCATACTTGAATGCTTAAACTGAAAGATAATACCTGATTTGATCAACTTAGATAATTCTTTCCTCATTAGAGGCTCTATTTTGGGATTTACAGGCCTCTGTTTTTACCTAACTGGCTTGGAATTTGGCTATAATTCAATAGTATGTCTTGCCAAAATGGAATCAAACCCTTTCAGGTCTTGTTATATCCAAGCGAAAACATCTTTAAATTCCTTGGAAATATTAATAAAGGAATGTTTCTTAGCTAGAGAACATACCTCTCCAAGAAAGAAATTTTTTCCTTCATCAACTGAGATCTCTTCATAGTTATCAGCATGTGTTGACATCTTAGTTTTGTCTTTCCTTAACTGGTCATTAGTGCTGAAGATGTCTTCTAATTTGACCAATCCTCGAGGTATTTTATTCTTCTATAACTGAATAATATTGTCACCATACAAGTGTTGTAATTTATCTTGATTTATTGTAGAAAATTCAGCTTCTTGTTGCAAAAACCTACAAATTTGTTCATCATTTTCAAAAACCTACCAATTCAAATCATTATCAGGTATGGAAGGCCTGACAATCAAATTTATGTGAGGCTGAATCTCACTATTTTTAATCTATTTCAACACTTCAAAACTGGCACCAATTGCTACAAGTCTATCTGCATGCTTATTTTTTGTTCTAGGGATGGACTCGATATTGATAGCGTTGAAATCTTCGAGTAAGTTTGAAACTCTATGTCTGTAAGACTTCATTAATGGATTCTTACAAACATTTAAATTTCTTACTTCTTTGATAACCAACTCGAGAATCTCCAAAAATATGTAGCATGCTAATACGTCTCTTTCTCGCCCTAAAGTAAGCCATGAATTAACACTTTGTATTCAACTACATTACAATTTTATGAAAATTGGAGACTCAAAGATGAAAAATACCTTTCGTTTGTGGGGGAAGTGAGTATCAAACCTACTCCTTGTCCTTTCTTGTTGTTAGTTCCATGAAAATGAAGCTTCCAAATCGATTCTACTACATTTTGTGTTTTGGACAATAAGGGAATTGGTGTGTTTTCCTCATGCAGAAATACACACCAAACAGATGTTCTTCAAATTCTTTGAAAGGATCATGAGCATGTTATTCATGTGTCTTTTCATCCATAAAAGATTAGAAACACCATCTAATGTTGAAACATGAGTTGTATTATCAAAATTAGACTGGTCTAAGGTTGCATAATTAGCTAATGCATTAGAAGCATGAGGCTCAATGTGAAATCTGGCCAATGGTTCAAAATTGATAGTAAATTTGGTTCCATAACGTGTAGTGAAAAATAAGAAGGACCAATCTGAAGAGAGATAACCTCCTATTTTTTTTTGTGAAATCTCTAGATAAGCATATAACAAAATAAGGAGGTAAATCCACAACAAGTAATATCTTGCAAAATGGAAATATTTGGAAAAGCATGCAATGTTACCTCTAGATTTATGATGACACCAACTATATTCGTTGCAGTTCCATCAAGCTATAGCACACTCTTCTTTGTAGGTTCATAATGCAAACCCAATTTTTCTACAATTGCTTTTGGCATAACTGTGCTACTTGCACCACTGTCAACCATATAGTTATGAACAAGATGTTCTCTAATAATTAGTGATAAATAAAATGGTGGTGGTTTCTTGATGTCTTGAGCATTTAAAACCTTTTGAACCATCCATTTAACTTCTTTAATGCGGTCTTGTTCCATTGTTCCAAGGACCATATCTATTTTATGAACTTCCTTTTTATGCTATTTTTGAAGAAATTTACAGCTTAGCAAGTTCGTGAGAAAGTAAATCTTGTTGTCCTAGAATACTTAGAGCATCCCACATTGAGATGTTAACATTATGCTTTTTCATTACATCAACAATGTTAAAAGAAGCAACAGTTTTAGAAATAGATTCTATTGTTTTAGCATAGGATTTAGTGAAAATTGATTTGCTTCAGTTGCTTTTGATATCTGAGGTATAAATAACCTTCTTGGGTTAGGTTGTAGCTATTTTTGCTGCTCTTTACCAGCTGAAACACTTGTTGTTTTTGCAGAATAGTAGAACTGTTAGCTGGTTTTTGGCCTGTAGTTGTTGTTTTATCAATGATTGTGGGTAGAACAGACCTATTTTTTGTTTTTACTTTCTGCAGCTTTTTCTTGAGCCCTAGTGGTAACTGCAATGAAATCATCCTCACTAAAATTGACTAAGTTCTGTTTAGGTGCTTTTTGAACATGATTTTCTTGTTTCCCACCCTCCATTTGAGGCATGAATAATGTCTCAAAGTTGAGGTTGTGCAACAAGACTTATGTTCAGAAAATCATTTGGGTAACTTGTAGCTGAATGAGGCTGATTAGAAAGTTGTCACCACTCTTCTATAGCCATATTAACTGGGACTAAATCGTTATATGGAGTAGGATCCTTTGGATCAATCTTCCTTTGCTGATAAGGTTTCCTATGATTTTGATTCTATTGGTAAGGCTGCCTATTTTGCTTGTTTTGCTGAAAAGGAGCTTGATAAGGCCTACTAGGTAGTGCAAGTCTATTTTCAATTGAAGTCAACTTGTTTCCCATAGTTTGCAAATATTTAAACATGTCATATGATGGGGCTACAACAACAAGTTCTATAATCGTGATATGTTGTGGAGTAGGTGCTAGATCTACCAAAAAAGGCATTGAACGCCTTGGCGCTAACTTGTCGGCTTGAATAAGAATATTTTCAGCTTGGATAGCGATATCATAGGCTTTGGGAGAGTCTCTCCTCCCATAGATTGAATCATAGTTAAAATATCATTGTTTAAGGCTCTAAGATAATAAATAAAAGCATGATCAGCTTGAGGCTTGAAACTTGCTAGAATTCTTTCCCAAGTTACGCAAAATGAATATTGAAACTAGACATAAATTCATGAGGAGCTCTTCTAATCGTAGACAATTGTTCTATAAGAGATAAATGATCTGAATTATCTTGAAATTGTTTAAGAAATTTACCACCTAACTCATCCCAAGTTCTTATGGTGCCAATCTCTAAATTTATATACCATTGCAAGGCTTTCCCTTTAAAGGATGCAGCTAAAAGTCTCAAGGCCACATCTTCATGGGTTATGTTATGAACTACACATAGGGCTGCAACATCTTTGATATGCTCTGTTGGTGTAACCTGATTTTCACTAGTGAATGTAGGCAAGATTTTCATGGCAGCATTAGGGATATCATGATAAATTGGGATTACTAATGGGCTACCATTAGTAAAGGTCACAAAATTCCTAGGTGGTTGAATAGCCATTTGAAAAAATGGGATTTGAATGGAGAAATTGATACGTGGTGAAGGAATATTAGGAGGAGGGTTGTCAAAACCAATCCTATTATAAGGTAAAGTATTACCAACTCTTCTCCTTCTTGCAGAATTCAAAGGTAAAGAAATAAAATCAGAAGGAATTCCTCTTATCGATGATCTTTTAGTCACTTTAGGCATGGAGCATGATACAAAATTGGTCTAAAATCAGCTTTAGGGATTCCCAAATAAATCTTTAAATATTTAGAATAAATTGTTGCAGCTTGTTGATCCAAAATTAACTTTTCGTTAATGTGATTCTGTTGTAAATTGTTGTAATTAGATCACAAATATGATTCATGTCCCATCGGGTGTGTAAAAATCATTATCTCTTGAAAGTGCACCCTGTAGAGAGATGGCTACAGGTGTTCTAAGTTTGCAAAATTGATCTCTCTTTCATAGATATAATAGAAACATCTCAGGTCTATGGGTATACATATTTTGAGGTGAGTCTCCGGTATCAAGGTCGGTTCCTTATTGATGTATCCTAGACTAATTTTCTGGGGTTTGAGGGAAAAATAGGACTATAAATGAATTAAAAAACGAGGTGATACACCAAACTTATATGAGATATTTGACTGAGTACATGCACGATTGATATGATAATGAATTATTGATGCACAAGCCAACCATTTTCTATGAATTTTCTCAATAATGTCTCTGCGCTCCCATTCTTCACGATGCAACCCTAACCCTAAAATCCATGGTAGCGGCAATAAGCAGGTTCCATACTCCAGTTCTCCATGACGCAACCCTATCCATGGTGGCGATAATCAAGAAGGGTTCGAGACCATTTCGTGGATAAAACTGGAATTTGGAAATAGAAATTGGAGTCCCAGGATTGGCGAAAATATTAATATTGATGGCAAAATGGATCCACATATTACTAGGAATAGGGGATTCTTGTAGAAAGAGAAGACTCCTGGTAATGATGGAACAACAGATCAGAAACGAAGCCATACACTTCAAGATGCTGGTTTTAGATCTTTTAATGGGAAGGAAGCAGAGGCCGGTGATAGAGGAATGAAAGCCCTTCCTTTGCTGAAGTTACTTCCCAGGCTAGAGGTAGGAATATGGAGAAACCCCTGAAACCCTCTCAGACGATACTAATGCTAAAGATAGAGGAAGATCTGCTTCACAAGGTGTTAAAGGAGGAGGAAAACCTTACTCAGCTTGGCCTCATATGTAGGTTTAACAAGTTTTGGCCTAAACTCTCTCAGCTACATGACTGGATCGCACAAAGATGGAGAGAAAAAACACAAGGTAAGATTGAGCTTTATCCTTGTGCCAAAGCATATTTTATTTTTGTCTTTGAAACCCCTGAAGATAGGGATTTGATTTTCAAACAATATTGGGTTTGGGGTGAACATGGGCTCATGTTCAAGCCATGGTATCTGTCTTTTGATCCCTTAAAAGATTCCTTTGATACCTACCCTATTTGGGTTCATTTGCCAGGACTCCCACTTCAACTCTAGAATAGATCATGTTTGCTTGCCATAGGTAATGCTCTAGGATCATGTGTAAAAGTTGATGATAAGACCTTTTTCGGTACATACTACTTATGCTTGAATCCTCGTAGATCTTGATACCTCTCAAGATCTACCAACAGAAATCAAACTGCAAATTGGGGATAGAATTTGGGAACAAAGATTGGACTACTAAGGTCTTGCTTTCAGATGTCGACGTTGCTTTCAAATTGGTCATATTTCAGAGGATTGTGAATATTCCAAACACAAAGGAAAACCTACATGGTGGAAGGATTCTCTACCTGAACATCTAACAATAAATCCCCATACCGACCCAATTGTGGAACTCCCGCAAGCTAAGAACACTTCTGAGAAGAAAGCTTCCTCTCCTCAGGATGCTCTCCTGGTTGCGGGCCACATCCCTATCAAGTCAATTGAAGTGGTTATTCCAATCTCAGTGGAAGAAGGAAATGAGGAATGGAAGGTAGTGGATAGGAAAAAGAAGGGATCTCAATCTAAACCCTTCATTGTCTCGGACAAGACATGAGTCTTGTCCTGTTATGGGTTATCATCACTACATCTGGGCTCTTTGACCTATTATACCCTTTGCTGAGAGCAACTACTTTTTAGGTAAAAGTTTGTTGGTTTTTGGCTATGTACTTGGCAAAATTCTTCTCTGTTTTGGGCTTTGTCATTTTATCTTGATTCTGATCTCTCTTTGAAATACTGATTTTGTCAAATCTAGCATTTGAGCACTGTTGTACAAGGGTATAGTCCCTTTCAAAAAACTATTGACCTTTAATAAAAAAACAATTTTCTCCGAATATTAAAGGCAACACTTTTTTTTTTATTAAGGGAAAGTATGACAACAATTTTGTTAAGTTATACATGCACATTAATATCATGTAGGAATTACTGAATTTGCAATACCATAAGATGATTAATCAAGGAATAAATAATTCACAAGTATCAATAAAACATACACAAGAATGCAAATAATTGGAAAGGTAGAATATACTTCTCATTCAGAGGAAAAATGGAAAAATCTGCTCCAAGACTCATGTTTCCAAAACTCCTTTTTTTTTGTGCTTTGTTAAGGCACATAATATATAGCAAAAATTATTCCCCATCTTTCCTAAAAATAGGGTAAAATTATACTCACCCATGCATCCTATGTTTACCATTTATTTATTAATAAATAAGTGGAATAAAAATAATCATGCTAATAAAAATATGCATTAATATCCTTTGGTTACAACTCAAGCAATCTGCAGTTGACTATTCTATTATTGAGAAAATCATGGGTGAGTAATTTGCTAAAATAAATCTTCCTTGATGAGCAAGCCTCATTCTTGGTGCATGCAAATTTTGTCTTCTTTTACTGATGTGACATCTACAACTTGCCCTTTGGATGAAAAATTAATTCCCTGTGCAAGTGAAAATAATACCTTTGATCTCCAATACTTTGTAAGAAAACTCTAATTCACTTGTGGGGACCACTGTGACCACATGTGCAATCATAATCAACTCTTATTTGTGAAAAATAATGTTATCAAGTCTTCAAAAGGTTGTTTTCATTCGATGTTGACCTCGATCTATGTCCTTTTGATCACATGGAAAATATATTTTGAGTCATTTTCAAAACAACGCATCAATGGGGTCCACCTTTGATTGTTAACACTAGTCTTCATTTGGTTTGGCCACCCTCGTGGACTTTGAAAAGTACCATGGTTTTAGGAAACACATGGGGTTACTTTGCAAAAGGTTACCATAACATACTCGCCACATTTGATTAACACATGACCATGTAATTTACTTTTCGGGTTTTGTAATTTGGATAACACTTAATGATTATAAATTTAAAACCTTACCTTTTAGTTGATCATTGTTGTCAGCTTTTACATCATGGTGTTGGACTATAGTTTAGACTTTTGAAAGTCAATATGCAATGATTTTTAATGTGATATGGGCTGGCCCCATCATGATGATGACTCTTCCTTGGAAATTTGTCGTGGCATTATTTACTCGAGGTTGAATTAGGTCCTTTTGATGCAAACCGTCGGTCTCGTAATGTTGGTTTTTGGCCTTTGATCTTCACGTACAAACAGTTAGGGTTTTACCCTTCACATTTAATGGGGTAGGTGACTATGGTTATGTTTTGAACTTGGTGAAATTTTCTCAACCTTTGATGGGGAAAAAACAAATTGATCTCATCATTGATTTGAGTGGTGGTTGGCATGGGTATTTGTGATGGATTTATGAGCATTGATATGCCCCACCGTTTGATTTTCACTATTGATTGATTAACTCGAATGAGTTTGGGTTACTCGGGCATGTTTGATTCAGGATATATAAAATGAAAAAATGAACTCAAGTTCATTTTCCTGTTCTGCAGTTCACAAGTGAAGCTCTAGAAAAATTATCGGTGCCATTATTGTTCTTTTTCAAGCTTGGGCGTGTTATTCTTTGGTCTCAAATGATTTTCCTCAACAAAGAGAGCTCTATGAGTGTAGAAAATTGGCACTTGTATCCTTCTATTCTTCTTTTATGAGCTCTCCTTTTCCTTAGATCTTTGAAATGAGTTTGATCTACAAATAATATTCGAGCTCGATGAGTTCTGCGAACATGAATACTTTATTTTCCTCTATTGTGAAGTTGGTCTGATGCTTTATCGAAAGGTTTTTGAAGATGTGGCCACTATTTTGGGAGATCTTGAGCCCGACTTCTTTGAGTTTATGTGATCTTTTGGTATGCATGCTCTATGTGATCTCCTAGCTGCCATTGTTGAGAACATGAAAATCGGTATTGTATTACTAGCATCTTTGTTTGATAAAGGATGGTAAGTTTTTATCTTTGAGCATCAGCAATCGCTTTCACACTATCACTTTGAATTCAATATGTTGATATTTCATTCTTTCTTTGCATTTATCTTTGTGATTTTGTGGTTCCCTTAGATATTTCAAATTGAGATTCACTCTAGATCCCATATTTTTACTCGAACTTGGTGATTTTCGAGGGTTGTTTGTATCAACCCAAGTGGTGATTCTGAGCTCTTCTTTTTCTACAATGTTTTACCCAAATCTGGTTGTTTTAATTTATGCATACTTTGCATTTATTTATTGTGAACCATTTTTTTCCCTCATTGAAAAATGGAATTAATCCTCGGATGACAATATGTGTTTGTTGTTTACTATTCACGCCATCAGGAAAATTAGGAGCTTTGAAATTCGTGAACCTCGCTATGAAATTACAACCTAGCCTATTCTTCTTTAGTATTAATGTTGGATTCCTTTCGCTAGCTTATGGGCCTCAACCCCTAATGGAAACCAATGTTTTGTTAGGAAATATTTAATTAGTGCTCCATTAGTAAACAATAATTATGTGAGGTAATTATTATGTTGTAAGTACATGTGTTAGTAAATTGTTATTAGTTGTTATATAAAACAACAATAACAATTATATTTGGTTAGTGTGTTAGAAACAACTCACGTAAGTTAGTGAGTTGTTATAAACTACTTCCTATTATTTAGGGAGTATATTTCCTATATATGTGTAATCAATCTTGAAGGAATTATTAAAGAAGATTAACTAAATATCATTTGTTATTATTTTGACTATTACCTGCAACTATTCTGATATGCTCTCTTCAATTGGTATCAGAGCAGGCTACGACTCTATGATGAAGCGACTGTGATAATGACTAGGATCTGTGCATATGCCGTTTAGTGGAGATTGTCTATGGCTTGAATTGTCATGTCTGCCTTTGAATTCAAACAAGCTTAAATTGATTGTCAGGCCGTTTGATATCATTCACATATCTCCTCTTGCAAAGAAATCCTGATCAATCTCGTTGTGGTGACTCCTGAATTTCCTTTGGTCGGCCAATGAATATTATGCAGTGGATCGTCTTTGTAACCTCGACACTATCACGATGATCATTTTTCTGTCAAGGATTCAATCTAACCTGTAGTATTTGTGATTTAGTTTTATTTTCATTGGGCATGAAAATTAATGGAATTTGTGGTCTTCGAGGATAGACACTTATCAATTTGACCTCTGTAGCTATTTTGATCTGTTCTTACCACTTTGAGGACAGTTTGGCATCTGAATCTAATCTCTTGGCGTCGAATTCATTGGATGTTGTGGATGGAACATGAAAACTCGCAGTCCCTGCCACGTATAGGTCTCTGCCAGATTTGTCTATATCCGTAGATTCTTTGACGTTTATCACTCAGATTTGCGTATGCTATTATTCAGTTTTGCGTTGTCTTTCTTTCAACGAATGCAAATTATACTCCATTCCACGCCATTTTGAAAGGAAAGCGAGATAGGTCATACAACCGTAATGTGAGTCTATCTAAAAGTTATAGTTTATGTTTAGCTCTTGGTATTGAACGGTTTGTCCTTTTATATGTTTGAGAAAAATGTCCTCTTGTCAAATATATTGTGAAGTGTCTCATTGTCTAAAGTTTAGTCTTTATGTGTTTCATTTGTCTATAAAATTAAAGTATTAATGTCAAGTCAAAATTAATATGTCAAATAGAGCATGTTGTTACAGGTTTATTAATATATTTTTCATCATTGTATCGTCAAAATATGTTTAGGTGAATAATAGGTTGTATTTCATATAGGTGATTTTAGGATTTTTTTTATCGAAAGTAATCAAAAGAATCAAAGTTGTCATCATTTTTCAATTTATTATTGTCTTGTCAAACGTCAAAAGTGTTGTTAGATTTTTTTCCCCATCTCACAATGGAAGTCCCTCTAGAAAAATTCAATGGGCTCAATTTTCATACTTGGAAAGTGAAGATCCAGATGCAATTGATGAATAAAAATCTTTAGCGGATAGTCGATGGAAAAGAAGCAAATATGGGCATAGACGATGGATCTCGATTATGAGGAAGAACAAGTAAATGAAGACAGTGGCTCTGAAGACTTCTTGTTCTGAGCATGAAACCGGAGGCAGGAGGCATCGGAGGTTGGAGGTCATTCAACAACCTCTCGTTAGTTGCCAACGACGGGGCCACATATCAGCTTTGGTGACAGGTGTGTGTGCAGTGCTTCCAGTGTGGTGTGCCTCAGTTTGCAGTGTTCCTATTTTCAATAAGTGGAAATTTCACATTGAGGGGGGAACATGATCCAATGTTCCATTTCCAAAGTATGTCATCTTTTTCTATGTATGTATGAGCAACAAATTTCAGTAGAATTTCCTATGTTATTCCCTGAAGTGAGATAGTGATGAGAGTTGTTGATACTACTGCATCATCATGATATCGTGGTTGTTAGTTATCCTAGAAAAACTATCCAGAGGTTGTTGGTACTATCCTCAAAACCATCTATTGTGTGGTTGTTGGTTAACCACTTGGAAAACCATCCAAAGGTTGTTGGTATTGTCCTTGAAACCATCCAGATCATGAGCATGCTACGTAGCGGCACGTTGCAGTACAAAGGTAGGTTTTTCCCATGTTCGCACTAAGGGGGGGAATGTTAGGAAATATTTAATTAGTGCTCCATTAGTAAACAATAATTACGTGAAGTAATTATTATGTTGTAAGTATGTGTTAGTAAATTGTTATTAGTTGTTATATAAAACAACAATAACAATTATATTTGGTTAGTGTGTTAGAAACAACTCACGTAAGTTAGTGAGTTGTTATAAACTACTTCCTATTATTTAGGGAGTATATTTCCTATATATGTGTAATCAATCTTGAAGGAATTATTAAAGAAGATTAACTGAATATCATTTGTTATTATTTTGACTATTACTTGTAACTATTCGATATGCTCTCTTCATGTTTGTTACTCAAGAAATGTTGGATTTTTATAATACCCAAATCTAGGTATTGGTATTTCACCATATTCAAGATTTTGTTCATGCATTTTCCTAAATTTAGAACCCTTATATTTCCATTCTTTTCTCTACGCGATCTTTGTTTTACAAGATTGAGAAGTTTTGCGTATTCCATTTTTTGTTCATTGAAGATTCGAACTTAGCCTTTTGAGATTTTTGAACTCCGTATTCAATTTCTTCGTGCATTTAGAGTTATACTACATATCTTGAGAAGCTTTGTGTATATTACGAAGATCTATTTCTATACATTTAAATGTAATCTGATTTTTACTTTCTTCTGTTTGAAAAATTATAGAGCTACAACCCCAATTTATTCTTTTCAATTTGAGCCATTGAGATTATTTATAGTTCTTGAACTTTAGATTTGAATAAACAATGCATTTTAGGTCATTACTATGAGACTCTGTGAAAAGTAATTGTTGCATTCTTTAGCATTTTTAAATTCTTTCTTTGAATCATCTGGAAATGGTCTTCTTAAGATTGAGTTTTCCATTTGAATGCAATATTACTTTACGCCTGAGTCATATCCATTTATGAAAAATAATTATCAAATATTGTAACTTGCTTTGAAGCTTTAATGGCTAATTTATCTTGATTCTTTGTTGCCTATTTGATTCTACTTCTTAAAGCATGATTGTTTAATAAAGTGGATCTCCTTTAGTTGGCTGTAATGGGATTGATCTTAATCCTTTCTTAATCTAATTCTTTCAAATTTTAACCTAAAACTCTTTAAAAATGTGAATCATGCATTTGATCTTAGCTCTGAAGCTATACTATAGTATTTTGTCCACTTGATACTGCTTCATTTGAAAACTGTACTTCTAGAATGGTTGCACTTTCTAAGATTATCTTGAAACTTCATTTTTCTTCAACTGTTAAACTATAATGAGTGATCCAAAGTCCTTCGCCTTGATGAATGAAAGAATAATTCCCATTTATTTTCTATTTAAATACTGTATATGATCTTTATTACAACTTTAGTATGCATGCTGAAAAATATAAAAGGTCAATTTTACATGGCGAAGCCCTGTCAAATTTTTCTCATATTTCTTTCACATTCTATTTCAGATGTAATCTTATCTTTCCATTTAACTTCACCCTTTATATTCTGATTCTTCTATGTCTCCTTTGATTTTTATTCTTCCTTCATATCAATATGTTCTTCTGATTTATTCCAATATTGATGTACCATAGGATAGACGTCATTGAACTCTGTAATCCCCTTTTTTTAATAGTGAGGGCTATAAGACAATATTTTATTTCTTCTTCACCGCATCATGTACCTGCACATTTATAAAAATAGTTAGAAAATATTTTGCTTTTTGGCCTCTCTTATGTTCCATAGTTTTATTTTCTTCTCTTTCTCCTTATTTCTGAGTGAGTAAATCATGTATGTTGTTACAAAAAATTAATTTCTTCAGTTGCGCCTTTGATCATCATGTAATTTATCTCTCCTATTGTTAAGAGATTCACCTGCACAAATTTGGATAGTATAGGAATATGGATTAAACTCCGATCTCGTAAACCGACAATTTTCTCTTTTCAAAGCAATGAACTCTAACTGTTGTAATCTGTAGTTATGACTATTGTTCCAAAACTTAACACTTCATCTATTCTACAATTTGATGTCTTCATCAAGATAACACAACTTTCCTTCGGGCTTTGTGTTCTTTTAATTACAGACTATGTGATCTGTTACATTTTGTAATAGCACACATAGTTGCAGATTTCATGTAATCATTAATTAATTCAATAGAAACAACACTAAGATGAAAGAAAATCCCCTAGCTTAGGTTCACTTCACCAATGCCATCCATCGTAACAAATTTTAGAGTTGCCCATATTTACACAAGTACAAAAATTGTCAACATTTCTAGCGATCCTATGGGGAAAGCTTCCTACTTGCTTGTAAATGAATGCCTTGCTCTTGTCCATTGGGCATGGATTCTGAAGCATGTAACCAAAATCTACCTTTTGAATGTCCAACACTTTCAAAACAAAATAAAGCGAAAAGGATCTCGGTAAACTAGATCACAGGCACAAATTCACTTTATTGAATTAAAAAACATTGCGATGTGTAGGAAATGCACTTATTGAAAGGAAATCCTACTCTAAACATACACTATAGGATTTTTAATAACATTTTTGAGAAACATACCATTCATAGGAATGGAAAGTTCCTCTACATTCAACCTTGAGAGATGAAATGCATTGTGTTATTTACAAGCTGAAATCATGTAAGGACCACTCTAGATTGTATCGAACTTTGTGTGTCTTCTTGGCTTTGCATGATCAACATCCCATTTTAACACAATATCTCCTTCATTGAAGATTCTAAACTTAGCCTTCTTATCAAAAGTCTTCTTCATTTTTTTCTGATACTTTTCCATGTTTACATGAGCTTGATCTCTTAGCTCTTTTAATTCCATTAATTTTGCAAAATGAACCTAGAATGGTTCATTCTCAAGCATATCCATTTGATTTAGCTAGTATAGTGTAGGTAACTCAATTGAAATAGGCATTCTTGCTTCTCTTCCCTAAACAATTATGTATGATTAATTGCCAAGTGATCATTTAGAGTTACTCTATTAGCCCAAAGTTAAAATTCAGCATTAGATGACAAGCTCTCTGGTTATCTTTGAGTGTTCTTCTGATGATCCTTAAAATATTCTTGTTAGTACTTTCAGCTAAACCATTACCTTGTGGGTAATAATTAGATGACAAACTTAAATAAATTCCATGGTTGACATCCCAATCATTATCTTTGGGCCAAGAAATGCTGCTGAGAATTGTCCTTAATGATAGTTCTTTGGAACACCAAATCTGTAAACTATACCTTCGTAAAAGAATAGTATTGAAGTTTCATTAGCATATTTCAAGGCTATTTCTTCAATCCAGTGTGTAAAGTAATTTTTAGCATTCAAAATCCTCTTGTGTTCTTTTGATGAAGGTGGGTTTATCATGCCAATAAAGTCAAGACCCCACTACATAAAAGGTTGATCAACTGAAATAGGTTGTAAGGGTAGTGAAGCTAAATGTTCTTTTCCAAAAAAAAAACACATTTCTTATACTTTCTGATCCATTTGAAACATTATTTGAATATGTTGGGCCAATAGTAACCAACTTTCATAATTTTTAAGGCTGTGGTATGTGCTGAAAAATGACCTCTTACAGGTCCTTTATGGAATTCTGATAATAATTGTTGAATTCTATCATAATCAACACATCGCAACAAGATTCCGTTTATATATTTTTGAATAACACACCATCAATAAAGACATAAGGTACAACTTGTAACATGAAATACATTTGTTTATTCTTGTCCATACCTTCCGGATAAATTCCATGTTGTAGATAGTTAACTAAATCAGTCATCCATCTTGATTCATGAACTTCCTAAGAAAGTTCTGGTTGATGATTTTTTGGCTGCACCATGACATCTGATTGCTGATACGTAACTTCAACATGTTGTTTTGGATCATCTGATTCTGCATCCTACTATTTTTCCATATAAGCAATTAGGTATTCACACAAACCTTTACCTCGAACTATCTTCGCAACATAGATATGATCATCATATTCAATGACCTTTGTTATCTAACCTACCCTTTTCTCATTCAATTCTTTATTTAACAAGAAATCTTTTACACTTGGATGAGAAACAAGAACATGATTTTTTTTTTTGAAAGCATGTACTTAAAATTCTTTAGTCCTATGACTACTGAAAGTACATGTTTTTCAAGAAATGTGTACCTTTTTTGTAATCATGTAAACTATGTCCAAAGAAAGCAATTACCTACTCAACATTTTCATCTATAACTTTGAGTTAATATGGCTCAAAGTTATTTCAGCTCCCTAAGTGCATTGTAAAGTATTTAACAAAATTTGTATTTACAAGAGTAGGAGCTTGAGAGGTTTCTCTTTTAATTGCTTCAAACCCTTTTCTCCCTTTGCTGGTCCAAGAGAAATTCTTCTATTTGTTTAACATAGTTGTCAATGGTTTCACCAATGCTACAAAATATGGAACAAATCTTCTAACAAAGTTGATTTTTCCTAGAAAAATCTATAATACCTTCTTGTGATGAGGAAATGATAGCTTTGATATGGCTTCAAGTATGAAAGGTTCAATTGTTAAACCTTATTTAGAAACAATATGACTAAGCAATTTACCTTGATGTACCGAAAATGATAGACTTTAGCGGATTCAAAAATATTCCAAACTGTCTACATAATGAAAAGTTTTCCTTAGATGTATTAGATGTTCTTCTAAATTTTTTTAGAATACAATAATGTCATCTAAATAAATGAGGATGCATTTATTTAACAAGCCATGACAAGCCATGTCAATTGCAAGTTAAAACATTGCACCAGCGTTTGAAAGGCCAAAATGCATTCTTTTGTAAGCTTAAGCACCCCACTTAGTGGTAAAAGTTCTTTTGTACCTATCTTCTTCTCAGACTAGAATCTGGTTGTATACACTATAACCATCTAGAAGAGATAATCTATCGGAACTGGAAACTATTCTTAAAATCTGATCCATATTAGGTAGTGGGTAATGATATTTTAATGAAGCTTTATTAAGATCTAAGAAATCCACTGAGATAATCTGATTATTCCATTCTTTTTCTAAACCAGAATCAGATTGCTACTACCCAACTTGAATGCTTAATTGGAAAGATAACACTTGATTTGATCAAATTAGATAATTCTTTCCTCATAAGAGGCTCTATTTTGGGATTACCGACCTCTATTTTTACCTAAGCGGCTTGGAATTTGGCTATAATTAAATAGTATCCTATGCCAAACTAGGATCAAACCCTTTCAGGTCTTGGTATTTCCAAGAAAAAACATCTTTAAATTCCTTGCAAATATTAATAAAGGAATGTTTTTCAGCAAGAGAATATACCTTTCCAAGATTTTTTTCCTTCATCAACTAAGATCTCTTCATAGTTATCAACATGTGTTGACATCATAGTTTTTCTTTCGTAATGCAGATTATCAAGATCTTGAATATGTCTTCTAATGTGACCAAGCCTCAAGGTAGTTTATTCATCTTTAACTAAACAATCTGGTCACCATACAAGTGCTGTAATTTATCTTGATTTACTATAGAAAATTCAGCTTCTTGCTGCAAAAACCTACAAATTTGTTTATGATTTTAAAATTTTTCTAATTAAAATCATTATTAGGTATGGAAGGCTTGGAAATCAGCTTTATGTGAGGCTGAATCTCGCTATTTTTAATCTATTCCAGCACTTCAAAACTGGCACCAATTGCTGCAAGACTATTTGCATGCTTATTTTCTATTCTAGGGATGGACTGGATATTGATAACATTGAAATATTCCATTAAGTTTGAAACTCTATGTCTGTATGACTTAATTAATGAATTCTTACAAACATTGAAATTTCTTACTTGATTGATAACCAACTAAGAATCACCAAAAATCTATAGCATGCTAATACCTCTCTTTCTTACCCAAAGTAAGCCATGAATTAATGCTTCGTATTGACTACATTACAAGTGCATAAAAATTAGAGACTCAAAGCTAAAAAATATGTTTCGTTTTTGTAGGCAAAGTGAGAATCAAACTTTCTCCTTTTCCTTTCTTGTTCTTAACTTCATTAAAATGAAGCTTCCAAATCCCTTCTGTTGCATTTTCTATTTTGGACACCTAGGAAATTGGTGTGTTTTCTTCATGCAAGCAATACACACCAAAGCTGATGTTCTTCAACTTATTTAAAAGGATCATGAATGTGTTATTCATGTGTGTCTTTTCATCCATAAACAGAGTAGAAACACCATCTAATGGTTAAACATGAGTTGTATTATCAAAATTAGACTAGTCTAAGGCTGCATAATTAGCTAATGCATCAGAAGTGAGACTCTCAATGTGAAATCTAGCCAATAGTTCAAAATTGATAGTAACTTTGGTTCCATAACGTGTAGGAAAAACAAGAAGGACCAATCTAAAGAGATATAACCTCCTATTTTTTATGTGAAATCTCTAGATAAGCATAAAGTGAAATAAGGTGGTAAATCCACAACATTCATATCTTACAAAATGGAAACATTTGGGTAAGCATGCAATGTTACCTCTAGATTTCTAATGAAACCAACTATATTCATTGCAGTTCCATCAAGTTGTAGCACACTCTTCTCTGTAGGTTCATAATGCAAACCCAATTTTTCTGCAATTGCTTTTGGCATAACTATGCTACTTGCATCATTGCTTCCAACCATATAGTTATGAACAAGATGTTCTCCAATAATCAGTGAAAAATAAAATGGTGGTGGTTTCTTGATGTCTTGAGAATTTAAAACCTTTTGAACCATCCATTTAACTTCTTTAATTGTTCTAAGGACCATATCTATTTTATGAACTTCCTTTCTCGTTGTTTTTGAAAAATTTGCAGTTAGCAAGTTCATGAGAAAGTAAATCTTTTGTCTTTGGAACACTTAGAGCATCCCACATTGACATGTTAACATTATTCTATTTCATTACATCAACAATGTTAAAAGAAGCAACATTTTTAGAGACAAATTCTCTTGTTTTAGCGTAGTCTTTAGTGAAAATTGATTCTCGCTTTTGCTTTTGATATCCGAGGTATAAATAACCTTGTTGGGTCGGGTTGTAGCTATTTTTGCTTCTATTTACCATGAAACAATTTTTTTTTTTATGCAATGAGAAGCTATTAGTTTGGGTTTGGGCTTACAGTTGTTTTATCGATGACTGTGGGTAGAAAAGGCCTATTTTGTTTTTTTAAAATTTTTGCAAATTTTTCTTGAGCCCTAAAGGTAACTGCAATGAAATCATCCTCACTAAAACTGACTAAATTTTTTTAGCTACTTTCTAAATATGAGTTTTTTTACCCCTCACCCTCTATTTGAGGCATGAATAATGTCTCGGAGTTGAGGTTTTACAACAAGACTTATGTTCAAAAAAGCATTTGGGAAACTTGTAGCTGAATGAGGTTGATTACAAAGTTAACACCACTCTTCTGTAGCCATATTAACTGGGACTAAAGCATTAGATGGAGTAGGATCCTTTGGATCAAACTTCCTTTGCTGATAATGCTGCCTATAATTTTGATTTTGTTGGTAGGGCTTCCTATTTTCTTTGGTTTTTTTGATAAAAAGCTTGATGAAGGCCTGCTAGGTAGTCCAAGTATATTTTTAATTAAAAAAGATTGTTTCCCATAATTTTCAAAGCTTTAAACATGTCATCTGATGGGGCTACAATAATAGGTTCTATAATCGTGATAGGCTATGGAATAGGTGCTAGATCTGCCAAAAAAGGCATTGAAGGCCTTGGCGCTAACTTGCCGACTTGAATAAGACTATTTTCAGCTCGGATAGTGATATCATAGGCTGCTGGGAGAGTCTCTCCTCCCATAGATTGAATCATAGTTGAAATATTGTTGTTTAAGGATCTAAGATAATAAAGAAAAGCATGATCAACTTGAGGCTTGACACTTGTTGGAATTCTTTCCCAAGTTCTGGCAAAATGAATATTGAAACTAGACATAAATTCATGAGGAGCTCTTCTAATCGTAGACAACTATTCTATAAGAGATAAATGATCTGAATTATCTTGAAATTATTTTAGCAATTTACCACCTAACTCATCCCAAGTTCTTATGGTGCCAATCTCTAAATTTCTATACCATTACAAGGCTTGCCCTTTAAAGGATGCAGCTAAAAGTCTCAAGGCCACATCTTCATGGGTTATGTTATGAACTACACATAGGGCTATAACATATTTGATATGCTCTGTTGGTGTAACCTGATTTTCACCAGTGAATGTAGGCAATCTTTTCATGGCAGCATTAGGGATATCATGATAAACTAGGATTACTAATGGGCTGCCATTAGTAAAGGTCACAAAATTCCTAGGTGGTTGAATAAACATTTGAAAAACTGGGATCTTAATGGAGAAATTTATATGTGGTAAAGGAATATTAGGAGGAGGGTTGTCAAAACCAGGCCTATTATAAGGTAAAGTATTACCAACTCTTCTCCTTCTTGCAAAATTCAAAGGTAAAGAAATAAAATTAGAAGGAATTCCTCTTACCGATGATCTTGTAGTCACTTTAGGCATGGAACATGCTACAAAACTGGTCTAAAATTAGCTTTATGGAGTCACCAAATAAATCTTTAAATCTTTAGAATAAATTGCTGCAGCTTGTTGATCCAAAAGTAACTTTTGCTTACTGTGATTCTGCTGTAAATTGTTGTAATTAGATCGTAGATCTGATTCGTGTCCCACTGGGCATGCCAAAAACTATTATCTCTCAAAATTACAGCTTGTAGATTGATGGTTTTAGGTGTTCTAAGTTTGCAAAATTGATCTCTCTCTTTCATAGATACAATGGAAACACCTCAGGTATGTGGGTATACCTATTTTGAGGTGAGTCTCTAGTATCAAGGCCGGTTCCTTATTGATGTATCCTAAACTAATTTTCTGGGTTTGAGGGTAAAATATGACTATAAATGAATTAAAAAAATGAGGTGATACACCAAACTTGTATGAGGTCTTTGACTGAGTACATGCATAATTGATATGAGAATGAATTCTTGATGCACAAGCCAACAATTTTCTATAGAATATTAAAGGCAACACTTTGATGTATTGAGGGAAAGTATCACAACAATACTGTTAAGTTATACATGCACATTAATATCATGTAGAAATTACTGAATTTGCAATAGGGTAAGATGATTAATCAGGGAATTCATCATTCACAAGGATTAATAAAACATACACAAGACTATAAATAATTGGAAAGGAAAAATATTCTTCTCATTCAGAGGGAAAAACTGGAAAAATCTGCTTCAAAGACTCCTATGTCCAAAAGTCCTTTTTTTGTGCTTTGTCAAGGCACACAATAAATAGCAAAAATTATTCCCCATCTTTCCTAAAAATAGGCTAAAATTGTACTTGCCCATGCATCCTATGTTTACCATTCATTTATTAATAAATAATTGGAATAAAAATAATCATGCGAATACAAAGAGGCATTAATAGCCTTTTTGGTTACAACTCAAGAAAAGTCGTAGTTGACTATTCTATTTTTAAGAAAAGCATGGGTGAGTAATTTGCTAAAAATAAATCTTGTTTGATGAGCAAGTCTCCTTCTTGGTGCATGCAAATTATGTCTTCTTGTGGTTGATGTGAAATTTGCAAATTGCCCTTTGGATTCAAAATTAATTCCCTGTGTAAGTGAAAATAATACCCTTGATCTCCAATACTTAGTAAGAAAACTCTAATTCAATGTGGGGGCCACTTTGAACACATGTGCAATCATAATCAACTATTATTTGTCAAAAATAAGGTTATCAAGTCTTCAAAAGGTTGTTTGCATTCTGATGTTGACCTCTACTCTATCTCCTTGTGATCACATGGACAATATATTCTCGAGTCATTTTCAAAACATCACATCAGTGGGGACCACCTTTGATTGTTAGCACTAGTCCTCATTTGGTTTCACCACCCTCATGAACTTGGCACATTACCATGGTTTTAGGTAACATATAGGGTTACTTTGCAAAAGGTTACCATACCATACTCGGCCACCTTTGATTAACACATGACCATGTAATTTACTTGTTGGCTTTTGTAATTTGGATAACACTTGATGATTATAGGTTAAAACCTTACCTTTTAGTTGATCATTGTTATCGGATTTTGCATCATGGTGTTGGACTATATTTTAGACTTTTGAAAGTCAATATGCAATGATATTTAAAGTGATATGGGTTGGCCCCCTCATGACGATGACTAACCCCTTGTCAATTTTTGGTCGCATTATTAACTCAAAGTTGAGTTAGGTCCTTTGGATGCGAGACCATCGATCTCTTTAGTGTTGGTTCTTGGCCTTTGATCTTCACATACCCACAGCTAGTGTTTTACCCTTCGCATTTAATGGGGCAGGTGACTACGATTGTGTTTTGAACACCGGTGAACATTTCTCAACCTTTGATGGGGAAAACACTAATTAATCTCATTGTTTATTTGAGTGGTGGTTGGCATGGGTATTTGTGATGGATTTATGATAATTGATCTACCCCAACATTTGATTTATACCGTCGATTGATTAACTAAAATGAGTTAGGGTTACTCGGGCATGTTTGGTTGAGAATATGTAAAAGGAAAAAAATAAATTAAGTTCATTTTCCTCTAGTTCTTGTTCGTAGCGAAACTCTGGAAAAATTTTCACTACCATTATTGTTCTATGTCGAGCTCGAAACCGTGTTTATTTTTTGTCTTGAATTATTTTTCCTCAATGGTGTAGCTCTGTGAGTGCAGTAAGTTTTCTGCAACTTCTATCCTTCTATTTTTTTATGAGCTCTCTTTTTCCTTAGATCCGGACAATGAGCTTGATCTATGAATAATCTTGGAGTTTCGACCGGTTCAAATGAACATGAATACTTTATTTCCATCTAGTGTGAAGTTGGTATCATGCTTTCTTGAAGGTTTTCAAGATATGGCCATTCTTTTGGGAGATCATGAGCTCGACTTCTTTGAGTTTCGTGATCTTCCGGTCTCGCACTCTCTATGTGATATTTTGTCTCGCCATTATTGAGAACTTGAAACTCGGTACTATATTACTAGCATCACCATTTTATAAAGGATGGTAACTTTTGATCTTTGAGCATTGCAATTAATTACTTTGTCACACTGTCACTTTGACTTCAATATGATTATACTTCACTATTTCTTTGCATTTATTTATGTGATGAGCATCATCTTAATCATTTCTTGTTCTAATTATTTTTAAGTTGAACCTAAAACTCAGAAACTGTGAATCATGCATTTTATCTTAGCTTTGAAGCTATACTATAGCATTCTCGTGCACTTGATACCTACTTCATTTGAAAAATGTACTTCTAGAAGGGCTGTACTTTGTAAGATTATCTTAAAACTTCATTTTCTTGATTGTTAACCTATAATGAGTGCTCCAAATTCTTTCACCTTGATGAATGAGAGTGTAGTTCCTATTTATTTTTCGTTTAAACACCTGTATTTGATCTTTAATACAACTCTAGTATGCATGTTGAAAAATATAAAAGGTCAATTTTACATGGCAAAGCCTTGTCAAAATTTCTCAAATTTCTTTCTCATTTTATTTCAGTTGGAATCTTATCTTTCCATTTAACTTCAGCCTTTATATTTTGATTCTTACGCATCAACTTTGAGTTGTATTCTTCCTTGATATCAATATGTACTTGTGATTTATTCCAATCTTGACGTACCATAGGATAAAATTCATTGAACTCTACAATCCCCCTTTTTAATAGTGAGGGTTGTAAGACATTATTTTATTTCTTCTCTTTCTCCTTATTTCTAAGTGAGTAAATCATTTATGCTGTTACTTATAAAAGTACTATCTTCAATTGCACTTTTGATCATCATGTAATTTATCTCTCTTGTTGTTAAGAGATCCACCTGCATGAATTTGCATAGTATAGGAATATGAATTAACCCTGAGCTCGTAAACTGACAATTTTCTCTTTTTTGTTTTTAGGTACAGTGCCTTCTTCCAAGATGGATATGGAACAAAGTTGGGGCTAGAGATACATCAACCGCAACAAAAAGAAACTTCAAGGAAATGATGGGTTCATTCATACTCCTCTATTTTCTCTTTCATGCATATGTACCTCTTACTTCAGTAATTGTATTTTACCTTTTAGTTACATCCCACGACTTGTGTGGGAACATTTGAAATTCCTTATAAATAAAAATTGAATTCTAAAATCGAGTTGTGTATTTCTTTCTACACATCAACTTTCTATATGGATTGTATGATGAGTTGAACAACTCAATTATATAATTGAATGTATTAATCATGAAGGAAAGAACCTTAAAGATACATGTAATCATTTAGCAATGAACTCTTACGCTATAATCTATAGTTATGACTATTACATTGCTCCAAAACTTAACACTTCATCTATTCGTAATTCGATGTCTTCATCAAGATAACACATCTGTCATTCAAGGATTTGTGTTATTTTTGCTGAAGATAGTTATGAAATTCCTGACTATGTGATATGTTATGTTTTGTAAAAGCACACATAGCTATAAATTTCATGTAATCATTAATTTATTCAATAGAAACAAAAGCGAGATGAAAGAAACGCCCTATCTTAGGTTCACTTCACCAATGTCATCCATCGTAACAAAGTTTCGAGTTGCCCTTTTACACAAGTGCAAAAATTATCAACACTCAGCCAAGTCTAAAATTTTAGACTTTCGAATCCAAGCTACTTCATTCCTCAAACTAGCTTGAACTCCCCATATCCTTTGGAATGTGCTCTTCCTACTTCAAATCATTCCTCTCAAGCTAAAAATGTGAGCTCCCATGGCCAAATCGATCCTCCTATTTTCACTTGTGCAAGGTCATGTTTGTCTCAATTCTCCCGACGGGAAAAATTAAATAATGAAACCTAACAATTGAAAACATATTTTGAGCCTTTTACTTTGTCTCTTATAATTTTATCGACCTTACATACCCCTCATCTTATTTGGTATTTGACTGATATATCTTCTATGGCCTCAAAAAAACTAGCACCTATTTAGGATGAAGCTCCCATAAACTCTTCTCCTTCTTGTTGATCTTGACATTCTTTTCTTTCTTTTTACTCTTTTGGGTCTCTTTCATTTTTGTGTTAACTTTTACAAATTTGAGTCATCCTTTTAGTTATAAATCTCAAAAAGGGGAAAAAACTAATCATTACCTATCATCACCTAAGATTTCATTCAAAGGCACAAGAGAATGGAAAAGGCACTCATATGGCACATTCGAGATAAGGTAAAAGGGTTACATCAATCTGAATACATAACATAGAAGCGGGAAATTCATTTTATTCCATCACACACATTACATACATTTGTTACATTCTAGATCTACCTCTCTATAAAATTTTAACTTACACAAGGGAATCTAAGGGCATCATTAAACACACATTCACATATAAATACATGTATTCATAGATGTAATATATCACTTTATTATAAGTTTACGCTTTGGGTGATCATCATGATCATCCGAATCCACATTCTCGCATGTTTTTTCTTAGATTTGATGTGGTTTTGGACATGTGTAGGTAGAAATTTGTTTTGAAGGTTACAGGTGTGAAAATAACCCTAACAAGAAATTCGTGAGTGATAAAATGAATATTGGAGTGAAGATAGTAAGACCCTAAAAAATTAGGAAATGAGCATCTAAGGTGACACTAGTGCCGAGATCGAGACACTAGCATATGTGACTATAGTCCTATGGAAAACATTTTCCTACACTTTTTCTTACTTATGAATCTTCATCGATCATTTACATCGATGTATGTATCCTATTACAAGTGGATACTCGGTTTAAATCACTCCCAGATCACACCGTTGATCAAGATATCCATGCATCCTATTTCAAATTAGTGAAAACTAAATGACAAATTAAGGAACCTCAAAGTATGGGAAGGTTTAGGGAACTTCTTGATGTGGATGGTGATAGAATTTTACGGGCACAAAAGAAATGATCCTCCTTTCGTGAGTCTTAAAACTACACAACAACAAATAATAAACACAAAAATTATTAGAATTGGATATGGTTGTTTCCTGACGAAGTCGGTTCTGAGAAGTGAAAGATTCCTAGAAAGGATGTCATCCCATGTGTTTAATAAAGATAGATGACTGATGATTAAATGGAAGTATGCAGATAAAAGAATTTGAAGTATATCTGATAAGCTAAAATAAGCTAAAATGATAACTGATACTAGAAATATAAAAATAAAATCCAAACTAGAGAAGGTCAATGGTGACCATAGTAGAAATGATCTGAAATGTGCGGTGTCAAGACATATGGTAGAATGTTGAGAGACCTGTAGAAGATCAAGAACAAAGAGAAGCAGAAAGGATGGAAGAAAATTAGATGACTAAGGGGAACCGCATGGACATTAGGGTGATATTAGTGGAATGCTTGGTTAAATGAGAATGCAAGAGATCTTATATGATTTCTAGCTTGTTCGAAAGATGGGGAAGACTCTTAATTAGGAGAGTTTTTGTAATCATCGTTTATAACAAGTAAACCTAATTAGATGAGTGGGGGGACATTATTTGAATTTTAAATTCATGAGTCGATTGAATATTGATTAAATTTGAATGTTGAATTCATAAGTGGATTAAATATGGATTAAATATAAATATTAAATTGAATATGGATTAAATACGCATATTAAATTCTTAAGTGGATGAGTATGGATTAAATTAAAATTTTAAATTCATAAGTAGAGTGACATGGATTAAATGTAAATATTAAAGTCACCGGTGGAGTGACATATATTAAATTCTAATATTAAATTCACAAGTGGATTGACATGGAATGTATTTGCATGTGCAATGAGGATTAGGGGCTTAAAAGGATCAATTAATCAATTAACATTGATTAATCGGATATGTATTTTTGTGGGAAATGGAATTCATTTAATTTAAGAGGGAGAAGAAATTTGAATGAGAAATCCTAATGAAAGAGAGAAAATTTGCGGTGAAGGGGAAGAACAATAACAAAAATTGATGTCTATATTTTACACTTTTTGATGAGTGGTTTGTGTTGGGAAAGCCACGAGACAAAAATGAGAAAGTGATGAAAATATGATTGATTGGGTGCTCCCATCAAACTTGGGATTGACGACTCAAAGGAAGTCAATAAGTAGTTTGAAATAGAAATATGGAGAAGGGTAGAAATGATGAGAAAAGAAGATGAATGGATAAGATATCCCAGATTAGGGTTAAAAAAATGGAAAATATGGAAGTGATTACAATATCACATCTATAGGGAATAAAGTATGGTCTCAATGGAGATGGAAACAATGTCTTATGGACCTATGAATTCTAAAAAATAACTACAATATGGATTTGAAAGTCATGGGACTAATGAATCAAAGGCAGATATCCAAACATATCCGAATGGATGTCTAGATAAGGGTCTAAAAATTTGTTGGGGAAAAATAGGATGTGATATCCTCCATACATGAGGAATTGAGAAAATATGCATCCGAGTACTATGAAAGTAGTGCCCTTTCAAGGAAATTATATAGAATGGGTGAATACACCCCAAGAAAAGAGATTTATGGTTTTGAAGATATCTTTATGAAGGAACTTATTCCTATGATAAGAAATTATTAGAGGAATAAAATAGAAAGAAACCTTTTCACTCATACGAACGGGGGAAGAATTCAATCTAATTTTTCTAAGAAAAAAGTAGATTATACATTTGTTAGGGAGAGTAGAAGGTGGTAGGTGATTACCGTTATGGTATCCTCCAAGATAACAATTCCACGGGAAGATGTGATTAGGGATACATGTGATTATGCCCCCTCAAGAGTGTTGAAGAGAATGGAAGAAACAACATATCTCTCAAAAAGAGGAGAATTCTACATAACGGAAAGGGGAATGAGAAGGGGTTGTAAGAGAATTGAGAATTAGTGGTCTAAAAATGGGGAGAGGTTTTGATCGACCCTCAATTCTAGGTGGGAAATTTTGTTGAAGAAACATAAAAATAAATGGACAAGAGTGGTTGTCAATTATGGGTATGTGAAAAATGAGGAAAGAAAATTCGGAGCTTAAGAAGACATGGGTATGAAATAGTGCGAGATGGAGATGGAGGAGGAGAGAAAATAGGAATGAAAAAGGTGGAAGAGAATAATAGAGAAGGATGATAGGGGAAGAAGGGAATGAGGAAGGAAAAACAAGAAGAAGACGAGATGAGATGAGAAAAGATAACAAAGAAGACGGTGAAATTATGAAAAAGGGAGAGAGAGGTGTAAAATGAAGGTAGTGGAATAGAAAAGATATAATGAAGAGGGAAGGATGAGATAAAGGGAGAGAAGGATGGAAAAATGAAGGAGATGAGGAGGATGAATAATTTAAAGAAGACTAAAGAGATGATAGAATAGAGAAAAGAAAGAAACTAGGAGGGACCAGGAAGATGTGGAGAAGAAAGGAATAGAAACTGGTACCGACTACATGGAGATGCATGTGGATGATAAAGGGGTAAAAAAATATTGGACATCGAGGAAGAGACATGGTAATGATGGGGAAGTAAGGAGAAAGAAAAAGGGAAAAAATAGAAGAAGATGTAAAGAAAGAGAGAGACAAGAATGAAGAGAAAAAAGGGAATGGACAGGAGTAGTGGTTGATTATGGGTAGGTGAATAATGAGTAAATAAAAGTCAGAGGTGAAGAAGACAAGGGTATGGAATATAGAGGATGTGGTGGAGGAGAAAAATGAATGAAAGAGGTGGAAGAGAATATTAGAGAAGGATGATAGGGGAAGAAAGGATTGAGGAAGGAAAAAAAAAAAAAGAAGATGAGGAGATGAGAAGACAGAAGATGACAAAAAGAGGGTGAAAGCATAAGAAAAGGAGAGAGATGTGCAATATGAAGGTAGTGGAATAGAAAAGACACAGTGAAGATATATGGATGAGATGAAGGGAGAGAAATGATGGAAGAATGGAGGAGATGAGGAAGATGAAGGGAGATTAATGATGGAAAAATGGAGGAGATGAGGAAGATGAAGGGAGAGAAATGATGGAAAATGGAGGAGATGAGGAAGATTCAAAATTTAAAGAGAACAAAACAGATGATAAAATAGAGAAAAGAAAGAAACTATAGAAGTAGGAGGTGAAGAAGAAAAGGGTATGGAATAGAGTGGATGGATATAGAGGAGGAGAAAATTAGGTGGAGGAGAATAATAGAGAGGGATGATAGGAGAAGGGAATGAGGAATAACAAACAAGAAGGAGAAGATAAGATGAGAAAAGATGACAAAGTAGAGAGTGAAATAAGGAAAACGGATGAGATAATTGTAAAATGAAGGTAGCAGAATAGAAAATATACCGTAAAGGAGGTGAAGAAGATGAAGAGAGAAATGATGGAAAAATGGAGGAGATGAGGAAGATGAAGAATTTAAAGAATACGAAAGAGATGATAGAAAAGAAAAAAAAAAGAAACTAGAGAAGAGATCAAGAAGATGTGGAGAAGATCAGAGAAAGGAAGAGAAATGGGTACAAAATGAAGGAAAATGGTAGGGTGGTAGAGAAAACAAGGGGAGGTGATTTTTTCATGTTAAATTAATGGGGAAAGAAGGTATGATAGAGTGCATGCATGGAGAAGGGTGAAGGAACAAAATTTATTGTGGGGAAGACAAAGGTAAGAATTATGGTACAAACTACATGGAAACACATATGGAAGGTGGGAGGATAAAAAATATGGGATGGTGAGGAAGAGACGGGTTAAAAATGGGGAAGTAAGAAGGAGGCACAAGAAAACAAATATTGGGAAGGAGAAGTGAACAACAAAGAAAATGATGCAAAAGGAAGGGAATGAAGAATGGAGATATTATGGAGAGTGGGTAGTATCAAGAACATAGTGAGAAAAATAAATGACAAATGACATGGAGTGGAAAAGCTATAGAAATTACTAAGATGAGGATAAGAGGATTAGGAGAAACTAAATAAAGGTTGTATGATGAAGACAATAAATATATTGAAAATGGATAAGGGAAGATAGAGAGGTGGCAAAGAAGTGACAAGAAAGGGTGGAGGTGGAGACAAGGAAGGAGAAAAGAGAGAATGGATGATGGAGGAGGAAATGCCAATCAAAGAATGTTAGGGGAAGACCAACAATAATTATTATTGGTGAAGGATGAGAGGAAAAGTGAAGAAAGTTAAAAAGGGAATGGGGAATAGAAGAGGCAATGCCAACAAAGGGACGTTAGGGGAAGACCAAAAATAATTATTATTGGTGCAAGATGGGGGAAGGAGTGGAAAAATATGGAGAAGGATGAGGAGAGTGAGAAAGGAAGTTGAGAATGATTCAGAGTGATTTATAGGGGTCAACATACAATAATTATTAGCGTGGAAATGGAATATGATGATGAAATAATGTTAGGGGGAGACCAAGAATAGTGGTGGTTAGACATGAGAGTGGATACGTGGGAGAAATCGAGAAGAGGTAGTGGAAAGAGTAAATAAAGGAGGAATGATGATTTGTGAAAAGATGAAGGTGGGGAGAGGATGTGGATGATGAGGATGAACAAGGTTAAAATGAAGAAACAAGACATGAAAAGAATTGTAGAAATTGGTATGATGGATAATGAACAAGGAGGGGAAATAGGGGAAAGGAACGTGGTGGTAAATTAGAGATAGTGGGCACACTCTGTGATATGATAGGCTGAGAAAGGATAATGGTAGTAGGAAAATTTGGTTGGTAGGGGAGACCAGAAGGAATTGATGGTCAACAGAAGGAATGATGAGTTGGCAGAGGGTGAAATGCAGAATGAAAAGTCTATTTAAGGGAAGCCCTAAAGTAAGAGATCACTTGGCGGAAATTATTAAGTAAAATTTCTGAGAAAGGGATGATGGAGATGAAGAGTATGAAAATAGGAGGTGAAGTTTGTGAGAATTAAAGAGGGGGTGAAAGGATGTGATGATTGAGAATGCAAAGAAAAAGATAAAGTTGAGGATGTATAATGAATGGGAATGCAAACTGACAAATCTTCCTTAAGAGGAACTCTTAAGTAAGATAGCCATGCCATAGGAGTGGTTAAGTAAGATCACCAAATTGAAAGTGATGAGAATGGAAGGTGAAATAGTATAAAGGGAAATTTTATGGATGGGAAAACATAAGATGATAAATCCTCCTTAAGTAGGTTTGTCATGCTGCACAAATGGTTTAGTAGGATTTCCGTGCTCAAGGAAGAGGAATGATGGGAAAAAGATTGCTAAGTGGTTGATGGAGGTGAGGGAAGATTGTATGACAATTTGGATCAAGGGGAACCGTCAAGTGAATTTTTCATACTGCGCGAATGTGTAAGTAAGATTACCCAACAAAAATGGATATTAGGAAGATCTACAAAAGGGGGAAATGGTGTATGCGATAATGGAAGGAGGGGAAAGAGGTGATGAAACCAATAAAGGAAAGAAACAAACAAGTGTTAAATTAATAGGTGGAGGGATATATCTGGTGTAGAATGTAGTTTGTAAAGGGAATTCTTAATTGGGATACCCACATGGAGGGCGTGATGAGGCACAAATGTCGGGAAGAAGAGGCAAGAGTGAAAATATGTTTGTGGTGTCTATTTTCATCCGATGAAAGAGGAAATGGTGGAGAAGTGTCTATAGTAGGAGGATCTTAGGAAAGGGGTATACCGCCACTAAGAATCCTACATTGTATGGGTGATTAAGTGGGATTTTCAAGCAGAAATAAGAATAATGGAAGGAAATTACATAGAGTGGTGGAAGGGGACATGAATGGTGAGAAGGGTAATGTCGGGATAAGTTAAGGGAAGATTAAAGTGATGAGGGAGGATTAATGGAGAAATGACATGTTGACCGTGGTGGGCGATGTGGAGTTTCATGATAGCGAGTTCCTCCCGAGAAACATTCTAAACTAGGATTCACAAACCGAAGTGGTGATCAAGTAGTATTCCCAAAATGCAAGGTGTATTATGGATGATGTTAATAGATAGAACCATGTAACTATTAAGAGATGTTATACTTAAAAGAAAACATATGGATATAAATGGCATGGTTTGAAATTAGATATGTAAGGATGTAAATTCAATAAAAGGTGATTGTAAAATCGAGTAAGCAAGGTGTGAGGAAAAAATTCTTCGAACCGCATTGGAGGTAAACAAGAAAGGGAGCCACTTAAGGAAATGTCATTA
Organism: Taxus wallichiana var. yunnanensis; assembly: GCA_018340775.1. NCBI lineage: Eukaryota > Viridiplantae > Streptophyta > Pinopsida > Cupressales > Taxaceae > Taxus > Taxus wallichiana. The sequence goes on along the minus strand of CM031236.1, from coordinate 110,379,625 downwards.
CAGCTAATAGTAGGTGTTAACACATAACCAATGATAGTTTGTTATTTTAAGGACCATGTACAGAAGATGGAAAGTGGACTCATAAACCTAAACTAGGCATGACAAAAGAGTTTAAATGTGACTTGTCTACGGAAAAAAAGGTTCTCCATAGGTGGATCTCGCTTAGGTATGTGCCCAGCTCCGATCAAGGGAAATTCAAAATGATCAATGTGGGAAGTTTTTATGGATGAAAAAGTTGATCTATATGGGAAGATTTCTTGGATTCTTACTTTATATTTTTGTTCTTTTTCTTTATGAGATAGAAGGTTGATCAATGCAGGAGCCTTCACTGTCATGATATATAGGAGAAACCATCCTTCGAGGGAGTTTTCTACTTCATGTTTTATTTTTCTTTTCCTTTTTTGATTTTGAAAAATAGAAGGGATCAGTCTTCCTTTTGAGAGTTTATGATTTCTTAAACGCTTGTCCTTTGAGGGATCATTCTATTTATTTTTAATTTTGAAAATGAGCATCCACTAAATTTTGACATAGGGAAGAGAAGGAGATCATTAGGTATGCCACTTAAGAGGGAATAATGAACTTACAAGTGAAAGCTAAAGACCCTTAGTGTGTTTCCAATAGGTAAGTAAGAGGGTGATAAATGTAATGATCGCGAAGTTCTTACAAAAGGAAGTAACCTATCCATAAGGAATATGCTATGAACAGAGCTATGGTGCCCATATTTACGGTCACAATGATGAAAGTAACGATAGAATAGATAATTCCAGATCATTACATGGAGAGATAGAAATGGGAAATTATGGATGGATAATCATTGTGATAACCAAGTTAAATTTGTTAAGTGTTGTAACAAAGATAATGGATGCAAGTGCAATGTGTTAAGAGGTTATGTGTCCTGTTTTACCATCAAGAGGATTCCAAACGATAGGCCCTAGACCCATAGTTATGAGTGATAATATAAGATTCGATGTTGGTTTCTTTCCATAGTAGTGAAATTTTTATTTTATTTAAGGATGAGGTCACCAATTTTCATGTCGCATTCCTTGAGATGTTTGATGTAAGCACATTTGATGTGCTCTTGATAGACTTGGTGATGTTTACGAGTGGGAAGGAGAAATTCATGTAATAGCACAAGTTGTGTTGGATGATGTTGGTGATAATATTCATCGAGATGAAGTCACAAAGAGAAAAATGCAAGGAAGGAATTTATACTTCAACAGAAGAATAGATTCAAATCCATAAACAAGAGAGAAGGGGGTAGCACCCATAAAAGTGTAGATGATATTCTTATAATCCCAAAGACCGAATGGAAGATGAAGATGCAAATTATGAATTGATTTATCAATAGTCTAGGAAAATATGTTGCGATGAGTTTTATTAGTTGCTTTTTCTTTACTATTAGCTTGAGGATAGTAAGGAGAGGATAATCTAATCTTGATTTTGAATGATTCACAAATCTTCTTGACATTTATTTTAAGGACTTTTCATTTCTTTGTGATGATTTTGTGAGGGACGCTGAAGCGGAAAATGATATGCTGATAGATGAAGTTAATGATTTGATTATCTTTGGTTGAGGTGAGTGGAATTGCTTCCACCCACTTGGTGAAATACTCAGTCACGGTGATGATAGAATGATGACATTTTGCAGAACATGGATTGATGTACGGATGAGATCAAAGCCCATTGCGAGAAGATCCAAAGGTCCTATGTTGGCTATAAGTCTTTGCTTGGAATATAAAAAGTATTGGAATGTTGTTGACACTTAACACATTTCTTTACGTATTCGCATGAAATCCTATTTGAGAGAAGGACAATAATAGCCAAGGAAAACAATGTGTGTAGTGAAATCTAAGCCACTAAAATTTCCTCCACAAATTTTTTTCGTGGAATTATTTGATAGTGTGAGTAGATTCATGGGATTTAAGGAATCAAAGGAGAATACTTGTTAAACTCATGTTTTTAGAGGATGGCACCAACAATGACATAGTCATTAACATGTTGAAGAAATGACCTCATATCATTCTTAGATAGGTTAGAGGGAATGATGGATTTGGATAAATAATCGACATTTGAGAGTACGAAGATCCGATACGTTTGATTCAACAAGATTGACGTGAGATAACTCATGAATTGGAGATGGTTGATGGAGATGATGAACATCAAGAGAAAGTTTGGATTCATTTGTTGTCCATGGGATGAGAGATGCAAGAGATTTCATCTTGTCAGCAAAATGATAGGATGATCGAGAGATGGCTTGGATAGTGTAAAAATTGAAATCCTCAAGGTGAAAGATGAAAATATCCTTATATTTCTAAAGAATATCATTTTTACATTAATAATCACTTGTAAATTTTTTTATGATGAGCTCAGAATCCCCTTATCTATCAAGGGTTTGGAAAATCAAAATGATGGTGGCTTCAAGGAAAAATGATAGCCTCATACTACTGTAATATTGTTAATGTGCTCACAATCAATATTTTGAGAAATGGGAATAGGAGTATCCCAAGGAAGAATGATAATGATGCCAACCTCTCCCTGTCAACAACACTTAGAGATGTCAAAAATTTGATTCATCCTAAGAGGAGAATCCTCATGGTTGAAATTACTGATGGGTTCATCAGAAAGCTGCTCATGAGGAATACGAGCATCGGGAAGGGTCTTCAACTAGTAATTTTGTGATATGTTTTCCTTGATATAATTTTGAGAGATGAACTCTAGGTTAAACTCAGTCATGAGCATGAGCCAAAAAGAGATGCGATTATTGTAATAAGGCTTAGAATGCATCATTTTGAGAAGATGAGATATATTGATAACATAATTCTTGTGATTGAGAAGATAATGTCGAAGCTTAGAAGTGGAAAAGAAGAGGAAGAATTTTTTTTTAACTTCAAAGCAGCAGCGATTTCGATAATTGTGAAGGGTGTGACTAATGTAATCAATGGCATGCTCATGGCCTTTATCCTCACGATGCACCAATGTAGCCCTGAGGGCTTGATCAATGTCAGAGACATATAGATAATAGGGATCCCCCTTGCATGGAGGTATAAGCATAGGTGGTGATAGGATATACTCCTTAAGGCCATTAAAGGATTTCTAATGGTTATCATCCCAATTGAAGTTGACGTATTTATGAAGAAGATGATGAAATATTTGGAAATAATACAAAATTTGCAAGATCAAGTGGCGTACATACTTAAGTCGGCCTTGAAGATTGTGGAGTTGCTTAATATTATGAGGAGGAGTAATATAAAGGATGGCCTTGATTTTTGTGGGGTCAACTTCAATACCTTTGATAGAAATGATGAAACAAAGGATATTTCAAGTAAGAACTCAAAAACACGCTTAGCTAGTTTGAGGCAGAGGAATAAAAATATGAGGCACTTGAAAAGGATTCCAACAACCGAGAGGTGGTGTGTGTCGATGTTTTTAATTTCCTAAGAGGTCATCATTATAGTCATCTATGGTCTTATGGATGAGATCATGAAATATATAGGTCATGGTTTGCTAATAGGTGGCTCCAACATTTTTGAAGTCGAAGGGCATGACATGAAAACAATAGGTCCCCTAAGGAGTGATGAAAAAATTCTTATGTGGGTCTTCTGGTGTAGTAAGAATCTAATTGTATCCAGAAAAACCATCATGGCCTACCGTAAGGTCTGCAAGCTGATAAATTTTAGGAAGGGGGAAATCATCTTTAGGGAAAGAAAGGTTTATATGTTGAAATATAGTCCATATGAGAAGATTTCCTGAAGCTTTAGGAATGGGGATGATGTTTGAAACCCATTATGGATAGTCGATAGAGATGGTAAAGTTAGCAAAAAGGAGGCGTTGCAACTCCTCTTTGACAATAAGGGAAACTCGAGGATGCGTGTAGAAAATATTCTTCCTAATTAGCTTAACATTGGGAACTCTGGAAACGTTATGGATAAAATTGGATGGATTGAGGCCTGACATATAATTTTATGACCATGCGAAGGCATGTAAATGATGTGAGAGGAAAATGGTTAACAATGTAGGCTCCTATGGATCAAGGGATTAACCCACTTTGAGAATGTGGGGTATTTATTAAGTCCTTATGTTGATGTTGATGGTGGATTCATTAATAAGGGTAGATGTGTCTAGCGGTATGGATTTATGAAGATAGGAATCTTCTTCCCCCAATGGGAAAGGTTGGCATCTTCGTCAGTTTAATGAAGAACATCAATGGTAGGGGAATCTTCCTCTATCATTTCTGGGAATTGAAGTGTAAGGGACCTAGATATTCTATCACATTGATAAGTAACTCGGTCCCAAAGTGATGGTGAGACAAAAAAATTTCTAGAGGTGATAGACATGGTGTCATCCATATCCATTGCCTCATGGGATGGGGATTATGGAGGATCGAATTCCATGAGCATCATATATGGTGGAAGAGGATTGACAGATTGCTCTTTATAACCTAGTCTAAATTTTTCATTGGGTTTGTGAGATTGATCATTGACAAGGTCATGTATTCCTTTCTCATAAAACCCTATTCCAAATCCTTTCTAGGAACAACGTTGAATATAGGTGTGGGCCAATTATTTCCTTTAGAGATAACTAAATTCATTGGCGTATGGTTTAGTATGAGGTTGGGTGTTGACATTAGATATAGGGAAATTGAAGCCACAATAGCTGAGATTGGTGCGAATATGAGGTAGACTGAAAGGAATGATATCCCCAACATTTTGTTGGTACATAGGTGTTTTTCAGGTCTACCAAGTCTATTAGGCATGGGAAGAGCATTTAGCATAAAAGGAAATAATCCCCCATCAAAATTTTATTAATTACTTTGTCGATAGAATAATCATTAGGAAGCCCAAACATGGGAGCATATGAGCTAGTGGATGGTTGAGACAAGTCTTGTGTGGGGATGAACACATCATTAGGGAGATAAGTCATATTACATGTTTTGAATGGTGGGATGTCTACGAGGAGAGTTAGAATATTCCCCTCGTGTTCATATTTGATACATCGATGGAGGGTGGAAGGGATACAACACATAGTGTGGATCCAAGGTCACCCCAACAAGACATTATATTGAAAATCCCCTTCTATGATATAGAATATTTCATGGAGGATTTTTTCACCAACGCGGATGGGAAGAATAACAATACACAAGGCGGGGTGATAGCATTATTGAATGCATGCAATACAAAGCTAATTAGGTGTAATGGATTTAGGAAGGTTGAGTTTGTTGAAAGTATGGAATGATTAGATGGTGATGCTAGTTCCATTGTCTATCATAGATCAACGAATAAAGGTGTCATTGATAGAAATGGTGATGAAGAGGGAAGGTCATGGAATTCTACTATGATATCAAGAATCTGAGTGTCATCAAAAGATATGGAAGTCAAACTATTAAGAGACCCTCTAATAGATGTCAAGGGTTGAGCCTCATAATTAGTAGTACGAGTGGATTCTAGAGTTTCTATAAGGGATTTCCTATGATATAGAGAGATTTGGATTAGATCATAGAGTGACATCTTAACCCCGGCCTATTGGATGTGTTTCACGATACTGTTCAAGGGCAATAAGCTGAGGGATAGCTAAGATAAACACATTGGTTTTTGATGATGATAATGGTTGGGTAGAAACGTTAGGAGGAACAATGATAACCACCTTTGACTTTGATTATGTGTGTGGAGGATATTCTTGATAAGAATGAGTGGTGACCCAAATAACATCAATGTAGAGAGGAGGATGTTCTTTAAGAGGAGCTAAAGTAGGTGAAGGAATGGAGACATAAGTATTAGATGAATGGGGTGACTTAGATATTTTAGTAGACAAAGGTTGTTGGGATGAGAAAGTTGATATTGTTGGTGGAAGGGTTGGTTCCCCCTCATCATAGAGGTCATCTTTATGGAGAAGGTTATATATGATGGTTTGAAGGGCCGTCAGGTGTTCAATGGCATGCCCTAGTTCATGGTGGTATGCACAAATAAGGTAGAGTCATACCATGAGGCTCTTGGTGGATTTGGATGAAATGGTTTGATTGTGGTAAAATTATTGCTGAAGTTGGAGTAATTTGTAAAACATCATTGTATAATACCCTAATGGAACATGTGATGATGTGGTTATAGGTGGAGTTTGTGTTGAATTTAATGATAGTTTGACTTGAGGTGGTTTGATGGGAGCCTTTGATCCTGTCTCGATTTAAAAAGGATGGAGACATTTGTGCTTAATTTTAAATTTTGGTTGATGATGTGAATGACCTATACTCAGTTTTAGGAGATGGTTTAACATAAGGTCAATTTTATGTTGTATTACTAGTGATGGAGGTTTTCAATGAAGGATGTGGTCTTAAGAAAGAAGAGGATGTTTCTAAGGATGACGATGATGATGATGTAGTTTTATGAGGATTGGTCTTAGGGGAAGGAGTGTTTATCTTTTTGTGTAGATGTGTGAGAGTATTTAGAGTAAGGACACCAAGGTTGTTTGTTTTTCTTGTGGATATTTGTCCTTGGTTGAAGTAGTAGCATCTTTGGTTAGAGAATCCATGGTGGTTTTGTTTTGTAGAAATGTTTGTAATATTTATGGCGGGAGAGGTTTTTACATGATGTATTTAATGATGTCTAAAGGAGTGGTTGATTGTGTGGTTTTATGATGAGTGGGTGTAAGTGTTGTAGGTGTCGTTGATATGATAGAAGTGTCACTTGTGCTTGTAAATTGATTACGGGAGTTTCCATAGTAGGAAATGGTGTAGTCATAGGTGTAATCTGGATGTTTTTTTTTGGTGTAGTCAATTTTGGGGTAGAAGTTGGCATAGGTTTTGAAGATCATGATGTAGTTGAATTTGTCATAGATGAAGAAAGGGGTTAAATAGATGAAGTTATAGATGGTGAAGATGAAATATTAATTATAATCAAGTCCAATGAAGTTGTTGTTGGTGTGATGGTTAGAGAGGGTCTAAAATAGATGTAGGTGTTGTAGATGATGATGTTGTGGATGATGATGTCAAAATTTGGTCTACACTTTTAATGATGTGTGCATTAGGTGTTTGGGATGTAGAAGGTTAAGTCCGATTATTAGGTGCATGATTAGGAAAAGGTTCCTTGAAGACATCCAAGTATTGATTAGGTGGCGCATTAGGGTTGTCCACTTGGAGGTGACCTAATTTTTTGAGATTTTAAACTAAATCTTTAAACATGTGACACCTTTCAATATCGGGTGCTGCGAGACTTGGTTATATTTACACTAGTTCTCTTTGCGATGCCATACGATTTAGGTTTTGTCTTGTCGAATGGACTAATGGGTGGAAATTGAATAAGATTGACCACTATTAACTTGTCAAAAAATTAATTGTATGATTATCAAAGATGGGTGCAATAGGGGTTGGTCTAGGAACTCTTTTAGGAGGATCCATGTGAGAAGTTTGTGCAGATGATAACTTGACCACAATGATGTTAATGGTTGTTTTGGATTTGTTGCTATGTATGCATGATTTTGTGAACTTCATCTTAGGTTTGTTGGATCGAAGTTTAAGATTTCCTTTCTCAAGGGCATAAAGTTTGAATTCACGAGCAATAGTGAACGCCTCTTCAAAGATTTGGAAAGACTGAATTTGAAGAGTTGAAGAGATGTGATTTGCACAAGACTGTGAAAATAGTTCAATAAGCTCTGTTTATGGAAGGGGAAATGATAGTTTGTTAATGATGTCGCACCATCTTGAGAAAAAACATTGAAATAATTTTTGTCATACTATCAAATGGAATAAAGGTGAGTGATGGTAAATTTTGGAACAATGTTGATCCAAAAATGTTCAAGACATAATTACCCTAGTTAGGTGAATGTGAATAATGAGTGTTGAGGAATACTGTTGTACTAATCAAATTGAGGAATGACCAATGACATGAGAAATGTGTGGAGCATGAGATCTTGATCATGTGTGATAAGATAACAAGCATGTCTAAAATCTCATAGGTGTTGTTGTGGATCCTCTTTACTATTGAAATTGGATAATTTTGGAAATTTCTAATGATGATAACATGGTTTCACACGGATGGACGGGTTGATAGGTTCATTGTAGATTTGTTCATATGAAAATATGGTGTTGGATCCAAAAGTTGTTTCTTCAAGGTTAGCCAATCTCCACAATAATTCTTGTAAGGGACCATTAGATTGTTGAGATGTTGATGGATGAGTTTGAGAAGTATCCGAGGTGGATTGGTTAGGTTTTTGATATGTTTGGTAGTTCCGGGGATGTGTTGTTGTTGGTGGAGGTGGTTGATAAATGGGAATATTATTATGTGGGTGCGATTAAATCGGTTGGGATAAAAATTGATGTGTAAATATGGGGATATGGTAAAATTGGTTTGATTTGGCTGGTTGTTGTGAAATATGAATGTTTGATTAGTTTTCTAGGGTGTTGTTTGTGATTTAATTGGTAGGTGGTTAGGATATTTGAGTTGGTTGAAAGGAGAGTATATATTGATAAGCTGCAGTGTTAGGGGTGGTTGATAATTTTTCATTGATTTGGATGCTTGAGGTTGTGAGGTTATTACATTGGCATGGACATGCGAGGTAAAATTAAAAATAAAGGTAGTGTGATGTCGTTTGGATATATGAGGAAGAAAGAATGACACTTGAGATGGTTAAAAAGGATGAGAAGTGATTATGGTTAAGTGTGAAGTAATGGGGATCAAAGAAGGGATGAGATTATTGACACAAGGTAGATTGGGTTGAATAGGAATCACCAATTGAGTTTTTTGGTCGTTATTTAAATTGGAAGATGGTTGATTAGGGTAAATTTCATGTTGGGCCCTAGCAAGATCAATCATGGCTTTAGGATAAAACACCGCAAGCTAAGAAGAGACAACTTGGGTCATTTTAGGACTGGAATGATAAGCATAGCGTTTTAGGTTAGGTTCCCCATTAATAGGAAGGTGGGTTGATTTTCGAAGAACGTAATCATGGAAGGCCATGTGATTAACATCAAGAAGCTCTTTGAACTCCACCCATCCATGATGGATAATGAGAGGACTGAAATCTTCAACGTATGTGGTGGATTGAGGCATGGAAAACCTAGATGGGATGAAAGGATTGGTCCCATCATGGGTGGTAGTTTGGAAAAGAGGTTCTTGAAGAAGGGGATTGATGATCAAAGGTTGGGTGACCATAGAAGACGTGACCAAAGTCATAAATGAGACAATATACATAGTGGAAGTTTTTTTGGGATAAAATGATGGAAATGGGATTGTTTGATGAAAAAAATTGTTCAATTTTTCTAGCTAAAGAGTGTGTGATAATGGGCATGAAACAAAACAAGAATACATTGACTATGTTGATTTTTGATTAAAGAAAACAAATCAAACAACATTGTTTTGTTTATCTTTAATAATTAGAATATTTGAAAATGAAAGAGAAAAGTGGATAATGAGGGTACCTAAGAAATAGAAATCTAAGGCTAGTTTCGGTTAGTTAAGGATGTGGAGTCCTCGATATACCCGAAGGTGAATGAGGCCCAAGTCTATACAAGATTTATAATGTGGCTAGAAAACTGCAAAGTGGCTTTCCTATTGGGTAATAAAATCCCAATGAGGTCTATCGGAGTTAGGGATTGTTGAGATATTTAAATTATTTTTGTGTTTGGATGTGTGTGAAGAAGTGTGAAATGTAACCAATTAAGCCCCTAATTACACTATATTTACAAGCGAGTTTGAAAAAGGTTTGTTTTAAATCCAAAACAAAATATGGAGATTCTATGAGAACAACCACACAAGAAATGGAAAATATGATGTAAAAGGAGAAATTAAGAAAAAGTGGAATAACCTGGATTTTCCTTTTCCTTTTTCTCTCGGTCTTAAAAAGAAGTGCAAGAAAACCCCAATCCAAGCAATCCATAATGCAAAGCAAGCGAGCAACGTAAAATGTGATTTGTACGAGGATCATGTAGAAGATGTTAGTATTTTTGCATGATAATATTTCAAATGATATGGTCCTGTACATAAGAGGTTAGTAGTTTACCATATAGAAAGAAGATTAGATAAATGAATAGTAATCAATCGTGGCTATATTTTAGTTTCAATATCACCCCAAAGTGCAAGAAAACACCATTACACATGACAACACAAGGAAAATTTGTTTTAAAATGTAGATAAATATAGAAATTAATTACGATTATTTAAAATGACGTTCAATATAATAAATGACATTGATTAATAAGATAATTGCAATGCACTAATTCACGAGCACAAGATATCAAGATGGGTCGAGGACCATGAAATTATTAGAATTTTTTTGCAATGGATAGAGAAATGTGTTCTAACACACATTTAGTAATGGTGATTTGGGATTTGGGTTAGAATGAAGGGTGAAAAGACACAATTATGGGTTTTGGGAGGCTCTTTAGAGGACTAGAATGAAGAGGAAGGGTGATTTCAAGATCGTAATGGTGAAACAAGGAAATTAAATGTGAAGGGTCAAAGGAGCACAATGATGAAATGAATGTTATGTGAAACTTTTTTAGATGTGCGATGTGAAAGAAGGAAGTTATCGCAAGTTGTAAAAAAGGGAAAATTGTAATTTTAGGCTAATGGGGGTGAAATGGGGCCATGAGGTACCAAGGTAGGATTTGTGTGAAACAAATTTGTAGGTGTATCAGGGAAATATGAGGGCCAAAAGAAATGAAATAGAAAATATATGCAAAAAAAAATAAAAATTTAATATATAATTATTTTAAAATATGGTGGAAGAGGTGACCAGAAACCAAAAACACGTTTTTCCTATTTTTAAAATTATTTACTATTAATTTTTTAAAAGTTCAATGTAAGAACCAACCAAGAACTAAAGAAAAGTTTTTTATTTATTTATAACTATAAAAAATGGTGGCAGAGCTGACCACGAAGTAGAAATATCTATGGTGACAGAGTCAACAGTAAACTAGAAAATAGATATAAATAAATAAAACAGATACTACCGAAAAAATAACATACGAACAATAGAAAAAAGATGCAAGAACAATCGTGAATTAGATGATAAAAAATTTACATATGGATTTATGGATGATTTTCACAAGAGATCCATCCTAGTTTATAAATAGGCATGTTTCAAGTAGAAATGAAGTGGGCTCGATGTAAAGCCAAAGAGAAACTGACTTTGAGCTTAGATAGGAATTATAGAGCCTAGCAAAGCTAGGGAGAAGTGAGGGGCGTGGGAAGCGAGATGGGACAATAAATCCATGTAACAAGATGGGATGAGCATTTATTTGTGTAGGAGATGATCTCGGGAGATGGGGAGGTTTTTCGAGCTTGGGAGATGGATTTGTGTGTCGATGATTTCATTCCATCATCACATAAAAATAGTTAATGGATCTACTTGTATTTGATGGAACACGAAGTGGAATAGGGAAACGTTGAATTGGAAGAAATCAAGAAGCATCTAAATATGGTGTAAATTTGTTTGGTATATATACCCACCAATTTGAGCCAGGATTTGTAAATTACTTTTTTCAGGGTTAATGGATGCAAGGCCATTGATGATTTAGCATAACATGGTTCAATGGAATTGTAATTCATCTGAGGAATTCACAAGAAGGATGATTTCTTTTTTTGGACTCATAATTCAAGTCGGGTTGTGGAAATTTGAGCCATTTAATGTGAGGCTTGTCCCTGCAAGCACACATAAAATGATGAAACCATTGAACACAAAATGTCACCGATAATGAATTAGATTGGATTTTTACTATGATAAAATCTTGAAAACAACATAAATTGATGAATAACTATGAGAAAATGATAATCTGTAGATCAAAAACATTATAAATTGATTAAAGGATGTATCAATTAAATGAAACCAGATATATTAATAAAGCACAGAACTGGTACTTCTAACATGATATACGGGTGCACAAATCTAGCAATGGATCTTCTGAAAAACACTTGCATAGGTAAGACAAACACAACTGAGAAAAACAAAACTTCTACCATATACGAGTTATTCTAACAAAAATATTTTTATGTAAAAAATCATCTTGAAAATACAAGATTAGTAATAATGGGCATGGGTTTTGATCCACCGGTGTGCTGTGCAGAATGTTGACCAATATTTCCACACTTTTGGTTTTAGATTAGTGAAAACCAAACAAAAAATAAAGAAACCTTCAAGTATGGGAGGATTTTGGGAACCTCCCGAGGTGGATGGTGATAGAATGGTACGAACGCACAAGAAATGAGCCTCCTCACTATGAGTCTTCAACCTACACAACAACGAAGGCTAAACACAAATAGGATTGGAAATGGATATGGTGGGCTACCAAAATAAGTCGGTTTTGGAAGCAAAAGCTTCCTAGAAAGGATGTCAGCCCACATGTTTAATAAAGATAGAAGATTGATGATGAAATGGAAGTATGCAATTAACCTAATCAGTATTATAATCGATAAGCTAAAATAAAATGAAATGAAAACTAATACTAGAAATATCAAAAATAAAATCCAAACTATATAAGGTCGCTGGTGAAAATATAGAAATGATCCAAAATGTGTGGTGTCAAGACAAATAAGAGAGTGCTAAGAGACTGCGTGAGAAGATCTAAAACAAGGAGATGTAAAAAGTATTCAATAAAATTAGATGACTAAGGGTTATGACATGGACATTAGGGTTATATTAGTGGAATGCTTCGTGAAATGAGAATTTTAGAGTTATGATATACTTTCCACCTATTCAAAAGAGGGGGAGGATCTTTTTAGAGCCTAAGGGTGAGATTAATTAGGATGTTTTTGGGAAATCATGATTGAGAAAGGTAAACTTTATTAGGTGAGTGGGGGCATGATTTGAATATTAAATTCATGAAAGGATTGAATATGGATTAAATTTAAATATCAAATTCATCGATCGATTGATATGGATAAAATATGAATATTACATTCATAAGTGGATAAGTATGGATTAAATATTAAATTCATAAGTGGAAGAATATGGATAAAATTCAAATTTTCAATTCATAAATGGAGTTACATGGATTACACTTGAATATTAAATTTGCCAATAGAGTGTCTGGATTAAATTCGAATATTAAATTCATAAGTGGATTAACATGGAGCATATTAGTATGTAATGAGGATTAGGGATTTGAAAGGGATCAATTAAGTAATTATCATTGATTAATTGGAAAAATAATTTAAAAGGTAAATCCTAATGAAAGAGAGAAAATGTGGGGTAAAGGGTAGGAATGATAACAAAAATGAGTGTCTACACACCGAGAATCAACTAAGTAACTTTTCCCTCTCATTATCTTGGTTTCATATTATTATGTAGACACCTAGATTTAGATCAAAGTAATTTTAATACTTAAATTACACTAACAATCTTCACTCCATCTAGCTTTGGTCAAATAAAAACAATTCGTTAACTAACTATGCTTCTAATTCACTCGGGATGCCAATTAACAACATTTTGATTAGTGATAACCCTCTTAATTAGCCAATTATATGTTAATTAAGCCTCCGATATTACATTTAACTAGTAAAATTTCTTATTTGCTAAATCACGCCAAAACTTCCAATATCTATCGAAACCCCTTCCAGATGCTCTCGTAAAGCTTCCCAAGCCTACTTGGATCCTTAATTAATAATAAAATATTATTTATCTCCTAATCTAATTAAAAAGTGCATTGACTTGTAAAAATTCTATTTTGCTTTAAATTTTATCCCACATGCACTAATATTCTAAACTCTCTCAAATGGAAACCTATAAATACAAGGCTAAGCCATCCCTTTCAATTTTACACCTTACATAGTTTGAGACTTTGGAAAATATTTTATTTGCATTAGCTAAAGCTAAAAGCATTTAATCTTGATCCATTCCTCATTGAAGTATCTTCTCCATCTTTCATCCATTCCTTCAACAATCGTTAGTAGGGGAATATCTAAACATGTTTTTGTAGCCATTTTAGACAGATCTCTTCAAAACTTGGAGTAAACAACACAAAACAAATTGTTCAAGACCTAACTAGGTTCATCTTTATATTAAGAAATCTAGAGAAGTAGAAGTAACATATTAATGTTAGTTTGATTAATACATTATTGAAGAATTTTAGCTTTGTAATCTCTCATCTTGATGTTTACAATAGATTTATTTATATTTTGGAAATACAAGGTGTTAGTTTCATGTTATTGTCATAGTTAATATTTTCATGCATACATTTGGCATGCCCAGTGGGACCTTACTCCATGTTCCATAGAATTTGATTTGAAAATTTGTGATTTGCCTCATTTTTTTCTAAACTATATCATGTATTTGGAGGATTAAATAGATTTGTCTCAAGCATTTTGTTAACCGTATGTGTGTTAAATCTTCCTTTTGCATGCAAATTTAATGGGTTTTTGTTATAAATTGGTTTAAAGAGAACATTCTTGACTTGTTTGCAATTTTAGAAGTCATTTTACCATCCTTTTCTACGTTATCCCAGGTACATGCGGGTGCTTTATAATAGGGCACGCATACACTAAAACTCACATGCACTTGTAGAATAATGCACTTATACATTCCGGGTGTGTGCATATGATTTATTTCCCATGCATATAATTCCAAGTATTTTTGGCCCTCTACGAGATAAAATTTACAGATGTGAGTATATGCCGACAAGGACGCACATACATCTTAATGGGCATGCACACACTTGCCTTCCCTTTATTTTATCTTTCCTTTGTCACAAACGCGTGTATATGCTTACAAAGGTGAGCATATGCCAAAAAGGGTGTGCATGTGCTTCTCTAACCATGCATACATTAAAGGCTAACTATTTTTCTCAAGTGGCATGCATACATTATTAGGCACACGAATACGTTGTTAGGGTGCACATACATTCTAAGCACGCGTACGTACCCAAAATCAGAAGGTACTGCTGATCGCCGAAACCATGTAACAAGTTCCCAAATGATGATACAGGTCTCCTCACAAGGTGTTCGGGATCCGGAAAAGCCCTCGGAGTATGCGTTAACATCCCACATGCCCCGCTTAGCCCCGCGCCCTTTGTTTTCCCCCTTTTTCTTCTTTCCTTGGCCTTTTGATCTTCAGTGACGAAACCGCCACCCTACAGGGCGGCGGTCCTGTAACCGCGCCGCCCTGCCCTGAGCGGCGGTCCTGTGCGTGTTTTCCAGAACATTCTTTGACGTGACTCACGTGAAATATCATGATTCACCAGCTTTTCCTTGCCGACTTGAGCATGCATTTATGTTTTTGGTCCCCTGGAATAGTGTTTTTCCTTTGTTTATTGTTTAGGAGTTCAGTTTGGTTTTGATCTTTGGGTGATTGAATTCCTATAAATGCATGGTTTGTGCACAAGCTAAGGGGTCTGAATTTTGGCTGGATTTTGGAGTTTGAGCTTTGCTTTCATTTCCTCATTTTAGTGTTTTAGCTAGTTAGCTTGTTTAGAAGCCATAGCTTGAATTCACTTGCATCTTTTGTTAAATTGCTCAGCTGTTGGTAAGCCACATACCCATCTTGTGCAGGCAGTGCTGTTATTTCATCCAAATCCAGTCTAAAGCTTGCCTCTGAATTCCTCTTTGCTGTAGATTTAATTTTCATTGTTGCTTAGAGTTCTTAGTTCAGTTCATTATATGCCTGGTTAGCTTTATTCAGCTGTTGGTAAGCCACATATCCAGCTTGTCCAAGCAGTGTCTTTATTTTATCCAATCCATGGAGCAGAGTAGCTTAGGAAGACATTAAAGTTACAAGTTTTGCTCTTCGTATAGGATAGTTGCAGGTTCGATCGCTTAATGTTGCATGACTCATAGTAAAATCCCGCTAGGAATCGCATAAGCCAAGCTCTGTACTCTTGCGCTATCCCTCTCCTACTCACATTTTCGGTCTGCATTCTGAGTTGTCCTTGTCCCAAATTCTACTCCTATCGGTGCTAGCATTACACGCTTTTCTGGATCCACGTGAACACGAAAGAACGAGGAGATCATACTGAGGGGACGAGATCACACACACTATCGGATTCGCCACTGTTCTGCGGAATCCAGGTTTAACTTTCAAAGTTCTAGTTAGAATCATATCAAATAGAGTAGATAAATTGCTTCATTTCAGTAAATTCTATTCTCGATATTGCCAGGGAAGCTGTGAGGATTGATAGTTTCTGAGAAACTATGATTCACTCCTCACTTCTGAGGTAGGATCGAGAATCTTGCAGATAGATTAGACGAGCTATTTTATTTATTTAGAATAATTCTACAAATCACACAGGCAAATAACTACACTCGGTTATCTTGTCTGTTTTAAATTGTTATTTAATTATTATTTCTAGATATGCTTAAAATAGTTTGCTTTCCTTAAAATTGTCAAAAGATTTCTTAGAAGAATAAAAAGTTATATATGTTAGATTTATTTCATGTAGTTAGAATTTGCTTCGTTACAGTTAGATTTGCATTTTGTTTCGTATGACAATCATGGGACCTCAGGAGCCCAGGGAATATATATTTGAGCCAATCATGCCTCAACCAAACCTCGTCACAGAAATAGTTGACATAGACCAAAATCTCAGAATACAAGTATTCCGAACAACCACAGATTTACAACTGATCAGTTCTCAGTTAAGAGGATTAAACATAGAAGACGACCAGGCACATGCATTTTGGTCAAGTCAGCCAAACTACAGATTACCCTAGAAAATCATCCACATGACTGTAGAAGGGTTTGAAAGAGAACAAACATTCGGGTGCGATCCTTTAGTTCCACAGCCAGATGCTGGAGACACCCTCGTAGATATAGATACTAGCTTAAGAATCCAAGTTGCGAGAACGCCTGTGAGGTATTCTGAGAAGATTGCACAACTGTTGGTTCTAAACATAGAAGCTGAGAAAGCGTACGATTACTAGATACTAGGGATTAGAACTTGATCTCGCGTATGACCATAACAGACTCGCAACAACCAAGAGTCTATGGTTGTGATCCACAGATCCCACAGCCCAACGAATCCATAAGAGAATTAGATATAGACACTGGCCTACGCACACTAGTATTTCAGTCCACTCCACTTCCACCCATCATCATCGAACAATTGTCCTTACTGAATATAGTGGCTAACAAAGCTAGAGAATTCTGGACTAGGCCAGAAAATCGTCCATAAAAGTCAATTATATTCACCATCCACTATATGACCTTATCGGGGACATACACGAAACTATCCCAGTCATTTTCCACGTATTCCGCAACCCATAGATCGAATCACGCCGAGCTTGATATTTATTGGAGCCTTCGAGCAGTCATCCTTGCTGATCGATCTATCACACCGACCTAAGTTAGAAGGGCCTTCTTTGCCATAGATTTGTAAATTCCACTAGTGTGTGTCGAAGACATTAGACCGCCTAACTAGTTTATCCGAATCCAACGCATATTCTACCCCCACCACTGTCTCAAAGATGACCTCGAGAGGTCGGGCACATGGAAGAGTCACTTGTAGATTCTCACGCCCGTCACTTTTCTCGCGTACAAAATTGGTGAAACAAATGAAATTAGTGAAGCTGACGTAAACTTCCTACTTTCTCTTTCGGAGTCATAATATCACGTTTCCTTTCACAAATCACCTTCGCTCCTTCCCATTATTCTATGGGTATTCATATACCCCCCGAATATGTCGGGATTCGATGCATATGGCAGACCCCTCTTGGGTCTTGAGGCATACTACGCCCAACAGAATAGGCAATCATCACCCTCGCTCTCAGTATGGGGCGACAACTATTCAACTAATCAGTTGTCAACACAAACCCCAAGAATCAGATATAGTTCATCTTTTCAAACTAAGGAATTAGATCAACCCTCTCGAACGCAACAAACAGAGCCTTCAGGTTCGAATAATATGACGTTTACCGGAGAATCTAGTTTGTCTCCTCAGATGCTACTTAGACCACAAATTAGTAGGCAATCAGATCCATACCTAGTCTTCGATGATGGACAATCAATACATTATCCTAGGAGTGAACAACATTCTCGGGGTATGTACCCACCTATAGGAGGTTTACAAATACAACCCGAGATCTCTTTTCAAGAAAATACCTCTATGCCACTACATATAGGAAATACTCTTGGAGAAACTTGGCAAGATAGTGATCAGTTTATGACAGATATCACACGTACCTATACAACACTGTGGTATACAACAAATGCCGCTCAAGTCAGAAAAGCACCGTGACTTCACCAAATGAAGTCATTTCGACGTTAGTAGAAAAAGTGAGAGGGTTAGAACTTGCTCAAGCAAGTCAAAATTCTCCATTCATGCAAACAGGAAGTTCCAATCCTCCATACCACTCTGGCCAAGTAGATCTCCTCACAGGAGTAGGCACGTTAGGCATGCCGCCTCACTATCCACAACAAACGCCAACAAGGCCCACCATCTCTAATACTATTCCTCCCGGTCTAGTGTCAAACAATCCATTCCTTGACAATACCCCGTCGTACTTAAACATGTACTCCAAATCACCACAAGGAGATATGTTCTCTTCTCCCAACATGTTTTCTCAAATTTAGGGACTTCCTTATGCCCCTCGCTAATGCATACTCGCACCATATTAACAACCTATCCCACCATTACTCCCTCAGCAACCACCATCAATGGTCGAAAGCTATGCGATAGGGACTTATTCAGAATATCTAAAGGAACCCTTAGATTTCACCATACGAAGCGTCATGCTTCCAAGACCTCTTCCTGATTTACCCAAGTTCAAGGGTGAGGGAGATCCGAACGCACATATCAAAGCTTACGCTACAGCCATACGAGAATTACTCCCTTGGGATGGGGTTGTTGCTAAAATATTCCCTAAAACCTTGGAAGGTATTGCTCTCGACTGGTATTACAGGATACCTGAAGCCTCCATCCATTCATTTAAACAACTCATGTCAGAGTTCATCAAGGCCTTCGACATGAACAAACTATTGAGAACAGGAATCAGGGAATTCTTGCACATCAAACAAGAACACAACGAATCTGTCGCCCATTTCATCCAGAGGTGGCGTACAGTTCTTTATTCTTCAGCAAGTGCTCCAAACATGGATCAGATGGAACTATGCGATTTATTCCTTCATTCTCTCAGCAAGGAGGTGAAGGAAGAAGTCCAGAAGTTCCCACTAAGAACTTACGATGAAGTACTTGAGAGTGCTCTTCGAATAGACCAAGCAGCGATAGATAGTGGTCGTAAGACATATGGAACAAACGGGAGGTTAATCACCTCCACTCAAAACACTACAACTATCACAAATGTCAATCAAGGACCCAAAATCCTTAACAAAAATCGTGGGGTAACAACAGATGGGGTAACCGACCAGCCCAAGAGGGTGAATGTTGTTAATGCTCCGTCACAAACAAACAACCAACGAAACAACAACTTTACCCCGACGATCAATACAGTGGATTTTAACCATCCACAACAACAACAACAACAACGGTGAAATCCCATACAAGGGCCAAGCCAAAACTCATTTGGTTACCAAAACCAAAGTCAAAACTAGAAACAACAATTCCAAAACTTTAATCCTAATAGGCAACAGTTTGATCAAAATTTTAGGCCACAATACACACCAAACCAACAAAATGGGAATTACAACCCCAATTCTTATTGTGGTTTCCATAAAATTTAGGGTCACGATACTAGAACGTGCCGTGACTACAATAAATTTATGCAACGCTTGCCAGAAGAACAAAGACAGTTCTTCACAGACTTGTTTTTGGCAGATCCCGTCTCATCATCACCAAATACGCTCGCAGGGGTAGTTTCTCCTCAGAATGCTCCCCTCAAGATCTTTAACGATCCACTCCCAAATCATGATGGCAATAGGCTGAATCCAACCGGAGCAAACAAAAGTGCAATGACGGGAAACAATGATCATGAAGCCTCGACTTCATTAAATCCATTAGTTGCGCCACAGTTAGGAGCTCAACCGAGACCCAAGATAGTCAGTTTGGTAGAATTAGACGCTGAACTACCTATCAAAGCTATAACAAGAACACGAGAGTATTTCTCTCAACCGAGCCCAAGTCATCTGCCAGAGACAGATAAGAGTCAGCAAATAGTTGAAAAACCCATCGGTGCCTATGATTTAATTAGTGACCTAACAAAGACCTTCTCACACATTTCATTTTTGGACTTACTAAAGAACTCTCCCCCTCACAGAGCTGCTCTTTTAGAAGCACTAGGTCTAGGCCATCTAATTAACATCACTCCACCTCCTGAAACATAAGTAAATCACGTAGATTTTGATATCCACCCTCCGGGGCAGCCGGACAAGGATGTCGAATTCATATTCGAAATAAGTAAAATGCCCACAGATGCTGAGATCGCACGCCGAGGTGATCCAGCCTTACACTTGCAAGTATGGGTTTATAATAACTATGTAAAACGGGCAATGGTTGACGATGGGGCTGCAGTTAACATAGTCCCTTTCTCTTTCCTCCAAAAAATTTTATATGGGGAAACAAACTGTTCCACTACTCAAAATACATTGAGAGGCTATGATAGCCTTAAAGCCACTTCGATAGGAACTATTATACTGCCGGTCACCTTAGGGCCCAAAACCATTTTGACTGAGTTTTATATTATAGATCGGGAAACTAACTATAATATGATCCTTGTCCGACCGTGGATACACCGCATGAAGGCAATCCCTTCCACGCTATTTCAAGAAGTAAGATTCTCGAATCTAGGAAAGGTATTTGTAGCCAAAAGCAATCCAAAACCTTTCGATTTTGCACCTAGCTGATTTAAAGAAAAGACCAAAGTGGTGCACTCTTAATGTGAACTCGCCAACAAACCAACTTAATAAACCTATCGACCCAAATAAGAGGAAAAGTTGGTACCTACGACGGATCTTGAAACTACCAAAGATAGCCAAAACAATTCCAACCCCTAAAGATAAAACTAAAGAAACAAGATATCATTAGGGACTACTGCGAAAATTGTTGAGTTGATAGAACAAGATTCACCAATGTTCTTACCATTTGATTCAAAAGAGGCATAGGATTTTCCCTATGTGTTGGTTCCTTGCCCAGAGGATTTCTATATGGTAGAGGTAGAATGCGCAAACGCAGAGATGCCCCAACATCTATACTCCTGGCTAAGTATTGGACTCTCCATTTCGATGGAGCTAAATGTCGTTATGGAGCGGGGGCAGGTATAATTCTTACTTCGCCCGAGGAGAAAGTCCTCCCATTCACTTTTAAATTAAACTTTGAATGCACAAACAACGGCGCTGAGTACGAAGCCCTCCTCCTTGGCCTTACCTTAGCCAAAAGAATTGGTATTGATAACATCAGAGTCCTGGGAGACTCGCAATTAGTGACAAACCAAGTTTCTGAAGTATATGAAACTAAAGCCGAACATTTACAACTCTACAAAAACGTTGTGTTAGATTTAAGCAAGGCGTTCAACTTCATATCCATTGAAGCAATCCCGCGAGAGAAAAATCTTCTCGCCGATTCAATAGCAACTTCAGCATCACGTTTTACTCCGAGCAATGAGTTAGAAGATACCCAGTTCACGGTATCCATTCGTGATGAACCATTGATAAAAACAATGACAAATCCTCTTTCAAGCGAAAGTGAATCTACCGTCCTAGACCATGTTGATAATGATGCTGCTACTTTGGATTACTTAAATGCCTATGTGGCACTACATCTCTCCTATCACATGCTAGATTTATCCTTGATTCCACATTCGTCTTCCTACTTCGGAAATCCCGTAACGGATCTTCCCTCACAAATGGAACCTAGCATATACGCAGTAGAAAATGGGGATGATTTAGATTTACCTCCAGCACCACCTGAGTTCGAAGAGGGTAACACCTCTTTGATCGAAGAAACAATCGATGTCAACATCGGGACAGAAGATGAACCAAGAATATTGAAACTAGGCTCTTCGTTAACCCCAGAAGAGGTGGAAATACATACTCAGATTCTCAAAGAACATCAAAAGGCATTTGCATTTAATTACAAGGAGATGACAGGAGTCGCACCCCACATTGCGGTGCACAACCTCATCACTAGATCAGATGCAAAGCCAATTAAACAAAAATCAAGACCCATGAAGCCCAAAGTAGCTCTCATGGTAAAAGAGGAGGTAATAAAACTCCTTCAGGTAGGATTCATCAAGCCAGTTGACTACTCCCAATGGGTATCTAACATCGTTCCCGTTCTCAAGAAGAATGGAAAGATACGCATCTGCATAGATTTTGAGATATCAACAAAGCGTGTCCTAAGGACGATTTCCCATTACCATCCATAGACGTTATTGTTGATGCAACGGCTGGTTTTGAACTTTTCTCTCTCATGGATGGATTCTCGGGATACAATCAAATCGAATATCCGAGCAAGATCAAGCTAAAACCACGTTTATAACTCCTTAAGGAACCTATTGCTACGCTGTTATGCCATTCGGTCTCAAGAACGCCGGTGCTACGTACTAGCGGACCATGACATACATCTTTCATGATCTAATTCATAAAATCATGGAATCTTACGTAGATGACTTATTGGCTAAAGCCAAGAAGCCGTGACCATACCGAAGTACTCGCGTCATTCTTTCACGTCTAATAGAATACGAGTCATGCTAAATAAGAGAAATGCGTCTTTGGTGTAACAGGAGGAAAGCTCCTAGGTTACATCATATCGTCACGAGGGATTGATGTTGATCCAACCAAAATTTGGGCTGTCCTCGAAATGGTCCCACCTTCGAGTGAATCTGGAATCAGATCATTTCTCGGAAAGCTGGGTGCAATCCAGAGATTCATCCCGGACCTAAGCTTCGCCGTTCATCCAATCAACAATTTACTCAAGAAGGATTATAGCATTGATTGGACTGAAGATTGCAATGAAGCTTTTGATGCAGTTAAGTGTTTTCTGTTATCACCACCTACGCTAATGCCACCTAAGCTAGATCACCCGTTAATCCTATATTCGTGAGCTACCAATGTCTCGCTGGCCTGTATGTTGGCCCAAGAAGACGATAACAAGAGAGAACGTGCGATTTATTTCATTAGCCGAATGCTACTCGACTATGAAACACGCTATACACAAGCAGAATGAGAATGTCTCGCCATAGTCTTTGCAACCAAACACCTAAGACATTATATGCTGAATCAAGAAACAAAGGTCATGGTAAAAACGGACCATTTACGAACTTTTCTCACACAAGGGTCCTTATCTAAAAAGGCTGGATGTTTTATAACCTTAATGGGAGAGTTCGAATTAACATTTGTAAATCAGAAGTCGGTTAAAGGACAAATCATCACGGATTGGTTAGCTGACAACCCATTAGACGGAGGCGATTTAGTAGATTTAGACTTTCCAGATGAATGCGTATACTACATCGAAACACGACCCACTATCTCGAGTGTCCTGGTACACCGATATCGTTAATCATATCATGGACCATACGTATTCGGAGGCAAAGATTACACCGCAAAAAAGAAGGCGGTTATGCATAATCGTAGCTAAATACGTCATTATAGAGCAGTGCTCTATCGAAAAGCATTCGATGGAATACTCTTAAGGTGTGTTGACACGTAAGAGTCCAAGAGGATTCTTCCATGAATCCCACAACGGTATATGTGGAGGCCACTTGGTGGCCATGCCACCACTCGAAAAAATACATCGAATGGGCTATTTTCGGCCCACCACTCTAGAACATGACGCGATAGAGTTTGCATGCACAGTGTCATAAGTGCCAAGAATTTCCCACGAGATCCACATGTCAAAGACAAGCTCGCAACCAATCGCTACTCCATGGCCCTTTTCTACATGGGGTCTAGACTTAATAGGGAAATTCTCTCCCTCATCCACAGATGGCCATAATTTTATAATCACGGCCACTGAATATTTTACCAAATGGGTGGAGGCCATGCCTCTTACTACTGTACCTGGTTCTGTGATCGCCAAGTTCATTTTGAACCAAATCATTTGCAGGTACGGTATCCCGCAAATCATTATCTCCGATAATGGAACTTCTTTTAAAAATGAAGAAGTTCGCGAACTATGTAGTAGATTTAAGATAAGCCATCATACGGCTTCCTTGTATTATCCCCAAGCCAACGGACAGGCTGAAGTGACAAACAAAACACTGAAAGCCATTCTCCTTAAAACGGTGAAAGAAAACAAGTGAGATTGGCATTTGAAGTTATATCCGGCCTTGTGGGCCCACCGAACCTCAATAAGAACACCAATGGGAGCAACTCCTTTCTCGTTAGTATTTGGGGTAAGCAGGTTCTCCCACTTGAGGTTGAAATACCCAGTCTCCGCATTTCACCGCAAGGGATTCTCGGATGAAGACGCTTACAGAGAAGAACGTCTTTCCCAACTAGAAAGCCTAGATGAAACTAGGTTAGATGCCGAGCAAGCGGCATAGATTATGCTGACAAAATGTGCCGGCAAAGACAACAAGAAGGTCTATGAACGTGATATATACGAAGGTGATCTAGTTCTAAGACTAGATAAATACCGGATCGACAAGAAGACCGGCGAAGGAAGGAAATTCCGGCCCAAATGGTTGGGCCCATACCGAGTCATGAAGGACTACGGAAATGGTGCATACCTCTTATGTACGTTAGAAGGTGAGGAGTTTGGCGAAACAGTCAATTCCCTGCACCTCAAATGTTTCTACGCATAGGCAGCTAACGCTACCTATATAACTATCTACATTGCATCTTCATATAGATTTAGATCATTTTGTCCACTTGTTCTTACATAAGTTGTGATCAAGAAATCTATTCTCAAAGCAATTCATTACAAACTCGTGATGTTTCTGGCATAATGTTCTTTAATCATACCTCTCCATCTTCATGTATCATCAAATCATCTTGGAATCTTTTATCAAATAAATCAAACATGACAAAGCCCTAACGGTAACCATACCAAGATCTGCAAGTTTGTTCTCGCTTTGATTTCTTCTTAGGATAGGTGTCTTGCCTAAGGTCTGTTCTAGAAGCTTCATGGTGTCACATCTATCCCATATATACATCTCTTTGGAAATAAGCATATACTGACATTTTACTCAAATAAGCAAGTCAAAAAGTGATTAAACAGAAAATTTTATTTTTACACATTTCCTTGCCCCACCAACCTTCGGTGATGAGCTTGCGTCTCTTACTAGTGACGTAGGGTTGGGAAAGGATGGAAATGCCCTTACTCGCCTATGCCTTGCCCACGGTGATAAACCCACGCTTCTTACTGGTAGCATGGGGCAAAGTGTAGGGGGTCCTCTTGACAAAGCAAACGTTAAAAGGTCATAAACAAACTATTCAAACTTTGAGTCAAAAATGAATGAATCAGATGTTCAAAATTCCAAAAGAGTTAAAAATCCTAAAAACCCAGATTTTGTCTACTATGTGGCCATCTACGGGTCTAAGTCTAGATAAACCGCAAAGCAAGTTGCATCCAAAGCTATGAAGTCATTCGGGTAGAGTAAGCTTGTAGCTTCCAATTTGGTTCCGCCAAAGCTTTTTCTGTCTTTCATCACTGTCATTTCACCATATTTCATAACTTGCACCTTCTTCGCTCTTGGTGATAAGCCCTCGCATCTTACTAGTTGTGTGGAGTTAGGAGTGGGGCAAGTTAACTGCTCATCATCATCGGTTATTTTCATCACTTTGCCAAAACAAACATGAGGTATCCAAATTGCTCACAGAAGCTAAGATTCAAGATCACAATATATCTACAATATCATGTATCAAAGATCATGAAACACAAAAAGAAAGCAAACATTTGCATCATTTGTTTTCCATTGCATACATTCTAGAAAGCATATAAACATACATCGTAGTATATATGAGGAAACCGGAAATGTAAAGGGAAAGCATGAGTGACAAGTTTTGATCCAAAACGAATGCATATATATAAATAATCAATGTTTATATACAATGCCATCATGCACTAGGCATGGTGAAAACGCTCAAAGAGCCGTGATATACAAAAAAATCTATAATACAAAATACATAGGAGCCAAGTGGTCTCTCAACCCCTACACGACCCCTTCAAAGGTGCGTGCCCTCGCCTAGGGCTCCGGCTACGCTGGCGCTCTGAATGAACGGAGGGCTCTGGGTCTCGAGGAGCAGCCACGGTCTCACCATGAGAATGTCTCCTCATAAGATGCTCAGCCGTCCTATAGCCTGCCAACTCCGTACGAAGAGTCGACACCATCCTGGCCACGTGCCAAACGGGAGCGAAGACGTCGGTATGCCTGCTGGCTGCTGAGGGCTCCCCGACATCTACGGATAGCTCCGCACGGGTCCTATCCATGGGGATCATCAGGGAATCAGTGCATACCCTGTGGATCAGATCCTACCACTCGTCGACAGTCTCTGCAAACAAAGGAGAAAAATGAATTAGAAACCAAGCAAGAGGATGAAATATACAAGATACAAACACAAGGAGAGATAACAAATCCTAAATTAAACAAACATTGAAAGGAAGAAAGGATAACTTACTCGGATCACCGGGCCTCCAAGATGGATCGCTGGGGCCAGCACCCACCGCGGATGCCGCTGCCGACTGAGGGGCTGCTCCTGTAGTAGGGGCAACATGTCACCCCACAACTGACTCATCCTCTCCACCATGGCCCTGAGAGAGTGGCTCCTCTGAGACTAGAGTGTCCCTCTCTGCGCTCTCCTCGGCCCTCTCCGCCTGCATAATATCCTGAGTGTCATGCCACTCGGGATCGCTATCATCAGTCTGCTCCTCCGACCCTCCTCTCGTAAGCTCTCGTAATCGGAGTCAATGTCTATAGGGTCATCGCTGCTATGAGCAGGACCCGCAGCAATCTAAAGCAAAGGTGCCCGAGGCGCACCGGCTCTCCCTCTGGCCCGAACTATCCTCCTAGCTGCAATGGGAGTGCCAGGAGTGACCACTGTCCAACCTCGGCCTCTAGGCCCCCCTCTGGCCTCGCGAACTGATCTGTAAGCTGGTGCCACTGGGGGAAGCATGCCCGCATATGGAAGGCCAAACTGCTGAGGAACTCTCCCAAAAGGATGTACCTCTACCCATCCCACGCGGTCGATGAGCTGCCCTGTGGTGGAGCAGGAGATCAATGTAAGGGTCTCCTCGCCCCATATGCCGGCCATAAGCCGGTACGGTGTCGCCTCCATATCTGTTGTGGTAAGGGAGGCAACTGGCTGGTGAGGTGCTCTAAGCACCGACATATCTGACCATCTGGCTGCCCTCACAGCCCCTGGATCTGCCACCTCTACGCCTCTGCCATAAGGAATAAAATGCTCATACACCCAACTCATGACTAGAGTCGGGTGGCTCAATGACTGTCCCTGCAAACGGACCACCCTGTATAAATCGTGGTAGGTGGTCCCCAGAATGTCTGCACCCCATGTGTATATCCGGCCATGCCCCTCTATCTGTGCAATGATGGGGGCCCAAAGCAGTATAACAAAGTGTCCCCTCCCTTGTCCCCAATCAATCTCGAGGCAAGGATCCCCATGATGGCCTGTCGAAATATGGGGATAGGCAAAGAAGGGATGGATCGAACTCTCACTCCCTTCTTCGACCCCATGGAGATAGCTGCATCTCCCATGTAACCTGCCCACTGTGCAATCTATGCCCGTGAGCCGGCCGTCTCTAATGTGAGTCTCCTCCCGATGATCGGGACCCCCAAAATATGGTAGACATCCTCCAGCGTGATAGTCCACTCACGCAGACCCCAGCGGCAATCGGAAGGTGTTCCGATCTGCATCCCAATATGAAAATAAGTCACAAAGGATGTGACTAGATGGTGTGACATGTGGGACGCGCGATATGTGCAGTATACCGGCCCTCTGTAGTGTGTCCTCCTCGTCTGGTGAGAGGGCATCCAGTACCCCTGACAGCCAGTCACACTCTCTCTCTCGGCTCCATCTGATGTATTCCTCCCTCGCCTGCATACACCCAAAAACACACAAAACAGAGCAAGTTAGTATCTGAGCAATACCAAGAAGGTCATAAAAACATATAGAAATGCAGGAAAATACAAGTGCAATCTCAAAAATCAAGTTCTTTTGCATTTCGGTCGAACCGCCACCCCGAGCAGGAGGCGGTTTTGAATCGCCGCCTTAAGGGCGGTCGTGTAACCGCCACCCGAACAGGTGGTGGTCATGTACACCGCCTGGCAGGGTGGCGGTCATGTAACCGCCACCCTGGCCGGGCGGTGGTCGCGGTCCGAAACCCGCGGGTTCTAACCCAAAAGCCCAAAATGAGTAAAAAAAGACCATTTAAACTAAAAATGGAGCCTACCCAGTAGGCGCCCCCCCTAGGTGGACCTTTTGAACCTAACATTTTCAAAAATAACCCCCCCATTACGACAAATTTAACATTTCAAATTTAAAGGGGGAAAAACGCAAAATTGAAGAAAACCAACCTGTGATCTAGCAGGGCGGTGTTCCGCACGTGGAGGCATGATCACGATCTCGCTGCGGATGTTTTGACTCTACTCATGCATGAAACCGTCACCGTGGGTCCCAGAGCTCAAAATCAATCAAATCAAACACGCACAAATGAATAGGAAAATGGGCCCACTTTCATATATATAGCACCCTATTTCGTTTTAAAAAGACTTTTTCGCAGGTTTGGAGCGCTGATGGAGGTAAGTTCCTATCCCCACACGAATGGTACATTCTCATTCCCTATTAATTTAGCGTTTATTTTCCAAGTTTTGTATCTATCTGCACTTGAGTTCTCTTTTCATTTTGCAGATAGCGGGAATTTTGGATGGCGTCGTTTCAACACACACTGACGAGTAAGGTATAGCTTCTAACTCCCCATTTCGGGACTTCCATACCGGACCCACGTTTTATGCCTCTTCATCGCTAAAACGCTTCTCCGAGGGGGCAATATGTACGTACCCAAAATTGTAAGGCATCTTGATTGCCGAAACCGTAACAAGTTCCCCAATGATGATACAGTCTCTCGCAAGGTGTTCGGGATCCGGAAAATCCTCTGAGTATGCGTTAACATCCAACATGCCCGCTTAGCCCCCGCACCCTTTTTTTTCCCTTTTTTTCTTCTTTCCTGGCCTTTTGATCTTCAAGGATGACAAACCGCCGCCTAAAGCTAAAGGGCGGCGGTCCTCAGAATCGCCGCCCGCCGTGCAGAGCGGCGGTCCTGCGTGCACGTTTTGAGAATGTTCTTTTGACGTGACTCACGTGAAATATCACGATTCACCAGCTTTTCCTTGCCGACTTGAGCATGCATTTATGTTTTTGGTCCCCTGGAATAGTGTTTTTCCTTTGTTTATTGTTTAGGAGTTCAGTTTGGTTTTGATCTTTGGGTGATTGAATTCCTATAAATGCATGGTTTGTGCACAAGCTAAGGGGTTTGAATTTTGGCTAGATTTTGGAGTTTGAGCTTTGCTTTCATTTCCTCATTTTAGTGTTTTAGCTAGTTAGCTTGTTTAGAAGCCATAGCTTGAATTTACTTGCATCTTTATTAAATTGCTCAGCTGTTGGTAAGCCACATACCCATCTTGTGCAGGCAGTGTTGTTATTTCATCCAAATCCAATGTAAATCTTACCTCTGAATTCCTCTTTGCTGTAGATTTAATTTTCATTGTTGCTTAGAGTTCTTAGTTCAGTTCATTATATGCCTGGTTAGCTTTATTCAGCTGTTGGTAAGCCACATATCCAGCTTGTGCAAGCAGTGTCTTTATTTTATCCAATCCATTGGAACAGAGTAGCTTAGGAAGCCATTAAAGTTGCAGGTTTTGCTCTTCGTATAGGATAGTTGCAGGTTCTGGTCGCTTCATGTTGCATGACTCGTAGTAAAATCCCGCTAGGAATCGCATAAGCCAAGCTCTGTACTCTTGCGCTATCCCTCTCCTACTCGCATTTTCGGTCTGCATTCTGAGTTGTCCTTGTCCCAAATTCTACTCCTATCGGTGCTAGCATTACATGCTTTTCTGGATCCACGTGAACACGAAAGAACAAGGAGATCATACTGAGGGGACGAGATCACACACACTATCGGATTCGCCACTGTTCTATGGAATCCAGGTTTAAATTTCAAAGTTCTAGTTAGAATCATATCAAATAGAGTAGATAAATTGCTTCATTTCAGTAAATTCTATTCTCGATATTGCCAGGGAAGCTGTGAGGATTGATAGTTTCTGAGAAACTATGATTCACTCCTCACTTCTGAGGTAGGATCGAGAATCTTGCAGATAGATTAGACGAGCTATTTTATTTATTTAGAATAATTCTACAAATCGCACAGGCAAATAACTACACTCGGTTATCTTGTCTGTTTTAAATTGTTATTTAATTATTATTTCTAGATACGCTTAAAATAGTTTGCTTTCCTTAAAATTGTCAAAAGATTTCTTAGAAGAATAAAAAGTTATATATGTTAGATTTATTTCATGTAGTTAGAATTTGCTTCGTTACAGTTAGATTTGCATTTTGTTTTGTATGACAATCACGGGACCTCAGGAGCCCAGGGAATATATATTTGAGCCAATCGTGCCTCAACCAAACCTCGTCACAGCAATAGTTGACATAGACCAAAATCTCAGAATACAAGTATTCCGAACAACCATAGATTTACAACTGATCAGTTCTCAGTTAAGAGGATTAAACATAGAAGACGACCAGGCACATGCATTTTGGTCAAGTCAGCCAAACTATAGATTACCCTAGAAAATCATCCACATGACTGTAGAAGGGTTTGAAAGAGAACAAACATTCGGGTGTGATCCTTTAGTTCCACAGCCAGACGCTGGAGACACCCTCGTAGATATAGATACCAGCTTAAGAATCCAGGTTGCGAGAACGCCTGTGAGGTATTCTGAGAAGATTACACAACTGTTGGTTCTAAACATAGAAGCTGAGAAAGTGTACGATTACTGGATACTAGGGATTAGAACTTGATCTCGCGTATGACCATAACAGGACCGCAACAACCAAGAGTCTATGGTTGTGATCCACAGATCCCACAGCCCAACGAATCCATAAGAGAATTAGATATAGACACTGGCCTACGCACACTAGTATTTCAGTCCACTCCACTTCCACCCATCATCATCGAACAATTGTCCTTACTGAATATAGCGGCTAACGAAGCTAGAGAATTCTGGACTAGGCCAGAAAATCGTCCATAAAAGTCAATTATATTCACCATCCACTATATGACCTTATCAGGAGACATACACGAAACTATCCCAGGTCATTTTCCACGTATTCCGCAACCCATAGATCGAATCACGCCAGAGCTCGATATTGATTGGAGCCTTCGAGCAGTCATCCTTGCTGATCGATCTATCACACCAGTCCAAGTTAGAAGGGCCTTCTTTGCCTTAGATTCACAAATTCCATTAGTGCGTGTCGAAGACATTAGACTTCCTAACTAGTTTGTCTGAATCCAACGCATATTCTACCCCCACCGGCTATCTCGGCACGACCTCGAGAGGTCGGGTACATGGAAGAGTCACTTGTAGATTCTCACGCTCGCCTGTCGCTTTTCCGCGTACGGGCACACAAGTGCTATAGTATAAAATTGAACATTGTGTTAAAATGGAAAAACACTATTTTCTTATAATTTCTAACACTTTGTAGGGTCTTCTTGAGTTACATTAGTTGGTTTCATTTTTACATTTTTCATTTATGAGGCTTGGATCACGTATGCTCTTCCCTCTCACCATTTATGTGATCTTGGGAATTAGAAATGATTCAACACGTCTTTCATGTTATCAAAAACCCTTCATCAATGCTTTCCAAAGGAATGAAATTTAATTTAATTAAAAAGAATGAGTTGTGTGTTTTATTTGTAGGCTTTCTTCATTATTTTCTAACTAGTCATATTTATCGTTGCGTATGCTCTTCCTTTGTGTCTTAGGACAATCTTAGGAATAAAAAAATGTTTGATCCTCTTTCTATGATGCCTTGATATTTTTGAGAACTAATAAATCTTTACATGAAGGACCATCTCACTCGTGAAGGAACCAAGATGTAAAAAAAGCTAAGATGTATCGTAGGTTTCAACAAAGTGTGAAAAACCTCATTAATTAGAAAGATAAAAAAACATACCACACATCGGTGAACAAATTATATATGCAAGTTTCGGTTAAGAGCTATGGATCATCCGCTTTGAACTAGGAGAAACTCCCTTTGGCATAATCCTTAAGAAAATAAGAGGGATGCTCCTAGGAATTCCAAAGTAGTACACATAAGAGGGAACCTTATGGATGAAATGGGAAGCACTCCGCTTACCTACTTGATTAGTTTACACTTGCGAGTTTAGAGTCAAAACTAGCTTCACGTGACCCCAGTGAAAA
Source organism: Taxus wallichiana var. yunnanensis (assembly GCA_018340775.1). Classification (NCBI taxonomy): domain Eukaryota; kingdom Viridiplantae; phylum Streptophyta; class Pinopsida; order Cupressales; family Taxaceae; genus Taxus; species Taxus wallichiana. The sequence continues at coordinate 110,347,382 of CM031236.1, read as the reverse complement.
TATAACTAAATGAATTTATTTCTCATTATATTGAAGGGGGTAAATAAAAGTCGGGATACACCAAGGTTTAACCAAAGGTGTGAATTCCTTGGAAAACTAAGATCACGGAGGTAATTTGTGACACCTAGTTGAGAGAAAAAATAGGAAGCCATTTCATCTTGGAGCCAACTTGAAAGACTCAAAACCAATCGTGTTTCATAGAATCTTGCACGAAGTAAAAAAAAATTGATTCACAACCTTGTTATTCAACAAGGGGAGAGTCAATCAAAGTTTGAACTAAGTTTCATTCATCATGAAATTTGTGACGAATTACTTTGTCTTACTTTTTCACTCATCATAATACATGGTGAAACTTTTCCGAAGTGAAGCTAACTATTTTTCAACCCCATCTAATCTAGTCCTTTGTCTTCTTGTTGCCCATTTTCGAAAAAAATAAAACAACACACATGGATATCACTAGAAATAATCTTTTCCACAACTTTTGTAGTCTACTTGCATGACTAGGTTGCAATGTCGAAATGTAAGTTTTGAAAGTGTGAATGGTACGTTTTCATGTTCTATTAGGGCCTTTATCTCAACCCCATATTGAGACACATTATCATCATATCTAGGATTTATTCATCATTGATTTTATTTTGAATTTTTATATTTCTTGTATCTCATTGAAACTATTTTGATACTTAATTATTGTTTCTCGTAAATGCAACCTAAGTGTATAGATTGCAATGTTACATTATGCATATCTTAAAAATTCCTTAGCATATTTTTTCCTTGTTTCTTTTCAAACGTTACTTCAACTTGAGAAGTTTTGTTAAATTTACACGTCGTACCAATACCATTTCTCTACTAATACCTTGTTTTCCCGAAAAGCTTGGTTAACGTATCTATGTGATATTGTCACATTTCTCGCACTTGTAATCTATAATTTTTAGATTTAGGCCTCATTTGCGTCTAAACGGATTATAGTATCCTTTGATTGGAAATCACATCGTCCCCTTTTCAAAACTTACACCTTGTTTATATTAAACTTTACTTAAGTGTTGACATTTTTTGTATATTTTTTGTCGAACTACCTTTGAACACAAAATTTGCATAGGCGAGTAGTTCCTTGTTGAGTGATTGGTTTACCAAAACTTGCATGATTGTTCCTTGTGATTACCTATCTTCAAAACTTATTTTCTAGGAAAATCAGTTAATCCATTGATTCATGATTTTTGGCATTCTATTATGACCTTGATAATTGTCACACATATTACTTAGGTTTGTTTTATTATTGAAAAATTTAAATGAAAATTTTTTAGCCTTGATGTTACTATAATTTTGATCAATCGTTTTGATGCTTACACTTGCAACTTGTTGTCCAAAACTTGTTATATTTTCAAAATTACAAAGTCTATTTTCTATAGACCTTTTTTTGGAAAATCACACGAGCATCCCCATATATTCCAAATGTTTTGTTGTATGTTATTATGATTCCCTGAATCGACATGGAGCTTACTTCAATTTGAAGGAGTTCAATCACACTATCTAGGTCTAATAATTTGTACCTAAACAATGCCAACAATGGCCAAATATCACAGGTTTTCTCACATTAACGACAATAAGGAACCAAAGTTTAGGCCTTCATATCAAAATATTCCCATCACGAATAAACCTCGTTTGGTTCTTCATGTTGGAAAACTCATTCGGTTACCACTTTCCCCACCTTCATCTCATGGTTAATGGATAGATTTTGATGAGTCAAGTCAAACATGCTTTATGATGATTTCGATTCAAACTATTCTTATGATTCCTCTCAATATTATGATACTTCGATCTAAAATATTACTCGATTCCTCTAATTTGATTCCTAAGTCGAGGTACTCCCTTTCTCTATAGGACACCCTATATTAGTCACCTCAACTAAGTCTTCCTCCAATAAATATTCGTGCAGTTCAAATTCCTTATAATCAATCCTCCAAGTCAACTCCTACTTCACAATATACATAATTTCTATGCAATCATATTTCTTGACAAGCACTATATAATCTTAAAGGTAACCTAATTCCATCTTCTTCCACTTGCAAGACATCTCAATCAAAGTCTACTTCGTATCTAGAGTCATGTTCATCTATAAATCGAAATCCAATTCCTCTTTTATCCTCGGGTAATTTTGATCATTCCTTACTCTATATTCATCAATATTCTAAAGATCAGTATTTACATCCATGTTTGACCATTTACATGAAACGATGGGCTAAGATATATTTTCAATGCATTATCTAATTCCTTTGTGGACACAATAAGGTTAAGCCTTTCCCTCATCTACATCATAAAATTTCTTCTAGATCTTCCAAACTTGTTATACCTCTTTCTTCCAATCAACCTCCTATGGTCAAACAACAACCCATACCGATCGATTTTTTTCAAATTAAAGAAGCAATCAAATAATTTATAGGATTATAGGGTGACATTCATCTAGAAGACCATGAGTAAAGTTTCTCTTTAGACCTCAATATGTTCACATATTGTGGGGAATAGGTTGATCCCTTTTGTCAAGAGAACATGGAAGATCCTTAGATCATCAAAATTGATCCTCCTCCTGTTCTTCCATCTTCACATTCTTCATCGTGTGATGAAATTCCTCGATCGACATTGATAAATGGCCTATATTCTCATTAACAAATCATTCTTTATCTGTCATGATTCCTCAATCACAATCTTACCGTGGGTCACCACCTAATAGCCATATTATTCTTCTATATGTGGGCCATCCACATGTAACCCTTCATCATCCATTTTTGGGTTGTATCCTTATAGCCCATTATCATCTATTCTTGGGCCACATCCTAGTATCCCTTCATTATCTTCAATATGTAGCTCACCTCCTGGTAGCTCATCTTTGTCCATTCTTGGGGCATGTCCTAGTGGCAACTTATCTTATATTCTTGGACCACGTCCTAATAGTCCATCATCTACTATATATGGGACACCTCCATGTAGTCCATCATCTTCCATCTTAGGGCCACATCCTAGTATCCCTTCATCCTCAGTCTATGGGACACCTCTTGTAGCCAATCCTTCTCAATTCTTAGACCGTATCCTTTTCATTCATCACATTTTCCTACTATCAAAAATATATGAAAAACCCATAATCATTTCTAACATCAATACAAAATGCCCACTTTCTTCTTTCCCAGGAGTAGAAAAGTAACATATTAGGTTATAAGAAACCCAAACAATATCTTTACCAAGATAAGATCAAAAATCCAAGAAGCGCAAAGCTCCTAAATATTTTAAATATCTTAAAGCTCAGAATCAAACGTAATTCAAGAATGCACACCAATGTAACCATCGAATATGGTGCAAAGTGCATAAACCTATGGATAGGGAACTCATCCTCCCACATACAAAATGTATATTTTAGGATAAATAATGAGACATTTATTGATTACGAGCTCACCACAATCATCGAGATTGGAGATAATATTACTCTTGATAAGAAAACATGTTTAATATCCCTTATTAAGTAAATATATAACATTGTTGTTGGATCTTATCATGTAGACTGACATTATTGGTCCCAATTTTGGAAAATAAAAAATAAGAAATAAATGAGAAAGCATTAAAACATTACAAAAAAAATCAAAATTCAAAGATCAAACATTGCAATCAGGTGTTGCATACACATGGATGTTATTTCTTCCCTTTCTTTCCATCCATCTACAAGTCATCCACTAATTTCATCCCTTTGATGATATTTTAGTTAGCTTATTCGAACACATTTTGGGACATTTATCTCTATGGTATCCGTTTCACCTTGGTCTTTTATCACCTTGGTAAATTAAAGAACGACTGACCTCTTAGATATTTTATCACTATATACATCTAATAAGCATGTCATGAAGAAATTTTTGATATATTTGTTGACACTAGCTGAGTTTGTCATCACGACCAATTCCACATCCTTCCATCGAGGCCATCGGTGGTTCTTAACTCCTTGTAAAATCAAGAGAGCTAAAATAAGTTTTATGGAAGAAAATAAAATCAATCAAAATCAAAAAGCAAAAATTAAATTGATATATAACTCTCTCTTGGGATATTTCTAGTATCTCTTTTAGGGCTATGGATGCCTAACTAAAAGTAGAGCAATGTTGTAATTAGAATCAAATACATCTTTGTTAGGGATATGGACACTGGATGGCAATGGAGAAATGTACCACCCTCCTTCCACCCACTATTCATAACCCACCTATCAAATTCAATCATTACTAAACATTTCCTAGTGTGTTTTCACTTATTGTCTATCAAATATTCCACATAAGAGGTAATTAATTTCCACTTGCACAAATTGGATCTCTATGAGAAAAAAAGATTAGTATGTTACCAAGTGTATATTTCTTGACCTTGTTAAAAATATTACTTTAGTCGTATCTTGTATCACGATTTCGGCCTTTGGCTAATCACCTTTTCATGGCAAGGCTTCTAGCTACATTTCCCATATCCTTTCATAACATTTTATGTTATTCTTATTTGTTGAGAATATCCATGTATATAAGATTTCCTTTTTGCTATACTTATGGGAACCATTTTTCCCTTTCAACAAAACAATCTTCTACTTCCTTTCTATCATGTGCTTCTTGGTCAGATTACACTGGGGGCATGCTTGCTCCTTCCTAGCACTTCATTGGTTTGATTTCATCATCATGTTGGCCCTATCCATATTTCCCTTAATTCAAGTGAAGAGTTTGTCTTTTGTATATTCCCATATAATATTGGGGTGATATTCACATCTTCACTATCTTGAACATATGTGGTCATTATTCCTTTATACATCTCATCTATCACTTGCGGAATCCACGTTCCTTTCCTTTCATGTACATAGTTTCATATAAATTTTGAAAATACCATTAATATTCAAATATGTATAGAAAATCACAAAAACATTCATATAACTATTTAAAATCCAAAACAGTCAAATATCATTAGTTAGAAAAATCAAAACATTCAAATATGTTTCCATAAAAAAATCAAAAACAATATGAAACTCTCACAAACATCCAATTTTTTTTTAAAAATCACATGAATCCAAAAAAATTGGTAACAAGCATGCACGCAGCTGAAGCCCGTATCACATGCATCATACTCAAATAGTGAAAAATAATCCTAAAAAATTTATTTCTTGGATACTCGCCTGATATTGTGTGTGAATTGTGGATCATTTCTATGTACATTCCATTAAAAAAGTTTGTTTTCTTACTATGTTTGTTTTCCTTGCACAAATGAATTTCTTTGGGAAGTATCATAGTGCATAATTTATTTTTAAAGAGACTACTTGTGTCCTCCATTATGCCCCTTACATGTATCCTTGCTTGGGAACCATCATTAACCCTTTTCATTAATTGAAACATGTCGAAATCAAAGCTTGATAACAAAAAAATTGTACAAATTGTATTGAACATTGTTTTTTGAGTATGTGTGTGTGTACTTTTTTCCCTATAGTTAGCTTTTTTACTTTCTTGTATTTGATTTCATTTGCTATGTTGCATTGAATTAAGAATTTTAGAAATGAAAAAATATTAGTATTATAGCTTTTCATGTTAATTTACACTTTTGTTGAATGTGTATCTTATAATAAAGGACTGATGATGTAGGTCATTAGCAATATGATGAAGTAAAGTTTTTTACATTAGCTAGATGCAAGCTATTTCCATTCTCTTCATCTTCATTTTCCTCCCCTATCATTTTATTTTATCCTACAATATTCTTCCAACTCACTTGGGGAAATAGGTATCACCCGCTATAAATCATTTTTATAGATCTCGTTAAGAAAATTATATCTTTCGCTTCACAATGATACCCACATGATCTTTTTCAATAGAAGAGTTAGTACTGGTATTATGTAGGGGTCAATGCATGCACCTCTAATATATATCTATAATCCGTATATTTCTATCAATCTCCCATTACAATGGGATTTTTCTCTCTTTGGCCTTCCTCTTTATATTTTGATCTTCGATCGACATCTTCTATCACCCCATTGACACTCAAGGGGGCATCCTTAATTCTACTAATTTTTATTTTACCTCTTCAAAATTTACTTTCCTACACTTGTGTACTATCTTTGAAGTGGCATCTCTTACGCCACCCCAAAGAGGGAAAATGTAGACACAAGGATTTTGATCAAATCAATTTCAATACTTAAATTGCACTAACAATATTCACTCCTCTCACTTTGGTCAAATAAGCGACACTTCATTATATAAATATTCTTCTAATTCACTCATGATGCTAATTAACGAATTTTTGATTAGTGATAATCCTCTTGATTAGATAATATATGTTAATTAAGCCTAAAATATTTTTTTAACGAATAAACCTTATTATTGGCTAAATCTTGATTCCAAAACTTCCAAAATCTATCCAAACCCTTTCTATATGCTCTCGTAAAGCTTCCTAAGCCTACTTAGGATCCTTAATTAATCCTAAAATATTAATTAGCTCCTAATCTAGTCAAAAAGTACATTGAATTGTAAAAATTATATTTTTTCTTTACCTTTTGTTCCACATGCATTAGCATTCTAAACTCTCCCAAATGGAAACCTATAAATAGAAGCCTAAGGAATCCCTTTCTATTTCATATCTTACACACTTTGAGACTTTAGAAAGTATATCATTTGCATTAGCTAAAGCTAGAAGAATTTAATCTTGAGCCATTCCTCATTGAAGTAACTTCTCCATCTTGCAATGATTCCTTAAAGCTTGGTTAGTAGGATAATATCTAAACATGTTCTTGTAGCCATTTTAAATAGATCTTTTCACCACTTGGAGAAAACAACAAAAATTGATTTCTTAGGATCTAACCAGGTTCATCTTGATGTTTATGATAGATTTAGTTATATTGTGGAACTACTAGGTGTTAGTTTCATGTTATTGTCATAGCCAATCTTTGCATACATACAATTACATGATTATTTCGTGTCGTATTATATTTCATTACTTATATATCATTAATACAAGTAAAGTTACTACGAAATTAGATTAAATTCAATTTATATTAAATCGTAGAGACTATTTTTATGCAAGCATGTTTTCTTTGTGCATTTCATGTGGCGGTGAACAAAATTGACTAGTTCTTCAAAATATACATGCGGAGAGGAATAAATTATTTGTCTTGTATTTGAAAATCAAGTATCATCCTAAAAATACCTTGAACAAAATCCAACTAGTTGCAAACTTCCATGGGGTTCCAGAAAACTAAAAAAATTCATAGTATTATTTAGTTTCTTCAACAAAGGCCATATTTTCCCATTCTAATGCTTCAAATATGGGAGTGTTTTCAAGCCACTAGAAACCATAGACATGTACTGAGAATATGGAAAATAAAAAAAGCTTCATATCTTGAAATAAATTTGGGAAAGGGGAAGATTAGTACCTATACCAATAGTCTTTTGCCCCAATTTGTTTTTACAATATTTCTTTACTAGACATTTTGGATCTTTGGTACAAGTAAGAAGATACATAATTAGGGTTATAGATAATGTTCAATTTCCTCGAGTAGTTTTTGGAACTCCGATATGTAGGGTAGGTACTTGGAATAATATTATGGAGATCGGGTCATTTGGTGTCAAAGGAACTACGGATGAAGAATAATTTTTGTGTTCCCATTCGTTCTACCATGTCCGAAAATTCACTTTTTTTCTATTAAAAATTACCATGTCCCTTGAAGGCTTACACCCAAGTACATAAAACTATTAGGGAGGCGTTCATTTGAGACATCGAGGAGTTTTTGGTATAGTTATCTATTAGTTAGAGGGATGTTGGACTCAATGTTCTATTGCAAAAACATTGTAGCAATAGATTTACTTCTATGGAACACTATGATTTTTATAAGGAAGTAGTGAAAGTATGGGTGGGAACTAAAGTGTCCATCATGGTAACACATTAAATTTAGAGTGTATTCATTCATTGGAACATATTTCAAGCAAGGTTTTGAAACATTAATTTTCATTTGGAAAAAAGTTCGAGAAGTCCATGGAGAAAAGCACCACTTTATTGTATTCATTTATTGTCAAAATTCCTAGTGCAGGCCATGGTATTGTGAATGGAGTTTTTGGCCATGAGAAAGAAAGAAATTTTCAATTTCCTCTTCTTTTGTTCCTATATTGTGATTTTTGGTAGAAAAGATGACATGAATGAGATAGTGTTTCACCACATTCAATGAAATTACCACCACCATTCTTTGTAAAATTAATGGAATCATAACCACCATTCTTTGTAAAATTTTATTTCATTTGGGGTAATTCCATTGTGACCATGGTAAGAGAATAGGAAACATTAGTTGGGTCATATGGTACATAGGAAAGGGAATCATTGGTTATCACAACATATTTGTAGTATGGATCATGGGAGATATTATATATCGGGGCATACAAAACATGGGATCTACTAACATAGAAGTCATATTTTTCTAGTTGGGTTACTTCTCTTTTTATGAGTACAATGTCCAAATCTTCAAGGACATGTGGAAGGTATTATGCTATTGAGGAAATGTTTTTGGTAAACTTATGGTGTATCTAGAGTATTTGTATTGGCTTCCACATGCTTGAGTGACTTGCAAAATTGGATTAACACATGTGATTAACATATTCTTGACCTAGATTAAAGATGAGAACAACGGGTTGATTTTCATGGTTCATATTGTTCCATAAAGAGAAGCGATGGCCATGTTCGAAGATTTACATATGTTACAAACATCTAAACCCTCTATCAAGCTTGTTTTCTTTCCAGGTAATTTTTCAAATAGATTGAGAAAGTTTTGATGGCTTTGAGAAAATCTAATCTTACCCAAAAGTCGTTGGGCTTCAATATTTTGTGTGAAGGATGGGTATATAGAAAATAAATGTGTAAGTAAAAGGTTGGGGTGATAAGTTTGAGTGTATGGTAGATAACCTATTGAGGAAAGTAACTATAAGGAGAGGATGAACATATTTTATATGTATGTGGAAAGCAGAAATGTTGTTACTTATTAGAAACTCATGTGTTAAGTTAATGAAATGTCAAGAGGAGGAAGCACCAAGTAATGGTGAGAATGTATCTGGTCTCGAGGCTATGTGGGGGAGGTTGATTATTCCAAGAGGTTGAGGTAAAGAGGAGGGGTGAGAGGTATGGGTAGGGTTGTGATAATTTGTTCCCATGTAAGTAACATATTAATAGGTGATTGAAAATTGAACAGTGGATAGGAAATGTTAGGTCATATTTTTTGTAATTTTCCGCATAGTAGATTTTTTTGTTTGTATGGTTCAAGTGAAGTTGGCATTTCTCAACAATAAAATATATTCTATTTGTAGTACTGATCCTCTCTTCTATGTGTTATTTTATCATTCTTTGAGATGAATGACAAGACAAATACTTGTGAGTATGACCTATTCACCAAAAATCCATGCGAGTGAGGGTGAAATGATACATTGTTTGATAACTTCTACATGCAAAAATTCCATAGTCATAAGATTTGATACATTTGATTTCATTTTCTTTTACGTGATATGTGTATTTGTGCCTATTTAAGGAATTTATATTTATGTTAAAAACATGTTTTTATGGAAAATTTGATTAAGAGCCATAATGTCAAGAAATAGAAGCCTAATATATTGCATAAGGAAAGGAGTACTATTAATATGAAACATTATAGTATGTGTACATAGTATAGAAGAATGTAGATATGTACAACATTATAAAAAAGGAATTTTTACTTATAGTCTATCTAATAGTTTCAATACATATAGTTGTATTTGAGTCAAGAGGATTTCGTTTGAAAACGAAACCCAAGAAGGGACTTGAGAAACAAAAAAATAGATCCAAACATTTGACAAGTATAGAAAATAATAGATTATAGAAAAGGTTGGTGGGGTGAATTGTTGATGTAATGGGTGTTCTAGTAAATGTTATGTGTTAAAAAGAGTACAAAAGAGATGCAAAATCTCCATTATTTTTGAATTCAAAGTGACACATTTCAATTTCTTACTACCGTGATATATTTCCTTTTAACAGAAAGTGTGAAAATGTATTATTTTCCAATGACATTGCTTCCAATCACACTAGTTCCTTTTAATTTATGGACAATAAGTGGAGGTCAAAAGCTGTTACACTCATAATCAAAGAAGCATATCTATAATCGAGTTCTCAACAACCACCTAGTAAGCTTGAGAAAGAGCAACAAACCGTTATTTTGGTCTCATAATTTTTGTGCATTATTTGTCACCTTTGATAAGAGGGCATTCCATGTAAAATAATTTTTCCATGTTGATATTTGTGACTTTAGGTGTGTAATTCTCACAAAATTTTGCACACGAAACCCAAAACCAAACAAAGGTTATACTAGAAAAATTATGGAATAATTTTTTTTTGTTAAAGGAAATGAAAGCGATAAGTAATGTTAACCTTAGGTTTCAAATGGTCATCACAAAAATAACTTAAATAATATTATTAAATAAAAGAATGAATTTAATCTATGATTAGGTTTAAAATACTTCATTCAATTAAGCTTAAATTAATTTCATACATAGGTTTCTAAGGTCATGCAATAATTAAAATTAAAGTCCATAACTAAACTAGCTCTTTCATTCAAACAAAACTAATAATTTAATCATCCAATATAAAAGTGTGTTTAAATTATTAAGGAAGGGCATTTATTTTATTTAGATCAAAATAAAAGCAATAAGTTATTTAACTTTCAAAACACACAAGTGGTCCCATTCAAAAGAAGACCCATGTGATCAAATGATATTTCTCACCAACCCCCACATAAATTTTGTAGGAGACAATTTGGGCCATTGGATGAAGGGATTTCAAATAAACCCGAAATCCCTAAGGAAGGATTTTATTCATTTCCTTGCGCATTTCACTCATTTTTGGTTTTGCAATTAAGGGAAAATCGAAGAGGAGGAAGCCATGAGAGAGGAAGAGAAAACATGGGATGGATAAACACATCCCCCAACCTTGTTTATTTTAATTTTAGATCTCTATCTGCCCGCCCGCTCAAGGTATTGGTTGAAATTTCTATTCTTCATTTGTTAAAAACAATATTTAACAAAAAATACCCATTTGGGTATTCTTCATTTTTCCAATAGATCCTTTTTTAAAAAGTTACATTTCTTTTCCTTCGTAATGTAAATAGATGTACACAAATAAATTTCCTTTTATATACACAAATATATTTATATATATACACATAAACACACTTGTGTGTATATATGTATATAAATAATATACATGTATAAATACCCAATTTTTATAATAAAATATACCCAAAATAGGTTAACATAAATTATTATATATATATATATATATATATATATATATATGTGTGTATATATATATATATGTATGTATGTATGTATGTATGTATGTATGTATGTATGTATGTATGTATGTATGTATGTATGTATGTATGTATGTATGTACACACACAAACAGATATATATATATATATTTAATTTGATTAAGAAATCATGGCCGTAGCCAAATAAATTTACAAAGCCTATGATAATGCTCGGCCATGGGTCATATATCCACGGAGGGGCCCAAAGGAAAAATACAAGTCATTTGGTGGGGGTTTAGGCTCCCACTTGTTTTATGTTTTTAATAAAGCAAGTGGGGTAAGGGTGCCGACCCCACCCCCATCCCATAAGACAAAACAAATATTGTTGTGTGCGTGGGTAATCCGACCCTATAGGCTTTATTAAAAGGAATGGGGTGGGGAGGGGTTCACACACCACCCCCATCCCATAAGACATAAAAATGGGATGGGGGTGGGGTTGCAACCCCTCCCCACCCCATTCCTTTTAGTAAAGCCTATAGGGTCGGATTACCCACACACAACAATATTTGTTTTATGTTTTATTTAATAAGATTTCATTAATAACAATATGTATTATAATAATAAAAATATCTATTATTAATATTAATATATAATTAATAATACTAAATAATAATAATAATGATAATAAAGAATATATATTTATATATATAAATGATCAATATTTTAAATCCATCATTATTATTAACTTATTAAAATATTAAATTATTAAGATAGTCTAACTCAATTAATTATATTTTAGTTTGGAGTAAATGTTTTATAAGTGTTTTGTAGGCTATTCGAATGAAATTTACTTGACTAGTGTTATATTTAAGTAGGAAATTATATATAATTTTACTAACTTATATAGTCATTTGTATCTCTCTGTTTTTCTTAATTCCATCAAAGACCAAATTGAGAATATAAATAAAAATGATTCCATACATAACTCATTCTACAAAATGAAAATAGGAAAGGGATGCTTTCATTTAATTTATGGATTTTTTTAACTACTCCCCTAAACTAGCTTAATAATAAATTTATAGTTTAGGCCTTCAATTTACTCTCTTTTAAAGAAAACAAAATAATCATTCCATTTCACAAAGCAAGAAAAAACCAACAAATAGTTATTTCTTTCAAAACGAAGTCTATCAACTTTACAATATTTTTAGGAACAAAAGTATGCATATTTAAAAACAACAATGAAACTATTTAAATTAAAAGGAATGTATATCCATTACATCTATATTCAAATCTTCCATTCTCCAAGACAATATAAATCTTGATAATTTATTTTCACAAAACTACACATTTGAAATTTTAATTTTCTCAATCCACACTCTTAAAAGAGTTTACAAGATAAAATGATTTCCAAAGAATACAACAACTTTATCACAAACTTACAATTTTACAATACACCCACTCAAAGTGGGAAGTATAGATTTAAATAATACAACAAAATCACTTGCCACAAGGCCAATTTACATGTTTTCAATAAGCATGTCATCATCCCAATGGCGGCTCCAAAATTTGGTTTTCATCAACTTCTCAATGAGTTCACAAAATAAGGAAGGTACAGTGAGGTAACGCTCTCCACCCAAACTTAAATCCATCCCCTTAATGGCCCTCGAGCCTCGAAAAAAAGAACCATGTGGGGCATTGAGAAACAATGACAACTTTGGACAAGGTGGCTTCACAACAAACACATACAAGGCATTCAACTCAACCAAGACAACATAATCAACAAGATTACAATTTCACAATAACACAAATGTTTGAGGATCAAACCAAATAGAGCAAGGGATATGGGATACCACCTCCTTATGCCTCCCAAGTGAAGTGGGATTCTTACCCTAAGCCTCCAAGTGCACAAAATAATCACACAAAATACTTATCTCTCCCTTGCAAGCATGCAACAAAACCATGATTTCCTTTTCACTCCCCATAGGTAAGACTCCCATTCACACTCCCACCAATTACATGCCTAAAAAAACTCCCTTTTCCCTCCCCAATGGTCCCATAAACCCTTCTCCCACACCCAACTAAGGCCTACTACCCAACCAACACACAAACATCTTCACAAGACAAAACAAACAATTTTACAAGCACAACATTGCATACAAATAAGAAAAATAACATAATGACAAAAGTGGAGAGCCTACCTCTCCATCAAGTTCCAAGAAAATTCCACAAGCCTCTTCAAATTCAAGCCAAACAATTTCCAAGCACTCCAAAAATCTCCAATTCCAAAAGTCCACAAGAAGAAAAAAGAACAAGTAACCCCCCTTCTAACCAAAAATCACCAATAAATAGAAATGCAATGTGAGAATGATGAGGTGGCTCGCTGTAGGATGCCACTTCATCATTCCTCCATCAACACACTCAATTCAACACACCAAGACCAAGAAAATCAATGCACATTTAAGGACTATGAAAACCCACATGGCTCAAAATTTACACACAATGCTTTCAAGGGACATAGTAAATTGGGATAGAAATAAAGTGCAATAATTTTCCTTCTTTAACACTCAAAAATGCATTAAAAAGTCAAAAATAATCTTCCGACCCATAGGTAGGGTTGTTGAGTAAATTTAAGAGGCATGTGACAAGCCTTGCTTGTCCCACAAGTCTCAAAAATGCCCCCAAGTCAAAATCTGAATTTTGAAGTTGGGGTGGAGTAAAACAGTCCCAAATCAACATAAATTTTACTCACACAAGGACTACCAAATCTCATCATAACTATTTGTCACATCCTTAATTTGGTTAATTAAAATAAGAAGGTTTAAGCTTAATTAACACACATTTACAACATGCTAATAAAGTGAAAAAATTCCAAATTTTAAAATACACACATAAATAAGCACATACAAAAATTAAAGAAAGGGACACAATTCGCCCCATGGAAACACATGTGAAGTCACCCCCACCATGGGAGACCTCCAAACTATACATGAAAACACACACTAACAACATTACACAAGTTGTCAAATTTGCCTCGTTGCTCAACACCATCCTTCCGTGCTTGGTCCCCTATCCCCTTTGATGTATGTGATAAAAGTCCTACACATAAAAAAATACCTCTCTGGCCTTTCGGCCGTATTAAAAACATCGAGAATATATATATATATAAACTCAATATTCATCATTCGACATTAGCAATTATATTATCCGTTGATATATAAAAATCTAACCGTAACATCCATGAGATTACAATTATACTCCAAACATCCCAAAACATAACATGTCAGTATAACATTCACATCATGAAAATCAACATATATCGAGTTGTCTAACATCACTATCTAATGCATCATAATAAAACGTAAACATCATAATGTCAATAGTCCAAATATCAGTGAAATCTATCATCTACTGATCAATGTATCATAATAAAAATGTTTGAATATTAGTCCAATAGTATCAATATCAATATGAAACAATGTCGAAGAGGAATGTACACTACATCCCCCTTGCCTTAAACTTGACTTCCTCCTTGAAGTCATTGGAATAGATGAGGAAAATGAGCTCAAAAATAGTGGCATCCTCCCAAGTGGTTGTAGTCTCGTCATACCTATCCCACTGGACCTACACCTCCTCAATCTCATGGCCTCAAAGGCCTAAGGTCCTGTGCTCTATGATGCACATGGGCTCCACTAATACCTGCTCCCGCTTCTACACCTATATCTTTGCGTCCAATCAAAAACATGAGATGGATCGGAATATATCTCCTAAGTACAAATACATGAAATACATCGTGCACATGAGACAATTTGGGTGACAATGCTAGACGATAGGCCAAGGGAATGATACACTCTAAGATCTTGAAGGGACCCACAAATCTAGGATCTAACTTAGAGCCTTTTCCATAATGGATAGGACTCTTATGAGGCATGGCACGAAGAAATACCTTCGTGCCCACCTCAAAACTACATTTTTTCCTCCTCATATCTACATACTTCTTATGCCTATCCTGAGCCTCCTGAGGTCTCTTAAAAATCAAGACAACCTCATGCTCCATATCCGAACTAATCTTTTGGCCCAAGAGAAACATTGTCCTCCAATCTATCCCAACTCAACAAAGATCCCGCACTCTCATTCATATAATTCTGAAAAGGATCCATGCCAATTGAACTCTAAAAACTATTGTTGTAGGAAAAATCCACCAAATACAAGTACTCCTCCCACCTAGACTGATGGTCCATGACATACATCCACAACATATCCTCCGAGATATGATTAACTCACTCTATCTATCCATCTGTCTCTGGATGATAAGGTGTATTGAAGTTGATGCTCGTCCCAAAAAACAACTACATGGTAGTCCAGAAGTGAGAAGTGTATAAGGGATCATGGTTGCAAATGATCTTCTACTGGAATCCTATGCGGTCTAACAATATCCTCAAGGTATACTCACGCCACTAAACTAGTGTATAGGTGGTCTTCATTAGAGAAAAATTGAGCTGTTTTCATCAATTTATCCACCGTAACCATGATGGCATTATGGTGGTATCATGACATCGGTAGCACCACTATGAGGTCCATGGAAATGTTGTCCCATTTCCACCACTGGTATGGCATGCGGTATAAAAGGCTAGCAGGATGTTGATGCTCGACCTTCACCCTTTGAAACTATAAACATTGCGATACAAACTAAGATACATCTCTCCATAGACCTCTCTAATGATAAAGTTGTCTCAAGTTTGTGTGCATCTTCTTCACCCCTTGATGGGATAAATAAGGTGCACGATGAGCTTTTGTCAAGATATCCTATCTCAAGCATCCATATGTAGGAATATATAATATTTGGCCTCTGTGTCTGAGAAGACCTTCTACCTCTAATGAGAATCGATCACAATTCCCTTCAAGTGGTCTTTGAGACTCAATCTCTAATTTGGTTGCAAGGTAGAAGCTTTCGTGGCAAAGCTACCATAAAATCCTGCTTTGCAAATCTTTACCCAATGAAGTAGGCATACTTAAACGTCTCCGTCTACTCAAGGCATCTGCAACCATATTCTCCTTCCCTTTAACATGCTCTATCTCCATGTCATACTCACAAAAAAACTCCATCCAATGCCACTGACAAGTTTTGAGATTGGGTTACGTGAAGAGGTGGTGAAGACTCAAGTGATCAGTCCTGAGTATAAATCTCTGGATAAGGAAGAAGTGTCTTCATCGAAAAAAAAGCATGCACAACGATTGTAAGCTCAAGGTCATGATTCAGATAATTGAGCTCATAATCCTTGAGTTTGTGAAACTCAAAGGCTACTACACAACCCTCCTACATCAATACACCGCCTAACCATACCAAAGAAGCATCTTTATAAATGAAGAACTCACCCTTAGGGTCTGGCACTGAAAGAATAGGTGTTTCCGTAAAGAATTACTTCAATGTCTTGAAGGTCTACTAACATTTATCTGACCAGAAAAACTTCTTCTCTTTCTACTGAAGGGAAGTGATGGGGTGCGTAACTCAAGAGAATTCTTCAACAAATCTCCTATAATATCCTACCAATACTATGAAACTACACACCTCGGTCACACTAGTGGGTGCTAACCAATCCATAATGGCTCTAATCTTGGAAGGATCAATTACAATACCTTCCCTAGAAATGATGTGACCCAGATCTTGCACCTCGACGAGTGAAAGAATTCACACTTCTCCATGTTCTTGTAAAAATTGTTTCTCCCAAAGACACTAAAAAACTGACAAAGGTTATCCTCGTGCTCCTCATGCATATGAGAATAGATCAAAATTTCATCAAGGTACATGATTACAAAGTGATCTAAATAGGTACCAGAGACCCCATTCATCAAACTCATGAACATTGCAGGGGCATTCATAAGACTGAATGGCACTAATGTGAACTCGAGTGGCCATATCTTGTGCAAAAAGCTAACTTGTGGACATCTACCTCTGCAATCCTTGTATGAGGGTATCCTAACTTAAGATAAATATTAGAAAATATAGTGGCCCCATTCATCCGATCAAACAATTCATCAATGTTAGGAAGAAGGTAAAGATTCTTGATTAGTACTTTTCTCAACTAATGAGAGTCCACACGTAACCGCAAGGATCCATCCTTCTTCTTCACAAAAATCACTGGTGCACCCCAAGGGGATACACTAGGATGAGTAAGGTCATTATAAAGAAGGCCCTCAAGCTAGAACAACTCACATAGCTCAGGTGTTGTCATCCTATAAGGATCATGTGAGATAGGTTCCTCTCCTGGAACTAGATCAATGTGAAAATATATCTAATGTGGGGAGACATCCCTAGTAGCTCAACATCAGAAAAATCCTACAAAATGGGGTGATCATCAAGTGAAGGTCCACTAGCCCCATCCTACAACCTATCACTAACTATAATAACATATAAGCTCATCAACCCCTCCTCGCACACTTTTTCAACTATGTAGCAGAAATATTGTAGATAAGAACAGATCTCCTAACACCAACTATCATTGAATCCACACCCAAATCATCTACACAAGATATAATCTTACTATAGCAATCAACTCTAGCTCTGTGTGTAAACAACCAATCCATGCCCAAGATAACACCATAAGAACTCAAGGGGAGGACGGGAAGATGGTGAAATGAAATAATATGATGAGCTTGAGTCAAATAAAATAAGGATAGAAATAGCACCAATGCTACATGTGGTCTTTATCTTTGTGCCACGGTGTTACGCCTAGTTGTTCTCAACCGCTGCATATATCATGTGCCTCCTAGCCATGCCATCAATAGTTGGCTCGAAACATGTGCCCTACCCCGATTAACGGTGGTTACGAGGATACTCTCTCTAATGATTTCCATGCACGCCACATCCATAACAAGTACTGGTCCTCTCCACTATGCAGATAGTCCTCCAGGTGGCCCAATATTATGTGTTGAAGGACCATGATGACCCTGTCATAGATCTCTGTGGGTGTTGCGGTGGACGTTCGTTCTCTGCGAACTATGCTCGAGGTGGAGCCTCTATCCTGTTAGGCCCCCTAGCTATAGGTCCCATACTATACCCTCTCTTTGCATCATGGCGCTATGGAGGTCAAAAGGGTGGTCAATTATGCTACTGCTGAGGAGGTGGAGGAGGTCGGAAGGAATACTGTGTTGAAGTGTGTCCACCATGAGGAGGAAGAGTTGATCCCTCGATCTATTGTCCTATAGCTACTGTATGCGACTCCTCACTCTTTCACATTCTTGTTGAGTCTTATCCCTACTTTCCTATGCAATATAGTCATTTTGTACTACCTCGATAATGTCGTGAGTAGTGAATGTGCACTACCCCACCCAAGTCCAAGTTCAGGCCCCGATGAACATGTGAACTCAAACCTTCTCATCCTACATGTAGTCTACATATTGAAGTAGATCCAAGAACTATCCCTCATAATATTATTAGCTTTAATATTTCCATTTAATCATTTATTAAAAAATACTAGAAGAGTTACATATTTAACTTAACATATAAGGGTAATAAGAGGCCCCATTCACCCATTTTAACATACACTTAAATTATTTAAAAACCCATAAAATACATTCTCACTTAACAATTGTAGGGTTGATTCTTAACCCTTGGATCAAATCAATTTAAGCCACTAGATCTTAGAATTCAAAGCTAACCCTAACCATCCTTTTGAAATTTTAGTAAATATTTTTATTTCCCTAACCTCCTCATTTGGTCTCTTTTCATTTCTTTAATTTTTATGTGGGACAAGTGGAAGCCATGAAAGCAAGGAGGGAAGCAATGAAGGGATTTATTTGGATCTATCTTAGTTTAGTTTAGTTTATGGATTTATTATAAAAATTTCTTCCATTTGTTGATTCAGAGAGGTTTCAACCATAAATATGGAGTTGTTATTTAGTTATTTCCTTTCTTGAGTTCTTTATTTTAGGTAAAACCCTCTTTCTAATTAATCTATGAGATTTGATACATTTAAATTCCCATTCAAATATTTACATACTTAAACGAATAGTTTGTTTCCATATATTTTGTTGGTAGTTTCCTTTTTACATTTTATAGGCTCATATTTTAATTAGATCAATTTTAGTTTTACACAAGTCGCGGATTATAACTTCTCCGCCAAAAGTGATGAAACTATCTGCCTAAGCGAGCTAGTGGTCCTGCGACCACTTCCCTATTTGCATGACAATTTGCAAACTGCCGCCTTTACTAGGTGGCGGTTAAGAGACTACCACTCTAATCAAGCTAGTAGTTTACATACCACCACTCTTGCGGGGTGGTGGTCCTATTCTTCAAAAACAAAAGCATCAATTGCACAATTTTTCCAATAACAAATTTTACAAGAGTGGTTTAAAGTTTAACCCTTTTTAAATTTAGGTGGCTAAATACACTAGTTGAAAGTTTAAAACATTTAATCATTCCATTGTTTAAATCACTAATTGCATGGATTTTCATTTTCAATAGTATGTAAGAAAACAACTGCAAGAATACTTTTCCAATAAAATTGTTTTCAAACTCAAATGAAGAAAGGAAATTCCATCTATTTCTAAGTATCATTACTTTATTTTCCACAAGGTAATTCATTCAAATAGACACAAGTAACCACAACCATTCATTCAAGTAGACACAAGTAACTATATCACATTTTAGTTTTGCTAAGAATACATTCTCAATGATTTACAACTTCCAAGTTTTCCTTTCATTCTTACAATAATGAAACTCCTACAAATAATAATGAACTTTCTTCTTCTTTGAGCATAGCTCATTTATTACAATACAATAATATTTCCTTCCAATAATACATTGCAACTTAATAATTAAAATATACAATACAACTTTTCCTTTAAATGCAAGACTACTAGCCTTCCACCTTAAGTGGGAATTACAAGAAAGGTTTCTACAATGAAGTATTTCCTTGATGTATTCTACAATTTTTCCAAGTCCCAAATATTCAAAAAGAGCTCCACCATTTCTTTAATTCAATCACAACAAAAAAATTGGAGAGAGGCAACACTCTCCACCAAACCAATAATCTAATGACGAGAATAAGCTATCCTCATCATCGGCCCCTGAGTCACAACAAAAATGTAATAACAAATGGATACAACTCATGGAAACTAACACAATGCTTCCACATCACAATAAAAATTTCAAAACCATTAAACACACATGCAAACACAAGATAACAATCAGAAGAATTCAAATTTCTAAAATACACAAGGCTTGAAAACTCAAAGACAATGGAGCAAGGAATCATGAGGAGATCACTTATGTCTCCCAATGGGATTAGGTACCCACCTTAAAAACCTCCAAAATACATCTCAAAACCCCTACACAACTCTTATGCCTCCCTCAAGATCCTCTTATGCCTCCCACATTCTCTTATGACTCCTTACAATCTCGTATGTCTCCCTCAAAAGAACCAAGTAAGAAAACGAATCATTTTCTTATCAAAGGTGGGGAACCCAACCCAAATCCCTCTAATTACATGAAATTGAACTCTTATGCCTCCCTATAATATAAAATCCCCATATCCTTATCCTACACTATACTTAGGAATTCTACCCAATATCCCATCAAGTAAACAAGCCATTTACTTATAGGCAATACACACATGTAAAAAAAAAGGGTGTAGTTCCTACCTTTCCATAGTAGAAACTTTATCAAATAATCACACTCCAACATCCTTCAAGATCAATCCAACTTAAATAAGTTCCAAAATTCTAACAAATACTCCAAAAAGTCTCTAACTCCAAAAATATAAGTGTACAATAAAATGAACCCCCAAACAAACAAATAAACTTGCATATATATAGAAAAAGAGAAGAGGTGGTTGAGGTGGCTCCATGTAGTATGCACAACACTTATCCTCAACTACACATCACAAGTCAAACCTCAACCCCAAGGCATGATAAATTAGTGGTTGAGAGAAATGACAAGCCTCTTACACACTCAACACAAACCCACACCCCATAAGGACATAATTTAAAACCATGTAATAAAAGGAAACAAATGTCACCTTTTCCATACAAAATACATAATGTTTTCTATTTTTGACTCCCAACCCATAGGTATAGCTTTTATATAAAATTAAGAGGTGTGGGACAAGATTAACTTGTCCCATAAGCCTCCCAAAATTTCCCTTAAGATAAAATTTGAATTTTCCAGTAAGGAAGAGTGCACAACACTCAAGGTAAAATATACTCAACTTAAATCACACGATCCTAAGGACCAAATACTCTAATAAATGGCCCCTTTTGTCACATCCCCAATTATAAAAAATGATTAATCCACTTGATTAAGGCATATTAATCAATAATGCTTAAATTAATTACATCACAAAATAAATCACATACTCCACAATAACTAAAAGAAAATGAAAATAATTACACACATAGCCCATGGTCATATTTGGAGGTCATCCTCCCCATGGGAACCCCTAACAAACTAATAACCAAATTAAACACATTACACAAGTTTCCATGGTGACTATCGTTTTATCCATCTAGTATTCCTCTCGTGGTTGGTCTCCTAATGCCCACTTTAATTGTTGTGATATAATTACTTGTGAAACTACACAATACTTCCTTCAAACATCTAATGTGACACCATGTCCTAATATATACTCTCCCATATGGGGATTAAGTCCACATGGTGAAAACAATAACCAACTCATCTAACCACTAAATAAAAAGGGGGAGCTCTAAAAAACTAAACAACTTATAACTTTCCTCCAAATCGGCGGCCCCTAACTTCTACCTCTAACTGTACTTCCCAAGAGTTGCAAAGATAGAAAATAGCACTCCAAATAAGAGAGGGTCTCTATGAGGTCAACACATAATACATCTATAACCAAAATTTGGTATCCCAATACCCAATATCTTCGCAAGGAAACCCAGTTCCTATCACTCAAGAAGTTCACCCTAATATAAAATTGAGTTACCATTCCTCGTTAACTAGGTTCACAAAAATTCCTGTTAGGCATGTACAACAATCCAAACAAATTATATTTTTCTTAGTTTCATTTTCAGAGGCTCAAGTGTTCTAGATTTAAGTTCCGCTAACTTGATTTCATGATCCCATGTTTGCTAAGGGCCCAAGTGCTGAACCCACGACTCGAGATACCAAGTGTAAAGCCCATAATTTTCTACACTCAAAACCATAATAAAACCTATTTATTTAATAGGGGAAAAATTTGTGGATTTTTTTTTTTTTAAGCGTTGTAAGGGTAAATATTATTCACAATTTAATTAATTTTCTTGATTAAATATTTCTACACAATCTTGAGGAAGTCGAATTAAATTAATAATTAAATATTATTAATTTATTTCCCCAAAATAATTTACGGTTTAAAATTCACCCATTAAGTTCATTTACTTAATCTTTTCAATTATTTAATAGTCATGTCCCATTAGGTTAAAAACTATACCCTTACCAATATTTATTTAAAAACCTCATTTAGTTCATTACTTAATTACCATGCACAATGTTTAATTTATTTCCTACCACAAAATTTTAATGCCTTGGCCTAACCACCAAGTGGCCCCATTTAACCAATTACCCATACATCTTTAATTTAATTACCATTTCCATAAAAATTCCTCCCACTTAAGTTTCGTAGGATGAAATCCCAACCATTAGATCTAATCATTTTGAACCTTTGTATCCTAGGTTTCTCTAGTTTTATCTAAAAATCATTATGTTTCCTTTTATTCATCCCTTGCCCTAATCTATCTCGATTTTTGTTTTCAGTTTTGGTTAAGAGGAAAACGAGAAGCCATGGAGGCCATCAAGCTTAGGAGGGTTCGGACATAGCGTTTTGAAGTATTTTGAGCTAAAAATAATAGATATACCCTATTCCCGTTGTGGGTATTATTTACCTTTTTATCTATGTTTATTTTTATAAACATTTATCGTAAGTTTGATGTATATACATTATGTATATACCTATTTAGGTGAATATAGAATATATATATATAATATATACATATATATGTATATATATACATATATATACATATACACACATACTATTTTGTTATTAATTTGTACTCATAAAGTTGGGCCGACCTGCATTTATACACGGTGAAGTGTTTGTATACGGTCCAAGTTAATGTATGCGGTTATGTTCTATTTGGAGGGTTTATTAAAATGTATTGGGGTTTGTCGGTTGGGGAGGGACGCAACCCCAACCCAACCCATATTATAATAATATGGGTTGGGGTGGGAGTGACGCCCCTCCCCAACCCAATTATAACTAATAAACCATATGGCCAATCGACCCACCAAACTTAAACCACAATTTTTTTAAATTTTTTATATTAAAAATAATAATACGTAACCATACGGCTATGAATTTCATTTAACTTTTTTTTATACAAACTTAAGTTTTATTAAAGCCATCTCAACTATATAGTATTTTTTTCCAATATTAAATTTGTTTAATATATAAATATACATATACATATAGATATACATATTTATATATATATGTTTGTGTGTGTGTGTGTGTGTATGTATGTATGTATGTATGTTATACACACACACACACACACACACACACACACACACACACACACACACACACACACACACACACACACACACACACACGCACACACACACACACACACGCACGCACGCACGCACGCACACACACACACACACAGATATATATATATATATATATAATAATGTAATAACGGTATTTAATTTGTAAATATATAAGATTGCAATATATATAAACATATAAATTTATGTAATTATATATCCGTATAATTGTATATTCTTGTTTTTCCTAATCCTAAATAAACCATCAATATCAAATTTACTTCCACGTAGGTATATTAGAAAATATAAATGTTTGATACAATGAAGATTAGAAGGAAATTTCACAATTAAAGGAGTAATTTTCTCTTGTTAATCAAAGAATTTGTAATGTTTTCACTATCTAGTTTCCTCTTAAATGTGTCAATAACTTGTTAAGAGTTCATTAATTGAACAATTTTACAGAGGAAGAACAAGAGTGCAAAACAACTATAAACAATCTTACTTCTCCTCTCAAACCAAGTTTCCAATTTTACTTTTTTTACAAAGAAATGAAATGAATATAAACTTTCCATAATACAATACCATATATTAAAAATGAAGATCCATAATACTATCTCTTAAATAATTTCAACACTTCGAATGTGTTAATTTTTACAATGAAAATGATGAAGTGACTTTTGTTTACAATAAGTCACACCATTACAATATTACAAATTACAACTAGATAACAATACACTCTTTTTCTCAAGAATCTTATTTCATTCTCTTACAAGATAGTAGTTCCTCTTTCCAACAATTTGAAAGAATAAGTTTATAAGAATGCTTTGCTTAAAATACAAGATTGCAATTTTCAATTTACAACATAGGGGTAGCATTACACAAGTAATTATTTTGCCTCCAACAAAGTATAACTCCTCCAATCTCAAACTTTAGCATTCTTCCCATGTATCAAATTTGCATCACAATACAAGGAAAGGGGAATAGGCTATGCTCTCCTCCGAACCTATAATCCAATAAGAAGCAAATTTTTCGTCCTTATTGCCCCCGCGCCGCAACCAAAGAAAATGGGGAGTGTTATTCAAATTTTACAAAATGACTTCCACAAAACATGCATTCCAACACTCAATCACGTTTTTCAAATAATTTTATCAAGAGTGGTTTTGTATTTTTTTAACAAAACACAAATAAAATTCACATTTTCAACACATTCACAAAGGCTTAATAGTAATCCAAAATAGAGACAAGAACATGGAGTCTTCTCCTTATGTTTCCATGTGGAAAGAGGGTCCACCCAAATGCCTCCAAGTGCACTATCAACAACACACACAACACTTATTTCTCCCTTTTTCCTATGCAAAATAACATGTAAACCCTTTTACCTCCACATAGGTGGAGCACCTCTTCCACACTCCCTCCACATTTCCTCACTAACTCCATTTTTCCTCCTACAAAGAGCTCCATTTCTTTCCAACACCACTGTAAGGCAATCTACCCAACCCCAATATATCACATTCACAACACTCATAAAAATACTCATACGCACACAATTTTCACATCTATGTTCATAAATAAAGAAATTAAAAAAGTGGAGATCCTACCTCTCCATTAAACTTCTAAAAAAATCTTCACTCCAACAATCTTTCAACACCTTCAAACCGAGAAGAATCCAAATGCAACTACAAAAGTCTCCCAATTCCATAATCGAAAGAGAATAAAATAATACAAGTAACACCAAATCAATCAAATTAATCCAATAAATAGAAAATGGAGATGAGGATTATGAGGTGGCTCCATTTAGGATGCCACTTCATCATCCCTCCATTTAAAATCACCTAGTCAACACACCAAACCCAATGTAATTAAACGAACACAAAAGACTTATGAAATGCACACATTACACTCCACATGCTCTCCATACATTTCAAGGAAAAATCTAATGTGGTAATTAGAAAGGTGATTTTATTTTCTCTTTTACACTCAATAATGCATTAAAAGGGTCAAAATAAGCTCCATACTTCATAAGTATGGTTGGTGGGTGACTTTGAGATGTAAGGGACAAGGTTAACTTGTCTTGCAAATCTCAAAAAGTTGTCTGCAAGGAAAAATAAGAGTTTGGAAAGGGAAGAATATTACACACCACCTAAATGTAATTAATTCATTCCACATCAAGTAGAAATCTAGGACTATCTACTATATTTATCACCCACATGTCACCTCTTCCTTTTAGTATAAAATTTAAGGTAAATTAGCTCATTAATACACATTAACAAGTGTTAATAAAGTGACTAAATTTTCCCAAAGTAATTAAATACATATAACATAAAATAAAACACACAAAATTAAAGAAAGGAAATGTTACACCCTATGGCCATACATGTGAGGTCACCCCCCATGGGAAACCTCCTAACTAAGCATGCAATTACACAACATAAACATTAGACACAAGTTGTCAAATTTTGCCATGTTGCAAAACACCCAACATTCTTCTGTGGTTGGTCCCCTATCCCCTTTCGGTGTATAATGATATAATTTTCCTACAATCACAAACAATAATACCTTTCTGGCCTCAAGGCCATATCAATATGTCATGGAAATCAAAGCATATAAGACATCCATCATACAATCCTCC
The DNA here is from genome assembly GCA_018340775.1 of Taxus wallichiana var. yunnanensis. Classification (NCBI taxonomy): domain Eukaryota; kingdom Viridiplantae; phylum Streptophyta; class Pinopsida; order Cupressales; family Taxaceae; genus Taxus; species Taxus wallichiana. The sequence continues at coordinate 110,320,907 of CM031236.1, read as the reverse complement.
ACATACATCAAGCAATACAACACACACATATATTTATCAATTAACATCGTCGTATAACGTAGCTAAAACATTATCATCAAATTTATGAAATTTTTATCAATTATTTACCAATCACTTAACACTTCAACTCTACTCTAGTAAATAATTCACAATCATCAATAATCCAATTTACATTCTACAATAATCATGAAATTATCTATATCTACTATAACTCCTAACTATTAGATACACTCAACAACCCATTACCAATCCCTAATACCATCATATTGTTAGCAATTCACAAAAATCAATGAGACCACATGGTTAGTCCAATACTTCAAATATACTCAATACATCAAGCATCCAAATGTTATTATATAACAAAGTAACCATCCTAGATCATCATCATATCCTTAAATGTCCATCAAGGTCTAAAATACATCCATATAGTCCAAAGTAACAATCAAAACACAATAGTAATCATGATGTCTCTCGTATCCTAACAACATGCAAAATACTAGATAATAAAGAGGTCCATGTATCTAATCAACCCAAATTAAAATCATAGTATAATCGGGTTTCAAAGAGGAGTGGGCATTACACAACCCGTAATTCTTAATTTCCTAGCTTCCTCTTAATGTTACACTCACATACGCTTAAGAATCTCTTAACATTCATTAACAATGACCTTTGTAGCATGTAGCTACTCAAGGATAATAGATTTTGTAGGATCTCTCATTGTCATTTCAAATTCAATCTTCTCCCTTTAGTTTTGATCTTCTTCCTGGCAGGACAATTATTGTGAACTATGTTTTTTTAATTATTGGAAAATAGTTTTTTGAAAAGGACTATATCCTTGTACAATAAGGCTCAAAATCAGAATATAACCATATAAGTATAAGAAAAAGGGATCAAAATCCAAATACGACCAATAAGCCCAGAATAGGAGACAACCGCAAGAACAAAACCTTTGAAAATCAATCCAACAGCTGAAAAACAACTAATAAACATCAACAAAATAGTAAAACAACCACCCAAAGAGCTCGCATAATAGGAAAGCAACCCAAATATTGTAATGCCCGCATTTCCCGCACATAAATCCCCACGAAACCCGTAGCAAATAAAAAAAATTAAGGATATTTTTTTAAAAATTTAAAGGTTACAAGGCATTATCCGAAATTTCTTTTGTAGTCCAGATTATAAAAATTTAAACAATTACAAGGCATCGAGAAAACAATTATCAATTAATTAAGACTACCCCAATTTTCAAAATTAATATTACATTTTAATTCTTTCACTAACAAGGCTCCAAAATTTTATTTAAATAATATTCATTAGCTTTTCAAATCATAACTCCATTAATCCCTTTTAAATTAATTTTATTTAAGGTACAAAATCAATCTTATATTAAATCATACTAGGATAATAATCTTGCATTGTTAAATGCATGCAATTTATAATAAGTTCATTATTCTAAAGGGGAAAGGTGCTCAACTTAGTCTAACCCCTTAGGCCCCATTTAACATTACACACCCATCTTTTATTTAAAAACATTCCCACCTAAATACCCCATCACTTAAGTGATGTAGGGTTCATCCTACACCCTTAGATCTAATATTTCTCAGCCCTTAGATTTAGGTTTGGCAAAAGTAACCCTAGATATCCTTATGGGTTCTCATATATTCCTTTTCTAAACCTAATCTCTCATTTCCTTTGTTTTCACTTGCAGGTTAAGGAAGAAGGGAGGAGAAGATGAATCCATGGAGGCCATTAGAGACATGGAAGCTCTCCTTGATTAAACTTTGTGCTTAAGACATGGATCTATTCATTTCCCCTTTGTGGGTATTGTTTTCTCTTTTGTATTTGCTTATAAAAAGTATTTTTTTCAGTAGGTTCAATGTGAATACATTGTGTGTATACCCATTTGGGTAAAAACTAAAATCCAATAAATTTATTTTGTTTTGATAAAAACACACACACACACACACACACAAACACACGTATTTAGGCCGTGTGTTAAAAAAATGGAGAGACTAAACCCCGTATTCGACTATTGTACATGCCGTAAAAGTTTATTTGGCCACTTGCAATGAGTAAGAGGGTTACAAAGTTTAGGGGGACACCAACACCACCCCCACCCCATATGTTAAAATATGGGTTGGTGTGGGGTCGACGCCCCTCCTCCCAACCTCTATTTAAACTTGAACTCTATAAATACCTAAGTTGTGGCCCACTTGGCCGACCAACAAGCTCACTACTTTTATTTTATTCAAAGGCAACGCCCTTTCTTAATCACTCAACCACATTAACAAAATGGCTAGTATTTTAATATGACCATTAATTACTAAGGAGTGCCAATATATATAAATATAATATATTAATATATATATAGATATATATATATTAATATATATATATATTAATATGCAATTACTAATATTTGTAATGATTGTTTAGATAATCATTTTCAAAAATTTAAAATAATAATGTATATTATTAATATATGTCTATTATATATTACTAATATATATATATATATATATATATATATATTTTATAATTAAGCTCCTTTACGTAAAACAAAAAAGGAAGAGTTGTAATAAGGATAAGTAAATGGGATTGTGTGTATAGGTTTAAATATATGTGAATGTGTATAAAATAAATGTTCATAGTTGTATTAGAATGTGTTTTGTCATTTACCCAGCCATTGTTAATGCAACAAAAGAACTAGATTAAATAAAATTTTGTTCTACCTATTCCTTTGCACATTCATTTGGATAGGAGGAATATAAAACATTCTTAATTAACTTTGGTTCTTTTTTTATAAGTAAGCTAAAACCACTTACAAGGTTTCCTCATGCTAAAGCAACTATTTTACTATGAAAAAATAAGTAAGGGAATGTTATATTTCATTTTTGAAAAGGAAGAGATACACTTGTATTTTGACTACAACCTTCAAATTCCTTTGCCATATTATAGACAAATTATAAATAGGATCATATAATGATACAAATATTTCTCAAGAACTCAATAGCCTCCTGCAATAACATAGTCCCTCTCCTTATAAAACTTGCAAAAGAGTAACTTTCACACTCTCCACTTTCACTTACAACAAGACCAACATTACAATTTTGCCAAGTAGAATATCAAGACACTTCTTTTACAATACAAGTTTATAAGCCTTCCTCTTTGAGAGGAATATCATGACAATGGTTTTACAAGGAGGCATCCTTCTTCAATTTTCTCTAAGTGCATTGTGAGTAAAAATTCACTCAAAATCCACCATCTTCATCAAGTATGCACACAACAAAATGGGGGAGTAGGCCACACTCTCCACCCAATCAAAATATCCAATGAGGGAGAGAATCCTTCTTCCTCATTGGCCCCGAGCCCCAACAAGGAAGCAATGAGGGTTATTTAGATAACCATGGAAACTCAAAAATGGCTTCCACATACACATTCAATCAATACAATCAATGAAATAACACAATACCAATTTTTCTACAACAGATCAACAAATATCAAAATAAAAGGCTTCATACTAAAGCCATGGAGGAGAAAGCAAAATGGGTGTTCTTCTTATGCCTCCCAAGGACTTGGGTGTCCACCTATGAGCCTCCAAAAACTCCATCACAATACACACAACACTCTTATGCCTCCCTCAAGAAGATACACCACTCTTATGCCTCCCTCAAGAAAATAATAAGATAAACACAAATCATATTTATCAACAAGGTGGACATCCCAACCCAACTCCCTCCTAAAATACCCAATAACATTTCTCTTATGCCTCCCTCAATTTTTACCCCATTTCCATTTCTCCCACAACCTAAGGGTCAAATCTATTTCCCACAATCATAAGCAATATAACAAACATCAACTACACATATGAGCACAAAAAAATAGCAAGGTAAAAATAAGGGTGAAGATCTACCTTACAAATGAAGAGTATCAATACACAACAAGATCCAAGCCTTCCAAAATCCTAAGCAAAACCATCCATTTCAAGCTCCATTCACCATTCTCAAGAAATCTCTCCAAAAATTACAAGCATTCCCCCAAAATGAGCAAGTATCCCCTAAAACTTCAAAAAATTCCAATAAATAGAAAAGAGGGAGAGGAAGATGATGTGGCTCCATGTAGGATGCCACATCATTTCTTCTCCATCCCACATCACCAAATTCAAACCCATACCCCAAAGCATAATAAATGGGTGGTTGAGAGGAATGACAAACCTCTTACACACACCACTCCAACCCACACCCCTTAAGGACAAAATTTAAACACATGTAAGAAAGTGCAATTAAATCTCACCTTTTGCCTTACAAAACACATAATGGGGTCTATTTTTGACCCCCCAACCATAGGTAGGGTTGGTATAAGAAATTAAGAGGTGTGGGACAAGTTTAACTTGTCCCACAAGCCTCCAAAATGGCCCTTAAGCCCAAATCTGAGTTTCCCAAGTAGGGTGGAGTGTACAACACTCAAAATCACATACACTCAACTAATAAACACAAGAACCAAAGACCCAACTACTCTAATAAATGAATCATTTTTGTCACATCCATAATTAGCTTACTAACATGATTAATTTACTTAATTAAGACACATTAATCAATAATGATAAAAAAGGAATTACATCACAAATTAAATCACATACTCCAAAATTAAATAAAAGAAAGGAGAATAATAACACACAAACCCTTGGTCACAATTGGAGGTCATCCCCCATGGGAACCCCTAACAAAAAATAACAACACAACATCATTATATAAGTTTCCATGGTGACCAGTTGCCAATACCCCACATTCCTTCATTGTTGGTCTCCTATCATCGTAATTTGTTGTGTTATAATTTCCTGAAAAATAAAGCAATACCTTTCTAGCCTCGTGGCCATATTAACGATGTTGAAATAATAAAATACATATATCTACATATTAACATCAAATATCATAACTACTATCACTAAGGCCAAGTAATTTATCAATTGTTCCAATTTTTTTAACATTTCGATTCCACTAATACATCAATTTGCAATTAATATCATAAACCAATTGAATCATCTAAGTTAAGAAATACTTTTTCTTATTCATAGTTTCACCAATTTCTTTAATATCCAAGAAATCATAAGATAACTTCAAACATCATAATATAATCACTACGAAGAAATTTCAAAATATCAATATATATCTAAACTAACAACACATCATTATCTTCCATACTGAATGTCTATCAAAATTTAATTAGTTCAGTTATAGTAATGTCTATCCTTCAATTTCCATATCACAATGAGTTAAATTCATTCGTCTATTAATATTTACAGGTACAATGTGCAATGATGTCTATGTGTTCAGTCACATGGATAGATTAAATATAACAAAACAATATCAAAGAGTAATGATATCACAATCAATTTATAACAAGGAAACCATTCTATCTTATTGCATTATCCTTTAATGCTCATCGTGAAGGTCCATACACGACATATAGTCAAAATAATAACCAAAACATAATAGTAATCATGATGTCTCGAACATCTTATGAGTATGCTAACAAGAATACAATAGCCAAGTTTACGATTATAATCAATTCAAAATTGATAACACAGTTCAAATAGTGTTGAAAAGGAGTGGGCATTATAGATATAATGATGACAGCTAACAAAGGACAAGATTCATGCCTTATCTCGAGCTAATGGGAGCTTTAGGTTTTGTGTATCCATTCTTTTTCCTATCCAGGACCATTCATTATTTGTTTCCTTCTTCCACTAAGATCGGAAGAACTACTTCCTTAGATTTGATAGGAATGTGACTCTCATGAAGCGAGGTCAAAGAAAAGTTTATTACTGAATCAATTCCCTTAAAAGAAGAAACTCGGGTTAACTTCTCTATATTGTTTGAAGAAACTTCCATGACCGGTGAATCAACTTGCATAGGGGTGCTAGATTCCACAACTAGATCTGTTTGGAAATCGAAAGTCGATTCTCACGTAGAGAATATTTCCACCATGAAGGTTTGGTATTTTGTTGGGAATGTTCACCATCTTTTGTAATATGACTAGTTTTGAAAGAACACCGACATCTGAAAGTAGTTCCTTTGTAGTCTATCCTCTGCACCTAGAGTCTTTCACCGATCTCCAGAATAATTTATGTTGGTAAGGCTTGGGAGGTATTAAGATCTATAAGGATTTCTACAAAATTAGTGTGGGTTTGAATGGAGGTCTTTTCATCAACAACCGCACATGAGCCTAGAGTATCCCCTATAGCAAGCAAACAAGATTTGTTCCAAAGCTGGAGCGGGAGTCTAGGAAAATGAACCCAAACTGGGTAGGTGTCAAAAGAGTCTTTTAATGGATCAAAAGATGGATACCATGGCTTAGCCATGAGCCCGTGTTCACCCCAAACCTAGTGTTGTGTAATAATTAAATCCCTATCTTCAGGGGTTTCAAATACAATAATGAAATATGCTTTTGCACAAGGATAAAGTTCAATCTTACCTTGTATCTTTTCTCTCCATCTCTGAGCAATCCAGTCATGGAGCTGAGAAATTTTTGGCCAAAATTTGTGAAACCTACATATGAGACCCAACTGGGAAATATTTTCTTCCTCCTTGAGCACCTTTTGAAGAAGATCCTCTATTTTCAGCGTCGGGGTCTCTAAGAGGGTTTCAAGAGCTTTTCAGAAGTCCTTGCATTAATATTTAGTTGTTTGGATACAACATCCACAAATGAAGGAGCACCGTCTTTGATCCATGCATGTGAGAATCCCGAGGATTTTCTATATACCCAACAACCACAATGATTTCGGGATGAAGAAGCTGCTGGGGAGCCCGAATAGCACCCCGGCGTCTGCCGTCCTGCCCATGTCTGCTACCAAATCCACCTTTGTTAATGTCGCCATGACAATTTTAAGGCCAAGAGAAAACATATCTATTTAGCACCTTGTCATCCAGTACTAGTCAAAGATTTTGAAGTCCATTAACCTTGACTATCATTGTCACTCTGTTTATGGTTCTGAAAACCACGATTGGGAGATCCAGTAATGAAAGGTTTAGATCCGCGATGCACCACTCCATATGGGTGAATGGATCCGCCATGTTCCATGCCAGTTGGGTGAATGGATGTTTTAGGAATCATGAACAAGGGTCTTGATTTAGGGTTTAGATTAGGGTTCATTGTCCAATCCTATTACATAAAATAAATTTAATAAGATCAAACTTTTCATAATACAAAAGCATCACCAACTTATTCTCTTAGTATTGATCGTCGCCCCTTCCAGCTTTGATTTATATAAATTTTTGAGATTGAGATAAATCCCTTACTCTCTACATATTTAAAATATCATCTCTTGATGGTCTAGATGATCCTCACAATTATTTGAAAAATATGTGATATTATCTACATACACTAAAATGATATCATTTATGATACCTCTACTATCCTTTTCTATTCTCATCCTAACTTTTCACCTACACTAGTTATTGTAAAGGTAATTATTTTGTCACTTGGTAGTGAAAGCGATCTTAAATTAGTACACCTATTTGACCATGACCATTTTAAAATTAACGAAATTGTTAAGTAGAGAAAACTCTTAGATCCATCCACTCTTTGTATCATTTTATCTATATAAGACATGGTATATAGCTTTTCGTTTACTCACACTCGCTCCATATTTGGGATTTTAAAATTTAGTGCACACACACTAGCGTTTTGAAAATTCATTGCACTCACACTTTGCTTTGAAAATTTTGAAATGTAGCTTACTCAAGGATTGACTTTCCTCTTAGTCTCGATCATCTCCCTCTTAGTCTCGACCATCACTTTCCAATTCTCTAGCTATGCTAAGGGTCAATCACATCATTCTAAATGAACTTGGAAGTTTCTCACATCTCTTGTATGTCATAATGTATGTCATTAGCCTAGCGGACACTAGCTGTTTGCAATTTTCAAATCACCATAGTTTAATCTTAAAGGTATTTTAAAACTTAAAATAACCATATTTCAAATCATAAATAAATCCTAGCAGCTGCTAGCCAGTATAAAATAGAAACATGTTTTGTTTATTGTTTTTCAGTTCAATGTTGGATTCTCTGAAATCATTAAATGATTTTTCCCACATTTATTAATTGAATCTGTAATATGATATATCACACTCTAGAATGAGATCTAAGGGTTTCAACTATTTTAATTTTCGGGATCCAATATTTTAATTTTCAGATTCCAAAATTTTAATTTTCAGATTCCAATATCTGTAAATTTGGAGTATAGTAAATAACAATATTTAATGGTTTTGACCCCAAAACCTGTTTTATTGGATTCCAATGACAGCTATATTTTTAAGCTGCTTGGTTTGGAACTTATCAATATTTACTGAAATAATCCTCAAGTATATGAAAGCTCTGTGTAAATGATTGTAAGCTCAATTAAGATCAACTACATTATAGATGTTGTAAAGGCTTTAGAAAAATATAATGAAACCTTTGAGTTTCAATCCACTGTTAAATTGTGGAGGCAGTCTCCGGGAGTACCCGGTAAAGGCCCACGAGGATCACCTTTGTTTTGGTGAATAGTTGGGACGTGTTCAATCAATAGCGACTTCTCTCGCACCCTCTGCGCTCTAGTTAACTATGACATGTGACATGTTTACGAATAATGGCCTTGAACGAATGCTCTATCGAAGGAATTATTAGACACCAGCCGAAACGCAAACCTCTACAACTTGTTTATGCGTTCATCCTTCAGTTAGTGGGATTAATCCTTTTTTCATTTGTAAAGTCAAGACAACAAGAACTCTTTTCTAAATTTTACTTTTTAAGAGGGGCGAAGGTGCGCAACGTTTCAGATGAGGATAAAACCTACCTTTGATGAGGAAAGCAAAGACACATGAAACATACATAACAAAATGAAATAAAACCCATTTAAGGGGTAGTCATATGGCATTAAAAAATGATGGTGCCATCCAGGTTTGTGCATACTAAATAATGCGCACCGGATAGTTAGATGATGAAACAAAATTAAAATTTTCTAGAAAAGGGGTATTGTTTCAACCGCGTTCCAAATATGACAACCTTTCATTTTCAAGGTCAGTTTGTTTTTAAGAATGCAAACCAACCAACTTCCACAAACATATTTTAAAATCTGTCAGGTTGTTGACCATAATTCAGTCACATAGTTATAAATGATCAGCATTATATGGTTTTCCTTCATTTTGAGAACTTGGAACAGCAATACAATCGTAGAGTTTAAGGTAGAAAAATGCAATCGTTAGAGTTTGTAATAAAAAGGGTCTGTCCATACAAATTCGTGACTGGGATTGTTCTAGACTATTCTACGGTTGGCCTTGGAAAACGTCACAAATCCCTTAAACAAGTCCATTTTGGACGTCAATTTTCATTCTTCCATAAATCACGGAGATGAATATGCTGTTTACGCCGCCTTGAATGACATAATCTCCATAGAAAATCTTCGAATACTATTTGAATAATGGGAGCTCTGTATATTTGTTTGTATATGGAAAGTCATTTAAAACATGTTTTGCATATTATTTTTTAAAATGTGGGTGCTGAACATGATTTGTTTTATATATCAAAGTCACATGAGATCGTTAATCACGTAATCAATTAAAATTTCATATATTATGGGAAGTGTCGCGCTCGAAATGTTGGACGGTAAGACGAAGGAATGTATTATTTGTTTTATTTCTTTAAGATGGCGATTGCTTAATATCGAAAAATAAGCGCGTAACATCTCCCATTGCTTTTAATAAAATATTGTATGCCGTAAATAAGGATATTCAAAGATGAGGTCTCGTCTTTTTATTATCTTTTTATTTGTAATTTATCAGAGCTTAAAATTGCGAATCAAATTGGATGTTCATAACACCTAAAATAAAGAAGTAATATTATTTAAAAATGATATTGTAGTAACTTTGATTCTTTGTGAGGGTGTATATATTTTACAAAAAGTTGGCCACATTTAGTATAATTGAAGTCGGGCACAGTTAGTATAATTCATATCATATGTCTTAAATATTATCTATCGAGTATTAAATTAACTACGAACGTAAATTAGTGTTGCAGGTCTTAATATCCGTTTGATTGTAAGTATTTTAAAGGAAAACTGAGTTAATTATTTATTATTTTAACCAAAAATAAAAAAAAAAAAATAATTAGTGATATATATATACACATATACACACGTATATATGTATATGTGTGTATATATATGTTATTAATTAATAAATTTAAATTTATTTTTTTGGTTAAAATAAATGAATAATTAATTTTTTTTTGTTACAATAAATAAGTTATTTATTAATTAATGACACACACAATGATTTATCTTATACAAATACATATTCATACAAGAGATTGGATTTTTTTTTTTTTGAAGTTTTATGATATACGGGTTTTCAAATTTTTAGTCTCGAAAAAAATTAAATACTTCTAACAAAATCCATTCATGAAATAATATCTACAACTATATCGCATATGAAATGAATATAACTAGTTGTTTAAATTCTTCCCCTTCCCACCAAAATTATTGTTAGCCATACATTAAAGGTTTCTAATGAAATAGAATGGACCTAACATTTCATGTAGACACAACCTTTCCTAAAAGTTAAAAGAGAAAATAGAAGTATATATACAAATAAAAACCCTTGACAAGACTACGTGGTAGAGGAAAGGCCAAAATAAATGTTTCTAATATCTTATGTAGTACTTTGAGCTAACACCCCTCTCCCCTCACCTCCTAGTTTTTAAGCATGTTCTATAATAGAATTAAAAATATCACTTAAAATAATAAGTGCGCAAAGAACTAAAATGATAAAATCTCATTGATTATTCATAAGTTCATATAACAAAATACTAATCCATAGATGCTTATGGAAGTCTCGATAGCCATAAATTTATTAATGCAAAATGACATAGATATGCAAAACATCACATAGTTTTCAATAAATATCATGATTGAGTTTTTAAAATTCTTACTAATTGATTGACTTTCAATTATAGTAATGTTAATTAATTGACTCAGTATCATAGTTTTTATAGAGATCATGATTGCATCAAGATTTGTATTGTTTTTAACAATCAATTCACTTACAATTATGTTATGGAAATTAATTGGCTTTTCCCGTTGTCTTGTGTTTTTGCATAAGCAAAATTCACCCGAAAACAGGACAACTATACTCTAGTGTCAAATTTTTCATGTCATACCTTTCCAAACACCCCTAGATAAACCTACCACTCAATGTCAAGTCTAGTCTTGTTCTCCATTGTTCATCGATGAATTTCATCAATCTCCCTAGGTGATTTAGGAAAATCAAAATCATTCAAGTGCCTTTGGAGCGGTATTTCTCAAGGCAAGTTTTCAAGCAAGCTTAGAAAGGGCTTTCATCAGTCTTTCTAAGCCAAGTGTAGAGTCATTAAAGAAGTTTCAAGGGCCCATTTTTTCATGGAGGTGTATTAAAGAGCCACAAACTTCAAGGAACTCATTTTGGTAGATTCTAGGAAGTTTCGGAGGTTTAGAAGCCAATGAACCAAAAGCGAAGTTTTGAGGCCGAAGGAGTGGCACCATAAAAGGTGCATGATCTTCAAGGAGTTATTATGGGAGATTCGGAATGAGTTAAGAGCCAAAAAATATATCATTGGAAATAACTTTCAGTCCCTCCATGATGGAGAAAATTGGAATGCCCCTTTTTGTAGAAAATTTAATATTAAATTCTTTGACCCCAACCATTAACCTTGTCAAGTATTAATGCTATTAATTTCTTCCTCTCTATATATCTTCCCCTTTGCCCACTTGTTTTACTTTGTGGGTTCATATTTTCAATCCTTTTATTCTTTTACCTACCTTCATCTTAACTTTTGGTAACTGCACATGCAGATTGGTTTTGGTTGCATTCCTTTTGGCAATGGGAGTTGAGAAGGTGGACTCTTGTTGGTTGCAGGAAAGGGCTAACCGAGTGAAGACTTGTTGGAGTTCCCTTGTGTGCATTTTCCCTGAATAGTGGCTTTTCTCCTTGTTGTGCTTGTTGGTTGTTATCCTTCATCGGTGCTTCGCAATCGCAACCTTCTTCTGGAGTCATTTTTCTTGTATGCTCAAGTGGATGTCCTTCCGTGTTCCTATAGATTTTGTTTTTGGGAACGTGTATATTACGGCATGGTCGTTTTGATCATGCCATTTAGTAGACCATTGTTTGTGCTTATCCTACCTTTTTGGTTGTGACCTTGGGACCCCATCGCTTTGAATCATTTGTCGCCAGACTTACATGCATCTTGGATGCTCCCACTTTTTGCATACGTGGCCTTGTTTCACGTGCAACTTCATCTAGAAAAGATTTGTTCTTTTGTGCTTCAAGGATGCCCCTGTCCTACTTTGGCAACCAATTTTGACGTAGGATGGAAGGATGGTTGGAAGGTTGTGGAGTCTTACATCCCCCGGCCATCATGTGTTTTCTTGGGCCCTTTCACTAAACCCATTTTTTGTATACCGCGGTGATGACAGTCCATGAGACCACTCTTCTTTTTGTTTAATATTACTTCTATAATGGAGTTCTTTGCCCATGCTAAACATGGATGGGAATGGAGTTGGAGCACCGAGCCAATAGAAAAGGGGAGGTTTGACCTAAAGATTCTTTTTGCTGGTCCAGGCGGTGTCCATGTGGATCGTGGTAGAAGTGGGAAACCAGGCAAGATAAGTCAACCTTTTGGTACAATTGCTAAAATTTAAAAATATCAGGAAATAGAACTTTCTTTTCCCCAAATTTGGTTTTTCTATGTTGCTTTGTGGTGGGTTTGTTCACCTTGTGAGAAATATCCCCTTTCCCCTTGTAATCTTCTTGTTTTGGCTTTAATCATTTTCAGTGTTAAAGTGAATAGCATAGATCTATTTTCTTTCTTCCTCCTACGTTGGTTGTTTTGTTTTCATGCTGAAGTAAATGACCTCCTACCATCATTAACTACATTTTTGTGTTTGAGTAACAAGGTTATTAAGCTGGTTATAGCTAGTAAATGTTGTGGTGAAAGCAACCGAATGTATCCTTAAATCTCTTGCTCTTCATATGAGCTTAATATCTAGATTTGATTTTCTTTTGGGTATGTTGAGCATAGTTCACTCAAGTAATGACATGAATTGACTTTAATGAAAAACCACTAAATTGAACCCGATTTGGGTTGATTATAGTTTTATGGGAACTTAGTCACCCTTTTCAAGTTATGGCAACAAATTTCGTAATGTTAGTTGTTTCCTTTGGTGTTTCTCAACCACGGTGAGGTGTGGTTGTCGAGGTCTATTGGACCTCCATGTTCTCCTTTCTTGGACTAGGTAGGTCACCCTTTCAATATCCAATCAATCCAGAGGTTTACAAAACTTTACGTGTGGTTGACTACAGTGGTTGTAATTATGTATGAAGGGGGTATCGTGGCTAAGGTACCTGATTGCTTAGTCATTTTACACCTTGGTTATTCCTTTAGAATTGATTAGAATACTAGACATTTACCCAACTACTTGATGATCATCGGTGTAGGTCTAGATGTTTAAGTTTTTCCTTAAGGGGCACTTTGACTATCCTTTATGAACTTCGTACCGTAACTTAATTCTTGGCACCGAGATTTGAAGTTACATATGAGCAATTATAGATAGTACTCTTTTATTATTAAAATACCTTGGCCTAGTTTTATTATTTGATGACTATTGGTGGTGTACATAATTGTTCATCTCGCTGATTTTGTTGGAAATTCATAATATATTTTATTGACAATTAGATGATTCATTTATAGTGAAATTTAGTTGACTTATGATAGAATTGTTAAGATTATTGGAGACATTTTGGGGTAATTATATTTATAGATGCGTTATTGATGTTATGATGGAAACTGTTGTTGAGATAATGTATTTGGTGATTCATGAAAATATGTTTTATTTTAATAAAAGAGTGGTATGATTATGATAATGAGGATTGTTTTATAAAGGAACTTGTGATGGGAAGGAGTGATCCGTTTTTTTAAAACTGAAATTATAGGCTTATAGGGAAGTTTTGAAATCCCCAACTCGTGGTAAGATTTGCATTGATGTTTAAAATGTTAACTTGTATGATGAAACCCTCTTTTACTCTCGCTTATCGTTACTTGCCTAAAAGGACAGTGGCCTCTTCTTGAATGATTGTGAAATTCCTTGGAGTCAATGGCCGAAACTATTATTATTTACTTTCCCTTGTTAAACAATGTTGAGTGGTGGTTGTGTATTAGTTTTCCATCATATAACCTATATGATTACATGATTAAAATTTTAATACACTCGACCTTTCGTGTTAACCTTGAAATCCATGCTTCCTCCTAGATTAATTTTTCTTTTTTGTCATTTCTGAAAATGAGTATCATAGCTTGTGCTTTTGGTTCCTTTTCTATGAATGTAGATTGTTGGTTTGAACATCAATTCTCAATATTTTAAACTAATTTTTTATTCAATTGAAATCTCGTTACACTAGACTGTTTTTTCTAACTTATCAGGCCATTGGTCCCTTCTCAAATGATTGTTTAATTTTTGTTGCTATGAGACAATGCCCATAACTAAAGTATAAGGATTTATTCTTAGATTGGAATGGTGAAAATTTTAATTATCTTAAGGGGTTGTTAGTATTTAGAGATTCGAGACAATTCTTGGAATAGAATATTTTCCTTTCTTGATATTGTTATATATTAGCTTATTCTTGCTTTGTGTAGTATTATCTTTCTTACTTCTTGTGAATTGACTCAAGTTAATAATTGTTGCAGATTACTTATGCGAGTAGATGAGAGAAATACTTGTAGAATATTGCATCAAACTTGGTTGTGAAGTTCTTTTGTATGAATAAATTTTGTTGGAAAACTTTGGTATGGTTTATGTGGGAATTTTAAAGAAAACCAATGCCTTAGTATTATGTGTTGTGGAGTAATGTTGTTGTGACTATTGAAACTTTGGCTTGTTTTGTTATCATGGAAAATATAAAAGTTGATTACCGTATGGTTATGGGTGATTCTAATGTATTATAGAAATTCTAATAATTATATAGTGTGGCATGACCAATGTTATTATCTTTTGCTCACTAGTCATGGCTCCATAGAGTTGGTTGTCCCTTTTGGTTGTGCATCATGTTGGAAAGAATTGATGTAACCATGTATAGTTTTCACAAACAAGTAATGGTAAAATTTGCTCTTGAGATAAAATGTTGAGTTGTAAACCCTTCTAAGACATAGTAACAATGTATTTATAAGCATAATAAAATGGGTTGGATAATCCTTATAAAAGTTAAACTAATACACACACACACACACACACACACACACAAATAAATTAATGTAGATGTGATCTACTTGATAACTTTTGAGCCCCTAAGCAATCAAAGAGGAAACTATATTTGGTATATATATATATATATATATATATATATATATATATATATATATCTTGTTTTTTTCAAGTTAAATTAATCAACATTATCCTTGTATGGTGAATTCTTAAATGATCTTATGGTGAAATCAATGATTAGTTTTTGGAAGATAATAAGGTTATATAAGTAGGACAAAAATTATGTAAGAAACCATTCAATCTCTCTCAATCGTTTGAAATGTAAATTGTTTTCCTTTCTCAAACTTAATCAAGAAATGTCTAAATGAAACTTCTAATCAATCGATAATTTATTAACCTCAATAAAAACTTTGGTTTATAAGAAATGAGACCTTGAAGCTGAATTCTTTTTGACCTATTTTCCCCTTAACCCTTGCCTTGGCTCATAGTAATCTTTCTTAACTAATGTTAAAAAAATTATCCTTACACAAAGAAGGTTATTGTTCGAACCTAAAACGTAACCTTCCCTCAATCGGAGCTTGTTCTTATCACCTATCCAATAGAGGTCTTGAACAAGTTTCACCGGCGTGAGTAATATTAGTTAACCTTGTGAGAAATGGAAATGTTCTTAAATCAACGAATGAAGAAAGTTATGGATGTATTATAGAATGATTCTCCTTGAGAAAACTTGGTCTTAGGATAATTAGTCAATTGTATAAAGGAAAGAAGTTGAACTTTGTAAAAAAATGGTGCGAATCAAAACATGAATCTTCTAGATCGTAAAGTCAAGTTTGAAATTCATTTTTGTAAATACATAATCCTGTTATCACCGAATCACAGCACCCCTGTGCATATACTTGAACTCACGGTGTGATTGGATAACATGGGTACTATCTCCAAGTTGTGGGACTTGCTACTTGAGATAGACCTCTAGAGAAAGCTGGTTCTTGCTCCTAAACTACCTGCCACAATCTACTCTAATGCAGGATAAGCTAACTGTTCTAATCTAAATTTCCAAGGGACCAGGGAGAGAGAATGCATAAAATGAAAGCCTACACTAAAGCGGTGATACACCAGAAAAGGAGGATGTGAGAGTAGTCTCCAAATGTGTGAAATACAGAGGCAAAGTGCACACTAGAAGAGGTGATGACAGTTCACCATAATCTAGCAAAATGCATTCACAACAATATTCCAAGCATACACAATGATAATGAATCCCTGCAAGAACATAATAATAGACACAATATTCTTATAGAAAGATCAAAGGGGCAAGAAGAATGCAAGAAAACACAGAAGGGGAAGATACATCCACAAACTGGTATTTTATTGCTTCATGATATGCACAGTTCAATCTATTACAAGATAAGGGCTGAATCACCATGCAAGGAGTCCACTACAAGGGCCTGCAACATACCGGCTTTAAAAATCAATTTTGGTAGAGCTTTGCTACCCAAAACTCTCTCTTTACAATGAGCCCAACACTCCACTTTATAGAAAAAATGAGAAGGAGAAGAGAAGGGAAAATGGAAATCCCGAAATCTGTCCTTCAACCACCTGTAAGAGGCATTAAATTGAGTGAAATGGTTATACATTAATTTCAAAAGGCTCCCCATACTGTCCAATGTGCTGCACCAAAGAAAGAATGATGACCATGCCTCTTAATTGCACTCCCAACTACCAAATAAAACACTGTTCTGAACCCGGCCACGTTTCCTTAAAAATCTCAATCAATTTCTAATCAAATCTATAATTTTTGGGTTTCTATGCATTGGGCTCAGAACCACAATTCCAACAGTACCAATTTTGTGTGATTTCGTTGAGAAATGCAAAAGTTATGGCCTTTTGAGTGTGGGTAGCTATTTTGGGCCTGGCAGGGGTTTTCTGTCATTTGACGGGAATGAGCATTAACTTACTGGAGCCGAATATATTTATCTTATTTAAATATATCTACCCTCATCAAAAATAAGAAATACAGTTTTTGTGGTGTAGAGGACATCGTGCTCGTTCCAGAAAGTCCAATTTTGTGAAAATCGGAGCTCGGAGTCAAAAGTTATGGCCGTTTGAAGTTTCCGGACCAAACGTTGACTTTTCTTCTTCTCCTTCAGCCGTTTGGCACCGCGTCCCATGTGTCCCTTTGTCCCAAATGCTACGTGGGACAAATCCTTCCGAACTACCCGAAATGGGCTTCCATGTCCCTTTTCTGCCGGTGACACGTGGCGTGATCTGATTGGCTTTCGGCTCCTTCGGCTATCCACGTCCCGCGCGTCCCTTTGTCCCATTTGTCCCAGTGCTGAAGTTCCCTGTTTCGGCTGAACCGGCTGGTTCACGTACTCTCATCCCAACTGTCCCGGACTGTTTGGGACAAATTTTCCCGATTCGCCGGTTCGGCCGGTTCGCGCCCTTTTGTCCCAACTGTCCCGGTACGAAAGTTCTCATTTCGGCCGATCCGGCCGGTTCGCGTACTTCGCATACCTTCGGCCCAACTGTTCCGGGCTGCCTTAAGTCTTTTCGGCTGACTTGCGTCCTCCGCGTACCTTCTGCCTAGATGTCCCTGCATTTGCTGTTTGATAGTTAGTCAATTTTTTCCATTTTTGGCCAGTTCGGATTTCCGCGTCCCGCGTGTCCCGACGTCCCACTTGTCCAAAATGCTATGCGAGACACCCGGCGGCCTTTCAGCCGGTTCGCGCCCAGATGTCCCTCATGTCCCGACTGCCCGGGGACTAAGACTTAGCCATTTTTCGCAATTTTTTCTGGCCCGAGCCTGTTTTTTGCAATTTTTCTTACCTTTCCTCAGAACTTTCTCTCTTCTACTTGGACAGGGGAGTTAGAAAAATATGAGGGGACCCTAGAAACATGACTTTTCACCCTGAATCAATATAATTGCTTGGGACTAAAGAATTTGATGCATGTTATCAAAATTTACCTTGGGGGTAAATTTTGGGTAACAATAACCTTAAAAGATATTACACCATGGGATGGCCTTAACGATTATTGTGTAATGTGTTTGGACTTTTACGTTGTGCCTTGTTGAAGAGAAAATTGAATTGTTCATGTTGGGTGTTGTATGTTTCCTTTTTGCCTATGTGGTCAATGTTGTATCAATCTTATTGAGAGTTTGTCATAGCCCCTTTTGGTCACCTTTGTTGACGTGTAAACTCCAAGTAAGTAAAAAAAAGGTTATCTAAATTTTTAGTGTTGTATTTGTGTGTGTTTTAAGTGGGTGTTACACTTGGTATCAGAGTGGAGGTTCATGCTCTCGAACCTCTAGGACAGATTGGAGTTGTGATGGTGTTACGCGATGGTGGTGGATATTGGAAGAGTAATGTGATATAAGCGTGATGTGAACTATGTCATAATTGTGATATTGTGAGTGCACATGTTGTGTATGTCACTTAGTGTGTAATTGTTAGCATGTTGATGTGTTGGAGATGAGAGTATTCTTCCTCCTTTTTAGGAATTCTATGAGAATTTGAGTGTGAAACACTTTGTCTTGTTGTGTGTGTGGAAGAAATGTGATTGTTGATTTCGGAGTGTTGGATCCTTTGGGCATTTGTGATGTGTGGGTGTGCTTATATGTTGTGCGACAAGGTTGGTTGTAGTGAACTGGATTTCTTAATGATGTCATTATCATTTGTGTAGAAATGTGTGTATTCCCATGTTATATGGCAGTTGATTGTATGTTGTAATTGTTCTCATCATAATTGTAATTCATGTAATATGTAATGATTCATGTCATGATTCGGGAAATATGGTGGGTATATGATCCCTATCATATAGTGATTGCACTTTTGGTGCAACATGTGGTGATGTGGTGTGTTGTAAACCATGAATGTTATGTATGTGATTCACCCTGTATCAGTACCATGAGTAGGATGTTGTGATTAATGTATGTGAACCACCATTTTGTTAAGTTATGTAGTTGCATGTTATGTTGTCAACCTTACGCTAATTGAACCTGAGGGAAATTGGTAAAAGTGTATGTTTGGAGTGAAGGAATGTGTACCATGGGCTAGTAACTCGAGATGACCTTAGGCTCAATAGATGACAACCAATGTCCCTCTTTTTCTCTCTCTTTATGGTTATTGTATGGATGCAACCTAATTGTATTTATGACTGTGTTTAGCGTTGTCGAAGAGTTGGCGGGATGATTTAGATAGAGATGATGACAGTTGTACTATTTATATGTTATTTTGTGATGTGAGGATCAATGTTCGATTGCTAGCAACTCATTGAGTACCCCCTTGGTGACTAGATAAGGCCACATAGTCATCATAATGTTCTATTATTATATGTGTATTTTATTCATAAATTTAACTTTTTTTTTAAAGGACCAGTAGTTTTCTTGATTGCAATGTTCTATATTTATTGGGCACTTCCTTGGTTTATTGTACTAACATGCAGATTTTTGCACTAACTATGGCTATTTGGCCATTTGATTTGCTTGGATTTGGATCTTCTTTTAAAATTTTAAGATGTTACCACCTTGCCCAAGGCTTGTACTCTACCACTTGGAATTTGAATTGGATTGTGCTCTTTGGTTCTCTCTTGTTGTGATGTGTGGAATAGGGTCATGGAATGAACCATGGAATGGTTGGGCCTATAGACATGCTTCATTGTATGGGGGTACTCCCAAGGCATTATAGATAACTAGAGGGTTGCTGAACCATGAGTTATTATGTCACTTGGGTTAGGGGTGCCTAGACTCTATGTGCCTAGGGCCATAGGGTGACCGGCCTCTTTGGGGAGTGAAAAGGAAATTTATTTTATTATTACTACTTGAGGGAGGTATAAGAGACTTGAGGGAGGCATAAGATACTTGAGGGAGGAATACGATACTTGAGGGAGGCATAAGAGATTGAGGGATACATAAGAGACTTTAGGGAGGCATAAGATATTGAGGGAGACATAAGAGACTTGAGGGAGGCATAAGATATTTGTGTGTATGATTGATGCTTCGGGAGGTATGTTGGGTTGTTGTGATGTCTTGGGAGTGGTCCTATGATGTATGTGTTACTCATGTTAGTTGGATATGTTTTGTGATGTTGTGGATATGGTGTTTATGCCCTTGTTGACACTATGTACCTATAGCTATTGTTCTGAGTTATGTGAAATCTTCATCACGTGGGCTGTGGAAATTTCTTGTTGTTACTTGTGTTCGAGTATTGTATGGTAGTCATAGATGTGTGACAAGTACTATGTTATGTGGACCATGTCTGTTCTCTTCCATATTTGGTTAAGCTCTTGTGGTGTGGTACCATCATGAAAGTATGTAAAAGTATGACTGTGAATAATTAGTGTTGTGTATGACCCTGGTAGCGTGTTGTGATAATAGTTCATGTTGGGCACCCACAAGAATGAATAAACTTAAACTCTACAACAATGAAATTTCAAAGAACTTGAATGGGGATTCTTGTAAGAGGAAAGAGACTAATTAAATAATGAATAAGAGGGAACTACCAATTTTAGAAGAAATGTGAAAGTTAAACATTCTATGAAAATATTTATAAGGCTACCCCGTGGTTGTGCTTTAATGACTGAAATTTTAATCATAGGATTTACTTTCATCCTTATTTGTTCCTTGATGCTTACCACCTTTCCTTCCTTTAGTGTTATGTTGCATCAAGGATGATGCTTTCTTAAGGGGATGAGAATGTAATGCCCCTTTTTGTAGCAAATTTAATATTAAATTATTTCACCCCAACCAATGACCCTATCAAGTATTAATGTTATTACTTTCTTACCTCTCCATATATTTTCCCCCGACCATTTTTTTTTTTTTTGCTTTGTGGGTTCGTACTTTTCAACCCTGTTTTTATTTTTACCTACCATGGTCTTGTCTTCAAAGAGCTCTGCGCATATGGATTGGTTTTGGTTGCATTCCTTTTGGCAATGCAAGATGAGAAGGTGGACTCTGTTGGTTGTAGGCAAGGGAGAACTGAGCAAAGCCTTGTTGGAGTTCCCTTATCCACATTTTTCTTGCAAACGTGGCTTTTTTCCTTGTTGTGCTTGTTGGTTGCTATCCTTTCTGGGTGCCTGCAACTGTAACCTTATTCTAGAGTCATTTCTCCTGTATGGTCGAGTGGATGTGCTTTCCCATTTTCTAGTTCTTTTGTTTTTGGTAGCATTTATATTTCGGCATGGGCATTTTGAGCAGGCCATTTCGTAGACCTCTGTTTGTGCTTATTCTACATTCGCGGCTGTGACCTTGCGACCCCATTGCTTTGAATCATTTTTTAGCATCTTACATGCATCATGGATGCTCCCACTTTTACATACGTGGCCTGTTCCACGTCGACTTCATTTGGAAAATGTCTTCTCCTTTGTGGTTCGAGGGATGTCCTGTCATGATCTTACACCCCATTTTGATGCAGGATGGAAGGAAGGTTGTGGAGTCTAAATTTTCCCCTAGCCAGCATGTGTTTTCTGGGCCCTTGTAATAAAATCATTTTGTGTATACCACAGTCATGGCAGTCCATGAGCCAACTCTTCCTTCTATTCAACGTTACTTTTATCATGGAGCTCTCTTCCCATGATAAACATGGACGTGAATGGAGTTGGAGTGCCAAAAGGTAGAAGTTATGGAAATATTATAGAATGATTCTCCTTCATAAAACTTGGTCTTAGGATAATTAGTCAATAGTATAAAAGAAAGAAGTTCACCTTTGTAAAATAATAGTGTGAATCAAAACATGAATCTTCTAGATTGTAAAGTCAAGTTTGAAAGATATTTTGGTAAATACATAACATTACAATATTTTACGTCGTGGGATGGCCTTAACTGTAACTATGTAATGTGTTTGGAATTTTAAGTTGTGCCTTGTTGAAGAGAAAATTGAATTGTTCATGTTGGGTGTTGTATGTTTCCTTGTTTCCTACATGGTCAGTATTGTGTCAAGCTTATTGAGAATTGGTCATAGCCCCTTCTGGTCATCTATGTTGACGTGTAAACTCCAAGTAAGATTTAAAAAAGGGTTATCCAAATTTTTTTAGCGTTGTATTTGTGTGTGTTTTAAGCGGGCGTTACAAAAATAGATCATCTTTAAGCACCACGCATTTTTCAGGCCAACTAATTCTTTCCATGCACATCTCGCGATCATGAGAAAAAATGAATATTTTAAAGGGTTTTTAGTAACATCAATCCATGGCATCCCCACCATTATTCTCAAAATTTATTTTTCATACAAAATAATATAAGGAAACACCCCAAAACTAATCCAAAAGCTCGAAGAATGGCATTTTCAAGTCACCCTCCAAGGTATGTTATTTGATACTTAGTGAAATTTTCTAAGGGACAGTGTGACAACTGAGGTTTACACACTTTTAAAGTCCCCATTGAATATTTCTCAAGGGCTCCGATTATGCATGTTGGTCACTCATATGACCCCGATGACACTTGTTAAGCTCCTTTGACCAATTTGATGGGTAAGTGCACAAATTTGGGGGATAAAAAGTGGACAAAAACCCAAAAAAAAGAAAAACATGTACACATTCTATTATAATACGATCATGTTTTAATTTCTTAAGTTTTGATTTACCAAACCATAATGTGTACACATTATTTCTACTATAAATAAAAAGACGCCCGAGCCTCTATCATTTTATCTCCCCCAAATTTCAGTTTTAGAGGTTAATAGTGCCCTCACATTTTGACATTTAGTTGGATCTCAAGCTCAAAGGATTGTTTCTAAATCACCGGGAAGATCTGAATCGATGATGGTGCCATGGAGAAGAGGTAGGCACTATTGTTTTTTAAAAATTACATTGAAATATGATAATTATAGAGTATAATTTGAATTGAATACATTTTTTTATTGTTATAGTTCGAGGTCAAGGAAATCAACCAAAAATAAACCCTATTATTCCTATCATCCCTCCTAACCCTCCAACGGTTTCTTAACATCCCCTAAGTAGTCGTAAGATTTAAGAGCCACATAGTTGAAAACAAAATTGAAATTTAGGATTTAATCAAAAGAATGAGGGATTCACAATCTATAAAAACCCACGACGTCTCTCTTGCAAACACATTGGAGGAATTACTTACTCAAGTTGAGGTGACAATTGGGAAAATTGATCGTTAGACAACTTAAAAAGAGGGTTGTAGGGTTTAATATTCCAACAAATTTAAATATGTGGATATAAAGAAAAAAGAAATTACAAAAGACCTTAGATGCACCTTATTCACGGATGCCCGCACTAATTTTTTTGTTCCGTTTTCATGCAAATGGTTTCCCATCCATTGGTGCAATAATAATTTGATTAAAAATAATTTTTGGGACCGATCGTGAACGATGTTTGATTTTCCACCATGCAATAATAACGAGGTGCCAATATACTTCTCGAGGAAACTCTATTGTGATTTTATCCTCAACGAGATCCCAAATTATTTTGATTTTCAAGATTTACAAGGCCAAGGAAAAGGATCTGCACACAGGATTAACCGGATACAAAAAGTGCACCTATTCACGTGGTAGAGTCCTCACACTGAAGCCCACTCCCCAAGACTGTCCCACTAGAAGTGAAGGAGAGAGTAGAGATTGATACACTCCACACGCTTCAGTGGGGATATCTGCGACCCGTGTTTGACATACGAGGAAGTTTTTTTGAGCGGATGCTCATAGAGGTACATAGAGTATTCCCTCAAGGAGTACTAGCATGAGGCCATATCTTTCTCGCCATGTGGTAGCATATGTTTGGGGCCGAGGAGGACGATACTTTCATGCATACTAATTTTGGTGGAGTTAGTGCTAGGAGTGCACATGATAATGTCACTATGTCGAGATGCCTTTTGGGTGAGACATTTCGATTACAATCATCAGCATCACCTTCAAGGTATTTGTTATGTTTTATTATGTGTGTTAAAAAATTTGAGTACTTGATTAACTTATATATGTTAAATTTTTGAAATAATTGTATTTGTACATGTACATAAATTGATATTACAACGCGGGAGGAGGATATTCATCCCAACCACAAGTGACGAGCACCATGCATTAACATACATTCACAGAGGAAATTTAGAATGTTAATTGTGTAAAATTTTCACATACATACAAATATATATATTACTTTTGAATTTAAATATATGTATGTTCTTGTCTGTTCATCTAACTCACGTGATACATGTTTGATAAAGATGTTGACTTCACTAGACACCTCACCATATATGTGACAAGTAGTTAAAGGTCTGGTCACTACGATTTCATTCTTATTTATAACTCACTAAGGTATTCAAACAACATGTAAATTTCGTTAAATTTCTTGTGTAATTCATATTATGTTAAATTACATGTTAGTAACGTATTTCATTGTAGAATTATTAAATTATGTTAAAAATGTCCTTCATTGTGTATATGAAGTAGTTACATGTGACAGTAGCATCCTGTTCATTTAATTCACATGGTGTGGTGGGGTAAAAAAATAGTTCTATATTGAAAAAATTAGTTAAAATATTGTCATTACACATAATTGTACTTAGTTCTATTTTGCTAATTTTGATGTTATATATTTTGATCTTATGTGTATGTAGGGAACTTTAAAACCCTCCATTTTGACATTTAGGAAAAAACTCCACCATCTCATCATATTCGTAACCCCGTTCATACTTCAGGACCTCCTTATGACTCATTTGAGAGTTAGATGTAGATTCAATGTGATTGACAACTTGTGAAAGTTTCTTTATTTATGTAAATACTTTCATTCTAGCATGGTCTTAAATACATGTTGAAAACATATATAAATTAAGTTTTGACAAAAAAAAAATTATTTGCATTTACGGGTTCATCTACGGGTGAGTATCTAGTGGAAGAGGACTCGTAGCATGGCCTCAGACAATCCAAACTCATCTCATAGATCTCCATCTTATTCTAAGGGAGGGCCTTCTTTGAGGAAGGCCAAGAGAGGGATAGATTTTGATGATTAGGAAATATATATGTCTTACACGACATTTTTTTTTGTATGCCTATGTGCATGGCATTTGAACTTATTTGGTATATGACCTATTTGGGAATTTTTATATTTATTATGCACATTAAAATACTATTTGGAACTTGATGTTTTTGTATGAGACCTTAGATTTCTGAAATTGTTTTTGCATGAACTTAATTTGATGTGCACTTGACAATATTTAAGACATTATGAATTATTTTTTCATTTATCGGTGATGTACATTTACTAGCATTTTGAATGTATAATATGCATAAAAATTTAGAAATCAGCATTTATATAATGTTTTTAAATAAAGAATTACCTAATCGAGTATATGTGTATTTATCAATGTGTATATGTGTATTTACCTTAGTTGCATTTATTCTTTCTCATGGTCTCTTTGTACTTGGTTCTTATCTTATCATGCACCTACTACATTCTTAATTTCTTCTTAGTCTTCTCCTCTATTAAAACACCTCAAAGCATCATCACAATTCGATACCTTTCATTTGATGATATTTCCAGAATGTTTCTCCACATGCATTACTCCAATGCTTGAGAATGTATCCAAATGCAATGACATTCGATTCAAACACTCATTGATTCTTGATTGTCTAATCTTGTCCAATTCATGTTATTACCTTTAAATCTATAGAAATTTTAAGTTATTTGGAAATCACATCACACCCTTCACTAGGATTGATGACTACCCTATCTTTTGAAGGTGATTTTGAAATCATCCATGGGTTTATCATAGCATAAATTATCAATGAATGAAAGGTTCTAAGTCGTAGGCCACGGTGACTCCCATTCGAACTAAACAAGAAAGATTTACTAGGTGATTGATAACTCCTATGTGTTTTTAGAAATTCCCATATCAAATTCATTCTTAAGCCACTATATTCATTGAACAAGAATTATCGAATGAGGTTTCAGATATGACGAGACATTTCTCGGTCCCACGAAGTATGAGAAATCTCTTGTCGAAGATATAACGTGTTTTTGTCTGGGGCTCTTATTCGACTACTCCTATGTGAGGTAGCCTGAAAGCATAGGGAGTGTAGGGAACCAAAAAAATCTTCCTCTAGTGTTTACCTAGTACCCCGATGTGTTGGCATAGTCGGTTTGGATCCAAGAGCTTCCATTTGCAAAGTATTGCATATGGCTACCTTACACTGACTTAAACTACAAAGTATTTTCCGTGTTTGAAAATAATAGGACAGAAAAGAGAACCAAATGGAGATCGATAAAAACATGAGATAATTTTGTAGAGGGTCCCAACATGGAGGTGTAGGATCTAATGAGACGTCTCTAGGTGCCATGGAGTCCAAGAAATCACCTTTTGAAGATATAGTGTGTTTTGGTCTTAGGGCTCTTAAGGGAGTACGCTTGGGACGAGGTAGCCCGAAAGCATGAGGAGTGTAGGGAACCAAAAAAAAGTATCCACTAGCATTCAAAAGGCCATCTGGATGTGTTGGCACGAGAGCGTTTAGGTCCCATGAGCTACCATTTACAAAATATAGCATCTAACATCCTTACACTTAGCCAGACTACACTATTTTATGTGTTTACAAACAATAAAATAGTGAGAAAAATGATTGGAAATGGATAAAACCATGAGAGGATTTCATAGAGGGACTTGACATGGATATTTGAGATCTAACGAGACGTCTCTAGGTGTCACTTTGAGTCTAAGAAATCACCTGTGAATATATAGCATGTTTTGGTCTCGGGGCTCTTTAAGTGACTACACTTAGATGACATAGCTCAAAAGCACAAGGAGCATAGGGAACAAAAAAAAGCCTCAATAGAATTCACCTGGCCATCCGGATGTGTTAGCATAGATGGGGAGGTCCCACGAGCTACCATTTGCAAAATATAGCATCTAGTAGCCTTACACTTACTCAGACTACAATATTTCACGTGTTTGCAAACAATAGGACATGCGGGAAACAATTGGAGATGGAAAAAACCATTAGAGTATTTCTTATAGGGCCCCAACATTGAATTTTTTAATCTAATGAGATGTCTCTAGGTGCCATGAGTCTAAGAAATCACCTATCAAATATATACCGTGTTTTGGTCTCGGGGATCTTAAGGTACTACGCTAGACGAGGTTTCCGAAATCACAGGGAGTGTAGTGAATGAGTAAAATTCCTCCACTATAATTCACTAGGCGATACGGACGTTTGGCAAAGATGGTTTGGTCACACGAGCTACCGTTTGTAAAATATAGTGTCTCGAAACCTCCACTAGCGTTCAAAAGGCCCCCTGGATGTGTTGGCATATGACGGTTGGGTGCCATGAGTTACCGTTTACAAAATATCGCATCGACATCCTTACACTTAGTGAGACTACACTATTTTATGTGTTTGCAAAAAAATAAAATAGTGAGAAAAATGAATGGAGATGGATAAAACCATGAGAGGATTTCATAGAGGAACTGACATGGATATTTGAGATCTAAAGAGATGTCTCTAGGTGCCACGGAGTTTGAGAAATCACACGTTGAATATATAGCATGTTTTTGTCTCGGGGCTCTTAAGGGACAATGCCCTAGGATGACGTAGCCTGAAAGCATGAGGAGTGTAGGGAACAAAAAAATGCCTCCAATAGAGTTCAATTTGGCCATCCAAATGTGTTGGCATAGATGAGCTACCGTTTGTAAAATATAGCATCTAGTGACCTTACATTGACTCGAGACTACAATATTTCACATGTTTGCAAACAATAGGACAGCAAGAGAAACGATTGGAGATGGATAAAACCATTAGAGTATTTCTTATAGGGCCCCAACATTGAATTTTTAATCTAATGAGATGTCTCTAGGTGCCACAGAGTCTAAGAAATCACATGTCAAATATATAGCGTGTTTTGGTCTCGGGGATCTTAAGGTACTAGGCCTAGACGAGGTTGTCCAAAATCACGGGAGTGTAGGGAATGAGAAAAATTCCTCCACTAGCATTCACCATCCATTTGGACATTTTGGCATAGACAGTTTGGTCCCATGAGCTACTATTTGTAAAATATAGGGTCTCAAAACCTTACACCGACTCGAGACTACATTATTTCACAAGTTTGCAAACAATATGACAATGAGAGAAACAAATGGAGATGTATAAAACCATAAGATGATTTCATAGAGGGACCTAACATGGAGGTTTTGGATTAGGCGAGACATCTCTAGGTGTCATGAAGTTCGAGAAATCACCTATAAAAGATATAGCATGTTTTGGTCTTAGGGATCTTAAGGGACTACGATCGGATGAGGTATCCCAAAAGCACGAGGATCATAGCAAAGAAACCAAAAAAAAAGCATCCAATAGAGTTCACTAGGGCATTCAGCTTTGTTGGCACGGATGGTTCGGTCCATGAGCTACCATTTGCACAATATAGCGTCTATCAACCTTACACCGAATCGACTATGCTATTTCACACGTTTACATTTAATTAGACAATAATAAAACCAAATGGATATGGATAATATTGTTAGAAAATTTTGTAGAGGGCCGTGACATAGAGATTTTGGATTTGACGAGACATCTCTAGGTGCCACGAGTATGAGAAATCACTGCCAAAGATATATCGTGTTTTGGTCTAAGGGCTCTTAAGGGACTACGATACGGACGAGGTAGCTGAAAGAATGAGGAGTGTAGGGGACCAAAAAAATCATCCACTAGAATTCACTAGGACATCCATATTTTTTGGTACAGATGGTTCGGTCCCATGAGCTACCGTTTGCAAAATATAGCATCTGGAAGCCTTACATTGACTCAAACTACACTATTTCGCGTGTTTGCAAACAATAGGAAAGTGAGATAACCAAATGGAGATGGAAAAAACCATGAGAGGATTTCATAGAGGACCTTTACCTAGAGATTTTAGATCTGAATATACATCGTAGGTGCTATGGAGTATGATAAATCACATGTCAAAGATATAGTGTGTTTTGGTCTTAGGGCTCTTAAGGGACGACGCCGGACAAGGTAGCAAGAAAGAAGCGAGAGAATAGGGAACCAAAAAAATCCTCCACTAGCATTCACCAAGCTATCTAGACATGTGGGCATAGACAGTTCGGTCCCACGAGCTACTGGTTACAAAATATAGCGTCTAACAGCCTTATACTTACTTAGACTCCACTATTTTGTTCGTTTGCAAACAATAGGATAGTGATATCACTGAAAGGAGATGGAAAAAACTAGAAACAAATTTTGTAGAGGGCCCTAACATGGATGTTTGGGATCTCATGAAATGTCTTTAGGTGCCACGGAGTCTAAGAAATCACCCATCGAAGATATAACATTTTTTTGTCGAACAACCTTGAACAAAAGTCTATTTTACAAAAACTCATATAACTTGAACAAATGACCTAAATTTGACCTAAAATTTTGTAGGAAGCATCATGACACCTTCCTCTATCATCTCCCATAATTTATAGAAAATAATAGTTCTACATTTTTCTATCCCATCTCATTTGCATGCTACAATAGTGCATGTTAGAATAGTGTAAGGTTGTTTGATGCAATATTTTGCAAACGAAAGCTCTTGGCACTAAACCTGAATGTGCTAACACATCAAGGTTGCGAGGGTAAATTCTAGGCAAGGTGTCTTTTTAGAGGCCAAAGCTCCAAGTGCTTTCAGATTACCTTGTCCGCGCATACTTCCTTAAGATCCTTGAGACCAAAAACAACTATATCTTCGATTTGGTGATTTCTCGGACTCCATGGTAGCGAGAGATGGCTCGTCAAATCAAAAACCTCAATATCGGGGCCCTACATGAAACTGTATTCTAGTTTTTTCCATCTCATTTCGGTGTTCTCACCGTCCTATTGTTTGTAAACACATGGAATAGTCTATTCTGAGTCAGTGTAAGGCTATCAGATGCTATATTTTACAAACGGTAGCTCGTGGGAACAAACCGTCTACACCAAAGATAAATGGATGGCCTGGTGGGTGGACACGAGAGGCTTTGTTTTAGTTCCCTATGCTCTCTGTGATTTTGGGCTACCATGTCTGGGTGTAGTCCCTTAAGAGCCCTAATACCAAAACACGCTATATCCTCGACAGGATTTTTCAGACTCTGTGTCACCTAGAGGCATCTTGTCAGATCCAAAACATCTATAGCAGGGCCATCTAATAAATTCTCTCACAATTTTATCCATTTCCATTCGGTTCTCTCACTATCTTATTATTTGCAAACATGTGAAATAGTGTAGTCTGAGTCAGTGTAAGGTTACCCTGACCTGAATCTTGTGTTTTGCAAACGGTAGCTCATGGGACCAAAACGTGTGCCAACACATATAGATTGCCCTAATTAACACTATCGGAAGATTTATTTTGGTTCCCTATGCTCCTGTGCTTTTGGGATACCTCATCTGGAATAGTCCCTTAAGAGCCCCCGAGACCAAAACACGTTATATCTTCGACTGTAATTTCTCGGACTCTATGGCACTTAGAGATGTCTCATTAGATCTAAAACCTCTATTTCGGGCCCTCTACAAAAAAATCTCGTGGTTTTACCCATCTCTATTCAGTTCTCTCATTTTCCTATTATTTTTAAACCCGTGCATGACAAAATTTCCTCATTGTCCTATTGTTTTGGTCACGGGGCTCTTAAGAGACTATGCCTAGACGTGGTAGCCCAAAAGCGAGGTGGAGTGCGAGAGAACCAAAATAAATCCTCCAATAGTGTTCATTAGGCCATCTAGATGTGTTGGCGTAAACGGTTTGGTCCCATGAGCCACCGTTTGCAAATTCTAGCGTCTAAGTAACCTTACATGTGACTCGACAATATTACTACACTATTTCACATGTTTACAAATAATAGGATAACAATAGAACTGAATGGAGATGGATAAAACTATGAGAGGATTTCTTAGAAGGCCTCGACATAGAGGTTTTGGATCTGACAAGATGTCTGTAGGTGACACGGAGTCTGAGAAATCACCTGTCAAAGATATATCATGTTTTGGTCTTAGGGCTCTTAAGGGACTACAACCGGATGAGGTAGCCCAAAAGCACAGAGAGAATAGGCAACAAAAAAATCCTCCACTAGCATTAACCAAGGTCATCCATATGTTTAGCATAGATGGTTTGGTCCCACGAGCTACCGTTTGTAAAATATAGCATCTAACAACCTTACACTAACTCAGACTACACTATTCCATGCATTTAAAAACAATAGGATGGTGAGAACACCAAAAGGAGATGGAAAAAACTGGAATACACTTTCAGAGGGCCCCGATATGGAGGTTTTGATCCGATGAGCCATCTCTAGCTACCACGGAGTCGAGGAATAACCCATCACGAGATATAGTCATTTTTGGTCTAAGGGATCTTAAATCACTATTCATAGATGAGGTAGTCCAAAAGCACCTAGTGCTTTGGCCTTTAAAATTAAACCTCCCCTAGAATTTACGTAGCCACCCTGATGTGTTGGCGTAGTCAGTTTAGTGCCAAGAGCTTCCGTTTGCAAAGATTAACTTATATATGTTAAATTTTTGAAATAATTGTATTTGTACATGTACATACATTGATATTACAATGCATGGGAGGAGGATCTTCATCCCAACCACAAGTGATGAGCTCCATGCATTAACATACATTCACAAAGGTAATTTAGAATGTTAATTGTGTAAAATTTTCATATACATGCAAAATATATATATATATATATATATATATATATATATATATAAGTTTTGAGGTCAAATATCTTTATGTTCTTTTATGTTCATCTAACTCACGTGATACATGTTTGATAAAGATGTTGACTTCACTAGACACCTCACCATATTTGTGACAAGTAGTGAAAGGTCTTGTCACTACGATTTCTTCTGCGCAACAACTCACTAAGGTATTCAAACAACATGTAAATTTAAGTTAAATTTCTTGCGTAATTCACATTATGTTAAATTACATGTTCGTAATGTATTTCATTGTAGAATTATTAAATTATGTTAAAAATGTCCTCCATTGTGTATATGCAGCAGATTACATGTGACAGTAGTAGCCCTGTTCATTTAATTCACAGCGTGGTGGGGTAAAAAAATAGTTCTATATTGATAAAGTTAGTTAAAATATTGTCATTACACATACATTCACTTAGTTCTATTTTCGCTAATTTTGATGTTATATTTTCTGATCTTATGTGTATGTAGGGAACTTTAAACCCCCATTTTGACTTCGAGGGCACAAACTCCTCCATCTTGTCATCTTTGTACCCACGTTCATACTCAAGGAGCTCCCTATGACTCATTTGAGAGTTAGATGCAGATTCAATGTGATCGACAACTTGTGGAAAGTTTCTTTATTTTTGTAAATACTTTCATTCTAGCATGGTCTTAAATACATTTCAAAACATATATAAATTAAGTTTTGACAAAAAAACATTATTTGCATTTACAGGTTCATCTACAAGTTAGTATTCGGTGGAAGAGGACTCATAGCATGGGCTTGGATGGTCCAAACTCATCTCATAGATCTCCATCTTATTCTAAGGGAGGCGTTCTTCGAGGAAGGCCAAGAGAGGGATAGATTTTGATGATTAGGAAATATATATGTATTACATGACATTTTGTTTGTATGCCTATGTGCATGGCATTGTATGTATAGCTATATGACATTTGAACTCGACCGTATATGACCTATTTGGGCATTTTTATATTTATTATGCACATTAAAATAATATTTGGAACCTAATGTTTTTGTATGAGACCTTACATTTCTAATATTTTTTTGCATGAACTTAATATGATGTGCACTTGACAATATTTAAGACATTATGAATTATTTTTTCATTTATCGGTGATGTACATTTACTAGTGTTTTGAATGTATAATATGCATAAAATTTTAGAAATCAACATTTATTTAATGTTTTTATATAAATAATTACCTAATCGAGTAATTATTCATTCAATTTATCAATGTGTATATGTGTATTTACCTTAGTTGCACTTATTCTTTCTCATGGTCTCTTTGTAATGGTTCTTATCTTATCATGCACCTACTACATTCTTCAATGCTTCTTAGTCTTTCCCTTGTTAAAACACCTCAGCGTCGTCAAATTCGATACCTTTCATTTGTTGATATTTTGAGAATGTTTCTCCACATTCATTACTCCAATGCTTGAGAATGTATCCAAATGCAATGACATTCCAATTCGGACACTCATTGATTCTTGATTGTCTAATCTTGTCCAATTCGTGTTATTACCTTTAAATTTATAGAAATTTCAAGTTATTTGGAAATCACATCACACCCTTGATAGGCTTGATGACTACCCCTATCTTTTGAAGTGATTTTGAAATCATCCATGGGTTTATCACAGCATAAATTATCAATGAATGAAAGGTCGTTAAGTCGTAGGCCAGTTGACTGATCATGGGATCATTTTTTTAAAAAAATTTCCCTAAACATCCCTAAATGGTGTCAATGCGAAGATTATCTCGAGAGCTTTCCAAGCAACTATGAGAACGCGACAAATGGACATCGGGAGCTCTAGATATGTTCGGTCAAAGTTCAGACAGCGGGAAAGTCAAACTATGGTCAACTGGTCAATATTGGACCGAATCGCACTGTGACACGTGGCTTGCCAACACTCGTCGAATTCGCTCGATTTGCCTATCGGGAGACGACAAGTGGACTACAAGATTATTTCTATTCCACATTGTATGGGTCGAAATAATATTATTTTGGTAAGGCCACTTTCCAAATGCCACATGTATATATTAATGTTTAAAACATTAGTATGAATCACCAAAATGCATATGACTTGACCACGTTAAAAGGTGGTGAAGCGGTTGTTAGGGGGCATTAGACCCATGCGTGGAAACTTCCATGTGGCGAACAAGGTGGTAGGCGGGGCGGTTATGCTCCAACGTGGTCATTGACCACTACACATGCGCGCGGAAAGGCTATTTACAGCCTTAGGCATTATCTTCCACCGCCTAACATGTGGAACCTTAGCCAAATGCGCCCTTATGGGATTTTTATCCCTTAACAAATGTTATGCCGCTGCGTGGGGATTTAATCCCATTTCATATGCAAAACGGCCAATATGGGTATTTGATCCCATTTATTTTGGTACGGGTAAGGCTATTATTAGCCTTAGGATAATTTGGAATGCATATTTGTAGGGCCCTAAAATTGTATAAATAGGGAACCCATTCTATTGTAATGTACACACACATTACACACCGGCGCAACGGAGAAGCTCATTGCTAGAGCGCGGAACGGTGGACACAACTCAAGCTTATTATTTGTTAAGCTTATTTGTGGGATGTGTCGATTCAGTATTGTCTATTGGCCTATTATTTTAGGCAATATTAGATGGAATATTTGTGATTGGGAGTGAAATTTAAACTATCCAATAGGCCCATAGCACCACACCAAGTACTTGTAAATCTGGATTGCCAATCGGAGTGCTAGCTTCGCATTGTTTGCATTGGGAAGGCGATCAAAGCCGAAGGATATTGTGCATCAGGAAGGTGGAAGTCAGGTGCTATTTTTCACCCTTGTCGTCCAAATGTCTGGTGTACTAATAGGCAAGTAAAATTCCATTAGGTTTTCTTGTGAAAGTACTATTGTAACTTACAAGTTTTGACTAGTGGAACGGTTTGACCACGAACCCGGAGACGTAGGCAATTTTTGAACTCCGTAATCAATCTGTGTGCAATTGTCTTATTGTCTTGCATTATTTTAAATTGATTACTTAAAAGGAGAAAATCATCGACAAATAATTAAAGCCTATAAGGGTCCGAGATCAGGTAGTAATAATCTGGTTATTTTCGGATCATGTTTGGTATCAGAGCTAGTTTAGCTCCATAGTTGTTTTTCAGTAAATCGATTAACAAAGTGATTGCTTCAAGATTGGTGCAGTTGGTTCAATTTGTGTGAACAAGGTACAAGTGCACTATGGGCAAGATGTCTAAATAGGAAAATCTCAAAGAGATTGAAGCTTACAATCACCAGATCCAGGAAGAGAACTCTCTCCTGCGATCCATGTATTCCTCCTTGGAAGAGGAGAATGCTCGTTTGAAATCAGAACTGCAAACCAAGGATGAGCTCTTGGCAAGGTTGCAGTGTGGTGATCAGAGGAAGGAAATACCTTCAACTTCAGATGCAGAGGCCATGGCAGATGATTGCACTGTAAGTTGTTCACCACGGGAATCTTCTTCTTCCTCCCATTTGGTTTTGGATTCAGGTAATGAAGTCTTTGGTTTGTTTGAAAAGCATACTAGAGGCATTGGATCCAAGTTACTAGATAAAATGGGATTTGATGGAAGAGGCCTTGGTAAAAATGGCCAAGGTATTGCTAACCCAATATAGGTCGAGGATCGTCCTCGTTTTGCAGGTTTGGGTTATCCTAGTGCGGGAATGGAAATTGGAGAATGCTCTAAGAACGCTGACGAGAGACAAGCTTCGAAAGCAAAGTGATTACCCCACTAGTCCCTGAGAAGATTATGAGCAGGAAAGTTGTGCTTCGTCATCACAGGCAAGATGTGGTAAGAGAAATCAACGAAGAGGTAATGAGATTCCACCTCTAGTTTCTTACCATAATCATAAGCACAATAAAAATTTTGATCCACTTTTTCAGCTTAAGAAGTATGGTTATGATTTTTAGAAGATGTGGAATTCCTTTCCATGTACTTTTTGTGGATTACATAATCATTCAGTGGCCAGATGCTAGAAGAGAAGGACACTGATGAAGAAGTTGATGTCGTTCGTCAGGAACATGGCAAATCAGAAAGACCAATCTCGTCATGCAGAGTTGAGAAATGGCAGAAAGAGTTCCTCATCCCAGAAGAAGGAGATTAAGAGGAATTTTTGTGCTCATTGCCAGAGGAATGGGCATCGAGTGGAAAATTGCTGGAAACTGCATCCATCTCGCCATCAGAGTAATGGCAAGCCAAAGATGGAATGGAGGCCTATTGCAAAGGCAGAGGAAGTTTCTACTCCACCACCAGTTGACAATTCAACCCAGGACCAGGTAATACCTAAAAGTGAAAGTCCTTTGAAATGGGTAAGTCAATAATTTTTCAATTATATATTACATAATTTAGATTGATGGATCGTATGCAGTATTAAGTTTGGAGATCAGAGATTGTGAGAAAATGCTGAGAGAAAGGTTTACAAAAATCAATGGATTTTCTTACTTAGAAAATTTGATTAATGCTCCTAACATATCTCCTAATCAACGTGTGAGTACCTGTTACAGCTTGGATACAGGATTTGACTCATATAAAGCTTGGAGATTGATCTGCCATTTGTGCAAACATTAGAGTTCGGAGAGATCAGCTCGGAACTTCATTTTGTGTAGAGGCATTGTGACCGTGCAGTAGAATGGTAGTTGAATCACCGTTGGCATTGACGTTAGGTCGGAACTTCATTCTGTGTAGAGGCATTGTGACCGTGTAGTAGAATGGTACCTGATATTAGTATGTCAACAAGAGAAGCTATCAAAAGATTAGCTCGAAACTTCATTCTGTGTAGAGGCATTGTGACCGTGCAGCAGAATGGTAGCTGAATCACCGTTGGCATTGACGTCGGGTCGAAACTTCATTCTGTGTAGAGGCATTGTGACCGTGCAGCAGAGTGGTACCTGATATTAGTGTGTCAACAAAGAGGAGCTCTAAAAGGATTAGCTCGGAATGTCATTCGGTGTCAAGGCATTGCGACCACACATACGAATGGTAGCTGATCAACAGACTTAGCATCATGCATCGGAGGCTCGAGGTCTTGAAAGAGGCTTAGCATCATGCATCGGAGGCGTTGAGGTCTGTAATAGACTTAGCATCATGCATCGGAGGCTCGAGGTCTTGAAAAGGCTTAGCATCATGTATCAGAGGCGTTGAGGTCTACAGAGACTTAGCATCATGCATTAGAGGCTCGAGGTCTTGAAAGAGGCTTAGCATCATGCATCGGAGGCGTTGAGGTCTATAGAGACTTAGCATCATGCATTGGAGGCTTGAGGTCTTGAAAGAGGCTTAGCATCATGCATCGGAGGCGTTGAGGTCTACACAGACTTAGCATTGTGCATCGGAGGCTCGAGGTCTTGAAAGAGGCTTAGCATCATGCATCGGAGGCATTGAGGTCTGTAAAGGGACAAGGCATTGTCCATCATTGACATCGGATCAATCAAAGCTCTACGTAACATGGAGTTCCTTCAAACCAGTTCGGATTCTGCGGAATCAACTCGGAGCCAGGAGTTGTGTTATAGAGTCAAAGAAGATCCTTGTTGTCAGATATCAAGAAGCTTAGCACCACACAGAAGGAGCGTTGAGGTTTCATTCAGAAACTTAGCACCATAAAGCGAGAGGCATGGAGGTCTTCTTCGGATATCAAAGTGGCGCAATGGAAGCATCATGGGCCCATAACCCACAGGTCCCAGGATCGGAGCAGAGTTTTCAAAGTGAGAAGGTTGGAGGAG
Organism: Taxus wallichiana var. yunnanensis; assembly: GCA_018340775.1. NCBI lineage: Eukaryota > Viridiplantae > Streptophyta > Pinopsida > Cupressales > Taxaceae > Taxus > Taxus wallichiana. The sequence continues at coordinate 110,283,245 of CM031236.1, read as the reverse complement.
AAGACCCAAGGGTCTACTACAGTAGCACTTGCCGAGAGGTGGCAGCAAAGTTCTTGATTGGGACAATATGGAAGCTTTTTGGGACAAAAGCTTTTCTCGTGGGGAGGTGTGATCAGGGGATCATTTTTAAAAAAATTTCCCTAAACATCCCTAAATGGTGTCAGTGCATAAGATCATCTCGAAAGCTTTTCAACGGCGTGAGAAGCGTGACAAACGGACATGGGGAGCTCTAGATATGTTCGGTCAAAGTTCGGACATCAAAAAGTCAAACTATGGTCAACTGGTCAATATTGGACCGAATCGCACTTTGTGACACGTGACACGTCGCTTGCCAACACTCGTCGAATTCGCTCGATTTACCTATCGGGAGGCAGACAAGTGGACTACGAGATTATTTCTATTCCACATTATATGGGTGAAATAATATTATTTTTGGTAAGGCCACTTTCCAAATGCCACATGTATATATTAATGTTTAAAACATTAGTATGAACCACCAAAATGCATATGACTTGACCACGTTAAAAGGTGGTGAAGCGGTTGTTAGGGGGCATTAGACCCATGCGTGGAAACTTCCACATGGCGAACAAGGTGGTAGGCGGGGTGGTTATGCTCCAACGTGGTCATTGACCACTACACATGCGCGCGGAAAGGCTATTTACAGCCTTAGGCATTATCTTCCACCGCCTAACATGTGGAACCTTAGCCAAATGCACCCTTATGGGATTTTTATCCCTTAACAAATGTTATGCATTGCTGCGTGGGGATTTAATCCCATTTCATATGCAAAACGGCTAATATGGGTATTTGATCCCATTTATTTTGGTATGGGTAAGGCTATTATTAACCTTAGGATAATTTGCAATGCATATTTGTAGGGCCCTAAAATTGTATAAATAGGGTACCCATTCCATTGTAATGGACACACACACATTACACACCAGCGCAACGGAGAAGCTCATTGCTAGAGTGTGGAACGGTGGAGACACAACTCAAGCTTATTATCTGTTAAGCTTATTTGTGGGATGTGTCAACAGGTATTGTCTATTGGCCTATTATTTTAGGCAATATTAGATGGAATATTTTTGATTGGGAGTGAAATGTAAACTATCCAATAGGCCCATAGCGCCACACCAAGTACTTGTAAATCTTGGATTGTCGACCGGAGTGCTAGCTTCGCATTGTTTGCGTCGGGAAGGCCGATCGAAGCCGAAGGAGATTGTGCATAAGGAAGGTGGAAGTCGGGTGCTATTTTTCACCCTTGTCGTCTAAAGGTCTGGTGTACTGATAGGCAAGTAAAATTCCATTAGGTTTTTTGTGAAAGTACTATTGTAACTTACACGTTTTGACTAGTGGAAGCAGTTCGACCACGAACCCGGAGATGTAGGCAATTGCCAAACTCCGTAATCAATCGTGTGCAATTGTCTTATTGTCATGCATTATTTTAAATTGATTACTTAAAAGGATAAAATCATCGGTAAATAATTAAAGCCTATAAGGGTCGAGATCGGGTAGTAATAATCGGTTATTTTCAGATCACTTACTCCCATTCAAAACTAAACAAGAAAGATTTACTAGGTGATTGATAACTCCTGTGTGTTTTTAGAAATTCCCATATCAAATTCATTCTTAAGCCACTATAGTCATTGAAAAAGAATTCTTGGATGAGGTTTCAGATCTGACGAGACATTTCTCAGGCCCACGAAGTATGAGAAATCTCTTGTCGAAGATATAACGTGTTTTGGTCTCAGGGCTCTTTTGGGACTACTCCTATATGAGGTAGCCCGAAAGCACATGGAGTGTAGGGAACCAAAAAAAATATTCCTCTAGTGTTTACCTAGTACCCCCGATGTGTTGGCGTAGTCGGTTTGGCTCCAAGAGCTTCCGTTTGCAAAGATTGCATATGGCTACCTTACACTGACTTAAACTACAATATTTTCCGTGTTTGAAAATAATAGGATAGAAAGAGAACCGAATGGAGATGGATAAAACCATGAGATAATTTTGTAGAGGGTCCTAACATGGAGGTGTCGGATCTAACGATATGTCTCTAGGTGCCATGGAGTCCAGAAATCACCTATCGAAGATATAGTGTGTTTTGGTCTCAGGGCTCTTAAGGGAGTACGCCCGGACGAGGTAGCCCGAAAGCATGAGGAGTGTATGGAACCAAAAAAGTCTCCACTAGCATTCAAAAGGCCACCTGGATGTGTTGGCACAGACGGTTAGGTCCCATGAGCTACCATTTACAAAATATAGCATCTAACATCCTTACACTTAGCGGACTACACTATTTTATGTGTGTACAAACAATAAAATAATGAGAAAAATGATTGGAGATGGATAAAACCATGAGAGGATTTCATAGAGGGACTCGACATGGATATTTGAGATCTAACGAGACGTCTCTAGGTGCCATGGAGTCTGAGAAATCACCTGTTGAATATATAGCATGTTTTCGTCTCAGGGCTCTTTAAGGGACTACACTCAGATGACGTAGCTCGAAAGCACGAGGAGCATAGGGAACAAAAAAAAGCCTCCAATAGAATTCATCGGCCATCCAGACGTGTTAGCATAGATGGGGAGGTCCCACGAGCTACCATTTGTAAAATATAGCATCTGGTAGCCTTACACTTACTCAGACTACAATATTTCACGTGTTTGCAAACAATAGGACAGCGAGGGAAACGATTGGAGATGGAAAAAACCATTAGAGTATTTCTTATAGGGCCCCAACATTGAATTTTTAATCTAATGAGATGTCTTTAGGTGCCACAAAGTCTAAGAAATCACACATCAAATATATATCGTGTTTTAGTCTTAGGGATCTTAAGGTACTATGCCTAGGCGAGGTTTCCCGAAATCACGGGGAGTGTAGGGAATGAGTAAAATTCCTCCACTAGAATTCACTAGGTGATACGGACGTTTCGGCAAAGATGGTTTGGTCGCACGAGCTACCGTTTGTAAAATATAGTTTCTCGAAACCTTACACTGACTCGAGACTACACTATTTCGCACATTTGTAAATAGTATGACAACGAGAGAACCAAATGGAGATGTATAAAAGCTGTGACAGGATTTCATAGAGGGACCTAACATGGAGGTTTTGGATCGACGAGACATGTCTAGGTGTCATGAAGTCGAGAAATCATCTGTCACAAACATATAGCATGTTTTTGTCATAGGTCTCTTAAAGGACTACGACAAGATGAGGTATCACAAAAGCACGAGGATCATAAGGAACCAAAAAGAAGCATCTAATAGAGTTCACTAGGCCATTCGGGTGTGTTGGCGCAAATGGTTTGGTCCCACGAGCTACCCTTTGCAAAATATAGCGTCTATCAACCTTACACCGAATCGGACTACATTATTTCACACGTTTACATTTAATTGGAAAACAATAGAACCGAATGGATATGGATAAAACCATTAGAAAATTTTTTAGAGGGCCATGACATAGATGTTTTGAATTTGTGAGACATCTCTAGGTGCCACAGTCTGAGAAATCACATGTCGAAGATATAGCGTGTTTTGGTCTCAAGGCTCTTAAGGGACTATGTCCAGATGAGTTAGCTGAAAGAACAAGGAGCATAGGGAACCAAAATAAATCTCCACTAGAATTCACTAGGACATCCATATGTTTTGGTGTAGATGGTTTGGTCTCATTAGCTACCGTTTGTAAAATATACCGTCAGGAAGCCCTGGCTGACTCGAGAATACACTATTTTGCTTATTTGCAAACAATAGGACAGTGAGAGAACCAAATGGAGATGGAAAAAACCATGAGAGGATTTCGTATAGGACCTTGACCTAGAGGTTTTATATCTGAAGGTACATCTCTAGGTGCAATGGAGTATGATAAATCACATGTCAAAGATATAGTGTGTTTTTGTCTCGGGGCTCTTAAGGGGACAATGCCGGATAAGGTAGCATGAAATAAGCGAGAGAATACGGAACCAAAAATATCTTCCACTAGTATTCACCAGGCCATCTAGACATGTGGGCATAGATGGTTCGGTCCCACAAGCTACTAGTTGCAAAATATAGCATCTAACAGCCTTACACTTACTCAGACTACACTATTTTATGCGTTTGCAAACAATAGCATAAGCGACATCACCGAAAGGAGATGGAAAAAACTAGAAATGAATTTTGTAGAGGGCCTTGGCATGGATGTTTTGGATCTCATGAGATGTCTCTAGGTGCCACGGAGTCAAAGAAATCACCCATTGAAGATATAGTGTTTTTTGGTCGAACAACCTTGAACAAAAGTCTATTTTACAAAAACTCATATAAGTTGAACAAATGAACTAAATTTAACCTAAAATTTTGTAGGAAGCATCATGAAACCTTCCTCTATCATCTCCCATAATTTATAGAAAATAATAGTTCTACATTTTTCTATCCCATCTCATTTGCATGCTACAATAGTGCATGTTAGAATAGTGTAAGGTTATCTGATGTAATATTTTGCAAATGGAAGCTCTTGGCATTAAACCGACTGCGCCAACACATCAAGGTGGTTAGGTAAATTCTAGGGGAGGTGTTATTTTGGAGGCCAAATCTCCAAGTGCTTTCAAACTACCTCATCCGTGTGTATTGCCTTAAGATCCTTGAGACCAAAAACAACTATATCTTCGACTGGTGATTTCTCTGACTCGTGGAAACTAGAGATGGATCATCAAATCAAAAACCTCCACATTGAGGCCCTCTATGAAATTTTATTCCAGTTTTTTCCATCTCCTTTCAGTGTTCTCGCTATCCCTGTTGTTTGTAAACACGTGGAATAGTCTATTACGAGTAAGTGTAAGGTAAGGTTAGATGCTTATATTTTACAAACGGTAGCTCGTGGGACCAAACCGTCTGCACCAACACATATAGATGGCCTGGTGAACACTAGTATAGGCTTTTTTGGTTCCCTATGCTCCCTATGCTTTCGGGCTACCTCGTCTGGGTGTAGTCCCTTAAGAGCCATAAGACCAAAATACGCTATATCCTTGACAGTGATTTTCGGACTCTGTGTCACCTAGAGACATCTTGTCACATCCAAAACCTCTATATCGGGGCCCTCTAAGAAATTATCTCACACTTTTATCCATTTTCATTTGGCTCTCTCGCTGTCCTATTGTTTACAAAGATGTGAAATAGTGTAGTCTGAGTCAATGTAAGGTCGCTGACACACTATGTTTTGCAAACGGTAGCTCATGGGACCAAACCGTCTGCGCTAACACGTCCGGATGGCCTAAAAAAAACTATTGGAGGCTTTATTTTAGTTTCCTATGCTCCCTGTGATTTCAGGATACCTCATCTAGGCATAGTCCCTTAAGAACCCTGAGACCAAAACACATTATATCTTCGACATGAAATTTCTCAGACTCCATGGCACCTAGAGATGTCTCGTTAGATTTGAAACCTCTATGTCTGAGCCCTCTACAAAAAAATCTCATGGTTTTACCCATCTCCATTTGGTTCTCTTGTTTTCCTATTATTTTTAAACCCACGCTCTCTACAAAATTCTCTCATTGTCCTATTGTTTTGGTCTCGGGGCTCTTAAGGAACTACACCTAGATGTGGTATCCCAAAATCACGGGAGTGTAGGGAACCAAAATAAAGCCTCCATAAGTGTTCATTAGGCCATCTGCAGACATGTTGGCACAAATGGTTTGGTCCCATGAGCTACCGTTTGCAAATTCTTGCATCTGTAACCTTACATTGACTCAGACTACACTATTTCACGTGTTTACAAATAATAGGACAGCAAGAGAACCGAATGGAAATGGATAAAACTACAAGAGGATTTATTAGAGGGCCCTGACATAGAGGTTTTAGATCTGATGAGTTGTCTGTAGGTGACACAGAGTCTGAGAAATCACCTATCGAAGATATAGCGTGTTTTGGTCATAGGGCTCTTAAGGGATTACAACCGGACGAGGTAGCCCAAAAGCACAGAGAGCATAGGCAACAAAAAAAAATAATCCAATAGCATTCACCAGGCCATCCATATGTGTTGGCATAGATGGTTTGGTCCCATGAGATACCATTTGCAAAATATAGCATCTGAAAGCCTTAGAATGACTTAGACTACACTATTCCATGCGTTTACAAATAATAGGACAATGAGAACACCGAAAGGAGATGGAAAAAATTGGAATACAATTTCATAAAGGGCCCCGATATGGAAGTTTTTGATTTGAAAAGCCCTCTCTAGCTACCACGGAGTGTGAGGAATAACCCGTCGAAGATATAGTCATTTTTGTTCTTAGGGATCTTAAGGCACTATGCGTGGATGAGGTAGTCAAAAATCACCCGGTACTTTGTCCTCAAAAATGAAACCTCCCTAGAATTTACCTAGCCACTGATGTGTCAAGCGTAGCTGGTTTAGTGCTAAGAGCTTCTCTTTGTAAACTATTGCATCGAACAACCTTACATTATTCTAACATGCACTATCAGTAGCATGCAAATGAGATGGGATAGAAAAATGTAGAGCTATCATTTTCTATAAATGATGGTAGATGATAGAAGAAGGTGTCATGATTCTTCCTTCAAAATTTTATTTCAAATTTAGTTCATTTGTTCAAGTTATATGAGTCTTTGTAAAATAGACTTTTGTTCAAGGTTGTTCAACCAAAAATGCTATATCTTCAATCTGGTGATTTGTTGGACTCCATGGCATCTAGAGATGGCTCATTAGATCAAAACCTCCATATCGGGGCCTCTATGAAAGTCCATTCAATTTTTTTCAATCTCCTTTTGGTGTTCTCTCTGTCTATTGTTTGTAAACGCATGGAATAGTGTAGTCTCGAGTCGAGTGTACAAAGGTGCCGACGCTATATTTTGCAAATGATAGCTCGTGGGACCAAACCATCTAAGCCAACACATATGGATGGCCTAGTGAATGCTAGTGGATGCATTGTTTTGGTTCCCTATGCTCTCTGTTCTTTCGGGCTACCTCGTCTAGGTGTAGTCCCTTAATTGCCCTAAGACCAAGACACGCTATATCTTCGACAAGTGATTTCTCGACTGTGTCACATAGAGACATCTCGTCATATTCAAAACCTCTATTTCGGGGTCCTCTAAGAAATCATCTCACATTTTTATCATTATCCATTTGGTTCTCTCGTTATCCTATTGTTTGCGAACATGTGAAATTGTGTAGTCTGAGTCAGTGTAAGGTTGTCGACGCTTTGTATTTTACAAAGGGTAACTCATGGGACCAAACCATCTACGCCAACATGTCCAGATGTCCTAATGAACACTATTGGAGGATTTATTTTGGTTCCCTATGCTCCCCATGCTTTTCAGGCTACCTCATCCGGGTGTAGTCCCTTAAGAGCCATGAGACCGAAACAAATTATATCTTCGACATGTGATTTCCCAAACTTCGTGAGATCTAGAGATGTCTCGTTAGATCTAAAACCTCTATGTTTGGTCCCTCTACGAAATACTCTTACGGTTTTACCCATATCCATTCGCTTATCTCGTTGTCTTATTGTTTTCAAATGTGTGAAATAGTGTGGTCCGAGTTAGTGTAAGGTTGTCCATTGCCAATCACCCGAATAATATAGGTGGTGAAATGATAATTTTAATAAGATATTTTTAAAATATAGGTGGTGAAATGAGAATTTATGTTTTTGTTCCTTTCTAATATTTAATTTTTATTATCTTCACTTGGCTTTGAGAATAATAAATTATCTTACGAAAGTGCTAACCACGTGAACATGGAAGCTTTTTTAGCACCACTGTGACCTACATAAACATGTTAGTAAGCAATTATATATAATTTTAAATCATATAGAATTTAAACAAAATCATTAAAGTAAAGATTCAAATTAAATTCATGAAGAATATACCTTTGTAAATTCAATCCAATTAACTACAAGGATCAGCTCCACTCTTAATAGTAGCAAGAATTGCTTCATGATCTGATTCATGAACCTTCCACATATTCTAGTTTAATGGCTGACCTCCATATTTTATCAATTAAATATTTGTTGCGTAACCAAATGTGAATAGTGAAGTATCTTTCGATGCACTTCATAGTATTCAAACAACCAACCTGTTTGAGTTTTTAATAGGATATCACCTAAGCCAAGTTCCAATGACTACCATTGACCCAGTGGGATACTCAAGGTCTTCACCATCAATGACTTTGGAAGTCAATTTTTCCCCCTCTACACAATGAGACAATAAGTATTATGTTCCCTCTTCGTTAAATTCCATCGCAATAACTACAAAAACGTGCCCTACATCACAAAATAAAATTGAAGTCAAATTTAAAATACATTACAGTTTACCATTTAAGAATTTATAAATATAAAACATGACATGTACATGTATGTATGTACCTTATTTTCGTAAATCAAAAACTTGGTCAAAGTCGGGTTATGTTGTCATTTGATCTAAAAACCGTGCAAATTGTAATTCTTGTGGAGCTTGATGTGTGTCAAGTGGAATTAGAGGTCTACAAGTCCATTCATCTACCCACTACTTGTGACTCACATTCATGCCATGTAAAATCAATGCATGATATACAAAAACATACCATGCACCTAGTATAAATAGTCCAAGAATTTACATCGAACTAGGGAATGAGTGTTTATCACTTGATCCCGCAACTATCATACAATCTTAAAATTTTTCTAGTTGTTTTTCCTTTATCAACCAAAATATCTCGTGAACCATTGATCTCTCTTGAGATTCATGGTCCATATTCTTGACACACCAATTATCAATATTTTCAGCAATCGTAAATTTAGCACCATCCCCGAACTTGAACTCTTCTCTTGAAAGTGCTCTTTTCACACATGCTCTTACACCATCATGCTCTCCTTTTCCATGCCATGCCTCACTAAAACTCTAGATATATTGTATAGTTGTTTATTTTTGCATCCTTTAGCCAATAAAACATCCATGCATTATTGAATTTTTATGTTCAATTGTCCGACCAAATGTAATGTTGATCGAAACTAATGTTCCTCTCATTCAAGTCAGCATAAAACACCTAGAAACTAACTTTTACACATTCTCGTAGAATGTGTTCGATCATCACCGATGTAGAAATGATACTCTCTTAATATTTTTTTATCTTTCTCGGTGCTTTCGGAGAGTGTATGAATTCTATATGCACAAAACTAACAACTTGCACCGAGTTATAATATTGAGATTGAACCTCCATTTGTGGCTGCCATGTGTAATTCTTTGTGAATTCAACTCATCAAACAATAGTACCAAGTGGGAATGTGTTCTTACTTAACTTGAATTTTTCATCCACCCATCGAGCTCTCTGTGTGTTCCTTGCATACTCATAAACAATTTCCTCTCTGAATTTGACAATATATTATGATACAGGTAATTATTTTGTAACAAGCTCACACCTCTAAGATTGTTTTCCATATTTTAATTTATATGCCACCAATTTATATTTGCTGAAACAAACCAATTCATTTCCTAATTAATATGTACTCTCTTCATTGATACATCTTTTCAGATTTGGCAAGTCACCACATACATTGCACGTTACATCCAAACATGCTTTGTTATAAAAAATTCTCTAGTTGACATTTCACAAAATATTGTTGAAATAAATTCCATTCAAGATTTTGGTGGGATATTTAATTTATACTCCTACAACATGACGTTAGTATGCAAAACATGATGTATTTGACAAAAAGATCATAATGCATTGAAAATTCAACGGGATGCCCATGCAACAACAAGTGGTACATGAGTGATTAATTATCACATAAAAGGGTTCGCTCATTTCAAGAATCTTTGGCTAATGTTAATTTATGGATTTTCATTCTTAAAATTAGAGAACAATTGTGTTTGAGTCATATCTAAGAAATGTTTTGCACATGATTCATGATTACGAGAACCTATTCTTCTTTTTAGTGTATCTATTCTATTCGGTTGACACCTTTGTGTTCTCATTCCAAAATTTTACAATTAATTCTTTTAGAATATTAGATGTATTTTTGTCTTTCCATGGAATTCGCTAGAGAAACCCCAATATTCGAGTGTTATTGACTAACTCAAGATGTTTAGGTATCTCTAATGCTTTCATTAGTTTTTTTCTGTTTAGGTTCAAAGAAATGCTTTCTTTTCTAATCAAGCATTTATTAACTGTTTTATCACTTAGTATACAATTAGTAAGTGCACATCATGTAGCCTTACTATATTTGGTGCGTCTTTCGCCACCTACATTTTGGTATGCTTTATGTATGTTTTCAACAATTTACACATTTTTATCGAAACATTAGATGTTATTAACCTCGGGTCTTAATTATAGGTCTCATCTTAATTAATTTCATCAATGTAACAAATAATTGACATCTTTGTGTGTGTAATTTAATTTCGAAAGTAATTATCCCAAATTCCACCAGACTTTTATTCTCGTATTTGTTTCATACATTTTGTTAGGCATTGGTTTTATAATGTTTTTATCAATTTCAATTAAGTTAATTGGTTTTCTTTGCAAAATGGAAGGAGGTTTTCATAGAGGTGAAGATTCGTTTACAAGGTTACTTTCTTCATAGTGATTTAATACAAATTTTAGGGTTAAAATTTGTATTCTCAAGTAAGGGTTCAATAATTGGATTCATATAAATTTTTTCATCCAAACCAACATTATCATTCAATTCAATATCATTATTATTTGAAAAATTATTAGTCATTACAAAATCATTATTCTCTACATTTCATTATGTATTTCATCTCCATTTTCTAATACATTAGCTACATTTGATATAGTGATGTACCTTTCCCGCAAAAAAGTATTTGCATTTTCTTCAATTTCTTTATTATTGTCTCTTCCAATTGCTTTGGTGTCTTTTTCTTGACTATTCTCTTGTCCTTTGCTCAAATTTTAATGCCCATGATTAGAAAAAAACAACTAGTGGGGTAGCAGACAAAATGAACTACTAAAAAATTGTGCAAGAATGTACAGAAAATTGCAGACCAAACAAAATGTATGCAAAAATCTCGTGAAAGAGATGAAAGGGACATTTGGGGACCACAATATATAAACAAAGCATATTGTGTATGTGTTATGATTTTTCCCTTTTCAACACATTCCTCAAGGCTTGGGATCTGGTTTGAATCCCCAAGCCTGAGGTATGGACCTACACAAACACAACAAACCATGTGTTTTTGTAGAAAAATGCAAAAATCCAACTTTTGCCATGATAAATCAACATAAAATGATCAATTCGTTTACAAAAAAATTATACCACAATGTAAAACAGAGTTTCTTCTTTGTATAAATATTATTTTTCAATTTTTCTAAAAAAATAAGGTTTCCATATTATTTATTTTCTAAATATGCCTTTTCATAGCTATTTTTTGAAGTTTAAACATGTTTGTATTTTGTTGTGTATCTTTTTTTTTTACTTATCAAAATTGAATAAAAAGTTTTTAGGCAAAAACTAGGTGTATTTCTATACATATTAAAGAAAACTAATTTTTGATGTTTTTTTGAGGTAGATAGGGTGGAGCACGGTTGGCGCTTATGTTATTTTTCAAAACATAAAATTTATGTTATTAGAAAAATCATTAAAAAAATACTCGCTAGCAAAATCTAAAAATAAATCTTACACAAACTCGACGCTCCTAGCTATCTTTCTACTAAAGGGTTTTCAAAAATACTAAATGGTGCTCAAAAATGGTGGGGGCACGAAAGTCACTCTATTATGTTTTTTAACAAATACAGGAGAACCTATTAGTATTTTGGCTATTTGACCCACTTAAGCTTATCTGTCTTCAAAGAAATTTTGTAGCTTAGAAACTAGACTAAAAATGCTAAGATTTATATTTCTATAACATCTTTCAATTTTGAGTGTAACTATTTCAAAAACTCATATAAGTAGAAATTTTTTATTTTTCAAAAAAGTACGTCCACTTAAGATCCCCTTTTGGCCCCTCAACTTGGTGCACTTACCCTAACCTGTTCTCTTAACTACTCCAAAGCATGCACGCCACTTGTCACTATGAGGCTAGGGTGAATTTTTAGTAAATATATCCCTTTACAAGCGAACAATAGGGACAAGAAATTTCATCCCACCCCCTTTTGGCTTCATGGTTCCTCATACAACCATTTTTTTCCTCCAAGTGCTTATTTTCAGCCCCCTCCTTCACTTAGCTCAACAAATAAACATGTGACACTTGGAAACACCAAGATTAAACACATTTTTATGTAATTATTATTCCCAAACCAAATGGACAATGGGACAAAAAAATTCAAACCACGCCCTCTCTTCATTTTCAAACCTTTAAACCAAGAACGTATCATTTTTCGCTCATTATCCCACCACCTCTCCATATGCTCCCAAAACTCTGCCATATTTTCCTTCAAATCACCCTCCAACATTTTCATAATCTACAAATTAATACCATTTTAATATGATCATATGAAGATAAAAAATGACAAAACATGGATGTTTGATGGCTTCAGGCTTGTTCTTTGCCAATATGACTCTCTAGCCCACCAAGTAACAAAACTTCGTAACTTGAAGACCAGAGCACGGATTGACATGGGATTTTTTGTGATCATCGAAATTATTAGAGGAAGTTATAATTGAAGGGAATATTTCTCAAATATGACCTTGATTTTTTCAGGTGAAGAAACACCAGTTTCCTCGGTGTAAAATTTTTTAAATTTAAAACCTTCGTTTCAAGACACTGTGTAGAGCTTAAATTTAAGAGGTGCACTGAAGAGAAAAAACCCATATTAGAAAAGTAGATTTCATCAAAAATGAGGATCGATACCATAATTTCTAAATATAGTAATCCTTTTACATGGGAACTTTCTATTTTTGTAATTCTAAATAGAAATCAGTTTTGTGTAAAGTAGTATGCACCGAGGTGATCTAGATTGACAATATCGTGGTCGAAACCGAAAGGGGTAAAAAAGTACCGATTAATTAAAATAGTAATTTCATTTCTCACGTATAGGAAGTATTTCATAATCCATGGAATTCAAGTTCATATAATGGGTTTTCTTCACTGTCGACAATGGTCTATCCATTAGTGTTTGTGGCTTGCTTTCTAGATATGTATGTGAGATCTCAATAGTGTCTTTTGACACTCATTTGACGATTCAAATCTGTCGATTGTATCATATGTAAGGTAGAGTTCATATTCATCATTCTTCGGTGTTTGAAATGCACTTCATCAAAGATTTTTAATCGACAATATTGTAGAGAGTCATGGCAGGATCGGATCCAAGTTTCAATCTCTTCAAAGGAGATTGTCACGAGTGAAACTCAATCACAAAAGGAATCATTTGAAAGTGTTTCTAAACACTTAGTTCGTGTTGTTCGTGTGTCACTCAAAGAATTTTTCTCATAGTGTGAAACATTCAATGATTTAAAGTTTACTACATTAGAGTATTTCATCAGATCATGTGGTAAGGATCAGTGGACTTCCTCAGAGGAAGATTCTTCTTCATCATCATTCCTTCTCAAGTCTCTCTCTCCTCTTTCTCTCTCTTCTCTTCCCCCACTTTCTCTCTCCTCATTCTAATTATTTATTGAGGTTTCAATTTTTCATAATGCCTTTAATGTAATTAAAAAGTGACTTTAGGATTATAATGTAATAAGTCACCTTTATTTTATAAAAAGTGACTTAATATTTTCCTAGGAATGTGAAAAGTCTTAAGTTGTGCAAAGGCATATGAAAAGTTATTTGGGGGTAGGTGAAGATTCAATCCACATTTCTTTAAATTGGGATGGCCTCCCCATTCTAAGGGATTTAGGTTTTGAGAATTTCTACTCTATAGAATTGTGAATTATTGTAGCTTGATTGATGTTTTTTATTCATCAGTACACATGGAATAAAGGCTACATTTCTCCTTTTTCCCTTTCTTTGTATTTCCTCTATTTCCCTCTTATCATAAAACTTTTTGAATGTCTATAAATGAGAAAATATTTTTTTATTTTCTTAATAAGGAGATTTATGAAACTATGGGTTCACAATCTCATCTTGTCTTGATGTCTTCAACAAGGTTGTTATTCTTCTATATTGAATGTTGAACTACTCATGTTATTGTGTGTGAACTCTAAAATTGTCCCGCTCATGGCAAGAACTTCCGTTTCCTAATTTACCCTCTTTCTCCCTAAACCTATGTAATTTCCTCCCTTGTACCCCTATATAATCATTTTTCCATAGGTTCATTAGAGTGTCCCTATGTGATCCCGACCTAGTTGTCCATCGAAAATATTAAGATTAGGATTAGATTAGTTTCACTCAATAATGGGAGTTGTACCATTCATTGCAAAGGGGCATAGCCACGTGAATGTTGGTGGAGATACCTAATTTTCCATATCGATAGATTTTCTCACCAATAGTTTTTGGAAATCAGATCTTGGGGAGAGATTTTCACACGTACACCCAAAAAGGATCTCTCGGTAAAAAAATTCAAAAAAGTATATATTCAAAAATACAAAAAAATAGATTACTTAAAATGATAAAAATACTCTTTGCAATCCTCGATTGATAATTCAACACTTTTTGAGAGTTGAAGAAGAAGAAACCAAAAATAAGAGATGGCGGTATAAGCACTTGTACCATGGGGACAAAAAGTTGGTCCATTGGCCTTCACTCCACCACTTCACTTTCTTCTACAAGGATCGAGAAAGAATTTCCTGAAGTTCGTGGATATGGAAAATGACATCCTGGTGATCATATTGTAGCTTTTATCATAGCCTATGGAATCCTTGCGGTGAAACACGAAGATGTTGCTATGCAGATGTTAGTGGAAACATTACAGGTTGCGGTGACAAATTGGTTCCACTACTTTCCTTCATGCTCAATCTCTAATTGGGATGATATTAACTAGAAGTTTGAAGAGATATTAAAGACCGTTGAAGATTCTCATACCATTCTTACTAAACCCACTCATATAAAGAAAGAGCCACATGAATCCATGAGGGACTTCATGGCCAAATTTAACAACATGGTCAATAAAATACCCACCACCGATCTTCCCACTACAAATAACTTGAAGATGTTCTTATTGAATGCTCCAAATATCTAAAGTGAGTTTCTTTATGTTGTGAGTTTTAAAACAAGATGTATATTGCGTTGAAAAAATTTCTATCAACGTGGAAGATGACCTCATCTTTTCAGGTAAGATCAAGAATCCCTCAATGAAAGATAAAACCCAAAGTTCCTAGGATAGGAGAATTGATCCAATGGTGCAAAAGTTAGAAAATGAAATGATCTTGATGAAAATGGAATTAAATTAACTAGCACATCTTAAAAATCTAGACAGAAAATATATCATAGGATCACCATGAAGGCTCACCTTGGAAGCTTCATCGGTAAATGTAATGTACAAGAGCTACAAAATTGAGGAAGAAGAAATTTTTTTAATAAGAAGAAGGAAAAGGTGAATGTACTGGTTGGGTTCTTTTATTACACACTTGATGATGAGGAACCCACTGATAGTTACTCATATGCAGTATTCACCTAATCCCAAAAGGAGAAAAAGGGATCCTCTTCCACTTCCCAAACTAAGAAATTTAATCCTCAATGGTGACTCTCGAGAAAATAATAACGGGAGGAGGATCATCAAAGTCCACTTCAACTAAGTCACCTGAGAACAACCATGAAGTCACCCCAACCAATAATCCTTCTTCCTCCATAAGTAATTCCTCTTTTGCTTCTCTTGGAAAATTAGTTTCTAAAAACATCCATGTCAATGCTGTCATAACCCATGATTTTCCCACCACCTCTTCATCCTTAGACATCATTGATCATTTCAAAAAGTCCAAGATCCAAATTTCTACATTTGAATACTTAAGAACTCATCCCAAAACAATTGGAGAGACTCATTCAACATGTCAAAGGAAGTAGCCATATTTTTGAAGATTCCTCCACTAAAGAACCACCATGTGCATCCAAATCCACTTCATCTCTGAATTTCCACTAAATAAGGTTGATCCTCTCTACCTATCCTTATTGGTCAACGGGTACAAACTAAACAATTGCATCATTGACCATGGTGCCTCGGATAACATCATGCCCACAAAAGTTGATAAATATATTGGTCTCTCCCTTTCCCTTACCTCTTGTAAATGTCTCTCCATGGATATGAAACGAGTGCCTCTCATTAGACAAGTCAAAGACGATGAGGTAACATTGAAATATTTTCCTAACAAGAAAATCAAAATGAGAATCGTTGTAGTAAACATGCTCGCCACATATGGTATGTTGTTGGGAAAAATATTTTTCAAGATGTCAAGGAGATATGTAGTTAGATTGGTTACACGCCACCAACCCCGTCGGTGGTAAAACAAAGAAGCTACTTCACATCATAAAATTAAAGTATAATGTTTAATGGCCAAACAACCTGTAGGTATACATCTCATGCCAAAATTCAAAATATGGCAACTTCTTAATGACCTTCTAGGAGGATCTTCAACTTCCATTGTTGGTTGAGAAAATTTCACGCATGACAGAGCGGTCAAAGAGCACAATGAAGATTTGATGGCATCAAAGTTTGAAAAGGTGTACTTCTCATGGGATGAGGGTATAAACAAATTTTCTCTGGTGGATACCAATGTTGGTGATATCTTTGACTTACATCAGATCAATCTTTAAGTGATGAGAGATGTGGATCAAGAAAAATTAATGATTGTTACAACCTTCTTGGTAGATAAATTCAATGTTTTCTATCATGTTCCCAAGGATTAGAATGAGTTACCATATGATGAGTATGTTAGTGAGCTTGAACATTTCTCTCGCTCTCTCACTAGAATAAGAAGGTAAAAAAGAAGGAATTACAATACACCCCCACCTCTTGAAATGGGGCATACACAAGAAGAAGATGATTTCATTATGGAAATGGACTTCTCAATTCTCGTGATCAAGAACGGGAAGATGATGATGACGACATTTCATTTTCAAGTGTTTTTCTCATTTCCTCTTCATAAGGATGCAAACACTCTTAACAAAAATGGAGAAATGGATTGTTGTTTGGTCCTAAGGTTGATTTTTCTCAAAATGGAAACCTTCTCAATAGATTTCAACCTTTCATTTCTCACTCCACTCAAGATATTGATGCCCTCAACATAGAAATGAAGGAAAAGGCCCAAAATGAACAAGGTAAGCAAGGATATGATAATTTCCATGTTGAATGCCCAATTTTGAGTTCATTCTCTCTCAAAGAGGAGGATGAAACACATGTGACAAACTATATAGGGTAGTAGATGTCAAAATATTTGGAGCATGAGAAGAAAAACTCGGTAGAACAATTGTAAAATATATAACATTAAGAGGTGGACAATCATGTCAAAATTTATGAGACATCTACCGATAACCAACCCATGAAAGAGGTCATCAAGAAGCGGATGTGCAACGAACATAAATTGTCTTGTAGTGAATATGAAAATTGTAAGTCAAGTACAATCAAGAAGTATCTTGATAACAACGAAATAAATCGACAAGTGGAATGAACCGAAGAAGCTGATAATAATGGTATAGCTTAGATACCAAATGATAGAATAGAATAAGATTGCAATGACCAAAGATGGATGTAAGCCTCGCAAATATTATTGATCATGAAATCAAATTACATAACAATACAAGAGCTGTAATATTTATAGATATTAGACAGCCTCATATGGATAGACATGACAACCTAGAAGACAACAACTACGAGATGATAAGACCCATCTAACATGCACATGTAATTACTACTTATACCAATATTGAATGTTATCCAACATAACAATATTGAATGCAAGTCCCTAGACTAGAGTGCACATGTTGCACATTATTAAATAAAAGACAATGCAATAAAATGCAATAAATATGCCTATGCTAAATTATGCTAACATTCCCCCCCTTAATTTTGCATAGTTTCCAATGAAGTGGAGAGGAACTCTCTGAACAGTGTGAATTTGTCACGTGCAAGTGAATTAGTGAAAACATTTGCCTTCTATTCAGCTGTAGGACAGAAATGGAGCTGTATGTTGTGCTTCAAGACATGCTCGTGTATGAAATGAACCTATACTTCAATATGCTTGATTCTCTCATGAAATACTGGATTGCAAACAAGCTTTAGAACTCCTTCATTATCAACATATAATGGAGTAGATTTCTGTTGTGGTAGACCAATTCCTTCCAGTATTCGGCATAGCCATATTGCTTCACAAACAGATTCACCTGCAGCTCGATACTCTGCTTCTGTAGAAGAGCGAGAAACAAAGTTCTATTTCTTGCTTCCCCATGATATCGGTCCAGATCCCATAAAGAAGACAAAGCCTGATGTTGACTTCCTATCATCCATGTTTCCTGCATGATCTGAATCTGAATATCCTGTCAAGAAGAAATTGTCATTCTTCTTGTACTCTAGACCAAGGTCAACTGTACCCTTTAGATATCTTAGTATTCTCTTTGCTGCTTTCCAATGACATATTTTCGGTTCTTGCATGAAGCGTGATAAATAGTTGACTACAAAGCTGATATCTAGTCTAGTATATGTCAGGTAAATGAGACTCCCGATCAACTGTCGATAGAGAGTTACATTCACCAGTGGTGATGGATCGGAACGAGATAACTGAAGTCTCGCTACCATAGGTGTAGCAATAGGAGTGCAATCCATCATCCTAAATTTCTCGAGCGTTGCCTTTTTGTATTTCAACTATGACACAAAGATATGATTCTCTTTTTGCCATACTTCCAACCCAAGACAATAGTGCATGAGCCCGAGATCTGTCATGTCAAACGATCGATTAAAATCCTTCTTTGTTGCATCAATCATCTTCATAGAACTGCCTGTAATGACTAGATCGTCGACATAAACAACCACAATAACAATCTCCCCCTTGCTTTTTGAGGTAGAGATTGGGGTCATAAGGATTCCTTTCGAATCCATGACTTATGAGATGCTCATCAATTTTGATGTACCATGCCCGGCGTGCCTGTTTTAGGCCATATAGAGATTTTATGAGTCTACATACCATCATCTCTTTTCTTGGTATTACTTAATCCTTTGTCTGAGTCATATAGACTTCTTCTTGCAAATCTCCATTAAGAAAGGCACTTTTCACATCCATTTGGTGGACTTTCCAACCAAATTGTGTAGCTAGAGCAAAGATCATCCTGATTGTCTTGATCTTGGCTGTGGGAGCAAATGTCTCCTCATAATCAATGCCTTCTTGTTGTGCATACCCATTTGCTACAAGCCTTGCTTTATACTTGTCAATAGTCCCATCTGATTTGTACTTAGTCTTGAATATCCATCTACATCCAATGGGTTTCTTCCCTATGGAAGGTTGACAAGTTGCCATGTGTTGTTCTTCATCACTGACTGATACTCTGAATCCATGGCATCTTTCCAAGCTTTTGATTGTAGGGCTTCCTGAACTGTAGATGGCTCAACTGTTTCAACAACTCTACTCATTAGGGCATAATTGACCTCTTCACGAGCTTGAATGCGAGTTCTAGGTCCAGGATTGGACGATGTGCTAGGTGCTTCATCCAAATTTGCATCTCTTATTAATTGAGTATACCATTTAGGTAACTTCTTAGTTGTTGCATTGGCTTGTGGTGGATCCAAGTTTTCACCATCATCCAATTCATCATTGTCATCTTCAGTGGGAACATCAAATTCTGTCTTCACAAGAGGTGTATTCTGCATGTTTGTTGAGTCGTTGAGTGGAACATCTGCTTGTTTCTTCTCAAAGAACTCAACATCCCTACTTTTGTATACTTTCTTTGCTTTCGGATCCCACAATCTGTACCCAAGTGCTTCTTCACTGTATCCAATGAATATCAGTTTCTCAACTTTCATATCCAACTTGTTCCTATTCTTCTTGGGTATGTGCATGCTAGCTTTACACCCAAATACTCTTAGGTGTGCAATTGATGGTTTCCGATTTGACCATGCTTCTTGAGGTGTCACTCCTTCAAGAGCTACTGTGGGCACTCTGTTCAACAAATAGACTGCAGTTCTTGTAGCTTCTGCCCAAAATGTCTTTGTTAAACCTGAGTCGTCAATCATACATCACACCATTTCCATGATAGTACGATTCCTTCTCTCAACTATACCATTCTGCTGTGGTGTGTGAGTAGGAGGCATTTTTCGACGAATCCCATGAGCTTCTAGGTAAGTCTTGAACTCATTGCTTGTGAATTCCCCCCCTCGATCTGAGCGGAGAGTTTTGATCTTGTGACCAACTTCATTCTCAACAAGCGCTTTGAACTTCTGAAATGTCTTAAAGGCTTGACTCTTGTTTCTTAGACAATATATCCACATCTTTCTTGAGTAGTCATCAACACAAAGCATGAAGTATTGACATCCAGAATGACTTGGTTGCATGGGCCCGCAAAGATTGGTGTGCACCAAATCAAGCTTTCCCTTAGCTCTATATGTGTTCTTTTGGAAGGGTACTCTGTGTTGCTTTCGGCTAGGCAATTGTGACACTTGTCAGTGTTGTGCTTGAGTGTAGGCAATCCTTTCACCATGTTGCCCTTTTGAAGTGTTTGGAGATAGCCAAAACTGATGTGACCATATCTACGATGCCATAGTTCTGCAGATTGCGTGTCTTTGGCCACTAGAGCTTGATCATCCTTGTGGACAAAATCAAGTTGGAACATGCGTCCCACATTGGAGGCTCTTGCTACAATCTTGGAACCTCTTGACTTATCTCTTATCAAGCACACTTTTTCTCCATTATTACTGTCAAAATCCAACTTCAAGTTGTGATCAAGGAGTTGACTAACTGATAGCAAATTCTTGGTCAACCCAGGTACATACAATACATTTGTGATTTTGCAGTCATGCTTTCCAAGAGGTAGTGAAATGTTTCCAATCCCCTTGACACTGTATGATGAGTCATCACCTAATGACACATGGTTCTTGTTAGGTGAGTCATGTAGTGTGTAGAACCAATCCTTGCGTCTAGTCATGTGTCGAGTTGCACCCGAGTCAACATACCAGATATCTTGTGTGGACTTGGTTTCTTCATCAAATTGAGTAGAATACATGTGGTGTCCTTCATCTGAATCATCCTCATGTTTGGCAATGTACCCTTGTTGTTTGGGTTTTCTTTGCCAATTACCATTTTTTTGCCCTTGATTGTTGTTGTTGTTGGACTTCCCTTTATTTGAATTATTGTTACCCTGATGGTTATTGGGTTTTGAATTGCTTGATGAACCCTTTTTATAGGAATTGTACCAACAATCTTTGATGTCATGTCCCCCTCTATTGCAAATGGGACACTTCTTGGTGTAGTCTCATTGACTTTGGTTTTATTGGGACTTCTTGTAATGGACTGCAATTTTTCCTTTCCTTTATGATTGGAAGATAGTGCTTGCTTATCTTCCTGATCTTTGTTGTTCATTGCCTCTTCTTGTTGGAGTAGATTGACCAACTTCTCAAAGGTGACTATGTGTTCACTCATATTGATAGTTGTCACAAAGATTCTGTAGGAAGGAGGAAGTGCTCGCAACACAATTGGTACGAGGTCTTCATCACTTATCTCTTTTCCCAATGCCAATAGAGATGCCCTCAAAGTAGTAACTCGTCTCAAAAAAACTTCAACCTTCTCATTGTGCTTGAACTTGAGAGTATGCAGTTGTGATAGTAGGTTGAGGATGGCATTCTTGTTTTTTGCCTCATAGACTGTGCTCAACTTATCCCATGCATCCTTGACCGATGTGGCATCTCTAATGTGGGGTTGCACATCGTCTGTTACGCTAAACAAGATGATCAACTTGGCCTTTTGATTGGCCCTATCAAATTGAACTTGTTGTCTTCCATCATCAAGTGATCTTGTTGTTTTTCCATCTACAATCTGTCAATAGGTATTCAAACTCAAGTAACGTCTTGATCTTCGGCCTTTCCATGTAGCATAGTTATCTCTTCTAAGTAGTTGTGAATCGCAAGAAGAAATTTGGTGCTTGTGCACCCATTTCTACAATATGAATTTCGAAACTCGAATTTCGACAAAAGGTAAGGCTCTTATCACTCCGGGTTTATGGTCTCCCTTTCAATATACCGTCATCAGGCCAATATACCAAACCTTTCTATATATGATCCCTTCCAATATACCCGTCAGTGCGTGGAAGAAGATCACCCTTTCAATATACTGTCAAGACGGAAAGAGGTGTTAACGCACGTGAAAGAATTTAGTACGTGGTACTTAGACAAAGACGGAGAGGGGTTTGTGCAAGCACAAACGGATGGGAGGGCTCAAATGTGTGTGTATTGTGTCCTTATTACTCCCCGTCGATTTTATAAGGTCGATGCCTAGGACGACGTTTAGGCACTGTGTTAGGCATTAAGTGCGGTGGTAGTCGAGACGGCATCACCCGTAAGCGCTTCCCGCAGGCACGCGTATATACCGAACGCCTTTATGAGATCAAAGATCTTATATGATAGAACCAAACATAAAATTAAAAATTGTACTTTTTTTTTTTTCAACTTTATGCACCAAGATTAGTACAAAATGCTCCAAAAGTACATCAAAATGAAGTTTTTGTGTCCCCCTCTTTACAAAAAAAGGGTCTAGAATCACAAAATACACAATTTAGGCCAAAATATTTTTTTAGCTTTTCTCACAAACCGTGATCTCGGGTTTTTCTAAAATTTTGACAGCATCATACAATATTTTTCTTAAAACCCAAAAAATTTCAGAAGAATAAAAATCTTCGTTTTGAGATCTTACCAAATTACCGGCTAGATCTCGATTTTTTCAGAAAAAATGATCCAACTTGTACAGACTTTTCATCATATGTAGAGGCCGAATCTGAAGATGATGTAAACGTAAAGTTGTGCAACCGTATTCTTATATTTTCAAAACAAAAAATGGAACATCAATCCGACACTTTGTATGAAAAAGTTATGTCCTTTTTCTAAGAGCTATCTGCTGGAATTTTGTTGACGGGACTGCTTCAACCTTTGCTCCCGAATTCTTCACACCTCCACTTTCAGATCTGATCTTTTTTTTTTTCTTTTGATCTGAAATTTTTTCAAGATCTCTCTCCTTTTTTTTTTTTTTTTAAAGATCTTTTTTTTTTTCACAAATCTTTTTTTTTTTTAGATCTGCAATTTTTTCCAAGATCTTTCTCCTTTTTTTTAAAGATCTCCAAATCTGAAATATTCCGCCAATATGTTAGATCAATTGGCTATGCCAATGACTAATAAAAAAATTTACCTTCCAAATAAGTGGATAGGTCAAATTTTAGTTGATGGATGCTTGGGAGGAATGGAGGCTACATGATGCTTCAATGGCTCTCCTTTGATGCAGATCTTCTTCTCCAATGGATCCTCTCCAATAGTGCTCCTCTTCAACCTTTCTTGGATAGAACTTGCTCTGATACCAAATGATAATAATGGTATAGCTTAGATACCAAATGATAGAATAGAATAAGATTGCAATGACCAAAGAGGGACGAAAGCCTCAAAAATATTATTGATCATGAAATCAAATTACATAACAATGCAAAAATTGTAATATTTATAGATATTAGATAGCCTCATATGGATAGACATGACACCCCAAAGCAGACACCAACTACGAGATGATAAGACCCATTTCACATGCACATGTAATTACTACTAATACCAATATTGAATGTTATCCAACATAACAATATTGAATGCAAGTCCCTAGACTAGAGTGCACATGTTGCACATTATTAAATAAAAGACAATGCAATAAAATGCAATAAATATGCCTATGCTAAGTTATGCTAATGAAGCAACGAGAAACCAAGGAAAGTGTGTCCAAAAAAATGTGATGGAACGAATAATAAAATCATCAAATGCACCAGCAATCAAGATAGATTTATCAAGAAGTTGAGGAGAGGTTCATACTTCAGTGAACCTATCAATGGATTCATAGAAGAATGGTGTTCAGTGAAACTCGTTTATGGGTGACTACTCAATTCAAATTTTTAATTCAATGAAAGTGGGTTGTCCCCCACATGTACATAGGTGATTTTGGTTGTTTCCTTTTTATTTTCATGTGATTTTTTTCCCATTACATCTCATTTTACATTTTGGTGTTGTTTCGTTCTATTTTTTTTTTGTGATTATGTTCAATAAAGGAAATTTATGTATCATATCTTTATAGTGACTCCATAAAGCCAAATGGATAAGGCCTTTTATTCAATGTATTGTGAATTGATAATCTATTATTTCTTACGTCATCTCATTATGTTCTCAATAAATAACATGTCACTAAGATAGAGCCATTTGTTTTTTTGTGTGTTTTCATAATCAAAATTCACCGAAAAGAGGAAAAATATACCCTAGTGTACAAATTTCCATGTCATGACTTTCCGGACACCCTAGGTAAACCTACCCCTTAGTGTCAAGTCTAGTCTTGTCCTTCATTTTTTCATCTATGAATTTCATCATCCCCCCTAGGTGATTTAGGAAAATCAAAATCATTCAAGTGCCTTTGGAGTGGTATTTCTCAAGGTATGTATTCAAGCAAGCTTAGAAAAGGATTTTATCAGCATTTCTAAGCCAAGTTTATACTCATTGGAGTAGTTTCAAGGGACCAATTTCATCATGGAGGTGTATTCAAAAGCCAGCAACATCAATAAACTGATTCACGATGATTCTGGTAAGTTTCAGAGGTTTAGGTGCCAATGCACCAAAAGCGGGTTTTTGAGGCCGAAGGAGATTACACTGTAAAAGGTACCTAATCTTCAAGGAGTGATTTTGGGAGCTCCAGAATGAGTTAATATCCAAACAATATATCATTGTAAATAAATTTAAGTCCCCTACATGGTGGAGAAAACAAATCATCTTCAAGCACCATACATTTTTAGGCCAAATCATTCTTTCCATACACGATTAGCAATACTAAGATAAAAGGATATTTTTGAGTGTTTTTTAGCAAAAATAAATGAATTGGACCCCACCATTCCACAAGAAATGTTTTTTTCATGAAAAATAATATAATGAAGCACCCAAAAATTCATTCAGAGCTCAAGTTATGGACTTTCAAAGTCAGCCTCAAGGTATGGCACTCGATACTTATGAAATTTACTAAGGAAAAATGGAAAAATGAAGTTAAGGAGTATTTTCATGTCCCCATTACACCTTTACAAATGGAAAAGAGGTGAAAAAAATTGTGCCCTCCCCCATTATGTATGTTGGTCACTCATATGACCCCGACGACACTTGTTAAGCTCCCAACTTCTCCCGCATGCATGCCACTTGTCACTATGAGGCTAGGGAAAATTTTTGAGCACATTTTTTTCCTTTCAAATGGGAAAAAGGGAAAATAAAATTCACCCCACCCCCTTTTCACTTCATGGTTCCTCATATGATCATTTTTGGCCTCTAGGTACTCATTTTCAGCCCCCTCCTTCACTTGGTTCAAGGAATAAACATGCAACACTTGGAAACACAAGGCTTAGGAAAATTTTTGTGCACATATTGTCCCCAAACCAAAGGGTCAATTGGGACAAAAAAATGTGCACAATCCCCTCGCTTCATTTTCAAAATCTTAACACTTGAACTTGCCATTTTTCACTCATTGTCCCACCACCTCTTTGTCCAGCTCCCTAAACTCGCAAATTTTCCATCAAATCTCCCAAAACCATTTTCATAATCTACCAATTGCTAAAATTTAACAATAATTATATTAAGAAAATAAATGAAGAAAAACGGATTTTTGAATGCTCAAGGCTTATTATTTGCTAGAATAACTCCGTAGGCCGTGAAATAAAAATCTTCGTAACTTGAAGACCAAAGGTGCATAGATTGACATGAGATGTTTTGTGATAATCCTCATTTTAAGAGGTAGTTATAATCCAAGTGGAATATTTCTCAAACACACCCTACATTTTTATAGTGAAGAAACACCACTTTCCCCACAGTTAAATTTTTGAAATTTAAAATCTCCATTTCAGGGACCAAGTAGACTTGAAATTTTAAAGGTGTATTGAAGAGAAAAAACCCATATCAGAAAAATAGTTTTCATCAAAAGTTGAGGCCCATAATCGTAATATTTAAAAATAGTAAGTCTTTTACATGGGCACTTGCTATTTTTTGTAAGTCCACACACAGAAAGCAATTTCGACATAAAAGAAATATGCACCGAGGTGATCTAAAAGAAAATATGAGTGGTGAGGAAATGAAAAAGGGGGAAATTTTCTACTTACTAAAAATAGTAAGTCCATTTCTTAAGTAGCGGGAAGTATTTCATAAGCCATGGAATTCAAGGTCATAGAATGGTTTTTCTTCACTGTGAACAATGGTGTACCCATCGGTGTGTTCATGGCTTACTTTCTCGATATTTACATGAGATCTCAACAGTGTTTTTCAACACTCATTTCAATGTTAAGTCTATCGATGTATCATATATGAGGTAGAGATCATGGTAATCATTCTTCAATGCCCGGAATGCACTTTATCAGAGCTTTCCAATCAGTATAATATTACAAAGAGTCGTGGTAAGATCAGTTCCAAGATTCAATATCTTCAGAGGAGATCGTCATGAGCGACACTTGCGGTCACCAAATGAATCTTTCGAAACTATTTATAAACACTTAGTCTACGTTGTCTGTGTGTCATCCAATCAAGTATTCCCGTAGTGTTAAACATTCAAGGATTTAAAGTTCACTACATTGGATAATTTCATCAGATCATCTGGCAAGGATCAGTGGACTTCCTTAGAGGTGGATTCTTCTTCATCAACATTAAGTTTCAAGTCTCTCTCTCCTCTTTCTCTTTCTTCTCTTCCAATAATTTCTCTCTCCTCATTCGATTTATTCATTAGGGTTGAAATTTTTCATAATTCCTTTTATGTAATTAAAAAGTGACTTTAGTATTATAATGTAATAAGTCACCTTTATATATTTAAAAAGGGACTTAATATTTTCCTAAAAATCTGAAAAGTCTTATGTTGTGCAAAGGCATATGAAAAATCATTTGCAAGTAGGCAAAGAATCAATCCACGTTGCTTTATAAATTGGGATGGCCTCTCCATTCAAAAGGATTCGTATTTTGAGAATTTTTACTATGTAGCTTTGTGAATTATTGTATTTGTATTTACGATTTATATTCGTCACTACACATGGAATAAAGGTTGCATTTGTTTTGTTTCTCATTCTTTGTATTTCCTTTATTTTCCTCTTATCATATAACTTTGTGAATGTCAATAAATCAGAAAAGAGTTTGTGGATTTTCTTGATAAGGAGATTTCTGAAACTTTGGGTTCACGATCTCATCTTGTCTTGATGTCTGTAACAAAGTTGTTATTGTTATTTATTGAATGTTGAATTACTCTGGTTATTGGGTGTGAACTCAACAATATTCCTACCCATGGCAATAATTTCCATTTCCTAATTTCTCATCTTTCTCCCTAAACTACTTTAATTTCCTCCCTTGTACCCTTGTACAAGCATTTTGTCGTATGATCGGTGCGGTGCCCCTATGTTTAAGTGTCCCTATGTGATCCTCGGCCTATTTGGCCACCGATAACATTTAGATTAGGATATGATTTTTTACATTCAATGACGGGATTTTTTCCATTTAATGGAGAGGTGTGTAGCTCCGTGAATGTTTGTCGAGATACCTAATTTTCCATATTTATTTGTTTTCATCAACAAGATCATAGTTGATAATGATCATGAATGAATTTGTACCATTTTTACCTATTAATTAACTTGCAATTTTTATTATGGAAATTAATTGACTTTGTATCATAGTTTTTATAGCCACCCTAAATAAATTTGTCATTTTTACCAATCAATTAAATTTCACATAGTAATACCAATATCTCACAAAAATTAACATTTGATCATATTTTTATGAATATGCTTATCCTATTTAAGTTGCTTAACTAGTGCAAAACTTGAAAATTGTGAAAAACATAATAATATACATAACACAAAATAATTACCTCATAAATGTGATGATAAAATTATGTGAAGAAGTAACATATCTAAAGGATGCAATGTTTGAAAACTCAAGTTTCTGGTTATTGAGAATTCAAAGCTATATATGAAGGGACTCTTATGATATTTAAAAAAAAGATTGACGTGAAAGAAACTTGGTGATGGAAGTTTTATATGATTTTAGTTATTGTTATTTATTTTCCTATGTAAGAATCCATTAATATTTAAACAAGATAATACAATAATTTACACTTCTATCTTTTTACCCAAACTAAATATGTGAACGATAAACACAACATGTAATGCCCCATGGTGAAAAATCTCATAATAAAACAACATAATTGAATCCTGGTGCGAATATTATTTAATCAGATGCATTCTTAAAAGATTTATTTGTTATTATACTCTTTGCTAAGCCATTACGTAAAACTTTAATCAGTGTTATTGTATTTATTTCTTTGTTTATTTTAAAAACGTAGCCAAGGTCTTCTGAAAGCCGTAGTCAACGATTCGTATTTGGTGTGCAACAAGGAGTCGGGTTTGCCTTTGGTAAGGAAATAATTTACTATATTATTTAACTTTATTATTAATTATTTAATTTGTTTATTTTTACTTTATAATTATTATTTTTAATACAATTTTAAACCAACGATTTGATTAATAAGAAGGGTCATGGGATTCCATTTGGGCCATCCAAACGAATCCCATGCTAACAAGATATAACACCCCTTTTAATTATTATTGGCTAAATATCCACCATCTAGTTTCAATTAAATATAAATTCCTCAAATAACACAACTCACACGAATATTAAAATTAGTATGAACAATTGTGGGCCATTGGATTTATTAAATCATGGCCACAAGATCCTAGGGTTTCAAGTCATACCTAATACTCGACTAAAGTTAAATTTGGAGTTATTTCCATATGATTATTATCGAAATTTCTTTTTCTCTTTATTTTCTAATTTTGCTACAAGTCGACTGTGCCAAGGAGAAGGAGAAGATAGGGTTCTCGGTAATTTTATCGGTAATTTTTTTTTTTCATATTATTATTTTTCTATGGTGTTTATCTCTAGGGTGGCGGCCATGGAAGATCAAGTGTAGGGTGTTTTGGTGACGTCGGGTGGATTTAGAGGAGGAGAGAGGGTAGTTTCAAGGGAGGAACAACAAAGTCTCGCATGGGGTCAATCATGCCATTTCGAGGAAAGGATTCTAGGGGCATGACGCGGGAGGCCAAAATGGTCTTCTCGAGGTGTCGCAGTGAGAAGCGTTGCACGGGTCTTGTGGAAGGGGTTGGGGGAGAGGTGCGTGGTCAAACCATATCTCCTCCACGGTTGTATTATGTATGTGTTTGTGTTATGTATATATATATATATGTGTGTGTGTGTGTGTATGTATGTATGTATGTATGTATGTATGTATATAAAAGAAACGTTGCACGTGACTTGTGGAAGGGTTAGGGGAGAGGTGCGCGGCAAGCCATATTTCCTCCACGGTTGTATTATGTATGTGTTTGTCTTATATATATCACACGAGACACAAATATATATATATATATATATATATATATATAATTAGTAGATGGCTTTTTTATGATGACCATACCCCGAACAACAAAAGAGTCTTAACGAGTAGATACATCAATAAAATGTAGAAGTAAGAAGGTCTAAGAACTGTTATCTCAATGTTTTCCCGCTCGGCAAAATTGGATCACACACAACCCCAAGCAGGAAGAAATTCAAGAAATGGTTCCGTCACACGAGCCCATGCTTCGAGATCCGATAGAAAAGTTCAAGCGGTCTCTCTGATGGAGCGGCGGGGTCGTGCAAAGGAGCAATCATTGTTAAAGAAACAAGAGCGCAAAGAAAAAGAAGCGGTGAAGGCTTGAAGTCTTGGGATCTGTAAATGACTCGAAGCGAACCCCAAAATTGGCTAAGTATGGAGGAGATAGCGGAAGTTGCCAAGTGTCCAAACGGCGCACCTCCAAAGATTAAATCCAAAAGTGGAAACCCTAATAAGCAGCAAGCCTCCACATGTCCAGAGCCCAAAAATTTGCACCGGTCGTTGAAAAGTATTCGACTCAATGGAAGCTGCCAAGTGTTGGCTCATTACAATTTCAAGATTGGAGCCCAAGGTAGAGACTCAAACTTGCGTCAGCTCTCCACGTGGCCAATGGTCAACAGAGGTCAAATCCAAAAGTGAGAGCGGGCTCAAAACGACTAAGTATAGGAGTGAGCGGAAGGGGCCATGTGTCTCAACGACGCTCCTTCAAAGGTAAAATATTGAGTGGGTTGCCAAATGAGCGTGTATCTTCTACATGTCTAGGGTCCAACAGAGTCAAAAAGGGTCGAGAAACGCATCAACTCAAATTGATTAAGTATAGAGAGCTAGGGGATGGCACCACATGTTGCACCAAAGCATAATTTCAAAGGCGGGCCAAAAGGTGATACCCAAACGAACGCCATCTCGCCATGCGTTCAGGGGGCGAGAAAGTAAGAGTGGTCGTTAAAAATTCCAAGAGCTTGTAGGGGCTTCCACATGTCATAACAATGCTCCATCAAAGGTAAAATTCAAAACAGGTTTTCAAATGAGCACAGGCCTTCCATGTGTCCCAAGTCCAAAAAAGGGACAGAGTTGGGGGTTGAATAGTCAAACCAGAGGCAGGCCGGTGGAAGGAGCCAAGTGTCAACACGACACTATTTCAAAAGTAAAATTTGGGGTGGGTTTCCAAACAAGTGCGAAGCCTCCATGTGTCCAGGGTCAGACTTTTGGCCCCACCAAACAAAAAGACTCAGAAAAAATACAAAGGAACACAGAGGAGCCCACAAAATCCGCCACATTTCAATTTGATGAAATTTCAAGAACATAAGGAAGGGGCTAAATCTCCAAGAAGAGCGAGGCCGCCACATGGACCCTGTATGGACAAAATCTTTAAATATTACGCTCCTGCAAACCTAATATTCAAATGGCCATATCTTTTGACAAGAAACTCAAATTTGGGTTGTAGAAGACTGTTTGGAAGTGTCTCAACACCCTCTCTACCATGGAAACATAAAATATCATTCTTAATAGGCTTTGGTTGGTGAAAATGGGAAAACATATTCCATGCCATTAGTACAGAATATGATTTCTTCAACTAATGGATTGGATTTGATTTGATCCGCCGTTCTTCTTCCTTAACACGCCAAGCAGACATAGGGAACCAAAATCGACATATTTTATGAAAATTTGAGAGGGGCATTGATTGATGGTGGTTGATCTTTCAAAGCAGGCTTTAATGCATATCTCAAGGTGGTTGAAGCAGGATTCAAATTCTTCCCTCCTTTCTCTCTTATTATTCCTATATATTGTGAAGGAGGGGCATATTCAAATTGGTTAGTTATTGTTTCTCCTCTTCCCCTCTCTCTCTTTCTTCCTTAGGGTAGAACACGGAGTCCGAGCCTCCTTTCGAGGCTCTGTGATGGAATTTCCTTGCCTCTTGCCCACTAATGATGTACTGTGTGAAATTTTGGAGAAATAAAATTTGTTTTGTGATGCATCTGTCCATCCTTTGCTTATTTTATTGTCTCTCCTTGCCTCTCGTCATTGTAGGGTGTACTTGTGTATAATCTAATATATTTTGTAGCATCTAGGAGTTGTGTTTAATGGGGTATTAAGTGGTGTTCTATGTGAAATTTATCTCTGGTATTTGGTACATCTTTTTGACCCTCTCGTTTGCTCACCTCTCTCCACTTTCTTTTCGGTGTATCACCGCTTAGTGTAGGATCTTTCACCCTCTCTCTCTCTCTCCCCTTGGAGCGGTTAGATTAGGATAGAATATGTGCTACCTGCACTGAAATAGCTTGTGGCAGGTAGATTAGGAAGTAAGAACCAGATTTTTCTAGAGGTCCATCTCAATTTTGCAAGCCCCACGGCTTGAGAGATGGTCCCATGTTGTGCAATCACACTTGAATTACCCACTTCAGAATGGGCCATTCGGGGTCTTTGTGATTCTACACTAACAGTTTTGGCATGCCGGTGTGACAAGTCTAAAGCACCTTACCACTTCATTTCATCAACTAGATGTGTTCTTGGTGAGATTCAACGTTTTAAGGCACATTCAAAGCACATATGGCGACTCCATCCGGTGATTAACCCATTCTCTACGAGTTGTAGACATTTTCCATCCATTTCCACTTATTTTTATCCATTTTCTTCTTCCATCTATTTCATTTTCTCCCATTACATGAAGTTGTGCAATCATGACTTCATTCCCTTCATGGAACTCACACTTACAGTAGCGATGTAGTTCATCTCCAATGCGTTTGCCAACTCCTCCAAATCAGCATTATAATTAGATCCGGGACCATTATGCTTACCCATATGAGCAGAGTCCAAGTTAGTTTGGCCATGGAGCTTATCAAGGATAAGGGGGTGCATACAATGGTGACAACTATGTGGAGAACGCTGGTTTGTTGGAGAAGATTCAAAAAATGGAGGCTGGCATGGTTCAGTCAAGGGCCATATAACAAATGAAGGCATTCAAGATTGGTTGTATGGCACCTTGTCCATGGGAAAGCCCTTTTCCAAGACATTA
Source organism: Taxus wallichiana var. yunnanensis (assembly GCA_018340775.1). Taxonomy (NCBI): domain Eukaryota; kingdom Viridiplantae; phylum Streptophyta; class Pinopsida; order Cupressales; family Taxaceae; genus Taxus; species Taxus wallichiana. The sequence continues at coordinate 110,250,803 of CM031236.1, read as the reverse complement.
CAGCCCTCAAGAGAATATTCACTTCATGGTTGAAGTGTTACCTCAACTTACACAGTGGATTGAGGACATTGAGGCTTATGAGCAAAGTGCAAGACAACCTTGTTAATGGGTAAGTCAATCACTATCTCCTGTCCTTCATTTTATCTTTCTCAAGCTTTATCATTTAAGCAATGTCAATATTCAAGCCCCTCAGTTGCTGCCCCAAGTGTTGGTTTCTCTTCTCCATCTCCTGATCTTCCACCTCATCTCAGTTCTTCTACCCTTTTCCCTTCCAAGCAGTCATTCCCTCCAAATAAACAAGAATTTCCACTTCCCTCACCACCACAAACAACTACAAATCTAGTTGAAACCCCATCCACCCCTCCTCTTGCCTTCCCAATTCCATGTGGGGAAGAGATTCCAAAGACCAGTCAAGGAGAAAAGCAAGAGGAGGAACCCAACAGAGAAGAAATGATAGAAAATCTGAAGAGTTGGGTCATTTGCATTAAATTTGGGTTTACAAAGATCCCCTTGATGGTTAAGCCAATAGAGGAGGTCAAGGTTGAAGATCCAGTGGTGGATGAGGCCGAGTTTTTTTAGCACGGGAGGAGGACCATACGGTTTCGAGACTCCAAGTGTGAAACAAGCTACGAAGAACCTTGGTTCTTCTACCCACCTCATCCCCTTCGAGCTCGATGTTGAAGAAGAGTTTAATATTTCGAGGATTCATGTTGAGGATGAAGGGAACCATGGTGAGCTAGCTATAGATCGGGAGGAAATTGTGATGGAGGTTGAGCACATGCAACAGGACAACAAGGAGGCAAATAATCTATCTCGACTTGGAGGATTTATTTGATGGAGAAAATCCTATGGAGATCACATCATTTTATCCTCCATCATCCACCTTCCAAGCACATGAGCCCTTACCATGAAGAAGGGCATTCAAGAACAGGATCCTATGTCTCACAACATCCCTCTAGAACCAATGTTGGAAGGTATGAGTCTTCCATGTTCTTCACAAGATAAGTAAGAAGAACAGCCAGCTCCAAGCCTAGTTAAAAGAGAGCATATGGAGGTGACCAAGATAGATTCAGAGGCACTAAATCATGAGCCGGTTGCACAAGAAAGTACAGACCCCTCTCCTTTTCAACCTCTCCAAAATTCTGATTTTTTGGAAGAGCCTGAACTCACTAGCATCATATGGTGAAGATAACAAAGATTTTAAGATCACCATGCAAGGGGGAGAGACCTTGCTACAGTAGGACAATAAAGAGTTTGATTTCCTATCAAACTCAAAAGAATGTTTTGATGAAAAGGAGCCATTTGAAATTGCAATCTTTTCTGCCCCATCATTTATTCTTCAACCACAAGAACACGATGCCATAGAAGAGAACGTGCAAGCAAAACCTGTAATTTGCAACATGACTCTGAATAAGAGTTCGAATGTTTTGATCTTCCAAAAGTCACACTGCTACTGAGAGGAAGAGAAAGAGTATGAGGATATCATCCTCTCACATCATCCATCCAGGAGGGTCAGCAAGAAGATTCCATTTTGGAGTTAAATATCATAGCGAAAGGCAGATTCAAAGGACTAGACCTTTCCAAATTAGGTACTTGGCTTCATTGGAGCAAGGAGAGAAGCGGGAACCAGTCATGCCCACTTCGGGGCATGAGGATGAATTTTAAAGCATTAAGGGTCACCATCAGCACCTCTAAGATTCCAATACCAATCAACTTGAGGAGGTATTTTTGGTTGATGTAGATACCTTGATGATTTGGGTGGAGGACCGACTTATAGTTAGTTTTTCACTCATATAGGAAGCCATATTTAGTGTCAAATCATTTGCATGGCTGCCCCTTTTGAGAAAGGGAAGCTACTTCTCCTGTCAGTTGCAGGATTTTTTTGAGTCCCTCTTCTCTCTAGTTAGTGTAGGAGTAGGTTTAGGTTTGCTTTCAGTAGAAGAAGTTCTTGTGCACACTTTGCATGTCTCATTTGAGGCATGTATGATTTTTTTCTTTGTACATAAGTTTTGTTCACATTTCTACGGAGCTGCATCAAAGGCTAGGCCCTTTAGTATTCATGGCAAAAGACCCATAATTGTCTATAATAATTGCTAATTTCAAAATAAAACAAATGCATAGCAACTAAATTTTTTTCAAGGCAGTCCATTTCCAAGGCAGGTTTAGGGTCACCAAGTACAATGAGTCAAACTCGCAACAACTTAGGGATAAAGTTTTCAAAGAAAAAGGATCAGTATCAGACTATCATTCTTGACTCCATGCCCAATGGATGCTTCAAGGCCACTAATCTTTTCATCTAGTAGGTAAATGTCCCTTGTGAGTCACCAATTGTTATCTCAATTTTCGTCCCCCGGAAAAATTGGATCACACATGACCTCAAGCAAGAAGAAATTAAAGAAATGGTTTCATCGTACGAGCCCATGCTTCAAATCCAATAGACAAGTTACATGTGGGCTCTACAATGGAGTAGCAAGGTCGGGGAAAGAGAAAACAATGTCAAAGAAACCAGAGGTGCAAAGGAAAAGAAACGATGAAGGCTCAAAGTCTTCGGGCTCTGCAAATGACTCAAAACGAGCCCCAAAATTGGCTAAATATAGAGGAGACATCACAAGCTACCAAGTGTCCAAACGTCACACCTCCAAAGATCAAATCTAAAAGCGAGAGACCTAAATAAGCGCCAAGCCTCCACATGTCCAAACCCCAAAATTTTACACTTGCCATTGAAAAGTCTTCAAATTAGCGGAAGGTTGCAACTATTGGATCATTGTAATTTCAAGATGGGAGCCCATGGTGGAGACTCAAACTTGCGCCAGCTCTTCATGTGGCCAATGGTCAATAGAGGACAAATGCAAAAGTGAGAGTGGGCCCAAAACGAATAAGTATAGGAGCGTAGGTGGAAGGTGCCACGTGTCTCAATAACGTTCCTTTAAAGGTAAAATCGAGTGGGTTCCCAAATGAGCACATGGCTTCCACATGTCTAGGGTCAAAAAAATTCAAAAAGGGTGCGAGAAATGCATTGGCTCAAATCAGCTAAGTATAGAGAGCCAACAGATGGCACTACGTGTTGCGCGGTGTAATTTCAAAGGTGCAGCCCAAAAGGTGATCCATAAATGAGTGCCATATTGCCACCCTTTCGGGGCACGAGAAATTAAGAGTGGCCATTGAAAAGTCCAAGAGCTTGCAGAGGCTTCCACGTGTCTTAATTATGCTCCTTCAAAGCTAAAATCCAAAGCGGGTTTTCAAATGAGTGCGGGCCTTCCACGTGTCCTAAGCCATAAAAAGGGACAAAGTCGGGGTTGAATAGTCAAAGTAGAGGTAGACCAACGGAATGAGCCAAGTTTCAACACGACACTATTTCAAAAGTAAAATTTGGGTAGGTTTCCAAACAAGCGCCAAGCCTCCACATGTCTAGGGTCAGACTTTTGCCCTGCCAAACAAAGAGACTCAGAAAAAATATAAAGGAACATAGAGGAGGCTGCGAAAGCTACCACATGTCAATCCGGCACAATTTCAAGAGCATATGGAATGGGCTAAATCTCGAACAAGTGCGAGGCCACCACATGGACCCTGTATGGACAAACTCTTTAAATATTACGCTCCCGTAACCCTAATATTCAAATGGCCATATATTTTGACTGGAAACTCAAATTTGGGTGGGATAAGAATTTTTGGAAACGTCTCGACACCCTCTATGCCATGGAAACATAAAATATCATTCTTAACATGATTTGGTGGGTAAAAAATGGGAAAACGTATTCTAGGCCATTAATACAGAATCCGATTTCTTCAACCACCTTTGGATTGGATATGATTTGATCCACCATTCTTCTTCTTTAACATGTCGAGTAGACATAGGGAACCAAAATTGATATATTGTAGGAGAATTTGAGAGTAGAATTGATTGAAGGTGGTTGAGCTTTCAAAACAGGCTTTAACGTGCATCTCAAGGTGGTTGAAGCATGATTCAAATTCTTCCCTCCTCTCTCTCTTATTCTTCCTATATATTTTAAAGGAGGGTCATTCAAATTGGTTGGTGATTGTTTCTCCTCTCCCCCTCTCTTTATCTTCCTTACATTAGAACACGTAGTCTAAGCCTCCTTTTAGGGCTCTGTAATGGCATTTCCTTGCCTCTTCCCCACTTATGATGTACTATGTGAACTTTTGAATCAATAATATCTATTTTGTGATGCATCTATCCATCCTTTTATTATTTTATCGTCTCTCCTCACCTCTCGTCATTTCAGGGTGTACTGTGCATACTCTAATGTCTTTTGCAGGTTCAGGGAGTTGTGCTTAATGGGTTTTGAAGTGGAGTTCTATGTGAAATCTATCTACGGTCTATGGTGCATCTTGTCGACCCTATCCTCTCCTCACCTCTCTCCACTTCAGCAATGATATGTGACTCAACAAATTCCTTTTCTAGTGTATCACCATTTAGTGTAGGATATTTTACCCTCTCTCTCTCTATGTCCCCTTGGAATGGTTAGATTAAGATAGAATAGGTTCTTCCTGCATTGGAGTAGCTTGTGGCATGTAGATTAGGCAGCAAGAACTTGCTTTCTCCGGAGGTCCATCTCAATTTTTGCAAGTCCCACAGCTTGAGAGATGGTCCCATGTTGTGCAATCACACCAAATGCCCCACTTCACAACCAGGCCATTCGGGGGTGCTGCGATTTTGCACTAACAAAACATAGATCAACAATGTAGCACCTAGAAAAGTAGCAGAGGAAGGCGCCCTACGAAAAATACAAGAACAGAGAAAGCCCGCATCCATCCAAAGGTGGTTAGGGCTCGAGAAAAAAATGAACCAAACATAACATCCCTCCACCCAAGATAAAATAATTAAAAAAGATGACACGATTAATACCTTGTTCAAACAATGGTGGGTTTACGTTTGGCATTTACTTTCCTTTTCCTATCCACCATTGTCAATATTCGTTACCTTATTCCATGAATATTGGAAGAATAAATTTAAGTTTCTTAATAGGAATGTGAACCTTAATGATGGGAAAATGGACACAATACATCGTAGATTCAAAAATATCTTCTTGGGTAGAATAATATTGTGCTGCCCTAGCAAAGACGAGATCCATCTCGTGAAGGGTTCATAATTCCTTCCTTGGGAGGGGGAGTATTTACTTGTTATCCAAATAAATATCCTAGTTATTAGTACAACTTACATACATATTTTGGCTCTACGACCTACATTATAGGTTGTGCACACTCCAACTATCTATATGGTGAATCTCCATGGCTGCATATTCCCCACGTGCCTTGCGCACTTGTCTCTATGCCTTCTTCTTTTCCTTTTTCTCTTTATTCCTCTTTTCTGTGCCTTGGCCTTACTTCCTAAAATTTAGATAAGTCCTAGGCCGTATTGTGAGCACTCACCTCATGTGCTGCATATTATTTTGTAATAGTTACACCTCAACCATACGGTTCTTAGGGACTCCTTCTATTCCTCCCATGTGTGTCACCTTTGTGCATCCTTCCTCTATTTTCCTACCTTGCATCATTATTCCATAAGGATTCCTTCATGCTATTCCACACCACGTCATCATCTGAGAAGCTTGAGTGTGTTACATGTAACCAAACAAAGTGCATCACGTTGGCGGCAACTCATTGCAACAAATCAATGAGTGACATATGGTAGAAAAACATAAAGCATTTTAATAGTTGGTTGTACTTTCAACTAATTAGCATGCGCCATGTATTCTCTGCGTGCCGGGAGGCTCAAAACTTTCAAAGTCATAAATTTTATGTTAGTCCTTAGATCCTTACACGCCTTACCTCATTAGATAGTTGCCGACATAGGCTACAATGCTTATTCAAATTCTTGGCAGATCGCTAGGTAAGAAATGGGAAAGCGTCTTTCTACACATTGATGAGTAGACCTAACTTCTCCAACCACTCAATTTGATATAAACTGCCTTCCTTCCTTCTCTAACACGTCAAATTGACTTAGAGAATACCATTTGATAGATTTGTAGGTGGATTTATAGGCATTGAATGCTTCTTGTTTGTGGTTATATTTCAAATTCAATTTTTCCTCTTTCCCTCTTCTTCCTCCATCGATTCATCTATAAATGTAAGAGATACGCTCATTTTGTTGTTGTTGGACATTTTGGATCATTAAGCTCTCTCGCAAAGGACACCATATATTTTTTATTTTGAGTTGCAAACCTCTAGATCTAGCTCTTGCATGTGGATATCAGCCTCTCTCACCATTGTAATAGTTTGTGCATTTCTAGAAGTAATGGAAGCATTGTTTTGTGGCTATTCTCTATCCTGACATGTTTGCATTCCTTCTTCTTTCCTTCCTTTTACATTATGTGTTTGTTCTATCACCTTACGTCTGTTGCAACTCCATTTAAGTTGTGTTTCATGAATCTTATCCTTAAAATTTTTGTTGTTGGACATTTTTGATCCTTAAGCTCTTTGCAAAGAACTCCATATCTTTATATTTTGTTGCAGACCTCTAAATCTAACTCTTGAATGTGGATATTGACCTCCCTTGCCATCAGAATATTGATCTGTGTAATTTTAGAAGTAATGGAAGCATTTTTTTGTGGCTATTCTTTGTCATAACGTGTTTACATTCCTTCTTCTTTTCTTCCTTTTGAATTGTGTGTTTGTTGTGTCACCTCACGTACTTGCAGTCCATTTCAATTGTGTTTCATGAACCTGATTGTGTAAATGTGTGATGGCCTATGCTACACATACATAGCCTTCCCTTATGATTTTCCCATCATTTCTTCTTAGCATGAGATAGTGTTCATCCATCTTTTTCATGTGCTATTATCTCCCATGGTTTAGTTTTCCTTTCTATTATCCTTATATCCCTTGTCCCTTAGTATTGTTAGCTTAATATTTCCCTTCCAACATTAGGAGTAGCAGTAGAACTAGAAATAGATAGAGGAATTTTCCTTCTCCGAAGATCCTTTTCAAGTGTGCAATGTACCACAACTTGGAAAGCTGTTCCATTTTTGTCTTAAATAGCTCGGTTCCTTGGAGATGAGATGTAGGTGCACATTCAAATGACAAAAATATTTCGTACACCCGCTAGGACACGTAGTGAAATCTTATATTTCAGCATTGCTAAGTTTGGTGTGTCACTTAGTAATTTCTACCCTTTGGAGGTTCATGTCAAACACATCTAGCAACTCCCAACACTCAGATCTATTGTTTTAGCAGCTAGAGCACCTTTTATGAGAAGAGTATTGCTATCCAATTTTTCCCCTTAGGAAAAATTGGACAAACATGACCTCATAGAGAGAAAATGGAAGGATCGATTTGGCCATGGGAGCTTCAGACCGAAAACTTGAGGCTCGGATCAGTGGGGAATGACATGAAATGATCACAGGGGGGTTGGGCTCAGGTCAATAATAATTTATTCAACCAAAGGCATGAGGATATAACAATGTAAAAATGGTCGAGCTATGGAGGAGAGCTTGAAAAGTGAATCACCAAAGTCAGGGGGGCCATGTGTCGACACACAAGGATGAAATAAAGGCTCGGGCTTGAACTAAGCAAGCAATTCAGAGAGTGAAAAAATCATGAAGTCCAAAATTTTCGACTTCAGGATCAAGTGATTCAAAACATTTCCACGCAAAACTCAAAATGAGCTGAAACCCCAATAGTCCGAAGTCTAAAAGGGCTCAGAAAATTTCGGGGTCAACTCCCTTTTAGCATAAACAACGCAGAACTTCAAAGATCAACATTGGAGAACTCTGAAATGTATATCTTAAAAAGTTCAGAGGACATAACAGTCCAAAGTCCAAAATTCAGACTTCAGATGTTTAGGAGTTCAAAGTTGATAGCAGGGTTGAGTAATGAATAGTGCCATATGGCAAGGAAGCTTAAAGTCTAAAATTCAGACTTCGGGCTTTCAGGATTTCGAGAGATATTCAATGACCGAATGGATAAATAACCCTAAAACACGAAACAACAAAACCCGAAGTCATAATTTCAAACTTTTGGGTTACCGAATTTTGGGACATTGAATACCCGTGCACGTAAATCATGACTTGAAGTCCAAAACCTAAATTCCAAATTTTAGACTTCGAGGTTTCACAATTTCTGAGGTTTCATGACCTCGAAATATGAATAGTGATAATTACAACCAAAGTACAAATTCCCAACGATCTGAATCCCAAAGTTTTAAAATTTGAAATTTTTAGGGTGCAATGCATGGTCAAAGCTCCAAAAAGAAAGATCAACCACTCGCATTTATTGTAGAATGTGACACTCATCTTTAGATGGCCATAACTTTTTATTGGGAGCTCAGATTTGCACAGAAAAGGACTTTTTAGAAATGAGGAAATATAATCTGCAATGTTAGAAGAATGGTTTCAAATTTCTTACCTACCCAAAATGATGAGGTATGAGCTTCCTTTCTTCCCCAAAAATCAAGGTACAATGTAGAATGGGTTTCGTAGATTTTCCCATAAATCGTGCAAGGACAATGATGGATTTTGTAGGAGATTGGAGTTCATTTTCGGATTTCCTTCACTCTCTCTCCTCATTTCTTCCTTTATAAAATGTAAGGGGTTGTATTTTGCAAAATGGTGGTCATTTTCTCTCCTCACATGCACCCCATTCTTCGGGGCTTCAAGCCTTCCTCTCAAGATGTGTAATGGCTCCATGCCTCTTTTTAGTGCATCAATGTATTATGTATATCCATATGGAGTAATAATATTATGTCTGTGTTGATCTATTTTATCTCTCATTGTTTATTGTCTTCATCTTTCCTTATTATGTTTTCTTAATATGTCCATTTCCTTGGTTATTATACGATTTTGGTGTGTTGTGCTCATTTGGGAATGATGTATCGATGTAATTTAGTTTGTGGTGTAGGTCCACCATTTCTAGGTTCATCTTTTCTATTGTGTTTCAAGTCGGGGGAAGTGATCAACAATCCTTTCTTGGCATATCACATGTCATAGTGTCGGTTTATTTCATGTAATCCTTCTTTCCCTATCCCCTTAGAAGGATTAGATTCGATTGGTCAAGTAGTTTTCCTACATTAGGAGTAGTCTGTGGTAGGTAGGCTAGGAGCAGAACGGCCTTCGACATAGAGCTATCCTATTTTGCAATGTCCCACACTCAGGATAGATCCATATTATGCAATCACACCGAATGCCCTATCTCAAATGGGTAAATCCGGGGTTCTATTATTTTTCCATAACAAGTACATATGAGATAGAGTGTTGCAGCCAAAGGATCTTTTGAAAATCTCTATCTTTCACCAAGAAACACAAGCAATAGAGCTCCTGCAGTGCAACCCCATATCCAACGCGTCAAGCACACTCTACTCATCCTTACAACAGAAAGAAAGCACTACCATGGTGATTACACCTCCTCCTCCTCGAGGAAATTTTCGACTTCATTGGTAGAATCCCGCTCAATCTCAATGCACAACATGATATGCTAGCAACCACGCTCAAGAGTATTCCATACTTCATTGGAGAAAATCAAGTTACGCTTATTGAATACATTCAATATGTGGCCAATGTATGCTCTGTCTATCCTATCATACATAATGATGTTGTTTTCAGCCGCTACAACCTCCTTCAAGGGTAAACCACCCCAGTGGTACCAAGGCTTAAGACTGCATCTATTACATCTTGGGATGAGCTTGAAATGGCTCTATGTAGTTACTTTGAAGATAAATTAGATAATCTATCATTTCTGGAGCAGATGACTACAACGAACCATGTGCCCAATGACCAGATGACTGATTTCAACATCAAATTCTAGAAAACTTTGGACATAAATCCTCAAGTTTTAAGGAATACATCCTAGCATGCTTTCTTGTACTATCTAAGGGATTTGAATAATGACATTTCAGTCATTAATAAATCTATGGGAGGTAGGATTTTATCATTCGCCTACAACATTTCCATAATGGCATAAAATAGTCTCATCCATTTGTGTAAGTTAGCGCCTAGGCCTCCTACGCCCTTGTTCCAAGAAATGTCTCTAGCATGCCGGCCTACTATTGCTCTAGTTCTAGTGTAGAGCACACAACTAGCTAAATCTATATCCTACCCTCCCACGCATCAAAAATAAGATGAAGAGTTAAATTCCCGATTAGAAACTTGTCCAACAAGGTCATATCATCAAGAAGCAAAAACACAATCCTACAAAGGTAGCTATAATCAAGAACAAATCTAAACCAATCAACCTTTGTAAAATCAATATAGGAATTAGAGATATGGGTAGAACCAACAAAATGATAGATGGCATGTTAATGTGCACTTGCCCTTACAAGTTATCCCTCCAAAAAAACCTCTTCAAGTTCCCACCAAGAGTCAAGCATTTGTTCCAATTCAAAACATCATGGAGTAGGAGTCTGAATGGGACTTTCCTTGTAACATGCCTCATAGTTAGTATCACTATGCCAATGCTATGTGCACATAGGCCTAAATGATCCAAAATGCTTCTGAATGTGAGCCTTCCCTTAGCACGAGAGAGCCTTAGAACCAAGAAACTTCAGAGGCTCCCCCTGAAGCCAACTTGATATTCTTTGGTGTTGTGGAATTTTGTGTGATCAATCAAGATGCATATTACACAAGCAGACCACATGCCCAAGTTACAGACAATAAAATATATAGGTAGAGAATACTTGAGATAGGCTCGTAGGTCATAATCCTGACAACACATATCGATCCTCAAAAGCAAAAAGAATTAGCTAAGACATCCAGTAATAAAATTTCCCAAGTTCCTACATGCATGGATCTCGCATAAAGCTTCCCCCTGAATAGCATGTGCCCTCTTTTGGTAGGTCAAGCCTCGTGCCAAATATGGTTCCTACCTCTGTACCTTAAAAAAATAAAAAGGATGTTTTCGTGCCTGAAATGCACAAGTAAGTGGGTCTTACATTTAGCATTGTGGATTAGATGAAGAAGACATACATAAATGTTATAATGTCAGATGCCCTAACCATTTCATCTCAATGCCACTTTCTTTGCATGAATCTCTCGCTCAACTTCCACACATTAATTGAGCTATATAAAAGTCACACACTTCGTGAATATTTTCCAAGAAGAGGATAAGCAAATAAGTAAAGTTTTCAAAACCTCTCCTTTCTATATATCCTTAATCATAGGAAAACATTGTGTCCATAACTACATGATTGATTCATGTACTAGTAATTATGTCATGTCGATAAAATTGTTGATATCTTATGTCTTAAGCATAGCCCTTTGACAAAAGGAGTCTTGAAACTTCATGGTTTGACTGTCACTACCTTATGAATCATCAAGGATATTTAGTTAACCCTCCATTCATGTCCAAGCCTCCCAATAATGAAGATGTGTCAATCATCGATCCCCCTTTGCTTGTCTTATGTTTGTCAAGAGATTTTAATGCTAAAGTGGGTGGTTACTTCTCATCTGATTGGACCCATATGCTACTCAAGACAATGTATGGTACCCAATTTAGCATACAAGCTGAGCTGATATTTTCCTATCATAAGGAGTCATATGTCCCATCCCCTCTCCAAGCCAACTGTCTAATTCATGAAGAACAAGTTTCGGTTTCTAAAGAACAGCCTCTCGTGCCTCCTATCTCGGACATAGTGTTAGATGAATGGGTAGAGAGACACCATAGATCTGGTCCATATGTTGAGGAGTTGGAAGCTTATGAAACTAGGATTAGTACCTACCGTATCCTTGAAGAATAAGTTGTGCTGTTGTGTGTGCAAAGAAAGGTGAATAGAACCCCGATGTATGGAAGTTATACTTTGACGGATCTAGAAGCAAAAATGGCATGCAAGAAGGAGCTATTCTCATTTCCCCTAAGGATGGGAAATTATTCTTCACGCATAGGTTACATTTTACATGTTCTAAAAATGTGGCAGAGTATGAAGTGTCAAGTGCACGGTCTAATTATAGCTAAAAAGAAGAAGATTAAGGCGTTGCAGATGTTTGGAGACACGGAATTGCTTATCCATCAGGTCACAAACATGTTTGCGGTGAATAATAATATTCTCAAAGCTTATAAAAAAATAGTCTAGGATCTCCTTGATAGATTTTATGCTCTAAATCTATAGGTGGTGCCGCATAAAATGAATAAGAAAGCTTCCAAACGGTTGTGCTTTGTTCACGTTCTACCCTACTGAGGAATTTGTCAAAGGAAACACTCAACACATCAAGATGGTGATTAGACCATCCATTCCAGAAAATAACATCAATAGACAAGTGTTTGAAAGTGATGCGTAGATCATCGATTTCATCTTGAATGAAGTTGAGTTCTCATCAAGCATCGAAGCTGACTGTATGAAAACTATGGTGACCAAGTGATATAGCTGAAGACAAACAAGTTTCATAAAGGGATAGTCACCTTAGAGAAACTTTTTATCCCTAATGATGATTTCAAGGGTGAAGAAAAGTATATGCGTGTCGCACAAGAATACTGCTCCCAAGTCACTATTGCACGTGGGAGGAGTTTCCACTCGATAAATCTTGCACGCATGATGAAAAGTAGGCCTTAATTTATCTCTATCAAAAATACATTGATATCTTATCATCGAGTATGAAGACCTCAAAGGTTTTTATCTAAGTTTTTCTCAACACTCCATTGACCTTGATCCCGATATCAATCTCACAAACAAAAGAAATGACCAATCAATCCATAGATAGATCCCCTCACAAGAAAGGAGTTATCCATTATCATTGAGAGAAAGATAATATTTCCAATCAAGTACTATATCTAGGTCATGAATATAGTTCTAGTACAAAAGAAGAATGGTGAAATCATACTCTATGTTGATTTCAAAGATTTCAACAAGGCATCTAAAAAGGATCATTATCCTTTGCCTTTTATGGAGCAGATTATGTAGACTATGGATGGCATATAAATATTCTCCATGATAGACAAATACTCCGGCTTTAATTAGATCCTTGTAAAGGAATGGGATCAATTCAAAATGAAATTTACAACCAAGTGGGCAAACATATGTGTATAAGAATATTCCTTTCATCTTTCAAATGCGGGCATAATGTTTTCAAAGTGTGCCATGGATATTTCATTTAAATAATATATCAATGAGTTAATCTTGGTCTACCTTGATGACATCAAATTCTTCTCAAATCAAATCACAGATCATATGATGCACCTAGAGTGGGTCTTTATTAAGAGATGAAATTTTTTTGAGGTGTCTCTTAACCCCAAGAAATGTGATTTTGCGGTGGTGTAGGGAAAGCTTGGGCCATGTATTTTCAAAGGGTGGCATAACAATTGACCATGAGTGCATGTCATCCATTCTAAACATCTCTCAGATTCCAGTGCACAAGAAATCTTGTATTCCTTCCTTGGAAAAATTAATTGGGTAAGTGCACAAAGTTGGGGAGCCAAATATGAGACAAAAACACAAAAAATCAAAACGCATACACATTCTATTATAACGCAATCACGTTTTAAATTTTCAGGTTTAGGATTTATCGAGGCATAATATGTATGCTTTATGCCTACTATAAAAAAAAAAGAGGCCCGAGCCTCTATCATTTTACCTACCTCAAACACGAGTTTCAAAGCTTAACTATGCCCTCAGTTTTCTCATTCAACTGGATCTCAAGCTCAAAGGATCGTTTCTAGATCGCCGGGAAGATCTGAATTAAAAATGGCACCACAGAGAAGAGGTAAGCACAATTCTTTTCTCAAAATTGCATTAAAATATGATAATTATAGATTAAAATTTTAATTGAATACATATTTTTTTTGTTATAGTTAGAGGTCAAGGAATCAACCACAACCAAACCGTGTTATTCCTGTCATCTCTCCTGAAACTCCCATAATTTCTCAATATCCCTTGGGTAATCAAGAAGATTTAGCAGCTCACATAGTTGAAAACAAAATTGAAATTGATTATTTAATCAAAACAATGAGGGATTCACAATCTATAAACCCTCACCGCGCATCTCTTGTAAACACATTGGAGGCATTAATTGTTCAAGTTGAAGGAAAAGGGGAAAATTGATCATTGGATAACTTACAGAGAGGGTTGTAGAGTTTATTATTCCAACAAATTATCATATGTGGATGTTAAGAATTTTTTGTTTCAAAAGACCTCATATGCACTTTATTCATGGACCCCACACTAATTTTCCTGTTCCATTGTCATGTAAATGTTTTCCCATCCATTGGTGCAATAATAATTTGATTAAAAATAATTTTTGGGACCGATGGTGGATGGTGTTTGATTTTCCACCTTGTAATAACAACGAGGTGCCACTATACTTTCTGAGGAAACTCTATTGTGAGTTTATCGTCAACGAGATCCCAAATTATTTTGATTTCTGAGATTTCTAGGGCCGAGGAAAAGTATTTTCACAGGAACGACCAGTTGCACAGCGTGCACCTATTCAGTAGGGTAGATTCCCCACACAGAAGCCCCCTCACCCTGAGATTGTCCCTCAAGCAGTGAAGGAGAAAATAGAGATTGATATAATCCATGCACTTCTAGGGATATTTCGACCCTTGTTTGACATACGAGGGAGATTTGAGCTAGATGCTTGTGGAGGTAGAAAGAGTATTCCCTCGAGAGTACTATCATGAGGCCACGTATTTTCTCGTCATGTGGTAGTATTTTTGGGGCCCAAGGAGGATGATACTTTCTTGCGTACTAATTTTGGTACGCCTGGTGCTAGGGGTGCACATGATAATTTCACTATGTCGATGTCCTTTTAAGTGAGACATTTGTATTACATTCATCGGCGTCACCTTCACAAGTAAATTTGTTATGTTTTGTTATATGTGTTACAAAAAGTTTGGACTACTTGATTTACTTATATATGTTAAGTTTTTGAATCAATTTTATTTGTACATGTATATGCATTGATATTACAACGTGCGGGAGGTGCATGTTCATCCCGACCACAGCAATGAGCACCATTCATACACATACATTCATAGAGGTAATTTAGAATGTTAATTATGTAAAATTATCACATACATGTGTGTGTGTGTGGTGTGTGTGTGTGTGTGTGTGTGTGTGTGTGTGTGTGTGTGTGTGTGTGTGTATTAGTTTCGAATTCAAATATATGTATGTTATTGTATGTCCATCTAACTCACATGATATACATGTTTGATAAATATTTTGACTTCACTAGACACCCCACCATCTCTATGACAAGTAGATAAAGGTGTTACCGCTGTGATTTCATCTGCGTAGCAACTCACTGAGGTATTCAAACATCACGTAAATTTCTCGTTTAATTCATATTATGTTAAATTACATGTTAGTAACATTGTATTTCATTGTAGAATTATTAAATTATGTTAATAATTTCCTTCATTGTGTATATGTAGGAGTTACCTACGATAGGTGGCGATCCTTGTTCATTTGATTCACAGGAATGGTGGGGTAAAATTAATAGTTCTATATTGATAAAATAAGTTAAAAATATTGTCATTATGTACATACATGTACTTAGTTATATTTGCGCTAATTCGATGTTATATTTTTGATCTTATGTGTATGTAGGGAACATCAACCCCTTCATTTTGACTTCGAGGGCATGAACTCATCCATGTCATCATCTTCATACCCCCATTCGTACTACAGAGCTCCCGATGACTCATCCGAGCATGAGATGTAAATTTGGCATGATCGACAATTTACAAAGTAAGTTTGTGTATTTATGTAAATACTTTCATCAGCATGGTCTTAAATACATGTTGAAAACATATATAAATTAAGTTTAAAAAAAACATTGTTTGCATTTACAAGCTCATCTACTTGGAGAGTATATAGTGGAAGAGGACTCAAGCATGGGCTCGAACGATCCAAAGTCATCTCATAGATCTCCATCTTTGGCTAAGGGAGGGCCTTCTTCGACAAGGCCAAGAGAGGGATATATTTTGATGAGTAGGAAATATATTTGTGTTACATGACATTGTTTTTGTATGCCTATGTGCATGGAATTGTATGTATGGCTATACGGGATTTGAACTTGATGGTATATGACCTATTTGGGAATTTTTGTATTTATTATGCACATTAAAATACTATTTGTAACTTGATAATTTTGTATGAGACCTTACATTTCTGAGATTATTTTCACATGAAACTAATATGATGTGCACTTGTCAATATTTACGACATTATGGATTATTTTTTTAGTTATTGGTGATGTACATGTACTAGAATTTTCAATGTATAATATGCATCAAACTTTGGAAATCAATATTTATATAATGTATGTATATAAAGAGTTACCCAATTTGATTAATTATTCATTCAATTTATCAATGTGTATATGTGTATTTACCTTACTTGTACTTCTTCTTACTCATGGTCTCTTTATACCGGTTCCTATCTTATCATCTACTTACTACATTCTTCTATACTTCTTAGTCTTCTCCCTATTACAACACCCGAGAGTCATCACAATTTGATGCCTTTCATTTGTTGATATTTTGAGAATGTCTTTCCATACACATTACTCCAATGCTTAAGAATGTCTCCAGATTCAATGATATTCTAATTCACACACTCGTTGATTCTTGATTGTCTAATCCTATCCAATTCATGTTATTACCTTTAAATGTAGGCATTTAAAGTTATTTGAAATCACATCACACCCTTCACTAGGCTTGATGACTACACCTATCCTTTTGAAGGCACTTTTGAAAGAATACATGCGTTTATCATAGCATAAAGTATCAATGAATGGAAGGTCACTAAGTTGTAGGCCAGCTGACTCCCATTTAAAACCAAACAAGAAAGATTTACTAGGTGATTGATAACTCCCATGTGTTCTTAGACATATCCCTATCAAATTCATTCTGAAGCCAATCAAGTGATTTAGGACTATTAAGGGACTACGCTCGGATGAGGTAACCCGAAAGCACGGGTAGCATAGGGAACCAAAACAAATCCTCCACTAGTGTTCACATAGCCACCCCAACATGTTGGCATAGTGTGTTTGTCCCATGATATTCACTTTGCAAACAACAATGTTTGGGAGCCCTAGACCGACTGATCAGTAGTATTTCATGTATTTACAAACAATAGGACAGCGAGGAGAAATGAATGGAGATGGAGAAAACTAGGAGAGTCTTTCATAATGGGCTTCAACATGGAGGTCTCGGATCTAACGAGACATCTTTAGGTGCCATGGAGTTCGAAAAATCACCCGTCGAAGATATAGCGTGTTTTGGCCTCAGGGATCTTTAAGGACTACACACGAGAACGAGGTAGCCTAAAATCACGGGTATCATAAGGAACCAAAACAAAGCCTCCACTAGCGTTCACCTGGCCACCCCGACGTGTTAGCGTAGTTGGTTTGGTCCCACGAGCTTTCGTTTGAAAACTATAGCATTTGACATCCATACATCGACTTTGTAGTTTTTACGTATTTGCAAACAATAGGATAGCGAGAGAACCGAATGGAGATGGAGAAAACCATGAGATGTTGTTCTATTATTTATAAACAGCTGAAATAGTATAGTCTCGAGTAAGCTGTAAGGCTACTAGATGTTGTATTTTGCAAACGGTAGCTTGTGGGACCAAGTCAACTACACCAACACATCAGGGTGGCTAGATGAATGCTAGTGGAGGCTTTGTTTTGGTTCCCTACACTCCCCGTGATTTTTGGCTACCTCGTGCTCGAGGTGTAGTCTCTTAAGAGTCCTCAAACCAAAATATTTTATATCTTTGACGTGTGATTTCTTGGACTCCATGGCACCTAGAGACGTCTCGTAAAATCCAAAACCTCCTTGTTTAAGCCCTCATGAAATCCTCTCCCATTTTTCTCCATCTCCATTTATTTCTCTCACTTTCCTATTGTTTACAAAAGCATGAAATATTGTAGTCCGAGTAATTTAGGGCTCCCAGATCTTGTGTAGTTTACAAATGGAAGCTCGTGGGACTGAACCAAATGGTTGCTTTGTTTCGGTTCCCTATGCTACTCTCTGGCTTTCGGGCTACCTCATCTGGGCATAGTCCCTTAAGAGCCCTGAGGCCAAAACATGCTATATATTCGACGGGTGATTTCTCAGACTCCGTGACACCTAGAGATGTATTGTGAGATCCAATACCTCCATGTCGGGGCCCTCTACTAAATCCTCTTACGGTTTCCTGCATCTCCATTCGGTCCTCTCGCTGTCTCTTGTTTACAAATGGGTGAAATCACGTAATCCTGATTCGTTGTAAGATTTTCCATTACCAATCACCCGAATAATATAGGTGCTTCATACAATATAGGTGCTGAAATGAGAATTTTAATTAGATATTTTTATAATAAAGGTGGTGAAATGAAAATTTCTTTTTGTTGTTCCTTTCTAATATTTAATTTATCTTATCTTCACTTGGCTTCAAGAATAAAAATTCTCTCTTGATACAAGTGCCAACCACGTGAAGGTGGAAGCTTTTTTGGCACCACTAACCTACATAAACATGTTAGTAAGAAATTAAATAGAATTTTAAATCATACCAAATTTAAACAAAATTATTTAAGTAAATATTTAAATTAAATTCATGAAGAACATACCTTCGCAAATTCAATCCAATGAACCGCAAGTATCAACTCTATTCTTGATAGTAGTAGCAAGAATTGCTTCATGATCTAATTCACGAACCTTCCATGATTCTTGTTTGATGGCCGACCTCAATATTTGATCAATTTAATATTTGTTTAGGGACCAAATGTGAATAGTGAAGTATCTTCTCGATGCACTTCATAGTCTTGAACAACCAAATGTTTTATTTTTTGATAGGATATCATCGAATCCAAGTTCAAAGTGACTACCACGGACCTAGTGGGATACTCAAGGTCTTCACCATCAATGACCTGTGGAAGTCAAAAATTTTCCCCTCTACACAATGAGACAAGAAGTAGTATGTTCCCTCTTCATTAAATTATGTCGCAATAACTTCAAAAATGTGCCCTATGTATGACAAATTAAAATTATTTGGTCAATTTAAAAATACATTAAGAGTTTACCATTTAATAATTTATAAATCTAAAACATGGTGTGTACATATATGTATGTACCTTGTTGCGCTAAATCAAAGACTTGGTAAAAGTCGTGTCTTTGTCATTTTATCTAAAGACCCCGAAAGTTGTAATGCTCATGAAACTTAATGTGTGTCGAGTGGAATTTGAGGTCTACAAGTCCATTCATCCACCCAATGTTGTGACTCATATTCATTCCATGAAAATTCAATGCATGATATAAAAATGTGTCAAGCACCTAGTATAAATAGTCCAAGCATTTGCATCCGAGCTATGAAATGAGTGCATATCACTTGATCCCACAACTATCATAAAATCTTCAAAGTTTTCCAGATGTTGTTCCTCTATCAACCAAAATATCTATTAACCATTGATCTCTCTTGAGATTCATGGCCCATATTCTTGACACACTAATCAACAATGATTTTTACATATGTAAATTTGGCACCATCCTTGAACTTTAACTCTTCTCTTGCATGTACTCTTTTCACACATGCTCTTGCACCATCATGCTCTCCTTTTCCATGCCCTACCTCAGTAAAACTCTAAATATGTTGTAAATTTGATTCTTTGTGCATCCCGCTTGCCAATAAAATATTTGTGCATTCTTGAATTGTGATGTGCACTTGTCTAAACAAATGTAATGTTAATCGAAACTAATGCTCCTCTCATTCAAGTTCACATTAAACACCTAGAAACACCCTTGTACATATTCTCGTAGAATGTTTTTGATCATCAATGACGTAGAAATGATACTCTCTTAATATTTTTCAATCTTTCTCAAGTACTTTCGGGAGAGTGCATGAATGTTATATGCACAAAATAGAAATTTTCACCGAGTTATAATATTGAGACTAAACCTCCATTTTTGGCTCCAATGCGTAATTATCTCTGTGAACTCAACTACTAAAACAATAGAACCAAGTGGGAATGTGTCCTTTCTTAACTTGAATTGTTCATCCAACCATCGATCTCTATGTGTGTGCCTTGCATACTCATAAAAAATTTCCTCTCTGAATTTGACTATATATTTTGATACATGTAATTGTTTTCTAACAAGCTTACACCCCTTAGATTATTTTCCATCTTTTAATTGATATACCACTGATTTATATTTGGGGAAATCAACTAATTATTTTCCTATTGAATATGTACTCTCCTCATGGATACAACTTTTCAGATTTGGCAAGCCACCGCATACATTGCACATTCCATCCAAAAATGCATTATTATAAAAAAATTGTCTTGTTCATTTTTCATAAAATATTTGAGAATAAATTCCTTGAATATTTTTGTGGGTAATTTTTTCCACACTCGTAACATGATGTTAGTATGCAAAACACGACGTATTTGACAAAAACATCATAATGCATTGAAAATTCAACATGATGCCTACAACAACAAGTGGTACACAAGTGATTGATTTGCCAATAAAAGGGTTTGCTCATTTCAAAGAATATTTGGGTAATGTTAATTTGTGGATTTTCATTCTTAAACTTAGAGAAAAATTCTATTTGAGTCATATCTAAGAAAAATTTTGTACGACATGATTAACGATTACGAGAACCTATTCTTCTTTATATTGTATCTCTTATATTCGGTGACACCCTTGAGTTCTCATTCAAAAATTTTACAATTAATTCTTTTAAAATATCAGATGTATTCTTGTCTTTTCATGGAATTCTGCTAGAAAAAGCCCAATAGTCAGTGTTATTGACTGACTCAAGACATTTATGTCTCTCTTTTGCTTTCGTTAGTGTTTTTCTATGTAGCTTCAAAGCACTTTTTGTTTTTCTAATCAAGCATTTATTAACTTTTATATCACTTACTATACAATTAGTAAGTGCACGCCATATAGCATTACTATCTTTGGTGCATCTTTTGCCACCTACAGTTTGGTATGCTTTATGTATGTTTTCAACAATTGACGCATTTTGATCAACAACATTAGATGTTCTTAACCCCAAGATATTCATTATAGGTCTCATATTAATTAATTTCATCAATGTAACAAATAATTGACATCTTTGTGTGTCATTTAAATTCTCAAAGTAATAATCCCAAATTCCACTAGCTTTTCTTCTCGCATTTCTTTCAGAAATTTTTTTAGGCATTGGTTTTATAATGTTTTCATAAATTTCAATTAAGTGAATTTAATTTCTTCACAAAATGGGAGGAGGTGTTCTTAGAGGTGAAGTTTCGTTTCATACAAGCTTACTTTCTTCATTAGTGTTTTCATACAAATTTCGGGGTTAACATTTAGATTCTTAGGTAAGGGTTCAACAATTGGATTCATATCAATTTCTTCATCCATACCAACATTATTCATTGAAAAATTATTATTCTCTACATTTTCATTATGTATTTCATCCCTATTTTCTAATACATTATCTACATTTGATATAGCAAATGTACCTTGCCCTACTCAAAGTTTTTGCATTCTCTTCAATTTCTTTATTCTCTTCTCTTCCAATTTCTCCGGTGTCTTATTCTTGACCTTCCTCTTTTCCTTAGCTCGAATTTTATCTCCCATGATTAGAAAAAATCAACTAGTGGGGTAGTGGACAAAATGAACTACTAAACAAGTGTGCAAGAATGTAGAGAAAATTGCAGAGAAAATAGAATGTTTGTAGAATTCCCATGAAAGAGATGAAAGGGACGTTGGGGGGCCACAATATATAAACAAGGAAAAATATGTACACATTATCATTCTTATGCATTTTGTATTTTCTCTTTTTCCAAGCCATGCCTCAAGGATTGAGATCCGGTTTGATCCTCAAGCTCGAGGCATGGACCTATACAAACACAACAAAGTACATGTTTTTGCAAGAAAATGTAAAAATGCCACTTCCTCTATGATAAATCAAAATAAAACAATCGATCCGTTTTAAAAACATTATACCACGACATAGAGAAGAGTTTCTTCTTTTAAAAATATAATTTTTCAAATTTTCTTACTAATATAAGGTTTCCATATTATTTATTTTCTAACTATGCCTTTTTATAGCTATTTTTGAAGTGTAAATATGTCTATCTTTCATGGTGTTTTTTTTTTTGGTGATCAAAATTTTTAAAAAATAATACTAGACCAAACTATGCATAATTCTATACATATTAAAAAAAAAAAAGAATCTAATTTTCATAATCTTTGAGGTAGTTGGGGGGGGGGGGCAGGGGGCATGGTCGAGCTCTGTTATTTTTCAAAACATGAAATTTATGTACTAGAAAAATCATATATAAAAAAATATTCGCTATAAAAAAAAATGGATCCCAAACTAGATGCTCCTATCTATCTTTCTACTAAAGGGTTTTCAAAAATACTAAATGGTGCTCAAAAAATGGTGGGGGTCATGAAAGTCACTCTATTATGTTTTTTAACAAAAATAGGAGCATCTGTTGGTATTTTAGTTGTTTGACCTACTTAAACTTATCCATTTTCAATAAAAAATTTAGCTTAGAAACTAGACTCAAAATTCTATGATTCATATTTCTACAACATCTTCCAATTTTAAGTGTAACTATTTTGAAAAACTCATACAAGTTGAAGTTTTTTTTCAGAAAAATGTGTCCACTTAAGACCCCCTTTTGTCCCCCAACTTGGTGCACTTACCCAACATTGTTAGGTGATTTATTCCTAACTTTGTAGGAATAGTAAGGACCATCATCTTCATGCTCAAGAAAGACATTTCTTTCAGATGGACAATGGAAGGAAAGGAAATCTTCAAAAAAATCAAGCAAGAGATTTCTTACATGCCAACACTCATCAACCCAAATTACTTAAAGGATTTTATCCTTTAATCTTATGACATTGACACAGTGTTAGTGTTGTTCTAACACAAGAATATGAGAAAAGGATGGAGTAGCTAGTGGTTTTCTTCAGCCAAACACTTTGAAGGACTATGAGTTAAGATATAGTCACAAGCAGAAATAGGTCTACACCATCATGTGAGTGTTAAAGAAATTCAAGAGTATTCTCGCTACAAATCATATTAAGGTGTTAGTATCTCACTTTAGTGTTAGAGACTTCACCATGGGAGCATAAATAAATGAGAAAAGAGCGTGATGGGTGATCAAAATCATGGATTATGATGTGAATATAAAATGCATAAAGCTAGTACAAGGTATCGCACTATGTAGGAAAATTTTTAAGGATGCACACAATGAACCTAAGAGTTCAATGTTTCTTGATGAAGATATCCATCACACATAACTTGAAAAAAATATAGATCTTGGTGCACATGATTGGATGAAGGACATGATCACAGTCCTTTCTGAAGGCACATACCCTATTAATTTGAACAAAGCAAAGAGGAGATTTATGAGGCTGCAATATGTTCCATTTGTCTTTGATTGATGCTATTCTCTCTAAGAAGAATCTTAATGGCATGTTGTTAAGGTGTATCAATGGCGGGTAGACTAAAAGTGTGTTAGCAAAATTTCATGATGGATTCTCTGGTGGACACTTCTCTTCCAAAAATACAACAATGAAGATCATAATGGAAATTATCTTTTGGCCTACTCTATTTGCAAATGCACACAAGTGGGTCACAAAATCCAAGGAATGCACTTTATTTATAGGAAAGAAGAGATTGATAGTGCTTCCCATCTAACCAATCCAAGCGGATCAGCCTTTTGCACAATGGGGTTTCAACTTCATAGGCATAAACAATCCACCTTCAAGCGTAGGACATAAGTGGGTGCAGACAGCTATGGACTACTTCACCATATAAACAGAAGTTTTCACACTCATGGAATCAACTAAGTCATTCATCCTTGAATTTCGAGAAGTTATAATCACAAGGTTTGGCATTCCTCAAACCATTATCTCTGATAATGTAAAATCCTTCGTTGGTACTAAAATCACTTTGATTGGGCTCTAAATCGGGAATTTATCTAAATAATTCTTCAAACTATAACCCTCAAGGAAATAGTTTGAAAAAATCAATAAACAAGAACCTAATCAAGATCATGAAGAGAACAATGAATATCAACCGAAGACAAAGTGGCATATAAAGGTCTTGTGCGCTCTACAGCGAGATAGAATCACAATTAAAAATGAAATAATAACTTCTCCTTATAACTTGTATATGGAAAGGAGGCTAATTTTCCTTTTCTCGCTTGAGTTGAACTCATTAGCGCTTACCCAATAGCTGGAATTTTAAGGCATGGACCAGAGAGAAATAAGAATGACATATTTAATTAGTCCGGAAGAATCGAGAAACTCTTCCATGATCAAGCTATAAAATTATCAACAAGCAACAAAGAATTGATTTGACAAAAAGGATAGGGTTAAAACTTTCAAATTGGGCAACTTGGTCTTGATATGGGATTCGACAGCGGTTGAACTAGGGTGCCATTCAAAGTTTGATGCACTTCGGAGTGGCCCATACCACAATAGTTCATGCAAGGATGCTAACTCTTTCGAGTTAACTCATCTCGATGGAGCCACACCTGA
Source organism: Taxus wallichiana var. yunnanensis (assembly GCA_018340775.1). NCBI lineage: Eukaryota > Viridiplantae > Streptophyta > Pinopsida > Cupressales > Taxaceae > Taxus > Taxus wallichiana. The sequence goes on along the minus strand of CM031236.1, from coordinate 110,226,386 downwards.
AAATACTAGTCAATGGGATATATCTCAAGGCCTTCCATTGCATTGTTACATCATTTGTGTATAATTTAGATTTTTTTAAATTCCTCCAAGTGCTTTCTTCTCGCATGCTTGTTGTGTGGGCTCTTATTTTGCTTCAAGAATGTTGGTTATTTTCTAACAATTTTAAGTGCTTTTGCAGGATTCAAAACAAAGCTATGAAATGATTCTTCAAGTGACTTTACAGGGAAGTTCTTTAAAGATGAAGATTAAAATTTTAGGATTACATAGCAGAGTCCATGCCCAATGGATGTTGTAGGCTACGATCTCCTTCATCAAGTAGGTATATTTCCCTAAAAGTCACCAAACATATTATCCAAATAACTCGACAACTTACATACATATTATGGATTTGAGACCTTTAATACAAAGTTACACACACTCCAGCTATCTACTTGTTACATCTCTGTGGATGCTAATTCCCCACACATCTTGTGCACACCTCTCCATGCCTTTTTCTTTTCCTTTTCTTCCGTGTTCCTCTTTTCACCCTCCACGTGCACCTTGGGCTTGCTTTTCCAAATCGTCTAAGTCTAAGGCTCTATTGCGCCCTCTCCTCTAGCGTCGTATTTATTTTTTTAATAGGTGTTCCTCAACCATACACTTATTAGGGATTCCTTCCATTCCTCCTGCACACATCACCTTTACATACCCTTCCTCTCTTTTTTACCCACACCTCATTCTTCTCGCATGATTTCCTTCACACCTTATTTTACGCCATTCCACAGCACATCATCATCTAAAAATCTTGAGTGTGTTACATGCAACCAATCAAAGAGAAACAATTGGGTGTTAAATCCTTGCAACAAATCAACAAGTTAAACATGGAAAAATAGAAAAATCATTTACATAGTTGGTCATCCTTTCAAATAATCGGGGTGGAGAATTTGGTAGGTGAGAAATGAGAAAGCATCTTTCTAGGTATTGATGAGCAGATCTGATTTCTCCAACCAGTCGATTTGATTTCATCCACCTTCCTTCCTTCTTCAACACACCAAACAAACTTGTAGAAGCACATTTGACATATTTGGAGGAGGATTTGGAGAAATTAAATTCTTCTTGTTGTTGTATTTCAAATTCGGGTTTTCCCTCTTTCCTCTTCTTCTTCCATCAATTCATCTATAAATGTAATAACTACGCTAATTTTTGTTATTGGACATTTTGGATCCTTAAGATATTTGTGAAGGACTCCATATATTTTTATTTTGAGTTTCATACCTCTATATCTAGCTCTTGCACATGGATATCAACCTCTCTCGCCATTATAACAATCTGTGCATTTCTGGAAGTAATGGAAGCATTGTTTTATGGTTATTCTTTGTCCTAACGTGTTTGCATTCCTTCTTCTTGCCTTCCTTTTACATTATGCATTTGTTCTATCACCCTATGTCCATTACAACTCCATTTCAGTTGTGTTTCATGAATATTATCATATAAATGTGTGTTGGATTGTGCTACATGTGCCTAGTCTTTCCTCACACTTTGTTCCCATCGTTTCAAGCTCGCCGAATAGATAATATTCATACCTCTTTTTCTTGTGTTATCACCTCCCTTAGTTTATTTTTCCTTTTTGTTACCATTTTATCCCTAGTCCCTTGGCGTTGTTAACTTATTATTTCCCTTCCCGCATAAGGAGTAGTAGTAGAAATAGAAATAGATAGAGGAACTGACCTTCTCTGGAGATCCATCTCAAGCGCATAAGGTCCCGCAACTTGGAGATGGTTCCATTGTTGTCTCAAATAGCCTAGTTCCTTGGAGCTGAGATGTGGGTGCACGTTTGGACAACCAACACTACCCTTAAGGTGCTTAATGATTCCTCAACCGTGTTTGAATAGGTAATGATCGTAAGATATTCTCAAAGAGATTCCTTCCACCACACTTGTTTGCCTTGCATTTGGAGTACTCAAAACCATCCAAAAGATAGACCGTTTGAAAGCACTATTAGCATATGAAATTTAAACCCCGTAGTATATCATCGTAGCTTTATTTTGTCACCAATTTTGTAGATTAATTTCTACTCAAAGGTCTTGAGAGGTATCCAAGATTCTAGAAAAATTAGCATGGGTCCGAACAAAAATGTTATCATCTACTTTCACGTAAGAACCTAAAGTATCACCTACAGAATAAGACATGATTTCCCCAAAGCTATAGTTGGATTCTTGGTAAGAGACCCAAACATGGTAGGTATCAAAGGAGTCTTTTAGAGGTTCAAAAGATGGAAACCATTGTTTGAACATGAGTGCGTGTTCACCCAAAACCAAATAATGGTTGAAAAATAAATACCTCTCTTCCGGGATTTCAAAGACAACAATTAAATAAGCTTTAGCATAAGTTTAAAGTTCAATCTTACCTTTAATATTCTCCCTCCATCTTAGAGAAATCCATTCATGTAGATGAGATAACTTATGCCAGAATTTGTGAAATTTTCAAATGAGGCCAAACCTGGAGGATATTCTCCTCCTCCTCGAGAGCCTTCTATAGTAGATCCTCCTCAATCTTAATATCTAGAATATTATGTTAGGGTTTTAGAGGATTTTCTACAATCCTTGTGCTATCCGTTTCCTATTTAGAGAAAACAAAAAATGTTTTGGAATATCCTCCAAAATTGTACCCATTTCCAAAATATTTCACCTTATTCTGATTCTAGTGCCCTGTAGAAGGGTATGCACATCAAAATTAATCACCTTAGATGTAGATCTGCATCCAAATTTGTCAAATTTCATTATGCTAACACCATATCAATCCAATTTCATAGTCATTGCATTCGATTTAGGTCCATATATATATTATTTTCTTAAATACACACACACACACACACACACACACACACACACACACACACACACACACACACACACACAGAGAGAGAGAGAGAGAGAGAGTTAACCATCCATCTATAGGAAACAAGAAATAGAAAGACCTATATTTGAGTTAAAAATCAAATAGACAGAAATGCATGCACGCGCACGCGCACACCCGTACACACATTTGTATCTTTGATATTTTTGGTTTTAACAATAGTTATATATTTTTTGCAATCCATCTAGTTGTGATTTTAAGCACAAACTCAGTTTCACCTTCCCGAGACATTACATCAAATATGTAGCGTGTGTTTGTGTGTGTTGTGTGTGTGTGTGTGTGTGTGTGTGTGTGTGTGTGTGTGTGTGTGTGTGTGTGTGTGTGTGTGTGTGTGTGTGTGTGTGTGTGTGTGTGTGTGTGTGTGTGTGTGTGTGTGTGTGTGTGTGTGTGTGTGTGTGTGTGTTATTTAAATCTAAAAGGTCTAAGTTTATGGATTTCTCTAACTCTTAAATTTCAATATATATTTTTAGATTTAAAAGGAAAATGATACAAATTTCTAAATAACGGGAGGATGAATAAAATATAGGTCTCACTCTTTTAAATCTATACAACCTCCATAGCCTATAATGTAAATTTAATATCATCTCCCCACTATGAAATTTTTATAAATCCTTATGTTAAAAAAGAAAACAAATATGGTAGTTCACATAGTTTTTAATTTTCCTCTCTAAAGTGGTACTAAGATTAATGTGTCTCATTCCACCTTCGTGGTTAATGTTAAATTTAAATTAATACAAGATATTAAAATCATGTTCTTGTTTCGAACTCATAAACAAAAAAGAAATCTAAAGTTAAACTTTAGAATAATTCTAAGTAATAAAACCTTTTAATTGTTTCTAAACTCACAAAAAATAAGAAATTTAGTGCTAAACTTGTAGAATAATGTAACACATGTTCAATAAAACCATTTTATTTTTTATATTCTTATAAACACGAAATAAGAAGCATCGTTTAATGATAATGTAGAAAATGGATACAATGGTGTCTTTCTCTATAATTTACAAGGGGATATCCCAATGTATAAATGTACTACTATATTATATCTTCAATTAATTTTTTTCCATCTTTCTCTTACTCCGAATGGTGGAGAGGGAAAATTACACCAAACTATGGGATAATGACATAAATAATCATTTCCATGGTTCCAAAAAACCACTAGTTTACAAATATTACTCTAAAGAGGTAAGAAACATACTAATATATCCATAACCATTACAAAACATCACCTTAAAATTCAGGTATAAAATCCTCCCCAAAATGGGGAACAACATGAAACAAATTTAAAATTTCACTCCATCCCTTAAGGAATTCCACAAGTAGCTCCAATCTACAAATCCAACAAACTCCAAGAACCACCAAAGACTAAGGCCTGATATGCCTCCCATGTTGGAAGCACAATGAACTGATATGGGGGGTGAATATGTTATTTAATCCTTTGAAAACAATTTCTATATTACCATTCATGAACCATTAACATTTATCAATCCATTAATGTGTGATTAGCAGCACAAAACATTTAACCACATAAGCACAATCAAGAGAGCATACACATGAACACAAGATATAAGTGGGAAACCCTCATGGGGAAGAAACACTAATGAAAATCTACTTATATTACACAAAGAAAATAATTTTAGTGAAGTACCAATTTAACAGGTAGCACCAACCCCTGATTTAGTAAGGCACCAACCTCACAAAGAGCACCAACCCCTAGTTTAGTGAAACACCCACTCCACAAGGTGGCTAAAACCCCAAAATATGACGAAAAACCAACTTATCCATGGGAAGAGATTTGATATCTAATAATGATGCTGCCTGACAACTAATGGAGATCACTTATTCAACTCATAAACCCTAGGACAAAGACTAGGTCTTCAACCTTGTTCTTTCTTCCTCTTTCTCAACTTCTCTTACCTCTAAAATATTACACACATGATATAAATCATTCCTCAACCTATCATGCATATAATAATCCCTCAATCTCTTCCCTCATACCTATAAAACTATCTTCGCTAGGTCATACTACTCCCTCATTCAAGTGTAGCTCGGAAAATGAGTTCAAACTTGACTTTTATAGACATTTCAACTTCTTTTCCCAAAGGAAGTCAGCCACTCATCATAATTTCCACCCATAAATCTCTAGGAAATTCAAAATTTGAGTTACAATAGCTAATAATGACCTAAATAGTTTGTCCTAGCTAAAACACTCATTAGATATGTCAAAAATGGTTCTAAACCCCATAGGCACATTCTTTAAAATTCCCTAACATTAGTACCATAATTTTTCACAGCCAAAAACCCTTTACATATTAGTAATATATCATAGAAAATTAAAATATGGTCACAAATTTAATCAAAAAATCATATTATTTAATTTACTAGGCCTAGTTCCCTTTATAAACTGCAAAGTAGTTGTTTCTCGCCACTTTTAACACCCGGAAACTTCACGAGATCACCAAATCACTTATACTGAACAAAATAATTCCATGTGACATCTCAAAAGAAATGGATGAACTTTTAGAACAATTTTAACAAAGTTATACATCATGCAACATCTTTCCCTTCAAACCACAACAACATTTTCCTTCACCAAATCAACTCCGACAAAAACTTTGTTTCCAAATGTTAGCTCATAATATTAATTTTGCATGCATTCAAGATCTCCAAATTGATTTATTTTATACGTAGTTCATCGCTATTCACTATATCTGGGTGATATGAAGCATCACCCAATCCATCTCATGCTTCAAACAACATCAAACTTGCACCAAAATAGATCTTGTCCTGAACTTCCTAAAACTTTCTTACTAAAATAATTCTTATACAACCATGAGAAATAACCTCATCTTAAGACAATCCATATATCATAGGAAATTTATATAAATCTAATTTTCAACACAACTTTAATCACCTTACAATTCAACCTGTAGCTCAAGTTATGGCCAAAACACTAGACCTTGGTATTTGAGACCCCAAAACTTCCCTTTGACTAGTCAACCTATTTTGACCTCAAAACATCACGAAAATGCATGATCATGCCCTAAAACATCCATGGTCATCAATAAAATCTCTCAATAAGCATGCACCATAAGTTTTTTATGGTCCTCCTTTGGACCATCTTGTCCTAAAACCTTCTTCTTTAGAAACTACTATTTTTAGTTGAGGCCCACATATCACCATGAGCTCAACCATACATTTATGGAAATTATAAGGATTCCCTATAATATCCAATCATCACTTTTTATGAACCAGTAAAAACATGGTCACAACACTTCACTTTCTTGAAATTTCTCGTAGTTAGGGTTTAACTAGGGTTTTAGACCTCTTTACCTTCTTAACATTCGATCATAAAAATGTGACGATAAAAAAACCTCATTATTTTTTTGAAAGCTTCATAACTGACATGAAATATATTCCTAAGATCTCAGGTCCCTATGAAAAGCATACAATCCACACCGAGCATCAAAAGGTCAACATTTTCTCTAAACACATTGTTACTTACCCAGTTCCACTAAAACTTGCATATATTAAAATAATTCCATCTTACTGACCTAAAAATTGGTATGAACCATAATAAAAACATCATATAATTGTTAAAAACACAACATATCCTAAATTAATCTCAAACTCTTCATCTATAACAACTTACCTATGTTTCATTGTTTGTTCTCGATTGTTTGCTTTCGAATGACATCATAGAAGCATTGAATGCAAACCTAACACTCACCATAAACTTTAGGTACACTGCCATAATGTTGAAACCATGCTTGGACAAGATTGATTAGGACCAAATCTCACATCTCCATCTCATTACGCATGCTCAGGATATAGAAATAAGCACGGAATGAAATGACTCAACCATGATTTGACCATACTGACTCAATGCAGACCCATGCACACTTGAAAAATATATCATGGACCATTAATGACCTCATGAAAGAAACCAATCACCTCACAAGAGCTCATACTATGACACAACACCCTAGACCACGCACTTAGACTATATGACAACTCCCCAAAAAGCTCAATCAACATGCATGACACCTAAATAACATCATAGGAGGACTCATACATCACCATGACACCCTTTTCCATCAATGGAGGTTAAAATCAATGAAAACAAAACCAAAAAAATAGCCATCAATTTCCTTGTTTGTCATTGATGACAACCATCATTCAGAAACATTGATGGCAACCAAAAAGACAAACACACAATTGACCTTAACTCCATATTTCTAAACTTCTCTCCCCCTTTGCAATCTATGAAAAATTCTACAAAGTGACTCCACTACATGAAGAATTGACAACAAAACACTAGAAACGTGTAAAACAATGCAAAAAATCGACTTATTTGTGCAAGAGGCTCCCCTTGGGATTGGTAAATCTCTCCTGTGACTCCAACATTAGTAAAAATGATCTTCGGGACCTATACAAAAGATCACCCTCAAGTGATATCCACCTTATTTTTCCTTCATCCAAAATCCACATTACTTTCTAGGCTTATTCCATGCATAAGGACTGAAAATTGGATTTAATGTTGTCAAATAACTTTTTAGGACTTTTGTCCTTGAACCTCTTCTTAAATGAAAGAATGAAAATATTCGCTACCTTCTAGGAACCATCATTCAAGTATATGAAGGACTTTTAAGCTCCTCCTAGACTCATTGCATCCATATCTAACTAAAATTCAATTTTTTTGGTCTCTTACCTTGTTTCACTACTTTGGAGATGCACAAGTACTTTTCCACGGTCGTTAAACTAATATTTTAGTATGTACTTCCTTCTTAGCTTGCTCTTATACTTGAATGAATCAATAATTACCTTATCTCTAAGATTTTATGGGAAAACACCATCTTTACTTCCTTTGAGGCCATTTTGGAACACCTAAGACACTCCCATGTCATCAATAACATTCTCAAACTACTACCTTTCAATTTGGACAACTACAGACTCCTAGAATCTTCCTCGAATCTATAGTAAGTGTTTTTTTTCACTGATCTTGCCTTTGATGCATATAGAAAACACCTCCTTTGTTCCAAGTGTCATTATCTAAAAATTGAGTCACTTGATACATCAATGATTACTTTTAATGTTATAAATCCTAATAGAGATAAACTTCTAAACCTCCTTTTATCTTTTTATGGATGATAACACCCACCTCTTCATGAAATCACTGCACCATATCTTCATTTGGAGTTACTTACATCCTTTGTTTTCTAGGAACTTCCCTGAACCCTACTTTATTATCTTGTGATACCCTTCACGGTCCTTCTAGAATTTTAAGGACACTACCTCAAGTGAAAATACCTTCTATATAAAAAAAAAGTAACTAGTTCATTATCATACTTCAAGCAACTTAGAGAATGGACAACCATAATTCAGAGGATACTCGTAACTTGAGATAGCTTTCACATATTTCTTAAACTTTAAAATTCTCAACCAATAAAATATTTGTTTCATTCCTTCAAGGGACATGTCAACGTCTTCGACACATTGGAAATTTTATTAATAAGTATCCCGACATCACAACACTTTCACATGCTTTGTTAGACTATTACAGACTTAAAGTTCACTATATCAAGTTTTGTTCATTCATAGACTTTTAGTTTGCACTTTTCACATTCTTTTGATATGGAGAACATATACCATCAATCCTTAATTAGTATTTTAAGAGTATGTTGTACTTCCTCCGAACTTAACATATTTGACTTCAATCATCAATCAATTGAATTGAACAACGGACCTAAGGGATTCTTGATGAACTTTTCTCTTTAGCATCAACTCTTTATTACTCATGGAAGTGAATTTTCTACAATGTATGTTATTTACATTTCAGCTTGAATACTCCTATAACATATCTTTCACTACCTTATTACATAAGAGTGATCATTAGTCCTGTAGTATAGCCTATTGACCATATTGTACCTTGAGTATTCATTTAACGACCCTTCCCAAACAAGAACTTTGTTAACTTGGTCTTAACACATTATCAGTCTTTGGACCAAGTCATAATGTCTTCATTTGAATGAAACAACTCACAAGTAAAACTTCACAGTCTAACTTGTCACTTCAAGCATACTGCACATATTTAAACATTTTCAATTTTATAACTTGAAAACTTTTTTACCGACGTGTAGATTTGTATCTTCTTTCACAGTCACCTTAGTTTAATTTTTTGAGATTCCTTTTCACAACTCCTTCTCACAGTAAAGATACCACTACCTCCGAGCATAGACAACTTCTTATTTTCATACAACCAAGACTGTGCATTTTATGCCTCCACTTTTAAGATCCTCTAATATCCTATCCTTGCTTGATACTCAATTCTCTCGTATTGATCACAAACCTTGTTATAATATTCCTATCATAGTCACTTTTATATCCTCTTGTTAGGTCTTTACAATCATATAAATATCTATCTTTCCATCTTAAAAACATTGAATAAAAAAACACATACATTTTTATGATCAATACCTTCTTAAGACTTGACACACAAGTTATATGAAACTTATATTTTCTCGGTCCGAGGTTACTATCCTCATACCCTTGTTCACTTTTATTTATAATCCCTTAGGGATTATCTCAAACCTTTAAGAACTCGAGAGAGCTAAAAATCCATCCAATTCACCAGACTAAGGTTTTGACACGTTTATTAGCATTAGATTTCTATCATTTACCTATACCAAGCCATTAACAAGCCTTTATACCATCATCTACCCTTCACTCTGCTATATTCACCGCTTTGGCGCTTTAAGTGCTTTTCACCTCACTAAAATCAAGCTTCTCTAACTTGTATACTTCAATATTTGCATTTTCAAACCTTGCATCCTTAGCAAGAAGGTGCCTACTCATAGCACAGATCATTACAAGCTACAAGAGGCAAGCATCCCACTAAAAATTTTCAACTAGCTTTACATATCCTTTTTTATTAATGTATACCCTTATTCTTGAGAAATATTATGACTTCTCACTTGTAGATGCTCATTTAAAACTCTTTAGTTCATCGCTTTGCTCAAATGATAAAATATTCCCTAGACACTAAACAACATTGCTTTCTAATTAACCGTTATAGTATCCAAATACTTTGTTTATGTCGGTAGACATTTGGATGCTTGAAAATTGATATGATCCTTTTGAAGCTTTTTTTTAGTTATGTTTAGACCTTGAGAGCTTTATGTCACATGTTAAGAACACTCCATCACATTACCTTCTAGCATACACTTCCTCTTGATGTTGATGAAGTAATCTAGCATGAACATTACTTGTAGATAAACATAGTTGGATCTATACATGCTTTTCCTTTTATTCTCTTGGACAATATTGATTGTGACTTTCAAGAAAACTTTAGCATTTAAGAAAAAATTTCAATGTCTTGACATGATGACATGTCCGAGAACTACACCATGAGACACCTAATATAGGATTTTACACAAGACATGTGGCATTACAAACTTCGACATTGAAGATATCATACATCATGTCATTCTTATCACACTTGATGACTACACATCATTACTCTGAGCATAGACCAAAATAGCACACACCTTGATGAGGAGAAAAACTTGACATGGTTTTTACTCTTTAGCACTCCTAGTGAAACAACACAAACCTATCTATGGCTGTATTCACTTGTAGATAGTTTCCAATAGAGATCTTAGATCTTTTATACTATTTTCATAAGCTAAAAACACAATGATCAACATAGGATACTTTGGACTTAGACTCAAACTCATTTCCATGAAAAATTTGATGTAGTACATCCTTGACTTTGATCCAACATCGAGACAAAGTAATATCCTTTCTATATACCTAAGTATGGGTGACATGATGAAACCACTTTATTTGATGATGTCATAACCTTAAGAACTCATACAAATTGTAGTACATCATTACACATAACATTGATATTAGGATAAAGAAAACCATATTTGATACTGAAGATACCTTTATTGAACTCTTTATACATGACCAAAAACTTGAATGATCATAACATGAATAAATACTTTTGACGCAACATACTTTTAGAGTAGTGAAGAATGACAGATACTATAGACTCGAAATCATGCAATGACAAGATCTCAAAACACAAGTAGATGATCACATATCATACCTTATCACACTTGAAGTGTTGCCAATACACCATGCTTCCTCCATATGATGTATGTATTCTAGAAGCATAGAGAAGACATGTAAATTTCATTGGATCACTATATCACCTAGAACTCAGGTGATTCCCAAGGCTCCATCTTCCTTCTATCCACATTGGTGTCAATTCTCATAACCCTCTTGCTCTTCTTAGACTCGATTGACCTGATATATCCTTGTCTACCTTGTTATCAATCATAGAAAACATACTATATTGTTTTGAGGCTTGCACATTTTTCAGCTTGTTATCATTCTTCATATCTTTTGTATTCATGTCACACTTAGGTATATCATTCCTCATGTTCTTGGCTTCATGAATGTCCTCTTTGATTGTCTTTGTAGTTTCTACAAGATCATATTCACCGATCTTCTTGGCTAAGCATGCTTCCTTTTTGTAGTACCCTTCACAAACCTCTTTTTCCTTGTACAAAATCTTGCAATATGGCCACGATAGTTGAAAATTGAAGCAAACAACAGTCCTCTTATTTCTAGGATCAAAAACACCTAGATTCCATCCACAATCCTTTTTCTATGTCCATACCCACAATATGAAAACAATTCACCTTTGAAGGGACCTACATAATTCTTAGGAGACCTCATTTTGTAATCTCTAGCTCTATGACCAAAATCACGACAAGTAAAACAATATCCATGAAATAAATAACCATACCTCATAGAATTAGGTTTTCTAATTGAGTTAGATCTTCTCAAATCATTCCTCTTATTCAACATAACATTTGATTTGGAACTAGGACTAGCTTCTTGATTATGCTTATTTGAAACCTTAAACCTGTTTCTTCATCGAATCTCTTTGACCTTCCAAACACTCATTAAGACCCTTGGAGATCTTCTCAAATATCTAATACATCTTCAAATCACTATTTTCATCCTTTAAATATTAATCAAGTGGTTTCCATCTTTCCTCATACCAAGAACATGTAGCCTCTTTCTCCTTTAGGGTATTAGACAAGTTTTCTACTTGAGATTTAAAACTTTTGATAACTAGATCATGGTATTTCTCCATTTAATCCAATGCCTCTTGCAATCTAAAGACCAAAGACTTAGAAATCTCATACTTATTTCTCCAAATATCATTATATTATCCATTTTTGCTTCTAGGATCTCCTTCAAGCTGTTAAACTTACTTCACAAGGACCTTCTTTGATACCAATTGTTGGAAGCATAATGAACTAAGAAGGGGGTGCATGAGTTATCAAATCCATTAAAAAAATTTCCAGATTACCATACATGCACCATTAACATTTATCCATCCATTAATGTGTGATTAGCAACATAAAACATTCAACCACATAAGCACAATCAAGAGAGCATACACATGAACACAAGATATAAGTGGAAAACCCTCATGGGGAAGAAAACCCACTGAAACTATGCTTATATTACAAAAATAAAATAATTTTAGTGAAGAACCAACTTCAAAAGGAGAACCAACCCTTGATTTAGTGAGGCACCAACCCCACAAGGATAACTAACCCCTAGTTTAGAGAGCACCAACCCCTAGTTTACTGAAGCAACCACTCCACAAAGATGCTACAAACCCCAAAGATTACCAAAAACCAACTCATCCAACTAAAGATATCTGGTATCGATAAATTTTCTACCACAACTAATGGATATCACTTATTCAACTCACAAACCCTAGGAAAACCCTAGGTCTTCAACCGTTCTCTTTCTTCCTCTTTCTTAACTTTTCTTGCCTCTAAAACCTTACACAAATTCTCTTATTCTTTCATTAACTGTCATTCATATGATCTGCTCTAAAAATATTCCCTCATACCTGCAAAACAATCATCTCTAGGTTGCACTACTACTCCCCATTCAAGACTAGCTCAAATAATTAGCTCAAACTTGACTTTTATAGCCATTTATTCTTCTTTACCCAAAGGGGGTTGGTACCTCATAATAATTTCAACCCATAAAACTCTATAAGATTCAAAAAAATAGTTAGAACCGCTACTTATGAACCAAATAGGTCTTCATAGCTAAAACCCTCATTATATATGCCAAAAATGGCTCAAAACCCCATAGGAAGATTATTAAAAATGACCTAACATTAGTATCATAATTTTTATGACCCAAAACCCTTTAAATATAATTAATACATAATATAATATTCAAATATGGTAACACATTTAATCATCCAATTGGATTATTTCATTTACTAGACGCTTCCTTTATAAACTTCAAAACACCAATTTCGTGTACCCTTCAACACACTGGAAACTTCATCCGATCACCAAATATTGCCATGTGACCACTCAAAATAAATTTATTATCTCGTATAACACTTCTAAGAAATTTATAGGTCATTAGAAATATTTCACTTCAAATCACAAGAACACTTTCCTTCCTAGATCAACCTCGACAAAAACATTGTTTCCAAAGGTTAGCTCACCACATGAATTCTACATTCATTCAAGATCTCAAATTTGATAAATTTTGTACCCAATTCATTCCTATTAACTATATAGGGTATATGATGCATCACCTAGTCCATATCATGCTTTAAACAACATCGAGATGCACCAAATTAGATCTGTCCAAAACTACCAAAGAACTTGTTTGAAATAATGCCTTAGAATACATTTCAAATCACCTCATCATGATGCAGGCCATATATTACTAGAAGTAAATTTTAATATAATTTCCAACACACCTTTAATCACCTCAAATTTCCACTTGTACCTCAAGTTAAGGAAAAAGCATTGGACCCTTCTATTTGAGACCTCGTAACTTTCCTTTGACCACTCAACTTTTTGGACCTCAAAACATCATGAAACTGAATTAAAATGTCCTAAAAAATCCATTTTCATCAATAAAAACTCCCAATCATCATTCCCCATCAATGTTTAATGCTACTCCTTTGGACCATCTCGTCCTTAAACCTTCTTCTTCAAATTTTTTTATAAGTGGGCCCCACATATCACCAAGACGTCAACCATAAATTTATGGAAATATTGAGGAGTCATCTACAACATACAATCCTCTTCATTTATGAACCAATCAAAATTGGGTCATATACATTCACTTTATGCAAATTTCTCCTAGCTATGGTTCAACTAGGGTTTTAGACCTCTTTATCTTCTTAACATTCATTCATAAAAATGTGACAATAAAACAACCTCATTATTTTTTTGAAAGATTCATAACTTAAAATATAAGATATTAATAAGATATTAGTTCCCCATGTAAATCATACAATTAACATCAAGCATCGCAGTCAACATTTGTCATAAAAACACATTGTTACTTACCCGAATTCACTAAAACTTGCATAAGTTCAAAAATATTTAGCATACTAACCTGAAACTTTGCATGAATCATAATGATAACATCCTATAATTGATAAATCTCACAACATAGCAAACATGTATCTCAAACTCTCTATCCACATCGAGTTACCCATGCTAAATTACATATTCTCAAGTGTTTACTTCTGAATGAGCTTCATATAAGCACTGAATTACAAAATGCAGACCTAAAACTCACCATACACATCACATACACTAACATAATATGGAAAAAAATATTGTAAAAGATGTATAAGTCCCAAATATCACATATCCATCTCATTACGCATGCTTCGAGTATAGAAACAAGCATGGATGAACCGACTCCACCATGATCGACCATACTAAATCAATGTAGACCCATGAAAACCTAAAAATTACCTCATGGACAATTAATGACCTTATGATAGAAACCAATCACCTCACAATAGATCATACTATGACACAACACCCTAGACTAAGCACTAGGACCACATGACAACTAACTAAACAATTTGATCAACATGCATTGACACTGAATAACATCATAGGAGGACTCCCACATCACCATGACACCCTATTCCATGAATGAGGGTTAACATCAATGAAAACACAACAAAACCATGGCCAACATCCCAACCTATAAGCATCATCACATGCTTTCTTCCCAAAGTAAGTTCGTCCTATCCTCCCCCAAGCTCGGTGTAACATGCAACAATAATGCCAAGGGAAAAACAAGGTTTAGAATAAACTTAAAACAAGTATTACCAAGAAATACACAAGAAATTATACCAACGTTCAATCATTAAAAACATAAAAATAAATGGAAAGGGGTAAATGGAGAAGGAAATCCACAAAGTGTCAAGAATTATAAAATAAAAATCCTATCCAAAACTATCCTCCAAGA
Organism: Taxus wallichiana var. yunnanensis; assembly: GCA_018340775.1. NCBI lineage: Eukaryota > Viridiplantae > Streptophyta > Pinopsida > Cupressales > Taxaceae > Taxus > Taxus wallichiana. Next base: position 110,211,149 of record CM031236.1, on the reverse strand, counting down.
ACATACCAAAATTGGTCCATGTCTCCCAACAAATTATACCTCCTTGTCTCCCCTTCCTAAGGATTTCCAAGCCTTGCAAGCTTCCTTGGAAAAGGTAGGAGGGAATTCCCAAACCAAATTGGATGCCCTACTACTTCCACCAAGGAAGGAAATGATAAAAATAAACACCCATGGCTTCTCCAAGAATCCATGGAGATAAAAACCCCTCCATTGCCCATTCCCTCTCCAAATTTCACATCTAAATGGAGTGAAGGAAAAAAAAATTCAATACAAGGAATGAACCCAAAACAAGTTCAAAGTTCACAAAACAAATCCCAAAAAAAAAAACCATAACAATAACATTCACAATCACATTCAACAAGTTATTTAAAACAAATGCATGGAGGATTGAGACCTACCTCGACTCCAATGCTTAACTCCACATGCTTCTAGCTCTATTTTTAATCCTTAAGCTTCCAAGATCTCCACCACAATCCACCACAAACATTCCCCAAACAATAAAATTCCAACACGAAATAGGAAGAAAACTATAGCCCTCAATCCCATGGGAGGGTGACGGATGTCACCCTTCCACATGAGAAATCCTCCATATCATCGAAATCATTTTACACACTATTCAAAACAAAAATGAAAGACGGAAAAATATCACTTAACCTCTAAAGAACACACGAAACAAAAAGCCACCAATGTGAAAAATGGAAAGAAGTTTAAGATTGTGACTAGAGAGAGGGTAGAGTGGGGAAGAGGGTTTTATGGTTCACAAGAAGCTTCCCCCACCCATAAGTTAGGTCCCATTGACCAAATATGAGGTAACGAATATCCTTATCTTTCCAAGAAAGCCTTCAAAAATGCTCAAAATGGGTAAATTCATGTTTTGTGGTTGAATGAGATATTACAATGTGATAAGTGACCCTCAAAACTTGTTTAACCATTCCTAACACATTCCTAACACAATATTAATATATAAAACATCTCATTACACTAAACACTCACAATGGCCTAAGTAAAATTAAGAAAACACAATTTAGGTGAGCAATGATGTAAACATGGTTCACTATGGTGCTCAAGGTTAGGAAATAATAAAAACTAATAAATAACACCAACACATGAATTAGTAAACCAAATTTCCCCTAATCATAAAATTAGAAAAAATGAAACAATGTGAGGTAGAAGGTTTCTACACGACAGTTCTTGGAATCATTGTATTGCTACAACCGAGTCCCGTGTTCACCAAGTGTTGCTACTTGTAATCTAGCACGCTAGACGTAAACCTCAAATATACTTTACATGAAAAAATATTCATATAAATCAAAATGAAATACAACTAAATAATATATGCTAAATAACATCTCGACAAAAATATTCTACCAATAATTCGTATAACATGATCTAAATAATCACAATGTATAACTGAAAGACATGATTGTCAATGAACATCATATGGTAATAAAATCCATTGCATATAAACACATCATAGCATCATCTACTCTAATCAAAATTAAATAACCAATGTTCTAAATATAATCAAGTGTCTCAAAATAACTTGTCAAATACATTGTCTTAGAGCATTACATAAATAACATAAAAAAATGTAAATATACCTCCACTAAATCAAATAACACTATCTCCCATGAAATAATCAAACTAATCATATGAGAAAATGGACTTTAGGATAAGGTATAAATATAGTGGGCAATACCCCACCCATACAATTACATTTCATCCTAGAAGTCATTGGAAGAGGTACCGATATCTATCCAAAGAATAGAGTCGCATCCTCCAAAGAAGTTGTTGTCTCATCATATAGGTCCCACTATACTATAACCTAGTCCAACTCTCACCACCAAAGGGACAATATCTGTGCTCTAGGATATGCACTGAGAATCCAGTCTCTATTGTCCTTTTTCCTCCACCTCGCAATTACAAAAAAATCAAATACATGAGAAACATCTAGTGCATATCCACGTAAAACTAAAACATGAAATATATCATGGGCCTGAGATATGCGTGATGGAAAGGCTAAATGGTAGGAATCATGACCAATGACCTCTAATATCTCAAATGGACCCACAAAGAAAGGTGAAATCGAGAACCATTTCCAAAATGGATTGGGCTCTTGTGTGGTTTTACTCTCAAGAATACCTTTTCCCCTACTTGTAAAGTGACACTCGGTCCTTTTCTTTCTTCACACACCTTTTAGCGTGCTCATTTCTTCTGAAGATTATTTCTAATCAGAATGACCTTCTGCTCTATATCCTAAAGGAAATCTATCTCAAGAACAACCATGTTGTCTAATCTTTCCCAACTCAAAGGTGTCCTGCAAGGTCACCCATACAAGCCCTAGTAAGGATCCATACCAATGGGACTTTGGTAACTATTGTTGTAAGATAACCCAAGAATATAAAAGAAACCATCTCACTTATTTTTCAGATCCATCATGTACATCCATAACATATCCTCTAGCACTTGATTACCTCTCTTTTTCTCGGTTGTCTGCCTTTACTAGTAAGCTAAACTAAAATTTATCTAACTTCGAGAGCGGTCTGAAAAGAAGTAAAGAAATTTGAGGTATAGATGATATATGATTCATTATTTATTGTATTCAAAATCCCATACAACCTAACAATATCCTCAAGAAATACTCTAGAAATAGTTACTACATTATATGTGAACTTTCTTAGAGAAAAATGAGTAGCCTTAGTCAACTTGTCTACCGTGACCATGATAGTGTCCCGATGATATTAATAAATGGTAAGAACAACAATGAGATCCATAGAAATGACATCCCATTTCCATTTAGGAAAATTGTGGGGGTACAAAATTCTTGCGGGATGATAATTCTCAAACTTGAACTCTAGAACTCAAGGAATGAGCTACAAAGCCGACCATATCTTGGCGTAATCTGTCCAATAGTATAACTTTATTATATAAGCATGCATCTTCTTCACTCCGGGATGTGTTGCGAGATGGGGCTTGATGCACCTAAAAATGTAAATGACTATCTTACTTTAAGATACATCCTGCATATCTGCACTTTAAAGAACCCTGAGACTGTCTTTCCTCGAAGATTTGATTTTCTTGTCATAGTAGTAACCATATGTTATCATATACTTATGTAATATACAATGATATTCTCTTGTCCCTTAATATATATAATGTCCATATCATAGTTGCAAAATAATTCCATCCAACACCATTGACGGGCGTTGATGTTTGGATGTTAAAATATGTGTTGTAAGCTCTAATGACCATTCCTCAAGAAAAATTCCCACCCAAAAGAAAATTTCCCTAATGAACTAGAGTGTGAACAAATCCTGCAAGATCAAGGTCATCTATAACATAATTAAACTCATATTCCTTGAGCTTACGTGACTTAAAAATGAAATTAAATGTTACTCTTGCATGAGTACTTCATCAAGTCCCTCAAGAAAGCATTAGTGCAAACCACAAACTCTCTTTTCAGATAATTAAATGCTATAATAGGTTCCATTATGAATCGATCCTTGAGTAACTAAAAATCCTGCTCACATTTTTCTAACCACATAAATTTCTTTCCTTTATGATGAAGAGAAGAAATAGGATGAGCAATCCTAGAAATGTCTTAGACAAATTTGTGGTAATAACCCGTTAATCCAAGGTAAAACTCCTCACCTTTTTAGTAAAGTACGTTGGCTAATCGATAATGGCTTGTATGTTTGAGGGATATACTGATATACCCTTACTAGAAATAATGTCTCCCAAGTATTGAATATCTAAATGTCGAAATCGCACTTCTCTAGGATCCCAAAATTTTATGGTCTTTCAACAACTATAAAACTTGTCTCAAGTGTTCCTCATGTTCTTCCTCGGAACAAGATAAAATCAATATGTTATCAAGAAATAGTCATATAAATCAGTCAAAAACGTTCCTTAAAACTCCATTCATGAGGTTCATTAAGAGTGCTAGAGCATAGGTGAAACCAAAAGGTACTACGAGATAAATCCTAATGACCATAGTGAGTGTGGAAAGTTGTTTTTTGAATCTTTTCATCTTTAATGTGTAATATCTAGTAACCTAACTTAGGATCAATATTAGTGAACACTTTGGTACCCATCATCTCATCAAACAAGTCATCAATCATTAGAAGTGGATAGTGGTTCTTCACTTTGTTAACTTATGAATCCGTTTGAAATTAACACAAAGTTGAAGATAACTATCCTTCACAAATATCACTAGTGACCCCTAAGGAGACACACTAGGGTGGACAAGACCTTTCTCCAACAACTCCTCCAACTAAATCTTGATCTCATGGAGCTTTGGAGTCCTCATCTTATAAGGTTCCCAAGAAAGCGGTGGTGCCCCTCATATTTATTCTATAGTGAAATCTACCTCTCTATGGGGTTGTAATCCGGAATCTCACCCAAAAAAATGTCCATAAACTTGCTCAAAAGAGAATGCTCATATAGTGGTGTATGATATTTAGTACCCTCTGATTTATCACTAATCATGATCACAAACATATGATAACCCATACACATGCTCCTCCCGAGTTACTTAGCGGAGATCATATGCAAATAAATATACCGTTGCATTTAAGTAGTGACAACTAAATTCGAAGGTCATCCCGACACTCAATGATCTTCCTCATATAGTCAACTTTGTCTCGATGTAATTCAATCCAATCCATGCCCAAAACAACCTCATAGGATCCTAAAGGTAATACTCGGAGGTCTAAGGTAGTGGAGAACCCCCTAAATCAAGTATAAAACTCTTTACATAGGTATCCATTGTAAATTTTATCCCTAGAGGACAACTCAACCATTAAACTATCTAGTAGTCTAGCCTCCACTAGAGAACACTTGTCAACTATAGATGGTGATATAAAGGAATTTGGTGCTCCTAAGTCAAATAATACTAAGACAAAAGCACCTCGATAGTACATCTAGTCTCGATAACCTCGGCCTAATGCTTGATCTAGTGGTTATCATATTTTTGTAGATACGATGAGTGCGTCTATAGTAAAAAAATCATGCACTTTAGGAAATTATTTATCCTAGTCTCATACCAATATTTAGAAGGTTCTCAAAGAAATAAAGTAATAAATAACCACCGAAATTTTGGACATTTCTATTATTTTATTTCCTATTTTCCAACAAAATGCATCTACCTATCCAGTCATTTCTTAAGATCCCACGACTTCTTAGCCAATACTAGGGTGGCCATATTTCATACTTGGGTGCCCATGGGTGCTCTGGTCTCATTTCAGAGTGCTCTGGTCCCTTTATCACTTTCCCTCCTTTTCTCGGGTCTTTTCTAGCCATTTTTAATCTTTATCTTATAAGGTCAGGATCGTTTGAGGATTAATTATGAAATTGGACCAAGAGAACCCTATAAATATAAATTTATTAGACCATCTCGATAGACCTAGCATCACTATCTAATATCACACCATCTAGAGTTGCATCCATCTATTGAATTAGTATCCACGTAACTCCAACATCATCAAGTCACAAGCTAGGATATCTCGCATCAACACACACTTCACATAGGAAGGGATTCTATTCTATTCCATGCACACATTTTATTACAGTTTCTACACATAGTTATTGCTTGCCACTTCCAAAGGTATAATTAGCACTAGAGAAAACTAGGGCATGTTCACACACTGATTACACACAAAACTACATTTGGTTTGAAATGTAGTGCAAAAGTGCTCGATTACTAAGTCCAACCTTATGGTAGATGCTTGATAGTCGACCCCTTCATATGAATTTTACCTTTTCAGAATTTGGTGTTTGTTTTGGGGTCTTGCATGTCATTTACCCATCTTTGCATATTCAGAGCATTTGGCGCAACACACAAAATTTAGTAGAATTTGAGACTATCTTCGTCAGTGTAAAAACTTGATTCAAAGCTCTTACCCCAAACATGGGTGTCCGGTTAGTATACCAAAGTGCCCGTGGGAACCCCAATCCAGATTCTAGGTGCCTCGGTTGAGTCACATCATCTAGATATATCATTTTCAGCAATGCGGCATAGTCGTTCTTGGTTCTTGATTTTTCGTGCACACCTGTGACACTCTACATCACTCTTTAGATATTAGCTAGGTCATTTCTTCTTCTTTATTACATACTAGGGTTTTAGTTTCACCTAATTTAATTACTCTTTCTATTTTATATATTATTGTATTACATTTCTTCACTGCATTATATTTTCCTCCTAGATTAGATTAACTACTTTTCACTATTCTATATTTAGTCACCTTTAGTTAATAATTTTGGTGATAATAATTTCTTCTTCTTCTTTATTACACAATAGGGTTTTAGTTTCACCTAGTTTAATCGCTCGGTATATTTTATATACTATTTCAATACATTTGTTTATTGCATTATATTGTCCTCTAGATTAGATTAACTAATTTTCACTATTCTATATTAGTCACCTTTAGTTAATCATTTTGGTGAACCCGACATCCCCCATCACCCTTCTTAGGATTCTTTCATCATGGCCATCTATTCCTCAATTTGGCCTTGCTACTTTTGACAATGATCCACCATTGCATATTATGTGTCGCATTCACAATGTAGGTGTCAAACACACTTTAATTGACAATGGATCTGAGCTTAATTTATGTCCCATGATCTTTCTTGAACCTTTAGGTCTATTTTCTCATGACATTAGTCCCTATTCTATTTCATTATGTGCTTATGATGGTTCTGTCCATCCATGTCTTGGTCACATTACATTACCCATTACTGTTGGTCCAAAGACTATCCACATTGTCTTCTTTGTCATTGATTTCGGTTTCTTATAATTATCTACTTGGTAGGCCATGGCTTCATGACATGCAAGTCATTGCATCCATAGTGCATCATTGTGTTAAATTCCTCCATAATGGCATTGAACATACTATTCCTCGTGACTATGACCCATTCCAATACTATGACTATGCTCCTAATACTAGTCTTCCTATTCCACGTATTAATACTACAAATGATCCTCAACCTATGGAGGAACCACCCCATTTACCACCACTTGAAGGTGTCATTTGTATGATAGATACAGTTTCTTCTATGCCAACTACTATTACTATTGCTACAATTTCTTATTAGGGGATTTTCCAATGTATGGAAGTCAATCTATCACGTTTGACACCAATTGTACCACCTACATTAGCACGCCCATCATTAACTTGCATTATTTTTATAAATAATTAATATTGGCAAAACATTCCATTTGATCTTACATGCAATGACACTATACATACACATGTGGGTTTGACTCACTTACGACTTACCTTCAATGATCTCTATCCTATGCCATATACCTCTCATCTTTACTATGTATATATATATATATCATCATCCCACCTTATAGTCTTTATATATTCTATATCACAATTTTTACTGCCCACACTCCTCACTCTTCACCACTATCATGGCTTGATTATATTGGATGTAATCTAGACCCCGACGATACGTATATATCATTCCCTATGACTTTTGGATGTATTTTTATCTACAATAGTTATTTTCCATGATATAAAGATAACCTTACTCATTTGTATGCCCATGATTTCCCACTTCCTCCCTTTCTTGATAAATAATATGTTATGGGAATGTATTGCTTACACCTCAACAACTCCTTCAATGATGAACTAGACACCATCGCTTACCAAGTTACTAATTCTTCCACATTTGACTATGACCAAGGATGACAACCTTTTAGATGATTTTACATTAGCTACTCACAAACACACTTAGAGGTCACACCACCTAATCCACCCCTTAGTCTAGCGTATCTACATAATCCTACATCGGGCTTCCCGCATTTTGGAATACTTCATATTAACATGATCACATTTTTTCATACTCTCACATGTAACATATTATTTATATATCCTATTAGTATCATTACCCGAATATACACTCTTGAGCTTGATTCACAATGGAGTGCATTGAGGGATTACTTCTACATTGAACCCCAAACAATTCTTTGTATGCATTATACATTTACATTTTATCACACACATTGCACACCATACACCATCTATCCTATACCCACTTTTTATTATACATTATACTATATACACATATTATTCATTCTACGTGTTCCATATGCCATTTGGATACTTCACACTACGCATTTATACAACACCTATGTTTTACATACCATGCTAGTCTACATTATCTATGAGTATAACTTTACATTCTCTCCATACATTCTGAATTAGCGCTTATTATATTGCATTCTACGCTTTACACTTTACACAACCTACGCTTCTTATGTTACATTCTAGATATACCATATTTACACATCACATTCAACACATGGCCATGTTTTATCCTTGTACATACTACTTTATTTTCCACGTGCTGCACTCACTACTTGATGACGCGCTTTGGTTTATCGGTCCATACTCGACTTCGAGGGTTTACAAATCAAATGGACCTTACATTCATTACACTTTTCTTATTTTCATACAACATTTCCAGCATTAGTGACATACACCATAGGTTAAATCATTGCCTACACTATCATCTTGTAGTTTTATACACCTTAGGTTACATGATCACTCCCTTATTTTTCATCTCGTCGTGACATATGCCTTAGGATAAATCATCACCTATTCCATCATTTTCTAGTAGTATACATGTTGTCCTGCAAATGTGTAATAGGAAATTTGTGATTTTCTAGCATGACAATGATACCCCTATACCCAAATCTTCATGTTTTATCCGTATGATATACCTCGGGTCTTTCCAGTCAGTTCGATGACCTCAAAATTCATGTTAAATAATTCCCCTTAGTGATTTAGGAAATTCAATTCAACTCCCTAGGTGATTTTAGGAGTTCATTGAGAAATGCAAACTTCGGGCAATTTTTAGAAGGGCTATCATTGGCTTTCCTAGGACTAGAGCAACCCCACGGAGTGGAACAGAAAATCCAAACTAGAAACAGAGGTGAATAAAATTCCTAGGAACATCATGGAATTTATTTATGAATATTTAGGAAGGATCCAAAGAAATTGGGACAGTTTCACTAAAATTAGGGTTCACAGGCCTAGGTAGTGTACAAGCCAAAACAATTGATGAGATTCTGAAGGCCGTTCCAGGAGGTTCAGATGGATTTAGGAGAAAAAAAAACATGGTCAGAAAATTATTTCCAATCTGAAAATATGGTGAAATTATTATTTTGACAAAACTTTTGCGTAATGGGTCTTAAAGTAGTTTTTCTCACATGCACGGTGGACTACCAAATCCAAAATACAATTTTTAAGGGATAAAATGAAGGAATAAAGACCTAATGCCCCCACAATTGCATTAAAATTTCGATTTTGAGTCAATATCATATAACATTTCATCAAAACATCCCATCGACACTCAAGTTATTGCCATTTCGAGTTGTCCTCTTGGAGCGAGTTTGGGAGTTAGTCAAATTTTAGAAGGACACATGTCAGCTCTAGGAGCCTGGTGGGATTTTTTTTTTTTCCATCACCTCCCTAAATTTTAGGGAAATCAAGGTCATGAAAATTCACCTAGCCCCCATAATCCTCTCGGACCCTCATGTGACCTCCAGGATCGCCAGTTCAACCCCCAAGTGCTTGCAGGAGCTCAAATACTTCATTGTTGCATCACGCCACATGTCATCTCCGACACGCCATGAAAAATAATTTCCCTTATGTCCCTTTGAGGTCAGGGACATCAAGGATGGAAAATGTTCCCATCCCTTAAGGAGACTTTTGGTCACCCATGCGACCAGCTTCCAATCCCTTAGTGCTTTAAAGATATTTTTGGCTTTAATCTCCTGTCGTCGGATCTTCGCCACATGTCAAGATGAGGCACGCTATGAAAATTGATGTCCCTCACATCCATTTGAGGTGAGGGACATCAAGGACATGAAAATTTACCCAACTCAAACTCAAAAATTGAAAAAATTTCTAACTATTTACCACTTCTTGTTGTTTCTCACTATTAGAAGAAAAGTTGTAGAGAACACCTCAGTCCACCATTGTTGCTCCAAACCAGATCTACCATGGAAACCAAACCTTCCAATCCATTAATATGTATAGGTTTCAAATAATATATTGATTGAAATATCCAAAGGAACAAAGAACGAAAGAGAAGAGCGAAGGAATTCTTTAGAAACCTTCATTGCCGTAAGATGAAGATTTAAACATATCTTACAAGCTAGTGCACGAAATGAAGAACCATCTATTGCTGAGTTATCCACTCTTGAAGGCCATTAAAAACTCAACATCAAACCTCCCATTCACATGAATGATTTCTCATAGTGAATAAATTTCACTTTCAGCTCCACAAAGAAAAAGTTCAATTTCCTATCAAACCGACAACCGGATCGAAGAGAAATATTACAAATGAGAATAAGAAGAAAAAACCTATCACAATGGAGTTTATTTGATCATGAACATAGAAAAATATAGACCTGAAATTTTTAAGCTCCATTAATATCTGCCATAACACAGTAGTGGAAAAAATCAGCATGCTACCTCTCCACTTCTTAGGGTTCCAGTGGATGAAATTGTGTGAAAATTGGAGGGAATCATCGTTAAAAATCTAATTTTGTGTTAACTATGTGTCATGCCATGAAGTCCCTATTTTTTAGGGATATGGAGGGATATGTTTTTTTTTCAGTATTTTTCCCCACCGATGAAAATCTCATTTTTCCACTTGTTCAAATGAAGGAATCACTCAAAATGTGGAGCGTGGAACCCAGAATAAAACCTAAAGTTTCAAGAACTATTTTGTTGCAATTTGACATATGTGGTGCACTTACTAAAAATATCATGCCTTACTACATAGGGGTCTATTACTTTGGGTAATCCACCAATTGAAGAGGCTACGAAGAAGGCGGTGAACATAGAGAGAGTATCGTCGGTAAAATCATCAAAAAGGTTATATCGGCTCATAAATTGACACTTCCTAAAAATAGTAAGTGGTTCCACAAGCCGCTGCTATAAATAGATAGTTCTTACAAAATTAGAGAGGAAAAAGTAACAAGAAATAATTCAAGATACCATATCCAGGTTGAGGTTGTGAAAAGTTTACTACGATGCTTACTAAAAATAGTAAGTTTCCCCATGTGTACTTACTAAAAATAGTGGTTATTCTCAAAAGAAAAGTTTGGCACAATGGGACATTGAGGGATAATAATTCATTTGGATATCATGATTTGGGATCCGAAGGAAAATTCCAACACTTACTAAAGATAGTAATTTGTCCTTTCCGAATATGGTAAGTGTCAAGGAAACATGAATTTAAAGTGCACAAGTTGGTCTAGTTTCTCAGGTGTAATCAATCATGAAGAGATGGTGGTTTTTTTGGTTTGGAATGATCATCTCATATTACAAAGAAGGGAATCACAAGGCACATCATGTGAATTCATATTTGTCACTTAAGGAGTCGAGTGATTCAAAGAGAGTTGATCAAAACGATTTCAATAAGTCAAGGAGTTCATCAACCAAGTTTCAAGGAGGGTCATTGTGGGCATTATATGTGTTCATCTCAAGATTGTAGTAGTAAACCTCATAACAATGTTTCTAAACACTCATTCTATGGTCCAAGAGTTTGTGTTCATCACTAGATTGGTAAAATGATTTAAAGTTATTCAAGAGAGCAATCTTCATTAGTGTAGAAGATCACCAGTGGAAAAATATTTTCTTAAAGTTCATGATTGCATCAAGGCATTCAAAGAATTTCATCATGAGGGTGTTTTCCCTTCATTCCTTCCTTCTTCCTCTCTTTCCCTCTCTTCTTTCTCTCTCCATTCTAATTCTTTGTTATGAATCATTATTTTATTTCATCTTATTCACTTAAGTGACCTATTTTAAATTTGTAAAAGTATTTTCTCAAAATTATAAGAGAAATACTTAATTCATGGAAGATGAAAGGTCACAAGTGGAATATGGAAATGAAGAGTCATGTGAGGGAGGTGAAAGGACAATTTATATTTCTATAAATTGGGATGGTCTCTCCATTCCAAGGGATTCAATATTTTGGAAAAAATCTTACTATGTAGCAATGTGATAGCTTGGTTAAAGCTTTGTATTCATCACTACACATGGAGTAAAAACTACACTTCTTTTGTTTCCATTTCTTTTTTCCTTTATTTCTCTCTTTCATGCACTTTGCAATCATAGTTGATCTTGTATGGAATTGGAGAGGAACTTGGTGTCCTTGATAGATGAATTTAAAAAATTGGTGTTTTAATTCATTGGTCCCACTAGCTTCATTGTACTTTCCTCTATATTGAAGGTTGAACTACTCCGATTATTGGGTGTGAGCTCTGTAATCTACTCACGGCAGTAATATTCCTTATATAATTTCCCTCTTTTTCCCATCATCACTGTAATTTCCTCCCTTGTATCCCTTTACATGCATTTTGCCATAGGTTCAGTGGAGTCTCCTTGTGTGATCCCTGGTCAATTTGGCCACCCACAAAATTTAGATAGGATCTAGATTACTTTACTTTCAATAATTGGAGTTTTTCCATTCAATGCAGAGGAGCGTAGCCCCATTAATATTGGTGGAGAAACCTCATTTGTCTACTCGATAATTTTTATCACAAACAATACAACTTAGGTTATATTACCACATCCTCCTTTAATCTTATCGTGATATATGCTTAGTGCTAAATCATAACTTAGCCATTCATCTCATAGTGATATATGCTTAGGTATAAATCATAACTCCATGATTCATCCCATCGTGGTATACACTTAGGCTATAAGTTCCACATGCACTTCTTCTACATGTTGCATACTATCACCACTACTATATATGCACATTCGTCACAACGTGTTACACAAAGCATACAATCCTCGACCCTTTCCCAATGACGCACTCTTTTTACAATTCATTCTTGATTGCTGAGGGGACAAACAAAATGAACCTCATTGCATAAATTTCCATCCACTTCGGGGCATGCGTCTCCTATCATTCCATATTGCATTCCATTCCATCCATCCACCGCATCTTGCATTGTCTTGGGGTCATTTATTCACACTTTCTAGTGTTTTGCATGTTCAATTTATGACACATGTTAGATTTATTTCATATATGTCATTATCTATACCATCCACACATGTGCATTCATGCCTTTCTTTAGTGTGACCTTATAGATATCAGATTCCTACATGGAACATGGATGCTCACCTTCTACCCTTCCTATACTAGTCACTAGGGGCATCGACATTCATCTCAATCACATGTTATTGTTTCATTTTGTACTTAGCATCTTACATTACTTGATTATATATGCTTTGACATATTGGTTGGTTATTACTCTAACATTCTAATGGGTGTTCCATGTGTAGCACTTGTTTTGCAGGATTATAGGTTTCACAACTACTTATTTTCTTGTCTTCTATTGTCTTCCATTGTTTCGGGCCTTGCCCTATGTTTGGTGTGCACACTTGTATGTTTTTACAGCCATGATGGCCTTATTTCTCGTGAAACATCATGAGTGATGTCCCATGTTTGTAACCTGCTTTGTGTCGCATATTTATATTCTTGCGTGTTTACATTACCTTGATTATTATATTATACACTGTCTACATAGCTTACACATTGTTTTCTTTATACATGCATGTTTCTGATTGTCTTTGGCTATCCTTCTTGTTTGTGAGTGCCTTGGTTTTAACAAAGAAATTTCTATGGTTTCAGCGCATACATGCATTTGGCCCTCTTTTGAGGCTATATATCTCATATCATCAACACTTTCGCATGCACCCCTAAAGAGCGGGGGATCATTTGGGGATTTTCTAGATACTATCACATAGATTCTACATTGGTTCGGTTCGGTTATATTCAACGGGTGGATTCATACTAGTATATAAACCCCATACACAACATATTTTTCAAGACATGGTGTTGTTAACATTTTTGGGAAAGCTTGATTAGGGCACGGAGGACACAGAGCACTTCCTCCCTACACTTCTTTGGCTAGTGGTGTTGAATTGTCCAAAACCTAGGACAAGTACATATATCTCTTCACACAAAATTTAATAGAAGAAGTTAGATCTTGGAGGACACAAAGAATGTCCTTCGTACACTTCTTCAGCTAGGGTAGTGTGAGATCACCCAAAAAACTCACAGTAACTCACGGGATATCCTTCTACACTCTTCCTCAACATGGATCATGTGCACATGTTCTATTTACATTTACACTTTGTGTATTTTACACTTACATGAATATTTTAAATAGTGCTTTCACACTTGCATACATACATATTTGACTACTTGAGTGTTTTCTCCTTGCAAGTCCTATCGTATGAGAAACAAGCGGTCAAATAGGGTAACTAGTGACAACAAATGACAACAACAATAACAATACTCTATGACATCACACATGTTTTACAAACCATGCATGTACACATTCGCAATGTTGACTACACACACGCGTTCCACCCTAGGTTCACTCTCATCACTTCATATTTGCACATTTTTCATTATATTTTCCATGATCATCCATATTTTTATCATTTCATGGTTAAGAATAGTCCTTCAAGTATGCATTATTTATCACTATGTAACACATCAAGTACAAATTTATATCTACTTTATGTTACGAGATTTCTTCTCACCAACATAAAGTGGGGGAAAAATGTAGTCACAAAATCATGCACTTTAGGAAATTATTTATCCCAGTATCATACTACTATTTAGAAGGTTATCAAAGAAATAAATTACTAATAAACCCTCATCCTTTTGGTCATTTCTATTAGTCTATTTTGTATTTTGTGACCAACTACATCTACCTATCAGGCCATTTCCAAAGATCTCGCATCATTTTATCTATAACTAGGGCACCCATATTTTGTCTGGGGCACCTATGGGCACCTTGGGCCCTTTTACACTTTTTTCGCCTTTTCTTGGGTCTTTTCTAGCCATTTTTCATCCTTATCTCTTATGAGGTTGGTCTTTCGATTTTAATTAAAAACCTTGACCAAGATAACCCTATAAATACAAAGCTTTGAGACCATAATGAGGGACCTAGATTCACTATCTAATATTATGCCGTCTAGAGTTACATCCATCTATTGCATTGGAATCCATGTAGTTCCATCATCGTCAAGGAACAAGCTAGGATATTTGCATTAACAAACACTTCATAGTTGGAGGGATTCTATTCTATTCCATGCACACATTTTATTACATTTTCTACACATATTTATTTTTCTCAACTTCACAAGGTGTAATTGGCACTAGAGAAACCTAGGGTATGATCAAACATACCTCCACACGAGAACCACATAGGGTCATAGATATAGTGCGGCGCTCGATTACTAAGTCCACCTTTGTGGTAGTTGAGGACGTTCCGACCCCTACATATGCATTTTCCTTTTTAGGGTTTGATGCTTGTTTTGGGATCTTGCAGGTCATTTATCCATCTTGGCATATTTGAAGCATTTCAAGCAACCCATATAATTTATTGTGAAATACATACAAAGTTCCACACTCTCTTTCGACCCTGTAAAAACTAGATTCAGAAGTTTTACATAGGCGAGGGTTCGAAATAGCAAACTAGAGCATTTGTGGGTGCCCTAGTCCAATTCTAGGCACCCCAATTCAGTCACATCATCCGGATTTATCATTTTCAGCACTTACGCATAGAGGTTTGTGGTTCCTGATTTTTGTGCAACGCTATACATTATTCTCCAAATATTAGCTAAGTCAGTTCTTCTTCATTATTACAAACTAGGGTTTTAGTTTCACCTAGTTTAATTACCCATTCTATTTTATATACTACTTTAGTACATT
The DNA here is from genome assembly GCA_018340775.1 of Taxus wallichiana var. yunnanensis. Taxonomy (NCBI): domain Eukaryota; kingdom Viridiplantae; phylum Streptophyta; class Pinopsida; order Cupressales; family Taxaceae; genus Taxus; species Taxus wallichiana. The sequence continues at coordinate 110,195,387 of CM031236.1, read as the reverse complement.
TTTATGTTGCATTATATTATCCTCCTAGATTAGATTAACTACTTTGCACTACTATATATTAGTCACCTTTAGTTAATAATTTTGGTGATAATAATTTATTCTTATTTATTACACACTAGGGCTTTAGTTTCACCTAGTTTAATTTATCATTATATTTTATATACTATTTTAGTACATTTGTTTATTGTATTATATTGTCCTCCTAGATTAGATTAACTAATTTGCACTATTCTATATTAGTCACCTTTAGTGAATCATCATCACACATTTATTACTATTTTCTACGAAAGAGGGGATTTCTTGTCATCGACGATGATGGGTTTGTGAGGACATAGACGACTATAATGGTCATAGAACCCACAAAAATAACAACATGTTGGTCCTCTGTACATGGGGTCCCACATGTTTCTCTGGTGTAATAAAGGTCTGCTCGACTCTAGTAGATCTGTAGCATACACAATGGTTGTACTAATGACTTCCTCGTCTCGGTCTCTTCCAAATCCAAATCCTCCTTTGCCACTTCCTCTTTGCATATTTTGTGTCGGTATAAAAATATGCTTCGATGTGCATGGTGCTTATGAATGTTGCGAGTGTGTGGTAGATGTCTCGAGCTGATTATGGAGGCCTAAATCATCCTTTAGGTAGTGGGACTACATCCCATGTTGTTTGATCCTTGAAAGACTATACTCACTCTTGAATCCTACTATTGTTCCTATCTTGGTACTCTAGGGCCTTTCCTTGTTTTCTTAAGAGAAATAGGATTTCTCTACCGCTTTTCTAAATTCGGATGAGAAATCATCCTAACTACACTTTCTAGATCCACATTTAGACCCTGATGAACCCGTTCCCTATTTTTTTCATCTTAGAGGTAGTCAACATACTTTAAAATTTTCAAAATGCATTACTCATACAATGCCATTGTGTCTATGCCCTAACAAAGTTTGTGAAACTCATCTATCCTATTTTGGAAAAAGTTTTCAAACATGTACTACGCTCGTAAATGCTCCTCAAACATATCCCATGTCACTTGAATCTCAAGTGAAATGCATCTTCTACTCCTCATTCGTCCACCATACTCACGATGCTTCACTAGAGGAGGTGAACAACAAGTCTATCCTTGACATTGGATTCATATAGGTGGAACTGAAAGTAACTATTGAGGCTTAAGAGCCATGATTAAGCCCCAAATCCATTAGTAGTCCCTCCATAATTGGTTGATGTAATAGGAGAAGGTTCTTGATAACACTATCGTGTTGATGGTTCTCAACCATCTCCCTGTTAGGTGAATTTGGTCATCCTACCTTTGATGGGTTGTCAATGTTGTGAGAGTGGCTCTGAGAGTCCACTCTCTCAAAATGAACTAATGGAATATGGGAATTACATCTCTCTACAATTCTTAATGATGTGTCACCATGTATGTGCCATCGGTCGGCGGTGTATCCTCTTATGGATTAACATCCTCCTCTACTTACTCTCAATGTGCGGGAAGATGTTAATAAAGAACTCCCGAATTTGATGTAATGTCTCTAATATATATGGTCTTAAATCTGTAGCATGTGACTTCGGTGTAGGTGAACTACGTCCCAAAGGCTTGATGAATCGACACGCCATACCATGTCATGGAATCAAGTCGGAGAAGGAACATAAAGGTTTAAAATTTTGTGTGTGGTATTGAAAATGGTAAAATGGGTTAGGTTTATTAATTTAACAATAATTAATTTAAATTTACAAATTCTTAGTGTGTCCAAAGTGTTGTAAACTTTGAGCTTTGATACCAAGTGTAATGCCCCATTATTTCATTCGAGAAAACTCATAATAAAACAAAATAATTGAATCCTGGTGTGAAATTTTTAATAAAGTGCATTGTTAAAAATATTTATTTGTTATTATATTCTTTGTTAATCCATTATGGAAAAAATTAATCTGTGATATTGTATTTATTTATTTGTTTGTTTTAAATGCATAGCCGAGATATTCGAAAAGCTACGAAATCAATGGTTACGATTTGGCATGTGACAAGGAGTTGGATTTTCCTTTCCTAAGGAAATAAATTTACTATATTATTTAAATGTTTTATTGATTAACTATTTTTTTATTTTTACTTTATAATTATTATTATTCTTTTTAAAATTAACTAAAGATTTGACTAATAACAAGGGTTCACGGGATTCCATTTGGGCCATCCAAAAGAATCCAAGCCAACCCAATATAACACCCCTATTTAATATTTATTGGCTAAATATCCCGCATTTTTGTCAATTAAATTCAATTTCCCCAAATAACACAACTCCAATAAAAATTCAAAAAGGAGGAGAAATTTTGGGCCATTAGATTTATTAAGTCCTGGCCAAAAGATCTTAGGGTTTCAAGGAGACATAATACTCAATAAAGTAAAAATTTGAGTTATTTCCATATGGTTATTTTTCCAAACTTCTTTTGGTATTTCCTTTTTATTTTGTTCCAAACATCGACCGCCAAGGAGAGTAGAATCGAGGGATTGGATTAATTTGATTGTAGTTTTTTTATTCTTATTATTTATATTTTTTTATATGGTGTTTTTCTCCACATCAAAGCAGCCATGGAAGTGTAGGTGCGGGGTGTTTGAGTGAATGGGGAGGAAGATTTAGGGGAGGAGAGATGGTGGTTTCAAGGGCGAAGCCACCAAGTCTCGCATGGGGTTGGCCACGTCATGACCGAGGAAAGGATTTTAGGGCGTCACGTGGGAGGTTACAAGGGTATGCTCAAGGCAATGAATATTAGTGGCCTTTGTGGGGAATTGTTGAAAGGTTTAGGGGAGGAGTGTGCAGCTAGGCCGTGGCCCCTCCTCCACGATTGTGTTAAATATATAGATTTTTTTATATATATATATATATATAGAGAGAGAGAGAGAGAGTTAACCCTCCATCCGTAGGAAAACATGAAATACACATAACTAGATGTGAGTTGTAAATGGGATAGACACGATATATATATCCATTTTTAAAATAGTTAAATTTTCTTTTCTTTTCTTTTCCAATCCATATTGTGTTTCTTTCAAGCATGAAATAAGTTTCACCTTCCCTTTAGACATTCCTCCAAATATATAGCTTGTGTGTGTGTGTATGGATCTAAAAGGTCTAGTTTTATGAATTTCTCTAACTCTTAAATTTCAATATATTTTTTTTTCAGATTTGAAAGAAAAATGATAGCAATTTGTAAATAAGAGCATAATGAATAAAATATAAGTTTCACTCTTTTAAATATATGCAACTGACGCATAGCCTACTGTTGTAAATTTAATATCATCTCCCCACTAAATTTTTATATATATCCTTTTGGCAGAAAAGAAAAACATATAGTACTTCACATAGTTTATAATTTGCCTTTCTAATGTTGTACTAAGATAAACTTTTCTCATTTTACCTTTGGGTTTAATGCTAAATTTTAGATTAATACAAGACACTAAAATCATTTTCTTGTTTCTAAAATCATAAACAAAAATATATATTTAAAGTTAAACTTTAGAATAATGCTAAGCAATAAAACCTTTTACTTATTTTTAAACTCACAATAAAATAATAAATTTAGTGTTAAACGTTTAGAATAATGTAACAACAATAAAACCATTTTCTTGTTTCTAAACTTATAAAAACAAAATAATAAGCATTATTTGTAACGCCCACAAAATTACCCACACGAAACCCAAGACAAGCATAGGTCAAACTAAGAAAATTAAGGAGTATGTTTTTGTAACACCCACTCGCCACACACCCACTCACCACATTAGGTTAAAACTTATGGTCAACACCTTCTTCTGTTACTACTATTAAATTTGATTAATATTATCAATTTCCAAATGACGGTCCACAATCCCCTAAGTTCCCTTTTAATTAAAATAAAAAAATCTCTTGATATCATTTAATAATAGAATTCGTCTAAAGCAAGGCTTAGGTTCCTATAACCTTTTGTTTTAGAAAATTAAATTCATAGTTAATTAAACTTTCTCAAATTATTTTCAAGGGTATTATGGTCTAGTTATATAAATAATAAAGTGTTATTCCACCAACAAAGGGGTCAACGCTTGCATTTAAGCAAAAAGGTCTCTAATAATACATTTGGGTTAGAAATATTAATAACACCTCCTACACTACTTGAGTGGCCCCAAATAAATCCTACCCATGCATTTTAAATTTGAAAATTATCTCACCCACTTCCCACCTACTTTTTGTAGGGATGAATCTCATCCATTCGATGGATTCATTTGGAGCCCTTAGATGTAGGTATCCAATTAACCCTAATCATGCTTATGAAAATCTCTTTTCTCTTTTGTTTTGACTTATTGTTTCTTTTCTTGTTTTGCATATTTGAGGAGAAGGAGGTGGAATCCATGAGAGGAAATCTCAAGCTCATGGAGGGGCAAAAATGTTCTTTTATTGGGATTTCTATTTATACCCTCATCTAGGGTTTGCAATTTTTTAATTATTTCCTTAACTTATTCTTTTTGTAGTTTTCGTATTAGGCATATGGGTATTTTCCTATTTTAGTGAAATATGTAGAATGGCATATGTATTTACTTGGGTAAAGGGATCTATACATATACACACACGCACACAATTATATATATATATATATATATATATATATATATATATATATATATATATATATATATATATATATATATATATATATATATATATATATATATATATATATATATATGTGTGTGTGTGTGTTTGTGTGTGTATACACACACACATACATACAGAACACACATATATACATACACATATACACATATGTGTGTTATGTGTGTGTCTATACACACACACACACATACACACACACACACACACATACACACACATATATGTGTATGTGTGTATGTGTATGTATGTATGTATGTAAATATTTTATTAAAATTTCATTTTAATTTGATGTCAAACACACAGACACACACACACACACATTTTTAAATATATACTAAAATCATTTTCTTTTTCTAAAATCATAAACAAAAATAAAAAATCTAAAGTTAAACCATAGAATAATACTGAGCAATAAAACCATTTACTTATTTTAAAACTCACAATTAAATCATAAATTTAGTGTTAAACATTTAGAATAATGTAACAACAATAAAACCATTTTCTTGTTTCTAAACTTATACACACAAAATACGAAGCGTTATTTAATAAGAATGTGGAAAATGGATAAAATGGTTTCTTTCTCTTTAGTTTACAAGAGGATACCCATATGAATAAAATTACTACTCTATTAGGATTTGAGTTTACTTTTCTTTTCCATATTTCTCATCCTCCAAAAAGGGGATAAACAACCTTAGACCAAACTATGGTATAATGAGAGCAACAATCATTTCCATGGTTCCAAAAACCATTAGTTTACAAGATTAAAAATCTTCGTCTCGAAAGGGAAGTAACATATCCATATATCCAAAACCATTACATAATAACAACTTAAAATGCAAGTGTAAAAGCCTCCCTAAAATGGGGAATAACAAGAATTGTTTTTACACATTATCTCCATCCCTTATGAAAGTCCACAAGTAGCTCCAACCTACAAATCCAACAAACTCCAAGAAACACCTTTGTGAAGGCCTGATGTGCCTCCCAACCAATAGGCGTGATCATGTGGCTTATTCCCAAATGATGTGCATGTTATCCTCCCCTAAGCCCATGGGAAAAACAATGTTTTCAAAAAGCTTAAAATAAGGATAACCTAGAAAGACACAAGACATTCTACCAAAGTTCAATCATTAAAAAACCAAAATAATTGGAAAGGGGGAAATGTGAACGAAATCCATAGTGCCAAGAATTATGAAATAATAGTTGTATCTAAAAATATTCTTTAAGAATATCCCACTAATGATCCATGTCTCCCAACAAATTATATCTCTTTTTCTTCCCCTTGCCATGATTTTCAAGCATTGCAAGCTTACTTGGGAAGGGTAGCAAGGAATTCCCAAACCAAATGGGAATCCTTCCTACTTCCAAAAAGGAAGGGAGTAATAAAATGAAACACCCATAGATTCCCAAGAAGCCATGTAAATAAGAGATCCCTCCCATTCCCATTCCCTCTCAAAATTTCACATCCAAATGGAGTGAAGGAGAAAAATAAACCAAAAAGCAATTGTAACATAAGGTAAGAACCCAAAACAAGTTCAAGGATCCCAAAATCAATCCCAAAAAAAACCATAACAACAACATACACATTCACATTCAACAAGTTATTTTAAAAAATTACATGGAGGAGTGATAACTATGTTAAGTCAATTGCATAAATCCACAAGCTCCAAGCTCGGTTTTCCTCCTCAAGCTCCCAATCTCCCAACAAAATCAACCAAAATTCCCCTAAATAAAAAAATTACAACAAAAATAGGAAATTCTCTCTAACCCTCAATACTGGTGGGAGGGTGACATGTGTCACCCTTCCAACTAAGAAATCCTCCATGGCATCTAAGTCATTTTGCACACTCTCCAAAACATTAAATAAAATATGGAACAAAATACTTAGCCTCGAAACTACACATAAAAACCAAAAGCCACACATGTGATACATGGAAAGAAGATTAAGATAGTGACTAGAGAGAGGGTGGAGTGGGGAAGAGGCTTTTGGGTTCACAAAAATCTTCCCCCACCCATAGGTTAGGTCCCATGGACCAAATTTGAGGTAAGAAAGACCCTTACCTTTCCAAACAAGCCTTCAAAAATGCTCTAAAAGGGTAAATTCGGGTTTTGTGTTTGAATGGGAGATTTCAATGTGAGAAGTGGTCCCCCACCAACTTGTTTAACCATTCCCAACACATTCCTAATCACAAGCTTAAGACATAAAACATATCATTACACTAATCACTCATAATGGCCTAATTAGCACTAAGAAAACACAATTTAGGTGAGAAATGAAGTAATCAAGTTTTACCATGGTGCTCAAGGTTAGGGAATAATAACAAAATAATAAATAACTCCATCACATGCTAAAGCAAACCAAATTTCCCCCAATCATAAAACTAACCCAAAATGAAACAAGGTGAGGTAGAAGGTTTCGCACCACATGATACCTTACATATCCGTTAAATAACATCTCACAACATCTATTCGCTAATGATTGATATAACATTATCTAAATATCCACAATATATAACCCAAAGTCACAGTCATCAATGAAAATTATATAATAACAATATCTATCACACCTAAACACATCATAACATCAACTACTCTAAACAAAATTAAATAACCAATGTCTAGAATATCATCAAGTGTCTCAAAACATCCTATGAAATACGATGTTAAGACCATGAGATAACCGTCATAGAAAATTGTAAATCTACTAAATAAAATAACAGTGTCTAATATGAAATAATAAAACTACTCAGGATAAGGTAGAAATCTTGTAGGTGTTACAAAGCAACACATATCTTGTTTTCATATCTTACCATTAATTAATATATTATTAATTTAAATAAATTTCGTCACAGTTCCATGAAACTCCTTGAGCGTTAAATATACACTCTAATCGTTATAAAAAAAAATTGACGATTAACTACGTCTTTTAAAATTATTTTCTTACATAAAAAGGTCTGAAATTCCTAATTTATCTCTCTGATATCCGTTACGTTCATTTTGGAAATGCGCTTCATTTCAAAATCGTACGCAAGAAAATATATACATAGTTCATCTTTTATCATTTAACATTGGAAAGTACTTCAATACCTTACAAACTTAATTTTAGTTGTATCAATTCAGTAAAGACATAGCAAATTTAATTGTAAACCTGTAAATTAATGAACGGTACTTTATTTCGTACACATCATTTTCATAAATTTCAAACCATGATATTATAAATTCCAAACAAAATATATATAGTCGCATGAACCAGTCACTTGCAGGGGCAACCTTTTCATATTCAAATAACTTACTAGTTTATACATAAAAAGTACATGAGTTACAATAATATTTAATGCCAATTGTGAGATTTTAAAAAGAATAAAAAAATAAAAATATTTAACTTCTCTTGAGGTTGTCTTGAATTATTTAAAATATCAGATGCCAAATGGGTGATTTTAAAATGTTTGCTGATGTGTTAAAGATGTTATTTTTCTATTCTTAGAGCCATAAGTATAAGACATGATATAATAGATCTGTTCTAGGTCATATTGATATTAGATTTTGTTGTAGTAACTTACAAGGATCACTAAATACTTAAAGAACAAATTTTTAACACAAAGTGCACCACGAATCACTTTTTGAAATAGTGTGTAAATACTACACTCTACACACTACAATTAAATTCAAATTCAAATTCATGACTTGGACCACCTAGAATAATGACAAAAACCAACAATTTCTCAATTGAAATGCACCTTTGCTTCGTTATATGGTTTCCTATCATACTGATGCTTCACAATTTTAAATGTTGCATTGTAGTCGCTAAGATAATATACTTCTACTAGAGGGTAGTCCTTGGATTGTATTCATCATGCATTCCACTTTGTTGTGTGATGGCACTACTTTTAGTATTTTTTTGTCTAGCATCATCTTTTTATGATGGTGTGTAGTTGGTTGGTTTTAAAGTTTTACTATATATTACGTAGTCACTAAATAACATACTTTGGGTAATATTTGGTCTTGGTCTCATACTAGTATTTAGAAGGTTTTGAGTGAAGAAACTACTAATTAACCCCCATCTCTTGGCCATTTTTATTTCAATTATGTCGTTATTATCGACCTCGACCGCACACATACCCGGTCGATTTCACCATTACTCATTGTTTTTGGCTTTGATTAGGGCACCCAAGGTAGTATGGGGTGCCCATGGGCACCCCAATCCTTTTTAACTTTCCTACCACATTTTGGGCATTTTCTAGCCGTTTCAGCTTCTTATGTTTTTATTGGTCAGCAGACTTTAGGGTTAATTACAAAAATAGATAAAGAGAACCCTATAAATATAAAGTTATGAGACCATAATGAGGGACCAAACACTAGGCATTACTATCTTCATCTAAGTTTGCATCCATCTAGCTCATCACAAGTGGTCAAGGTTGCGACATCCGCATAACACAAGAATAGGTGGAGGATTTTATTCTATTCCATCCACCAATCAATTATATTTTTCTACAAAAAGTCATCTTTCTACATCACAAAGTATGACTAGAAAAAGATCACCTAGGGCATCTTTCACAAAAACACACATAGATAACCACATTTGGTCCTGGAATGTAGTGCAACGCTCAGTTAGTATGTCCACCATTGTGGTAGTTGAGGTCAATTTGACCCTATCATATGCATTTTTAGTTGTTTAGGGATTAATGCTTGTTTATGGTTTTGCGGGTCTTTCATACATATTGGATTAGCAATGACACCTAATGCAAGTACAAAAAATCATATGTGACACACAACGATGGTTTCACACCACCCGACGAACCCGTGAAACTCAATTCTAGAGATTTTCACAGACAAGGCACCCATTCTATAGACTATAGCACCTATATGTGCCCCACTCCTCTTTATGCACCCTAGTCTAGTGAATTAGTCTAGATCTTTCCAATTTGAGGGTTTTGCATGTCATTCCTCCTTCTTGTTTCTTTGGTGGCTCTATGCCGAGTACCGCAAGTTCATCGAATCAATTGAGTCACTTCCTCACTCTTCTTACATATTAGGATTGCTAATTTTATTAGATTATTTTCTCGGGTCATTTCTATAGTCATTTACTACATTTATTTAATATATTTACATGTTTTTTTTAGATTAGATTAACTATCGTTATCCCCTATCTTAGTTAAGTTTAGTTAATCATTTTGGTGAACCCAACCACTTTCATGCTTAGGATATTCATCTTTCTTCTATCATGAGTCATAAATTTCCTCAAGTTTCTTTATCTTATATGCTTAAATTATATCCCAACTATCAAGTTATTCTAAAAAGACAAGTAGACGACATATGTTGTCGTCTAAGTATACCAATGAACCAAATAAGTCTTATGTTTGATCGTTTATCCGAGGAACCTATTCGTAGTGGTCTTGCATCTAAACAACCCCTATTGGACTCAATTCAAGCTCTACATGTTTTATTTCAAGACAAGTTTAAGACTATGGAATCAATTATTACATCTCTCACATATAAAATTCAACAACTTAAGGATGCTTTGAACCTCAAGATATGTCTACTACATGTCATTTAGTTGAACCTAAAGATATGTCATTTCTCGAGCCTCTCATGTTTGTTCATAATACTATGCAACAGAAACCCTTATTCATCTCCTTAGTCATCAATTGATCACTCTCACCGCCTAGTCATTACTATTCTCCTTATCAATTAGAAAAATATCAAGGTCATCCGTATTGTAATTGTCATCTAATCAATTGACATAATGATAATTATTTCCACACTTTTCCACAAATAATCAAGCATCTTAAGCATCATGGTCTTATTTTACTTGCTGCACAACATTCTAATATGAATGATAAGTCCCATTGGGGTCCTAAATCTGATTTATCTATATCTAATGAGCATCAAGCAAGCATTACTCAAGCATCTCCTAAGAAGCAATATCTCACAAATAGTCCTCCATCCTATCCTACTCATCCATCTACAATATCACCAAGTCAATAACCTACCAAAATTAGTTCACAATATCCTACTAATTAGTTGTCTATAATATTACCAATTCAACCTAACAAACCTCCCTTTAAAGTTAGTGCAACATGGCCTCCTCTCAATTCTATGCTCCAACAAATCACTTTAGTCAAAGGAACCAATCCTCCTACTAGTGTCCATGATAGATTTTCAATTTCACAACCATCACATAGTTCTACTATTAACTTTATCCATCATGGTTCCACCATATGCAAACATAGTCTTTGGTAGTTGACTCTTGTCACTCTACCCTCCCGATGAAACACTCATCTTCTTATGGTTCTTATATGATGTTGAGAGGTCTTGTTATCCAAATTCACCCCCCAGGGTTTAAATTGATAACATGCATCAGAATTCTCAAGTCCCAGGCAAATGGATTGATTCAGGGCAAAATTCATGTTTCCAGGGTCCCCTCAGATTTTTTCTAACTCTCCTGTCCAGGTTGAAGAGAGCAAGCTCTGAGAAAATGCGAGAAGGTTGCAGAAAACAAGCTTGATCCAGGAAAAATCATAAAAAATGACTAAGTCCTAGTCCTAGGGGCAGTCGGGACATTTGGGACATCTAGGCGCGGATCGGCCGAAAAGACTTAAGGCAGCCCGGAACAGTTGGGCCGGGAGTACGCGAAGTATGCGAATCAGCCGGATCGGCTAAAATGAGAACAGGCGGCCCGCTAAGCATTTGGGACAATCGGGCTAGAAGTACGCGGCAGACGCGAGAAGCTGATCCGGCCGAAAGAGGAAGAAAAATGACTAACTACTAAGTGGGACAGTTTGGGCAAGAGTACGCGAAGTACGCGAACCGGCCGGATCGGCCGAAATGAGAACAAACAGTCCGGAAGCAATTGGGACATTTGGGCCGTGATGATGCGAACCGGCCGGTTCACCCGAAACAAAGAAAGTTTGTACTGGGACATCCGGGACGAAGGGACGCGGGACGCGGATGACTGAAGGAGCCAAAAGCCAATCAAACAATGCCATGTGTCATCGGCTAAATGAGGGACGAGGAAGCCCATTTCGGGCGGATCGGAAGTTTTTGGCCCAAGCAGTTTGGGACATCCGGGACATAAAGATGCGAAGGGCGCGAAGGATCCGAAAGGGCCGAGAACCAATCAAATCATGACACGTGTCGCAGGGGAAAGAGTCCAAAGGTCAAAGGGCGAGTTTTGAAGGGTCATGCAAACCAATGGGATAGTGCCACATGTCCCAGCTAGGGCCCACAAGGAAATTTCAAAGGAAAGCCCGCGGAAAGGTGGAGGAGAGAGAATTATTCAGCGAATCAGTGCTTGACACGTGTCATCTAGGTGGCAGAGCGCGGGAAAGATTTCAAAATCCGTTTTGGTCTGTTCCGTGCCCTAAATCTTCAGATCATCATATCTTTCGATCCAGAACTCGGATTTGCACGTTCTTTATATCAACGGAAATCTTGTGAAATTCTCTACATGATTCTAGGGTTAATCTCGAGTTTTGGTGCAGTCTGGAGGGAGAAAATTGAGAAACGGCTCTGACGCGTGTTCATGGCCAGAAATGACATTCCAGCGACCAGATTTAATGCAGAATGGGTCGCATTCTCCTGTAGTCCGGTCAAAGTGACAGGGTATGGGTTTGTAAGGTCCCCCATGCCATTTTAATGCACCTGTAGTCAAGAAAGAATGGGCTCCCATGCTTTTGTATGTTTTCTGTCTCCTGGGCTCGACCCATGCATTGTATAAAGCCAGATTTGGCTCATTTTTAAAAAAAAAAGATTACAAGTGGTTCATCTTTTCTGCTCTGCCCTCCCTTCTTTTCTTCTCTAGGGTTGGAAATGGAGTTCAAACCTCCTCCCTTGCTCTGTAATGGCATTTTTGCCTTTTACTATTGAAATGATGTTCTGTGCAAACTTCTGGAGCAACAAAACGTGTTTTGTGATGCATCTGTCCATCCTTGCTCGTTTTTGCTTGTTCTCTTCTTGCCTCTCTTCATTGCAGGTATTTGTGCATGTTTGAATGTTCATTACAGGTTTGGAGCTGTGTTCATGGAGTTTTGGGACATTTTCTGTGTGAAATCTATCCTTGGGCTTGTGATGCATCTGTCCATCCTTCCCATTGCTCACCTCTCTTTGTTCCATGGTAGTTTTGATAGATGTTCAACATTCTCCTTCTCTGGTGTATCATAGTTTTAGTGTAGGCTTTTGTTCTTTCCCTTTTCTCTCTCTCTCTATCTCCTTGGCATGGTTAGATTAGGATTAGATTAGCTTTGCTCGCTTTGGAATAGCTTGTGGCAGGTAGTTTAGGAGTAGGAACTAGCCTTCTCTAGAGATTCCTCTCTCGGTTTCACAAGTCCCACGCTTGGAGAGAGGTTTCCATGTTGTGCAATCACACTGGATGCCTGAGTGATCAACCTAGAAGCCCGATCGCATCCGGGGGTCTTTGTGAGTCTCGCTCTAACATTTTGGCACACCCGGTGGGACATCACAGAAGTTAGAGTTTCATCTTTCAGAGGTGTCTCATTATCAAATAGAAAATCTTAAGCCACCGTGCGACCACCAACAGTTTTGGCACGCCGGTGGGACCTTAGAGGTCTTCCACTTCATCTTTTGCAGGTTGGTGTGTTCCTGTGAAGATTTCAGCCTTTGGAGGCACTTGCAAACACATCTGGCGACTCCATCTGGTCAACAACCCATCTCTGAAGTTGCAGATCTTCCTTTCCATTCATTTTCATTCATTTTCCATTCATCCTTCTTTCCATCTCTTTCATTCTTTCCCATTCCATGAAGTTGTGCAATCATGACTTCATTTCCATCATGGAATTCACATCAACAACAGCAGTATATTCCACCTCCAACATGTTTTACAAATCCTCCAAACCAGCATTTTGAGCAGATTCAAGATCAGTATGCATACCCATATGAGCAGCAGTGCCAAAGTCAGTTTGGCTATGGAGCTTTCCAAGAGCAAGAGTATGCATATAATGAAGACAATCAGATGCAAGATGCTGGTCTGTTGGAAAAAATCCAAAAGATGGAGGTAAACATAGTGCAGTCCAGGGCTCAGGCACAGATGAAAGCATTTGGAATCGGTTGCAGAGCACCTTGTCCATGGGTGGGACCTTTTCCAAGGCATTACAGCCCTCAGGAGAAGCTTGACTTCATGATTGCAATGCTGCCTTTGCTTGCAAAGTGGATTGAAGAAATAGAGGTGTATGAGAGGAGTATTCAGCAACCTTGCCAACAAGTAAGCACACCTTCTCATGCCTTTTCTTTTCCTCTTTCCCAATCTATTTCATCTCAGCAGTGTCAAGCTTTAAACTCTCCATCTGCTGTCCCAAATGTTGATCCCATGTCTCCATCTCTCAGTCTTCCATCCCATCTCAGTTTTTCCGCCCTCTTCTCTTCCAAATCCAAAACCCCTCCACAAGAGCTAAATGAAATACCTTCCACTCCAAAGAAACAAGAGGTTTCACCTCCTCCACCACCACAAAAAATTGTAAAATCAGTTGAGTTTCAACCTATCCCTCCTCTTGCATCCCCAATTCCATGTGGGGAAGAAGAAATTGAAAAAATCAGTCATCAAGGACAACAAGAGGAAGAGCCAAAAAGAAAAGAAATGACAGACAACTTGAAGGTTTGGGCTGCCAAATTTGGGATAACAAAGATCCCCTTGATGGTTAAGCCTACAGAAGAGGCTAAGGTTGAACAAATGGTGGTCATAACTGATTTTGTTGCAGCAGAAGAAGAGCAAAAGGAAGAAGCAGATCAGCAATCAGTTTGCTCAGAGTGTAGTGTCCATGTTGGCACTCTATTTGAAGGAAATGCTGATCCAATTCAAGTTGCACAATCAGCCATGGAGGAAGAAAGCCCTGAAGAAGATCTTGCAGTCCCAACTTGTCCTCTAGAGCAGCAGACTGAAGAGTTTGACTTGACAAACTTCATGCTGGAGGAAGAGTTCAATCAAGAGCAAGATTGTCTTCAAACATTAGAGGAAGGAGAAGTTTCTCCAAATCCAAAAGAAGAGGAGCACAATCTAGCTGTGGAAGAGAAAAGTGCAGATCCAAAGGGTTTGAGCACAAAGCAGGTTATAGAAGAACCTTCAGTTCTTCTCTCTACTTCATCTCTCTCAAGTTCTGGTACTGAAGAGGAGTTTGACCTCTCAAACTCAATGTTGGAGGATGAAGGAAACCATGGTGGTCAAGTTATAGATCAAGAAGACACCATGGAGGAAGTTGAACATTTGCAGCAGGACAGTCATGAGGCAGTTTATCTATCAGATTTGGAAGACTGTTTTGATGGAGAAGAACCGGTTGAGTTTCCAACATTCTCTCTTTCATCATCCATCTTCCAAACACAAGAGCCTGCTGTCATGGAGGAGAGTATTCATTTGCAGCAACCTGCATCTTATAGAAGCTCTTTGAAACCAAGATTGGAAGATTTTAATCTTTCATGTCCTTCATTGGAGGAAGAGAAAGGGCAGAGGAATTTCGCCATTTCTTCCACATCATCCATTCAAGATGGTCCGCAAGAAGACTCCATTCTTGGAGTTGAAAATCAGGGAAATCGGCATACTCAAAGGATCGACCTTGCCCAATCATGTATTTGGCTTCATTGGAGCCAAAGGAGAAGTCACAACCAATCATGTTTGCTTCTAAGCATGAGGGTGAGATGTAAAGTACCAAGGATCAGCTGCCATACCTCTTCAATCCAAATGCAGAGCAACTAAAAGAGGTATTGGATTTGTTTTCAGTTGACACCTTGATGATTTGGGTAGAAGACCAGCTTCTTGTTGATTTTCCATTCATCCAACCAGCCATGTTCAGCTCCAAATCAATTGCATGGCCGCCACTTTTGAGAAAGGGAAGCTATTTCTCACAACCAATTGCAGGGTTTGTTTAGCTTGCTTTTGCTTCCAGTTAGAGTAGAGTAGGTAGGTTTGCTTTCAGCAGAAGAAGTGCTTATGCACACTCTGCATGTTCCATTTTGGAGCATGTATGATTTTCAGTTTTGTACATAGTTTTTGGTGTTGCTGGTTTTCTCTGCACGATGAAATTTCAGTGGCATTTTGGTGAAGAACAACTCCATGTTCGGTGGGTTTCAAGTGGCTCAGAGGGAGGTTTTCAAAGTTCAGATCAGTTGCAGGTTACAACTCATGACTCCATGCCCAATGGATGCTTCAGGCAACTGGTAACTTCATCTAGCAGGCAGATGCCCCCGCTGAGTCGCCAAATTGTTATCCAAATTCACCCCAGGGTTTAAATTGATAACATGCATCAGAATTCTCAAGTCCCGGGCAAATGGATTGATTCAGTGGCAAAATTCATGTTTCCGTGGTCCCTCGATTTTTCTAACTCTCCTGTTGTCAAGAGAGCAAGCTCTGAGAAAATGCGAGAAGGTTGCAGAAAACAAGCTTGATCCAGGAAAAATCATAAAAAATGACTAAGTCCTAGTCCTAGGGGCAGTCGGGACATTTGGGACATCTAGGCGCGGATCGGCCGAAAAGACTTAAGGCAGCCCGGAACAGTTGGGCCGGGAGTACGCGAAGTACGCGAATCGGCCGGATCGGCCGAAATGAGAACAGGCGGCCCGCTAAGCATTTGGGACAATCGGGCCAGAAGTACGCGGTGGACGCGAGAAGCCGATCCGGCCGAAAGAGGAAGAAAAAATGACCGACTCATCGAGTGGGACAGCTCGGGCCAAGAGTACGTGAAGTACGTGAACCGGCTGGATCGGCCAAAATGAGAACAAACAGTCCGGAAGCAATTGGGACATTTGGGCCGTGATGACGCGAACCAGCCGGTTCGCCTGAAACAGAGAAAGTTCATACTAGGACATCCGGGACGAAGGGACGCGGGGCGTGGACGCGTGGATCGAGAAGGATCCAAAGCCAATCAAACAACGCCACGTGTCCTCAGCCAAATGAGGAACGAGGAACCCCATTTCAGGCGGATCGGAAGTTTTTGGCGCAAGCAGTTTGGGACATCCGGGACATAAAGACGCGAAGGGTGCGAAGGAGCCGAAAGGGCCGAGAACCAATCAAATCATGACACGTGTCGCAGGGGAAAGAGTCCAAAGGTCAAAGGGCGAGTTTTGAAGGGTCAGCCCGAACCAATGGGATAGTGCCACGTGTCCCAGCTAGGGCCCACAAGGAAATTTCAAAGGAAAGCCCGCGGAAAGGTGGAGGAGAGAGAATTATTCAGTGAATCAGTGCTTGACACGTGTCATCCAGGTGGCAGAGCGCGGGAAAGATTTCAAAATCCATTTTGGTCTGTTCCATGCCCTAAATCTTCAAATCATCATATCTTTCAATCTGAGTAACTCGATTTCCACATTCTTTATATCAACGGAAATCTTGTGAAATTATCTAGATGATTCTGGGGTTAATCTCGAGTTTTGGTGCAGTCGAGAGGATAAAATCGAGAAACGGATCTGACGCGTGTTCATGGCCAGAAATGACATTCCAGCGACCAGATTTAATGCAGAATGGGTCGCATTCTCCTGTAGTCTGGTCAAAGTGACAGGGTATGGGTTTGTAAGGTCCCCCATGCCATTTTAATGCACCTGCAGTCAAGAAAGAATGGGCTCCCATGCTTTTGTATGTTTTCTGTCTCCTGGGCTCGACCCATGCATTGTATAAAGCCAGATTTGGCTCATTTAAAAAAAAAAAAGATAACAAGTTGTTCATCTTTTCTGCTCTGCCCTCCCTTCTTTTCTTCTCTAGGGTTGAAAATGGAGTTCAAACCTCCTCCCTTGCTCTGTAATGGTGTTTTTGCCTTTTACTATTGAAATGATGTTCTGTGCAAACTGGAGCAACAAAACGTGTTTTGTGATGCATCTGTCCATCCTTGCTCATTTTTTCTTGTTCTCTTCTTGCCTCTCTTCATTGCAGGTATTTGTGCATGTTTGAATGTTCATTGCAGGTTTGGAGCTGTGTTCATGGAGTTTTGGGACATTTTCTATGTGAAATCTATCCTTGGGCCTGTGATGCATCTGTCCATCCTTCCCATTGCTCACCTCTCTTTGTTCCATGGCAGTTTTGATAGATGTCCAACATTCTCCTTCTCTGGTGTATCACCGTTTTAGTGTAGGCTTTTGTTCTTTCCCTTTTCTCTCTCTCTCTGTCTCCTTGGCATGGTTAGATTAGGATTAGATTAGCTTTTGCCTGCACTGGAATAGCTTGTGGCAGGTAGTTTAGGAGTAGGAACCAGCCTTCTCTGGAGATTCCTCTCTCAGTTTCACAAGTCCCACGCTTGGAGAGAGGTTTCCATGTTGTGCAATCACACTGGATGCCTGAGTGATCAACCTAGAAGCCTGATCTCGCATCCGGGGGTGCTTGTGAGTCTCTACTGTGAGGTCTTTTACAATAAAGGACCTCATTTCATCTTACATTAACATATATTTGTACTATATAACTACTCATACATACCTACATCTACAATCATCTACGCTCAAATTACGCATACCATATGATACCTAATTATTTATTCCATCCTTGAATCAATCTTGCAAAATCTATAGTACTTCACCACCTTCATACATCATTTATCGACTAATGCACGTATTATCATACACTTTTTGGGCATAACATCTAATACATGTCACCCCACCTATCATCACATCTACGCATTTATCATCTTTCCATTCTCATACATCCATCTCCTAGCATATGCATATTCATTCATATGTTAATGTCATCATTACCTAATGACACACTCTTGTGCTTTGGTTCACACTTGATTGTTGAGGGATTATTACACGTGAACCCCACACAATGCACTATAGGCATACATTCTACATTTAGTATACAACAATTTTTCATTTGTGAATTTATACATTTTAGATCATACTAGTATTCATCTTACTTATCTAACATTACATCCTACATACTATACACTCTTATGAACACTTTGCACATATTGCATTCAATACTATACACCACATACACATCACATTGTCATTTATCATCTTTACGAAATATATTACATCATCTTCTACGCCTTTGCACTCACTACCCTATGACGCACTTTAGTTCCTCGGTTCATACTCGAATGCCAAGGGGTTAAAAATCAAATGGACCTTACATTCATCAAGTTCTTATCATTCGACCTTTTACCATGCAACTTTACTAGCTTAGTGACATAAATTATAGGCTTAATTGTCACCTACTCTATTCATCTTATAGTGGTATATGCTTTAGTCTACATCACCAATCCCTATACTCATCTGTAGTGATATACACTTTAGGCTAAATCATCACTTCTCCATACATTTTGTCATGATATCTTGTTTGGCTATAGGTTTCACGCACATACATATTTCTTAGGTTGCATATCATCGCCATAAACATAATACACACCTTGTCCATTTATTGATGATGCACTCTCGCTTACGGTTTGTTCTTGACTTCTTAAGGGAAAACCAAATGAACTTCAATTCATACATTTCCATTCACTCGGAGGGCACATAGCTCCTATCACTCTATCTTACATTCCATTCCATCCATCCAACAACATACTATTTATTATGGTTTCTTTTACTCTTTCTTACTTTTTCTTATTCATGGTCACTTTATTACACATGCTAGTTAGATTAATTGTATGTCATTTATCTATATCATCCACATATGTGCATTCACGTCTTTTTATAGATTTAATAGCAAATATAGGTATCTTACACGCAACATGGATTCTCACCTTCCACCCTCCTCTCTACACTAGTCATTGGGGACATCCAAATTCATCTCTCACGGGTGTTATTGTTTTATTTAGTACTCAACACTTTTCATTACTTTGTTCGACATGGTTTTGAAATACTATTTATCTTTCTAAAATGCTAAAAGGTGCTTCATGTGCAACATTTGTTATGCAGGGATATTTGCTTCCATACTTATTTGTTCCATTATATGTTATTATTAGTTATTGTATGTAACCCTTGCCTGTGTTGGTGTGCACACTTGTTTGTTTGTATGTGGCCATGATGGCCTTTTGTGTCTTTTGATAACTTGAGTGATGTCCCATGTTTGCAACCTGCTTTGTGTGGCCTACTTTGTTTTCTTGTGTGTGTGTATACATTACTACATTGCTTGGTATCATTTACACTATTTGCATAGCTTACATTTTGTATCCTACATACATGTTTTTTCATACTAATACTTTTTTAGCTAGCCTTCTTGTTTTTGTGCACCTTGGTTTCTACCAAGTGTATTCCCTTTCCCCTACAAGGAATATTTGTAGAGTTCATGTGTTTTGTCCTCTTTTGGGGCTGCATTCTCCTATCGGTGACATCGCATACTCCCTAAACAAGGGGAGAATCATTTGTGGTTTGTTACACACTACACAAATATTCTACCTTTAGTTGGATTCGATTATATACAATGAGTGGGTTTAGACTAGTCTATAAACCCCTTACACAATGGTTATTATAGGACATGGTTGTCCTTAGCATGCGGGGAAGCGATTAAGCTGTTGGAGGATACGGTGAGAAATCCTCCCAATAATTCTTCTACCACCAATGTCGATTTCCCATAACACTAGACAATACAGAGATCTCTTCATATCTTTAGGGAAGTAGTTATAGGAAGGATAATAATGAAGCTTTTACCCTACACTTCTTCGGCCGGGGTTGTGTGAGATCACCCAAAAACTCATAGTACGGGGTATCCTTCTACACTCTTTTTCTTGACATGGATAAGATGCACATGTTCCAATAGCATTTTTCATTTGTGAATTTTAAAGTCACATGATTTTTACATACATGCATTTTTAGATTAATTTTTTACACATACGGACATACATATTTGACTAATTGATGATTTTATCCTTGTACATCTAGCCATATGAGAAACAAGTAGTCGAATGAGGGAAACAAAAACGAGAACATTAATAACAACAATTCATGGCAGCACACACCATACTAACCATGCATGTACATTACACACATCAAAAGTTGTTAGTGAAAAATCACAACACCCTTGAATGTCTGCAACTCGATGGGTTGAGAATCTCAATGTGATTGCATAACATGGAGAATCTCTCAAAGTGTGGGACTTTGAAAATTGAGAACTCTGGAGGAAGTCCGGTTCTATTCCTCTGTTTAGGTGCACACATTCATATTGCAGAGGATCTACTCTAAAACCTACTCTAACTTGCCAAGGAGATAGGGTTAAGAAGATGCAAGAAATTAAACCTAAACTAACAGAGGTGATACACTAAAGGAGTGTTGAACACCATCTTTGCTATTAAACACGAGACTATTAGAATGTAATAGAAGCACCAAGCATAGATAACCAATATTGCAATAAGAGATAAGAAAGGAGATAATGAATGCGAGAGAGGGTTAAAATATATCCACATACATGCATTATCAATCCAAAATTTGATACAGTGCATTACAATAGCCAAGAGGCACAAACTTGCATTACAAATTTGAATGGGAGGATTGATACTCCATGAATTCATCTGCAAACCGAGAGAAGAAGGGAGGTTATAAAACCAAAATTTCCAACACTTTACCATAGCTAAGCTCTTCCCTTTATAGATGAAGTGAGGGCAAAAGAAGAAAATGAGATGGGAAATATGATTTAGAAGCTTAGCCAATAACCATCAATGCCCCTACAAATCCACCTATAATCTAGTAGTTCTAGTTCAACATGCCTGTTTGGCGTGTTCGAGGAAATATGGCAGACCAAAATAAAAAATCCCAGTAGTTGAAGAAATCAGATCACATATTAATGGCATGAAAATACATTTTTCATATTATCACCCACCAAATCCCACTTAAAATAATATGTTATATGCCCATGGCGTAGAGGAGGTTGTGATCTTTCCAACGGTACCAAATTCATCAAATTTTGAGTACTAGATCGAAAGTTATGCCCATTTGAATATTTGAATCGAATCCATACAAAAATGGTGAAAAACTAGTTTTGCAAAACGGATCCGCGGCCCGAAATTCACTTTGGCACTTGTGCTAAAAATGCAAAATTCTAAAACCTCCCATAGCCTTGTGCAAAATTCACTTTAAAAAGCTGCCCAAAATTGAAATTGCACTTTTGAGAAAGTGGCGAGAATTTCCAAAACCCACTTCCCATAGTTAACAAAGGCCTAACACATGGCTTCTCCTGGGAATCGATAGAAAATTCTTTTATACTTTAGCCAAAAAAGCTCCACTCCCCAAATGTCTTCCCTATTTTTGTCTCTAGTTAGAAGGACTTCTTTTTAATTTTTTAATTTTTGATTGAACTTTCAAATATTAGAGACATTATTATTTTTTTGTCTCTAATTTTACTTTCGTCTCTAATTTTATTTTCGTTCTTTGTAATAAAACAAAATTGTATTTTCTTTTCCGAAGTAGAATAGAGTTAGGGTTTATTCTGTTTTTTTCCCCAAATCGTGGCTTCCATTATGAAAATAGGCAATCCATTACAGGGGGGGACGAGTCGGGGAAGAGTGAGTGCCTGCTGAGAGAGACGAGTGGCTGAAGTTAGATTGTCCACAATAACATATTCTCTTTGAGCAATGGCAGAGGCGGCAGGGCCCTAAGGAGGAAGCCCCAGGGGCACGGAGGAAGCGGAAAGGGCAGGGACAACATCAGGAGGCAGCGGTTGTGCGGTGGAGTCATAACATACACTACAAATCTT
The DNA here is from genome assembly GCA_018340775.1 of Taxus wallichiana var. yunnanensis. Taxonomy (NCBI): domain Eukaryota; kingdom Viridiplantae; phylum Streptophyta; class Pinopsida; order Cupressales; family Taxaceae; genus Taxus; species Taxus wallichiana. The sequence continues at coordinate 110,173,151 of CM031236.1, read as the reverse complement.
TCCTTGGCCCTGATCTTGCTCACTATCTCGATCGGAACAAGGTCGATACATACACAGTCAAGATCCTCTGCCCAGGAAGTGCAGCTTCCGAAAAAATATTGATTTTCAATCTAGATGAAGTTCTTTGCTGAAGAATGGCCTCCACATATGCACAGTGGATGTTCTGATCTATCACCTGGTCTTTCATGGTAACCAGCCCAAGTTCGAGGCTTGAATTTGCAGGAAACCCAACGGCCGAGCCATCATCTATGGACCTGAAAATTTACACATTCCAGGCCTCTGTTCCTTCAGGACCTCTTGCACGGCGTCATCCATGGAAATGGCTTTGGACATTTTCTCTCTATCAATGGCCGAGAGAAAGGTTCCAAATATGTCTTCGGAAGGGACCTTATGGATCTTTGGGACAGAATGTGCATAATGTTGCGAGCCAGGTAATTCTTCTTCATTTAAATTTACATCTTAGGGAAAACATTAAAGCGGATTTCTGTATTTTGATGGTTTTCAGAACGTTTTTGTGGTGCATGAGCCTAAAACCTTCCAAGTTTAAGCTTAGAGATTGTATTTTAGGAGAAAGAGGAGGGTAAATAATTAGTTTTTTCTAAAATTTTATAGGAAGATTAGTGTGGAAGATGTAACGCAGAAGAGAAGATGGAATTCAGGCTCCTGAACTGTGGTTGTTTATGTAGAATCCTGGTTTGGAGGATGGTGTTACGGATTTGACCATGACAGCTTTTGGGTGACTCAGCAAATGTACACCAAAGCCATCCAGGTTGTCCGTGGAAATCCCTTGACGCTCATAGCGCAACACTTTGAAAGGGCAGATGTTCAAGTACTCGGAATCATACATGGCTACATGAGAATTAGTGGCAAGCTGCAGCAGATTGGAGATCTGCTCCGTTTCATGATGGAGCTCAAGGCCCGCCTTCCTATGGAATCCTCTTCCTCGAGCAGCAGCAATAGTGGTGGCGCCGCCATTAAAAGCTATATTTCTCGAGAAGGGCACCAAGAATGACAAGAGTTCCGTCAATCCCAACCCCATAACTGTAGATTTGCAGTGCCGTTGGTCGGCGAAGAGAATCGAGCTTACCACGCTGGTGATCTTGAATGCTCTCAAGAAGTGCGAGGATAGGAAATTTACTACGAAACAGAAAATCAAGAAGCAGCCTCGGATCTGTCCTTTTTGTCCACTGTTGTGTAAAATTTTTATCCGCATCCCACGCCGCAGGGCCTTCAATCTTCGAGTGAACATCATGTCAGGGCTCTCTTGGCCGGTAATGGAGAAGAAGGACGTCTTTGAAATTATGCTGAAGAAAATCATCCTTATAAACGGTATCCAAATCCCCAAATCGGTGGATGAAATGGATGGGCAATGGGAGCGCTTGTGCGGTGGATGTCATGAGCAGCAACATCATGTCATTCCGGTGGATGAAATGGATGGGCTACGTCTTCTGCATATTTGGTGCTCTGCCTCCACTTTACTGGCTGTGTATTATATTTTTGCAGGGATAGAAAGTGATTGTATCTTTGGCATTGTATTGATTTGAAACCAGTCAGGAGTAGATGACAGATGAACAAAAGATGGAAATGCCCGAACCAACAGTTATTATTAGTTCCAATCAATATAAATCAGGATTTCATTCTGCACTCAATCATTTTATGGCTGGGTGCTATTCATTTCAATGTAGTACTTGTTCTTCTTGCAGTTGTCTTACTACCCACAACATGGAAATTCCTGTAAGTGCTTTTTTTCTTTTCATTTCATCCCAATTTCATACAATTTTCCATTGCTATTATATGGAAGACGATTCAAGTTATTTGGTCTCGAAAGGTGTAGGGAACCCCGGTTTCTTGGCTAGCTTGTCATGAAATCTTTCTCAACCTTTGCATCTCTTCTATCTTCACTGGCCATTTAATCCAGTATATTTCCTATAAGCCTCTGGTGGTCTATCCTCTTGTTTTTAATATCTTCACCATTATACATCCTTAACAAACTATTAGTCGAATCATCTAGATTAGCCTGTGTAGGAGAATGGTCTATTAATAAATATCATAATATTTTTGGTTTTCAAGCAAGCAGTGCATATCAATACTTCTTCTAACATGGCAACAATTGCTTCCAGGAAAACATAACGCCACCTAGAACACAATCTATAGCTCCCATCTCTTATATCTTTTTAATAGTAAATAATATTAGCACCTATTGCCAACACATTGTCATATGACTAGATTCAAAACCAAATAAGGTAGATTCAAAACAAATTCGATATTTGTTTTAATCACCAAAAACAGATACAAATTGCACTATAAAACTGGCATGTTAAAATGTTGTGGCGTGCCTTGATGTCAATGGTGTTACAAATCAGATCTACTATGTTTGTTAAAGACAACTCCCATGCGGTCTTCTCATGATGCCCTATTTACTGTCAATGGTATTCTCCAACATCCTATCTACTACGCTTCATACTGACAACAAAATAATTCTTCACAGAATTATTTCAGCTTTTATATTTAAAAGTTCTCTGCTTTATGCACATGTTATAGTTACAACGGATGGTAAGACAAATATGATATTTAATCTCTTTTTTTGTTGGCCATGCATCTTCTTGTTTATCACGACCATTTGTTATGAAATCTTATTTCTTTGAAAAAATGAATTGTATGTTAACAGAGAGAGAAAATAGCATAGTAACGCAACTCACATCTTTTGGAAGAGAGTACAAGGGTCCCTAAGATAGATTGAGCTCTAGGATCACAATCCATGCCATCCCTAATGATTAGGGGACCTTTAACTTCAAACTGCACAGGAATATCATCAAGAAATAGCTCCTAGAAATTATCTTGAGAAAATAGATAGATCTGAAAAAATGGTACAGAAAACATTCATATGGGCTGGAGATGGATTATCATATAATGCTACACACTCCTAGATGCAGAGGAGCTATAGAGTCAAAATCCCCTAAAAGAGTAGTTTTCCAGTAAAAAGGCCCAATCAGTAGGTGATTCAAAGTATTCTAGACAGGGTTCCAAGAAACTTTGTCTGCCCTGTGTTCCCAAAGGATGCGCCAAACTGTTTCTGACTCCCCACAATGTGAACAAAGGGATCACTACTACATAGAAGCCTATTTTGAGACGATAATTAGAGACAAAACTATAGTGTTGTCTCTAACCTTTTAGATTTGTCTCTAATTTTTTTCATTTAATTTAATAATAAGTTACTTTTACCCTATCGATTTTGTTTTTCGACAATTAGAGTCTAGAGGCAAAGGAAAATTCATTCAGTTTAGGGCTTCAAGAGCTTCGGTCGGGAGTACAGGCAGCCAAAAATCCATTGAAACCCTTACAAATCTCATGCAGGTGTAAGATTTCAATCCTTTGCACCATGGCCGCATCCAAAGTCGTCGACACAGAACTCTTAACTGACTCCTTTTTCTTCTCTATTTCAGCTTTCCTTAAAGGGCTAGTAATGTCCAATGACAAAATTGGAAGATTCACAGACATAGTAGAACAGGAGGAATCGCAATCAAGCATTCCAAAATCCGAAGTGCTGGTAGGAGATCCAAGATCCCTTTTCACCTCTCGTGACAGAACAGAGTCGGTCTCATTGAGGAAAGGATGGTCCAACAGCTATTCAGTGGTCCACCTCTTCTTGGGATCTATGCAGAAGTGGGAAAATCTGGTTGTTCGTCTATGCAATCGATGTGGAACATGGCTGCCAGGGGGTTTGAAACGTTGCTCCAAGGTGGCCTGCCGGTGACCATCACTACCACAGTTTAAGCGAGACCAAATATCGAAAGGCGGCCCCTGTTCCACCTGGTTCACTACTTCAGGAGCCATCAACGGACCAAAAATCAGAACGTGGTGTCTGATCTCGATGGAACCCTGTTGCGGTTGAGTTCGTCGTTTCCCTATTTTATGCTGATGGCGTTCGAAGCAGGTGGGCCGTTGAGAGCATTGTTGTTTCTCTTAGCATCGCCTCTTGCGTGGGTTTTGTATTATTTTTTCTCCGAGACGACTAAAATACAAGTGATGATTGTGGCCATGGCAGGAATCAAGGTCGCACAGGTTACGAGCGATGGAAGGGCCGTTCTGCCCAAGTTTTATTTTGAGAACATGCATCCGCATGCATATAAGGTTTTTGTGTCGTGTGGGAAGAGGTATGTGGTGACTGATAATTTGTGGGTTTCATTGGTTATGGCTGTATATGGTGTTTTGAGTGATTTTAATGGATGATGTGTGGGTTTCATCTCTTTTAAAGCGATTTCTTTGTTTGACTGCTTTGTGGATTTCATTGAACACGACCGTCTGATGGTGTTCTTTGTGATTTCCATGGTGGATTGTGACGTGGGTTTCATCGAGACTTTTGTTGTTGTCTGCCTTGTGGATTTCATGGAACATTGCCGTTTTATTTTTTCCTGCCTATGCGTAGATTTTCCTTTATACTTGCGTGGAGCTAGGTCAGCTTCAGATCTGAGGTAGGGTTTTTAAACCAGCTATGCCAGTCGTAGCCTGTCTAGAGCAGTTGAACAAGATTGTTGGTACAGGGTGCAATGGTAGGTTCAATACCTTGCCAAATGCTGTGATCCAGTTTCAATGATTCTGAAAAACAATTTGTATTAGCTCATAAATTTAATCACGTGGGAAGTTAAAGACTATAGAAGTGGTTGAACTTACCATTAATATCAGACAATAGAGTTCATATTCCATTCTCAATTTCTACATGAGCCAAAGAGGTAGTTTAGGCTAAGTCCTTCAGAACATCTTGATTGGCCTACATGCCGCTACTGTAAGATAAATGTGGGTCTTGTCAATATCATGCATGTAGATAAAATTAGATGAATTGCTATTACGTGTCTTAGAATTCAACATATAGCATACTTCACCATATGATCCACTGCTTCAACATTGCTCTTCCCCTTCTGCTGCAGATAAACTTGAGTGTTTTTCCAGTGTATCCCAACAGTGGTTGTTCTCATAGTGCTGCAAACAAAATCAGATAGATTAACTACCAAACCTATGCTCAGTAAATAGAGATTAATCGTAAATAATGAGTAGAATTCAATAAGGAAACTGCAGGAGATATTCCATAAAATATATTGATCTGCTATTGTTAACAAGGACTCACCAATCACGAAGAATTTCTTCAATGCTACGGTGCCCTGCTTCCACAGAGGACATATTCTCGAGATAATAATTCTCAGCTTGCTTCATGTACAAATTGCACTTGTTTTGGGAATTAGAAGTGATGTCTTGCATATTAACCATTCCTCCTTGCAATTCATGTGCTTTATTAACAGATGTTTCTCGCATGTTACGAACTCTGGTGCATATCTGAAGAAGAAAAAGAAAGGATTTAAAGAGAAATAATAGATTAGCAGTTATGTGAAAAAGCTCCACCAGTTCACATTTAATTCACTAGAGAGAAGGTACACACCAGTTCACTTTTTCTAGCTGTTGAACTTGCCAATATTTTAGATATCTTCTCCAAAGTCTGCTTCTCTTCATGTGCTACAAGCTCCTGAAAGAATTTAAGTGGATGGACAATTTCAAAACAAGTAGAATAAGCAACCTGCAGAATGAGATGCTTAAGTTTCTCAGAGGATTCACCTCATACGATTTCTCAAGATCCGCCATATTCTTGTCATGGATTGTTTGAGTTTCCTCAACAAATTGATATAGCGTAGATGCATTCTTGTGAAGATTCTCAAAGAAATCTACAGTGACCTTCGATACTACTCTTGTAGACTCCATAGTTCTTTTAAATCTCTGCATTTATAGAAAAGTGAAATGTAGTTTGATAGAGCAAAAGCATGTATAGTTGTATCAAAATTAGTAAAGAGTCAGTTGTTTCAACCTCTTGTTGTTGGGAGGCATAAGAAGACATTTTCTCCTCCTATTTTGCAAGGGCATTTTGAAGTTTAAAGAGAATTGCATCTGCTTCTGTAACAGCGTTTTCTAGAAGCTGTAAACCAAAAAAGGAGTTCAGTAATGTATTAATTAAATCCAGACTCAGTTAACAATTTCAACATAATCTTAGAGATAATTCTTACATTATTAAGGTCCGAAGCCTATGAATCAACAGCTAAGTCAACCCTACCAAATGTTGCCAAAGTTTTCTCATCAAGTTCATTCACCAGGTTGTGCAGGCCTTTGATTCCAGAGTAGTATATTGTTTTCAATCTTTCCACCCTATTTTTCACTCCTTTTGTAGCCTGTGGCAATATGTTACATCCATATGACACTCAAAATCTAAATCTAATAAACCAGGAAATCAGGCCAAAACCATTGAGTTTTCTTACCTGATTTTTAGTAGAAACAAAGGCTACCAGTTGTTCTTCCGTATTTTTCAGCTGTTGTCTCTGTTGGGAGACTGAATCTACAACTGATGAATGCAAGAGTTCCAGATGTTGCAGCAACTGTGATTTAAAAGTTTGAACCAAATTCTGGTTTCCAGTTTCTATCTCATTCTTGCGATCTGTAAAGGCAGAGTAGAATAAATATTTTGCCGCATAATGAATGTAAAAATTGACTTTACATGGTACAACACACAAGCATAATGAATGTAAAAATTGACATTACATGGTACAACACCACCATACTGATTTTCGCAAACAACCCATCTACATCCTGTGCAGCAATTTCTAGCTCTGATCGGAGATGCAATGCCTACTCAACAAGGGATTTCTCTATTCACAACAATTAGAATGATGTTAATGTCATAAATCAGAGGCATTATATTAAGTAAAATATTCATTTCGCGGCTTCAATATTATCACCCACTAGACTGTAATAAATTTGAGATATAAAACTCCTTTTCTTTAAGTGCATAGTTAGCTTGTCTGTATTTTTCTGGAAGATCTCTCAGGTATTCCTCAGTATCTTCAAGTTTGTTTTGTATGCAAAAGCAAAAGTAAATAACTCTAAAAGTTTTCTGGGACAAAAAATATGGGAAGTATTAAAAAAATGATTGATGTTGCTTCCATCCATACATGTGGTAGCCTCAAGTTGGTTTTTCAAATCCGCACTTGTTCTTTGTTGAAAACCATGCAGATCCTGTAGCTCTTTGATTTGCTGCATGCATGGAAGAGAGAACGTTAAGATAATAACTCAAAGTTGGGTTACATGACTCTACGGGAGAACAAGTCAAATTGTGCAGATACCAGAAAATACCTTGTCCTTGGAATCAAGTTCACATTCATGAAAGCAGAAATTTCAACTTATTTACTCAGACACACCTCTGGTTTGTTCCTGATGTGTTTAGCATGAAAAGCATAATCTAGCGTACTCAAATTTTCTTCGAGGCAGTGGACTGATGGAGATATGGTAGCAATGATGCAAGTTTTTGTCTTTCCACCAAGAGAATCTCTCAATAACCTGGTTAGTTTTCTATCTCTGTTGAAATAGAGGAGTTTAATATTTAATTATGTAGTATACATGCTTCATAGAAGAACAAAGAGATATTCTGTTGATTAAAAGCATATAAACTTATGAGAATGAATCTTACCTGTAAGGAACGTGACCGAAATGTTCTACAAGTGAAGTGATCACACGCCCAAGTGTAAGCAGACTCTTATTGATCTCCCCTGCTTCCCTTGTTCGACTCTGTCATATCCTTAATGTTAGTGTATGATCACCATGTGACAAACCATGGGAACATGAACAAATCAGAAGATCAAGTTATAACAAGCTGTAGAGTTGTTTGGTTTCATATTTAAACCAGCAAGGCTCTAGAATATTAGGATACACACTATACTCTTCCAGTGGTTTTTGGGCTCCCGTGACTCATTCATGATAATTGAACAGAAAATTGCAACGTTCCCTTGTCATCCTACCTCTCTGACACCTGAACGCAAAATATTTTTGAGCCAGCCAGGTCTACAAGATTAAGATTCCCACACTTGATGAGCTCTTGTCCTTCTGCAGTTGCTTCTTTGATGTGAATAGTAATAGAAAATATAGAGTGTGAGCGGCTGCAAACATGAAGGTCGCCCGTCATTAACCAAATAGTAGTAAAATTAATAACTGCACAAGTAGTAAAATTAATAATTGCACATTAAGAGAATGGAATTTGCACTCAGATTACCTGCTCTGCTTACTTAACAAAGTTTCTGCAGTACGTCTCTTTGAAGATCCTCTTTCTATTAGATTAAATATCTCATTTGTACTATATACAATCTCTTCTTCCAGGCCTCTCACAAGCACTCCACCTTTACCATCTCCTAGAAGTGCAATTGACTTTTTCGATTAATTGTCAAATTTCTTAGGAGAATCCTTAATTGCCAATAAATCTGTAATCTCTTCATTGTATATCTCCAGGAATGTTACTTTCATACTGTAGTCAGCGCTCTGAGACTCCAGTGTTTCAATTATCTGGCGGACTGCTCTGGGTATGACTCCATATATTTCCTTCAAAGGTCTAAATCTTCACAAAGTCCTTCATGTTTTCCTTACTTGATTGGCAATGAGTGCCATTAACCTTTTCTTCCTCTTTATATTATTGCTTGGTAATTAATCATTTTGTTATGGTTGTATTGTCATTGAGTCTAGAATTTGAGTATTAACGTACATTTTACCCCAGCCGAGATACAAGTCTTCATTTTGTTTCTCTTACCTGTCATTCTTTGTTTGAGAAAAATTGGAAAAAATATCATATACAATCAGTTCAGGGGCTACACTGTAATAAAAAATTAGTTAATTCCCACCTTAAAATTAGGCCTTTGTTTAAGATATGCTGCCAGATATAACATAGAAGCTACAAACCACAATCATTCTTTGCCACTCCCGGCCCTCGTACCTGCTTCTCTTATATTCTTGAGCTCTTATATTCCTGCACTTTAAGCTACATTCAATACAGAAGACATGCTTTGTCAAAATCTGATCCTCATACTCAACGCAGTTATTTCATACTTGCTCCTGCCCCAGCTCTCAACCTTCATTAAGATGGAATTGATCCTTTGATTAAGGTATGTTTACAGAGATAATACTGAAGCTACAAACTACAAGCCCTTTTTGTCATACCCAACCCTTGTACTCAGTATACCTTATTTCACATTCACTCTCGTTCAAGCCCCTAACCACCCAGCCATGCACTGGATCTCTGATTATAGTATATATCTGAAAACAAAAGTACTATTTTATGAATCACGCAGCTATCCAAAAAAGATGAATGGAAACATTTTATCATATATGCCAATATAGGCTTAAATGGGCTGTGATTGATTATCTTCCTTTAGGGTTAGGCTTCTTTGATTTTTAAGTTATGTTTATTTTATTTATTAAGTTGATTACCTTGTTCTTTTAAATCATTTTTTGAGAGGGACGATGGCAGGAGGCGGGACATGACTCTTGTTCCATGCCCGTGGGGATAGGTTCTGTGGGAGATTGAAGGGTAGGGATGCTTTCCCATCGATCATATAGTGTAACAAATTTTTAAGGGTGTTTGAACTTGAAGGCCGGTTTTGATTGCTAACCATTGTCCAAAAGGGACACATAGCTACATCTACAGTATATGTCTGGTATTTGATGAGCAAGAAATGCATTTAAAAAAAAATCAATCAAGGGTCTATTTACTTTTTCATACAACCATGATTCCCTATATGTTGGAAGACGTTTCCTTATTTCATTGCAGCCCAATTAGGGCTATCATCACCTTTTACAAGAACATTACTGCATCTTCCATACGGGCGTACCAGCCCACTTAGGATTCCTGCTACTTTTTTTGGACCAGTATTATTAGCTTCAACCTCACACAAAAACATTGATTCTGGTATATGTATTTAAGATTATGAATATCTGATCCGCAAAACAATTTAAAAGACATCAGTCTTCCCAGACAATCCGCAGCTATACCTTCAAAGGACAATTTTGTGAAGTCTAGTTTATGCACTCTCAGAATGGGTCTTTACTACTATGCTTATCAGATTTATTTGTGTGTCCAGGTAGTTCATTTATAATCAATAGCTTACATAGACCATAGGTGATAAGGTTAGCAACAATAACTTTGTCTATTTAGATGAAATTATAATCATTTCATATATGTTTCTGCCACAACACATTTAACTTTTTAATTCGTTAAGTTCCATTGTCTACTAGATTCCTCCCGGGCCTCGTATGAGTGGTTTCATAGAACCCATACGTCATATCATTTCTTTGTGGTACTAAAGTTCCCATCCGAATCCTTCTTTAGTTGTATGCCCACTCATACGAGGTTTGATTACGGGAAGTTAGGGCTTCAAATTTGTGACCCTTCATCATACCTTCCTTCATGTTTGTAGGTGGTAGACAAATCGATTGCAAAGATAATGGCTTTAGAAATGCTCTAGAAAATGATAGAGGTAGCTCTATAGAGACAACAAATGTATTTGTAGGAACACTATGCTGTGAACAAGTGAAAATTGTAGATCACTTTGTTCAACTGCTCAAGCATTTCACTCTCCATTTGATTCATCTACTTCACAAAGAGCTTTTGGTAGTCAAACATTGTACAAGATACAAGTAATATTGCCCATTGTGTGTTGAACCCTCGTTTGCTAGTGATATGCATCTTCCTCTTGCAGTATAGACATTTATCACAACTACAGATCTGAGTAGTCCCTTGGCATTTAAGAGCTCAGTGTGAAGGCAGCATTGAAGCTAATCTGACTGACTTCTCTGGCAACAATCATCAGCACTTGCATTTCAGTTCATACGTCTGGGATTAAGATTTTGAGGATTGTCACAGTTGTGCCATTTGAACCTGTGAATAAAAGGAAGATTCCAAGCATTTACAAAGTGTGGGAGGAGCTGGATGCAGCCCATATTGTCCTGTGTAGAAGTGCATGGTTGCTGGTGCTCAATGAGCTAGGGATGTCATTGAGCAAGCATAGAATTTAGCATGGAATTCTGTAGAGGATTTGTGAGTCCAGGGGCATCTGATAGAAAGTGTGGGAAGCCAAAAGAACTGAGAGGCTGCACCTGGAGCAGAGGACCACCTGGGAGAGAGGTACAGGTCTACTTTGCCGCCATTAGTTGGCAGTGCTCATTTGTCTTTTTTATTATAACGTTTTAATTCTATGAAATTCTTGATCCAAGTCAATCTACAAGAATGATCGAAGGCATCCAAATAATCAAGGAGGTCGTACACAACGAGCAATTTGGTAGAGAAGCAAGGATAAGAACCAAGTTAGAGGAAAGCTACAAGATGAGCTCATAGAGCAGATCAATAAAGTTTAATTTAATTTAGTTTTAGTTTTAAATAATTGTTTTAGGATATGCCATATTAGATTGTGTTTCAAGTTCTTAGAAATTGGGGGATTAAATATAGTCTATTTTGTCAAAGTTGTTAGCTCAATAAAGTGTGGTGTCACTTAATAGGTTTATAGTAATTAGGTTTCATTATTTTAGTATAATGGTCATAGTCAAATAGTGATTGTAAAATTGTCAATTTTATTAAAAGTCTTAGGTTTAATTAAAAATAATCCTTGTTAATAAGTGCATTTTCAGTTGAATACGACACCTGTCAAAAAATGTTTTGATTATGAGGGATTTCAATTTTCATGGAGAATATTGTTTTTGTGGTGATGTTTTGAAGCAAAAGAGGAAAAAGGTGCCTGGCTTTGGGGGCTTCAATCCTCGACCTTGCCATGTACCGCGACAGGGAGCGCACCCAGGGCACTACTCGGGGACCTTGAAAGGGGCACTACCCCTTGACCCCGCTAGGGGCTATCGCCCCCTAGACCCCCACTTTGGAATTTTAGATCCAAAGCAAAAATTGGTGGGGAAGCCGCAACAATATAAGAGGGTACAAAATCGAGCTTCAAGAAGTGGATTGATTTAGATTTGATCGTATTAGATGTTTTGTGTGTGCATCAATTTAGAGGCAGATATGAAAGGATTTATGAGCAGGATATGCCAATATGTAATTACAATTATAAAGAGATAAATGCTAATGCTGTGAAGTTTTCATGCCATACATATGTGCATAAAGTTTTATGTCGCTAATAGCTTTCTCCCTCTTGGCCTTGCAGTATGTTTCCAAGATCAACCCATGAAACATTTGAGCAAAAGCTTTACCAAACCTTTAAGAATAATAAACGTTTCAGCAAACCAAAACTTTCACGTACCGACTTCACTATTTGTCACTATGTTGGTGATGTGAGAAACTGCTTCGATTTACTTGTTATTTGTAATCCCTCTATTCTTACCAGTAGTGCCTTTTCTATCATGGGAATTCTGATTTTTGTCTTATGCATCTGGTAGGTTACATATCAAACTGATCTATTCCTTGACAATTATTTTTGTCTTATGCATTTGTCTTATGCTTCTTTTAATCTCTGCAATTATTTTCTTCTAACTACTATTGTATTGTTAATGTTTGAATATTCACTTTCTGGAAATTATGATAGGTAGTGATACATGTTTGTAATATTTTGTTGTCATGAATACTATTCAAAAGGTTTGTGGTATTATTAACTCCTTTAAAATTCTATGTAGCAACAACTGCAATCTCTCCTGGAAACATTGAGCTCAACAGAGCCTCACTACATAAGATGTGTGAAACCGAACAGTGTTCTAAAGCTAGGCATTTTTGAGAATTACAATGTTTTACAACAACTACGTTGCGGGGTAAGCAGCCTTTGGCCTAAGATTATTACATTTTGAATTCAAGTTTTCTGATGACTTGTATGAAATTTCCTGGTTTAGCCAAAAGGTTAGCATACAGAAACATCGATTAGAATGTGTGGCTCATCTGCATTGCAAGGTGTCATGGAAGCAATCAGGATTAGTTGTGTTGGATACCCCACAAGGTGAACATTTGATGAATTTCTTGACCGTTTTGGTATTCTCACCCCTGAAGCATTGGATGTGAAGTAAGTCTTCAAAGTCTTTGACACCATTTTCATAGAATAGCTTGGAAATAATCATTCTTCAAATTTTTATGCTACTTGATTTCAAATTTCAAATTGTTAGCATAGAATATCATATTCTAATATGGAGACTTCTTACCATACGTTGTAGCTATGATGAGAAGTCTGCAAATAAAATTTTACTAGAGAAAATGCGTCTCCAAGGCTTTCAGGTATGGCCAATTGCATGTCTGCACATGTCAGGGCAGTTAGTTTCCTTTTTCTTGTTTCAAACATCTTTTATTACATGTTATACTGGAACAATTGCATTTGCTTGATGTAAAAGTTTGTATTATAAAGGTGGCCTATCTAATCACAACCTTTTACGTTCCATATTCTACTAACATATCTCTTAACAACTTTCGTTACTTAACAGATTTTCATCCCTGACAACTCTTAATGCCCTTTTCACCTCGTAGTTTCCAATTACCCATATTTACTAATATGCAAACCATCACTTGAAGATGATTGATTATCCCAACACCCTACCTAATTAATCATTTGAGAGAATATTTGGTCTTTTTATTTCTATTATTCTCACTCACTTAAGTTGCATGTACCACCACAATCCATACCGAAGAGATTCTTGAACATTCACTAAATGCTTGCACTCCTGTGACATGCAATCCCTATGAAACCCCTTCCTTCTACATAGTTAAGAATGTTGCTTGTTATCAATTTTAACTCCTCCATGTTGCTGACTTTAGGAAAATCCAACAAAAAACTAACATGCAAAGAAACTGATCTAAAGACAAAACAAAAAATGTAGTTGAATATAATATAATTTTATTGACAATGGAGCTTTGATGTTCCATACATCCACAAGGAGAGAATCAATCACTTAAGAAAATTACCAAGTACATAAAAGTATAAATTGCAAAACGTAAATTAGAGCAAAGATCACAATTATTCATGTTTATTGTGGATTATCTTGACTCATTTTCTGTTATATAGGGGCATTTTCATCAATTTGCTTTGAAATTGCTTTGAAGCAGGGTAGATTTAATTGGTCTAGTATTGGTGACTGTTGTGCCTCAATGGTTTCACTGGGCATTGTTTGTATATAATGCTTGTATGTTTTTACTCAATTTTGATGCATGTAGTGTAGAATATCCACTAAAGAAAAAATAGATGAATAATGGCTTCTGTTTTGTTTTCATGTAAAGGCTTATATTGGAAGATTTTCACTAGGCATGTGTAGAATTCCAGGGATTATAATGTTTGAGGTTATTCCTTGATATAAGTTATGAAAATGGATTGATAGTAATGAGTTAGTGATAACTAATTTTTTAGAACAAAATGTAAAGATCAGGTCGATTTAGTAAAAACTAATTATTGTCCTAATTTAAATGTAATTTGTGAATACTTTTGGCAGAATTGGAGTAAAATATGTGATCATAATTTCTTAGAATCCAATGCACCTTCGCTGCTAACGATAGTAGAGAATTGCATCAAAGTTGAGACAATCAAAGTGAAGAACACGAAGATGACTGCTACCGATGGAGAGACAATTGATCAAAAAGGAAGTTGCTAAAAATTAAAGTGAAGAAAAATAATCTCAAAGTAACACTAGGGAATCATATGGATCACTTGAAGTTGGTGGTGGAGAGAAGGTGTTAATATTATATATCAAGGGTTAACGGAATTCAGACACCCTTTTGTATTTTATCATTGTATTTCAAGGGTTAACAGAATTCAGACACCCTTTTGTATTTTATCTTATTTGATATTAATAAAATATTTGTGGACCCATTTATTGGGCACAATATTTAAATTAAATTGTTGTTAATTTATAATATTAATTACCAGACCACTCCGACATCATAGATGATATGTAACTTCGTTGATTGCACTATATGATATTTGGTTATGTAGTTTTAAAATTCATATTTTTCATTCTTTAAATTCGTATCGTCTTTAGAGAGACAATAAAAATTGAAATTAGTATTGTCTCCAGAGAGACAAAATGTTAGTATTCGGTATTGTCTCTAAGGAGACAATAATGATATTGTCTCTAGAGAGACGAAAATGATATTGTCTCTCAAGAGACAAAATATGTATCAATCATTATTGTCTCTTGAGAGACAATAATTAGAGACAATATTAGAGACACCCGCTTTGAGACAATAATAGAGACGATATACAACTTTTTTATTGTCTCTATTTGAGACAATTTAGTCAAATTTTGTCTCTATTAATGTCTCAAATGAAACCTCCACCATGCACATGCCCAGTTTGGTTTCACCATTTCCCATCATTTAAGCTTTGACTAGGCGCACATGTTATTATTGGGGCACCCTGGTCCTACAATGGGCACCCGATCCTTTTTGAACTTTTTTACAATATTTTGGGCACTTTCTAGTTGTTTTATCTTCTTATCTTTTTGGTGGTGGGCCAATTTGGGGTTAGATACAAAATTTGATCAAGATATCCCTATAAATATAAATTTATGAGACCATAATGAGTGACCAAGCACTAGTTACCACTATCATCATCTAAGGTTACATCCATCTAGCTCATCACAAGGGGAAAAGGCTAGGATATCTCGCATCACATGAGCACTTTCGGGGATTATATTTTATTTCATCCACCATTATATTACATTTTTCTACACATACTTATGTCATTATATCACAAAGTTTGACTGACACAAGATGACCTAGGAATGTTTCACACACACACACACATACACACAAAGAACTAAATTTAGGTCTAGAATGTAGTGGAGCACTCGGTTAGTAAGTCCACCATTATGGCGGTTGATCTCGGTTCGACCTTATCATATGCATTTTTATTTTTTAATGGATTGATTCTTGTTTATGATTTTGCATGTCTTTTATACATCTTAGATTAGTAGTGACACCTAGTGCAAGACATCGAATCGGTGTGATACACAACGAGGGTGTCGACCACCTATCAACCCCGTGAAACTCGGTTAGAATATTTTACATAGACTAGGGCACCCATTCGTATACCGAGCACTGTAGGCATCCTATTCCTCTCTAGGAAGCCAATTAAGGGAATGAGTCCATATCCATCCTTTTTGGGGCATCTACACAATGTTCTTTCTTCCTGTTTCTCCAAATCAGCTCTATGACATAGTCTAGCAAGTTCATTGAATCAGTGAGTCACTTCCTCACTCTTATTACATATTAGGGTTTCTACTTTGATTATATTAGTTACTTTGGTCTTTTCTATAGTCATTTACTGCATTTATTTATTGTATTTACATGTTGTTTCTATATTATATTGACTATCATTATCCCCCCACTTAGTTAATTTTATTTAATCATATTCTTATTATCATCCTATAAATTCATTGTAATTTATGATTTTACTTACGTTCTCTTTTGCATTATTGTCTCCTTGGCCATTGTAGTTTCTTGCACATTGAGAAGGGCCAATTTTCCTTTGTTTAATATATCTAATGTAACATTTAATCCCAAATACCATGCCATGTGTGGGTATGAGTTATTTCAAACTATGGAAAGTATTAATCCTATTATTTTGGGGAGGGTACTATTTTCCTTAAAAAAATCACCTAAACATCGAATGATTTTTTTATCCTTGCAAGGATGCATAAACTTCCAAGTTAAACATTACCCTTACTATGATGGTTATTCTATTCGATAGGTAATTGATATGGCAAAATTTGTTTGCATCTATTTTATCAATAAAAATGTCACAAGCTTTATCCATGTGGGTACTTTATGCTCCTCCGAGTAACAAGGTGAAAATGTTTCACTAATAAATGACTTCTTAAACAATACTTACATATTTTAAATCATGAAAACATTACCAATTAAAGAAAAGGTATTGATTAAGATTCTTGTTTCCTTGAAATTTATATATACAATTAAGCATAATTACATTTGATATATCTAGTGTATGATATTTGCAATTAGTTTTAGGGAATTTTTAACTTAAACCAATATGTTTTATGTTCAACCCATTGTGGTCCCTAATAAATCTAAAATTCATACCATGGTTGTATCATCAATTTTATTTTTATTTTTTGATTAGGTAATGACAACGATTTTGAAAATATCCCATAATATTTTACAGCTCTAACTAAAAAATTCAATTAGATTTACATAGAAAACCAAATACATGAAAAAGCCACCTAATATAGGAAAAGAGAAGGGTCAAATAAAAGACATATGTGTTACATATTTCTCTTTTTTCTTATACTATTTTCTAGATAACTTCTCAAGCTCACTACTTATACTATTTGAGGATAAATTATTCATAAGAAAAGGTTCAAGAACCTATTTCGGATTCAATATTCTTCTTTTTCATATCTATCTAGGATTCTTTTGTATTTCCATTACACAATCAAGATCACTTAGACAATAAATTTCAAATGATTTGACTCGCCAAACATTCTTATTGGTATTTGACACACCAACCATTTTCCCATCCTAAACATGATCTCACTTTATTGATTCTTTTGGTAGTTGATTATGAGATTCTATCTTAGCTTGAAACATATCTGATTTTTGTTACCATGGAAAATTACATTTAAAACAAATTCCTTTGATCTTGACTCTAGTGTTTATACTAGAACAACAACCACATTTGAATACTCCCTATCAAAAGAGTGGGAGAAAAATTGTTAGAAGATGGGGAGAGAATCCTTTAAAAGGAATGATAACCACATCGTACTCAAGCCAAGAACACAGATGCTAATCAAATACCATGATCAATAAGATGAAATTACTTCACCATAAAAACTTTACATAAGACTTTGCAAACAAATGAGTAGCAATATCATATATTATTATGGAACTCAATGAAATAAAATGATAATGGGCCTTGTTTATATAGGCAAGGAATAACAATCTAAGAGCAGTCCAAGGGCATAGATCAAGCCATAAATCAAGGAATTAACTAGTCATCAAAGAACTAGTCAAGACCATAAATTTAGGAGTGAACTAGACATCAATGATCTAGTCAATACCATAGATCAAGGAAATAACTATACCTAACAACTAGATAATATCCCCCTAATATCCAAATAAATAAAAATAAATATTCACACACATAAGTGGGTGAGGATAAATACAATAAAGGTAAATAAAGTACCTAGGTGAACATGAGCTACAATAAATACCTACTCTAACATCCTTCCACCATAAAAATAAAACAACCTCCATATGATTAGGACTATGACACCGTAAGGCCACATGGCCTATTATGAAGCATTGAAAAAACAATACTAAAATGGTATACAATCATAAGCATTAGGTTTAATCCATGAGCAGCCTATAACATTCATGTTAATTTATCTCGGGAGATCTTTTGTTATTTGAATTCTCAAGAGAAACTCAAAATATGTGGTATGAATGAAGAGATTTGTAGAGGTTTGCATAAATAGGAACTCGCCTAAGGTATTTTAAATAATTTTGTAGTATGGTTCTATAAAATGATAGAGAGGTATGTTCAACATTTACACCTAATTGAGCGTATATTATCCAATTTTGTAACCAAAACACATATAGATTTATAATATAAATTGCATCCCTTCGTAGATTCATAAATACTATGTACATCTACACATATTCTATGTTTATGTAAAAATCACGGGTTACGACATGTTTATATGCTAAGGTCGGATACATCATACATAAGGATACAAGGAAAAAGAAGAATGTGTTCATCCATTTAAGGTTCACTTGAGAAACAAAAACGCACACAAGAAGAACTTGATAATATTAGAGTATTATAGTTTGATTCAATCATAACATAATTTCTTAAAAATTATAAATTGTATCCAAATGTGTAAAGGTCATATTCATACGGATGAAATGACAATGGAGGTGAAGTGCATTAGAATTGAAATGGAAGGATAAAATGACAGTTTTACTCTTTTATACGGAGTAAGGGTTGTGCTCGAAAATCATGTTGTGTGTGCATACAAGCATATTGAATAATTAAATTCAAGCTGACCGTGAATTGAAAATATCATGCAAATTTGAGGCATGAGAAGGCTCTATTCAACAGCTAGTTTTCATTCTAATTCTTTTAGATTGAGAAAAAGGTTTCAAAACATGTCAAAACCTTGCTAGAAACAAATTGTGTTTAATATGACTATTGTGAAAAAGCTACACTAAGTTGAAGAACAATACCTCGAAGTAAAATACTTTAGCAAGAAGGAAACCGGGAATTTCTTTGTTGGGGAACATCTCATGCAAATAAAAAAACTTCAAGAAAATCTATGGAACAATACCTACACAATTTTTGTGCCATGATGGAACTATAAGGATCATTATGTGTAAACTAGAAATCATATGTGAATTCAGACGATCAAATCTTTCAAGGGGATGGAGTGAAGAATGAAAAAATGAGGAAGAAAAAAAGATGGAAAGGATGAGGGGTTATTAAGAAAGGGTTCGATGGAGGGGGAGGACATTGTGTTCCAATGTATCGTCTCTATCTTACAAAGGGATTTTTCATGGCGTTGCAATATGCGTTTGAAGAGAACAAACTAAAAAATGGGGAAATTTGAAAAGGTTCCATGTTTGAGACCCAATGGAAATGCATGTATCACACATTTTCCATAGGTCAAATTGTAAGACCCTAATAATATCGGTTATTTGTGTTTCTTTTTCTTGTGAGTGCAATTTATACTTAAAAGAGGCAAAATAAATAGTGGGAAAAAGCCAACAAGTTTCAAGTTTAAAACCCAACTAAAATGCTTGTTTCTTGGAGCACTTTATAAGCACCCTTTATGATACTAAGCTCGAGTAAGTGCAGGGAAATAGATGAAGTGTGAAAAATCATTGATAATTGAGTCATGAAAATTAGGTGGGCACCTTTAATGAAGGCACATGTTTCGAATGTCCGAGTGAGTGGAAAAACACGTGTGCCCTCCATTTTATAAATTTTTTATCTACAATGAAAAACATAATCATTCATGGAATATAATAAAGCAAGCCAACATATTATTTTTCAATTACAAGGTAGAAATGTACAAAAGCACATAATTTGATTTTGAAGAAGGTAATCTGCAGAGAAAACTAGAAATTTTTTCTCAATGCTGAATAGAAAAAGTAGCATACAATTATTCATTAGTTACTACAAGTTAAATGTCTTTGGAAAGTGTTCTAACTGAAAACACTAAGAGAGATTAAAAATGAAAGGTTCTCTTAATGATGGACTTCGATAAATATTGGAAGGTTCCCTAAATGTAGGGCTTCATGAAATAATAATGTGGTATTTTTAACAACGCTAATAACTAAAGGGCATTATGTTTATGTTTTAATAATACAAAGTGTATGACATTTGTCTCACCATAATTTATAGTTTAATACATTTATTTCTCTTTTTGTATCTATGTGATTGAAGATATTAGAGGCACAATATAAAATTAACAACTTAAATATTAAAAGAATAATATAAGTATTTCGAACCTAAAAAATTGAACTATAGTTCTCAAGTGTTAAAAAAAAATAATTCTTAAATTGTAAACAGGAAACAAAATTAGAAATCATAGAATGAAATTCAATTTAATAAAAAATAAATTAATGTAGAAAAATAATTGAATTAGATGAATATTATCAATCATATTATTTAATTTAAAATATATTCAATGAAGACGGGCCTTTATTTCAATGTATTGTAAGATATCTTCAAGCGTGAATCCAACTGTGAAGGATAACAACACATCAATAATGTTATATAGAAAAGCTAAATAAAATAGGGTGCAGTAATAGAGTTGTTGAAATGGGTGATGTACGCAATGTAAGTATAGTTTTTATTATGATATTATGTAGTATATATTAATAGTTAAATCTGAAGCAGATACTAGCAGATTGTGTATGTTGTAGATTCTAGTATGGAGCAGGTGCATATGCTCTAGCGCCCAGTGGGTATGCCTTCACACCGCCCGCAGTAGCGGTCTGGTACATCATTCGCCTTGACCGTGTTTTGTGAGCCTCGCACAGCTGTGGTAAATACATTCCTGTACATCATCACAATTTCATATGTTAGAAAGTGTTTCGAGAAAAGCAAATATATATCATCGCTATTGTAGTTATATACCTTCTCCTGCAGCAAGATCGAGGTACAGATCCACAACGTTGGGGCAGCTGTTTTGGCATTTATCTGAGCACAATTTGGATGCGAAATGAGAATATGTGGAAAGATCGTCTGTGGACATGCCCAAACACATCCTCTGCAAACCACACGCCTGCACACATTCATCGCTCTCTATCCATTCCATCATCTTCTCCGCCATTACGCCCGACGACTGCAATTCCATATTTCAAATCGAAAATTTTAGTCTATAAAATTGCAAAGCACCAGCCGCAGCAATTTCTTGAGGAATAATGAAGTATTGTAAGAGAAAGAATTACCTGGCACTGATATTGTACAGATGTTTCTTGCGTGGCCGCTGCGAAGGAATAATTCTTCTCGAGCACACAGCGAGATCCTGACGACGACACTGCAAAAGCGCACAACTCCACTGGGAGTTTCTCACATTCCACGCCTCCCTCACCTGAGCAAATCGCCATTCAATCGAAACATAAACTAAACAGATAGATAAATTGGCAGAAACCAGATTGACCTAAACACTCTTGAAATTCATCTCTCTTATTAGAGTTTCTTTCTATGAATTGAATGTTTACTTTTAAAATATTGCTGGAAAGCATGCATATGTTGAAACTTGTCCCACAGTAGTCTAACTCATTTAGAGCAGAAAATAAATACATCAGAAAGCATAGCGTACCGATTACGAGAACACTTTGCATGCCGAAAAGCGCAAAAAGAATGGCAAATGCAACTGTCATCTGAGAAGCCATTTGCTTATGCAATCTCCGAAATTTTGTTCTGCCCGAAAAAAACTGATATAACAAAACGGAAGCTTGAACGGGCAAGAGTTGCAGATATGATTTTGACTACGAGAGGGTGATTGTGAAGAATAAGGGAAGTGTTATGAGTCGTATATATAGACACGCTTTACTCGACAGTAGCGATAAAAATTGAACCCATTCGCTGTGGAAAATTCTAAACGTGTTCTGTAATTCAAACTCAATCCGCAAAAGTTGGCCAATTCTAAAGCGACTTTTCGCAGAGATATTGAGCTTCCTGATCGTCAAAACGACAAGTCTAGTAAGTGTAACACATTGCGTAGAAATGACGAAATGTTTGGTCGTGACAAAGGTTCCCAACCTCCCTGTGTTTTGACAAACTCTATACATTTCAATACCAAAACCCAACGGAGCCAAGTCCACGAGGAAATCGTGAGGAAGTACCAAACTTTGCAGAATTGCTTGAACATTGATTTATGTACGAATTCCACTCTTTCCGCATCTTAGTCGTCTTTACATTTCAATAGCGTGTGATTTGCGACACTACCGTTTTATTAGGGATAGGGGCTAGTAGTGATACACCTTAAATTAAGTGATCCACAAAATCAATTGTTTATCATTTGGGATTGTGATAAAGTCAATAAAAATAACATAATACTTATGTTAATAAAACAATATGGAGTGTATTATATATGTATATAGTTGTTCTTGGTAGGAATAAAATATACATTAATGAACTTTCAAAGTTAATAGAAGAGAAATTAAAAAATTAGATTTAGTATATCATTAAAACATCTATATAAACTATCAATTACATGTGTATAATGCAATGTGAACACCGAACGGTATATGTTATTTGATTTAGAGGGATAGTTATTACTTTTGTAGTTGATGTTGATATGGGGCACGATTGACTTTGTAAGTTTAGGAATATAGATAGAACATTACATTTAAATTTTCTTCGTACATATACATTTACAAATCTTGTATCATGAGTGGTAGTGATTTGTGGACCATTTTATTTGAACTAAACATGAATACATGAAGACTTTTGAACATTTGTAGATTTTATATCATGAGTGGTAACCTTTTGTGGCCATTGTTTTTGGCACTAAACATGAATACATTTGATACCGCTTTGGATAGTTAATTACTTTTGTAGTTGATGTGGTTTGTAATTATTTGGGGAAATTATGTTAGTGTTGCAACGTGTTTGATACGGTGGTTGCATCGGTTGTTTGGTTGGTTCTTTATTGAAAATACCTTTTTTGTTTTGTTGATAACATGTTGATAAGGGATGTGATAGATAGTGGAAGTGCAGTAATATATATGAAACATTACATTGAAAGGTTCTATGTGTACATTTAAAATTTGTTACAAATTCGTACATATATATTTTCAAATCTTATATCATGAGATTTGAACTAAACATGAATACATGAAGACCTCCGTACATTTACATATTTTATATCATTCATGGTAGCCTTTTGTGGCCAATTATATTTGCACTAAACATTAAAACACTTGATACCCATTAAATGGCACTGCCGCTTTGGATACAAGAAGTGTTGAGTAAAGTAGCATTAAAGGTGCTATCAAAGTAGATGGTATTGTTTACGGAAAGTTATTTTGCTTGAGTGATAGTAGTATTCACTCCTTTATTCTTGCTCCATGTGTTAGTACGTGCTACTGCTTTTTTAGTATCTTTTGAATGAAAAAGGAGGGAAAATTCCCATTAGAAAGTGACGAACTCGGAGAAAGTTGTGAGTATCATACCTTACCATTTAGTGGTTCTAATGTCGATAGTTACTCTATGCAAAGTAAGTCCCTAGGACTTGCGGATAGTTAATCTCTAGGCCATTTTAACTAGCAACTATCTTCGATTTCCTCTCGAAATAGGGGGTGTCGAAATATGTAACGGGTTGGAGGGATTATCCTTGTCACACAAGATGGTAAGTTGTTTATTCTATTTGTGTGGAAAATTCTAAACGTGTTCCGTAATTCAAACCGTATCAACAAAAGTTGGCCAATTCTAAAGCGACTTTTTGTAGAGCGGTAGAGACATTGAGCTTCTTGACCTTCAAAATGACAAGTCTATTATTACGCCGAAAGGTGTGTTCTCTGGTAGAAATCCGGAGCCCCTCTGACAAAATCCAACGGTGCTTGATCGCATCGTCGACCATCGGAAGGCTGATATTCTCTACAGTGGACTCACGCACTGGTTATGCTCATAGGCTCACACAATTCCAAGGTGATCTTTCGCTATCAAAATGCAACACATGTATGGTAGTGGCTATGCACGTGTAATTCTGATTTGACAACGACTATAAGAGAGAGTTGCGGTTAGCACAACTCTCCGTAACATTCGGTTATGTAAAGAAACGGTTTTATTGGGTGGTATTACGAAGAAGCGGTTTCTCTCCGTTTTTTTCCCACTATAGAGAAGCGATCCACACAGGTATACCCATGGGTTTCTACAGTGAACTGCCCTCCTCCATGGTGGTGCACACCTCTAAATCTGTAACCCTCATATCTCCTCATTTTACTATATAGAAATGAATTGATGTGGATTTCTATCTGTTTCTGAAGCAGGTTCAATTGTCTCTGAGAAGAAACTACTACATGTCGTTGTTTTGATTGTTGTATGCAGAAGAAGGAGAAGAAAATTGAGGATTAGGAGAGGCTTCATTAGGGCGCAAGGTCTAGCTGTATTGATTATGCTTCTTCTGCTTCTGAGCACTTGTCCTACGTGCACTGTAACCTTTGCCACACAATGAATGCTGGATAAAATTCCCGTAACAAATAAGCTTGTCTCCTGGTTCATCTCCCATGTGTTGATCCTCCATAGCCATCCTCCTACCACTTTATTAACTCGTGTTCTGTAAAGAAGATGCCATTTCCACTTCCAGATAAAGGTCTCATAGTTCTTTACGCAGTCCTCCCGATCATTATCCTTTACGCGCAATCCTTGCACAATACCCATGTCATTTTATCTTCCCCCACTTCATAAGTGTATTGTCCCCTTTGTCGTCCCTTCACGCAGTTACTCAATAACTGCAAATTCGTCTTCTTCTATTATCTTTTATACGATCTCCTCGTTGAAGGATTTGTGTTTCTTTTGCATCAGATCAAGCTGGTCATTCAAGGGAATATTGTCTCCAATGACGAATGCTCTGAGAATAATTGTGATCTGCTATATTATTTCTTTTCATCTACGGTTCTCATAATAATATTTTTATCCCCTGAGGTCTTGCCACATTATAGTGGAGGAAAGTGATGACAGAGTCTTGCTAAGATTGATTGGAATTGTGTCATGCCTTCTCTCCTTCCACATGGAACAGACCATGGCAGACACCTCTTCTCTGCTTTGGTCTATGTTACACATTGTTGCGTTGTCTTCCTGCCAAATTTGTCGTGGCTTGATAATAGAGAGACACTTGTAGAACCAAAGATATCTCCTTGTAACAATAACTCCCCCAAAGTAATGCATAGAAGCTCAAAGCAATGCCATTTTAGAAACCATTTAAGTATGCTTTTGGCATTTAATTTTTGTTGTGCAGTCTTTGACATTAAATCGGTGCCTTCTGCGGCTTGTGTAATAAACGGTCGCACCATTCTTACTTCAAATCATTCCATCATGTCTAGCTTTGTAAATACTACTTACTGTTAAAATAAAAAATTATGGGGAATAACATACACTTGTGTAAGAATATTCCATGTTCAAATTTTCTTATTGTCACTTTCATCCAATTCAATTGATTAAAATCCATGCTTCACCAAGTTCTCTCTTCGCATTTTATGAAGTGTTCTTTTGTAAGCTCACCATATCCATCACACACGTTCGTGATGGAGGGCAGAAAAAATCAAACCCCTAACCTCCTCCAAACTATTCTCGCCACCCACCAATGCGCCACAGCTAAATTTAGTGTATGAAAGTCAAAAACTTAGTTTTATCATTGATTGCAAATGTGTGTGATCTTTAGGGTGGTCGATTAACATAGGCCACGCTAAGATGAAGAACATTTAATTATGCCGAAAGCGTATTCCATTTTATATAAGGGGGAGAGCTATCGCTTGGGTTTGACATGGTCGTACAACCATATCATTGAAAAATCAAATGGCCCAAGTACTTTTGAATCCATTGGCCTAGAAAATAGGGTTCGATATAATTACCCCAAAGCAGAGGTTAAATTTGACGCTCGTTTAGCAATGTAATGGTCATCATATAACAATATAATCAATATCTTTTGTAGTGTTAAAAATAAAAGAGACCAATCACAGGACTAGATACTCATCCCAGCCGCCAGAATTCATTGTTTTAAATTTTTGTTTTTCGAAAATGTTGGGTGGTATTGCAGAGAATTTTTTTGTCTTTTTAGTGTTTAGATTTTGTAGTCAAGTGTGTGGGGGCAGAAGATTTGGTTTTAAAACTAGTGGGCCGGTAAGTGGAATGGAGATATAACTGCATTGTTGGGCATACATTTTCTAATGTTCAACATCATATAGTGTGTACATTTTCTCGTGTTCGACATCATTATTGTTGGAAATGGTTGCAACCAGGGAAATTGGTGATCTCAAATGGGCCTACTGATGGTGCAGCAATAAATAGATTATATTCAATGTGTTTTTAATACAGCGAACAAGAGGAAATATAAAGCCCCCCGAATAGTTACAAAGGAAGGGACGATTAAGTAACCGTGTAACCATATGATGTGTCCGTGAAACAATATGACAGATGTATTAAGCTAACATTCGCCCCCGAATAAATTGTTCCTATAAATGTACCCCTTAAACAAATCAAAATTCACTTTGCCGAGAAGCTTGGTGAGAATATCTCGCAACCCGAAAATCAAGAAGGCAAGATTTAGAGCTAGATTTGGTGGTTCAAGACTTGTTCAAAAATGTAGTGACATTAGACTTCAATATGATTTGTTCGTTAATGGAAAACAGGTTCTTCACAAGCTTCAACACACCTTGATTTTCACATTGAATGATGGGAGGTTTCTCTTCAGGAATCCCTATATCTATAAGAATGCAATGTAACCAAATTGCTTTGCACATAGCTTCTCATGTGGCACGGTATACAGCCTCAGTGGATGAGAGAGCAACAACATTTTTCTTCTTGCTAATCCACAAGATAGGTATAGATCTGAGATGAAAAACATATCCTGAAGTGGATTTCCTATCATCAATGGATCCCGCATAGTCCGATTCTCAGATATCCCAATAAGAAGAACTAAGTGTTCTTCTAATACTCCAAACAAATGTCAACTATACCTCAGACATATCTCAACACATGCTTTGTTGCTATCCAATGACATTTCTTCAGCTCCTGCATAAATTTGGCAAGATAGCTCACTACAAAGAAAAGATCTAGCCTGGTATAAGTCAAGTAAATGAGAATCCCAACAAGTTGCTTGTAGTGAGTGCCATCTACCTCGCAGTGAATCCTGGAATCTAGATAATTGCAAACCTTTTTCCATAGGTGTGGACATTGGTTTACAATCTAACATTCCATACTTTTCAGGAGTGTCTTTGCATATTTCATCTGGGAGACGAAGATATGATTCTTCTTCTGCCATATCTCTAAGCCAAGACAAGAGTGATCACAAGATCATGTCGAAGGATTTCTTCATATCATTCTTTACATCATCCACAATATTGTCAAAACTTCTTGTGATCACAAGATCATCTACGTACAAAACCAGAATGACAATCTTTGTTCCTACCTTCTTGATATACAAATTTGTATCTGAGGGGCTATGAGTGAATCCATGCTGCAATAAGTGATCATCAATTTTTATATACCATGCCCTAGGTGCTTGTTTGAGTCCATAAAGAGACTTTATCAAACGACATACGTTGTGTGGTTGATGCTCATCTACAAACCCTTTAAGTTGGGCCATGTACACTTCTTATTTTAGATCTCCATTTAGAAAAGCACTCTTGACATCCATTTCTTGATGTTTCCATCCATTCTCGTGTTGCTTAGTTCATAGACAACTCTGATGGTTTTGATCTTCGTAGTGGGTGCAAAGGTCTCATCATAGTCAATTCCTTCTTGCTGAGCATAACCCTTTGCAACAAGTTGTGCTTTGTGTTTGTTGATTGAACCATCTACCTTATATTTTGTTTTGAAAATCCATTTGCAGCCAATGGATTTCTTACCTGGAGGCAGATCGACAAGTTCCCATGTCCAATTCTGAATTAGGGAATCATATTCAGCATCCATAGCCTGTTTCCATTGTGGTTGGTCTAATGCCTCACAAACAATGTCAGGTTCGGTGCTCTCAACAACTGAACTCATGAGTGCAAAATTTACCTCATGTCTAGCTTGACTTCGTGTTTTGACTCCCATAGAAGTACCTAGAAGTGAGTTCAGGTGTGCATCCCTAATAGTATTCTGGACCCATTTCAAACGCTGGTGTTGTTTGCTACGATGTGAAGATGTGTTGTCCAGTGTGCCTAGATCAAAGAACAAGTCTCCACTCAGCTCTTCTTCTCTCTAAGAAGAATAATCTTGCCCATCATCTGGATGTGTGAGAAATCTATGTGACGAGGTCGGTATTGGATCTCCATTGTGTGGTAGGGAGTCAAAGGACAACTCATCACACACCACATCTCGACTCTTGTAGATATTTCAATGTCGTTCATTTCTCCTGCCAACAACAACATGTCTTACAAATATTCCTCCCGGCTCACTGTTCACGGCGGGTCTCCATAGATGGGTGTAGCAGGTCAAGGCATCGACTCCCACCAAGAAGAGAATGCTAGGATTTCTTCGCTGGAGAATATTGAGGGTTTGGGCGATGTTATCAATGTAGGTGAATCCGTTTCTTAGAGATGCGTTTTACTTGACTGTTTCCCATCATGTTGCTTCAAGACTATGGTTTCGCAAT
Source organism: Taxus wallichiana var. yunnanensis (assembly GCA_018340775.1). Classification (NCBI taxonomy): domain Eukaryota; kingdom Viridiplantae; phylum Streptophyta; class Pinopsida; order Cupressales; family Taxaceae; genus Taxus; species Taxus wallichiana. The sequence continues at coordinate 110,144,558 of CM031236.1, read as the reverse complement.
CAATGGTTTGATAACAAGTCAACAAATTCTCCATGCACACAAGCCACTTCCTCAAAATTTACACTCACGGCACATAGGACAACGGTCTCCTCCATGCATAGCATAGCCACATAGGTGTCTCCAAAGAACCACTCTAATTAGAACACACATAACACAGGAAAAGGAAAGGAAAGTAGGTCGATCTTGGTCGCTGTCCATGCCAAAAGAAACGCTACTCATTGTTTTTTCAACCTTCCAAGTAGTGTCCATGAAACAATATGACAGATGTATTAAGCTAACACCTACTTTTCAAATATCAACACAAATTCCAAAGAAGGGAAAAAATTAACGAGTTTAGTCTCAAGTACCACCATTTCTTCCCCAACGCCCTTAAACAAGACTAAGGGATAGTTTATGCATATAATTACTCCTACATCTAATTAAGCATCATAAAATATAGTTAAATATAGTAAATAATGTTGATTACCTACTCAATCAAACATGTAAGGAAATAGGAGGAAGAGAACACATGTTACCGTGTTTATATGTTGTCACTATATATGTCATCGTAATTTGGGCACAAAAAGACGTATCCAAAATCAAGTCGCAATAGATATTTTGACTAAGTTGTGACACTTTTAACATCAAAATAAAAGAAAAATAACACTAAATTTTTAAACTTACAGTTATGAAGTAAATCATACCTGCCCCATTTGCAATGACCGATATATTTCCTATGTTATGTTTCAAGTCCATGATCCTATAGAGTTCTTCAACCGTGAACTTCACCTACGCAACACAATTTGCAATCATGTATTATCATTCCTACTAATTTATATTTAGTTTGAATCTCTTTTAAAATAGATAAATTTTATACTGAGACATACTGATCCAAAGATATTTAAATGTTGAAATATTTAAATCTTAAAATATCGGCTTTTATATTATAATCCTACGCTTATTACACCAAATCTCATTGGGAGAATTTATGACCATCAAGAAAGGAGTAATGGTGATTTCTTCAACAAGAAATGAAGGGCCCTCACGTAAAATTGTCGTAAACATTGCGGTTTGGATTTTTAATATCGTTTGAGAGACTACCGATAGGGATTACGCTGCCACCTTTAAGTTGGGTAATGACAGTATTGTTGTTAAGGCATCATCTTTCTTCCTTGATGAGGGAGACACATTCGCATCGATATCCCAGGATTTTTACTTCATCGATCCATGGACTTTTCCTATGCCAAAGAAGAGGGACTTTGTTTGTTGTAAGGTGAAAAGCGCATAGTTTGAATTGTGTTATTAAAGTTTTGTTGTGGAAGATATATTGCAAGTTCTTTGTGATTGGCTATTGAATGGACCTTACAGTTGTGAGTTTCAATAACATACAGTGAGAAATAAAGTTTTCATAATGGATCAACATTACAAGATACAATTTGATGCTTTTATTAGTTCAAATCTCTCTTTCGAATGGAAAATAAGAGCCTCCTTTCTCTCATTTGGCCAACTACTTGAAGGACTTGAATATCGATTACTTTATTGCACCGAATTTTCTCATGTCCTTGCTTTCGATCTTGAAAATCATGAGGGATTTTTGGGGTTTTCTTATCTTCCTTGAACATTCCTTTAATGTGTCCTTGCTGCCTAATCCTTCAGAATTAATTTCAGCTATTAGCTTGCCATCTCGACACATGCTTCCAAGGTGTGCTTCACCTACATCATTCACATCTACAAAAACTACGTGCCTCACAGCTAGATGCAAACAATATTTGTTTTTCTCGAGAGCTATATAGAAACCCTAATCACATTTTTTATGAAACCCTTGCCCTTGGGTTTTAGGTCCAACCAACATATCCTTGTCTCTAAATTATTCATTAAAACATGTGAGTGTATACTCCTTGCAAGGGTGTTTTTACCAACTCATGGAGTAGGCATGGGACATGTAGGTATTTAATTCCAGGGTGTCCTTCACCTACATTGTCCACACGTGTAAAAACTATGTGTCTCATGGCTAGAGATCATAAACCTTGTTCTTTTCCTTTAAAGCTACATAAAAATCCTTATCCCTACTTCGTAAGAAACCTCTAATTACAATTATGAATAGAACCCTTTTGCATTTGTGTATATAAAGTAGAGCACATAACATATATTATTTGGGTAGGAATGATCTAAACTAAGGAATAGGTATGGGATATGAAAGCACTTAATTCCCACAGTTTTACCAACTCATGGAATAGTCGTGAGACATGCAGGTATTTATTTTAAAATACCTCTTTTGAATGAGAAATACAATACACCTTTTGCTCATATGTCTAGCCGTTAGAGTGGCTCAGTTATAAATGATTATTCAAGAATCACCTATTCCCCTAAACATAATCAATCTTGAAACTGAATAAAAATGTTTTTTTGCATTGTCCTCATTATTTTAAATTTTTGTCCATTTAAATGCAAATTGCATTCATGTGCATAATACGTGTGAGAAAGAGATGAAAAATGGATCACATAAATACTTTTAGATTTTAACCTTCAATTCATGTCTTTTCCTTCCTTGAACATTCCTTTTGCAAAACCTTTATGCCTAATCGAAGGGAGTAGTGTCATCTATCAGGTTGCAATCTCTACAGTCCTCCCTCCTTATTGCAAGCATCACCCTAACTAGAAGTGCATTACATCGCCCTTCATGTTTCTTGGTGTTCTTCACCACCATCGCCCACACCTAGATAACATGCGTGCCGCACGAGTATAGACAAATATTGTTCATTTCCTAATAGCTACTAAAGAAACACGAAAATTGTAATTGTTTATGCAACCCCTAACCTAGAATTTTTGCTTCTTTGCTTTATCCCTTTCGACATTCACATCGTACTTTTCATGTACGATTTCTAGTGTGTAACATGTGTAGAAATGATGAAATGTTTGGTGGTGACAAATGTTCCCAACTTCCCAATGTTTTAACAAGCCCTATACATTTCAATACCAAACCCAACGGAGCCAAGTCCACGAGGAAATCGTGAGGAAGTACCAAACTTTGCATAATTACTTGAACATTGATTTATGTATGAATTCCGGTCTTTCGCATCTTAGTCGTCTTTACATTTCAACAACATGTGATTTTCCACACAACCATTTTAGCAGGGGAGAGGGGCTAGTAATTGTACTCTTTAAATTTAGGGGTCTACAAAATTAATTTTTTATCATATGAGATTGTAATTTTTCATTAATATGTAGTTTAGATTTGTGTTACCTTATAATTTTTCTTTGAAATGTTTAATTGGAGGGAAATCCATTTTGAATTGATTTAAAATACTAAATTTGAGTTACAATACAACCATGATGGATACTTGAATATAGGTGAAATTACTTGAACATTGATTCTTTTGTACTTGTACATGGGTGAGAGGTCTTACATGTCATGATGTGATCAACTACTCGCATAATTATTATGTCAAAAATAAATAACTACTACATAGTACTATGACAACTATTGGGTATTGTGGGATCAATAGTCATGTTAACTATTGGACCTTGTTCATCTATTGGCCCCTCTCCCTAAGAAATCATATACTCCAAAAATATGTGATTGAAAATATTACTTAGGAAGTCATTCTTAGTTTCTTATTTAACGTTAAATCATGCTAAATGTAGCATCGTTTGTGCCATCGAAATTTAATGTTTCTGATCTTATAATAATGAAGTTACTTCAAAACTAAGTGCAACATGTAAGAAATATTTATAAATTAATTAAAAGGGTTATAATGCAATGGTGAGGATGATGATTTTTTAGATTATCTACAAGTGTAAACATATTTCTAGATATTCGACACAAAAAAATATCAACAAGTTACAATTATTTTATGTGTGATTTTAACGAAATAATGACTATCTAGTGTAAGGAAAATTTTGATATAACAATCATGGGACAAAGATAATTATATTCATATAAAATAGTTGGTTTCCCATTAGAAAAAAAAATATATACATTAGATTAAGATAAAGTCAATAAAAATATAACATAATATTTGTGTTAATAAAACAACATGGAGTGTATTATACATATAGTTGTTCTTGTTAGGAATAAAATATACATTAATGAACTTTAATAGTTAATGGAAGAGAAATTCAAAAATTAGATTTGGTCTATGATTAAAATATCTGTATAAACTAGTAATTGCATGTGTACAATGCAATGTGAATGCCGAATGGTATATGTTATTTGATCTACAGGATAGTTATTACTTTTGAAGTTGATATTGATAAGGGGTATGATTGATTTTGTAAGTTTGAGAATATATATAAAGCATTACATTTAAATTTTTTATCTCTACATTTCAATTTTTTACAAATTTGAACATATACATTTACAAATCTATATTATGACTAGTAGCGATTTGTGGACTATTTTATTTGAACTAAACATGAACACTTGAAGAATATTGTACATTTGCAGATTTTATATCATGAGTAGTAGCATTTTGTTGCCATTGTTTTTGGCACTAAACATGAATAAATTGGATAATGCTTCGGATAGTTAATTACTTTTGTAGTTGATGTGGTTTGTAATTATTTGGTGAAAATTGTCTTAGTGTTACAACATGTTTGATACGGTGGTTGAATCGGTTGTTTGGTTGGTTATTTGTTGAAAATGCCTTTTTGTATTGTTGATAACATGTTGATAAGGGATGTGATAGATAGTGGAAGTGCAGTAATATATATGAAACATTACATTGAAAGGTTCTATGTGTACATTTCAAATTTGTTACAAATTCGTACATATACATTTTCAAATCTTATATCATGATATTTGAACTAAACGTGAATACATGAAGACCTTCGTACATTTGCAGATTTTATATCATTCATGGTAGCCTTTTGTGGCCAATTTTATTTGCACTAAACATGAATACATTTGATACCCATTAAATGGCACTGCCACTTTGGATACAAGAAGTGTTGAGTAAAGTAGCATTAGAGGTGTTATCAAAGTAGAGGGTAGTATTTACGACAAGTTGTTTTGGTTGAGTGATAGTAGTCTTGACTCATTCTTTCTTCTTTCTCCAAGTGTTGGTACGTGCATTGTTTTTAGTATCTTTTGAATGAAAAAGGAGGGGAAATTCCTAGATTGGAAAGCGAGAGAACTCTGGAGAAATTTGTGAATGTCAGACCTTTCCTTTTAGTGGTTCCAATGTCGATAGTTACTCTATGCAAGTATGTCCCTGGGACTTGTGGATAGTTAATCCCTAGGCCATTTTAACTAGCAATTATCTTCGATTCCCTCTCGAAATAGGGGGTATTGAAATATGTAACAGTTGGAGGGATTATCCCCTTGTCACACAAGATGGTAAGTTTTTTATTCTATTTTAGTTGATAATTTTTATTTAATATTGGGCCCTCAGAGAGATGCCTCTCCTAATGTCATTCACCATTGGCATTTATCCATAAATTCCATACCTTGTTACTACAAAACATTGGGAGTGAGCCTACTCATTGATTATTTCAAAGATGAATAATTTTTAAGCGAGGAAATATACTTGCAATGTCCAAGACATCAAAGGATGATCCCCCTATTGCACTTTTTCTTGAGTACGTGTCACCATGGTGACCATCATCCCTGTGAAATACAGTCGTATTTCAGTTGCAAACTTGTAGCCATGAAGAAACCAAGTAGTGCTCGCAAGACCAGAAACATTTATTTTCATGAAGGAAATGTTGACGATTATCTTTGCGCAGATGGACCATCAAAGTTGTGGGATATCTTTGAGATGTGGGACTTGTACCCTTAGATAACATCTAGATTTTATAGTTTGGCTCTTCTCTAGTTTTTGTTGAGATAAGGGTTAGAGTGGAAATAAAATAACATGTAAATCTATCTAAGGCGATTCGCCAAGGTTTTACTAAAAATAACACGAGATATTAATGAAACAACTATTAGGTTAATCGAAGAGCATTAGAAATGATCAACTATTCTAAAAATATTTCAAATTATCAAAGGATAAATGAAACTAAAGCATAATTATGTTAACAAATTAATGTAAAAGATCCAAGGGCGTATAACACAATAGATACACATTCATCTGGAATATAGAAAGGAACATAGGACACAAGAAATTGTGAACTTAAGTTCACGTAACAAAAGCCTTGATTTATTAAAAAAAAATTACATAAGGCCAAAATGGCATAGATTACAACTTTCCTTACAATAGAGCCTTGCTAAGGCTAGTAAACACTATTTCTCGAACCTAAATTTCTCCCCAAAGTTCCGGAACTTCTTCCTAATGTTTTCCGATATCTCTCCTCCTTTGGTTTGGCAAGTAGATCCTTCCTTTATAGACCTCCCAGACTCTCATTTTAATGAGTCTCCATTAAGTTCTCATTGTCTACATTTAACTCTTACCTACGAGATATTCAAACTTTGGAGCCAAATCTCAACTACATGCTTTGGGGACTAAGATCGCATTTAATCGTGTGAACCTTGAGCCTCTTTCCCTTTGATTGGTCATTTGGACAATGGTGGCTTCTTTGTACGACACGTGGAGGTCTTGTGATATTTTAGAGGCTCTCGTTTTCTCTTTCCTTTTAAACTTGCGTCGAGGCAACATGTAGAGGTCTATATGATTTTTCACTTTATTATTAGAATTTTCAACACGTCTAGGGCTACTTAATTACATTTGGGCCATGCGGAGGATTCTTGCTACTCGAAGAATCCCAATTCTTTATACCTCCTTCAAACCGCGAGGAATGGACACATTGATACCCTCCACATCTAGCTCCATAATTAGGTAAAAGTTGGTTCCAATGAATACATTAGAATTTGAAAAGAAAAAATGGGGACCAAGGTGACAAAAGGTAACAAAATATAAGAGTCTCAAACAATGGAGAAATATTTCTACATTTATGGTTACTCACCAAGGGACATTGTGTCAATTATATAAGAATCCAACAATCCTTCCTCAAAAGGTCAAAATTTTAAAACATGGCTCAAAGAGACACCACTCGAGCTATTGCAAAACAACTTTGAACCCGACCCATTCATCCTCGGTCGGATAATTTCTTCATTGTAGAGTGTGAAAGGCTCTATCCAATTCAATGATCTCCTTATTAGAAAATGTTTAGAAATTTTACACCATTACGTGTAAAGAGAACTCAAATTTTAAAATTAGATTTAAGATGGCCTCCACCTCAACAACACTAGAATAATATTTGAATGACTGAAAGAAATTCTTATCCTATTCCTTAGTTGTAAGAAGTTTCGGATCTCGGTCCTCTAATAGGATAGTGGAGTGGTCAAGGAATATAGAGAGGATGCATAATTAAACTAACTCTCCAATGCGCTCGCTCTACTCTCTCGATCCATAATTGAACTTGGGCCAAGATATTATGACACTTGGTATTGGCCTTGTTGTAACTTAGAATCTCATTGATCTTTGTTGTGACCTATCGCATGTCCTGTAATACCAGTCCCTTGTAGGGCGGAGTCTCGAAGATTCATACGAGTTTTGAACCAACGCTTGTGATTTAGGGACCTTGGTGGATACAACGCTGTTGATTATCAAGGCCGAGGAATCCACGTTAGTGCAAAGGATTTTTGTATCAGATATGAATCGATAGTGGGCCAGGATCCTTTTCCTTGCTAGAAATTCTTTTTGCAACATGAGGTATAGAGCCCTTACACCAATGTGACGATTCCTCCTTGTTGTGCTCTCTTGAGTGAGTTTTCGAGTCAAATCCTTGACCGCATCCTCGATGTCTTGCACCATGTTTAAAAGATATCATTTTCTTCCTCTCGAGGCACACAAATTTGTTTGGAGTGAAACGACCTATTCTTTCTTAGATTTCGCCTCATGAAGGAGTTTGTTCTCTTGATCGAACGAACTAGCTGTAGCCTTAGATGCTACCAGTTCGGCCTCTAACCTTGTAGACTCTACTTGGGAAGTGACAAGAAATTCTTTTGACCAATCCTCCTTCAATTCCTTCGTAGTTTCTCTATTTATTTACCTTTGCCCTTGATTTTCATATTGAGGCGGGCTACAATGTTCTCTGTGTCTATAGGAGGCTAGCCTCCATTTTCTTCATCTTACTTCTTATTTTGAAGTAGTCGGTGGTGAATATGGAAGTTGTCTCATTTATTAGTTTGATGTTATCTTTAGTCCAGAATCGTGTAAGGCCTACCATAAAAGTGTTGATGGAATAATCATTGGGACACATTTATTTTGAGGTTTTAGAGATATTGGGGACCATCTAGGAAATGGTCAGGGAACTCTACTGATGGTCATATAATGACCGCATCTACTTTTTTCCCTTGCTACCATTTATTTTTTCTTTATTTTCTCTCTCTTGTTATCTCGGGCCACTTTGGCAATCTCGACTTGATTCAAAAAATCTAAAGAGGTTTGGACAATCTAGTCTATGAATGTGCATCCTAGTGATAGGCCGTAAGGAATTTTTATTGATCGTGGGGGCTAGGAAGTTAAGAGAGCTGAAGAAGGTCCCATCATAACCTAGGGAGAGAATGTGGGAATGGAGGATAGCGGTGGAGGAAAAAGGGAAGAGATGGGAGAAGGAATAATTGGGTTTGGGGTGGTCAATGTAGGATTACTCCCGATTCGGGAAAGTGAAAGGTGAAGGAGATTAAGATGGATGAACTGCAGGGGGGAAGGGGTTGTAGAAGAAAAGATATCTACATGCTTTTAATTCTTCCTCGGAGGGCTCTAGGGACCCGTGACATCATTGGCATCCATAGAAGGGGTAAATTATGGTCGAGTCAAGGTGTGACTCTACAATTCTCCTAGCACTAGTTGTCTTGCACTTGAATCACCACCCTAAGGGCCTAACACTATATGAATCATGGACTTTAGGCCCGAAGGACCCTTATGAGAAGCGGGGATTTGGGCCAAGGGCTTGTCTACCATTTAGATAGGCGAGAGGGTCTCACCATATGTTGTGCAAGCTCCTCTCTCGGTGATTGTAATTTCCCCTCTCATCGTCCGAGTCTTAAGAATGCTCATCATCCCAAAATTCTTCCTACCTCTCATAAGATGACACTTCCTCAAAATTAGGGGTTGTTTTTCTAATTTATTACCTATATTTCCAATATGACTCAATGTTTTCTACATTCTAGTAACTAGCCTTTAGGGCTCCCTAAAATCCTTAGTCATAGTTAAAGAGGGGTCATACTTGTTAAAGATAGGATGAAAAGATTTCCATTTGGGGTTGGGATGTCCTTTAACTTGCCATAATAATTAGGAGTATCCTCCTGGGTGGAACTCTTATCTTCAAATAATTGTCTGCGCTCATGCCGACGAGAATTTAGGAGTTAATTTTAGAACAGAATGCCATCCATGTACCCCTTTGGATCATACCTCCAAGTGTCTCATGCGATGTAGGTGAATCCATAACAAGCCAACTTCTATGTAAGAAGATGCTCCACCTTACGTTTGAGGATGGTAATCCCTCCCTTTCTCAAGGGAAGCTCGAACAATGCATTATTTTGGGGAGGAACCAAATTCTCGCATCTAGGATCACCAACTTCTTGGTTATCTCAAAGGTCATGACTGTGCCATGAGGATCCTTGGGAGCATGAAGGATTAATCTATGAATCCATGAAACTGAATCATTGAATGCACCACCTTGAAGAAAAAGTCACAAGGATGCAGAGTGTCTAACAATAGGGCTTGGACCTGAACTATTCATTCTATTGTGGACCCCTTCGTGGTGAACTCTAGTAGAAGGGGCACAAAAAGAAATTGGAAAATTCATATGCGTCTTCAAGGAGTGAGACATCACATAAGTCCACGAAGATACCGAGATGACAATTTGAGGGTCCACCTCTATAACCCATATCATCAAGTCCATGTATGGGCTAAAGAATTGGGAAATCTGGTAAGAAATAAGATGAAACAAATAAGAGGAGTACCTAAAGGTGGTGCTTTGAGAAAAAAGGGCCAATTTTTACAGATGGATTCGTGATGAATTCGAGGAAATAAAAATAGTACATCTTCTCTTTCTTCAACAATGTCATCCTAAAAATGGATGCCATTTTCCATTCATGTAAATTTTTGTCTCGAGTCCTAGAAAATAATGAATGCTAACATGGAGCAAGAATCCTGAGAGTCTGCTAGGAACATCTTTAGGGGAATTTGGAAACCGGTGTCCTAGAGCTTCCCGAGTCATCTTTCTACAACTCCTTGTTGATGAATAAGGTCTTGTGCTAATATGAAGCCTAGATGCCATTGAGAATGGCTATGCTATAAAAATATCTCAAGGGTCATGAGGTAGGGCCAAAATTTCTCTAATGGTTCATAGTAAACTCACCTCCTATATGTTCCTACCATGGATGGTGTTGGTCTTATGGTCAAAAGATTGTGTGAACATCTACACAAGCTCGGGATATGGGTGCATAAGAGGCACCATGTGCGTGTGTGAGGGCGGTGCTCCAGGTTCTTGAGCCGAAAGACTCACAATCCCCTTGAGATAGGAATCTTGCATGAGCCACATCCCGAGGGCCTTTAGCCTCTTACGAGGATAATATTAAAGAACCCATTTGTGAAATCTGCTACTATAGAAGCATCGATGAATTGTATTCCTCGTCAAGGAATCTAATCCTTGCGGGCCTAAAACGAGGTGGAAAGGGAGTTCTGCATAGGATTGTGATGGTGGTGTAGAGATGGAAGCCACCATTGCTATTTAATTGCTGAACAAGGCTCTAGTTTTTCTTGAACTGAAGACTTAGGAACTTAGGTGATAAAATCCTAGCATTTGAAATTAAAATTTCAAATGCTCAAATCCTTCTTTTAATAACTTCATCGAATTGCGTAGAGTAAAGGCTAGCGCATGCATTAGGTCACATCATATAACGACACTCTTGGTTACATGACCCTTAACGTCAAATTATTTCATTTCCCTAGAGATTTCCCATTAATACTTTGATCCCTTTATCGATTATTTTAAAAAGATGTTGGATCAGTTTCTTCAAGGAAACATAGGAAGATGCACTTCCTCAAAAATTTCAAAATGGGGCGAGAGGGTCTCTACAAGAGAAACTTATCTGAAGAAACTTATTGGAAGGGGTGACACCACCAAACAGATGAAAAACAAGAAAGGGGCTATACACATGGTACCAAATTATACAAATATAAAGAGACTTAATGGAAATAATTTAGGTGGATCTCATTTACGTAATTTCTAAGGACTCGTCTTCCATTGTCTTGAGCTCGAAAGCATTGTGATACTTGCACACAATTTTTTTTTAGGGTCTTGTCCACAGGGGGTCAAATTTCCCATGATTATTAGGTTTGTCAACCATTGCATCCCTTTTCAAAACCAAAGTACCTTCTCGGAAGTCGGGATCTAACGTCTTTCGATCGAACTAGGTTTTGACTATTTGTTGGCGGCTGATCATGGATTTGTGGGATGCATCCCATTTTTATTGAAGTTTTATTAGCTCCACAACTCTTATTTTCATCACTCTAGTTTTCTCTATCTCATAATTTTTAAATAATTGTAACATTGGGATCTCCACCGTGACAAAATTACAACGCTTTTTCTATAGAAAAATTCATATGGGAAGGTCTTAATTTTCTTGGGTGTGATTCGATCAGCCCATAGGTTTTTCTTGACATAGTCATACTGCAATCTCTTATGTTCATCACCCATCCTCTTGATGAGTCTGATCAAATTCTTATTGGCAGATCCCGTCAAACCATTACCCAATGGGTAGTAGTTGGAAGATGTTTTCAGGTAGCTTCCATGGCTTACTATGAAGTCGAACACCTTGGAACCCAAAAATCCTTGGCATTATTTGATATGATTGTGCGGGGGTTTGAAATTGGTGGTGATATCTCAAAGGAGCTCTAGGATCATGTTATTTGTGGATTCTTTAAGTGGAAGTACCTCTATCCATCAGGTGAGGTAATCGGTGAGCAGTGGTTATTCACTTATGTCCCACGCTAGAAATTGAGTTAACCACCCCAATGAAGTCTAGAACCCACTATGTGAAAGGTTCCTCAATTAAAATAGGGCTAAGAGGTAATGCAACATTCCTCTGGAATCCCATATAGAATTGACAAATTTTGCACTTCCTTACCACCACATAGCAGTCTGCAAAAAACTTGGGAAAAGTATCCTACCTATAAGATTTTTATTGCTGTAGTTTTGGCTAAGAAATTTCCTCCTGAACTCCCATGATGTAACTCATGTAGGAATATTTCATCCTCCCCCTTTTCTATGAACCTAAACAAGATCCCATCAAAGGTCTTTTTGAAAAGGAAGTTATCGAGTTATGGTGAATTCGGATCCCTAATGTCTATAATACCTTTTCTTCATAAGAGGAATTTGGCTTAGATAGTCACATGTCTACATGAAATGTATTTGATAAGATACCCATCTTTTAGAATCATTTTCTTAGATACGGAGCACCATCTCAGATTCTTCATTCATTGGAACTAATGGATCTTGTGCGAGATATCGACACATAACTCTTCATTGTACTAACTTCATGGGATTTATTTCAATGTCATATTATAGGATCTTAGTGATCCAATTGGCCATTTAATCAGTTATCTCACCCTCTGTGATGTATTCTTTAACATAGGAGTTGCCACCATGACCATGATTTTTCTATTGGTAACGAGGTGTCTGAATTTCTTTAAACCTTTGACAATGGCGTAATCCTACTTCTCCACAAAGTTGTACCTTATCTCATAATCATGGAGATTTTTTGAAAATAAATACACTAGATGCTCTTCTTCCCTTGATTCTCCTTTCTATGTCAACACGGACACTACGCTATGCTCGCTCCCATATACGTACATGATGAAATCCTTGGAGAATTCTGGGTTGTGTAGCACTGGTGCAAATATAATTTCCCTTTTTACCTTCTTGAAGGCTTGATGAATTTCAATGGTCATTTTGAAGTTTAGATTCTTTTGTCAACATCATTTTGATCACATGGGTCATTCCAATAAAATCTGGGATAAATTTGCTGACAAATTTAATCCTTCCTAACAAAAAATGCACTTCCTTCTTCTCAATAGGTAGAAATATCTCCATAATTGCATAGAATATTATTGCATCAATGGAGTTCCCATCCCTTGAAATAATGTGTCGCAGAATTTTTCCTTGTGGCACTCAAAAACACACTTATTCGGATTGAAATACATTTTGAATTCCTGAAATCTTTCAAACATGACCTCCAGAGAATCAAAATGATCCTTCAGCACTTTGGTGAACATTGTGAGGTCATCTAGGTATATGAGGATAACATTATTGATTATTTATTCGAATGCAACATCCATGGCTCTTTGAAAGGTTGACCTAATATTGGTGAGTCCAAATGACATCTTTGCATATGAAAAGGTTCCCACTTCATTATAAAAGTGGTCTTATGTTGGTCTTCCTCTGTGAGCCATATTTGATTGTAACTTGAAAAACCATCGAGTAAGGAGAACCTTTCTAAACCTGCCACTGTTTGCAATATTTTCTCCATGGATGGTAAGGGGTAGTGATCCTTAAGGGACACCTTATTCAGATCTCTGAAATCCACACAGATTTTGATTTCACCATTTTTCTTCCTTACCAGTACCAAATTGGAAACCCATGTGGAATGCTTGATAGGAAGATTATTTTGGCTTCGAGGAGCTTCCCGAGTTCTTCATTCATGAGCGATTATAGCTTTTGATTCATATGCCTTTACTCCGGCATACAGATTTAGTCCCCTCTTCGAGGTCGATAATATCTGGATGATATCCTTATTATAAACATGTAGGTCATCATAAGTCTAGGCTATCACCTTATCATACTTATGGCATATGGCCACAAGTCTTTCTCTTTCCTTCTGAGTAACTAACTTCCCAACCTTTAGCTTCCTTCCATTTGCCACTTCCAGCTCCGCATAGTCTTCTTTTACCACTAAAAACTTTCTCCTATCCGTATTGGCATCGTTGGAATAAAAATAATTTCTAGTGTTATCATTCCCTTTGGAAGCTTATTTTTTTGAGCTACATAACTTTATCTCCATAGGCTTCTTCAATTCGGGGACGGAGTTAGTCCGATAACTCTTGAATTGTTGTATGAAGATCAATATCTATTGGTCACTTTAAAATACCTTCTAATGATCCACATTGTCGAGGCATAGATGGGTGGATGATAAATTTCACCGCATCCTTGTTTATTATCAGGTCCTAGGTTGTGTCAAATTGTGATCCGATCGAGCCATTCTATCATCTTCAATATTTTGATCATGAGGGATACTTTAATGTTAAAGGACTCAAAATATTCAATGAGATCCCATACCCAGTGCTAATAGGACCTCATCCTTGGATTCTTCGCAATTGTCATGATCTTTACATATGTTACCACTAATTTAGAGTCTCCTAGGGCTCTCGGTTGCTTTATACCCTCTTTATGTGCCAAGGTTAAACCATGCACTAAATCTTCATACACCGCTTTGTTGTTGGTGTAAAATAAATTGAAGCAAAATGCTTGTAGTATGTTCCTTCCGTTGGGTGAAGATAGGCATATTCCAGCTCCAAATCCATTTGTGCTACTAGCTCCATCGGAATACAGAGTCCATATTTAGGAACCACTTGCAAGACTCTCCTCATGTTTACTATCCTCCCTCATAACCTTTGGAATAATGGGATTATCATCAAAGATTACATAAGTACATATTCAAGTGGATTCAAAATTCCTAAAGGGGTCTCCGGGTGACAGGTCAACCAAATAGTTTCCACATTGAAGGTAGTCTTCATATACATATGATTCCTCTTCTTAGGTGATCATGGCATGTGTGGCCTCAAAACACGAGAGGCCACCGACCCATTATATGTTCCTTAGTGAGGGGTTTTGATAGAAAATTCATTTTAGATCCATACTTAGTCTGCATAATTAGATGATACCAACCCAAGGACATGTAGCCCCCTATTCTAGTTGTGAAGTCATAGGATGGACACAGTTTCAAGACCAATGGAAAATCAATTACCACTATATCCTGTGAAACAGTTATCTTTGGGAAAGAATAGAGTTTTAATGGGAGACTTCTAATAATGTGATTATTTGAGCTGATTTCCCATCCAGTTTCATAACTCATTTTCTTAGGGGTTCATATTTAATGCCTAAGGCATCAATAATTTCTTTAGGCATCACCGTGGTGCTTACACCGATTCAATCATGGAGTTATGTAGAAATTTCTTACCTATTATAAGAGTCATGAAGAATGGTTGTGGTCTTGGTTTACTTACCCCTTATTTTTGGTTCATTAATGCTACATTTGTTTGAACTTGAGTTGTTGTGGGTTGCTCTTTCACTTTTTTGTTAGCACTTCTTGAAGCAATTCCTTCTATTATGGAATCCCAAGATATACCACAATGATATATTGGCTGGTGCCCTTTTGATTTTCTCAACTACATTCATTTTCCCAAAGCACTTGTAATTTGGAGACTTGCTGGTATTTAATTCTTTCAGCCATGGGATGGAAGGTACTTTGACTCTGAGTAGGTATTGGAGTCTCTTGTTTGGTTGTGTGTGGAGGGATGGTGAACATTGGAGGTTGTTTCCTTGCTTCATTCATTTCTGCAGGAGTAGGGACCGTGGCTTCAATCATCCACCTTTTGGAGTGAGTGGTATAATCTAACTATACGAGATTCTTATATGTCGATGTGTCATTCGGGAATATGAATTCTTCCCTTTCAATCCAAGAGAAAAGTGTATTTTTAGGTGCAATTTCAGCTTCTCGTTCTATGGACATCCATTCAATTTACTCAATAAAGTCCATATTTTGAACTCCTGGGGACTGGTAAGGTCTTCCATCATTGACCTCATATACTTCTACTGCTATTTTTTTATAAGGTTTGTTATAGATTCCCTTAGAGGAAATATCTTGGCATATGTAGGGTATTGCAAGGGAATTACCAAGTGTTGGGATCTTTTTCCAAATTATTTTGTCCTGGAATCATTTATCTTCCACTATTGGGTGGGAGCGTCGGAATGGTGTCAAGAGTGGAACAATTTAATTAGATGGTTGTCTTGGAGGTAGTCTCTCGATATTTGTATACTATGGAGGATAAGTGGGTAATTTCCCTTGATATATTTGATAATTTTGTCTTGGATGTGCACTTTGAATCCTCTTAATATTGACTATCTCATTAGAGAAATTCTTGAGGATGTTTTTACTTCCTTCATCTCCGTGGAGGAAGACGGTGATGCAACGACAGAGATGACGATGCCTTTGGAGGATGGGTAGATGTATATGGACATAGGATTTTGGGTAGACTTTGAGACCTACGCCGAGGAAGGGGAGCTACCTCAAGATATATTGGAAAATGAATTTTTGGGGAAGCTTCCCAACATCTATCAAATTATTCTCATCTTGAATTGCAAGCTCGTACGCTTGTGGAAAGGAATCCCCTCCTAGTAAATGAATCATGACAGAGATATATGAGTTTAGATACTTGAGGTAAAAGACAATAGCCATATCTGCAAGTGGTCTAGCTAGAACTGGTATCCTTTACCATGTCTTATGGAATCTGGTATTGAAATTAGTCATAAGCTCTTGTGGACCTTTCTTGATGTTGATAAGTTACTATAAGAGTTTGTGTGCAATGAATTTTTTTCAAAAGGTATGAATATGGGGTAAAAACCTCTAAAGAAACCCCAAAATATTTAGAACAAATAACTCAAAGGACAATCAAACTAGAGATAAGTAAGAGCTAGCTATTCGCATTCATATATAAATCTTGAAACAAACAATCAACCGCCAAACATGACTATATTAGTTTTCTACTCTATGAAATCTATCTATTAGTGAACCTAATAAAGCTCTAGCAATCAAGTTTTTTTATTGATGTTTCAAAAGATTAAGAATGGAAGATTACCATTAATGGCTACTCCTATTTACTTAAAGCTTTGAAAGGTTTAGAAAATAACAAGTAAATAGATCAAATAAACTATGAAATGACTCTAAAGGACTTAAATATGACCTAAATCAAAACCGATGGAGAGAGAGAGATATTTATTAGGAATAGGTGGGAGGCGTATCCCTCTATTTATAGTTTTTAGATTTGAGAAAAGCATGCTTTGGATGCATGTGGGACTAAAAAGGAGTCAAAAAGTTTATTTTTAGAAAAACCTTTCGGAGGTGTGAACATGATTTTAACAAGCTAAGTGGCTATTTGGAAAGGTAAGATATTTGTTTAGAAAGGCAAATCCTCTTTAGAAAGTCAATAAGAGGGCCAAATAACCTCAACAAGTTTAATTAAATGGAAAAATCCTTATAGAAGATGGTTAGATAGGGATTAACATGATTTAGGAGGTTTAGAAGGGGTATTTTACTAGTGTATTGTAGTAAATTAACACGAGACTTAGATAGTTAGTATGGTCTTAGTAATAAGATCATGTAGACCAAATTATAGGTGTCTACAATTTCCCCTCTTTGAGGTGACGTGTGTGATGTCACTTCAAAGAAAGTATACAAGCATAAACGAGTAGAAAATTTTGGAGTGGAAGAAAAAGTAGTATGATGCCCCCTCGAGTGTTGATGGGGTGATGGAGGAATGCGATCAATGATCTAAAAAGAGGATAGAAGAAATAGTTTTGTGAAGAAAGGGGAGATAGAAGAGAAAATAACAGAAAAAGGATTTTGAGCTATCCATAAGGCATTGCTATATAAAAATTTTATTCATCATATTGCTAGTAATCTTCATCATCAGTCCTTATTAAAATATGAGCATGCAACAACAATGTAAAATGACATAAAAATCCAAGGTAAAAACAACTATTCATTGCTAAAAACGACCAAATCCATGCAACATACAAAATGAAATATAATACAAGAAAAAAAACTTACCTAACAGGAAATAAGTACAATCACACACACTCAAACCAAAAATGTTTAAGGCAGTTGCATAAATATTTTGTTATCGAGTTGCAATCCCAAATGTTTTGATAAATGAAAAGGGTTTAAAATTATTCTCCAAGAAATTTGTATATGTAAGGGAAATGATGGAGGACACTTAGGTCCAATGAAAAAGTAGTCTGCACAAGGAAACAATACCATAAAACACGTGCCCCAAAGTATTGACAAAGTAAGCAAAAGATAGCTTTTGTAAATGGTTTGGAGATTAAGAGGATCCGCAACTCATTTTATCAATACGCGTGGAAATGCCAATAAGATATGGAATGAACATTGTGCAAGAGACATAGATTTTAGCTGCAAATGAGTTTATTACCAATATTAGTCCACTTTAAAAAAATTTACAATTTTTGGATGATTTTATAATTTTTAAATTTTTGATTGGTCAGAAGAATTTAGGAAATGGAAGATCACCTAAAAGAACACAAAAATGCTCCAAAGTGAGGAGAACGGGCATCGATTAGCGTGAACATGCCCCAACAAGAAGACAAATGGGCCAATAATAATTATTTAAAAATAATCATGGCGATAGATAAAAATAGAAGACAAGAAGCACTTGGAAATATTTAAAAATGCCCCAGGGTGAAGAAATAAGCGCTAGGTGGAAAATAGTGCCCCAACGTAGTGGAAAATTAATAAAAATAATAATTATTTAATAAAAATAATCATTTTAGTGAAGAGAAGAAGTGTTAGAGTGATCACGATGGAGAAAACATGCCCCAAGGGCATCATGGCAGCCTAATATACCCACCCCATGAGGGGGAAATAAATCATGACCAGTTCATTTGTAGCAGAGCTCTTGCAAAATTTAACCATGAGCGATCAGAATCGAATTGGAGTGAGATGGAGAGGCTTCCGAGGAGGAGGAGATGACAAGATCACATCTAGGAGTATCTTCGAGATGCAGTGGATGGACCCTACATGAGTTCCCTATCCTTTCTTATTTTAGCATTTAATGGAATTTTAATGTATGTGCATGCACGAATACATAAAATCCATGGTTACGCATAGGCATACCTATCGAAATATGGGTACGTGCATGCATATCTCACAAAGGGATGCACATGTGTTTTGAGGGGGAAAATGGAGATGCACACATGCCTGCATTTACTCATAAGCATAGGCATCATAATGGGTGCGTATGCTTCCTCAATATGTAGGGGGATTATGTGTAGGAAAAAGGGGGAATATGCATCGATATGGGTGTGTAGGGGTCGAAAAGGTGCACATGCATCAAAGTAGGCATGCATGCGCTAGGAAAAGTACATATTTTACCCCTTGGAAATAATCTGTAAGTATAAATAGAAATAAGATAGATTTTTGTAGAAGAAATTTAAAATTAGTATGTTATTTGAATGAAAAAATAATTGAATAGAAAGATTAGATAGAAGTAGATAGAAATGTAACACTAACACGTGCATCATTTGTTTATGCATAGTACATACTACCCATCCCCACACCAGAGAGAGATATGGTTGCTTGGTTGTGATAGAGGCACAATTTAATGAGGATGATCAGAGGATATTAGATATCCTTTTATATGTTAAATGGATAGCCTACGTGGTCGATATGCCCTTGATTACCGTACACCATGGCCTCCCGATACGCATAGTTAAGCGGTTGCATAACGAGAGTTAGTGCTTTTGAAACCCCACTAGCAAGATCACCATTACCTTGAAGGACGTATGGTGTATTATGCGGGTCCCCATCCAGGTGAGTTGATTCAGTACACGAGTCACCAACCTGATATTGATCAATGTATTCTAGAGTTATTCAAGATTCCATCTATACTACGCCGCAGATGATAGTTAGATTATCCCAGTGTAGCAGATAGAGGATATCGACCTTTATCAGTCATAGTATATCTCGATGGATTTTGTCAGTGGAGTTTTACTCCCGAAAAATTGGAGCATCATTTCCACTTGGCCTTATCGAAGTTGTAGATGGTTTGATTGATGGTGAGACATACTGTTGGCGCTAGTGCATACTAGCACATTTTTACTTGGGACTTACACGTTATCACATACTAACATCAAAAGATGGTAGGACCCACCAGGATTTTTTAGATTTGGGCATGGGATCACATTTCTATTGGCCATCCCAAAGGTGTACTCTGTGGTCCGATATCTAAAGGATCCTTATGCTATGGGATTAGTTCGATTAGTGATGACTCGCGGCTGCATATGGAAGACTCCTACTATTACCACTGAGAGTTAGATAACTTACAACATGCCACAAAAAGAGTATGGAGGATGTATAGACACTTCTAGTGGGCCAATGATTGCTTAGAGCTTACTATAATGACAGCTTGAACATTTTATGCTATGCAAACAAAGCTATATGTGAGATTTATACAGATTTGATCGGTGCCAGAGATAGTTTAGAATTACACGGTATGTACTGGGGCTAGATATGTTGTATGGTCACAGGGCCCGAGAGTATTTTGACATGGGGCCACAGATTACTAGAGACAGAGCCTTGGCTAGCTATTTATAGGTGGTGCTAGTTATGTGGGTACCTTTGAGATAGGTTAGAGATCCGAGTTACACACTAGAGTATGCTCCATGGTACCACATAATATTACCTCATCGATTGACAATTTTGAAACCCGCTTATGACGTAGGAGTGAGAGAATGTCCAGTGGTTGCTCATAGTAGTGGTGATGAGGGTGGAGGTGATGGTGGAGGTGATGAGGATGATGATGATGACAATGATCCTTTTGACGACCAACATCATGATGGGGGTGGGGGATAGAGTATTCCACTATAACAACCATATAGACAGCGCATGATAGAATCCAGATATATAGTTTCCTCCATTAGGAATTCCAACGGGGATATATGATCCATTATAGTAGGTGTTTCCTTAACAGGGTACACCACCTCATGCTCCATATGGTGGTAGAGATGATGGATAAATAGTTGTGCTTCAACATTAGCTATAAGTGGAGATAGCCATTCAGTTATAGGTAATGACTGAGAGAGATCATGTCAGGGCATAGTTACAGGTCATGACAGTAGAGAGAGATCAAGTGAGAGCCTAGGCCACTGTCGGGGTGGGGATGGAGGAGTATGGAAGAAATAGATTAGGTAGATATCGAGTAGGGTTCTCAAATATTGAGGCTCCTAAATCAGGTGGAGACACATACAAAGGGTGTCATTATAAATTTGGACCAAGCTTAGGTGCATGTGCATGATATTGCCATTCGGAGAGACTAGGCATGGGACCAAGTCTAGACTATTATATTAGACAGAGATTGGTAGGATACCACTTCAAGACATGCCCATGCTGATATGAGAAAACCGCGGGGAGTGAGATGTTGTTGTACAAGAAACCACTTCTTTTGGGGATACAAATATGATTGTAGACATCATGAGAGCTAGTGACGAGGCCTCGTATTATAAGGTCGCCTATTACCAAGAATTTCCAGTAGGGGATCGGGTTACATTATTTGATCAATTATATTTGAGTAGGAAAGGATCTAGATAACGGAGGTCATGATGTTAGTTATATTAGTACAATAGCCAACTAGATAATAGGGTGGTACACTGCAGCCATGACCCATCACATAAGTTTTCTTTTCATCCTCTAGGTAATAGACTAGGCAGCCCTATAGAGGATGAGAGTCATGGTTGAATCTCTCCTTTTGTATCTTATATATGTATGTATATGTATTGATGTATCATGTTTTTATCATTCCTCGTGATGAAGGATTGGTTTTGATTCACGCCCTTTACATGGTAGATTTTGTATCGATGATGTATATATTATTTTGATATAGATATTTACATATGTATAAATGGAAATTCGATGATTTATATTGTCTTGTTTTTATATGTTCTATGATGATGATTAATGTTTATAGATGTATGAGTGTATCTTGGTGATGTATGATTCTCATTTCTACATATATTCCATGTTACATATTGATGTTGTACCACATGTTTTTATATTGATGATATATCTTTAGATAATATTATATGTTTTGTAAATGAGATATTATGGTAGATGCTAGCATTTGGGATGGTATTAGATGATATTGGTTCAGGGGATGGATAGATTTGTGATCATGCACAACCCTCTTTCCCTCACCGATGATATGATATGTGATGATTAGCTTAGTATACATGCATGATGTAAAGATTAGCATTTTTGTATAAATGATGGATTAGATGATGTTATATGTGATGAATGATATATGATAGATGTGATAACATACAAATGTGCAAAGAAACAAGAAAACAATGTAAAAGATACTTACAACAAAAAAATATACAAACCGCTAAGTAAAAGCCATCTAATCACTACCTTGCTTTTGTAGGACAAAATTGATATATTTTCTAATGTTTTAGGTGTTATCTTGAAAGATAAGTTTTCAAGGCTACCGTGCACATTGTTTTCGAGGTTTCCTCAAGACAATGTTACACACTAGTGTAGCTTTTTTCTCAATGGGGTTTTCGAATGTTTATATTTTTGTGTATCTTTTCTAAATGTTTTTGTATTTTTAAGATCCTATTTTGAAAGAAATGTACAAGTACAAAGAAACTTGGATGCCCCCAAAGATTATGTGGGAATATACAAAAGGTAGAATGCCACGATTATATGTTTGATAAAGTGGAATATGAAGGTTCCCCATTATTACATGGGAATATACAAAGGAAATTCCTTCACGTAGATATAAGAACAAATAATCCAAATCACAACCTGGCGAAGTAGACTCGGTAGGGTTCCTAGACCTAATCAAGGGAAACCAAACCTAGATAGCGGTGAGGGTTACCCATCTAGATGTAAGAGTAGCTTGTGACCAAAAATCCTCCTTGACCATCGAGAACAAGTTTTCACCCAAAGACCTTCCCAATGCACCATAATTGTGTGGTTTTCACATGTGGATGACCTGCTTTTTCTTTACTATTTTCTTGATTTTTTTGATTTTTTTGATTTTTTTGCTTGTTTTTTCTTTGTTTTTCTACTTTTAGGTATTTTCTCATATCTACGTATACTTAACCATAGAACCAATTGAGATGCATGGAATTCATAGGTTCTTGAATCTCTTCACCTTTCAAGTATGAAAGTTTATAAGCTCTTGATATATATTTAGCAACCACCACATAAGGCACTAACCAGTTAGCCTTAAATTTACCTTTATTTTCTCTATCCTTGAAAGTGTTCTTCTGATTTTCTTTCAGAATTAGATCAACTTTATTAAATTAACTATGGATGATCCATTTGTTATATCCTATTGATACTCTATTTTGGTAAACCTTTAGGTGATTAAGCACTCTCATATGCTTTTTATCCAACAAATCTAGCTCTGCTTTAGCTGATAAACTCTATAGTCTTCATCCTTATCAAGATAGTCCAAGAGAGATATTCTCAGGGAAAGAAACTCCACTTCCAAGGGTATAATGGCTTCAATTCCATAGACTAGTGAATATGGGGTCACTCGAGTAGGATTGCAGATGGAGATTTGATATGCCTGAGGGTGGCATGTATCTTTAAGTGCTAATTACCACCAATCTTACTTACCATTTTCTCCACGATTGGTACAAGGGTTTTATTGGTGACTTCTACTTGTCCATTACCTTGGGGGTAATAGGGGGTAGACCACTTGAGATGAATATGGAAGCATTGACAACACAATTTGACCATTATCAATTATAATGGTATAAGGGATACTTGTAATAGAAAATGAGGTGATTCATGATGAATTTGGAGATTTGTGCACCAATGACATAAGTGAGAGGTACAACCTCTACCCATTTAGTAAAATATTCGGTGGTAATAATAATGTGGGTATGGCCATCTAAAGAAGAAGGATGGAGCTTCCTATGAGATCCAAGCCCCATTTAAAAAGTGACCAAGGTGTCGGAATGGGTTGTAAAGCCTATGTTAGTGCATGTATCGAGTTGCCATATTTTTGGCATAGATAACATTTCTTAAAAAATTATAACAATATAATTCCATGATGCACCAATAATATCCCACCCTCAAGTGCTTCTTATCCAAGACCATGCCATTGGTATGTTCTCCACAAATACCTCTGTGTACTTCCTTAATAGTGTCGACTGATTCAATAACATCCAAACATTGAAGTAGATTCACGTCGTACCCACAACAATAAAGGGTGCCTCATAGGATGGTGTAACAGGATATACAAAAGATAAGATATTTCTTCTTAGAATGGATAATGTTCAAGGGAAAAGTACCCTCTTGTAGTTATCTAAATATAGGGTCATATGAAGGGTAGAAAGGACCTACAACTTTACATTACAAACATGACTCTGGCATATCATATGCGGGTACTTGTAAATGCTCTACAAAGAAGGGAATTTTACTTACCTGAGGTAGAATGCTTAATAGTGGTCCAATAGTAGCTATGACATCTATTGATATATTGTGCGACCTTGGTTTATTTTCAAAATAATCGTGTAAAATATTCCTTCAAGGTTTCAACCATTTTCTTGTATGTAATAAGATTTTCATCTTTAAAATTATACTCATCATTAAATTTTTAACAATAAGTTGGGAGTCCCCAATGACTCGCACTTATCTGATATTCCAAGTGATAGCCAACTTAAGGCCGGATGACGAGTGCCTCATATTATGCAATGTTATTAGTGCAAGGGAATCCCAAATAGAACGCTCTTGGAATAACCTCACCTATGGAAGTGATGAGTACGAATCTTGTTCCTGATCTATGGAAGGTGAACTATCCATAAAAATGTACTTGTAACTCAAAATATTCTTCAACACACATCATGGATGCATCTGGAAGATCTAGACATAAAGGTTCCATTCATAGTATAGGGACTTCTGCTAACTGATCAGCCAATAACTTTCCTTTTAATGACTTTTGGTTAACAAAATCATTATCAAATTCACTTAGGAGAATGATCCAATTTTCCATTCATCCCATGAGGGTGGGTTTGGATATTATCTTGGTCTTATTATTAAGGAGATAGTGATGCAATTTTTGAAAGGAAAAGACAACATCTAGGTAAGCTTTTTTAATCTGTGGGTAATTCAGTTCATAGACAGTCAAGGTGAGACTAAGGTAATAAACCGCCCTTTCTCTATGGTCTAGGTCATATTGGTGAAGCAAAGGTGCACCAATAGAAAATTGGATAGCTGAATTATATAATAGGAGAGGTTCACTCGGGGTAGGTGGCATGAGTATGGGCAGGTTGACAAGGTATTTTTAAGTATCGAAAATGCCTCTTGAAAATATTTTCCCGATTGAACATAAATTATGTTTTCAATAGATGTGTGAATGGATGCCACTTATCCACAAGCTATGAAATAAAATGATGGATTTCCTATATTTTTTATTCTTAAATTCTTAGTTGTTTGAGATTTGTAGGTGCAGGATTTCCATTATAGTTGTAACCTTTGTAGGATCTAATTCTATTCCTCTATGTGAAAGATGAAACCTATTAGCTTCCCCCACAAAACTCCAAAGACACACTTCTTAGGGTTCATGCATATTTTGTAATCTTGGAGATGCTAAAAAATACTTCTCACCACTTCAGGGTGTTCTCCTCTACTTTTAGATTTTGCTAAGATATCATCAACGTAATCCTCCATGATGTCATTCATCATGTCATGGAAGATGACTATCATTGCGTGTTGATAGGTGGCCTGGCATTCTTGAGTCTGAAAGGCATGAATTTGTAACAAAATATCCCACAAGGGGTGATGAAAGTTGTCTTATGATGATCTTCCTCTCTAATTCAGATCTGGGTATAACATGAAAAACCATCCATTAAGGATAACATTTCATAGCCAACAAAGAGAATCGATAATCATATCAATATTAATCAAGGGAAGTCATCTTTGGGACATGCTTTATTGATGTCACTAAATTCGATGCAGATTCTTATGCCAACCACCTTTTTCTAAACTAGGACTATGTTAGATATCCAATCTGAATATTCAATGGGTTTTAATGAAATCAACATCTAACAACTTTCCAAGTTCTTCTTTGACAAGTAATGCAACTTTGGGGTGCATATTTCTCATTTTTGTTTTGATGGATTTGGCATCTGGGTGCACAACGAGGTTGTGCATGAAAATTCTTGGTCTAAAATAGACATATCTATGTATGAACATGTAAATATATCTATATATTATCTTAATAGTTCCACAAAAACATTTTGTTCTTGAGCTAAGAGTGAAACTTCATACTTTATCATTCTAGGTTCCTCTTGTGAGCTAATATTGACACTGATCATTTCTTCAACAACCACTTTAGAAGCATCTTCCATCCATGTAGGATCAGGGGGAAGAGTAAGGTCAACCTCCTTAGGTGGCTCATCATCATATTTTAATGGGTATACCATTTCTTCTATAGGTTCTTTATTTTTTATCTACTAGTGCCTCAAAACATTTGTCGATATAAGACTTGTGTTTGTTCTTTCCACAAGGATTCTCTGAATCATTCTTACTCTTTCTTACGACCTTCTTATTCAAGTGTCCACACATCACTTCCTCTTCTCCAATGTATGCACTGAGACATCCATTTTTATGGTAAAACATTTCTTATGATCCGAGCTAGAATAAAATCCTTTATTCCCATGAATTCTATGAATGCTTCGTCATTCTCAAAGAAAACAATTAGCACGTGAAATTTTTGATCCCAATCTACAAGTTTTGGATATACAAGGGTTACTTGGAAATTGTTTTGAGGATTGGATCTAGATAAGGTAAAAACAAATGAATCAGGGAATATGTTAGTGGAGGCAAGATCCTCGTAGAGGCTACATTGGGAATCTACATCGCTATCTAAATGAGATGAGTCATCCTCATGTTTGGAAGAGGTGGCATCAATCTCAAAGGGTGGATTGTCATGAGCTATAATTCTAAGACCATGTTTGTTAGATTTGAAATGAGGGATAGGAATGGGTTCTAATTATCCTTGTGCATTGATACCACATCCAAACCCATTGTAACCCATGATGTACATCATACGATGGCCTTTGATATACTACGGAGATTGATGACATGATTCCGTGTACCTTCTCGGTACTCTCCTAATGGGATTTTCTAACATCTTTTCCTCGATACGAGACCATAAGGGATGAAATTATACAATGGTTTAGGGAATTTATCCTGAGTGCTCTTGAACTGAAAGTGGGGTTTACCACATGTCCTGGGTAAAACTGATACATTCGATATTAATAAGGCTTGTTGAAGAGTGAATTTCTCACCCAAGCCATACTTTGAATATGTTGCCTCCCATGATGTGAAATGGTTGACCAATGAAGGAAAGTTTTGATTATAAGGAGTGAGTGAATCTAGATCCACACATTCCTTGATAGTTTCTATTTGTAAAGGAACAACAATATCTAGAGAAGGACATTCATAAGCTACACAAGAAAAACTGTAATTCCCTACAATGCATAAATGGTTCTAGATCACCCTGAATGGTGACTATTTGTCCTTCATGGCACATATTAATACATTGATGAAATGTTGAAGGAATGGCCTGCATGGCATGGATCCATGGGCACCCTAGGAGCATGTTGTAAGGAAGATCCAAGTCAAGGACATGGAACATCGTATCATGATAAGTCGGACCTACTTCAATTGGAACTACTATAGTACTGCTTTGAATCATGCTCTTCATTATCATAGGATGTGATTGTAATAGTTTTAGCCCATATACTATTTCGAATGGCCAAGCTTCTTAACCAACTTCAAACTTTGTAAATATTTAGACCGGATACACCATCTACAAGTACTCTCTTGATCTTACGATGAGTAACAACTACTTCCGTGTATAGGGGTGATTTGTGCTCCGGGTCATTATGTGGGATTTTAGCACGATCAAAAGTGATATGATCATTTGAATCAAGGTGTAAGATGACCTCTTGAAGGTGTGTGAGATCTACATCTTTGGAGACTCCTCAACTCTGCAATGTTTTATACAATATGTTTGTATGAGCAGTAAAGATTTTGAGGAGATCTAAAATTGATATCCTAGCGCGTGTCTTCTCTAACTGTTTCTATTAAATTTCACCTGAACTTTCTAAGGGACATGTAGGGGATTTTGTATGATAAAACGAGTGCATCACATCCCTACTCGATAACTTTATTCTAATATCCTAATAGTATTAACTTGTTCATCTGATGAATGGATATATCCTATAAGAGAATAAAAGGGGCTATCATTAGTTAGATAAACATAAGCAACAATCCTATAGTCATTGGAAGTTTGTCCATGATCTAGATTCATGTTGTTCTTATCTACATGGTTAGGAAAAGGATATTTGAAGATACCCATTTTATCATTGGGACCCGACATGACTCGGGGGGAATCAACTGCAATTTTTCCCTCTTCGATGAGGTATTGTATATAATGTCATAGTCTCAAGAACCTATCAATTTTGTGTCCTTTAACATGATTGAAATGAAAGTACTCATGCTTTTGAACCAAAATGGTTTTAGAGCATCCTCTAGATATGGTACTTTCATTGTTGGGTAGTGCATCATGTTTATCACATCTAAATTTTTAAGTACGGAAGATAGTGATTCCGTTAGTGGCGTAAACATACTTATTTTGGGTGCCTTAGGGCAAAGTCCTTGTGAGAGATTTAAAAGAGGACCAGTCTATATGGTTTGGATCTTTTGGAGTTCGTAGTGCTATTGCCAATGATATGTTTGTTTTTGTTGAAGAATTTTGGTTTATCTAATGGTTTTGTCTCATGTTTTTACTTGATATTTGGTTTAAGTGTACCCTTCACGATGAGAGCCTTTTTATTTGACTATCCTTCTCTATAAGTTGTTTGAAGTTAAACCCATAATGCATTTGTAAATGAAAGGGTATCTCTGGGTTTAGGTTAGGAATGAATATGCTTACTAGATATTTTTCTGGTAGGGCACAAGGGAAACATATTGCTAATCCATGACATCATTGTAAGAAGCTCATAAATCTCTCATTAGGTTTCTATTTTGCATTGCAAAGGTTGTTCATCATGATATCATTCTCCATATTGAAGGAATAATGTCTCACGAAGTTTTGGCCGTTTGGGCCATGTTGTAATGGATCCATTGGGTATACTAAAGACCAATTCTAATTCCAATGCTCCTAGGGTGTGAGGAACAATGTATTAAGACATTTTCATTATACGCAACCTCTTGATAAGCGATGTAAAATTCATTGATGTGATCATGATGATCACCTTTACTTTTATAATTATCAAACTTAGGAATGGAAAAATGTTTTGGAAATGGTTGTCACAAAGCATGTCCTTGTCAAAGGGGTAAAGAAATAGTTCATCATATAAGTACTTCTTACACTATCCTATGTTACCTTCTTGTAGCGTAGTAAGTGTTTTCTTCATTTACTGTAACTCATGTTGAATGAGTTGATATTTTGGAGGTGATAAACATTTATTAATGTTAGCAACTTTAAAATTTTTGTCATCGTACGGATCAAAGTAAAACTCACTAGATTTTGTTTTGAGTTTGTCTTAATGCACATTCCTATTCAAAGAGCCTAAGTTTTCTAATTTTTGACTTAGTTTCAATCTTTTTTAGGATTTGTTCTTCAAATAAGGGATTGTATTCCTCGTCAAACTTAAGAGGTTCCAAGCCTTTGTGATCATGCTAAATTTTTAATTTACGGGAATCTTTATAATAAGGTCTTCGCGAATTGCTAATTATTTTGATGGGTATTCCTCAACATTTTTTTGATTTTGTCTGGAAATAGAATCATACCCTACATCAAAGGGGTTATCAATGTCTAAGAGGGATGGTCTCTCTTCCATTTTACAATTAATGATCTTAGTCTCCACATCGCACTCTTGTGGAAGCTTAGCCCCTAAATCTAGGACTCTTGTGATTAATTGATCTCTATTTTAATAAAAGAGATCATCAAATCGACCTAGGTATAACTTATGTTGTTCCTCAAAAGAATTTGATTCTTCTCCATTGTGATCAACCAATGGTTCTATATCTTTGAACTGTGAAAAGAGGCATGTTAAGTTATTACAACTTAATGGGTAGGATGCGAAAGGATTATCTTCTAAGTCACACTCATTTTGTTTAGATTCCATTTTCGTGATTCTTGGAATTACTAGTCAAAGATGTACTAGGTTTTATCTAAATACCTTCAAATTTGTATGAAACCTAGGCATATGTTATGTAAGTCAATTCGACGGCCAAAATATCCTAGTTTGTTCTAGATGTAATTATATGCAGTCATTTATCGTTAAAAGAAAAATCCTATGAACATTTTAACAAATCAAACAATCACTCACACTATTGTTCAACAAGACTATACCCTAAACTATGATTCCAACGAAGGGCTCAAAGTGGATAGTGACAATACCCTATTAATACATAGGTTGAGTTAGAGTACCAACAAGGCCTAAATATCAAAGTGATATTGACGCGATCTCTCCACGAGATATACTAAGACCAATTTAAATGCCGATGAAACCTAATTTTTTTGAAACATGGAAGTTACGAATGTGGATAACATAACAAAACTATCTTGACATGTTAACCTAGCAAGCAAGGTGTTAGTATCAAGATGATGTTATTACGTATACACAAGGCAATATCGACACTCTCAAAAGACTCAGATGACGTTGGAACTGAAACTAAGTATAAGTATAGCAAAAAGTTATTTAGTTGTGCGAGTAGCGTAACCATACAATAAAGGGACTTATACCAAGTTCTCACAACATTGAAAACACGATGTAAGTACTGAAAATGTATGGCTAGAATGCAAAAAAAAATAACAACTTAAGGAGAAATAATGATAAACAAAATCATAGAAATGAAGACGATCTTGAAATTAATATAAAAGGGCTATTAAAGACACGTAAAATTACTTGCACACTTTAGATTTTTAACAACCCATCCATAAACATGTATGGGTATAAACAGATAAAAAAGCGGTGAATATTGTCTTTGATAAGACTCGCAAGGTATGCTTCCTTCTCATCCCAAATGGGCAGCAAGAATGCACGGGTATAGTTTAATAGATGAAAATAAACTAAGCACCACTTGGGAAAAGTTTCACCTTGTCCGAAGGAGAGAAAAAAACCAAGAAAAGTGATACATCGTTTAATTTCATGATGAAATACACTTCAATATAACTCAAGTGGACTCTTTTATTTTTTTGAAAAACAAGGTTCAGACTCCAAGTAAGTTGTCACTTCGTGATGGCTCAATAAGACATGAAAATGGACTAGTAAATTGCACTCCAAGAAAAAATATAACTTTCCTAATAAGATCACTCAACCAGTGTCAGTCAGCTTGTCTAAATGTGAGATTGATTTACCCAAAGAGTCACACGGACTAATTTGGGAGTATCTCAGCTTTACTTTACCCCCTTCTGATACAATGGGAAACTAGTGTTTTTAGTTGTATCATCACCGAGGTCGCGATACTGAGACAAATTTGAATCTAAATTGAAATGTAAATTCTAGTCAAGTGGGTAAACAAAGAACTTCCTATTTCATCCACGAGGTTACTCAAGAGTGGATTACTTTAGGTTCCTAGAACCACTCCCATTTTTATAGATTAAGGTGTTATGCAAAAGGGGTTTATTGATGCAAAATAACAACACCCCTAAATATCTGCAACTTGATGGGTTGAGACTCGAGTGTGATAGCCTAACATGGAGCATATCTCCAAGTGTGGGAATTTGAAATGGAGAGAGATCTCTAGATGAAGGCGGAGTTCATATTCCTCTGTTTAGGTCCACATATTCAAATTGCAGAGGATTTATCCAAAAACCTATTCTAACTTTCCAAGGAGATAGGGTTAAGGGAATATAAGAAATAAAACCTACTCTATCAGAGGTGATGCACCAAAGGAATCATGAACACTTGTTTTGCAATTAACACAAACCATAAAAATGCAACATAATCATCATGCAGATAACCAAACCGTAATGAAATATTAAAAGAAAACAATGAATACATGAGAGGGTTGAGAATGATCCATGGACATATATTATTACTCTAGGGTTGATACAGTGCATTACAGTAGCCAAGAGGCAAAATTACATTTACAGTTTGAATGGGAGGTTTGAGATCCATAAATCCACTTGTAGACAATGGAAGAAGGGAGGATGCAAAAAAATGTCCAACCCTTTACAATGATCCAAGCTCTTGGTTTTATAGATGAAGTGAAGAGAGAAGAAGAAAAAGAGGTGGAAAATCTGATTTGGAAGCTCAACCACTAGCCATTAATCCCTGCAAATCCACCCGCAATCTGTCAAGTTTTCCTCTCCATGTTTTTTTGGTGTGTTGAAGAAGGAAGAATGGCGGATCAAATCAAATCTAATCTGGTTGTTGAAGCAATCAGATCATACATTAATGGCAGGAAATATGTTTTCCTATTTTCACCCACCTAACCTTATCAAAATTAAAGTTTCAGGCTTCCATGGCATAGAGGAGGTCAAGACCTTTCCAATGGTGCCAAATTTGTCAAATTTTGAGCACTAGATCGAAAGATATGCCCATTTGAATATTTGCATCGAATTCGTGTGAAAAATGGCAAAAATGGATTTGTGAGCCCAAAATTTACCTTGGTGTTTTTTACGAAAAACATAAAATTATAAAAACCTCTTGCAACCCCGCAGCCTCGATATTAACTTTTTCCCAAAATCCTCCTCGGGCCCAAAATTTAAATTACACTATTTGTAAAAGTTGTAAAATTTCCAAGGTTTCCTCGATGACACGCTTCCCAAAGCTGTTAAAGGCCTTACATGTGGCTTGACACATGGCTTCTCTTGGCATCGACAAAGGTGCAGCTTACTTTTATACTTTATGCCCTTTTGAAAATAAAAGCCAAAAATTCAAACTACCTCCAGCGACCCACCTTCCAACTTTGACTTGAAACATGGCCATGTGTCCCTTTGTGGGCCTTAGGATTTTTTATTCATTTGGCACAAAGATCCTCCATGGGCTCATGGACCCATAATTACAAACCATGCCTTTTGCAAAACTTGTAAAAGTTCCAAATGTCCCATAGACTGTCGGCCCGAATTTACACTTGGGCAAAATTTCCCTCCACGGCCCCCCGAAATTGCACATTTTCCATTTATCATCCCTAGGCCCACCAACCCAAATTTGTAGCTTGTGTAAAATTATAACATATCTCCTCCACTCCTCAATCTTCCCATGGCAAAAAGTCTTCCATAGGCACGCTGCCCGCTTTTGGCAAAACTCCTTCCTGTGCCCGTCGGCCCGTGAACTTACAAAATATGAAGTGTTAGGAGGACTTATTTACATTTTTGGAAAGGGGAATAAATTTCCTATCTAATGAAGATGTTTCTAGGAAACCCTAAGTGCTTAAAATATCTAAAAATCAGATTGAAGCACTAAAGGAAGAAAAAGGGGGCAGTTAACCAAAAATAAGCATGAGATAATTTTTTATAACAATTTGGCAACTCATAGGGGATATCTACCTGCTAGGTGGAAAGATCAGTTGCCTATAGCAATCCATTGGGCATGGAGTCTACCTAGTAATTTCAAACCTGATTTGGAACTGCCATTTGCTACATGTACTCTTATCTTTGCAAGAAAACCTTGGATTCAAGATTTGTGAGAGTAGAGAGTTGTCGAAACCTAAAAACTTCTCTCTCATTTGATTTTCTACAAACTTGATTTTTGGTGTGCAATGGAAGCATCTAAACCTAATCTAATATGGATACTCTACATATTTAATTTCTTGTGGCCACAAGTCTCTTCCATGAGTGAGATGAACTGTATACAAGCAAACACTGTATAATAGAGCATGTGCACCAACACTTAGGGAAATTGAAACCTAAACTAAAAAAATAAATTTTGCATACGCACTTGAAGAAATTGAAAACCTAGGCTAATATTTACAAGGGTGAGAAATTCTCCTCTCAAAGAGTAGTGTTTGAGGTAGATCCCATTCACTGGAATCAGTAATTCTTCACTAATTAATGTAGACAATTGGAAGGCATTGATACTTTTACATCTTGTGACCATTTAGGGGCCACTCCAAATGGCATCAAACTTGGAATGTTTACTGGCTTTGCACGGTTTGCATCCCACTTTAGAACTAAATCCCCCTCTTGAAAGGTCTTTGTTCTTTCTTTCTTATCAAATCTCTTCTTGATTAGTGTGTTGGTGCTCATTTTAATCTCACCCTATTTGTTAAAAATTTCTCATCCGCATCGTTTGAAATATTTTTTGTCTCCCGTATGGATGTGTGAAACTCTTTGCCTTCATCGGGATGCCATTGTCAGTCCTTTCCTTTAGTCGTGGATCATGTTGAGCTAGGTATTATTTACAATTTCTCACCATGAGAAAGAATTTGTAATTGGGGCATGAATTCGGGGTTCCCCTTTCTTCTATTTTTCCATAGTCATGTTTTCCTATCAAATTTTGTCCCAAAATCCATGGATATGTGGTATTTTCTAATTAGATGCGGCCCAATGGGTCTTTTTAGTGAAACTTATCACTTTTTTCACATTTAAAAAAAATGCCAAATTGGTCCTCGGTCCCGATAGTTTCTAATTTTCTATTCAACAAACATGAAGCGTAAGGAAAATTTTACTTTGTCCTCCAAGATGGACACGTGGCCATTTTTCAAGTCAAAGGTAGAGAGGTGAATCGCTAGAACATTTTGAATATTTTTGGCCCGCTTCAACTCTAATATTTTCCACATGGAGGGCATGCACTCATTTGAGGATTTGCCTCTCAGCTTGACCTTTGGAGTTGCACCAAGTAGATATGTGGAGGTTTCCACCTGGATCTTCCCATACTTTGTTTTTTCTCAAGTGTCCGGTGTAACTTTTTCAAACCCTAGGCATGTGAAAGGCCCACACTTATTTGAGAGTCCTTCATTTGAGCTTCATACCAAAAAGTGTTGGAGAGACACATGGAAGATTCTGCTGGCTCTACCCATGCTTAGATTTTTCAATGGCTGGTGTAGCTTTATCGACCATGGGTACATGAAGGTCCCGCTCTCATTCTAGGATCCACCTTTCGGTCTTACCTTTACGGTTGTGCAAGGAGACATGTGCGCAGCTTCACCGGCCTCTCTATACTTAGAATTCTCAAGAAAATTTCTTAAGCCCGGGATATGTGGAGGGCACGCGCCTGTTTGGGGACTTTCCCCTGAACTTTACTTTTGAAAGAGTGCCGAAGGGATAGGTTTATTTTTCCACTTGATCTTCCCATACTTAGAATTTTTTCAAGTGTCCGGTGTAACTTTTTTGGACCCTAGACACGTGGAAGGCCTACACTTGTTTGGGAGTCTTTATTTTGAGCTTCATACCAAAAAAGTGTTGAAGATACACGTGGAAGATTCCGCTGGCCCTGCCCATACTTAGACTTTTCAAGCAGCCAAGGAAACTTTATCGCACCCTAGGCACGTGGAACCTTCTGCTGGTCCTTAAACTCTTTCAACAACTTTGCCGAGATGAGACATGTCATGAGCCCGAACTTGTTTGGGGTCTCAATTTTGTGCACCATATCAAAAGTGAAGTGAAGAGACACGTGGAGGCTTCTAGTGGCTCCTCTTTATACTGATATTTTTTCAAAGGCTAAGGAAATTTTTTTTCACCCAAGGCAAATGGAGAGCCTGCGCTCGTTTGAGGTCCCACCTCTAAACTTCATCTTTGAAGTTACACCGAATAAACATGTGGAAGCTTCCGCTAGGCCTTCCCATACTCCAAATTTTTAGAAATCAGTGCAAATCTCTAGGGTTCTAAACACGTGGAATACCCACGCTCATTTGGGAACCTACCTCTAGACTTCACCTTTACAGTTGTGCTAAGGAGACATGTGGAGGTTTCCGCTAGCTCCTTTTTGCACCTGGCCGACTTAGAATCTTAGTGCAAGAATGTGGTATAATCCAGTGAAAACATGCATATCTCGAGAGGCAAAATGTAGGTATCCATACGAGGGAACTCATTTCTAAAGATATATTCTCGAGAGTGAAAAGGATTTCTTATGAGATCCAACCATATGGAGCCACCTGAAAATGATTAAAAGGGAGATTTACCGCACGAAAAAGTAAAAGAATAATTAAGAAGACTGTAAAAAAATAATGATATAAAGCATCCCAATCATAGTTGAGGGTCTGAGAAATGTGATCAGTTCATGATTTATCTACCTAGAAGCTTTTGAGGTGTAAATTTGTTAAATATCACTGAACAAACTTGTAACAAACAAAGGATTCCTAAAAAATTCATCTTTTTGGGGGAAAATTTGGGATGAGTAAGAAAGTGAAATTTATAAATGCAATGAGAGTACTCTTGCAAATGGTTGAGGATTAATGTTTCGAGAGAATTTTTGAGAAAAACCATTTTACCGAGAGACCATCTAAGAAACCTGTTTATTTTCCTATGTTTTAGATTTAATCACATCAATATGGTTGCAAGTGTATAACCATTGACAAGCTCTGAGATTGTTATAGAAACTCTCCCCTGTTGATGAATCTAATGAACCTTGAAATGAATTTGTGTTGATCATGAGCACAATTGTGTTTTCTCTTATTTCATAATGTTTTCAAATAGTTTTTCTTGTACTGTTGCAATCTTATGCTAAAATCTCTCTCGAGTCACACAAGATCCCATCCATGTGTTTGTCTTGTGGCGTTTAAAATTTAATTATGAGAAGAGGCTTCATCCGGTATTGAAATAAACAATTTAAAATCACTTTACTCTCATTATGTTGATAAGGATTATTTGTAATCCTATGAGTGTGTCTTAGGAATGACGAAGCAAGGATCTCTAACATTTAATTGAGTCTTTGGCACGAACCTTTTTGGTCAATTCTCAAAGAGTGTGTGAAACCATGCATCTCTGGGCCTCCATTGATGCACACATTCTAGTTGAAGGAATATCTTGGCTATTCTGAAGCATTATGTCTATGAGTTTTCTAATTTCTGTAAAGGCTCTCAAAGATCTGGTGTAATCCGCTCTATCTTATTTAACTTCCCACCAATAAATTTCTAAAATGACGAATCCTACATGAACCACCCCTATTTTTATTGTATATCCACAAATGAACAAATTCCATTGCCAAAGTATGCAGGGACAATCAGGACTCATTTATTATCTTTAATAACCCAAACCTTTATCAGAAAACATCTCTACTCTCTAGTGTGACAACTCGTGAGAGTTACATTGTGTTGTATTGATCATATTCCCTCAATGTTCTCATTAACATTGTGCAGAGAAGGGTCTCTCGATGTCCTTCACCAACACAGGTTACATAATCGGTCCTCTCACCCTTGTTGAAGGCACAACCTAAAGTAGCGGGGTAGATCAAACCCTCAATGAGGTGTTATCCACTTGTCCAACGCCCAAGTGATAAAGAGCAAGATGAATCTCATCCCCGGCTACAAAATGACTCCTATCATTGTTTTTCTTTCCCTAAACATCTAGCTAGTTTCATGATCGCTGACCCGCGAGAGAATAAATTTGGATACCAACACTGAAGTGGCACCGCTTTCGGTATTATTTTAATTACATAGGATTATTTGAACACCGGGACCTATTTGTGTGGCAACACCAGCAAAATGGTGCCATTTCGGGACTATTTTTACAAATGCATACACATGCCATCCCTAGTAATGTTTCTTACACTATTTAAGTACAAATACGTTGTTTAAACATATTCATTTGTCGAGATTTGTAAGATTTGTACAGGATTAGAAGTTCATTGTGCAATATTTCCAGTTTCTAGTGGTTATTTTACTAAATTTTCATTAATAGTGATAAATGTGGGTAAAGGAAGGTCGATCTGTTAATATTTGCAGAAATTAAGCATTAATAGACATTTGACAAGTTACTTATAGTGCATCTACACAACTAAGGTGAAAATCCTTAGTGGTGACTCCATGTTGAATTGAAATTTTGATGATTACTAGTGTCTTAACCTATATCAAGTGAAATTTTTCATTAATATTTGCAAAGATGGAGGGAAGAAGGTCTTTCTTCACTAGGGATCCTACTAGAAAGTTATTTCCAGAATTGGGAAAAGCAAATTCAGAAGGAAAACAAGTCTGGAAAGTGATTGGAAATCAAGAATCAAAAAAGGAGATATCGTCTCTGAAGGGTGATCAATCTGTGGTTGAATATTACCATACGTCTTCAAGTGATTTTGAACCAGGTAATCTTTATATAAATTTGAGTTCTCCTACTAGAGAGGGGCCATCATTTGTGTTTGAAAAGCGTGCCTCTTAGTTTTCCCCTATTTCTTCTAAGGTTGATAGGGTTTTCCAAGAAACTGAGTCAATAGAGAATATCTATTTTGAAGTTTATACTCCTGTGCTCTAAAGACCCCTCTCTCCCTATCATTCTGTTTCTCCTATAAGATCACCTCCAAAAGGCAATATGGCCCAATCTTCACTAAGACCTCCTTTTTTTGTCAACACTTATGGACCTATAGATTTCAGAGGTATGGATGGATATCCTAATATGGTGACACAAGATATCGAAGTAGGATGCCAAAATTTTAAGGGAATAATGCCATCACTAGTGACCAACATTTAAAACTCTTTGTCAATATGATGGAATATTTTGAAATTGAGTTTGAAGATGTGTATGTAAAGTTGTTTATTCATACTCTTGAGGAGGATGCACGTGACTGGTACAAGTCTTTACTAGATAATTCAATAGATTCATGGACCGAGATGAAAAATGCCTTTAGATTGCAATATGGGGATAAGACAGATCCTAAGTTCCTTTTATCTGAATTTGAAAATATAAAGAAAAATCCAAATGAATATGTCCATGATTTCAATACTCAGTTCAATAAGACCTTGAATAGGCTACCTATAATCCTAAGGCCAAGTGATGTGTCCTGTTTGATAAAATATTCTAACGCTTTTGATAAGAAGACCGATTATTACTTGAGAGATAATAACCCGAGAGAATTAAGGTAGGATTTTACCATGGCCTTACAAATAGAGAATACCATAAAAGCAATTAGAAAGCCTCCTAAGAGGGAAGGTGTTAAATTGAACAATCCTGAAAAGCCTCAGTCAAGCAAAGCTATGGATCTAGAAGAGGTTGTAAAAACTTTGGTCATGTACTAGTTAAAGAGATATCTTATAAACTCGGCAGAAGAGCAGAAAAATGGATAGGACAAAGTTCCTAGGGTTAGCATAAGCCACATGGTCATGAGAGGTCTTGAATTCATCCTAGAGGTGATCATAGACTAGATTACATAGGGAAAGGGCTCGTGGGATTAGATAGTAAACAACCTTTACCCAGAGAGAATAGATTGGTTCCTGATCCTTTGACTACCAAGGTTACTACTCTGGAGGAGGCCAATTTTATTGAGTGGTGTGATAGGTGTTTCTTACCACACTCCTCATGTGATTTAGATTAGGAAGTTGAGGAAGCTGATGATGATGAGATAGATGATGATGTGTGCATGATGGAATGCCCTATAAACTCACGACAAGGGGCAACCTCAACTGAATTGATAAGTGCCAGAACTGCTAAAGATTTCTGGGATTATATCCATCGGTATTTCCTCTTCCTCCCATTAATAATTTTGAAATTGATATGGTGCAAGCATTTGATCTACCTAATCATGATTTTGAATACTTAAGGGATTTGATGATTAAAAAGTATGATGGAGGGATCCCTTCCGAAGAGGATAGGCAACTATTGATGAATGCAATAGTTTCTCAAGAGAAAGAATATAACACTAGAAGTAAGGTTGTCAAAGGGGAGGGCCACAAGCCAAGCCAAAAGTTTCAATCCTTACCAAGTATCCCTAAGGAGGCCTTTAAGAAAGATACATCTGGAAAATACCTAACTATCCCAAATAAAACATGTGCTCTTCCCCATGCCCAGACTCTGAAAACTCTTATATTATCAGATGAAACTATGAATCTCCCCTCATAACACTTCCCTACCAAAATATGTTCCTTGTGACATAGCCCAAATCTTGAGTTTGATCAAGGTCATTGTTCCCATTGTTGAATAACTCAAAATCCCTGAGCATAGGAAAAGGGCATTCGGATATTTGGGATTTAAGAAAGAAAATATTACTTAGGGAAAAAGTGTTAATAATATAGAGATTCCTCCCATTATTGTAGAATCAGAAATACCAAAAGCATTGGAGGAACTAGGTGAATCATCTGAGGTATATTTGGGAACTTCTATGGTTGAGTCTCAGCTTAATGTGGATCCATTTTTTACCACTTTGATTATTAAAGGTAGGCTGGTACATAACTGCATGTTTGATTTAGGAGCCTCATGTAATGTAATGCCTCTTAAGGTAATGAATGAGTTAGATATCAAGGTAATAACTTTTTTTGGGAAATGTACTTGCTATGGATTCAAGAGAAGTGCCAGTAGTTGGGTATGTCAAGGGATTAGTAGTGTAGTTGGAAGCTTTTCTAGGAAAATGCTTAACCATGAATGTGGTTATTGTGGACTGTCCTGCCAAATGGGGGATGTTATTATCTAGAAAGTGGGTAGCTAGTGTGGGTGGAAGCATACAAATGGACATGTCATATGAAACCATACCAATTAAGGGGAACCTTGTGAAGTTGTATGGTGAGAAGAAAATGTTCCATCTCATTGAGGACCCTAACAATGCTTCTTATGAAGTATTGTATGCAGACATCGATGTCAACAACTTTGTGGATTATGCTGATTTTAAGGAGCATAAAATTGATGAGTGCAAGTATCCCGAGCAGATTGGTTCTCCTTGGACTTTTCTTTTTGATGGGGTTTGTTCTAGATCTAGTAAAGGCACAAAAAAAAACCTCGAAAAATATGGCTAGGTAGAAACTTGGATAGAGAAGGAAAACAAGCATATGTCTGGTTGTTAAAAAGTATCAAGACTTATTATCTTGGTCGTACTTAGAATGGTAGGCACTTGAAACATTTCCTTGATTGATTTCTCAGAATCAAGGCACACATCATTGTATAGTGTATAGTCTTTTGTTTTTGTTATGTTTTCTACGTTTTTTCTATTTCGGTTTGTCTGATCTTTGGTGACTAGTTTTGTTGGTTTCTCGGTTCATTCTTTGGAGATTGGTTATTTCTTTTCTACTTTACAAGCTTGTTCTTAACTCCATTACGCAATGGATTTTTACCCAGGGTCTATTGTTCTTACGGCACTCATAGGGAGTGCCCATCCCGAGTAAGAGCCGATGTTGGTGCTCAATTTAATCTCACCCTGTTTGTTAAAAATTTCTCATCCACATGGTTTAAAGTATTTTATGTCTCCCTGTATAGATGCGTGAAGATCTTTTCCTTCACTAGGATGCCATTTTCATTCCTTTCCTTTGTCATGGATTATGTTGAGCTGTGTATTTTTATAGTTTCTCTATCCATGAGAAAGAATTTGTAATTTTAGCGTGAATTGTGGTTCCCCTTCCTTCTATTTTTCCACGCTCATGTTTTCCCTGTCAAATTTTATCCCAATATCCATGGATACGTGGTATTTTCTAATTGGATGCGGCCCGATGGGTCGCTTTTGGTGAAACTTGTCACTTTTTTCACATTTGTAAAAAATTCCAAATTGGTCCCACGGCCTCGATAGTTTCTGATTGGCTATTCAACAAACATGAAGTGGAAGGGAAAAATTCTTAATTTAACCTTGAAGATGGACACTTGGCTATTTTTCAAGTCAAAGGTGGAGAGGTGGATCATCGGAGCATTTTGAATATTTTTAGTCGACTTCAACTCTAATATTTTCCACATGAAGGGTTTGCGCTCATATGAGGATTCACCTCTCGGTTTGACCTTTGGAGTTGTGCTAACGAGACATGTGGAGATTTCCACTAGATCTTCCCATACTTGGTTTTTTTTTCAAGTGTCCAAAGTGTAACTTTGTCGAACCTAGACACGTGGAAGGTCTGGTGCTTGTTTGGGAGTCCTTATTTTGAGCTTCATACCAAAAAATCACTCAAGAGACACATGGAAGATTTTGCTGGCTCTACTCATGCTTAGACTTTTCAATGGCCAGTGCATCTTTGTCAAACCATGGACATGTGGAGAGCCTATGCTCATTTGAGGATCCGTGTTTGGGTCTTACCTTTATAGTTGCACCAAGGAGACATGTGGAGGCTTCACTGGCTCCTCTCTATACTTAGAATTCTCAAGAAAATTTCTTAAGCCCGGGACACATGGAGAACCGATCCTGTTTGGGGACTTTCCCCGAACTTTAATTTTGAAAGAGCGCGAAGGGATAGGTTTAGGTTTCCACTGGATCTTCCCATACTTAGAATTTTTTCAAGTGTCCAATTTAACTTTTTTCAGGACCCTAGACACGTGGAAGGCCTACGCTTGTTTGGGATTCCTTATTTTTAGCTTCATATGAAAAACATGTTAAAGAGACATGTGGAAGATTCCAATGGCCCCGCCCATACTTAGAATCTTCAAAGGCCGAGGAAACTTTGTTGCACCCTAAGCACGTGGCACCTTCTTCTTGTCCTTAAACTCTTTCAACAACTTTACCGGGCTGAGACACGTGGTGATCCCATGCTTCTTTGGGGTATTAGCTTTTGGGAGCCATATAAAAAGTGCACTGAAGAGACAGGTGGAGGCTTTTGCTGGCTCCTCTTTATACTTAGCCCTTTTCAAATGCCAACATAACTTTCTTGGGTCTAGGGCACGTGGAGATCCTAAGCTCATTTGACGTCCTACCTCTAAACTTCATATTTTAAGTTGTGCCAAAAAGATACGTGAAAGCTATTGGTGCAAATATCTAGGGTTCTAAACACATGGAAGGCTCGCACTTGTTTGAGAACCTACCTTTGGAATTCACCTTTGTAGTTGTGCCAAGGAGACACGTGAAGGTTTCCACTGGCTCCTTTTTACACCTGGCCAACTCAGACTCATAATGTAGGAATTTTGTATAATCCATGCGAGGACACTCATTTTGAGACGCACAAATGTAGGTATCCATGCGAGGGCACTCATTTCTCAAGGTGTATTCTCAAGGGTGAAAAGGATTGCTTGTCAGATCCAGCCATATGGAGCCACCTGA
The DNA here is from genome assembly GCA_018340775.1 of Taxus wallichiana var. yunnanensis. NCBI lineage: Eukaryota > Viridiplantae > Streptophyta > Pinopsida > Cupressales > Taxaceae > Taxus > Taxus wallichiana. The sequence continues at coordinate 110,101,715 of CM031236.1, read as the reverse complement.
AAATGATTAAAAAGGGGATTTCTTGCATGAAAGAATAAAAGAATGATTAAGAAGACTGACAAAAATTATGATATGGCATCCCAGTCATAGTTGAGGGTCTGAGAAACATGATCAGTTCATGATTTATCCACCTAGCAGCTTTTGGGTGTAAATTTGTTAAACATCACTTTCTGGAACAAACTTGTAACAAATAAAGGATTCCTCGAATATTCTTCTTTTTGGAGGTGAAATTTTGGATGAGTAAGCAAGTGAAATGTATAAACGCAATGAGAGTACTCTAGTAAATGGTCGGGGGTTAATTTTTCTAAGAAAGTTTGAGAAAACCATTTTCCCAAGAGACCGTCTGAGAAACCTATTTATTTTCCTATGTTTTAGATTTAATCATGTCAAGATGGTTACAAGTGTACAACCATTGACAAGCTATGAGATTGTTAAAGAAACTCTCCCCTGCTGATGAATCTAATGAACCTTGAAATGAATTTGTGTTGATCATGAGCACAATTGTGTTTGCTCTTATTTCATAATGTTTTCAAATATTTTTTCTTGTTCCTGTTGCAATCTTATGTTAAAATCTCTCTAAGTCACACAAGATCTCATCTGTGTGTTAGTATTGTGGCATTTATAATTTCATTATGAGAAGAGCCTTCATTTGGTAATGAAATAAACAATTTAAAATCACTTTACTCTCACTATGTTGATAAAGATTATTTGTAAGCTTATAAGTGTATCTTAGGCATGACGAACCAGGGATCTCTAGGATTTGATTGGGTCTTTAGCATGAGCCTTTGTGTTGAATTCTCAAGGAATGTGTGAAACCGTGCATCTTTGGGCCTCCATTGATGCACACCTTCTAGTTGAAGGAATATCTTGGCTGTTCTGAAGCATTATGTTTGTGAGTTTTCCAATTTTTGTAAAGGCTCTCAAAGATCTAGTACAATCAACTCTATCTTACTTAACTTCCCACCAATAAATTTCTCAAACAATGAATCCTACACGAACCACCCTCTGTTTTTACTGTATATCCATAAATGAACAAATTCGATTTACAAAGTATGCAGGGACAATTAAGACTTATTTATTGTCTTTAATAACCCAAACCTTTATCTAGGAAACATCTCCACTCTCTAGTGTGACAACTCGTGAGAGTTAGATTGTGTTGTATTGATCATATTTCCTCAAGGTTCTCATTACCATTGTGCAGAGAATGATCTCTCGATGTCTTTCACCGACATGGGTTACAGAACAGGTCCCCTTACCCTAGTTAAAGGCACAGCCTAAAGTAGTGGGGGTAGATCAAACCCTCAGTGAGGTGCTATCCACTTCTCCAATGCCCGAGTGATAAAGAGCCATAAGAATCTCATCCCAGGTATAAAACAACTCATATCATGGTCTCAGTATGTTACTAAGCATCCTGCCAGTTTCGTGATGTTCTCGGCCCCCACGCAGGAGAATCAATTTGGATACCAACACAATGCTTGATCTTTCTCCATGATTTGCATTGCATGTTCTCTTGCTTCTTCCACTCCGATTAGCCCTACATACTTGATTTCCATGGTTTCAAACTCAAAAATATAGTTTCTTCGTGAGTTCCAATATGGGAAGCTTTAATGATATAGGTAACACCGCCTCTTTCCCATAGACCAGCTTGTAGGGTAAATTAAATGTAGATCTCTTGGGTGTGATCCTATCAGCCCATAGAGCTGATTTGAGTTTTGTGTGCCAATTTCTCTTATTTTCATCAAGATTTCTTGATAATTCTTAGTAGGTTCTTGTTTGTGGACTCTTCTTGGCCATTACCTTGAGGGTAATAGTTTGATGAAGTGCTAAGGTATACACCATTCTTGATAGCCCATTCAGTGATCCTTGTGCCAAGGAATGCCAATGCATTATCTGATATGATAGTGGCAGGGACTCCAAACCTAGTGACTATCCCTTCATAGAAATCCAAGATATTGGATTCATTTTCCTCCTTAAGTGCCACTGCTTTAGTCCACTTGGTGAAATAGTTTGTTATCCGTAAGTATCCACTTGTGGCCTTGGCTTGAATTTGGGTTAATAACTCCAATGAAGTCTAATCCCCATTGCATGAATGGCTGATCTACTGAAATTGGATGCAATGGAAGTGTTGTTAACCTTTCCTTCCCTGTGAAGAATGCACATTTCTTTCATTTCTTGATCCATGAGTAGCAATCACTAAACACATTAGGCCAATAGTAACCAGGCTTAATGATTTTGAGAGCTATTTCTCGAGGAGAAAAGTGGCCTCCTACTTCTCCATCATGGAACTCATGCAACACCCTCTCAATTTGGCCTATCCCAATACATCTTAATAGAAAACCATTGATGTGTTTTTGAACAAAAACCATCTTCAAGAACATATGGAATGGATTGCAATTAGAAGTATCTCCTATTTTCTTTGCTCATTTTTGGAGGGAAAAGGTCTAGTTGGAAATAATACACCAAGTCTTGGGTCCAACATGGAATGGGTGCATCATTATTTGGCTATTCTTGATCATTCTACAAGAGCAGGACAACCTCTTGTTCTCCTTTTGATTCATCATGTGGTTTAGAAGTAAGCTACTCACACAAACCTTTACCACAAACAAACTTGGTCACTTTTATTTCAATATCATATTCCATTACATGGGTGATCTAACCTGCTCTCTTCTAAATCAAGTCCTTGACACTAGCATTAGACACTACTAGTTGAATCTTGTTGTTTGAGACCAAGTGTCTGCACTTTTTCAAACTCCTAATGAAACCAAGGAAATGATTTTCAATAAAAGAATACCTTACTTCATAGTCTTCCAAGCTCTGACAGAAGAATTCTATGGGTTGCTCTGATCCTTCTCTATTTATTTGTACCAAGATGGCTGAGATTGTGCTTAATCCTCCAAAATCATATAGCATGAAATCCTTTGAGAAGTTTAGGTTTATAACGGGTGGATCTGTGATATTGCCTACTTGATGGCTTCAAAACTCTCTTTTCCTTCTATTATCCATTTGAATGCAAGACTCTTCTTCAACATCATTGTCAAAGGCTTCACAAGAGTGGAAAAATCAGGCACAAATCTATGAAAAAGTTTATTCTTCCCAAGAAGCTTTGGAGATATTTCTTGTGTTGTGGCAATGGAAGTGTTTGGATGGCTTCAAATCTTTCAGGATCAATTGTTAACCCTTCTCTTGAGACAATGTGGCCCAACAATTTTCCCTCATGTGCTAAGAATACACACTTCTTTGGATTCAATGACACCCCAAACCTTCTACATCTTTGGAATACTTTCCTGAGGTGAAAGAGATGGTTTGTAACATTCTTTGAGAAGACAATGATATCATCTAGATACACCAGCACTATCTTATTAATTAAGCCTTTGAATTGCATGTCCATAGCTTTATGAAATGTTGCTCCAACATTCGACAGTCCAAATCACATCTTCTTATAAGAATATGTACCTCATTTGGTGGTGAAGGATGTCTTGAACTGATCTTCTTCTTTCACCATTATCTAGTTATAGCCTGAGTAGCCATCTAATAATGAAAACCTTTTAGAACCAGCTACAACCTGCAAGATTTGTTCCATTGAAGGAAGTGGATAGTGATCCTTGAGTGATGCTCTGTTTAGATCATGAAAGTCTACACATAATCTGATTTCTCCATTTCTTTTCCTCACAGGCACCAAGTTTGCATCCCAACTTGAATGTTTGATAGGGAAGATGATGTTGGCCTCAATTATCTTGTTCAAATCTTTTCTCATGAGAGGTTCAATGTGAGGGTTTACTGGACTTTTCTTTTGTCTGAAAGACTTGGATTCAGGTTTTAATTCAATTGTATGATTAGCCAATCTTGGGTTGAAACCTCTCAAATCCTTATAAGTCCATGTAAAGACATAGGAATTCATGACAAAGTTAAACAAATTCAACTTTCTCTTGTGGATTACTTACTTTCCCAATTTGTAATGTCTTTCCTTTATCTATTAAAATGGGTTTTGAATCTTCTCCCCTTAATTAAATGTTTTCCTTTTCCTTCTTGAACTGAACATTTGGCTTGAAGATTGAATCTAAGATCACAAGAACTTTTGGTAATTTGTTGGTTCTCAGCTGCACCACTTGGTCACCATACTATTGTTCCAATTTTTCTTGGTTTGTAGAGGAGAACTCATCTTATTCTTGTAGAAAATTGAAAATTTGTTGGGCATTCTCGAAGACTTGCCAACTTGTGTTATTATATGGGACATTTGGCCTTACAACCACCTTGATATGGGGTTAAGACTTATCACTTTATATACTTTCTACAACATCAAATGCTGCCCTAATTTTGGCCAGTCTATTTGCTGCTTCATTCTTCTTTCTTGGAATGGAATTGATGTTAAAAGCTTCAAAGTATTTAATAAGATCCCACACGCTATTTTTGTAGCTCTTCAACAGATCATTCCATGTAGCATGTTTTCCTTTGACTTGGTTCACAATCAGCTCACTATCACCAAATATTTGTAGATTCTTAATGCCTCTCCTCTTGGCCTAATGAAGTCCATGAATCAAATCCTTGTACTCAGTTGTGTTATTTGAGCAAGAAAACTGGAAGTGAATAGCTAAGTAATATCTTGTGCCTTGAGGTGAAACAAACATAGCTCCTCCTCCTGCACCTTGTCTACTTCTTGAGCCATCAAAGAATAACTTCCATACCTCATTATCATCCTTGTGGTTTAGCTTAGTGATGCTAGGGAGAGGATGATTCCCTTCATGCAAGCAATAGAATCCTAATTTAGATTCTTCCATTTCTTTGTAAGGGTCAAAAGCATGTATTTTATTTTCCCATTCATCAAGATTTAATTCTAGTATGCATCCAACCTTGGTATCAGCTTCCTGGGTGCTTGGATAATCCTCTCGATCAAAGGCTGAAAAATTTGCATTGATTGGACTTGGTGTATGAGGCTCAATATGGAATTTTGAAATTGGCTCATATATGATTGTAGCCTTAGCTCCATACCTTGTTCTAAACAACATGTGTGACCAATTAGTAGACAAATAGCCTCTAATTTTGGCAGTGAAGTCTCTTGACAAGCACAAGGAAAAGAGTGGTGGCAATTCTATGACTGATACATCTTGCAAGATAGTCACATTGGGGCATGCATGCAATGTGAGGCTCAAATATTTGATTTCCCCAACTGTTGTTACTTTTGTCCCATCCAATTTCACTACACCTTTGGTAATGACCTCATATTGAAGACCTAGCTGATCAACTATTTGTTTTGGCATTACAGAGCTACTTGCTCTAGAATCAATCATGCAATTATGAACCAATTTATCTCCAATGATCAAAGAGATATAGAATGGTGGGGGCTTCAAAAATTTACCTTGTTTTCCTCCATGATTTCCTTCATGATGAGTTGCATTGTAAACACTTTTTTTCCTGATTGGGTGACTGATTTGATGTTGACCAATTTTTCATAAAGCAACTTGCAATAGTTCTCTTTGTCTCGATATAGCCAATGAATCACACATTGAGATGTTTACATTTTTCCTTTTCATATTCTCAATGATTTTGAATGGAGATGAGCTATCTCTCTATTTCCCTTTGCCTTGCATATTATTCTCTTGCACATGGGTTGTTACAACTGGCACTTGAGCTGGTCTAGAAGGTGGCTTGGGCTAACCTTGCACATTGGGAGCTACACTTTGATTACCAATAACTTGTGGAGTAAAAGGGGGTTGTGGATAACTTGAATTTGATGATTGTCCCTCTCCAATATTCCTTTTCTTAGACCATGTATTGGCTGTAATACTTGGAGAAGGGGTTTGATTTATACCACAAAAATCTTCAGCCTGTCAATTGACAAGTGTTGTCTCATTTGGAGGTGCCTCTTGTTGAGATGCTCCCTATTGCTGATTTACTTCTTGGCTTGTCTCTTGTTCCACACCAGTTGTTGTCACCATAAGGGCTTGATTCAAAGCACCATTGAAACACATTGACTAGTTATGAGGTTGATTGTATGGGAAACACCAGTCATATTCTGAGCCATGTTATTTTGCACTGGTACTAAGGCTCTAGATGTGGATGCAACATTAGGATTGTAAGGATGGAATGGTCTATTGGTAGGAGGTTTTAATTGATTCTGATTTGTAGCTTGAATAGGTGGCATGTTAGGATGATATGGTGGTCTATTGGGTTGAGTTTGAGGTTGATATGGAGGTCTAAAATTTTGAGCTTGCTTTACCTCTTAAGTGTCACCAACTCATTACGTAAATTTTGTAGTTGCTTCATGGCCACTTGGAGAAAATTTGAGGTAAAATAAGATGAAGAGGGATAGGTGGCCTAATACTTAGAGCTCCTAATTCTGGATATAGAGGCATAGGTGGCCTAGGTGCAAGTTTACTAGCCTGAATCAAAAAAAATTCAGCTCTAATGGAAATGTTATATGCTGTAGGTAAGGTTACACCTCTCATGGATTGAATCAATATATAAATAGTTAGAATTTAAAGCTTTAAGAAAGTATAGGAAAGCACCTTGATCTGTTGGTCTCACTTCCAATGGAATCCTATCCCATGTCCTCTAGAATCTAAAGTTGAAATCAATTAATTGTTCATTAGGGGACCTCTTGATTGTTGTCAGTTGTTCCAATAGAGACAGGTTATCCCCTTTCTCTCCAAATTGATTATGAAGGGTTGTGCATAGATGGTCCCAATTTTTTATGGAGCCTTCTATTACACTTATAAACCATTGCAAATATTTACCCTTGAATGAAGATGCTAACAATTTGACTACAATGTCCATCTCAATGATTTCATGAATTGCACAAACATTTGCAATGTCTTGAATATGATCAATTGGAGTTGTTTGGTTTTCTCCAGTGAAATATGGGATTTTCTTCAATGTTGTAACTAGAACTAGATTTTGTGCATTGAGAGCAAGTGGGCTGTTGCTAGTGAAATTGACATAGGGATTGGGTTATTCCATTCTAATTGGCTTAAGATCCCTTGTTGATTGAATGAAAGGCATACCATGGGGAGGTGTTGAAAAATTTATATTTGGTGGAGATGGAGACCTTTGAGCTCTACTTCATCTCCTTCTCTGTCTGGGGACAAGTGCAAATAGACAAACAATCCTTCTTCTCTAGTTCTTGATCTAGTCTGAATTCTTCTCATGAATCTGCCAAGCCTGGGATGTTGAAACCAGTGGACTCTGCCTCATGTGGAGTCGTTAGATGTGTAATTTTGAAGCTTCTTACAAGATGAAAAAATTACAACAAGTGCACATCAATCTTGTTGTAGTAAAGATGGAGACCTCTTGCTCCCACTGGGTGTGCTAAAACTATTGATGAAAAGCCACAAGACACCCCGAATGTCTACAACTTGATTGGTTAAGACTCTAAGTGTGATAGCATAATAAAGAGCATCTCTCAAAGTGTGGGACTTTGAAATGGAGAGATCTCTATGGATGAAGGTTAGTTCCTATTCCTCTGTTTAGGTGCACACATTCAAATTGTAGAGGATTTATCCAAAAACCTACTCTAACTTGCCAAGGAGATAGGGTTAAGGGAATACAAGAAATAAAACCTAATCTATCAGAGGTGATGCACCAAAGGAATGATGAACACTTTCTTTGCAATGAACATAAACCATAAAAATGTAACACAGTCACCATGCACAGATATCCAAAGCTGTAATGAAAGATCAAAAGACAACAATGAACACATAATAGGGTTGAAAATCATCCATGGAAATATATTATTGCTCCAAGGTTTATACAATGCATTACAGCAAACAAGAGGAAAAATTGCATTTACATTTTGAATGGGAGGTTTGAGCTCCAAAATCCACTTGCAGAGAAGCAAAGGATGCAAAACAAAAATGTCCAACCCTTTACAATGATCCAAGCTCTTGGTTTTATAGATCAAGAGAAGATAGAAGAAGAAAACTAGGTGGGAAATCTGATTTGGAAGATCAACCACTAGCCATTAATCCCTACAAATGTGCCACCAATTTGTTAAGTCTACCTCTCCATGTTTACGTGGCATGTTGTCAAGAAGGAAGGATGGCAGATCAAATAAAATATGATCTAGTTATTGAAGCAATCAAATCATATATTAAATGCAAGAAAGATGTTTTCCTATTTTCACCCACCTAACCTTATCAAAATTAAATTTTCAGGCTTCCATGGTGTAGAGGAGGTCATGACCTTTCCAATGGTGCCAAATTTGTCAAATTTCAAGCACTGGATCGAAAGATATGCCCATTTGAATATTTGAATCGAATCCATGTGAAAAATGGCAAAAAACTAGTTTTGTAAAATGGATCTGTGAGACCAAAATTCACCTTGGTATTGTTTTACGAAAAACACAAAATTATAGAAAACCTCTTGCAGCCCCGCATGTCTAAAATTCACTTTTTCCCAAAATCCTCCACAGGTCCAAAATTGAAATTGCACTATTTGCAAAAGTTACAAAATTTCCAAGGTTTCTTTGATGACTCGCCCCCACTTGGCCGACAAAGGCCTGACATGTGGCTTGACACATGGCTTGTCTAGGTGTTGGCAGGGGTGTGACTTACTTTTATGCTTTATTCCCTTTTGAAAATAAAATGCACAAATTCAAACCGCCTCCAGGTGACCCGCCTTCCCGCTTTGACTTGAAACATGGCCATGTGTCCCTTTACGGGCCTTAGGCATTTTTATTCATTTGGCACAAAGATCCTCCGTGGGCTCACGGCCCCATAATCGTAAACCACACCTTTTGCGAAAGTTGCAAAAGTTCCAAAATGCCTTGGCACTGCCGCCCGAATTTACACTTGGGAAAAATTTCCTTCCACGGCCCCAAAATTGTGCATTTTCAATTTATCATTTGTGGGTCCACCGACCTGAATTTGTATCTTGTGTAAAATACCAACATATCTACCACCGCTCTGTAATCTTCTCATGGTGAAAATTATTCCCTGTGCCCGCTTAGTCTGCTTTTGGAAAAATATCCTTCCTGAGCCCGTCGGCTCGTAACTTCATAAATATGAAGAGTTAGGAGGACTTCTTTACATTTTTGGAAAGGGGAAGAAATTTCTATCTAATGAAGATGTTTCAGGAAACCATAAGTTCTCTAAATATCTAAAAAATTAGATTGAAGCACTAAAGGAATAAACAAGGGGGCGATTAACCAAACATAAGCATGAGCTTATTTTGGATAACAAGGTTATGTTCTAGTTAAGCGGATAAGGACGTACCCTTTTCTGAAACCTGTAATACAATGTGATGAAATTGGCTTATTTTTTTATCTTCTTTCTTAGCTTATTATCATTTTAAGTAGCACACTGTTTGGCGACCTATATGAAAACACGTATTTAGAGTGTTTCATTTTTGCAAATCCTTTCTGTTGGAGCTCAATTTGATCTCACCCCATTTGTCCTTGAAATTCTCTAACTTGTGGGCTTTGTTGTATTTTCTATCTCCCCGTATTGAGGCATGAAAAATTATCTTCATTTTTATGCTATTGAAAGATCCTTCTCCATGGTTGTGGATCACATTTGGGCCTTATATCATTTCCAAATTATTTTTCCTTAAAGAAAGATTCATTTCTGGATGCCAATGGTGATTTCCTTGCATTTTATGGTTTGATAGGTGTATTTTCCTCGTCAATTTATATCTCAGAATATGTGGAAACGTTTCCCTTTCTGATAAGATATGGCTTAGTGGGGCATTTTGAAACTCTATGGCTCGCTTGAACTTAAGTCTTGTTCATGTGGAGGGCCTGTTAGTGCAAAATTATAGCACCCCCAAATGAGTTCTCAGAGGTCTCGTGTTTCTAGGGAAGAGTCACTTTGTATGATTGCACAAAATTGAGCCTTTCCCAAGGTGTGGGACCTTGCAAAATGGAAAAGCTCTCCAGATTAAAGGTTGGTTCCTTATTCCTCTGTTTAGGTGCATACGTGAGGATTTGCAGAGGATCTATCTCTATACCTAATCTAAAACTTTCCAAGGAGACAGGGGTAAAAGGAGTATAAGAAATAAGAAATGAATAAATTAATAGGTGATGCACCAAAGGAATGATGAACATTTGTTTTGCTAATAGAAACAAACCAAAAAATATATACAATAAATGAGAGAGATAGCTAGATCTACGTAATAAAAGACCAAATGAAAGCAAAAGAGACAAGAAAGGATCTGAAATAAATCATAGACATGTTTTATTTCTCTCGTGGATTGATCTGATTCATTACAAAGTAGCCTGAAAGGAAGAAGCGTATTGCAACTTTGATGGAAGGCTCGAACCCCAAAATCTCTTTGCTAGAAGAGAAGGGATCCTACAAAACAAAGAATGTCCAACCCTTTACAATGAATCATGCCTCGTATTTATAGATTTGATCGAGAGAAGAAATGGAGAGGGATGCAAGAAATGTAGGTGAAGCTCAACTACCACCGTTAATGCCTCCGATAAGATCTACCCCCAAATCAATCTTTTCGAATCAAGTCCTTGGTTCGACACCTTAAAGGAAGAGGAAAAAGTGGGGAATGATGAAATCTCGATCGGGTTATTGAGGAAATAATATCCGCATTCAAAGCCTGAATACGTTTCCTCCATTTTCCTTTACCTAACTTACTCAAAATTAAGGTTTCAAACTTCCATGGCATGGGCAAGGCTGAGATCTTTCCAACGGTTTTAGATTCGTAATATTTTAGCCCGATTCGAAAGATATGTCCCTTCAAAGTTTGTATCGAGTCCATACAAATGGGCAGGAAAACTATTTGAAAACGGGTACCCTTTTGATATAGGACATGTGGGCAGCCATATTAGATAAAAATCGAGGCTCGTGGGTCTGCAATTTATCTTTTTACCCTTTTACTCAAAAAATGCAAAACTTAAAAATTCCCATAGCCGTGAAGCTCTTCTTGGACACGTGGTATTCTGGCACTCTGTTAGGAAACCTTTCTCTATTCAATCCTTGAATCCGCACCACTAAGAGACTTGCAAGCCTTTACCGGCCTGGCCCATGCATTGACTATTCAAATGACTCTGGCCCTTTTGGAATAACACCTAGAGGTACCACGATTGGTTGAAAGTATGGCCAAAATTCTACCTTTGGAGGAGTGTTGAGTTGACACTTATCGGTCTCTGCTAATCTATGGAATTTTCAATCGTCCCTCTTACTTTTTAGATTTTGGGCTACATAGGGAGCTCATGCTCATTTGGGTCTCTACCTTGTGACCAACTCTTGGAGATGCGCCACACTGACACTTGGCATTCTTTGCTTACACATCTATACTTAGCCAATTTGAATCCCACCCTATCTATCTTTTGAGTTTGTTTGACCATTTGTTACGTGGAGGGCTGGTGCAAGTTTGAGTTTCCACCTGGACTTCCTTTTCCAAATTTGCACCTTTGAGACAACACCTAACATGCTCTCTCTTAATTGAAGACTTTTCAATGCCCCGCAACATTTGGGGTTCTAGATGCATGGAAGCCTGGTGCTAGTTTGGGCTTCCCTTTTTGGATTCACCTTTGGAGAAATTCCGTTATGATACGTGGCTCCTTCTTCCACCTCCTCCATACTTAATCAATTTTGGACCCTTTTCTACACACTTTCGAGCCGTGGACTTCGAATCTTCACCTTTACTTCCCTTCTTATCTACCCATGCTATTTAATAGTTGAGTCTACTTGTAACTTAAAAAATGAATTTAAGACATGGAACGGCTCAACAAAGTCATTTTTTTATAGAGGGTTATTTAGTCTTTCTCATCCTCCTTCACTCCAATGTTGAGTCCCTCTGTGACCAATTTACAAATCTGAATGAGTTTTCTCAGGTTCCTTCTATGCGGGGTCGTGGCTGATCCAATATTTTGCTCAGGGTGAAATATGGATAACAATTTGGTGACTCATAGGGGTATCTACCTGCTAGATGAAAAGACCAAATGCCTTGTCGTATATATTGGGCATGGAGTCAAGAATGATGGTCTGATACTGATTTTTCTTCGATTCACGAGTCTAGTTGTTTTCTCTCTTAGTTTTCATTAGAAATATTTGAAATGAAGGTTTATAAGAGTATAAAATTATTTTGACCCAGGGCTTCATCTGTCTCTCCAAATGGACTGCATAAGAGCAACAAAACAAGACCACAACTATATACAAAAGTGAAATCATAAATGCTCTAAATAGAACATGCAGAGTGTGTAAAGCACTCAGGAGAAAAAGTATAATAATGTGATGTGTATAAGTACTTAGACGAAAGAGAAAACTCAATTAATATGTACAGGTGAGACTTTCCTTTTAGTAGCAATGCTTAAGATAGATCACATTCACTAGAATCAGAACTCTTCACCCTCTAATGTATACAATTGGAAAGCATTGCTACTATTGCATCTTGTGATCATAAAGGGGCTACTCCAGATGGTGTCAAATTTGGAATTCCTTCCTGGTTTTGCTCGATCTGCATCCCATTTCAAAACCAAGTCTCCTTCCTGGAAGGTCCTTTCTTTTTCCTTCTTGTCAAAGAATTTCTTGATTAAAGCTTGATTCTTCTCTATTGATTGGAGAGCATGCTCTCTGGTTTCTTCTAATTCTATCATCTCTGCATACCTGGCCTCCATTGGTTCAAATTTAGACATCTCTAGTTGCTTTCACGAGCTCCAATGCTAGCAACTCAAGTGATATAGGAAACACTACTTCTTTCCCATAGACAAGATTGAATAGAGAGCTTCCTGTAGATCTCTTGGGCATTATTCTATCAGCCCATAAGGCTATTTTGAGCTTTGTATGCTAGGTCCTTTGATTCTCATCAAGAGTTATTTTGATGATCTTTAGCAGGTTCTTGTTTGTGGACTCAGCCTGGCCATTACCTTGAGGGTAATAGTTTGATGAAGTGCTCAAGTAAGTCCCATTCTTAACAACCCATCCTGTGATCTTGGAACCTATGAATGTTAATGCATTATCTGATATGATGGTGGCTGGCACTCCAAATTTGGTCACTATCCCTTTATAGAAATATAGTATACTAGACTCATTGGCTTCCTTGAGTGTCCACTGCCTCGGTCCACTTGGTGAAATAATCTATTGCTGTTAGAATACATTTGTGGCCTTGGATTGATTTTGGATTGATGACTCCAATGAAGTCCAATCCCCATTACATGAAAGGTTGGTTAACTGAGATTGGGTGCAATGGAAGTGCTACTAGCCTTTCCTTGCCTTTGAAGAATGCACAATTCTTGCACCTCTTGATCCATGTGTAGCAGTCACTAAACACTCTAGGCTAATAATAACCTACTTTCATGATTTTGAGTGTTGTCACTCTTGGAGAAAAATGGCCTCCAACTGCTTCAACATGAAATTCTTTTAGCACTCTCTCCACCTGATCTGTCTCAATGCATCTCAGCAAAATGCCATTGATGTCTCTTTTGAACAAGACACCATCAATAAAAACATATGGGATGGCCTATAACCTGAAATTTCTTTTTGTTTTAATCATCACATGAGGACACATGCCTATTTGAAGGAAGTGTACCATGTCTTGGGTCCAATAAGGAGTAGGTACATCATCTCTCCCTTCTTCTTGATCATCTTGTAGAAAAAAAAACTTCCTTTTCACTTTGTTTGTTTCATCTTGTTGACTCGAGGCTAGTTGTTCACACAACCCCTTCCTATGGACCAGCTTAGTGACCTTGATCTCAACGTCATATTCCATGACACAAGTGATCCATCCCGCACATTTTTCATTCAAAGGTCATTACAAAGAAGAAATTCTTTAACTCCCCGTATGGGAGACCAATAGTTGGATTTTTTTGTTTGAAACCAAATGCTTAAACTTCTTTAATCCTCGATCACCACTGGGACCTCCTTCTTGATGAAGGAGAACCTCACCTCATAATCTTCTAGACTGGATCAAGAAAGCAATTGGCTGTTATGTACTTTCTCTATTTTGTTGAACCAAGATTACACAATTGTGCCAATACCACCAAAGGCATATAAAATGAAGTTTTTGGAAAAATTTGGATTCACAAGAGTCAGGGCTTGTGATATGGCTTCTTTGATAACCTAAAAGCTTGCTTTTCCTTCATCTATCCACCTGAATGCCAAGCTCTTTTTCAGCATCAATGTTATTGGATTAATAAGGGTAGGAAAGTTTGGAACAAACTTTTAAACAAAATTGATTTTTCCCAAAAAGATTTGAAGATCCTTCTTGTGACTTGGCAATGGAAATGCTCTTTTTCCTTGAACTCTCTCTAAGTCGATTACCAATCCTTCCTTCGATACAATATGGCAAAGAAAATTTCCTTCATGGGCCAAGAATATGCATTTTTTAAGGTTCAATGACACCCCAAAACTCATGCATCTTTGGAATACCTGCCTTAGGTGGAAAAGATGGTTTGTTGCATTCTTGGAAAAAATAGTGATGTCATCCAGATAGATCAATACTATTTTGTTGATCAGCCCCTTGAATGCTATATCCATTTCCCTTTGAAAAGTGGCTCCGGCATTGGACAATCCAAATGGCATTTTTCTGTAGGCATAGGTGCCCCATTTGGTGGTGAAAGCTATTTTGAATTGATCATCTTCTTTCACCATGATCTAATTGTATCCCAAATAACCATCTAGGAGAGAGAACCTCTCTTATCCGGACACCAATTGTAAAATCTACTACATCGAGGGGAGTGGGTAGTGATCCTTGAGAGATGCTCTCTCTAAATCTCTTAAGTCAACACACAACCTAATCTCTCCATTCTTCTTTCTAACTAGGACCAAGTTTGTAACCCAGCTTGAGTGTTTGATTGGAAATATGATACTTGCCTCTATCAGCTTGTTTAAATATTTTTTCATCAAAGGCTCAATGTGTGGGTTTATTGGTCTCTGCTTCTGCCTGATGGGCTAAATAGCTAGATCTAGTTTGATTGTGTGTTGTGCTAGTTTTGGATTGAACCCTCTTAGGTCTTCATAACTCCAAACAAACGCATCTGGAAAATTGTGGAAAATTTGTATGAATTCATACCTTTCTTGCTTGGTGGCCACTTTGCCAATTTGAAGTGTTTTTTCTTCTCCAAATGGCATTGACTCTGAATCTTCTCTTTTGATCTGTATATTTTCCTTCTCCTTTCTAAGCTGATCATTAGGATTGAAAATAGATTCTAGTGTCACTAAGCCTTTGGGAAGCTTGTTTGTATGTAGTTGTACTATCTGATTCCCGTATTTCTGCTCTAGTATACTTTGTTTTCTAGCTGAGAATTCATCTTCTTCTTGAAAAAATTTAATGATATGCTGATCATTCTTAAACACCTACCAACATGCGTTGTTATATGGCACCTCTGGCCTCACAACTATATGAATATGTGGTTGTTATTTGTCTCTTTTACGTTGTCAACCACATTAAACATTACTCCCACTATTACAAGTCTATCAGCAGCTTCATTCTCCTTCCTAGATATGGACACAATGTTGAAGGCCTCAAAATCCTCCATGAGATCCCATACCCTACTCTTGTAGTTCTTGAGCGGTGTCATTTTTACAGCATTAAGTCCTCTCGACTTGATTGGCAATTGGTTCACACCGTGACCGAACACTTGCAAGTTCTTGATTCCTAGATTCCTTTGCCCATATGAAGACCTTAGACCAAAGCCTCATATTCAACAAGTGTTATTTGAGAAAGAAAACTAGAATATGATGGCTAAATAATATTTGACACCTTTAGGGACACAATCATAGCTCCTCCTCCAACTCCTTATATACTCCTTAAGCCATCAAAGAACAATTGCCATACCTCATTATCATCCTTGTATTCGGATTAATTAGGTCAGAAGAGGATGATTTTTTCATGTAGGGAATAGACACCTAGCTCAGATTCTTCCATCTCCTTATAGGGGTCAAAATCATAACTTTTGTTGGCCCACTCATCGAGAGTCAAGTCTGGGATACATCCCACCTTGGTATTTGCTTCAGAAGTTCTTAGGAGGTCTTCTTGATCAAAATTTGAGCAGTTGGCATTGATTGGGCTAGGCACATAGGATTCAATATGATAATCAACAATAGGTTTAGATCTAATTGTGGCCTTCACCCCATACCTTGTCCTAAAGAGAATATGTGACCAATCAGTAGATAGGTAGCCTCCAATTTTGGTAGTGAAGTCCCTAGATAGACACAAAGCAAAATGTGGTGGAAAATCTATGATTGACACATTTTGTAAAAAGGTCATGTTAGGGAAAGTGTGTAGAGTGAGACTTAGATCCTTGATGATGCCCACAGTGGTAATTATGGTCTCAATTAATTGGACTACTCCTCTAGAGATGAATTCATATTGGAGACTTAACTGATTAGCTATTTTCTTGGGCATCACATAACTACTAGCCCTAGAATCAATCATATAATTATTTACCAATTTGTCTCGAATAATCAATGAGACACAGAATGGAGGAGGTCTCAGGTTCTTACCTTGTTGTTCTCCCTGGTTCCTCCTAGGTTGACTTACATTGGCAAGCACTCTCTCTCTTCCGCTTAGGGGTTGATTTGAATTTGACCAATTTTGCATGATAGTCTGCAATATATCCCTCTCGCCTGGAATGGCCAGTGACTCCCATACTAAAATTTTCACACTTTTCCTTTTCATTTGCTCAATAATATTGAATGAGCTATCCTTTTGTTGCCCCATCCTAGTCACATTTCTTTCTTACATATGGGTTGTTACAACCGATGCCCGAATGGATTTGGAAGGTCCCCTAGGTTGGTTCTCGCATGTTGGGAGTTGACTTGGAGCACTAGGATCTTGTGGAGTGATGTAAGGTTGGGGTCACCGATTTTAGTTATTTTCCTTTCTCCAATATTTCTCTTTTTGGACCATGTATTGGCAGCTACACTTTGAGAAGGGAACTAATTCATTCCACAAAAGTCTTCAGCCTGCCAATTTACTAGCATAGTTTCGTTTAGGAGTCCACCTTATTGAGATCCTTGCTATTGATCTCCTTCTTGGATAGGTTCCTGTGGCACCATACGTCCGCACCATCAAGGCTTGATTAAGTGCACCTTTAAAGAAAATTTATTGGTTATGTGGTTGATTGCATGGAAAACACCAATCATATTCATGTGCCATATTGTTTGCTGGAACCAATGCCCTTGATGTTGAAGCTATGTTTGGATCATATGACCTAAAAGGTCTAGCAGCTTGGGGTTTTCCTTGGTTTTGGCTCTAATTTACAGTTTGAGGTGGTGGCCTATTGTGCTGATACTGGGGTCTAGCTTGATATTGAGCCTGGGGCTGATATGGCCTAGAACTCTAAGCCTGTTATCTTTTGATGGTCACTAGCTCATTTCCCATATTTTATAGTTTCTTCATCACTTCTGAAGCTCCTTAGAGGTGTTAGATGATGAAATGTAAGCTTAAGCTAGGCTTTGACTCTGGGGGTGGGTATAGGAGCTAATGTAGCCATTTGGCTAGTATCTAGGTTTCCTAACTCAAGGTACAGAGGCATGGATGGCCTAGGAGTGATTTTACTAGCTTGAATCAAACAGTTCTCAGCCCCTATGGAAAGGCTATAGGCTAAAGGTAAGGTTTTTCCCCATTAACTAAATCATCAAAGAAATATCAAAATTTAAAGCCCTAAGAAAGTATAAGAAGGCACCTTTATTAGTGGGATTTACTATTGTTTGAATCCTATCCCAGGTTTGCTTGGAATATGAGATCAAGTCTATCAAGTGTTTGTTTGGGGCTCTCTTGATTGTTGTTAGTTGCTCCAACAAAGACAAGTTATCACCTTTCTCTCAAAATTGGTTGTGAAGAGTTGTGCATAAATGATTCTAATTCTGGATAGAGCACGCCTCAAGACTCCTCAACCATTGTGAAGCTTTCCCTTTGAGTGAATAGGCGAGCATATTGACTATGATGTCCATCTCATGGATCTCATGGATTGTATAGACATTTGTAATATCTTAAACATGATCACTAAGAGAAGTTTGGTTTTCCCTAGTGAAATATGGGATGCTCTTTAATGCTTCTATTGGGACCATATTTTGTGCATTCAGAGCAAGTGGACTACCACTGCAAAGTGAAGTTAACATAAGGATTTGGATGATCCATTCTGATCAATTTGAGCACCCCTCTTGATTAAGAGAACATCCTGCTAGGAGGCGGTGTTGATAAGGCTCTATTTGGTGGGGATACAGACATCTGGGTTCTTCTTCCTCTCCTCCCTATGTCTGGGGACAAGTCTAGATAGAAAAATAATCCCTCTTCTCTAGTTCTTAACCATGTTTGTATTCTTCTCACGAAGTTTCTTGGACTGTTGAAACCAATATATTTGTTTCTTTTGGAGTCGCCAGATGTATAATTTTAAGGCTTCTTAAAAGCGAGAATCAAAACAAGCATACATCAATTCCTACTATAATAAGATGGAGACTTCTTTATCCCACCGGGCATGTTAAAACTATTAGTGCAAAATCACAGCACCCAAAATGATTTCGTAGGTCTGCTTTTTAAGAGCAAAGTCACTGGTGTGATTACACTACGTTGAGCCTTTCTTAAGGTGTGGGACCTTGCAAAATGGAAAATCTCTCCAAACTAAAGGTTGGTTCCTTATTCCTCTGTTTAGGTGCATATGTGAGAATTTATAGAGGATCTATCTCTATACCTAATCTAAAACTTTCCAAGGAGACAAGGGTAAAAGGAGTATAAAAATAAGAAATGACTAAATTATCAAATGATGCACCAAAGGAATGATGAACATTTATTTTTCTAATAGAAATAAAATAGAAAAATACATACAATAAATGAGCACATATAGCTAGACTTGTAATGGAAGACTAGTTGAAAGCAAAGAGACAAGAATGGATCTAAAATTGATCCTAGATGTGTTTTATTGCTCGTGGATTGATACAGTTCATTACAAAGTAGCCAAAAGGTAGGAGCATATTACAACTTTGATGGAAGGCCTAAACCCCAAAAATCTCTTTGTTAGAAGGAGAAGGGAGCCTACAAAACAAGTAATGTCCAACCCTTTACAATGAATCCTACCCCGTATTTATAGATTCGATCAAAGAGAAGAAAGGGAGAGGGAAGTGGGAAAATAAGGTTAAAGATCAACTACTATTGTTAATGCCTCGATAATATCTACCCCCAAATCCTTTTTTTTACATCAATCCTTGGTTTGGTGCCTTGAAGGAATAGGAAACGACATAAGATCAAATCTAAACTTGTTGGTGAGGTAAGAAGATCTTGCATTGAAATCCCGAAGATGTTTACTCCATTTTCCTTTACCTAACTTCCTCAAAATTAAAGTTTCGTGACCTCCATGGCATGGGTGAGGCCGAGATGTTTTCAATGGTGTCGATTCACAATATTTTGAGCCCCGAGTCGAAATATATGTCCCTTCAAATTTTTTTATCGATTCCATAAAAATGGGTAGGAAAACAATTTAAAAACTGGTCCCCTTTTGATATGGGACACATGGCAGCTAGATTACAGCAAAAATCAGGCTCAGTGGGTCCACAATTTATCTTTTTTCCCTTTTATGCAAAAAATTCAAAACTCAAAAACTCCCGTAGTCCCAAAGCTCTACTTGGACACATGGCAGTCCGGTGCTCATTTGGGAACCCTTTCTCTATTCAATCCTTAAATCCACAAAGCATTAGGACACTTCACATCCTCCACCGGCCCGGCCCATGCGTTGACTATTCAATCGAATCCGCCCTTTTGGAATAAGATGTGGAGGCACTACACTTTCTTGAAAGTTTGGCCCAAAGTTTTTCCTTTAGAGGAGTGTTGAGTTGACATTTGTCCGCCTCCACTAATCTATGGAATTTTCAACGGTCCTCTTAATTTTTAGAATTTGGGCTACGTGGAGAGTTCGTGCTCATTTGGGTCTCCACCTTGGGACCAACTCTTACACATCTATACTTAGCCAATTTTGAAGCCCACCCTATCCTCCTTTTGACTCTATTTGACCATTTTCTATGTGGAGGGCTAGCGCAAGTTTGAGTTTCCACCTGGAATTCCTTTTCTAGATTTTCACCGAGCCGATAAATAGCACGCTCTCTCTTAATTGAAGACTTTTCAAAGGCCCCATAACTTTTGGGGTTCTCGAGGCATGGAAGCCTGGTGCTAGTTTGGGCTTCCCTCTTTGGATTCACCTTTGGAGAAGCACCATTAGGATATGTGGCTCCTTCCACCGCCTCCTTCATGCTTAGTCAATTTTAGACCCTTTTTCGAATAGTTTCAAGCCTGGGACTTTGGATATTCATCATTTCTTCCCCTTCTTATCTACCCCTTCTATTTCATATTTGAGTCTACATGTAACTTAACAAATGAATTTAAGACATGGAATGGCTCAACAGAGTCATTTCTTTTGTACTGGTTCTTTAGTCTTTCTCTACCTTTGCACTCCAATGTTGAGTCCCTCTATGACCAATTTACAGATTCGAATGAGTTTTCTTAGGTTCCTTCTATGCGGGTTTGTGGCTTATCCAATATTTGGCCCAGGGTGAAATATGTATAACGGGACTTGCACTCATCTAAAATTTCACCTCTTTGTTTGACCCTTGTAGTTACGCCAAGAAGACACAAGGTGAGCCCGCACTTGTTTAGTGTCTCCACTTTTGGGTGCCATCTCAAATTTGCGCCAAGGAGACACGTGGAGGTTTCTATTGGCCTTTCCCAAACTTAGACATTAGTTTTATGTGGCTGGTGCAAATTTTTTAGACCATAGACACGTGGAGGACTGGCGTTCATTTGAGGATACACCTCTAGGTCCCACCTTAGCAGTTGCGCTAAGTAGACACGTGGTGATACTGTGTTTGTTTAAGGTCTCCAATTTTGGGCACCATCTCAAAGTTGCGACAAGGAGACACGTGGAGGATTATGCCAACTCCTCTCTATGCTTAAAATTTTTAGGTAACTTTCTAAGGCCTAAGACATGTCGAGGGCCCGCACATATTGGGGACCCATTTCTCAATTTTATTTGTGAAAGAGCACCATGAAGACACGTGGAAGTTTCCACTCACTCTACCCTTGCTTATACTTTTCAATGGTTCAAGAAAATTTCTGCACCCTAGACACATGGCACCTTTTGCTAGTCCTTAAATTTTTTTAAAAACTCTACCGGACTAGGACAGATGGTGAGGCCGCGCTTGTTTAGAGTCTCCGCTTTTAAGTGCCATCTCAAATTTGCGCCGGTGATACATGTGGAAGATTCCACTTTGGATCCTCTTTATACTTAAACTTTTCAAATAATTTTCTAAGGCCTGGAACACGTGAATGGCCCATGCCCATTTGGGGACCTAGACCTAAATTTTGTATTTTAAAGTGTGGTAGTGAGACAGGTGGAGGCTTCTACTAGCTCCTTTTATACTAAGACTTTTTAAAGGCCAAAAGGAAATTTCCTTAGGCCCAAGGCACGTGGATAGCTTGCACTCATTTGAGGTCCCACATCTAAACTTCATCTTTAAATTTACGCTAAGAAAACATGTGGAAGGCCCGCGCTTGTTTGGAAACTTACCTTTATACTTCATGTTTGCGGTTGAGCAGAAAAGACGTGAAGGCTTCACCTGAAAATTCAAATGGTAGGAAAAAGTGAAAATTGCACATTTTCTCCTAAATTTATTAAATACAAAAGGAAACCCTAGGCTCGGTTCGAATTGGATTTTTCAACATGGACGAATCTGATCTAAAGTTGAGAAAGGGCAAAATCAACGATTGTTGTGCATTACGTTTAATTTTTCGCCATTTCTTCTCCAAGAATCCCGGAGATTTAAATACGCATTGTTTTTCATCATTTTTTGATGAAATTCCTTTTTTTTTTTTGTCTACAAAGTACAATTGAATGGATTAAGAGCTTAATTTATGAGTCCAAGGATTGTTAAGGTTGATATTTTGAAGATTGGAATTACTCAGGAACTTACAAAAATGTGAATTACTAGAGAAACCGGACGCAGAGCAGAGTCAGAGAGGAAATAATGGGAAAAGGGTGAAATGATGGAGGTCAGCAGTGCATAAGGATGAAAAAGGTGTAGCCTCGAGGGTGAAAAGGATTTCCTATCAGATCTAGCTATACAGGGTCACAGAAAATGATTAAAATGAGTATTTCTCACATGACAAAATAAGAATGATTAGAAGGACTCACAAAAATTATGGCATGGCATCCCAGTCATTAGTTGAGGGTTTGAGAAATGTGATCAGTTCATAATTTTTCCACCTGGCAGATGTGGGTGTAAATTTGTTAAAAGTCACTTTCTGAGATGAATTGGTAACAAGTAAAGGTTCCTCAAATATTATTCTTTTTGGGGGGAAATTTTGGGATGAGTGAGTGAGTGAAATGTATAAATTCAATGAGAATAATCTTACAAAAGGTCGAGGTTAACTTTTTCGAGAAAGTTTGAGAGAAACCATTTTTCTTGAGAGACTAGTTCATTTTCTTGTGTCTTTTGATCCAAATCAAGTCAAGGTGGTTGCAAGTACATAGCCATTGATAGGCTCTAAGATTGTTGAGGAAAATTTCACCTGCTGATGAATCTAATGAACTTTGAATGACTCTATGTTGATCATGTGCATTATTGTGTTTCTTTTCTTTCAGAATGTTTTCAAATAGTTTTCTTATTCCTATTGCAATCATATGTTAAAATCTCTCTTAGTCACACAAGATCTCATCTGTGTGTTAGTATTGTGGTATTTGCAATTTCATTATGAGAAGAGCATTCATCCGGAAATGAAATAGATAGTTTAAAATCACTTTGCTCACACTATGTTGATAAAGATTGTTTTTAAGCCTATGAGTGTATCTTAGGTGTGACGAACCAAGGATTTCTAGCATTTAATTCGGTCTTTATCACGATCCTTTGTGATGAATTCTCGAAGAGTGTGTGAAACCATGCATCTATTGGCCTTTATTGATGCACACCTTCTAGTTCAAGGAATATCTTGGCCATTCTATAGCATTATGTCTCGTGAGTTTGCCAATATTTTTAAAGGCTCTCAAAGATCCGGTACAATCTGCACTATCTTTCTTAACTTCCCACCAATAAATTTCTCAAAAGATGAATCCTACACGAAATACCCCCGTTTATACTATCTATCCACAAATGAAAAAATTCCAGTGCCAAAGTATGGAGGGACAATTAGTATTCAATTATTGTCTTTAGTAACCCCAACCTTTGTGTAGGAAACATCTCCACTCCCTAGTGTGACAATTCGTGAGAGTTAGATTGTGTTGTATTGATCATATTTCCTCAAGGTCATCATGAAAATTATGCAAAGAAGGATATCTTGACATCCTTCACAAGCATGGGTTGCAGAACGGGTCCTCTCACCCTGGTTGAAGGCATAACCTAAAGTAGTGAGGTGTTATCCATTTCTCCAACGCTCGAGTGATAAAGAGTTAGCCGATTCCCATACTCCGGCTACAAAAAGACTCGTATAATTGGTCATCTATCTCGAGCATCTTTCCAATTTTGTGATTCTCTAGGATTGCATCCACTAGGTATTACCCCTTCCTCCCTCTCATAATTTTGAAATAGATATGGTACAAGCTTTTGAATTTCCTAGTCATGATTTTGATTACTTAAGAGAATTAATAATTAAAAAGTATGATGGAGGAATCCCTTTCGAGGAGGATAGGTAGTCATTAATTGTTGGCCATGAAAAGGAATATAACACTAGGAGTAAATTTGTCAAAGGGCAAGTAGGCCTCTGTGCCAAACCAAAACTCAAGTTCTCACCAATATCTCAAAAGAAACTCCCAAGAAAGACACATCTAGAAAAGGCCTTGTTTCCCTAAATAGAATTGGTATCCCTACCCATGCTTAGACTGTGAAAATCCTTTTTTGCCAAATGTTTTTTCAGTCTTCCTCCAAATGTTACTTTGCCAATTAACATTCCTTATGACATTGCCTAAGTCTTGAGTCGATCAAGATTTCTATTCCATTTATTGAGCTGCTTAGGATTCCTGAGCACAAGAAAAGGGCCTTTGAGTATTTGGGATTGAAAGAAGAAAAGATTACCCAAGGTAGAAATGTAAACAAAGTGGTGAGACTCCTCCTACGATTGCAGAGTTAGAAAAACCCCAAGTCTTTGGAAGAAATAGTTGAGCCGCTTCAAGTATATTTGGGAACGTCCTTGGTTGAGTCCCAGATGAATGTACATCCATTTTTCACTACTCTTTTTATTAGGGATAGGATGTTACACAACTATATATTTGATTCTAGAGCATCATGCAATTTTATGCCTCTTGAGGTCATGAATGAATTAGATATCAAAGTGACAATAGATTATGGGAAGTACACTACCATGGATTCTAGAGAGGTGTCAGTGGTTGGATGTGTCAAAGGTTTGATAGTGCAACTTGCAGCCTACCCAGGCAAGAACTTAAAACTAGATGTTATTTTTTATTTCCCTGCCAAATGGGGAATGTTATTATCAAGAAAATGGGCTGCTAGTGTGGGTGGGAGTGTGAAAATTGATGTCTTTTGCCACTATACCTATTGAGGGCAGCCTTGTAAAGTTGTATGGTGAAAAGAAGATGCTACATCTCATTGAAGATCCCAATAATGCTTCCTATGAAGTGTTATACACTGACATTGATGCTAATAACTTTGTTGGATTTTTTGATGGTAAAGAGCACAAAATTGATCAATGCAAGTATCTTAATCAAGTAGGTTCTCCTTGGACTTTTTTGTTTGATGGGGCTTGCTCTAAATTTGGAAATGGTGTTGGTATTGTTTTGATATCTCTAGGCCAGGAAGAGTTTGTTTTCTCTTTTAAAATCAACTTTGAGTGCACTAACAATATTGCTGAGTATGAAGCACTGCTCTTGGGTCTAAGGATTGCATGGAAATATGGTATTAGAGACATCATTGTTAAAGGAGATTCAGAGCTAATTGTCAAGCAGGTTAGAAAATTGTATGCAACAAAAATCAAAGAATGAAGCAGTATAAGCATGCAGTCTGGGATTTCATTGAAATGTTTGACTCCTTCAACATAATACATCATGATAGGAAGTACAATACTCTAGCAGAAAAATTGGCCGTATTGGGGTCCAGATTTGAAAATTATGTTGTATCCCCCTATTGTGAGTATAATATTGAGGTATTGACTAGGCCATCTGTTCCTAACAATGTTAAACATTTGCAAGTGTTCGAAGACGACGTCCAGGTGCAAAGGTTTTTACATAACCAAGGATAATTTGTTGATCAACGTATAGATTGGGAGCCAATGGTTTGTACGGTTGATGGAAAGGAGACTTTATTTGGCAAAGACATCATTTAATTGAAGACTAATACTATTCCCAAAGGTTTGGTAGCACTTGAATCAAACTTTGATAATGTTAATTACATTTTCAATAGACACATGTCAGCCTTGAGGGATGTTGAAGAGCATGACCTGGGCACAAAGGATAAACCACATAAGATCTGGCTAGGTAGTAATTTGAGCAAGGAAGAAAATAAGTCGTATGTCTAATTATTGAAGAAATACCAAGAATGTGTGGCATGGTCTTATTCTAAACTAAAAGCATACAGAGAGGATATTTTCTAGCATGAAATTCCCTTGGAAGCTTCGCCAAGCTATTTAGGTAGAAACAGAGGCTGATCAATCCACTCCTTTCCCTAAAGATGCAAGAAGAATTGAAAAAGTTGAGGGATGGAGGAATCATACAGCCCATAAGGTACTCATTGTGGGTTACAAACTTGGTACATGTCAGAAAGAAGAACAAAGATATAAGGCTATGTGTGGACTTTAGAAACTTGAATAGAGCATCAATGAAGGATAACTACCCTCTGCCAAATATGGACAATATGTTACGGTTGGTTAATGATTGTAATTGTTATCCACCGTGGATGGTTTTTATGGATATAACTAGGTAGTTGTGAAGGAATAAGAGTGAATCATTACTACCTTTACCACTCCTTGGGGAACATATGTGTATGTCAGAATGCCTTTTGGTCCAATGAATGTTGGAGCCACTTTCCAAAGAGCAAATGGATGTAGCTATTTCTGGCTATATTAATGATTTCATTATTGTATATCAAGATGATGTGACTTTTTCTCCATAAAAAGGAGTGACCACCTACAACACTTAGAAAAAATGTTGTTAAGATGCATGGAGTATGGTATTTAACTAAATCCCAAGAAGTTCAATTTTGGAGTTCAAAAATCAAAGTTGTTTGGGAACATTGTGTCAAAGGAAGGGGTCATGATTGATCTTGAAAGGGTAGAAGCCATCAATAAAGTCCATATTCCAAGAACCAAGAAGGGAATTCAATCCTTTTTTGTGCAAATTAATTTTATTAGGAGATTTATCTCCAACTTTGTTGAACTAACTATCCTAATCACTAGCATGCTAAAGAAAGATCAAATTATCAAATGGGAAGAAGAATCTATTCGAGATTTTGTTGGGATCAAAGAAGCATTAAATAATGCCCTTGTTTTATCAGCTCCATATTATAAGAAGGATTTCCAAGTGTTTTCTTTTGCTTCGTAATGTACTATTACATTTATGTTGTTGTGCAGGAAGGATGATGAGGGAGATGAAAGACCATGTTCCTTTTTTTAGTAAGGAATTACAAGGAGCTGAGATAAAATATACTATCATGGAAAAGTAGGCATTTACTTTGGTAAAAGTAGCAAAGGTCTTCAGGCCATATATTCTAAGTTCCAAAATCATTGCTTATGTTCCCCACACCATGGTGAAAGATATCCTATCAGAAATGGAGGTTTCAAGCAAAATATGCCGATGGGTAAAAAATTGCAAGAGTATGATATGGATATCCAAACAACAAAATTGGTCAGAGGTTTGGGCCTAGCAAAACTTATGGCAAGAGAGCAATCTGCAGCCAATTAAGGTAAATGAAGTTGAAGAAGAAAGGCTGAATTTTCTTGAAAAACTAATAAATTCTAAATGGTACAAGGACATCATTTTTTATCTCAAACATCTATAGTTCCTTGAACATTTGAGCAAGAATCAAGAAAAGAGAACTTAAGTTAGCTTCCCAAAAATATGTCATTACTTATTTTTGGTTAGCTTGGAAGAACCCTAAGGGAGTTCTCTTAAGATGCATTCATTGAAGATGAATCCCCTAACATAATTGATGATTTCCATGGAGGAGTTTATAGGGGCATTTTCCTCGAAGAGTCATAAATCATTATATCTTAAGGGCTGGTTATTGGTGGCCAACTCTTTTCAAAAATAAAACTCTCTTGGTAAGAAAATGTGAAAGTTGCCAACTCTTTTTGGAAGACCTAAAGATTCAAGATCCCTTCCTTTGCAGCCTATATCAATTGAAGCCCCATTTAGGCAATGGGAATGGACTTCATTAGTGATATTTCAGATCCTTCAAGTGCTAGTCATAAGTGAATTTTAGTAGCCACCGATTACTTCACCAAGTGGGTGGAAGTAATCCCCACCAAGAAAGTAACTCCTCAAATTGTCATGGATTTCATTCAATCATATCATTTATAGGTTTGGATTGCCTACTAAGATAGTTACCGATAATGCCATGAGCTTTCGGGCTAAACCTTTGGTGGCCATGTGCCATGAATATGGGATCAATTTGACATATACTTCTAATTATAATCCCCAAGGAAATGGACAAGTAGATTCCAACAATAAAAATACATTAAAAATTAATTAGAAGAACTTTGGAGTTGAACAAAAGTAAAGGAGGTGAGTAGTTGAAGTTTTTTTTTTGGGATGATCAAATCACTGTTAAATGAGCTACTAGAAAAAGACCATTTGAGATGTTATATGGAACTCAAGCTCCGCTGCCCCTCCATATGTAATTATCTTCATTTCAATTTCTTCAACAACTACAAGATCAAGAGGTTAGTCCCTATGATGCTTGCATAAATCAGATTGTTGAGTTAGATGAAGAAAGAAGGGCATCCCATTAGAGGCATGTAAAATTCAAAGAGAAATTGAAGAATTTGTTTGATAAGAAGGTGACTCCAAGAGCTTTCAGTGTGGGAGATCTTGTGCTATTATGGGATAATAGGCATGTGGATAAGGGAAAACATGAAAATTTTGATGCATTGCGGATGGGCCCTTATTCAATTGACATTCGAATTGGTGAACATACCTTCTTCTTAAAAGACCTAGATGGGGAGTTACTTGAATTTCCTATTAATGGCAGGCATTTCAAACATTTCCTTGATTGATTTCTTAGAATCGAGGTATGCACCATTGTATAGTGTATATTCTTTTAGTTTCTTTCTTCTTTCGTGTTTTTCTATTTTGGTTCGTCTTGGTCCTTGCTAACCGTTTTTGTTGGTTTCTCAATTTTTTACCTAAAGGGTTGGCTCGTAAATTTGTTTCCCAATGGAATTTTGTCACTTAGTATACTATTTGTTCTTGTGGCACTCGTTGAGAGTGCCCATCCACAAGTCGAAGTCGATGTTGGTGCTTAATTTGATCTCGATCCATTTTTCTTTGAAATCCTTCAATCTACAGGCTCTGTCGTATTTTATATCTCCCGTATTGAGGCGTGAAATTTTTCTTCATTTGTATTCTATTGAAAGATCCTTCTCCATGGTCTTGGATCACATTTGGGCCTTATATTATTTCTAAAATCTTTGTCCTTAAAGAAATATTCATTTACAGGTGCAAATGGTGATTTCCCTATATTTTACGCTGATTTGTGGTGTGTTTTCCTTGTCAATTTATATCTCAAAGATCTATGGAAATGTGCCCTTTTTGATTGGATACAACTTGGTGAGGCATTTTGAAACTCTAAGGCCTACTTCAACTCAAGTCTTGTCCATGTGGAGGGCATGCACTCATCTCGAAATTTTTCCTCTTAGTTTAACCTTTGCAATTACACCCAGGAGACACATGGTGAGCTTGGACTTGTTTAAAGTCTCTACTTTTGGGCACCATCTCAAAGTTGTGCCAAGGAGAACCACAGAGGAGGTTTCGCTAGCCGTGCCTAGACTTAGACATTTTTATGTGGCAGTGCAACTTTTTCGGACCATGGATGCGTAGAGGACTGGAACTCATTGTAGGATCCACCTGCGGGTACTACCTTAGCGATTGCGCCAAGGAGACACATGGTGAGCCCGTGCTTGTTTAGGATCTCCACTTTTGGGTACAATTTCAAAGTTGTGCCAAGGTAACGCGTGGAGGATTCCCTCGGCTCCTCTCTATACTTAAAAATTTTCAAGAAAGTTTCTAAGGCCTAGGACACATGGATGACTCGCTCTATTTGGGGACTGCACCTAAATTCTATTTTTGAAAGAGCGCCATGGAGACACGTGGAAGTTTCCGGTCACTCTATGCTTTCTTAAAATTTTCAAATTTTGACTTTCTTAGACACATGGTGCCTTCTCTGGTCCTTAAACGTTTTCAACAACTCTACCGGACTAGTTGTTTAGAGTCTCTGCTTTGGGTGCTATCTCAAATTTGCACTAGGGATACATGTGGAGGCTTCCACTGCTCCTCTTATACTTAAACTTTTAAAGAAACTTTCTAAGGCTTGGGACTCATTGAGGGCCCGCGCACTTTTTGGTGACCTACCCCGAATTTTATTTTTGAAAGTGCGCGGTGAGACACATGAAGGCTTCTACTAGATCCTTTTATACTAATAAGTTTCAAAGGCCAAAAGGAAATTTTCTTGGGCCTAGGGCACGTGGAGAGCTTACACTCATTTGAGGTCCCATGTCTAAAAATCATCGTTAAAGTTACACAAAAAAAACATGTGGAAGGCCCGCACTTGTTTGGAATACTTCACATTTGCGGTTGTGCCAGAGAAACACGTGGAGGCTTCACTGAAAAGTCAAAGGGCAGGGAAAAATGTGAAAATTGCACATTTTCTCCAAAAGTTATGAAATACAAAAGGTAACCCCAGGCCCTCTTCAAATCATATTTTTCCACATGGGTGGCTCTAATCTAAAGTTGAGAAAGGGAAGAATCAATGGTTGTTGTGAATTACATCTAATTTTTCCACCATTTCTACTCCAAGACTCATGGAGATGTAAATACGCATTGGTTTTTGTCATTTTCTGATGAAATTCCTTGTCATTTTTATCTAAAGTGTAATTGAATGGATTAAGAGCTTAATTTATGAGTCCTAGGATTGTTAAGGTTCATATTTTAAAGTTAGAATTGCTCGGGCACTTGTAAAAATGTGAATTACTAGAGAAGCTAGACGCAGAGTAGAGTTATAGAGGAAAGAATGGGAAAAGGGTGAAATGATGGAGGTTGAAGGCACATAGGGATCAAAAAGGTGTTTCCTCGAGGGTGAAAAGGATTTCTGTCAGATCCACCTATATAGGGTCACCGGAAAATGATTAAAACTAGGATTTCTTGCATGACAAAATAAGAATGATTAGAAGGATTATCAAAAAGTTATGGCATGAAATCCTAGTCATTAGTCGAGGGTTTAAGAAATGTGATCCATTGATAATTTGTCCACCAGTGGTAGGTTGTTAGTGTAAAATCACATCAGACACCCCCAAATGAGTTCTACATATACGCTTTTCTAAGGCGAGTCATTTTAGTGTGATCTACATAACATTAAACTTTCCCAAGGTGTGGGACCTTGTAAATGGAAAATCTCTCTAGATTAAAGGTTGGTTCTTATTCCTCTATTTAGGAGCATACATGATAACTTGCAGATGATCTATCTCTATACCTAATCTAAAATTGCAAAGAGGATAGGGATAAAAGGAATGCAGGACATCAAACTAAGCTATAAGGTGATGCACCAAAGGAATGATGAGCATTTTTTTTGCTAATAGACACAAATAACCAATATGTATACAATAACCAAACACAGATAACCAGATCTATAATGAAAAACCAGATGAAAGAAAAAGAGACAAGAAAGGATCTAAAATCGATCACAGACGTGTTTTATTGCTCTGTAGATTGATACAATACATTACAAAGTGGCCAAAAGGTAGATAACATATTACCATCTAGTTGAAGGTATGAAAACTCCAAGATTCCTTTTTCGAAGAAAAGGGAGCCTACAAAACAAAAGAATGTCCAACCCTTTGCAATGAGTCCTGACCCGGTATTTTTAGATTCGATCAAAGAGAAGAAAGAAAGAAAAGTGGAAAAGTAGGTTGAATCTCAACCACTGCTATTAATGCCTCTAACAAAATATGCCCCCAAATCCATCTTGATTGTATCAATCTTTAGTTCGACACCTTTAAGGAAGAGGAAACAGTGGAACAGATCAAATCCAATCTGGTTGTTGAGGCAAGAAGATCCACATTGAATTCCTAAAGATGTTTTCTCCATTTTTCACCTAACAAGGCCCGAAAAAATGATTTTTTCATCTTTCCATAGCGTAGAGGACGTCAAGATGCTTCCATCAGTATAAGATTTGCAATATTTTGAGCCGTGAGTCAAAATATATGCCCCTTTGAATTTTGTATCAAGTCCGTACAAATGGGTGAGAAAATAGTTGGAAAAAGGTCTCCTTTTAATATGGGGCATGTGGTAGCTAGATTAGGGAAAAATTGGGTTTGCGGGTCCGTGGTTTATCTTTTACTCGCCTTGCGCAAAAACACAAAACTCAAAAAACTCCCACATCCCCGACACTTCGCTTGGACACGTGGCACCCTTTGATTGGATGGGGAGATGCGCTTCAATTTTTACCTCTGTGCCTTTTTGACAAAAGGAAAATTTTCACCTTTTCCTTGGACTCCCACTTTGACCTTGACTCAGCCTCAAATGTTGATTTTTTTTGGGGGGAGATTACAGCCCAATTTGTAACTTTTACACCTTTTGTAATAACAAAGGGCAAAAAACCAACATTCCCCCGATGGCTCACTTTAGTGCTTTGCTAGTTTAGGTTTTCCATGTGGTGTTTCCTCAATTACCTACTCAATTTCTACACTTTTGACCAAGTATTTTGGTTTCCGGGTCACATCTCTTGACCTGGGACATGCGGTAGTTTGGCATTCATTTGGAGACCCTCTCTCTATTTAATCCTTAAATAAGCACCATTTAGAAAATTGGCATCCTCTGCCGGCCTACCCCATGCATTGACTATTCAACCGATCTACCCCTTTTGAGACTAGACATGTGGAGGCACCGTGCTTGCTTAAAAGCCCAATTAAAAATTTTCCTTTGAAGGAACGTCGACTTGACACTTGGTAGCCTCCGCAGGTTTGTGGACTTTTCAACGGTACCTTTTATCCTTTTTCAAGCCCGGGGCTACATGGAAAACCGACATGAATTTGAGTCCCCACCTTGGGGCTCCCATCTTGGATTTGTGTTGACCCGACACTTGGCTTCTTCTTGCCTAGCGAAGACTTTTCAATGACCACACAACTTTTGGGGCTCTGGGCCACATGGAGAGTTCATGCTCATTTGGATCTCCACCTTTGGACTAACTCTTGGAGATGCACCAAGCTGACACTTGGCGACCTCCGCTTGCACTTTATACTTAGCCATTTTTTAGACCCGCCTTGGCTGCCTTTTGACTTTGTTGACCATTTGACCCTATCTCTTCTCCATCCTTGGACACGTGGAGATGTGACACTTGTTTGAGCCTCCCTTTATGGATTCATATTTGGAGAAGCATCGTTAGGACATGTGGTTCTCTCTGCTGGCTCTTCCATACTTAGTCGATTTTGGACTCTTTCCTAAATGTTCTCGAGCCCAAAAAACTTTGAAACTTCACCATTTTTCCCCTTCTTGCTCTTGGTTCTTCTGTGCACCTTGCCTCTTCTTCTCATCCCCGCCACTCCATTTTTGAGTCCTTCTATGACCAATTTACAAGATCTAAATGATTTTTCTCAGGTTTTTTCTATATAAGGTCATGGCTGATCCAATATTTTCTCGAGGGTGAAATATGGATGACAATAGTCATGTGGGTGTAAATTTTTAAAATTCACTTTTCGAGACAAATTGGTAACAAGCAAAGGTTCCTAGAATATTCTTCTTTTTGGTGGAGAATTTAGGGATTAGTGATCGAGTGAAATGTATAAATGTAATGAGAAGACTCTTACAAGAGGTCGGAGGTTAAATTTTCAGAGAAAGTTTGAGAGAAACCATTTTTCTTGAGAGATCGTTTGAGAGATCAGTTCATTTTCTTTTGTCTTTAGATTCAAATCATGTCAAGGGGTTGCAAGTGTACAACCATTGACAGGCTCTAAGATTGTTGAGGAAAATTTCCCCTACTGATGAATCTGATGAACTTTGAATGACTTTGTGTTGATCATGTGCATTATTGTGTCTACTTTTCTTTTATAATGTTTTCAAATAGTTTTCTTGTTTCTATTGCAATCTTATGTTAAAATATCTCTGAGTCACACAAGATCTCATCCATGTGTTAGTATTGTGGCATTTTCAATTTAATTATGAAAAGAGCCTTCATATGGTAATGAAATAAACAATTTAAAATCACTTTACTCTATGTTGATAAAGATTGTTTGCAAGCCTATGAGTGTATCTTAGGCGTGACGAACCAGGATTTCTAGCATTTAATTGAGTCTTTAGCACGAGCCTTTATGTTGAATTATCAAAGAGTGTGTGAAACCATGCATCTCTAGGCCTTCATTGATGCACACCTTCTAGTTAAAGGAATATATTAGCCATTCAAGCATTTTTTTCGTGAATTTCCCAATATTTGTAAAGGATCTCAAAGATCTAGTACAATCCACTCTATCTTGCTTAACTTCCCACCAATAAATTTCTCAAATGATGAATCCTACATGAACTACCCCTATTTGTATTGTGTATCCACAAATGAACAAATTCTAGTGCCAAAGTATGCAGGGACAATCAGGATTCAATTATTGTCTTTAGTAACCCAAACCTTTTTCTAGGAAACATCTCCACTCTCTAGTGTGGCAATTTGTGAGAGTTAGATTGTGTTGTATTGATTATATTTCTTCAAGGCTCTACGGAAAATTGTGCAAATAAGGATCTCTTGATTTCCTTCACCAACACAGGTTTCAGGATGGGTCCTCTCACTCTGGTTGAAGGTACAATCTAAAGTAGTGAGTGTAGATCAAACCCTTAGTGAGGTGCTATCCACTTCTCTAATGCCTGAGTGACAAAGAGTCATCCAAATCCCATCCCTGACTACAAAATGAATCATATCATGGTTCATCTACTTCTAAGAATTCTCCAAGTTTTGTGATGCTTCTCGACCATCGTGGGATAATCGATTTAGATACCAACACTTTCTTTGACAAGCGTTCTGGCCCTACATGCAAAGAGTTAGTAATTTTCTACAAAAGATAATGATATCGAGAAAGAGAGTTTGCATGTTTCTTTTAATTCCTAAGATCACAAAAAAGGCACTAAGGAAGAGCATACACATCGTAGAAACCCAACTAAAATAAGATTTATGGAAAATAATTTAAGTGTTTTTGCAAAAGGTAGTGTTTGTTTTAACCAATTTTGAAAGATAAATTCATTACGAAGCATAAAGTAAGTGTTTTGGAAGAAATAAGAAGGTTTGAGAGGTGTTTTTATTCCTAAGATCACATAGAAGGTGTTAGGGAAGAGAATACACAATTCGAAAAACCCTTTCTAACTTAGAGAAATGAAACACTTAAACTACATTAGCAAACCAAATTAGAAATGAACCAATAATCACTTGTAAGAATCGAAGAACAACAGAAAAATTAAAAACGTGATTTGCATGGCTCAAAGAGAAACTCTAATTTTTAACTCGAGACACATAAGCACCTAGAACGATGCATGAACATTCCATCAATAGATACGTACCGGACCGATGTGTGCACGTGGCGAAATTTGTGATGGTAAATGGAGATGCATACTTCTGACGAATATGCTTGTAATCCAAAAGATGAATCAACATAAGTATGTAAAAATACACTGCGTGTCTAGAGGCATGGGTATGCACGATAGTCAATGGAGACACGGCGAGTTTGAGAGGTACGCAACCCTTTGTAAATGACCTGTCAGTGAAAAATATGACCAGATCGGTGCGGATCGGTTCAACAGGTGCACTAGGGTTTCAATGGATATGCTCCCCTCAAGGACACATACACGTACCCCTTGTAAAACCTACAAAATTCTTGGAAATGAAAAATTTCAATAGTTAAACAAGTTATTTGTTAATCAAAGGAACATATTTCCAGTTTATACCCACAAAATATGCATGAACAAGGATGATTTAGCTTACTTAAAAAATTAAATCAAGTGAATAATAAGATATTTATCCTAGAAAACATGAAAGTGAACTTGAAAATCTTGGAAAAGGCTCCTAAAGGACAATTGTAGGTTTCCCATAGGCGTACCAAATGTTTGAAATGAAAAGTTTGCAAAAGCTATGAAGATGGGTTAAGAACCTCTATAGAAACCTCTAAATCTTTGGAACAAACAACTCAAATGACCATTAAATTAGAGAGAAGAAATAACTACTGTTTTCATGCGTATATAAATCTTGAAACAAACAATCAACCTCTAAACATGACTATATTACTTCTCTACTCTATGAAAGCTATCTATAAGTGAACCTATTAAAGCTCTAGCAATCAATTTTGTGTTTATTGATGTTTCAAAAGGTTAAAAAATGGAAGCTCACCATTAATGGCTTCTCCTATTTACTTAAATATTTGAAAATATTAGAAAATAATAAGTAAATAACTCATATAAACTATGAAATGACTCTAATATACTTAAGCATGACCTAAATCATAAGTGAGAGAGAGAGAGAGAGAGAGAGAGTTCTTAGGAAAAGGTGTGAGGGGTATCCCTCTATTTATATTTTTGAATTTGAGAAAAGGATGTTTTGGATGCATGTGGGACTAAAAAGGAGTCAAAAAGTTGATTTTTAGAAAAACATATTTAGAGGTGTGAACATGATTTTAGGAAGCTAAGTGGCTATTTGGAAAGGTAAGATATTTGTTTAGAAAGTCAAATCCTCTTTAGAAAGTCAATAAGAGGGTTAATTAACCTAAACAAGGTTAATTAAAGGGAAATACAATTATAGAAGCTGGTTAGAGAGGGATTAACATGGTTTAGGAGGTTTAGAAGGGGTTAGAAAGGGTATTTTACTAGCGTAGTGTAGTAAATTAACACGAGACTAGGATAGTTAGTATGATCTTAGTAATAAGATCATGTAGACTAAGTTATAGGTGTCTAAAGAGTGGAGATTTATCCCCCTTTTCACTAAATCTTCTAACAAATGCATTTCCTAATTGGTCCTAGGTACCAATGGAGTTAGGAGTCAATGATCTATACCAATTGAGAGATTTTATCTTAAAGGAGGAAACTAGCAATCTTAAAGAAACATCTTGCTCCATGATATAATGTACCATGTATATGTATGTAATGTCTTGAAGATGTGTTATATCTTGAAAGTGCACCCTGTAGAGAGATGGCTGTAGGTTTTTTAAGCTTGCACAATTGATCTCTCTCTTTTGTAGATACAATGGAAACACCTTACGTCTGTTAGTATACCTATTTTGAGGTGAGTCTCTGGTATCAAGGTTGGTTCCTTATTGGTGTATCCTAAACTAATTTCTAGGAGTTTGAGAGTAAAATATGACTGTAAAATAATTAAAACTAAGGTGATACACCAAATTTGTATGAGGTCTTTGACTTAGTATATGCACAACTGATTTGGGAAGGATTCTTGATGCACGAACCAACAATTTTCTGCAGAATATATAAAGGAAAAACACTTGAATGTACTGAGGGAGAATCACAACCATACTAATAAGTTAACATGCACATTAAAATTAAGCAAGAAAGACTGAATTTGCAGCAGGGTAAGGTGATTGATAAGGAATTTGCATTCACAAGACTAATAGAAACATACACAAGACTGCAAAATGACTTGGAAAGGTAGAAAATACTTCACACTCAGAGGGCGGCTGGAAAAATTTGCACCAAGTACTCATATATCCAAAAGTCCTCTAGAAGTCCTCGTGTAGCTGCAAAGGCACACAATGTATAGAAAAATAAATTTTCCCACCCTTCCTAAAAATAGACTAAGGATGTACTCGCCCATGCATCCTAATTTTATCCTTTATTTAATAATAAAAAAGTGATAAAATAATACAAAATAATACAAGAGGCATTAATAGCCTTGTTTACAATGAACTCAAACTGAAGTTGACTGTTGTATTTTTAATAAGGCAAAGTGAATAATTTGCTATAAATATGATTGCTTCCTAGGCAAGTATCTCTCCATGAACATGTAACTCTATCTTCTTCTCTATTCTATCATGTTGTGAAGGCATGCAAAATAAACTCCCTGTGAGTGAATAAAAATAATTAGAATACATGTAATATTTGCAAAAATAAACATCCACCATGGGGACCACTTGTCCATGTGCACATGCTCTGATGTTGACATCTCTTTGGCTTCTAATGGTCACAAGGGTGACATACGTGAATTATCCTAGCTCCTTCAATAGTGGGGACCACTCTTGATTATTCAAGGTCTTAGATTATAGCACTAATATAGAACAATGAATCGGCCCCTTTGAGCACACACGAGGTATATTATAATACTCGACCACTTTTGATTATTTTTTTGTCATCTTTTGGATTATTTGGGATATGGACTATGGTTTAGAATTTTAAAAGTCACTCGAAATGATTTGTTTTAAACATGGAGGCTGGCCCCCTCTACATGATGACTCACCCCTTTGTTATATTGGTGGATTCGGGGAAAATTTGGGACATTTTAAGTTCTTTTGAGGACTTTCACACCTTTTGAAGCTTTTAGGCCTGTTTGTATCAAGTCTCAAAACTTTGATAAAGCCCGCCTCTCCACAAACACTATGTGGAATTGATTTTTACTTTGTCCTTGCGGGCTCAAGCTTGTGGGTAACTTTAGAACTTTTAACCTTTTGCATTTTTAAGGTTTGAAAACCCAAATGACTCTCAACCTCCATTTCTCCGCTTCCACTATGGTAACGACACGTGTCTTTCTCGTGCCTGTGGGTGAAAGTTTTACAACTTGAAAATTTTGAAATTTTGACCAACTTGACCACTATTCCATTTGGATGACTCTTGCATCGATTTTGATGACTAATTTGTGATTGTTGATCTCGTATGTATTGATTTTCGATCATTGATCTATGAAGCATGGTTTCGTGGTTTCGACATGTGATACATGCGTACTTTCGTAACTTAGGTTGAATTAAAATAATCCATTGAGTTAGAAGGTAAAATCTCCAAGCCCTAGTCATTCGAATTTTTATTCTTGAGCTCGTGAGTTAAAAGAACTCTACAAATTTTAAATGGAAGAAATCGATGAAGCCTTCAAGCTCTATTACTTGGCTTTCTTCACAAGATATGATCGATTTTCCCCTGGCTGCCATGAATGTTCACTTCTAAGATTTCTCATGGAGATTTTTTGTCACAAAATAGTGGCCTTTTGAGTTGGTTCAATGCGATTCATCGAGCTCTAGGTGATAGCCACCATGAGGGAACTCTAGATGTTGCATTACGATGGTCCATCTTGTATTTAATACCATGAATGTGATATTTTGAACCTATAGTCCGTGCTTCCTCAGATCCGAGAGCCCATTAATCTTCAACTCCTAGTTAGTGTATTTTCCTGTGAACCTTCTATTGATTTAATAACCATGAATTGGTATTTCATGTTATTTGTTTTTTAAAATATGGAAACTTAAATTGTACTCTATATCAATGAAATTTGATCATTTTACTTGGTCTATGCATTCTCTTAAGAAACTCACAGAGAGTTGGTCTATGGAAGGTGGTCGTACATTCTCGATTGGTTATGTGAAGTCATTTTCCTTCGATTTTGGGGAAGTGATCGAGTACCTAGATCCACTAATACCCATTAATGGACTTGGCATTCTTGACTTGGGCATATATTTTATCTCGATTCACAGTTTGAACCTCTGTATTGTTTTCTCTGTTAAATGGTGAGCTTCTACTCCCCTTCAAATTCCATCACTAGAACTTTTTGAAAATTTTCATTAAACTGTGAACCTTACAGAACTTTGCTTCTTATAATATCTCACTTATACCCATTATTGAGTTTGCATTATTTGGCTGATTCTATGAGAATTACCCTATTTGGGCCTTGTAATTAATGAGTTCAAATCTTGTGGAAGAGATATGGATCTCTGGTTTTCTGTTTTACAATTCCTCAATTCAAGAGCTCTGTTCCGATATGAATTTTCTTTTACATCAGATATGATTTCTAAATTATCCTTTCACAAGTTATAGACATTCCATGTAAGAACTTGTAGTTTCTGTAGCGTATTTTGAATACTGCCTTTTGGGTTTCCTTAAAAAATGGATCATCGTTCTTTTATGTTGAACCCTTCGAGCTCAGTCTGGGCTTCAATCTGTAGTCATGACTTATGGATTAGTGTATCTTGAGTTCTGAGTATCTATATTTGAGATTCATACATATCCTTTCATGCTGGTGAGTTTATCATTGACCTTTGATCAATAAGTTTACAACTCATGCCTGATAACCCAAAATTTGAAAATATACTCTACCCTGGGTCATTGTCTGATTGCACAACTTGTTTCTTCTATTGTGAATGAGATATTTAACTGTAGTAGTGTGTATAATAAATTCTTTCTGAGATACTCTGATAATATGTGTTTCTGAAATTTGTACAAGTTAGTCATTTACTTTTATTTGAGAACCCAGAAAGAAAATA
Organism: Taxus wallichiana var. yunnanensis; assembly: GCA_018340775.1. Classification (NCBI taxonomy): domain Eukaryota; kingdom Viridiplantae; phylum Streptophyta; class Pinopsida; order Cupressales; family Taxaceae; genus Taxus; species Taxus wallichiana. The sequence goes on along the minus strand of CM031236.1, from coordinate 110,062,193 downwards.
TTATTTCTAGAATTTCTGTTTCACAAATTCTTGTATGCTAAACTTTGAAGTTTTGTTGGAATGTTGTAATTTCTTTTCCTTTTCTGCTTAAGTACTGTATTTGAGCTTCATTACAACTTTACATGCATGTTAGAAAATTTTAAATGTTTGATTTTTCATGGTGAAGCCCTATCAAAATTTCCAAGAATTCTCTTTTCATTCTGTTTCATTGTAATCCCTTTTTCCATTTAGTGCTGACTTCTTGAAATCTGATTCTTCCTCTTCTGCTGCAACTAAAACAAGTGTTTCTATCTTCCACTCTCTCTTTTGTACTATAACTTCTTCCTTTTCGAATAGTTATTAGAACTTTGAGTTACATTCTTCCTTTTATTGCATGTACTTATGACTTGTCTATTTTTCTTTTTGGCTGCAACCTATACCTGCACACTTAGGAAAACAGTTAGAAAATAATTAGGATTTTTGGCCTCTCTTATGTCCATGTTTTCTTCTTTATTTTCACTTTCTTCCTTCTGAGTGAATAAAGCATGTATGTAGTTTTTCCTTCAAGTAGAATACATCTCCTACTTAGGGGAAGATTCATATGCACGAAGTAGGATAGTGTAGGAATATGGTTTGATCCCTGAGCTCGTAACTTTGAGTTAACTTTTCTTCTTTTCAGGTACAATGGCTTCTACAATGAAGATGAAAGAGAAACAAAAGATGGAGATGAAGATGCTTCAAACGAAGAATAGAAACCCCAAGGCAATGATGGGTTCACTCATACTCCTTTGCTTTCTCTTTCATGCATGTGTATCTTTCTTTTCAGTAGCTGTACTTTAATTTTCAGTTACATCCCACGGCTTGTGTGGGAAACATTTCAAAACTCCTTATGAATATAACATTGAATTCTGTAAATGAGTTGTATATCTCTTTCTGTATTTCTACTTTCTGTATGGATTTTATAATGAACTAAACAACTCAGTAACATAATTGAATGTCTTAATCATAAAGGAAAGAACATTGAATAGAACTTGTAACATTTAGTAATGAACTCTGATTTTGTGTAATCTACACTTATGTTTGTTGTTTCAAAAATTTACACTTCACCTATTCTATAATTGGATGTCCTCATCAAGACAACATAACTGTCCTTCGGGGCTTGTGTTATTTTGTTGAGGATGGTCATGAAATTACAGACTATGTGATCTATTACATTTTGTAACAACACACATAGTTACATATTTCATGTAATCTTTTAAATAAATAAGCAGTAATAACATAATCTAATATGATATCCCCTAGCTCAGGTATACTTAACAAATGTTATCCATCGTAACAAAGTTTTGAGTTGCCCATTTTTGCGTAAGTGCAAAAATTGTCATCAAGATGTTCCTCCGAGTCTTGAAGTCTTCACGACTAAATTAAGGGACTACCTTTAGCGCATTGGCTGGGATAGGATTCCATGTTGCAGAGCCCCTTTGGTAAGATGAGCAGGATTCCTTAATTCCACAAGACAAATTGTCTCAAAGGAGGAGGAAATTGATGAGCTATTATGATAGGTATAAGAACTTGAGTGGATTCCAAGAAAGTTATACCAAGTGGCAGTGGTCGAAAAGTCTAGTTTGGAGGAGACATAGATCTCTAAATTTGTCTAGCTCTTCTATTTCTTCTGGGAGAACTACAGATATTCAAATGCACCTTCCTCTCTTGCTTTTGACCTTGTTTAAATCCTTGTCATGAAATAGAGAGCATTAAACTATTAATACTTTCGAAACTAGTAGATATTGAGAATGGAATCACAAGATGCATAGTTATGGGGCCTCCAAGGCTACAGATTGCTATGTCACACACCAAACCTAGCAATATTTGAAGTTTAATATTTCACTACTTATCCCACCAGTGTGATGGGAAAATTGTTGACGATTATATTTGTAGATGGACCATCAAAGTTGTGGGATATCTTAGAGATGTGGGACTTGTCCCCTAAGATAACCTCCAAATTTTATAGAAGTTGGATCTTCTCTACTTTGTGTTGAGATAAGGGTTAGAGTGGAAATAAAACAACATGTAAATCTATCTAAGGTGATGCACCAGAGATTTTACTAAAAACATAGAGATATTAATGAAACAACTATTAGATTAGTCAAAGAGCATTCAACATGATCCACTATTCCAAAGATATTTCAAACTATCAAAGGCTGAATGAAACTAAAGTATAAGTACGTTAACAAATTTATGTAGAAGATCCAAGGGTATATAACATGATAGATACTTAAACATTCATCTAGAATACAAAAAGGAACATAAAGCAGAGGGCATTGCGAACTTAATCGCATAGAAAAAAGTCTTGGTTTGTAAAGAAAATAATACATAATGCCAAAATGGCATAGATAATAAATTTTCTTTACAATAAAGCTTTGTTAAGGCTAGTAAACACAATATCTTTGAACCTAAATTTCTCCTAGAGTTTTGGAACTTATTCATGATCTTTTCTCTAATATCTCTCCTCCTTTGGTTTGGCACCGATCTTTCCTTTATAGACCTCCTTGACCCTCATTTGAATGAGTCTCCATTATGATCTCACGATCTGCATTTATTTCTTTCGTACGATATCTTCAAATTTTGGAAGCAAATATCAACTTTATGCTTCGAGGACCGATATCGTATTCAATATGCCAAACCTCTAGCCTTTCTCCCCTTTGATTAGTCCGTTGGAGGGTGGTGGCTTCTTTGTATGACATGTGTATGTCTCACCTTTGTTTTGGGGGATTTATTTTCTCTTTCCTTCCGAACTTGTAGGGTGACACGTAGAGTGCTGTGCACTTTTATGCTTTATTATTTGAATTTTCAACCTACTTGGGGATACTTATTTGTGCTTGGGCCATGTGGAGGATTCTCGCTACTTGAAGACTCCTGATTCTTAATGCCTCCTCCAAAATGCATGGAAGGGACACGAGATACCCTCCGCATCTAGCTCCATAATTAGGAAAATATTGGTCCCGACATAATAAAAATAATTCGAAAGAAAAAAGGGGGTTGGGTTGAAAAAAGGTGATAAAATATAAGATCCACGAAACAATGTAGAAATCCTTCTACAAGAAAAAGGTTATAATTTTTATGAGTGTTGGCATACTAAGGTTTTGAAGTGTTCACGAGATACTAAGAGCGAAGGATTGTTTTGTATGTAATCATTTTAGAGGGAGCTAGATGTGAAAATCCATGTACCCTTAAATGCTATGAAAACTAGACAACCAATCCATGTGGTGCTTGTATTCAGATACAATCATTGAAAAATAAAATGAATGAGAGATCAGGGAGCGTAAATTGAAAAAAGAAGAAATAGAAAAAGAAATTTCCAAATTGAAGTTGCAAGATGTTACTTCAGGGGTATCGATCATAGAGCTTGATTTTGAAACTGAGATGATTGCCAAATATTTGCATGTATGTTTCTTATTTCATTCACTCTTATTCTGATTCAAAAGAAGAATTATACTACTAAAACCTTTAAGAAAATACAGGTTAGAGACCGAACCAAAAAATTCATCCAACCAAAACATGATATTCTTTCAGTTGTGATCAAGATTGAAAAGGTGTGTTTCTGAAATCACATATCAAATTTTTAGAGACTCAGAAGGATCTCATTAGTCCCACTTCTCCCACCCAACTTCTATTCCATGGAACAAACTATCAAGCTATTCAAGGGATTTTGAAGGAAGAGTTTAGGGTTCTTCCTCGAGATGAGTAAAATATGTGTCATGATTTCTGGTTTCTGTGTAAATTAACAAGTGAATTCCAAATACTGACTCCTAAATATTTTCCTTTAATTGGAATTTTTAGTGCAGTTTTAGCATTTGTTTGAAGACAATGCAGGGGCACTGCATCATTTCATTATAGGTGTGGAGATGTGCCATCTGTATGTGTGGAATATGAATTTTCAGTTGATAGTAATGACTGCAACAAATTCAACAAGGAATTAAACACATACCCCACCAATGGCCATCACAATGCTTGTTAGGTTTACAATCAAATAAATCAATCTTAGCATCCACACAGGCATAATGAAGGAATTCAAAAATTTGTTTATAATATTAAGTAGTTCCCTATTCCAGAAGTAATAACATTATACCCCATGGCATCCATGTTGAGTAGACTGAATCTCGACACCACAAAAGATATAAAAAATGAACATCAATGCAAGGAACTTCATTAAAAAGGCACCATAAGAAATGATGGAGCACAAAACATACTCAATAGCTTGATTGGACTTTGAGACCTCTCCCAAATATAATCTGGAGTCCATAGGTTTCTGTTGAACATGATGAACCATACAAATTCATTATTATTTCACTGCATCTTGAAATCATCATATTTTTACAATTATTTGCAGGAAATGGTTGATGGGTATTCATTGAAGGTTAATTTTACTAGTTTACAAGTAGAATTGACAGAATTTAATGGGTTCCCAATACATATTTTAATACAGATACACTAGGTTACTTTGTTTTCCCCTTTAATAATGGCTCTTATTATATGCAAATTTATCTTTTATCTGTTTTAAGGGTTCCAAGTGGACTGAATTAATATGAAAAAAAATCGGGTTGTTAAAGGAAAAAATGGTCATTAAGCCGTGATGTTTTTGCATATTCAAGGTCAATGTAACCAATGGTATCCATAACATAGGTAGTGGTGTGGGTTTTTCCGAGGAAATGTAGTTGGAAATGTCACAGTATGACAAATGTGCTTCAAAATTATCATCCAAAAGAATATTATAATTTTTCACATCCCTATGAACAATGCATGGGTTACGGTCATGATGAAGATATGTTAATCCTCATGCAGATACCTTGATCAATCTTTATCTTAGTTTCCTAGTCTAAATTAATCTTCTTTAACAATCCTATACTAAAATAAAAATTAAAAATGCACTTCTTAGATTGTTCAATAATCCATTTTAATCAGAATGGTAGAGATTGATTTGATTCTTTTATTTCAAAATATGAATCTACAATGTAAATATCCATTTTTCTTCATAACATAATCATTTTACTCACCATGTAGGATGTCCAACTAAATTTTGTTTACCATGTAATCATAAAACAATAGGTTTCCATGTGGAGAAATAAAAAATCTATGTAGACTCACAAGATTCAGATGCTTGATGTTTCCAACTGTTTATAGCTCAATTTAAAATTCATGCAAGCTTTGACCTTTGTAATAGAAACATTACTTATAGGAAAACCAAATGAGTTGATAACTTTATACTTGTGGACATGGGTCCTTGACCAAAAAACCAGTCAGGGGTCTTCAGCAAGGTACCCACTTTCCTTTTTATAAGAACTTCTTCATGAGTTAATAATTGTCTTCATCTCTTGAACTTGGATATTTTCCTCCGGAGGATCCGATTGTTGGTTTCCAAGGTATGTTCTTAAATTTTGATGGTGTAGCCGAAGAGCTACTATCAAAATAAACACTTTGCGAGTAATAAGACATGTTTGAGTAAGTAGTTGGATACTTGTTTATTATGTTTGAGTATACAATTAGAATAAAATATGAGATTTAAGGTAACCACCTTAGATTTCATAGTTTTCAAGTCATGTTTTTCTAATGAGAATTCATAGATTACTACTCCATTGTATATACTCACTCTTTGTAGTTACTGTGAATTTATTTTGATAAATTTCATGTTCATCAAAAAAGGAAAAATGAATTACCACCCCACAAATGAGCTGTGAATGTAGAAAAATTCCACATTAGAAGAAAAAATGTAACCACTACACCCTTTTTATGGGAGCAAAAATTCCATGCATCTCTAAACCGAAGTAACATGAAGCGACCTATAATGCAATGAGAGAAACCAGTGAGAAATGCAAAGATCAGAGAGCTATAATGTTATTTAACAATAATCGTAAGGTAATGACAATTGAATGACTTACCATAGCCATGTAACTAAGCAGAGTAGCATGTATAGAGCTTAGGTATAGTGAAGATGGCAAAGAATGCTGCAGAAAAACACATTGTGAAATCGAATTTCAATTGATTACGAGTTGTAGTGACAATTGAGTGTAAGATATGTAGCTACAATTCAATAACTAACAAGCCCTATAAGAAGAATAAAACACAGGGCCCTTACATCATACAACTCCTAACAAGCTAAAATGAGCCCACCTTGGCTACTACTCGATTACCATGTTCCCTCTATCTATAGTCAATCTTCAAAGTAGATTCAGAAATATTTGCCATACAAACACAAACACAAACAACTAACAATATTCTAATGATTCTTACCTTACAAATCAGGACCCAAAGGGCATCTAATAATAGATCGATTACAGAAGAGCCAATCTAAGGACCCAAAGGGCATCGCCCAACTAATCAACTCATAGTTTTTAATGATATATTATTGTTCAATTGCTCCTCTAGTCAATGTAAAATGGCACAACATTAGAATTTACATATCTCTAAGTTTGGATACAAGAAGAATGGGAAAAATGGGTTGCAAAACATTCGAGTATTAAGAATGTGATAGGGAATCTTTGGGCTCTTTCGGTCTAGCATGAAATAAGTCTCTCTCTCATTGACTATAAACCCACCCATTGCAATCTCAATCTAAGAGCCTAAAGGAGATTACGATCATAAATAGCATGTGAAGCTCCACAAACAAAAATTCTGCCAATGCCATTCAAGAAAAATGCATGCAATATGGTCCTTTTCATACAGTTCACAAAGATATTGATACATTTCTCCCTTGTATTAGCATATAGCTCTAAGTTCATAAAAGTGTGTTTCGCATTCAGTATAATGTTGACATTAGGAATTTAATTATTTTCACACCAATTTTTGTTTCAATGTGAGGGAAACTATATGGTTTATGATGTGAACTAGGGCATATTTTTAACCTGGTTTAGGACGAACCTAGGGAAAGGGACTCTTTGCTAAAATTTAGGTTTTTTTTCACATCCTGTCATCAAGGTGAAATCGTGAGAAATTGTCCATACCCCTCTTTCTGGATCGTACACTTCCACTCGTCGTGTTCCTGGGTCAAACACTTCTACTCCTCGTGATTTTGGATCATATAGTTTCACCAGTCCTGTAGTTTTTAGATCATATGGGCATACTTGGTTGCAGTGGGACAAAAGAGCCACACAAAACTTATTAATTTTAGTAGCTTGGACAGCTATTTGTCCTCACCCGAATATAGCAGCATTAGTTATGGGTAGTTTGACATTGTTCGTTCGCCTAGAATTTAGAAAAATAGTTGTTAGGATAAAAACAATTGTTATTTAATATTGACTCCTTTTAGGTGACACCTCATAACCAAGGTTGTTAATGGTTATTGAGTTGTCTTAATCTCAGCCGTTCATTTGTATTAATCTCAGCCGTTGATTTTCAACGAGAGTAGTATATAAGGGGTCATTGGTTCATTTGTAATGAGGAAGTTTTTAGAGAAACTTGCAGTGTTAGCAAGTAGTCTTGCAATGTTAAGAAGGGCACGGTGATAAGCATTGGAGATAGTAGTGGAGGAATATTAGTAGGAGGATTAGGAGATTTGTGAGCTCGCCATTAAGAGGCAAGTAGTATTTGTATCTCTTGATTTGCTGAAGTTTAATATATTTCTCATCTGTAGTATTGGTTTTCCCTAGGGGTTTTCTAGGGACAATTGTCTAAAAATATTGTGTTCAACTTGTTGGGTATTTTTTATGTGTTTGTATTTGTGAAGTTACAGTTGTGTTATTTTCCAATATTTGTTGATCAAATAATCTTACAAGATAGGAGGTTAATAATCAGTAACTATAATAGATTTTTCACATGGTATCAGAGCTAAGTTCGGGTAGAAGAGATTTACCCTAGGTGAAAGAAAGTGAGGGTTTATAAAACCCAGTTTAACCTCTTCAAAATTATTATTATTATTTTCTTTTAAGATGGCCTCAGCAGGTTTAAGAGATCAGGACAGATTGGATGGAGCCTCAAATTTTGGTGTCTGGAAAGCCAGAATTTCTCTATTGCTGGAAGAGAATGGTATCAAGGAATATGTGACCACTGTTGTACCTGTACCTACAGATGCAACACAACTCTTAGCATATAAGAAGGAAGATGCCAAGGTGAGGAGGCTGATTCTTGACGGTGTCAAGGATCATATTGTTCCGCATATTACAGAGTTAGATATAGTGAAGATGATGTGGGATGCCATTATGAATCTGTACCAAAATGCTACCACTAATCGGAAGCTGATTCTCAGAGAAAAGTTGAGGAATACCCGGATGAATAAGGGATAAGACGTCACAAGTTACCTCACCAGACTTAGACTTGTCAAGGATGAATTGGTAGCTATTATTGGAGACACACCAAATGATGACGAGCTAGTGAGAATAGCCATAAATGGGTTTACTAAGTAGTGGGATGTCTTTGTTCAAGTCATCAATGGATGAGACACCTTACCGAGTTGGGATTGACTATGGAGTGATTTCACTCAGGAGGAGCTTAGACTAAGTCTTGTCAATGGAGCCAACAATAAGAGTCAGAAAAGTGAGGTGGAACAGGAAAATGTTGCCCTAGTGGGTAAAGGGAAAGCAAAGAAGGGGTCTAGTAAAAGATAAAATTCACAAGGTGAAAAGAATAAGAAAGATTCTTCGAATATCAAGTGCTTTATGGTTGTCACGAGTTTGGCCACTATGTCAATGATTTCCCGAAAGGAAGAAGAATGAAAAGAAAGGAAAGAAGCAAGTTGCGGCTTCAACAAGTGCAAATGAGATCTTTACGAGAATGGAAGATGAGTTTGCACTCATAACGTGTATGGTTACCTCAACCTCATAGAGTTTTTGGTACATAGATAGTGGGGCATCATATCATATGACAGGAGTTAGAGAATACTTCTCCAGTTATAAGGAAGAGAGCACCAGAATCCAGATCTCTATGGGGAACATGTCCAAACTCAACTCAGTTGGGAAAGGGACTGTTCAGTTTCAGAGGGAGAGTGGTAAGATGATTCCCCTTCATGATGTGTTGCATGTTCCAGGCTTAGGGATGAATTTGATTTTTGTATCTATCCTTCAGGATAAAGGGTACAATGTACTCTTTAGAGGGGCACATGTGTTGATCAAACACAAGGATTGGAAATCACCCATAGCTATTGGAGTTAGGAGCGGTCGGCTTTATAGGCTGCAGTTTGATATTCCTAAGGCACTCATGAGCAACAGTAATATTAGAGATCAGGGAGAGCTATGGCATAGAAGGATGGGCCATATCCATCATGGAGCCCTTAAATTACTTCATGAGACAGTGACAGGTGTTCCTGAGGTGAGCACAGAGCACGATGATGTATGTAAGGGATGCGTGTTGGGGAAGTTTGCTAAAGCATCTTTTCCAAGGAGTGACACCAGATCCAAGGGCGTTCTTGATCTAGTACATTCAGATGTATGTGGACCAATGTCGATGAAGTCTCTCAGAGGGTATGAGTACTTTGTTACTTTTATTGATGATTTCTCTAGGAAGACATGGATATACTTCTTGAAGACCAAGGATGAGGTTTTCAGTCACTTCCAAGAGTTCAAAGCTCTTGTGGAGAATTTGACAGGAAGGAAGATAAAAGTTCTTTAGTCAGACAATGGAGGCGAGTACAAAAGCAATGAGTTCCAGGAGTTCTGTACCAGAGAAGGAATCAAGAGAGAGTGGACTGTTCCTTACAATCCGCAACAGAATGGAGTTGCTGAGAGGAAGAATCGGTCTATAATGGAGGCATCAAGGGCTATGTTGCATGACCAGGATATACCCCGTTATTTGTGGGCAGAGGCATGCAGTACAACAATATACATACAAAATAGAGTTCCACATAAGGTACTAGGGAAGATGACACCAGAGGAAGCATTCACTAGGAAGAAGCCAGATGTCAGTCACTTTAGGATCATTGGGAGTTTTCCATATTGTCAAGTTCCTAAGGATACACGTACCAAGTTAGATCAGACTGTGGAGAGAGGGTACTTTATGGGGTACATTGAAACATCAAAGGCATATCGAGATATTCATTAGGGGACTAGGAGGATTATTGTTCAATGTGATGTCAAGTTCATGGAGGACAAGGAATTTGGAAGGTCTAGAGATTTTCCAGTAGATGATCAGAGTGAGCAGCCAACAAAAGCTCCAAGGATCACTCAATCGAGTCAAGGGCAAGCAAAGCTCGAGTACAGTTACTAGTACAAGCATAGACTCAGGAGGAGAGAGTTTTCAAAGTATGGAGCAACAGGTGCAAGAAGAGATGCATCAAGAAGACATGGAGGTTGATATTTCATCCTCTATAGTTGGCAGCAAGAACCGTGAGGTTCAACAGACACAGAAGAATACTCAGGAGTTAGTGGGTACTCCTAGGAGGAGTGATAGACAACGGAAACCACCAGCCAGGTATGATGACTATGTTGCATTAGTTAGTATGTTGGTAGATAGTGAACCTTCTAGCTATCAGGAGGCTGCACAACATCAAGTGTGGCAAGAAGCAATGGTTGAGGAGTATACTTCAATTATGCAGAATGATGTGTGGGAGGTAGTGCCTAGACCAACAGATAGGGCAGTGGTTGGATCACGCTGGATCTATAAGATCAAGCACGGTGCAGATGGTAGCATCGAGAAATATAAGGCAAGGTTCATGGTAAAGGGGTTCTCTCAGAAAGAGGGAATAGACTACGAGGAGACATTTTCTCTAGTTGCTAGGTATACTTCTATATGAGTTGTAATGTCAATTTCAAAGCACAGATGGGATGGTAGATCCATCAAATGGATGTCAAGACAGCATTTCTTAATGGTGAGTTGAAAGAGGAGGTATACATAGAACAACCAGAAGGCTTTGTAGCACATAGCAAAGAGACCCACATGTGTAGATTGAAGAGAGCATTGTACGGACTCAAGCAGGCTCCCAGAGCATGGTATGAGTGCATTGATAGTTACTTGCAGGAAATGGGCTTTGTGAAGAGTGAGGCAGATGCTAATCTCTACTACTTGGTAGTTGGAGGTGAGATTCTCATTCTTGTCCTATATGTAGATGACTTGTTTCTTACAGGTTCACTAGGGCTCATAGAAGAATGCAAGAGGGATCTTGCAACGGAGTTTGAGATGAAGGATTTGGGACTCATGCACTACTTTCTAGGCATGGAGGTATGGCAGAAAGATGGAGAGATTTTCCTTGGGCAAGGGAAATATTGCATGGAAATCTTGAAAAGGTTTAGGATGGAAGATTGCAAAGCCATGTCTACACCCATGATCATGAATTGGAGGAAGGTAGACACATCCAGGGAGAAGGATGTAGACCCCACCTTATATAGGAAGTTTATTGGTTCTCTCATGTATTTGGTCAATACCAGGCCAGATATAGCTTTTGCAGTTAACTCTCTTAGTCAATTCATGGTTGAGCCAAAGAGAGTGCATTGGACTGCGGAAAAGCATGTGTTGCGTTATTTACAAGGTATAATCGAGTATGGAATTAGATATGCTCGAGGTGAAGGAATCATGTTGATGGTCTATACTGACGCAGATTGGGAAGGTAGTACAACTGACAAGAGGAGCACTTCAGGGTGTTGTTTCAGTCTAGGATCAGGAGTTGTATCTTGGTTTAGCAGGAAGCAGAAGTCTGTGGCTCTGAGTTCAGAATAGCAGCTAGCATGGCAACATGTGAAGCTATATGGCTTCGGAAGTTGCTAGTAGCTTTGTTTGGTCAGAAGGTTGAGACTACGGTGATACACTGCGACAATCAAAGTTGCATCAAGTTGACTGAGAATCCGGTGTTTCATGATAGATCAAAACATATAGACATCAAGTATCACTTCATCAGAGATTGTGTACAGCGCAGGGGTTGTTAAGCTACAGTTTGTACCTACAGATCAGCAGGTAGCAGACATTCTGACAAAGGCATTGGGGAAGGAAAAATTCATCTTCTTCAGAGAGATGTTGGGTGTCATGCAGAACAACTTCCTCACTAAGAGGGAGTGTTAATTTTAGTAGCTTGGATAGCTATTTGTCCTCACCCGAATATAGCAACATTAGTTATGGGTAGTTTGGACAACTGTTCGTTCTGGCCTAGAATTTAGAAAAATAGTTGTTAGGATAAAAACAATTGTTATTTAATATTGACTCCTTTTAGGTGACACCTCATAACCAAGGTTGTTAATGGTTATTGAGTTGTCTTAATCTCAGCCGTTCATTTGTATTAATCTCGGCCATTGATTTTCAACAAGAGTAGTATATAAGGGGGTCATTGGGTCATTTGTAATAAGGAAGTTTTTAGAGAAACTTGCAGTGTTAGCAAGTAGTCTTGCAGTGTTAGCAAGGGCGCAATGATAGCGTTGGAGATAGTAGTGGAGGAATATCAGCAGGAGGATTAGGAGATTGTCGGAGCTCTGCCAGTAAGAGGCAAGCAGTATTTGTATCTCTTGATTTGCTGAAGTTTAATATATTTCTCATCTGTAGTACTGGTTTTCCCTACGGGGTTTTTCCAGGGACAATTGTCCGAAAATATTGTGTTCACCTTGTTGGGTATTTTTTATGTGTTTGTATTTTTGAAGTCTGAGCTTGTGTTATTTTCCAATATTTGTTGATAAAATAATCTTACAAGATAGGAGGTTGATAATCGTAACTATAATAGATTTTCCATAAAACTTCTTAATATTATGATTAAAATTTCCTTCACACAAACCACTTACTCTTTCCATGCGAGGAAGAATCTCCAACTTCTTTTCAGCAACCATGTAAACTATTGCGTCGAAAACAACACCAAAGTAAATGGCATAGCATTCCAGGTCCCTGTATGCTCCCATGATATAATTGGCATGTCTATACTATGCCGCCACTATGAAGAATAAAAATCGTACAAACAATCCCTAGCCTTGACCCACACTCATTCACTTTGAAAAAGAAGAATAATTCTGTGAATCATCTCCTATCTTTGAATCTTCTGATGTAGTTAATAGATCGGGAGCAGAACGGAAGAAGGAACAATTGGAACACCCAAATAAAATTTCGAGTGTATGTAACTTTGCTAATTTTATCAAAATTGGCCGTCGAGAACATGCAACTTCACGACATTTAGATGCCCGTCACATTGTCTGTAAAATTTGACATAGTCACATGAATGTCCGCAAAGCCCTTTTCCATAGGAGGACACCTTCAACATAATTAAAAAAATTTAATATTAATAATCATTTATAATATTGCAAACTATTTAATGGAATTCTAACATGTAATTTATTAAAAAAATTGAAATGTAAAATTATTTCCTAGTATTTTTTGAACAAGTCGCATGCCTTTTAAATATATTTCTATATTTTGGAAGTATCTATATAAACTTCAAAAGTAAAAGGATATTTTCTTGGTAATTGGTCAAGTGCATCATTCTTGATAACAATCAATGTGGAAGAAAAATCAAAATAGATCCATCTTATATCTATAATTTTAAGGCTAAACTTTAATGGAGTTTCTCGTGGGAATTCAATAATATCTTGTGCATGTTGTATTATAAGGGATTGTTTAGGATAATTGATCAAAGTTTGATCCTTCCATCTTCCTCATGATTCTTGCAATTCTGCGAGAAGCTTCAATTTGTTCATGTCCTTCAATTAGCCGGGGAATTAGAAAATTAAGAATCCATCTATTGAAGGTTATTGGACATGGTTAATATTCAAGCAATTATTTTTGAAAACTCCAAATAATGGAAAACGCGATAATATTATTTTTTCAACGTTGTCATCTTTTGATGGTGTATGATGATTGGAAGAATAATAATTGTTATAAGGAGGCCAATAATGTATCCAATTCATTCACCCACCTTATGGTTGATAAACTTGTTGATACTGATGTTAGATAATGAACATATCGAGGTGGTATGGATTTTGGCCCATCCTTTCCAAAGATATAGCCAATCTGCCTTCATCCTATGCTTTCTCACACATTGGCCTATTTTTACCTCATCCATCTAAATCCTTTTGTTGTGATACATAAATGGTTAGATATTACTTCCAAGTCCTTTATGCATGTGATGTGGAATCATAGGTAAGGATGGATATTCAATTATTTGTATGGGTGGTGGTAGAAAGAATGAATAAAGGATCTTCCAAAACCTTTTTGTAACACCCTTGTTATGATAAACCAAATTAAGAGGTTAATTATAAGCATACCATTAATATAAATCAATGCTACCAATGTTTAACATTATTATTTATCTTACATATTAATAATGTAACATAATTAAAGTATACATAATCCATTTGATAGCATATAATAACCATGTGCGAGATATAAGGGTACATTAATATCTCCACAATCTCCATTAAGTCACTCTACCTAAGTATGTACACTTTTGTATACTTGTTTTAACCTTTTATAGGTTATGAGACCTACGTGCATCTCCTAAGTGCCCGCTTGGAAGGAATTCATGTGTCTTCCATTCGGTATCCGAAACTATTTATTTTGGGGATTGGTGATAAGAAAATGTAGTCATCTAATAAATTACTATGGAAAAGTATCAAGCATTGCTTTTCAAGCTTAGATTTGAGACTACACACTATCCAACAAAACTTGTATTCAATCACCACACAAGCATCTCAAGTATAGTTATATGTATTCATTGTTGTTTAAGAAGGTGAACTAGCTAAGAAGAGGGAGAGTCCATTACTGGAATTTTTCTCTATATGTAATGAATCCCATCCATATAATCTTAGGATTCCTAAAGGAAACATAGGGACTGCGTAATGATTACCCATCATTACCTCCTCACTACCATTGATGTAGCCATCTTAAGTTGTTAAAGATCATATTATAGCCAAATGACATAAGAAAATTATGGCCCAATCTCCCTATTCTTAGGTTACCTAAGTAGTTGAGTTATTTAACTATGTCAACCTTAACAAGTCATTTTATAAGTATTATTCCACAATGCTAAATAGGTTTCCATAAGAGGGTCATATTAACTCAATGAGTTACTAACTCATATAATTTCTTCTTGTCATACTTTGAATGACTTAGTAATTGTCCTCATGTGTAGGCTAATGATTTGTTTTAAATACTGAGTCATTTAAATACATTTACTCATCATCATTAGTCCATCATTACTATGATGTACATAAACATCTTTATGTCATTTCCTATGTTATTATTTCGGTTTATGTGAAATTATAATTTAGTAAATATATATTTTTATACTAATTTAGGTAATTCGTTGTTTTCAATTATTTCCACAACTAGATCCATTTAAAGTCTTACTTAATGTTATTCACATGTTGGCTCTTCTAGAAGGGTCATATTATTTAATCACTGCATCCAATATATATAGTATAAGGAACAATCCAGGACAAGTTCCGAGCTAAAGGAACATCACTTAAAGCATCAACCAATATAATAGAAGGAGACATCCAATTATAATAACATCTTCTCATTAACCTCTACTCATATCAGGAACTTCCAAATGCTTAGAGATGTGGATTTAGTTATTCTAAATTCACTACTCAATATTAAAGTTTACCAACACTTCTTATAGATCTTATTACTAAGTTCATTCCTCTTTCTTACCATGATGGTGAGTCATAGAGTTACATAATAATTTTATTATAATCTTACAATCCTCATTCCATTCCCTAGTAATCACGTTTGGACCTTCCATGATGAATTAGGGTAGCACACACAACTATATTAATTGTCTTATTGCAGTTCTTTTTTCAATTTTATCTCAAATATTAATCCCATAACAATTACAAATTCAATACCAAAAATAACATTCAAGAAAATAGACTTAAACATTTTAAGTCTTTCTTTCATGATCATATGTTGATAATGATAAAGATGAATCAAGTCATTGTTAAGGCTAACCACATTAGAATTATAACTAATATCATATATAACTTTTTTCTTTTGTTTCTTGAACTCGATTTCCTAAGGAGTTATATTAGCCATCTACTTATATTCCTATTTGTCTCATAATTAAGTTCTAGAATATCGATTCCTTGAAGTGAAGAAAACACCAAATCATTAAATAAAAATATTTTCCTCATTTTAACATTTTACTTAATTAATTCCTATAATTTTAGAACCATTTTCAAGGAAGGAATAACATAACTATTGTAGAAATAAGATAAAATATTCATTAATATGATTATCATTTCATTAAACATTCCTTCATGAATATGTTAGGGAGGCTTAATCTTACATTTCTCATTCCTAATAGTTTAATGGTCCTTCGTTGTGATTAATTGACAAATTTTTAATTCTTATAAGATTATTACAACATGTTTTGAACTTTTAAAAAAAAAAAATCATTTTCATTTCATCTCTCCTTTTAAGTTATAACAATGGAAACACCATTGTTCCATCTAATGAGTTCTCAATTTAACAACATGTCATAATTACTATTTATTTTATTAAGGGTGAAAGAGGGTTGACGAGTCCCTTCCCCTTACAATAATTATGATTGGATACAAAGGTATATCAATGAGGAATGAGTAGGGCTGCCTTTACTAGTGGTAAAGAGGGTCAACAAAACATAAACAAAACAACAACAAGAATAACTTAAAAAAAAACACTATCCATGAGACTCCTTCCCATGTCGTAATTACTATAAGTGCACATAAAAATTTCAATTAAGATTCAAAACCATGACTAAAATTTAGCTAATAAATATCCTTTAATCCTTATTCCATATCATTATTTGAGTATTTCTTTATGAAAATAAGTTAAAATTTTGTAGTTTCCATTTAGAAATTTGGGACAGTCCAAAACCATATGTAGGAAAACCTTCCAAAACGTTTTAATTAATATAACTTAAGTAATATAAGATCTTACATTATCCATCCAAAATTATGGGAAATTAAACCTCCAATCCCTACTATTTATATCTCAATTTTCAATCAAAATTTACGAAGAGAAATCCAAACTACTAAGCACACTAGAAATATAGAAAACTATAAGTATAACACATAACAGTTTGGATGAAATATATTAACTTAGTGATATTAGAACTTTTTGTGTTATCATGCAACATTGCATCAACTCATGTAAAGAGTAAAATAAAATACTATATTTACATTCCCTATTTCCACTGATCATACAAACCAAATTATGCCCATAACATGTTATAATTCTTGACATCAAAGTCTTCTTGTTGGTTATTAATATATCCTCTTAATTATGGAGCTCAATACTAACTTTGTGTTACTTAAGATAAAAGTAAAAACTACTATAACTATGTTACAATGGTTTGGATACATGCCTTAGGATAGGTATTAGAAGCCTACTACCAAGAACTATGAGAATCTTTCAAACTAACTTTTTTTTTTAATCTATAACTAGATTCAAAAATGAAGTCTTCAAAATAATGCATATCTCGGTCTCAAAAATATTCTACAATTACTAAACTTGTCGATCAAAATAAGGCCTATATGAAAAACTATATAGTTTCTATTGGTACCCAAATTGACTCTCCCTCAGAAGCTTAGCATCATCATAGGTCTGGAAGGAAGCTTAGAGGCAAGCAAAGCATGTAATGTGTCATTTTATATCCAGGGATGAAATGCATCTTGCTCTCTTTGTCACTCGGATGTGGAGAAATGGGTAGCATCCTCGGGACGATTTGACCTATCCTCACTACTTTATGGTTGTGCCTTTCAAGGGGTGAGAGGACCCTTTTGTAGCCTTGTTGTTTATGGAGGAGATGGAGATGTCGTCGTTGTGAAGTATTGAGAAGACCTTGAAAAATATGATCAATGCAACAAAACCTAACTCGCACGAGTTTTCACTTCTAGATAATAGAGATATTTTCTAGGCAAGGCTTAGGCCACTAAAGGCAATGAAAACCTAATTGTTTATGCATGTTTTGGTAGTAAAAATTATGTATTTGAATACATACATGAAAAACAGGGGGTAGTCTAGGTATGATTAATTATTTATGAATGAATTTTGGTGGGAGGTGAAGTAGGATAAAGTTGATTATACTAAATCTTTGAGAAATTTTATAAAAATGGAAAGCTCAAACAAAAGAATGATTTTAGAGTAGCTAGGTGCTCCTTAACCAAAATATGTGCCCCAATGGAGGCCCAGATCAACAATTTTCATACAAACTTCAAGGATCCAAAATGAAGGCTCAAATTGGAAAAATTAACTAAACATTATCAATATTTGTTTCATCACACCTAAGATACCCTCAAAGGCTAACAAACAATATTATAGTCATGATAGTAGTCACAATGATTTTAAATTTGTTTATTTCACTATCAAATCAAATATCTTCGATAAATGAAATTACAAATGCCACCAAACTATCACAAAGATAAGATCTTGTGTGATTCACATAGATTTCAATGTAAGAATACAATGGGAACTATAAAAACTACTTACAAACATTTAGAATCAAAGTAAACACAAATTTTGCTCAAGAATAACATAGATTAACTCAAGTTTGGTTAAATTTATCAGTCAGGGAAAGTTTCTCGAACAATCTCAGAGCTTTTCAATGGTTGTACACTCGCAACCACCTTGACATGATCAAATTTAACACAGAGGAGATAAAAAACCTTCTTCAGATAGTTTCTCAGAAAGACAGGCTCTATCAAACTTTTCTCTTAGGAAATAAGTTTTTGAATCCTAACAATTCTACCTTCAAAAACTCCCACCCCTTCTTGCAGAAAAATCAAGCCTATTTATAACATTTTACACCAAAGCCTTTTCCCCCCAAAAAACCTAAACATTCAAAGTGTACCAGTGCTTTCCATGATCTCGATCACAATTCCCAAAATCAAATATGTAAAAATTTGTCAGGTGCTCAGGGGGTAGATCTCTTCGAACATCTCCCACATTCAACTCGCTTCCTTAGGTAGATCACTTTTCCCTTTACTCGCTAACCACTTCCACCCCTAATCTATCCAATCTAGTTCTTTGCATGCCCGAGGAGAAAAATGGAAGATCATATCGAGCCCAGAGGTCAGATTTCATCTTAATGGTAAAAGACATTCCTCGAGTTTCCTCTCACCAAAGCTAGATATAAACAGGTCTTTCACGTGCAAAGGGAAGAAAAATCGGGCTGAATCTGATAGTCATATTACATATTAATGGTGAGAGACATTTACAAACCTTCCCCACAAAACTAGGATACAGATTAATGCTCCTCTTCATTTGGCATGCAGGAGACTCCAAGAAATGATAAAAAACCATAATAATACGCATCCCCAAGAGCTCTGGAGTGAAAATGGTGGAAAAATCAGATACAGAGGCATAGCTGCCATTGATTTCTATTTTGAATTTGGACCATCCACATGGGAGATCCAATTTAGAGCGCACCTATGGGTTCCTTTTTTCCTTTTACATCTTTTGGAAAAATGTAAAATTTTCACATTATTCTGCGCACCTCCGCCTTAGAGGAATGAGCATGACATGTTTCTAATGTGGGTTCCAAAGGAACCATGACCAAATTCTTCTATTTCACCCGCTTTTTTTGGAATAGGGAAAAATTTTCAAATTTTTCCCGCAGCTCTCTTTGCGCATTGACCTATTCGAATGTGGGAAATTTTTTGACTATTTTTTTGGAGTCTGTGGACCATTTTCATGTTTTAATCCTTTTGGTAACAAGAGGAAAAAATCAATGTCTCCTCCAATGGATTGCTTCCCCACGCTTTGACTTTTCAAAGCAAACCTTGACCTTCCTTTTGTCGAGATTGCAGGCCATTTTGATACTTTTATCCTTAAAGGTAAAAGACCCATGTTTCCCTCGATGGTTCGCTTCCCCACCTTTTGACTTTTCAAACTGCCACGCGTCACAATGGTGCATCTTTAGATGGTCACCAAAAGTTGAGATCTTGAATGAGCGTGGGCTCACCACATGTCCCTGGCTTGAGAAAATTTGTTTGAAAGCTTAAAGCTCAGTAGAAGGCACCATGTGTTAGGGTCGAGGAAATCTCCTTTAGCCATTGAAAAGTACAAGCAAAATGCAAAGTGAGTGGAGCCCTCCAAGTGTCCTCCTGGCGCTTCTTTAAAATGAAATTCAAGGGCCAGTCCTCAAACATGCATGGTCCCTCCACGTGTCACAGGCCTCTCAAAAGATTTTTAAGAAATACTAAGTGTGAGAATCCTTGGTGGAAGCCTCCACGAGTCTTCATGGCGTAATTTCAACATAGAGACCCAAAGTGGAGATCTTGATTGAGCGGAGATCGACCACATGTCCCTATTCCACCAAACTGTACCAGCTCCATAAAAATTTGTCTAAGTCCAAGAAAAGTATCAGAAACCTCCATGTGTCCTCCTGGTGTAACTCTAAGGCCTAACCAAAAGCAAATCTTCAAATAATTGCCATTCCTCCACGTGGACCAGTTTTGAGTCAAGGCGTTTCATAGAATTTTTAGAGTGCCCCAGTGAGCCGCATCCAACCAAAAGAGGCCATGTTTCCTGTTGATGCAAAGATGTAAATTTGACTAGGAGAAATGCCTGTCAAACCGTAAAATGCAAAAAAACAACCATTTGAGCCCGAAGATGAAATTTTCTCCAAGGACGGAGAACTTAGAAATGTTACAAGGCTCAAATACATTCCTTCAAGATACATCCATTCATTTTTCCTCAAGTATTTAGAGAAAAATGACAAGGACAACAAATACTCGACTACGGAAAATGGAAAGAACGGGAGAGCCCAAGTTTTTAGATGAACAGAGAACAGGGACCCTAATTATAGACCCTTTCCAGATAAACAGAGAAATAAGGAAACAACTATGGATCCATACATGATCCTTAGCCCAAGAAGGATTGGTTATGGAAACAAAAAAGGAAGGCAGAGACTTCTAGGCACAACACGGGGGATAAAATATGGCAGAGGTCATAAATTGATAGATTTTAATGGTAAAATGGGGTGAGACTATTTTGAGCACCAACATCATCTCTCGATTTGGGGATGGGCACTCCTATGAGTGCCATAAGAACAAGGTAGAACAAGTTCTAAAATATCCATTGGGAAAAGGATTCAGTTTGCAGAGCACAAAACAAGAACTATCCCCCAAAAAAACCATGAAACTAGCAAAAAAAAGCCACCAAAGGGCGTAACAAACAAACAAGACAAAAAGACAGAAAAAAAACCAACAAACTATACAATGTATCAGATGATGTTCACCTTGATTCTAGGGAATCAATACAAGAAATGTTTCAAATGCCTACCATTAACTGGTAATTTGAGTAATTCCCCATCCAAGTCCTTCACGTATGTTCACCAATTCTAATATCAATGGAGTAAGGACCCATCTATAAAGCATCAAAATTTCCATGCTTTCCCTTATCTTCATGTCTGCTATCCCATAGTAGCATGAGATCTCCAATAGTAAAATATCTTGGGGTGACCTTCTTGTCGAATAACTTCTTCAGCTTTTCTCTGAACTTTACTTGTCGTTGGTGGGATGCCCTCCTTTCTTCATCAAGTTTGACAATCTGGTTAATGTGGGAATCATATGGAATTACCTCTTGATCTTCCAGTTCTTGCATGAATTGATATGAGGATAATTGCATATGCAGGGCAGCAAGGCCTAAGTTCCATACACCAACTCAAATGGACTCTTTCTAGTGGCTCTTTTAATAGTAATTCAGTCTTCCCAAACAACAAACTTCAACTTGATCACCCCATTTTCTCTTGTTTAGCTCCAAGGTTCTTCTGATAATCTTCAGCAAATTTTTATTACTAGACTCAGCTTTTCCATTTCCTTGGGGATTGTAATTAGAAGCATATGTCAAATTGATCCCATATTCTTTGCACATTGCCACCAAGGGTTTAGCTTTGAAGCTCATGGCATTGTCAAAGCAAAAATTTTGATTGGTACCCCAAACCTGCAAATGATATGGTTCAACATGAAGTCCATGACAATTTGGTGTGTTTCCCTTTTGGTGGGGATTTCCTCCACCCACTTGGTGAAGTAATCTGTGGCTACAAGAATCCACTTATGGCCAACACTTGAAGGGTCTGAAATCTCACCAATGAAATTCATTCCCCATTGCTTGAATGGAGCTTCAATTGATATAGGATGCAAAGGAAGGGAGCCTGAAGCTTTCAGTCTTCTAGAGAAGTGCTAGCAACTCTCACATCTTCTAACCAAAAGAGTTGCATCCTTGAAAAGAGTTGGCCACCAATAACTAGCCCTCAGGATCTTGTGTGTTGTGACCCTTCCAACAAAATTCCCCCCACAAACTCCTCCATGGAGATCAACAATTATCTTGGGGGCTTCATCTTTAGTAATGCACCTTAAGAGGACTCCCTTTGGGTTCTTCCAAGCTAACCCATAATCAGTAATGACATATTTCTGGGAATCCAACTTAAGGTCCCTTTTCTAGTTCTTACTCAAATACTTAGGGAAATATAAATGTCTGAGATAAAAATCACATCCTTGTACCACTCATAACTCATTAGTTTCTCAAAGACATCTACCCTTCCTTCTCCTACCTCATTCACCTCAATAGTTTACAAGTTTCTCTCAGCCATAAGCTTAGCCAAGCCCAAACCTCTCACCAACTTCGTGGTTTGGATATCCATGTCATATTCTTGCAACTTGTTCACCCATCTGCATCTTTTCTTGAGACCTCCATCTCTAATAAGATGTCTTTCACCATGGTGTGGGGAACATAAGAAACAATCTTAGAACTCAAAATGTAAGGCCTAAAAACCTTTGTTGCTTTTACCAAGGAAAATTCTTGTTTCTCCATAATAGTGTATTTCAGCTCAGCCCCTGTAATGCCTTACTGAAAAGGCAATTGGCCTCTTAGCCCCTTCATCATCTTTCTACAACAGGACATATGCAATAGTGTTCTCTGAAGCAAAAGAGAATAGTTGAAAGGGCTTCTTATAATCTGGAGCTGCTAGAACATGTGCATACTTTAATGCCTCTTTAATCCCATTGCTATCTTGAATGGCATCCTCCTCCCACTTGATGACCTAGTCCTTATTTAGAATGGAAGTGATTGGAATGTTTAACTCAGTAAAGTTTGATATAAATCTTTTGATGAAGTTTATCTTCCCAAAGAAGGACTGAATTCCTTTCTTGGTTCTTGGGATTGGAACCTTGCTAATGGCCTCTACCCTTTCAGGATCAATCATCACCCCCTCTTGTGACACAATGTGACCAAGCAATTTTCCAAAATGGTACTTCTTTGGATTGAGTGAAATTCCATATTCTCTACATCTTATCAACATTTTTTCCATGTGTAGAAAGTGATCACCTCACTTTCTGGAAAACACAGTCACATCATCCTGGTAAATAGCAATAAAATCATTGATGTAACCAAAAAAAGCAACATCCATTACTCTTTGAAAGGTTTCTCCAACATTCATCAGACCAAAGGGCATCCTGACATATACATATGTTCCCCAAGGGGTGGTAAAGGTTGTTTTAATTCTTTTTGATTCCTTCACCACAACTTGGTTATAACCAGAGAAACCATCCAGGGTAGAAAGTAGCTCATAACTAGTCACTAGCTACAACATGTTTTCCATATTTTGTAAAGGATAATTATCCTTCATTGATGCTCTATTCATATTTCTAAAATCCACACACAGCCTGTTGTCACCATTCTTGTTTCTGACTGGTACTAGGTTTGCAACCCAAGAAGAATACCTTGTGGGCTGAATAATCCCTTCATCCCTTAGTTTCTTCAGTTCCTCTTACATCCTAAGAGATAGGAGTGGATTGATTGGCCTCTGTTTCTACCTAAATGGTTTTGTATTGGACTCTAAGGGAATCTCATGTTGAAACAGATCCTCTCTATATGCCTTCAGCTCAAAATAAGTCCAAGCCATGCAATCTTGATACCTTTTCAGCAATTGGATGTAGGATTGCTTCTCCTCCTTGCTGAGATTACTACCTAACCAGATCTTCCTTGGTTTCTCCTTTGTGCCAAGGTCATGCTCCTCAATATCCCTTGAGGCTGCCATGCATCTATTAATAATGCAATCAGCATTATCAAAGTTGGATTCAAGAGTAACCAGCCCTCTAGGAATTTAATAGTATTTAGTTGGATGATACCTTTTCCAAACAAGGTTTTACCCTCTGCTACACACACCATTGGCTCCCAATCAATATTCGATCAGTAAAATCCTCTTTGTTCTACAAAAAAATTTCGACTCCGAGCATCATCATCAAAAAAATTCAATGCTTAATATTGTCAGTACAGATGGCCTTGTTACACCTCAACATCATATTCACAAAATGGTGACACCGCACAATTATTAAACTAAGATCCTAATACGTAAGTGTGTCTACCAAATAATTGAACTTCCTATCATGATGCACAACGTTGAATGAATAAAACATCTCAATGAAATCCCAAAGTACATACTTGTATTGTTTCATTCATTGATTTTTTGTGGCATACAATTTTCTAACATGCTTTACAATTAATTCTAAATCTCCCTTGACAATGATGTCTTTAACACCATATTTCAAAGAAATCCTCAGACCTAACAACAGTGCCTCATGCTCAACAATGTTATTAGTGCACTCAAAGTTGAGTTTGAAGGAAAAGGCAAAATTTTCCTATCCTGGAGAGATCGGGACAGCACCAACATCATTTCCAAACTTAGAGAAACCTCCATAAAACAATAAAGTCCACAGAGAGAATTCTGTTCAAGACATTTGCATTCTTCAATCTTGTGCTCTTTTCCATCAACAAATCCTACAAAGTTATCTGCATCAACACTTGTGTACAAAACTTCATAAGATGCATTGTTGGGATCTTCAATAATGTGTAACATCTTCTTTTCCCCATACAACTTGACAAGGCTACCCTCAACTGGAATGGTGGCATATGACATATCCATTTGAACACTCCCACCAACACTTGCAGCCCATTTTCTAGACAACAACATACCCCACTTGGCTAGGCAATCAACAATAACTACATCAAGCTTTGAATTCCTTCTTGGATAGGCTGCAAGTTGTACCACTAGACCCTTCACACATCCCACCACTGACACCTTTCTAGAATCGATGGAAGTGCACTTCCCATATGTGGTTGTTACTTTGATGTTCAGTTCATTCATAACTTTCCAGAGGCATAACATTGCATGATGCTCCTAAATCAAACATACAGTTGTGCATAAATCTATCCTTAATGATCAAAGTGGTGAAGAATGGATCCACATTCAAATGAGAATCTACCAAGGATGTTTCCAAAAAAACCTCAAGTGGTTCATCCATATCTTCGATCTTTGGTGGTGCTTCTAATTCTTCAATGACCTGGTGGAGTCTCCACAATATTTATATTTCTACCTAGGTAGTCTTCCCTCTTCAGTCCAAAATACTTCAATTCCCTCTTCTTGTGCTCGGGATCCTAAGCAACTCAACAATTGGAACTAAGATCTTGATCGACTCAATAATTTGGCAATATCATAAGGGATAGACTTTGGCAATGCAACATTGGAAGGAAGGTTGACACACTCATTAGATGGCACAGGATTTTTGACAGCTTGGGTATGAGGAGGGGTATGATTTTATTTTGGGACAACAAGGCCCTTGGCAGATGCATCTTTCTTAGGAGCCTCTTTAGGAACATTTGAAAGAAATGGAGTTTTCATCTTGGCACGAGGCCATGTCCCTTTGACAACCCTACTTCTTGTGTTTTGTTCCTCTTCTTGAGCCACAATAACATTCATCAACAAGTTCCTATCCTCCTCGGATGGGAAGCCTCCATCATACTTCTTTATCATTAAAGCCCTTAAATATTCAAATTCATTATTGGGAAATTAAAAATCTTGTACAATATCTCGCTTATAAAGTATCGAGAGGGAGGAAGGATAGGAACGGTGGATGCAATCCCAAAAATTAGTAGCAGTTGTGGCACTTATTACCTCGGTTGAAGTTTCCCCTCGTTGTGAGCTCATAAAGCAAGCCATCATGCAAACATCATCATCATTATCATCATCGGGTTCTTATTCTTCCTTCGATCTTCCTCACATGGAGCATGGGCAATGAAACATCTGTCACACTAATCAATGACATATGTCTCCTCCACAATAGCAATGTGGCAGCCAAAGGATCGGTACCATTCTATTTTCCTAGCCTAGGACTGCCTATTTCCAAATCCAACAAGTCCCTTGCCTCTATCATTAGATATTTGGTGATTTGTAAATCTATCTTGGCCATGTTGCTTGTGTTGACCTTGTGAAGTTTTCCTAATTCCCTTCTCTTCCCGAGATGATTTGTATGATATTTCTTTGGCAGCCCCTACCAAAGTTTTCACTTCCTCCAAATCAGTAGCCTTACTTATTTAAGGCTTTTCCGGGTTAATTAGTTTTACACCCTCTCTTTTTGGAGGCTTTACAATTGCCTTGATGTTGTTCTCTATTTGCAGAGCCATGGTGAAGGCCTTCCTAAAATTAGTAGGGTTTTTTTCCCTCAGTAGTAGGAAACTTTTTAATCAAATGCATTTGAATATTTAATCAAACATGACTCATCACATGGCCTTAAGCTAAAAGGAAATCTTCTCAAGGTCTTATTAAACCTTGTGTTGATATCATGTACCAACTCATTAGGATTATTCTTGATGTTTTCAAATTATGACAAAGAAACCTAGGGTCATTTTATCATCATACTACAATCTAAATGCATTGTTCATCTCATAAGAATCAATGGAATTATCTAGCAAAGATTTATACCAGTCCCTTGCATCCTCTTCCAAAGTATGGATAAATAATTTGATATATACATCTTCATGTTCAATCTCAAATTATTCCATCATATTGATAAAAAGCTTTAGATGATGATCACCAGTTATAACATTATTTCCTTAGAACTTTGGTAATCTATTTATCACTTCCTAGGGAACTCGCATTCGGGTAACCATCCATCCCTATAAAATTTATAGGACCAAAGGTGATTACAACAAATGGGGGTGCAGGTGGGGCGGGGCCATGTTGTTTTGAGGAGGTGACCTGGAGGGGTGAAAATTGATAAGGGGAAGAGGGTCTTTGAAACACAGGAGTATAAATTTCAAAATGGATATCCCCTAAAGGCCTTATTTCTTGGAAATCCCTATCAAATTCTAAAAAGATAGGGGAAGAATGAGAACCAAACTTTTCAACATCAAATGAAGGCCCCTCTCCAGTTGGAGAATTCAATTCCACAAAGAGGATACCTGATTCAGAAGCACTTGAATGGTAGACTTCAATAATAGGCTAATCACTTTCATCAATGGAGATCCCTTTTCATGTCTGCTGATCTCCAAAAACTTTCCAGGATTTTATTCCTTCTAATTTTGTTTTTCCTAGCTCTGGAAATAATGTCCTAATAGGATCCCTAGAAAAGAAAGATCTTCTTCCTTACATCTTTGCAAATATTAGTAACAAATATCACTTGAAAGAGGTTAAGACACTGGTACTCATCAAGAATTAGATAAACAGGGAGTCGCCACCAAGAAGTTCCACCTTAGTTGTGTAAATGCACTAAAATATGATATGTCAAATGTCTGTCAATACTAGAAACTAGAAATGGGATGATCTGAATTTTCTTAACCTAGATTTGTCAATGAAAGCTAGTGTACTAGGTGTGGAAACTGAAATAATTTTCACACAACACTTGCAACTTTGAAAACTTCTTACGGGCCTGAAAACAAGATGATGTTTGAAAAAATGCATTATCACTCTAAGCATATCGAAGTGTTTACCAGTGGTCGAATATGAACTACAATCACTATGTCCTCGGCAACGGTGCAAGTAAGGTGTTGGTACCCAAATTGATTCTCCTCGAAGCTCAATAGCATCACAGGAAGCTTAGAGGAAAGCAAAGCATGTAATGTGTCATTTTGTAGCTGAGGATGAAATAAAACTTGCTATTTGTCACTTAGGTGTGGAGAAATGGGTAGCACCCTCAAGAGGATTTGACTTATCCTCACTACTTTATGGTTGTGCCTTTCAACGGGGTGAGAGGACCCTTTTGTAACTTGTTGTTTATAGAGGAGATGGATATGTCCTTCCTTGTGAAGTATTGAGAAGACCTTGAAGAAAATATGATCAATGTAACAAAACCTAACTCTCACGATTTTTACTTCTAGATAATGAAGATATTTTCTAGGTAAGGTTCGAGCCACTAAAGACAATGAAAACTTGATTGTTTTCACATTTTTTGGTGGTAAAAATTATGCATTTGTATACATACATGACAAATAGGGGTAGTATGGGTATGATTAATTGTTTCTGAATGAATTTTAGTGGGAGGTGAACCAAGATAATGTTGATTATACTAAATATTTGAGAACTTTTACAAAAATAGGAATATCGAAAAAACATAATGTTTTTAGAGTAGCTAAGATGTTCATTTAACTAGAATATGTGCTCCAATGGAGTCCTAGATCAACAATTTTCACACAAACTTCAAGGATCCAAAATGAAGGCTCAAATTGGAAAACTTAACTGAACATTATTAATCTCTATTTCATCATGCCTAAGATACCCTCAAAGGCTAACAAACAATCCTATAGTCATGATAGGAGTCACAATGATTTTAAATTTGTTTATTTCACTGTCAAATGAAATCTCTTCTGATAAATGAAATTAAAAATGCCACCAATCTATCAAAAGGATAAGATCTTATGTGATTCACACAAATTTCAATGTAAGAATGCAATGGGAACAAGAAAAACTACTTGCAGACATTTAGAAATGAAGTAAACACAATTTTTTCTCAAGAATAACATAGATTAACTCAAGTTTGGTTAAATTTATTAGTAGGGGAAAGTTTCTCAAACAATCTTAGATATTTTCAATGGTTATACACTTGCAATCACCTTGGGATGATCAAATTTAATACATAGGAGATAAACAAGCTTCTTGAGATAGTTTCTCACAAAGATGGGCTCTATTAAGCTTTTCTCTTAGGAAATTAGTTTCTGACTCCTAACACTTCTACATTCACAAACTCCCAACCCTTCTCCTGGAAAAATCATGCGTATTTATAACATTTTACAAGTAGAGCCTTTTTGCCCCAAAACCTAAACATTGAGTGTACAGAGTGCTTTATGATCCCGATCGCGATTCCCATAATCATATTTGTGAAAAGTCATCAGTGCTTTAGGGGTAGATTTATTTGAACATCTCCCACATTCAACTCCTTCCTCTGGTAGATCACTTTTTCCTTTACTCGCTAACCACTTCCACATCTAATATGTCGATTCTAGTTCTTTGCATGCCCGGGGAGAAAAATGGAAGATCATATCGAGCCCAGAGGTAAAATTTCATCTTAATGGTAAAATACATCCCTGAATATTCCTCACCAAACCCGTATATAAAAAGGTCTTTCATGTGATAAGGGAAGAAAAATCGGGTCGAATCGATGATGATTGCATATTAATGGTGAGAGATGTTTACAGACCTTTCCCACCAAACTAGGATACCAAATTAATGCTCCTCTTCATTTGGCATGCAAGAGACTCCAAGAAATGATAAAAACCATAAGAATATGCATCCCTAGGAGTTATGGAGTGAAAATGGTAGAAAAATTAGATACAGAGGCATAGTTGTTGTTGATTTCTATTTTGAATTTAGACCGTCCATGTGGGAGATCCAATTTAGAGTGGGCCTTTGGGTTATTTTTTCCTTTTACAACTTTTGGAAAAATGTAAATTTTTCACATTTTACTTCACACCTCCACCTTTGAGAAATGATCCTAACACATGTCCTAAAGTGGGTTCCAAAGGAACCGTAGCCAAATTCTTCTATTTCACCCCCTTTTTTGAAAAGGGAAATTTTTCGAAAATTTTCCCGTAGCTTCGCTGTTGACTGGGGCAAAATTTTGACTATTTTTTGTTTGGATGTCTATGGGCCATTTTGATGTTTTAAGCCTATTGGTAACAAGAGGCAAAAATCAAGTTGCCTCTAATGGTCCACTTCCCCACCTTTTGAATTTTCAAAGCCAACCTTGACCTTCCTTTTGGAAGGTGCCATGTCGAGGATCCGAGGCAATCTCCTTTGGTTGTTAAAAATTCCAATAAAAATGCAAAGTGAGCAGAGGCCTCCAATTGTCCTCCTAGCGCTTCTTTAAAATAAAATTTAAGGGCCAGTCCTTAAACATGTATGGTCCCTCCACGTGTCCTAGGCCTCTCAAAACCTTTTGTAAAAAAACTAAGTATGGGAAGCCCTGGTGGAAGACTCCACATGTCTTCATGGCACAATTTCAACATAGAAACCCAAAGAGAAGATCGTAAATGAGCACGGGATCTTCTCCTATCCCTGTTATGTAAAACTATACTAGCTGCATAGCAATTTGTCTATGTCTAGGAAAAGTAGTGGAATCCTCCATGTGTCCTCCTGGCGTAACTCCAAGGCCAAACCAAAAATAAATCTTCAAATGAGTGTCGTTCCTCCATGTGGACTAGTTTTGATTCAAGGCGATCCATAGAATTTTTAGAGTGCCCCGCTGAGACGCATCCAACCAAAAGAGGCCACGTTTCCTATTGATGCAAAGATGTAAATTTGATCGGGAGAAACACCCGTCAAACTATAAAATGCAAAAACAACCATTTGAGCCCGGAGATGAAATTTTCTCCAAGGACAGAGAACCTAGAAATGTTACAAGGCTCAAATACATTCCTCTGAGAAACATCCATTCATTTTTTCTCAAGCATTTAGAGAAAAACAACAAGGACAACAAATCCCGACTACGGAAATTGTAAAGAATGGGAGAGCCCAAGTTTTTAGATGAACAAAGAATGGGGGACCCTAATTACAGAGACCTTTTCCAGATAAACAGAGAAATAAGGGAAGAACTATGGATCCATATGTGATGGCTTGGCCTAGGAAGGATTGGTTATGGCAACAAAAGGAACGTACAGACTTCTTAGGCACAACACGAGGGGATAAAATATGGCAGAGGCCATAAATTGATAGATTTTAATGGTAAAATGGGGCGAGACTATTTTGAGCACCAACAGTTTCAACATTTAATAATACTTATTTATTTATTTATTTAGTTATAAAATATAAAAAGAGTTCATAAAATTTATGTCAGTACCCAAAATGTAGGTATATAAAAAAATTGAACATGAGATTTATAAAATATTAAACCAAAGGTTATTCCCTCTTTTTCAAAAGCCTCATAGGAGGATTGAAAATCTACTCAAAATGATTGTTTAAATAATCAAATATTGCAATTTGCACCCAAAAATAAATCACATATACTAATTTAACTCCTTTTTCTCCACATCCAAAAGAAATATTGTTGCTGAAAAAGAATAGGACCATTAATGAAATAATTTTAAGTAATACCCTCACTTCTTTTCACAAAAGAATACTGAAATAGAAAATATTTATTTCTTAATGTTTGTGCTAATACCGAAAAATACTATTAGGATCGAGTTAGCATAAAATTCCAACATGCATTCCATTACCATAAACATGCATAATCTCTTATATGCAAAGCATCCAACAGAATCAAGGAGAGATAGAGAGAGAAAATATATTCATATTCACTTCCTTTCATTCCAATGTCATCATAGTAAAATAGATACAAGAATCATAAAGTATATTTTTCATGTTATTTTATTTCATTCAATTTCCTTCATGGCCAAAAATTTAAGAAAAGAGAGAAGGAGACACATTCATAACCAATCCTAAATAACATAATTTATCATTTAGTCCAGAAAATAAAAGTTTATTAATTTCCAATAAATGCATTCAAGAAAAAAAAAGAGTATGTTTTTATATTCATTTCATTCCATTTATATGAAAAAATATATAATCATTCATGGAGTTAGAGAACACATGCGTATAGGTGTCTATGTGCATATATATCTATTTCTATCCATGAAATAGTATAAACATATATATATATATATATATATATATATATATACATAAACATGTAAAAATAAATCTTCATATATGAAAGAGTTGGGGAGAAACACATTTTAACCCACATGGGTATTCTTTTTCACTTCATAAATATATTGAAGGGAAAAATATGCATTTCCCATAAGAGAATACACAGTTTAGAGAAAGAAAACTAGGGATGAATTATCCAAAATGGCAACCATTCCCGAAAGAGCTATAAGTCCATGTCGGTATCCCAACAAGATTCGAACTACCTTATAGCCAAAGCACAAGTTGTGCCACTTAGATCATTTTTTTCAACTATGCCCAAACTATGGATTTTAAAAATTCCTCCAACTCTAAGTTAAAATTCATACAACAAAACTAAGCTAGACTTAAGTGATAAAAATAGTGTCTAATATTTTTATGATGTTCCCATATTATTAGCGACATTATAGCCATGTAAGAACCAACTATTAGAGCACTAAGAAAAGTTTTGAAAAATAATAATTTTGTAAATTTCAGTTAGATTTTTGTTATAATGCAAAAAAATTGAATGTAAAAATCAAAATTTCGACATGACAACGTAAGTCATCCTTGAAAATCCTTCTCCCGGTCAATGTGAACCTGCACTCCAACCAACTCATTCAATATATTACCATCATTAAAATCTAGAAAGATTTTATAATAATATTTTAAAGTGTATTTCATGAGCATTGGATGTTATTCAATTTGATTCATGTAGATGTTTGGATCCAATAAAATATATGTTTTTCGGATTCCACGAATGACCTTATTTTAGGATTTTTGCACCAAGTGAACACCCACCGAGAATAAAAGGATAAGATAAAATACATCCAATTAGTGTGTCGAATATTATTGTTATTATGCGGAAGTTTACGAAATTTTTGTAAGAAAAATGAGGTTTAGGAACAAGTTATGTAACATCGGGCTCATAGAGCATGATGTAAGGAAATGAAGATGGATAAGAATCTATTTGGCTTGTTCCAAATTTCTCCAGGAGAATCAAGATGAATTGAGAAAAAGGATAGTTTTCAAAAGATAAGGATTCTTAAATCACAATGAAAAAGGATTCAGGAGATTTTAGTCTATAGAGTTTGAGATATAGGGTGACAAGTACAAATGAATATCCCTAATCCTTGTTGAGATTTAGTTTAAGGTTTTGCGAGTTGTGTTAAGATGTGGGAATACATTA
The DNA here is from genome assembly GCA_018340775.1 of Taxus wallichiana var. yunnanensis. Classification (NCBI taxonomy): domain Eukaryota; kingdom Viridiplantae; phylum Streptophyta; class Pinopsida; order Cupressales; family Taxaceae; genus Taxus; species Taxus wallichiana. The sequence continues at coordinate 110,029,224 of CM031236.1, read as the reverse complement.
GAAAAAAAAATTACATATGGTATGTCCTCGTTACACCTAATTTGTTGCTTTTTTGTTTCATTAAAAGAAAATTTTGGGGTAGTTCCTTTTACGGGTGCACAATCTTTAGAAGAATTAAAACATAGGGTAAATTTAAAATTGTATGAAGAATTGGATCCTATAAATTGTAGGAATGTTCTCATTATACCTTTTGAAGCCAAAATAAAATAATTTTTTCCTATGGAACTATAAGGGAATCTCTCGTGGCACGAAAAATTTCTTGGGTGGCTATTTTTGGCGGTGGTTGTTGAAGGAAGGCTTCCAAAAGTTGAAAAACTACACTCGGAGACCCCCAATGTCCCTTTTCCTCTTTTTCCCCTTGGTAAAAGGGACATGGGAGACACCTAAATTTATCACCACATGTTTTAAGATCTTGCATCACTTAAAATACAACATGAGGAGATATAAAGGTGTTATAAACTCACATTGTGTTTAGGTCCATTTTCATCATGTTAATAATACCTATGGTACATATCAAAGGGTGTGATGTCCATTTTTACTTTCCCAAAGATACAATGGGGAAATTAAAGTGTTATACCACATGGACGAAATGTTTGTGTCACTTAAGTCATCACTTGATGCGTTAGAAACAAGTTTTCCACTCACATTCACATCGACACTGTTCCTCATGTAAATCGACCCATGATGAATTTTGAGAGGATTGTTGTCCCTTTGTTTCCTATTTACCTTAATAAATAAGTTAAGGTACATGACGGGATCTTGAAACCATTTATTAAGTGTGTCCACCATGGAGGAGAGATATTTCTCGTCACTTAAAGTCGTAACATAAGGTGTTCAATATGTATCTTCAAATCACCAACTTGCATTTTTATACCCCCTCATGAAGCAGTCACCCTTGGCACATGTTTCACCATATAATGTCCCTTTTTCCTTTAGTAAATTTTTTAAGGGACATGGGGACTCTAAAAAACAATTTGAAAAGTTATAACACCACCCCTACAATGGTTAGTCAAGCTGTGGTCAAGATTTGAATTCAAATACAAGTAAATGGGAGAGAAAGCATGATGATGTGAATTTAAAAACTAATATGGCTAAAAAATTATCAGTTTTTATGTTTCTCCATGATATTATTTCTGCCACAAAGAACTAGATGTCCACCATGGCCAAAAACATACTTTTTGTCATAACTTGCAAACCCCTTCTCCGATCATCCTAAAACTTTGCATAAAGCTTCCGTATATGAAAGCATTTGGAATGATTGTTTAAATGACGCCATTGATTATACTAAACATTTTTACAGTCCTATAAAGTTTCCAGTCATGGAAAATGTCTCCTTTGATATATGAAGTTCCATCAATTCAAATTGCCTCAAAATCGGAGTTAGTAAACTTCAAAAATCAGCTTTCATATGAGCATTCTCTTCCCGATCATAAAAATGAGTATAATTAAGGACATGAATGATTGTTGTTTTTTACATTCTAAACTATACATGAATGAAAACATATACCTTTAAGTTCACTTTCCTTTTTTTTATGAATATCGAGATGAGATAAACCTCTAAAAATTTGAGCAAAGCATCCCGATGTGAAGTAGAATTTTTTAAAAAAATTCATCTGGATCCTATAATTTGTGGAAAATGTTTGTTTTCAGTATTCAATAAAATTTGTAATAATAGTAAGTCTGAAGTATGAATCAATTCAATTCAATCAATTCATTTCCCAAGAATAAAATTTCTCGAAGTGATAATTCAAGACAATTACCAAAACTTGTCACCAAGAAAAACCTACTAAAAATTGTAAGCATTCGAAAAGGAAGAAAAAATTCTTGGTATCTCATCCTCCACAACCCTCACTAATTTCAACCTTAACAGAGGTAAAAATAATGCTTGTAAAGGGCAGGAAACTTACATTGTGTCTCATGCGAAGAGAAGCTTTCTTGGTCCCCAAGTTTGGTCACAACAATGTATTTTAGTATTGGTGTGCTTCTAACTTTCGTTGGATAGGTTGATAAAAGTATTGAAGCATGTTACATTAAATATCTCACCTTTATTTGTTGCATGGTTGTTTTTTTCTTCACCTCATCTTATTGATGTCTCCATTTCCCCAAGGGTCAGGATCATCAAGTCAAATTGTGAAGGCAATGGTCTAAGTTTGCATTAGAAACTTGTTAGTTTCGAGGCATTGCATTTTTTCAAGGAATTCAAGGCTTGTTGAAGTGAGGGAAATAATTCTTCATTATATTTAGTGGTTCAATTTTCATCACCTCTCCTTCTAGTGAGTCCAAATGTGCTACATTTATAGGGAATTTTCAAAAGGGTAAAATTTCAAAAGGATAGATATTCATCGGTGGGGCACCAGAGTTGAAAACGTTCATCATTGAGAAAGTTTTCATATTCAACATCATCGAAAATTATCTACATCAATGGAAATGCATCTTTATCCATGCTTTGAGTATATTTTCTTTCCTCTCTCCATTCTTTATTTTCTTCTCTTCCCTTTTCTAATTTCTCATTATATGTAATCATGCAATTTCATCCTATTGACTTAATTAACAAAAATATATTTATAAAATATAAAAGTTATCTCTAATATGATAAGAGAGGTACTTAATTTTTCTTTTCTCATAGTTAATTAGAAATTCACAAGTTTAATAGGATTATTAAGAGTCATATGGGGTAGATGAAGAGTTTCATTATAAAGCTATAAATTGGGAGATCCTTCTCACTTCACGGGATGGTTATTCTTGTTTACTAGATACTATTCTCTCTATAAGAACAAGTGATAAAATTTCCTCTATTTCATTTACTTATGTTTCTTCTCCATCTCGATTACACTCCATGAGAATGTACTTGTTGAATATTATGCATTAATACTTTGTGATTTGTGTGTTTTGTTCTTTCTTCATTGTCATTGTTTATTCTCATTGAATTCATGGATAAAATTTTGGTTTTGAAGCAATAAGATCTATTGTAATAATTTTTGAGTAACATCCCCCTTTCTATTCTCTCCACATATTTCTCTCTAATTGTTTCCTGCCTTGTAGAATCTACAAGAACTTTTCTAAAGGTGTCTTGAAGTACCCCCTATTTGATCCTGGTTAAAAGACAACCGAGAGTTGATAAAATAGTTTACATAATTTCCTTATTTTTCAATAAATAGATATACCCCATTTAAGTATAGGGTCTTAGTCCCACACAAGTTTTGTGAGAGAGCCCAAATTTTCCCACCTAACAAATTTATTTGAGAACATTTTTGGTGCCCATCGTTGGGTAGATTTTGCATATCTCGCACCCAATATTGATTCAAAAAATACGTAAAACTTATCTATTCTAAAAAAACAAAAATTCATAAATTTTAAGGTCTAACATCCTAGAAACCTAATGAACATAAATCTACCTTTAATTGAATCCAAAGTTACAAAAAAATTGTTGAAAGAAGATATACCATATTGGATAGATTGAGAGGAATTGTTGACCCTTCCATTGAAACTTTACAAAAGCAGCAAGAAAAATCAAAGATAATATATACTAATTCTCACAAGATTTATCCCCATCCGACTCATCAAGTGGTTCTCTTGGAAATACCATCTAAAATCATACTGATACTCTTCTTGGAAACCTTATTGATTATCCCATATTTAAACCTTTATTGAACATTTAGAAGAATTTGTAGAATAAGATGGAGAAATTGACATGCTAGTATAAGGAGCTTTATAAAATTTGAAGATTCTATTGACTACTGATTTAATCAATTAAATTATATAATATTAATAAACTATGTAATATTAAATCAATAAACATCACACTATATTGAATAACAAATAAAAATATACTTACAAAAAATAAATAACAAATGACACAATATTTATAGTGGAAAACCGAAGGTAAAAAACCACGGTGAATAATAACCTTTATTGTAGAGAACCCTTTTACATCAAGTAAATTACCTCTTCCTTTAGAAACCCTAATCACAAGTGTAAAAACACCTTTCGTTATATATTTTTCAATATATCAAATGAGGACCCAAAGTCCTTTTTATATGAGGTGGTTGGGTATGTCTCCCGACTCACCCTTTCAACCTAAGTGGTTGACACATATACCAAGGTTTAAAATATTTAATAATAGAAATATAACTATTTATTCTTATTAAATATTTAACCTATAATATACTTTTAAACCCACGTTTAATTAAGGGATGGTCAACCCACTTAACCATTATGTTCTAACTTTGCCCTTAATGCTAAGTGGGATCACATATGTCAATATATTACTTTCTCATGGAACACTACAAGATTTACAATCCTTACACCATAAAGGGTTTTAGGCTAGGATATAGGTTGAAGGAATTATAACACCTTCATCATACTCAAGTTATATTTTTGTATAAAAGCATTTGGAATCCCAAATATCATCCCATGATTAGTGGTTGAGTATGATTTGTGAATTTTACATGTTCTCACAAGTTCTCGTAAAAGGTTACTTGAAACCAAGCATATAGGAATATTTTATAACCAAGGTCCTGCTTAACAATATGCTTACACTGCATGTTTACTAGTAAACTCAATAACACTAAAGAGTTTACTGAAGACTTCCTTTAAGGCCTTTTTATGCTTCTTTCTAAAACATAAGTGAGGTGGTATACACATGCCGGAAGGTATTTTTCACTTGCCCTGAGGTCTTTATTACATTGAATTTTTCATTTTACAAATACCAAGTTCCATTAGGAGGTGACATTTTCATGGACACTCTCCCTCAATGGAAACTCCAACAATCCAAGTTTCTCACGAAAGTGATACTTTGCAGCACTCAGAGGTTTTGTTAAGATGTGAGGAACCTGCTCTTCATTCAGCATTAAATTGAGATCTATCTCACCACTTAGCACCTTCTCTAGGATGAAGTGTATATGTATCTCAATGTGCTTCATTCTATGATGTTGTATTGGATTATTTACAAGAGCTATGGTGATTTTTTTTTCACAAAACAAAGGAATACTACCTTGATCCTTAATCTTTATTTTGGTGAACAACCTCTTTAGCCATAGTGCCTCTTTTGCAGCTTCCATTGCAACTCAGTACTCATCCCGAGTTGAAGAGATAGAAAATTGGATTCTTTTTTACTGCACAAAGTAATTACACTGCATCAAATTTAAACACATAACCATAAGTAGATTTTTTATCTAATACATCACCAACATGATTAGATTCACAAAATCCATATTAGTTAGCATTTTCATCCTTAGTATAATGCACCAATAATTGATTGTACAATTAATATATATAAGAATTATTTTACAACATTCAAATGATCTCTATAAGCTTCCTGCATAACCTGGAAGTAATTCATACTGCATAGGAAATATCTAGTCTAGTTATAGTTAGATAAATCAAACTACCAACTAACTACTTATATAAAGTAGGATCAATTTTTTTGGATGTAGGTTTATGATCCAATTTTATTTCAACTTCCATAGGTGTAGATTTTGGTTTACAATCAATCATGTTAAACTTTTTTGGTACTTTGGTTAAATATTGTGCTTGAGAAATAATAATAGATTGCTTATCTTTAAATACAACCATGCTAAGAAAATGATGTAAGATATCTAAATAAGTCATTTAAAAGTATTGTTTAAATTTTTCATTAATCCTATGAATTAAAGAAGGATTGTTACTAGTCATAAGAAGGTCATCTACATATATACATACAATGATAATTTGAGAACCTTTCTGCTGAATGAATATATATCATTGTAAGAAGAACAATTAAAAAAACCTAATTGTTTAAAGAAAGCATTAATTTTCATATACCAAGCTCTAGGATCTTGCTTTAAACCATACAAATATATTTTTAACTTACAAACATAGTTTTCTTTACCATTTTCTTCAAAACCTTTAGGTTGAGACATGTAAAGCTATTATTTTAAATCACCATTCAAAAAAGCATTTTGTACATCCATTTGGTCGATTTCCCACCCAAGATGAGTAGTAATAACAAACAAGGTCCTAACAGTGCTCATTTTAGCTATAGTTGAAAAGGTCTAAACATAATCTATCCAAAGTTTCTAAGTGAAACCTCGGTAAGAAGTCTAGCTTTATATTTTTCAATACTACCATAAACATTATACTTTACTTTGTATAACCATCTAGATCCTACACCGCTTCTTTTCTTAGGAGGTGGAAGAAAATCCCAGTTTGATTTTGAATTAGGGCATTATATTTAGCCTACATTGCATTGATCCATTTGTCATCCCAAGAATATTTTTCAAAAATTTACGACTCGGAGTTCATACAAGGTCATTAATGCATGGTATGTATTATGGATTCTAGTCATTTTCCTAAGGTCAATAGGATTAGAAATTTCTAACACAATTTGAGTCCATTTTGTTTTCTTAGCTAGGAGGACTGGAGATTCATAAACATCCATAGAATTAAAAAAAAAAACATCATCATGATCCTTTACCGTATTTTCATTATCAAAACAAGAACCATCATTAGGAATATTGATAGGATTAAGAATATCATTACTATTTAAAGATGAACTTAAACATTTTTCTAAAACAATAACATTGTGATTTTGATTACTTTTCGTTTTTACAAGGCCGTAAATCCTTAAACCTGCAGTGTTAATACCATATCAATGAAAATACAAGAAAAAGAATTCATATCAAGTTTGATTCTTTTTTTTAGGGATATATAAGGAGGAATAACTACTAAAAGCTTTAAAATGTGATATATCACGCTTTTGGTTTGACCATTTATCTAAGGGGTCGAAAGGTGAATATATTTAGTAGGGACTCTATTTATAATGTAAAATAATGTGTTCATTGATTCTACCCACATACATTTGGGAAGACTAGAAAAATGAAGCATAGTGCGAGCCATATCTAGAATAGTCTTATTTTATGTTCTGTAACACCATTAGACTAGAGAGAATGGGGATAAGTTAATTCTCTCTTAATACCACAATCAATATAGAATTTTTCAAATGCCTTTCTAAAAATTTAAACCCCCATTATTTGTTCTAAGCCTCTTAATTTTATAATTTGATGAATTTTAAAAGAAGCTTTAAATTCCTTAAAATGATCCAAATACATCGGATTTAAGTTTAAGAAAATATGTCCAAATCATCTGGTGAAATCATCAATAAATGTCACAACATAAAAATAACCATTTAATGAAGCTACCTCAAGATGTCCTCCAACATCACGTGTGAGTGAGTTTTAGCGGTGAAGGAGAAACCTTCCTAGGATGTAAGTGAAAGGGTTTAGTACTTTGTTTGAGTGTAAACACCCTTCACAAACATCATGAGATGAAGAAAAAATAAGTAAATCTTTAACTAGATTACATCTATACATTTCATACAAGATTCAGTAATTGACATGTCCTAACCTTTCATGCCATAGTTTTTTAATTGTTATAATTTTGAGATACAAAACAAGATGTAGAAAAAAATACATAAAAAATATACTGAGACCATTTTCGTGAATTTATTCAACAATTATATTCTCATTACTATCTTTGATTTACCAAGTATCCTTAAAAATTTGAATAGAAACACCATCATGAGCTAGTTGTGAACATGAAAAAATATTATTTTTAAGATTAGGAACAAATAAAACATCATTCAAAATATGATTTGTAAATTTTAGTTTTCCTTTCTCTTTGGCTTCTTAAGATGAGTTATCAAAAATATACAAACGTTCATTGATTTTTACGACACTAAATTAAGAATTGGAAATACCATTGATATTATTTGAATCACCTAAATATATAATCCATTTAGAATTAGAGAAAGAGTATAACGAAGTATATAATGTAATAGTTTTAGGAGCATCATTATAACTATCCTTTTTCCTTAAATTATATTTAGATGAGATAGTCACATTTCTCATTTTTAAGGATAGGTTTCTTAGATTTACATTCTTCCTTTTAAGCCCGAATTTTCCACATTTGTGACATTTACCATTAAATATTACACGCAAATTTTCTGAATTAAAATGTTTCGATCAATAAATGAAGATTTAGATCTAAACTTGTGATCATAGAAGGGATTGTGTGGTTTGAACATAAAATTATGAGATAGAAGTACCTTAGAAGCATTCTCGTTAGAATTGAAGTTCATCATCACTTTTCTTCCTATATCAGAAGAGAACTCAATATTTAAATTAGGTAATTCATCCTCATTACGATATTAGAGTTTATGAAAGAAATAAAATTGCTAAATCTTTCATGTATATTCAATGAACAATAAAGTACATTAATGTTTCACCAATTAAGTCACAATTTCATCCATCTAATTTTTCTTTGATATTTTTAATATTGGCTAATAAATTGACTAATTTTAATCTCCTTTCATAGGAGTCATAACTAATTCTAAAACAAGTTTTAATAATATTAGATAAGTGCGTACCTTCCTACAAGGATTCTAATTATATTCATACCTCTTTAGGATGTTCGATATTACCAATGTGTAGAATATATTCATCATTCACATTGCGCAGGATCATGAAAAGGGCCTCCTACATACGTTGTGAGAATGCATTCATATTTTCCACATTCGCTTGACGACTGGTGGGCGCAAGCTCAATTCTTGAAATAATCATCTAGAGTTTCCTCGCAATAAGTTACGATTTGACCCTGATCTTCCAAATATTGTAATTTTCTCCATTTAGGATCTAGGATTTATCGAGGAAAAATAAATAGGATGCCATTTTCTTTCAAATTTCTTGAAACACATACCCCATTATGATATAATGTGCCACTGAGTTAGAAACATACTAATCGAAAAAAGACAATACCCATATTTTATGATTAAAAAAACTTGTATTATTTCATTAAAAAATCAAGTATTCTATATTTTTAAAAAATAAATAACTAATTTTTAAAAAAATTGATCACACAATTATGAATAGAACCAGATCTAAATTTGTAGATCTAAAGAAACTATTTGACCATAACTAATTATGTCATTAAAGTGCATATTAATTAACTTTCCATAATCAAATATTAACCCACATTGTAAAAGGGCTTTTGCATTATACCCTAGAAGTGTCATAATAAAATTCCGTCAATATAGAAGTGAAGATGAAACCCACGACAATGCACAAAAACTTCAAATTTATGAAAAGTGTTAATGAAGATAAAGATTTGGAAAGCTTAAATTTGATGTCTAAATGACCATCATTTTTCCCTATTTTTGATCTTGTGATGGTCATTTGATCATTAATTTTAACATAGTGAAAATTTTCTTGATATGAATTGCTTAAATTTGACTTCTAAATAACCGTCATTACGCCTTATTTTTGGTCTTTCGTGAAAATCATTTGACCGAAAATTTATCATAGTAAAAATTGCCTATGTATTTCCATAAATGGTAAACACACCTTTTCAACCTAAATGAGGTGATTGAGTATATCTCGCTAACCCACCTTTTCAACCTAAATGGTAGACACATATTCCAAGGTTTAAAATATTTAATAATAGAAATAGAAATATAAATATTATTAAATATTTAAACTATAGTATAATGTTGGATGCATATTTATTTAAGGGGTGGCCAACCAACATAACCATTATGTTCCAATAGACCTCTCCCTTCGGGAAAAAATATTTTCCCATTGGCTTTGGCTCCACCACTCCATGAAATTCTTGGATGTTCAAAAAAAATGTTTCTCAAGTTTTGAGTTGATGGGAAAAAACATACAAATAAGCATATTGTTGTATTAATAAGCTGCATGTGGTGTGTTAAGATTTTCTCCGATGATGTCTATGTTTAATTATTTATTAAATCACTTCAATATAGTGCTACAAATTGGATTTATAATTTGTCAAGAGGTTTCATTATAAGTTGGGCTCAAATGAAAGAATAATTTGAAGCTAGTTTGAAGTCGTCTAAAGATTACCATGCCCTCATTTCTTAGCTATCTCAAATGAAGAAATAACCAAAAGGACCCATGAGATACTTCATGGAAAGATTTAATAAATTGGTCAACAAGATTCCTATTATATCTCTTCCAAATCTTAGTAATTTGAAAAGGTTCTTCGTGAATGCTTGGATTCATTAAGTGAGTTTATTTCTATGAATATTTAAACAAATATATTTGGACCATGCTAAAGAAATTACCATTGCAAAGTAGAGGATGACCTCATCTAATTGGGAAATATCAAGAATCCTTAAATGAAGGATAGGTCTTAGAATTCCAAAGATGAGAGAACCAACACATTGTTGTAGAAATTGGTGAATGAATTAACAATGTTGAAGATCATGGTTTCCCAATGAACATCCCATTAAAATCATAACAGGAATAAAATTTTAGGATCACCCGAAAGGCTTATCTTTGAAGCTCCACCAATAAATGCAATTTTTAGAAACCAAGAATATGAATAAGGACTTGAACAAGATAGTGAGGACACCAATTTTCTAGAGATTGAAGATGTGAAAGATGATTTACAAATCATAATTGTTGAATATTTAGGAATTGAAGAAGAATATGATGAATATGGACATATTTTCTCATCTATTATATTCATCCGCTTGCTTTGTCTCAAAAAGGAGATTATTCTCTCGTTGTAAAAATAAGAAGAAAGAAGATCCTTTGGTGTCAACTCCAAAAATGAAATAATCATTCACAAATCTCCACTTTCACCCTCCATGGAGTTTGGAATGGAGAAGCTGGATCTCTTGGAAAGAAAAATGTCATTTTCTATTCCAAGTAAGTCTCATAGTTCTCCTTCTCATTTTGGTCATGTTTTTGTGAGATGTAGTCCTTCAAGATATTTTTGTGTTCTGTTAAATCATCCTTTTATAGTCAAGAATATTATCATATTACCTCACCTTCATACACCCATTTTGATATCATAGAACATATGAACAAGTCCCAAGTTTAGATCTCTCGAATTTCAGGTATTTTCGAGACTCACCAAGCAATTTGAAAAAATTGTCTATCATATCAAGTGTAGTGGTTCAAAGCCCAATACTGTGAATCCTATTTCAAAAGGACTACTAAAAATTCCACATAATCTGTATCACATAAAATGCTTGTTATGCGTCCATAAAATACTAATAATATTTATCCTTTATATATTTCACTTCTCATTGGAGGGCACCTATTGAATAATTGTATAATAGATTCAGGTGCTTCTGACAATGTAATTCCCATATAAGTGGACAATGTTCTCAAACTTACCTTGACATGGGATAATGGATATTTTTACTCCATGTAGTCAAAGTAAGTCCCAATTATGGGGAAGATAAATAATTCACAAGTGGCTCTCACCGAATTTATAAGAAAACGTGTTATTGACTATCTTGGTAGTATTCATTCGAAATCATTTGGAATATTGCAAGTAGAAGCTTCGACAAGACTTGGGAGGAAAAATATAGATGAATTGGTCTTCCACAACCATTTCAGTTAAGGAAGATATGAAAAAGTTGATTCGAGTGAAAAATATGAGATATAATGTGCAAACGTCAAGAGATAAAGGAGCTAACATCTTGTACGAGGATAATGGGGATTGGAATTATTTAATAACATCTCGAAGATGAGGATGAAATTTCTATCCTGATATGGACAAACATTATTTTTGATGGGGAATTGATCATGAAGAAGTGTGGAAAAATATTTAATTGCAAGATGACAACCCAAAATTCTTAGATGATGCATGTCATGAAGAAGACAAAGTCATTTTTAGTGATTTACAAACTGAAAAATTGGCCAATACATTTTTCCATGAAGAAGAGGTGTTATTTTTCCCATTCAAGGAAGAATATTCTCTTGATCATATCATACAAGAAGAAGAAAGTCCTACTTGTGATAAGCCTTTCAAAGATTTGAAAGAATAATATGTGTAAAAAATGTCGAGAGTTGTAGAAGAATAGGAAGATCCTCAACTCAACCGTAAACTCCTCATGCAATCCATGGAATTGCAGCACATGTATAAATGTAGCATTGGACTCTCTACTAATTCAAACATTAGTCATGATGAAATAAGTAAAGGAGAAAAATATTATATCTCTCTCAAGACAATGGTTGATGGATGCGAGGATGAAAGTGAAGTTTTATCTTTTCCATTTTAAGAAGAAAATTTTCTCAATGATGAAAAGGATGAAACAAAATTCATTGAGTCCTTTTAAGATGAAGCTTCCCATAGTAAAAAATCACTAAATTTTAGTGGGCCTTGAGATGATGGATCAATATATCTAAATTGTTTCTTGAGTTTGAAATAAAGATTCTTCAAATTATTTTGATGTTGAGCTCTCGGAAATTTTTAATAAGGATTCAATGCAAGAAATATTGAAAGCTATAAAAGATATGGAAGATCCGAATATTACTCTTGGTATCTTGGCTTATGTAATGGTTATGCAAGATAAGTATGAAGAAAATTTTTATTCTTCATTTGATGCCCAAATGTCTCATGATGAAACAAGACAAAAGGATGGAATGAATAATTCTCATGAATATTATTTCAATAGGGATGAATACAAGAAAGAGGAGAACTTAGAGAAATCAAGAAATCTAATCAAAAACTATCCTTGGAGATATGGTCAAATGTAGAGAGATAAATCAGCAATGTGGGTGAACGTAGAAGATAATTTTAAATTCTAGATTTATGGAAGTTTTAGGAAAATATCTAAGGATTAGATTAATTACATATGATCATTCATTCCAAGTATACAAGAAATCTTGAAAGCACTTATATTTCATAAGAATTTGAGAAAGGACGATACTTCCTTGAAAAATTCAATGCATTCACATAATATCATCACGCGATGTTGCTCATTCAAGGGTAACACTTGAAAAGAAAAAATATTTAGTGAAATCAGGTTGTCCCCCAAATGTACGAGAAGTGATTTTAGGTTGTGTGTTTCTCTTCCTTTTCATGTGTTTTTTTTTTCATTTCTATCATGTGTTGTTCCTTCTCGATGGTGGTGTCTAGAACTGGAGACTCTATGGCCAATTGATAAGGCATCATTGTATATATATGTTACGAATCTATAGTCCAATGGATAAAGCACTAATCTTCTTAGGGTCTTGATATTCTTAATTTATTTCTTATCATAAAATAAATGTGTTCCATCATGAACAATTACCAAGAATGGTCCATTTGTTATCAAGTAAAATGTTTAGCATGAAAAATTCAATTTTGTTGGCATGACAACCTAAGTCACTATACGCACCCAATTTTCACGTGCTACATTGTCATAAAATAGTTCAAAGTCCCCTGTGATGATTACTATATTTTGTAATCGTGTTTGAGTCCCTTTCCATCTTTAAAACCTATATTTCTATCTTAGAATACTTTTCGTAGCCATTTCCTACTTTATGTTAGCTTTCCATAGTTTTTTTCCTTACTTTTAACATTTAAATTATGCAATCACCAGTTTACTTTGGTGGTGGTTACACAACCTCTAGCCTACTTGGGTGGTAGTTTTACAACCAACAGATGCCTAAGAGGATTTTGTGTAATTTCCCTAATGATTGCGTAACTTCCATCCTATGTAGACAAGGCGGTTCTTTGTGTTTTGGTGAGACTTCCCAGGTGTGATTTGGACGCATGTTAACTTCCTCCAACTCACATATTGCACACATTTCTTGTTGAATTTGTATAATTTTTAGCTTGATTGATATGTACCAACTTCCTCTTCCTCTTATAATTGTTAATTGAGAGTTAATTGCCCCTCCTTATTGTAATGTGGCATCCCTTTGCCGTCAAATGGCTTAGACCATTTTCTATCCGTGTTCAATAAAATACATGGTTCTTCCTAAAGAAATGGCCAAAGATTTTTATTTTTAGTTGCATCGTTATGCTGTCATGTTATAGTTAGAAATTACACAAAGAAGCACTATTATGTTTCGTTATTCTTCTTCTAATTACATTTCTACCAGAATGCTAGTAAGCCACCATTTATGTAGTACCTTATTCTTTTATTTTCTGCATTCCTAGCATAGCTCCATGGAATCATGTGAACATTGAAGTTGGAAAATAAATTGAGGGGACACAAAAGTAAACCACAACTGGATTTTCCATAGTACTGCAAATTCTAGGTTGGGGATGTACTTAGATTTCCTGAAGCTTTCTTGAATTCTTTATTTAATTTGTATGCACATTATTGATTAGAGTAGAAAACAATTTCATTATAATCATTGCAATAGTTAGATCATTATTGTAGCTTATATTTAATCGTAAAAGCTTCTAGTGAGAGATAACCTTCTTTTTTATCCATGTGGTTTTTTAAGGAAGATTGTCTAGACGAAATCTTTTGTATTTTTATGCTATAACAATCTATTTCAATTTACAACCTCGATTAAATTGTTCTTTACTTATCTTTGGGAAGTTTCGGGGGTAGAAAAGCTTATGAGAATCTTTGATTTCTTCCCATGCCTCTAAGGAAACATATAGGATTTACATCCACAATTACATTTTTGAAAACCTTCATTTTATTAGAGTAGTATAGATCCACTATACACAAGTAAATAACTACATCCGGTAATATTTCTTGTTTAGATTTATTGTAGAAGTAATTTAATTAATTTAGAAGAAGTAATTTATCTATGTAGATTAGATTTATTTTAATTAATTAGTGAAAGGTAGATATTAGTATTGTTTAGTTAATTTCCTTCAATTAAGTACATAAATGTAGCTTAATGTTTTGAGTCAATCAAGCAATCAAACTATAGGGAATATACACTACTGCACATATTTTAATTTCCCCTTTTTCCAATTCAACTACTATGAACTCACGCTACTCGATCTTAGTCCCTGATTCTCCTATAGTTGCTCATCAAAATTCCCGTAAACTTCCACATTAGTTATCCCGACATGACCAATGGAGATCAAGTGTGCGAAGGTAACATGTTGATTTTTAGTCAATAAACTGGTGAACCCAAAATGAAGGACTAGTTCCTTCTTGTTTCCTTTTTTTTCATTATTATTGCCTCACCTTTTCATTTGTTCCCTTATTTTGGTAGGTATTTCATAATTCCTAAAATATGTTTGGTAGAGAGTTTGGTGGGCCATGTTTCGATGATAGATACTACACAAATCTTCAACCACAACAATGCCCTTCCATTTCCAGATGGGCTGATAATTACATAAAAATTATGGAAAGATCCCTAGATATGTCTCAAACCCTACTAGCCATGTGAGAATAGATGAGTTTGATTAAACTTTAAACTAGAATTACAATCTTGAACAATTCATAATAGGGTATCATGTACCCTTTCAACCAAACTTTACACCACGGGAACTCCAACAAGGAACTCAATCCTCACAACAAGATGTTATTTATACCTTAGTAGGAAGGATTAAAGAACTAGATAATTCCCAACCATCACAAATAAATCATGCGGTAGAGGGTAAGCCATTGGATATTTAGTTGATAACAAGGGATACATCCCTACCAATGAACAACCAATCCAATATCTTGTACAACAAGGTTATCAATTTCAACTTAATTTGGGTGGTATTCTCATAAGATTTGAAAAACAAGGGATGGTTCGTCATCCTTCTTAAGGGTGGCCGAAGTTTGTTCTTGAATGTATCTCCTTCACGAAATACGTTGTTCCCTCATTTTCCTATCCGCTAGTCCATATGCTAGCATCATCCCACCTTACTTGTACATGTATTCAAATTCCCCCAAATGGATACGTATACCATAATAAGGAGCTCCGTACATTACATATAATGCCTACCCGTAGCCTATCCAACTTCTCCTCCTCCTCCTCCTCACCAAGGGGTTCAATGGTGGAATCTTATGAAATGGGTACCTACACCAAATATCTAAAAGAACCCCGACTTTACAATATGGGATGTCATGCTTCCACTCCGATTGCCTAATATTCCTAAATTTAAGGGAGAAGGAGACCTAAATGTTGATATCAAGGCCTACACTACTGCTATTGGGGAATTTATACCTTGGGATGTTTTAGTAGCTAAATTATTTATAAAGAATCTTGAGGGATTTGCATTGGATTGGTACTATTAGAGTCCATAAGTTTCCATACATTCATTTAAACAACTTGTTTATGAATTCATTAGATAATTTTACATGAACAAGTTGTTTTGTATAGGTATCAAGGATTTTATACATATTAGACATGAATAAAATTAATCTGCATCCCATTTCATTTAGATATGGCGTCAAGTTCTTTACTCCTCTGTAAGTGCACTTAACATGGACCAGACTGAACTTCGTGATCTTTTCCATCGCTTGCTTAATCAAAAGACCAAGGAAGAATTTTATAAATTTCCTTTCCGCAATTACAAAGAGGTGTTGGAAGGTGCTATTAAAATCAACCAAGTTGTTATCAACAATGGATGTAATATTTAGCATACCAATGGGAAATTGATGTTCCCTAATCAAAATAATGAAAACCATAACAACTATGGGGCCAACAATCAAGGATCTAATGGATTGAATCTCAAACACGATGCTACTACAAAATATGTTACTGATCAAGAAAATAATGCTACTTTCATGAACTACAATGAAACTAAAAACCATAACAACAATAACAACATGAGTAATAATAGAGGCCCTAATACCATTTCCTCGGTAAAAAAATTGATTTGAACCATTTTCGCCCGATAAAATCAATCGCAAGGCATGAACTAGCACTATTACTCGCCAAGGGGAAACAAACAATGGTTATAATAATCAATTTCAAAATTATAATCAAGGATATAATTAACAACAATAAGATACTTATCAAAGACCAAGAAACTATGATCCAAATATGTATTGTAGTTTCCATAGTGTCGTTGGTCATAACACTAGGAATGTTAGGGATTGTAAAAATTTCCCAAAAAGATTCTCGAGAATCAAAGGAAGGTTTTCGTGGATATGTTTTTAGAGAATACTTTGAAACAACCTTACACCCGGTTACACAAATCCTATTGTGCCTCACAATGAAAACCTAAGCATCTTTCGGGATCCATTCCCTAAACATCATGAGGATGTTAAAGAATATCCTAAAAACATAAACAAGGGTTATTTTGTAGATATTAACCACCATGAATCCTCATCTTCTAATAAATCTCAATTTACTCCCAACCTTGGCTTAGATAACAATTAACAATTTTGGGATTAGTTGAGCTAGAGGTTGAACCAAAAATTATTGTAACAACTCAAAAAAGGGAATACATTTTGAAACCCCTCCCCACTCATTTCTTCTCACAAGATGACACTCCTATAGTTTGAAAATCTTTAGGATCCTACGATTTGATTTAAGACTTGAACTAAACCATTTTCCACATCTCACTTCTAGACTTGTTAAAGAATTACCCTACAAATCGTTTTGCGTTGCTACAATCATTGGGTCTTGGTAATTTAATTCATGTCACACCTCCTCCATGAGTTCAAATAAATATGATTGAGTTCAAAATCCATCCTCCAAGAAAGATTTATAAGGATACTTAGTTTTTTTTCGATATAAACAAGATGTCATCGATGTTGAAATAGCTCGAAGAAGTGATCTGCTTTATATTTGCAAGTCTGGGTTTATAAAAATTGTATCAAGAGATCCATGATAAATTATGGGGCTTCTGTGAATGTAGTTCCCTTCTATTTCTTGCATAGTCCTGGGGTAAGGGGAGAAAAAATTCTTCTCTACGAGAAACACATTCCAAGGGTATGATAAGTTAAATGATACCTTAATAGGAACTATAGTGCATCCTATCTCCCTTGGTCCAAATACCATCTTGACTGAGTTTTACATGATCGATAGGGAAACAAATAACAACATGATTCTTAGTAGACCTTGGATTCCCTAGATGAAGGAAATTCCTTCAACTTTTTTCCAAGAAGTTGGATTTTTCCACCTAGGAAAAGTCTTATTTGCTCAAGGGGATCCTAAAACCTTTGAAGTGAACTTAATGAAATTCAAGAAGAAAAAAATGGTCCATTTAGAGTATGATCTCCTTTAATCACTTAAAAATCCACCTTAATCAACAAAATTGGTTACAACCACCCCGAATGCTTTGAGAGTTGATGTTGCTAACTCAAAAATATTTGAGGTGGCCAAAATAGATAAGGGTAAGTCAATATATGTGTAAATAGTGTCCACCAAAATGATGATAGAGATCTTGAAACTCTTAGAGAGTGATAACCCAATCCTCCTCCCTTTTGAATTGCAAGGAATGGGTAACCTCCTTAGTATGGCCTCTCTTCCTATCGATGATCTTGGTCCAAGCATAAACATGATTGGAATAGTAAAAGAAGTCGGATTTAAGAACAAATATTTTCCCATCAAAGAAACCTCTAGGAATTCCTCCATTCCAAGCCTTGGTCTAGACACAAATTTATCAAATACCAAGCTCCTTGTAATCCCATAGCATGAAAAATGCCAAATGTAACCACTACTCCCTTTCTAGGGAAGAGAGTTGAGAAGTGTAGTCATGCTCCTATGAACTTGATATGTCAAGAACATGAAAAAGATGTTCATAAGGACCTCTTTCAAATGGACAGATTCACACCAATATTAGATGATCATATATACATGATCATGGGAAAGGGTTATAATTTCAAAATTCAAGACAATATGCCCTTGTTAAGAGAATTTTTTTTTAAATATCATGTGAATCATTTGTGTATGTTAGGGGAACAGTTTGACATTCGTCAACTAATTTTCCCTAAGCACTTTCACGCATAGTTCATTTGCATTTCCAAATGTACATTGTTACATCCACTGAATTTAATTTGTCACATCATATTGTAAAATTTTTCTCAAGATGATTAATTTTCAAACAACTTCCAAAAATTCCAAACATTGGCAAAATCATTCAATTATGTGTATGCAAGTATCCAACATATTGTCATCAACAATTCTAAATAACTTCATCATTTCAGCAGGTTAAGACAAAATTTTGACATTAATCCTACCAAGGCCTGCATACTTGGTTTTTCTTCTAGCATAGGTGTCTTTGCCCATGGTCTATTCTAGAAGCTTCTTGATGTCACATATTTCCCAAGAAACCTCTTTGGTAACAAAATAACTCTAAACACTTTACCTACATCACTAGTTCTCTTATCTTATCCTTTCAATGATGACCCCTTGCATCTTAATAGTTGTGTGGGTTGGAGGCAAGGGGTAAGATTTCTATCCCAAAATCAAAACTCAAAGTTAAAATAAAACAAAAAAAAAAAAAAAGTATGTAAGTTAATCAATAAATGCAAAAATCTTTTAGTTACAAATAAAATTACACTTTATTGGCCTACCAATATTTGGTGATGATCCCATGCCTCATACTAGTATCATGAGGTTATTAAATGAGGGAAGTGCTCTTACTCAGCTATATCTTCTCCTCAGTGATTATCCCATACTTCCTATTGGTAGCATGGGGCAAGGTGTAAGGGGAATTTTCATAATAAGTCAATAGCGTGTAAGACATTTTATAAATAAAAAGTGTTTTAAAAACTTGAAATCCCAAGAAAGTGAATTATATGTATATGTTCCAAGAGATTCAAATAATTAAAACTAGATTTTTTTAAATCAAGAGGCCATCCACGAGATCTAAGTCTAGATAAACTTGAAATAAAATCAAATCATAGAATACATAGTAAACTATGTGCAGAGTTAGGTTGTAGGTCCCTAATTGGATTTTTGTCAAGATCTTGTCTTCCTTGCATCTTTTCCATTCATCAAAATCATATAACTCGCATCCCTTCTGGCTCTTGGTGTTGAGCCCTCACATCTTACTAGTTGCATGGAGTTAGAAGAGGAGTGGGTTCATTTTTAAATTTATCACATTCATCACATTTTGACAACAAAATAAGAAGTACTAAATATTATTTGAAAACCAAAGTTTCAAGTTACATTGTGTTTGCATAATCATCATATAAAGAAAAATAACAAAAATAAATCATTTTATTAGCATATCATCATCCATAGCATGCATTCAAAAGCATATAAAAACATTGGAAATTCTGAGCATCTAAGAGTACACAAGTGAAGAAAACCATCAATGAGATAAAATCTTACATGAAGATAACTGAATCAAAAAAATGTATGCATATATGTCCATAATAATCGAAGTTTGTATACAATTTTATCACACTAAAAAGTGTGGTTAAAATGCTCACAATGAGCACAAAATAAAAAAATTCATATATATATCTTGCAAAAATGACATCGAAGTAATAAAGGAAAATTTATAATCCCTTCCTATAGGAACTTTGAGAAGGTGTGTGGTTAGGGCTCCGATTAAGACTCTATGGTGTGAATGTGAGCCTCTATACGTTGAATGGTGAGAATGATCATGAGATAGAGGTGGTGATTTTTCGGTAGTGGTCTCTCTGTGAGAGCAGCATTGCCTCTATCTCCTCTTCACTAACCAGAATGTGTCGAGCTTGGTCCTTGTCTCGTAAAGAATCTCTATGGATCTCTAGACGGTGCAAAAACATAAGTATGATGGCCACTGCAATGTATTCCTCACATCTCGTGAGAATATCCTCTCTTGTCTTCCCTATGGGAATGAGCAATGTGTCGAACAAGATTCATCGAATAAAATATAGCCACCATCGGTAGTGGTTGCATAACACGAGAGAAAGAAATGATGAGTTAGAAAACTATTAAAAACTCAAAAACAAATAGACATTTCATAATCTACTAACATTTATAAGTAATAGAGTCAAGGGAAAAGTATCTACATACTCATATATCTTGACATCCAGGAAGGTCTGAATGGTGGTGGTGGTGTTCGTGGAGCTGCTTCAGGTATCTCCTTAACTCCAACCTCTCATGAGGAAACTCATTGTCCCATCATGAACTAATTGTAACCACCTCCCTTGAGAAAGAATCTTCTCGAATAAAGAGTCTACTTATTCGCATCTGCCATGCTCTCTCTGTATTAGAGAGCTCTTTATTAACCCTCCACTCACTCGTAACTATCCTCTCCTCTAGCCTATCCCTCCTCATGAGCCTCCTCTCCAATATCCTCTATATCTCTCCCTTTATCTCTGTTTGATCTCTGTCGCCGTAGCATCCTCCTCGTCCTCCTTCCCACTATGTCCAGGAGTGACTGGATCTGTAATATAACCCCCGGCCGGAAAGAAGTGGAATGACCTCTATATAGTAATAGGAACTTGAGGAGTTAGGACTATATAATCAAGTTGGCCCCTAGGGCTAGTTTGAGCCTTTCTAATCCCATAAATACTACAAGAACAATGGGAAGTGCATCAACATACCGCAACCCAAAGCATTTGCGGAACTATTTCTACAAGATGATCCTCAACCCTGTTGTCTTGTCAATTAATTGGGTATTATTTTTCACACAATCAATGTGACTCTATCATCACCGCATAGTCTAACCATATCCTAGTACATTTGTGGCTACATGATGATGTGGCACTATGAGAGGACCCAAGATTATCCAGCTCACTTACTGGTGGCACCTAGATCATCTATCCCAACTCCCCTCTAGTAGGGGATCATCCTCTCATACACCCAACACATGACCAAAGTGGGATGGTTGAGGGATTTTATGTGAAATCTGGAAACTTGATATAAATCATGGTAAGTAGTCCCCAATAAATCAACACCACAGGCATAAATCCAACCATGCTAATCAATATCATTGATAATGGGATCCCAATAGTAGAGGATGTTCTCCCCGCCCTTATCTCCCACCAAGTGTGGGGCCAAGATACTAATTATGGCCTTGCATAAGGCAAG
Organism: Taxus wallichiana var. yunnanensis; assembly: GCA_018340775.1. Taxonomy (NCBI): domain Eukaryota; kingdom Viridiplantae; phylum Streptophyta; class Pinopsida; order Cupressales; family Taxaceae; genus Taxus; species Taxus wallichiana. The sequence continues at coordinate 110,007,559 of CM031236.1, read as the reverse complement.
GCTAGGTTTGGAGGCAAGAGAAAGTAATCTCATACCCTGTTTGGCACCCACATTGGGTGTTGCACCATCTCCCATATATGTGTCGACCATTTTCTAAAAATAGCCTTCAACCCCGCACTATCCAATATAATACTCCTACCTATAACAGAACACCCGGGATCATGTGTACACCCTCCATAGTGATAGTACACTCTCCACTGACCCTTGGAAACCATTAAGTGTTCAGTGCGCAGCTCAATATTTTAGTAGGTAGCAAAATAATGGCTATTTGGTGCTACTAATGTCATCCGAGATATCCTCCATAATCCAAATCTATGAATCAAGTATCTCTCCTCATGATACAACTAATCAATGATCCCCGAAGCCACTCACGGTCTCTGGGCGCCTCCACCGAACGTAAGAGTCCTTATCCATTCACCAAAATAAGAAAAAGAGAAAGTTAGAAACATATTTGAGAAAATAATCTCATCAAAAACATTTTAAAACAACATAAAAACAAAAAACAATTATCTTACTCAAAATTTTCCTCTATCTTGAGAATTTTGGGCTGCTACCCTATGTAGAGCCCTAATTATGTAATTTCCATGGTGGTTACACAACTTCCGCCTAGTGCATAATTATGGTTGCATAATTTCCATGTCTATTACACAACCACCACCCTATAGTTCCCACTCCTCTTCGATATTGATCTTACTAGGATTTTGCTTACTTTGGATTGGAGACCTTCATGTTGTTATCATATTTGATTGTTATACATTAGTAGATGGACATTATTTTATTTATTAGTATTTTGATAGACTGTATGGATGTTTTATACTTTTGACATGATGTGACTTATATGATGGATTACATGCACATGATTGATATTTTAGTGTCAATGATGATCTAGAGTTAATGCATTATATATATATATATATATATATATATATATATATATATGTGTATGTGTGTGTGTGTGTGTGTGTGTGTGTGTGTGTGTGTATGTAAACACGTTAGATTTTGATACATAGATTATTTTAGATGTCCTAGCTAGCCTTGTAATTTGTTTTTTCAGTTAAATGAAAGAATTGAAATATCAAAAAATGTAAACAATTGGCGAAATTGCTTTATTTTTGTGATGATTTAGTTGTGTTAATTTATGATGTGAAATAATATATATATATACATATATATACATATATATATATGTATATATGTATATATACATATATACATGCATATATACATATATACATATATACATGTATATATACATATATATATATGTGTGTGTGTGTGTGTATATATATATATATGTATGTATATATATATATATATATATATGTATATATATATACACATATGTATATATATATATATATATATATATATATATATATATATACACATATGCATTTTATTGTGTTTATATCTTTGATATGGCCACGAGGCTAGAGAGGTATTGTTTGATTTTGCAAGAAATTGTAACAAAACAAACAAAAGGGGATAGGAGACCAACAATGAAATAATTTTTAGTATTGGAAATTGGTCACCTTGGCAACTTATGTCATTGTATGATAGTTGGTGTTGATAAATTGTTAGGAGTTTCCCTTTTTGGAGGGTGGCCTCTAATGTAACCAAGGGAAATTGTTTTGTTCCCCTTTTCATTTTAATTATTTTTGTATGTGATTTATTATTGTATTGTGATACACATTATTATTGTTGGTTAGTATACTCCTTTTAAGTTGATTAATCCTGATTAATTATTATAATGTGGGATATGACTAAGGATGGTATTTAATGTTGGTATATTGTCCTTGATTTTATGTTGGATTTAGGAGGATTTTATTAGTTTTAAGTGTTGTGTACTCAACCTTGCATGTCAAATTCAGATTTAGGTGTTTCACACAGAATTTTTGTTCCAGAATAGAGTTATTTCTATCTTTTCATTCTCTTGAGAAATAGATAAGGGTTAGGGCTAGGAGGAATACCTATTGAGTGTTGGGAAGGTGTGCGCATACCGTAGAGAGATTAGACTGATTGTGAAGAGATCCTTTTTGTCTGGGAAGGACTACCTGTAAATAAGAATGCAAGACCACCAAATTTTCGTTAAACAATAAGTGAGGGAACTGCCTTGGGCCCAGGAAATATTAGACTTCCTTTCGAAGGTGGTCAGTTCCCTTTTAATACAAATTAATGCAAATGATAATAAAGAAGCTATTGCGAAATCACAATTTAGGTACCTCGTTACTAAAAGCAATAGAGACTAAACTACCAATAATAAAATGTCATGTTGTTTATTTGGTCACTGGTTATTGATACGTTCAGATCAAGTTACAGGGGTAGACAAGGCTGGATATGGGATTGTTTGGAGGTAAATAGGTGAAAGGTTGGTTTTTGTATAAGTCACAGTGACCAATGTTGGTCACTGGATAACCGACCACGGTTATAAAACCAAGATCTGGGTAGGGGATAACCGATATCGGTAGGGGTGGTGGTTTAGGGTTTTTTAAATGGAGGTTGGTTGTAAGGTGGTTATGGGGTTCAGAAGGTTGGTAGATGGTTGAGGGGAGTAGTAGGGTGATAGAGAAGACTCAGAGAGTGAGAAAGTTGTCTTTGGGGCAATATAGAGATGGATGAATGAAGGTTAGGTGTAGGGTGCTGCCGGGTGGTAGATCCAGGAGTGAGCTTATAATCACTATGAATAAAAAGTTCACAAAGTAGTGTCTAGAAGCATACAAGGTAATAAAAGAGACTACTTACTAGTTTCTAATGCGAGATGTAGGTCCAAGGAATGTAGTGGTGAAGGCAAGGCTCAGTTGGGATGATCCAGAAATTGGAAGTGAGCTGATGAAGCTATCCTCTAACTCTCCCAATGTTTGGATGAGTGTGACAACAATCTAGTTGCTCGATTACGCCTTGGGCTCAATACTCCTCTTTGCAAAATGAATTTTTTGGATGCTTCAGTAAATTCGGATCCCTTTTTTGGTTGGGGAGGTCATTTATAGGGAATCGATGCCGGTCACATAGGTACCGATGTCGTTAGGTAAAAGTTGGCTATTTTTAGTAAAATAGCCAACTTTCCCTCCTTTTCCCGAGGGGTCAGTTGTGGGTTTGGTCAAGTCATTATTAGGTTCATTTTGGTACGGTGAGGGTGATGAGTCATGGGTGTGGGTCCTGGACCAAGTTATCGGTCTTAATTAGGTTAGTTTTAGGGTTAGGGCTAAGTCATGGTGAGGTGGCAAGGTGAGGTGGCAGGGTTGGAGATGTGGATTTATTAATTATAAGGTAATTAATAAATAATTAAGTGTGTAAGGTTTAGGTGGTGAGGTAGGGTTAGGTTGCGAGACAAGATGCGGGGCACGGGGTCGTAAGACCCAAATTTGGTGTCTACATTTGTCCCTTGTTGTCGTGTAGCTTGTCTTGTAAAGCTACACTGACAATAATAAGAAGTGGTTGCCCCAGTTAAGGGTATAGGTAATCCCCCTCAAATCTATCACAGATTGAGGTGACGTGAAATTAGGGATAGGTTGATAAAGGCTAAAAGATGAGGAGATGATGGTAAGATGGTGGGGTAAGTTCAAGGAAGAAGACACACGTTGAAATGGAGTAGTGCGACCGAGGTACACGATTTGAATAGCAAACAAGCAATTCATAGGCAAAGGTCGATAGTTTAGCCAAACAAGGTGGATATAATCCTGGTATCTAAGGCATAGGAAGTCGCTCCCAGGGGATATAATGGGTAAGGTCTTTGGAACATTTAGGCATGTTTGGTAGTACCAAATGGTTGGTTTGGTTGAGATAAACGTCACAGTCTCGGTCTAGGCAAAGCTGGTCGGCTGATCAATTCAAGTATCCTAGTCATGCTAAAACATGAACAGGTGAGCTCGATTGAACAAACAGCTACATGATGGGTGGATAGAATCATAATTTGTGGGCCTTGGTCGAGGTACTTAATTGGTGTGGTTTGGGTCGGGCCGATTGGTTGGTTGCGGCCTTGGGTCATGCTTGCCGATTGGTTGGTCAGCGCGCCTCGGGGTGGGCCTGATTGATTGGTTGTGGCCTCAGTCGACGACGATTGATTAGTTCTGACTTTGGGTCGGGCCGATTGGTTGGTTGCGGCCTTGGGTCGGGCTGATTGGTTGGTTGTAGCCTTGGGTCGGGCCGATTGGTTTGTTGCGGCCTTGGGTCAGGCGATTGATTGGTGCGGCCTTGGGTCGGGCCGATTGGTTGGTTGTGGCCTTGGGTCGGGCCGATTGATTGGTTGCGGCCTTGGGTCGGGCTGATTGGTTGGTTCGATCGGTCGAGCCGATTTGTTGGTGTGACCTTGGGTCGGGCCAATTGGTGGGTTACGGCCTCGGGGTCAGTGGTGATTGGTTGGTTGTGGCCTTGGGTGGCCGATTGATTGGTTGTGGCCTTGGGTCGGGCCGATTGGTTGGTTACGGCCTTGGGTCGGGCCGATTGGTGAGTTGCGGCCTTAGGTCGGGCTGATGAATTCAAAATAAGGCTATTTAGCAAAGCCGGGGGTAGGTGATGTGGTGAAAAATGGAGATTGGTGGATAAGGGCAGGAGTTAGGTTAAAATAAGTAGGTAACCGATATCGGTTAGAAGATCGATATTGGTCTTCTAGGGCATGACCTAACCGATATCGGTTAGAGGTCAAAACCTATAAAAAGAAAAAAGCGGCATGTCATTTTCACATTGTGAATTTGAGCGCCAAAACATCTCTTGTTGAGTTTTGAATTGATTGTGTTGAGTGTTTGGGCTGAGTTGGCACTAGTTGAGTGGGTGAGTGAGTTATTGGTAGGCCCCAGAGATCGGGAGGTAGAGCTTGATTGGTTGAGGATGCTGCTGAGGAGATTTGGAGATATGGCACAGGCTAGAGGAGTTGGACCACCACTACCTATCCCACCACGATGACGTGTAGTCGTACTGGTAGGCTCGGAACCCCTATTTCTGTCAATTTGATGAATTTTGCTGGGATTTGGGTATTGGGGTAGGAATCCAAAATTTGACAAAATAATGAAAAAATGAAGTTAAACAGTAAAATGGATTAGGTAGATATGTTAGGTAGGCAAAAACATCAGGGTGGGTAAGGTTTTAGGCCATTATACTGGGTAAATTGGGAGAAATAGGGAAAAAAGGGGGTTTGGGGGCCATTTTCGGTTCGGCCCCTAAACCCCATAGTGACCGATGTTGGTCACTAGTCGACCGGCATCGGTCACAGTTTTCAGGTGTAGATTAGCAGGTGCAGAGACCGGCATCGGTCATGTGTCGACCGACATCGGTTCATAAAATTTTGGACATAAGGTGCAGTGGGGGACCGATGGCGGTCGAGGGTGACCGATAGCGGTCACCATGGGTAGGAGGTAGGGTTGTAAAATTTCTTTGTTGGGTGTTGTTTTAGGTGGGTAGGATAGATTATAGGGTTGAGGGGGGAGAAGGTAGATTTGCTGGGTGAGGTGGGTGAATTGCTAGCGGGGATTAGGTGGGATAAGTTGATTGGGGTAGGATAGGTTATTGGGGTGGGGGTAATTGGGTGGTTGGGGTCGGTTCGGGTAGGATAGGTTATGGGTTGTGTATGGATTGGGATGAGTTGGGTTGTGTATGGGTGGGTGAGTAAGTATAGAGGGTTAGGTTGGTTGTGTTGTTAAGGGTAGGCCTGACGGAGTGGGTTGTTTTTGTAGGCACGCCAGCAGTTGACCATGCGAGATCGGATGCCACCCCTATTGGAGTGGATGTGGCCACATGTGACCGCAGAGCAGTGGGCAGTTATGTGAGAGGTTAGACTCGGTAGAGTCCAGAGGTATAGGGCTATGGATAGGGACCACAGCCTGATGGTTTCCCTCATCGAGAGATGGGATCCGGCAACCAATGCCTTCCATCTCCCTACTGGAGAGATGAAAGTCACCCTAGAGGATGTGTATCACATCCTAAGACTGCTGATCATAGGTGAGGAGGTGTTCCAGGTGGATGCCGAGACAACGATGGATAGCATCCTGTAGGTATTCAGGGATGCAACCCCATTGGTTACGTATCATAGTGTGAGCATCGACTACGGTGAGATGTATCGGGATCATCGATAGGAGACACGGATTGCCATTCTAATGATGGCAAGTATCACCGCTTCGCCCCCCGACTCGAGAGGGATGCCGCTTCCCATGGGCTCGATGGCGCTTTACATGAGATGGTGGAGGAACACACCTACTATGCATGGGCACCGGTGTATGTGGTGCAGCTATACAGAGAGCTCTGGGGCTATCGCCGTATGAGGAGATTTGGTATATGTTCGACATTCTTGTTACACTGTTGGGCATACGAGCACATCGTGTGTATACGACCAGTAGGGTTGCCCCAGTTGCCAGAGCCACAGGCAGTCTACAGATATGGGTTTCAAAGGTGGTTGGGGGTCATGGGCCAGCCACGAACAATATTCATAGGATGAGATGTTGCCTTTTACAGGCATATGTTAGAGGGCCTGACCGCATTAGATATTATATGGAGGTCATACAAAGGCCATCAGCCCCGTGGAGGAGCCCGAGCACAGTTGCGATGGATCCAAAACATCTTCTGGATAGCTAGACGGAGACCTGGGGAGTATGAGCGGATTCCCCTAGAGAGGTTATGGACGACAAAGCTAGGACTATGGTAGGATGTGCCACCTCCTCCCACAGTATCGGAGGGAGGATGTAGAGGCACCACTGCCTCTACCGTAGCCATTTGACACATTGGACGATGCCGGGTTACGGTGCTCATTTTTGGTTTGGTGAGTTAGGCGAGAGGGTGGGTTTGTGAGAGAACAAAGCAAAGACAACAAGATTTAGTAGTTGTTACAGTGCGGAGAGGGACAGTCTCCAGGTCGGAGTGCGATTACTACAAGGCGATTTCTACACACGAGCATGTGATTGGGTGTTACGGGCGGTTAGCTTGAGCACGAGCACGTGCATAGGTGCAACCCCGAGTCCCTATTCAAAGCTTTGATGGAAGCTCCAACACAACCATAGGTACCGGCTCAGTTCGGGGCACACGGGCAGGGGTAGGGCCCACTTATATTAGGAGCCGGAGGATCAGCCCCACCAGCCATGGTTGCACAGGCCCGTTACATGGAGGTGAGAGCGGAGGCCCGTTACTATCAGGACCTACTAGATGCTACCGGTGTAGATTATCAGCCATATGTGGCTCATAGAGCCGAGACTTCCCGGAGTCACAGGTCACAGGCGACCGCAGTCACAGCCAGTGGGTCGGTTACAAGTAGGAGGCGAGACCTAGCACAAGGGCCAGCTGAGGGACTGGGCCGAGGGAGGGGGAGAGAGTTGAGTCACCCCAGGAGCAAAGACATTTTTGGTCGAGTTAGATAGATGATTTTTGATAGAGACACCGGTTTGCGAACCGAGTGTGCATATAGGGGTCTGCATGCCCACATAGGATTTATGTATTCATTTTTGTTGTATATACCGGCCTACGAGCCGAGTACATTTTGTATAGTTGATACCATCCTGCGAGCTGAGTATATTTTTACATGAGAGACCGGCTGCGAGTGAGTCGAGATTGTGATAGACGGCTGCTCCGCATGCCAACTTTGTATTTTGGATTACAGAGGCCCCATGCAGGGCAATTTGTATATTTTGACATTGATTTGACAATATATAGATGATGAGTTTGATCCACATGGTGTGTATAATTTTTGATTTGATGCATATATTATAATGTTGTATGTGTTTTGTCAATGGTATTGGAATTTGATGTATATATAGATGATGTTGATGATGTTTTGATGATATGCATATGTTTTGAAATGTTGATGTTTATTATGATGATGGATGTTGATAGTGATGTCGTTATGTAGGGAAAAGAGGCAGCTCCACCAAAAATTATAAAAACAAAGAAAAATCCTAGGTATAAGGAAAAGGAGACAGTGATCGATATCGTTATCTAACCGATGTCGGTCACTATGTGACCAATACCGGTTAGGTAACCGATATCGGTTATGCTAAAAACGTGCTTTTTTAAAAAAATAGAAAAGTTTGGGAGGCAACTTAAATTCTTATTTTTAAATTCATGCAACATGTTAAATATGAGGATGCGAGGCTATTGACATCCATACAAAGCTAGTTGCATGGGAAAATTGAGTGATAAGGAGGAAAGAGACAGTGTAAAGTGATCGTAGGCTTGGATTAAGAAGGCCTAAAGGCAAGTTATAGTGAAGACAGGTTCCACCTCAAGATGTTGCATCCCAAGAGGTATAAGTTTTGGTTGGAATTAGATTTTGCATGGTTATGAATAGGATGTGTTAAGGTAAGTGGGTAGAGATGAAAAGAAAGGTGATAGCAAGGGTTTGGGAAGGGGTGAGTGTTATGGGGTAGGTAATCGGGTGTTTGAGATATGCTTTTAGGTATAGAGAGAGGCAAACAAGTGAATAAGTTATCATAGGTGGTGTTTTTAATAGGGTGGATATAATTGTCAAGTGACCGATATCGTTTTAGGCCTAACCGGTATCGGTTAGATAACTCGATATCGATTCTATCGTAAAGTTACTGATTTTGATAAAAAACACTTGGGGATTTATTTATTGTTCGTTGGTTTGATGTGTGCAGGCAGAGGCAGGGTTGAGGATGAATGATAGGGTGCCAACTTTGTTGTCACGAGTTCGAGCGGATGTAACACCAGCTGAGTGGGCATTAATAAACGGTGTGGGGTTAAGCGGAATCTGCGATTATTCATGAATTACACCCAATCATGCTATGTTACAGGTGCTGATTGAGAGATGGAATCCAGAAAAGAATACCTTCCATCTGCCAACAGGGGAGATGATAGTGACATTAGAAGATGTGTTCCAAATTTTGAGACTTTGAATTACAAGAAGGCCAAGTGTATAGGCAGGCCCAATGCGGCGTGGGTAGTGATAAGCTGCAGATTTGGTCCAGTGCATGAGATCCGACACAACGAGGCTTGACAATTACTTATGTTATAATGTTTACAAGACACCCCGAGGCAACAAGGTTTGCCGTGGTATTCAAGATAGCAAATGGGGTACTATGCATTACCTAGAGCAGACGGGGGAAGATTTCCAAAATCATTGATGTGTAATATTCATGAGATGATAGAAGGTAGCACTACTTTCGCATGGGCACATGCATATCTGGCGGAGCTATACAGGGGTTTATGGGAATGCAAGCGAAATCATAGGACTACACAAGATTGTGCATACTTATTACATTTTTGGGCCTATGAGCACATTATGTGTGTGCGACCAATAGGCTGGCCAATCGAGGCAGGAGAGACATGATTGCTGAGGTTGGGATTCAGGCGATGGGTCCAGACAGAGTAAGAGGCAAGAGCCGAGACCGTGATGAGATAAGGGTTAGGGCTAGGAGGAATACCTGTTGAGTGTTGGGAAGGTGTGCGCGTACCATAGAGAGATTAGACTGATTGTGAAGAGCTCCTTTTTGTCTGGGAAGGACTACCTATAAATAAGAATGCAAGACCACCAAATTTTCGTTAAACAATAAGTGAGGGAACTGCCTTGGGCCCAGGAAATATTAGAATTCCTTTCGAAGGTGGTCAGTTCCCTTTTAATACAAATTAATGCAAATGATAATAAAGAAGCTATTGCGAAATCACAATTTAGGTACCTCGTTACTAAAAGCAATAGAGACTAAACTACTAATAATAAAATGTCATGTTGTTTGTTTGGTCACTGGTTATTGATATGTTCAGATCAAGTTACAGGGGTAGACAAGGCTGGATATGGGATTGTTTGGAGGTAAATAGGTGAAAGGTTGGTTTTTGGTATAAGTCACAGTGACCAATGCCGGTCACTAGATAACCAACCACGGTTATAAAACTGGTACCGGTAGGGGATAACCGATATCGGTAGGGGCAGTGGTTTAGGGTTTTTTAAATGGAGGTTGGTTGTAAGGTGGTTATGGGGTTCAAAAGGTTGGTAGATGGTTGAGGGGAGTAGTAGGGTGATAGAGAAGACTCAGAGAGTGAGAAAGTTGTCTTTGGGGCAATATAGAGATGGATGAATGAAGGTTAGGTGCGTGGTACTCTCGGGTGGTAGATCCAGGAGTGAGCTTAGAATCACTATGAATAAAAAGTTCACAAAGTAGTGTCTAGAAGCAAACAAGGTAATAAAAGAGACTACTTACTAGTTTCTGATGCGGATGCAGGTCGAAGGAATGCAGTGGCGAAGGAAAGGCTTAGTTGGGATGATTCGGCAATTAGAAGTGAGCTGATGAAGCTATCCTCTATTTTTCCCAATGTTTGGATGACTCGTGACGGCAATCTAGTTGCTCGATTCGATCTTGGGCTCAATACTCCTCTCTGCAAAATGAATTTTTTTGGATGCTTGCCAATGAATTCGGATCCCTTTGTTTTGGTTGGGGGAGGTCATTTACAGGGAACCGATGGCGGTTACCTAACCGATGCCGGTTGCGTAGGGACCGATGTCGGTTAGGTCAAAGTTGGCTATTTTTAGTAAAATAGCCAACTTTCCCTCCTTTTCTCTCGAGGGGTCAGTTGTGGGCTTGGTCAAGTCATTATTAGGTTTGTTTTGGTGCAGGTGAGGGGTGATGAGTCATGGGTGTGGGTCTAGACCAAGTTATAGGTCTTAATTAGGTTAGTTTTAGGGTTAGGGCTAAGTCATGGTGAGGTGGTAGGGTTGTGGATTTATTAATTATAAGGTAATTAATAAATAATTAAGTGTGTAAGGTTTAGGTGGTGAGGTAGGGTTAGGTTTCGAGACGAGATGCGGGGCACAGGGCATCGTAAGACCCAAATTTGGTGTCTACATTAGGCTTAAGGGCCATTTTTGGAGGCTTGTGGGACAAGTTAAGCTTGTCCCACACCTCTTAATTTCACCTACCAAATACCCCTATGGGTTATAGGGTAAAAAATAAACCGCATTATTTTATTCGTAAGGTAAAAGGGTAATATTTATTTCACCTTCTTACATGAGTTTTTAATTGTGTCCTTTAGAGGTGTGGGTACAAGTTTGAGTGTTTAATAGGTTTGTCACTTCCTCAACCACTAATTTATGAACTTTGGATGTTTTATTTGTCCATGTGATGTCGGTGGAAGAGAAATGATGTGACATTCTACATGGAGCCACATCACCACTCTCTCCTCAATTTTCAATTTATGTATGTGTTTTGAAGTTTTAGGGGTTAGATGTTTTATTTTATCTCTTGCATTTTGGAAGCTATTCTTTCGAGTTGTTGTTGAAAGATTGGAAATTAGTTAGTGCTTAATTTGGGACTTGGAATAGCTTGGATCTTGTGCTTGTGATTAGATACTCTTGTAATGGTAAGGTAGGGACTTCACCCATGTATTCTTATTGCTTTTTTGTTATGCAAATTATTATAATTGGATGATTATTGTATGTTCTTGGTTTTGGGAATACAATTACCTTTAGGTTGTGTCGGAGGAAAATAAATGGGGTCATTTTTTAGGGAAGCATAAGATTATTGTTGTATATCTTAGGAGGGAGTTGGGCTGGGGTGTCGCACCTTTGTAGATAAATGAGAATTTTTCTTATCTTGTATGTCTTATTAAGGTAGCCATGAGAGATGACGAAGGCATAAGAGTTTTGAGAGAGAAATAAGAGTCTTATGGGTATGTGGTTTGTGTTCATGGAGGCTCTAAAGTGTGAACTCAACCCCTTAGGGAGGTATTATCCCAAATTCACAACTTGAGGTAAATTTGAATAACTTGTATAATTTCTTCAGGCTTGAGTAAGTAGAACTGGTTCAACACCCAAAAATAAGGTTTTGGGGTCCCTTTGGCTCTTCTCTAACTTCCCTATCCAAGGAAATTTTTAAGGAGTTAGAAAAAAATTAATAAAATTCTAAAAATGGCTTATTTTAGTGTATTGTGGAAAATACGAAAGTTTTTGTCCTAAGCCACACAAGTTCAACCGGGACAGTTGGGATGTGAAAAGGTAAAATAGCTTAAATAAAAGGAATAATTTGAGGTAGAAAAATTATCCTAGGTGGTGCGTGGGAAAGTTGGAATGTTGGGACACGTGCGACTCAAAACCCGAAATCAAAGCAGCAAGTGGGATGCGGAAAAATAGAGGTCAACAAACTGCGATGACACGGTCAACAATGGGACAGTTGGAGCAGAAAGCCCAAATTGGGTGATGCAGAGAAATGAAGCTGGACCAGATGAGTAGGCATGGGATATGATTTCTCCAAAACCCACAATAGCTGAAATACAAAGGAAAAGTCAACTCTTTACCCCCAAACTTCAAACAAGTCATAACTTTTGACCTAGAGCTCCATTTTTCACAAATTTTTACGTTATAAAACAGTACACGAAATCCTCTAGGTGAAAAAAAAATCTTGAGATCCCTAAATTATTTAGCTACTCACATTAAATAAAATAAAAATCTTTAGCTCCAATCAGTTAAATACCAAGTCTAATTAAATGACGAAAACGACATACCCAAAACATTTGGCTACACTCAAATTGCCATATCTTTTGCATTTCTCAACAAAAACGAACAAAATTTGTACTATTGGAATTTTTGTTCCGATCCGAGATGCACATAAAGAAGGAAATCTAGAATTTTATGAGGAATCAATGGTGATTTTGCATAAAACGTGCCCAGTTCATAACAATGTTTTCTTTGGTAGCTAGGATGCATTCAATGAAGCATGGGTAGACATTTCTCACTACGAAAAGTTATGGGACAGTATGGGGGTCCTTTTGCAAGAAACATACCATCATTTCAATCCATTTATGGCATATTGCAAGTGGTGGGAAGACAAATTTTAGTATTTTCATTTCTCTCTCTCGTCTCCTCTCGAGAATTCTATTAATTGGAGTGTTAGGCTCATTGTAAAGGGGGATAGTTTTGAGCAAAAAAAATCTGTCAAATTGATTTTGTGAGGGTAATGTGTTGTAGGCCCTTGTACTAAACTCCTTGCATGGTGATCCAAGCCCTTATTTTCTAATAGATTGAACTGTGCATATCGATGAAGCAATATAAATAATTTTGTGTATGTGTCTTCCTCTAGTGTGTTTGTTTCCATTCTTCTTTCCTGTTCAACCTCATTACAAATATATTGTGTCTATTTTATGTTGTTGTAAGGATTCATTATCATTTTTTGTACATGAAATATTGTTGTGAATGCAGTTACTAGATTGCGGAGAATTGTTATCACCCCTTCTAGTTATCACCCTCCTTTTCTGGTGTATCACCACTTTAGTGTAGGATTTGTTTTCATGCACTCTCTCTCCCTAGTCCCTTGGAAAGTTAGATTAGGAAAAGATAGTTTTACCTACATTAGATTAGATTGTGGTAGGTAGTTTAGGATCAAGAAACAACTTTCTCTAGAAGTCCATCTCAAGTAGCAAGTCCCACCACTTGGAGATAATACCCATGTTATCTAGTCACACCATGTTCTCAAGAACACACACTTATAAAAACCATAGGGTGTTTTGATTTGGCGATAACATGAGGCATAAGTGAATCCCCATGTGTCTTTTCTCACTCTTGGATTAAGTATTAAGCCTTTGTGCTTGGGAAACTTGCATGTTTGTTGTGATTTTGGTATTGTGTTTATTGTGTTGAAATTTTGTTTGAATGTTGATTTTGGAAGCCATGTAAAGTTTCCTTGGTTGTGTTATACCACTTATTTCCTCATAGTTTGAACTCGGGGAAAATGAAGAAGAAGACTTCTCCTTCTCATTAGATTATTTTTGGGTGGAGAGAGTTGTCTACTTCCTTATTTTATTGTGTGATCGGAGTTGAAGATTGAAGGATTTATGCTGTTTTTTTTAGCCAAAATTCATATTCATAATGTTATACGCTTTGTTGTAAAATGAAATTTGAGAGATTTTAATTTATTATTTTATAATTGTTGGTAAGAGGAAATATTGTATTGAAATAAGACCACATTATGAGTATTTAATTGTGTCCTTTAGAGGTGTGGGTAGTATTTTGAGTGTGTAAGAGGTTTGTCACTTCCTCGACCACTAATTTATGAGATTTGGATGTTGTGTTTGACTATGTGATTTGGGTAGAAGAGAAATAATGTTGCATCGTACATGGAGCCACATCACCACTCTCTCCTAGCTTTTGTATTTATGTATGTGTTTTTAAGTTTTGGGGATAGATGTTTTATTTTCTCTCTTGCATTTTGGAGGAGATTGGTTTTCGATTTATTATTGGAAGATTGGAAATTTCTTACTACTTTATTTGGGAATTGGAAAAGCTATGAGTTGGTGCTTGTGATTGGATACTCTTGCAATGTAAAGGTAGGGACTTCACCCATGTATTCTTATTGCTATTGTGTTGAGAAAATTATTGTTATTAGATGACTTATGTTTTATGTTTTGGGAAAAGAATGGCCTTTAGGTTGTGTAGGAGGAAAAAAAAGGGATGTATTTTGGAGGGAGTCATAAGAGTATTATTGCATATCATGGGAGGGAGTTGGGTTGTTATTTCTCACCTTTGTAGATAAACAGATTTTTTTTTATCTTGTATGTCTTATTGAGGGAGTTACAAGAATTAAGGGAGGCATAAGAGTCTTGTGGGTATGTGATTTGTGTCCTTGGAGGCTTTAAGGTGGGAACTCAACCCCTTTGGGAGGCATAAGTGAATCCCCATGTTTCTTTTCTCTCTCTTGGCTTGAGTATTGAGCCTTTGTGCTTGGGAAACTTGCATGTTTGTTGTGATTTTGGTATTGTGCTTATGGTCTTAAAAGTTTGTTTGAATGTTGATTATAGAAGCCATGTAAAGTTTCATTGGCTATATTATACCCCTTATTTCTTTATTTTTGTGGCTCGAGGGGCCAATAAAAATTAAGGCTTCTCCTTCTCATTGGATTATTGTTTGGGTAGAGAGCATTGTCTACTCCCTTATTTTGTTGTGTGATTGGAGTTGAAGATTTAAGGAGTTATGGTAAGTTTTTTTAGCCAAAGATTTTCTTTGTAATGTTAGTCCCTTTATTGTAAAATGAAAGTGGAGAGCTTGTAATTTATTATTTTATATTTGTTGGAAAGTTGTAAGAGGATGAACTATACTCTTAAGAAAAGAGACACCTCTCCTTCTCATTCTAAAAAGTTAGCATATTAAATGGCTGAAATTACTCAAAAGTTGTGTTTTGGATGCCTCTTAAAATAATGGTGTTCTCGTATGAAAGTGTATGTTGAATCTTATTTTTTGTATTGTTATCAAACTTAATAAAAAAAAGAAAATAAGAAGTTTTATTTAAGCATGTCATACTTTATTTCACTTCAATTTATAATGTAAATGGAGTGAATTAAATCATGGTGTTTTCGACTAAGTTTAGGAAATTTTAAGAGAAAAATTATACATTAAATGGGTGTAACCAAGGAAATATATTCATCCCTTTATTTGCAGAACTAGTTAAAATGGAAAAAGGCTATTAATATAACAATTTCCCAAATTCAAATATTTATAAACTTGAATAAGTTTCTTGTGTCTTGTAAGTTATTATTTAAATATTTTTGGATTGATAAATTTCTCAAAACAAATAAGACACAAATATATATATAGTTAAAAATAGCCACCTTTATAGAAATCGCATCTTTAAGTTCATATACCTTCACAAATTTGATTTTATAAATTTATCGGACATTTAAAACAATTTATATAAATACTTTTAAATATATGATATTTATATTTTGACAATATGTATTAACATATTATCTATATATCTTATTTATATATATATATATATATATATATATATATATATATATATATATATATATATATATATATATATATATATATATATATATATATATATATATATATATATATATATATATATAAAATTAATTAAGAAAATTCCATACAACACAAAGACTATGTAATAAGCGACTTGTTTTCTTAAAAAAAAGTATTAATTTTAAATATAAAAAATTATAGCTAAGTTTAAGGGAATGGGGTGGGGGTGTCGTACCCACCCCCAATAATATATTACCTGCACTTTTATATTGGCCACGCACCTTACCCTTTACGCCAACAAACTGCGGTTGAACCATTATATTATTTTATATTATATTATGATATATATATATATATATATATCTTAGTGTGTGTGTATTCATCTTTATTTAAATCTGTAATATATAATTAAATTAATTAACTAGGTAACTTTAGAGATAAATTAAATTAATTTTGTTCATAGATAACTAGGTAATGCTATAATAGGGATTAAAATTAATTGAGATTAATTGTGATGATGGTAAGATTAGACCTTAGCCTTAGGGTATAAAGTAAATAAATGACAATGAAATTGTAAATATAAGTTAAATAAATTTTGTAAAAGGGCTATCTTAAGTAAGAGTTCTTAAAAGTTGATTAATGGGAATTAATGGGAACTCTAGAAGGGAATTTATAGCCTAAAATGATTGAAATAAAATAATACTAATTAATTATTAATTTTATTGTGACAACATTATGATTAATAGGATTTTATTAATAGTGAATTAATTAAATCTAGTTGAAGGATATCCGCTGAACCCTTTAAACAAAAAGAATCTGTTCCATAATTTCCCTAACTAATTGTTGATTTTTATCTTGGGTTTTGTGTGGGAAAATTTTGGCCATTACATTTAGCATCAGATCCATGGGTTCAATTGTTAGACCATGGGTAGACATGGGAACACAAAAGCCAAATAGCAAAACTTAAACACGGGACACTGGAACCTTGAGGATTAAAATAATAATAAAATTTGTTCAGATTGTTGTTTTTACCTATGCGGAAGGTCACCAACCCTGAGGCACGTGAAGTTATTTGACTTCCACAGACCTCCGATGCGAATATTTTGCCAAATTGTCATTTCTAGAAATTTTCCATTTTCAGACAACAATGTGAAAATTGCATTTTGGAGCCTTTTCAAAATTTTCTTAAAAAGGTATGCACCCCTTCACCACATTCTATGCATCCTAATATTTTTTAAGTCTTTTGAATGGAGTCAATCGTAGCTACGATGCAAAAGTTATGGCTCCCAGAAGTTGTCCCACTTGTTGAAATGGGATTCTTTACCCGGATCGGGTTTGTTGGGGCGGTAGGATGGGTTTTGTCACTTTGAGGACTTGATTCCCATATGGGAGAGTATATATCATGTCTTGATGTCATAGTAGATATAATTTGTATGTGTATTTTGAGATGTAAGCTCGATGTTGAGTACCCCTACCGGTGGCCCATGAAGGGTTGCAAAGTGATAGTGATGTTGATATTTCCTTTGTTTTTATATTTGTAAACTTATATATTTTATCAAGGATGAGAATTTTATTTTAATGATTTGATTGAGAAGCTATGAAACTCTTCTTATTATTTTTTATTTTCCTTATTCGAATTTTTTCGAGGATTGCAATATGACTACTTATCCATTTTCTTGGATTACCAAGATTTCTTGGATTTTACCTTGGATTGGTGACTCAAAGCTCATTTATATTATTGGCCACTTGGCTAAATGTTGTCAAGAATGTTACATGACTCTTTTCTTGTTTCTTCGATGAGCTGGTTCTACATTGTTGTATCGTGAGCTCTTATTATATGGGGTGCACCTGTTAGGAATGTATATGTTGTAGTGTGAACATAGAATATTATGTGAGTGATTATATTATCTAGGATAATATAATATGAGTTTTAATAATTAATTACATTATTGTAAATGTAATTATGAGTGGGTGAGTAAATATTGTTATGAGTTGTTGAGTAAACAACTCATTAACAATATTAGTTTTGTGAGAAAACAAAATCTCACGTAAAATAACATGGAGTTGTTTTAGGAGTTATGTGTGGAGATATTTATGGAGATTATCTCTCCTTAAATATAGGAACCACCTCTCCTATATATGGGTGTAATAATTCCTTTGTAATAGAAAGAATGAAGAGTAAGATTTCAAATTTAATTTATGCAATTCTGATATTATATTTTCATTTGGTACCAGAGCAGGTTTGATGCGGGAAATTTCAGTGTTTTCTTGATCAAATCTGTCTCAAATAATAGCTTCTATATTTTGTTTCCAAATTTGGGTTTTTCTATAATTTTTATGCAGATCCATGTTTTTTTAGTAAACAAAAAAATAAATTTCAGCAGAACCAGTTCGTATTTTTGAAGGCATACGGATTTCACTATGAAACTATCAAATTTAGCATATCAATTCTTCTACTGAAAGTTTTCTCCAATTTCCAATAATGTTGAATTGTTAATATAGAGTCTTGGCTTTCTTGGAGGTTCAAAGGTGTTCTATACATTATAAGTAGTAATCTCCACCTTACCCGATCAGAGTAATTATGAATAATATGAAGAAGTAATGTATGTAGAGAATAAACAAGTACTTCATCTAAGAAAGGAAAGTTCAAACCAAAACCTTTCCCTTTTAAAGGTAAAATGAAATTCTATTATTGTAATGAATCGGGACATGTAACCTTGAACTGTAAAAAGAGGGAAAAAGATCTACTTGATGACAAAATAGATCAAAAAGCTCTTTTGGTTGAAGAAGAAACTGATTGGGATGAATACTCTAAAGACGAGGAATTCTTATGGTAAATAGTTGACTTTTTGGAGTAAGGAGGAACATGAGGAAGGAGAAATTTTTGGCCTCTTGTCAGTCACCAATGACGGGGTTGCATATAGCACTGGTGGCACATTTTAATAATATTTTCAGTTGTTTGCTTTGAGTGACGTGTGCAGAAATAAAACATGTTCCTTGTCAAAGATTAAAATGAGGAGGATGTGCATTGAGGATGCTGAGAACATTTGTTTATAGGAGGGAAGCTTCTAATTATGATCATCTGACTATCATACGGTCCTCTGACTTCCGTACTTCATTGGAAGAGGATCATCCGGTGAATAGATTCATGCGGAGAGGTGATCATGATCATCTAGTGAGCCAGAGAGGTGATCATGTGTAGTAAGATCCAGGACGACAAGATCTAGTAAAGAATCGCTGTGAAACTCTCTCATACTCATGTTTTTAGGTGCTCTTACCCCATGTTTACACTAAGGGGACAAATATTAGGAATATCTATGTTGTAGTGTGAACATAGAATATTATGTGAGTGGTTATATTATGTGAGTGGTTATATGTGAGTGGTTATGTTGTAGTGTGAACATAGAATATTATGTGAGTGGTTATATTAAAAGAACTATGCTTGGCAAACATAATTTTAACTTATGTCTTGGAATTTGGGATATGAAATGGATAAACTTATGGGATGAAACAAAACTAGAATGTACAAGTAAACCACTTTAATTATGTAAATTAACATTGCATGCCTCGAGAATATGTAAAGGATATGATTTGAATGGTCAAAATAATTGAAAGTTTTCTTAAACTCTAGTATTAGTATCTAATCTTAATAGCACCTTAAGGATATGGGTGTCTAAGGATTGATTACTTCCCATCCCCCTTACTTTATCAAACAATAAACATACATATAATGGTTATAATGTAGGTTGCATGCTAGAGTATTTTCGGACCTCTCACTAGTTGTATGAAATTTTTTAGGAGTATACATAAGGATTTTGTTACCTTGGTAGAATGTGATAATTCTCATGTTCATACCGATGGACCATACATTCCATCATGCCAAAAGTGGTAACTATTTGAACCTTAAAATATTTCCGCCTACCATGATTAATGGAGTACCTTGTTAATAGTGTGGTGTTCTAGTCATTTTTACTCCTTTTAAACAAAAATGTGATTAGTAATCATTGTTGGGTCTCTCAGACCGTGGTACCCATTTTTATCTTATCTCGACATGTGTATAAATTATGACCTTTGTGAAGAAATTCCTTATCTCCGAGTTATTAGGAAGGTTTCTTTTTGTGTCATAGTAGGTCATTGGTGACATGGCGTTATTACAAGCTTTAGCAACATATCTTAAGGATATGGAGGAACTTTGTAACCCCCTTTCCTTTTGGAGAACCGTGATGTTGTTTCCCCTTTTCTTAAGGAAGAGAATGTGTTCTCTCAAAATTGCACTCGTAGAGAGATGGCTGCGGGTGTTCTAATTTTGCAAAAATGGATCTCTCTTTCGTAGATACAATGGAAACACCTCGGGTTTGTGCGTATACCTATTTTGAGGTGAGTCTCGGTATCAAGGTTGGTTCTTTATTGATGTATCCTAAACTGACTTTTGGGGTTTAAGGGTAAAAGTGACTATAAAAAATTGATTAAAACTAACGTGATACACCAAACTTGTATCGGGCTTTGGTGAGTATATGAACAATTGATATGGGAAAAATTATTAATGCACGAGCCAAAAATTTTATGCGAGAATATTAATGGAAAACACTTTGATGTATTGAGGGAAAGTATCACAACAACACTGCTAGGTTAAATATGCACATTAATATCACATAAATTATTGAATTTACAACAACAGTAAGATGATAAATCAAGGAACTTACATTCACATGATTAATAGAAAATACACAAGACTACAAATAATTGGGAAGGTAGAAAATACTTCACATTCAAAGGGCAAAACTAGCAAAATTACTTCAGCACTCCCGTATCTAAATTTCCTCCCCGTATCTAAAATTCCTCCTCTTTGCTTTGCTAAGGCACACAATATATACCAAATTTGATTCCCCCTTCCTAAAATAGACTAAGGCTTGTACTTGCCCATGCATCCTATTTTTATCCTTCATCTATTAATAAATAAAGGAATAAAAATAGAACATGCAATTACAAATAGGCATTAATAGCCTTTGATTACATCTCAATAAACTAAAGTTGACTGTTCTATTTTTAAGAAAAGTAAGGTGATAAATTTGCTAATAATAAGCTTTGCTTACTCGGGAAAGTCTCTTTCCTTGTGCATGGGAATTTGTCTTCTTATGCTTTTATCCCCTAGTGAAAGCATGCAAAAATTAACTACTGTTTGTGAGAAAAATAATTACAACACTTTCAAAATTTGCAAAATAATCCATCCACTCATCCACTTGATGGGGACCACCTCCATGTGCACATGCTTAACTTTTCCTCTACAGTCTGTGGGGCCACCTTTGCTCTTGATCACTAATCTCCATTCAGTTTGGCCACCTTTGATTAAACACGACCATGTAATACTTGTCAGCTTTTACATTTGGGTAAAACTTGATTATAGTTTTATAACCATTACCTTTTAGGTGATCATCGACGAACATGATTTGGTTGGCACTTTATATTATTTGAAGTTAGACTATAGTTGATCCTTTATATGTTTTGAATGCAATGACTTTGTTTTAATCATGAGGTTGGCCCCCTTTACATGATGAATCACCCCTTTAATAGTTGGTCATGACATGGCTAACTTAGGTAGAGTTTATTGTAGCCTTGGTGGTTTACATTGAGAATTTCGATGATCTCGGGCCGTCGATCCGAAACCTAAGGTTAGGGTTTTAAATTTGCATTTAATATGGCTGGTGGTAGTTGATCGTGATGCTTTTCTTTGATATTGGACATTGATCTTCAGCCTTCGATTTGTGTATTTTCGATCTTGGATCTTTTGATCACTAACTCCGGGTGAGTTAGGTTAAGCCATGGTTATCGGGTGAGTTGAAAGTGACCCAAGCTCTATCCTTTAGTGATTATTTTTTCATGCAAAGAGCAACGAAGCCATGGAAAAATTGTTGTAGGCCACCATTGTTGATGTGTTGAGCTTGATTCAGCTCCCCTTTTTGGTCTTCTAAACACTAAAACATCTACATTTGGTTCTTTTTTCTATGTCTATGATCTTCTCTTGAGCTTTCTAAGTGGGATGGTCAATGGTTGTATGTTCAAGCTTCGATTTCTTGTGGCCTTTTGAATCACTGTACTTTTCCATTGTGGGTACTTTTGAAACCCGACCCCTCTGCATAAATGGTTCTCTAAGCTCGATTGGATCTGCATCTTTCTTGTTCTTCTCTGTTCGAGCTCTCTAAGCAAGGTGGTTTGTGGATGTTTTCCACCATGGTGAGAAATTGATATTTCAAGCATGGAAACTATGTCATCCTTTAGCCTCTGCATTTTTTGATATCTGAAGCTTCGTCATTTTTTGAGGACTTGAAAGCTCCATGTTAATTTGTAAGTTCTATTATTACTCGATTCCTCACTACCCATTAATGGGTCTTCATTCATTGGCCAGGATCTATGCATTTTATAATGTGATTCAAGATATTATTTCTATCTTATAGCTCAGCCTTAAATCACATTCTTTGTCCTTATTTGGAAGGACGTTTGAGTCTCTATCGTTATTTTTTTGTTTTTATCGAGGTTTTTCGATAAAAATCTAGCTTATCATGAGTATTTGGTTTTATTTGTAATAACTAGATAAAAATGGGTTTCATATTTTTGTTTGAGGAGTGCCCTTTTATTTTGAATTTGCTTCTATTCACGACCATTATATCTTCATGGGGTTACATGTGTCTTTGATTCAAAGTTTGTTCTTGGTCAATCCTTGAGCCTTTTCTAAAACCCTGGATATTCTTGACTATTCTTTACATTCCATATTCTTTGTACTTTCTGAAAGACTTCAAACGGCTAGACTAATGACATGATATTTCAATCTTTCACTCTCTATTTCCTTAGATCTAGGCCATGAATTTTATCTATGAATAATTTGGAGCTCTGACCGTCTTTTGGGTTATCATTCTAAAACTCGTGAAGAATATTTGTGGAGGGTTTTTGTGTTTGACTTCTTTCTTTGTTGTAATCTCCTGTTAGAGATTTTTGTGGAAGTCCTTTGGGCTATTTCTTACCGAGCATTTCAAGCTTTTGTTTCTGTGTTTTTCTTGGAGATTTTGCATCGATATATGATTCTTCATTGTGGGTTTCGATTTCTATTTTTCTCAGCTGGTTCACCATTATTGTTTCATATGTCACGGGTAAACTCTTCTTTGAAACCTCTGTTATTTTCTCATAATAAAGGCTTTCAGATCTGGATTTGAATTCATCATTCATTGGCTAGGATCTGGGCTTTCCAAGACATGGGTACTTGTAGATCTGTAACTTTATTGTGATAACTCTTCAACTTGTACCAATATAAGTGTACCTTTTATACTAGCTAATAGCCCAACTTTAACAACAATGATAACTTGATGAAAATTTGTATATTTTATAATGATGTACTCTTTCTTTTGCTAATGAAACCCACTACCTTCTATAAGATTCATGCTTTCTTATTTGTGAGCTTGAATAACACAAGCTGTACTGTTAAAGGTTTCGTTAATTCATTTGCTAACTTGGGTCTATATTTTCCTAAAATTTATACCCATTTAACCAATCTGGGTTTCAAAACGTAAACTGTTATATTATTTTGGGGCTCGGGCTGTGTGTTTTCTTCAAAATCTCATCAATATGTTCATTGAAACCCTTCTTGATTAACACCATCTTTTTATATGGGATATAGCGTACTTTTATCCTTACTTTGTCAAAATGGATTATGCTTTGATATGAATCTGTACCTATGTTGTAGAATTTTACCTCTTTTGTTCACTAGGTTGTACTTCAATCTATAGCATAACATGATGTGCATTTATCTTTAGGCTATAAGTGGTCTTGTTTCCGTGTAAAGACTAACCATTTGAAGATGAATTCTAATCATGAGTTTATAGTGTTATGGTTGTATTCTTTTTAAGAGACATTCTATTCCTTGAAATTAGTTAGCCTGACTTTTATAAAGTCTGTAACTAAAATGACTTGCCTAAAAATCTGCATTCTTTTATAAATCTCTCTCTTCAATTCACCTTTTGTATTGATCTCTTGTAACCTGTAGCTGCATTTACACTCTTTGATTTTAAAGTTGATTCTCAGAATCGAATCTGAATGGTTGCATTATGAATTGTAACTTTGTACTAGACATCCTTCCTCATTTTCAATTGTAAAATGGTTTTGAAATTTTGATTCTGAAAACTTGAAAACTGTAGAAGTTAATCATTTACTTTTATTTGAGAACTTGGAAAGGACATATTATTTCTAGAAATTTCTGTTCACAAATTCTTGCATGCTGAACATTGAAGTTTTGTTGAAATGTTGTAGTTCCATTTCTTCTCTACTTCAATACTGTATTTGAGCTTCATTATAGCTTTAGTATGTATGTTGAAAAATTAAAAAATCCATTTTACATGGCGAAGCCTGTCAAAATTTTCTCATATTTCCTTATCCATTCTATTTTAGCTACAATTTTATCTCATTTCGGTTAACTTCAGCTTCTTGAAATCTAATTATTATTCTTTAGTTGCAATCTAAAACATGTACTTCTATTTGTCAGTCTCTCTTTTGTATTGTAAGTTCTTCTATTTGTATCATAGTTATTGAAACTTGAGTTGTATTCTTCCTTCATTCCAGCATGTAGTTAATGACTTAAATGCTTTATGCCATAGGATAGAAGTCATTGAACTCTGCAAAGACTTTATTTATTTCTTCTTGGCTGCAACCTGTACCTACACACTTAAGAAAACAATTATAAAATATTTAGGATTTTTGGCCTCTCTTATGTCCATGGTTTCTCTTTCCTTCTCCTCCTTCGTTTTGAGTCAATAAAGCATGTATGCGGTTTGATATTCATGTAAACTATATCCTCTGTTGTTCGAGATTGATGTGCATAGATTAGGATAGTATAGGAATATGGATTGTACCTTAAGCTCATAAACTGATAGTTTCCTCTTTTATGTTTTTAGGTGCAAGTGCTCTTAGTAATGAAAATAAAGAGGGAACAAAGTGAAGAAGAGGATACATCAACCGAAGGAAAAACCTCAAGGCAATGATGGGTTCACTCATACTCCTTTATTTTATTTTTCATGCATCTGTACCTCTTATTTTAGTAGCTATACTTTACTTTCCAATTACATCCCATGAATTTTGTGGGCACATTTGAAATTCGTTATGAATAAAACATTGAATTATGAAATTGAAAGTGTGTATTTCTTTTCGCATTCATGCTTTCTCGATATGGATTATATGATGAACTAAATAATTCAATACTATAATTGAATATATTAATCATGAAGGAAAGAAAATTAAAGAATACCTATAACATCCAAGTAATGAACTTTGATTTCTATAATCTTCGGTCTTGATTGCTGCTTCAAAACCTAACACTTCATCTATTTTTCAATTCGGTGTCTTCATGAAGACAACATAGTTGTCCTTCGGGACCTTGTGTTCTTTTCTTTGAAGATAGCATACAATCGCAGGCTATGTGATTTGTTATGTTTTTAACAAACACACACATGCAGATTTCATGTAATCATTAATTAATTCAACAATAACAATATTGTCTAAAAGAAACTCCCCTAGCTTAGGTATACTTCACCAATTTTATCCATTGTAACAAAGTTTTGAGTTGCCCATTTTTGCACAAGTGCAAAAATTGTCAATGAGAATGGTGCAAGATATTTCCATAAGTGTCTTGAGATTTTTTTGTGTCTGTTTATCTCATAAATTTTTATTTGGACCTCTCTTGTTTCTTAATTTTCTCCTAACTCTCTTCACTATTAATATGTGATATAATATTAGCTATGTTCATTTTGAGAACCTTTTTGAGCCGGGGTGGGCTTAGATTGTGAAATTTTGTTGTTATATAGAGTGGATGGTATCTCTTGTGTCGATATGGTTGTATGAGCTAAGATTACCTTTAAAAAATAAAAGAGAGAGAAAGATAATAAATGTCATCTAGTTGATTGAGTTATTAAATTAGGATGTGTGGTTGTGTGTTACACTATTCAAGAAAAGATTCAAGTTATGGAAACCTTGTGGTCAAGAGTATGTTTTGTGTTACCATGAAAATATAAGTGAGACCTTCGAATTATATGAAGTACTACTAATGATTAGTCTTCTTCCTTGTAAACATTTGATTAAATTTAGGTGTTTCCTTGATTGTTAAACCTCGTCTTTTGTGATACTAAAGTTGTTATACCTTTGAGTAGGTGTGTGTTTTAATACAAATTTAAGGTCATGATTGGTAGTTTTTAATCTCACCTAAAATAACGAACATTGTAGTGTAAATTCAACCCAAGTGAAATTCTTAATTTTTTAAGCATGTGTAATATCCATGTGTAGCACGTGGTCACCTTGTTTGCATGAATGTTCCTATTCTTTATGGACCTTAATTTCCATTAATTGGGATTCCGTTGACAATGCTTAATTAAATATTATTCGTTGTAAAATTGGTTAACCTTATTGAGATTACTCTGTAGGTTTGCATGCTAGGAATATTGTTTGGAAGAGGATTATTATTTTTACCTTATAATCTCCCTTCTCCTCTTTCTAAAGTGTTGAACCAAACTAAAGTTTCAAGGGGCACAAATTACTTGAAGTAAAGAAACCCATCGGAAGACTTGACTACTAATTCTATGCTTTGGATACCTACCTCTTTCTCGTGACTTCTAGGAGGAATTCAAGTCTAAGGGGAGGGGGATGTAGTGCCCACTCCTCTTCGACATTGATCTTACTAGGATTTTTCTTACTTGGATTAGAGACCCGGAATTTGTTATCATATTTGATCATTAGACATTGGTAGATGGACATTATTATATTTGATTAGTATTTTGATAGACTGTATGGATGTTTTAGACTTTTGACATGATGTGACTTATATGATGGATTACATGCATGGATTGATATTTTAGTATCGATGATGATGATACATATATATATATATATATATATATATATATATATATATATATATATATATATATATATATATATATATATATATGTATGTATGTATGTATGTATATATATGTCGTATATGTATATGCGAACACGTTGTATTTTAATACATAGATATTTTTATATGTCCTAGCTACCCTTGTGATCTATTTTTTCAATGAAGTGAAACACTTGAAATATCTCAAAATTGTAAATAAATGGTGAACTTACTTGATTTTAGTGATGATTTAGTTGTGTTAATTGATGAGGTGAATTGATATATGTGTGTGTGTTTGTGTGTGTGTGTGTGTGTGTGTTTGTGTGTGTGTGTGTGTGTGTGTGTGTGTGTGTGTGTGTGTGTGTGTGTGTGTGTGTGTGTGTGTGTGTGTGTGTGTGTGTGTGTGTTTGTTTTATTGTATTGATATCATTGATATGGCCATGAGGCTAGAGAGGTATTATTTTAATTTTGTAGGAAATTTCAACACAACAAACAAAAGGGGATAGGAGACCAACAGTGATTTTTTTTGGGTATTGACAACTAGTGAACTTGGCAACTTGTGTAATTGTATGATGGTGGTTGTTGATAAATTTTTAGGAGGTTCCCTTTTGGGAGGGTGGCCTCAACATGACCAAGGGAAATAAGATGTTCCCCTTTTCATTTTAAATATTTGTGTATGTGATTTATTATTGTATTGTGCTCCACTTTATTATTGTTGGTTAGTATACTCCATTTAAGTTGATTAATCTTGATTAATTATTGTAATGTGGGATGTGACCAAAGGAGGGTATTTAATGTTGGTAGATTTTCCTTGATTTTATGTTGGATTTGAGAGGATTTTATTAGTTCTAAGTGTTCGTGTACTAAACCTTGCATGTAAAATTCATATTTGGGCTTAAGGGCCATTTTTGAGGCTTGTTGGACAAGTTAAGCTTTTCCCACACCTCTTAGTTTCACCTACCAACTACCTATGTGTTAAGGGGTTAAAATAAAACCCCATTATGTTATTTTTAAGGTAAAAATGTAATATTTATTGAAAATTCTTACATGAGTTTTTAATTGTGTCCTTTAGAGGCGTGGATAGGATTTTGAGTGTGTAAGAGGTTTGTCACTTCCTCAACCACTAGTTTATGAGCTTTGGATGTTGTGTTTGACTATGTGATGTGGGTGGAAGAGAAGTGATGTCACATCCTACATGGAGACACATCACCACTCTCTCCTAAAATTTGTATTTATGTATGTGTTTTTATGTTTTTGGGGTTACATGTTTTAATTTCTCTCTTGCATTTTGGAAGAGATTGGTTTTCAAGTTATTGTTGGAAGCTTGGAAATTGGTTACTGCTTTATTTAGGACTTGGAAAAGCTATGTGTTTGTGCTTGCAATTGGATACTTTTGCAATGGAAAGGTATGAACTTCACCCATGTATTCTTATTGCTATTTTGTTGTGCAAATTATTGTTATTGGATGGTTATTTTATGTTTTTGGTTTTGGGAATAGAATGGCCTTTAGGTTGTGTAGGAGGAAAAAAATGGGGGTATTTTTGAGGGAGGAATAAGATTATTGTTGTATATCTTGGGAGGGAGTTGGGTTGGGGTGTCCCACCTTTGTAGATAAATGATTTTTTTCTTATCTTATGTCTTATTGAGGGAGGAATAAGAGTTGAGGGAGGCATAAGAGTCTTGTTGGTATGTGATTTGAGTGTTCTTGGAGGCTTTAAGGTGGGAACTCAACCCCTTTTGGAGGCATAAGTGAATCCCCATGTTTATTTTCTCTCTCTTAGCTTGAGTATTGAGCCTTTGTGCTTGGGAAACTTGCATGTTGTTGTGATTTTGGTATTGTGCTTATTGTGTTGAAAGTTTGTTTGAATGTTGATTGTGGAAGCCATGTAAAGTTTCCTTGGTTGTCTTATACCCCTTATTTATTTATTGTTTTGGCTTAGCGGCCAATAAGGAAGAAGGAGTCTCCTTCTCATTGGATTATTTGTTGGCTAGAGAACATTGTCTACTTCCATATTTTGTTGTGTCATCGTAGATGATGATTTAAGGAGTTATGCTATTTTTTTGAGCCAAAATTCATTTTTGTAATGCTAGCCCCTTTGTTGTAAAATTAAACTTGAGAGATTGTAATTTATTATTTTATAATTTTTTGAAAGTTGTAAGAGTTTGAACTATACTCTTAAGAAAAGAGAAACCTCTCCTTCTTATTGTAAAAGTTCGCATATTTAAAGGTTGAAATTATTGAAAAGTTGTATTATAGATTCTTCTTAAAATAATGGTATTCTTGTATAAAAGCGTATGTTGAATCCCCTTTTTGTATTGTTATCAAACTTTTAAAAAAAATAAAAAATTATTTAAGCATGTCATACTTTATTTCTCTTCAATTTAGAATGTAAATGGAGTGAATTAAATCATGGTGTTGTAGACTAAGATTAGGAAATGTTAAAAGGAAAACTATACATTAAGTGGGTGTATCCATGGAAATATCTTCATCCCTTTATTTACAACTAGTTAAAATGGAAAAAGGCTACTAATACAACATATTTCCATATTAAAATATTTATAAACTTGTATAAGTTTATTGTGTCTTGTAAGTTATTATTTAAATATTTTTGGATTGATAAATTTCTCAAAACAAATAAGACACAAATATATATATAGTTAAAAGACCTACCTTTATACAAATTTGCATCTTTTAGTTCATATACCTACACATATAATTTTATAAATTTATTAGACATTTAAAACAATTTATATAAATACTTTTTTAATACCGATATTTATATATTTACAATATGTCTTAACATATTATCTATATATCTTATTAATATATACATTGTATATTATTAATATTAGTATATATAGTAATAATAATAAATTAAGAAAATTACATATAAAACAAAGACTATGTGATAAGTGGCTTGTTTTATTTAAAAAAATAAAAGTATTAATTTTAAATAAATAATAAATTATATCTCGAGTTTCTTTTAGATTGGTCGTGCGCCTTACTCTCTGCACCAATAAAACCATGGTCGAACCTTTATATTCTTCTTGTATATATATATATATATATATATCTTTGTGTGTGTGTATTCATCCTTATTTAAATATGTAATATATAATTAAATTAATTAACTAGGTAATTTTAGAGATAAATTAAATTAATTTTGTTCATAGATAACTAGGTAATGCTATAATGGGGTTTAAAATTAATTGTGATGATGGTAAGATTATACCTTAGCCTTAGGGTATTAAGTAAATAAATGACCTTAAAATTGTAAGGCTAAGTTAAATAAATTTTGTAAAAAGGGCTATCTTATCTAAGAGTTCTTAAAAGTTGATTAATGGGAATTAATGGGAACTCTATAAGGGAATTTATAACTCGAAATGATTGAAATAAAATAATACTAATTAATTATTCATTTTATTATGACAACATTATGATTAATCGGATGTAATTAATAGTCAATTAATTAAATTTAGTGGAAGGATATTTCGTTGCATGACCCTTTAAACAAAAAAAAAAAATCATAATTTTCCGAACTAATTGTTGAGTTTTATCTTGGGTTTTGTGCGGGAAACTTCATGGGTGTTACACTTATTATCAAATCCATGGGTTCAACGTTTAGACCCCGGGAAGACATGGGAACATGACAACCAAATAGTATTACTTAAACCTAGGACACTGGAACCTTGAGGATTAAAATAATATTAACAATAATAAAATTTGTTTAGATTGTTGTTTTTTCCAATGTGGAAGGTCACCAACCCAGAGGGAGATGAATTTATTTGACTTCCACGGACCTCCTATGTGAAAATTTTGCCAAATTACATTTTCTATAAATTTTCCATTTTTGGATAGACTTGTGAAAATTACATTTTGGATCCTTTCCATGAGGTTTTGGGCAGTCAAGCTTTGCTTAAAATTATATGCTCCCATTCACAACGTTCTATGCATCCTATGATTTCGACACCTTTTGAATGAACTCAATTATAGGTATAGTGCAAAAGTTATGGCTCCCAGAAGTTGCCTCACTTGTTGAAATGGGATTGCTACCCATATCGGGCTGTCGGGTGGTAGGATGGGTGTTGTAAATTTGAGGACTTAATTTCCATGGGGATAGTAAATATCATGGCTTGATGTTGGAGTAGATCTAGTTTTTATGTTTATTTTGAGATGTGAGCTCGATGTTGAGTACCCCTAGCGGTGGCACACAAAGGGCTATGAAGTGATTGTGATGTTGATATTTCCTGTGTTTTATATTTGTAAACTTAAATCTTTTATCAAAGATCAGAATTTTATTTTATTGATTTGATTGAGAAGATTTGAGACTCTTATTATTATTATTTTTACCTCATTCGAGATATTTCGAGGATTGCGATACGATTATTTTGCCATTTTCTTGGATTGCCAAGATTTCTTGAATTTTACCTTGGATTGGTGACTCAAATCTCATTTGTATTATTGGCCACTTGGCTAAATGTTGTCAAGAATGTTACGTGACTCTTTTCTTGTCTTCTCGATGAGCTGGTTGTACATTGTTATATTATGAGCTCTCATTATATGGGGTACACCCTAGGTGCCTTGATTTCCTTCTTAGGAGCTTTAAGACATGTCATTAGTTTTAGAGTTATGGAACTTTGTGTTCATAGACCTTGGAGTAACTCTGTTATACTCAGACTTGAGAGAGAGTTCTCTATGTCGTGTGGTATAGTTGGTAGTTTTGATGAGGATTGTGTTTCTTTTGCACCTTGGTAGGAGCTTTGTTCCTCGTCAAACAGATATGACCTTATCTTTTGAATTATTTTATTTTTAGGGAAGGACTACTCTTGGATGATTATAGGTTTGGAGAATAGTGTATTATTTGGATGTGATGGTCCACCGATGGGCACAATGAGATTTTACGTGGTTCCATTATTTAATTTTAGAAAAATATCGACAATGGATTATATGCATCTTGGGTAAATATGGTTATAATTAATCCCCTTCAAACATTATTCTTAAATAAGTGTTTTGGTTTTGTTCTCAAGGACCCATACATAGGTATACCCTTGTCTTGACCTCTTGTATTGTTTAACCTATATCGTAATTTAATATTTTTACAGCAATTTTATGTTAGACTTTTATGGATGCTTATTTCCTCCCTTGTACTTGTGGTTAGAGATCTTAGTTTTGAAGGTCTTAGGACTATGACCTTAGTTGCGGTTATGTCATGCTCTTCATCCAAGCTATAACTCTTGGCCATAGAGGCCATGTTTGAGTAAGTCAATTGACTTTCCTCTTCATTTTTATGTCCTCTTGATGAGGAAGTATGGTGTCCATGGTGTAATATATCCTTGTCATTTTATTGTGGGTTAATGGTACCTGTAGAAGTGTAAGTTTGTTTGGAAACTCTCCTTCCTTTTATAATGAACCTATTTTGAGTATAAGTTGTAAACATTTTTTTCTCCCTCACACTGATCTAAACCTCTTAAACTTGTAAAAAAAGAAAATTTATAACTTCTTAATGTACCTCTCCATCATATGTTTTATCGATATTTGTAGAGATTCACTTGGAATGCATCGGTGATGCATGTGATTTATGAGAAAAATCTTGTAAATTTGGTGTGTTTTGCTTTGGTTAATGACTTCTTGTTCCTATGAATTGAATAATGTGATAATCTTAGCTTTTCCTAACCATTAAAATCCAATTGGTAATGTGACAACCTGAGCATATTAGATTTCTAATTGGGAAGCTTGGATTTTCAAAACTTATAAGTAAATTTTGACACTAGGAAGATGGATCCTTACTCTAACCTTGTGGTTTAATAAAAGAAACAAAATTTTGTGAAATTAGAAAGAATCCTCTTTTACTTTCCTTAGAAGTACATTGGGTAAATTTAGCTTCCTATATAGAATGATGAAAAATCATGTCAATAATGGTAAGAAACCTAATGATACAAGTTATAGGATATTGAAATATAAGAAATACATAAATTAGAAAACTTATTAGAAATATGATTTGTAAACGTAATTATAAATTATGTCTTGTAATTTGGGATATGAAATGGATAAAATTATGGGATGAAACTAAACTAGAATGTACAAGTAAACCACCTTAATTATGTAAATTGACACCGCATGCCTCGAATATGTAAAGGATATAATCGAGTAGTCAAAATAATTGAAAGCTTTCTTGAACTTCTATATTAGTATCCAATATTAATAGCACCTTAAAGATTTTGGTGTGTAAGGATTGAGTACTTCCCATACCCCCTTCCTTTATTAAGAAATAAACATATGTGTAATGGTTACAATGTAGGTTACATGCTAGACTATTTTTGGGACCTCTCACTAGTTGTATGAAATCTTTTAGGAGTATATATAAGGATTTTGTTACCCTGTTAGAATTTAATAATTCTCATGTTCATATCGATGGACCCTACATACCATCATGCCAAAATTGGTAACTATTTGAACCTTAAAATATTTCCGCCTACCATGATTAATAGAGTACCTTATTACTAGTGTTGTGTTCTAATTGTGTTTTACTCTGTTTAAACACAAATGTGAGTAGTCCTCCTTGTTGGATCTCTCAAGATGTGGTACCCTTTTTACTCTTATCTTGACATGTGTATAAATTATGACCTTTGTGAAGAAATTCTTTATCTCCGAGTTATTAGGAAGGTTTCTTTTGGTGTTGGAGTAGGTCATTGGTGACATAGGGTTATTACCAATCTTAGGCAATATATGTTGAGGACATAGAGGAACTTTGGAACCCTCTATCCTTTTGGAGAACCATGATGTTGTTTCCCCTTTTCCTTAGGAAGAGAATGGTGTAGGATATTTCCATAAGTGTCTTCAGGAATTTTTGTGTGTGTTTATTTCGTAAATTGTTAGTTGGACCTCTCTTGTTGTTTTATTTTCTCCGACTCTCTTCATTGTTACTATGTGATATAATATTAGTTATGTTCATTTTAAGAACCTTTTTGAGGCAAGGCGAGATTACATTGTTAAATTTTGTTGTTATATAGAGTGAATGGTATCTCTTATGTCGATATGATGGTATGAGATAAGATTGCCTTTCAAAAAGAAAAGAGAGAGAAAGATAAGAAATGTCATCTAGTTGATTGAGCTATTAAATCAAGATGTGTGGTTGTGTGTTACACTATTCAATAAAATATTCAAGTTATGGAAACCTTGTGATCAAGAGTATATTTTGTGTTATCATGAAAATATAAGTGACACCTTCGAATTATATAAAGTACTAATAATTATTATTCTTCCTCATTGTAAATGTTTTATTAAATTTAGGTGTTTCCTTGATTGTTAAACCTTGTCTTTTGTGATCCTAAAGTTGTTCGACCTTTGAGTAGGTGTGTGTTCTCATCAAAATTTAAGGTCATGATTGGTAGTTGTTAATCTCATCTAAAATAATGAGCATTATAGTGTAAATTTTGTTGGTGCTCGATTTAATCTCACCCTGTTTGTTTAAAAATTTCTCATTCCGCTTGGTTTGAAGTATTTTTGTCTCCCTGTATGGATGCGTGAAAAATTATCCTTCATTTGTATGTCATTGTTAATCCTTCTCTATGGTCGTGGATCATGTTTAGCCATGTATTATTTGCAGTTTCTCTGTCCATGAGGAACATTTTGAATTTTGGGTGCGAATGGTGAAGTTTCCCCTGCATTTTATTTTTCCACGGTCATGTTTTCCTGTCAAATTTTATCTCAACATCTACAAATACGTGTTCATCTCTAATTGGACAAGGCATGGCGGGTTTATTTGGTGAACTTGTCACTTTTGTAAAAAATGTCAAATTGGCCCCATGGCTCCGTTGATTTCTAATTGGCTGGTCAAAATTATGAAGTGGTGGAGAAAATTTCTTATTTTTGCCCCGAAGGTGTACACGTGTCGTAAGTTGAGCAGTTACGGGAAAGAGGCCATTTTGTGTTTTAAGGCGTTATGGAAAAAAGAGTAAAAAGGTAAAAGAAATGCCTAAGGCCCGCAAGAGGACACGTGGCTGCTTTTAAGTCAAAAGTGGGAAGGTGGGCTATCGGAGCACTTTGAAGTTTTTTGGCTTTGTTTTGTGAAAAGGAGTAAAGTTATAAAATGATCCACGACTCCGCAGGGACCAATTAATGTCACATGTTTGAGTCAGCATTGAAAATTCAAAGTGGGGAGGTGGGTCACTAGAATTTTTGTAACTTTTAGCTTTGTTATGAAAAAGGAATAAAGTATAAAAGTGAAGCAGCCCTGCTAATGCCCAAGTAAAGCCACGTGTTGAGTCTACATCAAAAGCGGGGAGGCAGGTCGCTAGAGCACTTTGGAGTTTTTAAGATTTGTTTTGAAATGAAGTAAAAGTATAAAAGTGAGCCGCGACTCTACTAGGGCCCACATCAAAAGTTAAAAGTGGAGAGGTGGGTCACCAGGGCATTTTGAGATTCTCAACTTTGTTTTGAAAAAGAATAAAATTCATAAAGTAAGCCACAGCCCCGTCGATGCCCGGAAAGCCACGTGTAGGGCCTATATTAAAAGCGGGTGGGTGGGCCAAATTGTCTAAAAGTACTCATTTTATTTAAGTGATACAAAATGTGAAAAGAACTCCCAAAACTACTTCAACTCAAATCTTTTCCACGTGGACAACTCAAATTTGAAGCTGTGAAATAATGCATCTAGTTTTGCCACCATTATTTACTCCTATGCAAACTAGGGACCTTAAGGGATTCGATTGCTTTCATCTTTTTGGTTAATTCCTCATCATTTTTGTCAATGAAGTGCAATCGAATTGATTGTGGAGCTTGATTTGTAAATCTGAGAAGTGTAAAAGTTGAAGTTTTGAAACAAAGTTGCTTGGGCACCTGCAAAAAAATTATCAGTAGAGCAAGATGCAAAGGAAAAGGATGCAAAGAAGGAAGCTATAGGATTGAAAGAGGATTTACATGCTAACAAAGGAGATGATCGGACGCCCGAGTTAAAACAACCGCGGAAATAATTTAAAAAGCTTATCTTTTGTACACCTAATAGCTTTTGGGTGTAAATTTGTTAAATATCACTTTCTGGAAAATAATATGTAACAAACAAAGTATTCCTCGAATATTCTTCTTTTTGGGGGAAATATTTGATGTAAAGTGAGTGATATAAAGGCATGAAATGGATTTTCCAAAAGGGGGTAAATTTTTCTGAAAACGTTTGAGGAAAACCACTTTTTCCGAGAGACCATTTGAGAAACCAATTTATTTTCCTGTGTTTTTGGATTTAATCATGTCAAGATGGTTGCAATTTTATAGCCATTGAAAAGCTTTGATATTTTTGAAGAAACTCTCCCCTGCTGATGAATATAGTGAACCTTGAATGAATTTGTGTTAATCATGAGCATAATTGTGTTTTCTTTTATTTCAGAATGTTTTCGAATAGTTCTTCATGTTCCTATTGCAATCTTATGTTAAAATCCCTCTGAATCACACAAGATCTTATCCACATGGTATTATTGTGGAATTTTAAATTTCATTGTGAGGAGAGCCTTCATCTTGTAATGGAATAAACAATTTAAAATAACTTTACATTCACTATGTTGACAAAGATTGTTTGTTAGCCTATGAGTGTATCTTAGGTGTGACTAATCGGGATTTCCAACATTTAATTAAGTCTTTAACATGAGCCTTTGTGTTGAATTCTTGAAGATTGTATGAAATTGTGCATCTCTAGGCCTCCATTGATACACACCTTCTTGTTGAAGGAATATTTTGGCTATTTTGAGGCATTTTTTCTGTGAGTGTTCCAATATTTATAAAGGCTCTCAAATATTTGGTATAATCAAATTTATCTTTCTTAACTTCCCACAAAAACTTCTCAAATGATAAATCCTACATGAACTACCCCTGTTTGTACTGTGTATCCACAAAGATTTAACAAATTTCACTGCCAAAATATGCCGAGACAATCAGTTTCAATTATTGTCTTTAGAACCGAACCTTGTCCAGAAAACATATCCACTCTCTAGTGTGACAACTTGTGAGAGTTATATTGTGTTGTATTGATCATATTTTCTCAAGGTTTTCATGAAAATTGTGCAAAGAAGGATTTGTTGATATCCTTCACCAACACGAGTTAGAATAGGTCCTCTCACCTTGGTTAAAGGAATGACCTATAGTAGTGAGTGTAGATCAAACCCTTAGTAAGGTGCTATCCATTTCTCCAATGCCTGAGTGACAAAGAGTGAGTTCAATCACCTCCCCGATACAAAATGACTTATATAATGATTTTTCTCGTATCTAAGCATCCTGTTAGTTTTGTGATGTTTCTTAACCCTCGCATGAGAATCAATTTAGATACCAATAGATCTTATTTCCATCATTAACCCTTTATATATCTCATTGTAATGATTTGGAATCATGTGGTGTTTCGTCACTATCCTATCTATAACCTTAAATATGGGCACCACAGCCTATGCTCATAGCATATTCCTTCTTGATAAGTTCCTCCTTCTAGGTGGGAACCTCACAATCATTACATCCATCGTCTTCTTATATACCTATTGAAACCATGATAACTGTACACATTGGTAGTTTGTACACATTATTTTACATCACCAAATGGTCTACTTTGATATCCTTGTCTCCATTCTAAATATTAAAAAGTTACGGATGCTCATATCGAAAGTCGTATTATCTAAAAAATAGATTGTTCTCTCGAAGGAAAATTGTTTAGATAGATAAAAAAATAAAAAGTATTTCCAAATACATCAAAGGATAGCTATCACAAATCTTATCTTACCATCTAAAATCAAAATTAAAAATCCCTAATTGTATATGACTCCCTAGAAGGATGGCTACTTTCACATATACATGTAGTAAAGGTTTCCCGCATTGATCATCCTTTTAAAATATAAAAATAAAAATCCAAAGGAAAGCATGATAATATATCTTACCACATCGATCAAATTTCCCATTGAAAGAAAACTTACCGCATTGATTAGTTTGCACAATATTTCTTAAGAGCTATGCCATAGACCTATGATCTTATATGTTTATACAAAGAGGTGTATAACCATACCTCTCATGTTCCCGTTATGATCTTATATTTGACCAACTATTGTTATTTATGTGGTAACACCGACCATAGGCTACAAGTACATTTTTTTGTTTGTGATCCTCTTTAGTTTTTAACACAAATCCAGTCCCAAAGCATTTATCGATCATGTACTCCTTGATATGATGAAGTGTGCCTCCTATATTTAGGGTAACCCTAAAGCAAGGCTATATCTATATATCACATATAATAAAAATGCAATAATATTATGTTATATTCAATCTGATTAACACAATCTAATCTACATCCAAGACCATTACATCCAAAAACATCACATCATATCATTTCAAATATAAATTAATCACATACTATATAATCTATATCCATCACATTAGTACCATGTCTAATCTAATAAATACATCACATAATCACATCATATAAATTTATCAATACATCATATAAAATATCTAAATCAACATCTAATCATTTTCACATCAATAATCTAATGTACTCATCACAACACATGTATATCATGAGAAACTTATATATATATATATATATATATATATATATATATCGAATGTTTATATATTCATGATAGGCCTCAATGGGGATCTATCTCAATATATACATCAAAATCAACATATAAAATGTTCACCCACTAATCAGTGAACACTAAATCCGAGACTTTTAATCCTAGCTCATGACCGTGTCCTCCTCATTTCCCACATTCTCGACCAAAATCACATCTAGACTATGTAACGCTTGCCCTTCTCTCCGAAGCTTCCTGCTATGTTGATCTCCTCTCCCCGCCACATAGGAATCATAGAGTGGTACATCAGGTAATA
This sequence comes from Taxus wallichiana var. yunnanensis, assembly GCA_018340775.1. NCBI lineage: Eukaryota > Viridiplantae > Streptophyta > Pinopsida > Cupressales > Taxaceae > Taxus > Taxus wallichiana. The sequence goes on along the minus strand of CM031236.1, from coordinate 109,969,108 downwards.
TCATCATCACTATCCACTTGTACTACCGCACATCATTTTCTAGATCCTCATACTTCTCTAGTGTCGAAAAATGGACATAGCCATTTATCCTTCTCCCTCGCGGCTCCCTAGGCCTCCCAATGTTGCCTCAAATGGATTTCCCGGATCCCTATATCTAGGTTGTAATTCATCTATCTTCCTCTCGATAGTTATCCTATTAATAGATAATAAGGTCTCATTTATGGCGCATTGCATATTTCTCTTAGACACGTAGTATCTCACTAGTGGAGAGATACATCTAGATTTTCCTACTGTTGTGTTATTTCTATTGCTCCACCTATACCTCCACCTTTTATCCTACTGGCATTACTACCTCTCTTATTTCTAGAGTTGTTGTATCTCATGCCCGTATCACCTCCTCAACTCTACGGGCTACCCACTAATAAGCCAACCACTCTACATAACTTTGTATAACACCTACACGTCATCCTCCTTCACATCCACTAGGTCAGCCTCCTCGACCAATGGATTGACCATCGCTAAAATGGGTAGACCCCCTCTCTCTCATCACAATTATATTTTATGAGTACCCCGATACTATATTCAATACTCCAAACTCTCTCATAACTTGTATAAACCTGTAAAACCTCCACCATATTTGGCCCCTAACCATGTACCCATCCAACTCTCCTCATGCATCTAATTTGTGTATCTCGCATATGACCATGTAAGGAACTCTTTGTATGGCATCCATCCGAAATAATAAACATCGAGTATCTCCAATCTCTTAATATACTAATCCTCTCCCAATTCCCCTATCTCCATGTTCTTGGTCATCTCTAAATCACATTAACCCAATGAAAAAATCTATGTTATCACCTATAATCCATAGAGTCACTTCATAGACTTACCCCGGATAAGTTCTCGATATCTCGAGAAATGTAATAGAAATCTTGTTAGTATCCAAATTGATTCTCCCTTGGAAATCAAGAAGCATCAAAGATTTAGCAAGAAACTGAGAGATAGACAAATCATATTATGATTCATTTTGTATCCAGGGAGGGGATTTGTCTGACTCTTTGTCACTCGGGCATCGAAGAAATGGATAACACCTTCATTAAGGATTTGATCTATCCTCACTTCTTTAGGCTGTGCCTTTTGACCAGGGTGAGAGGACCCATTTTGTAACCTTTTTCGGTGAAGGAGAATGAAGATATCCTTCTTTACACAAATTTGAAAGGGGACCCTGAGAAAATATGATCAATGCACCAAAATTTAACTCTCATAAGTTGTCACTTCTAAAGAATGGTGATATTTCCTAAACAGGGTTGAAGGTTACTAGAGACATTATGGGATCCTGATTGCTTCTGCATATTTTGGTAGTAGAATTTATACATTTGTGGACACATAGGGAAAATAGGGGTAATTCAGGATGGATTCATTTTTTTGAATAATTTTTGGTGGGAGATTAAGCACGATAAAATTGATTATGTCGATCTTTGTGAAACTTCAAGACAATTAGAAAGCTAAATGATAGAATTCTTTAGAACAACTAAAATATTCCCGCAACTAGAAGTTATGCATCAATGAAGTCCCAAATTTGCACAGTTTCTCACAATCTCCAAGAATTTAACATGAAGCCTTGAGCTAAAGAATCAATTAAACATTAAGAGCCCCGATTCCTCATCCTTAAGATGCAATCAAAGGATTGCAGACAATCTATCTCAACAAATGATAGTAAAGTGATTTTAAATTGTATATCTCATTGCGGGATGAAGGCTCTTCTTGAAATGAAATTGCAAATGCCACTAAATCACAGGATGAGATCATGTGCGATTCTCGATGGACTTTAATACTAGATTGCAATAAGAATATGAAAAATACTTGCAGACATTCTGAAATAAAGAAAACAAGCATTGGTCCGAGATTGACATAGATTAATTTGAAATTGATTAGACTCATCAGTAGGGGAAAGGTTCTTTGAACAGTCTCGAGAGCTTCTCAATGGTTGTACACTTACAACTAACTTGACGTGATTGGAATCTAAAACACAGAAATTAATAGGTCTCTTAGATTTGTCTCTCAGGAAGATGGGCTCTCTCAAATTTTCTCTTAAGAATTCAACCATCACCCTTTTGCAAGAGTAATCTCATTGAATTTATACATTTCACTCAATCAATCATCCCAAGATTTTTCCCCAAAAAGAATAATATTTGAGGAACCTTTGTTTGTTACCAATTTGTCTCAGAAAGTGATGTTTAACAAATTTACACCCGCAGCTATCAAGGTTGACAAATCATGAACTGATCACATTTCTCAAACCCTCGAATAATGACTAGGATTCCATGCCATAAATTTTTGACAAATCCTTCTAATCACTCTCTTTATTCTATCATGGGAGAAATCCCCATTATAATCATTTTCCAATGGCTCTGCATACGATTGGATCTAATAGGAAATCCTTTTCATCCTCTAGCCAACACTTTTTTCATCCTTTACACCTGCAATCTTCATCATTTCATCCCTTTCCCATTCTTTCCTCCGCAACTATACCCTACATCCACTTTCTCTAGTAATTCAAATTTTTGCAAGTGCTTGAGCAATTCCAACTTCAAAATATAAACCTTAAAAGTATTTGGACTCACAAATTAAGCTCCTAATCCATTTAATTACACTTTGCAGATAAAAACACCAAGTAATTTCATCAAAAAATTATGAAAAACAATGCGTATTTGAATCTCCAACACTCTTGGAGCAGAAATAGCGGTAAAATCATATGCAATGCACAATAACCATTGATTCTTTGCTTTCTCAACTTTAGATCTCGAGCCATCCATGCGGAAAAATATGATTCGATGAAGGCACGAGGTTGTCTTTTGTATTTTATAAATTTTGGAGAAAATGTACAATTTTCACGTTTTACCCCTTCCTTTTGTATTTTTAATGAAGCCTCCACGTGTTTCCTAGGTGCAATCGCAAAGGTGAAGTACAAAGGAAAGTTTCCAAACAAGCGCGGGCCTTACATGTGTTTTCTTGGGGTAACTTTAAAGATGAAGTTTAGATGCGGGACCTCAAACAAGCGCAAGATCTCCACATACCACAGGACCAAGAAAATTTCATTTTGGCCTTTGAAAAGTCTCAGTATAAAACGAGCCACAGAAGCCTCCACATGTCTCATTGGCACACTTTTGATATGGTACCCAAAACTAGAGACCCAAAACAAGCGCGGGATCACCACGTGTCTTAGTCCACCAACTTGTTGAAAAATTTAAGGACCATCGAATGTGTCATGTGTCTAAGGTCCGAGAGAGTTTTACTTTGTCGTTGAAAAGTCCAAGCAAGGGCAGAGTGAGTGGAAAATTCCACATGTGTTCATGGCACTCTTTCAAATTAGGGCAGGACGCCAAATAGGTGTGCTCCCTCCATGTGTCCTGCATTAGAAATTTACTAGAAAATTTTAATTATAGAGAGGAGCCGGTGGAAACCCCCACATTTCTCCTTGGCGCAACTTTGAGATGGTGCCCAAAATCAGAGACCCTAAACAAGTGCAGGCTCACCACATGTTTCATTTGTGTAACTATTAAGGTAGGACCTAGAGGTAGATCTTGAAATGAGTGTTGAACCTCCACGTTACCATGGTCTCGACAAATATGCACCGACCGCATGAAAAAATATCAAAATCTGGGAAAGGCAAAGTGGAAACCTCCACGTGTCTCCTGGTGCAATCCTGTTAAGGTAGGACCAGAGGTGGATCCTCGATGATCACAGCCCTCGACGTGGATAAGACTTGCGTTGAAGTGGGCCTTAGAGTTTCAAAATTCCCCATCAAACTACGTCCAATCAAAAGGATCACGTAGCTAAGAATGCTTTGAGATATAAATTGATGGGGAAAACTCACCCGTTAAACCGTAAAATGCGTGGAAATCACCATTTGCACCTGAACTGAATTTTTCTTAAAGGAAATAGGATTTTGGAAGTGATACAAGGCCTAAATGTGATCTATGACCATGGAGAAGGATCTTTCAATAGCATACAAATGAAGAAAATTTTTTACACCTCTATTCGGGAAATACAAAATGTGACAGATCCTGTAGATTGAAGAACTTCAAGGACAAATGGGGCAAACTCAAATTGAGCACAAATATCAGCTTTGACTCGGGATGGGTGCTCCAAGTGAGTTCTAAAAGAACAAATATCATACCAAGTGCCAAAAATAAACCATTGGGTAATGGAGTCATGAGCCAACCCTCCAGAACAAACTGAGAAACTAACAAAAATGGCCACAAAGGACCAGAGATGAAACAAAACAAAAAATAACGAAAGCGTAAAGAAACCAAAAGACTATACACTGTATAATGGTGCATACCTCGATTATGAGAAATCAATAAAGGAAAATTTTCAAATGCTTGCCACTGGATATGACCATGCTAAGCGGTTCGATATGTCTTAAATAGCTGGTCATATGTTTGTTTCGTTTTCTATCCAAGTCACTATTTGACCATATTTTTTTCAAGCTTATCCTTTGTGCCTATGCAAATTTTTTCAACATCTCTCAAGGATGCATCAAACATCAAAGTCCCATGAAAATCAACCTACTCAGGATATCTGCATTGATCAATTTCATATTCCTTGAAAACAACATAGCTCACAGAGTTATCAATATCAATGTCTATGTGCAATACTTCATACGAAGCATCGTTGGGGTCCTCAATGAGATATAACATTTTCTTTTCACCAGGTAACTTCACAAGGCTACCCTCAATCGGTATGGTGGTATAAGACATGTCCATTTGCACACTTCCACCCACACTAGCTGCCCACTTTCTTGATAACAACATTTCCCATTTGGCAGGGAAATCAACAATAACAACATCTACCTTTAAGTTCTTGCTGTGTAGGTTGCAAGTTAAGTTACACTGTCAAAACCTTGACACATGTAACTACTTGGAACCTCTCTCGGAATCCATGGCAAGTGCACTTCCCATAAGCTGATGTTACTTTGAGATCCAACTCATTCATAACCTCCAAAGGCATAACATTGCATGATGCTCCAGAATCAAACATATAGTTGTGTAATAGCTTATCCTTAATAATCGAGTAGTGAAAATGGATCCACCTTCAGCTAAGACTCAACCAAGGATGTACCCAAATATACTTCACGTTCCTCACCTAGTTCTTCCAAGATTTGGGGTTTTTCCAACTTTGCAATGGTAGGAGGAGTCTCAACATTGTGTACATTTATACCTTGGGCATTATTTTCTTGTTTCAATCCCAAATACTCAAAGGCCCTTTCCTTTGGCCGATGAATCCTAAGGAGCTCAATAATTGGAACAAAAATCTTGATCTAACTCAAGACTTGGGTAATTTCATAAGGAACGTATTTGGGAAAGGCAACATTTAGAGGAAGATTGACAAACTCATCTAACAGCAAAGGGTTTTTCACAGTCTAATCATGGGGAGGAACACAAGTTTTATTTGGGGTGAAAAAGCCTTTGTCATATGCATATTTATTAGGGGCTTCTTTAGGGATACTGGTAAGCACTGGAATTTTTGGTTTGGCCTAAGGCCCTACCCCTTTGACAATTTTACTCCTAGTATTATACTCTTTTTCATGGCCAACTACTGCATTTATTAACAACTATTTGTCCTCTTCTGAAGGAATTCCTCCATCATACTTCTCAGTCATTAATGCCCTTAAGTATTCAAACTCATTATTAGGTAATTAAAAATCTTGTACCATATCAATTTTAGAAGTATGAGTGGGAGGAAGACATAATACCCAGTGAATGCAATCCCAGAAATCTTTAATGATTCTAGCACGCATCGGCTCGGTTGAGGTTTATCCCGCTTATGAACTTGTAGAGGAATTAATAATGCATGCATCATTATCTATCTCATCATCATTAGTTTCTTCCTTTACTCCCCTTTCAATAACACATAGAGAATTTGGCCAAAAACAATTATCACACCACTCAATTTCACGAGCTTCATCAATATCAACAACTCTGGTAGCTAAAGGATCAAGCACCAATTTCTTTTCCCTAGGTTGCAGTTGTCCATTAACTGATCCCACAGGTCCTGTGCCTCTGACATCAGATCTCTGATCACCCCTGGGATGATTGGAAAATATTTCTTGACCTTGTGGCCTATGCTAGCCATGGGAACCTTGTCCAATCCCCTTCTCTTCTCTATCTAGTTTATAGGAGATTTCCTTAATAGCTCCAGCCAAAATTTTCACAACCTCCTCTAGAACCAATACTTTACTTGACTGAGGCTTCTCTGGATTGATTAGCTTGATGCCTTGTCTCTTAGGAGGTTTACCGATTGCCTTAATGTTATTTTTAATCTGTAAAGCCATGGTGAAGGCCTTTGTCAATGTTGTTGGTCTTAGGAAATAAGGGATAAAATATGCGGAATAATCCCTCACATAATCACAACAGTAGAAACTAATATGTAGAAATTATTACAGATCTCAAATAAAATTATAGAATAAAATAACACAACACAAAGAGACAATATTTAACGTGGTTCACCCAATTTGGGTTACGTCCACCAAGAATCACTTGCTCAGATTTTATTACAAGCCACCGCTCTCTCAATACAATACCCAGATCCGTTTGGAGCTATGCTCAACAAACTCTACAGAATTCATAGCCGAATTAAAAACACATCTGCAATATATTTGCTTGTACATCTATCATATGCATAAGACCATATAAATAGACAACTACTTAAGTAGTTTTACAAAACTATGGGTATCAAAACCATGGGAAAAATCCGTCCCATAAACCTATGGGTCAAAAAACTTGCCCATATGAGAAAATCACATTTCTCGATATGTCGGGTGCATTTTTCGAGGCCAAAAAATTTTACACCTAAAAAAAAAAATTTGGGGCTACGCCCGAACCCCTACTACCGGCAGTGCCACCTTGAACCCCGCTCGAGGCCTGGCCCGGCCCGAACCCGGTGAGGATACATGAAAAGTGTATAGTACTCTTAGTGTATAGTCTTCAACACTTTCACACATGAAAATAGGCTCCACAACCTAACAATCTCCCACTTGGAGACTAGTTTTCCTCTGAGCAAGCTTCTCAACCCTTGGTAGTTTTCGTGAAGACCAACCAAAGCTGAACACAACTTTATTTTTTCCCTTGTGACCACCTTGGTCATCATGTCTGCAGGATTTTGACTAGTATGAATCTTCTCCAACTTTAACTTCTCTTCCTCCAAAGCTGTCCTGATGAAATGGTACATTAAGCGTATATGATTTTTCCTAGAGTGGAAAGCAAAGTTCTTAGCTAGGTGTATAGCACTCTGACTATCACTATGTAGCTTACATTCCTCCTGCTTATGCCCCAACTCCTCAAGCAATTGTTGTAACCAAATCATCTCTTTGCTTGCCTCTATGGCAGCAACATACTCAGCCTCTGTGGTTGACAAAGCCACCACTTACGTAGTCCTAAAATCCAACTCACTGCTATCCCACCTATAGTGTAAATATAACCTGTCGTGCTCCTCCTACTGTCTACATCTCTAGCCATATTTGAATCTACATAACCACGTAAAGTGGTGTTTGATCCACTATAGCACAAAATTGTCCCCATGGTCCCTCTCAGATACCGAAGGATCCACTTTACTTCTTGCCAATGCTATTTACCTGGATCACTCATAAATCTACTCACAGCTCCCACTGCATGGGCAATATCAAGCCTAGTGCACACCATAGCATACATCAAACTACTAACGCTGATGAGTAAGGTACCTTGGACATCTGGTTTCTTTCCTGCTCTGTCTTGGGACCTTGCTCCTTTGATAACTTGAAATGGCTCACAAAGGAGTCCCAGAGAGGTTTAGCATCCCGCATACTAAACCTCTCCAAGACCTTCTTAATGTACTCTTCCTGAGATAAAGTCAACTTCCATTCCTTCCTATCCCGAGATATCCTCATACCAAGGATTTGTTTGGCTGCACCCAAATCCTTCATAGCAAATGATTCACTTAGCTACTTCTTGAGTACTTTTATTTCCTGCATGTTTTTACTGCAACAACGACATGTCATCAACATACAAACACAGGATAATATAACTTCCATCCTCAAATTTCTTTGTATACACACAATGGTCAGAATGACATTTGATATAACCTTGCTCCATCATGAAGCTATCAAATTTCTTATACCATTGACGTGGAGCTTGTTTCAGGCCATACAAGCTCTTCTTCAGTTTGCACACCATCTCCTCTTTACCTTTGAATTCATATCCTTCGGATGCTGCATATATAGCTCCTCCTCCAAATTGCCATGGAGAAATGTAGTCTTTACATCTAAGCTGTTCTAAGTGCAAGTCTTACGCTAGCACTATTCCAAGAATAGTTACGATAGAAGTCATTTTTACTACAGGAGAAAAAAATCTCATCAAAATCTATACCTTTTTTTTGTGCAAACCCCTTGACCACCAACTGGGCCTTATATCTTTTCTTGCCTCCTTCTTCCTCTTTGACTCTAAACACCCACTTATTTTGTAATGCTCTTTTTCCTTCGGGTAGCTTTACCAAATCCCATGTCTAGTTCTCCATGAGAGCCTGATGCTCCTCATCCATGGCTTGCTCCCACTTCTTCCTGGCATCTACCTGCATTGCTTCATCAAAGCTCTCTGGTTCTCCACTATCAGTGAGTAATAAATAATAAAGAGAAGGAGAAAAACATTCAGGTTCTCTTCTTACCCTAGAAGACCTCCTCAATATAGGAGTTTGGGGTTCTGTTAAGGGGGTTCCTGAACTAATTCATGTGTTACTTTCCCATCCGGAAGATCCTCTACCGCTACATATTATTTCTTGGATTCTTCCCTATTTTCTTGCAACTGTTGCTTATACATGAATTTCTCATTAAAGACCACATCCCTAGATCGAATGATTTTCTTGTCCTTAATACTCCAAAATTTATATCCAAAGTCATCACCACCATAACCAATGAAAGTACATTTTTCTAATTTAGCCTCTAGCTTAGTCCTATCATCCTTGTCTATGTGAACAAACACCTCACATCCAAAGACTCTAAGAAATGAATAATCAAATTCCTTACCATACCAAGCCTCCTCGGGTATGCCTCCATCTAAGGCACTTGAAGGTCCTCTCTGTTTATCAAGTACACAATCTGTGCTCACATCTGCCCAAAAAGAAAGAGGCGGCCCGCATGTAACCTCATGCTCCTAAGACGTTCCATTATTGTTCTGTTTCATCCTTTCGATACCCCATTCTTAGAACAGTAATCATCAAATTCATTGCTGCAATACTCCCCTCCATTATACGAAATAAGACATTTTAGCTTAAGACTGTTTCATTCTCTACCAAGGCTTTCTATTTAACAAAAGTGTCAAATACATCAGATTTGTTTCTAATACAATAAACCCAAACTTTCCTTATTGCATCATCAATAAAAGTAACATAATAACTTGAAACCCCAAGAGATGATACTTGAGCTAGCCCCCACACATCGAATGCCAGCTCTTACTCTCTTTATTTGTAGGTCCAACCTGAGAAACCTTACTCGCTTCTGTTTCCCATATATGTAGTTCTCACAGAAATCCAAACATGTTTTTGTATATCCAGGAAAATTCTTCTTTATGATGTTCATGCCCTTATGGCTCATATGACCGAGCCTATAGTGCCATAATGTTGTATCTGCATCTAAAGCCACAAGATTACAATCATTAGTACTATCAGTGGTTAAATACAAGGTTCCAACCTTCTTACCTCTTGCCACCACAAGAGCACCCTTGGTAACCTTCCAAGAGTCATTGTAAATATCACAGTACAACCATCACTTCCCAATTGCCTTGCCGATATCAAATTTCATCTTAATGTAGGCACATGTCTGACATCCTTCAATAGCCAAGTATTCCCATTCTGCATCTTAACCTGAACAGAACCTTTTCCAACTATGCTACAAGGCTCATCATCACCAAGAAAAACATGCCCAAAATCTCCTTGAACATAATCAACAAAATAATGCCTATGTGGAGAAGCATGGAAAGAAGCCCTAAATCTAAAACCCAAGATTCAGTAATATTGTGCAAAGAAAGAATCAAAGCATCCTGACATACATTACCCGTTGCCACATTTGCCTCCTTGTTTTCTTCTTGTTGTTTCTTCTTATCCCGAAGCTCCCAACAGTCCTTCTTTGCATGCCCAGGCTTTCCACAATTCCAGCATACAATCTTGTTCTTGGATTTTGACCTTGCCCAATCTTTTGATTTTCCACGGTTTCCTCTATTCTTTTGTCTCCCTCTAGTTTCCACTATCAAAGCATTCCCTGAAGTAGAAGATTCCCAGAGCTTTTTCTTCACATTTCCTCACTTAGAATCACCCCTACAACATCCTCAAACTTCAACTTCAAGTTAGCTGGAACCGAGTTACTTACCGCCATTACCAAGCTATTCCAACTCTTAGGTAAAGAGCATAGAATTAATAAAGCCCTAACTTCTTCATCAAATTCTATTGTAACCAAAGCTAGCATATTCACTACTGTATTGAAATCATTTAAATGATTTGCTACTGAACTATTCTTAGACATCTTCATATTAAACAAATTTTTCATTAAAAATATCTTATTAGAGGCAGAGGGTTTTTCATACAACTTCCCTAATGCATCCATTAGATCTTTTGTAGTCTTTTCCTTTGAAACATTAAATAATACCGAAGATGCAAGACTCAGTCGGATCGTTCCAAGTGCCTTCGATCCAAAAAATCCCATTCCGCATCTGTCATACTCGAGGGTTTGTTCACCTTCTCAGACAACGGAGTATAAAGATCCTTCTGATAAAGGTAATCTTCCATCTGCATCTTCCAAAGACTGAAATTCTGCCCGTTGAATTTATCAACCCTAGATCTTCCTTCATCTGCCATAGCTCCCACTCAAGCTAAAAAAATTTCCTGCGATTCAACACTTCAACAAACCAAACCAGGCTCTGATACTAATTATTAGGAAATAAGGGATAAAATATGCAGAATAATCCCTCACAGAATCGCAACAGTAGAAACTAATATGTAGAAATTATTACAGATCTCAAATAAAATTGCAGAATAAAATAACACAACACAAAGAGACAATATTTAACGTGGTTCACCCAATTTGGGCTATGTCCACCAAGAATCACTTGCTCAAATTTTATTACAAGCCACCACTCTCTCAATACAATACCTAGATCCATTTGGAGCTATGCTCAACAAACTCTACAGAATTCACACCCAATTCAAAACACATCTACAATATATTTGCTTGTACATCTATCATATGCAAAAGACCATATAAATAGACAAGCTTTGCTTTATGATTTTACAAACCGTGGCTATCAAAACCATGGGAAAAATCTGTCCCATAAACCTATGGGTCAAAAAACTCGCCCATATGAGAAAAGCATGTTTCCCGATATGTCGGGTGCATTTTTCGAGGCCAAAAAATTTTACGCCTAAATTTTTTTTTTGAGGGCTACGCCCAGAACCCTACTACCACCGTGATTTGCCACCCCTAGACCCCGCTCGGGGCCCGGCCCGGCCCCGAACCCGGTGAGGATACATGAAAAGTGTACAGTACTCTTAGTGTACAGTCTTCAACACTTTCACACATGAAAACAAGCTCCACAACCTAACAGTTGGGTACTTATCCCTCGAATAATAGGAATCCTTCTTATCAAAAGCATTAGAGTATTTTATCATATAGGAAACATCACCTTGCCTCGGGATCATAGGTAGCATATTAAGGGTCTTATTGAACCTTATATTGAAGTCACAAACAAAGTCATTAGGATTATTTTTTATATTTTGAAACTCTAATAAAAGAAACCTAGGGTATGTTTTGTCTCCATACTACAATCTAAAATCATTCTTCATCTCTATCCATGAATCAATGGAATTGTCTGGAAAATATTTATACCAGTCCCGTGCATCCTCCTCTAGAGTATGAATAAAAAAATTTATGTACACATCCTCAAATTCAATCTCAAATTCTTCCAAAGTGCTGATCACCAGTAATAGCATTATTTCCTTGAGATTTATGCAATCTATTTCTAACATCTTGGGGCACAACATTTGGATATCCAGCCATACCTCTGAAATCTATAGGACCAAAAGTGTTCACAACAAATAGAGGTCTGGGAGGGGGCTGGGCCATATTATTTTGGGGAGGTGATCTTACAGGAGAAATAAAATGATGAGGAGTGAGGGGTTTGTGGGGCACAAGAATACAATTATCATAATTATTGTTCTCTAAAACGTTGTTTCTTGGAAAATCCTATCAGCTTTGGAGAACACAGGGACATAATGAGATGTAAATTTTTCAAATACAAAAGAAGGACCCTCTCCAGTTGGAGAATTCAGATTTACAAAGAGACTACCTGCTTCAAAATAACTTGAGGAAGTATGGAAATCTTCAATAACAGGCTGATCAGTTTCCACAATTGATAACTCCTTTCTTGAGTTCTGATCTCCAACAACTTTCAAGATTATTCTTCCTTGAATTCATCTTTCCCAGCTCTAGAAACAACTTTCTAGCATGGAATTTAATGAAGAAAGATATTCTTCCTTCCATATTTGTAGAGATTAGTGATAAATTTTAATTAAAAGAGGTTAAGACACTAGCATTTATCAAAATTTAATTCAAAACGGAGTTGCCACTAAGGATTTTCACCTTAGTTGTGAAAATGCACTAAAATTGGTTTATCAAATGTCTGTCAACTCTAAATGCATGCAAAACTTCACATATCTGACCTTCATTTACCTGTATTTAACTTTTATGATGTAAACTTAGTGCAAAAAACCAATAGAAACTAGAAATATTACACGCATAAATTTTAAATTTGCTCAATTCTTACAGACCTGGACACTGGACAGGATGACATTTCAACAACATATTTGCACTCAGATAATCTAAGAAACATTACTAGGGTTAGTATGTGTACACCTTTATTCAAATAATCCCCAGCAATGATGTCATTCTAGTGTTGTTGATGGGCCAAATGGATATGAACTAGTAACGAATTAACAAATCTTCCCTGGAAATGGTGCCATTCTGGTGTTGTTGCATCAAAAATAAGTCTCAGAGCTCAAATAATCCCCAACAACACTAATCAATCCCCGATAATGGTACCATTTTGGTGTTGGTATCCAAATTGATTCTCCCTTAGAAACCGAGCAACATCAAAGATTTAGCAAGACACTAAGAGACAGACATATCATATTATAAGTCATTTTGTAGCCAAGGAGGGGATTTGTCTTACTCTTTATCACTCGGGCATCAGAGAAATGGATAACACCTTCATTAAGGATTTGATCTATCCTCACTACTTTAGGCCATGCCTTTCGACCAAGGTGAGAGGACCTATTTTGTAACCTCTTTCGGTGAAGGAGAATGAAGATATCCTTCTTTACACAAATTTGAAAGGGGACCCTGAGAAAATATGATCAATGCACCACAATTTAACTCTCATGAGTTGTCACTTCTAAAGAATGGTGATATTTCCTAAACAAGGTTGAAGGTTACTAGAGACATTATGGGATCCTGATTGCTTCTGCATATTTTGGCAGTAGAATTTATACATTTGTGGACACACGCAGGGGAAAACAGGGTAATTCGGGATGGATTCATTGTTTTGAATATTTTTTTGTGGAAGATTAAGCAAGATAAAATTTATTATGCCAGATCTTTGAGAAACTTCATGACAATTAGAAAGCTAAAGGATAGAATGCTTCAGAATAGCTAAAATATTCCTTCAACCAGAAGGTGTGCATCAATGGAGGCCCAGATTTGCACAATTTCACACAATATCTAAGAATTTAACATGAAGGCTCGACATAAATACTCATTTAAATGTTAAGACCTCTGGTTCCTCACACCTAGGATACACTCAAAGGCTTACAGATAATCTTTATCAACAAATGACAGTAAAGTGATTTTAAATTGTTTATCTCATTATAGGATGAAGGCTCTTCTTGAAATGAAATTACAAATGCCACTAAACTGTTAGAGGGATGAGATCTTGTGTGATTCAAAGAGACTTTAACACAATATTGTAATAGGAATAAGAAAAACTACTTGCAAACATTTTGAAATAAAAAGCAGACACAAATTGGTCCAAGATTGACACAGATTAATTTAAAATTGATTAGATTCATCAGCAGGGGAAAGTTTCTTTGAACATTCTTAGAGCTTATCAATGGTTGTACACTTACAACCAACTTGACATGATTGAAATCTAAAACATAGGAAATTAATAGGTTTCTCAGGATTGGTCTCTCAGGAAGATGGGATCTCTCAAAATTTCTCTTAAGAATTCAACCCTTGCCCTTTTGCAAGAGTAATCTCATTACATTTATACATTTCATTCACTCACTCATCCCAAAATTTCCCCCCAAAAAGAAGAACATTCGAGGAACCTTTGTTTGTTACCAATTTGTCTCAGAAAGTGATGTTTAACAAATTTACACTGCACTTCGGGTAGACAAATCATTAACCGATCACATTTCTTAGACCCATGACTAATGAATAGGATGTCATGCTAAAACTTTTAATGATCCTTCTAATCATTATCTTTATTCTATCATGTGAGAAATCCCTATTTTAATTCTTTTTTCGGCAGCTTTGTATATTTGGATCGATAGCAATCCTTTTCATCCTCGAGGAAACACCTTTTTAATCCTTTGCACTGCAACCTTTGTCATTTCATCCCTTTCCCATTATTTCCTCTCTGTGACTCGCCCCACGTCCAACTTCTTTTGTAATTTATGTTTTTGCAAGTTCCCGAGCAATTCCAACTTCAAAATATCAACATTAACAATCTTTGGATTCATAAAATAAGCTCTTAATCCATTCATTTGTACTTTGCAAACAAAAATAACAAGGAATTTCATCAAAAATGATGAAACACAATGTGTATTTGCATCTCGAGGAGTCTTTGAGAAGAAATAGTGGCAAAATTAGATGTAATGCGAAAAATCATTGATTATGCCATTTCTCAACTTTAGATAAGAGCCATCCACATAGAAAAACCGATTTGAAGTGGGCTCGAGGTTTCCTTTTGTATTTTATAATTTTTGGAGAAAATGTGAAATTTTTACATTTTCCCCCTTCCTTTTTTTTCCTTGCGCAACTGTAAAGGTGAAGTATAGAGGCAAGTTTCCAAACAAGCATGGGTCTTCCATGTGTTTGCTTGGCACAACTTTAACTATGAAATTTAGACGTGGGACCTCAAATGAACCCAAGCTCTCAACATACCACTCGCCCAAGAAAATTACCTTTTGGCCTTTGAAAAGTCTCATTATAAAAAGTAGCCAGCAGAAGCCTCCACGTGTCTCAGTGGCACTTTTTTGATATGGTGCCCAAAAGTGGAGACCCCAAACAAGCACGGGCTCACCATGTGTCTCAATCCGCTAAGTTATTGAAAATGTTTAAGGACTAGCAGAAGGCGCCATGTGTCAAAGGTTCGAAACAATTTTCCTTGGTTGTTGAAAATTCCAAAAAGGGTAGAGTGAGTGGAAACTTCCACGTGTCTTCATGGCGCTCTTTCAGAAATAAAATTTAGGGCGGGACCCCAACGGGCATGGGCCCTCCACATGTCCCAGGCCTTAGAAAGTTGCTTGAAAATTTTAAGTATAGAGAGGAGCAAATGGAAGCCTCCACGTGTCTCCTTGGTGCAACTTCTAGATGGTGCCCAAAAGTAGAGACCCTAAACAAACGTAGGCTCACCATGTGTTTCCTTTGCACAACTACTAAGGTAGGACCTGTTGGTTTGAAAATCTGTCGTGAGAGCAGATCTATGGATAGATGAGCCAACAGTGTGCAGGGCATAGCCCCTCTTTGAGACAACAAAGCGAAACTGGTTTATTGCTATTCTACTAGTAGGAACCTGTGCAAGTCTTACAGTATTACGCCTTCAGGGGGTTTTGGATCTCATCCCAGTAGAGGTAGTTTCGGTGAAGAACAAAAAGGAATGAAGGAAGGAAAGGAAGGAAGACAGATCTAAAGGGAGAAAAGAAATGAATTCCAAAGTAGAAAGGTCAGAGGGTCTATGTTTTGGGCTGGTAGTAAATAGAGCCGAACCTACTTGCATAGATGAACAAAGCAATACTGATGAACAAGTGACAAAAAAGTAGAGATAGATCCAACAGAATAAATGCACAGATCTGACATAAGAAAGATCAGATGCCCATAACACACATATTCAACACAAAGTCTTAATATTTGTATTAATGTTTCTTCTTGTTACAAAAAGTACAAAGCCTTTTCTTCTCACTTCTATTTTTCATCTAAAAAATGTCCACCCCTGAATACAACAAGTATTCAAGTATTTATAGAAGAAGAGAAGAAGAGAAGGAAAAAACGAACCAACCACTTAATTACAAAAATATCTTACAAAATATCTCAAAGTCATTTGTTGACTTTTGACAACTTTGTGGATGACATCATCCCATGGTGCAACATGGATGATGTCATCATTTGTGTCAACATACTTTAGATATTTACAAGGAGAAGGTCGAGAAGAAAGAGATTATTCATCATCATCCCACGGCTGAAAGGGGGTATCCTGCTTTTGCTGCTGCTCAGGTGATGAGATGTGGAACTAGGCACGGTACTCCATGAACTTGGTGATCATGGGTTGAAGTTGATCCTGGGAAGGATCCTTGTGTCGATCACTGATAGCTTCGCAAGTCTCCCGCTCGTCTGTGAGATTTTCTGGGAGTTTGGAATATTCATTTTCTGCATCTATCAGGTACCCAATGAAGTCACGACAGGCCAGCAGGTTATTGATGGATTCAGTGTCAAAAGTGACCTCTAGTCCTAGCCCTTGTGAAACGATCTCCTTGAAGATCTGAATAGTTTCCTCTACCTTTCTTACGGCGAAAGAAGGAGTGAGCAAGCCATAGAGACATTCTCAGGAAAATTTGCTCCATTTGATGCATTGCATCTAGGGCTTCCTCCTTTATCTTGTCAATCTTCTCTAGGATGAACTCCAGTTGATCAACCCGATAATCCAAAGTAGAAAGGATTTTATTGAGGGCTCTGGGGTGTCCAAAGATGTCGAACTTGACCGGATCTTGGTGACAGATCGAGCATTTTCTAAAAGGTCTCATGTTGCATCTGGCATGGTCGGCTCTTGAGAGATGGGTCCCGCTATCGCTGGAGCTCTTTGTTCACACACGATTGATATTCTGATATAATTCGGTGAACTTGGTGATCACTCCCTCACTTTCTTTGAGGATTTGGCTCCTCCAGTGAAGCGCCATACCCTACTCACAAATTTTGGCGTATTCATTAATCTTGTCCACGGCTTAGAGGCTCGGGAGTTTCGGCAAAGTAGTCGTAGGAGGTGCACTACCCATATTCTGCAAGCCATGGAGGAGATATTTATTTTGTTCCTTTAATAGCCTCTTTTCCTCCTTTTTCCTGGAGCTTCTTGCAAAGGGCGTCAACTACAGATAGGGCCTCTCCTTGAAGGCTTTCCGAAGATGTCCCCATTGTGACTTGGGTCACAAGATAATCATTGAAGATAGATCCTTTTTATCCTTTAAAGGATTGGGGTAAGCTATCTCCATTACTCTCTCTCCTAACACACTCTGAGAGAAGCGGGTTAAAGGCTTTTGCTTCTTCGTCCCCTTTGATGGGATGACGGAGAAGTCCATCGGTGTGATGGGAACTTTCCTCATTTATTGGCTCGAATCTTTGAGAGATCCATGCTAGACTTTAGGGAGAGGGGCTGGAAATAGAAAAGGGAGCAGCTGCAGTAGTAGAAGGAAAATGTGTGGAGACACTTGGAGGCGGCATTGAGAGGGAGGCCGAGGAAATGCTCACGGGAGGGAGAGATACTACAGGGGAGGTAGGCATAGGAATGGAAGGGATCCGAGAGATGAGGGAATAAATGGTGGGGATAGCTTCGAGAGAAGAGATGATGGACGATGAGGAAGGGGGAACAAATGAAGATGGGGAGAGGATACAACCAAAGGAATGGTCACTTGGGTCACTCGAGGAGGGGAAGGAGGAGAGGGAGAAGAGATAGAAGGGACCTCAATAGTTGCAGTAGTTGCAGTAGTGGCAACAACTAGAGTTATAACTTGCTCTTGTGCGGTGGAAGGGGGACTCTCAGGAGTCTTTTCTTGGGCAGAGCTGGACTCACCCTACTTGGCTTTACCTTTGCTCCTTGGAAAATGTTTCGGTCTGGAAGGTGCGTTGCCCAATGGAGAAGTGGTGAAATCAACCCCGAGGTAGATGAGACCATTCATCCTGCACCAGTGCTCTATTCTCTGTAGAGTTTCTTTGACCCTTTCTTCTATCGTTTTAGGTGCTTTTTTTTCTCATCGATGACAGTGAACGGCCAATCGTCCCCACCCGTGTTAAGATATACCTGATCAACTTCTTGATTAGTAGTTTGATAACCTTTTGGGATGATGGCTACACCATACTAGATGATTTCAGCCAAGGCTAAGCGGGAATGGTCTTTCCTCCTGAGCTCGACCTCATGATACAGGTCGATATAAATATCCTCGATCTGTGGAATGTGGATTGGATCAAGTTTGGCCCTAGGCAGAAAATTCCTTGGGTCGAAAGTGGGCCTTGCCGGGAAGTTGTGCTTTAGATTTAGTAGCTCCAGCTCTGCAAACATCTCTTGTGCTTTGTGGTGAGAGAGACAAGTGTACCTGCCCACTGTGAGGGGGAAAGGAGTTCCACCCTTCTTTCTCTTTAAGCACTTCTCGTGATAGGTTATGAGCTGTCTTGACAGCTCCAATAGGATCAGCTTGGGGCCGGCATATCTTGGCAATTTAATTGGTTCTCCCAAGAAGTTGGCTGCCCTTAGATAAGTGAAGGTGGGGAATTGAGTGAACAAGGCCCCCCATTTATCTGTTGCTGCAACAATGCTCTTGGTCATTTAATCGTGAGTCATGTTTGGCCTCAAAAGGTAGACGATGTCATAGAAGAAGGCATCGTTAATCTTTATAAACCGGGATACTATTTTCCAGCCTTTTTGGATAGTATTCATATATTTTGACTTGGGGCCAAACCCCGCACCACATTAATGCTAGATAATCTCTTTCTGAGGCCACAGCATAAACTACATAGGAGTTCATGTAGAACCTCCCCGTTGTGGTAAGTTGTTGGAGCTACTCGGATATAGTGCTGCTTATGATCTCCGCCCACTCGAAGCATTGATCTGGCACATTCTTGTTCATTGTCTCCAGGTATCTAAGCATCCATTTATGAAAGTAGTGGGCATCAGGAAGCCCAAATACTCTGCTCAGGAACGTGATGGTATCACTGAGTTCCTCTAAGAAATCACTACGATGAATGACTTGTGGCCATCTGGTCACCACCTTCTTGTTTTTCAGGTATACCTCATTCATTAATTACATACACTGATCTTCATTATCCTCCCAAGCCTTGGTGCAATCTTCTTGGCTTACGGCCACAAAGTGCCGGTGGTGAGGAATGCCAAGCATTATTTCGAAGTCTTTGGGCAGTGAGGTTGATCACAACCTCGCCTTTCTCATTCTGGACACACCTTGTGTCTTTGTTGTAGCAGTGGGCTACTACCATCATGAACTCGTTGTTCACAGCACTGACCGGGATCCCTCCAGCAAAATGCAGGCCACTGCCTACCAGTTTGTCCATCCACGGACTTCCTGTGACCCTTCTGGTTCTGGCCCAGAAGTCCTCCATATCGATATGACCAAGTTTTGAGTCTCTTATGTCCAGGTCACACTCTACCTGGGATTCGGGCATCCTGACCCTCTGATATTTGTACTTCATTTCTTCCTCTGTAAGCTTGGCTTTGCCCTTAGACTTGGTAGGCCTCTTGCTTGATGTAGACATATGTAGTTCTGAACTTAGTTGTTGATCTGCAAGAAGAAGAAGTGAAACCCAATGTAGGAGAGTCATGTTAGCTGATTGATCTCCCATTAAAGTATTGACAGAAGGAAGAGTTAGCAATTTTAAGGCATCGGGTCACGGGCGCATGAACACTGCAGGCTGCAGGGCTAAATAGTGTGGCACACAGAAAAATGGTGTTACAAGGGACAAATCAGCGCCAAAGGGTGCAAGGCGCATGGATACTGCAGGCTACATTTTTGTTGTTGCAATCAGAAGTGTGCCTGCGCCACTTATGCGTGTTTTATACCGGGCGCATGGATTTTTCATGTTGCACGGGGACAGGATGCGCCATAGGCGCATATATTTTTCATGTTACATGGGGATTTGGTGCGCCAAAGGTACGCAAGTTTAGCATGTGTAACATAGACCTCAGGTGCAAAAAAGGGGAACTTGGTGCGGCGCATGAGAGTTGGGTGCGCCCAAGGGTGCAGATTTATTACGTGCAGCATATGACATTTTTGTTGCAGCGATAAGGAAAGCACTGCATCCATACGGAGACTAGTTTTCACAAAGCGCAGAGAGCTCATGTGCTACAATTAAAGCCGGTGCGCCATAGGCGCCTGTGCTTCTTGTTACAAGGGTTGCGCGTGCGCCAAGGGAAAACATAGTTTTTGGAAAATGATTCTTCCCTCTCTGACAGATCATGATTTTTAGGCTTACTTCACATTGCTTCAAGTGGTGAAGGGGGAGGAAGGAGATTTTGGCTTTTTGCTTTCGGGCGAGTTATCCTAACCAGCAGATCTGGAAAAAGGATGGGAATGGCTTTGGGAGGGAAAAACAGGAAAGCAGGAGGAGCTTCATGGTTCTCAGATCTATTTTATCCTACCACTCAATCAGACAAACAACAGCAAAACCAAAACACGAGAAAAATGAGGACCACTTACCCGGAATATATAGAATGCGAGAGGTGAAATGGGGTCCATGAATGTGACACGAGGACGACAGGCGTGCTGACAGGTGCAGAGGAAAAAGATCAATCACATGTTTTCTGACTGGTGATAATGACAGGGCGGATGTGCCTATATATAGGCAAAGGTGTAATAAATGTGCCAACCACTTTTTGAAGTGGCGCATCAAAACACCTATCGACATTGCAAAACTTGCGCCCTGTGGCGCACCAAGATGTGTGTTAACACATTGTTATGTGTGCCTTTGGCACATAAAAAGTGCTGTCAACATGGCAATACATGCACCCATGGTGCACCAAAACGTGGTGCAACAAAAATATTATCGACACGATTGGCGCATGTAAGAAAGGTGCAACATGGTGAGGCACAATAAAATGTGTGTCAACACGCCAAAGGGTGTGCCAAAGGATATGAAGGGTGAACAAATTTACCCTGTGTTGCACAAACAATAGGTGCGCCCAAGCCAAAAAGACCAAAAATGGCTAATTTGGAAAACCAGATTTCCCGGGAAAGGGTTTTGCAACGTTCCGAACGCAGAGGGGTCCTTGATGAGGGACCAGAAATTTTTTTTGGCATGGTTACCCGTAAAATTTCCCTTGCCAATTTTACGGGATAACAGGTCCCAAAGGTCGATCCTCAAATGAGCGTTGGCCATCCACGTGTCCATGGTCTTACAAAGCTACACTATCTGCATGAAAAAATGTCTAAGTTTGGGCAAGCGGCGAAAACCTCCACATGTCTCCCTGGCATAACTCCAAAGCTCAAACCAAGAGGTGACTTTTCATATGAGCGTAGGCCCTCCACGTTGACAAGACTTGAGTTGAAGTAAGCCTTAGAGTTTCAAAATGCCCTACCAAATCACATACAATCAGAAAGGACCACGTAGTGAGAATCTTTGAGATATAAATTGATGGGGAAAACACATCCGTCAAGCGTAAAATGCACGGAAATCACCATTTGTGCCTCAAATTGAATTTTTCTTCAAGGAAAAAGGATTTTGGAAATGATACAAGGCCCAAATGTGATCCATGACCATTGAGAAGGATCTTTCAACAACATATAAATGAAGAAAACTTTTACGCCTCCGTCGGGGAAATAGAAAATATGACAGAGCCCACAGATTGAAGAATTTCAAGGAAAAACGGGGTGAGATCAAATTTAGCACCAAATAATCCCACATCCAATTGATATATCCTCTCTATCTCATACATCCATAGCTCTTGATATACTTGTACCAATAGAGATGCCCCAAATCATAATAATGTATCGGGTTGAACAATGTCTACAAAGATTGCTATTAAGGCCCATGGTGTTGGACCTTTATCATGTATCGTGTGTGTTGCCATTGATGTCAAGATGCACTAGTTGATGTTAAGTTGGGATGATGGAAAAATGAGTATCTTGGTAAAGTGAGAAAGTTGAAAAGATAAATTTTGATTGGTAGTGTCAACTCACAGAGGCTCCATGATGATTAAGGATAAGTTCTAAAGGAATTTGAGATAGTCATGTGTAAGCCGAGATAGGAAGACATATCCGTCGAATCATAGAGATACATGTCAAGGATTCGGAGTATCCATGAAAGTTAATTGATTGTCGCGAAGAAAAATGGATCTAAGGAAAAAACTACAAGTGAGACAGTGAAGTTTGAATATGTGAAGGAAAATATGTAGATAAAGAGAACAGTCGTGAAGGACTAAAGAACTTGTTAAGGGACGAAATATAGTCGCTTAAAGACTATAAAATCTGCAAGTAAAAGAGATAGAGTTGTGGACTTATAACAATGCTCTAAAAAGGAAGAAAATAAGGAGGATAACCATGTGACATTGAAAAATCTATGATAAGCATAGATGAGTAGCGGATAATTAAAAATCCACCAAGTAAGGAGAAACGTAGTTGAACAAAGGAAAGTGTCGAGATACAAAGGAGAAAGTCATAGGAGCAAAGAAAAGCTACGAAATGATGGAATATGGATATCACAAGGGTTGAAGGAAATCAAACTGATTCAAACATGTACAAGTGATGGTTCTTTCTCCAAAACTAATAGTGAAACGATTATCGTGTGTTTGAGGCTAGATGTACAACTTGAACTCCTCAAAGAACAAAACATTCCATTGTTCCGGTTTCCACCATTTAATGCTTATTGAATTAGTGGAAATGTAGTTACATCTCTAATAGATCTTGAGCTTCAAGGAAAAATAAAATATAGAATAAGAAAATGGCTCGCTCATCTGGGTCACGTTGCACATTCTAAAATTATGGGAAAATCTATTTTTAGGAACAGCTAATAAATTACTCTTGTACATGCATGGAAAATGGTGGAATCAAGCCAAATATAGAAGGAAAAAATATGTAGTTAGCTTTACATATTTAATAGTCTGAATTCTTAGGCGACAGACTAGGAAGGTGTAGGAAATGTAACTCGAAGTGAATAATTGGGTCTATTATGAATATAGTTTTAACTTGGATCAATTTTGAGTGGTTTCTAAAGTAGGAAAGAAGTATTTAAGCTAATACCGAGAAGAAAAAGAAATAATATGATGCAATCAAGCTAAGAAAGAGCTACAAAAGAAAAGAGAGAAGAAAGAGGAGAGAAGATCGATGATGCATCGATTTATCAGATGAGAAGAGAATCAAGGGTGGCAAATTGATTGAGAAAGAGGGATCTAATTAGATGAGTAGAAAAAGTTAAAATAAGAACATAGACAGATATAGAAAAATGATCATAATCTATTGCAAATGTAATTGTTGTAACTATATGATCAAAATGTATATGTAAATTAATTCTAAGTTGTAACTTGGCATATTTTGGGGTTGGTACTCCTTGTGGGATCGATGCCCCACTAAACAAATCTTTTAGGATGCATAATATTCTTTAAAGTCATTTCTTTGTGTAATATATGCAATGGTTTTGGTAGGGTTTTCTCCCAAAAAGGTTTCCCATGTTAATCTCTATGTTTAGTGTTATTGTGCATGACATTTATTTTAGTGACTTCTAATAGTTTAAAGCCGCACATCACTATAAGGTTAAAAATTGGCATTAAGAGAAAAAAAATTAATCTGCACTGATTCACCCCTACTTCTCGAGTTCTTTTGACCTCTAATAATTGGTATCGAGTGATTTACTTATAACGAGAAGATTAACATCTTCAAGGAGATCCTCCTATCACAAGCATGGCAAAAAAATAAGCAGAAGGTAGTTTTTCACTTTCTATATCACCTCTCTTCACTGGTACAAATTATGCATTCTGGATAAAAATAATGAAGACATATTTGATGTCACTTGGTTTTGATATTTGGGAATTCATTGAGAAAGGATACAACCCTCCAGCCACACTAATTACTACTTCCGCGGATAAGGAGAATATGAATGTAACTCAAGAGTAATGAACACCATTCTATGTGGCTTTGACTGAAACACACTTTTTCAAATTAATGCACTTTACAACAAAAAGGGATATATGAACTAAGTGCAAAGTGTATTTGAAGGTGATGAAATGGTCAAGATAGAATAATTTTAGACTTATAGAGCTCGGTTCAAGAATTTTTAGATGAAAGATCATTAGAGCATAACAACCTACATGCAAAGAATAGATGAAGTCATAAATATGATCATAGGTCTAGGAGAGAAACTAGAAGAATTCGTGATAGTGAAAAGGATTTTGAGATCTCGATTTGAAAGTAAGATGAAAAGGTATTGGCTATAGAGGAAGTCAAAGACATGAAGAATCTCATGATGGATGAATTGAGACCACTATTTCAGCATATGAGATGAGGACTATTAGATCCAAAACTTCTAAGAAAGAAACCCAATCCAAACAATAAGAAGAATAAGAATCAACTTTAGGAGATGAGGTGGATGATGGAAATATTGAAGCAATGTTCATGAGAAGACTAAAAGGAGGATCATATAAGTATAAAGGAAAACTCCCCTATAAGTGTTTCACATGTGGACAAGTAGGTCCTTTTTTTTTGGAAAGTGTCTAAACAAGACTAAATATAATCATTTTGAAAATGAAGAGGACAGTCATAAACATAGCAAGAAAGAGACTGGATATACAAAGAAAAACAACAAGAAAAGGTTCTTCAAGAATAATATCAAATTCTATTCAAACAAATAATCAAGTCACTCGAGTCAAGAAATCATGGTATCTATTGAAATGAAAATGATGAAGATCAATCATAATGTCTTTTTATGGCCATAAATTCAACTGAAGAAATCAGCTCCAAAGGGAAGAACATAGTTGATGTTGAAGACTCGATGAAGAAGTTGAAGTAAATCTTGAAGTATAATTAGTATGTGTCCTTGAAGAATCTGAAGCTTTGTAGGAAAAAGATTGAGAAGTGACATTTACATTAAAGGATTATGAAGAACATATCCACATCTTTAAAGGAATACAATCTCAAAGAGAAGATGACGAGGCCAATGAACTCGAGGAAGTGGAAAAAACATTGGAAAAGATTTCAAAATCCTACAAATCAAAGGAGTATGAGTGCACAAAGTTGAACTTAGAATTGGAGAAAATGAAAGCTGAGTTGGAACAAATGAGTAAAGTTAAATTTATATGAAAAATTTGAAAAGGTATCAAGTGTGTTGTCGATACACTAAGTAAGTAACATAACATAAATTACAAGTCAGGAATTGGATTTAAAGAAGAAATTAAATAAAAGGAACCTGCACAAAATGAAGGAAACATCTCTGCATTAACATCTATAACTTCATCTTCCACAAACAAGAAGGTTACCAATGACGCAAAGAGAAGGACTAACGGTCCAAAAATCACATATGCTTTAATTATACACATTCTTTCTATGGTTATTTTTATTAATGTAATTAGTTTGGACATAAGGTTACTCGGTGTAGAAACTTATATAGAGGCTAAAAAAGAAAATTTGGCCCATATTACACTAGATTGAGCTACGGTGATGTCGATCACCATTATCAAAATAAGAATCATGTGGTTTCAACAAATAAACAATATCGCTTAAGCAAAATAAATGGATATATGTTGCAAAAGAAATATGAGAATGAGATAAAAGAGTCATGGTCAATTTTACAAACACCATTTCATGTACAAAATGATGATAAAATATGATACTTGGATAGTGGATTCTCTAGCCATTTGTTGGCGACAAAAGCAAGTTTATTACTATGTCCAACAATGCATATGATCTTTGTGAGATTTGGTGATAACAACTTAGCAAACATAGTTGGAAAAGGAACCTTGATTCTAGATAATGAAAATACTATGACTAAAAATGTTTTATATGTTGAAGGTCTTAAACATAATCTATTGAGTGTGAGTCAAATTTACATGAGGGGATATAATGCGATATTCCATAACAAAGGATGCGATTTAATAAACTACAAAACAAAAAAAGAAGGCTGTAAAGAAAAAGTGGACTAAGAACAACATGTATGTTCTTAATGAAATAAATAAAGAGAAATTTATCATAAGTAAGATAGATTACATTTTGGTAATGTCACAGAAGATTGGGGCATGTGAGTTTTGAAAATCTTGTAAAGCTAAGTGAAAAATGTTGCGTTAGACATATGCCAACCATTGTGAAACTTGCGGATACTATTAGGAATAACACTTATCTTAATTCGAATTAGTTGATATTTGAATAAATGTAATAAGTTAAAGTATATAATATTAATTATTTAACTTATGTTAATAGGTATTATTTATCCTTAGTTTGGAATTAAGTAAGTGATAGTGTTCTCATCCCTATGTTTTGGGATCATTTTCTATCTTGAATATTTTGTTCTTGGTTGATTTACATGAGGGAAATAGGGGCAATAAGCTATTTTTGCATATTTTCTCAGATTAAGTGATTTGCTTCCATATATTGTGGATGAGATAAGTTGTCTAATATCTATAAATATTGTAGCTCTCTCATTTGTTTGTAATTATTTATTTCATATTAATAAAATTATGCCACACCATCTAGTTTTCTATAATTAAATCTGGTTTTGAGACAATATTTGGTATCATAGCAGATTCGATCTAAAGAGAAGTGTAGGAGATTTTAGGGAAGTTTAGGGAGATCTAGAGAAATTACAGAGCTAGGAGGAGACATGAAGCCCCCATCCATTTCATAGCCCCTACTCGAATCCACACCTTGGGTCATGGATTGATTTACAATTGAAGAACACCTGTAGTGCAATCAAAGGCACTCACAAACTGGATGCAACTTTGTTACAAAAGGTGATATTGTTTATTTGTTATTTGTTTTAAAAAATCTATCTATACGTGTAAAAATAAAAATAAAAAAATTTGGAAGCATTTTGAAAAATATATATACAATATTTTTATATTGTGGGGACCCAATATTTTCAAGCTCCTCACATAACTTCTACTTCCTCTTCCCTATTCTCGTGTTTTCATATATCTTACAAGAAAATTCTATGTTCTGTGAGAAGATATTTGTCAAAGAGACATGTTGAAGTCTCCAATCATCTTGGAGATTGAATTCACAATTCAAGAACATTCAAAAGGAGATGAAGAATTTCTTGCAAAGGAAAGAAAAAAATTCAATGTAAAGGAAGAAATAAATTCAACGCTCCTACAAAATATTCAAACATCCAAAATTATGTGCCATTAACATACCTATGTGAAGCCAAAGCAAGGAGGAAATAAGTAATTGAAAAGGCAGCCAAAGGTTATTATAATGTTTAGGAAAATTGGTTAAACTGCAGTTGTGCCCTAAAATGTACTATCCATACAAGTATGTTGTTATCATCGCATTTGATTTAAAAATTACGCTTCTAGAAAAAAAAATCCATCTTTTGATGTTGTGAAAAAAATAGAAGGAAAATTAAAAACAAATTCCTCTTTTGGAAAGGTGTACGGAAAGATATTGAAATCACAATTTTAAAAATCATAACTTTCAAATTTGGTACCTCAGATTGGGGTGCCGTGTTTTTAAAAGTGTATGGTTTTTCGATCAATATGTATTGGTACAAATTTTTATAAGATTTGTTTTGTAAAAATTGAATTAATTAGAGATTGTTTTTATTTCAAAAGAGGCCAAAAGTCCAAAAATATATTTTTTTCAAATCGGCCACAGAGCCAAATTTGTAATGAGGCCAATAGTGCTGAAAATTCATTGCAAACGACCAAAAAAACATGCCCAAAATAAATGGAATATTATTTGGGGTTTGTATGCTTTAAGGGGTGAAAATTGCTCAATTCTTCTTCATTCATTATTCATTTTTCACAATGGCCACAACTACGGAGCCAAAATTTTTTCCAGATTATCAAGTTTTGCATTTTGATAATTATCCAACATGAAAAAAAATATGTGCACAACTTGATTTTGAAAATCTTTGGTCTATTGTTTTTGGTACATTAACAAGATCTAGAACAGATGTTACACAAAAAGCTACATTTGATCATACAAATCAAAACACAAAGTTAATAATCTTGTTTAGTGTTTCAGATGAGGTAAAACCTCATATTCTTGAGACCGCAACAACAAAATAATCTTGGGACAAGTTGAAAATAGTATATGAGTCCAAAAATAAGAACAGAATACTTCATCTCCGTATTCAACTATTAAACTTAAACTGCAACTAACCGAGAAATTTGAAATGTTTTTGATAAGAGTGGCAACTTTGCATGCATCTCTTTAGGATTTGGAAGAAGAAGTAACTGATACATCACTCGTGCCTATAGTATTGAGAGCTTGTCCTCCTTCATATTCGATTTTGTGACCACATTAAACATAATTAGTCAAACAACTAATTTTGACCAGTTTGTTAATATGCTACAACAAGAGGAAGCTAATCACTCAACTCAAATCGAAGAGCAGGTATTTCCTTCTAATTAAAAAGGAAAAAACAAGCTAAGTAGAGCAAACAAACTCGGAAAAAGGTAATACTAAACAAGGCCAAAATAACCAACAAAATGTCTCATTTGTGGTTGAAAAGTATGTATGAGTTGAAGAATTATTGTTACAACACATTCCAACAAGGATCGTCAAGAGGTAAAAATATTGATAACCAAAAAAAAAATCAGGCCAACAACAAAGTAAACATGTACAAAATTATCAAAAGGGGAAGAAGAAACCAACTCAACAAGGAAATATAGCTGAACATGAAGATCAATTTGATGATGGTGACTTCTTATATTCTACATGAGTCAAATGAAGTATCCAATTCTATAAATCAAATTTGGTATGTTGACTCGGGTATAACTCGACACATTACGGAAAGAAAGATTGGTTCTTCACAATGAGTAAAAACTAACCAAAAACATGTCTCTTTGGGTGATGATACATCATATAGTGTTGAAGGCATTGGTTCCATTGCACTACCACTTGGGCATCATAATTATAAAATTACATATGTTTTTATGTCCCTGGTTTAACAAAAATTTGTTATCTCGTGAGTCAATTATTAGATCGAGAATCTCAAAACCTGACTTTGATTGTAAAGGTGGTAAAATGATGTGCCTATTTCAAGATAAGTCATGAAGCTCGAATTTTTTGCAAAAGATTCGAATGTGGGAATAATTTTTCAATTGGATTTTGTTCAATGAAATTATCAAGCACTTGTAGCCAAGGATACATCATCAACTCAACTATGGCATCGAAGAATTGGACATGTGATTTTTGGCTATCTTGACACACTTCGTCGATATGACATGGTTAGAGGTTTTCCACCTCTAAAAAAGGGTACAGATAAATGTCAGCATTGTTTAAGCTGGAAATCAACAAAGAGCATCATTCAAACATTGTACATTTTGGGCTAAGGAAAAACTTGACAGGGTGCATACTGATATATGTGGACCAATGAGACCTAGCCAATCTGGGTTTCAATATTTCATGCTCTTTGTCTATGATTTTTCAATAAAAATGTGGATATATCTTGTTGTTCTACAAAATACCAAGCTTTTGAAACTTTCAAGAAGTTTAAATCCCTTGTTGAATCAGAGTATGGTAGGAAAATAAAAACACTCTACTAAGATCGAGGGGGAGAATACACCAGTAATGAGTTCAATGATTTTTTGAAAACACATGGAATTTTTCATCAAATGGTTCCTCCTCAGACACCACAAAAAAATTGTGTTGTTGAAAGGTGAACTCATACTATCATGGATAAGGTGTGATGTACGATTGATGATGCATGTTTATCAAAACATAAATCTATTTACTAAATAAAGTTCCCACTACATCTCTTGATAGAGTAACACATATTGAAGCATGGTCAGGCCATAAGCCGTCTATTTCAGACCTTATATTTTTCATATGTAAAGATATTATGCACATTCCTAAGAAACAAAGAACTAAGCTTGATATGAAATTAGAGAAACTTATCTTGTTTGGATACAGTGATGAAGTACTTGGCTATAGACTTGTGGATCTAAGAACAAGGAGGGTATACACTAGTCGAGATGTTGAGTTCTTTGACAAGAAAGATGAAGATGCTCCCTCCATATACTCACATGAAAAAAATCATCCCTAAAGTGAAAACAAAGGATGGTGAAATTCAACCTCCCATAGGAACCACAAAAAGTATGCCCTAATGGTATACATGTATGATGAGAGATGAAAAATTGGATAGTGTCCCCGACACATCTACCACTAGAATGAGGACTCACAGTATGGCTTGAAATGAGGTCAATTTGGCCTTAATGGGTAAAGTTGTTGAAACTATTGAGCCATCCTTAGTTTCAGAAGCCCTATAGTCTAAACCTTGGAAAGATGTTATGGATATAGAATATAAATCACTTATGAAAAATAATACATGGAAACTTACAGATCTTCCACTAGAAAAAAATTTGATTGGATGCAGATGGATCTTCAAAATGAAGTACAAAGAAGACGGAAAAATTGATAAACACAAGGCTAGACTAGTTGCTAAGGGATATGCTCAAAAAGAAGGCATTGATTATGAGGAGACTTTTTCTCCCATAGCTAAGATAAAAACTTTCAGGTTAATATTTTCTCTAGCTACACAATTTGGTTTGAAAATACACCAAATGGATGTGAAAAGTGTCTTTCTTAATGGTGATTTACAAGAAGAAGTTTACATGACTCAACTAGAAGGTTTTTTCATACCACGTAAAGAGGAAAAGGTATGTCCCATAGCATGGTACATGAAAAGTGACAAACGTATCATTTAACAGGATTCAATAGGATTCCATATGATCCTAATCTCTATCTCAAAAATCAAGCGGGGAGATACTGATTGTTGTAGTATATTTCGATGATCTAGTCATCACTAGAGGATCTGTGAGGATGATTGAGTCAACAAAGAAATATCTAACATAATCATACGACATGAACGATCTCGGGATTTTGCATTTTTGTCTTGGACTTGAAGTTTGATAAAGAGAAAATCATATCTTTGTGTCACAATTGAAGTAAGCCATGACAATGCTCGATAAATTCAATATGATGGATTATAAGCCATTTTCCACACCTATGGAGACAAGACTTCAACTGTCTTGAATAGATCCATCACCAAACATAAAAGAAAATCTCTATCGAAGTTGATCAAGAGTCTCATCTACTTGACCGACACTAGGCTAGATATCAACTACATAATCAACTATCCTTCACGGTTCATGCAAAAACCAAGGGTTTCTCACCGGAAAGTAGCAAAGAAGATACTAACGTACATCGAAGAACTATGGACTATGGCCTAGAATACAATAAGAATAATAACTTCTTCTTGGCGGGATATTTAGATTCAGATCATGCAGGAAACATCGATGATAGGAAATCCACTCCAGGATTTTTATTCTTTTTGGGATCTAGACCAATATCATGGAGGAGTAAGAAGTAGACTTATGTTTCAAGATCCTCCATAGAATAAGAATATCGTGTAGCAGGTGGAGAATTTTATGAAGTGATATGGCTCTGACATATACTTGAAGGATTGGGAATACCACAAAAAGATCCAACTATCCTACATGTTGATAACAAAGGAGTAGTAAAATTTGTTTGGAATATAGTTTTTCATGAGTGCATCAAACACATTGAGGTGAAGGTACATTTCATTCGTGAACATGTTCAAAACAACAACATCCAGCTCCAATATTTCTCAACAGATATGCAATGTGCACATGTCTTCACAAAGTCACTTGCTTGAGGTAAATTTGAGGGATTTATAAAATTTCTCTACTTTGCACTTGAAACCATTCTGAATTAAGGGGGTAATGAAAGGAACGATAACTAGATCGTACTCAAGCCAAGTACACAAATGCTAATTAAACACCACGATCAATAAGATGAAATTAATTCACCGAGAATAACTTTACATAAACCTTTACAAACAAATGAGAAGTAATATCATATATATATATTATGGAACTCAATGCAATACATTGAGAATGGTCCTTGCTTAAATAGGCAAGGAATAACAATCTAAGAACCATTCAAGGTCGTAGATCAAGCCATAAATCAAAGAAATAACTAGTCATTAAAGAACTAGTCAAGACCATAGATTTAGGAGAGAACTAGACATCAAGGATCTAGTCAATACCATGGATCAAGGAAAGAAATATACCTAACAACTAGATAATATCTCCTAATATCTAAATAAGATAAAAGAAATATCCACACACATAAGTGGGTGAGGATAAATACAATAAAGGTAAATAAAGTACCTAGGTGAACATGAGCCAAGGTAAATACCTACTCTAACGAGGTAATGTTAGGAATAAAACTTAGCTTAATTCATCATTAGTTGATATTTAAATAAATGTAATAAGTTAATGTATTTAATTTAAATACTTTAACTTATGTCAATAGGTATTAGATATACTTATTTTTAGTTAACTAAGTTATAATGTTATCATCCCTATATTTCGGGATCATGTTCTATCTTTCATATTTTGTTTCTAGATGATTTCCATGAGGGGAAATAGGGGAAGTTAGGGGCAATGCTATTTCTACATATTTTATCAGATTATGTGATTTTATTCCATATATCATGGATGAGATAGAAGTTGTCCAATATCTATAAATATTGCATCTCTCTCATTTGTTTATAATGCTTGATTTCATGTTAATTAAATTATGCAAGCACCGTCTTGTTTTCTATATGTAAATATGGTTTGTAGACAAGAGATACACTTTGCAACTCCTATTTACATGGAAAATAAACAAGGAGATCATTCAAGAAAAAGATAATTCTACAAAAATACCACTACAAGTGATTTATACAGACTGTATGGACCCACACCGTAATTGAAGGTATAAATGGTGAGGCATACTTCATGTTGCTAATAGATGATTACACTAAGATGACATAGGTAGTGTTGGTTCTTGATTTAACCTCGCCATTTTTTCTTGAAAGTTTCCTTCAAGTTTTTTTTGTCTGATTTCCTAGGTTAAGAAATATGTATATCGAAGAGAAAATCCCCATTAAAAATCATGACTCGATCCTTTTGTTATACTATAGAAATCTTATTTTCTGGTCGAAGATTGTGAAAATGTGTTGTAACTGAAAAATCCCTATGAAATATGATGAAAAATCCATGTAAAACCATGTTTTATCCCCTCGAATGTCATCCTTGTTGTTCCCAATGTAGATTACAAAATGCAAGAACTTTTCTGAGTCCCGATGATACATGGCACAACGCCATTGGTTGTGCTGTGGTGGATTTTCCTTGCAAACAAGCATAGTCATTTCATATTACAAATACAATTTACAAGTCCACCCCCAACTCGAAGAATATTCTTTCAAATATTCGAGTCAATGATACAAAAGGAAAGGTTGACCCCATTCTCGAAAGAGGTGATGTGTTTGAAAATAATTGGAGTAGGAAAATGGACTAGTGGTGCATTTTTGCACCAAAGGCATACTACAATGCAAAATGCAAATATGCCCCCAAATCTCAACAGGGGACACATGTCCATTCCACAAGTAAAATTCAAAAAGTGGGGCTTTGGGTTATCATGGTAAACTTGTATCCAGTTGGGAAAATGAGCAAATGTGCAAAAGAGTCTCGTAATTCCATTACCTCTAAGATTTGAACATGTGTTATGATCTCAATAAAATTCAAGAGCGGGAATTCGGGTCAAACATGTAAACTTGTATACATTCAAAATATAGTGCAAAAGTACAAAAAGGTTGTGTGAGCTCTGCAAGGCATCAAATTAACCCACGTGTACATTCCACATTCAAATGAAAAAAGAAAGGTGGACGGTGGGGATATAATGCATTTATTACTACCACCATTAATGCATTTTTTTCATGGATCAAAGTAAAATTGATTGAAACATTCAAACACTTCGAGTTTTTCTATTAGACATGAAGAACTTAGTTCCCTAAGCGTGAGAATTTTGAAAGCGAAAGAGGAAAAATTAATTGGGTAGTGACTTTGAGGCATGAGACCAAAAGAGAAATTTATAGATATTTTTGATAAATGGATAAGTGTTTCTTATGGGATACAAGGGAAGTTAAATTTTATAAGATGAAGTATCTAGTGTCAAGTTTTCACCTAACTTCTAGTATTAGTAGTGATCTAGATATGGTCATGGACACGAAGCTGTTAAATGTTGACTTAGAGGATTTCTATAGAAGATTGAGTGACCCAAACAAAAATAAATGGATGTCTGCTATTGATGCTAGTGACATTTACTTAGCATCTACTTTACCACCTTCTCGTACATGCTCGTGAACTCATATGTTTGTGTGTGGAGATTTAAAACCTATAATCGAAGGAGGTATTGCAAGGAGGTGAAAAAAGCATGATTAAATTAACAACATAATCCTTTAAATCAATTCTAAGGTTACTAAATTTAGATCAATTGATAATTGCTACAGTTGAATCTACACAAAAGGACTATGAGGCAAGGCATGTTGAGTATGCTATAATGTTGAATTCTAAATGGCTGAAAGATTAAAAAAACATCTATCAAAAGGATTCCCAAAAGATTAACCAAGGCTATGTTTTTCAAGGAGGTGGAAGAATTGATTGTGTTATTAAATATAATGACATGGTCAGAAGGAATAAATAAATTTCAAGAATGGATGTGCCCATTTATAATGGTTATTTTGGAAGAGCAAGAAAAATTTGTTGGGTAAGTTTCATATCAACATCTATTTAGGCTCAATTTTTAACAATGAATGTAAAAAGCGAGAATGAATAATCTAGTTGATATTACTTTCTATATGATGTCCTACTTTATCTATAATGTTTTTGCTTCAAATCATTTCCAAGACTCCCATTACAAGCAAGTTTTGATGATCATAGGGTATATGATGTATACCCACAATTGAGGTTAGATAATTGGAAAGGAAATGTAAGGTTGGTGAATGATGCATTTATTGCCCCTGTGACATGCCTTTTTAAGCCAGAATGGGAACAATATCGATTATCTACTACTACCACAACAACAATTTAGGAATATGGCTGAATTTTCATACAATATAGGTTATTTACATATTTTAGGGTGAGTGGATTTGAGGTACAACCTGTAAATTACCAAGGTATGTAAATGAAAATGGGCCCTGATGGAATTGTCAAGACAACTTACTCATGTGCATAAATTTATGGAAAAGAAGCACACGCCACATATAAAATTCCCTCTACAAATTGGTAGGTTTTCATGCCAAAGTATAATAAAGGCCAGATTGATGGAGGAAGAAATGGAGAGATTTCAAATGGAGATGTTCACACCAAGACAAAATTATGATATTAGATGGGTTGTTAGTAATGGTGAACATGAATCTCATTTTGAAGATTATTGGATGAACTGTCTAGATGAAGAAGATGTCATATTGAGAGACTTCTCCAGGATGACATTAACCCAAATTATTGATTTCAAGATTACAGTAGTCCCATAGGGGATTATAGATGACAAAGAGGTAATAGGAAGTATTACCATGACCAGAAAATTGAATAAAAATAATCATATCTCATTGATTGGAATGAGAAGGAATCAGATAGCCCTCATGTAAGGATTTCCAATGTATTAAGAAGAACATTGACTTGGTTAACTATAAAAGGTTTGGATCTATCCCTACAAAATACCAAAATATTAAATGAGTTCGAGACTTGAACCTTTTGGAAAGAGATTTGCCCCATCAAGGAAGGAGCGGAGACAAAATGGACACCTTAAATGGAAAGGATTCACAACTACCCTACAACAGGCCCACCACAGAATTATTGATTAATGGACATCAAGAACTAGCAAGAATGGGACTTCAAGGTCTATTTTGGTGTAGAAATCTAAAGGGATAATATTAAAAGCCATGAAAGATGCTCCCATCACTAAATCAAGATCTTGATCCATGCAACATAAAAAGGATTAATTTCACAAAAAAACCCCTCAAAGGTATTACCAAGACCATCTGGCATTGAAAAGATGATGAGAGGAGCTATAGCAAGTGCCAATATCCAATCCAAATCAGATGGTGCCAAAGAAAGAGAGGCACCAGATCTCAGAACTTTGAAAGAACCAAGAAGAAGATTAAACTTGTATATGAACATCCTTTGACAAGAGATGTTGGTGGTCATGTATCAAGAAAACACAAGCATAGAGATCCTGAGGTGATTGATCCTCCTACTCGACTAAAGATCAAAGGAGGGTTGTTGCTTTATTAGTCCATCAAGTGTTGCCATTACTATCCCTTGGGAATTTGCATTCTATTCCAAATGTGATAGTTCCTAATGTTGTTGAATTTTCATCTCATGTTGAAACAATCGAGAACTATTTGTAGTACTCATATGTCTAGTCAATTGGAGTAAATGAAGAATAAATATAAGATAAACTAGTAATTGAGAAGCTTAAAGAGCAACCAAAAATAACTGATGAGGTAGTTAATTTGTTTAAGGAGGTTATTAAATTAGAAATTATTGATGTAGATATTAATACTTATACAATTGAGAATATAAGTATCCCCTGAATAGGAGGTGTGTGTCTAAGATATTCATTAGGTATTAAGCGCAAGTATGGGAGATCAATCAGTAAGATATTGTTATCCAAAATTCACCCCTTGAGGTAATTTTGATAACATGCATCAAATTCTTCAGTCCCGAGAAAGTAAAATTGATTCAAGGCCCAAAATCATGTTTTGGGGTCCCCTTGGCTTCTATCTAACTTCCCCATCCAAGGAAAAAATCCAAGAAGTTAGAAAAAATAGAAACAATCCAAAATTGAAGTCGTAGGCTTGTTTTAATGCATTGTGGGTCTAGAGGCTACGGATTATACTAGTGCAGATCATACCAAGGTTCATCATACTAAGTTTGGAGTTGAAATACAAAGGAATCGGCCAAATCAGCTTTCTATTTCCCAGACCGCACAAGTTCAATAGGGACACATGGGGCGTGCATTGTCGAAATCACCGCAGGTAAACAAAATTAGAAAAAGCAGAAGTTTTTATCCGTGTGGTTCGAGGGAAAGTTGGGACATAGGTACACACAGGATGTGAAAACCCAATTTTCCCACAAGTTAGTGCATTGCGGGTGGTGCGGATGAAAGTTTCCGGGACAATCGGGACAAAAGTACGCATGGGACACGCAAAGGTGAAAAATCCGTAAAAGGAACCATGGGATGCCACAAATACGGAGGAGGTCAAAGCCCTCATGACCCAGTCAATATCAGACACGTAGGGAAATGGAATCCTAAATAAGGTGATGTAGATGAAAGTTTCCGTGACAGCCGGGACATGTGGACTTGATTTTTTGCTGAAATAGCCATGCAATTAAAAAAGTCAACGTTTGACCCATGAAATTCAAATGGCCATAACTTTTGACTCCAAGCTTCGATTTTCATAAAATTTGACTTTCTAGAATGAGCACGATGTAAATATAGTAAAT
Organism: Taxus wallichiana var. yunnanensis; assembly: GCA_018340775.1. Taxonomy (NCBI): domain Eukaryota; kingdom Viridiplantae; phylum Streptophyta; class Pinopsida; order Cupressales; family Taxaceae; genus Taxus; species Taxus wallichiana. Next base: position 109,931,531 of record CM031236.1, on the reverse strand, counting down.
TAAGTGAAACATATCTAGCTCTAGTAAATTAATGCTCATTCTGTCAAATGAGAGAAAATGACCGGGTGAGACTCCAAAATAGCTGCCCACAGTTAGAAGGCTATAAATTTTGCATTTCGAACGAAATCACACAAAATTGGTATCGTTGGAATCATTTTTCTAATCCCAACACAAACAAATTAAGAAATTTGATATTTTATGATAAATCAATGGATGGTTTTTATAAAACATGGCTAGGTTCATGACAATGTTTTATTTGGTAGTTGGGAGTGCAATTAAGAGGCGTGGTCATCATTCTTTTCTCTGTCAAAGACTGAGATAGTATGGGGAGCCTTTTACAAGTAACATACAATCATTTTACTCCATTTAAAGCCTCTTACAAGTGGTTGAAGGAAATATTTTGGGGTTTCCATTTTCCCATTCTCTCTTTCTTCTCTTTTTATATATATTGGAGTGTTAGGCTCATTGTAGGAAGAGGTAGTTTTCCGTAGCAACTCTGTCAAAATTTCGTGTGAAGTCAATGTGTTGCAGGCCCTTGTAGTGGAATTCTTACATGGTGATCCAAACCCTTATCTTGTAATAGATTGAATTGTGCATATCATGAACCAATAAAATACAAGTTTGTGGATGCATATTCCTTGCTATGTTTGTTTCAGCTCTTCTTTCCCTTCCAACCTTCATTCCAAGAATATTGTGTCTATTTTTATGCTCTTGAAAGGATTCATTATTATTGTGCATGTATGAAATATTGTTGTGAATGCATTTGTCAGATTGTGTAGAACTATTATCGCCCCTTCTAGTATGCATTTGACTTCTATTTTTCACACATTAGAACACTACTCTCACACCCTTCCTTTTCGGTGTATCACCACTTTAGTGTAGGTTTTCATTTTCATGCATTCTCTCTCCTTGGTCCCTTAGAAAGTCGGACTAGGAAAGATAGTTTTTTTGCATTATAGTAGATTGTGGCGGGTAGTTTAGGAGAAGTAACAACTTTATCCGGAGGTCTATCTCAAGTAACAAGTCCCATAACTTAGATATAGTACCCATGTTATCCAATCACACCATCAGCTCAAGCATATGCACTTGTGTAAACATTAGGGTGCTGTGATTAAGTGATAATGAGACACTCAAAGTAAAAAAATAGATTCTTTCACAAATGATGAGAAAATAGTTCAAGAAAATTTGGATGAGGCACTTGTAGAGAGTAGGGTTCATACTGAAATTCAATCACCAAAATATTCAAAGTCAGTAGGTGAAGGTCAGATCTTCTAAAAGACTAGTATTATGAAGGATGGTGTTACTAAAATGTTAAAAGAAACAAGTAAACATGTTGGGATTCCTCCTAAATAAGATATAAGAAAAAGTCAGAAATCACAACTAGGAGCTCAACCAACAGAGCCCAGAGTAGTTGAAAAGAATCCCCAAGTGGATAAACCCACCCAAAAATTGTTAGGAAATATTTAATTAGTGCTCCATTAGTAAATAATAATTACATGAAGTAATTATTATGTTATAAGTATTTGTTAATAAATTGTTATTAGTTGTTATATAAAACACCAATAACAATTATAATTGGTTAGTATGTTGGTTGATATATTGTTATAACAAATGTATAACAATACGGGTAGGTTATTGTTTTGTATACTTCCTATTTTATAGGAAGTTGTTCAACAACATTCTTGGCTATATAATAGCCATTGTATCTGCATATCAGGTAGAAATATATGATTACTGTGTTTATTCTGTTTAACTCTGCTGCTACTCTATCATTTGGCATCAGAGCGGAATAGTCATATGCCTGTAATGGTTTATTGAGAGTAGTCCAGGGGAAATTAGCATTCCATATTGTCCCATATTATGTGTTCATATCGGTGATGTTGTTGTTCTTAGTGATATTTTTGTGAAATATAGAGGCAGTCTCCATTTGTGATGGTGTATTTATCAGCATGTACGCATTCCTGTGTATTGTTATTATTGTATAAGTTAACACAGTGCATCAGTTAGCATTATTATTGTTAGATTTTACTGCTATCAGTTCTCTGTGTCAAGAGTGATTACAGGCCTGCACAAGTATCAGACCAGAACATGCATGAATAACGTTTCTATCGAGTTAATGAGATCTCGACCAAAGTCACAAAAAAATTCTACTTGGCAAGTTCATATTGAAGGAAACAATCAAGTCACTAGAGCTGCAGAGTAAGCGAGGACGGTGATAAAAATTACTATGTTGAACAACTACATCCTCCTTTGGACGGCTTATTCTACCCTCACCCACGCGTTATTGTGTCCAATATACCAGCTGGCAGTGTGCATGTAGAATTCAAGCATATGGATATATGGAAAGTTTCAAATAACAAGCACGTGGATAAGCTCTCAAACAATGGGTTCCATGTGGAAGTGAAGGGTATGTGAACGGAGGACAGCAAAGTAATAGCTCTTATATACAAGTTTGTTAAAATATTCTCCCTCCATTATTAATTTCGGTCGTATTATTTTGAGTGGTCACTAGTTTCATTAGCTTTGCAAGTCATATTAATTTATGTCTATTGTCCTCCTAAATAGAGTCTAGGTTGTCGAAGTGTGATTGTCATTAAATGTTATTTTAGACTTTATAGTCTTTTGTTTAATTGATAAAGTATAATGTATTAAGGTCATTAGTATTGTCAATCAAGAGTTTGTTATAGTAGTATAATTGTCATTATCAATAGTTGCCAAAAGAGTCATAATATTTAGAGGTGATTTTAGGATATTTGTTTATTGTTTGGTCAAAAGACTCAAGTTGTCAAAATTGTAAAAATAAAAAAATTAGCCTCACGAACGAATTTTCGGTTGAACCCGACGTTTTATTTAGGCATGTAATTGATCTTCAAATTCACATTCCGCTGAACTAGCAGAGTCATATCGGAGGATGGAGGCACAGGGGGTTGGAGGTCAATCAGTGACCTCTTGTCAGTTGCCAACGACGGGGCCGCATATCAGCTTTGGTGACATGTGTGTGTAAATTGATTTTAGTGCTTCTAGTGTGGTACAGTTTGCAGTTTTCAATAAGTGGAAATTTCACATTGAGGGGGGGAACATGATCCAATGTTCCATTTCCAGTATGTCAGTTTTTTCTATCTATGTATGTTATTCCCTGCAGGTGAGATGTGACGAGGGCTAAGAATAGTACTTGGCATATCATGATGTGGTTGTAGGTAAACCACTTCAAAACCTTCATTTGTGGTTTTGGTAAATCAATAGCAAAACCATCACTTTGTGGTTTGTGGTAAACCAATTGCAAAACCACCATTCTCGGTTTGTGGTCAACCATTTGCAAAACCATCCCTGAGGTTTGTGATCATCCTGTGAAAATCACCAGATCATGAGCAGGTGCAAGTACAAAGGCAGGTTTTCCCCATGTTCGCACTAAGGGGGGAATGTTAGGAAATATTTAATTAGTGCTCCATTAGTAAATAATAATTACATGAAGTAATTATTATGTTATAAGTATGTGTTAATAAATTGTTATTAGTTGTTATATAAAACAACAATAACAATTATAATTGGTTAGTATGTTTGTTGATATATTGTTATAACAAATGTATAACAATATATTAGTACGGGTAGGTTATTGTTTTGTATACTTCCTATTTTATAGGAAGTTGTTCAACAACATTCCTGGCTATATAATAGCCATTGTATTAGCATGCTGAATATCTAGAAGAAATATATGATTACTGTGTTTATTCTGTTTAACTCGCTACTACTCTATCAAAAATTACCAACAAGAGATGATGATATTCCAAAGGATAAGGGGCCAATTAAAACTTCAATCCTAGATGAAAGTAACCCAAAGGAAATTACAAATGTGAAAAATATTTTAGTGAAAAATATAGATACAAGTGCAATGAATATCCCTATTCAGGATCCAAAAGAAGTGTCAAGTGAAACAGTGATTTCTACCGAGGTTTCTACAAGAAACAAAGGTCAAAGTGAAGAATCTAAACTAGGAAATAAATAAGAGGATAATACTCAACCACAGATTGAAGGGAAGAATGCAAGAAAATCAAATGTTTTTATATTGGATAGTGAAAAATAGATAGTAAAAGTTGGAGAAACATCAAAGGAATTAGTAGTGTATTCTGAAACCCCACAAAAATAAAAGAAGGGGAACACCCCTATGGCTGGATGGTTAGGGGGAATTCTTCAACAAGGGGTGAAAGAGATCACTAAAAAGGAAACCTTAAGCATCACAAGCATCTCAATTCCAAATCCCAAATAATCTTTGAAGAAAGCAAGGTTTCTTACCAAGACATGAATAGATCAGCACATGTTTGGAACTTCAAGATTGTAACTCCTCATCAGGGTAAGACAAATTATGATATCATAGAGAGTGACTATGATATTCAACATATCCAATTGGGAAGACCTACTAGAGAATCATTGAAGAAAGGGGTCACTGAGGTATTTGAAGGTATTTTACATAATTTTTGAAGAGAATTATATATCCATAAAGAAGCTAAAAGAACAGGTACAAACATTTACCTCATGCTTGCAATAATTGGTATGATATAGTGAAGAATTTATCACTACCATTACCCCTGAAATGCTAGATAGATTTTAAAAATACAATATAAAGGTTCAAGCATTAGATAAGTGGGTAGAGGATTTGTCCCAAAGGGGTAGGCAAGTGATTGAAAAAGCAAGAGATAGGTATATAGAGCTTACTAAAGTCCTCAATGAAATTAATGAAGTTATTGAGCTATGTGAAAATGAAGTGTTTTCTTGGGATGGAATTTTTCCTAAACTTGAAGCAATAAATCAACTGGATGAGGATTTACTGGAGAAAGAAGGAATAGTGTCACCCAAGGAGAAGGGAACTCAATATGTAATGGAAGACTTAGCTAAAATCAGGGTAGAAACCATAAACCAAGTTAAAGAAAAGTTGGAGATTGAAAAAGATTGGGTGGAGAAGGTTATTGATAATATAGATTGCATATTGGAACAAATGGTGTTTGAAAAATGCAATATGGTTTATGGGAATTAGGAAAATGATACGTTAAATCAATCATTTGACAAGAATATCAGAGAGGAACCTTGTTCTTATGAGGTCATCAAAAAAACTTATCCTAGTAGAGAATAAAATTGCTGAGTTGAACAAGAAGTTGAGAGAATACAGCCCAAAATGTCCACATGTTTTTACATATTAAAATTTTTTAATTTAATCTACAAACATCACAGTTCCCCTGATGAGGAAGAGATAATGCAAATGTTTCAAAGATATGATGCTTATATAGAGAGACAACCAGTTAAGGAAGAAGATGATGAAGATGAAGATGTAACTGCAAAGACTGATGAACAAGTTTAGGCTTGTTTTTCTTTGAACAAATTTTTCACTTTGGTTTCATGAAAACTGAATACTAATTTGAATTATTGTTTCAAAACATGAATGTAATTTGATGCAATACATTAGATCTTTATATTTATTTCATAGAATTCCAAATCTATTATGAAGCATGTAAACTAATGTAACTGTTTGACATCTTTTGTATTGTGGAAAAAGCAAAATTGGTTCTATGGGGCCCCACCCATGAAAAAATTTGTATAGACTTTAGGAAACTATATCAAAAAGAAACAAGAAAAGAGAAGCCTAATCATCTTCCACTACAAAATCCTCTCTGAAAAGAGGAATTTTCTTCACTAGCCTATTCTTTCTAGGAACAAATTCCTCTATTCCCAATTCCATTTGAACAAACACAATGTCTTAAACTAGGGTGCAAGACATACCCAAAGACATGATTTTATCAGTAGTTGTCATAGGACCATTTAAAAAACTAATCAATTGTGATATCCTCTTATAGGAGGAAACCCATTCAGTCATGTCTAGATATCCTTGAGGAAATTAATTTTTTCATGTTGCCTTAAAAGTAAATGATGGATTGGAAGCTTGAGTTGGAAGTGCAATAACAACTAATCTTGGAGCAGATGGAGTAGGAGGCTGAAACTAGACTCACCCCTATATTTCTTCACAAAGACGGGTGATGCTTCAGGAGGCTGATAAGGTGTAGTCCCTGATGGTTTCTTCTCCAAGATTGAGACACGTTGCTCCAGTTCATTCATTCTGTGAAAAGAGTAGGCACAGTACCTAGTGAAATATCTCCATCAAGTACATAAGACCCTAAGGGGATTTCCTTCACAATAAATGCTTCATTAAAAATGAAGGGGCATTTGTAATTGGTCAAACCTTGCACACTAGGCCTACTCACGAGCCAAAATTTCTTCAATGCATTGAGATTCTTTTGATGTTCTAGTATGAAGAGATGAAAATACATCATCTGGAAGGTAGAAAAAATGGGACTTATCTTGATAATCCTTCTAATAAATGCAACCTGAAAAACTTGAGTTTTCAAAGGCCCGGTACAATATTTAGGATCAACAATCTCAAATATCATTCTTACGAATGCCTCATCAGGGTTTGACAACTCAAAATTTGAGTGAAAATACATAGTGTATATGACTTTAAGTTGGTTGTTAATGGTGTACTGCCATCTTGTAGATAAATTTCCCAAAATTTCTTACCCTCAGAAATGAAAATGTGAGTTGTTATAGGAAATAGTGTGCATTTATAAGAAATTCGAGGTGGGAAAATCGAGCTGAGTATAATCATGGTAAGATAGTTTCAAAAGATATGAGTGTGATATTCACACGGGGGAAATAGGTATGAAGTAAGTTTGTATTATGTAGAATATAACGGTCTACTTCATATGACATGATCCGTGCAGTAAAAAATACGAGAAAGACATGAAAATGAATGTGTGTTTCCCAAGATAGATTCTCAAAAGGTAAAAGGGATTACACATCAAATCAAATCACCTGGAGATGCTGATAAATTATCAAAAAGGGGTTGTTTTGAACTATTAAAGATCCAAATGATTAAAAACATCAAATAAATGACATGGCATCCTAGTCATTCTAGGAGAGTGAAAAACATGAATGACTCATGATTCTTCCACCTAGAACATAAAACAAAATATTTTCAAGAGAATAAAGATGGATTAGACTATGTGTTGTAAAGAAAGAATATTCTTCAAAGATTCCTACTATTGGGAGGAAAAATAAATATGATTTAGTGATCAAAAATCGTATAAATGCGATGAGAATACTCTCGCATAGGGGGTTAATTTTTAAGCTTTAGAGAAAAAGGAGAGAACCTATTTTTACTAGTTAAAAACTTTACCAATCTAAGATAACCGAATGACTATTAATTTGTTTCCAAGCATTCTCGCTTGGATGATTGCACTATAAAGCCATTGGAAAATATTGAGGTCATAGTTGTTGTATCCCCTTACTAAAGAATTGGAGTTTCTCGAATCAATTTTTGTGTATTCTAACAAGAAATGTTATTATGGTTAAGATGATTTATTTTGGATCATTTGTCATCATTCATGTTACAATCTTATGCTAATTAATCTCTGTGAAGTACACAAATTCTAGTTTAAAATAGTGACAATTTGGTAACTATGATTACATGATTGATGGAGCTTTCCTTCATAGTGTGGTACATGGTTTTAAAGTCAATTTTTATCTGTTTGATCTAAGATATCATGTTAGTTCTGATTTGTATATAGGAAGTATTTGATCAAGGATTGTTATTATTTTGTTGAGAATTTATCATGAGATTTTGTATTTTGAATTCTCATAGTTTGTGTGAAATCTTGTATTCTTTGGCTTCTATGAATACAAACCTTCTAGTTGAAGGGATGATTTGACTGTTTGATCCATATTTTACATCAAGATAAATTATCTATAGTATTTGTAAGTATTATTTGAGTTATTTTTTGTATATTCATATTTATCCTGCTTAACTTCCCAAAAATACATAAAAATTAAAACCAATAACCATCAAATCCACCTAAATTACCCTTTTTTCACTTTTTATACATAAATACTATGGATATTTGTTAAATTTCTCCACCCTTTGTCCAAAGTATGGAATATCAATTTAAAATTTACAACTCTCTTTAATAACCTAATCCTTTTCAAAATATATCTACATTTTCTAATGTGAAAACTCGTGAGAGTTAGATAATGTTTACATTGACCATACCCTCTTAAGGTTTCCTTTTGATATCTCGAGAAAGAGAGTCCAAATAATGTTGTTTTATTCAATTCTTTTATAAATACATGTTACAAAATGGTTCCTCTCACTCTGGTTGCAGGTAGAACCTAAAGTAGCATGGTATGCCATACCCTCGGTGAGGTGTTATCTAATATGATCCCCAAATTCAGAGTGAAAAATAGGTTTCCAAATCCATCCCCGACCACAAAATGACTCAAATCTTGGTTTGTCTTCCTCTAAGCATCCTTCTTAGCTTGTTGCCTTTGCTTGGATTACAACGAGGGATTAATTTGGGTAATAGCAAGTAACATGTTTCAAGAAAATTCAGAATCCTTAGATAGATTCAAGAAATTCAAGGCACTGGTAGAAAATGAGAAGAAAAAAATATGAAATGACTAAGATTAGAAAGAGAAAGATAATTCTATTCAAATGAGTTTGATGAATTCTATGAAGGAAAAGGAATCAGAAACTATTCTCAATGCAAGGACACCTCAGCAAAATGGGGTTATTGAAAGGAAAAATAGAAGCGTGTAGGAGGGTACAAGAACAATGTTAAATGAATCCAAAATTTCATAAAGGTATTGGAGTGAATAAATTTACACCTTGGTTTACCTTTTAAACAGAGCTCAACTAAGAATTAATAGTGACAAAACACCATATGAATAGTGGAATAAGAGACCAACAAACATAAAACACATACTTGAGTCTTTGGTAGAAAATACTATATCAAAAGAGATGAAGACAACTTGGGAAAAATTGACTCAAGATGTGATGAAGGGATACTCCTTGGCTACTCAGTGGTCAATGCGGCTTATAGATGCTATAATAACATGTTGTAGAATATTGTTGAAAGTAAAAATTTAAGGTGGATGTATTGCAATACGCCTAAGTCAGCACTCAACACGAGAGAAAATCATGTAGAATAAGAAAATGATGATGAAATGAATTATTTAATCGAAGAAGCAGATGAAGAGGAAGTAAGTCCAGACACTAAGGCACCCTAAAGGAAAGTCAAGAAGGACCCTCCTAGAAATGGGATCATTGGAAAAAAAGATGGTGGCATTCTCACAAGAAGAAGGATAAGAGAGTAGCATAACCATGAATACATAACACTCTTGTCAATGATAGAACCCAAGAATGTTACAGAAGCAAGCAAGGATCAACATTGGGTAGATGCCATGAATGAAGAACTTGACCAAATTGAAAAGAATGAGACATGGGAACTGGTACGTAGACCTCAAAACAAGAATGTGATTGGTTCTAAATGGGTATTTAGGAACAAACTAAATGAGAAAAGATAAGTGACATGGAACGAAGCAAGGATAGTGTGGAAATGATATTCACAAATGGAAGAAATTTATTTTGATGATACATTTTCACTACTGGTAATAATGAAAGCAATAAGACTATTCATGGCTTATGCGGCATACAAAAAGATCAAAGTGTTTTAGATGGATGTGAAGTCAACCCTCCTTAATGTTTTTCTTAATGAAGAGGTATACATTAAACACTTGAAGGATTTATGCTAATTGAAAATAAAGACTATAAATGCAGGTTGAAGAAAGATTTGTATAGATGAAAACAAACTCCCATAGCTTGGTACAATAGATTGGACTCATACCTCATTGAGAAAGGATTCAGAAAACTTGTTATAGGCAAAAATCTCTACATCAAGAAAAAGGATAAAATTTTCTCATTGTAATAATATATGTGGATGACATCATATTTGGAAGAGACAATGATAAGATGACATATGATTTTGATAACATGATGAAATAAGAGTTTTAGATGTCATTCCTTTGGGTTTACAGATCATTTAAACAGTCAACGTATATTAATATCCTAGACTAATTATATCAAGGAGATGCTAAAAAGATTCAAAATGGAAGAATGTAGACCAATTTTTACACCAATGTAAGTTAGATGCAAGCTAAGAAGAGATGATGACTCACCTAAGGTATACGAATCATTGTAAAGATTGATGATAGGAAGTCTACTTTACTCCACAACATCAAGACCTGATATCATACAAGAAGTAGGACTAGTTGAAAGATTTTAAGAAGATCCAAGGGAAACACACCTCAAGGTAGTCAAGATAATCTTGAGATATATAATGGGCACAATTGAATATGGATTATGGTACCCCAAACGTAATTACTTGAGAACAAAAGTGTATATAGATGTAGATTGAGAAGGCAACGTTGATGATATGAAGAATACAAGCCGTGGAGCATTCATTACTGAAAATTTATTGGTATCTTGGCTGAGAAATAAATAATCATTAGTGGATCTCTCAACATGTGAAGTAAAATGTATAGCTATTACGATGTATTGCACTCAGGTTTTGTGGAGGAAGCAAACATTGGAAGACTACAAGGTAAAATCTAAAACTCCAATTACTTTGTTGTGTTACAATACAAGTTCCATAAGTGTCTATAAGAACCTTGTGTTCCACGCAAAAACAAAGTACATTCCAATTAGATATAAATTCTTGAGGTGACAATTAAATGACAAGGAGATCAATCTAGAAAATGTGAGCACTAAAGAGGAAATTGTAAATATAATGACCAAGCCACTACCAAGAGTCACATTTGAGCATTTAAAGAATGAATTGGGAGTCATTTGTGATCCCACCAACAAATAGAAGGTGTGAAAAAACATAAGGGAGCATTCTAAGGTAATATCATCTCCTAAACAGTGCCAAAGTAAGGGGGAGCTAATCTATTAGCTCAAATTTATCAAAGTATGCATCAGCTCAGGGGGAGCATTGTCACGAAGATACCATATCAAGTGGATCAGATCCATGTGCCTAAGGGGATATTATTTAGGTAATAACATGTTGTATCTAGCTATATGCAGCCCAGTTGGCCCTTTTTCATTGTTGTCAAAGGGGGAGAGAAGCTAATGAAAGTCAAAACCAACTGAATAAAGTCAAAAGGGTGAGAGAAATTGAAGTGTTGCAGTAATATAGCTAAAGGAGAGAAAAGTGGATATGAGAAACCATCTTGTTACATTCAAAGGGGGAGAAATGTTGTGATATATAAGGGGAGAGATGATGGAACCAACCAAGTCATATACACAAAGGAGTAAAGATGAAAACAAAAATCAGGTATGCAAGTATTTTTCCATCAAAAGGTTTCTGAAGGTTGGAATGTTGCCATCAATGACAAAGGGGGAGATTGTTGGACCTTTTTCATGTGTCATGTGTGTTTTCATTGATGTCAAGATGGACTAGTTGATGTCAAGTTTTTTTATGGAAAACGGAGTAAAATTGGTAATATGGGCAAGATGAAAATATGTAGGTTGATTGGTAGTGTCAACTCATAGAGGCTTTAAGATGATTAATGATCATTTCTAAAGGGACTTAGATAGTCTTGTGCAAGCTGCGGCCGGGAGGAGATATGTGCTGAAGCCTATAGATAGATGATAATTATTAGGAGTAGCTGCAGAAGGTAAGTGAGTGCCATGAGTAATGGAATAAATATGTGAAGAAAAATGGAGACAAAAGAAAGCTCATGAGTGAGATAGGTGAAGTTGGGGATGTGAAGGAATAGTTGCAAATGTGAAGTAAAATCCTTGGATAAAGAGAGCATGCCCGAAGGACTAGAGAAGATGCTAAGGATGGAAGATAGTCGTGGAAGACTATAAAATCCACAAGTAAAAGAGATAAAGTTATGGAATTCGAACAAATCCATGGAAAGGCAGGAAAAAAAAAGGATGATAACCGTGAGAGATTGAAAAATATTTGAGAATCATATAAGAGCCATAGATAATTAAAAATATACTAGTTAATGAGAAATACCACTGAACAAAGGAAAGTTCCACGATACAAAAGAGAAATGGAAATCCATGAAATGATGGAATATGGATTGGACAAGGGTTAAAGGAAATAAAATTGACTCAAACATGTACAAGTGAGATTTGGTTCTCCAAAATTTATGGTGATATGATTTTCGGTGATTGCGGCTAGATCCACATCGTTAAATCCACAAAGAATTAAGAACTCCAATTGTTCAAGCTATCAAGATTTAATGCTTATTGAATTTGTGGAAATGTAGTTGCATTCTCTATGAGAACCTGAGCTTCAAGGTAGAATAAAATAATGAAGAAGAAAATGGCTCGGTCATCTAGGTCACATTGCAAATTCTAAAAATAAGGGAAAAAATTATTTTTAGGCATAGCTAATAAATTTCTCTTACACTTGCATGGAAAACGATGTAATCAAGATGAATATAAAAGAAACCAAATTTGGAGTTAGCTATACGCATTTAATAGTTTGAATTCTCGGGTGATAGAGCGGAAGGTACACAACATGAAACTCGAAGTGAATAATTGGGTCGATTGTGAATATAGTTTGAACTTAGAGCTATTTTGAAGTGTGGCTCAAAAAGGAAAATAAGTATTCAAGCTAAGTATAAGAAGCAAAAGAAATAATACGATGTAATCAAGCTAAGAGAGAGCTACGAGAAGAAAAGAGATGAAAGATAAGAGTAGAGCAATGATGCATTCATTTATCGGATGAGAATAGCATCAAGTGCATAGGATTGATTGAGAAATAGGGATCGAATCAGATGAGTAGAATAAATTGAAAAGAATAACATAGGCATATACGTAAAGGTGATCATAATCTATTGCAAAAGTAATTGTTGTAACTAGATGATCAAAATGTATATGTAAATTAAGTCTAAGTTATAGCTTAACATATTTTGGGGTTAATGCTTTGCTTATTGGTGCCTCACTAAAGAAATATATTGTGATGCATAATATTCACTTGAGTTAGTTGTTGTGCGTAATATCAAAAAAGCGTAAGGGGTTCGTGCTCCTTGTGGGGTTGGTGTCTCACTCAGAAAATCTTGTAGGATGGATAATATTGTTATAAGTCCTTGCTTTGTGTAATATAAGAAAAGATTTAGGTAGGTTTTTCTCTGTAAGGGTTTCCCATGGTAATCTCTTTGTTAAGTGTTATTTTGGATGACATATGTTTGATTAACCTCTCATAGTTTAAAGTTGTGCAACACTATAAGGTTTAAAATTGGCTTTAAGTGAAAATGTTTTAGTCTACACCGATTCAACCCCACCCCCTTCTTAGTTCTTGTGACTACTAACACATGGGAATATTTCCATGCCTAAATCTAGAAATGTATAACAAGATATTGGCTTCATATCAAAGCACATTAGACCATTCTTCGATGCCAAAGAATAATAGTGGGTCTTATTATGAAAGGCTCTAGATACAAAGTTCATGTGAGGGTCCACCTCTATGACCTATTACTTTAGTGCATCTCCCAAACCCTCCTATGTAATAATTTCTATTGGTGTCTCCTGGATCAGTAATCAAAGTATACAATATAGATCCTCTAATGTGATCATCATCTCGATTGACCATAACAAAAAGATGCTAGTCCTTAGGTACCATATATCTATCAATGTTATATTGAGCCATGTATCTCGGGAACCATCGATAGTTGTGGAATCCACCTAATCCACTTCATCTAAGTGATCCTTGGCATCTATAACATCTTCTCTAATATTCACAAACATAGTTGGGAATATATCTCACAAGTATAAGTATCTCTATCCCACAAAAACCTATTATCAAGATTCAATCAACATCCAATCATCAAAATTCATCATATTTCAGCCAAAATAAATAATAACATTTAACTATGTTATCAATTCAATGTTGACCCTAATTAGGTCAACATTGACCTACCCTAGGTTGGACAAAGGACTGCACTTGTCACCACTAATCAACATTGAATGCCTATAAAAATTTAAAAATAATAAAAATTCAAATAAAATTAAAACCAAGCTAAGTTTTCAGCACTTACCACTCTCTGAGAACTTTGGTGCTTCCTCCCAGCTCTGATGGCATCAATTTTAATCAAATATAAAGATTTAATATCACTCAGAGCTCTCTGATCATGAAACTATGTCATTCAAATGAGCCTTGTTGGCCATCTCCATCCCATATATAGGTATGTCGACCTAATAGTCATCGACCCACCAAGTCATCATTGATGCAAGCCTATTTTATGTTTACTCACCCGGTCATCGTCAACCCAACCCTAATTTTCACCTTTCATCTCATCTCATCCAATATATTCATCCAAATTATCTTTTCTTCCACATCATACTTGTGTGTCACCCATAACACACCATTCATTATCTTGAATAGCTTATTTTCCTAACCTTTTCCTTATCTACTCATCTCATCGTACATCATTAATCATATCCAGGAACCTACTCTGTGGTCATCTTTGTGTTCCCTCTCAATGCACCATATCTCATCTCAAGCCCTTAATTATGGCTATTTTCCCCCTTTCAATCCCACCAGGACACATATTTTCTCACTTCCTCATATTTGAATGATAATGTATATGCTTTTTTCCCAACATTTTGTCGGATAAGTTTCTTGACCATCCTCATAGTTTTATGCATACTTTTAATGTCTTCCTTGACCCATTAGTCCCATGGCTTGCACATCCATCCATGTAGATTCCCATTGTATTCCATCTATCATTTGGTGATATTTTCAGATTCACGGGTCTGTAGGACATTAATGTCACCTTGAGGCCATGTTATGTTCCCTACTGATGTGTTTCTAGGGTTCCTTCCATCTTTATCTCATCCATTTTATTGGATTCCATCCATCTTATAGTGATAATTACCAAATCACAGTGTCAGTAGGACATTAATGTCATCTCGATGAGTATGTTCTATGTTCCTTAGTGACATATTTCAAGGATCATTGCCATAATTTTTTTATAATTATTTTTATTTATATCCTCTACTTGCCGCAATGATCATATCACTCTCCACTTTGGGAATTTTTCTCTTCTTTTCACCTTTTTCCCACTCTTTCCTCCTCTCCTACATCTACCTCTTTCAACCTAGTAATTGATTTTCATTCATTGCTTAATTGATCCTTCGTATTAGGGAAACACCTCCAACATCATCTTCTATCATTTCTATTTTTCTTTCGTGGCTTTCTTAACACAAACTACTTGACAAAAATTGGAAAATCTAGACACCAAAATTTGGTTCACTTTTCCCTCATCCCACATTCTCTCCCCTCTTTGTCTTCATATTGCGAATACATATCCCTCTTCCTATTCAAATTCCTATTTCTATCCTAAAACCATTTTTTCTTGTTAAATTATGATTATCCTAATATTAATTATATCTTAATCCCATAATTATTTTATCCAGCATTATTCACCCCTAATCACATTTAATTATCCCTAAACTCATATATTATCCTAATCACATCCATTGAATTCCTCATTTATCCTCTCTAGACACTCATCTACCCCCTTTAAATGCCCTTTTATCTCTTGAACCACTTTTATCATTTTTATAAAACCCTAACCCTCTAAATCAACTCGAAACCCTAATCTAACCCTAATAGGGCCTCTTATCTTGAGTTGTGCATCATGCCTATCACCTAAATCAATCGCCCTCTACAAATCGATGACAAATGTATCAAGTGACCGGAGACCTATAAATATGTCATCATCCCTCCTCCTTAAAGAAGATGAAACTTTTCGTATTGTGACATCATGTGAGAGTTTCTTGTTTTTTATCTTCTGTGAACTTATATGAACATCTTGGAGTCATCTTAGAGTCCTTTCACATCATTTTGGAGGTCTTAATTGTGTATTTTTCTTAGATACTTGTCTTTATTCATTATCTTTTGAGATCTGTTCATTTCCATGGAGATCTAAGGCCTCATAAGTAATCATTATCTCTTTCTTATAATCTATTTTACCATCTATCAAGTGTCATTAAAACTTAATATAAATCTTTTTCCATCAATTCTTACTCGACATCCATCGACCAGATATTCACCAATTCTATTTCACTACATTCTATGACATCCGTCATGTATTTCTCATCCTTTGTAACATACCGATCTCTGTTTCTTTGATCTACCTATCCGATGACTGGATCTCACCTTATCTCGCACTAATAACTATTGACTATCCTAGATCTAGCACTGGTCACTATCGACCTAGTCTACATCCATTACATTCCTATCTATAAAATTATAATTCACATCCTTTTCTGTTTCATGTGCTTATGTACCAGATCTAACACATCCTTAGCATCTCAAAATAAGTTCTAGATCGACTTTTTCACATATTTTGATCTTCTTTACAACATTTGTCATCGAATTCCTTTTTCTATCTCTCATAGCCATTGATCCTTTAAGGTTTGCATATTTTATTGTTATCATATCTTTTTATTATCATATATTTTTATATCTCTATTTTATTCATTTTTTTGCATGTGATTTATTAATTATTTTAAATCAATATTTTAATCGGTGGGTTGACATCCTCGTTAGGAAGTTTAATAATTCTTAGAACTAACCTTATTAGTCATCCCGCCATTTAATCTACTAATATTTTTCTTGTCTAGTTGTCCCTTAATTGTACAGGTCTCAAATCATGTCACGAAAAGGATTCACGTACTCGTATCTCATCTTCATCATCATCACACATCATAGGTAACATTAAAATCTCACATATTTTAGAGTTTCTTGTTTTCTTGCATACCATTTATTTAACTTTAGATAGGAGTGAAAAACTTATCAAACAATGTACCAAGTTCTTCAATGAAGCCAAGTTCCTTCACCCGCATTGTCTTCTTGGGATGTTATTTTTACATCTTCTCATCTTGTTAAAGCTTTTTCATACTCTTTTCCTCTTTCTATTCTTCTAGAGATATTTTATTTTTACATGGCTACCTCATCACTCCTTTAGTTATTGGGACCTATACGACACATTTGTCTAAGTTGTCTAGGGAGTACACTTTCTTGTTGTTGAGTCTAGAGCTTAATTGCTTCACAGAAAGCTTGTTTTTACATGTTGATGGATTTGAAAGTGACTAGCATTGGTTGGGAAGTGACAAGAATTTGTCAATACGTGACTGTAATTGGTTAGCTATCAACCAAAGCATGGGTCAAGAAATGACCTTCATTGGTCAAGAAGTGACCAACATTGGTCAGGCAGTAACCGACGTCGGTCAACCTGTGTGACGGTGATTTGTTTTTTGGTCAAGAATTAGATTAAATATTTTTCTTTAAATATGATTTATTGATTGTAAAAACATGCTTAGTTACCAAACATATATAGATACACATGTATGCATTGTATGAGGGTATGAGAGAAGAAAATAACAATGGTTTGCATGTTAATTTTCCTGGTGAGAAATAAAGAGTAGTTGAGTGAGGGAAAAATATTGGACATCCTGTGAGGTGTTGGAAGACAACAAATATTCATTGTATTTCCTCCATAAAGCACTGAATAATATTTTTGGCCATTTCTTGGTGGACGTATCCCACATTGGGTGGATGACGTTAAATATGGTGTTATCTTTCTCTTGTTTATTTCATCTTCTAGTTTATTTCTACATTCAATTCTTATATGATTTATCTCGATTTTAGATATGCACAACACTTTTATATCATTAAACCCCAACAACTTGTATCACAACTTTGTTTTGATATATTTTTGTGTTGAAAAGATTTACTCACGAGAGGGTTTAATGATTGAGTGGGAGCATGACAATGGAAAAAGATAGTAAATACCGAGAAGACAAATTTTACAGTCATAATTATCAACTATAGAAGATGCGGTAGAGGATTATTTGTATCGAAGCATCTATACTTACCGTTGAATGAGCATGCACATCCAAACATGATGACTAATGTATAATGAGAGGTTCTTTACAGAAAGGCTCGGGAACTATAAGATTGATCATGGCAAAGCATCGGTGGCTTTGAATTTCTGAGATGCAAAAATAGCGGTAGAGTTGATGAAATCTTTAGAAAATTTGTATGAAAATCCTAGTTCTTTGAATAAGGTTTATTTGATGAAAAAATAGTGTAATTCTAAGATGTAAGAAGTTGGATCCGTATCTAATCATTTTAATGATTTCTAGTTTATTGTAAATCAATTAAAATCAGTAGAAATTTCATTTGATGATGAAGTGAAAGATCTTTTATTCTTATGCTCTTTGTCAGATCATTAGGATAACTTTGTAATGGTTATTAGTAATACAACATTTGCTTCTAAAGGTTTGAAATTTTATGATATGGTTAGTGTAATCCTTAATGAGGAAATACAGAGGAAAATATCATGAGAAGCATCATCTAGAAACACTTTAAATGTAGAAAGCGGGGAAGATCTAAGGAGAGATCATCAAAGAGAAAACATAATGGGATGTCAAAGTAAAGAAATGGTAGATCTAGATCCAAGTACCGAGATTTACTTTACTGGAATTATGGAAAGAGAGGACACGTAAAGGATTGTTGGTCCAAGGAAAACAAAGAGAATGCATCATACAAAAATAAAGAAAAGGTAAAGAGTAAAATGTTGTGAGTGAGGTAAAGCACTATGACCTTATTCTCTCCTTGGTTAATAAATTATAATATTGGGTTTTAGATTCTGGAGCTTCTTTCCATGCTACCCCTAATAAGGGTTATTTCAAAAATATGTTCGGAGGTGAGTTTTGACAAGTTTATTTAGGAGATGATGAGCCGGGCAATATTAAATGTAAAGGTGGTGTTAATCTAAAGTTGTATAATGGAATTTAATGGGTATTGAAATATGTCACACATGGGCCAAGACTCAAGAGAAATCTAATATATCTATGGAAACTAGGTGAATATGGAGGTGTGGTAACATTCATGACCAATTCTTGGAAGGTTACCAAGGGATCTCTTGTTCGGAAAGAGGTAAGAAGATAGGAACTTTTTATCTATCTACCTATGTTACTAATTCCTTTTAGTGTTATCTACTACAAATTCAGATGCAACCATGTGGCATAATTGGTTAGGCTATATGAGTGAAAAGTAATACAGATCCTAAAGGATAAGGGTAAGTTATCAAATTTGAAACAATTAGATCTTGAATATTTTGAACATTACATATTTGGAAAGCAGAAGAGAGTGAGATTTCTAAAGGTTGGGTCGATAAAGGAGAAGAAATTGGATCTTGTACACTCGGATGTGTGGGGACTATCTCGGGTAGCTTCTATTAGAGGATCCCAATATTATGTGTCTTTCATTGATTATGCCAAAAGGAAGGTATGTATTTGTTGTGTTAAGTATAAATCTGATGTTTTTGAGACTTTTAAAAGGTGGAAATCCATTACGGAAATTGAATGAAACTTAAAATTAAAGTGACTTATATCGATAATGGTGGTGAGTACTATAACAAGGATTTCAATGATTATTTTTCATTGAATGAAATATGAAGAGAACGAATGGTTCTTATAACTCCATAGGAGAATGGAGTTCTTTGAAAGAATGAACACAACAATCATGGAATGTGTTATAATCATGAGGATACATGGAGGTTTGCATTTGAAGTTTTGGAAAGAAGCGGTGGATACAACAATGAACTTGATCAACCATGGGCATTTAACAAAACTGGTTGGTGGAATTCTAGAAGAAGCTTGGTGCGGAAAAGAGGTAGATTTTTATTTTCATAGATTTTTGGCTCAAAATATTTTGTGCATGTTTATAGGGAAAATAGAAAGAAGTTGGATGCTAAATCTAAGACATGTAATTTCCTTGGTTATGGCTATGGTGATTTCAAATATCATTTTGGGATTGAGAAGATTCTAAGATTGTTATGAGTCATGACATTGATGGAATGAGAAAAGAATGTACATGGATCAGGTTTTGGTGCCTAAACATGAACAGGTTGATGATATTTTGAAGGAAAATCAAATTTCAGATCTAAAATAGACATCCACATACACCAAAGCATCATTTCTATAGAAGTCGGTGTTGGTTAGGCTAACTTGTATTGAAAGATAGGATCGGGTTTAGGACAGATAAATACTAGAATTGATGTTGGTACTCCTTGAACCGGTGGCAATGAGGCAACCACAGTCGGTCAGTAGACATATGAATAGTGAATGGTTACAAAACCACGGTCGGTATCGAGAAGACCAATGATGGTCACTCGACATAGATTGACACAAATGTGCAACAAGAACAAAATGAGTCCCAGAAAACCCAGATCTCAGTGAGAAGGTCATAAAGAGTAAGTAGAGCTTAAAAGATATTTTTAACTTCCTGTTCTTATTTATTATTGATGATAGTGGTCAACTAGAAATATTTAAAGAAGCAATGTAGGTAAATACCCACATGCGGTGGGAGCATGGCATGGATGAGAGACCGAATCCTCGGAGCAAAATAAGACATGGGATTTGGTCAACTTGTCGGTTATATCTCGAAAGTCCACCCCAGTAGAGAGATGATTGCAGTGTTGTACGCTTTCTCTTGATCTCTCTCTTTTGTAGATATAATGGAAACACCTCAGGTATGTGGGTATACCTATTATTGAGGTGAGTCTCCGGTATTAAGTTTAGTTCCTTTTTTATGTATCCTAAACTAATTTTTAGGGATTTTGAGGGTAAAAGATGATTGTAACTGAATTAAAACTGGGGTGATACACCAAACTTGTTGATATATTTTCTTGAGTACATGCATAATTAATTTGAGAATGGATTTTAAATGCACAAACCAATAGTTTTTAATAGAATATCAAGGCAAAACACTTGGTGTATTGAGGGAATGAGTCACAACAATATAGTAAGATAACATGCACACTAATATTATGCAGAAATTACTAAATTTATAGCAAGGTAAGATGATTAATCAAGGAATTTGACATTCAAAAGAATTAATGAGATATACACACCACTGCAAATAATTGGAAAGGAAGAAATCAATTCTCATTCAAGGGAAAAACTGGAAAAATCTACTTCAGCACTCCTATGTCCAAAAAGTCCTCCTTTGTGCTTTATAATTGCACACAATATATAGCAAAATTATCCACCCATCCCATCCTAAAAATAGGCTAAAATTTGTACTCACCCATGCATGCTAATTTTACCCCTTTATCATGAATAAATAAAGGAATAAAAATAGACATGCTAATACAATGAGGCATTAATAGCATTGATTAAAAAAATACATCCGAGTCATTGCATAGTTGAGTGATCTATTTTTAACAAAAATTTGGCTAATAATATCCCTTGTTTGATGTGTAAGTCTCCTCCAATGTGCATGAAATCTCTATCTTCTTGTGTTTGATGTGACATTTATAATTTGATCCTCTTGCAATGATAAATCTAGTGCTTTAATTCAGCCCCTTGGATGCAAATCCAAAAAAATAACATCCCTGTGTGAGAAAAAATAAATCCTTTATTTGCAATACTTGGCAAAATATTCACCCATGCATTCCATCTTCATGGGGAAAAAATTTGGTTATGATGATGAGATCTCCTCGACTTCTTATGGTCACATGAAAAGATACTCCTATGCAAAATAATGCCATTGTTTACTTTCAAACCTTCCCACTATGGGGACAACTGTGATGTGTGCACACTTTGTCTTCATAGGGTTTTTGACCTCCTTTAGGCCCATCATTACACATATAGTTTATTGGCCTCCTTTTGATGATCATTGCATAATATAAAGTCTTCATACTTTCACTTGGTGAAAACATAGTTATTTCATGGCATAATGTTTGATTACCTTTGATGGGAGGATCATGGAAAATAATATAAAGTTTACCTTTTTGTTGGTTGGCACATATACTATGGTTTTTTATTTGAACTTAATCATTGATAAACATCATTTGGTTTTACCATGGCATGGTCATGTATTATTAAGTTGGCCCTTTTTATCTTCATAGTGTCAGCATTTGATTTTTCAAAACACTATGGTTTTGGACCCTTAATAGGTCAATGCAAATGATTTTTTCGAATGATTAAGGATGGCCCCCATTGCACGATGACTCACCCCTTTGAATTGTTTTATTGAAATTGCTAACCTTGAGTTAGCAAGGGTTTTTTAATGGCTTGACATGTTGGCACATTTTGAACTCTGGTTAAGTTATGGGAAACTGTGGTAGATTTTGTGTTGAATCTCCCGTATTAAGATCAATTATTGATTGAGGTACTTGTCAGGTATACACCATCAATTCTCTGAGCATATGAATTTGTATTGATTATGGGCTTAATTGATCTTGAAAATAATTCGTGGCCATTCAATTATGGTACTTCATGGTCTAGAACCATTGATCTATTAACTCTAGTTGACAACGTAGTTAGGCTAGGTTATCATTTACATCGTTGATTTTCTACACGACTGATTTTATACCATTGATCCTTAACTCATTGGTGGAGTTACGCTACTACGGGTTAGTTGGCGAATGTGTATTTTTTGTAATCTAAATTTTGTAATTTTACATGCATGTTCATTTTGGAGGGCAAAGCCACGACAATTTTTCTCTAGAACGCCATTGTTGATCATCTTGAGCTCATTTTTCCCTCTATAAATTTGTTTTATAAAGCTCTCGAATATCTATACTTTCGTTTGTATTGAGCTTCTAAGCATTATGGCAGAGGAGGTTGTGGGTATCATTGTTTTTAGCTCTCTGCATTTTATCTATGAATTGAACACTTGTTATTCTTTCCATTTTTCTTCTTTCGAGCTCTACACTAGATTTGATAGGGATTTTTGCCATTAAATATTTGGTTATATGTATTCTGCTAGCATCATGAGTGCTATTTCAAGCTCTGTATCTTCCGATCTTCAATATGACCTTTTCCGAGTATGATCTTGAGCAATATTCATGTTGTTATTCATTATCTAGAGCCTTAGACTTCCCTTGTTTAGATTTTGAGCCATATGTAGGGAAGTTATTGAGTTTCGCAAGTTCTTGTTTATGGTATTACTTTGGTAGCCGACATGAATGGTTAAAGGTGAGCTAGTCCAGTTTGGCACTGTATACCTCCATTTTTTCACTTTTTCTTGGATCGATCTTGAATATTTGGAAAATGTTTGTGGGTTTTGGGATCTTTCTTGCTTTATTGACTCATGAGCTCAAAAATCATCTTGGATGTCTATATATTTGAGGTGTATAACAAGGGTTTCATGGCCTTTAATCTATGTGAACTGTTAATTCCATTTCTATTACTTGGTACTTCAAAAAGTGTAGAAAACATTAATGAACATGAGACTTTAGGCCTTTTTTGTTTGCTTTTCTTTGGTTTCTTAGAAAGAATTATGAATTTTTCTCATATTTGTTATTTTAGGCCCTTAAATTGATGTGTTTCCTCAAATAAACCCTCATGAAGTTTTTATGGATTTCATGGTCGATAGGGTTTCTACATTCTCCTATCTTAATTTTTTTTTGTGCTTGATATTTACAAACTTGGGTTCATATTCCAATTTTTTTTATGAAACAAATTGGCCATTATATTGTTTTTCTTCTATGTTTCAGATTTTAATGAGAAAATATGCATTGTATTTAGCTTGTGTTGTTGTTGTCCTATTCTTGCTTTGGTAACCTATTATATCTTGTAGTCCGCATGATAAAATCTCCTTTGTAAGATGGAAAACTGCAATGGAAAGTTTGTACTTTTCTACTCATATGAATTGAAATCTTGTACTCAATTCGCATATTTAAAACATGTTCTCTTACGGGTTCTTAAACATTATATCTCGTCTTTTCTCTAAATCTGAAACTTATTTGATCTTATCCTTTGAGATATAGCTCTTCTCACATGCATTTGTATATCATCTTGAATTAAATCCTTACTCCATATAGATAATTATGTTTTGATTCTTCTTATCCCATAAATTAATCCTCCGAGCTTGGGAGTTATTACACTACTCGATATCGATATATTTTCTTCTGATTAGAACATTAATGCCTATTATGTTCATCTGAATGTATTGATGAATCCATCTTGAGATTTGTACAATTGATATTGTATACTAAATTAGCCTTTGTAGAACTGATGTACAAGAATGAGTAAATAAATTGTTTGATTTGTGATTCAATTTGATAGTGTAATTTGGTTGAAATTCTTGCACTTGAAGCTTTTGACTTTCTTATTAGCACAAGTGAAACTTTACCTTGTTCTTTCATTGATGATTATTTTTTTAATATTGGTAAATAGTTTTTTGAAAGGGACTATACCCTTGTGTACAAAAGAAGGCCTAAAAGCCGGAATAAGAGAGAGGAGCAGAGAAGCTGTAGCAAAGCACAAAAGTTACAGCAAAGAACAACGAAGCCCAAACAGCTACACAAACGAGACTTAACAGCAAAACAACGGCAAAAAAACAGCAAGCCTACAGCCAAGAAGCAGTAATAAAAACAATAAGGACCAGCAAAAGTAGTCGGGACTACTTCTTGGCCGCTTGATCAATACTCATCTTTACTCTTTTCCAAGCATGATACATGCCCAACGTGGTCATATGAGCAGCATCCGTCTTATCGAGCTCCTCTCTGGTTCTTTTGCTCTCTTTCTCATTGCCCCAAAGTGTAGCCGGGACACCGCTAAGATGTGAAACACTTCTTGCATGACCTTCGATGAACTCCTCGATGGCCCTGAAGGCTGCAATATTATACTCATGCCTAGTCTTCATCTTCCCTAGGCGGGAGTCTAAGGAGGTCAGTTTTTTGTATATGTCATCAATCTGGCTATTGCCAATGCTCCCTTCCCCCTCAATGCTTTTTTTGCCTTTTTGCTTAGCAAGGTTTTTGACCTCATCCTTCAGCAATTTAAGCTCAGCCTCTAAGGCCTCCAATCTCCTAGAAGGGTTATCCGTTGGTGCCGCCTGGGGACTGGCACTACTAATGTTCAGCAGATCACGAGCAATGTCCTCCAAAGGTTCAACCCCCTCAGCAGTAGACTCAAGGTTGAGTCTCCTAGAAGCCCTGGTGACACGTTTAGAGGTAGATCTTTCATTGATGATTGTTGAAGTATGCTTCTATATTGAATTTATGTGAAACTTAGTAATGCCTTTGTCTAGATTTGCATTACTTTGTCACTAATCCTTATTCAAAAAAAATTGTAAGAATGAAAGATAAAAAAATTGCTTTATTTTGATGGTGGGAGTTGTAATTTCTTGAGTTCAAAGATGGATAGTTATCTTCTTCTATTTCATATTTTTGCTTGTTTATTTCTTTGAAGACATGCTTTTGCAGAATAGATAAGATCTATTTCATTTGATATAAACCTTGTGTTTTGACCAATTATTGTTGTTGATGTGGAAGCTCTCATTATTGTTTCCTGAGTTAGTATATCATATGATCCTGTATGCATTCAATTTTCCTTCATGAAAGATGAACTTCTTGAATCTATTTGTGTATTTGCAAAAGCATTCTCCTACTAGAGAAATTAATTTTGTCACATAAATTAGATTTTGATTCAGCATTTTTATCGCTATGAACTACTTTTAACTCGGACTCTGCTAGAGCCTATACTTTTCTTAGAAACTATGGGTTGTTTAAATGATCTAAAATATGAAAAACTTTTCTTCTCTACTCTAATTTGTATATTTTTTTGATATAAATTGATTCTTCCCTTAGCTAGAGTTCTTTGTTAATCATATTTGAGAAAACCTTGTAACTGAATGTTGTTATTTTATTTCTAACCTACAATCTTGATGCATTTGTTACCTTTAGAAGCACTTTGCTTATCTTTTGATATTCTCTAATGATGTAGTATCTTGAATTGAGGTGAATGCCTTCCTGGTTGATTTTTAAAACCTGATATTGGATTTGTAAAGAAGGAAACATCCTCTTCTGTATGCTTGAGGATTTTCTATCCCATTTAGTAATGATACTCAAATACTCTTTAAGGCAATTTGTAATTTCTGTGAAATTATTTTTTTCTCTGATACTCCATTCACTTGTGCATTGAAACTGGAAGCACTTTCATAAGTTAAATTCTTGAAGGTTTATAGCATGGAATTATTAACTAGATAATGTATCTTTATCACTTCATTTAACTGCAATTTATGAAGCTTTATGCTATGATAACACTTTAATTCTGATGAGTGCTCACTTCCTCATTTACATTTTTTGAATTTGCACTCATAATTTTTGAAGAATGTACTTTCATTGTTTACTGAATTTTCAAACAACCCTTTAAAAGCCTCTTTATAGCTGTACTTTTATCTTTTAGCTTTTAGCTTTGATTCTGAGTTGGAAATATCATTTTTTCCTTTAAAGTGGCCTCTATATGAAATTATACTTGACTGATATCATTTGCTTGCTGCACATACTTGACCACTTTTAACTATTCTTTTGAGCTTATATATTTCATCCAAAACCTTAAGGTTTTCTCATTATTGGTATCTCCTATAACTATCCTCTTCATGGGTTCTTGTAGAGGTTTGTTAATGAAAACTAGAAGATACCTTTTCTCATTTCCCATGCTTTGATGAAAACCTTTCTCTGAAAGAACTATTGCTTGTATCTAATTTATAACTTTTGTTTCAGTGTTTCAATGCATCCTTTATATGCATCATGCCTTATTTGAATAGTTGCTGCATATTTTGATACTCATTATGTACTTTACACTTGACTATAATCTGATGAAAACCTTTGATGAAAAGCTTTGTTTTTTGTTTGCATTTTCATTTTTCCTAAATTCGTTTAGCAAGCATTTCTTTTCTGAACGGTAATCATTTTTTGCCAAATATTTTTGATTTCTAATTTGCTACATGTACCTACACACTTAAATAAATAGTTAGAAAATATTTAGGATTTTTTTGCCTCTGTTATTTTCCATAGTTTTTTTTTCTCTATCTTTTTGAAATGATTTTGGGAATCATATGTGCTGATGTAGAATGTTGTTCTTATCAATTGTGTATCTATATGTGATGTACCTTATACTTATTCCCTTTAGAAACCCATCTGCATGTAGTTAGATAGTGCAAGGGTACAGATTAAACCCTGAGCTCAATGTCTAATGACAATTCTCTTTCATTTTTTAGGTACATTGTGATTGCTAGGAGAGTTGAGTAAAAGATGGAGCTGGAGCTGAAGTGAAGAAACTAGAAGAGTTGAGTAAAAGATGGAGATGGAGCTGAAGGAAATGATGGGTTTCTCCTATACCTATTTAATTTTAAAATCATACATATGTACTTCTTTCTTTAGTAGTTATGAGTTACATCCCACGGATTGTGTGGGAAATATTGTACTTCTTCATGAATAAATGACATTTAATTTATGTACTTGAGTTGTATACTTCTGCATGCTTTTAGCTTTATGCCATGTATATTAACTGTGTTACGAAATAAACAACTCAAACACATAATTAAATGTATCTACATGTAAAAATAGTGAGTTTTGAAATACATGTAACTTTATAATGAACTCTCTTTCTTGTCAATTGCAACTCTGTTTGTTGTTCCCAAATCTAGCATTTCACCTAAACTATGATTCCGACCTTCACCAAGGAAATGCATTAGTCCTTCGGGGATTTTTTTTTCCTTCCCAAAGAAAAACCTCGAATGATAGGCTATGTGAGGTGTTACATTTTTTAACAACACACATAGTTGCAGATTACATGTAAGTAATCAATTGCTGCAATTGAAAACATGTTAAAATTCTAATGCGTTCACCTAGTTAGGTCGACTTCATCAATACCATCCATCAAAATGATGTTTGAAGCTACCCAATTTTGCACAAGTGTAGAAATTATCAACATTTCTAGGGATCCCAAGGGGAAAGCTACCTGCTATCTTGTAAACTAGTGCCTTGATCTTGTCCATTGGGCATAGAGTTAAAGAAAATAACAAAAAACGCCTTTCCAAAAAAAAAAAAAAAATAAAATAAAGCTAGGAAAGGATCAAGAAACCAAATCACGTGCACGAATGTAGTTATTGAATTGAAAAACATTACAATGTGCATGAAGGACTTATTGAAAGTGAAATCCTACTCTAAATGAGACAATCGTAGGATTTTTAATAACATTGTTTAAGATACATGCCATTCATAGAATGAGGCATTCCTCTCCATTATGCCTTGAAAGCTGAAATGCATTGTGTTCTTTTCAAGCTAAAATAATGTAAGGACCACTCCATATTTTATCGAAATTTGTGTGATTTCCTGGCTTTACACGATTAGCATCCCATTTTAAAAAAATGTCTCCTTCATTGAAGACTCTAAACTTAGCCTTCTGATCAAAATTTTTCTTTATCTATTTTTTATTCTTTTCCATGTTTAGATGAGCATTATCTCTTAGCTTCTA
This sequence comes from Taxus wallichiana var. yunnanensis, assembly GCA_018340775.1. Lineage (NCBI taxonomy): Eukaryota > Viridiplantae > Streptophyta > Pinopsida > Cupressales > Taxaceae > Taxus > Taxus wallichiana. The sequence goes on along the minus strand of CM031236.1, from coordinate 109,903,348 downwards.
CAACTTCATTAACTCTGCATAACGAACCTATAATGGTTCATTCTCAAGTAATTCCATCTCATGTAGAAAATCTAATGCATGAAACTCAATTGTGATGCACATTCTTGCCTCTCTTCCATAAAAAAGCATGTACGGTGAATTTCCCATTGATCTTCTAGAGGTCACTCTATCAGCCCATAGTGTTGAATTCAACATTAGATGCCAAGATCTTTGGTTGTCTTTGAGTGTTGTTCTAATGATCTTTAAAAGTTTTTATTAGTACTTTCAGCTAACCCATTACCTTGTGGGTAATAATTAGATGATATACTTTAATAAATTTTGTGCTTGGTAGCCCAATTTGTTACCTTTGCACCAAGAAATGCTAATCCATTATTATAAATGATAGTCATTGGAACACCAAATCTGCAAACTATACCTTCATAAAAGGATAGTATCAAAGTTTTGCTAGATTATTTTATTGCTATTGATTCAGACCAGTGTGTAAAGTAATCTGTAGCAGTCAAGATCAATTTTTGTCCTTGTGACGAAGGTGGATTTATCATATAAATAAATTCAAGACCCCACTACATGAATGTTTGATCCACTGAAATAGGCTGCAAGGGTAGTGAAGCTAAATGTTATTTTCTAAATAAGAAAGCACATTTCTTACACTTTATGATCCATTCGAAGTAGTCCTTGAATATTATGGGCCAATAGTAACCAAATTTCAAAATTTTTAAGGTTGTAGTACATGATGAAAAGTGACCTCCTGTAGGTCCTTCATGAAATTTGGATAATAGTTGCTAAATATTATCATAATAAACACATCTCAGCAAAATTCCATTTATATCTCTTTTAAATAACATGCAATCAATAAAAACATAAGGTACAACTTGTAATATGAAATATCTTTGTTTGTTATTGTCCATACCTTCTGGATAAGTACCATGCTATAGGTAGTTAACCAAATCAGTCATCCATCTTGATTCCTGAAATTCTTAACTAAGTTTGGGTTGTTGATTTTCTACTGCACCATAGTATGTGACTGGCGATACATAACTTCAACATGTTGTTTTAGATCTTTTGATTTTGCGCAGCATGTTATTTTTCCACATCAGCAATTAGATGCTCACACAAACCTTTCCTTGAACTATTTTCATAAAATGGATGTCAACATCATATTCCATAACCTTTGTAATCCATCCTTCTCTCTTCTCATTCAGCTCTTTGTTCAACAAGAATGCTTTAACACTTAGATGAGAGAAAAACCATGTATCTTGTTATTGGAAATCGTGTACTTGAAATATTTCAATCCTCTAACTACTAAAATTACATTTTTTCAAGAAAGGTGTACCTTGTCTCATAGTCATGCAAAATTTGTCCAAAGAAAGAAATTGGCTACTTAGTGTTTTCATCATTAACCTGAGTTAAAATAGCTGAAATAGTCTCAGCTCCTGCAAGTGCATACATTGTAAAATCTTTATCAAAATTTTGATTTGCAAGAGTAGGATCTTGTGAAATTGCTTATTTAATGGCTTCAAATCCTTTTCTCCCTTCGTTGGTCCAAGAGAAAGTCTTATCCTTTTTTAACATAGTTGTTAATGGCTTGACTAATGTTGCAAAATATGGAACAAATCTTCTAACAAAGTTGATTTTTCCAAAAAAATTGTAATTATTTCTTATGATGAGGCAAGGAAAACTATGAAATAGCTTTGATTATAAAAGGATCAATAGCTAAACCTTGTTTAGAAACAATATGACCAAGCAATTTACCTTGATGTACTGAAAAAATGGACTTTTTGGGATTCAAAGATATTCCAAATTGTCTGCAAAGATGAAAAGTCTACCTTAAATGCATTAGATGTTCATCAAAATTTTTTGAAAATACAGTGACATCATCTAAGTAAACCAATATGCATTTATTTAATAAGATGTGAAAATCCATTTCCATTTCTCATGAAACGTTGCACCGGCATTTGAGAGACCAAAAGACATTCTTTTATAAGCATAAGTGCCCCACTTCGTGGTGAAGGTTGTTTTGTATTTGTCTTCTTCACGTACAAGGATCTGATTGTATCCACTGTAGCCATCTAAAAGAGACAATATGTCTAAACTAGAAATTGTTCTCAAAATCTGATCCATATTAGGCAGTGGATAATGATCTTTTAATGAAGCTTTATTAAGGTCTCTAAAATCCACACATAGCCTAATTTATCCATTCTTTTTTCAAACAGGAAAAAGATTAGCTACCCAACTTGAATGCTTAACTGGAAAGATAATACCTTATTCACTCAACTAAGATAACTCTTTTCTCATTAATGGCTCAATTTTTGGGTTTACGGACCTTTTCTTCTACTTAGCTGTCTTGTAATTTGGTTGTAAATCTATCATATGGTGAGATATTATTAGATCAAATCCTCTCATATATTAGTACTTCCAAGAAAAAACATCTCTTAATTCTTTACATAATTTGATAAATGATTTTTTTTAGTTGAGGAACATAGCTTTCAATAAATAGTTTCTTTTCATCATCCACCAAGATTTCTTTATAGTTATCTATGTGAGTTGAAATCTTTCCTTTGTCTTTTCTTAACTGATCATCAGAACCGAAAATGTCTTCTAGCATGAAAATCCTTGAGGAAAATTTTTTTCTTCAACCGAACAATTTAATCACCATAGAAGTGTTGCATTGTTTCCTAATTTACTACAGAAAATTTAGCTTCTTGCTGCAAAAATCTGCAGATCTATTCATCATCTTCAAAAACTTGCTAATTTTCTTCATTATCAAGCACTGAAGGTCTGATAATCAACTTTATATGTGGCTATACTTTTCTATTTTTGATCTGTTTCTAGTACATCAAAGCTAGCACCAATTGCTACTAGTTTGTTTGTAAGCTTATTTTCAGCTCTTAGGATAGATTGAATGTTAATATCATCAAAATCATCCATTAAGTCTCTGTAACTCTATGTTTGTAAGATTTCGGTAATGAATTCTTATAAACATTATAGTTTTTTACTTGATTAATAACAAACTTTGAATCACCAAAACTTGTAAAGTACTGATACCTCTCTTCTGGCCCATTGCAAGCCATGAACTAATGCTTCCTATTTAGCTACATTATAAGTACAATAAAAATGTAGACTTAAAGTTGAAAAGTACCTTTCATTTGAAGGGGAAGTAAGAATTAAACCTACACCTTGTCCTTTCTTATTTTTAGCTCCATCAAAGTGAAGCTTCCATAGCCCTTCTGTTGTTTTTTTTTTTGTTTTGGACAACAAGGGGATTGGTGCATTTTCTTCATGAAAATAATAAAAACCAAACAAATCTTCTTCTACTTCTTTGAAAGGGTCATAAGCATGTTCCTCTTGATTTTTTTCATCCATAAACAGATTAGAAACACCGTCTAGTGCAGAAACATGTGTTGTAACATCAAAATTAGATTGATCTAAAGTTGTATAATTTGTTGTAGCATTTGAAGCATGAGGTTCAATATGAAATCTAGCTAGAGGCTCTGAATTTACTGATAACTTTGGTTCCATACCTTGTAGTGAATAAAAAAATGACCAATCTAAAGAGAGATAACCTCCTATTTTTGTTGTAAAATCTCATGATAAAAATAAAGCAAAATAGGGAGGTAAATCTACAATATCACATTTTGTAAATTGCAACATTGGGACAATAATATAAGGCTACCTCCATATTTCTAATAATACCAATCATGTTGGTTGTTGTTCTATCTAGCTACAACACACTTTTTTCTATAGGCTCATACTATAGGCCCAATTGTTTTGTAGTTTCTTTCGGAATAATTGTGTTACTTTCACCACTGTCAACCATGCATTTATGAACTAAATTGTCTCCAATAATTAGAGATAGATAAAATGGTTGTGGCTTCGGATATCATGATCATTTAAGACCTTTTGAACAATCCATTTAACCTCTTTAATGCATTCTTGCTCCATTATTCTAAGGACCATGTCTACTTTTTGGGCTTCCTTTTTTGTTGTTTTTGAAGAAATATGTAGCTTAGCAAGCTCGTGAGAAAGTAAATCTTGTTGTCTGGAATACTTAGAGCATCCCAAAGTGAAATATTAATATTATGCTTCTTCATTACATCAACAATATTAAAAGAAACAACCATTTTGAAACAACTTCTACCATTTTAGCATAAACTTTAGTAAAACTGACTCTACTTCAACAACTTTTGAAATATGAGGTATGAAGAGTCTTCTGGGATTAGGCTGCAATTGTTTTTGTTGGTCCTTTTGAGTAGAACTGCTAGCTATTTTTTAGGAACAATAGAATCTGTTAGCTATTTTTTGACTGTTTATTGTTTTATCAGTGACTGTGGATAAAACATGTTTGTTTTGTTGTTTCTCTCTCTCTTGAGCCTTGTCTTGGGATCTAGTTGTGATTGCAATAAAATATTCCTCTCTAAAGCTTACCAAATTTTGTTCTAGTGGTTTCGAATATGAGCTTCTTGTTGCCCACTCTCCATTTGAGGCATGAATAATGCTTCAGGTTGAGATTGTGCAACAAGGCTTATATTCAGGAATGCATTTGGACAATTTGTAGTTGAATGAGGTTGATTACAAGGTTGACACCATTCTTCTAAAACCATGTTAACTAGAACAAGAGTGCTAGATGAACTAGGGGCTTTTGGGTCAAACTGCCTTGGCTGATATGGTTGTCTATAATTCTTATTTTTTTGATAAGGATGCTATTCTATTGAATTTGCTGATAAGGAGCTTGATATGGCCTACTAGGCTGAGCTAATTTTTTTTCAATTGATGTCAATTTATTACCCATAGTCTACAAATCCTTGAATACATCATCTGAAGGAGATAAAATAGTAGACTCTATAATGGTAATAGGTTGTGGAATAGGTAATAAATTTGCTATAAGAGGCATTGAATACCTTGGTGCCAATTTACTATCTTGAATAAGGTTGTTTTTCAGCTTTAATGACAATATAATAAGTTCGTGGGAGATTATCTCCTCCCATAGACTAAATCATAGTTGAGATATCACTATTTAAGGGTCTAAGATAATAAAGAGAAGTATGATTAGCTTGAGGCTTAACACTGGCTGGAATTCTTTCCCAAGTTCTAGTAAAATGGATATTGAAACTAGCCATAAATTCATGAGGGGATCTTTTAATTGTAGATAGCTTCTCTATGAGGGATAAATGATCAAAATGATCTTGAAATTTCTCCCTTTATAGGGTTTTATACCATTGCAAGGATTTTTCTTTAAAGGATGCAATTTAGAAGTCTTAAGGCTACATCTTCATGAGTTATATTATGGACAACACAAAGGACTGCAACATCTTTGATGTGCTATATGGGAGTAATCTGATTTTCACCAGTGAATGAAGGTAGGATTTTAATGGCAACATTGGGAATATCATCATGATAAGTTGGAAATACTAAAGGGATTCCATTATTAAAGGAGACAAAATTCTTAGGTGGTTGAATAGCCATTAGAATAACTACAATTTGATCAAATATATTAATACTTAGTGAAGGAAGATTTGGAGGAGGGTTTCCAAAACAAGGCCTATTATAAGGTAAGGTATTGCCAACTCTTCTTCTTCTTACAGAATTCAAAGGTAAAGAAATAAAATCAGAAGGAATTCCTCTTACCAATGATCTTGTAGTCACTTTAGGCATGGAACATGCTGCAAAAATGGTTTGAAATTAGCCTTACGGAGTCACCAAATAATTATTTTGATCTTTAGAATAAATTGTTGAAGCTTGTTGCTCTAAAAGTGAATTTCTTTCACTTGTAATGTTTTGTAATTTGTCTGCAGATTTGATTCATCATCTCACTTTGGGTGTTGCAGAAATTGTTATCTCTCAAAAGTGCAACCTATAGAGAGATGATTTCAGATATTCTAAGATTTCTTTGGATCTCTCTCATTCATAGATACAATGGAAAACGTCAAGTGTGTGGGTATACATATTGTTGAGAGAAAGTGGGGGAACGAGAAATAGAAGAGATAGTTTTATCTCATATTATTCTGTCTAAAACAAAGCACACGTACAGTATTTATAGGACTGAAATCTGTACTGGACTCCCTAACTAAATGGAGAAGATCCACAATAGTAGCAGAGAATGATGGAAGAAGAGATAATGTGATAAGATAGACACCTATGACACATCTAATAATCAACGTATCCTAACATTCCCCCCCTTATTACATTATTCTTGCAAATGTGACCTCTGAAAGATTCAAATTTCACTTTTCCAAGAGATTTAGTGAGAATGTCAGCAACTTGTACTTCAGTAGGACAATACTGGAGCTGAATTTGATGGTTCAAGACGTGCTCTCGAATGAAATGGCAGTCAATTTCAATATGCTTTGTTCGTTCATGAAAGACTGGATTCTGCACGAGCTTCAACACACTCTGATTGTCGCAATAGAGAATAGGTGACTATTTTTCAGGAATTCCTAGGTCATCCATAATGCGACGTATCCATATCACTTCGCACACAGCTCCTTGTGTGGCATGATATTTTGCCTCTGTGGATGAGATAGAAACAACATTCTGCTTCTTGCTTATCCACGAGATAGGTCCAAATCGAGATGAAATATGTATCTTGTAGTTGACTTCCTATCATCAATAGATCCAACATGGTCTCGAGTCGACATATCCCTGTAGGAAAAATTGATCATTCTTTTTATATCCTAGACCATAATTAGTTGTTCCTCGGACATATCTCAAAACATGCTTTGCTGCATTCCAGTGACATTTCTTTGGCTCTTGCATGAACCTGGAAAGATAGCTGACAGCATAGCAGAGATCTGGTCTAGTGTATGTCAAATAGATGAGCCCTCCAACCAATTGCCTATAGAGAGTAGCATCTACTTGAGGTGAGTCCTGGAATCTTGAAAGTTGCAAGCCTTTTTCCATGGGAGTGGATATAGGTTTACAGTTGGACATTCTATACTTTTTCAGGAGTGTCTTGGCGTACTTTGTCTGGGAGACAAAGATGTGATGCTCCTTTTGCCATATTTCCAAGCCAAGACAGTAATGTAGTAGCCCCAAATCTGTCATGTCGAAGGTTCTTTTGAGATCATTCTTTACAATATCAACCTGATCTTCTGAACTACCAGTGATCACAAGATCATCTACATAAACAACCAGAATGATAATTTCTTTGCCTACCTTCTTTATATACAAATTTGAATCTGAGGGACTACGAGTGAACCCATGCTGCAAAAGGTGATCGTTGATCTTGATATACCATGCCCTGGGAGCTTGTTTCAGTCCGTAAAGAGATTTGATGAGACGACATACCTTTTTAGGCTGATTTTCATCAACAAATCCTTCAGGTTGGGTCATGTATACTTCTTCTTTCAGATCACCATTTAGGAAAGCACTCTTGACGTCCATCTGCTGAAGTCTCCATCCTTTCTATGCTACAAGTGTACAAACTACTCTGATGGTCTTCATCTTCGCAGTGGGTGCAAAGGTTTCTTCATAGTCGATGCCTTCTTTCTGAGCATATCCTTTGGCTACAAGTCATGCTTTATGTTTGTTGATGGATCCATCTACCTTATATTTTGTCTTGAAGACCCATTTGCAGCCTATGGGTTTCTTTCTGTAGGCAGATCGACAAGTTCCCATGTCTGATTTTTCATGAGCGAGTCATATTCTGTTTCCATAGCTTCCTTCCACTGAGTTTGACTGAGTGCTTCACGAACATTATCTGGCTCGGAGCTATTCATCAGTGAACTCATGAGTGCAAAGTTTACCTCATTTCTTGTTTGACTCCTTGTTTTGACTCGGATGATGTATCTGGGAGTTGTTGCAAATTTGAGTCCTTGATAGTTCTTTGTACCCACTTCGGATGAGAACTTGACTGCTTTTGAGAAGAACTGTGTCATTGTCGTGAGGATTGATGTGGAGTCACATTCTATAGTTCTCCAAGGTCAACAAATAGTTCTCTTGGTAGCATTTCTTTCTCTGAGTAGTCTCCTCCCGACTCATCATCTGATTCAGAGACTAATCGGTGAGATGTGTTTGGAAGTGGATCTTCTGTTGATATTATTGAGTCAAAGGATGACTCGTCACAAACCACATCCCGACTCTCGTATATTTTCTTTGTCTCAGGATCCATGAGACGATACGCCTTCGAGGTAGTTTGTAGCAAGAAGGATACACGGAGTGTTTTTAGCTCTACCTTCTTTCTCTTCGAGTGGGACATGCATGTATCTTTGTGCAACCAAATACTCGCAAATGAGAAATTGATGGTTTTTTACCACTCCATACCTCTTCTGGCGTCTTGTTCAGTAGAATATTTTTGGTGCCCTGTTGAGAAGATATACAGTCGTTTGTACTACTTCAGCCCAATAGCAATCTCCTAGCTTTGCAGTTGATAGCATGTAGCGAGCCATCTCCATCACTGTGTGATTGCGACGCTCAACAATGCCATTTTGCTGGGGCATGTAGGGAGCAGTTAGGTGTTGCTTAATGCCGTGATGGTTTAGGAAGGCCAAGAACTTCTTTGATGTGAATTCCCCCCCTCGATCTGAGTGGAGTAGAAGAAGTGGTTGTCCAGACTCTTTGACAACACGATGATAGAAGTTCTGAAAGTGTTGAAGAGCCTCACTTTTTTGCTTTAGGAAATATACCCACATCTTGCGAGAGTGGTCATCCACGAACAACTGGAAGTATTTGTATCCTGAAAATGAAGCAGGTAATGGGCCGTTCAGATCGGTATGAACTACCTCCAGACACTTCTTGGCATGGAAGGTGCTCGCTTGAAACGGATCTCTATGTTGTTTTCCTGCAAGACAACTAGGGAAAATAGGCAAGGAACTAGACAATTTGGGTAGTCCACGGACCATTGCTTTTGAACTCATCTGGTGCAGTGAACCGACCGACAAGTGTCCATATCTAAAATGCCATAAGGCAGTTGATTCTATTGTTGAAGAAGATGAAACAGTATCTAAAGCAAATAACTTATCTTTTACAAAAGCTTTAGCAAGAACCGTACCTTGTCGGAGATTAAGCATGATTTAATGCCATTTTGAACAAGAAATTCAACCTTAAGGTGATGATTCAAGAGCTAAGTAACTGACAAAAGATTGCTAGTCAAGCCAGGAACATATAGTACCTTTGTAAGTGTACATTTTCGTGGCCCCAGAGGAATGGTCACATTCCCTATTCCTTCTGCAATGTACTCTTTGTCATCCGCTATCCAAACTCGATCTCCAGTTGGCTCTTTGTGTAGTGAATCAAATAACTTCTTGTCACCTGACATATGCTTGCTTGCACCAGAGTCTATCAACTAGACTTTCTTCGTGGGCTGAGAAGTTTGAGAGACGAGTACAAGATTCTTACTACAATGGGCTCCTTCTGATGTCTCCTCATTAGATTCATCATCTTCTTGTTGGGCTGTAAGATGTCCTTTTTGCTTTCTCCAATGGGACGTCGTTTGGAATTTTGAAAATATTCGCACCGGATGTGCTTGTATGGCTTGAAGGCCCTTGTTTGTGTTGTTGTGCTAGCGATGATCGAGTGTCATGAGTATTGGTTCTGCAAATGTGACACCATCTCTTTGACTTTTGATCTTCTGTTTAGGTTGCACTTTGGATTTGGCTTCTCTGGGGGCCTTTCCGATTCTTCCGGCCACGATTAGGCTTTGAGAACAAGGCTTTGTCCGAGACTCCCATGCGATGAAGTGATAGCTTCTTCCCTGCATGTAGCAAATTCACAAGCTCTTCAAATTTCACTGTTTTTTTAGACACATTCGGTGTTGTAACAAACACTCAAAATTGAGAAGGGAGTGCTCTCAAGGTGATTGGGACGAGTAGTTTATCATCTACCATTTCACCGAGTGCTAATAACTCTGATCTCAACTCAGCCACGCGACGCAAGAATTCCTCCACTTTCTCGTTAGATCCCATAGAGAGGGTGTGTAGCTCGATCAAGATGAAGAATCTTTGTCTGATTTTTGGCTTCATAAATGGTTGCCAACTTGTCCTAGGCCTCCTTGGGTTTCTCCGCATTCCGAAGATGCGGTTGCACGTCATCACTGATACTGAGCATTATCAAGCATCAAGGCTTTAGCACTAGCCATGTCATATTTTATTAGTTCATCGGGGGCTGTGGGGAGCGAGCATGAGACCTTGTGACAATTCCCCATAATCCTTCAAATTGAAGGATTGTCTTCATTTTTGTCTTCCAGGCCGTAAAATTAGGCCCTTTGAGCAATCGAGCGTCGACGAAGTAACTTGAGAGCAGAGACATTGTAATTAAAAAAATATTTATTTATTTGAAAAAATTATTACAATTTGGACTCACCTTTGTCAAGAATTATGGCTCGTAGATGCTCATGATATTCGCATGATTGTGAGATGGCGACACTTTGCGGGGGCATTCTTCTTCATCGTCACAATCGGCATCGTATCAGCAAACTTCTAATTCTTCCCGTACTCACTTTTCTTGGCAGTTGACATCGAAAAGAAAGTACTCAAGGAGTCCTTCTCGAACAAGTTTGTCGAATGCAAGATTGCCGCAATTTCGAAGCTCGTTCAACAAAGCAAAGTAGAACCCGGAGCTCTCAGGAGCTTCTCCATGGTGTTCTCTGGCTGGCAAGTTGATGTTGTGGCTTTCAGCTGTGGCGACCGTGTTGTTGACGCTTTCAATCGAGTTGTCTACACTCGACATTCGATGTAGTGTTGAAGAGACTGTTGTAGACTCAAAACTACCTCGACAGTGTTTGAAGGTCTCCGCGCACAGAAATAAGTTCTCTCTCCCGGCGAGATCTCCACGTCCAGCTTGTGGTCTCCAACACACTCAGATTTCGAACATGGCTCGGCTGGCCATGAGTTCGATGTAAATCCGTATCGCATGCAGTACCGCTAAATATAAAAGCCATTGCATTTCATCATTGTCTAGAGCTCGGGGGCTCTTCACACAGTCTTACAATAGCTGGCTGTTATTGCAATTGATTTGAGTATCGCTGAATCCAACCGGGATTCTGATTACATTCGATCATGGGAGAACAGAATCCCGATGTTTCGGCTTTTGATGGCTGCTCAAAGCTCTTCACTCAGACAACAGACCAGCTTCAGAAATCAATCTCACAATTACGGAAATGGCCGAGTCCCATTTTCAAGCAATTTTTATCAGATGCTCAGACATGGGTCGGAGCTGTGTGATCAGATTTCTGACGCAGTGTTGGATGCATGTCTCGAGCAAGATCCTGACAGCAAGGTAGCATGTGAAACCTGCAGGGAAATTCGCTTCATCTCTGATGATGTGGGTCTGGATGCCGACAACTACAAAGTGCTTGTGAACATTGAACAGCAGCTTCTCCACGCAACAGCAAGATTGTTTTCCACGCAACAACAAGATTGTTTCCTCTCCACGCGGCAGCAGCTGTCTCCACGTGAGCTTCCACGCTGTAAAAGCTTCAGGCGCTTAGTCAGTGGACGAAGTAAAAGCTTCAGCTTTGCAGGCTTTGGCCTCACCGGCAAGATCTCACCCTACACCTCCAACTGCGCCTATTTGCAGTCTTGTCCAACGCCTCCCAGATCTCTGCCACGCTCTGATACCAAACTGAGAGAGAGTGGGGAAGGAGAAATAGAAGAGATAGTTTTATCTCATATTATTCTGTCTAAAACAAAGCACACGTATAGTATTTATAGGACTGAAATCTGTACTGGACTCCCTAACTAAATGGAGAAGATCCACAATAGTAGCAGAGAATGATGGAAGAAGAGATAATGTGATAAGATAGACACCTATGACACATCTAATAATCAATGTATCCTAACAATTGTTGAGGTGAGTCTCGATTATCAAGGCCGGTTCCTTTATGATGTATCCTAAACTAATTTTAATGGATTTTGAGGGTAGAAAGATAACTATCACTGAATTGAAAATGGGGATGATACACCAAACTTGTTGAGAGATTTGATTGAGTACATGCACAATTAATTTGAGAATGGATTTTGAATGCACAAACCAATAGTTTTCAACATAATATTAAGGAAAAATACTTGGTGTATTGAGGGAATGAATCACAACAATATAGTAAGAAAACATGCACACTAATATTATGTAGAAATTACTAAATTTGTAGCAAGGTAAGATGATTAATCAAGGAATTTGAAATTCACAAGAATTAATGAGATATACACACCACTAAAAATAATTGGAAAGGTAGAAATCGATTCTCATTCAAAGGGTAAAAATGGAAAAATTTCTTCAGCACTCCTATGTCAAAAAGTCCTCTCTTGTGCCTTGAATTCGCACACAATATATAGCAAGTTTATTCATCCCACCCATCCTAAAAATAGGCTAAAAATTGTACTCACCCATGCATGTTATTTTTATCCTTTATCATGAATAAATAAAGGAATAAAAATAAACATGCTAATACAATGAGGCATTAATAGCCTTGGTTACAAAAAAATACATTTCAGTCAAACTGCAGTTGACTGATTTATTTTAATAAAGTAAGATGAATAATTTTGCTAATAATAGCCCTTTCTTGTTGTGTAATTATCCTCCAATGTGCATGCAATCTTTGTCTTCTAGTGATTGATGTGACACCTTTAATTTGATCCACTTGCAGTGATAAATTTGGCACTCTTTAATTTGTCCCTTGGATGCACATACAAAAGATAAGCTCCCTCTGTGAGCAAAAAAAAAAAATACTTTACTTGCAACACTTTGTAAAAATTTATCCATGTATTCCATCTTGATGGGAACCACCTTTAGTTATGATGTTGACATCATTTGTGCACATACTCCATTTTGCATGTTGATAATGACATCTTTATTTTTGTGAATACATGCAATAATATCTCCTGCAAGCATAATATTTTAAGCTCCAAAACTTAGCAAAAGATACATCCCACACTATGGGGACCACCTGAACACATGAGTGTGGGTCAAATTCATTTCCATCTCCTTTTGACACCTAGTGATCATATGCAAAAATCTTCCCTTTCTTCCATGTACGAAGTTTTCTTGCAATTTTAAGGTATATTTGAGGGGTTTAAGGTAATCATTCCAACTTGGCATATAACATCTATTTTGACCATATATTATGGGACATTTTATCATTGGTATATATCATTGTTTATAATAATACCACCCCACTTGGTTGGCCCCTTTTTGATTAAGGCATGTCATAACAATGTTTTACCTTTTAATGTGGTTGGCACATATGCTATGGTTTTTTCGGCTTTTGAATAATCATCACCACCTTTCGATTAATGATGGTTGTCATCGGCATAATTATGTTTTATACCTTAGTTTAGGTCATTGGAGATGATTTTAGGATAATGATGAGGTTGGACCCCTCTCCATGGTGACTTGACCCTTCTTTTGTCAGTGGCTTTGATTTAACCATTGTAAGGTTCATTATAACTGTGAGTTTGTATTGATAAAGAAAAATTGGTTGTTGGTCATCGATCTGTGTACTATTTTTGATCTGGAGCATTGGTGATTGCTTGGTGGTTAGCTTAGGTCTTCGTTGTGCATTTTTGGATCTTGCACTATGATCATCTGAGTCATTGATTTATTTGAGTACATAGGTTGCATTGATTGCGGTTTTATTGGTCCTGTGATTGATTCTTGGCCACTTTATATTGGTACTTTGATGGTCTAGAACCATTGAACTTAAAATCTAGTTAATTTTTACAACACCGTGGTTGGTTTTCGAGCAGGTTATTTGTAACCTAAACTTGATCATTTCACATTCATGCCCATTTTGGAGGGTGAAGCCCTGGCGAATTTTCTCCAGACCGCCATTGTTGATCATCTCAAGCTCAGTTTTCCTCTGTAAATTGGTTTTATGAAGCTCTGAATATCTATACTTTTTTTTTATTGAGCTTCTGAGCATTCTTGCGGAGGTGGTTGCGGGTATCGTTGTTTTGAGATCTCTACATATATATATGAATTGAACACTTGTCATTCTTTCCATTTTGCTTCTTTCAAGCTATGCACTAGATTTGATAGGGATGGCCACCATTAGAGATCTAGTTAGACGTATTCGGCCTCCATCCTGAGTGTTATGTTCGAGATCTGTATCTTTCGAGATTCACTATGACCTTTCTAAGTACGATCTTGGGCAATCTTCATTTGTTCTTCATTCTCTAGAGCCTTAGATTGTACTCATTTTGATCTCAAGCCATATGCAAGGAATTTCTTGAGTTTCTCGAGCTTTGGTTTTGTTATTACTTTGAATGGCCGACATGAATGGTTAAAGGTGAGCTAGTCTAGTTTTTGCACCTGTATGCCTCCATTTTTTTACTTTTTCCCAAATCTGATATTGAATATTTAGAAAATGTTTGTGGGTTTTGTGATCTTTTGTGCTTGATTAACTCATGAGCTCTAAAATCATCCTGGATGTCTGTATCTTTGAGGTTGCAATAAGGGTTTCATGGCCTTCAAGCTATTTGAACTAGTAAGTCCATTTCTATCACTGGGTACTTCATAAAAATGTAGAAAAATTAATGACCATGAGACTCTAGGTCATTCTTTGCTTGCTTTTCTCTTGGTTTCTTTGAAAGAATGATGAAGATTTCTTGTACTTGTTATTTTATGCCCTGAAATTGATGTGTTTCCTCAAATAAACGACCATGAAGTTTTTATGGTTTTCATGGCCGATAGGGTTTCTGCGTACTCCTATCTTGATTTGTTCTATGGTTGATATTTGTAGACTTGGGTTCACATTCCACTATTTTTTTTTTTTTAAACAACTCGTCCATTATAGTGTTTTCCTTCTATATTTCAGGTTTTAATGAGAAAATCTGCACTGTATTTAGTTGGTGTTGTTGTTTGTCCTATTCTTGCTTTGGTAACTTGTTATATCTTGTAATCTTACATGATAAAATCTCCTTTGTAATATGGAAAACTGAAATTGAAATTTTTGCTTTACTGCTGATATGACTTGAAAGTCTTGTAGTCAATTCTCATATTTAAAATGTGTGCTATTGCAGGTTCTTGAACATTATATCTCATCTTTTCTCCAAATCTGAAACTTATTTGATCTTATCCTTTAAGATGTAGCTCTTCTCACTTGCATTTGTAGATCATCTTGAATGAAATTTTTACTCCATATAGATAATTATGTTTTGATTCTATTTATCCCATAAATTCTTCCTCTGAGCTTGGGAGTTATTACACTACTCGATATCGATCTATTTTTCTTCTGATGAGAAAATTGCTTCCTATGAACATCTAAATTTATTGATGAATCTGTCTTGAGCTTTGTACAATTGGTCCTGTATACTGAATTATCCTCTGGATAACTGATGTACAATAATGAGTAAATAACTTGTTTGATTGTGATTCAGTTTGATAGTGTTGTTTGGTTGAACTTCTTGTACTGAAGCTTTTGACTTTCTTCTCATCATCACAAGTGAAACTTTACCTTGTTCTTTCATTGATGATTGTTGAAGCATGCTTCTTTATTGAACTTATGTGAAACTCAACAATGCCTTTGTCTAGATTTGCATTACTTTTTCATTAATCCTTATGCAGAATTTTTCTTAAGAACTGAAAGATGAAAATTTAAAATTGCTCTATTTTGATGGCTGAGAGTTGTAATTTCTTGAGTTCAAAGATGAATAGTGATTGACTTCATTTTGAATTTTTTTTATGCTCCTTTATTTCTTTGAAGACATGCTTCTTAGAATAGATAAAATCTATTTCATTTGATATAAACCTTGTGATTTGACCAATGATTTTTGTTGATGTGGAAGCTCTCATTATTGTTTCCTCAGTTCAAAGATGAATAGTGATATGCTTCAGTTTGATTTTTTTGTGCTCCTTTATTTCTTTGAAGACATGTTGCTGAAAGATAAGATCTATTTCATTTGATATAAACCTTGTGATTTGACCAATGATTGTTCTTGATGTGGAAGATCTCATTATTGTTTCCTGAGTTAGTATATCATATGATCATGTATGCATTCAATTTTCCTTCATGAAAAATGCACTTCTTGAATCTATTTGTGTACTTGCAAAAGCACTCTTCTACCCGAGAAATTAATTTTGTTGCATAACTTAGATTTTTCTTCATTCTGATCACTATGAACTACTTTTGATTCTTGACTCCTGCTAAATCCTTTACTTTTCTGAGAAACTATGGGTTGTTTAAATGATCTGAAATCTAAAAAAATCTTTTCTACTCTGAGTTGTATATTTTTTCGATACAAATTGATTCTTCCCTCGGCTAGAGTTTTGTGTTAATCAAATTGAGAAAACCTTGTAACTGAATGTTGTTATTTTCTCTCTAACCTACAACCTTGATGCATTTGTTACCCTTTAAGTAATTTTCTGATCTTTTGATATTCTCTAATGATGTAGTATCTTTAATTGAGATGAATTCCTTCTGGTTGATTTTTTAAAACTTGAAATTTGTTTTGTAAAGGAGGAAACATCCTCTTCTGTAGGCTTGAGGATTTTCTATCCCATTTAGTCATGATACTCAAATACTCTTTAAGGAAATTTTAACTTCTGTGAAAGTATTTGTTTCTCTTGATACTGCATTCACTTGTGCATTGAAACTGGAAGCACTTGCCTGAGTTAAATTCTTAAAGGTTTGTATCCTAGAATGATTAACTAGATAATGTATCTTTATCACTTGTTTAACTACAAGTTATGAACGCTTTCTATTATGAGAACACCTAACTTCTGATGAGTGCACACTTCCTCATTTACTTTTGTTGAATTTGCACTCATAAATTTTGAAGAATGTACTTTCCTTGTTTTATTGAATTCTGAAACAACCCTTTAAAGGCCTCTTTACAGCTATACTTTGACCTTTTAGCTTTGATTCTGAGTGTAAATGTCATCTTGTCCTTTATAATAGCTTCTATATGAAATTGTACTTGACTGATGTATCATATTACTTGTTGCACACTTGATAATTTTTAACTATTCTTTTGAGCTCATTTATTTTCATCCAAAACCTTAAGTTTTTCTCGTTTGTGGTATCTCCTGTAACTATCCTCTTCATGGGTTCTTGTAGAGGTTTGTTAATGAAAACTGGAAGATACCTTTGCTCATTTCCCATGCTTTGATGAAAACCTTGCTCTGAAATAACTGTTACTTGTATCTTCTTCTTTACTTTTGTTTCAATGTCCCAATGCCTTTCTTTTATACATCTTCTATCTACATTTTCTTTTTCTAGAATAGCTCATAAATTTATATCATGTAGATTCCTTCAGCAAGCATTTATTTTCTATACAGTAATCATTTTGCAAAATATTTTTCTTTCTAATCTACTACCTGTACCTACACACTTAAATAAATAGTTAGAAAATATTTAGGCTTTTGGCCTCTCTTATGTTCCATAGTTTTTCTTTTCTCTTTATTTTCTGGAATGATTCTAGGAATCATATGTGCTGATGTAGAATATTGCTCTTATCAATTTTGTATCTGTCTCTGATGTACCTTATGCCTCTTGATGTCAATTGATTCATTTGCATGAAACTATTAGCATAAGTATACAGATTAAACCTGAGCTCAATGTCTGACGACAATTTTATTTTCCTTTTCTCAGGGATGATGATGGAACCGGATGATGCAGAAGAAGAGGATGAAGAAGCTACAACTTGATGAAGACCAAAAGAGAACCGAAGGCAATGATGGGTTTTCTCTATATTCTTTTACTTTTAGCTTTGTGTACATGCATCTTTTACTTCAGTAGCTATGAGTTACATCCCATGGCTTGTGTGGGAAATATTGTACTTCTTCATGAATAAATAACATTTAATTTTTGTACTTGAGTTTATAACTTCTTTGCTTTCAGCTTTATGACATGTATATTGATAGTATAACGGAATAAACAACTCAAACACATAATTAAATGTATTTACATGTAGAAATAATGAGTTTTGAAATACTTGTAACTTAATAATGAACTCTCTTTCTTGTAAACTACATCTTTTTTTTTATTCCCAAATATATTATTTCACCTAAAATATGATTCTCGACTTCACCAAGGCAATTCATTAGTCCTTCAGGACTTTTTTGTTTCCTTTTGAAGATGAACCTAGAATTTAAGACTATGTGAGGTGTTACATTTTGTAACACCACATATAGCTGTGAGATTACATGTAACTAATCATTCTTTGCAATGAAAAAATGATAAACCTATAATTCATTCCCTTAGTTAGGTCCACTTAATCAATACCGTCTATTGTAACGAAGTTTCAAGTTTCCCATTTTGCAAAAGTGCAAAATTTGTCAACATTTCCATTAGGTAAGAAAGCAATACATAATAAATGGGTTTATAGGATCAAGGATGAAAAGGGTGGATTGAAAAGATATGAGGCGAGGCTTGTGGTAAAGGGTTTTGACAAAAAGTAGGTATTGATTTTGATAATATTTTTTCTCCTATACTAAATATGACTTCTATTCATACTATTTGAATTTTGGTTGCAACAAAAGATTTGCATTTAGAACGACTTGATGTTAAGACAAATTTTCTTCATGGTGATTTGGAGGAAAATACTTATATGCGTGAGTCGTTTGGTTATGAAGTCAAGGGTAAGGAGAAATGTGTGTGTAGATTTAAAAGAGCCTATATGGGCTTAAGCAAGATCCAACGCAATGTTATTTGAATTTTGACACTTGTATGCATGAGCATAGTTATATGAGATGTGAATCTAACCATTGGGTTTATTTTAAGAAGCTTGAAAATGGGAGCTATGATATTTTATTATTGTATGTGGATGATATGATGATTGTGGGATCTAGTATGTAGGATATTGGTAAACTTAAAGAAAGGATATCTCACACATTTACAATGAAGGATTTGGGAGATGCAAAGAAAATCCTTGGCATGCAAATTCACCGAGACAAAAAAATGTATTTGTCTCAAGAGACTTATATCAATAAGGTGTTGGAAAGGTTTAACATGCAAGATTCAAAGCCTATTAGTACACCTATGGTTGGACACTTCAAATTGAGAAAGTATCAATGTCCTTCATCACACGAGGATGTTTAGTATATGGCCCATGTTCCCTATGGTTTAGCAAAGAGGAATTCTTATGTATGCCATGGTTTGTACTAGATGAGACATTGCACATGAAATGGCAGTTGTGTGCAACTTTATGGTTAATCTAGGTAAAGAACATTGGAATGAAGTCCAATGGATTCTTAGGTATTTGAAAGGGACATCTAGCATGGATTTATGCTATGAAGGGTTAGATACTTCTTTTCGTGACTATTTTGATTCAAATATGGCTAGAGATTTGGATGGTAGGAGGAGCACCAATCGATATGTTTTCATAGTAGGTAAAATGATAGTTAGCTAGATTTCAAGATTGCATAAGGTTGTGGCTTAGTCTACTACAAAAGTAGATTATGTTGCAGCTACATAAGCTAGCAAGGAGATGATATGGATGAGTAGGTTTATTGAAGAGTTGGGTAAGGAGAAAGAGGATTGCATATTATATAGTGATGTTCATAACGCAATCCATTTAGCAAAGAACTCAACATTTCTGCAAGAATGAAACACATTCGGTTGAAGTATCACTTCATACAGAAAGTGTTTGAGGATGGGCAAGCTGAAGCTAGAGAAAATCCATATGGATGAGAATTCTAAGGGTATGCTAACGAAGCCATTGGTAAAGGATAAGTTGGAGCTTCACTCCACTTCTTTTGGTCTTCGAATTTGATACTTGAAAAGGAAGAAATAGGCCAAGGAAAGGGATCCAAGGATGGTGATGTACAATACCATGTAGCAATTGATATCCAAATGGGAGATTATTGAGTGTGGAGCTTAATTGCTTCACAAAAAGCTTGTTTTTACATGTTCTTTGGATTTTACAAAGGATCGACATCAGCTAGGAAGTGATAGGAATCAATCAAGAAGTGACCGGCATTGGTAAGTTATCAACCGACATGGGTTACGAAGTGACTAGCATCAGTCTGTGTAGTGACTAGAATCGATTAGGTAAGTAATCGACATCACCAACCTATGTGTGATTGTGCTTTGTTTTTTGGCTAAGAATTAGAATAAATATTTTACTTTAAAGATGATTTCTTGATTGTAAAAGCATAGTTAGTTACCTAGAATAGATATATATGCATGTATGCATTGTATGAGGGTATGAGAGAAGAAAATAACAATTGTTTTCATGTTAGTTTTCTTCGTGAGCAAGACAAATTAGTTGGGTGAGGGGAAAATATTGAACATCATGTGAGGTGTTGGAAGACAACAGATCTTCATTGTATTTACTTTGTAAAGCACTTAATAATACTTTTTTCCAGTTCTTGGTGGACGTATCCCACACTGAGTGAACCACATTAAATATGTTGTTATATTTCTCTTGTTTATTTTATCTTCTAGTTTAGTTATGCATTCATTGCTTGTATGGTTTATCTAATTTTATATTTGTGCAACACTATTATATGGTTAAACCCCAACACTTGTTTTTCTTTTCATGCCTATACCTACACTTTGATAAGGGTATGTTAGTGTTTGTTATTATTTTGAACTTAATTACTTGCATGGTATTTTCCACCCCATCCATAGTGAGTCATCTCTCTTATGAGTTATAGTTCTTAGGTGTCATTTGGAGTTATATGAAATACTTTATCACATAATCTATATATGTGTTAGTGTTCATCATACATTTCTTACATTTGATTTCTAGAATTGTAACTCACTTATTCTTTGTGGAGGTATAATGAGTCCTACATTGGGAGTTCCAAAACACTCCTACTTGTACTCTAGTTTTATAATCTATGATAATTCTAGATTGATTTTTCCTTACACATGAATCTCTTTTTTATATTTTATTTCGTTCGATTACTTGGATCACATATTCATTTCTATTCTATTTTAATGGGCTTTATTTACACGGGTTCCATTATATTCTCATGGTTTTCTCTCACAAAGACTCATAACCACTCCCCATCAGGCTAAACTAACTTCTTAACTCACAACTAATGAATCTAGGTTGTAGTTCATTGAGTTTTATTTATAAAGGGTAGACAAGGATTTAAAATAAAATGATGTTAATTTATTATGAGATGACTTGATACCCTCTTGGAAAGAAAGTTAGGTCCTAAAGGATATATACATAATTTTGAGTAAACCACCGCTAAGTTGGTTTCCCTGCATAAGAGAGAGAAGAAACTTAACAAAAATTACAGATCCGGTATGCATGTTGACTTTATATATCAAAAATTATTTCACCCCGATGTTCCTTATCTTTCTCCTTTTGAGTTAATTACTCCAACGGGTAATATTGAACATGTAATTCAAGATATGAAGTGTTTTGGAAAAAGGGGAAAATAATCGAGTCATGGATTGATTATGTCATACAAAAGTGTTGTAAACTTCTCCCGGAGATAATCAGGATATATAATATCACTTACTTATCAAAAGATAAGGTATAAGATGTCTTCTCTATGGTCAAGAAAGAATCAAACCATTGGAATGAGATTTTACCAGCCCCTCATAATATGAGTGCTACTGGACCCCAAGTTTCTACTTGACAAAACGGTTTTTCTTAGTTTATAAGATAAAAACTATTTTTGCACATGGGTGAGGAGAATCAAATGGAAACCGAGATCCCTCACTAATGATATTCAGATTATCTATATCATCGTAACCAAGGTTAAGAGATCAAGGAATAATATAACGACCTATCCGAGTAGAATGAGGTGTCCTTCATTACAATTTAACTCCCTATCACTAGATGAACTCCAATAACATTTCTAGAATAGTAAGGGGAGAATTATCTAATCCACAATCCTATCAAAATGAACTCATGGAAACTTTAACTTAAATAAGAGGAGCTATTTATGACATCGATTAGATGATTTGAAAGTGGCTCAAGCATTGCAAAACAATCAAAATAGTAGTTGATCAAAGTGCCTTGAAATCATCACTAATACCATCATCCCTCATCGAAGGTAAGTTATAGAAGTAGTTTTCAAATTCAATTTGGAGATAGAAATTAAAAGATATCTCAAACGTGGAGTATAAAACAATCTTCCTCTTCTTTTTCTCCATCTAGTGAATGATACGCTTTCTACGTATTATTTATTTCTATCTCATTCTTCCATGTAACAGTCAAATTTTACCAAAAGTAACTAAAGGGGTTTCAAATTCATCTTTGGGAAAATATATTTTTCTAAAAAATAATTTAAGCAACTTCAATTCAATTTTTTTAAAAGAATTTTTCTTAAAACAAGGAAAAGTCTCTAATTCTTGAGAATAATGTGAACATTCATGTGCAAATGTGAAGCGTCACATATGTTTGTCTATATATGGAGACCTCCTCTATATTATAAAAGATAAGTTTTTTTCTCCTTATATAGAATACTACATTATTCCATTATCACCTAAATATTTTCCCTCCATTTTCTCTCTCCCTCACTCATCAAAATTTATGTGATTTTGTAAGGATAAAAGGGCTTTTAACTATTGATAATGGAATGAAAATCAGTCTTGAAATTTCCATCTATCTCCTTTTTTGTTTGATGTTATTTGCATAAGTTGTGTATGTTTTCATGTGTCTTCTTATTGAACTAGAAATATCTCATAGTTATAGTTAGAGAAATCTATGTTTGTAACGCACCAAAAATACCCAACACAAGGACAACACAGTGAAATACAGGATTTTTTTTTTTTGACTTGCTTTGACACAACACGACACAACATGTCGTCACAAGGTTACAACCAACACTAGGAACCACTTGTTACGAGGGAGACCACGAGGTCAGCACGGAAACGTTCACACCTATCAAGGACAATGTACTCTTCTTTGGACAAGACAAAGCATGGAAGTCCAATCCACATGACTCACGATCCACAGCCTAGGGCATCCCATGAGGAATTTCTTGTTAAATTTTCTTGTTTACTAAAGTGTCTCTTAATTCTTAACTTACGTTCTTATAAAATTTCATGTAATGATTCACACAATTCTTTTCACAAGGGAGAACTTCTTTATTTTCAACGGTTGACTAAATAGCTTAAGGCCAAGCTTTCTAAACTGGGATCATCAATTTTATGTCCAAGGCTTTTTATTCATTTGATTTTAGAACATTTTCCATTTATTACAAGGTTAATTAAACTTACTCAAGTCACTAACACATGTTCCACACCTCTATTGCACAGGGAAGGCATAAGCTCCAATTGAGGAAAGTACCACTTAGGGTTCTTAACAATAACCTTCTTGTTTAAGGATCAAATTTTGACCTTGCTTAAGAAATATCACCATGAATCAAGGCAAGGATTAACATAATAGGATCACAAAATTTAGCTTCAGGGTCACATTGTTTACTATCAGTCTTTTATTGAGGTTAAGGGTTTATCAAGATTGGTTAAATGCTCCATCTAGACTTTACTTAATTAAGTTTGACAAAGGAGGACATTTCAAATGATAGAGAGATATTTAAGGTTTTATTAATCAATTTCCTTCCTACTTATTAAATCCTATCATCTTCTAAAATCTAACCATTGCTTTCACCATGAGGTCATTTAAGATTTCACCATAAAAGGATAATGTTTATTAGCTTGGCTCAATTAAAAAAACAATAATAAGTTATCATATTTCGTTACAAAAGATAGTTTCCTCTTGATTGTTCCAGGTCTCAAAGGTTATCCAGTAGATCACATCTACATAATATGTTCATATATATAAATTTTTAGTTTAACTTTTATCAGGATTATCCAGCTCACTTTATAGTGCTTACAAACTCATTGTTACTAAGTCTTAGGAGGATTTACAACTCAACATTTGAACTCAAGAGCAAAGTTTAATAGTACTCATTTGCGGAAACAAAACAAGGTTATATCAATTCATTCCAACATGATGCACAAATCAAAGGGACATAATATCTCTATTGAACCAAGACTAGGGAGCAAGAGAGTAATAACATGGGACCTGTCCCGCTACTATACTAAGGGTTAAAAATTCACTAGAATATCCCATAACCAAGCAGTAATCAAAATTTCATCTTTCACATGATAACCAAACAAGCCAAAGTTTCAATAGTTACAACAACAATACTCTACAATACATCTACTAGGCACTGACCCTTCTTCTAAAATGTCCAAAGGCCCTTTCCAAATTTTATAACATAATACACATTCGTACAAAGGAACATCATAACCAAGATTGATGCAATAATCTACAAGTCTTTCCATCATCTAACCACGTAAGCCATCTGCAACAATTAATAACCTGAGTCAGTTCGCGAGAACTGAGCAAGATAAGACTACACAAAACCACCATAACTATTATCTAACAATATCATGAAAAGAAAGCACTTTATTACAAGATTTTGGGTCAAACCTCTAAACACTACGAGCACATCAAGTTATAATAAGGTCTATAACATGTCAATCAAAGAAGGAGAAGACCTTGTACTTCAGTCAGGAGAAAATGCAACGAAAGTAACAATCACATGAGAATGGCCCTTGGCCCTATAAGGAGAAAACAAACAATCTAGCAGAAACAGAATTCCCATCAAGTAAGTAATTAAACAATAATTACAAGATTGAGATTTGATATAAATAGACCATCCATCTAGAATTTTATCGAGATACCAACGCATAGGCTAAAATAATATATTTCTATAAATACAAAAGTTGATCGGCCCAAGAAAGGGGAAACACGGGTTCCAAAGTTTTAACACAAAAGTCATGTATAAATGAGTTTCAAACCGGAAATCAATTAGAGTAAACACACAACATAAGTTTCAAGCTAAGGCATAGTATACTAGTTTGACCATTAACTACAAGGAGATCTACCAATCATCCAGAAGGGTCAAAGTCTCACAAGCTAGTAGCAAACACGCGAGAGAAGAAGGGGGGTTTCGTCCAACAAGAGTATACAATAATTTCATCAACAATTTTATAACACTAAAGGTTTGCAAACTTCCACCACAATTCTAATGTTTGATTAATTTAAAATAAACTATCCATTTCCCAAAACAACCGTACTTTAAGGCAACCCTTGGTAACACGGTCCACCATCACACAAAGATACAAACATAACTTCTAAGTGACATTATCAAAACAAAACCTTCCATTATGAATTCATAAGATTATCACGCGAAAGCTGAGTTTTTCCCGAAGGTCAATCACATTTAAGGAAATCTCCATCACAAACTATTACAATAATTATGTGCATAAAAACTAACCAATATTAATTAATAGCGTTAACATTACAAGGGGGAAGATAATGCCAGTTAGAAAAAAAAAACAGGAAAGCGCCATCAGCAATAATTCTGAGAGGGGGATTAGACCAAAACTAATCCAGTGTCAATGAGGTACCAGATTCACACAAAGAACCTCGAGCTTAGTTGATCCGTAAGGCTAGTTATGGTTCAAGTTGCTAGGGATGGTCAAGGTACTTCGTGAGGATGGCCTTAAAAGTCTAGAAACCAAATGAAAGATAATATAAGAATCTACACCCGCGAGGCGGAAAACACACTGCACACAACCTTTTCATTCAAAAAGTTTAATACCGAAACTCAAGCTAGTTAGCCCCAAGCCTTGATTACACAATCCTACAACCTTTCTTTCTCGATGCCAAAAGGTTATCAAAGGGACTTACGAAGGAGCTAACAAAACGTCAAAAGACAACTTGGGTGCTAGGGAGAAGCTTCACAGTTATCGTAACTTACTTCCATGATATCGAAAATACTAGTAAATCAACATAACAACTTGCAACTCAATCGCAGAGAAGAATTAATACATAAATAAACAGACAAAGGTCTATCATTCGAGTAAGGGAAACATAACATTCAGAGGAGAGGGCACACGTATCCTTTCTACTCACATACTATCAACGATAAAAGCTAAAACGAGAAGAAACAAGCAGAAAGGGAAATCTCCCATCATGACATCCAACTGACAAATCAATGCAAGGAAAGTGGTTCGATTTCGCAATAATTGTAAGTATAATAGCAGTAGAAAGGTGTAGAAATATCTTGCCTGTTTCTCCAGCTTCAACATCGCTCCTGGCTCTAAAAGGCATCTACCGCAATGGTAATTAAACCTTTTCCTTCATCAGATTTGAGGACAACATCAAACTCTCGGTGCAACATTTCAGCTGTAGCTTGTCAGGTGTGATAATTCCAACAGAAACCTTTATGCCTGCCAACTTAGTGACTCGTTGAAGAAACTCATATAATAGCAAGCAATTTGTTTTTCATGACATTATGCACAACAGGTTAACCAGAAACAATACATAAGATTGGTGGTTGAGTAAATGACCACCCAATAAAAAATGTGGCAGGCTAAACTCTATTAAAAATTAATCTATTTAAAATGACGATTAATCTGTTTAAATGTATTTTCAAGGTGTAAGTAGGGTTATTTTACCAGGAAGATCCATCTGACAGTACAGCCGAAACCCGTAGAATACAACACCCATTACCACATCATTCACAGTCCCTCCAACACGATTCTTTATTTCTCGAATATCATGCAGTTTGAATTTGTTGGAAGCTATAACTTTTGGCAACATCTCTACTCCAGGATGTCCTCTAATGGGGAACCTGCTATCCTCCACCCATTTAAACCTTGAAAAAGTTGTAATCAGATCAAGTAATGTGTACCACATTACAAGCACAACAGTGAACACCAGATTCCATAACCTGTATATACCATCAAACCCGAACCAGGTGGTGTCTAGTGACCTAATTTTATGAACTTGTGCGGGGAGCTCTGTGTGGTGGGAAGTGGAAGATATAAGAGTTTGGGAAAGGGTGGGATTATGACTAGGCCTTGTAGAGCAGGCCCTGGCTAAAGCCACAAGGGAAGCACCGTCCCCCAGCATATGATGTACATTCACAATCATTATGGCTTCTCCATTTGTGGTTTTGTAGTTAAGGAAGTGGAACTCCCAAAGAGGGCGAGAGGGAGAGAGCTTTCTTAAATGCATATCTGATACATATTCCTCCACATACTCATCGTATGATGTGAGATGAGGAGGGAACTGAGGAACAAAAACATGGTCGTCCACGTTCACTTCAGTTTTCTTCCATTGCACCACTCCATTATCCTTCATAATCGGAACAGAAGAGAATCGCGGGCTCTGTGAGAGGAGAAGTTCACATATAGTTTTCTTAGCGTCAGAAATATCCACTGGTTCATCAAGTTCTACTACAACATGAATATAGAGTCCGAATGTAGGGGTGTTGAGAATCTCTCCCATTGGAATCACCGCAAGTTGCTCCATTGCATAGCATGAATTTGAGAATCCACACCCACCCACCCAACGCCAGGAGACAGACCTTCATTTCACCATTAATGAAACCACTTTCCGAACACGCTGTAGCAATTTCATCTTTTTCAAAGCATTTGATGGAGTGCAGCAAGCATTCGTGGTTCGGGGTAGGCAAGAAGGAGGCATCGGATGTAGAGGGCAGACAGAGGAATGAATGCGTGAACTGCAAAATACACAAAGCAAAGATAAGAAAGACTGAGTCTCAGGGAAAGGATAAGAAATACGTGACGTTTGAACAAGTGGGAAGGAGGTTTCCTCGCAACTTCCTCACGACACTTTCCTAGGAGAATTTCAGTTCGCGCTCCCATCAGTATTTGCTGCATACAACAGATTTTGAGGATGCGTTCAATATCGAGCAGGACAACAACAGAGTTGGACAGTCTGCTACACTAGCTTGTAGCTTCATCTAACCATCATGTCAGACCCATGCGTATTAAAGGAGAATCTGAAGAGATCACGGCAAGAAAATAAACGCGACTCCACCCCTTTCCTCACGCAAGGACAGACAAGACAGCCATAATCGTTGGCAGGTAGGTGGTTGGGAGGGAAAGCCAAGGTGGCAGGTAGAAAAGGAGAGTTCGATGCCCAGCTGGCATTACATTCTCCTCCCCTTAAGAAAGCATCGTCCTCGATGCGACATTACACAGAGGAAAGGAAATGGTTCGCAACCAAGGACAGGTAGAGGAGACATTACACCCTATGGTTTAAAATTTAACTGATTAAAGCACGACCACAGGGTAGCCTTAGGAACATTTGGTAGAAATTTTAACTTTAAATGTTCTGTGAAGATTGGCAGTTCTTTCTTGTTCATCATTTCATTAGTCTCTTCCCATTAGCATTATTCTTAGTTTAATTGCTTTTAAAATTTCATCTTTGAAGAGTTTTGGTTTATTCCTTATTGTGGGTGCCCAAAATGAACTGCTAACACAACACCCTATCAGGTTCACAAGACCCTACAGATTCACAAGCACGCAAGTATATACTTCAAGATTGTATTACACCACAAAACGTTACACAATTACGGAATAGAATAGGCACACTCCCCATAACATAGGTACTCATCACACATCAATGACTGACATACCAAATACTCAAACAAAAGAGTACTACAATCCACCAGACATTTCCTCAATTTGCATCAATGAAAGACTCACATAACAACAAACCATGCTACAGGTACATAGTGTCCACAAGGGAATCAATGACATGTCCACAACATCACAACACATAACCATCGACATGAGTAACACATACATCAAAAGACCACTACCAAACATCACAATAACTCAACATATATCCCAAACATCAACCATACGAGACAAATATCATAAGCCTCCCTCAAACTCAAACTCTTATGCCTCCCTCAAGTCTCTTATGCCTCCCTCAAACTCTTATGCCTCCCTCAAGGAGCCTCCCTCAAGTCTCTTATGTCCCTATGGTCCCCAAGGAAGTTGTCCCTATGGTCCAGACACAGAGTTTGGACACTCCTAACCCAAGTGACATAATAACGCGTGGTTCAACAACCCGCTAGTTATATGTACCCCTTGGGGCGTACCCCCATACAACGAAGCGGGTCCATAGGTCCAACCAATCCATGGTGCATCCCATGACCCTATTCCACACATCACGACATTAGAACCAAGCACAACAATCCAGTCAAAGTGCCAAGTGGCAAAGTACAAGCCTTGGGCAAGGTGGTAAAAATTCCAAATTTAAAAGAAGACCCCAAATCAAGCTAAAATAAATGGCCAAATAGCCAAAGTTAGTATCGAAATCCCCATGTTAGTGCCACAAACCAAGGAAATGCCCAAAATTGTAAAGCATTGCAATCAAGAAAAGATGCTGGTCCTTGCAAAATAAAGTAAAAGCTCAATTTACGAATAAAATCAACTTATAATAATGTCACATTACGATAACTGTGTGGCCTTATCTGGCCACCAAAGGGGTACTCAACGAGTTGCTGGCACTCGGAACATCGAGCCTCAGCTCGTAAAATATATATCAATCCCGCCACCCTTCGACAAGGCTAAACATAGTCATAGATACACTAAGGTTGCATACATACAACCACATAGGGAGAGAGGAAAGAGTCACATGTAATCTACTAAACCGAGTTTTGACTCGAGTTATTGACCCATGGTACACCATTCCTCACTCTCAACATACACTTCTACCGATCTCCCTCAGGGTCGGTTAGTGTAAGGCTCACAACATAACATGTAACTACATTACTAACACCATGGTGGTACACACATAGCTACCATAACGTCTCACGTATGGTAGGTATACAGGTAGATCACAATCATACATTCACAGGGCGTAATACATCACTTTACCACATTCTGCACCCAAAGTGCAATCACAATACGATAGGGTTCATACACTCACCGTATGACCCTAATTCACGACATGAAGCATTACATATTACACAACTCATATATACGATGAACATAATAACATCACAACATAACAATAATTGCTTCATAACAAGGTAGTACACACATTTCTTCAAAACATGGTAAAAACATCATGATACAACTCATTTCTTTTAACATCAATCTAGTCATACAACACATTAACACACTTACATATCACAATATGTCACAATGTTCCAACACTATGTCATCCACATTATAATTCTTTTCACATGCCACAAACAGTAATTCACACGTGAACTCTTCATAGAATCCACAAGAAGGAGAGAGAATACTCTCATCCCCAACACATCAACATGATGACAAATACACACTGAGTGACATACACATCACATGCGTTCACAATATCACAATTATGACAATAATCACATCACGCTTAAAGCACATTACTCTTCCAATATAAATCATCATCATGCAACATCATCATCATCATGCAGTATCATCATGTAACACCACCACCACCATGCAACATCACCATACAACACCAATCCGGCCCATAGGTTCGAGAGCATGAACCTACGCTCTGATACCAAAGTGTAACGCACCAAAAATACCCAACACAAGGACAACACAGTGAAATACAGGATAAAATTTTTTTTGACTTGCTTTGACACAACACGACACAACATGTCGTCACAAGGTTACAACCAACACTAGGAACCACTTGTTACGAGGGAGACCACAAGGTCAGCATGAAAACGTTCACACCTATCAAGGACAATGTACTCTTCTTTTGACAAGACAACATGGAAGTCCAATCCACATGACTCAGTCATAGCTAGGGCATCCCATGAGGAATTTCTTGTTAAATTTTCTTGTTTACTAAAGTGTCTCTTAATTCTTAACTTACGTTCTTATAAAATTTCATGTAATGATTCACACAATTCTTTTCACAAGGGAGAACTTCTTTATTTTCAATGGTTGACTAAATAGCTTAAGGCCAAGCTTTCTAAACTGGGATCATCAATTTTATGTCCAAGGCTTTTTATTCATTTGATTTTAGAACATTTTCCATTTCTTACAAGGTTAATTAAACTTACTCAAGTCACTAACACATGTTCCACACCTCTATTGCATAGGGTAAGGCATAAGCTCCGATTGAGGAAAGTACCGCTTAGGGTTCTTAACAATAACCTTCTTGTTTAAGGATCAAATTTTGACCTTGCTTAAGAAATATCACCATGAATCAAGGCAAGGATTAACAGAATAGGATCACAAAATTTAGCTTCAGGGTCACATTGTTTACTATCAGTCTTTTATTGAGGTTAAGGGTTTATCAAGATTGGTTAAATGCTCCATCTAGACTTTACTTAATTAAGTTTGACAAAGGAGGACATTTCAAACGATAGAGAGATATTTAAGGTTTTATTAATCAATTTCCTTCCTACTTATTAAATCCTATCATCTTCTAAAATCTAACCATTGCTTTCACCATGAGGTCATTTAAGATTTCACCATAAAAGGATAATGTTTATTAGCTTGGCTCGAATAAAAAAAAAAATAATAAGTTATCATATTTCGTTACAAAAGATAGTTCCCTCTTGATTGTTCCAGGTCTCAAAGGTTATCCAGTAGATCACATCTACATAATATGTTCATATATATAAATTTTTAGTTTAACTTTTATCAGGATTATCCAGCTCACTTTATAGTGCTTACAAACTCATTGCTACTAAGTCTTAGGAGGATTTACAACTCAACATTTTAACTCAAGAGCAAAGTTTAACAGTACTCGTTTGCGGAAACAAAACAAGGTTATATCAATTCATTCCAACATGATGCACAAATCAAAGGGACATACTATCTCTATTGAACCAAGACTAGGGAGCAAGAGAGTAATAACATGGGACCTGTCCCGCTACTATACTAAGGGTTAAAAATTCACTAGAATATCCCATAACCAAGCAGTAATCAAAATTTCATCTTTCACATGATAACCAAACAAGCCAAAGTTTCAACAGTTACAACAACAATACTCTACAATACATCTACTAGGCACTGACCCTTCTTCTAAAATGTCCAAAGGCCCTTTCCAAATTTTATAACATAGTACACATTCATACAAAGGAACATCATAACCAAGATTGATGCAATAATCTACAAGACTTTCCATCACCTAACCACATAAGCCATCTCGCAACAATTAATAACTGAGTCGATTCAGCGAGAACCGAGCAAGATAAGACTACACAAAACCACCATAACTATTATCTAACAATATCATGAAAAGAAAGCACTTTATTACAAGATTTTGGGTCAAACCTCTAAACACTACGAGCACATCAAGTTATAATAAGGTCTATAACATGTCAATCAAAGAAGGAGAAGACCTTGTACTTCAGTCAGGAGAAAATGCAACGAAAGTAGCAATCACATGAGAATGGCCCTTGGCCCTATAAGGAGAAAACAAACAATCTAGCAGAAACACAATTCCCATCAAGTAAGTAATTAAACAATAATTACAAGATTGAGATTTGATATAAATAGACCATCCATCTAGAATTTTATCAGAGATACCAACGCATAGGCTAAAATAATATATTTCTATAAATACAAAAGTTGATTGGCCCAAGAAAGGGGAAACACGGGTTCCAAAGTTTTAACATAAAAAGTCATGTATAAATGAGTTTCAAACCGGAAATCAATTAGAGTAAACACACAACATAAGTTTTGAAGCTAAGGCATAGTATACTAGTTTCGACCATTAACTACAAGGAGATCTACCAATCATCCAGGAAGGGTTAAAGTCTCACAAGCTAGTAGCAAACACGCAAGAGAAGAAGGGGGGGGGGTTCGTCCAACAAGAGTATACAATAATGTCATCAACAATTTTATAACACTAAAGGTTTGCAAACTTCCACAACAATTCTAATATTTGATTAATTTAAAATAAATTATCCATTTCCCGAAACAACCATACTTTAAGGCAACCCTTGGTAACACAGTCCACCGTCACACAAAGATACAAACATAACTTCTAAGTGACATTATCAAAACAAAACCTTCCATTATGAATTCATAAAATTATCACGCGAAAGCTGAGTTTTTCCCGAAGGTCAATCACATTTAAGGAAATCTCCATCACAAACTATTACAGTAATTACGTGCATAAAAACTGACCAATATTAATTAATAGCGTTAACATTACAAGGGAGAAGATAATGCCAGTTAGAAAAAAAAACAGGAGAGCACCATCAGCAATAATTCTGAGAGGGGGATTAGACCAAAACTAATCCAAATGTCAACGAGGTACCGTGCATTCGCACAAAGAACCTCGAGCTTAGTTGATCCGTAAGGCTAGTTATGGTTCAAGTTGCCAGGGATGGTCAAGGTACTTCCTGAGGATGGCCTTAAAAGTCTAGAAACAAGATGAAAGATAGTATAAGAATCTACACCTGCGAGGCGGAAAACACACTGCACACAACCTTTTCATTCAAAAATTTTAATACCGAAACTCAAGCTGGTTAGCCCCAAGCCTTGATTACACAATCCTACAACCTTTCTTTCTCGATGCCAAAAGGTTATCAAAGGGACTTGCGAAGGAGCTAACAAAACGTCAAAAGACAACTTGGGTGCTAGGGAGGAGCTTCACAGTTATCGTAACTTACTTCCATGATATCAAAAATACTAGTAAATCAACATAACAACTTGCAACTCAGTCGCAGAGAAGAATTAATATATAAATAAACAAACAAAGGTCTATCATTCGAGTAAGCGAAACATAACATTCAAAGGAGAGGGCACATGCATCCTTTCGACTCACATACTATCAACGATAAAAGCTAAAACGAGAAGAAACAAGCAGAAAGGGAAATCTCCCATCATGACATCCAACTGACAAATCAATGCAAGGAAAGTGGTTCGATTTCGCAATAATTGTAAGTATAATAGCAGTAGAAAGGTGTAGAAATATCTTTCCTGTTTCTCCAACTTCAACATCGCTCCTGGCTCTGAAAGGCATCTACCGCAATGGTAATTAAAACTTTTCCTTCATCAGATTTGAGGACAGCATCAAACTCTCGGTGCAACATTTCAGTTGTAGCTTGTCAGGTGTGATAATTCCAACAGAAACCTTTATGCCTGCCAACTTAGTGACTCATTGAAGAAACTCATATAATAGCAAGCAATTTGTTTTTCATGACATTATGCACAACAGGTTAACCGGAAACAATACATAAGATTGGTGGATGAGTAAATGACCACCCAATAAAAATGTGGCAGGCTAAACTCTATTAAAAAATTAATCTGTTTAAAATGACGATTAATCTGTTTAAATGTATTTTCAAGGTGTAAGTAGGGTTATTTTACCAGGAAGATCCATCTGATAGTACAGCCGAAACCCGTAGAATATAACACCCATTACCACATCATTCACAGTCCCTCCAACACGATTGTTTATTTCCCGAATATCATGCAGTTTGAATTTGTTGGAAGCTATAACTTTTGGCAACATCTCTACTCCAGGATGTCCTCTAATGGGGAACCTACTATCCTCCACCCATTTAAACCTTGAAAAAGTTGTAATCAGATCAAGTAATGTGTACCACATTACAAGCACAATGAACATCGATTCCATAACCTTGTATATACCATCAAACCCGAACGGTGGTGTCTAGTGACCTAATTTTTTGAACTTGTGCGGGGAGCTCTATGTGGTGGGAAGTGGAAGATATAAGAGTTTAGGAAAGGGTGGGATTATGACTAGGCCTTGTAGAGCAGTGCCCACGGCTAAAGCCACAAGGGAAGCACCGTCCCCCAGCATATGATGTACATTCACAATCATTATGGCTTCTCCATTTGTGGTTTTGTAGTTAAGGAAGTGGAACTCCCAAAGAGGGCGAGAGGGAGAGAGCTTTCTTAAATGCATATCTGATACATATTCCTCCACATACTCATCGTATGATGTGAGATGAGGAGGGAACTGAGGAACAAAAACATGGTCGTCCACGTTCACTTCAGTTTTCTTCCATTGCACCACTCCATTATCCTTCATAATCGGAACAGAAGAGAATCGCGGGCTCTGTGAGAGGAGAAGTTCACATATAGTTTTCTTAGCGTCAGAAATATCCACTGGTTCATCAAGTTCTACTACAACATGAATACAGAGTCCGAATGTAGGAGTGTTGAGAATCTCTCCCATTGGACTCACTGCAAGTTGCTCCATTGCATAGCATGAATTTGAGAATCCACACCCACCCACGCAACGCCAGGGAGACAGACCTTCATTTCACCATTAATGAAACCACTTTCCAGAACACGCTGTAGCAATTTCATCTGTTTCAGCATTTGATGGAGCGCAGAAAGCATTCGTGGTTCAGGGCAGGAAGAAGGAGGCGTCGGATGCAGAGGGCAGACAGAGGAATGAATGCGTGAACTGCAAAACACACAGCAAAGATAAGAAAGACTGAGTCTCAGGGAAAGGATAAGAAATACGTGACGTTTGAACAAGTGGGAAGGAGGTTTCCTCGCAACTTCCTCACGACACTTTCCTAGGAGAATTTCAGTTCCGCGCTCCACTGTAGCTGCCTGTACAGCACGATTTTGAGGATGCGTTCAATACTGAATAGACAACAACAGAGTTGGACAGTCTACTACACTAGCTTGTAGCTTCATCAAACCATCATGTCAGACCCATGCGCATCAAGGAGAATCCTAAAGAGATCAGGCAAGAAAAAAACACGACTCCACCCCTTTCCTCATGCAAGGACAGGACAAGAAAGCCATAATCGTTGGTAGGTAGGTGGTTGGGGGAAGTGTCGACACTAGAATTTTCTTCCAAAATTTCTATTTCATTAATGTATGTATTAGGAATAGGATGTTGTTAAGTGTAATTAGTAGTAGCGTCCGATAGAAGATAATGGCGCCACAAGACGATGCAGTGCCACCAATAATGTGGAGTACGGTAAACCAAAGTACAATAGGAATGTTGTAAAAGTAAATATTTGTCGTAAGTGGTCCGGTAATGTTAAAATGTCAAAGTTTGGGTAATTAGAGAAGTAGGGTCTACATGATTAGGAATTAGAAATATTATATTGGTAATAAGGACAAGGAGTGAGGTCATAAATATTTTGTGTATTTTATTTGTAAAAAGTCTAAAAATGTGGAACCCATGTAAAATGATAACGTTTATCTTATCTTAACAGATAAGCTTACATGTATGAGATAAGAGTTAAGGTATGGAATATGATTCATCGAGTGGATTTCTTATCCTATCTTAGAGATAAGATGGATAAGCACGGAAGTTCTATAAATAGAGAGGCCACCCCCTCATTTAGCATAGAAAGAAGTAGTGAGAAATATTGTAGGAAGTGTGCAAAGGAAGCCATCGTTAAAGGTGTGTTGGAGAAGCCATCAAGAGGCGTAATTGTAAAGTTTCTCCCATAGTCTTGTTGAAGTATCTCATGGGTGAGATTGTAACAGTTTCATGTTAATATTATAATTTATTTTGATATTTCAGATTTTTCGTCATTCTGTCTTATCATAGTCAATGGTATTCTTGTGTTCGGTTGTTGTTTTGTTTCCAGATTACATCCACCAAACTAAAGGTCATGGCATTAGTAAATAAGCATAAGACGAGGAGTTCCCGGTGAAGAATTATCATAGTGCCGGATTGGTGATGACATTTTGGTTCCGTTGCCGGGACCATTCCTCGTTGGTGGATTTTCTGGAGAGATATTCCCACTTAGTCAAAAATTAATTGGAGGGTAACCTTGTTTTTACTGTGCATAGTAGTTACCATGGTAAAGTCATTTTTACCGTGAATAGTAGTTACCATGTTAAAGTCATTTTTGCCATGAATAGTAGTTACCTGGTAAAGTCCTTTTATCTTGGGAATAGTAATTACTTGCAAATAAAGTCACTTTTTACCGTGAATAGTATTTACCGCAGTAACTTCACTTTTTACTGTGAATAGTGTTTACCACAGTAAAGTCAGTTTTTACCGTAGTAAGTCAAGTTTTACCATAGTTTACCGTGGTCATTTCTATTTTACTGTAGAAAGGTGTAAAGTCACTTTCTAGTATAGTGATTCCAATTATTTGTGCACATAAGTCTTGTTAATTCAGTACTTGTGGGTTGGTATTTCACGGTGGTTACTTTTGAAAATGGGAAAGATTCTGTTTTTCAGCTCAATCTAATGAAGATGCTTCTTCTTTCATTCAAGAGTTTAAACGATCTTGTATTTGTAATGGCCTTATAAGAAGGGAACAATGGACTAAATTTTTCCTACCTTTTTGGATGGTTCAAAGACTTAGGTGGTTTGAAACACTAGGTGATAATGTGAAAAATTCATGGGATTTATTAACCGAAAGTTTTCTTGAAGAATTTGGTGAACAACAGAAATATGATCTCATGATCGAGATCACAAAGCTATCCCAAGGAGAGAAGGAGAAGATAAGGGATTATCATGCTCGTGTTCTAGAGCTAAGGAGGAAGCTCGATGCCCAGATCCGGAAGGAAGGACTAGCGGATGGGTTGATGAATGGCGTGGATAATCCTCCTGTAAACACTTCAGACAACGAGTGAAGTATGACCGCCTTGACTACCATTGAACAAGTAAAGGAGATTGCAAGAAGGCAAGAAGAAAGCATGGAAGAGGAGCCCAAAGAAATTGTTGCTAAAGTAGAGCCTACACCAGCACCTTTGGTCCTGAATCCACAACCACTCCCGGTGAGCACAAATATTTCTCCTAATAAATCTACCTGAGTATGAAGATCTGCTCAAAAGATGGGTCGCTTAACTATTAATCTTCTTCAAGGAAAGGAATTTAGTTCTCAGGGAGGAGATAGAGGTCCAAAAAGAAATATTTCTGAAGTTGTTTGTTATGGTTGTTATAAAAGGGTCATTATAAGTATAATTGTCCGAGATAGAGCTTCTACATCCGGTAAGGAGATAATGATAAAGGAAAAGCACTGTGAATTCTTTTGATGTAGTAGATAAGAGCAGAAATAATGAAGTAGATGTGTTTGTAACAAAAAGAAAGAAAGAAAAAGATAATCAAGATGGAAATGATCCTAAGAAGATGAAAGAAGAAACTAGTAAGAAACATAGGAGAAGAAAGTTGGGTGTGCAGGATTTTCTGATTTCACAGGGGCAAGGACCATACTCCATCTTGGAAGATCTGTCAAAAGGCCTGCAAATATTACATATGGTCAACTCTTGGCTATGTCTTCTGAGAAGAGGTGGGAGTTGCGAGGTGGACTCAATGCTCAAAGAAGGAAGGAGGTTGAGGTCCCTGTTTTGGAGGCAGAGGCAGATCCCTATGCTCCACAAGTTGAGGTATTATGTAATGGTATTTCAATTCATGATGTCTTAGTTGATGGAGGTGCTGCGATTAATGTAATGACCGAGTCCGTAATGAATATGTTGGGTTTAAAATTGATCGCCCTTCAACACTTATGTTAAGGTCATTAAATAAGGAAAAACTAAACCGAGAAGGTGTAATTTCAAATGTGGCAATATCTCGTTATGGGTGTTGTATGTGTGGTAGACTTTCGAGTGATGAAAAATGGTAATGCTATTGCGTACCCAATCTTCTTTGGGAAGACCATGGCTAAGGAGAGTTCATGCAAGAAACTACTGGAATGAAGGTTTCATGACACTTGGATGTGGTAGAGAGAGAGTGAAGATAAACGTGATCCCTCGACATCATAAAGTAGAACCTGTGGATTCAAGTGATGAAACTGATGATTGGACATCCTTTGATTACTCTAGTACCAGTGAAGTGGACATTGAAGATGAAGAAAGCGAGGTGGATGTTTCAGTCATGGATATCCTACCAGTCACACCAACTCATGACCCCATAAAATTATCTGAAGAAGAATTTGATGATCGTCTCCAACAAATAAAGATTGGTGATGCTGTGATGGAGAGTGAGAAGGAATCCTACCTCCAGCTCTTTCGAAGGTACATACACCTATTCACTTTTGATTACAAGGAACTCCATCAAGTAAGTTGGGTAGAACATTCTATTGAGCTGGTAGATGATGCTAAGCCCATAA
Source organism: Taxus wallichiana var. yunnanensis (assembly GCA_018340775.1). NCBI lineage: Eukaryota > Viridiplantae > Streptophyta > Pinopsida > Cupressales > Taxaceae > Taxus > Taxus wallichiana. Next base: position 109,864,693 of record CM031236.1, on the reverse strand, counting down.
AGCAAATGCCATATAGAATGAATCCTAATTTTTCCAAGACTGTAAAAGAAGAAATAGATAAGTTGCTTGATGCAGGATTCATATTTGCTGTGGAGAATTCAGAATGGGTTTCTCCCATTGTGATCTCAATAAAAAAGAATGGGAAGCTATGCATTTGTGTTGATTACAGGAAGCTCAATAAGGCAACAAAGAAGGATCATTACCCTCTTCCATTTTCAGATCAGATCTTGGACAAAGTAGCTGGCCAGGAGTGCTATAGTTTTGCTGATGGATATAGCGGCTACAACCAAGTTCGTATAGCAGAGAAAGATCAGCTGAAGACCACGTTCACCACTCCTTGGGGAACGTTTGCTTATAGAGTTATGCCTTTTGGGTTGTGTAATGCTCCAACAACATTCCAGCGTTTGATGAATAGGGTGTTCGAACCCTACATTGGGACCTTCATCAGAGTATTTCTGGATGATTTTTGCATCTATGGGAGCAAGTTGGACCACCTGCACTAGATGGAGACAACATTTCAAAGGTTAGATGAAGCACAAGCCTCACTAAACCCTACAAAGTGTGTCTTTGGATGTTCTAAAGGTGTTTTGTTAGGGCATGTTGTATCCAGAGATGGTATTGGTACTGATCCTGATAAAGTTTCAAAAATAAAAGATTTACCATTTCCTATGAATAGAAGTAAGTTGAGATCATTTTTAGGCCATGTGGGTTACTATAGAAGGTTCATCAAGAATTTCTCAAAGATTGCACAGCCACTAACCCAGTTCTTGAAGAAGGATGTTGCTTATGAACCAGGAAACAAGGCGCATGAAGCTTTTGGACAACTGAAGGAAGCCCTGGTGTCTTCACCTGTTTTGAAGAATCCAGATTGGAGCAAGCCATTCATTGTGTACACTGATGCCTCAGATGCAGCACTAGGTAGTACTTTGAGCCAAAAGGATGAAAATGGGAATGAACATCCAATTTACTTTGGGAGCAGACAAATGAGCAGTGCTGAGGTAAACTATACTGTAACTGAAAAAGAGGCTCTGGCTATCATTTTTGCTGTAAAGAAGTTTAGAAATTACTTGCTAGGGTAGAAATTTATAGTTGTAATGGATCATCAGGCTCTGAAATATATTGTCAATAAGCCTAACCCATCAGGGAGGATAGCAAGATGGATAATTTTGCTACAAGAATTTGAATTTGATATTATAGATAGGCCAGGAAAGAAGCATGTCAATGCAGATGCACTCTCTCGAGCCTATGATGGTTTAGGATCATCTTGTGATGATGATGATTTTCCGATGCAGCATTGTTCTCCCTTGACACAATCCCTAGTGAATACATAGATATTTGGAATTATCTGAATGAATTCAAGTTTCCTAATGGTGCCAATGCAAAGACTAAGAGAAAGATTACTCAAGCCAGTCGTCCATATTCCATTCTGCATGGAGCATTATTTCGAATAGGACCTGATGGACAGTACAAGAGGGCAGTTGGACGTGATCAAGGAAAGGAGCTGCTAGAAGAATTCCACAATGGTACATGTGGAGGGCACTTCTCTGGACAACTTACAGCAAGAAGGATCTTGGATGTAGGTTATCACTGGCCCACTCTTTTTAAATATTGTTATAATTATTGTAAGACATGTGATATTTGTCAAACACATGGTAACCGTAAGACTTCATCAACTCCATTATGTCCTATTATTCCCTTGGTCCCTTTGAAAAGTGGGGAATAGACATTGTAGGTCCACTTCCAACTACATCATGCCAAAATAAGTATATTGTAGTTGCCACAGATTATTTAACCAAGTGGGTTGAAGCTAGGCCATTGAAAAAAACTTCCATGGATGAAGTGGCAAGGTTCATATATGAACGCATTGTCACCAGATTTGGTTGTCCATTAGAAATTGTAATAGATCAAGGAAGCCACTTCATTAATGAGGTGGTAGAAGCCCTAGTCAATAAGTTTTCTATTAAGCACAGGAAGGCAACAACATACAAGCCAAGCACAAATGGACAGGTGGAACGAACAAATTTTGTGTTGTGTCAAATTCTAGCAAAAGATGCAGCCTTGCAGGTACATAAGTGGGATAAAAGGATTCATGCAGCATTGTGGGCATATAGGGCAACATCAAAGTCAGCAACAGGATACTCCCCATTTCAGTTGGCCTATGGCATTGATCCAGTTCTTCCTATTGAGTTTGATATTCCCACTGTGAGAGTTATGAAAAATGAAAGGATGGATAAAAGTGATTCAGTAAAAGAAAGGTTGGTACATCTTCATTTGCTAGAGGAAATGAGGGAAATAGCAAAGGATACAAGCCATAAGAAGAAAATGAAGCAGAAGGAATACTTTGATCAAAAGATCGATGGTCTCCATTTCATGTGAATGACTTGGTCCTAGTATATGATTCCAGATACAAAAAAAGAAGACAGAGAAAATTTCTTCCAAAATGGATGGGGCCCTACAAAATAGCAGCTGTGCATGAAAATGGTACATACCGACTGGAGGAATTGGATGGCACTCCCATTACGAAATGGGTCAACCATGACAAGTTGAAGATTTTCCAAGCACCAGAATAGTCTACTCCGAGGACGGAGTAGAAGCTAGGAAGGGGGAAGATGTCGACACTAAAATTTTCCTCCAAAATTTCTATTTCATTAATGTATGTATTAGGAATAGGATGTTGTTAAGTGTAATTAGTAGTAGCGTCCGATAGAAGATAACGGCGCCGTCAGTACGGTGCCACCAATAATGTGGAGTACGGTAACAGTCAAAGTACAATAGGAATGTTGTAAAAAGTAAATATTTGTCGTAAGTGGTCCGGTAATGTTAAAATGTCAAAGTTTAGGTAATTAGAGAAGTAGGGTCTACATGATTAGGAATTAGAAATATTATATTGGTAATAAGGACAAGGAGTGAGGTCATAAATATTTTGTGTATTTTATTTGTAAAAAGTCTAAAAATGTGGAACCCATGTAAAATGATAAGGTTTATCTTATCTTAACAAATAAGCTTACATGTACAGATAAGAGTTAAGGTATGGAATATGATTCGTCAGAGTGGATTTCTTATCCTATCTTAGAGATAAGATGGATAAGCCTGGAAGTTCTATAAATAGAGAGGCCGCCCCCTCATTTAGCATAGAAAGAAGTAGTGAGAAATATTGTAGGAAGTGTGCAAAGGAAGCCATCAGTTAAAGGTGTGTTGAAGAAGCCATCAAGAGGCGTAATTGTAAAGTTTCTCCCATAGTCTTGTTGAAGTACCTCATGGGTGAGATTGTAACAATTTCATGTTAATATTATAATTTACTTTGATATTTCATATTTTTCATCATTCCGTCTTATCATAGTCAATGGTATTCTTGTGTTCGGTTGTTGTTTTGTTTCCAGATTACATCCACCAAACTAAAGGTTGTGCATTAGTAAATAATCATAAAGACGAGAAGTTCTGGTGAAGAATTATCATAGTGCCGGATTGGTGATGATAGAAGCCAAGGTGGCGGGTAGAAAAGGAGAATTCGATGCCCACTAGCATTACAATGTTTAGTTGATTAATGTAATTCCTCCTCCTCATTCACATCCATTCTCTCACATAAGTTTCTCTATCTCTCACCGATATCATTATAATAACAATAAGAATGTTTCTACACATTCTATGATCTATGAAAATTGGAAAATATTTCACCCCAAAATATATTTGATGTTTATCCTTACTCTTGCTGCAAATGACAATTTTAGAAATTATCCAATGTTTCAGCCTAACCTTATTGTTTTTCAAGATACCTGGAGGATATCATCTCTAATTTAAGGAGTTGTATTTGGTACAAATGAGTACAAAACTCTCTCTATCATCTTGCTGCAATAATATTGGATAGAGAAGGAGAATGTGTTGAAACTTTCGAAAGGTTGCACCATATTGAACATATTCTAAATCAGCAAAGAAGAATGTAAGTGACAAATAATATGTTCTAAGTTGAGCATAAATCCTAAAAAATGGATTAACTAAGATACAATAGAGTTGATCGAGAAAGTGGCCTTATTATCCCTGCATTTGAAGGAAAAAAAAATGCAGATTTTGTATTCCATTTTATCCAAAAATCAAGGCAAGTTGGGAAAGAAGTTTTCCCTAAATTTAATCCGAATTTCCTCTTGAAGATCCTTTTGAAAGCCCCATTGCACTGTATTTAGATGGTATTCCTCGAAAGAAGAAGAAGAAGAATAAATGGTTTCAATTATACCATGGAGACATAAAACAAGCCCATTGGCTCTAGCTCCTCCTGTTCATAAAAACCTAGATGGTGAAGAAAGAGATTTCCAAATATCGAAGGAGATGAGAAACAACACCTAGATTTGCATATCATCACCTTAATCACAAAGTGTGGCATATTGGGATTTGAACATGAAGATGTATCTATAATATTATTTATTTAATATTTTTAAGATATTTTTTTGCCAATTGGTTTTATCACCTACCTAAAAGGTACATCAAGAATTAGAATCAAAACAAGACAATGTTTGAGGCTAGATTCAAACTAGTTGAAAATGTCCATGCTCTACTTGTTCAGTGCTCACAATTAAATAAATAACCTATATTAGATATGAGGGACTTTGTATCTAAATTTAACAATTTGATAAAAAAATCTCGAGAGTGCTCGACATACCTAAAATATCTAGCCGCAGTTCTTCACCAATGCCCAACTACCTAAATTCAGATTTATCTTGACAAGAGATCATCCACCTTCCTAAGAATCTCAAGATATCAAGGTGGAGGTATAAAATAATATAATCATGAATGGAATAGATAATAAGAGGATTAAACAAGGACAAATGTCAAAATTCTAGCTTTTGAACTATTGACCGACTACTTCACAAATTTGTCAATGACAAGATTTCTCTAAAAGGTAACTTGCCCAAAGTGCACCTATAAGGGCGTACATAGGAAAAAAATTTAACAAATGAAATATATTTCTAGAACCCCATAAATACTTCCTCTATAAGTTCCTCCCGTGAATGAATTGTGTGAAGCTCGAGAAAATGAAAAAGATGAAATTAAAGAACTTGAAGAAGAAGAGCATGGGATTTTCCTAGAAGTTGTAGAGGTTGAAGATGCTAACATTGGATATTGTGTATATTCCTCAGATGAAGAATATGATCATTGCGTGGCAGATATGAATAGCTAGTCATGTACAGTGTTTACCCGCACACAATCTTGAAAGGAATCCTCTTGTAATGTTGTCCAAAAGAAGAAGTATGTACATTATTAAATGGAGACTCTATAAAATATTATAATCAATTGAGGATATCTTCTACCTCATTCCATTCACATTAGGAAAGGTATAACCTTTCTACCTTTCCTTTCTCTTTAGAGGCCAAAAGTTGAATAATTACAACATTCATTCCAATGCATCAGACAACGTCGTGCCTGCTAAGTTTGTAAATGATATTTTGTTTGTAACTTGAACGATGTATATGGTCACTTCTAGTGTATGGAAACCAAAGAGGTTCTGACTTATTATTTGGAAAAAATATTCCCAAGTTGCCTTCGCTTCTTTTCGAGACAAGAGAGTAAATATAACCGAACTAGTTACAGACATGATTTCTTCCTATGGAATGTTTCTAAGTATAAGCTTCAGTCAAGGTGTGGTTGGTGAACTTTAGACGGGATGGTCATATGTTTATATCCCTGTCAAATTCCAAATTTAGAAGCTTCCCCCCAAGAGGAAGATGAAGTACATATTTTAGAAGTCATATGACCCACAATATGACCTTTTATACCGAGAGAGAGACAAGGGAATCTACTTTACCACCATGGAAAAGGAAAAATATTTTCCCATCATATCAGAAGAAGGGGATGAAATATGCAATTTAGAGTTTTATGGATGTTTTTCTACTTCTCGATCTGGCATAGGTGTAGTGCTCACTTTTCCTGCAGGTAACGAGGTAATTCATCTCTCATATAAGCTACAATTTTCAAACATAAACAATACTGTAGATTATGAATCCTTTTTCTAGGAATGAAAGCCTCTGAAGAGATTGGAATCAAGAAGCTTATATTCCAAGTTAATGTTTATATTATTATCAAATAATTAAAAAATTAGTTTCAAGTAAAGAATGCAAGGCTTAGGAATTACAGAATTAGGGTATGGGATTACATGGAAGCCTTTGAAGCCTTTTTGAATCGTTTAGTCCCACTTGAAAAAAAGAGAGGGAAGATTCCTTATTTATCTCTGAATATTTTTTCATTCCTCACCCATATTTTGGGGATAAAACATATTCAGTCAGAATGATATTCAGACCATGTTTTCTAGATAATGGTGAAATCTAGAAAGTCTTCAATGATTACAAGCACATTTTGTCTTCCTTGGAGTGGAAAGATAATTTCAAAACTGTTTATTATGAGGGAATTAATGCTCCACATGGGGAATATACTCCAAGTAATGGAAAAATTTAAATTTAATGATTTAATATAGATAGTGTCATCATAGTAAAAGGTAACAAGATTCCAAAATGAATTATATAGTTGGAAAACATTTTCAACGAGCATGATAGGTTTGTAAAAGGTAAAGATGAGAAGTATTCTTTAAGATCTAAAGAGAATGAAAAGGTCAATATTGGAATAGAAAAATTACCAACCTCCATTTGTGTAGCAGTTATTGTCCTAGTTTGCAAAAGTATTGGTGAAATAATAATTTATTTTGATTTTAGGAATTTAAATTAGGATTATCTAAAAGACAGCTACTCCTACCAATCATTGACTGAATACTAAAATCTGTTACCAGTTTTTAACTTCTTTCCATGCTCGATGTCATTTCCAGATACAATCAAACCGAGGTAGCACTAGTATATAATCACAAGATTGCATTTACTATTCCTTGAGGAATGTTCGCATACAATTTTATACCATTTGACCTCATTAATGTAGGGGATAATTTTCAAATATCTATGGATTTGGATTTTAAATATCTCTCAAAAAAATGTATAGTGATATACCTTGATCACCTTGTGTTGTATTCAAATAAACGAGGTGATAATTTGTAACATCTTGAAAAGGTTGTTATTAGGTGCAGGGCATATGGTATCTCCTTGAATACCAAGAAATGATTATTCAAAGTGATGTAAGGGAATTTACTTGGACATATAATGAACACGAAGGAACAAAGATTGATCCTAAATTTGTATAAGAAATTCAAAATCTATCTTTACTCACAAGAAATCCAAGAGTGTATTATTTCTTTATTAAAGTGAAATTTCTTCGTTATTTTGTTTGTAGATTCATAAAGATGTCAAAACATATCACTGATATTATGAAGTATCGGGGAATTTTAAATAGAGAAAGGAAGCTAATCATTTAAAAAAACATAAATAAGGACACTACTCATTCCCCCACACTAGTATGTCCAAATTTTGATAAACATGTCATCATCTCTTGTTATACTTCGGAGCACATTAAATCAAATATTCTAGTTCATAAATGTTAAAAAGTTGAATCTAATTTCTCTTCCATGAGCTTCCTATTTAAGAATCATGGGATTAAATAATCATTCGTGGAGAAGCGTGTATTCGTAGTTATCAAAGACATTAAAAATTTGAAGTTTAATATCTTGAACTCACATACAATAGTGTTTGTTCTTTATAATGTGGCGAAGTCAGTGCTCACTCTAAAATAATATATATTTAAGAGAGGTAACTTGATTACCGTGGTTCGAGAGTATGATATCAAGATTCACCCAAAAATCTTGTAAGTGGGAAATAATTATGCTAACTCATTAATGAAGACACAAGAATTCCAAGTGAAGATTTGGAAACAAAATTATTGAGTGAAATCTCAAATGAATAACTACCTACAATGCTCTCTATAAGTACCACCTTTGAATGGTATACTAACGTCGCATAAATATCTACTTATGGTTACTTACAACCACATATGAGCGAGAAAAACCAAAGAATCCTCAAGATAAGAGCCAAAATTTTCTTGGTATAAAACCATGTACTATACAAGAGATGATTAGATGTTTGTTTCATACGGTACGTTGAAAAGACAATCAACAAAAGTTACTCAAGGCATTCCATGGCCAAACCTTTGTGCAGACACTTTTTAGCCTTGGTCATAGCTCACAATATTCTAAGGAGAATATACTACTGTCCTACTCTATTATGGGATTCTTAGAAGTTGGTAACTAAATGTAAATTGTGTCAAAACAAATTCCGTAGAAGTCAATTGGTTTCTTTACCTCTCAATCCGCTGGTTATTGAAGATCCATTTCAATAGTGGGGTCTAGAATTTATAGGTGTGCTCAATCCACGTTATAGTACAATTCTTAACTATGTTCTTAGTGGTATAGATTACTTAACTAAATGGGTTGAGGCCATCCTAGTCATAAATGAGAACACTAATATCGTATGCAACTTCGACAAGGATAACATCATAGTGCACTTTGGTGAGCCACCTATTCATTTTCCATGGAACTCAATGATTTATCCTAGGATCATGACATCTCCCTCTCTACTTCATCCGACTACTATCCCCAAGGTAATGGTCATGTAAAATCTAGTAATAAGAACAATACAAAAATCATCCATAAACTAGTTAATTAAAATCAAAGGAATTGGCACAAGAAACAAGTATGATACATTATGGGTTGACTAGATCACACCGAGAAAGCGTAGGGATGAAACTATTAAAGTTAATATATGGGATAGAAGTAGAGGTGTCCATATTAGTTTAGATACTATAATGCCAACAAGCTTACGCTCACAAAACCTAAGACAAACATAGGTCATACTAGAATAATTATGGAATATTTTTTTATTTTTGTAAAACTCACTCGTAACATTAGGTTTAAATTTATGGTCAACACTTTCTCGTTTTAAAATTACATTAAATTAATATTATTAATTTCCAAATGAGGCCCACAATCCCCTTACCTTCCTTCTTAGATAAATTAATAAAATTTCTCAATACCATTTAATAATTTAATTAGTTTACAAAGAAGGCTTAGACTCCCCTCCCTTTTGTTTTAATACAACTAATTTCAATCTTATTTATACTCAATCAATATTAATTTCAAAAGTATTGCGGTCTAGTTATTTAAATAATAAAGTGTTATTCCACCAACAAAGAGGGTCAAGACTTGCATTAAAAAAAAAGGTCTCTAATAAAACATTTGGGTTAGAAAAGTAATAACACCCCTACACTACTTGAGTGGCCCCAAAAGAAAGTCTACCTATACATTTTAAATTTGAAAATTACCTCACCCACTTTCCACCTACTTTCTATAAGGAAGAATCTCATCCATTGGATGGATTCATTTGGAGCCCTTGGATTTAAGGATCCATCTAACCCTAAACTTGGTTATGAAAGACTCTTTTTCAATTCATTTGTCTTATTGTTTCTTTTCTTATTTTGTAGGTTTGAGGAGAAAGGAGGTGGAATCCATGAGAGGCAAGCTCAAGCTCATGGAAGAATGAACATTCTTCCCTTCTTTTCTAGTTCTATTTACACCCTCTCCTAGGGTTTGCACATATTTATTATTTGTTTAACTTATTATTTTTGTATTTGTCGTATTGGGCAAATGGGTATTTTTCCTATGTTAGTGAAATAGGTAGAATAATGTATATATACACTTGGTTAAAAGGATATATACATATATAAAAAATTGTATATGTATATATTTTAATTAAAAATTCATTTTATTTATACCGAAATCCAAAATGCTAGTAATATATATCTGCGGGTGAGGGACTACACAATCCAAAAACGAGGAAGGGTTGACTACGCAAAAGGAGAAATAGTGACCGGATTGAATAATAATAATAATAATAATAATGGTTTTTACAGTCACGATGCCGGGCAGCTTGTTTTTGGGTCTACAAGCGGCTTATAGCATATGGGACTACCTTATACTCACATGCGGGAGGCAACTAACTTTCTACAAACAAGGCGTACATATACCCTACCCCCTACGGGATTTGAACTTGTGACCTCTATTTCAACAACACATGTTCTTCACCATTAGGCCAACTCAGGTGTGGGGTTAAATAATGAGTGGGGTGTGGGGTCGGCAACATTCCCTCCTATTAAAAAATGCACAAGCCGTGGCCTTAGGTCTTTTAAACATTCTTTTTTTCAATATTTTCTTTTATTTATTTTAATAAACATATATATATATATATATATATATATATATATATATATATATATATATATATATGTATATATAATATACCAATAATATTATTTATATCACAATTATTAAAACTTTAATATTATTAATACTATCAATAAGTAATAATATTCATATTATTGATAATATCAACTAATCAATCTTTACATAACATTATAAGATGTTAATTATTAATTTTATTTCCACATATTTTTACGTTAGTTAATAATCAATTTATATATAAATTTATAATAACTTAATAATAAATTTATATAATCCAAAGAAAGCTATGGTCTAATTTGTAACCATGCATTTTCTTTACTCTACTAGATTTAAAGGATCAAACTATTTATTGACAAGGTAAATAACAAATAAGAATTGTAAGGCTTTTCCATCTACACATATAAAGGTGAAAATGAGAAAACACACTCTTTTCTTTTGGTATTTGTTTCAAAAATACAAAAATAAACAAATATTGTTTAGCTTGCTACCATATAATTTTAAAGTAGTGTAACGTTAATAGCTATTTCCTTTAATCACAATATGCATGTTTCTTAACCATTTTGATCAAATAATTTATTACAAGATTTCTCAATACCTTTAAAAATAAGAAAAACACACCTTTTGAAGACAATGAATCAACTAAATTGAAAACAAAGTTGTTTTCTTTTCATTCACATTTCAATCCTTTTCTTCATCCATGATACACAACTCTTTCAAGGAACTTGGTTCAATTTAACAATCTAATAGTCACTCATTCCAACAAGTAATGAAATGATTTTAAAACTTTTTCTTTCATTTACAATATCAACTAAGATTACATTTTTTTAATAATAAAATAACTAAAAACTTCACTTTAAACAAATACAAGTTTACAATCCCTCCTTACACAATGGAGGCAACATGGTAAAATATAATAAGAGATTTTTTTATTCTTTCTCCAAAAGCTAAAACAAGGCCTCGATTCATCTAAGCTCCACCTCGCTTCCAAGGTCAAACACACAACCAAAAATGGGGAGTAGGCAACAATCTCCACCCAACCAATACTCCAATGAGGAAGTGAAGCATACTTCCTCATTGGCCCCCGAGCCCCAATAATGAGACAATATGGAATATATGACAACCATGGAAACAAAAGACAAGGATTCCAAATTTACTTTCAAACAAAATTCACACAAGAAAATTACTACAACACATTCATTTTTATACACACACTTCCCAAAACATTGGCTCTAAAACAAGCCAAGTAGAGAAAGGAATATGGGGATACCCTTGTGCCTCGCAGGGTTTGGATGCCCACCTCAAAACCTTTAAAACATAATCAACCCCAAAATATCTTATGCCTCCTCACTCTTATGTCTCCCACAATGAACAAAATAACAAGATGACAACAAGGTGAGGCAACAAACCCACTCCCTCCTAGATACCCAAGAGAAACGCGTATGCCTCCAAAAAAATTTAATCCCCATTTCACTTTCTCATGCACATTCTAAGGAAATTTCACTACCCAAGAACATCATATAATAACAAATTCATTCAACACATAAACAAACAGGAAAAGAGAAGAAACTAAGGGTGAAGACCCTACCTTGCCATAGCAAGAATCCACTCCACAAGAAAGATCCAAAATCATCCAAGCTCAAGAAATTCTAAGCAATATTCAACTCCAACAAGAACTCCAAAAAGAAAGCATTCCAAAATGAGAGAGCCAAAAACAAAGAAAGTAACCCCCAAAACATCACAAAAATATAATAAATAGAAAAGAGGGAGAGGAAGACGATGTGGCTCCATGTAGGATGTCACATCATTTATTCTCCATCCCACATCTCCAAGGTAAAACCCTAACCCCAAAGCATAATAAATTGGTTATGGGGGAGATAACAACCATCTTACATAATCAACCCAAACCGCATCCCTTAAGGACAAAATTTAAATACCCATGTAAGAAACGTGCAATTAATTTATCTTTTCCTTCATTAAAAGACAAAATAAGACCTAAAATAAGTCCCTCACATCATAGGATAAGTGGGTGGGTGACTTTAAGAGGTGTGGGAGAAGCTTGGCTTGTCCCATAAGTCTCCAAAATAGCCTAGAAGGTCAAAATCCGAATTTCACAAGGAAGGTTGAGTACACACAATCCAAAAAAATGAAATCATTCCAAACCAACACTCATTAAGGCTACCAATTGACATTTATTTCCCCTCCTTTTGTCTCATACTAATTACCATTAGTTAAACACTTTAAAATTAACTTAAGAGGGGTGATAAACATAATTAATAAAAGTGACTCCACATACTTCTAATAAAAATACAATAACTTACAATTAAATAAAATAAACAAGACAAAATTACAAACATTCCTAAGGTAACATTTGAGCTCACCCCTCCAATAGGGACCTCTAACGAACTATGACAACATACCTTATATGAATACACGTGTTTTCATGTTGACCTATTCTCAATACTCCATATTTTTCATTGATGGTATGTTATCCCCCTTTGGTTTATTGTGTTGCGAACACCTACAAAAGTCATGACAATACCTTTCTAACCTTGTGGCCATATTAACAACATCAAAATAGAAAAAATACATGCATATACATATAATCAATTATCAGAACTAAACCATCTCAAAACAAGTAATTTGCCATTGTTCACAATTTCAATTATTTCAATTTTATTAATTTATCAACTAGCAATAAGATCACAACATCAAATACATCATCTAGCATCATATAATTATCGAAATAAATGCATTAGTCCAATATAAGCTCAAAATCAACAATTTGATATATCCAAACATGCATATAATCCATCTTGTAAATCATGTCATAAGTCTAACATCCACATTGTCTATCAATTAACTAATCAAAATAACAATGTCCATCTGTCAATATCTAAACTGTGATAGAAATGTCCATAACTCTAGTCTATACTAAGCAACATCATAATCATATAAATGTTGAAGAGGAGTGGGCACTACATCCCCCTCCCCTTAGAATCGACTTCCTCCTCAAGTATCTAGAATAAATGTTGGATTTTTTCTCTTAAAGGCACTTCATCCCACCACGTAGTTGTTGTCTCATCGTATCGATCCCACCGAACGCAAAACTAATCAATATCTCTCGCCTTGAAATCCCTGTGGTCCCGCACTTTAAAATACAGATGGGATCCACCATCACCTGCCCCTAATCATACACCTACAATGAGGTCCAATCTAATACATGAGAAGGATCTGCAATGTACCTCCTAATTACATAAACATGAGATACATCTTGGATGCAAGACATGCTTTGTGTGGCATTGCTAGATGATAGGCCAAAGGAATAATATGCTCCAAGATGTCAAAGGGACCCACAAATCTAAGAGCAAGCTTAGAGCCTTTTCCATAATGGATAGGTCTCCTATGAGGCTTGACATGAAGAAACACTTTCGCTCCCACCTTAAAACTACGACTTGTGCTCCATCCATCCGCATATTTATTTTACCTATCCCGAGCCTCCTACAATCTCTCCCTAATCATGATAACCTGTTGCTCCATATCTTGTAGTAAAACCGGCCCAAGAGAAACCCTATCCTCCAATCTGCCTCAACTCAATGGTGTCCCTGCACTCTCGCCATACAACTCCCGAAAAGGAGCCATACCAATCGAAATCTGAAAAATCTTATTGTAGGAAAATTATACCAAATATAATTACTTCTCCCAGCTTGGTGATGGTCCATGATGTACATCTTAAGCATGCCCTCCAAGATATGATTCACATTCTTTGTTCAACCATTTTTCTAAAGGTGATAACTTATACATCTGAAGTTGATCTTTATCCCAAGAGCATGCTATATAGTAGTCCGTAGTGAGAAGTGTACAAGGGATCGTGATCAAAAATGATCTTCCATGGAATCTCGTGAAGTCTAACAATATCATCAAGGTATACTCGTGCCCCGCACTAGCTATGTAGGTGGTCTTCATTGGAGAAACGTGAGCCACTTTCGTCAATTTATCCATCGTGACCATGATGGCGTCATACACTGGTACCTCGGCATTAGTAACCCAACTATGTAATCCATGGAAATGGTGTTCCATTTCCACTCCGGTATGACATGAAGGAAGAGAAGGCCAACTAGGTGCTGATGTTTGGCATTCACCTTCGACACTCAAACAACACGACAAAAACTAAGCTACGTCGCTTTGTAGTGTCCTTTAATGGTAGAGATATCTCAAGGTGGCATGCATCTTCTTCACCCCAAGATGGGCTGAATAAGGTGCATGATGAGCCTCTACTAAAATATCTTGTCTCAAGCTCCATCTCTAGGAACTATTATCCAAAATAAGCCCCTACTTATTTTGGCTAACTTGCCTTCATTCTTTACCTCCTTTTGATTCAAATTAAATTTTTACACATTGCAAGCACTTAAAGGGTTCTGGACATGGTTTCATCAAATAGGATTTTTCTTCTCCTTTCCAGAAAGGTAAATAATTCCTCCTAACTCCTTGTATTTTGCAAGTTATGGCTCGGCGAAGTTTTGAGGGGAATTTTTCCCAAAGTGCAGACCAGCTGAAAAATTTTGGCACTTAGCCTTTTGGCTAAAAATTTCAATGGAAAATTTCAACTGGGAAGCCCGCAGAGGAAAATGTTGTTTTGAGCTCGCAGCCCAAACCAGAGGTCACCACATGTCGGGGCGGATCGGTAAAGGAAGGACTTCTAAGTTTTGGATTTTTAGTCAAATTTTCTCAAAGGCAAAAATATGAGTGCATCGTTCTTGCTGAGCAATGTGAAGGTGCCACGTGTCCATTCATCGATAGGAGTCGACCGGAGGAAGGGATTTTGGTTTTTTGCAAAACCAAAAAAGGTGCAAAGATGAAAAGTTGAGGTGCATCCCCACCAAGCAACCAGAAGATGCCATGTGTCTCGGAGCAGCGGGGCCACAGAGGATTTTGGAAAATTTTCCAAAGTGGTGAAAAGGGGCAAAATATTGTTTTGAAGCCCGCATCCCAAGAGTGAACCAGGTGATGCCACGTGTCTCATAGTAGCAGAGGCATGAAGAGTTTTGGAAAAAAATTCTAAAAGGGAAAAATTTTAAGTTTGACCCCGTTGACTTCGATTTTTACTCTATTTTTACCAGTTTTTGCCCTAAATCTTTAGAGGGCCATATCTTTCAATCCAGAGCTCATATTTTCATGATTTTTGTGTCATTGGAAAGCTATTGAAATCCTCTACATGATGGATGGTTTAATTTTTATTTTTACAGAGATTTGTAGGAGAAAAATGAGAAAACATATCTAACATGCAAAAATGCAAAAACACCCCCAACAATAAAAATTAATGAAGTATGGGCCTCTTTCTTGCTCTGCGAAGCAATGTACAATGAAGTATGGGATTTTTCATGGAAACCCATCACTTTCTAGGATAATTAAAAGGATATGTCGATGGTTGGAGTTTGGAATTGATTTGCCCATGTTTTTTACCTTTCTTCCATTTTTTTCTATGGTTAAAAAGCCGAGTTTGGCTCATTTGTAAAAACTTGTTCATCCTTCTTCTCTGCCTCTCCCTTATTTTTTCCCCTGTGGTCAAAAATGGAGTTTGAATCTCCTTCCCTTCTCTGTAATGGTGTTTTTTCCTCTTACCCGTGAAATGATGTATTGTGCAAACTTCTGGAGCAATAAAAATGTGTTTTGTGATGCATTTGTCCATCCTTGCTCATTTTTTCTTGTTTTCTTTTTGCCTCTCTTCATTTCAGGTATTTGTGCATGTTTGGATGTCTATTACGGAGTGTTTGAGAGTGTGGTCATGGAGTTTTGGAACAATTTTTGTGTGAAATCCATCCTTGGTTTTGTGATGCACTTGTCCATCCTTTCTATTGCTCACATCTTCTTGTTCCATGGCAGTTTTGATAGATGTTCAACATTTTCCTTCTCTGGTGTATCACTATTTTAGTGTAGGCTCTGCTTTTTCCAGTTTTCTTTCTCTCTCTATCTCCTTTGAAGTTAGATTAGGATTAGATTAGCTTGCCTACACTGGAATAGCTTGTGGCAATTAGTTTAGGAAGAGGAACCAACCTTCTCAAGAGAGCTTTCCCCATTTGCAAATGTTTCATTTCCCACACTTTGATAAATCTCAATGTTGTGCATTCACATGAAATGACTTTACCGTAGAAAAGCAGATCCATAGGTCATTTTGGGGTGCTTTGAATTTTCACTAACAATTTTGGCACACCGGTGGGACCTTAAACGTCTTCCACTTCATCTTTTGCAGGTTGGTGTGTTCATGTGAAGATTTCAGCCTTTGGAGGCATTCTCAAGCACATCTAGCGACTCCATCTAGTCAACAACCCATCTCTGAAGTTGAGACCCTCTTTCCATTCATTTTCATTCATTTTTCATCCGATCTTCCTTCCATCTCTTCCATATTATTTCATCCCATGAAGTTGTGCAATCACGACTTCATTTCCATCATGGAATTCACATTTACAACAGTAGTATACTCCACCTCCAACATGTTTTTCAAATCCTTCAAATCAACATTTTGAACAAATTCAAAACTAGTATGCCATATGAGAAATTCCAAAATTAGTTTGGCTATGAAGCACATCAAGCACAAGGGTATGCAGATTGTGAGGGAAGTCAAGGAGAAGATACTGATTTGTTGGAGAAAATCCAAAAAATGGAGGTTGGCATGGTGCAATCAAGGGCTCAAGCACAAATGAAGGCATTTCAGATTGGTTTCAGAGCACCCTATCCATGGGGAGGCCCTTTTCCAAGACATTACAGCCCTCAAGAGAAGTTGGAATTCATGATTGAGATGTTGCCCCAACTTGCACAATGGACACTAGAGATAGAGGCCTATAAACTTGGTGTTGAGAAACCTTGTCAATGGGTAAGTTCTACACCATCATCTAGTTTTTCTCTTTCCATTCCTCAAGTAACACCATCTCATTTTGAATGCCAAATTCCAAATCCAGCCCATGCTGCCCCAAGTGTTGATTCCATTTCTCCATCCCCTAGTCTTCCACCCCATCTCAATTCTTCTATCCTTTTCCCTTCCAAATAGCCATCCCCTCCAAAGAAACAAGAAGTTCCACCTCCTCCACCACCAAAAAAATTTGTAAAACCAGTTGAGTCACAATGTGGTCACAACCCACCCCTCCTCTTGCATTCCCAAATCCATGTTGGGAAGATAAAAATCATAAATCCTGTCAAGGACAACAAAAAGAGGAGCCCAACAAAAGAGAAATGATAGAAAACCTGAAGTGTTGGGCTGCCAAATTTGGGATAGCAAATATCCCCTTGCTGGTCAAGCCAATAGAGGAGGTCAAGGTTGAAGAAAAAGTTATGGCCAAGGCTGATTTTATAGCAGTAGAGAAGAAAGAAGATTAGTCATTAGTTTGCTCAAAATGTAGTGTCCATGTGGTCACTCTACTTGAAGAATATGCTAATCCAATAGAAGTTGCATAAATCACCATGGAAGAGGAAAGCTCTAAAAGATATCTTGCAGCCCCAACTTGTCCTCTAGAGCAGCAGATTGAAGAGTTTGATTTGACAAACTTCATGCTAGAGGAAGAGTGCAATCAAGATCAAGATTGTCTTCAAGCAATAGAGGAAGGAGAAGCTGCTCCAAATCCAAAAGAAGAGAACATTCTAGTTGTGGAGGAGAAGAATACAGTTCAAGAGCTAGGAACTCAAAATAAAGCTATAGAAGAACCTTCGCTTCTTCCCTCTACTTCATTCTCTTCAAGCTCCAACATTGAAGAAGAGTTTGATCTTTCAAACTTCATCTTTGTGAATGAAGATAACCATGGTGAACAATTTGTTGATCAAGAGAATACCATGGAGGAAGTTGAACATTTGCAGCATGACAACAAAGAGGCAAATTATTTTTCAGATATGGAGGATTGTTTTGATGG
Organism: Taxus wallichiana var. yunnanensis; assembly: GCA_018340775.1. Taxonomy (NCBI): domain Eukaryota; kingdom Viridiplantae; phylum Streptophyta; class Pinopsida; order Cupressales; family Taxaceae; genus Taxus; species Taxus wallichiana. The sequence continues at coordinate 109,846,642 of CM031236.1, read as the reverse complement.
AGAGGAACCGGTTGAAATCAGACCATTTTCTCATTCATCATCCATATTCCAAACACTTGAGCCTGCTGTCATGGAGGAGAGCATTCATTTGTAGCAGCCTCGCATCTTATAAAGCAGCTCTTTGGAATCAAGTTTGGGAGATTTAAATCTTCCATACTCTCCACAGAGGACGAAGAGAAGGAGAGAAGAGTTTCACCATTTCTTCGCATCATCCATCCAAGAAGGTCCACAAGAAGAATCCATTTTTAGAGTTGAAAATCAGAGAAATGGGCACATTCAAAGGATCAAACCTTGCCCAAGCATGAGGATGAGCTACAAAGTACCATCGATTAGCTGTCATACCTCTTCAATCAAAATGTAGAGTAACTAAAAGAGGCATTGGATTTGTTTTTAGTTGATACCTTGCTGATTTGGGTAGAAGACCAGCTTCTTGTTGATTTTCCACTCCTCCAACCAGTCATGATCAGATCCAAATCATTTTCATGGCTGCCATTTTTGAGGAAGGGAAGTTATTTCTCCCGCCGGGTTGTAGGCTTTGCTTAGCTTACCTTTGCATCAAATTAGAGTAGAGTAGGTAGGTTTTCTTTCAGCAGAAGAAGTTATTTTGCACACTTTACATATCCCACTTGGGGTATGTATGATTTCCAATTTTGTACATAGTTGTTTGGTGTTGTTTTGGTTGCTCTTGCACAATGCATTTCAGTGGTTTTGGTGAGGATCAACTCCAAGTTTCAGTGGGTTTCCAAGTGGCTCAAAGGTCATATTTTCATAGTTCAGATCAGAATTGGTTATCAGGTTTGACTCCATGCCTAATGGATGTTTCAAAGGCCACCGATCTTTCTTCTAGCCTGACAGAGGACCCCTCCGAGTAGTCAAAATTGCTATCCAAAATGAGCCCTTACTTATTTTGACTAACTTACCTTCATTCTTTACTTCCTTGTGCTTCAAATTCAATTTTCACACATTTCAAGCACTCAAAGGGTTCTGGAAATGGATTCATCAAATAGGATTTTTCTTCCCCTTTCCAGAAAGGTAAAGAAGTCCTCCTAACTCCTTGTATTTTGCAAGTTATGGCTCGGCAAAGTTTAGAGGGGAAATTTTCCCAAGGCGGACCTATTGGAAAAATTTTGGCACTTAGCCTTTTGGCTATAAAGTTCAATGGAAAATTTCATCCCGAAGCCCACAGAGGAAAATGTTGTTTTGAGCTCGTGGCCGAACTAGAGGGCACCACATGTCGGGCGGATCGACGGGGTGGAAGGACTTCTAAGTTTTTGGATTTTTGGTCAAACTTTCTCAAAGTCAAAAATAGGAGTGCATCCTCCGAGCAATGTGAAGGAGACACATGTCCATTCATTGGCGGGAATCGATCACGGAAATATTTTTGGCTTTTTTTCAAAACCAAGAAAGGTGAAAAGATGAAAGTTGAGGCGCATCCCCGCCAAGAAACTAGATGATGCCACGTGTCTTGAAGCGGCAGGGCCACGGAGGATTTTTGGAAAATTTTCCAAAGTTGCGAAAAGGGGTAGAATGTTGTTTTGAAGCCCACATCCCATTAGTGAACTAGGTGATGCCAGGTGTTTCAGAGCAGCAGAGGTATGGAGAGTTTTGGGAAATTTTTCGAAAAGGGAAAATTTTAAAGTTTGACCCCGCCGAACCTGATTTTGACTCTGTTTTTACTAGTTTTTGCCCTAAATCTTCAGAGGGTCATATATTTCAATCCGAAGCTTAGTTTTTGTGATTTTTGTGTCATTAGAAAGATGTTGAAATCCTCTAAACGATAGATGGTTTAATTTTAATTTTTGATTGAGATTTATGTGAGAAAAATTAGAAAACGTCTTTGGCATGTAAAAAAGTAGAAAACCCCCAACCACCAAAATTAATGAAGTTTGGGCCTCTTTCTTGCTCTGCTGAAGCAATTTACGAGAAAAGTATGGGCTTTTTCATGGAAAACCATCACTTTACATGCTAATTAAATGGATCTATTTGTTGTTAGAGTTTGGGATTGATTTGCCCATGTTTTTACTTTCTTCCATTTTGTTCGATGGTTAAAAAGCCGTTTTGGCTCATTTGTAAAAATTATTCATCCTTCTTTTCTTCCCTGTGGTTGAAAATGGAGTTTGAATCTCCTTCCCTTCTTTGTAATGGCATTTTGCCTCTTACCCATGAAATGATGTTTTGTGCAAACTTTTGGAGCAATTAAAAACATGTTTTGTGATGGATTTGTCCATCCTTGCTCGTTTTTGCTTGTTTTCTTCTTACCTCTCTTCATTACAGGTTTTTGTGCATGTTTGGATGTCTATTGCAGGTTTTAGAGCTGTGTTCATGGAGTTTTGGAATATTTTTGTGTGAAATCCATCCTTGGTTTTGTGATGAACTTGTCCATCATTTCCATTACTCACCTCTTCTTGTTTCATGGTAGTTTTGATAGATGTTCAACATTTTCCTTCTCTGGTGTATCATCATTTTAGTGTAGGCTCTATTTTTTCCAGTTTTCTTTCTCTCCTTATCTCCTTGGAAGTTAGATTAGGATTAGATTAGCTTGCCTACACTGGAATAGCTTGGTCAGTAGTTTAGGAAGAGGAACTAGCCTTCTTTGGAGAGCTTTCCCCATTTGAAAAGGTCCCACACTTTGGGAAAGCTCAATGTTGTGCATTCACACCAAATGACTTTGCCTTAGAAAAGTAGATCCATAGGTCATTTTGGGGATGTTTTGAATTTTCACTAACATGAACATATATCTCGACCTCTATGTCTAAGAAGACAATCTGTGTCTGAATAAAATCCATCAAATTTCCCCTGAAGGGGCCTCTGAGACTCAATCTCCGATCTAGTGGCAAGGTAGAAGCTATCGTGAGGGAGCTTCTGTAAAATTCTACTCCGCAAATTTGTACCCACTGAAGTAGACATAACCACATGCCTCCTTCTACTCAAGGTGTCTGTAACCACATTCTCCTTCCCCTTAAAATGCTCTATCTCCATTTCATACTCACAAAGAAACTCCATCCAATGCCACTGGTGAGCATTGAGATTGTGTTGTGTGAAGAGGTGGTGAAGACTCAAGTGATCATTTCTAAGTGTAAATATCTGAAAAGAAACAAAATATCTCCACCAAACCAAGGCATGAACAAATAATCCAAGATCAAGGTCATCGGTCGGATAATCGATCTCATAATGCTTTATTTTTAAAGACCAAAAGCAACCACTCAACCCTCTTACATCAACACACCTCCTAGTCCTACCAGTGAAGCATTTGTACAAACGAAGAACTCACCTTGAGGGTCTGGCACTGCAAGTATAGGTGTTTTCATGAGGCATTCCTTTAGTGTCCTAAAGGCCTAATCACATCTTTATTACTATAAGAACTTATTCCCTTTCCACTGAAGGGAAGTGATGGGGTGCGTAACTTGAGAAAAGTCTTGAACAAATCTCCTATAGTACCCTACCAAGACCATGAAACCGCATGTACCTCAAGATACTAGTGGGTGCTGGCCAATCCATAATGGCTCTAATCTTGGAAGGATTAACTATGATACTTTTCCAAGAAATGATGTGACCCAAATACTACACCTCTGACTGAAAGAATGCATACTTCTCTAGGTTCCCGTAAAGCTACTACTCACGAAGACATTATAGAACCTCACCAAGGTGCTCTTTGTGCTCCTCACATGTATGTGAGTATATCATTATTTCGTCAATAAAGATGAGCAAGAAATGATCCAAAAACATCCTGAACACCCCATTCATCAAGCTCATGAACACTACGGAGGAATTCGTAAAACCAAAAGGAACAATTGTGAACTCATAGTGCCCATATCTTGTGCGGAAAGAGGACTTGTGGATATCTACCTCTACAATCCTCAGCTAATGGTATCCAAAATTAAGATCAATATTAGAAAATACTATGTCCCCCTTCATCTAATTGAATAAATCATGAATCTAAGGAAGGGATTAATGATTCTTGATCGTTACTTTGTTCAATTGTCTCGTAGTCCACACACAACTGCAAGGATTCGTCTTTCTTCTTAAAAAAATCACTTATGCACCCCAAAGGGATATACTAAGATGGATTAGGCATTTCTCAAGAAGTCCCTCCAACTACAACTTGAGCTCAGAAAGCTCAGGTCTGGTCATCCTATAAGGAGTGCATGATATAGGTTATGCTTCTGGAAACAAATCAATGTGGAAGTCTATCTCACATGGGGGAGGCATTTGAGGAAGTTCACTACGAAACACATTTGAAAACTCCTAAAAAATGGGGTGGTCATCAAGTGAAGGTCCACTAGCCCCATCCTCTAACCTATCACTAAGATTAATAGCATACAACTGACACCCACGTCGTGCACACCGTTTAATATGTTGTATAAGCGGAAATAGTGTGGATAAAAATGGGTCTCCTAACTTAAGCTATCACCGACTCAACTACCAAATCATATGTACATGATATAATATTATGGTAATAATCAACTCGCTCTGTGTCTAGATAACCAATCCATGCCCAAGATGACTCCATACGAATCCAACGGAATGATACAAATATCGAGGTAGTGTCAAGGGTCTCAAATCCACTACGCACTCCTTAACTAAGGAGTCTATAAAGATTTTGGCTCTAGAAGCCATTTCAGCATCCCAACTAAGACCCCTGTCTAACCGACACCAACCTATAACACTCTACTAAATATGGTACGATAAAAGAATCGGACATACCACAATCAAACGAATATAGGTAGGAATACCACCAATGCTACCTGTAGTCGTAATCATAGTGCCCTCTCGGTGCTTAGCATGGCGGTTCTCAACCACTACATAGATCCGATGGCTACATCCCATGTAGCTAATTGTAGGCTTTGTGATCGGTGCCTTACCCTTGTTACTAGGGTTTTTGAGAACCCTCTCCAATGATGTCAAAGAACACCACATCCATAATAATTTCCTAGTCCTCTCCAATGAGACGTTGCTCCGAAGGTACTCTAGTGGTCTCGTGTCGTGGATCTTAATGACCTAGATATGGATTGTTGTGGTCCCTACTGATGAGATCCTTCTAATCGAGCTATCAATGTACCCTATGTCCTAAAGGGGCCTGTAGGGGGAAGCCCCATACTCCGTCCCCTCTGAGCATCGAATATTTGTGGAGGTATGAATGGTGGTCAAGTCTCTGTTGTTTGCTACTACTACCGAGGTGGCTACTAAGGTGGCCTAAATGAAGATTGTGCGAAACATGTCCATCATGAGAAGTAAGAGGTGACACCTCGACTTGATATCCCGCATCTACTAGATTCGGCCCACACTCTATCCTTGGCCTATTGATTCTCCCCCTAGTATCATATTTTATGTAAGCCTTCTTAACGACCTCTGTTAAGGTCTACAGGAAATGAATGCGTACCGCACCTCCCAAATCTAAATTCAAGCCCCTGATGAACCTATGAATCTTGACCTACTCATCCTACATATAGTTGACATAATGAATTAAATCTAGAAATTGACTCTCATACTCTACTACTATCATGGATGCCTGACGTAGGTCATGGAACTCATCTATCCTCTATGAATAAACCTCATGGATAAGTATCTACTCCTAAATTGCTCCTCAAAGAGATCCCACATAACTATATCTCGAGTCTATGTGGATCTTCTTCTCCTTAGTCTTCCACTAGACACATGCTCCATACCTCAGAAGATGAATCGCAACATGATCCTTCATGTTGCTAGTACATGGGAAAATCTTGAAGCAACCACTAAAGCTCATTAACCAAGCCTCCACCTAAAAACAACCTATATCACCATAATAATGAGATGGGCGTAACTTTAGGATCTCCCTGATATGATCTACAACTGATGACTATCGACCTCTATGCCTCTCTACATGCTCCTCCCTCAACCTATGGCTCCAAGATCTGTCTTTGTGTCCTAAAATCCTATCTCCATGTCCCATTTGAGGTGAACCCGCTCTAGTTGACTCCAGGTGGGAGTTCTCTACCCTATGCTCATCGTTTTGTTGTGGAGATGCATGAGCCTCTACTGATGGCTCTCTCTCATTTCTAGTAGGTCATCCTCTTAAATATCCTCTACATATAGTGGCATTAACATATTGTAGTGTCTCGTAGTATCTTAGGTAAAATAGTTGTTACACCTAGTCTGGAGGTGGAAAGTCTAGGTCTATGTACAAGAAATCCTCGTCTGGTCCGAGCCTCCCGCACGTACTCAAGGGAGAGTTAGTTCATCATTCTAGGTTTTATTTTAGTTTTCTAAGTTTGTTATATTATACAAATATCATACAATGTTGTTTTCTAGGTTTAGAGTTACACTAGGTTTAATGGTCATGTCTCGTATTTTAAAGTGTGCCCAAGGGTCCAAGATTTGAAACCACAATTCTCGATACCAAGTGTAATCGACAAATTTACTCGCATGAAACCCAAGACAAACACAGTCATACTAGAAAAATTAAGGGATATTTTTTTTTGTAAAACCCACTCACAACATTACGTTAAAATTTATGGTCAACACTTTCTCATTTTAAAATTACATTTAATTAATATTATTAATTTCCAAATGAGGTCCACAATCCCCTTACCTTCCTTCTTAGATAAATTAATAAAAAAATTCAATACCTTTTAATAATTTAACTAGTTTACTGAAAGTCTTAGACTCCCCTCCCTTTTTTTTAATACAACTAATTTCAATATTATTTATACTCAATAAATATTAATTTCAAAATTATTGTGGTCTAGTTATTTAAATAATAAAGTGTTATTCCACCAACAAATGGGGTCAAGGCTTGCATTAACTAAAAATATCTCTAGTAAAACATTTCGGTTAGAAAACTAATAACACCCCTACACTACTTTTGTGGCCCCAAAATAAAATCTAACCATGCATTTTAAATTTGAAAATTCTTTCACCCACTTCCCACCTACTTTTTTTGTAGGGATGAATCTAATCCATTGGATGGATTCATTAGGAGCCCTTGGATTTAGGGATCCATCTAACCCTAAACTTGGTTATGAAAGACTATTTTTCAATTCATTTGTCTTATTGTTTCTTTTCTTATTTTTGCAGGTTTGAGGAGAAAGGAGGTGGAAGCCATGAGAGGAAAGCTCAAACTCATGGAAGAATGAACATTATTCCCTTCTTTTCTAAGTTCTATTTACACCCTCTCCTAGGGTTTGCACATATTTATTATTTGTTTAACTTATTCTTTTTGTATTTTCCCTATTGGGCATATGGGTATTTTCCTATTTTAGTGAAATAGGTAGAATAGTGTATATATACACTTTGGTAAAAGGATATATACATATATCCTTATAAATATATTTGTATATGTATATATAAATGTATATATTTTTATTAAAACTTCACTTTTTTTTAAATCCAAAATGCAGGAAATATTATAACACACACACACACACACACACACACACACACACACACACACACACACACACACACACACACACACACACACACACACACACACACGTGTGTGTGTGTGTGTGTCTATATATAAATCAAGTTTAAACCATCGACCATGGGTGAGGGATGACATGATACCCAACAACGAGAAAGGCTTAACTGCGCAAAAGGAGAAATAGCAACCGGTTTGAATAAAATGCAATATATATAAAGTGGGCGTTAAATATTTAGTGGGGCGAGGTCACTGACCCCACCACCCATCCCATAGAATATGGGGTGAGGGATGGGGTTTCATGCGAATATCGGGATGCCAAGTAATATTATTTATATCAAATTATTAATATTTTAATAATATTACTATTATCAATAAGTAATAGTATTCATATTATTAATAATATCAACTAATCTTAATCTTTTACTTCACATTTCTTTTATAATTTGATCATAACATTATAAGATGTTAATTATTAATTTTATTTCCATATATTTTTACGTTATTTATTAATCGATTTATATATAAATTTATAATAACTTAATAATAAATTTATATAATCCAACAAATCTATGGTCTAATTTGTAACCATGCATTTTCTTTACTCTACTAGATTTAAGGGATCCAACTATTTATTGACAAGGTAAATAACAAATAAGAATTTTAAGGCTTTTCCATCTACACATATAAAGGTAAAAATGGGAAAACACACTCTTTTCTTTTGGTCTTTCTTTCAACAATACAAAAATAAACAAATATGGTTTAGCTTGCTACCATATGCTTTTCAAGTAGTGTAATGTGAATAGCTATTTCCTTTCATCACAATATGCAAGTTTCTTAACCATTTCAATCAAATAATTTATTACAAGATTTCCCAATACCTTTAAAACTAAGAACACCACACCTTTAGAAGACGATGAATCAAATAAATTGAAAACCAAGTTTTTTTCTTTTCATTCACATTTCAATCCTTTTCTTGATCTATAATACACAACCCTTTCAAGGAACTTGGTTCAATTTAACAATCTAATAGTCACTCATTCCAACAAGTCATGAAATGATTTTCAAACTTTTTCATTCATTTACAATATTAACTAATATTACATTTTTTATACTAACACAATTAAAAACTTCACTTTAAACAAACACAAATTCACAAGCCCTCCTTACACAATGGAGACAACATTGTAAAATATAACATGAGAGTTTTTTTTATTCTTTCGCCAAAAGCTACAAGAAGGCCTTCATCATCTAAGCTCCACCTTCTTCCAAGGTCAAACACACAACCAAAAGTGCAGGAGTAAGAAACGCTCTCCATCCAACCAATACTCCAATGAGGAAGTGAATCCTACTTCCTCATTGGCCTCATAGCCTCAATAATGAGACAATTTGGAATATGTGACAACCATTGCAATAAAAGATGAGGCTTCCATGTTTACTTTTAAATAACATTCATACAAAAAAATGACTACATGTAATGCCCACTTCCCTACGACACTTAGTGATTATCATTTTGAGTTATGCAGACTTTAGTTATGGACATGGCTTATACTTATGTTGATTAGCATGATGTTTTGTGACTAGATGCATTTGGATTATGGTTGGATTTTGTTTTCAGTATGATCTACACTGACTCATGGACAGACTATTGGATATTGATATTATTTTTATATGGATATATTGCATGTGTTCTAACATTGGATTTCTTCGCCATGATGAGTAGAATGTAGTTGTTAAATTTACATTACTATAATTTTGGATAATGATGAAATGCATAATTAAGTTGTGAATTAGACCTAGAAATAATGATTGCTTGAATTACGTATAGATGTTAATAAATTTCATGCATATGGTTATTTTGGATATTTTGACATGGCCGCAAGGCCGAAGAGGGTATTTTGCATTTTGCAGGAAACACAGCATGATCACAACCATGAGGGGGATTGGGGACCAAACACAATAGAATGTTGGGTGGTTACAACATTGGTCGTCAAGGCAACTAGTAAATTGTATTGTGTTACCTTTATTCTTTTATGTGTTTAGAAAATTTCCATGTGGGGGAAATTTTTCTAATGTGACCAAGGGGTAAGAATTTTTATTACTTGTTTACTTGATTTAGTAGGTGTTTTCTTTTGTGAAGTCTTTTTGTTAATTACTTTTGTTGAGTGTATTAGATTAATGTAATATCTTGTTTTAGTTTTTAAGCTTTGGGGGAAGTCAAGTGGGTGTAATAAATTGTGATTGTTGGCTCCTTGAGCCTTGTGTGTCCTCTTGTATTGAATGCTTGGTTTTGAGTGTTGACCACTCCATGCTCTTAGAATCTCGAATTTGAGATTGAGGGCAATTTTAGGGGACTTGTGGGACAAGTTAAACTTGTCCCACACTTCCCTAAACCCTTACCAACCATATCTATGGGTTGGGAATCCAAAAAGGGGATTATTTATTGTTTTGGGAAGGGAAATATGACTTTGGAGTGCACTTTTCCTCTTTTTACATTTAATGGTGCCTTTTAAGGTATATGGGGAAGGGATGGTTTTGGATTGTGGATGTCATTCAACCCAACCACCCATTTATGGTGTTTTGGGATTTGAGTTGACCAAAGGGAGGTGGTCTTGAGGATGTGTGATGTAGCATCCTACAAGGAGCCACATCACCCTCACTCTTGCTCTTGTCTACATATAGAAGTTTCCTCTTTGTTGAAGGGGTTGGAGTTTTGTTTTTGTTTTGTTAAAGAGTTCTCCTTTGTTATTTTTTTTTGGGAGAGAAAAGAATTGGGAGAAAGAGGAAAAAGAGAGTGCTTGGACTTGCATGCTTGGATTGATTTGGGAAGGAGCTTGGACAAGTTTCTTGGTTTAGGCTTCTCCAATGGAGAGGTAGGGAACCCTCTCCTTTGTTTTTGCTTTCATAGCATTATTGCTTCTATAGTAAAAAAAAAAAAAAATGCATGTTTACTTTGGTGTATTGTGAAAGATGGATAGAATGCTTATTGTGTAGTATAGGAGAGGTCTATGGGAATACTCATGAGGGAGGCAAAAGAGTAGATTAGGATATTGTGGAGGGAGTTTGAGAGGGATGCCCATCTTGGGTAAGAATGTTTACATTCTACCTTGTCTTTGAGGGAGCCATAAGAGGAGGGAGGCATAAGAGTATGGGAGGAAAAAGGGGTACTTGAGGGAGGCATAAGAGTCATAGGGGCTTGTGTTATATTGTGGAGGGTTTTGGATGGGCATCTCATCTCATTTGGGAGGCATAAGGAAAATATTCCCATAGTTCCTTCTCTTGTTGGCTTGGATGCAAGCCTTGTTGTGTAATGTTTGATGTTATTGTGTGTCTCTTTGTTCTTCTATTTTAGCTTGAATGTTGTGAAGAACTTGTATTGTGGAAGCATGTATTGTTGCCTTGAGTTGGAGACCACCCTTCATTGTGTTGTGTTTGGGGCTCGGGGGTCAATGGAGGAGATTGCTTCTCTTCTCCATTGAGATTTGGTTGGGAGGAGAGTGTTGCCTCTCCCCCTATCTTGGTTGTGATTGAACTACTTGGAACTTGGAGCATGGATGAAGAACACTATGGAGCTTGTGAAGACTCTTTCCATTTCTTTACATATATTATTTTGTTGTAAAACTTGCAAGTGAAAGAAAGTTGTATCATCTTGTTTTCATTCCAAAAATAAGGGACATTGTAATCTATAGTTGCTCCAAGAGACACATGATTGAATGCAAATTTTACTTGAAAAGTGTTTACATGATTGTAAATATGTTCCACATGAAGTAAAAGGTGTTGTAACAAAATAATGGAGGAAAGTTGTATTGAAATGTTAGTTTTCTCACTCAAAATTTATTGGAAATGTTGTTGATTTCTTGTAGAATATTGTGAAGAAATTACAAAAGGAAATATATTAAGATTTGTTTGGATACTTGAAAGTAATGTGTAGTAAAGATTGAAAAAAAAAAATAGTGCATTACTCCTTCTTGCATACTTGTTGGAAAGGCTTAAGTTTTTAATGATTTGCATTGCCAATAAAACCTTTTGAAGCTCTAGTTCCTTCATGTTTTATTCATCTATGAATTCATTGTAAAATCCATTGCAAATAAACAAGAAAATGAAATCAAAACCTCTTAGAATACCCCTGCTATATCCATTGAATTGTGAGGAAGGAGATTGTAATACAAATTTCTAAACTTATCAAGTTCAATGCCCAATACCCATTAATGTCTAGCAAAAGTATTAATAGGTTTGAATATCTTTCTTATCTAAGTAATACTAAAACTAATGAATCTAGTAATAATAAATTTTAATAATATTAAGGTACTAATAAGCATTATTTTGTTATATATCCACTCTAACACACTATCTCTAACACATGTGTAATAAACCACCTTCCAATTTTACTAGGCCAATGAATTACATATTTAACCTACGTAGTCTCCATACTGGTAGTAACAAAGCATATTACGCCCCTGTAGATTTTGGTAGGAAACTGGTCCACCTCTGTCAGACTTCCACCCGGGGTGACTTTCTCCTCTGTCCCACGACCTATTCTGATAAAAATATCTTGAAGGTGAAACCCGGTTTGAGGGTGCATTCAATACTGTACAGATAACAACATAATTGGACAACTCGCTCTTGGCAACGCCCAAGGGGCCTCCATGCCGTGGCCTCTGCGGGATCGATCACACAAAGAAATGTGGATTTTTGTAGTGCTTGCAAAAAAAAAAAACTCCGTCTTCTTTGGAGCGCCTCCTCTTCCGGACTGTGCACGCGCCATTACCTTTGTTCTTGCCTCTTGTATCATGCGTGGCCTGAGGAGAGTCAAATAGAGTTAGGCACTGTACCTGCGCCTTGTTAATGCGTTCTCCAAAAAAAAAAAAGTGAAAGGGGACTGTGGTTGTGTCGCGGCCATGGGCGGAGAAAGGAGAGAAAACCACGGCTGTTTCCACCTGTGTCTATACCCACACTCTGCTAGTTTCCTCACGTGGCCGGGGGGCAAAAAACGCTAGTATTACACCTTCCTCATGCACTGTAGCTTCACTGCTACCTCCATTTTGGTTTGCACGCGCAGACAGACAGCGGGTTATTGGTGGTGGCTTGGTAGAGAGTAGGTTGCAAAATATAGTGTACTCATTGTTTAGGCGGCCAGTCAAGATGGATTTGCAAAATCCATGAAGCAAATGTTATGCGGCTCGTGGGAGTGCCATGCACGCCATAGGATGGAACTTCAACATTTGGCGGGTGGCCATTAAAGCCACCCACCGCGCCTCCCATACTTAGGTTTCAAATCTCCACTTTTAACTTTCCTTTGGCCCCTTGAAATTGTTTATGCATATCAACAAATAGTCGTCTTGCCTTCTCAATGTAGTAATTGCTTGTCCTTCAGTCCACGTTTTCACCTTGTCAATTCTTTATCCCATTCGTTTCCCCACCATAGTAATTAGTCTTAGTTGAAAATGCCATTCTTTGCAAGCCTACGTAAGATAGGGATAGTTTAAGTGTTAAACACCATACAAATATTAGTGGCACAAAATATAGTTTTCTTATAATAGTCATACTTGGTTTAAGTAAGGGGTCACATACACCTAAAACACACAAAGACATACAAGGTAGTAGTGGTAGGATACGTAACAGAATTTTCAAATAATTATTACTTCAGATATAATTAAGGCACTATATATCCCTAATCATATGCAATTATTCAATGCGATAAAATAGATTTAAGCCAAAGGATGTATATCGTAATGTGCGGCTCTTTTCAGTTTGCATGTGGATATATATATATTTGAGTGGTCAGTGAATCCCTTTTGTAATAAATTCATCATACCCTAAAGATCGCATGAAAACATTTCTATTATTACAAAGATGTACATCGATAAATTAACTCGAAAGACGACTCTCCTTTATTCTGGTGAAACGTCGAATGAGTCTTAACTTGTTTTATCATCGCATCGAAGCATTAACGGACTAATTTAGTTCGAGCTCGATGCGAGCACACCATCATCAAAAAAAAATTGTCGCATTTTCGGGACGTTTGTTTGTTCGCGGTGTCGTCATCGTCGTTGTCGTGAGTGTGGTGTTGGTTTTTTTTTTTTCGCAGCGTTACATTTTGGTATCAGAGCCAGGGGTTCGAAGCTGGGACCCTTGGGCACACGCCGAACACGCAAAACAGGAACTTTCAACTTAGTACAGAGCTAATACCTTTAAAATATAAAGCCATAATGTTGATAATTATAGTAAACAGCAAATTTAGAAAACTGATACAAGACCTAGAACGATGAACTAACTCTCGCCTTGATCTGTGCAGGGGCGCGGATTGGGCGAGGGGTCTCTTCACATAGACCTAGACATACCACCACCAGAGCAGGCCGTAGCAGCCCTTCTGCCTCAGATTTTGCAGACACTTCAGGATGTTAATGCCGCTATACGCGGAGAGCCCTTGGGAGGAAGACTTGCTAGGCATAGTTTGGAGCCATCAGTAGATGCCCAGGCATCCCCTCGACACAGCGAGGAGCACAGAGCAGAGAATTTCCATGCAGAGTCGCCACAGAGAGGACATGGGGACAGGATTTCAGGACATAGGGACAGGTCTCGGAGCCCTAGACAGAGGGAGGAGCATACAGAGAGACCTAGGATTCGTCATACATCAGCTGCAGACCATATCAGGGAGATCCTGAAGCTGCGACCATCTCAGTATTCAGGAGATATAGGCGGTTTCCAGGCAGAGGCCTGGTTGGTGAGCTTGAGCGGATGCTTCAAGCTCTGTCCTTGTAGTAGCAACACGAAAGCTCGTGTTGCGATCCACCTTCTGAGGGATGGAGCAGGAGTCTGGTGGAGGACCGAGGAGCAGAAGCTCCATGTTGACTCAGAGACGGTTACCTGGGAGTTATTTGAGGAGCGTTTCAGGAGCAGGTATTTACCCAGGAGATTTATTCAGCAGCGGATAGATGAGTTTCATGACCTCCGTCAGGGATCGATGACAGTAGCTGAGTATGAGAGTCGATTTCTGGACCTACTTCAGTATGTCGACTATATGCAGGATGAGCAGGTACGGATTCACAGGTTCATCCGGGGCCTGAACTTGGATTTAGCTGGCGCAGTGCGCATTCACTACCCACAGACGTTAGCAGAGGCCGTGGAGAAGGCCTATATTGCAGAGGAGACACGGGGAAAGACACAGCAGGCTAGAGATAGAGTTCGGAGCCGTATCCAGCAGATGCAGGATAGTAGGTCGAAGGGGTCAGTTCCTCCTCCACGGGGTGGACAGAGTTCAGGGCAAGCTTCTTTTAGGCCACCACAGCAGCAGCAGCAGCAGCAGACCCGCCCACCTTACCGACCTCCTCAGAGATTCGATGCACAGAGAGGACGTAGTATGGGGCCTCCTCCTAGGGGTCCCATCAGGACACAGGGTGCACCGAGAGCTCAGTCAGTAGGAGCTCGTCAGCAGAGACCTCAGCAGTCCATAGCCGGATCGTCAGGATCGGCATCTCAGTCATCTAGAGTACCAGCTGGAGCCGCTTCCCACTGGAGAGGATCAGGCGGCTGTTATGGTTGCGGAGTCGTTGGGCATATTTGGAGAGATTGCCCACTTAACCCTACCAAGGGTAAGACACAGAGCTCAGAGCCTACTGTTGGAGATATGGCACGGAGTCATCGGATCTACGCAGCGGTCGAGAACCGCCAGGCTGAGCATCAGAGTACTGTGATTGAGACGACAGGTAGTGTTGGAGGTATTTCCACCTCTATATTATTTGATTCTGGTTCTTCTGATTCTTTCATTGCACCATCTTTGGTAGAGCGTTGTAGGCTGGTGGCAGTTAGGCAGGGCCGTAGTTGGGACGTAGAGATGGCTTCTGGAGCCAAGATTTCTGTAGACTCCTTAGTCAAGGAGTGTGTAGTGGATTTGGGACCCTTCACCACTACATCTGATCTTCGGATCCTTCCATTAGGATCTTATGGCATCATTTTAGGCATGGATTGGTTGTCCGCCCACAGAGCTAGAGTGGATTGCTACCACAAGACTATTGCTTGCATAGATGATCTTGGAGTAGAGTCAGTGATATCAGGAGTTAGGAGACCCGTTTCTATTCGCACCATCTCCGCTATGCAGCTTAAGCGGTGTATGCGACGGGGTTGCCAGTTGTATGCTGTTACAGTTAGTGACAGATCAGAGGATGAGTCAGGGGGACCTTCCCTCGATGATCATCCCATCTTATCAGAGTTCGCCGATGTGTTTCCAGGGGAGCTACCGGGATTACCTCCCCCACGTGAGATCGACTTCCATATAGATCTAGTTCCAGGCGCAGAGCCTATCTCACGAGCACCCTATCGGATGACTACACCTGAGTTATGTGAGCTCAAGTTACAGCTTGAGGGCCTTCTGGAGAAAGGCCTAATTCGTCCTAGTGTATCCCCTTGGGGTGCACCAGTTATCTTCGTAAAGAAGAAGGATGGATCTCTTCGGTTGTGCATTGATTACCGTCAGCTGAATAAAGTAACGATCAAGAATCGTTACCCCCTTCCACGCATTGACGATTTGTTTGATCAGATGAAGGGGGCTACCATTTCTCCAAGATAGATCTTAAGTCAGGTATCATCAGCTCAGGATTGCAGAGACAGATATTCACAAGACAGCTTTCCGCACGAGATATGGCCACTACGAGTTCACAGTAGTACCTTTCGGCTTGACGAATGCCCCCGCAGTGTTTATGAGTTTGATGAATGGGGTATTCAGGACCTTCCTTGATCACTTCATGCTCATCTTTCTTGATGACATTCTGATTTACTCACGCACACGTGAGGAGCACGAGGAGCACCTTCGCCAGGTTCTTCAAAGTGTCTTCGCGAGCAGCGCCTTTACGGGAACTTGGAGAAGTGTGCGTTCTTTCAGACTGAGGTGCAGTATTTGGGCCACGTTATTTCTGGGGAAGGTATCACAGTCGATCCTTCCAAGATTCGAGCCATCATGGATTGGCCAGCACCCACTAGTGTGACCGAGGTGCGTAGTTTCATGGGACTAGCAGGATACTACAGGAGGTTTGTTCAGGACTTCTCTCGGATTGCGCACCCCATCACTTCTCTTCAGCGGAAAGGGAAGAAGTTTGTATGGACAGATAAATGTGAGCAGGCCTTCAGTACACTGAAGGAGTGCCTTACGAGAGCACCTATCCTTGCAGTGCCGGATCCTCATGGAGAGTTTTTCGTATGCACAGATGCTTCCTTGGCAGGAATTGGAGGAGTGCTAATGCAGGAGGGTAGAGTAGTTGCCTTTGAGTCTCGCAAACTCAAAGATTATGAGCTCAATTATCCGACCCATGACCTTGAGCTTGCAGCAGTAGTACATGCCTTAGTACGGTGGAGACATTTTCTTCTTGGCCGGAGATTTACACTCAGGACAGATCACTTGAGTCTTCGCCACCTCTTCACGCAGCCCAATCTCAACGCTCGTCAGCGGCGTTGGATGGAGTTACTTTGTGAGTATGACATGGAGATAGAGCATGTGAAGGGAAAGGAGAACGTGGTGGCAGATGCCTTGAGTAGACGGAGACATGTGGCTATGGCCACCTCAGTGGGCACAGATTTGCGGAGTAGGATCTTGCAGCAGCTTCCTCAGGATAGTTTCTACCTTGCAGCCAGAGCAGAGATTGAGTCTCAGAGACCCCTTGAGGGGAGATTTGATGGATTTTCTTTAGAGGCAGATGGTCTTCTCAGACACAGAGGCCGGATATATGTTCCCAGAGATGGAGGCTTGAGACATGACATTTTGACAGAGGCTCATCGTGCACCTTACTCAGCCCATCCCGGGGTGAAGAAGATGCACGCCACCTTGAGACAGTTGTACTTTTGGAGAGGACTTCGGAGAGACATAGCTTCTTTTGTATCCCGCTGTTTAGAGTGCCAGAGGGTGAAGGCCGAGCATCAGCATCCAGCTGGCCTCCTCTATCCTCACGCCATACCGGAATGGAAGTGGGACACCATTTCTATGGATTTCATTGTTGGGTTGCCGACGTCGAGATACCACCACGACGCCATCATGGTCACGGTGGATAAATTGACGAAGGTAGCTCACTTTTCTCCAGTGAAGACTACCTACACGGCTAGTGCAGTAGCACGTGTATATCTTGATGAGATTGTCAGATTACATGGGATTCCGCGGAAGATCATTTGCGACCGCGACCCTTTGTACACCTCCCATTTCTGGACCACCATGCAGTATGCCCTCGGGACGAGGATTAATTTCAGTACAGCTTATCACCCTGAGACAGATGGACAGACAGAGAGGGTGAATCAGATTCTGGAGGACATGCTCAGGATGTACGTGATGGATCATCAGTCGAGATGGGAGGAGTATCTGTATTTGGTAGAGTTCGCTTATAATAATAGCTTCCAGAGTTCTATAGGCATGGCTCCTTTTCAGGCATTATATGGCAGAGAGTGTAGGACACCTCTTAGTTGGGACAGGATTGAGGACAGGGTTTCCTTGGGCCAGCATTATTACAGGATATGGAGCAGCAGGTTACCTTGATTAGACAGAGATTGCAGGAGGCTCAGGATAGACAGAAGAAGTATGCAGACCAACATAGGACAGATCGCAGTTTTGAGGTAGGCACGAAGGTGTTTCTTCGTGTCAGGCCACATAAGAGCCCTATCCGTTATGGAAAAGGTTCTAAGCTTGCTCCTAGGTTTGTGGGACCCTTTGAGATCTTGGAGCGCCTCGGCCCCTTAGCCTATCGTCAAAGACCGCCACTTCCCTAGCTTATCGACACTTAGTGATTAAAAACTTCACATTAAACAAACACAAATTTACAAGCGATCCTTACACAATGGAGACAACATTGTAAAATATAACATGAGAGTTTTTTTATTCGCCAAAAGCTAGGTGAAGGCCTTCATCATCTAAGCTCCACCTTCTTCCAAGGTCAAACACACAACCAAAGTGCAGGAGTAAGAAACGCTCCTCCATCCAACCAATACTCCAATGAGGAAGTGAATCCTACTTCTCATTGGCCCCATAGCCTCAATAATGAGACAATGTGGAATATGTGACAACCATTGCAATAAAAGATGAGGCTTCCATGTTTACTTTTAAATAACATTCATAAAAAATGACTATGTGTAATGCCCACTTCCCTACGACACTTAGTGATTATCATTTTGAGTTATGCAGACTTTAGATATGGACATGGCTTATACTTATGTTGATTAGCATGATGTTTTGTGACTAGATGCATTTGGATTATGGTTGGATTTTGTTTTCGTATGATGATCTACACTGACTCATGGACAGACTATTGGATATTGATATTATTTTTATATGGATATATTGCATGTGTTCTAACATTGGATTTCTTCGCCATGATGAGTAGAATGTAGTTGTTAAATTTACATTACTATAATTTTGGATAATGATGAAATGCATAATTAAGTTGTGAATTAGACCTAGAAATAATGATTGCTTGAATTACGTATAGATGTTAATAAATTTCATGCATATGGTTATTTTGGATATTTTGACATGGCCGCAAGGCCGAAGAGGGTATTTTGCATTTTGCAGGAAACACAGCATGATCACAACCATGAGGGGGATTGGGGACCAAACACAACAGAATGTCGGGTGGTTACAACATTGGTCGTCAAGGCAACTAGTAAATTGTATTGTGTTACCTTTATTCTTTTATGTGTTGAGAAAATTTCCATGTGGGGGAAATTTTCTAATGTGACCAAGGGGGTAAGAATTTTATTACTTGTTTTACTTGATTTAGTAGGTGATTTCTTTTGTGAAGTCTTTTTGTTAATTACTTTTGTTAAGTGTGTTTAGATTAATGTAATATCTTGTTTTAGTTTTTAAGCTTTGGGGGAAGTCAAGTGGGTGTAATAAATTTTGATTGTTGGCTCCTTGAGCCTTGTGTGTCCTCTTGTATTGAATGCTTGGTTTTGAGTGTTGACCACTCCATGCTCTTAGAATCTCGAATTTGAGATTGAGGGCAATTTTAGGGGACTTGTGGGACAAGTTAAACTTGTCCCACACTTCCCAAAACCCCTTACCAACCATATCTATGGGTTGGGAATCCAAAAAGGGGATTATTTATTGTTTTGGGAAGGGAAATATGACTTTGGAGTGCACTTTTCCTCTTTTTGCATTTAATGGTGCCTTAAGGCACATGGGGAAGGGATGGTTTTGGATTGTGGATGTCATTCAACCCAACCACCCATTTATGGTGTTTTGGGATTTGAGTTGACCAAAGGGAGGTGGTCTTGAGGATGTGTGATGTGGCATCCTACAAGGAGCCACATCACCCTCACTCTTCCTCTTGTCTATTTATAGAAGTTTTCTCTTTTGTTGAAGGGGTTGGAGTTTTGTTTTTATTTTTGTTAAAGAGTTCTCCTTTGTTATTTTTTTTTGGGGAGAGAAAAGAATTGGGAGAAAGAGGAAAGAGAGAGTGCTTGGACTTGCATGCTTGGATTGATTTGGGAAGGAGCTTGGACAAGTTTCTTGGTTTAGGCTTCTCCAATGGAGAGGTAGGGAACCCTCTCCTTTGTTTTTGCTTTCATAGTATTGTTGCTTCTATACTAAAATTGTGAAAAATGCATGTTTACTTTGGTGTATTGTGAAAATGGATAGAATGCTTATTGTGTAGTATAGGAGAGGTCTATGGGAATACTCATGAGGGAGGAAAAAGAGTAGATTAGGATATTGTGGAGGGAGTTTGAGAGGGATGCCCATCTTGGGTAAGAATGTTTACATTCTACCTTGTCTTTGAGGGAGCCATAAGAGGAGGGAGGCATAAGAGTATGGGAGGAAAAAGGGGTACTTGAGGGAGGCATAAGAGTCATAGGGGCTTGTGTTATATTGTGGAGGGTTTTGGATGGGCATCTCATCTCATTTGGGAGGCATAAGGAAAACATTCCCATAGTTCCTTCTCTTGTTGGCTTGGATGCAAGCCTTGTTGTGTAATGTTTGATGTTATTGTGTGTCTCTTTGTTCTTCTATTTTAGCTTGAATGTTGTGAAGAACTTGTATTGTGGAAGCATGTTTTGTTGCCTTGAGTTGGAGACCACCCTTTCATTGTGTTGTGTTTGGGGCTCGGGGGTCAATGGAGGAGATTGCTTCTCTTCTCCATTGAGATTTGGTTGGGAGGAGAGTGTTGCCTCTCCCCCTATCTTGGTTGTGATTGAACTACTTGGAACTTGGAGCATGGATGAAGAACACTATGGAGCTTGTGAAGACTCTTTCCATTTCTTTACATATATTATTTTGTTGTAAAACTTGCAAGTGAAAGAAAGTTGTATCATCTTGTTTTCATTCCAAAAATAAGGGACATTGTAATCTATAGTTGCTCCAAGAGACACATGATTGAATGCAAATTTTACTTGAAAAGTGTTTACATGATTGTAAATATGTTCCACATGAAGTAAAAGGTGTTGTAACAAAATAATGGAGGAAAGTTGTATTGAAATGTTAGTTTTCTCACTCAAAATTTATTGGAAATGTTGTTGATTTCTTGTGGAATACTGTGAAGAAATTACAAAAGGAAATATATTAAGATTTGTTTGGATACTTGAAAGTAATGTGTAGTAAAGATTGAAAAAAAAATAGTGCATTACTCCTTCTTGCATACTTGTTGGAAAGGCTTAAGTTTTTAATGATTTGCAATGCCAATAAAACCTTTTCAAGCTCTAGTTCCTTCATGTTTTATTCATCTATGAATTCATTGTAAAATCCATTGCAAATAAACAAGAAAATGAAATCAAAACCTCTTAGAATACCCCTGCTATATCCATTGAATTGTGAGGAAGGAGATTGTAATACAAATTTCTAAACTTATCAAGTTCAATGCCCAATACCCATTAGTGTCTAGCAAAAGTATTAATAGGTTTGAATATCTTTCTTATCTAAGTAATACTAAAACTAATGAATCTATTAATAATAAATTTTAATAATATTAAGGTACTATTAATCATTATTTTGTTATATATCCACTCTAACACACTATCTCTAACACATATGCAATAAACCACCATCCAATTTTACTAGGCCAATGAATTACATATTTAACCTACGTAGTCTCCATCTTGGTAGAACAAAGCATATTACGCCCCTGTAGATTTTGGTAGGAAACTGGTCCACCTCTCGATGGACTTTCCACCCGGGGTGACTTTCTCCTCTGTCCCACGACCTATTTTGATAAAAATATCTTGAAGGTGAAACCTGGTTGCATTCAATCTTATCTGAGATAACAACATAGTTGGACAACCGCTCGTCTGGCAATGCCCAAGGGGCCTCCATGCCGCGGCCTCTGCGAACTGTCACAGCAAATGTGGATTGTTGTAGTGCTTGAAAAAAAAAAAACCTGCTGCTGGAGCGCCTCCTCTTCCGGACTGTGCACGCGCCATTACCTTTGTTCTTGCCTCTTGTATCATGCGTGGCCTGAGGAGAGTCAAATAGAGTTAGGCGCCTGTACCTGCGCCTTGTTAATGCGTTCTCCGTTTTAAAAAAAAAGGGAAAGGGGACTGTGGTTTTGGCGCAGCCATGGGTGGAGAAAGGAGAGAAAACCACGGCTGTTTCCACCTGTGTCTATACCCACACTCTGCCAGTTTCGTCACGCGCCGGGGGGTAAAAAAACTAGTATTACGCCTTCCTCATGCGCCTGTAGCTTCAGCTGCTACCTCCATTTTGGTTTGCACGCGGCCGGGACAGCGGGTTATTGACTGGGCGGCTTGGCAGAGAGTAGGTTGCAAAATATAGTGTACTCATTGTTTAGGCGGCCAGTCAAGATGGATTTGCAAAATCCATGAAGTAAATGTTATGCGGCCTGTGGGAGTGCCGTGCACACCATAGGATGGAACTTCAACATTTGGCGGGTGGCCATTAAAGCCACCCACCGCGCCTCCCATACTTAAGTTTCAAATCTCCACTTTTAACTTTCCTTCGGCCCTTGAATTTGTTTATGCATATCAACAAATAGCCGTCTTGCCTTCTCAATGTAGTAATTGCTTGTCCTTCAGTCCACGTTTTCACCTTGTACACCTTGTCAATTCTTTATCTCATTCGTTTCCCCACCATAGTAATTAGTCTTAGTTGAAAATGCCATTCTTTGCAAGCCTACGTAAGATAAGGATAGTTTAAGTGTTAAACACCATACAAATATTAGTGGCACAAAATATAGTTTTCTTATAATAGTCATACTTGGTTTAAGTAAGGGGTCATGTACACCTAAAACACACAAAGACATACAAGGTAGTAGTGGTAGGATATGTAACTGAATTTTCAAATAATTATTACTTCAGATATAATTAAGACACTATATATCCCTAATCATATGCAATTATTCAATGCGATAAAATAGATTTGCGCCAAAGGATGTATATCGTAATGTGCGGCTCTTTTCAGTTTGCATGTGGATATATATATATATATATATATATTTGAGTGGTCAGTGAATCCCTTTCGTAATAAATTCATCATACCCTAAAGATCGCTTGAAAACATTTCTTTTACGACAGCACCAGACATCAGACAAATTAACTCGAAAGACGACCCTCCTTTATTCTTGGTGAAACGTCGAATGAGACTTAACTTCTTTTATCATCGTTCCCGAAGCATTAACGGGACTAATTTAGTTCGAGCCTGTATGCGAGCACACCCATCATCAAAAAAATTGTCGCATTTTCGGGACGTTTGGTTGATCGCGGCGTCGTCATCGTCGTTGTCGTGAGTGTGGCGTTGGTTTTTTTTTTTTTTTTTCGCAGCGTTACACTACAACACATTTATTTTTATACACATCCAAAACCATTGGCTCTAAAACAAGCCAAGTAGAGAAAGTAATATGTGGATACCATTGTGCCTCCCAAGGGTTTGGATGCCCACCTCAAATACCTCTAAAACTCATTAACCTCAAAAATGTCTTATGTCTCCCTCACTCTTATGCCTCCATTTCTCTTATGTCTCCCACAATTAACAAAGTAACAAGATGAGAACAAGGTGGAGAACCCAACCCACTCCCTCCTAGATACCCAAGAGAAACTCTTATACCTCCCACAAATTTCATCCCCATTTCACTTTCTAATACACATCCTAAGGAAATTTCACTACCCAACAACATCATACATAACACATTCATTCAACACATAAACAAACAAGAAAAGTGAAGAAACCAAGGGTGAAGACCCTTCCTTGCCATAGCAATAATCCACTCGACAAGCAAGTTCAAAAATCCTCCATGATCAAGCAATTCCAAGAAATCTTCAACTCCAACAAGAACTCCAAAAAGAAAGCATTCAAAAATGATAGAGCCAAAAACCTAGCAAGTAACCTCCAAAACTTCACAAAAATTCTAATAAATACAAAAGATAGAGAGGAATATGATGTGGCTACATGTAGGATGATACATCATTTCTTCTCCATCCCACATTACTAAGATCAAACACTAACCCCAAAGCATAATAAATTGGTGGTTGGGGAAGTGACCACCCTCTTACACATTCAACCTAACCCACATCCCTTAAGGACAAAATTTAAATACCCATGTAAGGAAAGTGAAATTAATGTCTCTTTTCCTTCATTAAAAACAGAAAATAGGACCTAAACCAAGATTCAATATCCTATTTTATTCGGGTATCTTGGAGCCAACAGAAATCATATATTGTCTAAAAAATATGAAGAAATAATATGATTAAGAAGATATAAGATGCAAGGAAGTTCAATTTTTCATGTACAAACTTGAAAGGTCATCCATCTATTTGGTTAGAGCACATCTAAATCATTTAATGAGTGTAATTTTGAAATGAGGAGATTAAAACATAATATATGGTGGTTATAAAGATTAAGGAAACTTTTTTCCCTATATATTACTAGCTCATATTTTTCATAAGGTTCTATGATCTGCAATACGAAGCTATGTCTAAAGGAATATAATGCAGAATTTTATTTTCTTGTGCATTAGCGGAAGACATGTTAAAGATGATGTGGAGAAGATCTCCAAATATATTACTAGAAAGAGAGTTGTAATTTAGGATGAATTGATCATGTTGAGGTGAATATTGTGGAAAAGGACTATTAGTATGCAATGAAGGTAGAGAAAATATTGTGTGAACAAATATAGTGAATATTATGGAAAGGAGAATGTTGCTCAAGTTTGTGAATAGATTAAATGAAAATGCAATTTTATGCAAGGTGAGGGCGAGTCATTAACAACATAGAAAAGTGAAGGTAAATCTCAAGGACATGAAATTTCATCTAAACACATTACACTCAACAACACATGTTACATATGTGGAGAGCCAACACATAGCGAATGAGTGCCCACATGCCAATAATGGTGGTAAGAAAAATGCACACATTGTGTGACGAGAGATAAGATGAATTATCACAGTCATGAAGAGGAACCATAAAGGGTAGAAGTACTTGACATTCAATCATGTACTTTAGAAACTAGAGAACAAAGATATTGGTCCTGAAAAGAGGAAAAGGTAATTTTGAATGAGATCTAACTCAAGAATAAAATTCAATGTAAGGTAATAGTGGATAGTGGAAGCACCAATAATTTAATGGCACAAGAAGTGTTGGGTGAATTTCAAGGTTAAATATAACTAATAATTTAAATCCATAGAGGGATTTGTGGTTGTAGAGACAAGCCAAGTTGATAGTAAAGGAATAATATCTTGTTAAATTCTAAATTGGAGCGTATGAAGATGGAGTTATGTGCAACATAATGCCTATGGATGCATATCATGTGAGAGTATTGGCATTAGAAGTTCGAGCAGAAATTGCAACATTTCAATGATATGTCTAGGCAATAAAGCATTTCTATCATCAAAAAGGAAAGGCGAATTTACTGGGTGCATTTTAAATACATTGTCAGATACCTAAAAGTATCACACTCACGTTCTTTATTGATAATTGACATCTGCATGCAGATCTACATTGCTCTCCGTTGGATACATTTAGGCGAATGAACATTTATTAGTTATTATCGAGACAATAAAATTGGAATATTTGGAAAGGAAATAACGCTCTGGCGAAACCTAGATCAATCCAATGTAAAAGGAAACGCGGTGAATAACAAGAAAAGGGTTCATTTTGGAGGATAATCGTACACAATGAAATGAATTATTTATTCTTTATAAACAATTGGCCAACCATTGCAAATCCAGAAGGGCTCTAGTTTCGGGTGAGGTCAAACTAATGTGGCCCAATATTTAAGGGCTTCCATGGAGAAAATACGAACCATATCCATGTCATCTCTGCAAACCAATAATCATAATTAAAATTAAATAAGAGCCAATATAAGATCTTACAAATAAGAGCCAATATAAGGTCTTATATATTTAAAAATAAAGTATAAATAATAATCCCAATCACCACCTCATCTTTCACTATCTAACC
Source organism: Taxus wallichiana var. yunnanensis (assembly GCA_018340775.1). Classification (NCBI taxonomy): domain Eukaryota; kingdom Viridiplantae; phylum Streptophyta; class Pinopsida; order Cupressales; family Taxaceae; genus Taxus; species Taxus wallichiana. The sequence continues at coordinate 109,820,870 of CM031236.1, read as the reverse complement.
TTTCGTTTGAGATGATTTATTTTTTATCTAAATAATTTTTAAAACCCAAATGACAGACCATTTAACAATACAAATTTACTTTCACATTAATTTTTCCTTGTGCAACGAAGTCCAAAATGTCCCCGCTTTCAATATTGTAGTTATGGCATTGTCTTTAAATAAATGTTTTTTTAAACTATATAAAATAAAAGTCAAATATTATTGATATTATCTCGTTACAAATTTAGTTTTATATGAGGATCCCTTTATATCCGTTGTGCATTCTCTCACCCACTTCGGATGGAATTTGATCATAGCCTCCCACAACATTAACATATATGTCAGTTGTGTTTTCTAGACCCAAAAAGTGAAGAGTATTTTATATTCAAGTGTCCCATCTACTATGAAATTCGTGGAAGATACCATTGTCTTTTCAGATATTCTAATGGATCTTTAAGGAGCTTCATTCGATATGAAGACTAAAAATGTTTATCTTTGTTTATTCGTGAGACACTTGAACTTCGGCAAAAAAACACTCAAATTGAAGACCTCAAATAAAAATAATTACAGGAATATTAGTTCTTACTTCCAAATAACTGATTTCAAGAATCTGAAGAGATCTCATACACAAACAAATTGGTCTAGATCTGTCAAATAACTTACATTCTACTGGTTCTTAGTTCTTCAACCTACCGGTAGTTGATTTTTAGTTCTTTTTCTATTTTTCTTGGAGATGCTTTTGGAACTACCTTTCTGTTTTTGTACTTGTACTGCTTTTTCTGTCTCATAGGCCATTCTTGACCTTTTGCGGACGTTAATATCTCAATTAAATTAATTTTTCTCTATGCCACGGTGTCCAAAATGTCTCTGCTTTGAATATTGCAGTTATGGATTTGTCTTTGACTAAATGTTTTATTTTTAAAATAAAAGTCAAATATTAACGATATTTCCTCTTAATTAAAAAACAAAATGCTTTCTCATTGAAAACTTTGTTCTTTAAACAGGTTGTGTTAGACATTCAATAAGTAATCTAGGAGAAATACTTCTACACAAACCATAATCAATTTAAATTTTATTAACGGATAATTCGACTCGCCAAACATACATACAAAATAAAAAACCGTCCATTGTCTGACTACAATGAAAGAGATAATCTTCGTGATCTAGTATGGAGTAGGAGCATAAGTTGTACCAGTGCCCAGGAAGTATGACTTCATTCCTCCAGCTATTACTGCAGGGGAAGTATCAATCATCATTCGCCTTCAACGTTTTATTTGAGCATCACAGAGCTATGGTAAATACATTCCTACACATCATCGTAATTTCATATGTGAAATTATTTTTTCAAGATAACTAAATATGTACTTACTAGCTTAAGAAACATTGTTGGTTAGTGTAGGGTATAACACCTTCTCCAGCAACGTGATTCAGGTAGAGATCCTCAATGTTAGGGTAGCTAGTTTGACGTTTATCTAACACAATTTTGACGTGAAATGAGAATATGTGAAAAGATTGTCATTATCAAAAAAGAAAGGTGAATCTGCTGGAACATGAATTTTAAATACATTATCATATACCAAAAAGTATCATACTCATTCTTTATTGATGATTGACATATGCATGAAGATCTACATTACTCTCCCTTATGTTCATGTAGGAAAATGATCATTTATTAGAAATTATTGAAACATTAAAATTGGAATATGTTGAAAGAAACTAAGGATCTGTTAAAACCTATAGTAACCTAGTGTAAAATTAATCGTTGTGAATAAATAATATAGCCAAACTATAACACACAATCAATATATTGCAAATATGTTGAACTCAAAGAAAACAAATCTTCTTCTTCATTATTAAATGATGAATTACACTGCTTCATAAATAAGAAAATAACTCCCAACTTGAGTTTGAAGCCAACTCTAACTAATTTTGACTAAATCTACTCTAGATGGAGAAATTTACTATTTTTAGCGAGTTTACTAGACCCTGCTTATTCTTAGTAAGTTCGCATACTTATTCGTACGGCACAAAAATTTCCACACATCTTCTACATGCCTAAATTAGAGGAATTTACATATTTCTAACCTACTCTACATTAAATAGACTAAAATTAACTAATTCCCTAAAATAGGAAAAATTAAATTACAACTTAAATCCTAATTTTCGGCCCCTAGATGGTAGATTTCGAGGCTGAAAATGTGCCAAAAATGGCTCCAACTAGCAAAGTGGGTTGACTTTTACATTCGTCTCATAGAAACACGTGGTTTTAAAAAGCAAACTCAAATGGACACCCAGATCAAAAGATATGACCATTTCAAATTTCTACTAAAAATAGTGCATCATTCTCCCCTGCTTGAAAAAAATGCAGCTCTTGCAAGTTGTCTTCTTCAAATTTCTACCATTTATCTTTATCCAACTTGTTGATCTCCCACACTATGACTCATTTTTCCCCTCTTGTTCCAATTCTTTCCAATGTACCAAATATTTTTTCTATTTTCCATGTCGTGTGTTCATCGTTTTCTTATATATAATATGATCCACTTCTTCTTTCATTTTAATAAGAACCCGCTACCTCAATCTAATACTTGTTCAATAAAATCCCCTTCTTCACCATCCCCATGAAATTAATATTAGTTTGAAACATTAAACAATGGATAAACATCAAAATTTCCTAGCAATTCTACCTCATAACCAATATCATTTATTGTTTTCACGATTTTGTAGGGACCAATCTTCTTGTACTTCACCTTGTTATATGTTCCTTTTGTAAGCCTTTCCTTTGAAAGGTATTTCATAGCCAACTCATGCATTTGTAAACACCTTTCTCCTTTCGTGCTCATCTTCTATTTCCTTATACTTGTCATTACTATTCTGCGGCTTCTCCCACACATATTCCTACAATTATTGTATATGTTTGGAAAATGCTTCTATATCATCGGTGACTCGCCATCGGTTGGTAGCTGAACCAAATCTAACACCCTATTAGGATTACTCCCATACAAAATATAAAAAGGAGACTTTCATGTGGATCTATTTATTGAATTAGTATACAATAACTCAGCTTGTGATAATGCTAAGTCACATTGCTTTGGCTTTTCTCCAATTATGCACCTTAACGGGTTTCCCAAACTCCTATTTACCACCTCTATTTTGCCATCATTCCGAGGATGATAAACACTTTGCTAAATTTTAGTTTAGTTCCCAACTTCTTCCATAAATGACTTAAGAACCTTGTGTCCCTAACTTAATTAATGATTTTAAAATACCATGCAACCTAACAACTTCGTTTGAAAAACAAATCATTACTCTTGTTGCATCACTTATTTTCTTACTGTGCAATAAAATGAGTCATTTTCAAGAACTCATCAACCACCACAAAATTAGAGTCATTACCTCATTGTGTTTTTGGTTATCCCAAAACAAAATTCATACTCAAATTTTTCCTCGGTACTTTGGGAACAGAAATGGCATATCCAACCCTTTATTTTTGCATGGCCTTTTGAGACTTGGAAAATTCTACACCTCTCTACATATCTTACCACATCTCTTTTAATCTTTGGCCAATAATATTTGTCTTCTACTAAAGCAACAGTCTTATCTTTACCAAAGTACCGAACCAATCCTCTTCTATGTAAGTCTTACACTATATTATCTCTCATAGACCTAACTATAATAAATAGTTGTCGTCCCTTAAATAAAAATCCATCCTATAAATGGTATGCATCCTAGACATAGCCTACATCAATTGATAATGGTCTCCGCTTAACCTTTCAATAATATCATTGAAATCTGAATTACAAAAATACAAATTCTTCATTGCTTCAAAACCAACTACCACATTCTCCATAGTTGTAAATAGAGCCACAGACCTACTCATTCAATCCATAACTTTGTTTCGTTTTCCTGATTTATGCTTTAGAGAAAAACTATAACCTTGCAAAAATGATACCCACTTTGCATGCCTCATTGTTCAAGTTCTTTTGTGTATTCACATACTTTAGGGCTATGTGGTCTCAGTAAATAACACAAACTTTTTAGGCACTAAGTAATGCCTCCAATGCCTTAATGCTTGTAAAATTGCATAAAATTCCACATCATAAGTAGATTAGTTCTTCCTTACCTCACTCAATTTCTCAAGTAAAGAAAGTTATTGGATTCCCTCCTTGACTTAGGACAACACCGATTCCCACATGTGAGGCATCACAATCAACCTCGTACACTTTATCAAAATATATTAGTGCAAAAATAGGTGCTTCCGTCACCTTATTCTTCAAGAACTCAAAGCTATCCTCACTTTGCCTTTGTCCACAAAAATCCCTTCCTTTTGTACAATCTTTTATAGGTTCTACAATATTGTTAAATTTTTAATAAACTTTCAGCAAAAATTGTTAAACCATGTAAGCTTCTTACCTCGTGATACTCCATGGATTAGCCCATTAAATAATTGCCTTTATATTTTCTAAGTCCGTATGTACCCCCTCTGCTGAAATAATAAAACCCAAAAATACCAAACTATCTTGCATAAATGTACACTTCTTCAACTTTTCATAGAGCTTCTCTTTCCTTAACACTTAAAATATCACCCTCGGATGCCTAAAATATTCTTCTTTAGTTTTACTAAAAATCAAGCTATCATCAATTTAAACCACAAAAAACATACCATTGTAGTCCCACAACACAATTTTCATCAAACTCATTAAAGTGCTAGGTGCATTAGATAACCCGAACGACATCACCACCATTTAGATAATACATCCCCTATCTTGAATGTTGTTTTCCACTCATCTCTATCTTTGATCCGAATCTAATGGTAACCACTACGAAGATCAATCTCTTTGAAATACCTAGATCCAACAAGCACATCCATCATATCATCAAGGCAAGGTAAAGAAAACCGATACTTGATTGTAATTTTATTGATTACTTTGTTATTAATGCACATTCTCCATGTTCCATCCTTATTTGGAGTTAATAAAGATGTAGTTGCATATGAACTCATGCTCTCCCTTACTACACCATTTCTCACAAGATTTGTCACTTGCTTATTCAATTTTACATGTAAGGTCAGGCTCGTCCTATAAGCTTTGATTTAGGAGTGAAGACCCTGGGATCAAATCAATATGGTGTTGAATATCTCTTTTGCGTGTTAACCCATATGGTAGCTCATGAGGAATAAAATTAGAAAATTATTATATTAATTCTATCACCCGTACTAGTATTTGTGCACTTGTAGGATCATCCTTATTTGCGATAATGCATAGAAAAACAAAGTTACCTTTTCCTCCTTCATAAATTATTTTGTAGAAAGAAATTTTTCAGCCTTTCTCTCTTCCTTAAGAGGTAGAAAATATTTCTTTGTGCCATCCTTCCAAAAATTATGCGTATTCTTCCCCGACATGTGTAAATTTTCTATCAAATTCTCATGGTCTTCCTAACAACATATAACATGTATCCATAGGAATAACTATTATCCAAATTTTTCACTTAGGTAAAATTGAATAAACATGACCTTACACACTGAGAAATTGAAGGGACCATTCGGCCATGGGAGCTCAAATTTTGATTCCAAAAATTAGGTTATAAACGAACTCGACAATGGAAATGTAAGGTCGGTGAAGAAATGAAAAAGCTCCAACTTGGCCAAGAGAATGTCGAAGGAGATCGAGCTCTAAGAAAGAAAGGATAAGATGGACTTGGTGAGCTAAGAAGGAATCCAGGATAGGTGCAGATAAGAAACTCACTTAGTAAGTCAAGCAAAATAATGGATGCCCAATACTAAAGTTTTGGAACTTTGGGCATTCGGCATTTCGGTAGCTAGGCGGAAAAAGAAACAAAATTGCATGAAATCCTGAAATCCAAATTTTTGCATTTTCAACGTCAACTCCCCTTTTGGGGTCAATGACGCCATAGATCAAAATTTCAAAGTCTCGAACCACGATGTTCCAAATTTTGGACTTTGAGGGTTTGGAGGTTCGAGTCTTCCCGAGGAAAATGCAAAATCTCGAGTCAAAGCCGAAAGCCCAAAATTCTGAAGTCCGAAAGGGCTCACCATTTGAGAGGTCAACACTAATTTAAGGGTCAATATAATGCCAATTTTAGACTTTCAGTTGTCCTGGTTTTGGAGGTTTGTTTCAGCTTGACATAACGAGAGGTTCGAAAGGGGAAAGGTGACTGAAAGAGGGATTCATGAGAACCGATGTCGAAAATAATGCACCACAATGAAGTTACACTCCAATGGTAATTTCAAGCTCCAACGCAATAAGCAAGATTTGAATAATGGAAAGAATATGCAAATAAGAAAACAGGTCTACTCATGCTCATAGATCAAAAAAAAGAAAGTACAAATAGGGGTGTTGTGTAACCCCATGCCTAAACAAGGAAAGAATATCAATGATGCATATGAAGTGACCTGACAAATATGACACCACTAAAGGAGGAGTTACAATTTCAAATATGGAATGACAATGAAAATTACAATTCCTATGAGGCATTGACGCAAATGACAATGATGATTCTATGACATAATCTAACACTTGTCATTTGACTTCCTAAGACCTATTACTCTAGCAAGGTGAGATGACTCACCAGGTGATGTGGATGATGAATAGGTATGTGACACACACCAACACCCCCCCTTCATCGAAGCCAAGGAAGAGGTCAAGGTAAGCAGAATAGAAAAGAAGACTCCCCTAGATAACTAAGAAAGATGTGTCAATGGGTCCTAGCAAGTAAAGGCCCGATAAGGTGCCCATATACAAACAACATCTTTCTAGAAAGAAGAAGAGAAGAAGGAGGACTATAAAGCCCGAAGAAGATGGGTGGCTACAGCAGACCTCACCCCAAGAAGAGACCGTAAGTGAAGAAATTTCACCTCAGTGAAGGGCTTGGTGAATATGTCTGCAACCTGATCAACTATCTGAACATATTGTATGTCGATGATTTTTTCTAGTATCAGCTCCCGTATGAAGTGCATGTGAATCTCAATGTGCTTCGTCCATTGATGCTGAATTGGATTTCTATAAATCAAGATAGTGCTCATGTTTTCACATTAGATAATGATAGGTCACCGAAAGTGGATGCCAAACTCTGTCAAGATACCCTTTAACAAATCAAATTTTGTGGCAGCATTAACTTCTCCTCTGTACTCTGCTTCTATCGATGATATGGCAATTACGTTCTGCTTCTTGCTAGACCAACTAATAGGACCTGAACCAAGAGTGAAACTGTAGCCTAAGGTAGACTTCTGATGATCTAGATCACCGACCCAATCTGATTCTGTAAATCCAACCAAGTCAATCTCAGTTCCTCTTATGTAATGAATACCATCTGTGTGAGTGCCACAAACATAGTGAAGGATCCACTTTTCTACTTTTAAATGTAGCTCATGAGGCTCCTGCATAAATCTGGACACAATCCCCACAGCATACGAAAGATCTAGCGAGTGTAAGTAAGGTAGATCAAGCTCCCCACTAACTGCCGATAAAGGGTACCGTCAACCAAGGGGGAAGAGAAATCGAAACCAACTTGACCCCGAGTAAAGAAAAGGAGTAGGTGAGGACTATTACGAATATATTTTTGTAACATTATTAATAGTGTGTGTGAGTTACTATTTGTAAAATGTAATATTTAGATATTACATTATGTGAGTGAATGATGAGTTGTAATAGACAACTCATCATGAGAGAATAAAGGGATAGTTGAATTAAAGGTGGAGAGAATCATGTTGGAGAGATAAGTGGGATCTTTGAGTGATCATGAGAGAGATATGAGGGATAGAAGTTGACTCCTTAGTTTAAGGATGTCATTTACCTATATATGTATGTAATCCCTCCAAAGTGTAATGTATCCCGAATCATTTGAATCTATAATATAATTATTCGGTGTATTTTCTCTGTGCAAAACTGGTTTATTGCTTTGATTTGGTATCAGAGCGGGTTCAATATTCTGTCATGAGAGTCTATTTGTGAATGTTTAGATAGTCTGAAAATATTAAGGCATCAATATTCTTCCCATTGACGTGCTTCCTTGCAATCTTGATCTGAACTTCATTTATATCATGTATCAGCCTTGATTTACGTGGCAGTGTGCATAGGTTTGATGATCATGCTAGAACTGGTTGTATATTCGATGCTCTTCCCATGTCCAATCTGACTGCTCTTGCTAAGGACATTCCAAATCTCTGGAAAAGGTCAAGCCTATTTGTGCATCGTTTCATGCACCAAGACAGCTACAGGTCTATGAGCTGATAAATTTGTTGAATCCCGTACTCACTTACAATTGTCATACAGATCTGCCAGTCACAAAGTTTTTTGACGTGGATCAAGGAGAACGTAAATTCCACTCGAGTTATAGTTAGCACTCGGCAATTTGGATTGCATGCGTGAGTGAGGAATCTGGGCGAGTACATGCAGGTTGAGATCCATATGACAGGAAAACCTGACATGCATTCAGAGCTCGTATATTATGGTTAAGGAAGGATGCCATACAACCAGATCCGTCTCCACGTGGGTAATAAAAAAAGTCAACTCTCTCTCAATATTTGGTATAAGCATAGAAGTAAGTATTGTTTCATAGAGAGAGAGACGTCTTAGAACCTTGGCATCAGAAATAAAATTTCATGCACATTCTTCTACCTTTGCAAGGATATTCATGGACGTTTAATCAACTTGCATTCTATGTTCTTCGTGATCTGCTCCGCCCATACTCTGCATTCAGATCAAAGTAATTGGTATTCATGTTTTGGCTACCTTGGCGCAGTCCATCTTTCTATTTGGTCAGCCAACGTTTCATCAAATGCCACGTGTCTCCAGCTTGATATCCCCACAAAGCACGTTTCCCGTTGTTTCATTTAGGTGAGGCTATGGAAAAGTTCAAAAATAGTCTATAATATAGTTTGATCATTGTCCATTGTCGGTCTTTAGTTCCATTAACATGTTTTGGGTAATGTTAATAGTTAGTGCATAGAGTTGTGTGTAATCAAATTCCTTTTGTCTATGTAAATGTCAATAAGTAAATTAGTATTATAATTGTATTCAAGATTGAGTCTGTAGTCTTTAGAAGGTCGATGCGAGTTTTAACTTATTTAGTCGATATACAATAGGTTTGATATTTTTGAAGTCTTGAGTTATTTTTAGTGTCTTTGAGAGTCATTAAAAATGTCAAAATAGGTGTTTTTAGGGTATCTGTTTGTTGTCATTCTATTGTCATCAAAATTGAGTCGAAAAGTTGTTAAAAATTTTTAAAAAAAAAAGGGGACAAATGAGTGCATTTTCGGTGTAATCCGACACTCTATTTTTAAGGAAAAATACAAATGAAAACTGTTCTTGGCTTCAGGGGCTCCGCCCCTCGACCCTGCCCTGTATCGCGACAGGGAACGCGTATCGTCCTCGGCTATACTTTCTGCTGAGTTAGCAGGGACATTCTGATGGAGGCAGGAGGCAACGGAGGAAGGAGGACAACCAGCGTCCTCTTGCCAGCCGCAAGTGACGGGGCCGCATAATGAGTTTGTGGCATATTTTTAGTTGTGTGTTTCATTGTTTGTAATAAGAACAGATGTCACATTCTGTTCAGAATTGTATTTCCTTTTATAACCTCCTGATGTAAATATGTTATAGTAGAAAGATAAAAGCACAAGAAAAAGCAGCATCATGTTTTTCTTGAAGAGGATGAACAGAGGTTCATGAGCAGGGGCTCATACCTAGGACAGAGGTCCATTATTGTCGAACAGGGGTTCATATTTGGTGAACAGAGGTTCAGCGTACCAAGATCATGAGCATGCAGAGGCAGGCATGCTGTAGAAGACGTGTGAATGTTTTTCTCTACCTTGTTCACATTAGGGGAGTGTTTAATAGGGATTAATAATGTAAACAATAGGGGAGTGAATGTTACGAATATATTGTTTGTAACATTATTAATAGTGTGTGTGAGTTACTATTTGTAAAATGTAATATTTAGATATTACATTATGTGAGTGAATGATGAGTTGTAATAGACAACTCATCATGAGGGAATAAAGGGATAGTTGAAATAAAGGTGGAGAGAATCATGTTGGAGAGATAAGTGGGATGCTGAGTGATCATGAGAGAGATATGAGGGATAGAAGTTGACTCCTTAGTTTAAGGATGTCATTTACCTATATATGTATGTAATCCCTCTAGTGTAATCTATCCCGAATCATTTGAATCTATAATATAATTATTCGATGTATTTTCTCTGTGCAAAACTGGTTTATTGCTTTGAAGGACTTACAATCGGACATGTGAAACCGAGCAAGAAAATCAAGAGAGTACTTAGGGTACAAGATCATAATTCCTGAGTCAGATTGTGAAATATAGATCCCAAGAAAGTAATGAAGCAATCCTAAGTTAGACATGGAGAACTTGTTGGCCAAGGAGATATTCAAAAAATCAATGATAGAGGAAGAGCTACCTATGATCAACAAGTCATTAACATAGAGAACAAGAATAAGCATGGGGTCATCCTGCCATAGAATATACAAATTTGGGTCGAGAGACACCGAGTGAATCCTGATACAAGTAGAAAGGAGTCCATCTTGGCATACCAAGCCTGAGAGGCTTATTTAAGGCTGTAGAGAGACTTCTTTAACTTGTAAATGAGGGATGGATCATGGACATAACCTAGAGGTTGTTCCATATAGATCTCAATGAAGGAAGGCACTCTTAACGTCCATTTGGTGGACTTCCCATCTGTAAGTGGTAGTGATGGTAAGGGTCAGCCGAATGGAAGTCATCTTTGCAACTAAAGAAAATGTTTCTGAGTAATCAACCCCTTACCGGGAGAAACCCTTACATATAAGTCGTGCTTTATACTTCTCTACTTCTCCATTTGCTCCATACTTTGTTCGATATATCCACCTACACCGAATGATTTTTTTCTTCCGAAGAGGGTAAGATCCGAAGTGTCATTCTTTATGAGTGAGGAATACTCCTCATCCATAGCAAAATCCCACTCAGGAATCCCAGAAGCTTTCTGGAAAAATGGTGGATCAGAAGAAGATGTGAAGGAGTGGGGTCCAATGAAACTTGAGCGAGTATGTCTCTCATCTGAAGGATCTCTAACTAAATCTCTAGCACTCTGTAAAGTTTTCCTAGCCCAAATAGGTCCCGAAGGTTCAAGGTCAGAGTCGGAAAATTCTTCACTTGAGTGAGAAGGGACATAGTCCTCATCATCACCACCTTTGTCGAATCGGAAGACTCAAAACTTTGAGGATTAGGAGGAGTAAGAAGAGGAGGAACTCACTCAACAACATCATCATCTGATGAGTCAAAATCTAAATCAGTGGGAAAAAGAACTTCAGTGGAAGTAAAAGTCAAGGATGACTCATCAAACTTCACACTCCTCTCAATATAGAGCTCATGGGTAGTAGGGTTCAATAATTTATATCTCTTCACGCCATCATGATACCTAAAAACGATACAAGGTTTGGATTGTGGATCCAATGCCTTACATTTCTTCTTGGGAATCCAAGCCATAGCCTTGAATCCGAAGACTCAAAAGTGCTCAACATCAGGCTTATGTCTAAACCAGGATTAAAAGGGTGACATCCCTCTTACTGCCTTGTGTGGAACATGATTCTAAATGTAACAAGCACTATTCACTACTTCAACCCAATACTTTGTGGAGGAAGGGACTTGAGCGAACCATACAAGTAGCCATCTCCTTTAGTGTTTGGTTCTTTCATTTTGTAACTCCATTCGGGAAGTGGTGTAAGCAATTGTACGCTGGCTGCAAATCAATCCCCTCGTAAGTGTAGAAATCCTCAAACCTATTGCTCACATACTCGCCTCTATTGTCAGTTCGAAGAACCCTGATAGACTGTTCTGCTTATTTCTCAACAAGAGCCTTAAAATTTTGAAAATTCTCAAAGACTTCAGACTTAAGCTTAAGAAAATATACCTAAGTAGAACCCAGAAATTTATCAATGAAGGTTAGTATATATAGAGCTCTAGTGAAAGAAGGAGATGGAAAGGGGCGAAACATCACTATGAACAAGATTCAAGGGACAAGTAGCTCTCCAAGATTTTCCCTTATCAAAATTTTTTTAGGGTGCTTTCCGAGGGTGCAATCCTCACAAAGACCTTTAGAAAACTTAACTCGAGGTAACCCATTGACCATTTCATTTTGGCTCAATTGTTCAAGGTAACGATAATTTAGATGGCCAAAACTCTCGTGTCATAGCTTGCTAGCCTCATTCACATGGGTGAGCAAGAAATTAGGTTTCAAATAAAAAAAAAAAGTGGGAAAAGGTATACAACCAGAATGGTGATCCACCTTTCCCTCAACCATAGTGCAGTTAGAGTTAAACTCACAAATGATCACCGAGTTAGGACCGAATTCCACTCTCATTCCTTCACCAAGGTGGGTGATTTGGCAAACCGGTAGGAGATTGGTAGAGAGATTGGGAACACTCAAAACTTGGTTAAATGTTCCACCTTCTATCTCTACCGATCCACTACCGAAAGCTAACACATGAGTGTCATCACCCAACGTGATTTGGGACATGCCACATGGTTCAATGCTAAATAATTCAACATCCGAAGAAGCCATGTGGTGCGAGGAACCAAAATCAATAATCCAAGTTGATGATGGAGTTGATATAGCTACGAGGGCCTTACCTTTCTTGTTTTCATTTTTAGACTCCTTTGCTTTAAGACTCGACCTTCGAACATTTTGTTTAATGGATTCAGAACACTTATTTTATTCTTCTCAAGTGAATGAGTTAAGTGATCAATTTGTTTCTGAAAACAATGATTCTCATTGTGGCCATAATTCTTACAATAAGAGCATTTAAACTTTTCCTTCTTCGCTTTAGGCTGGAAGTCGAATTGTTAGTGTTTGGCTTAGCTAGTGCTTGGTTGGTCTTGATTTCTTTCTTAGGTTGGTCCTTTATTTCTTCCTTCTTTTCATTTTTCTTTCCCTTATTCGCCACAAGAGCATGTGACTTGGATTTTAGAGTCCCCATTTGAATGATTTTGTCCTTTTCTCAAATAATTTGGGATGAAAAACTATCAAAGGAGGGCATTTTCCAAGCACTACCCAAGGCGGCTTTCATGGCGTGGAAATTTGAAATGAAGACAGAGTATTCAGGACCTAACTTAGAAAGAATCGACAAGATCAATTGAGAGTCTTTCTTTTCCACTTTACATTCCTTTAGAAGCAGTCTAGTGTGGAAAAACTTTGAGAAGAAGGCTTGCAGGTTTTCAAAGTCACTAGGATTTAACCCTAGTAGTTCGTTCTCCAACTCATGCGCTCTCATGTCATCTTTCTTCCCAAACATATCATCGAGTATTTTCCATGCTTTGCATCAGGAGTCAAGGAAGTTTTGATGTGGAAGAGCAAGTCGGGAGAGACGGACATATAGAGAAGACCTAAGGCTTCATCACAACGGTTGAACCACTTAGATTTTTCGGGTTCATCATTAGGTTTGGTCTCTAACCCCATGGTGACATGGTATAACCCTTTACTTTGCAAAACCAATATAATTTTAGATTTCCATTCGAAGAAATTAAAAGGTGTGAGCATGGGTACTTTAGAGATATCCATAATGAAGAGATAAAACCAACGAAGGAAGAAGGAAGGAGAGAGAAAGGAAACAACCACCCTAGAACAATATCACACCCCCGAGTTTGGCACTTTATAGTTTAGTGCATTGATTACAACCAGATGCGACTGTGTGTTGAGAACCAATCTATCACTCACCTTGCAATCAGCGTAATAACGCGTAAGAGTGGAGACAACAATCAAGGTTTGTTGGGCACAACAGTTCAACACCATAAGCAAGCACAAGAATGAGTGAAAACAAGAAGGGGAAGAGAAAGCCTTGTGAGAAATAGCATCTCACGTCACATGAAATAATCCCTTTTCGTAAGACTGTGGTGGATGCGCTCACAAGTCCACAAGCAATAAAAGGGATAGAACAAAGCTCAAGATGATTCGAAATGAGCTGAATTAAGTAATACAAAGACACCCCCAAGAATGTGGTACTTTATAAAATAGTGTGTTTACAAAACTGATAATTCCATCATCTAGAGTGTGAAAAAACATGCAACTTTGAATAAAGAAGTGCTCAAAACTGAGCAACGAATCAAAAGTTATAGCAAAAACCAATTCCCGCAACCGATGGTAAAATGCTAATAAGCCTACAAACAGTTTTAAAAATTACCCGAAATGCATGCAAAGGGTGTTGTATATGTATGCTCATTGGAAACAACATAAAATTTTAGATAGGGTTTGTTTTAATCGCAAGAGGGGATTAGCTTCCCCAACCCTGACCTCACCCTCTCTCTTCGACACTCGAAGGAAGGATGAATAAAATAAGAAAAATACCCAAAAATTATTATGATGCCGGGATTAGTGTTATTCACCCGACCTAGGCTTATGATATTAACCAATGTTGAGTTGATTTATGTGCTAATGCACCAAGTTACAATACAGGATGAGCTAGGTTAGTGTTGACCGAGTTGAGTTATTTTTGCAAATTCTACTTGAGTCAAAGTGGGAGGTAAATGTTGAGTGGTGCACGGAGGTGAAACCACGTCTCAAGGTGTAACCACTAAAGGAAAATCAAACCTGATCTGCTTTAACATAGACAATGCCGAGAGTTGACTGGGGTGTAACTATTCATGCTTTGGATTGCACGCGATTGAAGGAGATGAACAATGACGTCCCTCTTTTGTTCAATAGTGAGTTAGTAAGGGCAACAGTGAAATTCACACTGAGCTACGAGGGTAAGTTGGTACCACGACCACACAGTCAAAGATCAACATGAACAATGTAAAAAGGATCCTCTAGAGATCAAGGAAGAACGATGGTCGACCAAAAACCAATGGCGACCATAAATCAATTCGATTAGAAACCAAGGATCCTCAAGCCGAGATCACATCAACCAAAAACCAATGGTGAATACTTCAAAAGAAAAGGTCGAAGAGGCTCGAACAAGGTCGCAGTGAGACCAAGATGGAAGCATAACACGACTGGGAGGCACAGACAGATAAATGGTAGATCAATGCACAACGAGACCAGCATGTAGAAGCACCAACATGAGAGCTCAAGCGGTAGATGCAGGGGTTACCAAGAGTGCAGGTCACCTGGAGTAATGCAAACCCTACTAACAGAAAACATGAAGGAGACCGAGTTGCATGGAGTGTGCAGAGGACGATCTAATGTGAGCAGAAAAAAGCCCATTCACAAAACCAATGCAGAGAGCTCATGAACAACCCCCAAAGAGTGCAGACCAAATCAATCACTAAGAAAGGTGAGTTGAAAACATTACACAAGAGAGATGGATGATGACTAAGGCGGTGAGCTTAGGGCCAAGTTGTCCCAAAAAATACACTTTAATAAACTTAGGAAAAGACACAAAACCAACACGAGCAACAATGATAAAACTCTGAACCTATAATCTGAAGCCCACAAAACATGCATGCAACCTTAGAGCATCGATTGGTCAAAGACAATAAACCCGAAAACACCGAAACTTCAGTTGAATTGAAACCTCAATATGAGGTGAGCAATACAATTACAAAATAATAATCGAAAAAACTTACACGAGGAAATAAGAAGAAACTAGAAGTAATAAAAACTTGATAAATGAAGAGTGCACGTTTTACCGAAACCAGCTCTGATACCATGAAAGAGGGATTCACGAGAACCGATGTCAAAAACAATGCACCACAATGAAGTTGCACTCTGATGGTAACATCAAGCTCCAACATAATAAGCAAGATTCGAACAATGGAAAGAATATGCAAATAAGAAAACAAGTCTACTCATCCTCATAGATCGAAAAAAGGAAGTACAAATAGGGGTGTTGTGTAACCCCCATGCCTAAACAAGGAAAGAATATCAATGATGCCATTGATGCATATGATGTGACTAACACATATGACACCACTAAAGGAGGAGTTATAATTCCAAATAAGGAATGTAACTCCTATGACGCACTAATGCAAATGACAATGACAGATTCTATGAAAGAATCTGACACTTGTCATTTGACTTCCTAATACCTATGACTCTCGCAAGGCGAGATGACTCACTAGGTGATGTGGATGATGACTAGGCATGTCACACACACAAACAAGTGTGACAAACCTAAAGTCTGAATTTTAGACTTCGAGGTTTTGGAGTTTCGGAACATTGCAGCCCCAAAACACAAAAACACAACTCGAAGTCCAAAACCTGAATTTCCAATTTTAGATGTTGGAGTTTTGGAGTTTTCGCACACCCAAGTGGATGAAAAGTAACCTAAACTCCGAAATCAAAATGTCTAAATTCCGAAATTCCAAATGTTTGAAATTTAAGATTTTTGAGGTTGTAAGGTGTTTGAGAATCCGAAAGGAGAAGGTAAACCACTCGCCATCAATGCACTATGACACCCCAATCTTCAGATGGCCATAAATTTTGACTGGAAGCTCAAATTTTGACAAGAAAAGACTATTTGGAAATCTCTCGGCATCCTCCACACAACAATGAAGAAGTAAATTATACCATTTTAGAGGATGTTCTAGGTTTCTCACCTACCAAAATGATGAAGGTATGGGATTCTTTTCTTTCCCAACAAGGAAAAGTACATGGGGGTATGGCTTTTGCAGTGGCACCCATCATTGTTGCAGGTGAATTCAATGTATTTTATTGTGGTTATAGAAAGATTTCAAATTCTACTCTCCCTTCTCTCATTCTTCCTATATATTGTAAGGAGGGGCATTGTTCTAATGTTGGATAATTTTTCTTTGCACCCTCCCTTCTTCTCTTGTCTATAAGTGAATTTTTGGAGTTCAAACCTCCCATTCAAGCTATAAATCAATTTTGTGCCTCTTGGCCATTGTAATGCATTGTATCAAATATGTGGAGTAATAATACATGTCTGTGGATGAAATTCAACACTCTATTATGTTCATTTCTTTCTCTTGATCTCTTATTACAATCTTGGTTATCTGTGCATGGTTATTGTATTACATGTTTATTGGTTAGTGCATTCTCATCATTAGATTGATCTGTGGTGTATTTTCCCCTTTTTAATCTGATTGTGGTTTTCTATATCCATGCAAAGTAGGTATTTAGCATTCCTTTTGGTGCATCACCTATGTAGTTTAGGTTTAAATTTCTTGAAGTCTTATTAACGCTATCGCCTTGCCAAGTTAGAGTAGATTTTAGGGTAGATCCTCTACAATTTCATATACGAAGAAGAACTAGCCTTCATCCGGAGATCTTTCTTGATTGAAAAGTACCACACTTTGGGAAAAGCTCCATGTTATGCAATCACAATGATAGTTTCAATATATTCAATCTGGAAAAATTCAGAGGGTGTTGTGATTACGCATCAAAAATAACATCACACCAAATCTCATCCTTATAAATTTTCCTAATAGAAAAATTATTAAACATCTCTTATCAATAGTAACTTCATTACCATTCTTAAACCATGTAGTACAATAAGGGTTAGGATTCTTCTCGCAATGCAGCCCTATTTTCTCAACCATCTCATTTGAAACAATGTTATCACAACTTCCACCATAAATAATAACATTAGATAAGTTTCCTCCTTAAGTGATTCTAGTTCTGAAATTATTTATACGTAGAAAAACATCCCACTTGATCTCATTTCTTGGAGAAATCATCATCCTTTTGATCACCAAATTGTCTTCCACATTTGGTGGAATTTCTAGATCATGTTTTTCTTCTTATTATTTAGCTTCAATAAGATTTAATCTTGTAGGATCTTCTTTCCTCTTGACATGCATATAATAATGTGGGAATTTAAATGATCTCGTGCCCCCTTCACCACATATGTAGAAAAAAATTGTCTTTGTGGAGCCTCCCATCTTCTACTACCAGCCTATCATCTACCCCTAGGAAATCCTCTATCTCTTTTTTGATTTGGGAGATCTTTTCTGTTATCTTCTTTCTTTTCCACTCCAAGATGATTCTCTCCTCTACCTTGACTATAACCAGCTCGTCTCGAGAAGGAGGATGAAGTCCTGCTATTCATCTCATGTGATCTCTTACAACTTTGATGGTTTATTTTTCTTCACCTTTAAAGTTAGTTGATAGGAATCCTCCATACACTTGATATTCGTATTCCTAGCTCATCTTGAATAGAAAATTTTAATCCATTTACATAAGTTGTAGTCAATTGTTCCTTAGTTTCTTCATGTTCTAAAAATTGGACAACTCCACAAAAATCATCCATGTATTATTGCACGGTGTGTAAGTTATGTAAAGGGGTTGTGCATAATCTACAAGGAGAATTTTATCTTTTAGCTTCTTCTCCATCCTACTCCGTGTCCTAATCCGTTCTTTCCTGTTCTTGACCACTCTTTTTTAGGTGATCCCATCATAACAAAGCATGAAATTTTAATTTCGTGCATGTAAATTTGACCTTCTTTCCTATAGCATACCCTTCCAGTTAAAAACTTTTCGCAAGCTAGTTAACCAGTCTATCAGCTCCTTTGGTTTTAGGCTACCTCCATATTTTAGAACATAAAATCTTATCCCATCATTATTTCCTTCTAATGCTTGAAGCATCCTTTCTTCAAAAGATAAGGGTGGTCCTTGGGCTTCCTCCTCTTCAAAAACTTCTTCTTCATATGTCTCATCTCCAACTTGTTTTTCTCTCTAGGCTATAATTGCAACAAGTTCAGCAAGTTTCCTCTGCAAATCATGTATGTTTCTATTCATTTGGGAAATACCACCCTATCTTCCTCTTCCTACCATTATTTGTTTCCTCCACCAAGACTCTAACTTACTCTTATACCGGATGTTGTAGCCAAATTGTAATACACAATCAATATAGTGGAAATATCTTGAAATCAAAGAAAATAAATCTTCTTATTTGTTATTGAATGATGAATTACAATACTTCATAAATAAGAAAACAATCCCCAAGTCGATTTTCCAAGATAACTCTAACTAACTTTGACTAAATCTACTTTAGATGGCAAATTTTTTTTTGGCGATTCATTAGAACTCAGAATCTGTTAGTAAGTTCACATGCTTATTTTTACGCATAGAAAAATTTCCACGCATCTTCTACATGCCTAAATTAGAGGAATTGCCAACTTTCTAACCTACTATGCATTCAAGAGACTAAAATTAATTAATGCCCTAAAATAGGAAAAAATGAATTACAACTTAAATCCTAATTTTCGGCCCTTAGATGGCAGATTTTGAGCTCAAAAATGTGTCAAAATTGGCTCCAACTTGTAGGGCGGGTTGACTGATGTGTTTGTCTCATCGAAACAAGTGGTTAAAAAAGGAACTCAAATAGACACGTAGATCAAAAGATATGACCATTTCAAGTTTCTACTAAAAAGTGCATCGATAACAAGACATGGATTTAGTTTAGAGGATAATCGTACACAATGAAATGACTTATTTATTCTTTATAAATAATTAGTCAATGATTACAATCCATAAGGGTTCTAGTTTGAGGTGAGGTCAAACTAACACGGACCAATATTTAAGGACTTCCACAGAGAAAAAATGAACCATATCCATGTCATTCGGGAACACCAAGTAAATATATCTAAAATTAAAGAAAGGTCTAATAAATAAGGGCAGATCGAAGGTCTTATATATTTTTAAAATAAAATACTAATAATAATCCCAATCACTGTGGAGTTTCTAGCTAAAATAGAACTTAAGTTCAAGCAAAGAACCCTGACACAAAATATCAATTACAAAGGCTTTCCTTGTAGATGTCGAACCTGTTTTGCTCTTGGACATTTGGCCTCCGATTGACATTGATAAAAAAATAGATTAAGGGTAGAGTCTCTTGTTGGAAATATTTTAATCTAAAGCATTTAGTTGTCAAAATCCTTCTAGATAAAGACACCGAAAATGAATAAGTTAGTCAAGAGGATACTTCCACATTTCATGAAGAGTAAAAATGTGAGGAAAACCTTTTCTCCTCAAGTCCGGTTAAAGAAAACTAAGGTTGATACGGTGTATATTGTAGAGAAGGAGGAATCCAATATGCCTCAGCCTCCTAGACCCCAAAAGATTCATAGTCCCAAAAATAAGGAGATTTTTGAAATTCTTCTACCAATTCATCCATATGACAATGTCGATCCAAATAAGGGAGAAGGATGGATGATTGTGAATAGATAAAAGAAAGGGAAAACCTTTAATGCTCCTATCAAGATGAAGCTTAGGTCTCAACTAGTGCAGTCCCATGGAAGAAAGGAATGCTTTTAGTGGAAGCATCTTGACTTTCCTGCTATGGGGGACTTTCATTCTCTTTTGTGTGTTTTCTTCCGCTTTTAGGATTTAGGTTGTCTGTTTTTTTCTTGAATAGTTTTGTATGGCCCGATCCACTATGTTTCTCTTATAAGCTCTGACACTTATCTTTCGGTTGTACAAAGTTTTTTAATCCCTTCAAAATCAAATTTTTACCTAATCTGGGAAAAAAAAATCACAATCACGACCTCCTCTTTTACCATCTAACATTTCGAATGACATAATATATTTTTAATGTAAATAATGTTTTAAAAACCAAATGATAAACCATTTAACAATACAAATTCAGTTCCACTTGAATTGTTCCTTGTGCCACGGTGTCCAAAATGTCTCCGCTTTCAATATTGCAGTTATGGGACTAAATGTTTTCTTTATAAAAAATAAACAAAATGAAAATGAAAGATTAACGATATTTCCTCCAAATTAAATAGCGAAATGCTTTCTCATTGATCACTTTGTTCTTTAAACAGGTAGTATTAGATATTCAATAAGTAATCCAGGAGAATTACTTCTACACAAACCATAACCATTTCGCATCTTATTAACGGACAAAACATTAAACAAACGGCTAGCCTGAGGTGGGATATCGTGTACAGTGTACACCACAACCTCCCGCATTTAACTCGTACAAACTTATTTATGGAATCAAATAACTACAAGACATAGTTATATATGGTACTTATTTAACGGACAATTCCACTTGCCAAACATTAATAGAGATTAAAAACAGTCTATCGCCTGACTACAATGAAGAAGATACTCTACGTGATCTAATATGGAGTAGGTGCATATGCTGTACCAGCGCTCAGGAAGTAAGACTTCACGCCTCCCGCTGTAGGTGCAGGGGCAGTCGCAATCATCATTCGCCTCAATTGTGTTTTGTGAGCATCGCAGAGCTGTGGTAAATACATTCCTGCAGGTCATCGCAATTACATACGTGAAAAAGTTTGTCGAAGATAACTAAATATGTACAAGGTTAAGAAACAATGTTCGTTAGGGTAGGGTATGCCACCTTCTCCAGCAGCGAGATTGAGGTAGAGATCCACAACGTTAGGGCAGCTGTTTTGGCATTTGTCTGAGCACAATTTTGACGTGAAATGCGAATATGCGGAAAGATCATCGGTTGACACGCCCACACTCATCCTCTGCAAACCGCACGCCTGCACACACTCATCGCTCTCTATCCATTCCTTCATTTTCTCCGCCATAATTTCAGACGACTCCAATGCCATATTTCAAAACCGAAATGTTATTCAATAAAATTTCATAGCAACACCAGCAGCAGCAACTCCTTGCTATTGTAAGAGTAAGTATTTATCTGGCACTGGTTTCGTATGGATGCTTCATGAGTGGCGGCTGCGAAGGAGTAATTATTATTGTATAAGAGAAATATTTACCTGGCATTGGTATTGTACTGATGCTTCATGAGTGGCGGCTGCGAAGGAGTAATTTTTCTCCAGCACACAGCGAGATCCTGTCGATGACACTGGAAAAGCGCACATTTCCACCGGGAGCTTCTCACATTCCACACCTCCTTCACCTGCACAAATCAAACATAAATCGAACTAATATTTAGAGACCTATAAATCGGCATGGCCTAAAAATCATGAAACCTAGTTCTGTTCTTTGTATGAATTGAATGTTACATAGAAAAAGTAATAGAAAAAAGCAGTCCAAAAATAATTTAATGTGGTGTATTCCTGCAAGCAACATAAAATAAGAAATTAAAAAACTACAATGCTGTCTCACAACTAAACTGTACCGAGTACGAAGACGCTTTGCAGACAGAAAAGCGCAAAAACAACGGCAAATGCAGCTGTCATTTTAGAAGCCATTTGTTTACGGATTCTGCAGCCTACTTCTCTTGTGAAAAGAAGGAAAAATTGAACAGAAAAGAAACTCAACTTACCAGAGATACAGAACTGTGAGTGTTATGAGTTGTATTTATAGTCACACTTGGCAAGAGACAAGCGTGAAAAAATTGAACCCATTGAGTGGAAATTTCCAAACTTATTCACTAAACATTGGAGAGCTTATACTTTGAATTTTCCGTACCGAACAAGTCGGATTGCCATAGTCGTTGTGAACAGTGATTTTTAATACCGCGTGGTGTGCGACTGGTTTCATTCAATAGCTCATTATTACGCCGAAAGGCGTTTTTCAATATGCCACTAACACCCGTGGGAGCAATCGGCGGCTACGAATTTGACGTACGTCGTCGTTGCATCTTGGCCGTTGTTTTTGCAGCCTGCGGAGGATTTAAAGCTTATGTCCAGCACAGCATGCCGTGCCGATTGCTTTCCGGGACGCTGCACGGTTCACCAATCAGTTTCCCGAGTTCCTGTCCACTGTATTGGCTGTTGTTATTAATAGCCGGTAGCCTGCCCTGTCAAAAAATTAAAATCGTCGACCAGTTTAACCACAATCATAAGGGACACGTATTAGGGCACATATGCCAGAATATTTGGTGCAGAATCTTAGTTTGGTAAACAAGTCAGAGCTATTTCAGCACGATTAAATAACCAGTTCAACCTCGCAAGAGTCGCAACAATGCTTAGTATTCTTGACAGACTACTACTTATTAGAGGAAAAGTCGTTCAATATTAATGCAACGCATATAACACCCACACACTCAAATATGTAATAGCTTTTGATGGAAAAAATAGGCGTGTAATATATTTGATAAAGTAATTTTTTTATTTTTTATTTTTTATGTGTAAGGTCTTATGTAATATTAATGGCTCGGAGAGGACTTTCTAGTGGTTCCTTAATTAATAAATTTAAAAATAATTATTTTTGTGATGTTATTCGATAAAGACTGTCAAACATATAGATGTTAAGATTTTGCTTTACTTTTGAAATTTATATACAATTCTTAAATGTTTGAGGAAAACGAAACATAAACTTCAAAGATTTAAATTTAATCTTTCCAGATAGTGTAACATTTTGATCTTTGCAGATTTAAATGGATAGATCACTAAAACCTAATAAAATTTGAAAGTTACTGATAATGAGCTTTTCATTTATAAAGATTAAAAAACTTCGTAGGTGCAATCATTTTGAAGGTTGCCTAGTTCCTCAAATGATTAATGTCAAGCAAAGCAATTCAACTTCACAAGGCGGAGAGAGGAATTATAATATTTTGTCATAAAGCATCTCCGAGTTCGATTCTTTGGTATGGATAGAACATTGATACCGTCGTTGTGTAATAAATGTAAAGAACCAAAGAAATCATAACAATATAATCACCATGTGAGGAGGGAGTGTGATGGACCTACCCTTGAAATGGTTTTTGTAAGCATGTGAGGTTGACGTGAACAAATGATCTTATTCTTAATTACATATTTCCTCATATTTTTGTGTTAGAATTGTGGTGTAAAGAAGAAGAAGAAAAGTTTAACGTCCATGAGGCTACCAAAGACAACCTATGGGACAAACAAAGTTGATACAAAGATAGAATTTTGTAGGTAAACTCTCTATGAGAATCTACCTAAACTTCCTCTAATTTTCATAATTCTCAATGGGCACTACAAAACCGTCGATTTCAAAACGAAGGATGAAAATATATTGGGTTTTTATCCCTATTGTTGACATATATCACAAAAAAGGTGAAAGGAAGATTTTTTGTTGTGTCCGACATGATTTAAGGTGTCCTTAGAAACTTTTGGAAACACAAAACCAATTCAGCCCTTCATGACAATACTAAGACAACAAATTGTAACCACAACTAAAGGCTACTTCAGTTACAATAGAATATATTTTATCATGCCAAAAGGCGTTTTCCAAAAGGGATTAGCACCTCTTTCCAATGACATGTGTCGAAGCAATCAATGACTATGAATTTAATGTACATCATCTTCACACAGATGAATAATCATCGTCAATGTCCTTTCTAGAAAAAGTTTTATTGTTAGTTGATGCCCTTACAACCCACAAAATTATGATTATAGTTTTTCCGTGACCTTGCATCATTACGACTTCAATGCCTACCTCAGCCTCACGCAACCTACATGTAACGCCCGCTAAAATCACTCGCACGAAACCCAAGTACAACCTAGGATAAGCTAGAAAATTTATTGGAATAATTTTTCAAACACGTGTCCGCAAAGGTTTTCAAACAACAATTGTCACATTATTGTTTCTAAGTCGCTTATAATTAATAATATAATTTTCTCCATTATAACAAAATATTAAAACCACATTAATTTTTCATGCACTTAATTAGACCAAGCATGGTTAATTTCTCCCTAAGTGTTATTTTAATAAACAATTTTATTCCATTATAGTTAAATATCCCCCATTTAAATATCAAGGGAAAGGGAGCCAAAATAAATAAATACTAAGGTTATTTAAGTCCAAAAAGTTAGAGCAATTAGCAAGGTCCCCATTTGACATGGGGTTAGAATAATAAACATACCCCTACACTATAAAGTGATCCCTTAAAAAGTCAACCCATGTATTTTGGAATTTAAACATTTAAATTTAAATTCAAAATCCTCTCACCCACTCCCTACCTACTTTTTGTAGGGATGAATCTCATCCCTTGGATGGATTCATTTAGGACCCTTAGATGAGGGAAGGACAAACTAACCCTAAAGCTTTCTTAAGTAGGTTTATTTCTCTTTTATTTTGACTTATCATTTCTCTTTTATTTTTGAGGTTGTTGGAGGAGAAAGAGGAAGCCATTAGAGACCATTCAAAGCTTTTGAAGAGGCTTACATTCTTCACATATTTTCTTATTTTTTTATACCCTCATTTAGGGTTTCCAATCGTTGATATATTTTATTTATCTCATAGTGTAAGATTTTCCCAAATGGGCTTATGGGTTTTGCCCCATTCTTATGATGTAGTTTCATTTGATATGTGTTCCATTTAGATAAAAGAATATATATATACATTTCTAAAAATTTAAGTGAATAAACCTGAAATAATTATAAAAAGAAATATATATATATATATATATATATATATATATATATATATATATATATATATATATATATATAAACGATATTAAACAAGGTTTGGCTTGAGTGCAGGTACCAAAAACCGCGGCCATATTGTGCCAAAAACGCAGTGAACAAGGTAATATGTGGTACCCATGTTTGGGGTTTAATAATATTTAAAAACTATTGGGGTGGGTTCGCCAATGCCACCCTCACCATTTCCTTTAAACCAATAAGCATGGGCCGTGGCTTTTAGCCCTTTCACCACATTTAAAAAAAAAGTATTTACATTTATAAATTTTGTTTTATATGATACATATAAGTATATATATATATATATATATATATATATATATATATATATATATATATTTATATTTATATTTATACATATAATATTATTATATGATTTCAATGACTATATTAACAATAGTATATTTTTTTTAATATAATAATATTAATAGGTTTTCATATTAATAAGTTTATGAATATTTAAGATAGTTTATCATTGATAATATTTAAACTATTAATAGTACTAATCAAGGTAATAATATTTATATTATTATTTGTGGTAACTAATTTTAGTTTCATACTTAAGATTTTCTTTTGTGAAAATTTGATAGGATAAGAGTAAGAGGTTTTAAAATAAGCCAAGTCAAATTTCACCTTTTGTATATCAAAGTGTAATGGGTTTTAAAGAAATTTCACAATAACTTAGCAATTAATTTGCACATTCTAAGGAGGTTAAAGCCTAAGTTGCAATGTGAGACTTCTTTTCTCTACTAGTGTTAAGAATTACTATATTTTTATTAACCAAGTAAACACAAGTAAATCTTGTTAGCGCATTAGTTTAATAATTTGTGCATTAGTTTAATATAGGACGATTGCATAGCGATTACAAATGTCCTCCATCTTTCTCCTCCCGTAGCCTTTATAAGGCTATGCTCTTTTGATTGTAAAACACACGCATTGAATAAATCATTCATTCTCTGTTATCATTGGTATCAGAGCCAATTTGCAGCGTGGAAGTTAGATTTGCCTACGCCTGGAGGAGGTGAGCCATGCATGGAGATTCCTTCCAAACGTCCTGTTGAGCCTGTTGACTTTCCCACTTTCCTTTCATTGGAACCACTTTTTTTTTTTTCTCTGCTATCATTGGACCTGTGTGGCGAAGAGGTAATTTACAGAGTGGAAGTTGGATTTGTTTAAAATCCTTGGCATTTGAAAAAAATCCCGTAGAAGTACATGTGTTGTGTGTGGACAGCGAATGGGGAGACCTACATGGAGTCCGGGTTGGGACGTCAAAACCTACATGGACCTCTAACCGTGGTTTCCAAAGCATCCCCACCAGTGCCTCCATTATCCTGAGGTATACAAACGATCTTGAAATGAGGCCAACCTACATATGTCATAAATTTCGGATGAAGAAAGCACCGTGAGCAATGCACCAAATGTTTGGGCATTGAACAAGAATGAAGACACCGCTGGACTATTATTTGCTTTGGTCAACAAGCTCCGCAACACTGGGAATCTTCTCTTTCACAAGATTGTGCGCCAAGGACAATTGGAGTATTTTTGGTTTGATGTTCGATGTCAAGCATGACGGATTCATGCAGAACTTGAATGTGGCTATGATGTAGATGATGAACATGAAGTAGAACACCCACAGGAGCATCCGCGTCTCACTGCACAAGCCTATAGAGCCCATCTTTGGGATAGGTTCCTTCAGTAAGCATTGTAACCATTTTTGAAAAATAAATAAATAAAATACAATTTTGAGTTTTTGGAAATGTCTGCACGTCACATTTTGTTGTCGGATACCCAGTTGCTAAAAGGGCCAAATTTCGCCACATGGAAAACCAAGATGCAAACGATTCTTCAATTTGAAGATCTTTGGGGGATCGTTTCTGGCACAAACGCCCCTCCCATAGACACTGATCTGTTGTCTAAGTATGAAAAGGCCAATGCAAAAGCACTAATGCTTATGACAATGATCCTTTCTAATGAGGTTCAAGCTCACATTCGAGAAGTAACCACTTCCTCTATGGCATGGGCCGCATTGTGTACCATCTATGAAGCCAAGAATCTGACGATGATGTTGCATCTTCAGACAAATCTTCACACAATGAGTATGCATGATGGTGAATAAGTGAAGCCTTCTTGTGGCGTGTGGCTGAGTTACGCGCAGAACTTTCTACTCTCGGTGAACCGGTGGATGACAAGTTGCTTGTCCCGCTCACCTTGTGAGCTCTTCCTTCTCGGTTTCATACTGATCACCACATTGACCATCACTCAATAGGAGGTGAGTTTTTCCAAACTGGTGAATTATCTCCAATAGGAAGAACCCATTCAAAATGTTCAAGAATCCTTCGAAGACAAGGCTCTCATCAAGAGGTAAAAACATAGCAACAAGCCTCAGAAAGGGCGGTGGTCCCTCACAATTAGAAGCAACATCCACATCAGCAACCTTCTAAGCGGCCACCACAAAAGCCACCGCATAAGTAGCATAACAACAAGGAGGATTGATGGTGCCACATTTTCTCCACGGATACGCACACGACTGTGAACTTTTATTACAACGGTCGCAAGTATGGCAACTTTGGTGAAGAGAGCACTTTTTCACCAAGGATATTCTAAGAAGTCTCGATGGTGTGCTCATAATCAGAGGCAGAAGGGTCATATTTCTTCTCAGTAGGATGCCTCCTCTGATGAAGTGGTTCCGCACGTAACTCATCCGACATTTTCCTAGTCTCATGAGACTTCACAGCCATCAAAAAGTGTATGGTTGATTGATTCAAGTGCAAAGTAAACACATGACTAGCAATAAGTTGTTCCATACCCTGAGTGACTAGCCCACTGGAGATCGGATCACCATCGCAGATAATCAAGAGTATATTGCGGTGGGGATTGGTTATGTCATCATTCCTCTTGGGACATGAAGAGTTACACTCACGAAGGTGTTATATGTTCTAGGTTTGACCTCAAATCTTATCTGTGAGTCAACTTCTTAATCATCGAATGCAGGTTGAATTCTTTGTTGAGAAAGGGGTCAAGTCCTACATCATTTCCTAGGGAGACTTAGTTATTGCTCAAGCATTTATGAAGGGCCATTTATTTGCACTGGATGTGGTCACTTCATCTAACATTTCTCTCTCTGCTTCAATGGCAGAGTCCACTACACTATGGCACTTTCGATATGGTCATCTTTCTACTAGGGCTCTACATCAGCAGTGCTAAGGAAATGGTAAGAGGGCTTCCTCCACTCTCCCATTCCTTACCTGTTCTCTCGGGATGTCTTACAGGAAAACAACACAGAGGTCCATTTAAAAGAGCTCTTATCATTCTATGGAGCATCTTCAAGTTGTACACACCGATATGTGTGGACCCCTGCCAGCTAGCTTTTAAGGTTTTGAATACTTCCAACTCATCATTGATGATTACTAACGAGAAAATGTGGGTATATTTTCTCCGAAGAAAAGTGGGGCATTTGTCAATTTCCAAACCTTTTACCAACAAGCCACCAGAAATCTCTGGGAAGCCTCTCCTTCTCCTCCACTCAGATCAAGTGGAGGAATTTGTATCGAAGAAGTTCTTAGCATTCCTGAAGCAGCATGACATTCAGTAACATCTGCCTACACCCTACACTCCCCAACAGAATGGGATTTTCAAGCGACACAACAGGACTGTCATGGAGATGGCTCGTTGTATGCTCTCCACCACCAAGTTGGAGGATCATTTTTGGGCAGAAGTAGTCTAGACAGATAGTGTATCTACTCAACCGGGCACCCATAAAGATCTTGCAAAATAGGACACCAAAAGAGGTATGGACTAGTCATAAACCTTCTATCTATCATTTGAGAGTTTTTGGTTGTACTGCATATATGCATGTTCTAGATAAGAAAAGGAAGAAGATCGATCCAAAGACACTGCCATGTATTTTCTTGGGGTATAGTACTACCTCAAAGGCATATCATCTCATGGATCCTGAGATGAAGAAAATCTACGAGAGTTGAGATGTGGTGTGTGATGAGTCATCCTTTGACTCCCTATCACACAATGGAGATCCAATACCGACCTCATCACATAGATTGCTCACACATCCAGATGATGGGCAAGATGATTCTTCTTAGAGAGAAGAAGAGTGGAGTGGAGACTTGTTCGTTGATCTAGGCACACTGGACAAAACATATTCACATCAATATCAGCAACACCAACGTTTGAAATGGGTCCAGAATACTATTATGGATGCAACCATGAACTCACTTCCAGGCACTTCTACGGGAGTCAGAACACAAAGTCAAGCCAAACATGAGGTAAATTTTGCACTCATGAGTTCAGTTGTTAATAGAACTGAACTTGACACTATTCATGAGGCATTAGACCAACCATAGTGGAAACAGGCTATGAATGCTGAATATGATTCCCTACTTCAGAATCAGACATGGGAACTTGTCGATCTACCTCTAGGTAAGAAATCCATTGGCTGCAAATGGATTTTCAAAACAAAATATAAGGCAGATGGTTCAATCGACAAACACAAAGCACGACTTATTGCAAAGGGTTATGCTCAGCAAGAAGGAATTGACTATGACGAGACCTTTGCACCCACTATGAAGATCAAAACCATCATAGTTTTTTGTGCACTGACAACACAAAATGGATGGAAAATTCAGCAGATGGATGTCAAGAGTGATTTTCTAAATGGTGATCTCAAAGAAGAAGTATACATGGCCCAACCTGAAGGGTTTATAGATGAGCATCAACCACACAAGGTATGTCATTTGATAAAGTCACTTTATGGACTCAAACAAGAACCTAGGGCATGGTATATAAAAATTGATGATCACCTATTATAGCATGGATTCACTCGTAGCCCCTTAGATACAAATTTGTATATCAAGAAGGTAGGAACATAGATTGTTATTCTGGTTTTGTACATAGATGATCTTGTGATCATAGGAAGTTCTGAAAATCTTGTGGATGATGTAAAGACTGATCTGAAGAAATCCTTTGACATGATTGATTTGGGGCTACTTCACTACTATCTTGGCTTAGAGATATGGTAGAAGAAGAATCATATCTTTGTCTCCCAGATGAATTATGCCAAGACTCTCCCAGAGATGTATGGAATGTCAGATTGTAAACCAATGTCCACACCTATGGAATTTTTTTTGCAATTATCTAGATTCTAGGATTCACCACAAGTAGATGGCACTCACTACAGGAAGCTTGTTGGGAGTCTCATTTACTTGACCTATACCAGATAGATCTTTGCTTTGTAGTGAGCTATCTCGTCATATTTATGCAAGAGCTGAAGAAATGTCATTGGATAACAGCAAAGCATGTGTTGAGATATGTTTGAGGTACAATTGACTTTGGTTTGGAGTATCAGAAGAAAACTCAGTTCTTCTTATAGGGATATACAGACTCGAGACTATGCAGGATCTGTTGATGACAGGAAATTCACTTCAGGATATGTTTTTCATCACGGATATGGACCTATCTCATGGGTTAGCAAGAAGCAAATTGTTTTTGCTCTCTCATCCACTGAGGCTGAATCTGCGCACAACGAGGAGCTGTGTGAAGTGATTTTGTTACGTCGCATTCTTGCAAATATAGGGATTCAGGAAGATAAATTTGCCATTATTCATTCATGCGATAATCAAGGTGTGTTTAAGCTTTTAAAGAATCTTGTTTTTCATGAATGAACAAAGCATATGGAGGTTGAATGTCACTACATTCATAAAAAGTCTTGATCCACCAAATTTAGCTCTAGATCGCACTACTAGTTTTCAAAGTCATAGATATTCTCACCAAGCCTCAAGCAAAGTGAAGTTTGATTTGTTTAGGGGTATATTTGTAAGAGCAATGTATTAAGGGGGATTGTAAACACATTATTCTAATACATTGTGCATTAGTTTAATACAAGATAATACGATTCTAAATTGTCCTCCTTCCTCTTCTCTCCTCCCGTAGCCTTTATAAGGCTCTGCTCTTTTGATTGTAAATACACACATTGAATAAATCATCAATTCTCTACTATCAAATCTAAGTTCTTTCCATTTATTTGAATAAAGTTTAACTTTCCTTCAAATACTATAAGAAACGAACAAACATAATTTTTTTACAACCTTATAATTTTCACGGAATACAATAAAAGTAACTATTTCTTTCCTTTTTCAAACTACATTTTTCAACCATTCTCACAACCAATTTTAACAAGGTTTTCAATAAGTTTTAAAATGAGAACTACTATCTTTCCAATGAGATCTACACACTTTTGTGGGAAATAAATTAACTACAATGAAATAAGATATTCCCTTTATAACTTCTTTCCTATTACAACCAAACTAGCTTTAAAAAAACAAATCTTTCTTTCCCTTTTCAACATACAATACAAATTTAATATCCAATAATCAAAACAACTTTTCTTCACAATTATTAATACAATATCTTCCACTAAAAGTGGGAAATTTTACGAGGAAAACTAGAATGAACTATAATTTTTCTTCAATCATGGCTCCAAAATCAAGTCTTCAACCAAGCTCCATATTCTCATCATTTGACCACAATAACACAAAATGGGTGAGAGGAAACACTCTCCACCCAACAGAAATTCCAATGAGAAGAAGAAGTAATTCTTCTCATTGGCCCTCGAGCCCTAACCACAAGGCAATCATGGATGTTTCAACACATGGAAACTAAAATAATGCTTCAAAATTCACTGTCAAACAACCAATCACATAATAAAATTAACCAAAAACACTTATTTCTAATCACAAAGGCTTCTAAAATAACCAAAAAGAGATAGGAAATATGGGGGTGCCCTTGTGCCTCCCAAGGGTTTGGATTCCCACCTCTAAATCCCTCCAACACACATTCAATCCCAAGTCTCTTATGCCTCCTCACTCTTATGCTTCCCTCTCTCTTAAGGCTCCCACAATACATAACATAATAGAATAAAAAAGGTGGGGCATCCAAAACCTACTCCCTCCTAGACCTAACAAGAATCTCTTATGCCTCCAAACATATTTCATCCCCATATCCAAATATCAATACAACCTAAGGTCAACATACCACCTAACACTTCAAACAAGAGCATAATTTCACACAATCACATAACATGCAAGAAAAAAGGAGAAAAGTAAAAGAACAAGATCCTACCTTGCCATGGTAAAGCTCTCTTTGAAATCTTGTCCTAAAAATCTTCAACACAAAAAATTTTCAAAGCACCCTTAAAAACTCCCACAAGCAAGCATCCAAAAAGAGAGCTCCAAAAATAAGTTAGTAACCCCAATTACCTCCCAAATTTTTCAATAAATAGAAAGAAGGAGGAGGAAGATGATGTGACTCCAAGTAGGATGCCACATCATTTTTTCTCCACTCCACCTCACCCAATTCAAAACCATACTCCAAGGAAATAAAATGGGTGGTTGAGAGGTATGCCAAACCTCTTACACACAGCATTCCAACCCAAACCTCTTAAGGACTAAAAACAATGCATGTAAGAAAGTGCAAGAAAAACATACAATTTGTCTTCCCAAAACACATAATGGGGTCTATTTTTGACCCCCCAACCCATAGGTAGGGTTGGTATAGTAATTTAAGAGGTGTGGGAAAAGTTTAACTTATCCCACAAGCCTCCAAAATTGACCCTTAAAGAAAGTTCCAAATTTCTAAGGAGAGGTAGAGTGTACTACACTCAAGATCACAAGCACTCAACTTACAACACATAAACCAAAGAGCCATCTAATCTAATAAATGAATTCTTTTGTCCCATCCATAATTATTTTAGTAACATGATTAATTTACTAATCTAGACACAAATTAAATAATTAATAAAAGGGAAA
Source organism: Taxus wallichiana var. yunnanensis (assembly GCA_018340775.1). Lineage (NCBI taxonomy): Eukaryota > Viridiplantae > Streptophyta > Pinopsida > Cupressales > Taxaceae > Taxus > Taxus wallichiana. The sequence continues at coordinate 109,787,836 of CM031236.1, read as the reverse complement.
ATACATCACTATAAAATCACATACTAAAATTAAATAAAGGAAACAAATTAAAAGAACAACACACAAACCCCTTGATCACATTTGGAGGTTATCCCCCATGGGGACCCCCTAACAACAAACAAGACAACACAACATAACACAAGTTGCCATGGTGACCCTTGTTGAACCCATTCAATATTTCGATGTGGTTGGTCTCCAATCCCGGTTGGTTGTTGTGATATGTTTACCGCAAAACATACAATACCTCCTTTGGCCTCGTGGCTGTATCAAAACATCAAAGATAAAATATACAATATAAAATTAAAATCATCTACATATGAATTAAATCATCATTGAGGAAAGTAATGTTATTATTTTAAATTTCTAACAACATCTCAATTCTAAATTTCATTAATACCAATAGGATCACAAAATTAGTTCAAATCGCTAAAGCCTACTCAATGTGACAAATATATCAGTCATAAATATATAACTATGTCAACAACACATCATCATCAATATAAAATGTCTCTAATAATCCACACACATCATACTATGAATTGAAATCCAACAATAGTCCAAGTATCTCTATCATCTAACATCATGCTAAGTCAAAATGATACAATAATATCCATAAGTATAGTCAACAATATCGAAATCAAAAATAATAAGTGTCGAAGGAAGTGGGCACTACATCCCCCTCCCCTTAGACTCAACTTCCTCCTAGAAGTCACTAGAATAGGTGTGGAAACTAGACTCGTAGCAATGTAGCATCCTCCCATGTAGCTGTAGTCTCATCATACCTATCCCACTAGTCTCATCAATATCTCTACCTCGAAGGCCTAGGGTCTTGTGCTTTAAAATACGAATGGGCTCCACCATCACTTGCCCTTGATCTTGCACCTGCACGGAGGTCCAATCTAACACATGAGAAGGATCTGCAATATATCTCCTAAGTATAGAAACATGAAATACATCGTGGATGTGAGACAAGTTGGGTGGCAATGCTAGATGATAGGCCAAAGGACCAATATGCTCCAAGATCTCAAAGGGACCCACAAACCTAGGAGAAAGGTTAGAAATTTTTCTGTAATGGATAGGGATCTTATGTGGCCTGACACAAAGGAAGAACTTCATACCCAAATAAAAAATATGATCTGTCCTATGTTGATCCGCATACTTCTTCTTCCTATCCTGAGCCTCCCGCAGTCTCTGCATGATGATCATAACAACCTTCCGCTCCATGTCCTATAGTAAAGCCGACCTAAGAGAAACCCTGTCCTTTAACTTTCCCCAACTCAAAGATGTCCTGCACTCTCTTCCATATAATTCCTGAGAAGGAGCCATGCCTATTGAACTCTGAAAAGTATTATTTTAGGAAAAATCAACCAAGTAAAAATACTCCTCCCATCTCGACTAATCATCCATGATGTACATCCTAAACATATCCTCTAAGATCGATTCACCTGCTTAGTATTTCCATCTGTCTCGGGGTGATAAGTCGTCTTCGCATCAAAAATTTTAGTGGTGAAATTTTGTAAATTCACAAATATTAGGGATTTTAAAATTAGAAATGGCTAATTTTCAGCAATCAAACTCCACCAAATTGCCTAAAATTTCCATTGATAAGTCATTTATATGGGTGAATTAGCCTACTATTTATATGTTAAATTAACTTATGGATGTATTTCGCTAAACTTTCTTATCATTGTGCACGATCCAAGAAAATTGTGCCCTGCCAAATCACCTTTACCATGAAACATTTTATAGAAATTCCCCATCAATTCAAAAGTCAATTTTGGAGATTCACCACCCATTCTAAACTAATTTTTCAGAGGGGGTCTTAAAATGAAACCTGCCATAATGAAATTGATCTTCGTCCTGAGGGCATACTGCATGGTAGTTCAGAAGTGAGAAGTGTACAAAGGATCATGGTCATAAATTATCTTCCGTAGAATCCGATGCAACCTGCCGATCTCATCAAGATATACTCATGCCACCGCACTAATTGTATAGGTGGTCTTCATCAAGGAAAAATGATCCACTTTTGTCAATTTATCCACCATGACCATGATGGCGTCGTGGTGGTATCACGATGTCGGTATCCCAATAATGAAGTCCAAGGAAATTGTGTCCCACTTCCACTCCGGTATAGACAAGGAAATAGAAGGACAGGTTGGATGCGATGCTCAACCTTCACCTTATGACACTCTAAATAGTGTGACACTAATCGAGCCACATCTCTCTAAAGTACCCTCAAATGGTATAACTGTCTCAAGGTGGCGCGTGTCTTCTTCACTCCGGGATGGACTGAATAAGGTGCACGATGAGCCTTTTTCAAAATGTCCAGTCTCAAGCCTCCATCTCTAGGAACATATATCTGACCTCTGTTTTAGAGAAGGCCATCTACCTCTAATGAAAATACATATAACTTCCCCTTAAGGGGTATCTGAGACTCAATATCTGCTTTGGCTGCAAGGTAGAAGCTTTCGTGAGGAAGTTGCTACAATATCCTGCTCCATAAATCTATGCCCACTGAAGTGGCCATAACCACATCTATTCGTCTACGCAAGGAATCTACAACTATGTTCTCCTTCCCCTTCACATGCTCTATCTCCATGTCGTACTCAAAAAGTAACTCCATCCAATGCCGTTGATGAGCATTGAGATTGGGCTGCGTGAAGAGGTGGCAAAGACTCAAGTGATTAGTCCTAAGTGTAAATATTCGACCAAGAAGGAAGTGTCTCTACTACACCAAGGCATGTGTAACTATTGTAAGCTTAATGTCATGAGTCGGATAAATGAGCTCATAATACTTGAGTTTACGAGACTCAAAATAAACCACTCTTCCCTCCTGCATAAACATGCCTCCAAGTCCTACCAAAGAGCCCTTTATGCAAATGAAGAAATTTCCTTAAGGGTTTGACATTGCAAGAATAGGTGTTGTCATGAGGTATTCCTTCGATTTCTTAAGGCTTGCTCACATCTATCTCGACCATAAAAACTTCTTCCCTTTCCACCGAAGGAAAGTGATGTGGTGTGTAACATAAGAGAAGTCCTATACAAATCTCCTATAGTATCTCGCCAAGCCCATGAAGCTGCGCACCTCAGTCACACTAGTGGGTGCTTTCCAATAAATAATAACTTGAATCTTGGAAGGATTGATCGCTATAGCTTTCCCATAAATGATGTGGCCCAAATACTTCACCCTGTCTTGAAAGAAAGTGCACTTCTCCGTGTTCTCATAAATATGCTTCTCACGAAGACACTAAAGAATGTGATGAATGTTCTCTTGTGCTCCTCACGTGTACGTGAGTAAATCAGAATGTCATCAAGGAAAATGAGCATGAAGTGATCCAAAAATGCCATAAACACCCCATTCATCAATCTCATGAACACAGTGGGGGCATTCGTCAAACCAAAAGCCACTACTATGAACTCATAGTGGCCATATCTCATACAGAAGGTGCTCTTATGAATATCATCCTCTGTGATCCTCGGTGATGATATCCTGAATTAAGATCTATCTTGGAGAAAAATGTAGCCCCCTTCATCTCATCAAATAAATCATCAATGCACGGAAGGGGGTAACAATTCTTGATAATTACTTTGTTCATCTAGCGGTAATCAATACACAACCACAAAGATATGACCTTCTTCTTTACAAAATCCCAGTGCACCCCAAGGGGATACACTAGGAGGGATCAGGCCTTTCTCGAGAAGGCCCTCAAGTCAGAATCCTTGAGCTCGCAGAGCTCGGGGTAGTCATCTCGATAAGGTGCTTGTGAGATAGGCTTTGCGCCAGAACCAAATCTTATTAAAATCCTATCTCATGTGGGGATGGTAGCCCCGGTAGCTCCCCTGGAAAGACATCCAAAAATCTCTCAAGATGTGATGGTCATCAAGAGATGGCCCACTAGACTCATCCTCAGATCTGTCACTAACCGTAACAACATACATATGGAAACCTCATCGCACACACCGCTTAAGATGCATAGTAGAGATGGTGCAGATAGAAATGGGCCTCCTAACTCATGTTATCACTGACTCAACTCCTAGATCATCTGTACATGATATAGTCTTATGGTAACAATCCACTCTGGCTCTATGTGTAGAAAATCATTCCATGCCCAAGATGACTCCATAAGAACCCAACAGAAAGATATGAAGATCTGAGGTAGTGGTGAATGGTCCCAAATCCACTACAAACTCCTTAAATAAGGAATCTACAGAGATTTTGGCCCGTAAGGCATCTCGACGTCCCAACAAAGACCTTGAATAACTCGCCACAACCTTGCTATGCTCTACTAAATATGGTTCAATAAAAGAATCGGATGAACAAGAATAAAACACAATGGAGATAAAAATACCAGCAATGCAACCTCGTAGTCTCTATCATAGTGATCTCGGTGCTCAACCCGGTGGTTCTTGACCATTGCATAAATATAATGGTTGTACCCCATGTCGCCAACAATAGACTCGAAATCGAGTCTTACCCTTGTTACTAGGTTCTGTGGGAACTCTCTTCAATGATGTCCGACAAGACCACAACCATAATAACCATCCAATCCTCTCCAATGAGATGCACTTCATCCGGTACTTTACTGAGATCTATGCTTTGGATCTTGATGATCCCCTATTCATTGTTGAGGTCTCGCTGGAGATCTCTTACTGACCGAGCTCTCGGTGCACCCTATGTCCTAATGGGACCCTTAGGAGGAGGCCCAATACTCTATCCCTTTGTGTGTTGAATCTCTCGTGGAAGTTTGTAAGATGGGTAGGTTTCTTTGTTCTTTGAGGTGGTTATTGTGGTGGCCTAAACGAAGACTCAGATTAAACCCTAACCACCACAAGGTGGAGGAGCCGACCCTTGATTAGATATCCTACATCTATTTTATGCAGCTCCAAACTTGTCCCTAGCACACGACATCTTTCCTCAAATCTTCTCTACTATGTAGGTCTTCTCAACACCTTTCGCAAGGTTTACAAAAATTGGATGCAAACCGCACCTCACAAATCTAAATTAAGGCCCCGAGAAACCTATGAATCTATACCTACTCATCCTGCATATAGTCGACATACTAGAGTAGGTCTAGAAATCGACTCTCATACTCAACTACATTCATAGATGCCTAATGGAGGTGTGGAACTTGTCTATCCTCTACGAATAAACCTCTTAGATAAATACCGCTCTTGAACCGCTCCTCAAAGAGCTCCCAGGTAACTTTCTCTGAGTCAACATGGAGCTTTTTCTCCTTGGTCCTCCACCATACACCTGCTCCATCTCTCAGAAGATAGATCACAACACGAGCTTTCATGTTACTAGTAAAAGGGTAGAGGTTGAAGCACCTGCTCAAGCTCACCAACCAGGCCCCTACCTGAAACCCACTTATATCTCCAGAATAGTGAGATGGTCTTAACTTCAAGATCTCCCGATATTGTCTACAACTATCGATTGGTGACCCCTAGGTCTCTTTGCATTCTCCTCCTCCGCCAGGGCTCCGAGATTTGTCCTTGTGTCTAGAAATCCTATCTCCCTCCCCCCTCTATGGTGAATCTTCTCGGCTAACTCCACACAGGATTTCTCCGCCTATACTCATCGCTTTGTCGAGGAGATGCACAAGCCTTAACGGATGGATCCCTATCATGTCTGGTTGATCTTCCTCCTAAGGAACCTCCGCGTTTAGTGGCATTGACATCCCGAAGCGCCCGTAAAATCTGCGGGGTAGAATGACCACTTCCACCTAACTGGAGGTGTTAGGTCTAGATACCAAGGTAAGAGTTAGTTCATCATTCTAGGTTTTACTCCAGCTTTTCTAAGTTTACTAAAATATATAATTTCTAGATAAGGTTGTTTTATAGGTTTAATATTGTGCTAAGATTAATATTTTGCTAATTTTAATATTGTGTTAGGTTTAATGTTCATGTCTTGTGTTTTCCTGTGTACCCAAGGGTCCAAGATTTGAACCCAATTCTCTACGATACCAAGTGTAACACCACTAAAATCACCCGCCTAAAACCCAAGTACAACCTAGGATAAACTAGAAAATTATGGAATAATTTTTTTGAAACACATGTCCGCAAAGGTTTTTAAAAAAAAGTTGTCACATTATTGTTTTAAAGAAGATTTGAACCCAATTCTCGATACCAAGTGTAACACTAGCTAAAATCACCCGCCTAAAACCCAAGTACAACCTAGGATAAACTAGAAAAATTACGGAATATTTTTTTTTTGAAACACATGTCCGCAAAGGTTTTAAAACAACGGTTGTCACATTATTGTTTTAAAGTCGCTTATAATTAATAATATAATCTTCTCCATTGCAAGAAAATATTAAAACCCACATTGATTTTTAATGCACTTAATTAGACCAAGGATGGTTTATTTCTCCCTAAGTTTTATTTTAATAAACAATTTAATTCCACTATAGTTAAATATCCCCATTTAAATCTCAAGGCAAAAGGGGCCAAAATAAATAAATACTAAAGTTATTTAATTCCACAAGGTTAAAACAATTAACAAGGTCCCCATTTGACATGGGGTTAGAATAATAAACATACCTCTACCCCATAAAGTGACCCCTTAAAAAGTCAACCCATGTATTTTGGAATTTAAAAATTTAAATTTAAATTCAAAATCCTCTCACCCACTCCCCACCTACTTTTTGTAGGGTTGAATCTCATCCCTGGATGGATTTATTAGGAACCTTATATGAGGGAAGGACAAACTAACCCTAAAGCTTGCTTAAGTACGCTTCTTTCTCTTTTCTTTTGACTTATCATTTCTCTTTTGTTTTGCAGGTTGTTAGAGGAGAAAGAGGAAGCCATTAGAGGCCATTCCAAGCTTTTGAAGAGGCTTACATTCTTCATCTATTTTCTTATTTTTTTATACCCTCATTTAGGGTTTTCATGTGTTGATATATTTTATTTATCTCATAGTTTAAGATTTGCCCAAATGGGCTTGTGGGTTTTGCCTAATTCTTATGATGTAGTTTCGTTTGATATGTGTTCCATTTAGATAAAAGAATATATATATATATACATTTCAAAAAATTAATTGAATAAACCTGAAATAATTATAAAAATAAATTACAGTATATATATATATATTAAACAAGGATCGACTTGAGCGTGGGTACCAAAACCGCGGCCATACTGTGCAAAAAAATGTAGTGAACAAGGTAATAATACGAGGTACCCCTATTTGGGGTTTAATAACATTTAAAAATGATAGGGGTGGGGTCGGTGACCCCATGCCTCACGATTTCCTTTAAACCCATAAGCATGGGCCGCGGTGTTTAGCCCTTTCACCGCATTTTTAAAAAGTGTTTACATTTATAATTTTTGTTTTATATGATACATACATACATACATACATACATACATACAAACATACATACATACATACATACATACATACATACATACATACATACATACATACATACATACATATATATATATATATATATATGTATATTTATATTTATATTTATATTTATATATATAATATTATGAGATGATTTCAATGACTATATTAACAATAGTATATTTTTATTAATGTAATAATATTAATGGTATATTAATATTAATAGGTTTTCATATTAATAATTCTATTAATATTGAAAATAGTTTATCATTGATAATATTTAAACTATTAATAGTACTAATCAAGGTAATACTATTTATATTATTATTTGTGGTAACTAATTTTATTTTCCTACTTGAAATTTTCTTTTGTTAAAATTTGATAGGATAAGTGTAAGAGGTTTTAAAATAAGTCAAGTCAAATTTCACCTTTTTGTATATCAAAGTGTAAAGGGTTTTAAATAAATTTCACAACTTAACAATTAATTTTCACATTCTATGGAGGTTACAGCCTAAGTTGCAATGCGAGACTTCTTTTCTCTACTAGTGTTAAGAATTACTATATTTTTACTAACCAAGTAAAGACAAGTAAATCTAAGTTCTTTCCATCTATTTGAATAAAGTTTAACTTATTTCAACTACTATAAGAGAATGAACAAACATAACTTTTTCACAACCTTATAATTTTCATGGAATACAATAAAAGTAACTATTTCTTTCCTTTTTCAAACTACAAATTTCAACCATTCTCACAACCAACTTTAACAAGGTTTTCAATAAGTTTTAAAATGAGAACTACTATCTTTCTAATTAGATCTACACACTTTTGTGGGAAATAATTTAACTACAATGAAATAAGATATTACCTATATAACTTCTTTTTCTTGTTACAACCAAACTAGCTTTACAAAAAAAAAAAAAAATTCCCTTTTCAACATACAATACAACTTTAATATCCAATAATAAAAAAAACTTTTCTTCACAAATATTAATACAATATCTTCCACTTAAAGTGGGAAATTTTACAAGAAGGAAAGCTAAAATGAACTACAATTTGTCTTCAATCATAGCTCCAAAATCAACTCTTCAACCAAGCTCCATCTTCTCATCACTTGACCACAACAACCAAAAATGGGGGAGAGGCAACACTCTCCACCCAACCAAAATTCCAATGAGAAGAAGAAGCAATTCTTCTCATTGGCCCTCGAGCCCCAACCACAAGGAAATAAGGGATGTTTCAACACATGGCAACTAAAACAATGCTTCAACATTCACTTTCAAACAACCAATCACATAAGAAAATTAACCACAAATCACTTATTTTGAACCACAAAGAATTCCCAAACAAAGGCTTCTAAAATAGCCAAAAGAGATAGGAAAAATGGGTGCCCTTGTGCCTCCCAAGGGTTTGGATGCCCACCTCTAAATCCCTCCAACACACATTCAATCCCAAGTCTCTTATGCCTCCCTCACAACAAAACCATGTCTCTTATGCCTCCCTCACTCTTATGCCTCCCTCTCTCTTATGGCTCCCACAATACATAACATAATAGAATAAAATAAGGTGGGGCATCCAAAACCCACTCCCTCCTAAACCCAACAATAATCTCTTATGCCTCCCAACATATTTCATCCCCATATCCAAATCTCAACACAACCTAAGGTCAAAATACTACCCAACACTTCAAACAAGAACACAATTTCACATAATCACATAACATGCAAGAAACAAGGAGAAAATTAAAAGAGCAAGATCCTACCTTTCCACGATAAAGCTCCTCTTGAAATCTAGTCCCAAAATCTTCAATAGAAGTAATTTTCCAAGCACCCTTCAAACTCCCACAAGAAAGCATCCAAAAAGAGAGCTCCAAAATAAGTGAGTAACCCCAATTACCTCCCAAAATTTTTAATAAATAGAAAGAAGGAGGAGGAAGATGATGTGGCTCCAAGTAGGATGCCACATCATTTCTTCTCCACTCCACCTCACCCAAGTCAAACCTATACTCCAAGGAAATTAAATGGGTGGTTGAGAGGTATTACAAACCTCTTACACACACCGTTCCAACCCACACTCCTTAAGGACTAAAAAATAAATGCATGTAAGAAAGTGCAATAAAAACTTACAATTTGTCTTCCCAAAACACATAACGAAGTCTATTTTTGACTCCCAACCCATAGGTAGGGTTTCTATAGTAGTTTAAGAGGTGTGGGACATGTTTAACTTGTCCCCAAGCCTCCAAAATTGACCCTTAAGGATAAATCTGAATTTTTAAGGAGAGGTAGAGTGTACTATAGTCAAGATCACAAGCACTCAACTTACAACACATAAACCAAAGAGCCATCTAATATAATAAATGAATTATTTTGTCCCATCCATAATTAGTTTAGTAACATGATTAATTTACTAATCTAGACACAAATTAAATAATTAATAAAAGGGAAAATACATCACTATAAAATCACATACTAAAATTAAATAAAGGAAACAAATTAAAAGAACAACACACAAAACCCTTGGTCACATTTGGAGGTTATCCCCCCATGGGGACCCCTAACAACAAATAAGACACACACAACATAACACAAGTTGCCATGGTGACCCTTGTTGAAAATAATTAATAAAAGGGAAAATACATCACTATAAAATCACATACTAAAATTAAATAAAGGAAACAAATTAAAAGATCAACACAAAAAACCCCTTGGTAACATTTGGAGGTTATCCCCCATGGGGACCCCTAACAACAAATAAGATAACACAAGATAATACAAGTTGCCATGGTGACCCTTGTTGAATCCATCCGGTATTCGATGTGGTTGGTCTCAAATCCCCCTTTGGTTGTTGTGATATGTTAACTGAAAAACATACAATACCTCCTTCGGCCTCATAATCGCATCAAAAATCCAAGATAGAATATACAATATAAATCAATAATCATCTACATCTGAATTAAATCATCATCTAGGAAAGTAATGTTATTATTTTCAATTTCTAACAACATCTCAATTCTACATTTCATCAATACCAATAGGATCACAAAATTAGTTCAACTGCTAAATCCTATTCAATATGAAGAAAATATCAAATGTCGAACTATATAACTATGTCAACAACACATCAGCATCAATATAAAATGTCTATAATAATCCACACATATCGTAGTAAGCATCAAAATCCAACAATAGTCCAAGTATCTCTATCATCTAACATCATGCTAAGTCAAAATGATACAATAATATCCATACGTATAGTCAACAATATCAAAATAAAATATAATAAGTGTCGAAGGGAAGTGGGCACTACACTACACAAGACTCACATGGAGTAGAGAATGTGGCACCCACGAAGGTAGATGTACTCAAATTTTCATTTATAGGGGGAGAGGTGCTCAAATTGGTGTCCAGAAGCACACTAACATGAGCTAGCCCACCTAATTCAAAAGATATGATAGAGCCGACAACATTGTTGTGTTCGAGTATGGAGATTTATCCACCACTACCACCACCTTATTTATCATCTCGTTCATGAATTCACACTCCCACTCCCACTCCCACTACCATTCCCATGTAAGGAACGACATATGAAAATAAATCCTACCCTCGTCAGGGTTGAATATTCCCAAACAAATATAGTATGGCTTATGTTTTAATGTTAAGTTCCTATATTAAATTGGGATGGTATCAAGGGTCAATATAGCATTAGTATTTAAAGTACATAATTCCAGCAGAAGATTGCACATGGATTTGTTGTCATGCATTTCAAAAATCTTACACATGTAAAGTATTTTGTGGAGATTGATGTGGTTTTTCAAATCAAAAACATAATCGGCACGTGCTATGTGAATATTTATTTAAAGCTTTTCCTATATATCTATGATATGATTGTGGAGGCTCACTCTATACCAACATATATAGGTATCTATAAGGATTAGTTGAGGAAAACGTAATTGGGAAAGGAACCAATTCCATGTGTATATTTAATTTTCAACTATCATATAATAAATACAAAAATCATTTTCAACATTTGACTAATTTTTTTCTTCTTACGTTGAAATATATTTTACAAAAGGGAAGCTTTCGCCCCGATAGAGTCAAGTTGCAAAATGAAATGTAGGTTGAAGATGTGGGGGAATGTATGAATGACATCAAACAAATCTCCACTCACAATCAAAGTCCATCAAAATTTGATCACATGAAAATTGTGTGGTCAGTTATCGGTTGACTATAAGCGAGTTGGAATGTTGACCAAACATAGCATAAGGTCTAAAGGCCCCCACACAATAGCCAAAAATTGAAGAAATGTGCTCTCGAGGGTGCCCTTCAACAACTAGTGCGTAATACCACAACAGTACTTGTTGTTGTGGAGGCTATTGGAAAATTGGGGAGGAGAGACAACAAATGTGTCACACACATACAAATTTTTATATTTGAAAATACGTTTCAACCTTATACAACTGCCACATGTTTTTTAAGATTTATCTATTTATCATGAACATTTTAAAACCAAGGAGACTCTTAATAGGGAACCACAATTGCATGTACGATAAAAAATAGTTTTATCCCCCCCACGTCAAAATTGGGTGCCCTTCCATGGATGTGTATTTTTGCTCATGTGTGAAGGCTATGATTAGATATTGTCAAGCTTCGTTGACTTTTAAAATGATAGCATGACACCACATGCATCCACTGTCCTTGAATTTACCGTTAAATTATCTCCAACCACAAAGCGATGACATTTTTAAAAATTTGTATCTAGTTTTAAATATTTACATCTAATTGAATAATTCACATCCATTAGGAAATTTTTTTCCATGTATTGAGATTTATAGAAAGGAGGTTATTGGTATCAATGTGGATTCTTCATAATTAGGTGTATATGTTCTTTAGTATTGTCCATATTAACATCATATATGTATGAATACATATTTATTGAATTTTGTATATATGTACATTTACATATCTATTAAATTTTGATGTTTTGTATATATATATTGATGTTTTGTTAGATTATTATTTATTTTACAAGAGTTACACTTTAATAGTTAGGATGATGCCTTGTTACACTATTTACCAAAGCACAAGTCCCTCTATATATTTAATATCAAGAGCCAAAATGTATAGGGTTGAGATCGTTAAAATGATGGTTGGAGATAAACACAACCCTTAATTTTTCATGAAATCACTACGCTCACATTCTTAGTAAAATATTCATCTTCCTATCCTTAACGTGTCTAGTGAAACATGCATTCAAATTCTGTTACATTTACCCCTTTTTTCTAACTACTCAATAAAGTCAAGATCTACAAATTCAAACAAGTCTTGGTTACTTGCATTTTAGGATATCTCCTCTTCATTATTATCGCCATCTTCCCCACCATGATATTTTACCTTCATTCAATTGCCAAACAATTCATGCAATTCGTGTATGTCATAGTTTCACTTTGAATAAATGTTTCCTCATTCATATCCATTTCAGTTCTCCACCCTTGTATGTCATTTTCTACAGTCCTGTTCCTCTCACTCTCATCCTCTTCATCTAGTTTTTATTATTCCCTATATCTCCTCCTCGGTGTTAACATCATGCACTTTACGTATTATTTCTAGTTAGGAGTTTAATCAAACTCATAAGAGGGTGAATTTTATGTGTTCATTACATTGGTTTTATGTTGTCTAGTAATTGCATATGAGTTGTAAATTAGGTGACAAAGGATAAAAATGTTTAGATTTTTGGAGTTGTAATTTAAGGTAATATGTAAGTTATCTTAAAATTTTTTAAATTTGTGTGATGGGGAGGAGAGAACAATGTAGTAACTTTTGATAGAAAACAATGTCTATTATGTCTTGATTGACATTCATATGGTACTATAAATCTCTTATTTTTATGTGGCCCATGAGTATGATGGTAATGGTGAGATGATTAAAGTGAATATCCCTTTGTTTAATTTTATGAAATAGTCACAATGGATCTTAAGGATGACCACATTTTCTATAAGTGATGACAATGGTTGTGATGCCCTCCATTCAAATCCTTGAGCCACCTTTGTCAAGGAACCCGTAAGTTGACAAAGCATGGAAGCGACGCATCCTAAACACCATTTGAGACTTATCATTTTTTCTACAAAATAATTTAAGAACATTATTTGAGGTGCATGGGTGTTTCCACAAAGGCAACCTAGGTTAATGATGTAAAATTTAGTAGTAATTAGATAGTTCAGTAATGATGGCATAAGTCATAGCTATGTTCTATAAATTTATATTACAATAAACATAACATTATAGGGTGTTGTGCTAAATAGAGCTCTTCCTATGGACATTCTAATATCCCCTCATTTTAACTTTTATGAATTGATTGGTCTAAATCTATATATGCATCTTAAGTCAGTTTGAAATCTCTTAGAGGGAAGGAAACTCCTTCATTATGTTGCTTTGTTTTTGTATGCAAAAGAAGAAGAATAATGATGAGGATTAGGAGGATCTTCATTTGGCAACAATTTAAAGTTGTATTGATTTTGCTTCTTCTTCTCATGTGCTCCTTTGCTATGGGAAGCTGTAATCTTTGCATCACCATTCTTAGGGTAGATGACTCGCTACCAATACATATTTTTCCTATTCCTTACATTTTATTTTTGAGTAGTTGAATGGGTTTAGAATTTAAAAGTGTCCTTTACTACTATCCAACATATGTCTCTCAAAGATTTTCTCTTTCACTATGTTCGTCTACATGAAACCATATGTTTGTCCAACCTCTACCAACACATGAATGGGGGTGGTTTTGTTTTGTCTTTTATCTAATATGTACATCTAAAGATAGATAGGTTGTATCACAGGATCTTTAGAGTAGGAAAGGATTTTTTTAATTCAAATGAATGCTAAGATACTTTCTATAAGGAGGAACAAGATCTTAATGGAACAATTGAGCAAAAGGGGGTGTGAAAGGAGTATATATTTGCATTCACTTCCTTTTCCCAATATCCCACCATCATGCATCTCTATATTGGCTCATTTGGGAAAGCCTAAGGACAATTAATGGTTTCTATTTCATAGTGTTTTGGTCACGTCATTGATAGTTTCTTAGTTAAATAGAAAGTGTGTGGGGGTTTCAAGTTAGAAAGAAAAGACGTAATCCTCCCCATCGTGCTTCTCTATTGTTCACTAAATGTAATCAGTAGGTGTCCACGTGATGATTTATTTACAAATGTCGATGATGATATGTATGTAAAATGAGGAAACACAAACTTAGAAAGGGAATTATTTGACAAAATGTGTGAAAGAAGTGTTATCTTATGGATTGCAATGATTGCAGTATATACAAAGGATGGTTCATTGATAGGGATTTGAAGTGTCAATCCAAAAATAATTATTGGAGAAAAAATGGTTTTATGGAATTCCACACTAGCTGGATATGCACAAATGGATTTACAGAAAGGGTAGTGCAAACTCACGAGTGAATGAAAGTCAACATTCTAAATCCAGGAAGAAAATCCCCATTTTTTTCCTCTTACAAATGTCGAATAAGGGTATGGTTTTCCCCTTTACGCTTGCACTAAATTTTACTTCATCATTTTTCACTTTTTAATATTAAATGTTGAACGATAGAGAATGCAATCGCAACAATTGACGAAATATTACCTTGATGTGAACTCTTAAAAAATAAAAAAATCTCATAAGTCATGCACATGGAGCAACACACCCAAAGGCATCGCAAAAATGAAACTCGTTGCATGACCCCTAGTGAGATGGAACACCTTAGGGAACCTTAACTGAGTTGTTTGAAATTATTTAATGTACTTGCAATTCATATTCCTAAACCCTCTTAGCTTAATAGTCACTTGTGTGATGTGTTTGTTTTAATAAAACATGATCCGTTTCGCCAACAAATTGTCACTTAACTTTAGCAAAAATGAAAACCACTACCTCATACCTCTAGTATGCATATAAGACAATCGTAAACCAAATTTATTCCTTCCAAAATTTCTCTGGAAACTAATTTTGTAAGTGGGTTTCAGGGCCCTCTTGTCACTATTTGAAAAGAGATACTAACATAATTACAATAATTGGGCTCGAAGTTACCCTTGTAACTTGAGATTTTCTCGTCATATTAAAATTTTTTTAGACACAATTAATTACATATATATGGGGGAATAAGTAAGAATAGTCAAAATTTGTGATTGAACTGGAAATGAGTTTGTTTGAGACCCAATTGTAAGAAATTTTGTTGTTTTCAAAAAATTTCTCAACCTTAGCTAGAATCTTATTTTCGAGTCTCGTTTGACTTCAAAGAACGTGTGTGACCTCGTAATATTGTTGCAATGATATGTATAATTTTATTTGATATTTTATCTAATTAATTTTGAAATGTATGGTGATTTTCTCTCTCCACCCTCTTCTTTCTCTAGAAATGACTATGATACTTTGGTTAATTTGAAAATGTAAAAGAATTAGGAAATGTAAATTTTTTTGAAATGAAATAAAAATGGACTTAAAATGAAACGGGTTGTGACATTTTGAATGGAAAATAAAATGTCTCATAACCTTCTCTCTCTCATACTTACTTGTCTCTCTCTTATACTCAACGTTAAGTGTAAAATGAATGTGAAAGCGTGAATGCATGAAAAATGAACTTTTCCTTATATATATATATATATATATATATATATATCTATATATGTATGTATGTATGTATGTATGTATATGTACATACTATATATATATATATATATATATATATATTTATGTATATATATATATATATATGTATGTGTATGTATATATCTATATATATATATATATATATATATATATATCTATATATATATATATATATGTATACATATATACATACATACATATATACATATATATATATATATATATATATATATATATATATATATATATATATATATATATATATATATATATATATATACATACATACATACATACATACATACATACATACATACATACATACATACATACATACATACATACATACATATATATATATATATATATATATATATATATATATATACATATATATACATATACATATATATATACATATATATATATATATATATATATATATATATATACATACATATATATATATACATATATGTATATATATATATATCTATATATATATATATATATATCCTATTGAATTTAAAATGATGGAAATGTTGAATGTGTCGATTTATGCTTGAGTGTAGGGGATTTCCATACCCATTCCTAGGAATGATGCAATTTTGGTCAGTAGGTACTTGAATAAGAATGATTAGAGTGTGATATCTTTTAATCAATGCGATGGCATTACAATATTGTATATTGATATAAATTATGAATTTTAAATGGGAGTGAATTAAAGAGAATTGCATTATAAAAAGTAGTGTGTTAAAGACTATTGTTCCTCTTGGACTCTTATATTTCAAGAATTGTACATGGAAAACTATGTTGTTTGTATCTTCCTTGTGTTAAAGCTAACCTTACAACACTAGTAGGAGTGACACATAATTAATTTAGGAACAACTATGTTAGCTAGATAAATGAGGAAGATAGTTGAATTTTGTAAATGGGTAGAAAGCATACCGTTCACTTCATAGGTGTGAAGCCCAATTGAATTTTAATATGGATCTTATGGTTTAGATGATTGAAATAATCACCTACCTAATAGTTATTGTGGTTATAGATAGAATAAAAATGTTTGGAAGTACCTTATCATTATAAAACCATATAAATGCAGTGAGTATTCAACCTTTATCGTACTCTCCCTATCAATCATGTCACATCTAGGATTACAAAATGCTAATTTCTTAATAAATACTTTAATCCTCACAATTAGAATTCTTATCCTACACTTGAACCAATTTTATAACTTAAGTGTCCTCGCACGAAGAAACAAGATCAGTTGAGTAACCTTGTCTGCGTCATACGTTAAATAGGACTAACACTTCTTGGCATGATAGTTTTACCCATCTTCATGGACAAGTTATAGTTAAATGTTCACATTGGACCTTGGTGTCCTAGTGGTCAACCATATTCTTAAAAAGATAGTTTGGGATACCTCATTAATTGAATGAACCCTTCATAATATCTTAATGACATAAGTGGAGTTAGTAAACTAGTGTGCTATGAATTAAAATCTTGTTAATGATCTCTTTAGTTCCTCACAGATAAATATGTCACCTTAAGTAGTAATAACTTTACACCTTTATCCCTTACGAAGGGTTAATGGGATAAATATGTTATACACCTTAAACTGACCTATAGTTAGGTTTAGATCTCTTAGTGTAATTGAAATTTAAATAAACCTAATGGAATCCCTTTATACGCTAAGTGTTAACAAAAGTGAGAAATTGTAGTCTTGGAATACCTCAAATGACATGAAGGCTTTACAAGGAAGGGATATTTGATTACTCTAACTTTACTTAGTGGAAGGGTTTAGAAACCCTTGAGTAGAAATGAATGTAATGAATTGAGTGACCTCTTAGGATTCTAATGAACAAAGTAGCTATGATGTATTATTACCTTTGTGTTTATGCATAATCACAATACCCCTGACTGTTTGCGACTTGATAGATTGAAACTGTCGGTGTGATTGCATAACATGTAGCTTTTCCCAAAGTGTGAGACTTTGCAATCAAGAAATTTCTCGAGATGAATGTTATTTCCTATTCCTCTATTCCGATACACACATTCAAATTAAAGAGGATCTATCCTTAACTAACCATGTCTTATCACTTGTGTAGAGGACATTGAAAGATTTCCAAAAAGTCTCGAGTTTATGAAAATCTGAGCTTACCAAAAGTTATGGCCATCCAAGATGAGGGTGCCATACCGCAATAAATGTGAGTGTTTGATTTTGCATTTTAAGACTAAATCAAGCTTCACACCTCTCGAAATGTGAAATTTTAGACTTTCAAGATTCGAGAGATTTGGGCATTTTGACTTCATAGGTCTTTGTTATTATTCACCTCTCTAAGTTCATAAAACCCCTAAAATGTCTTTGAAACCCCGAAGTCCAAAATTTAGACTTCAAGTTTTAGGCTTCAAGTTATGATTTGCGTGCACTAGGGCTTTAATGTTAAAAATATCAAAACCCAAAATTATGAAATTTAGACTTAGGGTTTGGACTTCTACCTTTTGATATTTCATGGGTTCAGTTTTAGGGTTTCAATTTTTGGGGTTTCGAGGGTCGGGTTTTGGGATTTCGGATGATCCGAGGCTTAAGGTTTCGTGGATTTTAGAGGTTTGGGTTTTGGGGTTCGTTTATCCATCCGATCATTGCATATCTCAAAAATCCTAAAATCTCGAAGTCCAAATTTCAGACTTTGGGTTTCAAATGTTTTTCCTCCCCGTGGCATATGAAACCTCCAAAATCCTGAAATCCTAAAGTCCAAAATTTGGAATTCGTGTTTCGGACCTTCTTTTCCCCCGCATGGCACTGTTCATTACTCAACCCTCGCAGCCTAACTCTAAACTCCCGAATGTATGACTTTTGAGTTTCGGACTTCAGATTTCTTGGTGCTACATTTAATCTTACCTTGTTCATTTAAAAACATCTCGGTTTGCATGGTTTGAAGTTTTGTCTATCTCCCTATATTGATGTGTGAAAGTTATTTCCTTCACTTGGTTGCCATGATCGAGTGCTTTCCTTTAGTCGATGATCACATTAAGTCCAGATATTGTTTTCCGTTTCTCTATCCATGTGAAAGAATTTGTAATTTGGGCACAAATTTGGGTTTTTCGCTACCTTCTATTTTTCCATGGTCATGTTTTCCTTGTCAATTTTTATCCTAACATCTATCGAAACGTGGTCCTTTTTTTTGGATATGGCCCGATGGGTCTTTTTGGTGAAATTTGCCACTTTTGTCACATTTGTAAAAATACCAAATTGGCCCTGTGGCCCCGATAGCATCTAATTGGTTATTCAACAAATATGAAGCGGTAGGGAAAAAGTCTTACTTTGACCTCGAAGATGGACACATGGCGCTTTTCAAGTTACAAGCGAAGCCGAGTCAATGAACATTTTGAAGTTTTTTTCCTCTTTCTATGAGGAAGAAAAGTAATGAAATAACCCGCAGCTACACCTGGGGCCCATATAAAAAGTTAGAAGTGATGAGGCGGGTTACTAAGGACTAGTTGAACTCCGGGATCTATTTGTGTCGCAACAACACCATTTTGGTGCCAAGTATCGGGAATTATTTGAGTTTGGGAGTATTTGAACACCGGATCTATTTGTGTTGAAAATGTGTTTTATATTTGATCACGTTAATATGGTTGCGAATGTACAGTCATTGACAAGCTCTAATACTGTTAAACAAACTTTCCCTTACTAATAAATCTAATAGATCTTGAATTAATATGTGTTGATCTTGGGGAAAAATTGTGTCCGAGTTTATTTCATAATGTCCTTCAAATGGTTTTGATGTTTCTGTTACAATCTCGTGTTAAAATCCCTCTAAATCACATAGGATCTTGTCCCTATGATAGTTTAGTGGCATTTGCAATTTCATTACGAGAAGAGCCTTCATCTTATAATGAGATAAACAATTTAAAATAACTTTACTGTCATTTTGTTGATAAAGATTGTTTATAAGCCTTTGAGTGTATCTTAGGCATGAGGAACTAGGGTCTTTAATGTTTAATTGAGTCTTTAGCTTCAGCCTTTGTGTTGAATTCTCAAAGATTGTGTGAAACCATGCAGATCTGGGGCTCCATTGATGTACACCTTCTGGTTAAAGGAATATTTTGGCTATTCTGAATCATTCTGTCTATTAGTCTTCTAATTTTTATAAAGGTTCTCAAAGATCTGGTGAAATCAACTTCATCTTGCTTAATCCCCACTAAAATTTTCAAATAACCATCAATCCTACCTGAAGTGCCCCTATTTGTGAAGTGTATCCATAAATGAATAAATTATACTACAAAAATATATAGAAGAAAATAGGTTTTAAATGTCTTTAGGAATCGGAACTTTGCTTAGAAAATATCCCCTTTCTTTAGAAGTGACAACTCATGAGAGTTAAATTGTGGGCCATTGATCCTATTTTCTCAAGGTTCCCCTAAACATTGTGAAAAGAAGAATCTCTTCATGTCCTTCATCGACAGAGGTTAAGAAATGGGTCCTCTCACCCTGGTTGAAAGGCATGACCTAAAGTAGTGAGGATAGATCAAATCCTTTTATATGGTGCTATCAATTTCTTTGACGCATGAGTGATAAAGAGCTAGTTGAATCTCCTCCCCGGCTACAAAATGACTCATAATATGATCAATTTGTCACTAAGTGTCTTGCTAAATTTGTGATGCTGCTCAGATTCCACGGGAGAATCAATTTGGATACCAAAATCATTTTTCTCGCTGGTGCTTGGGGATTATTTGAGTTCCTAGGGGAGTATTTAAACTCGAGATTTATATGTGCGGCAACAACACCATTTTTGTGCCATTTTCGGGGTGATTTTTGATTTGTTTCTAGTTCATATCCATTTGGCGCGTCAACAACACCATTTTGGCACCTTTTCTGGGGAGTGTTTTTACAAATGTGTACACATACTGACCCTTACATGATCTAAGTGCAAATAAGTTTTTTAAACATCATCTCATGTTGAGATTTGTAAGAATTGTGTGAAGTTACAAGTTCTGTGTGTAATATTTCTAGTTTCTAGTGGTTATTGTACTAAATTTATATCATTAGTGCTAAATACTAGTAGTGGAAGGTCAGATCTGCTAAGCTTTTGCATGATTTAAGTGTTGATAGATATTTGATAAGTCATTTATAGTGCGTTTGCACAACTAACGTGAAAATCCTTAGTGGCAACTCCATGTTGATTTAAATTTTGATAAATATGAGTGTCTTAACCTATTTTAATTGAATCTATCACTAATCTTTACAACATTGGAAGGAAGAAGATCTTTCTTCACTAAAGAATCTATCATAAAGTTGTTTCAGGTGGGAAAGATGAATTTAGAAGGAAAAAGAGTCTAGAAAATAGTTAGAGATCAGAATCAAGAAAATATTTATCCATTGTGGAAAGTGATCAACCTGTGGTTGAGGATTACCATTCTTCTTCAAGTGATTCTAAATCACGTAATCTCTATATAGAATTGAATTCTCCAACTAGAGAGGGGCCTTCTTTTGCATCTGATAAGTGTGCTTCTCATTCCGTCCCGTATTTTCCAAAGTTGATAAGGTTTTCCATGAAATAGAGTCTTTAGAGGACATTCATTTTGAAAATTATACTCCTATGTTCCAAAGACCCCTTGTCCCTCATCATTTTGTTTCTCCTGTAAGATCACCCCTCAAGGAAATATGGCCCAACCTCCACCTAGACCTCCATTTGTTGTGAATACTTTTGGTCCTATAGATTTTAGAGGTATGGCTAGATATCCAAATGTAGTGCCACAAGATGTTAGAAATAGACTTCCTAAATTTCAAGGGAATAATGCTATCACTGGCGATCTGAAATTGAAACTATTTGTCAATATGATGGAAGACTTTGAGATTGAATTTGAGGATGTGTATATAAAATTGTTTATTCATACTCTTGAGGAGGATGCATGTGACTAGTATAAATATTTACCAGACAAATCAATAGACTCATGGACATAAATGAAAAATGCTTTTAGATTGCAATATGGGGATAAGACAGATCCCAAGTTTCTTTTTTCTAAATTTTAAAATATTAAGAAGAACCCTAATGAATCTATTCATGACTTCAATACTCAGTTCAATAAGACCCTGAATAGGATACCTATAATCCTGAGGCCAAGTGATGTTTCTTGTCCGCGATAAAATATTCTGATGCTTTTAATGAAAAGGCTTCCTATTATTTAAGGGACAAGAACCCAGGAACATTGAGGTAGGCCTTCACCATGGCTTTGCAAATTGAAAACAATATCAAAGTAGTTGGTAAGCCTCCTAAGAGGGAAGGTATCAAGATGATCAATCCAGAGAAGCCTCAGTCAAGTAATTCTATGGATCTAGAAGAGGTTGTAAAAACTTTGGCCGGAGCTGTTAAGGAAATATCCTATAAAATCAGAGAGAGTGAGAAGGGATTCGACAAAGCTCCTAAGATCAACACAAGCCACAAGTTCAAGAAATATTTAAAAATCAACCCAGAGGTGATCGGAGATTTGATATCGGGGTAAAGGGCCCGTGGGATTAGGAAATAGACAGCCCCAACCCTGGGAAAATAGATTGGTGCCTGATCCTTTAGTTGCCAAAGTTGCTAGTGTCGAAGAAGCTCATGAAATTTAGTGGTGTGATAGTTGTTTCTTGCCACATTATCCATGTGTTTTTGAAAAGGGAGTTGAGGAAGAAGTTGATGATGATGAGACAAATGATGATGCATGAATGATGGATTTCTCTACAATTTCACAACAGGGAGCAACCTCAATCGAAAGCCGGTGAAGCTGCCTGAATTGCTGTTGATTTCTGGTATTGCATTCACTAGGTATTTCCTCTTCCTCCCACTCATACTTTTGAAATTGATATGGTACAAGCTTTTGATTTTCCTAATAATGATTTTGAGTACTTAAGGGCATTAATGATTAAGAAGTATGATGGAGGAATTCCTTCAGAAGAGGACAAACATTGTTAATGAATGCGTAGTTGGCCACGAAAAAGAATATAATACCAGGAGCAAAGTTGTCAAAGGGGCAGGGCCTTAGGCCAAACCAAAATTCCAGTGCTTACTAGTATCCCTAAGGAAACCCCTAATAAAGATGCATCTAGAAAAGGCTTTGTCACCCCAAATAAAACTTGTGTTCCTCCCCATGCTCAGATCTGTAAAATCTCATGCCATCAGATGAATTTGTAAACCTTCCTCCTAACATTGCCTTACCCAAATATGTTCCTTGTGACATAGCCCAAATCTTGAGTCAGATCAAGATTATTGTTCCTATTGTTGAATTGCTTAGAATCCCTAAGCATAAGAAGAGGGCATTTGAGTATTTGGGGCTTAAGGAAGAAAAGGTCACCCAGGGTAAAAATGTAAACAAAGTAGAGGTTCCTCCTACCATTGCAGAATTAGAAAAACCACAAGCATTGGAGGAATTGGGTGAACCACCTGAGGTTTATTTGGGAACTTCTTTGGTTGAGTCTCAGCTGAATGTGGATCCATTTTTCACTACTCTAATTATTAAAGATAGGTTGTTACATAACTGCATGTTTGATTCAGGAGCCTCATGTAATGTAATTCCTCTTAAGGTCATGAATGAGTTAAATCTCAAAGTAACATCAGCTTATGGGAAATGTACTGCCATGGATTCAAGAGAGGTACCAGTAGTTGGATGTGTTAAAGGATTGGTAGTGCAATTGGCTACGCATCCGGCAAGTACTTAACATTGAGTGTAGTGATTGTGGATTGTCCTGCTAAGTGGGGAATGTTATTATCCGTAAAGTGGGCAGCTAGTGTGGGTAGAAGTTTGCAAATGGACATGTCTTATGCCACCATACCAATTAAAGGCAGCCTTGTGAAGTTACCTGGTGAAAAGAAAATGTTATATCTCATTGAGGACCCCAAAAATGCTTCTTATGAAGTATTGCATGTAGACATTGATGTTTGTAACTCTGTGAGCTATGTTGTTTTCAAGGGGTATGAAATTGATCAATGAAGATATCCTGAGCAGATTGATTTTCCTGGAACTTTGATGTTTGATGCAACCTCAAGAGATGTTTAAAAACTTGAAATAGGCATAAAGGACAATCACGAAAATTGTGGTCGATAGTAACTAGAATGGAAAAGAGAAACAATCATATGACCGATTGTTAAAGCATATCGAACTACTTATCATGGTCGTATCCATAATCGAAGGAACTTAAAAAATTTCGTTGATTATTTTCTCTAAATTAGGGTGCACGCCATTAAACAGTGTATAGTCATTTGTTTTTGCTCTATTTTTGTATTTTTCTATTTCAATTTTTTTCCGGTCCACGGTGATAAGTTTTGTTGTTTTCTCAATTCATCCTTAGGGGAATTGATTATTTTTGGCACATGGTCCATTGTTGTTGTGGAACTCGCAGGAGTTCCCATCCCGAGTCGAGACGATGTTGGTGCTTAATTTAATCTAGCCCTATTTGTTTAAAAATGTCTCAGTCTGAATGGTTTGAAGTTTTCTCTATCTCCCTGTATCGATGTGTGAAAGTTTTTTCCTTCATTTGGTTTCCATGATCAGTCCTTTCCTTTGGTCGAGGATCACATTATGTCAAGATATTGTTTTCCATTTATCTATTAATGAGAAATAATTTGTAATTTGGGCGTGAATTCTGGTTTTCCCTTACTTTCTATTTTGTCATGATCATGTTTTCCTTTTCAATTTTAATCCTAACATATGTAGAAACATGGTCCTTTTTGATTGGATGTGTCCTGACGGGTCTTTTTAGTGAAATTTTCCACTTTTGTCACATTTGTAAAAAACCCAAATTGGACCCGCGGCCCTAATAACATCTAATTGGTTATTCAGCAAATATGAGGTAGCAAGGAAACAGTCTTACTTTGACCCCGAAGATGGACACATGGATGTTTTTCAAGTTACAAGCGGGAACGCGGGTCATCGGAACATTTTGAAGTTTTTTACCTCTATTTATGAGGGAGAAAAGTTATGAAATAACCTGCAACTCCGTTGGGGTCCACATCAAAAGTTAGAAGTAGAGATTCGGGTCACTGGGGCATTTTGAAAGTCTAAGGTCCACTTCAACTAAAACCTTGTCCACTTGGAGGGCCAACGCTCATTTGAGGATCCACCTCTGAGTCTTACCTTAGTAGTTGCACCAAGGAGACACATGGAGGCTTCTGATGAATCCTCTCTATACTTAAACTTTTCAACAAATTTTCTAAGGCCTAGGACACATGGAGGGATCATTCTTGTTTGGGAACCTTCCCTATATTTTAATTTTAAAAAAGCACCGAAGGGACACTTGGAGGTTTCTGCTAGATCTTCCCATACTTAGAATTTTCAACGGCCGAAGAAACTTTCTCAGAACTTAGGCAATGGTGCCTTCCACTGGTCCTTAAAATCTTTCAAAAAGAATTATGGGTTGAGACACATGGTTTGCCCGCACTTGTTTAGGGTCTCTGCTTTTGGGCACCATATCGAGTTGTGCCAAGGAGAGACTGTGGAGGCTTCCACTGGATATTTTTTATACTGAGACTTTTTCAAAGGCCAAAAGGCAATTTTCTTGCGCCTAGGGCACGTGGAGAGCTTGCACTTGTTTGTGAACTTACCTCTGTACTTCACCTTTGTAGTTGCACCAAGGAAACAATTGGAGGTTTCCGTTGGCTCCTCTTGCACTTGACCGACTTGGACTCATAGTGCAAGTAATTTGGGATAATCCGTGCATGAACACTAATTTCATAGAGGCATGAATGTAGGCATCCATGCGAGGGAACTCATTTCTCAAAGTGTATTCTCGAGGGTGAAGAGGATTTCTTGTCATACCCAGCTATATAGATCCACCTGAAATGATTGAAAAGGGGATTTCTCGCACAATAGAATAAAATAATGATTAAAAATCTGGTTAAAAATTTGGGGCATGGCATCCCAATCATGGTTGAAGGTTTGAGAAATGTGATCAGTTCATGATTTGTCCACCTAGAAGCTTTGGGTGTAAATTTGTTAAACATCACTTTTTGAGACAAATTGCTAATAAGCAAAGGATTCCTCAAATATCGTTCTTTTTCGGGGGAAAATTTGGGATGAGTGAGCGAGTGAATTATATAAATGCAATGAGGATACTCTTGCAAATGGTCGGGGTTGAATTCTTATGAGAAAATTTGAGAAATCCCATCTTCATGAGAGACCATTCGAGAAACCTATTAATCTCTTGTGTTTTATATTTGATCGCGTTAAGATGGTTACAAGTGTAAAACCATTGAAAAGATATGAAACTATTCAAGAAACTTTCCCCTACTGATAAATCTAATAGATCTCGAATTAATTTGTGTTAATCCTCGGGAAAATTTGTTTATGCTTTTATTTTAGGATGTCCTTCAAATGGTTTTGATGTTTCTATTGCAATCTTGTGTTAAAATCCCTCGAATCACACAGATCTCGTTCTTGTGATAGTGTTATCACCGAATCACAGCACCCTGGATGTTGATCAGATTTCTAGTTTGATCACTCTAAGCATCCAGTGTGATTGGATAACATGGGTACTATCTCCAAGTTGTGGGACTTGCTACTTGAGATAGACCTCCAGAGAAAGCTGGTTCTTGCTCCTAAACTACCTGCCACAATCTACTCTAATGCAGGAGAAATTAGCTATTCTAACCTAAAATTCCAAGGGACCAGAGAGAGAGAATGCATAAAATGAAAGCCTACACTAAAGCGGTGATACACCAGAAAAAGAGGGTGTGAGAGTAATCTCCAAATGTGTGAAATACAGAGGCAAAGTGCACACTAGAAGAGGTGATGACAGTTCACCATAATCCAGCAAAATGCATCTACAGCAATATTCCAAGCACACACAATGATAATGAATTCCTGCAAGAACATAATAAATAGACACAATATACTTGTAGAAAGATTAAAGGGGCAAGAAGAATGCAAGAAAACACAGCAGGGGAAGATACATCCACAAACTGATATTTTATTGCTTCATGATATGCACAGTTCAATCTATTACAAGATAAGGGCCTGGATCACCATGCAAGGAGTCCACTACAAGGGCCTGCAAACACATCGGCTTCACAAAGCAATTTTGACAGAGCTTTGTTACCCAAAAACTCTCCCCTACAATGAGCCCAACACTTCATTTTATAGAAAAATGAGAAGGAAAAGAGAAGGGAAAATGGAAATCCCGAAATCTGTCCTTCAACCACCTATAAGAGGCATTAAATTGAGTGGAATGGGTATACATTACTTGGAAAAGGCTCCCATACTGTCCCATGTGCTGCGCAAGAGAGAATGAATGATGACCATGCCTCTTAATTGCACTCCCAGCTACCAAATAAAACACTGTTCTGAACCCGGCCACGTTTTCTTAAAAAAATCAATCAATTTATGATCAAGTCTGGAATTTCTTGATTTTTGTGCATCGGGATCGGAACCACGATTCCAACGATACCAATTTTGTGCGATTTCGTTGAGAAATGCAAAAGTTATGGCCTTCTGAGTGTGGGCAGCTCTTTTGGGCCTGGCAGGCGTTTTCTGTCATTTGACGGGAATGAGCATTGATTGACTGGAGCCGAATATGTTTATTTTATTTAAACATATCTACCCTCATTAAAAATAAGAAATCCAGTTTTTGTGGCGTAGAGGACGTCGTGCTCGTTCCAGAAAGTCAAATTTTATCAAAATCGGAGCTCGGAGTCAAAAGTTATGGCCGTTTGAAGTTCCACGGGTCAAATGTTGACTTTTCTCCTCTGCCTTCGGCCATTTCGGCTTTTCGCGTCCCGCGCGTCCCTTTGTCCCATTTGGTTTTGGTGCTGAAATTTCCCATTTCGGCCGATCCGGCCGGTTCGCGTACTTTTGGCCCGCGCGTCCCATTTGCTTTTGGACTGTCTGGGACAAATTCGCCCGGTTCGGCCGGTTCGCGCCTTTTTGTCCCAACTGTCCCGGGACAAAAGTTCTCATTTCGGCCGGTCGGCCGGTTCGCGTATTTTTGTCCCGCTTGTCCCAAAGGCGACCCTCTCAGCAGTTAGTCGATTTTTTCTCTGTCGAACCGGAATTTCGCGCCCGCCGCGTACTTTTGTCCCATTTGTCCCTGCTGCGTTTCGGACTGTTTGTGCTGATTTCACCGGTTCGGCCGGTTCGCGCTTTTCTGTCCCAAACGTCCCAGAGGCGACCTTGAGCGGGACTTAGCCAATTTTCACGATTTTTCCTGGATCAACCTATTTGCCTTCTGCAACCCCTTTTTTTGCATTTTCTCAGAACTTACTCTCTTCCTCTTGGACAGGGGAGTTAGACAAATATGAGGGGACCCTAGAAACATGACTTTTCGCCCTGAATCAATATAATTGCTTGCATGTTATCAAAGTTACCTTGGGGGTGAATTTTGGATAACGAGATAGTTTAGTGGCATTTGTAATTTCATTATGAGAAGGGCCTTCATCCCGTAATGAGATAAACAATTTAAAATCACTTTCTTGTCATTTTGTTGATAAATATTTTTGTAAGCCTTCGAGTGTATCTTAGGCGTGAGGAACTAGGGGTATTTAATATTTAATTCAGTCTTTAGCTCAAGCCTTCATGTTGAATTATCAAAGATTATGTGAAACCGTGTAGATCGGGGCTCCATTGATACACACCTTTGGGTTGAAGGAATATTTTGGCTATTAAGAGAAGCATTATGTCTCGTTAGTCTTCCAATTGTTGTAAAGGTTCTCAAAGATCTGGTGAAATCAACTTCATCTTTCTAAATCCCCACCAAATTTTTCAAATAACCATCAATCCTACCTGAAGTACCCCTGTTTGTGTTGTGTATCCACAAATGAACAAATTCTACTACAAAAAAATACAAAAGCAAGAAGGTTTTAAGTGTCTTCAGTAACTCAAATTTTTCTCAGAAAATATCCTCATTCTTTAGAAGTGACAACTCGTGAGAGTTAAATTATGGGGCATTGATCATATTTTCTCACGTTTCCCCGAACATTGTGCAAAGAAGGATCTCTTCATGTCCTTCACCGAAAGAGGTTACAAAATGTGTCCTCTCACCCTGGTTGAAAGGCACAACCTAAAGTAGTAAGGATAGATCAAATCCTTTTATATGGTGCTATCCATTTTCTCGATGTCCAAGTGACAAAGAGCCAATTGAATCTCCTCCCGGCCTAAAAACGACACAAAATATGATTAGTCTATCTCTAATTGTCTTGCTAAATCTGTGATGCTGCTCAAACTCTAAGGAGAATGAATTTGGATACCTACAGGACTTTGATGTCCTTCGAACCTTTGAGTCCATTGATTTAGAATTTTTCCCGCCAAATCTGAATACTTCCACATCACTTAACTCGCTCGACTCGACCACGAAACATGAGTTCCCATGGCCGAAATGATCCTTCTATTTTCTCTGTGTGAGGCCCTGTTTTTCTAAATTCACCGAGGGGAAACATTAAATAACACTATGATTGTAAATATTAACTTATAAGGATTTTGAAACACATAACATTTCATAATTTTTTCATTTCAACTTCCTTTTGTCACCCTTGGATAATTGTGATGCTTAGTAGAAAATTACCATGTGATTTCTCGTAGGGTGTAATTTTCCCCACCCATGATTGCTTCTAAAATTAATATTTCATGGATCCCCTCTTAAGGGTATTGGTGAAAGAAACACTAATGTATTTTACTAAATGATTTAAATAGTTTCTTGGAAGAAATTTGAAAATCATATAGTTATTGGGTTGTCTTGTTTCTTTTTTATTATTGGTAAGTAGTTTTTGAAAGGGACTATACCCTTATACAAAAATCTCAAAATCAAGATAGTACTGATTCAACACCTTAAAAATATATCAAAGTCTAGATAAACCAAAATCAGCCCATCGAAAACAAGTAATCTGCCAGGATCAAAGCCAAAAACATATAGTTCTTGGGTTGTCTTTTTATATGCTTTAATACTAGCATTTTTAATAGCGATAAAATGATTTTTTAGGTACAGGGTCATGAATCCCTAATTGTAGATCATGTTTCATTCGAATTACATTTGTTCTAAAATCAATGCTAATAAGAGTCCAAATTAACCATGTAAGAGTAATGGGAAGCAAGAGTAAATATTTTACTTATTTACATAAAAAGTTATGCTTGAAGTATTCATAATTGATTTAGGCATTATATTTTTTTTTTAAAAAAGGAATATGAATTGTCCTTGGAGAAATCAAGAATTTAAGCCAACACAAACTCTTTTATGACAAAAAAAAAGAAATTTATGACGTGTAAATGTTAAATCGACTTAAACTAACTATTGAACTATAACAAACTGTAACAGGAAAAATAGGGTACTATGATAGAAGGATGTTTATGGGAAGAGATATCTTGAATCTAAATAACCATTTAAACTCTAATATATCTTCCTTCACCTCACAATAGTTCCCCTTCTCTAGCAAAGGTAAAATTTTAACATTGAATATACGTCTCGAAAGGTAGATCCTTAACATCTTGTTAGTTCATTTTTGTAATGAGGATAAAATTTAATGTCAATTAAAAATATTCTGAGAAAAAACGTTTAATGTAAGAATGAATAATAGGAGGCTTGCAGGTGTATAAAATGAATTTGATTAACAAATTAGTTGTGGATAATTAATGGAAATTGATAAGGGAATCAACAGTGCATTCTATTTTAAAGGCTAATGCTATATGAAAATAAAGTATTTGAAAAATTAAAAATAGGAAAATTTACACCCTTACAAGTTTAATTCACATGGAAACCTATAAGGTTATATATTATAGAACTAAATGTAATAAATATGTAAACCATAAAAGGCCATGTTTTGGAGTATTCCTATCATGCGCTCCTTACCATAGTTGGGTAATTGTCTTGGTTTACATCATTCAAGTAAGATGTTGGTGTGTTCCCTATGTTACCATGTTATCTATGTGGGTCCAAGATTATGTAATTTTCTTATGTGATGTTGAATTTTTCTATTTGAGCCCATGTGGTGTCATATTATGAGCAATAAAAAAAAAAAAACATTACTTTGCAAAATTTTTTCTGTTGTACTTTTGTGTTGAATTTGTGGGCATTACATATGGTATCGAGTAGATTTCATGATCTCAAACATGTGGGATAGATTGGATTTGTGATGATCTTGCATGGTAGTGGCAGAGATGGGAAGATTAATTTGATATATGTTGTGATGTGAACAATGTTGTAATTTTGATATTATGAACACGCGTGTTGTGCATGTCACTTAGTGCATATTTGTTATCATGTTGATGTTCTTATTATCAAAGTATTCAATATCCTTTCCATGGATTAAATTAGGAGTTCATGTATGTTGTACCACATTGTTGTATTTGAAAATAATGTTATTGTGGATTGAAAAGTAATGGAGTGTCTTGTTATTTCGAGATATGTAGGTGTGCTAACGTGTTGTATGAAAAAATTAGTGTATAGTGAATTTGATTGTATCATTATCTCACCACCATGTTGTGATGAATAATGTGTATCACCATGTTGTATCGTAATTAAATATATGTTTTAATGTTATTATTTATGTTCATCATACATGTAATTTATGTAATATGTGATGATTCATGACAAAATTAGGGGCATATGGTGATTGTATGACCCCATTGTACAATAATTACACTTTGGGTGCATTATGTGGAAACATGATGTATTCTAACTCGTGATAGTAATGATTTTTCTATACCCTATATATATACCATGTATAAGACATTATGGTCGGTGTGCATGAATAACCATTTTGTTAGTAATGTAGTTATGTGTTATGTTGTGAACATCACACCTGACCTGACCCTAATGGAGGAAATGAGTAAAAATTGTATGTTTGGAGAGAGGAAATGAGTACCGTTGACCAGTCACTCAAGCCAAGTATGAGATAGGAGGTGGAGTCTTACATAAACTGAAAATCCACCTCTATTTGTTTGGTATATATGGCACATTGCCTAATGGGTACGATATATGTTGTGTTGCACGAACACCTTGGGCTCACTAGATGATGACTTGTACCTTTTCCTCTCTCCTTATATGGTTTTCATATGGATGACCTATGTTTACCTTAGCATTGGTGTACCATAGAATAGTAACTCGAGATGAGTATGAGATAGGGAGTATAGTCTTACATAGATTCAAAACCCACTTGATTCATTTGGTATGTGTTGACAATTTTGCACTTGTGCAAAAATGGCCAACTCAAAACTTCGTTACGATGGATAGCATTGGTGAAGTATACCTAAGCTAGGGGGGTTCTTTTAGACAATATTGTTATTATTGAATTAATTAATGATTACATGAAATATGTAGCTATGTGTGCTATTGAAAAACATAATAGATCACATAGCCTGCAATTTCATGTTATCTTAAGCAAAAGAACACAAATCCCGAAGGAGGGCTATGTTGCCTTGATGAAGACACTGAATTACATAATAGATGAAGTGTTAGGTTTTGAAGAAACAATCATGACTACAGATTATAGAAATCAGAGTTCATTATTGGATGTTACAGGTATTCTTTAATGATCTTTCCTTCATGATTAAGATAGTCAATTATATTATTGGGTTGTTTAGTTCATCATACAATCCATATAGAAAGCTGAATGTAGAAAGAAATACACAACTCAATTTCAGAATTCAATGTTTTATT
The DNA here is from genome assembly GCA_018340775.1 of Taxus wallichiana var. yunnanensis. Classification (NCBI taxonomy): domain Eukaryota; kingdom Viridiplantae; phylum Streptophyta; class Pinopsida; order Cupressales; family Taxaceae; genus Taxus; species Taxus wallichiana. The sequence goes on along the minus strand of CM031236.1, from coordinate 109,755,219 downwards.
CATAAGGAATTTCAAATGTTCCCACACAAGCCGTGGGATGTAACTAAAAAGTAAAGTACAACTACTGAAATAAGAGGTACATATGCATGAAAGAGAAAATGAAGGAGTATGAGTGAACCCATTGTTTCCTTGAGGTTTCTCCTATGGTTGATGCATCCTCATATTCAGCTTTGTTCCCTCTCCAACTTCACCGCCGAGAAACTTGTCCCTGAAAATAGAAAAGAGAAAACTATCATTTTATGAGCTCAGGGTACAATCCATATTCTTATACTATCCTGATTTGTGCATATGGATCTCTCAGCAATAGGAGATATAGATTACATGAAGATCAAAAAACATATATGATTTTCTCATTCAGAAAGGAGGGAGAAGAATTACAGGTTGGTGAAAAGAAAAAATAAATCATGTCTTATAGTTCTCACTATAAATAAATATTTCATAGCTCAAAGACTTATATCCTATGGTACATGAAGCAGATAAGTTTTAAGTTCATGCCGGTATGAAGGGAGAATGCAACTCAAAGTTTGGCAGCTTTTCTCGAAATAGAATAAGTTACAGTACTGAACAAAGAAGAGACTTGAAAATAGAAGTACATGTTTTGGAATACAACTCAAAGGTGAAGCAAAACAATCAGAATTTGAAGGTTGAAGTTAATTGGAAAAGGAAGATTACAGCTAAAACAAAATTAGAAATAAATATGGGAAAATTTTGACAAGGCTTCGCCATGAAAAGTGGACATTTACAACTTTCCATCATGTTGTTTTAACTAATACATGCTCTAAAAGATGCATGAAAATCAAATAAGTGATACAAAAAGCTAAAAAGCATGCCATGATCAAGATAATAGTTATTATGTTTCAGTTTCCAACAATAGATCAACTTCAACAAAGAAGTGATACATTTTGTATTTTGAATCAAGAAAGTACATCTATTACAGCTGAAATAGAGATAAAAGAAGGAAATCTGGGAAAATTTTGATAGGGCTTCACCATGTAAAATGGACATTTTAAATTTTCCAGCATGCATACTAAAGGTGTAATGAAGCTCAAATACAATATTTAAGCAGAAAATAAATGAAACTACAACATATCAACAAAAATTCAATGTTCAGCTATGTCCTTTCCAATCTCTCAAATCAAAGTGAATGATTAACTTCTACAGTTTTCAGTTTTCAGAATCAAATTTTCAAGTCATTTTACAACTGATAATGAAGAAGGATACTCAGAACAAAGTTACAGGAGGGCCAAATAGTGAGGAATCAAGGAAATCAAGCTCATAAATTTTGCAAAGTACAACCAACCTTAAGTATTATTTTCAGAAATAAAGCATCAATTATACATACTGCTATAGTATAACTCCAAAGCAAAATTCAGATGCATGATTTTACAAGTGTCCTTAATACAGTGAACTTTTTAGTTGAGGAAGAAGGAGAAAATAGAAGGGAAAGTGAAGGAAACTATCAAGTGTAACTACTCTTCCGATTAGAAGGATAAGTAAAGGAAAGTTTCACATTAGAACAAAGATCCGTAAAGCAGGAATTGCAAAATGATATCTCGATTACTCAAAGAAAACATGAGGTTACAGAACTACATGAAGATAACATGAAAAATGAAACTCCTAGATATGAGAAAGATAGTGAAAATGAAATATGTAAGGTCCAGTTTAGCTTAAGAGGATGAACCTAGAAATAAAAAATTGTAGAAATAGAAAACCAAATATCGACATCTCTTCATCTCAAAACATTAGAAGTCAGTTTGAGCATTTGAAAATAAGCAGAGATCACAAATCCCAAACACAAGATTCAAACTTAGTGATTACATGGCCAAATAGAAGGAAGTACATAGCTCTAAAAGAAACTGTGTGAAGTGGTTTTCAACCTAGGTCATCCAAGTTAACCTTTTGAAATTGAATGTTGAGATCATATAAGGGTTCCAAAATTTCAAAATGAGCACAAGGTTTGAGTAAGATCTTACCGGTTTGGGTCGAGGTGAGAAAACTCACCAGTGATGATCAGATCAGGACTAAAATGAAGGACCTAGAATGGGTTTTGGCTCAGAGACAAAGGTTGTCTCAGAAATCACATAGAAAATGAAAGAAAAGAAATGATTGTCAGCGTTTTGAAGCTAAAATAATAGTGATACCTTGAGGAGGTCCATACATAATTTACCTCATTAAATAGTGTGATAGTTACATAGTCCCAAGCTCGAAGAAATTCAACGATGGTGGCCAAGAAAGATGATAGAGACCTTTTTAAGGAAAATCGAGCTCGAAGATGAAGACAACAATCGACCGAATCTTGCTCAAAAAGTTAAAACAGAATGAAATACAAAAGATACATGGATAGAAGCTTTGCAAAGCCATTTAACTGAGCTTGAACCCACAAAATGATGACCGCCTCAAGGAGAACCAAGAAGGTAGCTCACATAACTTCCAAGAAAGGTTCTAACAGAGAGATCACAATGAAGAAAGAAACTCAGATCACATAAACTCTTCTACAGAGGTAGAATGGTGGAATAACTTAGAGCTCAAAACAATTAAAATGGTGGCCATTAAACCCTACAAAGAGTTCAAGAACCGACAGAGAAATGATCACATAAATATGAAAAAATAGATACCTACAGGATCCTCATAGAGCTCAAAAGAAGCAGAGACTCAAACACCACAGAATAACATAGTCCCGAGTTATAAGAGATCAATCACGGTGGCGAAAACATAACCATTTTTCTTTGAGAATGCGAGTAGAGTAGAAACGACAAAGATACAAATTCACTCGAACTCAAAGAACCATTTATGCAGAGGGGCCAAGATCAAAGAGTTCACAACAATGGCGTCAATTTTTATTTTCCAGGGCTTTTCCCACAGACTGAAAATCTAAATTAAATTATCATTGGGGCTGAGTTACCCTTCACCATGCAAACTTGAGAGGTGAGTCAACAGAACTCAAGCATGATTGAAGCATCAAGAATAAGAAATCAAACCGTGTCAGATCAACACCTCCAGATTGATCCCTAAATTTGAAGCAAACCACCTGGGTTCCATATGCCACCAACCGCATTCAATGTAAGCCAAAACCCTAATCACAAGTCAAGAATTGACAACACCATATCAAATAGTACAGAGATTAACAGCCCAAGATTGATTACAAATTTCAAAGAAAACTCAACCCGAGTTAAGATGCCACCGAAAAAGCATATGGAAGGGTGAGTCATCGTCACGAGGGGGCTAGCCCCATGATTAAAACAAATTATTGCATCTGATATGTCAAAAAGGATCCCAACTATAGTCTAAGCTCCAAATGATGCAAAAGCCGACCAAATTATATTGTGCAATGATCACCCAAAAGGGTAAGGTCAAACCATGGTCTATGACCAATCAAATGCAAAAGGGGTGGCAGACCTTATAATATTCCTAAGTCCAAAAGGTGGCCAAATGTAACATGGTGCCCCTTTTAAAACAAAGTGCCCTTGTATTATTTCAAAACACAATAATTTTCTAAGTCCACAAGAGTGGCCAAACCCAACGAATACAAGTGCTCACAATCACAGGTGGTCCCCACTAGTGGGAAGGTTGGAGATGATTCACAATGTGTTATCCATGTGATCACAAGAAGACAGAACAAGTGTCAACATCAGAAACAAAGGTGATCCCAATCAAGAAAGATGTTTGGATGGATTATTTTTGCAAGTATTGCAAAAATGTAATTGATTTTCTCACTCATAGGGATATGATTTTTGCATGCCTCCACAAAAGGACAGATCAACAAAAGGACATAATTGCATGCACTAGGAGAAGACTTTATCATCAAGAAAGATTTATTGTTAGCAAAATATTCGCCCATGCTTTTCTTAAAAATAAAAATAGAACAGTCAAATTCAGTTTGACTGTATGTAATCAAAGGCTATTAATGCCTCTTTGTACTAGTTTGATTTATTTTATTCCTTTATTTATTATTAAATAAAGGATAAAAATAGGATGCATGGGCGAGTACAACCTCAGTATATTTTTAGGAAGGGTGGGTGAATAAATTTTTCTATATATTGTGTGCCTTGGCAAAGCACAAAAGAGGACTTTTTTATACAAGAGTGCTGAAGTAATTTTTGCCATTTTTTTCCTTTGAATGTGAATTATTTTCTACCTTTCCAATTATTTGTAGTCTTGTGTATGTTTCCATTAATCTTGTGAATGTTGAATTCCCTAATTAATCATCTTACCCTATTGCAAATTCAATAATTTCTGCATGATATTAATGTGTATATTTAACTTAGCAATATTGTTGTGATTCTATCCCTCAATACATCAAAGTTTTTACCCTTAATTATCTTCAAAAAACTCTTTGTATGTACATCATAAATTCATTCCATATCAATTGTGCATGTACTCATTAAAAGACCTCATACAAGTTTTGTGTATCACCTCGTTTAATTTCATTTTACATTCATCTTTTACCCTTAAAGCCCAAAAAATTAGTTTAGGATACATCAATAAGGAATCAACCCTGATACCAGAAACTCATCTCAAAATAGGTATACCCACAGACATGAGGTGTTTCCATTGTATCTACGTAAGAGAGAGATAAAATTTGCAAGCTTAGAACACCTACAACCATCTCTCTAAAGGGTGCACTTTCAATAGATAATAGTATGGATGGCCATGATGTATATTGTGTTTCTCGAAAACCTTAGGATCAATGAATGGAAACCTATACACCCCTCCTCTCGGACTATGTTCGAGACTATGTTGAGCCTTGTGGGAGGATGGAGGGATGATTCGGGAGGAGATGATGATAATTATATTATTTGACATGTTATTTTTAGAGTTGAGGCTAGATATCTAAGTTCCAAAGAACTAAATGAGTACCCCTTGGGAGGCCGTATAAGAACACATAGTGATTGTAATGTGTTATTTCTCTATAGGTATTTTATTCGTAAATTGAACATTATCTCTTTTCTTGTCAGACCCAGCAGTTTTCTTGACTTATGTATTCTTATTGGGCATCGTATTTAGTTATTGAGCTAACATGCATATTTTGCACTAAATTTGGCTATTTAGCCTTTTGTTTTGCTTATTTTTTAATTTTTAATTTTAAGTTTAATGTTTTTATAGCCTAGCCCAAGGCTTTATAGTTTTTCCACTTGGCATTTGCAACAAATTGTTATGATGGTTCTAATGTCATAATGTGTTGGAATAGGGTCATGAGATTAACCATAGATTGGTTTGACCTATATAATCGCTTCATTGTATGGAGTTACTCCCAAAGGGGTCATAACGCCGTGTATTTTTGGAACTACAAGTTACTACACTACTTGGGTGGGGGTGACAGGGCTCTATTTTCCTAGGGCCATAGGGTGACTCATCCTCATTAAATGGAGAAAGGAGATGGGGATCTATGGTTGAGTAACCTGATATTCTTGATGGGGATCTATGATTGAGTGACCCAATATTGTTTATGTGGCTCTATGGTAGAGTGACCCAATATTATTGATGGCACTCTATGGTTGAGTGACCCAATATTATTGATGGCACTCTATGGTTGAGTGACCTGATATGGAGAAATACGGAGATGAGGCTCTATGGTTGAGCGAATCGACTTGGATTTGGCACATGATTCTTTCTATTTGTGAGGTATATGGAGTTATTTTGTGATAGCTTGGGAGATATATGGAGTTGCTTCTTGATGTTTTGTGATGTGTGGAATTGGTGTTATGAGTTATGTGTAGTCTTCCAAGTATTGTAAGGAATTGTTATAATTGAGGTTTGGCACTCCTCTTGCATTAATATGTACTATTGGATATTGTCTTGGCACTCTGTAGGTACTATCATGGTCTTTGGGTCATGTGATACCAATTATATATGTGTCAACGTTATGATTTTATTTGTAAGTGATGTGTGTGTATTACAATTATGCCTATGTCATAAATGTTGGAAATTATTTGTTATGTGGACTACTTGTTGTCTCTCCATGGTGGAATTAAAGGTCTTGTGATGTGATACAATCATGAAAGTATGTAGCAAGATGTCTCATGGGTCATTTGTGTTGTGTTGAGTTTTGTATGATACCTTGAGGCCAATTACTATTGGGCACCCATGAATATAAGACAATTGAAATTCTAAACAATGAATACTTAGAGTTTAAGATTAAGAAATATTGTAAAAGAAAATACTAATTAACAAGTAAAATAAGAGATAACTAACTAGGAATATTCAAAGAACATTAAAATTTATGATATTTCCAAAATTAGTCCGCTTTTGTTTGGTCACACCGTACATACAAGTTGTTTTGTTAAATGACATGTGTCATTACTTTCTTTCTTTCCTACATATCATTCGAGCTTCATTGTTGTGTCGCATTAAGGAAGATGCTCTTATAAGGGGAGGGAGATGTGATGCCCCTCCATTCCAATCCTTGAACCACCTTTTTCATGACACATGTCAATTGAAAGAGCATGGAAGTGACACATCCTAAACGCCTTTTGAGACCTTTCGGTTTCCTGAGAATAATCCAAGAACATTATTTGATGTACAATGGTGTTTCCACAGTACAACATGGGTTAAAGATGTAAAATTTAGTAGTAATTGGATAGTTTCGGTGATAACATAAGTCGAGCTCGCTCTCGCACATTTATAATAAAATAAAAAGAATATTACAGTGGAATCGTGCTAAATAGAGATTTTCCTATGGCCATCCTAATATCTCATCATTTTACCTTTTACGAATTGATTGGTCTAAGTCTCGTATCATCATCTAAAGTCATCTCAAAGTCCTTGAGAAGGAAGGAAACTACATCATGTTGCTTCTTTCTTTTTGTATGCAAAAGAGGAACAATAACGATGAGGATTGGGAGGAACTTCATTCGAGAATAATTTCTATCTATATTGATTTTGATTCTTCTGATCCTATACACCTTTTCTATGTGAAATTTAACCTTTGCAACACCATTCTTAGAGAAAATGGCTACTACCACTACATATTTCTCTTTCTCCTTATCTTGTATTTCCAAGTAATTGAATGAGTTAAGACTTTGAAAGTTTCCTTTCTTGCTATCCCGCTTATGTCTCTCCAATATTTGTATCTTTAATTTTTCCTCTACATCAAACCATCTATTTTTCCAACCTCTACCAAAACATGGAGGGGGTGTTTTTTTGGTCTTTTATCCAATCTGTACATGTCAAGATAGCTAGCTTGTGTAAGGGGATATTTAGAGTAGGAAGGGATGTTTTTTTATTCAAATGAATGTTGATACATTTTGTGAATGGAGTAGATATTTGCATTTACATCCTTTTATCTCTATAGAGGCACATTTGGTAAAGTCTAATGATAATTTATGGTTTCTATTTCATACTTCTTTTGTCACCTCATTGATTGGTGCTTAGTTACTTGGGAAGTGTGTAGGGTGTTCATAGTTAGAAAGAAAAGATGTAGGCCTCCCCATCGATCTTCTCTTTTTTTCACCAAATGTAATCAACAGGTGTCCACGTGATGTTTTATTTTCAAATTTCAGGAAGATATGTATGTAAAATGAGGAAACATAGACTTAGCAAGAAAATTATTTGCCAAAATGTCTCGACGAAGTGTTGTCTCATGGATCGCAATGATTTAAATATATACGAGATGATGGTTCGTTGAAAGGAATTTTAAGTGTCAAGCCAAAATATCATTATTGGAGAACAAAAAAATGGCTCCATGGAATTCCACGCTAGTTAGATATGCACAAATTTATTTTTCAAAAAGTGAAGTGGGAACTCATGAGCACATGAAAGTCACCAACCTAAATTCGGGATGAAAAACCTCATGTTGTTTTCCTCTTGCAAACGTTGAATACAATTATGGTTTTCCCATTTTTGCTTATACTAAATCTTGCTTCATCCTTTTCTATATTTTTAAAATTAAATGTTGAATGATATGGTATGTAATTCCCAAAAATTGAAAAAAATATTACCTTGACACGAAATCTTAAAGCATTAAAAAAATTCCTCGAAATTCATGCACATAAAGCACCACACCAAAACGTACCTCAAAATCGAAAATATTTGCATGATCCCTAGTGAGATGGAACACCTTAGGGAACCTTAACTAAGTTATTTGATATTATTAAATGAACTTTCAAGTCATATTCCTAAACCCTCTTAGGTTAACAATCGCTTGTGTGATGTGTTCATTTTAATAAAACATGATTGATTTTAGCTTACAATTGTCACTTAGCTTGAGAAAAATTTAAAACCACTACCTCATACCTATAGGTTACCTACTAGATAATTTTAAACCACACTTATTTCTTAGAAAATGCCTTAGGAATTTAATTTTGTAACTGGGTTTTGGGGCGCACTGGTCGTTGTGCAAAAAGAGTTGCTGACACAATTACAATAACTAGCCCCGAAGTTTCCCTTGTAACTTGAGCTTCACTCATTGTAATCAACGTATGAAAGAGATGATGAATTCTATATATATGGGGGAATAAGTAGGAATCATCAAACTTTGTGATTGAACTTGAAATGAGTGTGTTCGAGACCCATTTGTAAGCACTTTTGTTGTTTTGGACAATTTTCTCAACCTTAGCTAGAATCTCCTTTTTGAGTCTCGTTTGACTTCTAGCCACGCATGTGACCTTGTAATACTATTGCAATGTTATGTAGATTTTATTCAATCTTTTATCTTGTATAAATGAATTTTTAAATGTATGGTGATTTTCTCTCTCCACCCTCTTCTCTCTCTGAAGCGACTATGATACTTTGAAATATTTGAAAACATAAATGAATTGGGAAATGCAAATTTGTTTGAAATGAAAATGGACATGAAATGCAAATGGTTGTGACATTTTGAATGTAACATAGAAATTTTCATAACTTTATCTCTCTCATCCTTACTCGCTCTCTCTTATACCCAACATAAAGTGCATAATGAATGCGAAAGCATGAATGCATGAAAAAAAAACTGTCTTCTTCCTTTTACCTCTCTCTCTCTCTCTCTCTCTCTCTCTCTTCTATTTAATTGAAAATGTTAGAAATGTTGAATGTGTGGATTTATGCTTGAGTGTAGGGGATTTCAATACTCAGTCCTAGGACGAACGCAATGTTGGTTGCGGCAGTACTCTAAACAAGAATTATTATATTGTGATATGTTGTAATCAGTGAGATGACATTAAGATATTGTATATTGATATAAATTATGAATGTTAAATGAAAGTGAATTAAATAGAATTGCATTATAAAAAGTAGTGTGTTGAAGACTATTGTTCCTCTTGGACTCTTATATTTCGAGAATTGTGCATGGACAAATATGTTATTTGTATCTGCCTTGTGTTAAAGCTAACCTTATAACACTAGTAAGAGTGACACATAATTAATGTAGGAACAACTATGTTAGCTAGATAAACGAGGAAGATAGTTGAATTTTGTAAATGGGTAAAAAGAATACCATTCACTTCATAGGTGTTAAGCCCATTTGAATTTAAATATGGATCTCATGGTTTAGACGATTGAAACAATCACCTGCCTAATAGTTATTGTGATTATAGATAAAATCAAAATGTTTGGAAGTACCTTATCATTTTTAAACAATATAAATTCATCAAGTATTCAACCTTTATCATACTCTCATTATCAATCATGACACATCTAGGTTTATAAAACCCTAATGTCCTAGAAATGTTTAAATCCTTATAATTAGACTTCTTGTCCTACACTTCAAAAAATTCTTAAGAAAACATTTCTATAACTTAAGTATCTTTGCACGAAGAAACAAGATCATTTGAGTAACTTGTCAGTCATAGGGTAAATAAGACTAACACTTCTTGGCGTCATATGTCTACTCATCTTCATGGAGGAGTTAGAGTTCATTGTTCACGTTGGACCTTGGTGTCCTATTGGTCAACCATATTATTAAGAAGATAGTTTGGGATACCTTTATCATTGAATGAACCCTTCGTAAGATCCTAATGACACAAGTGGAGTTAGTGCACTAGTGTCCTATGTATTAAACTCTTGTTAATGATATCTTTAGTTCCTCATAGATAAATATGTCACTTTGGCTAATAACAAATTTACACATTTTTCCCTTAGAAAGGTTTAGTGGGATGAATATGTTTCACACCTTAAACTGACCTATGATCAGGTGTAGATCCCTAAGTGCAATTGTAATTTAAATAAACCTAAAGGAACCCCTTTATATGGTAAGTGTTAATGAAAGTGAGAAATTATAGTCTTGGAATACCTCAAGTGGCACAAAGGCTTTGCAAGGAAGGGATATTTGATTACTCTAATTTTACTTGGTAGTAGGGTGTAGAAACCCTCGAGTAGAAAGTAATGTAATACATCAAGAATCTGTTATCTCTCGAAAGTGCACCCTATTGAGAGATGATTGTAGGTGTTCTAAGCTTTCGTTCGATCTCTGTCTTTCATAGATATAATGGAAACACATAAAGTCTGTGGGTATACCTATTGTTGAGGTGAGTCTCTAGTATCAAGGTCAGTTCCTTTTTGATGTATCCTAAACTATTTTTGGGGTTTTGAGCGTAGAATATGAATGTAACTGAATTAAAAATGGAGTGATACACCAAAATTGTTGAGGGATTTGACTGAGTACATGAAAAATTAATTTGAGAATGGATTTTGGATGCACAAACCAATCACTTTGAACATAATATCAAGGAAAAACACTTAGCGTATTGAGGGAATGAGTCACAAAAATACAATAAGATAAACATGCACACTAATATTGTGTAGAAATTACTAAATTCTGCAACAAGTTAAGATGATTTATCAGGGAATTTGACATTCATAATAATTAATGAGATATGCACACCATTGCAAATAATTGGAAAGGCAAAAATTAGTTCTCATCCAAAGGGAAAAATTGGCAAAATTTGCTTCAGCACTCCGATGTCCAGAAAATTCCTCCTTATGCCTTGAAATTGCACCAAATATATAGCTAGATTTTTCACCCAACCCATCCTAGAAATATACTAAAATTTGTACTCACCCGTGCATCCTATTTTTATCCTTTTATCATAAATAATAATAGAGATAAAAATAAGCATGCTGATTACAATGAGGTAATAAGAAGCTTGAGTTACAAAAATACATTTCAATCAAACTACAGTTGACTAGTCCATTTTTAATAAAGTAGAATGAATAATTTGGCTAATAATAGACCTTTCTTATTGTGTAAGTCCTCTACAATGTCCATGCAATTTTGTCTTCTAGTGCTTGATGTGACACTTACAACTTGATCTAGTTGCAATGATATTTTTAGCATTATTTAATTTTGCACCCTTGGACACACATGCAAAATTAATCTCCTATGTGAGAAAAAAATTGTTTGTCTTCATCCTTAGTAAACATTCATGCATGTGTAAGAAAATAATAGCCTTATTTTGTGAAAAATAAGGTAATTAACATGTCAAAAAGGTTTTCTTGATTTTTGATGTTGACATCTTGTACACTTTTATGCTATTTTTTCTTCTTATGGATGACATGAAAGATACTCCTGTGTAAAATAATTCCATTGTTTTCAAAACATAGCAAAATAATTCACCCATTGTGGGGGCCACCTCTGAAAACATGTGCAACAATAGTATCTCTCCACAAAAATATTCAATGTTTCCTATCTTTGACTTGGTATGAGGTATTTGGAAAACTTAAGGTACTTTTGTAATTTTTATGGCAAGAAAAATCTTAACCTTAACATATATATCATTCTCTTCTTCTAACCATATTTGGTCACCTTTTTATTATTGGTATAGACTATGGTTTGGTGTAATCATTTGGATCTTTTTGATTTGATCATCCGAATAATAATCTTTCAAGCCCCCTTTGACTTGGTTGTGACACACTTGATAACCTCCAATTGATGATTTGGCTTGGTTATATGGCATTTGGTTTGAATTATGGCTAAATAATGATGACTTGCCCTCGAATTAGCATCTGGTGGCACTGTTGACCTAGCATATATTATTATGTTTTGGAGATTATCAAAATTCAAATGAATCTAATTATTTAAATAGGGTTGGCCCCCTTTCCATGTTGATTTTAACCTTCCACTTTGATGTTGATGATGCTAACCATAGTAAGATTAGGGTTTTGACCCAAAAATCGACATGTGCCTTTCTTTAAACCCTAGTGGAGTTAACACAAACCTATGGTTTGCATTGGAAAATGGTGGTTTGCATTACTGATTGTTGATCACGGTACCTTCAAATTTGGATTGCTTGATTCTCTGGTGCTAATAAATGTAACCCTATGTAACAATTGAAGGGTTCGGACCGTCGATATTATGTACCTTTTGATCTCTACCATCGATTATTGTAAACATTGTTTGAATTAAGTTAGGGTTTGCATTGATTTCGAGATTGATTCTCAGCCTTTGATCTTTGTACTGATTGATTTCATAACATTGATATCTTCACCCTCGTAAGTAAGGTAGGTGGACTGGTCAGAAAATTATCCCTTTTATCATCGCACGAATTGATCTTGGCCATTGATCTTTAACCTTGGTTAAGTTTGGCTATACATTGATTGGTTGTCGAGAAGGTTTATTTGTAACCCAAACTTGATCATTTCATTTGCATGCCCATTTTGGAGGGTGAAGCCCTAGAAAATTTTCTTCAGACCACCATTGATGCATGATTCCGAGCATGTTATCTCTATGAAAGCTGTTTTATGTGAACTTCGAACATGAAGGTTTTTTTCCATTTTTGATGTTTGAGCTCGTAGCACAATTTGACAGAGGCGGTTTTGGTTATTGTCATTTCAAGTTCTCTCGCATTCAATTATGAGCATGAAGGTTCTCCATTTGAAGCTCTGTGTGAGTATTTTTATGGTTATTTTGCATCTATGGGTTTACGTAACTTCGAACACTTGTCATTTTTTCCATTTTTCTCCTTTCGATCTATGTGCTATATTTCTTCATATTTAGCCACCATTATTGGGAATATTTGAGATCATTATTTTCTATGTGTCACTTGATCATGAAGAAGGTAAGCTCAAGTTTGTCTTTGAGCATTATAACAATTCTTTTGTGTCATTTTTCACTTCTCTAGCACTAAAACTTTGAAATATTTTTGTGTTTCTGCATTCTCTAGAAACTTCAAGCTTGAAATTTGATCTAGGTACTTCAAATCTGGTCTTCATTTGTGATCTTATGAAGGTTTTGAAATCTTGATCGAAAATTGGTAAGTCCAAGTTCATCTTTTGAGTTCCTTTGTAAAATATGTTAAACATTTTACGGTTGTACTTGTAAAATTTTGTGTTATAACCCATAATAATACATCTTTACTTTATCTTCAGTTGGTAATCATAATTTTGCTTTTATTATGCAAGATTCAATCTCTGTATTTTTCCACTATTGGTATTTACACTAGTTTGAAGCGCTATTTTGAATATTAAAACTATGCTTATTGAATTATGTGGTGATTCTAAGCTTTTCTGGTCTTGGCCACCATGTATTTCTAAAACTCTATGCAAAGACCGTGGAGTTTGCTATTTATTTTTTGCCATTGAATATCTTGGTGTGGTGTTTGTTTTGCATTTCGAGACATGTTTACATGAATATAGGTTGTCACTTATGCTTTTGGTTCACTCTGTATGACATGTCTATCTTGGTTTCTATGCAAGGCGATATTTCTTTTCTTACTTCGTTGTAGATGTTTCAAAAACTTCTGGATTGGTCATTGTATTCAAATATGTAAGTTCTGGTGGTTTTAATAGACTTTGTGACTCTTTTACAAGATGGATGGAATCTTTCTATAAGTGTGTAAAATAAAATATGGCCTTCGATCACAAATATTTGTAGCTTTTGGCAAAAAATGTAACAAGATTTCTTAATACCATTATAACTTGACTCACTAATGGTTAAATTCTGTAAAATTTCTTCAAGACCAACTTGTTATTTCAAGGAAACTTGAGCATTATTTTGTGTATTTTGTTGTCCAACTCACGATGAAGCCATGATTTCTGTAGTTTATATTCTTCTCAAAGAATTCATTTTTTAGGATGAATCTCATTACTTAATCAACTTTGATCTAGAATTCTATCTTTATTGGGAACTGGTCTTTCTATATTAATGAATCATGACTTGGGTATCTCGACCCTCTTGTCTCAAATTATGACTCCTTACAAATCTTCTTAATCAAGGTTGTGCTCTTTACCTTGTTCTTTCATTGATGATTGTTAAATCATGCTTTTGTATTGAAGCGTAAGTGCACCAAGTTGGGGACAATTAAGTGGACATCAAATCCTGAATTTTACATTAAAAACAGCAAAACATCAAATTTAGTCTTCCGTGGACTTGAGCCATGCCGAAAAGTAAAAACTATGTCATAAAAATGTACCATTGTGTAGGGGAGACTATTAGCTTTGTAGAAATACTGATTTTAAAGTGAATAGAAGAGGATAAATATCATTTTATAATTTTTTACTAATAGTAGGTCTTTAAGACACTTTTTCCTGTGAATGTTTATGTCTACGTTTAAGACTACAAAATTTGTTTCACTTATCAAAATGTGATAAAACTTATACCATCCCAACCGTGGTGAAATTATATACATGTTCAAAAAAAAATTATTTGATTTCAATATTTTTTGATGAAGTTATGGTGGGCAAACGGAAAGTGCTCTGTTTTCTTTATGTTTTCATACCACTTTCACGGAAAAAATCATAAAAAATAAAATATTACTCAAAAAATACAAAATAAAATCCATCCCAAGATAGATAGTGGCATATAACTTCTCACTAAAGGAAAAAATATATATCAATTTTTGGTCATCCAAATTGTGGGCAAACGGACTATAATCTTATTGGTGTTTTTAATAAAAATACCAAGTCATTGAATTTTGAGTGTTTAATATAGCTAATCTTGTCCATTTTTTACAAAAATTAGTATTTTAGAAACTAGATTCTAGATTCTACGATTCATATTAATATAATTTTGTCTAATTTTGAGTGTATGTATTGCTAATAATCCCTACAAGTTGATATTATGTTGTTATTTGCAATATGATGTCCACGGATGACCCTATATTTGTCCATCAACTTATTGTGGAACTCAAGAATGCCTTTTTCTAGATTTTCGTTACTTTGTCATTAATCCTTATACAGAATTTGTTTTAAGATCTGAAAGATGAAATTTTAAAGTTTCTCTATTTTGATGGCTGAGAGTTGTAATTTCTTGAGTTTAAAGATTAATAGTGATCTGCTTCAGTTTGATATTTTGTGCTCCTTTATTTCCTTGAAGACATGCTGCTCAGAATAGATAAGATCTATATCATTTGATATGAACCTTGTGATTTGTAGATCTACTCTTGAGGATTCTTTAGTTTCCTACATTTATAATCTTTCGGTCTCAAATGATGCCTATTTCAAAACCTTCTACTTTTTCATTATTGGAACATCCTCTGCAAATGTTGATGTTATGACAAAACCATCCACATTTGATTGCTCCTTGCTTCACTTTCAACAAGTCTCAAAATACATAAACAATGTATAGTGTACCAGAAGAATAATTGATAACTTTAAGTAATGATTGTTAGTTGTGGAAGCTCTCATTATTGTTTCGAGTTACTATATCATATGATCCTATATGCATTCAATTTTCCTTTATGAAATATGCACTTCTTGAATCTATTTGTGTACTTACAATAGCACTCTTCTACCCGAGTAATTAATTTTGTTGTATAACTCAGATTTTTCTTCTGTACTCTCTTATACTTTGTGATTTGCAACGAGTTTGATCATTTTACCTGGAAATAGTTGTACCATCTGGTCTTGAATATGTGGTTTTCTTAGCAAACGTTTCATTATTTATCATGAAAACTACACATTGTCATGAAGGCTCTTGCTTTTATATTCCTTCTAGAATTTAAAATAGTACTCATGGCCTATCTTAAAGTACTTGTAGTTGATTGATGAGGCTTTTCTTGATTCTTCTTTGACTACAACCTATAACAGGATATTTGGGTTTCCTTTGATTTGTATCTCGATTTTTACAAACTATATAATCCCTAAATGTGTTTTGAAATCATGTCTTGAGTATGATGTTGTACCTAGACTTGTACTTGTTTACATGCATAAAGTTTGTTGCTCCATTATAATTGACTTTGTTTCATTCTTGCAATATGCACTATAATGGATTGAAGACTTGTTTGCTTGGTCCCTCACTTGATTCAGTGTCCGAATGCCTTTCTTGTACACATATTCTTTCCGAATTTTACTTTTTCTTGAACAACTCATAAATTTGTACCATGTAGATTCCTTCAGCAAGTATTTCCTTTCTGTAGAGTAATATTTTTGCAAAAAAATTTTGTTTTTTAATCTTCTACCTGTGCCTGCACACTTAAGAAAATAGTTAGAAAATATTTACGCTTTTTGGCCTCTCTTATGTTCCATATTTTTTTATTTTCTCTTTCTTTTCTGGATTGATTCTGGGAATCATTTGTGTTGATGTAGAATACAACTCTTATAAATTGTGTATCTATATATGATTTACCTTATGCTTCTGCTTTTAGAAATTCATCTGCATGTAGTTAGATAGTACATGGGTACAGACTAAACCTTGATCTCAAATATTGATGCCTTTCCTTTTTGCATTTTTAGGTACATTATGACTACTAGGAGAGTGGGTAAAAGATGGACTTGGAGTTGAAGTAAATAAGATAAGAAGAAACCCAAGGCGGTGATGGGTTTCTTCTATACTCTTTTACTTTTAACTTCATGCATATGTACTTCTTTCTTCAATAGTTATGAGTTACATCCCATCACTTGTGTGGGAAATATTTGTACTTCTTCATGAATGAATAACATTCAATTTCGTACTTAAGTTGTTTACTTCTTTCTGCTTTTATCTTTATGACATGTATATTGATTGTATAATAGAATAAACACTCAAACACGTAATTAAATGTATTTACATGCATAAATAATGAGTTTTGAAATACATGTAACTTAGTAATGAACTCTCTTTCTTATAAACTGCAACTCTATTTTTGTTCCCAAATTTAGCATTTCACCTATGATGTAATTCTCACCTTCATCAAGGCAATGCATTAGTCCTTTAGGGCTTTTGTATTTCCTTGCTCAAGATGAACATGGAATCGCATTCTATGTGACGTGTTACATTTTGTAACAACACACATAACTATCGATTACATGTAGTTAATCAATTGTTGTATCTAAACAAAATGATAAAATTTTAATGCATTCCCCTAGTTAGGTCCAGTTCATCAATACCATCCATCGTAACGAAGTTTCGAGTTGCCCATTTTTGTAAAAGTGCAAAAATTGTCCACAATGACCTCTTACGGTGCTAATGAACAAAAGAGATATGATTTATTGTTACCTATGATTGTAAATATTACCTTAGAAGGATTTTGAAATGCATAAAATTTTATAACTTTTGCATTTGAACTCCCTTTGTCACTCTTAGATAATTGTGAAGCTTAGTAGTAGATTACCATGTGATTTTCTCAAGGGTGTAGTTTTCCCCACCCATGATTGCTTTTGAAGTTAATAGTTCATAGAGCCCTTCTTAAGGGTATTGGTGAAAGAAACACTGATGCATTTTACTAAACGATTTAAATAGTTCCTTGGAAGAAATTTGAAAAGCATATACTTGTTGGGTTGTCTTGTTATATGCTTTAATACTTGGGTTTTTAAGAGCGATGAAATGAGTTTTTAGGTACAAGGTCACCACTCCTTGTAGTCATGAATCCCTAATTGTAAATTATGTGTCATTTGAATTACATTTTCTATACAAAAAATGCCAATAAGAGTCCAAATTAACCATGTAAGAGTAATGGAAAACAAGAGTAAATAAGATACTTGTTTAGAAATAAAGTTATGCTTGAAGTATTCATAATTGATTTAGGCATTATATTTTATTAAAAAAATAATAACAAGAATTTTCGTTGGAGAAATTAAGCATTTGAGCCAACAAACAATCTTTTATGACTAAAAAAATGAAATTTATGATGTGTAAATGTTAAATCGACTTAAACTAACTGTTGAACTATAGCAAAATGTAATAGAAAAAATAGGGTACTATGATGGAAGGATGTTTATGGGAAGAGATATTTAATCTAAATCACCCTTTAAACTCTAATATATCTTCCTTTCCCTCACGATAGTTCACCTTGTCTAGCAAAAGTAAAATTCAAACATCGAATATACATCTCGAAAAGAAGAACCCTAACATCTTGTTGGTTCCTTTTTGTAACGACGATAAAATTTAACGTCAACTAAAAATATTTTGAGAAACTAATGTTTAATGTAAGAATGAATATTAGGAGGCTTGTAGGTTTATAAAATGAATTTGATTGACAAATGAGTTGTGGATAATTAACAGAAATTGAGAAAGGAATCAATAGTTCATTCTTTTTTGAAGGCTTATGCTATACAAAAATAAAGTATTTGACATTTTAGAAAAAAGGAAATTTTACAAGCTTACCATTTTAATTCACATGAAGTCTATAAGGTTATATAATGGAAAAATAAATGGAATAAATATGTATACCATAAAAATCTCGTGTTATAAAGTATTCCTATCATGTGTGCCTTACCGTAGTAATTGGGTCATTGTCTTGGTTTAATTCATTTGTGTAAGACACTTATATGTTCCCTATGTTATTATATTGTCTATGTGGATCCATGCTTATGTGATGCTATATTTTTCTATTTGAGCCCATGTGGTGTTGTGTTAAGAGCAATGAAAAAGAAAAATAAATTTATAACACAAAATTTTCTGTTGTACTTTGGTGTTGAAATTGTGGGTATTACAATGGTATCTTTCATTTGGTCAAAAACCTCGAGTTTATCTACTAAATATCCCATTTTGGAATTTAAATATTCCTAATGTGTATTAAACAACTAGACTGTTTGAGTAACCCACAATCATTGCATTCTATGAGATTACATATCTCTGGGAATTTTGTCAAATTGCTCACATGCCCTTTGTATGTTTCACATGCAACATACATATTAAGAGGAAACCTACAATTACAACATCCTAAAATACACTTTAACTATTATTATTCGATGGATGTTGGTTCATTACATTTGGTGAAACCCTTTCAAAAATTCCTACCAAGGATTTAGCCAAACAGTTCACGTCATTGCAACTTAATAAATAAATAAATAATTTAAAAAATAATCTTTGTATGATAATTTGTCATAGTCACATTCCAGTTAACATATGTTACACTCTTTCTTTGTCACTATTTTTTCTCTCAATATAATTACTACTACAACTTCACGGGATTCATAAAATGTCTATAGTTCATTGATTTCCTCATTGTGGTGAATATATGATTGTTTCCTATTACTATTATCTTGTTGTGTCTATTACACATATAATGTTTACTCGAATCCATTATAAGAGAGGCCATAGTTTTATATATTTCATTATTTTGGTAAACTAAAAATTCATTACATATATAATATTTAGAAGAAGAAAATGTTATCAATATCTAATGGATTTTGGGGATGAGGAATTAAAACATGTTGCACAAAAATTGTTGTTATTTTGGGCGTGTAATTGATGTACATTTGGGTTTTAAATAATTTACCTAAGTTTGGCGACTAAGATGTTATACATTGGTATAAATTTTTTCCCAATTAGCTTTCCCTCCTCCTATCTCATGTTTTCTAATCACCTCTTCCATAGTTATATTAAAACCATTCAATTTCTCCTTTAACTCATCCCTAGCTGAAACATTACTTCTCCAGAAGACCAACTCCTTTATTAGACTTCACGGTACTTTCCTCCATGCTACCTTTACATAATTTTCCACGCATTGCCCCATTTTGTTCAATTGTTTTGAAGCTTCTCTTCTTTGAGCACAAATCTTAGTTCTAAAACTTTGACTTTCAACACTTTATAGTGAAGGTTGTTCATGTGAGATGATCTGAAAATTTCCATATCTTCATTTAGATCATATTATTCCTTTAGCTTACACAAAAAGAATAATTTGATCCCCCGAAACTACATTAGCGATCGATGATGGTTTCATATATGTACTGAGAACATGGAAAATCATTAGATCCAACCCTTAATATTTTTAATCTCCCATCAACCAAGAAGCCTTTTGCTTGAATATTCTAAAATGAATAATGTATCAGATGATATTAGTTTGGGTAAAAATTAACTATTATTGTTTGATGGATTGGATAATTTCTTGCCTTATTTAGTGAAACAATGTGAATTATTATGAGCAAGACTATGTCCATTAGTTCTGCAGGTGGCCTATAAGATCTACTTATTAGTTAAAAGGAGGTTGTTGGGACTGTCACTAGAATTTGACAATTTACATCTGTAGACACTATAAAATTCTCCTTGTAGATTATGTGCCTTATTCAAAAACATTATAAAACACAAAAATACCTAAAAATAATAAAAACCAATAAAGTGGAGCTAAATGACACCTCACCACCCATTTACTAACCCCGACCCACTCACATTTAATTTTGATCCATCACACCTACCCATGTGCATACCTAATGTACTATGAACCCTAACATTGAACCAATCTATGTCCTACTCCCCTATGGACTCCAAATATATTAAATCACCACCACCATCTCATTCCAACCATTGGATCTTAGTGTACAAATACTATAATTGAGTTTTCTTGTTCTATTTCTTGCATATCTCAGTTTTCATGTTTTAAGGAAGGAAAGCGAAGAAAAATGATAGATATAACCTACTAAAAATTTTTGTTAGTGAAATATTAACATAGAAAAGAATCACAATTATGATTGGCTTGCAATCTCGGTTTGATTCTTGGTGAAACATAATTGCGATTGTCACGGGATGCGAGATGGGTATAATTGTGACTTCATTTACTATTTTGTAAATTTACATTACTAAAATGTGTTTTATCTCCTTAAAAGAGTTATGGATATTACCAGGGTAGGTCCCCTAAACAAAATAAATAACTAACATTTTCCAAGTTTTCTTGTGTGGAGGTTTAGATTTAGATCTAAAGAGTTTTACCCACTTTATTCAATGAAAAAAACCACAATTGTCTCTCTTTTATTGATGTCAGCATAAGCCCATTCTATTTTAGTAGCATTGATTTGGTTATTATTATTTGAGTAATCCATCTTTCAAGTGATCCAAATATAGGTATATATTTTGATGACCATGGTGGGACCATTTTGGTTATGGGTATTACTTTTTGTTTTCTAAACCGAACATTACTTCTTTAGGGTTTTTACTTTGTCTTTTAAGAGTGTTTTTGTTTTCCCTAATGTTTATGCTACAGATGTAATAGTTGATTTTACAAATCTACCCAAAATCCAAAAATATCTAAAAATAAAAAAGAAGGTTGCATGATGGTTGCAACTTTAAGCGACTTGTAATTTCTGACACAAAAAATCATAAAATGTAGTTTGAGGAAGGCACAATTTCAAGTGTGTTGTAAGTTATTTTTTAAAAACTTATAAAAACATTTTTTTCTTAAAGAAATGAATGCGGAATGAACTACACATTTTATTGCATGTCAAGATAAGGGTAAATACC
The DNA here is from genome assembly GCA_018340775.1 of Taxus wallichiana var. yunnanensis. Classification (NCBI taxonomy): domain Eukaryota; kingdom Viridiplantae; phylum Streptophyta; class Pinopsida; order Cupressales; family Taxaceae; genus Taxus; species Taxus wallichiana. The sequence continues at coordinate 109,733,714 of CM031236.1, read as the reverse complement.
TATCTGCACAAATGTGGGAAGTGGATGAGAATAAGTCCAACAACTCATTTTGAGGAATACCTAAGGAACCAAAAATAATTAGCACATTGAGGGAACTAGAGCAATGAAACAGGTGCCCCCACCTACCGAATAATATGCTTGTGATGAATAGAGTTTAGAAGGAATGATATGAATATTGTTCCAAGTCGCGATCTCAGATGATAATAGCATACCACATTATAGATTTTCAAAATAGAAGAGTTAAAATACCATATAGAGAAATCGAACATAATCCATAATTTTCAAATACAATGACTTGAATTACTCATTAATAAAGATGAACATATAGGAGGAGGGAAGAGAAACCACTACCTAAATGAGTGGTGAAGAAATCCCACTAATAGATATTGGTAGTTAAGTTAACTCTAGAAGAATAGTAAGATAACTCCACATAGCGAGAAGTTAACTCAACACAACTAGTAAGATAACTCCACACAACGAGTACAACTAAGAAAGCTAACCCAACAAGTGTAGGGATAACACAAGTGTAATAATTATCCTAATAAATAAATTAAAGGGTAAATAATAACCTACACTAATACCCTCTTGTGAGTATAGCTTAGGTGGGTGAAAAATAAGGTGGGTCCTAACAACAAGGGTTGATGAGGTACCCACGCATAACAATTGGGAAAATTAGACATTCAAGGTACCAAAACTAGTAATAACAAAGTAGAGAGAGAAAAATCCCATTGCACGATATCCTAAGAAGCTCGAACAAAAAAATTCACACAATGTTGAACAATTTTGTGTGTGCAATGTGGTCTAAATCCACTACTTGATCATAGAACTCAAAAACAAGCGATGCTAGGCTTCACCTGAATATCACCATGCAAGGATATTGTTAATGGAGTGATGTCAAAAGTACAAAAATGACACCAAAAATAATTTGATCAACTCGATGTAAATAGGTGTGCCATGATCCAAGAATAACCAAGCCAATAAGGAAAGGGCACGAGGTCCGAATAAATAGGAGTACCTCAATCAAGAAAAGCCAATTTTACAAGATAAGGAAAAAAATATGAAGAAGCAAGATCAAGCTTGCTACAAATAGGCGTGTCATGATCCAAGAACAATAACCAAGGAAACAAGGCAAGGACATGAGATCTAAATAAATAAGAGTGCCACGATCTAAGAAAAGCCAAGGTAACAAGGCAATGACATGAAACCCAAAGAAGCGATATCAATGCGTAACAAGGAAAGGACATGAAACCGAAGATTCAAAGTATCAACACCACACCCTCCCATACTACCAATTGGTAGATTGACACAATAGATCTGTATGAGTTTCCAAAATCAACTACTCTAACATTTACAAATTAACACTTTGGGATTCACTAGAATAGCTACCTAAAAAGAGATGTTGTTAACATGCCAAACAAAGTGTCAAAAATACAAATCCAAAACATCTCAAAAAAACAAGAGAGATATAAATGTATACACCCATATATACAATAATGCAACACCAAAAGTTTAAGACATCAGGCTCAATTGAAATTACATCCACAAGTGATTACAACACCCTCCCAAATTTGGCACTTTACAATTAAGTGCATGTAAATATTAAAATGATTACAAGTACCTTTTACATTTGAAATATGTGTATAAAATTTCACCAATGTGTAGATCTTGACAAAATACACAATTTACAAAAAAATCACCTTAATGTGAGCTACGAGATAAAATGTTATGAGCTCTAGAAGATTTTGCTATTAAAATAATATTTTAATGCTGACATTTTTTACAAGGTACACGTGAAACCCAAATGTCTAAAGGGTAAAAGAGTGCATCCACATGATACGGACTTGCGACCAAAGGATAAAAGCTTGTGCAAAAAAACATAAATGTCAAGAGGGTAAATCATTGCATCTTGAGAGTACGTGTCTATATCCAATGGATAAAAGAATGCACCTAGAGGGTATAGATTTGCGTCTTGTGGATAAATAATTGCATTCAAAAAAATATATCTAGAAGGTAAAACAATGCATCTTGAGGGTACACGTCTATATCCAATGGATAAAAGAATGCACCTAGAGGGTACAAATCTGCGTCAAGTGGATAAAAGAATGCATCTAAAAGATAAATATCCAGATGGTAAAATAATGTATTTGGAAGGTACACACTTATATCTAATGGATAAAAGAATGCACCGAGAGGGTAAAATTTTGTGTCTAGTGGATAAAAGACTGCATCCAAAACATAAATATCCATTGAGGGTAAAATAATGCTTCCGGAAGCCACACACTTATATCTAATAGATAAATTAATGCACTAGAGGGTACAAATCTGCATCATATGGATATAAGAATGCACCCAGATGGTGTAGATCTGTGTCCACATTTGATTCTCTCAAAACATGGTCGAGTTTACAATTGATTCTAGTATTTTGGTACCTTCCAAATCCAATGGTGCACTTTGTTTTGCATAAAAATGCATGTTGCGAGAAAAGTGTTGACAAATTTCAAATACATGATAATAATAAACCCTTGCTTGCAAAGAAAAACATATAGATGAATATCTACATCATCTATCACTCAGACACCATGAAATGAATCATAATAATATTGTTCCAAGACATGATCTTAGTTGATAATAGAACACCATATTAGATTAAGTAAAAACAAGAGAGCTAAAATATCATATATGAAAATCCATCATAATCGATAATGATCAATACATTACAATACAATGAATTTAATTACTTAATAAAAATATGTATATATAGGAGGAGGAAATAAAACTACTACCTAAATCAATGGTGCAAAACTCCCACTAACTAATATTGGTAGTTAACTCCACAAGACTAGTAAGCTAACTCCACATAACTAAGAGGATAACTCAACACAACTAGTAAGTGACTCCACACAACTAGTACACCTAAGCAATATAACTTAACAAGTTTAAGGCTAGCTCAAATTTAATAATTATCCTAATAAACAAATAAAAGTATGTATAATAACCTACACTAACAAAGCCTATATTATCCTTAGTGACTACCCCGATTTGATTGATAGAGCGAAGTAAAATCCATGTTGCTTAATCAATCAAGTAAAGTAAAGCAACCTACTAGAAATGTTTCAAAGTGTATCATGCTCATTGAAACTCTTGGTGTTTAGGGAGAGAAACTTCAATACGGAGTGTTATCGGTCTTAAGAGGACCTTTGTGTTAGAAAAGCTATCTAATTTTGACTTCATCTAGTATAATGGGATCTCCTCTGAGTTGTGGGTGCTTTGAACTAAGGAGAACCTCCAGAGTGGGATGGTTCCCTTGGTGGATCACCTAAAATTACTGATATTGATGAGTTTGAGGGTTAAGAATGAATTGAAAATTAATGAAAAGTAGATAATACGGTGATACACCAAACATTTTAGGAATTAATCTTGCACAAAAGCACACTTGATGACTGATAAAGGGATTGATAATTCACTACAATTTCTTGTTTGACAATTTTTCCCTCGAAAAGGTGTTAAAACACACTTGAATGACCTACATAACTCACAAAATAGCTTAATGAATGTATCGAGAAAGTTGTTAGCATGCAAAGCAACCTAATCATTCATTGAAACACACAAAACAATATATGTAATACACTTTAAAAGCTTGAAATTGGAGGAAAACATGCTCTTTATTACTCAAAAAGGTGTCTTGGTATAATATTCTACATCATAAGTCTTGATAATGGAAATTAAGCCCCTTTATTTATTTAAAAGTAAGGTGTAAATAATATAATTTACACACCCGAGCTCCAAAATAGCTAATGCATTAAATAAAAGTCCTCTTATATGCACAATTTTAGTCCACTTGTAAAAATCACGATTTCGTAATAATAATAAGCTACAATTGTCATGTACTAGTGTCAAAGGATAAAATAAGTTTCATGTGACTCCACCTGACCTCCTAGTCGAATGCTGAACCGGTGAACACTTGCTTCTTAGATGAAATTTGAGGTAAAAGTAAAAATGTTTTTGGAAAAATAATATAACTTTGTAGATAATAAGGTAAGGCCAGCTTTTTCTTATCCATAAAGCTATTTTTTTCCTTAAGTACATGTATGGCTAATCATAACACTTATCTATCTTGAAGCATATTCATGGCTTTGATGATGTGTGCCTTCTTGACTTGGTAAGCCACATGCATTATTGTTTATTTTCCTATGCAAAAAGGGTGTAATCATACGCTTCTTTGTCTAAATCAATCATTAATTCATGAGACCCACAGTGGAATTTGGAATTTGCATGATTATCTCAACCTAGGGTTTAATAATTCCAATACTCCACTTTATTTCACACATGAAAGTTTAATCAATTATTCAAACCCAATGCACGTAGGTGTTTGGCATCATTTAGAACATTAATTGAGACCCATACTGGGTAAGGTTACAATAATTAAACTAAAGCGTGGTTCAGATAGCTCGAGTTAGGGAAACCTAAAACCTAAAACTCATTTTGCCTTTCACATTCAATGGAAACTTCATTGTTTTATTGGGTAACTAGTGAAAAAAAAATTGGCCTCCATTTTCAAGGGTAAAGCTTACGGTTTTGTATTTATTTTGTGTTCTGGTACCATCTTCGCCACTCTATATGCAAATGGTATTTTAGGTCATTGTTTTTTTGTGGCACCTAGTGTTTTTACATTGTATTCTAGTTACGAGGTTTTAATTCTTCCCAAAACCATGGATTATTAGATGACTTTGTGCTCTATCCTTGGTGTCATAGTGTTTTACGCACTAGATATTTTCATAGATTTGAGCACTTTTTCAGGTCATTTGGACCTCTTATTTAACTCGAGCTATTAGTTCTTTAGGAGAAGTTTGACGGTCATTTTGCATCCTTTATGGGTGACCATCTTCTCACCGCATGATATGTTATTAGAAAATGTGAAAGTGGTAATATTTCATGTTCTTTAACTCTTCCTTATTCTTTGTTTTGAGTCTTTATTTTGATCTCCTTTGTTGGTTGAAGCTCTACCCAACTCGCCATATAGAAAACACAAAATCTAGATTATTTTTTATTTTGATTTTTTTCATTTCTCATACTTGGCCATTAGAGGTTTCAACCATTAGGATTTGAAGTTATTTTTTCCTTTTTACATGGCTCAACTCATTCAGGGACAATTTCATTCTATTGTCTACTTTCTCATGCCTTGATATCACTGATTTGACCTATGATTTGTATTTTGTTGCAAAATGGTTCTCATTTTCTACTGTTGTAGTTTCACTTTATGTGTTCTCAACCAAGTGACCCAAAACTCTACATCTTTTTCCTTGCATTTCCATATCTCTCGTGAGTTACCCAAGTTAATGCTATTATTTTTCTGGCTTTATCTTCACATTATTTTACTTCATATATACCTCTATTTTATACAATATGTCAGCTCCATTTCAATATTCCCAACTCTGTTAGTATGGATTTGGTATATTTGAACCTTGGTTTTATCATGTCTTAGCTTGTTGGTAGAACTCTTTTCTTAGAGATTTGTTTCTTCATGATGATTTTAATGCCCACAAAACTTTACCCATGAAACCCAAGACAAAAAAATCTTATTTTAGAAAAATTATGGACTAATTATTTTTATAAAGCCAAATGCAAAGCTTAGGTCATTCCTCGATTAACATCAATTGTTGTAAACCAACAATTAAATTGTATCACTCAATTTCTAGATAGGCTTTTAAAAAAATATTCTTTCCTATGATTCTCAATTAATTTAATAATGTGGTTCCTAAAGCCATTTAATAAATTTATTTTATTTTAGGCTAATTCAAATATGCCCCTCTATATAAACAATACTATTAAAATTTAATCCTCTAATTTAAAATGCTATCTAATTACTAAGTGAAAGAATTTTATTTAAATTATCACTAGGTCATGGCCTCTTTATTTTTAAAAGTTACTAAAATAAATCATCATGAAATACAAAATTAGAGTTAACTTCAACACCACTTAAGTGGCCCCATTCAAACTTGACCCATGTGTTCAAATGATGATCTCACCTAACTCCCACCTAACATTTGTAGGGAACATTTCTAGCCATTGGATGGAATCAATCTAAGCCATTGGATCAAGAAAATCCCAAAACAACCCTTATCATCTCTATGGAGATTTTATTCATTCATAGACTTATTTTCCTCATTTTGTTTTGTAGGTTAAGGGAAGGAGGAAGAGAAGGAAGCCATGGAAGAGGAAGATAGAGCTTGGGGATGGATACACACAACTCCAACTTATTTCTTTTTTATTTGTTATTCTATTCTACCCTATTCTAGGGTTTGGCTCAAATTCCATTATTTATTGTAAATTTGTTTCAATGTAAATACCCATTTGGGTATATATGGCATTTTCCCAATAGATCTAGAATTTTTCTATTTGTTGGAAACTTATTTTAATGTATTTTCCCTTCTTGAGCATTTGGGTATTTTACCCTTTTTATTAGATATGGTTTTAAAATAGTATGAACACTATATTTTTTTTTTTTAGAAATACCCTCATTATGGAGTATAAAAACATGTGTATATATATTTCGACACACACACACACACACACACACACACACACACACACACACACTTGTGTGTGTGTTTATATATTCACTAAAAGGAACTTGGACGTGGTTTAAAATCTATACACAATCCAACGTCCGAAGGAATGCCATAGTGTTGAATACAAATGAAATTGTTTAGTTTTTGTGGGGGCTTGCCCCCACCCCGACACCCATACAAATATGTATGGGTCGGGTGAAAGCGATGCCCCCTCCCCCAACCCACTATCAAACAAACCTTGTAAAGTGATCGGCTATAATAGCATATAACCTACTAAAAACTTTTCCGATTAAGATTTGTTTTAATTTATTAATATAAATATCATATATATATATATATATATATATATATATATATATATATATATATATATATATATATATATATATATAAAGTTTTATATTATATAATATAATCGCATTAGTTTATTATTTATTTATGTTATAAAATAATATTTATAATCTCATTTATATATATATATATATATATATATATATATATATATATATATATATATATATATATATATATAAGTTTAATAATAATTTCCTATAATTAAATACAATTCTAATTATAGTGGTGTATATATTCTTAAAAGTTGATTCTCTTTTTTTAAAAGGAAAATTCAAAGGTAAGTTTTTTTTTAGAAGGGAAACACAAACATTTAAATATAATTTTCCCTCTTATTCCAATTTAAGGAGAAGTCACTACTACTAACGCAATTTCTCACTCAACCTACTATAGTTAGTGAAGGAGAGAAGTTGTTATGTTCTAGGGATTTTAACTACTATTTTCTCTTCATACAAGAAATGTAGCTATAAGTTAAACATTTATCCATATATTTTCCTTCCTTGAAATTAACAATGAATATAACTATACATTTTACCCTTTTCAAATTATCTTTCTTTCAATAAAACAAATATCCATCTACTTTCCTTCACCATGATTAAATTTCAAACCATTCCCAACAGCAAGTGAAATTTCATAAAACTTTCAATGATTGTAAAAAGACAAGAATCACACTTTGGAGGAAGTGAAACAAACTTGTATTGAATAAAATGTATTACCTTTTAACTCATTTCAAAAAAATTACTTCAACGACACAATGAGATAAATTGGTATTTTATCTTTCACAAATCTAACACATTTACAAATACAAAGATTTCTCATTCAACATTCTTAGAAGAGTTTACAAAATATAGGGATTCCTAAGTGATAAATAACTGTCTTTCAAGATTATAAATTTACAATCATACACTCAAAGTTGTAATAACAAAGTGAACAATTCACAACATAAAGGCTTGTAACAAGGCCAAAATTCAAGTCTCCAATTAGCATGTCTACTTCCCAAATGTAGCTCCAACTAGCTTCCTTCAATTCTTTCACAACAAGGATCACAATACAAAGGAAGGGGGAGTAGGAAACGCTCTCTACCCAACCTTTAATCCATTAAGTGGAGAAGTCATCCCCTTAATGGCCACCAAGTCCCAACAAAGAAACCATGAGGAATTTTGATCAAGTTTTGACAACTTTCAACAAATATGACTTCCACAAACAACATACATTAAAGACATTCAACACAACCAAAAGACATATTCAACAAGTTTACAACTTCTCAAACAACACAAAGGTTTGAAATCAAACAAAATGGAGTAAGGACTATGGGAAACCACCTCCTTTTTCCTCCCAAGTGAAGTGGGAGTTTCACCCTAAGCCTCCAAGTGTACAAAACAACAACACAATATTCTTATCTCTCCTTAAGTATGCAATAAAATGACCATGATTTCCTTTTCACTCCCCATATGTAAAAATACCAATCAAACTCCCACAAAATTCATGCCTAAATAACTCATTTTTTCCTCCCAAGTGGCCCCATAATTCCTTATCCCACACCGAACTTAACGTATACTACCCAACCACACACAAACACAATCACAAAAATTAAACAAATTTAACAAGCACAACATTTCCACATCCAAAAACATAATAACAAAAATAAAAAAGGTGGAGAGCCTACCTCTCCATCAAGTTCCAAGAATCTTCACTCCACAAGCTTTGACACCTTCAAGCCAAGAAAATTCCAAGCAACTCCAACAAGCTTTCCCAAATCCAAAAGTGCACAAGAAGAAAAATGAACAAGTAACCCCCATTCCATAAAAATCCAACAATAAAAAGAAATGGAATGTGAGGATGATGAGGTGGCTCCATGTAGGATGCCACTTCATCATTCCTCCATTCCCACACTCAATTCAACACACCATGCCCAAGACAATAATGAGCATGCAAGGACTATGACAAACCCACATGACACACAAACTTGCACACCATGCTTTCTAAGGACAAAATTAATTGAGGTAGAAGGAAAGTGTAATTATTTTCTCTTTTACACTCCAAAATGGATAAAAAGGTCAAAAATAAACTCCCCATACCATAGGTAGGGTTGTTGGGTAACTTTAAGAGGCATGGGACAAGCTTAGCTTGTCCCAGAAGCCTTCAAAAGGCCCCCAAGTAAAAATCCTAATTTTGAAGTTGGGGTGGAGTAAAACACACAAAAATCAACATAAATCTCACTTACAACAAGGACCACCTAACCTCATAATTAACTATTTGTCACAACTCTCATTTATATAACCAAATAAGAAGGATTAGCTTAACTAAAACACATTATCACATGCTAATAAAGTGACAAAAAATTAAAAAAATTAAAATACATAAAACACTATTAAGGCACATACAAAATTAAAAAAAAAAAAGGGAAAACATTTCACCCCATGGCCACACATGTGAGGTCACCCCCAATTGGAAACCTCCAAACTAGGCATGAAACAACAATACAACATAACATTACACAAGTTGTAAAATTTTGTCCATGTTTCTCAACACCCGACATCCTTCCATGGTTGGTCCCCTATCCCCTTTTGATGTATGCGATAAAATTTCCTACAAAAAAACAAAATACCTCTCTGGCCTTTTGGCCGTATTAACAACATCAAGAGAATATACATATAAAATCAATAATCATATTCGAAATTAGCAATTCTATCATCTAACATCATACAATTAATTGGATTTTAGCATCCTTCAAATTTTAATTCTACTCAAAACATCCAACATAGGTTATGCATCCAAATTACTACATGTTATTAAAAAAATTAGAATATCGCCACTCAACATATATAGTTGTTTATCATCACCATGTAGTGCATCATGATAAAAATATAAACCACATAATGTCAATAGTCTAAATATTTGCATAGTCCATCATCTACTAATCAAAATATAATACTCAAATGTCTAAGTATCAATCCAACAATATCAACATCAAAATGAAATAGTGTCGAAGAGGAGTGGGCACTACAATGATTGTACCATTCAAACTTACATGTGCTTTGTTTGATTTAATTGTTATCTACTTGTTGTACGTGCATCAATATTGTAACTCTACCTTTAAGACATTAAATCAAATGAGATATTTTTGGTTTGATTTGGATCTTGTGACTTAGTTGTAATATTTATAAACTCAAATGATGAAGGTGAAACTCAACTTGGCTCCATCTTTATTTGACAAGATGAGCCACACTTTCTTAAATATAGTAAAACTAGTTGTTTTTATTTCAATCACATGGCATGCAATTTAGAGGACAACTAAGCCATCTTATATATTTCAAAGTTAGAGGCATTTTTAAAAAATCCCTTAATAAGAGTCCCATACATCTAAAGTAATTGTGAATTAGACATTATCTATAAATTTTGAGTTTATGTTTTAATATCTTCTTTGAAGGTAGGTAAGACATATCACATTTTATGTTTCCTCAAAGTGTCATATATTTTCTTGTCAAAATAGAATAAGGGTATGATGATAATATTTTATTTGCACATATATGCTACCAAATATAGGCACTTGTGGGACTCGGAAACATTTTTCCTTTATAAAAGTGTGACTATGATACCTTCCGAGTAAAATCTCCTATAGACTTATCTTTTAATTTGTGCATTAGGAATCGTACTTGTCTTCTGTCTTATATGAGTTGTTGATTGTTGTGGATGATCATTATATCTTTTGCTCTTTTAATGAAATTGGAACCTAGTAATGTTGAATTTGCAAAATCTATTTGTATAGAAGTGGTTTAATATAGATTTTGAATCTAAATATCCATATTGTCTTGGCTTTGATTTACTTGTCATTTTCTTTATATATTTCCATTTCTTCATAGATTGGTTTGAGCTAACCTATACCATGTTGTTTTTACCTCTGCAAGTTTATTTTTCAATTATTTTCTAGAATATTTACTTATAGGCATCCCTCCATGAACCCTAAGAGATCTTCATCAGGTGCCTACTCAAAGCACCTACTTAGCTTGGTGGCAACAACATCCCCTAATATATTCATCCTCATGGCTCTTGTGATGGTCCGGAGCTTACCTAGGGTATCTCACGCCGGTCTCGAACACGGTTGCATTGGGCTCTAGCAGTAGGGGTGTTCGGATGAGTTTTGGTGTTCCCATGTGGATCTTTAGGCTGAAATATCGGTGTTTGAGGGTGTTTGGGATTCATGAAAAGGGAATGGTTTGGATCCTTTACCTACTTCTTCAAAGTTTGGACTACACTTTGATCCGACCCTATTGATTTTCCCCTTAAGAGGCTGCATTTGGATGGGCTTCCCTAAAAATTCCTCGATTATTGTGAGGGGTCAATATAATTCTTCATTCAAAGACATTTTACAGAGCTCGAGACCCTTAGCCCCTATAGCAATTACTCCCTGCATAAATTTCGGTGAGGAAGTCCTTGACTTTGAGGGTTACTATTAGGAGAATGCATTAATCTATAGATTTCGTAGTCTATGGCCTAGCCTTTAATGTTTACATGAATGGATCTCCAAACACTGGATTCCACTACTCTCGGGAAGCTTAGATATTTACCCCTTTGCTAAAGGAATATTTATTGTTACTCTTTCGCACTAATCGATTAAGACTTCATAGCAGGAAAAATTTGGGTCTATAAATCATGATCTCTTGTTCTAAAACCTTGGTTCCCCTCCTTACACACACTCATAGAATCATTCTTCCAAAAACCCATTTGGATTAGGCTACCGCATCTACCTCTCCATTTTTGGAGTCGGGATTTTCTGATTTGCATCGGCAATGCTTTAGGCCACACTCTTTTCATAGATTCTCAAACCATTGATTATACCCATACAACATATGATAGGATCTGGTTGAAATTGGTAATTCTACAAACCTTCCGAAAAATTTAGTTAGAAGTGAAAAATAGAACACGGGCTCAGCTATTGGACTATGAGGTTTTACCTTTAAGATGTAGAATATGATTCTCTTTAGGCCATATTGTTCCTTCTTGTGGGTTGGAAAAGTGAAAAATGGAGAAAACTAATTGGTGGAAAACGCCCTTCCCGAGCACTTAGTTTTTGATCCTAAGTAAGGTTTAGATTCTAAGACTGATTTAGATGTCAAAAATTGGTCTTTGGAAACACCTCTCCTTAAAATTCTTGTTGGAGAAAAATCGGCATTCAAAATTTGAATCGCACATGTGTAAAGTGGATAAGGAAAACATCCGTCCTCCTTTTCCTATGAAAAACAATACATATTTTATGTAAGAAGATATTGAGGTGGTTCTACCTATTGAGGAGGTCTCTCGATAATTAGAAAATAATGCAAAACAAGAGAAAATCCACTCTCAAGAATACCATTTCTCAACCTAGCGGTTCACTATTGTGCGGCAAACTGTCCTGCGAATATCCAGGTTGTTGTGTTTCCATCACTTGGTTGTATTATATGTTTTATCTTTCTATTTCAGGATTTTGTTTATGGGGTGTGGTCTCCGTTGTTCCTAAAACCACTTATATACTCTTATTAAATCTAGTTGTTGAGCCTTTTTTTTTCCATAGGGTATGGTATTCGTTAAAACCATTTATCAATAATTAAAAATATATCTTTTACAATCCAAAATGTTGATAAAAATATGCAATTTCTTGAGGAATTTGTTTGACCTAAGCTATGGGCTTTGCAAGATAACATGTGGCTTGTTTTTATTCTATAAATTTTTTGGAAAAATAATTTGGCGAGTGATAAAATTAGTCGAATCTCACTAACAACAGTGTGTGGGACCGAGTCTATCTACTTTAATGGGGAAACTCCATTTATTGAAAAAAGGAAATGAAGGCAATCTAAAACAATTTTGAGGTGGTCGAAGACCGGGATCACCTAGGAATACTTCCCTAAACCTGTGTAAATTTCTTGTAATCAATACAAGAGAAGAAAAGTGTTTAGTGAGGGAGATGGGAGAGAAAATTGAGAAAGGTATTTTAATCAAAAAATAGCATAATAAAATTTTATGCATTAAAACTAGAACATTTCACTTACAATCAATTAGAAGAAACTGTTATCCAAATAACTATCCTAGTTATTTTGGATAACTTGTATCTTCATTCTGACTTTGATGCTTCACATTTTAGGTTGTGTGCCCATGAGCTTACTCATTTGGAACTTTACATAGGTTTTATTCCTTTTGCATGCTCCCCATGCCTTGTAATTCCACCGCGTGCCCTCTACAATCCTTCCAAATAGGCTAAGTTTTTGGTCTTCCTGTCATGCACCTTATTTTCTTTCTACCATCGAGTGCTCTCCCTCAATTGGATATTAGCACCCTACCTCCATACTTGTCTTTCACAAGCATTTTTTTTTTCGATGTGCGTGCATCTCGTGCATGCACATTTTCTCTACTTTCCTCTCATGTGCTTTCATCTTAGCGCGTGCCTTTCTTCCTTATCACCTTCTTTCTACATGCCATTGTTGCCCTTCTTTCTTCTCCCTTGGCATTCTGCACTCCTTCCATTTTCCCCTCATGCCTTCCTCCCACGCACCTGTTTTCTATCCCCTCTCGCCTTACTCACACGACCTTCTGTAGATGCCTTAAAATTGGTCATCCCTGCTCTTCCTCTTATGCGCCCATGTACACACTATTGTGCTACATGTCCTCCTTGATTGAACACACACCTTCCCTATTTCCATGCCTGCTATAGGTATTCCTTCCTCCTTTGCATGCACCTACGTGCATGCCTTCCCTCTATTTCTCTTCAATGCCTTGCGTCTAACTCCCAAACTTCAAAAGGCCATAACTTTTGATCTAGAGCTCCAATTTTCAAAAAATAGACTTTTCAGAATGGGCACGACGTCCTCTATGCCACAAAAATAAATTTATCTAGTTCCAATAAATTAAATACACATCCCTGTCAAATGACAAAAATTCCTAGCAAATCCAAAATAGCTGCCTCCACTCAGAATGCCATATCTTTTGCATTTCTCAACAAAATCACACAAAATTGGTACTGTTGGAATCATGGCTCCAAGACCAACACATAGAAATAAAAAAATTAGGATTTGATAAGGAATTGATGGTGGTTTCTCAAAAAAACACACCAGTTTAGAACAATGTTTTATTTGGTAGTTGGGGGTGCATTAAATGAAGCATGGGCTGACATTTCTCATTGCTACAAGTCATGGGATAGCATGGTGATCCTTTTGCAAGTAATAGAACATCATTTCAATTCATTTAATAACTCTTGTAAGTGGTGAGAAGATAGATCTCTGGATTTTAATTTTCCCTCTCTCTCTCATCTCGGAGTTCTATTAATTAGAGTGTTGGGGCTCATTGTAAAGGAGATAGTTTTGAGTAGCAAAACTCAGTCAAATTTTTTTGTGAATCCAATGTGTTACAGGACCTTCTATGGACTCCTTTCATGGTGACCCAAATCCTTATTCTATAATATATTGGATTTTGCATATCCATGAAGCAATAGATACAAGTTTGTGGATACTTGTTCCCTGTTGTGTTTGTTTGCATTCTTCTTTCCCTTTCAAGATTATTATAAATATATTGTGTCTACCTTATGCTATTGCAAGCATTCATTATTATTGTGTATGTATGATCTATGGTTGAGAAAATGTATTTTCTAGATTGTAGAGGACTATTATAACCCCTTCTAGTATGCTTTTTTCTTCTATTTTTCACACATTGGAAAACTATCCTCATTCTCTCTTTTTCTAGTGTATCATCACTTTAGTGTAGGATTTGATTTCATGCACCCTTTCTTCCTGGTCCCTTGGAAAGTTAGATAAGGATTAGACAGTTTTCCTGCATTAGAGTAGATCGTGGCGGGTAGTTTAGGAGAAAAAACCAGCTTTCTCGGAGGTCTATCTCAAGTATAAAGTCCACAACTTGGAGATAGTAACCATGTTATCCAATCAAAATGTGAGCTCAAACACACATACCAATGTGCAAACCATAGCCTGTGATTCGAGTGATAAAATAAACCCTTTGTAAAGAAAGAGGAAAAATCAACAAGTAACACAAAATCTTATTGCATCATGTTACACAAATTACAATGCTCTGGAGTACAAGTTGAGAGGGAGATAAAATAATATTAGATGAGGAATAAAGGAAATGAAGGCACTTACTTCTAGAAAGACAATGAGAGCTAGTAAACAAGTATTAACCATCCCCTCAAAATGAGGGCATAATTCATATTTATAGTGTTAAGACTGAATTTTCATCTCCCCACATGACCTTTCACCTTCCTTTGTGATTATTGTCCTTTCAGTTACCATTGTGACCTTTCGAATTCTCGACCTTTAGTGTTTCACTTATCACACGTCAATACCTTCTTATTCCTGGATGTCAAAATTTTTTATTGTTACTGGTTGATAACATATTTTTCTTATTCTCATTCATTAACACATTCTTCTTGCTCCTCATCGTCATCAAAAACTTGATCTCGGGTGACATCAAAATCTTTCTATTCCCATCCGTCATCAAAATCTTGCTCTCGGACGTCATCAAAATATTCATGTTCCTAGTCTGCATAAATATCTTGTTACCATCTGGTAATACATCCATTTTGTTACCGGTTGGTAACACTATTTTCTTCTTGTTGGCTGGTAACACATTTTATTCCCTACCAATAACACATTGGTGTCGCAAGACCAAATTTGGTTTCTTCGTTCGTGATAAATATTTAACAAAATTTTGTCATAGAACATATGAAAATTTATTAAAAAGGGCCAATGAATCCAATGAGAATTTCTCAAAGCCTTGAAAATGAAGTAGTAATTATTTTTACCCAAATTTTTACTTTTACCTTGAGGTGTGCACCACTAAACTGAGTGATAGGAAGAGTTTATGATCACCAAAACTAACACATCATATGGGATGCGAAGATCACTAAATATAATTTCATTTGAGCTTTAGTTAGGCTCTCAAATCTTCATGAGGCTCCTCAAACCCTTCGGGCAAGTTTCAGCTTATAGAAGGACCTTTGTTTCGCACTTTTGGATGATTATCCACATCTCAATATTCCTAAAATATTTCCTTCATGATTATAAATGAAGTGGGATATTTTATATCTCCAATTCCTAGGGTATGAGCTTCTAACTCTTTACAGGGCTCCTGAAACTCTTCAAACAAGGTGACTAGCTTTTTTAGAACATGCATTTCCCAATACCTTGCTCATAAAGACCCTGATTTTGTATAACTTGTTCCTAAACCTTTATTTTGTACAAAAAAATTCATAAACTACCTCAGATGATCACATATCTCTCTCATACACTATTTTGAGGCATTATATCTTCTTGGTACATCCCAGGAGGTGTTCTATTATTGCTAGAAGTCTGAAAATAGGCCTTTTAGTTCTCAAAGAGCAACTCCTTCTAGGTGAATTATAATGAGCTCATTATTTTTTTCTAGAGACTTACCTACACATAAAACACACTTTAAAAATATAGTTAGCACATCCCTCTTTTCCATGATGGAGTTTACATATTCATATATTAGCCAGAGGGAGTTCACATTACCCGGTTTAGGGATTTTTTAAGTGTGGGCTTGATTGTCATGGCCAAAATTTAAAATTTGTATTCTAGACATTTAGCATGAAAAAAATTGTTTCTAGCTTGGGGAATTGTCTCGGATTGAACAAATTGAAGACGAGGCAAGTAGAAATCTAGGAATATCAAGACACTAATAGGACTAGTGCTTTATCCATTAGTCTATGGGAGTCACTACAAAATAAAGGTGATACAAAAAAAAGTTCTTTATTAAACACAACACAAAACAAAAATGAACACATGACACAAAGGGAAACACACAACGCAAAGGGAAACAAACACACACACACACACCTATACTCCCCAATGGTACATGTGGGTGAAAACCCACTTTCACTGTTTATATAATTTCAGGTATTTCCCACTGTGAGGAAATTCCAAGTGAGTGCCATCCAGATAAGATAGTTGGAAAGTATTCTACCCACATATGTCATATATCTGAAATGGTCCAAGCCATAATGAATCAAAATTTCCATGGCTTCCTTTTTGTTCTCTCCTTTTATCCCATAGTAGGACCAGATCGCCAATCTGAAAATCTCTTTTCTTTTCCTTCTTATAAAAAAATTCTTTACTTTCAACTGATGGTCCTTTATCCTATCAACCACCAACACCCTATCTTCACATAGATTCTCCAAGTATAAAATCATTTTATCCAGTGAGTCTTGGAACTCGCCATCTTCTACTACTTTGATCGGTTTCCATTCTTAAAACTCTATAGTTATTAGAACCTCTACATTTATTGAATATAGGATTTATAATTGATACATACCAAATAATATTTTGCAGTAAGTAATCTAATCATCCCATCGTGTATCATATACCTTATTTTTCCAATTTCTCATATTTTTATCTAAAATCTTCCTCACAATTGTCACAAGATTCTTATTACTAGATTCTACTTGACCATTCCCTAAGGATAATATTAAGATGCATGGGCCAATGATATTTCGTATCCTCACTCGATTAATTCGGAGAAGAGAAATAAGTGGAATTATCAACAAATATCTTCTATGGAATGCCAAAATGGACAATAATATTTTCTTTGATGAAGTTACATACCATTTCCAAAATGGCTTGCTTGATTGGTATGGCCTCCATCCACTTAGTGAAGTAGTCCATTATTATGAGCACAAAGATATGACATGAACTATAATGAGGATTAAGAGAACCAATGAAGTCTAGACCCCATTTTTGGAAAGGATCTTCAATCACCACCGGTCTGAGTGGAAGTGCAACGAGTTGTGGTCTTCCCACAAATTGTTGGCAAGGCTCACACTTACAAATATGTTTATGAGAATATTGAAAGAGATTAGGCCAGTAGTACCTCCCCTAATTATCTTGTGTACAATGACCATGGTAGAGAAATGTCCACCGCAGGCTTGGTCATGATATGCTTTTAAAAACTTCTCATGTTGCTCCTTATCAACACACCTTAAGAAACATCCATCAAGGGATCTCTTATACAATACACGATTTCAAATAATATACTTTGTAACTTTTAGCTTCAAGGTCCTTCTTATATTTTAATTCATATGATTCAGATAATCACCATAAGTGAGGAAGTAAGAAATATCACTGTACCACTCATTAGTAGTATTTACAAAGAGTACTTGAGGTGGTTCCTTACTAACGCATATGTAGCAATGGCATTCTTTGTCTTTATACTTTTTTAGGGAAACTCATCTTCAACAATCAACTTGCATAACCCATTGCACCTAATTACATTAGATGATCTTATCTCCACATCATACTCTTGGATCTCGACATCCAAATTCGTCATTTTACTCTAAGATCTTTGTTGAATCAATATAGACTTTATAGATGATCCAAGAACCATTATAATGGTGTGAGAGTGTAGGATTTAGAATATGAAATTATTGACTACCTTAACCACTTAATAAGCATGATTTTCTATTGATGGTTATTTGATCTCATGATTCTTCAATGGGAAGCTCATGAAGGCAATAGAGACTCAATCCCTTCCTCATTCTTCTGAACTAAAATAGCTAAAATAGTGTGCTCGGATGCATAACAATACACAATGAAATATTTACTAAAATGAGGACATAACAGGTTAGATGTTTGGCTATGGCATTCTTGATATTCTCAAAATTATAGTTTCCTTCCTTAAGCCACTTGAATCTCTCTTAGGCCTTCACCATTTTTGTAATATGTTTGGTCAAAGCAGAAAAATTAGGAACAAAGCAACACAAGAAGTTGAACTTACCAAAGAATGAATGAACTCCCTTCTTTCTTGTGGGAAAGGAGATATTTTGAATGCCTTGTACTCTTTCTGGATCAATATTTATTCACTCTTTATTCAAAATATGTCCTGAAAGCATTCCTTTAGTCACTCCAAAGATTGATTTTTTTGGATTTAGTGATATTCCATGTTCTCGATACCTTAGCAAAACTTGTTCAAGGTGTATCAAATGTTCCTTCATCTTCTTAGAGAAGACTATGAGATCATCTAGGTAAATGGAAATACAGTTTTTCTTTAACTCCTTGAAATCCAAGTCCATTTCTATTTGAAATGTGTCCCCATCATTGATGAAACCAAATGTCTTACACTGTATGAACAATTCGCCCACAGAGTTGTAAAAGTACTCTTATATTGATCTTCTTAAGAAACTTCAATTTTATTGTAGCTAGAGAATCCATTCAACATGGAAAACATTTTTGAACATATGACTTCTTGTAAAATATGATCCATTATTGGAAGTGGATAATTTTCCTTTAGAGAAGCTTTGTTTAGATTTGGAAAGTCCACACAAATCATTATTTCTCCATTTTTCTTCCAAATAGGGATAATATTTTCCACACATGTAGAGTGATGGAGTGGAAAAATGATCCTTGCACTCAACATTTTCAACACTTTTGGATTGTTCCAACAATCTTTGGATTATATTGTCTTTTATTTTTCTAGAATGGATTTGCTTTGGAATTGATTCATATTGTGTGCTACATCTCTTTTGGTTTGAAAGATTTCAATTCATCATAAGAGTATGCCAATACATCTGAATATATTTTCAATAATGAAACAAATCTTATCTTTTCCTTTGGTGAGAAACATTTCCCTATATTCACAAAGAATAGTTATAGGAAATAATGATATTAGTAATAATTAATAATAATCAAATACAATTAATAATACCCTTTTCAATGATATTATTATTTAATGACTCATAAATTTCAAATGGTATTTATTAATAAAAACTAATAATGCCTAGTTATAATAAAAAAATATAATACTGATTAAGAATGAAAAATAATAATTATTTAATAACATTATTAAAATAATAACAATAATTAATAAGAAGAAATAATAGCATATCTAATAGTATCCCTAACAAAACTTGTAGTAATATTTATTAATATAATAATAATAATAATAATATATAATGTATTTAAATAATATATAATAAAACTTAACCATTAAGGTGTATTTTATTTTTAATGGTATCAACTTTTCACAATGAGCTCATTGATTTAGACCCATTTAAATGTTTATAAAGGTATTATAATAATGAAAAAAAAATATTGCTATTTATGTATATACCTTTTACAAGGATATTACCACTCACAAACTAAACTCATAGTATTGTTTGCATGATAAATTATTAGGAATAACCTCTATTCTTCCTCTATATTAGTCTTACATGAATGGGCATCTACCCATAATTTCCGATATTCAAAACCTATAGTCCACATCTATATTAATTATATGGGAATGAAAATTGTATCATTCTCGTATTCATTACGTGCATAGGAGAATGGGCATAATATCTAGCTAAAATTTATATGAGAATGGGAATATCTCCATTACAAGAAATTTTTGCTACCCTTATATATCAACTTTGTGAGAATGGGCATATGCCCATTCTCATATTTTTTACCTCTATTTTTCCTCTATATTAATTGTGTGAGAATGGGCATCTTCCCATTCTCATATTCGTTACCTCTATTCTTCCTCTATATTTATTGTGTGAGAATGGAAATCATCTCATTCTCTTATTTATTATCTCTACTATCTCATAATAGAGATGTCCCAAATCTCATATTCGTTAATACTATATAGAGGTAGAATAGAGGCAACACATAATATGAGAATGGATGAGATGAACATTCTCCTACAATAAAGATTTGTTATCTCTATTGGGTTAGAATGGACATGTGCCTATTATCATATTTGTTAATAATTTATAGTCATAATAGAGGAAACGTAATGAATATGAAAATAGGCACATGTCCATTCTCGACAATAAATATATAGTAAGAATAGAGATAAAGAGTATGAAAATGGGCAGATAACCATACTCAAACAATAAATTTAGAGGCGGAATAAAGGTAATGAAAATGAGAATGGGCACGTCCATTCTCACACAATAAATATAGAGGAAGATTAGATGTAGGGAATATGATAATGGACACATGTCCATTCTCAAACAATAAATATAGATGTAGAATAGAGGTAAAGAATATGAGAAAGGGCACATGTCCATCCTCACAAAATAAATATAGAGGAATAATCAATGTAAGGAATATGAGAATGGACACATGCCCATTCTCACACAATAAATATAGAGGTAGAATAGAGGTAATGAATATAATAATGAGCACATATCCATTCTCACACAATAAATATAGAGGAAGAATAAAGGTAAGGAATATGAGAATGCACACATGTCCATTATCACACAATAAATATGAAGGCATAAAAAAGGTAATGAATATGATAATGGGTACATGTCCATTCTCATAGAATAAATACAAAGGAAGAATAAAGGTAAGGAATACAATAATGGACACATGCCTACAACAAACTAGGCCTTTTGCCACAATTTTTCAACAATAGTTTTGTGGTTATATCGTATTTCAAAAAATAAAATTGTGGCATTGGAATTGTAGCTAATCCACTCTTTTCTAAATTCTTGTAGTTTTTCCATAATTTATTATACCATGGATAGTCAACAATTTATAAAATTTATAGTTAATCTCCATTTTTAAAATTGTACATTGTCCAAATTTCTTAGTATTTGTAACATTACTACAATTTTTGTTTTTGTAGAAATTCCACAATTTATAATTTCACAACGCTTATCAATGTTTTATTGTGGCAATTTCAAAAAAAAAAATCTACAATTGTTGTTACCACAAAAACTTATAGGTAGAATTTATAAGTTGATTTCCACAATAATTAATTGTGAAATTATTTTTGGTAGTATCTGGATAGATCCAAGGAGTATGATGGGAAAACATCCCCACGCCATGTTTAAAATCATGTTCAAGAGCTGCTTCTTGAGCTTGGTTTGTTTCAAATATTTGAAGAAGCATATCTTGCGTTAATGATCCTATCATTCCCATACGTGATATGAATTTGCATGTTGCACTGTTGATTTTAGGAATCTCTTATAAGCTCTCAATCCTACTTAGAAACCTCCAACAATGCATCTTCCTCATGTTTTACTTTCCAATCAGATGAAGAAGTACTCTTTGTAGGAAATATCCCAAAATTCAATAAAATCTTCGAAGAGACTTTAAGAAGTCTGGCATTAAAAAATTTCTCTAATTTATCTTTTTGGATATTCAGTTCAATGCTAACTCGCACAATCAAATATTGAGTGGTGCATTTACTAGTGAAGTTAGTAAATATCTAGCCAATACATTGGAACACATCCTTATTTCTATATTTCCATATAATCCATAATATTTCAATGGACATTATCAACAAAAGATTTTTGAAAAAGACATAATTTTTTCTCAGACTAAACATAGCCAAAACAACACTTAACAAGGACATGTCAGACCCACATGAATTCTTAGATGAAGCAAGCAGACAAGGTTTCCAAATTAAGAAAGCATAAGGACGGGAGAAACCAAGTTTCTTAAATGTTCCAGCATTTCTACGTTTTTAAGTAAGATTTCTATAACCATATGTTTTATTAATAAATAAACAATATATATTGTTCTTGTTTATTGAGATTTAAGGGATGGATGTGGCTTTGTGATGCAGTTGCCTTGGATAATTTCTTCCATAACCTACCACATAGCTCATCTTCATTGGATTCTTCCCAGATTGTAATCTATATATAATCTACAACGAGTCATTAGCATGTTATCATTAACATATAATTATTATACATAAAGTTATGTCAATTGTAATAATTTGTGACCTGAGATGTGGAGAAGTGTTGAAGTTGTTGAGAGTGGTGATAATGAGCTCTGGAACTCCATCCCTCCACCCCAATCATCCACATATAGATGGAAAATACTTTCAATAGAATGATAATTGACACAACACTATGATCTCTAAACATGAATCCTTAAAATAATCCCTCACGACCTTCAATATTTAATATGCTTCCAATATTTTTGGTAATATTGTTAGTTAGTAAATCACAACGAATCATTATGATTCAATTTGGACTTAGTCTACGTATTGTAACATGCCAAGATCCTACTCTCTTGCTCAATATAGATATAAATGAATTGGTTAAGTTCTTATAATAACATGGATTATTTATAATATAGAATTAAAATCTATTTTATAAAACAATTGTATAGTATTTCAATATGTGATTAATATTTTCCATTTTCCCTGATTTTTATTATCAATTTCTTTTTTTTATCATTGATTAGTTTGTATAAATTTGTACAAAACATATCAAATAGATTCTTCTTTAAAACTCTAAAATTATAGTGTAAATTCTCTAAATATTGAGTTTTGTTGTTTTTAAGCAATTTTTTTAATCTAAAATATTTATTTCGTATTTCCACAATTTTGTATAACATTCCCGGATTATTTTATAGGGCATCCTGCATATTGCTATTATAATTTATTAGTTTATTTAAATTTATTTAAAACATAATATAAATTTAGTAGATATTATTTAAATTATATTTTTAAAAAGTCGTAATAAATGTGGATTTTCAATAATGGATGTTTAGAAATGTGGGTTTTCTATGAGTTTTGCAATTATATAAAAATTGTGGAATACTTACAAAACTTAAAAATAACTAATAAAATTATTATAGAGATACCACAAATATTCTACAAAGTGCCATTAAATTGTTTAAATTTTGTAGAATAATTGTGGTAAAAATTATTTGTTTGATGTAGTGTATGTCTATTCTCACACATTAAATGAAGAGGTAGAATAAAGGTAGTGTATATGAGAATGGGCAGATTACCATTCTAAATCAATTAATATAGAGGGAAAATAAAGGAAACAAATAATATTCAAGAATGGGAGGATATCGATTTTGACAAAGTTGATATATAACGAAAGTGACAATATTCTTATAATGGACATATGCCCATTCTCATTATCATATAAATTTTATCTAGCCTTATAATCAACCCATTCTCATATAGAGCTAACGAATATGAGAATTAGAAGATGCCCATTCTCATATAATTAATATAGAGGTAGACTAGAGGTAATGAATATGAGAATGGGTAGATGCCCATTCTCACACAATTAATATAGAGGCATAATAGAAGTAATGAATATGACTATGGGTAGATACATGTTCTCAAATAATTAATATAGAAATGCGAACATAACTAAGGAATAATATGAGAATGGGAATTTGTCAAGAGTTCTAGAACAAATTGATGTTGTAAGATGCAATACAAATAATGTGGTTGAGAAGTTTGGGCATGCATTTACTATTTAGATGTGTTTCCTTCATATATTGTTTTCTGATAAATGTTTTTTCAAAATGATATAAATGGTCAAATGTCCTTTCTTAGGTTTTCAAAAGATAGAAAAAGAATATATATTATATCACTCACATATGCAATTTATTTTTAAATATTTATATCAATGTTTAGGTTGAATGTTTCTTTGAATTCTTCCATTTAATAAAATAGAAAAAAGTATACAAGCTACAATTTACAGGAGAATGAGAATGGTCATATGTCAATTTTATGAATATTTTCTATGCCATAATAGGTATCTCCATACACTAGCCTTATGTAAATTAGCGTCATCTAACCTTATGTCCCTTATCGGCCTCTAGCCTTATGTTACTTAGCAATCGTTAGCCTTGTGGTACTTAGCGGTTCGCTAGCTTTATGTTACATAAGGCTAGCCATTGCTAAGGGACAAAATGGTAATGACCGATAAGTTACATAAGGATAGTAGGTGCAGATGCTCATTGCAGTATAGGCGAGTATTTTGGAATGAAAAAATTCCAATTCTCACAGATGTCCATTCTTATGTTTTTAACTTATAGACATGGAATATATATTATATCCCTTACATACGAAAATTATTTATAAATATTTATGTAAAAGTTTCAAATGAATATTTCTTGAGTTCCTCCATTTAATAAAATATTTAAAAAGTATACCAACTAAAATTTATAGGATAATGAGAATGGTCGTATGTCTAATTTCTTGAACATTATCTATACCAAAATGGTCATCTCTCGGCTGCTAGCCTTATGTAACTTAGAGGCCACTAGCCTTATGTACCTTAGCATTTTCTACCATTGTATTACTTAGCAAACCTCTAAAATTTTTTTACATAAGGCCAATGGATTCTAAGGGAAACAACGGTAGAGACCAATGTTGAGTTTTGGAGCTTAATTGCTTCATAAATAGCATTATTTACTAACTTGTTAGAGTACACTTGTAACCGGCATCGGTCGGGTGACCATCGTCGGTCACCAGGGACCGATATCGGTCAAGCAATTAGGAACCAATATTGGCTAGGATAACTAGCATCGGTTACTTGTGCGTGATTGCTTTTATTTAAGTCACGGGAATTAGATGTAACCTTTGAAGGAGTGTAGAATGAGGGTTTGGAGGGAATAAATGTGCACCAAACATCCGTACTTCACCAAGAAAGGAGTTGCGTGATAAGGCAAGCAAACTTGTAAGAAGCAATGTGCATGCATAGAAAGCTCAAGATTCAAAATGGAGTGGAATATAATGCTCTTTGATTGCCATGGACAAAAAAGAAGAGGATTAAAAATAGGGGAGTGAATGTGTAACTCCCATGTAAGAAAAGATTCCTCCATAATGGAGAAGAGGAGTTACTTTCCCAAATGGAAATGTAACTCCTATAACACACTTACACATATGACAGATTCTGCAAGAGAATCTGTCATAACTAAAATGACACCTAAGTCCATGTCCACCTAAGTGAGATGAATCACATGGTGTAGGTGGAAATAACACTAAATAATTAAATAAAGTGATCAAAAAAACTACACCAACACCCCCCCTTCATCGAAACTAGGATGGGACAAGGTAAGTCAGCAAGACAAACAATAAATGGGTCTCGGCTATAAGCCTGATGAGGTACCCATGCACAAAAGGTCTCAAGTAGTGAGGGGAAAAACCAGTGGGAAAAACCTCAACTTACAAGAGATAGCAAACAAAACTCTCCTAAACTACTAAGAAGAAGGAGAGAAGAAGGAGACTATCCTGCCTCCCAAGAAGATGATCTAGTCATGAGCCACCTTGTGCTGAGTGAAGAGGAGGAAGAGGACCCCCGAAGTGCCAAGGTGTTGTTCCAATCAAGGGAACAATGCTCCATATGTGAGGTGGAAAATCTAGCTGCTCCATGAAGAAGTGCAGATCTGGAAGTAGTGGCAATGAAGGAAGGTGGAATGCTCTGAACCTGTGAAGAAGTGTACCCAATGCCTGATGAGTCTTGAATCATAGTGCCTACTCCTTGAAGTGTTTGAAGTGGGCCAGAAGTGCGTAGATCAAGAGACAAATCCTCAAGATGTGGCAAGTGATAAGTGGATAATGGAGGTGGGTCCCCATCATCATGGCAATCAACTATGCTAGAAGAGATGTCAAAACATCAGAAATGGGCTCATAAGTATCCTCAAGTTTAGATGATTCAGATGAAGAATCTGAAGGAGGAGCAAAGTGAGAGAATGAGTACAACCGAGTGTGATGGTCAGCTATACCAACTACAACAATAACATCACTATGGAGCTCCCTAACATAAAATGAGTTCGGAGTGAACTCAACTGGAAAGCCCCTGTCTAAGATGAGTGATCTGATAGAGTGAAAGAAGATTTTTGAGAGTGAAGGGATACTTAGAACATTGTTGAAAGTACCACCACTCACTTCAACTGATCCTCTTCCAAAAACCTGTGTAGTGGTGTTGTCACCAAGCTGAATAGAGGACATGTCACATGGCTCAAGTGAATCAAACTCAATGTCTGATGATTCCATGTGATGAGTTGCACCTGAATCAATGATCCGTGTAGGGGTAGGTGGCACAACTGTCACTAGAGATCTTCCCTTGGTTTCTCCTTATTGGATTCTTTTACTTTTTCTTTCTCTTGTACTTTCTCTCTTTCACTCTCTTTTTCCTTAGAACTGTCATGGGATGATGAAGGCGTTTTGAGAGAATCTGGGACTCCAATATTGTGCTTCTCAAGAAAATTAGTGAGGAGAGAAATCTTTTTCTTCAAGCACTTTTCTTCATCATGCATGCCATGGCAGTATCCACATTTGATTCATTCTTTGGAATTTCGGGAGGTGGAAGAGTTATTTTGGGGTTTTTCCTTCTTTTGATGATCCAGTTTCTTCTCCTTAGAAGCTCTTGGTTTTTCCTTTCCAGCAATGAGAGCATGGGATTTTGTGGATTTCAAGCTACCCATTTGAATCAATTTACTTTGTTCCCTGATCAAATCTGTAATAAACTCATCAAGAGAGGGCATAGACCAAATTTTTCCAAGTGCCCTTTTTGTTGCATGGAAGGTGGAGACAAATACGGAGTATTCGGGACCAAGTTTGGTAAGGATAGATAAAATGAGTTGATATTCCTTTTTCTTTATTCCACAATCTTCTAACTACAATCTGAGTGATATGAATTTGGAGAAGAAGTCTTGAAGGGTGTCAAAATCATTAGGACTAAGGCTTATTAGGCTATTCTCAAGTTCATGTCCCCACATTTCATCCTATTTCCCAAATTTTTTTTGGAGAGTATCAGAACCTCTTTGGGTGTGGTGGAAGAGGAAATGTGAAAACGCAGCTCTGGAGATACACACATGGTCATGAATCCAATGGCTTCATCACACTTATCAAGCCATTTTTCTTTGTCTCTTTCATCATCAGGTTCAACTTGCAGACCGGTGACAATGTGGAACAATTTCTTTCCTTTTAAGGCGAGTGTTCATAGCATTCATTCATTTTTTATAGTTGAATAGGGTTAGCAAAGGAACACTATGATTATCCATGACAGAAAAGAAATGTGTGAAAAAGGAAAGATACCCTCCAAAAAAATGGCACTTTATAACATAGTGTGTTTTACAAAACTAATATTCCCATCATGTAGATTGCAGAAAAACATCCAATTTTGACTAAAGAAGTGCTCAAAAAGGAGCAACGAGTCAAAAGTTATGGCTTAAAGAAATTCCCATTAATCGATTAAAAAGAGCTAGTTAGCCCTGCAAAACATTAAAAAATTACCCGAAACACATTCAAAAGGTATCATGTTTGTGCCCATTGGAAACGACATCAAATTTCAGAGGGGGTTTGTTTTGACTGCGAGGGGGGATTAGCCTCCTGCCAATCTCGGACCTCACCCTCCGCCTTTGACACTCGAAAAAAGGAACCCAAGTTTATTTAAAGCCAAAATGAATTTTTTTTTTTTTACCTTAAAACATAAAAGGATTGAATTAGGCTGAGGGGTGACTAGTTTGATGTGATATCAACCACCTGAACAGTGCCTAGTTTGATCTAGGTGGCCACGTGTTTGGGTTAGAGCAATTCACGAACTACAGCAAGGAGACAGAGATGAATCCCACGTGTTGAATATGCAACCGAAAGAAGCTTAGCAAAGAGTAGGATCAGTTTCAAACTATACGTGTTGTAACAGTCAACAATGAATAAAGAAATACCTAATGCACAACACCACTTGTTGCTAAAAATAATGAACAAGCAGGGCAGTAGCCACGTGTTGAAGAGGTGCTCAAAATAATAGTCTAGTTCTAACGTAGAAATACTCCTGAGCAGCCATGTTTTTGACAAGGAATGTACAACAAAAACATCCATGATTAGCAAGCAGATGGAGCTCCCATGTCCCACTCCAGGTTGTAAGGTGTTGTTCCCATGTCCCAGTCCACGTGCAGGGGCAGATCAGACTAGGCGTGAGGCAAGTGAGGAAAACCACGCAGGTTGGGAGTGAAGGCTCAAATAAAATTGCCAGCAAGGAGTGGTTAAGAAACCCGGGTCAACAAGAACATGCAGATCCACTACTGCCCCCAACTCAGCAAGCTACACAGATCCTCCACCATCTCAACTCAGAGAGAAATGTAGATCCACACAAAGGGAGGGTAGGATGAAGCCAAAGGCCGATGTGGGAGAGTGCATAGGTGCAGCGAAGAGATGAAGACAGGAAGAAAGAATTCAACGGTGCTATTATAACAGATTCAGTTCAACGCAGTCCTTACCATCCAATATGCCAAGTGTATGCGAGCTCGACGTGAAGCCTGGAATAAAACACTGGAGGAAGAGTTGAGCAGACACGCAAATGGAACACGAAGCAATCGTAAATGGCACAATACTGAGCCACTTTAACCTGTAATGCAAGCAAGGAGCACATAATAAAAACCACTAAAATAAATCTGAAAACATGCAAGTAAAGCACATGCAAAAGGTAAAACTTGCACAAGCAACTACACGGTGGAGCAACAAAGGTGAGCAACGTGATTCCAGTCCCCAAGCTCTGATACCATGAAGGAGTGTAGGACAAGGGTCTGGAAGGAATACACGTGCACCAAACAGCTACACTTCACCAAGAAAGGAGTTGCAAGATAAGGCAAGTAAACTTATACGAAGCAATGTGCATGCATAGAAAACTCAAGATTCGAAAATGGAGTGGAATAGAATGCTCTTCAATTGCCATGGACAAAAAGAAGAGGAGTACAAATAGGGGAGTGAATGTGTAACTCCCATGTAAGAAAAGATTCCTCCATAATGGAGAAGAGGAGTTACTTTCCCAAATGGGAATGTAACTCTTATGACACACTTACACACATGACAGATTCTACAAGAGAAACTGTTATAACTAAAATGACACCTAAGTCCATGTCCACCTAAGTGAGATGACTCACATGGTGTAGGTGGAAATAACACTAAATAATTAAATAAAGTGATCAAAAAACACCTACACCAACAACCTTTTGATTAAAAGGTGATCTAATGGTTGTAGTTGCATAGCTAAGTTTCCCAAAGTATGTATATGCTTATATAAGATTGAAAAATAGGGATAGAAATGTTATATTATGTTAGATTGATCATAATTGTAGGAAGGAATTATTGGAGAGAGTGAAAGAGATGTTTGTGAGGAAGAAAGTAATGTACATTCGGGAGGTGTGGAAGAATGCAAATGTTCATTGTATATCCTCTGTAAAGCTTTGAATAATATATTGGTTTTTCTTGGTGGACATAGCCTACACTAAGTGAACCATGTTATATCTTGTGTATTATTCTTCTGGTTTATTTCACTATTTATTGCTTGTATGCTTAGATCTTATATTGATTAACCCCAATAACTAGTATCATATATTTTTTGTTTGAGGGTTTTGTGTGTTGACAGAGTTCTTGATAAAGGGATTTCTAGTTGAGTGGGAGATACAACAATGGAAAAATATGGAAAATATAGAGTTGATAAATTTGATGGCTATAATTATCAATTATGGAAGATGTATGTGGAAGATTATACGTATCGAAAGATCTATACTTACCATTGAATGAGAATGAAATATCTACAAAGATGACTAATGAAGAATGAAAAATTCTTGATAGAAAGGATCCGGTATTTATAATATTTAGCTTTGACAAAGATCTATTGTTTTCAATATTATCGAAGTAGTAACCATGATAGAGTTGATGAAATATCTATCTAATTTTTATGAAAACCCTAGTGCTTCAAATAAAGTTTATTTGATGAATAAATTATTTAATTCAAAGATGTAAGAAGGTGAATTTGCATCAAGTGATTTGAATTATTTCTATTCTATTGTAAATCAATTTAAAAAAGTTAATAATCTGTTTGATGATGAAGTGAAAGAACTTTTATTCTTATTTTGTTTGCCACAAAGTTGGGATAACTTGTTAATGGTTGTTAGTAATACAACGTCTTCTACTAACATTTTAAATTTTGATGATGTGGTTAGAATAATCCCGAATGAAGAAATACACAGAAAAGTACGGGAGAATCATCATCTGGAAATGCTTTGAATGTAGCAAGAATAATAAGGTGGAAGGAGATATCCAAGAGCAATAATAATGGGAAATCAAATTCTAAGAATAGAATATCTAAATCAAGAGGTAAAGGAATAACCTGCTAGAATTGTGGAAAGAAAAAACATGTAATGAAGGATTGTTTGTTCAAGGAAAACAAAGATAATGTAAAAGATAAAGGTAAATAGATAAGTGTTGCAACTTTTGAGGTAATGCAAGATTACCTTATTATCTCCTTGGATATTAAAATTGAATCATGATTTTTAGACTCGGAAGCTTCTTTCCATGCTACCCCTAAAAATGGTTATTTCATAAATTATGCCCGAGGGTAATTTTGGGCATGTTTATTTAGGAGATGATGAACCATAAATATTATCAGTAAGGATAAGTACATCTAAAATTACACAATGGAAATACATGTATATTAAAAATGTGAGACATCTTCCAAGCGTGAGGAGAAATCTTATTATTGCCCAAGAACTAGGTGAATCTAGTTGCATGGTTACATTCATAGCCACCTCTTGGAAAGTTAACAATAGATATCTTGTTGTAGTAAGAGGCAAGAAGGTAGGAACATTGTATTTATATTCTGTATTATTGACTCATTTTCTATACCATCTACTTCAGATTTAGATGCAAGCATGTGGCATAATTAGTTGTGCCATATGAGTAAAAAAGGAATACAAATCTTAAAGGCTAAGGGTAAGTTATCAGATTTGAAATATGTATATCTTGATTTATGTGAGCATTGTAAATCTATGGGGACCGTAACAACTATCTTCTCATGGAGGATCCCAATATTATGTAGCTTTCATTGATGAAGCCACACGAAAGGTATGTGTTTATTTTATTAAACGTAAATATAATGTTTTTGAGACTTGTAAAAATGGAAATCCCTTATGTAAAATGAATCAAATTAAAAATTACAATGAATTAGATCTGAAAATGGTGGTGAGTACTGTAACAAGGCTTTCAATGATTATTATTCGGTGAATGTAATTTGAAGACAAAGAATGGTTCGTCGTAGAACAACACAAGAGAATGGTGTATCTAAAAGAATGAACAAAACAATCATGGAACGTGCAAGAATCATTAGGATAAATGTTTGATTACCCTTGTAGTTTTGGGCACAAGCAGAGACATGATAGTTTATTTAATTAACCATGGGCCTTTAAGTGCTTCGGATCATGGAATACCGAAGAAGCTTGGACTAGAAAAGAGGTTGATCTTTCTTTTCTTATATTTTTGGTTTAGAAGCTTTTGTGCATGTTTATAAAGAAAATAGAAATAATTTGGATGCTAAATCCAAGAGATGTAATTTTATTGGTTATGCCTCTTGTGATTTCATATTCCATTTTTAGGATTTAGAAGATTATAATATTGTTAGGATTCATGATATTGAATGGAATGAAAATAGAATGTACAGGGATCAATTTTTGTACCCAAAGATGAATCGGTTGGAAATTTTGTGGAAGAAAACTCATTCTCGATTTATAAAATATAACTACATGTAATTTTTTTGGTCATCTTGAACCAATATCTGCATTGAACAGAACCAACGTTACTGCCAGAACAACATTGGCTACTGGTTGAGCACGATCGGTGTTGGTTAGCTGAATCAACATCGGCAATAAGTGACCATTTATGGTCACTGTCAGAGGTGGATACTAATGTACACGATGTACAGATTGATCCTCTGACACCCTAGATCTAAGTGAGAAGGTCACAAAGGGTAAGTAGACCTCCAGAAAGATTTACATCTTCCTTATCTTATTTATTATTGACTGATAGTGTTGAATCAAGAGTTTTGAAGAAGAAATGAAAGATGAAACCCAAAAGAAGTGGGAAGATGGCATGTATGAGCATATGGACACCTTGAAACAAAACTAGACATGAAATTTTGTCAAGTTTCTAGAAGGTAAAAGGAAATTGCAGAAAAAATGGGTTTATAGGATCAAGGAAGAACATGGGGACGAGAAAAGATACAAGGCAAGGCTTGTGGTAAAATGATTCTGAGAGAAATTAGGTATTAAATTTGGTTAAATCTTTTCTCCTACAAGTAAAAATGACTTCCATACGCATTGTATTGAATTTATTTGTAGTAGAAGATTTACATTTAGAGAAACTTGATGTTAACACATATTTCCTTCACGATGATTTTAGAAAGTGATTTATATGCAAAGAATGCTTGGTTATGAAGTCAAGGGTAAGGAGAAACTTATGTGCAGTTTGAAAAATATCTTGTATGGGATCAAGAAAGTCCCAAGGCAATGGTAGATGAGGTTTGACATTTTTATGCATGAGCATGGGTATATGAGATGTGAATCTCACCATCATGTTTATTTCAAGAAGTTTGAAAATGGAAGTTATATTATTTTGTTGTTGTATGTGGATGATATGCTTATTACAAGATCTTGTATGTAGGATATTGTTGATATTAAAGAAATATTAGCTCATACATTTGTAATGAAATATTTAGGAGTTGCAAAGAAAATCCTTCGCATGAAACTTTGTAGAGATATGAAGAACAAGATGTTGTATATGTCTCAGAACATTATATCAATAAGGTGCTAGAAAGTTTTAATATGCAACATTCAAAACTTGTAAGTACACCTATGGTAATGGACATTTAAAATTGAGAAAATATCGTGTCGATATCACATGATGAGGTCGAGTACATGGAAACAGATTACATATGATTCAATTTGTTGGAATCCTTATGTATGTTATTGTTTGTACCAGACCATACATTACATAGGAAATGGGAGTTCGAGAATATTTATGGCCAATCCCGGTAAAAACATCTTAAAATAGTCTAATGGATTCTCACATATTTGAGAGGGACATCCAACATGCGATTACGCTATGGAGGGTGAGATACTTATTTATGTAGCTATATTGATTTAGATATGGCTAGTGATTTTCATTTTTGAAGAATCACCACTAGATATGTTTTCATAGTAGGTGGCACGACACTTAGCCGATTTCTATCGCATAAGGTTGTGGTCTTTTCTACTACATAGGCCAAATATGTTGCAGATACGAGAGGCTAGAAAAGTGATGATATGGATAAGAAGGTTCATGGAAGATTTGGGAAATGAGTAAGAGGATTGTATCTTATAGATTTGATAGTCAAAGTGTGATTCATCTCGAAAAGAACTTAGTTTTTCATTTAAGAAAAAAACATATTCAATTGAGATATCGATTCATACGATAGGTGTTAGAGGATGGGCAACTAAAATTGGAGAAAATTCATAAAAGTATGAACCCCGCAAATATGCTAATGAAGTTGTTAAAAAGGATAAGTTGGATCTTAACTTGAATTCTATTGGTATTCGAGTTTGAGAATCGAAGAGGGAGAAACATGCCAAGGAAAGAATCTAATAATGGATTAGTGTGGTACAGTGCAATAATTTATCTCCAAGTTGGAGATTGTTGAGTTTTGGATCTTAATTTCTTTACAAATAATATGCTTTACAAACTTCTTTGGAATACACAAAGAATCGACATCGTTCGGGTGACCATCGTGAGTCACCTTGGGACTGACATCGGTCAATTAGGAAGGAAATGGTATCAGTACGGTAAAATAAATTGGTTACTTGTGCGTGATTTCTTTTATTTAAGTCATGGGAATTAGATCTAACATTTTTATTAAAAGGTGATCTAATGGTTGTAATTGCATAAATATGTTGCCTTAAGTATGTATATGCTTATATATGCTTGAAACCTAGGGTTAGAAAGGTTATATTGTGATGGATTGATAATAATAGTAAGAAGGATTTATTGGAGAGAGGAAAAGAGAAGCTTGTGAGGAAGAAATTATTTTACATCTAGGAGGTGTGGAAGATTTCAGATATTCATTGTATATCCTCTGTAAATATTTGAATAGTACATGTTATGTCGGAAAAGTAACATGGTGGGATTTTCACATTACAAAACCCTACTTTTGACCAACATGGGATTGTCTTAAGATGTGGTACCTTTGCGATTGATACAAAAATCTAGAGAAGGCTGATTCCTAACTTATTCCAATGATGACCTACTCCTAAACTACCAATTCCAAGGGACCAAAGGAAGAGAAATACATAAATGTAAATCCTAAACTAAGGGAGGCGATAACACCAAAACAAGACTAGAGAGATTCCTAGTGAGTGAAAGTGGAGGGAAATGGGGAAGAAGAGGGAAGATAAATTGCCGGTCCCAAAGCGATTCAAACCTCCAATCTCATGGAGCACAAAAAATTTAAGCCCTACAAAGGAACATAATATGCACAATATACCTACAAAATCTAATAGAAGGTGAGAAACACAATATAAATCAAATAAGGGAAGGAAAAGCCACAAAACACTAATTTTATTGCTTTAAATGATGCAAAATCCATTACAATATAGGAACAAGGCAAGATTCCTTCACAAAATGCATAAATTTGAGGCCTATAGCTCACAAAAGTGCTGGAATAATTTTGGCAGAGTTCCTTTACAATTTTGAAATCCCTCCCCCTTTTCAAATGAGGGTAATTTACATATATATAGAGAAAAGGAGCTACCAACAAACATCCTTCATTAAATGCTTGTACGTAGGTATGGGCAACCATGATGGTTAGTTTTTCAATGGTTCTTTTTTTACATGACGAACAGGGGTGCCATACCTCATTAAACCGGTTGTTGAGCTACCTTGTATGGTGTCATTAATGTCTATCTCGTATATGAAAATCTCAGTTGTCACCCAATAGAAACCACTAGATGACACATAATGAGAAGGAAAGAGTCGCTCTTGATGAGGTAAAAACTTGTCATGCGAAAAGATGAAATTTTTTCACATGACAACAAGGGGAGGTTGACACGTGACAAGAGGTGATGCTTTGACACATGACAAGAGGGTGACAAGTATGTGGAATAAAACGAGGTGTAAGGAGGGGATATTGTCACATGACAAGAAGGTATGTTTTCACATGTCAAGAAATAATAGGTCAAACATGACAGAGGCAACGGTTGACATGCAACAACAAGGTGTGGTTTATGCACTATAAGAGGAAGTAGTTGAAACTTGACAACAAGGTGTGGTTGACATGCGATAGGAGGAAGTGGTTGAATTGGGACAACAAGGTGTGGTTGACTTGGGACAACAAGGTGTCATTGACACACGGACAGGAGGAAGAGGTTGATGTGCATCAATAAGGTGTGGTTGATGTGCAACAAGAGGAAGCGATTGATGCATGAAAACAAGGTGTCGTTGATGTGTGATGAAGGAAGTGGTTGATGCATGTCAACAAGGTGACAATCCATACATTTTTCTATTTTGACCATTAATGCAAATCCTGCTCCAAACCTTGGAAATTGCTCCCATTAACTATCAATTCCCAGACCTGTAGGTTGATCCATTTTACAAGGGGTGCAAAAATGGATAACAATTGGTGACTTATGGGGTGATATTCTTGTTAAATCTGAAAGATTGGTGATTTTACATCCATTGGACATGGAGTCATTCTGATTGCTGAAACTGATCTGATGTCCGAAACCTCTTGTTTCTCTGGGACACTACTGAGACATTAATTTATCATCAGATATTTCTTGAAATTGGAAACTTTAAAGCAACAAAGCACAACCATGTACAAATAAAAAAATCATACATATCCCAAAATGGAACATGCAGAGAGTGCACAAGAACTTATCTAAAAGAAAACCTAGCTACAACAGAATGATGTGTTGTAAGAACTTGGAGGAATTACAAAATCTAAACTAATATTTATAAGAAATATACTCCCATCAAGTAATAATGCTTGAGATAGATGCCATTGACTGGAATCTGTAATTCTTCTTCATCTAACTTTGTCAATTGGAAAGAATTGTTTTCTTTGCATCTTGAAATCAAGTAAGGGCCACTCCATATTGCATCAAACTTGGAGTACCTTCCAAGTTTAAATTTGTCTGCATCACATTTTAGATTCAGGTCTCCTTTTTGAAAATTTCTATTTTTGACCTTTCTCTCAAAGGTCATCTTGATTTGAGCTTGGTCCTTGTCTATTTTTTTCATGGCCTGGTCCCTTAGCTCTTCTAGCTCCATGAGTTCTACAAACATGACTTCCATATCTAGAAAATCAAACAAATCTAGCTGTTTGATAAGCTCCAAGGCTGGTAATTCAAGGGATATTTGTAGCCTTGCTTCCTTCCATAAACTTCTTACATTTCTAGATCTATGAGTGGTAATCATTAAAAATATTAGGTGAGTAATAAGTAACCCTCATGATTCTAATAGTTGTTTCTTTTGGGGAAAAATTACCACCTGCCTCTCCATCATGAAACTCATGTAATACCCTCTCTATCTGATCTGTCTTGATGCACCTTAGGAGGACACCATTCACATCCCTTTTGAACAAAATATTATCTACAAGCACATATGGGATGTAATGAAGTCTGAAATACCTCCTTTTGGGATTACTCAATCCTTGAGGATTTTGACATGTTTGAAGGAAATGTACAATATCCTGAGTCCAACAAGGAATGGGTATACCACCTGTGGTCTATTTTTTATTATCTTGCAACATCATAATAGCTTCCACCTCCTCTCTTGATTCAACATGCTAGTTAGAAGCTAGCTGCTCACACAACCCTTTTCCCCTAACTAATTTGGTCACATTTATATCAATATCATACTCCATGACCTTGGTTATCCAACTAGCTCTCTTTTCATTAAGTTCCTTGTTCAAAAGAAAATCTTTTACACCAGCATGTGAAACTAATAGATGAATTCTTTTATTTGACACTAGATGTATGAATTTATTTAGACTTCTAATCACAACAAGGACATGATTCTCAATGAATGAATATCTCACCTCATAATCCTAAAGGATTTGGATAAAGAATGCGATAGGATTCTCTAGTTCTTCTTCATTTGGTTCTACTGGGATGGTAGATATTGCATCCATGCTCCCAAAAGCGTATAAAATAAAGTCCTTCAAGAAATCTAGATTTATGAGGGTTGGAGCTTGTGTAATGGCCTACTT
Source organism: Taxus wallichiana var. yunnanensis (assembly GCA_018340775.1). Classification (NCBI taxonomy): domain Eukaryota; kingdom Viridiplantae; phylum Streptophyta; class Pinopsida; order Cupressales; family Taxaceae; genus Taxus; species Taxus wallichiana. Next base: position 109,696,025 of record CM031236.1, on the reverse strand, counting down.
TATAGCTTCAAATCTTTCTTTTCCTTCAGCAGTCCATCTGAAAACCATGGTCTTCTTCAGCATCAGTGTGAGTGGTTTGACAAGATGGGAAAAGTTAGGAACAAACCTCCTAACAAAATTAATTTTCCCAAAAAGCTTTGGAGAGCCTTCTTATGACTTGGAAATGGCAATGCTTGAATAGCTTTTACCCTTTCTAGATCAATTTCCAACCCTCCCTTAGACATAATGTGGCCTAAGAGATTTCCTTCATGAGCTAAGAATATGCACTTTTTTGGATTAAGAGACACTTCGAGTCTTAGAAAGCTTTGGAATACTTGTCTAAGGTGAAAGAGATGACTTGTTACATTCTTGGAGAATACAGTAATATCATCTAGATACACAAGAACTATCTTATTGATCAGTCCTTTGAATGCCATATCCATCACCCTTTAGAAAGTGGCTCTAGCATTTGTCAGTTCCAACGAAATCTTCCTATAAGAAGATGTGCCCCACTTTGAGGTGAAGGCTATCTTGAACTGGTCATGTTCTTTCACCATGATTTGATTATATCCTGAGTAGCCATCTAGTAATGATAACCTTTTGGAATTGGATGTAACCTGTAGGATTTACTCCATGGAAGGAAGTTGGTAGTGGTCCTTGAGATAGGCCCTGTTCAACACTTAGAAATCCAAACATAACTTGATTTCCCCATTATTTTTCCTAACTGGAACAGATTTTCTACCCATGAAGATTTCTTGATTGGAAAGATGATGCTTGCTTCAATGAGTTTGTTCAGTTCTCTTTTCATGAGAGGCTCGATATGAGGATTGACTAACCTTTACTTTTTCCTGATGGGTTTAGCTCCCGAATCCAGTTCAATCATGTGTTTTTCCAACTTAGGATTAAATACTTTCAAATCTTCATAGCTCCAAGAAAACACATCTGGAAATTCTTGGAAAATTTGTATAAATTCATATTTTTCTTGTTTAGTGCTTACCTTACCAATTTGAAGTGTTTTTCTTTCTCCAACTGAAATTGGCTTTGAATCCTCACCTTTGACTTGAATGTTTTCTCTTTCCCTCCGAAACTGATCATTAGGATTGAATATTGACTCTAGAGTCACTAAACCCTTTGGTAGCTTATTTTTCCTCAGTTGAACCACTTGATCACCATATTGTTGCTCCAATTTATCTTGATTTCTAACTAAGAACTCGACCTCCTCCTGTAACAAATTAATGATCTGTTGATAATTCTTAAATACCTAATAGCTCGTGTTGTTTTCCAACACAACTGGCCTCAAAATTACATCAATATGTGGTTGCACTTTATCTCTTTTAATATTTTCCACAACATCAAATCTTTCTCTAATTGTTGCAATCCTATCCGTAACCTCATTCTTCTTCCTTGGTATGGCTTGAATATTGAATGCTTCAAAATCATCAATTTGATCCCATACCGATGCTTGTAGGCTTTGAGAAGATCATTTTTAGCAGCATGTTTTCCCTAACTTGGTTGAAAATTAACTCACTATCCCTAAACACTTCCATGTTATTTATACCCTTCTTTCTTGCCCAATTCAATCCATGTATCAAAGCTTCATACTCAGCGGTATGTTTTGAAAAAATAAACTAAAAATAGACAGTTGAGTAGTACTTCATACCTTGTGGTGAAAAAATAATTTCTCCTCCTACAGCGCCTTGCCTATTCCTTGACCCATCCAAAAATATCTGCCATACTTCATTATCACCCTTATCATCCCGTTTGGTGAGTCTAGGAAGGGGTGTGTTTTCCTCATGCAAATAATATCCTCCCAACTCAACCTTCTCTATTTCCTTGTATGGATCATATTCATGACTTTTGTTTTCACATTCATCAAGATTCAAATCCAGGATACTCCCAATTTTGGTATTTATTTCATGAGTGTTTGGGCAATCCTCTCTATTAAAGGATGAACAATTTACGTTGATTGGCCTTGGTACACAAGGTTCAATATGGAAATTTGTAATAGGTTCATACTAGATTATACCCTTATCTCCATACCTTGTTTTCAAGAGCATATGTGACCAATCAACTAATAAGTAGCCTCTAATTTTTGCGGTGAAGTCTCTTGACAAGCATACCGTAAATAGCGGTGGAAATTCAATCACTGATATCTCCTATTCAAATGTGACATTAAGATATGTGTGTAATGTAACATTTAAACCTTTTAGGATCCCAATAGTCCCCACTTTGTTGTCCCATCTAATTGTACCACTTCTTTGGAAATTGGGTCATATTTTAGGCCCATTTGATTTGCAATTTGTTTCAGCATTACCGAACTGCTAGCCCCCGAGTCAATCATACAGTTGTGTACATGATTTTTCCCAATAATAAAAGATATATAGAATGGAGGAGGCTTCATGATTTTACCTTGCTAACCTCTAACAACTCCCTCTTTTGTATATGCATTAGTTATCACCTTATCTTGATTCTAGGATAATTCATTTAATGCTGACCAATTCTCTATGATTGCTTGTAACAAATCATGTTGGCCCATAATTTTCAATGATTCCCACATAGAAATTATAACATTGGTATTCTTCATTTGATCAATAATGTTAAAAGGAGATTGATTCTCCTTTTGCCTCCCTTTACTCAGCATGACTTTCTCCTGCATATGGGCTACAACTACGGCACCTTAGTTGGCTTAGAAGGTAGTTTGGGCTGATCTTGAACATTTGGGGTTGTACTTAGAATGCTATTACCCCGAAGTGTGATAAAAGGCTGAGAAGTACTTGGATTAGATGAATTCCCTTCCTCTATATTTATTTTCTTAGATGTTGTATTCAATTCCACACTTTGAGAAGGGGACTGATTCATTCCACAAAAATCCTCACCTTGCCAATTGACAAGTGTTGTCTCGTTTGAGTGCTTCCGATTAGCTATCTGCTACTAACTTTCTTCTTGGTTTTTTTCTTGAGGAACACCCACCATAGTCACCATTAATGCTTCATTTAAAGCACCATTGAATAATTTTACTCTATTATGTGGTTAGATGTATGGGAAACACCATTCATATTCTTGTTCTATGTTGTTTTGAGTTGGAACCATGACCCTAGATGTTGAAAATGCATTAGGGTTATATGCTTGGAATGGCATAACAGCTTGGCATTGTCCTCGATTCTTGTTAACAACTTGAAAAGGTGGCTGTTTGGCTGATATAAAGGTTTATTAGGTTTAAACTATGGCTGATAAGATCTAGAATTTGGATTTTTCTGCCTTTTAAGAGTTACCAACTTGTTTCCTAAGTTTTACAATTATTTCATAACCTCTTGGAGTTCATTTGAAGGACTAGAAGAAGAAGTGGAAGCTTCATTTGAACTCTGATTTCTTGGAGCAGGGATGTGAGCTATTGTAGGTGTTTGATTAGGATTAAGATTCCCCATATCTAGATAGAGAGGCATAGGTGGCCTAGGTGTGAGTTTACCGGCTTGAATTAGGAAATTCTCATCTCTAATAGCTATGACATAAGCATCTGGTAGGGTTATTCCCCATAGATTGTATAATAATAGATATATCAGAATTTAGAGCTTTAAGAAAATAGAGAAATGGACCTTAATCATTTGTTTGACCACAATTGGGATCCTTTCCCATGTTCTTTGGAATTTGGAATTGAAGTCTGTCATTTTCTTAGTTGGTGCCCTTTTGATTGTAGTCATCTGCTCCAAAAGGGATAAGTTGTCAATCCCCTCCCCAACTGGCCACAGTGAGATGTGCACAATTGATCCCAATTCTGAATCGATCCTACTCCCAAGCCTCTTAACCACTGCAACAATTTTCCTTTAAAATAAGAAGCCAAAAATTTCACCGCAACATCCATCTCCGTAATCTCATGTATATAACAGACATTTACAATGTCTTGAATGTGGTCGACGAGAGTTGTCGATTTTCTCCAATGAAGTATAGAATATTTTTAATTCTTCGGGACCAGATTTTGTGCATTAAGGTAAAGTGGACTATTGCCTCTGAAATTTTCATATGGATTTGGGGGTGGCCGATTTGGTGGTTGTAGATGGCCCATCCTGAGTGGTCTGAGAACCCTCGTCAATTGAAGAAAGGGTCTTCCTAGTGGAGGTGTTGATAAAGTTCTATTTGGTGGATATGGATACCTTTGAGCTCTTCTTCCCCTTCTTTCTCTATCTAGGGATAAGTGTAGATAGACAAATAGCCCCTCTTCTCTAGTTCTTGACCTTGTTTGGATTCTTCTCATGAACTTGATAAACTTGGGCTGCTGAAACCACTGGATTTGAGTGATGGAGTTGCTAGATGTGTTGCTATAAAGCCTCCAAAGGCTATAATTTCACCAAGAAACACACCCAATCTTGATAAAAATGAAAATATTAACTTCTCTCTGGGCATGCCAAAACTGTTATGTTAGAAAAGTAGCACCTTGGGATTTACACATTAAAAAAACCCTAATTTTGACTAACATGGGATTGTCTCAAAGTGTGGGACCTTTGTGATTGAGACAAACCTCCAAAGAAGGCTAGTTCTTGGCTTATTTTGATGTTGATCTACTCCTAAACTACCAATTCTAAGGGACCGAGAGGAAGTGAAACACATAAATGTAAATCCTAAACTAAGGGAGACGATATCACCAAAATAAGACTAGAGAGATTCCTAGTGAGTGAAAGTTGAGGGAAATGGGGAAGAAGAGGGAATATAAAATGCCATAGTCCCAAAACACATTCAAACCTCCAATCTCATGGAGCACAACAAATTTAAGCCCTTCAAAAGATCACAATATGCATAATATACCTACTACATATAATAGAATGCAAGAAACATAATATAAATCAAGTTAGGGAAGGAAAATCCTCAAAACAGTAATTTTATTGCTTAAAATGATACAAAATCCATTACAATATAGGTAGAAGGAAAAATTCCTTCCCAAAATGCATAAATTTGAGGCCTGCGGCTCACAAAAGTGCTGGAACAATTTTGGCAGAGTTCCTTTATAATTTCAAAATCCTTCCCCTTTTCAAATGAGGGGAATTTACATATATATAGATAAAAGGATCTACCAACCAACATCATTCATTAAATGCTTGTACGTAGGTATGGATAGCCATGAGTGTTCAATTTTACTTGGTACTTTTATTTCATGGTGAACAAGGGTACCATACCTCATTAAACAAGTTAGTGAGCTACCTTATACAGTGTCATTAATGTCTAGCCATATCTAAAACTCCTGGTTATCACCGACAAAACGACTAAATGACACATGACAATAAGGGAAGATTCGTCACTAATGAGGAAAATACTTTTCGCGTGACAAGAAGAAATGTTGTCGTGTGACATCAAGTGGAGGTTGACGTGTGACAAAGCCACAATGAGGTTGATGAATGATAAGAAATGATGTGGATGCACTATGACAAGGTAGTGGTGACGGGAATAGAATGACGCACAAGGCGAGATCTTGTCACATGATAAGAAGGTATGTTTTCATGTGTTAAGAAGGAAAAGTTGACGTGTGATAGGAGGAAGTGGTTGATGCATGACATCAGGGTAAGACTTACACATGATTGGAGGAATCGGTTGACATTCGAAAAAAAGGTGTGGTTGACGTGTGTTAGGAGGAAGTGGTTGACTACATCAACAAGGTGTGGTCAACTCGTGACGGGAGGAAGTGGTTGAAGTGATACAAAAGGTGTGGTTGACACATAGTGGAGGAAGAGGTTAACGCGGGTCGATAAGGGAAAAAATCCGTATAATTTTCTAGTTTGACTATTAATGTAAATCCTACACCAAACCTTCATCGAGGTGAGCAAGCTTGCCTTGAGATACCTTGTAAACTACTCTCATTAACTATCAATGCCAAGATCTGTAGGTTAATTGATTTTTCAAAGGGGTGTAAAAATGGATAACAATATATTCATTGTTTATTGGTGGATGTAGTTCACATTGGGGAAACATGTTATATCTCATGGGTAAGTGCACCAAGTTGGGGGCTAAAAGGGGGTCTTAAGTGGATGCATTTTTCTAAAAAAAAAAAAATCAAATCAAATACAAGTTTTTTTGAAATAGTTACACTCAAAATTGGAAGATGTTGTAGAAATATGAATTGTAGCATTTTGAGTCTAGTTTCTAAGCTACTAAATTTTTTCAAAACGGATGATTTTTAGTGGGACAAATAGCTAAAATACCAATGAGATACTCTTATTTTTGTTAAAAAAATATAATAGAGTGACTTTCATGCCCCCACCATTTTTTGAGCACCATTTAGTATTTTTGAAAACCCTTTAGTAGAAAGGTAGCTAGAAGCATCTAGTTTGGGCTCTATTTTTTTCGATTTTTTTAGCGATTTTTTATTTATTTATGATTTTTCTATTACATAAATTTTATGTTTTAAAAAATAATAGAGCTCCAATGTGCCCCCTAACTACCTCAAAAAAATCAAAAATCAGATTTTTGATTTTTGAATATGTATAGAATTATGCCTAGTTTGGGCTAGTATAATTTTTAAAAAAATTTGATCACCCAAAAAAAGATACACCATGAAAGATAGACATATTTACACTTCAAAAATATCTATAGAAAGGCATAGTTAGAAAATAAATACTATGGAAACCTTATATTATTTTGAAAATTTGAAAAATTATATTTCTAGAAAGAAGAGAATCTCCTCTATGTTGTGGTATAATTTTTTAAAAATGGATCGATTTTTTATTTTGATTTATCATAAAGGAAGTGGTATTTTACATTTTCTTGTAAAAGCACGCTATTTGTTGTGTTTATGCAAGTCCATGCCTCCGGCTTGTGGATCCAAACGGATCCCAAGCCTTGATGCATGGTTTAGGAAAACAGAAAACACAAAATGCGTATGCAAATATAACGCGTGCACGTTATGTGTAGTATAAACATAATGTGTAAGTGTTAAAACACTTACGCATTTTTTGTAGTATAAACAATATGCATGAGTTTGACATGCTTCTATTTACATAAATAAATGTTTAAGTATAAGATTTTCATTTATTATTATAATAATAATAAATGAAAAACATATAATTTAAATTTATTTATGTAAATATAAGAAAGCAGGTCACTTTGTACCTTATGGAATTAGTCTCATAGCTCCATGAGTCATGATTTAGGAGATAGTTTTTTAAAGTATAATCTAGTCAATACATAGGTAATTTTTCAAGATTTCAATATTCAGCCTAAATATTTTAGCGTTTAACTTCTACAATTGAAACCCTAAACCATAGGCCATAAACCTAAACACTAAATTGTAAACCTTGAGCCCTAAACCCTAAACCTTTAACCATGATCCCTAGACCCTAAAACATAAACCCTAAACCCTAAACCTTAAACATTTAGCCCTTACTTGTGAGCCCTAAACCCTGAGCCTTAAGCCCTAAACCCTAATCCATAAGCCCTAAACCCTAAACCATGAACCATGAGCCCTAAATGCTAAACCCTAAACCCTAAACCATAAAAACTAAATCCTAAACCCTAAACCCTAACCCATAAACCCTAAACCTTAAACACTAAATCCTAAACCCTAAACCCTAAGCCTTGAACCCTACACCCTTATCCCTTAGCCCTAAAATCTATACCCTAAACCCTAGACCATATACCCTAATCCCTAAGCCCTAAAACCTAAACCCTAAACCCTAAAATGTAAACCCTAAACCTCGAGCCCTAAATCATAAACCCTAAACCTTAATCCCTAAACATTAAATCCTAAACCATAAACCCTAAACCTTAATCCCTAAACATAAAATTCTGTTAGCAATATTTTAATATTGTGAACATTATTATTATTGTGCAAATAATGAGTTGGTGACAACTCGTAGAGATCTCTTAGAGAGATTCTAGGTTTGTTGAGTGAGAATAGGTATTGGGAGAGATTTGTGGGATGCTGAGTGATTAGTGGGATGAGTGTTGACTCCTAGAATCAAGGAGATCAAACTCTATATATGTAACCTCTACCTGTGAATAAAATATCCCGAATGAGTTCAAATTTGATATTATTATTATTCGGTGTTTAATCTAATTCTGCAGTGTTTAACAGAGGAGGTTCAGCGAATGTAATTCTGCAGTGTTTATCATTGGTATCAGAGCGAAGTTCATCCTAGGATACTGGAGGTAGCATTGACTTCTCTGCATTGCAGTATGGTGGCTCAGATCTGACAAGAGATCAATCCAAGTTTCCAGCACGTCCCCCTGATCTGTATGCACCCTCTAACAGTGAGCACATCCTCCAGACATCTGCATAAGGCACGAGTGCCTGGAAATGGACAGACTGTAGGCCGTGTTTTGTGATTTTAACCGTATTTCCTTGCATGTCTGTGCTATTCGTTTTTACAATCATCACCATTTAGATCCATTCAAATATGAGAGTCATTCAGATCTGCACTCAGTAGTTGTTTATGATTTTCATATTGGATGTTCCTCAACACATCACCTGTTTGAATCCTCGTTATTATGTGAAATTAGTTTTGGATTTATAATTTATAGTGGTAGAAGTTGAAGCCTTCCATTTCAGGTATGGATCTATAAAAATACGGCAATCACTATTGTGAGGATCTGCAAACGAATACAGGAGGACACTATCTTGTATTATTATTTGCTATATTCGAGAGTACAGAGAAATGATACAGTTTTCTAATACAAAGATTACATGCACTATAATGGAGGCTTTCCCGCATGGATCAGTCGATACGCATGGATAAATAAAGGAGAATTGGTTTTGCGTGGGAGGCTTCATAGATCGGTGCATTGAAGCGCAATCATCTTCTGTTTCAGTTGATTCGGTGTTCCATCGACATACAGACCTGTGATCTGTCCGTGTGGCATCATTTCTATTTCTTCACTTTCATCCACGTATTTCCAGCGATCAAGCAACTCCCTCAATCACATTTGGTTCTCCATGGTTCAATGAACAGAGTTGATATTGTTATTGCCTGTTATTGTATATTTGAAAGATCAAATTTACAGTCTGAGAGATATCTCAGCGTTCAGGATCATTTTTGTGCGTGGATCTCGGTCTTTGCGTGAGTTGTGTGCCAGTTGTCTGGATTGGCTGAACCAGCTGTCATCCCGGAACAGTTTATACATGCCTTAGATGCAGACCTGTATGTGCATGCACAAAATATAGTCGCTTGACATCTCACAGCAGTTCTAGATTCAAATTTGTAGTGGGAGAACATCTACAACAAGCTCCTGTCTTCTTCTCTCTCATAAAAATGAGCGGTTTAGTTTATTTCTCCAGCCCATAGTATTTTTTTCATTAATAATTGGTTTTAAGTGACAGTTGTTATAAATTTAAATCCCTGGCTATAAGTCGGTTATATAGGCTTCCTAATGCTGTTATTGTCATCATTGTCTAGGAGTCAAAACTTGTCTAGTATTATTGATACTAAAAATACCTTTTTATACCTATTAATGTTGTATAAGTATTTTCACTTATCATATAGGTGTCATCGAGTTATTTTAACAGTTGTGTTGTTTGTAAGAGTCGAAAAATTGCTATAAAAAAAAAAAAGGACAAATGAGTGCATTTTCGGTGTAATCCGACACTCTATTTTTAGGAGAAAACACAAATGAAAACCATTCCTGGCGGGGGCTCCGCCCCTCGACCCCGCCCTGTATCGCGACAGGGAACGCGTATCGTCCTCGACTATACTTTATGCTAAGTAAGTAGCAAAAGATGGAGGCTGGAGGAAACGGAGGCAAGGAGGTTGATCGGCGACCTCTCGTCAGGCACCATCGACGAGGCCGCGGTATTGATATGGTGGCCAAGTATTTCAGTTGTGTGTTTGATTCCATTATTGTGTGTTTTGTAATAAGAACAGATGTTACATTCCTGTTCAGAATTGTATTTCCTTTTATAACCTCCTGATGTAAATATGTGATAGTAGAAAGATAAAAGCACAAGAAAAAGCAGCATCATGTTTTTCTTGAAGAGGATGAACAGAGGTTCATGAGCAGGGGCTCGTACCTAGGACAGAGGTCCGTTATTGTCGAACAGGGGTTCGTATTTGGTGAACAGAGGTTCAGCATACCAAGATCATGAGCATGCAGAGGCAGGCAAGCTGTAGAAGACGTGTGAATGTTTTTCTCTACATTGTTCACATTAGGGGAGTGTATGTGTGGAAATAATAATGTTAACAATAGGGGAGTGAATGTTAGCAATATTTTAATATTGTGAACATTATTATTATTGTGCAAATAATGAGTTGGTGACAACTCGTAGAGATCTCTTAGAGAGATTCTAGGTTTGTTGAGTGAGAATAGGTATTGGGAGAGATTTGTGGGATGCTGAGTGATTAGTGGGATGAGTGTTGACTCCTAGAATCAAGGAGATCAAACTCTATATATGTAACCTCTACCTATGAATAAAATATCCCGAATGAGTTCAAATTTGATATTAATATTATTCGGTGTTTAATCTAATTCTACAAAGTGTTTACGAGAGGAGGTTCAGCGAATGTAATTCTGCAGTGTTTATCAAATTCTAAACCCCGAACCCTGAACCATAAACCATAAACCCTAAAACCTGAACCGTAAACCATAAACCCTTATCCCTAAACCCTAAACCCTAAATCTTTAACCTTGATCCGTAGACCCTAACCATAAACACTAAACCCTAAACCATAAACCTACAACCTAAATCCTAAACCATAATCCTAAACCTTGAACCCTGAACCCTAGACCCTAAACCTTAAACCTTAAATCATGAGCCCTAAACCCTAAACCCTAAACCCCAAACCATAATTCATCAATATTTTCTAGTCTCGTGCCTAGAACCATCGTTTAGTCTACTTATAGAACTACCGTGTTTATGAGAGGTGGGACAAGTAACTACATGGATATGACATCTATCTTGTGCCTTGTAATGCATACATTACACATCTCTTCCAAATTTGTTTATACCCACATACTTGCCCACTTGAATGTAAATTTATTCCCACTCTGAAAAAAATTTCACATTTCTCATATTTCCATGTATGGTATTATGCAAGCCAGGATGACCCATTGGAAGATGGAAAAATAACCATCACAACAAAAAAAAATATTAAAGGAAACAAAAGAAACATAGAGAATATTTCAATGCAGAGATATAGGATCATAATTTAATTTCCTATAATATCATCTCCTTCGGAGAAAGATAAAGTTTAAGTTTTTCTCTTGTAATGGATAGTAAATTTGAAAGAAGTTCCCAAAGTGTTCAAAATAAGCATAGAAACTAGGGAATGTCTAAGAACACTAATGGGTTATCAATCGCCTTGTAAATCTTTATTGTTTAGTTCTAAATGGGAGTTACCTAGCCTATGACTTAGTGACCTTCCATTCATTGATAATTCCTTATATGATAAACCCATGGATTTTTCAAAATATCAATAGATGAAAACATCAAATTTTGATGACTCTCTTTGAATGTTACGCCTACAAATTCAATGAACCCCGAACTCGTGACCTAAACCCTTAACCCTAAACCATGAGACCTAAACCCTAAACTATAAAACCTAAACCATAAAACAAAAATAATAAATCCTAAACCCTAAACACTAAATACTAAACCCTAAAACCTAAAACCTAAACCCATAACCCTAAACCCTTGACCCTAGACCCTAAACCCATAACCCTAAGCCCTAAGCCCTAAATACTAAATCAAAAGCCACGGGCTCTAACCCTCAAACCTTAAGCCGTAACTCTAAACCCCAAACCTTAAGTTATAAACCATGAACTATAAACCCTAAACCCTAATCCCTAAACCATAAAACCTAAACCCATAACTTCAAACCCCAAACCCCGAGTTCAAACCTCAAACAATGCACCCTAACCCCTAAACACTAAACCCCGAGCCCCGAGCACTAAACCATAAACCCTAAACATTAAGGCCTAAGCTGTTAAATCCTAAAGGAACTTAAACCCTAAACCCTAAAAACTAAATCATAAACCCTAAACCCTAAAATATAATCCCCAAGAACTAAATCCTAAACCCTAATCCCAAATCCCTAAACCGTAAACCTAAACCCTAAACCCTAAACCCTAAGCCCTAAACACTAAACCATAAACCCTAAAATCTACGACCTAAACCCTTAACCCTAAAACCTAAACCCTAAACCTCAAGCCTTAAATCATAAAACTTGTACCCTTTTCCCTAAACCCCGAACCACGACCTTTAAACCTTAAACACTAACTCGTAAAACCTAAACCGTAAACCCCGAGCCCTAAACCCTAAACCCTATACCATAAGCCAATCCCTAAACCCTAAAATCTAAGCCCTAAATCTTGAACTCTAAACCCCGACCCCTAAAACCTAAACCTTGAGCCCTAAACCCTAAGCCCCGAACCCTAGGCCTTAATGCATAATCCCTAAGACAAAAACCTAAACCTTGAACCCTTAAATATAAACCCTAAACCCCGATCCCTAAACACTTAATCCTCAACTCTCAACCCTAAACCCTAAACCCTCAACCTTGATCCCTAAACCCTAAACCCTGAACCCTTTTCCCTAAACCCTGAACCCTGACCTTTAAACCTTAAACCCTAACTCCTAAACCCTGAACCATAAACCCTAAATCCTCAACCCTAAACCTTAAACCCTAACTCCTAAACCGTAAACCCTAAATCCTCAACCCTAAACATCAAACCCTATCTCCTAAACCATAAACCCTAAATCCTCAACCCTAAACCCTAAAAACTAAACCTTGAACCCTAAACCCTGAACCCTCAACTCTCAACCCTAAACCCTAAACCCTTAACTATGATCCCTAAACCCTAAACCCTGAACCTTGAGCCATAAACCCTAAACCCTCAACCTTGACCCCTAAACCCTAAACCTTGAACCTTGAGCCCTAAACCCTAAACCCTCAACCCTTAACCCTGAACCATAAACCCAAAACTCTAAACCCTAGACCATAAACCATAGACCCTAAGCCTTGAGCCCTAAACCCTAAACCCTAAACCCTAAATCATAAACCCTCACCCAAAGGAAATTCCTAAAAAGATCATTCAACATTTTTTCAAAGTGTGTAGGGAATAGTGTTTATGGTGATCAATCGACTCATTTAGTTTTTATGAGAGACTATATCCTTTAAAGGCCTAAAAAGGAATTTTTGGCCATTTTTTATTTAACTAAACACCCTGAGAACAAGCTAAAATGAGCTAGTCATGTCACCAAGTTATCAAGGACCATTATTTGTGAATTATTAAGGCATCCTTTATCTCCATAAGAGACATACGAGCAAAATCATGTGTGAGAATCATGAATTTGATTCCATGAAAGGATGTTTTTAGAGCTAAGAAAGGTGAGGGGATGATATTTATATGGAGCACCATGTTTCTCGAGAAAGAGCAATAATCTGAGTTCACTTGATGCAATTCACTTGGTACTATTCATAATTATAACTCATTCAACACCTAGTAGTGTTATCACACCTTAAGGAGGAGGCACATTACAATCACCTCATTTTGGCCATAGGACAGGAATCCCATTCAGGGAACAATCCTCTATCTACAAAGTGAGGATCTCTTTTTAGTAAGAAGTAGACAAACATGATAGAGTTAATTCAGGGTAACTAAAGTGAATTATGGACCAAATTTAAAAATTAGTACCAATTCAAGCAGTGGTAGGGCCAAAATCCATTTTAGAAGGTCAAGAAACCTAAAAATTCACTATGCTTTCCCAAAACAAAGACTGATTACAATATATATGCCCTAAAAGTTTTAGGTCATTAATTGAAATCATAAAATGAGTAAGTACTAACCAGATTAGATTTTGAAAAACTATCTTCTAGATTATAACTGTTGGAACTACAAGACCACTTCCATAAGGTGGAGAGAGAACATAATTTCTTATATTTACAAAAATAAATTTAAAGTATAACAAATAATAAAAGTATACGAAATAACCTGTACACATTAAAAAATGTGTACACGTTATAATGCATACGCATTACAAAATACGTACGCATTATAAAATGTGTACGCATTACAAAACGCATATGCGTTATAAAACATACGTGTTTTGGCTTGTTTGAAACATGTAGGTGTTATGATTTTTTTGGATTCTTGTCCGCTTTTTGTTCCCCAACTTCGTGCACTCACCCTCGTGTATTGTTATTTTGGTTTATTTCCATATTTATTGCTTGTATTTTTAGATATGATAAATATCTCAGTACAACTGGTGTGATTAACCCCACCAACCACTAAGTTACATAAGGTTAGTGGCCGCAAATGCCCGTTCTTGTATAGACAATATTCTATGAATGGGCATATTCCCATTCTAGTATATGGCCTTTATTAAGCTATCAATAGATGGACAAGGAATATATATCATACCCCTCACATTAAAAAATTAGTTTTAAAAATTTATATAAATGTTTTAGTTGAATATTTCTTGAATTCCTCCATTTAAGAAAATATAATTTTTTTATACAAGCTACAATTTATAGGAGAATGGGAATATGCCCATTTAATGAATATTTCCTATAAAATATGGCACCAGGGACACTAGTCTAATGTAACTTAGTGGTTTCTAATCTTATGTCCTTTAGTGGTACATTAGACCTATGTTACTTATTCGATTTGTTATCCTTACATTACATAAGGCTAGCGACCACTAAGTGAAAAAACAGTAGTGGAAGCTATGTTACATAAAGCTAGCAGCTCCATATTCCCATTCTCATATAGAAAATATTCTTTGAATGGACATATGTCCATTCTCACAAATGCCCATTCTTTACAATTTTTAATTTACAATCTAAGTATCAATGTTCAATGTCAGAAACTATTGAGCTACTCCAAACATACATGTGAAGAGAAAAATTTACAAGCCAAGATGATCACCAATAGAACATGGAGCTAATGGTGATTAATATAGAACCTACATCAAAATGTATATCATCAATTTGTATAGTTGGCTCACAATTAGGTATCTACTATGTTTTGCGAATTAATAATTTTTTTATTACTTTTCAATGTTGGTTGGAATCAATTTGTTAAACATTTCTTAATTACAATTCTTATATGAAGATACTATTGGAGACAACTTACCATCTGTAAAATTCTATAAAAATATACGTAAAAAATATATTCGAAATCATGTTATTGTATTTTCAATCAATATAAGGTAATAATGAAGTCTTTATATTGTTTTCTTAATTGCCTCGAAAAGAATATTTGGTTATTCTTGAATTTGAATGATTGTTATTACAAAATAATACTTTGAAATACCAGAATGCATTTCAATTTAACAATGAAAACATTCAATCAAGAACATCTATTTCCCATTTTCGACACCTATATCTAGATACTTTGAAATAGCATTTTGGTCTGCATTTGATACAGATGTCAATGTAGAAAAATTTGTAATCAAAGTACTACAACTAATTAAAGTGGAGGTTAATCCATTATTTTTGGGGTATAGAGCATTGTGAAAAAGAGATAAATGTTTATTAATTATTTCGAAATGGTTTGGAAAACATGATAAATTACTTTAAAATGTGAAACTACTATTGTAGTCAATGTAATCAACAAAGGAGTTCTTGAAGATAATTTTTGGTGGATCCAAATTTTTCTTCTATTTTTTTTTTTAAATTAATAAATGGCTTAAGTGAAGTTTGTTTACAAGACTAGCCTAAATAGGGGATGCGAGATGATGTAAGAAATTTTTAAAGAACTTTATTTTGTTTTAGACAACAATAGTAGAATAAATAAATATATATTTTTTTATACAATTTTTTCTTCTATTAAATATTTAAAATTTCCATATGATTTGATTACTATAGAATGCTTAGAATGTTATTGATAGTTTTAATTCGTTTTCAGATCTTAAAAAAAATTATATCAATAAAATCATACACTATAAACTATTATTTGATTTATTGAAAAATAATTGTGTTATTTGTTATTTTTCAGATCTTTTCCACATGGAAAGAAGTTATTGGTTTTGGGGTAGAAGAATTCCTATTTAGAGTTAGGAGAAATACTTAATTCAGATCATGCAGACCATACAACCTGATTTTACGTATTCATGCTATCAATACTTTAGTTGTAGATTTATCCATACATTGTTAAGGATAGTAAATCAACATTTTCATATTGGATTGTCATTTACATAGATATGATCTAGAGAAAAATGTTTGTTCATTAGAAAATTGACTTGCTACAAAGTATTGAATTAATTTTTGTTGTGGAAAAGTGTAGTGTGAACTTAACAACAATGTTTTATGATCCAATAACGGGAATATTTTTCTAGTTTACATAATAAATATGAAAAAGGTTCTAGACAAGTACATTCAAATATATGTAACAGATAACATATTGTTTATAGGAGAAACAACATGTTTTTATCATGAAAAAACTAATGTGTTTTTCTTTGGATTTTATGTGAGATGGAAATTTGTGCTCAATGTATTCGCTACAAAAAATATCACACACTTATCTACATGGTTAAATCATTTGTGGCCACACAAAAATATGTGTCTCTCTTTGCAAACATACAAAAGAACCATTACTGAGATTGATTGACTTTACTTGATAATTAATTTTATTTATTGGTAAATGGTTTTGAAAGGGACCATACCCCAATAAAATGAAAGGGTCAAAACCCATATATTACAATAAAAAGAAGAAGAAAAGGGATCAGGGAACGCAGATAAGAAATGAAGGACAAAGAAAAAGGTAACCATACTGCCCAAATGAGACAAATAATGACAGAGTAGACCCACAACTAGCTCGCAGCCAACCAATGGCCACGAACTCAAAAAAATCGTAGGCCTCTAGCCCGGATAAAACATCAAAAATAGAGAACAAGACAAGACTCAAACCTTTTCCTGAATGATGGTGGTTTATGGTTTGGTGTCTTCTTTATTGTGCTTATCAACCATTGTCTAATCCTCCTTACCTTATTCCAAGAGGTTTGGAAGAATGACTTAAAGATTCTTGATAGCGGTGTAACCCTCAATGAGGGGTGCATAGTCCATCGTAGAGATAGAAAATCCCTTTTAAATAAATATAGATAAATTGGATTAATATCTCATAACAATACATTTCTTACATTCATTTTATGCAAATAAAATTGTAACCTCTATTTTTTGCCATCATTTGAAATAAATAAGGTCAAGTTTAATCATCATTTGGAATCTTGTCAATTTTTATTACATTGATAATGTTGAAGTATTTTCAAGCCTTTCCCTTAGTCTAGTATAATTATTTTAATCAACGATAAATTTTTCTTAACTAGGGGCCCTACCAATGTACAAAAGGCCTAAAATCCTAGATAAAGAAATGACACACAAAAAAAAAAAACAAACAGCAGGTTGCTCTACTAGAGAATATACAACTAGGTAGGAGAAACAATTTTCTTTCTAGAAAATATATTTTATTTTTGTGTATTGTTTTCCACCCATCCGCAACCTCCTCAATTAGAAGAAAGACTTAAATAGCTTATATCACTAGATATGCGATTTTTTCAACATGGAAGTGAGTAAGAATATTTTCCTTTGTTGTTGTACAATCTATTGACTCAAATTTTTTGAAAGGATGTATTACATCTTTTATATTCATCATGTTTCCTAAAACTAGAATTTTTGAAAGGTGGGTTTTGAGGACTCGATTCAATCACCCATTCTCGTGTCATCATTTAAAACTAAGTCTTCTTTAGCTGCAAATACCAAATGGTCAGGGAGGGCATTTTTCCACCAATTGTTTATCTCACTTTTACACTTTTTCATCTCACATTCACCAAAAGTAGTATGTCCTAAGTTTAAAAACCTTCTACATCTGATGGGTAAATATTTGTAATCTAAATGTGGAGCACATATTTTTTTACGCTTTAAGCTTAATGTTTGTAAGAATAGTTTTTAGGAATCAAGCTCTACAAGAATTATGGAATATGTTATATGGGTTAAATAAATGGTTTGATAGTCAATATAAAAAATATTACCAAAAAAATTGCCAATGGAGACCATACGGTCCGGCCCAAAGTTACCAAGGTAATTGAGGTAGCCTAATCCAAACAGGTTTGCAAGATAAATATTCGGTGATTTGGTTAAAAGAGGGAACTAGGGTTTTATAAAAATTAACATGATTGACAAACGCATCGTTTATCCACCATGATTTCTTTATCGACTATAAAAGAAAAAACAACAATAAAATTACCTTTTGAATAGAGATACATGTATAACCTTCAAAGAAAGAGTAGGATCCAATACTTGGAGATCCATTCATGATGGAATGGTAATCGGGTCGAATCCATTGAAAAGATAGATCAAGCTATGCTCTTGGTCATAGTGTTTAGATATCTTAGGTCTAATACAAGGAGAAATACCAGATAACTTAGTATAATATGATTCATAGGTCTCAATGTTAAAAAAATAAGCATTAAGAAGCTAAAAATATAATTGCATAGATATCTGAAATACATATATCTAAGAGACACCAATAGATATAAAATTAGTAAATATATTGCATATAATACCCAATTTATTAGTTTTAAAATGCCAAGTAGGGGCCGCTAGATGTATGTTACTTGGTTGTCGCTTACCTTATGTAGCTTAGCTACTACTAACCTTATTTATCTTAGAAGCTACTAGCCTTATCTTATGTTACGGTCGATAGTCTTATAGCTTACCGTTTAATAGCATTATATAGATATGCATTTGCTACTCCTATGTAACTTAGCGGCTGACAAAAAAAATACATTTTTAACTTGGCGTTAAATATCTTACATTAATTTGTTAAAGGCATATAATCCCATATAATATGAAATTTCTAAAATACATAATGCACATATTTCTTGAGGATTTTCATAAAATATAAAGCTATAACAAGCCTATCAACCGCTAAACTCGGCATTTAATACATTTATTGTATGCGAAAATGGCATCCATCTGAATTGCTTAGAAGATAATTCCAAATGTATAAGAAATATGAGAAATTGAACTCCTATGTCAATAGCAGAGTTATCCATCTAAATACATAAAATTGAGGATTCACAAGTACATGAAAATCCAATATTTATAAATGAGAAGGGAATTTCATCTTAAAGAAGACATGAAGAGCCAAATGTTTCTTAACGTCTATAAACATTTATGTCTATGCATCCATTGGTTTATCCTTATCTCGATGTATGTCAATATTTCATCTTGTTTTAACTACAAATATTAAACATTTTGATTTATAATAATAAATCATTAATATTATTTTTAAATAATTTTTTATCCTAACCAAATATTTGAGTAAGAGACACAAGAGATATCGATGGAAAATTATCGTCATGAAGATCAAGAAGTGCTCTAAGTAGACTTGCTGAGAATTTTAATATTAATATCATTCATGTTGATATTAATGGTATTATTTTATAAACCCTTTCGGCTATATTAGGTTAATCTTAGCGAATGCAAGCTTATGTTCCTCTTGTTTTAACCACAAATATTAACAATTTAAATTTATAATACCACATCATTATAAACATGATACAAAGAGTATGGTAATTATATTTAACATCATTATATTTTTTAGTTGATCCTAGCGATCGCCAACCTATACATGTTTTTAAAATTTTATATATCCAAAATTTCCTTACTCTTCACCGTCCCATGGAAAATAAACAAACATTTAGTTATCTTATATATCTTACCTATTTTTACATGCATGGCAATGCTTATATTAATTTCCTTAATATAACATTTCCTTTGACAAGTTCCTATACTTATAGATATAAATAAATAACATTCAATGTATGTGTTGGTGCTCACTTTGATCGTGCCCTAGTTTTCCCTTGAAATTCTTCAATCTACGGGCTCTGTCATATTTTCTATTTCCCCGAATGGATGTGTGAAATGTTTTATTAATTTGTATGTTGTTGAAGATCCTTCTCCATGGTCATGGATCACATTTGGGCCTTGTATCATTTCCAAATTATTTTTCCTTAAAGAAAAATTCAATTTTAGGCACAAATGGTGATTTCCCTGCATTTTACGATTTGATGGGTGTGTTTTCCCTGTCAAATTATATCTCAAAGCATATTCAGCTATATGGCTTCTTTTGATTAGATGAGGCACATTGGGTCTATTTTATAACTTGTAACTTTTTGCTATATTTACAAAAAGATCAATTTGGACCCGCAGCCCCGTTGAGTTCTGATTGGCTGGTCATATTTATAAAGGCAGAGCGAATTTATCTTTTTTGCCCCAAAGGTGTATACATGATCATTTTTAATTGGATGCAGCCTGGTGGGTCTTTTTGGTGAAATTTTCCACTTTTTTCTCATTTGTAAAAAATATCAAATTGGCCCCGTAGTCCCAATAGTCTCTAATTGGATATTCAGCAAATATGAAGTGGTAGGGAAAAAGTCTTACTTTGACCTCGAAGAAGGACATGTGGTAGTTTTTCATGTTACAAGAGGGAAGGTAGGTCAGTGGAGCATTTTCAAAATTTTTATATCCTTGTACGAGGGAGAAAAGTTATGAAATAACCTGCAACTCCTCTGGGGCCCACATCAAAAGTTACAAGTAGAGAGGAGGATCACCAGGGAATTTTGAATATTTGGCCTTCTTGTGAAATAGGAGAAACTTTATAAATTGATCCATAACCCCAGTAGGGAACATAGTAATGTCACATGTTTGAGTTAGCATTTGAAAAATTAAATCGAAATGCAGTCTCCATAGGAAAATTGGAAATTTTTCCTTTTTGTTAAAAAGGGTAAAATTGCATAAATGAGCCGCAACTCCATCAAAGGCCTAGATTAAGCCACGTGTCAAGCCTGTATTTCAAAGGTGGAGGGGCAGGGAAAAATGTGAAAATTGTGCATTTTCTTCAAAATTCATAAAATGCAAAAGGCACCTTAGGCCCATTTTGGCTCTAATCTTCCATTTGGACGTCTGCAATTTAAAGTTGTGAAAGGGAAGAATCAACGGTTATGGTGCAATACATCTTTTTTTATTGTGATGTATATGTTTTTGCGATGCATAAGTTTACATCATCAATGTTAAATATGGTTAAAGGAAGGTCAAATCTATGAAGCTTTGCATAAATTTAGTGTTGATAAACATTGTGAGATCAATTTTAGTGCATTTACACAACTAATGTGAAAATCCTTAGCGGCGACTCTGTGTTGAATTAATTTATGATAAATGCTAGTGTCTTAACCTCTGTCAATTGAAATTTATCACTAATCTTTGCAAAGCTGGAAGGAAGAAGATCTTTCTTCATTAAAGACCCTGTTAGAAGGTTGTTTCAGAATTGGGAAAGACAAATTCTGAAGGAAGAAGAATCTGGAAAGTTGTTGAAGATCATAAATCAAGAAAATAGTTATCAATTATGGAAATTGATCATCCTGTCATTGAATATTTTCATACTTCCTCAAGTGCTTGAATGATGTAGTATTTTTAGATCGAATTCTCCATCTAGAGAGGGGCCTTCATTTGTATTTGAAAATTTTACGTCTCATTTTGTCCCTATGTTTTCCAAAGCTGATAGGATCTTCCAAGAAACAGAGTTTTTAGAGAACATTCATTATGAGAATTGCATTCATGTGCCCCATGACCCCTCACTCCTCATCATTTTGTATCTCCTACAAATTCACCACCTCAAAACAACATGGCCTAGCCCCCACCTAGACCTCCATTTGTTGTTAATACCTTTGGTCCTATAAATTTTAGAGGTATGGATGGATATCCAAATGTTGTGCCCCAAGATGTTAGAAATAGACTGCCTAAATTTCAAGGAAATAATGCTATTACTGGTGATCAACACTTAAAGCTTTTTGTCAATATGATGGAATACTTTGAGATCAAATTTGAGGATGTGGACATAAAATTGTTTATTCATACTCCGAGAGGAGGACGCACGGGATTGGTATAAATATTTTCTAGAAAACTCCATTGATTCATGGACAAAAATGAAGAATGCTTTTAGATTGCATAGTAGGGAAATAAAACAAACCCTAGGTTTTTATCGAATTTGAAAATATTAAGAAGAATCGTAATGAATTTGTTCATGATTTCAATATAAGATTCAAAAATATCGAGAAATTGCCTGTAAACTTAAGGCCATGTGATGAGTCTTCTTTGATAAAGTATTTCGATGCATTTGACAAACAAGCAACATAATATTTAAGTGACAAAAACCCGGGAAATTTGAGAGCGTGCCTTTACCATGGCTTTGCAGATTGAAAAAAACATTAAAGTAATTGGTAAACCTCCTAAGAGAGAAGGCATCAAATTGATAAATCTAGAGAAGCCTCAATCAAACAAGGTTTTCAATCTAGAGGAGGTTATAAAAACTTTGCTCGGAGCTGTTAAATATATATTACAAGTTATCCAGAGAAGAGAAAGGAATTGGACAAAGTTCCTAAGGTCATCATAAATCACAATGTCAAGAAAGATTTACAAATCATCCTAGGGGTGATCAAATATCTGATGACAGAGGCAAAGGACCCATGGGGTCAGGAAATAGATAGCCCTAAGCCCATGAAAATAGAATCATGCTTGATCCTTTAACTACCGAGTTGTTGTTGTGGAAGAAGCAAATGAAATTGAGTGGTGTGATAGATGTTTCTTGTCACATGCCCCATGTGATAAAGACATAGAAGTTGAGGAAGTTGATGATGATGTGTGCATGATGGGGTGCTTTACAAGCTCATGGAAATGAGCAACTTTGACTGAATTAATTAGTGCCATAATTGCTGCAAATTTTTGAGATTGCATTCACTGGGTATTACCTCTTCCTCCCTCTCATACTTTTTAAATAGATATGGTACAAGATTTTCAATTTCCAAACAAAGATTTTTTTATTAATGGTGAAAAAAGGGTTAAGGGGACCCTACCCCGTACAATAGGAGGAGAAAAAGATGAAACAATGAAGACCAAATGAAGCTGCCTCTACCAGTGGCAAAAGATAAACCAACAACAAAACCAAAAAAACTAACAAAGCAAAAACATAAAAACTAGCAACTATCTCAAACTTTTAACCCCTTCCCTTTGGATCTTAACTGCATCTTGAGGGGCGAGATAGCCCCTTTCTTCTTCCTACTCACAATAGTCCAAACCTCAGATGTATTTGGATTTACATTTTCAATATGGGTTGGAATCGAAACATCTATCTGTTCCTTGAGATTAAGAGTCTCAGTTAAAGCATCCTCCCTTTCTCGGATCGGAAAAAATCATAAGATTATAATCGAGTCACCTTCGAAGGATCATTCACCACTAAGTGTCTAGGATTAAAATTATTCCACCATGAGCTATTCCTTTTAGCATGTTTCCTTATCACGTGACAATTTGAAGCTAGATGGCCAAGAGAAAAGCAATTTCTACACCTAAAGGGAAACCCTTCATAGTCTATATTTTGTAACCAAGTTCAATCCTCCACTTTGAGTTCAATAGTGGCAGGGAAATCAATAGAAGTATCCATATCAACCAAGATTCTAGCATACATTGTGTGCTCAAAATCATCAATTTTTTAATCAATAAATAAGCATTTCCCTAAAGTATTTCAAATAGTTATTAAAAATTTTCTAACCAAAACTGGAGAGGTAGATATGAAATATGAATCCACACTAGTTTAACATGGAAGGAATCTGAGACTGAGTTAAATAAAGGAAACCATGGTTTCATCATAAGCATATGGGATTCAAAATCCCATACTTTCCCAAAAATAAGATCTCTATCCGCAGCCGATGCAAAAGCAACAATAAAAAAACCCTGAGCACTAGGAAAAATATCTAGCCTACCTTCCAAAAAAGGGGCCCATTTCCTCAAAATCCATGCATGAAGTGTTGGAAGACTAGGGAAGAAGTTGTGGAATCTGTAAATCAGTCCATTCCTTTTGAAAGATGCTTCATATTGAACCACCTCATCACCAAAACAAACTAATGGGGTTGATTTTACATAAGCCTACGAGATCACTGCAAAGCACATCCTTGAAAGATACCTGAATAGGGGGATGATTTAAAATTCCACTCCCAAAATGTTGCTTAGACAGTTTTGTTTGACAATAGTAGGGGCAACATCACCTCCACCCACAAGTGGATCCTCAAGCACCAAATCCACAACACCTATTCCCCCAACAACAAGGAGATATGGGACCAGTTCATAGACTATAGAAGATCCATGCATAGGAGATCCATTGACTAGAACCGGGGATCTCGGTGTGGAGAGGAAAGGCTTAGAGGTGCCTCCTGAAAAAGAACCAATATTAGCGAATTCGGTGAGGGATATACTAGACAAAACCCCAAAATCAGAGTCTTGGGTCAAACCCGCCACATCCTCAAAAAAATCCAACTTAGATTCAAAGCCACTATGTAGATCTAGCTCTGACATGCCATTACAGCCATTAGGAATGCAACCACCATTTATTTTAATAGAGGATCCACAAGAAACCTCACGTAGATTTGCAAGGGCACTGAAACAAGGCTGACCAAGTGTTCCCTACTTCCCTTTCTTAGTCACCCACATCCATGGCCAAAAGAGGGCCTCGGCCACCTCCATCGCTAGGGCTTTCGTCCGCAAAGTGGCATTGATGACAAGATTGCGACCATCCTAGCCTAGATCCGAGCATAATAATGATTTTGAATACTTAAGGGAATTAAGGATTAAACATTATGATGGAGGAATCCCTTCTAAGGATGATAGGCGGTTGTTAATGAATGTTGTGGTTTCCCAAGAAAAAGAATATAACACTAGGAGTAAAGTTGTCAAATGGGTAGGGGCTGTGCCAAACCAAAACCTCTAGATCTCACTAATATCCTAAAATAAATTCTTAAGAAAGATAAATTTGGAAAAGGTCTTGTTTCCCCAAATAAAAGCGGTATCCTTTCCCATGCTCGCACCGTGAAAAATCCATTGTTGTCGATGATTTTTTCAATCTTCCTCCAAATACTACCTTGCCCAAGTACATTCCTTATGATATTGTCCAAGTCTTGAGTTAGATCAAGATTTCTGTTCCAATTGTTGAGTTGTTTAGGATTCCTGAGCACAGGAAAAGGGCCTTTGAGTATTTGGTATTGAAAGAAGAAAAGATTACCCAAGGAAGAAATGTAAACAATTTTGAGACTCCTCCTACCATTACAAATTCGAAAAAAACCCCAAATCTTGGAAGAACTAGGTGATCCACACCAAGTATATTTGGGAACATCTTTGGTTGAGTCCGAGCTAAATGTAGATCCATTTTTCACTACTCGATTATTCAACACAGGATTTTACACAACTATATGGTTGATTCTAGAGCATCATGTAATGTTATGTCTCTTGAGGTCATCAATTAATTAGATATCAAAGTGACAACAACTTATGAGAAGTGCACTGCCATGGATTCCAGAGAGGTGCCAGTGGTTAGATGTGTCAAGGGTTTGATAGTGCAACTTGTAGCCTACCTAGGAAAGAACTTAAAACTAGATGTTGTTATTGTTGATTTCCCTACCAAATGGGGAATGTTGTTATCAAGAAAATGGGCTACTAGTGTGGGTGGGAGTATGTAAATGGATATGTCTTTTTCCACTATACCTATTGAGGGCAGCCTTGTAAAGTTGTATGGTTAAAATAAGATGTTACATCTCATTGAGGATCCCAATAATGCTTCCTATGAAGTCTTATACATTGACATTGATGCTGATAACTTTGTTAGATTTTCTAATGGTAAAAAGAAGAAAATTGATCAATGGAAGTCTCTTAAATAAGTAGGTTCTCCTTGGAATTTGTTGTTTGATGGGGCTTGATCTAAATTTTGAAATGGTGTTGGTATTTTTCTGATACCTCCAGGATAGGAAGAGTTTTTTTTTCTTTTAAACTCAACTTTGAGTGCACTAACAATATTGTAGAATATGAAGCAGTGTTATTGGGTTTTGGATTTCTTGGAAATATGGTGTTAGAGACATCATTGTTAAAAGAGATTTAAAGCTAACTGTCAAGTAGGTTATAAAACTGTATGCAACAAAAAATCAGAGAATGGAGCAGTATAAGCATGCAGTTTGGGATTTCATTGAAATGATTCACTCCTTCAACATAATACATCACGAAAGGAAGTACAATACTCTAGCAGAAAAATTGGCCGTATTGGGGTCTAGATTTTAAAATTATACTGTATCCCTCTATTGTGAGTATAATATTGAGATATTAACTACGCCATATGTTCCTGAAAATGTTAAACATTGGCAAGTGTTTGAAGACAATGCCCAAGTGCAAAGTTTTTTACAGAACCAAGGAGAATTTTTTGATCAACGTATAGATTGGGAGCCAATGGTTTGTGTGGATGATGGAAAGGAGACTTTATTTGGCAAAGACATCATTCAGTTGAAGACTAATACTATTCCCAGAGGTTTGGTAGCACTTGAATCAAACTTTGATAATGTTGATTGCATTGTCAACAGACACATGTCAGCCTCGAGGGATGTTGAAGAGCACGACCTAGGCACGAAGGATAAACCACGTAAGATTTGGCTAGGTAGCAATATGAGAAAGAAATAAAATCATTTGTATGTCCAACAGTTGAATAAATACCAGGACTTCTTAGCATGGTCTTATTCTGAACTGAAAGCATACAAAGAGGATCTTTTCTAGCATGAAATTCCCTTGGAATCCTCTACCAATCCGTTTAGGTAGAAATAGAGGCCGGTCAATCCACTCCTTTCCCTAGAGATGCAAGAAGAATTAAAAATGTTGAGGAATGGAGGAATCATATAGCTCACAAGGTACTCATCAAGGGTTGCAAACTTGGTACCTTTCAAAAAGAAGACGGAGATATAAGGTTATGTTTGGACTTTAGAAACTTGAATAGAGCATTAATGAAGATAAATACCCTCTACCAAATATGGACAATATGTTACAATTGGTTACTAGTTCGGAATTGTTATCCACCTTGGATGGTTTTTCCGGATATAACCAGGGAATTGTGAAGGAATCAGAGCAAATCAAGACTCGCCTTTACCACTCCTTAGGGAATATATGTATATGTCGAATGCCTTTTGGTCTAACGAACGATGTAGCCACTTTCCAAATAACAATGGATGTAGCTTTCTCTTGCTATATTAAGGATTTCATTGTTGTATATCAACAAGATGTTTATTTTCTCTAGAAAAGGAGTGAATCTCAACACTTAGAAAAAATGTGTTTAAGATGTAGGGAGTATGGTGTTTCACTAAATCCCAAGAAGTGCCATTTTGGAATTGAAAGCAAAGTTGCTTGGACAAATTGTGTCAAAGGAAGGGCTCATGATTGATAATGAAAGGGTAGAAGCTATCGAGAAAAGACTATATTCCAAGAACCAATAAGGTAATTCAATCCTTATTTGGGAAGATTAATTTTATTAGGAGATTTATCTCCAACTTTGCTGAACTAACTATCCCAATCACTAGCATGCTGAAGAAAGATCAAAGTATTCAACTATTAAATCTTTTTCTTGAGATCAAAGAAGCATTAAATAATGCCCCTATTTTAGTAGCTATAGATTATAAGAAGGCTTTCCAAATATTTTCTTTTTCTTCAAAAATTACTATTGCATATGTGTTGTTGCAGAAGGATGATGTGGGAGCTGAAAGACCAATTGGCTTTTTCAGTAAGGCATTACAAGGATCTAAGCTAAAGTATACTATCATGGAAAAGAAAGCATTTTCTTTGGTAAGAGTAAAAAGGTCTTCGGGTGTTATATTCTGAGTTCCAAATTCATTTCTTATGTTCCCCACACCATGGTTAAAGATATCCTATCAGAAATGGAAGTTTCAAGAAAGAGACGCCGATGGGTAAACAAATTGCAAGAGTATGATATGGACATCCAAAAAGTTAAATTGGTTAGAGGTTTGGGCACTGGAAAAACTTATGATAGAGAGAAATCTCCAGAAAATTAAGGTAAATGAAGTTGAAGAAGAAATGTTGAATGTCCTTGAAAAATTGATAAATTTTGAATGGTATAAGGAAATAATTTTTTATCTCAAACATCTACGAGTTCCATGTGCATTTGAGCAAGAATCTGAAAAGAGCACTTAAGTTATCTTCCCAAAAATATGCCATTACTGATTTTGGGTTAGCTTGGAAGAACACTAAGGAGTTCTCCTAAGATGCATTATCAAGATGAAGCCCTAAAATAATTGTTGATGTCCATGGAGGAGTTTGAAGGGGCATTTTGCTAGAAGAGTCAAAGCTCATAAGATCTCAAGGGCTTGTTTTTGGTGGCCAACTCTTTTCAAATATACAACTCTGTTGGTAAGAAAATTTGAAATTCTCCAACACTTTTATGGAAAACTGCTAGCTTCAAGCTCCCTTCCTTTGCGGCTGTATCAATTGAAGCCCCATTTATGCAAAGGGGAATGGACTTCATTGGTGATATTTCAGATTCTTCAAGTGTTCACCATAAGTGAGTTTTAGTAGCCACTGGTTACTTCACCAAGTGGGTGGAGGCAATCCCCACCAAGAAATTAACTCACCAAATTGTCATGGATTTCATTTTGAATCATATCATTTGTAGGTTTGGAGTGCCTACTAAGATAGTTGTTGATAATGCCATGAGCTTTTGGGCTAAACCTTTGTGGCCATGTACCATGAATATGGGATCAATTTGACATATGCTTCCAATTATAATCCCCAAGGAAATGGACAAGCAGATTCCAACAATAAAAATATGTTGAAGATAATTAGAAGAACTTTGGAGTTGAACAAAAGGAAGTGGGGTGAGTAGTTGAAGTTTGTTGTTTGGGCTGATCGAATCACTGTTAAACAAGCTACTGGAAAAAGCCCATTTGAGTTGGTGTATGGAACTCAAGCTCTATTGCCCCTACATATGCAATTGTCTTCATTTCAATTTCTTCAACAACTAGAAGATCAAGAGGTTAGTCCCTATGATGCTCGCATCAATCAAATTGTTGAGTTAGATGAAGAAAGAAGGGCATCCCATCAGAGGCATGTAAAATTTAGAGAGAAATTGAAGAATTTTTTTGATAAGAAGGTGACTCTAAGAGCTTTCAGTGTGGGAGATCTTGTGCTATTGTGGGATAGTAGGCACGAGGATAACAGAAAACATGGTAAGTTTGATGCATTGTGGATGGGCCCTTATTCAATTGAAATTTGAATTTGTGAACATACCTTCTTCTTAAAAGACAAATATTAGGAATTGCTTGTATTATATGTTAATGGCAGGAATTTGAATAATTTCCTTGATTGATTTCTCATAATTGAGGTATGCACCATTGTATAGTGTAAATTCTTGGGTTTTTTGTTCTATTTTTGCATTTTTTCGGTTTTGGTTTGCCTTGGTCCTTGGTAGCCATTTTTTTGGTTTCTCAGTTTGTTCCTGGAGGGTTGGCTCATGACTCTGTTTCCCAATGGTTTATTTTTGGCACTTGGTCTGCTATTTGTTCTTGTGGCACTCGCTGGGAGTTCCCATCCCCAAGTCGAGCATTGTTGGTGCTCGATTTGATCGTGCCCTAGTTTTCCCTCGAAATTCTTCAATCTACAGGCTCTGTCGTATTTTCTATTTCCCCAAATGGATGTGTGAAAGGTTTTCTTCATTTGTATGTTGTTGAATATCCTTCTCCATGGTCATGGATCACATTTGGGCCTTGTATCATTTCCAAATTCTTTTTCCTTAAAGAAAAATTCAATTCTGGGCGCAAATGGTGATTTCCTTGCATTTTACGGTTTGACGAGCATGTTTTCCCCATCAAATTATATCTCAACATCTTCACTACATGGTCTCTTTTGATTGGATGAGGCACATTGGGTCTATTTTATAACTTTTAACTTTTTTCTATGTTTGCAAAAAGATAATTTTTCCCCCATGACACTGTTCGATTTTGATTGGCAGTCAAATTTATAAAGGCAGAGAAAATTTCTATTTTTTTCCCAGAAGGTGTATACGTGTTCATTTTTAATTGGATGGGGCCCAGTGGGTCTTTTTGGTGAAATTTTCAAATTTTGTCTCATTTGTAAAAATACCAAATTGGCCTGCAGCCCTGATAGTCTCTGATTGGCTATTCAACAATTATGAAGTGGTAGGGAAAAAGTCTTACTTTGACCCTCGAAGAAGGACACATGGCAGTTTTTCATGTTACAAGTGGGAAGAAGGGTCGGTGGAACATTTTGAAAATTTTTACCTCCTTATACGAGGGAGAAAAGTTATGAAATAACCTGTAACTCCAATGGAGCCCACATCAAAAGTTACAAGTAGAGAGGCGGATCGCTGGGTCATTTTGAATATTTTTTCCTTTTTGTGAAAAAGGAGTAAAGTTATAAATTGATCCATAACCCCATAGGGGACAGCGTGATTTCACATGTTTGAG
The DNA here is from genome assembly GCA_018340775.1 of Taxus wallichiana var. yunnanensis. Taxonomy (NCBI): domain Eukaryota; kingdom Viridiplantae; phylum Streptophyta; class Pinopsida; order Cupressales; family Taxaceae; genus Taxus; species Taxus wallichiana. Next base: position 109,665,784 of record CM031236.1, on the reverse strand, counting down.
TTAGCATTTGAAAAGTCAAATCGAGAAAGCGGGTCGCCGGAGGAAAGTTGAAATTTTTTTCTTTTTGTTCAAAAGGGTAAAATTGCATAAATGAGCCATGACTCCATCAAAGGCCTAGATTAAGCCACGTGTCGAGCCTGTATTTCAAAGGCGGAGGGCAGGGCAAAATGTGAAAATTGTGCATTTTCTCCAAAATTCATAAAATGTAAAAGGCACCCCAGCCCGTTTCGACTCTAATCTTCCACATGGATGGCTCTAATTTAAAGTTGTGAAAGGGAAAAATCAATGGTTATGGTACGATGCATCTAGTTTTTCTACCATTAACATTCCACGAATTCAGGGGATGTAAATACACATCATTTTTCATGGTGAATCTGAATGATTTATTTTCATTTCTATCAAAAGAGTGCAATTGAAATGTTGTGGAGCTCGAATTTGTGAATCGAAGAAGTGCAAGAGTTGATATTTTGAAATAGAGTTACTCAGGCACCTATAGAAAATGAATTGCTAGATCCAACAGAGAAAATTATAGAGGAAAGAATGAGGAGAAGGAATCTATAGGCGCAAAGGATGAAAAACATGTTGCCAGAGGAGATGACTAGATGCCCTAGTTAAAACAATGATGGAAATATTTGAAATGATTCACCTTTTGAACACCTAACAAATTTTTGTTCTAAAATTGTTAACCATTAATTTCTAGAAATCATGATCAAATATGTAACAAACAAAGGTTCCTCAAATATTATTTGTTTGGGGGGGAAGCTTTAATGTAAATGAGTGCTATAAAGGGCATGAGTTAGTCATGCAAATGGTCAGGGTTTGAATTATTAAGAGAAAATTTGAGAAAACCAATATTCCTAAGAGACCATCTGAGAAACCTGTTAATCTCTTATGTTTTAGATTTGATCATGTCAAGTTGGTTGCAAGTGTACAACCATTGACAAGCTCTGATATTGTTCAAGAAACCTTCCTCTTGTTGATGAATCTAATCAACTTCAAATTAATCTATGTTAATCTTGGGAAAATTTGTGTCTACTTTATTTTCAAAATGTCTGCAAATAGTATTTCTTGTTCCTATTGCAATCTTATATTATAATCTCTTTGAATCACACAAGATCTCATCCCTTTGATGGTTTAGTGGCATTTTCAATTTCATTATGAGAAGAGCCTTCATCTGGTAATGAAATAAACAATTTAAAATCACTTTACTCTCATTTGTTGATAGAGGTTGTTTGTAATTCTTTGAGTGTATCTTAGACATGATGAACCAAAGATTGATAATTTTAAGGCTGTAGAGAGACTTCTTTAACTTGCAAATGAGGGATGGATCATGGACATAACTTGGAGGTTGTTCCATATAGATATCTTCCTCTAGGTCCCCATGAAGGAAGGCACTCTTAACATCCATCTAGTGTACTTCCCATCTGTTAGCGGTAGTGATGGTAAGGGTTAGTCGAATGGAAGTCATCTTCACAACCAGAGAAAAGGTTTCGAGTAATCAACCCCAACTACCTAGGAGAAACCCTTAGCTACAAGTCGCGCTTTATACTTCTCGACTTCTCCATTGGCTCCATAATTTGTTCAATATATCCACCTACAAAGAATGATTTTTTTCTTTGGGAAGATTGGTAAGATCCCTAGTGTCATTATTTATGAGTGAGGAATACATCTCATCCATAGCATAGATCCCACTCAAGAATCCTAGAAGATTCTTGGAAAGATGGTGGATTAGAAGAAAATCTGAAGGAGTGGGGTCCAATGAAACTCAAGCAAGTACATCTCTCATCATCGATGGATCTCAAAATAAATATCCAAGACTCAGTAAAATTTTCTTGGCCCAAATAGGTCCGAAGGTTCAAGCTCAGATTCGGAAGATTCTTCACTTGAGTGAGAAGGGACATAGTCCTCATCATCACCACTTTGTCGAGAATCGAGAAGACTCGGAACTTTTAGGATTGGGAGGATCGGGGAGAGGAGGAACTAACTCAACAACATCATCATCTGATGAGTTAGAATCTTAATCAGTGGGAAAAATAACCTCAGTGGAAGTAAAAGTCAAGGATGACTAATCAAACTTCACACTCCTCTCAATATAGAGCTCATGGGTAGTAGGGTTCAACAATCGATATCCCTTCACGCCATCATGAGACCCGAAAAAGATATAAGGTTTGGATTGTGGATCAAATGCCTTGCATTTCTTCTTGAGAATCTAAGCCATAGCCTTGGATCCAAAGACTCGAAACTGCTCAACATTAGGCTTATGTCCAAACCAGGCTTCAAATGGATTCATCTCTCTTTCGCCTTGTGTGGAACATGATTCTAAATGTAACAAGCACAATTCACTACTTCAACTAAATACTGCGGAGGAAGGGACTTCGAGTGAACCATACAAGTAGCCATTTCCTTTAGTGTTTAGTTCTTTCTTTCTACAACTCCATTTTTTGAAGGGCTGTAAAAAATTGTATGCTGCAAAGAAATCCCCTCAGAAGTGTAGAAATCCTCAAACCTATTGCTCACATACTCTCCTCCATTATCAGTTTGAAGAACCCTGATAGACTGTTCCACTTATCTCTCAACAAGATCCTTAAAGTTTTGAAAATTCTCAAAGACTTTAGACTCGAGCTTAAGAAAATATACCCAAGTATAACGTGAAAATTTATCAATGAAGGTTAGTATATATAGATCTCTAGTGAAAGAAGGAGATGGAAAGGGGCTAAAAACATCACTATGAACAAGATCCAAGGGATGAGTAGCTCTCAAGGATTTTCCCTTATCAAATTTTTTTTCAGGGTGCTTTCCGAGGGTGCAACCTCACAAATACCTTTAGAAAACTTAACTCGGGGTAACCCATTGACCATTTCATTTTGGCTCAATTGTTCAAGGTAACGATAATTTAGATGCCCAAAACTCTCATGCCATAGCTTGCTAACCTCATTCACATGAGTGAGCAAGGAATTGGGTTTCAAATCAAAAGAGAAGTGGGAAAAGGTATACAACCAGGAACAGTGATCCACCTTTCCATCAGCCATAGTGTAGTCAGAGTTAAGCTCACAAATGATCACTGAGTTAGGAAAAATTCCACTCTCATTCCTTCACCAAGGTGGGTGATTTGGTAAACTGGTAGGAGATTGGTAGAGAGATTGGGAACACTCAACACTTGGTTAAATGTTCCACCTTCTATCTCTACCGATCCACTACCGAAAGCTAACACATGAGTTTCACCACCCAACATGATTTGGGACATGCCACATGGTTTAATGCTAGAGAATTTAACATCGAAGAAGCCATGTGGTGCGAGGAACAAAATCAATAATCCAAGTTGATGATGGAGCTGATATAGCTATGAGGGCCTTACCTTTCTTCTTTTCATTTTTAGACTCCTTTGCTTTAGAAGACTCGACCTTCGAACATTTTGTTTAATGGATTCAAGAACACTTATTTTATTCTTCTCAAGTAAATGAGTTAAGTGATCAATTTGTTTCTGAAAACAATGATGCTCATCGTGGCCATAATTCTTACAATAAGAGCATTTAAACTTTTCCTTCTTCACTTTAGGCTCGGTAAGTCGAATTGTTAGTGTTTGGCTTAGCTAGTGCTTGGTTGGTCTTGGTTTCTTTCTTAGGTTGGTCCTTTTTATTTCTTCCTTCTTTTCATTTTCTTTCCCTTATTCACCACAAGAGCATGTGACTTGGATTTTAGAGTCCCCATTTGAATGATTTTGTCCTGTTCTCGAATGATTTGGGATGAAAAACTTTCAAACGAGGGAATTTTCCAAGCACTACCCAAGGAGGCTTTCATGGCATGGAAATTTGAAATGAAGAAAGAGTATTCAGGACCTAACTTAGAAAGAATCGACAAAATCAATTGAGAGTCTTTCTTTTCCACTTTACATTTCGTAGAAGAAGTCTAGTGTGGAAAAATTTGAGAAGAAGGCTTGCAGGTTTACAAAGTCACTAGGATTTAACCCTAGTAGTTCGTTCTCCAACTCATTCACTCTCATGTCATCTTGTTTCCCAAACATATCGTCAAGTATTTTCCATGCTACATCAGGAGTCAAGGAATTTTTGATGTGGAAGAGCAATTTGGGAGAGATAGACATACAGAGAAGACCTAAGGCTTCATCACAACGGTTGAACCACTTAGATTTTTTAGGTTCATCATTAGGTTTGGTCTCTAACCCCATGATGACATGGTATAACCATTTACTTCACAAAACCAATATAATTTTAGATTTGCATTCGAAGAAATTAAAATGTTTGAGCATGTTTACTTTAGATATATCCATAATGAAGAGATACAACCAACAAAGCAAGAAGGAAGGAGAGAGAAAGGAAACAACCACCCCGAACAATATCACACCCATTGAGTTTGTCACTTTATAGTTTAGTGCATTGATTACAATCAGATGTGACTGTGTGCTGAGAACCAGTCTGTCACTCACCTTGTAATCAGCATAATAATACTTAAGAGTGGAGACAACAATCACGGTTCGTTGGGCGCAACAGTTCAACACCGTAAGCAAGCACAAGAATGAGTGAAAAAAGAAGGGGAAGAGAAAGCCTTGTGAGAAATAGCATCTCACATCGCATGAAATAATCCCTTTGTTGTAAGACTATGGTGGACGCACTCACAAGTCCATAAGCAATAAAAGGGATAGAACAAAGCTCAAGATGATTCGAAATAAGCTAGATTAAACAATACAAAGATACCCCCAGAATATGGAACTTTATAAAATACTTCCTTTACAAAAATGATAATCCCATCATCTAGAGTGCGAAAAAACATGCAAATTTGACTAAAGAAGTGCTCAAAACTAAGCAACGAGTCAAAAGTTATAGCAAAAACTAATTCCCGCAACTAATGGAAAAATGCTAATAAGCCTACAAACGGATTTAAAAAGTGCCCTAAATGCATGCAAAGGGTGTCATATGTATGCTTGTTGGAAATGACATCAAATTTTAGATAGGGTTTGTTTTAATTACGAGGGGGGATTAGCCTCCTGCCAACCCTGGACCTCACCCTCCATCTTTGACACTCGAAGGAAGGATAATAAAACAAGAAAAATACCCAAAAAAATATTACAATGCCAAGATTAGTGTTATTCACCTGACCTAGGCTTATGATACTAACCAATGCCGAGTTGATTTAAGTGCTAATGCACCAAGTTACAAGGCAGGCCGAGCTAGGTCAAGCATTGACCGAGTTGAGTTGTTTTTGCAAATTTACTTGAGTCAAAGTGGTAGGTGAACGTTGAGTGGTGCACGGAGGTGAAACCACACCATTGTAGGAAAATAAAACTTGATACTTTAACATAGACATTGTCGAGTTGTGGTGTAACCATTCATGCAAGATGGCAAAACAGCGCACTTAAAGGAGATGAGCATCGATGTCCCTCTTTCATTCAATGACGAGTTAGCAAGGGCACCGGCCGAAATTCACACCGAGTTACGGGGGAAAGTTGGGACCACGACCACGCAATCAAAGATCACCATGAATAATGTAAAAAGGATCCTCTAGAGATCGGGGTAGAATGATGGTCGACCGAAACCAATGGTGACCATAAATCAAGTTGATTAGAAACCAAGGATCCTTGAGCCGAGAGATCACGTCAACCAAAACCAATGGCAAATACTTCAAAAGGAAAGGTCAACTGTGGTCAAAATAGACCAAGATGGAAGCATAACATAGATCAGAGGCCCAAACAGATAAATGGTAGATCAATCACAACACATACCAAAGCATGCGGAAGCACCAACATGAGAGCTCAAGTGATAGATGTAGGGGTTACCAAGAGCGCAGGTCACCTGGAGCAATGCAAACCCTGCTAATGGAAAACATGAAGGAGACCGAGTTGCATGGAGCGTGCAGAGGAGGATCTAATGTGAGCAGCAAAAATCCCATGCACAAAACCAATGCAGAGAGCTCAAGAACAACCTCGAAGAGTGCAGAATGAATCAATCACTGAGCAAGGTGAGTTGAAAACATTACACGAGAGAGCTAGATGATGACTAAGGTGGCGAGCTTAGGGCCAAGTTTTCCCAAAAAATACACTTTAATAACCTTAGAAAAAGGCACAAAACCAACACGAGAAACAATGATCAAACTCTGAACCTGTAATCAAGCCCACAAAACATGCATGCAACCCTAGAGAATCGATCGGTCAAAGACACTAAACCTGAAAACACTAGAAACTCGCAATTGAAACCTCAATACGAGGTGAGCAATACAATTCCAAAATAATAATTGAAAAAACTTGCACAAGGAAATAAGAAGAAACCAGAAGTAATAAACAACTTGATAAACGAAGAGTGCACATTTTACCGAAACCAACTCTGATACCATGAAAGAGGGATTCACGAGAACCGATGTCGAAAACAATGCACCACAACAAAGTTGCACTCCAATGGTAACATCAAGCTCTAACACAATAAGAAAGATTCAAACAATGGAAAGAATATGCAAATAAGAAAATAGGTCTGCTCATGCTCATAGATCAAAAAAAGGAAGTAAAAATAGGGGTGTTGTGTAACCCCCATGCCTAAACAAGGAAAGAATATCAATGACACCACTGATGCATATGATGTGATTGATGCATATGACACCACTAAAGGAGGAGTTATAATTCCAAATACGGAACGAATGCGCTTATGATGTACTAATGCAATGACAATGACAGATTCTATGATAGAATCTGACACTTGTCATTTGACTTCCTAATACCTATGACTCTCGCAAGGTGAGATGACTCACTAGGTGATGTGGATGATGACTAGGCATGTCACACACACCAACAAGTGACAAACCCAAAGTCCCAATTTTATACGTCGAGTTTCAGAGGTTTCACACATCCAAGTGGATGAAAACTAACCTAGACTCCAAATCAAAATGTCTGAATTCCGTATTTCTGAAATTTAAGATTTTGGAGGTTGCAAAGCATTTCAGACTCCGAAATGAGAAGGTCAATCACTCACCATCAATGCAGTATGACACCCCAATCTTCAGATGGCCATAAATTTTGACTAGAAGCTCAAATTTGACAAGAAAAGACTTTTTTGAAATCTCCCAGTGTCCTCCACACAACAATGAAGAAGTAAAGTCTACCATTTTAGACGATGTTATAGGTTTCTCACCTACCAAAATGATGAAGGTATGGGCTTCCTTTCTTTCCCACCAAGGAAAAGTACATGGGGGTATGGCTTTTGCAGTGGCACCCATCATTATTGCAGGTGAATTGAATGTATTTTATTGTGGTTGTAGAAAGATTTCAAATTCTTATATCCCCTTCTATGATTCTTCCTATATATTGTAAGGAAGAGCATGGCTCAAATGTTGGATAATTTTTCTTTGCATCCCTCTCTTCTTCTCTTGTCTGTAAGTGAATTTTTTGAGTTCAAACCTCCCATTAAAGCTATAATGCAATTTTGTGCCTCTTGGCCATTGTAATGCATTGTATCAAATATGTGGAGAAATAATATAAGTATGTGGATTAATTTCAACCCTCTCTTGTGTTCATTACTTTCTCTTGATCTCTCATTGCAATCTTGGTTATCTATGCATGGTTATTGTATTACATGTTTAATGGTTTGTGTTTAATGGTTAGTGCATTCTCATCATTAGATTGGTTTGTGGTGTATTTTCCCCCTTTTAATCTGATTGTGGTTTTTTATATCCATGTAAAGTAGGTATTTAGCATTCCTTTTGGTGCATCGCCTATGTAGTTTAGGTTTAAATTTCTTGAAGTCTTACTAACCTGTCTCCTTGGAAAGTTATAGTAGATTTTAGGGTAGATCCTCTACAATTTCATATAAGAAGAAGAAATAGCCTTCATCCAGAGATCTTTCCCAATTGCAAAGTACCACACTTTGGGAAAAGCTCCATGTTATGCAATCACAATGACAGCTTTCAATATATTGAATTGCAAACATTCTGGGGGTGTTGTGATTACGCATCAAAAATAACATCACACCAAATCTCATCCTTATAAATTTTCCTAATAGAAAAATTATTAAACCTCTCTTATCAATAGTTACTTCATTACCATTCTTAAACCATGTAATACAATAAGGGTTAGGATTCTTCGCAATGCAAGCCTATTTTCTCAACCATCTCATTTGAAACCATGTTATCACAACTACCACCATAAATAACAACATTACATAAGTTTCCTCTTGAAGTGATTCTAGTTCGAAAGTATTTATACGTAGAAAAACATCCCTCTTGATCTCCTTTCTTGGAGAAATCATCATCTTTTGATCACCAAATTATCTTCCACATTTGGTGGAATTTCTAGATCATGTTCGTCTTTTTATTATTCAGCTTCAATAAGATTTAATCTTGTAGGATCTTCTTTCCTCTTGACATGCATATAATAACGTGGGAATTTAAATGATCTATCCCCTTCAAAACAGATGCAGAAAACAAATTGTCTTTGTGGAGCCTCCCATATTCTACATCGCCAACGTATCCTCTACCCCAAAGAAATCCTCTACCTCTTTGTTGATTTGGGAGATCTTGTCTGCATTATCTTCTTTCTTTTCAACTCCAATATGTTTTTCTCCTCTACCTTGACTATAACCACTCATCCCGAGAAGGAGGATGAAGTCTAGCTATTCATCCCATGTGATCTCTTAAAACTTTGATGGTTTATTTTTCTACATCCTTTAAAGTTAGTTGATAGGAATCCTCCATACAATTGATATTGTGTATTCCTAGCTCATCTTGAATATAAGATTTTAATCCATTTACATACCTCAATAAGTCAATTTTTCCTTAGTTTCTTCATGTTCTAAACAAATGGACAACTTCACAAAACTCATCCGTGTATTCTTGCATGGTTTGTAAGTTCTGTCTGAGATTTTGAAACCTTATGTAAAGGGGTTGTGCATAATCTACATGAAGAATTTTATCTTTTAGCTTCTTCTCCATCCTACTCCAGGTCCTAATCCATTCTTTCCCCGCTCTTCATCTTTGCTCTTTTTTAGGTGATCCCACCATAACATAGCATGAAATTTTAATTTCATGCATGTAAATTTTACCTTCTTTCCCTCGGCATACCCTTCCAGCTTAAAATTTTTCCCAAGCTAGCGAATCGCAGTGTATCATTCCTCTAGTTTTAGACTACATCCATATTTTGGAACATCAACTCTTATCCCATCATTATTTTCTTCTAATTCTCGAAGCATCCTTTCTTCAAAAAATAAGGGTGGTCCTTGTGCTTCCTCCTCTTCACAAACTTCTTCTTCATATGTGTCATCTCCAACTTGTTTTTCTCCGGGCTATAATTGCAGCAAGCTCAACAAGTTTCCTCTGCGCAAATCATGTACGTGTCTATTCATTTGGGAAATACCGCCCTCTCTTCCTCTTCCTACCATTATTTGTTTCCTCCACCAAGAATCTAACTTACTCTTATACCGGATGTTGTAGTCAAACCGTAATACACAATCAATATAGTGCCAATATCTTGAAATCAAAGAAAATAAATCTTCTTCTTTGTTATTGAATGATGAATTACAATACTTCATAAATAATAAAACAACCCCAAGTTGATTTTCCAAGAAAACTCTAACTTTAACTAAATCTACTTTAGATGGCAATTTTTTGTTTTTAGCAGCTTTTACTAGACTGTAATTGTTAGTAAGTTCACATGCTTATTTTTACGCACCCAAAACTTTCCACACATCTTCTACATGCCTAAATTAGAGGAATTTCCAACTTTCTAACCTACTATGCATTCAAGAGACTAAAATTAATTAATGCCTTAAACTAGGAAAAAATTGAATTACAACTTAAATCCTAATTTTTGGCCCCTAGATGGCATATTTTGAGCTCGAAAATGCGTCAAAATTTCCTCCAAATGTAGGGTGGGTCGACCGGTGCATTCATCTCGTCGAAACAAGTGGTTAAAAATGAACTCAAACAGACACCCAGATCAAAAGATATGACCATTTAAAGTTTCTACTAAAAAAGCAAGATTGCATCGATAACAAGACATGGATTCAGTTTAGAGGACAATCATACACAATGAAATGAATCATTTGTTCTTTATAAACAATTAGTCAATGATTACAATCCATAAGGGCTCTAGTTTGAGGTGGGGTCAAACTAACGTGGACCAATATTTAAGGACTTCCAGAGAGAAAAAATGAACCATATCCATGTCATTCGAGAACACCAACAAATATATCTAAAATTAAAGAAAGGTCTAACAAATAAGGGCAGATCGAAGGTCTTATATATTTTTAAAATAAAATACTAATAATAATCCCAATTGTGGAGTTTCGCCAAAATAGAACTTAAAGTCAAGGAAAGAACCCGACACAAAATATCGATTACAAAGGCTTTCCTTGTAGATGTCGAACCTATTTTGCTCTTGGACATTTGGCCTCGATTGACATTGATTAAAAAAATAGATTAGGTAGAGTCTCTTGTTGGAAATATTTTAATCTAAAGCATTTAGTTGTTAAGAGACTTCTAGATAAAGACACCGAAAATGAATAAGTTAGTCAAGAGGATACTTCCACGTTTCATGAAGAGAAAAAATGTGAGGAAAACCTCCTCCTCAAGTCCGGTTAAAGAAAACTAAGGTTGATACGGTGTATATTGTAGAGAAGGAGGAATCCAATATGCCTCAGCCTCCTAGACCCGAAAAGATTCGGTCCCAAAATAAGGTGATTTTTGAAATTCTTCTACCAGTTCATCCATATGACAATGTTGATCCAAATAAGGGAGAAGGATGGATGATTATGAACAGATAAAAGAAAGTGAAAACCTTTAATGCTCCTGTCAAGATGAAGCTTAGGTCTCAACTGGTGAAGTCCCATGGAAGAAAGGAATGCTTTTAGTGGAAGCGTCTTGACTTTCCTGCTATGGGGGGCTTTCATTCTCTTTTGTGTGTTTTCTTCCGCTTTTAGGATTTAGGTTGTCCGTTTTTATCTTGAATAGTTTTGTATGGCCCGATCCACTATTTTTCTCTTATAAACTCGACACTTTTCTTTCGGTTGTACAAAGTTTTTTAATCCCTTCAAAATCAAATTTTTACCTAATTTGGAAAAAAAAATCACAATCACCACCTCCTCTTTTACTATCTAACATTTCGATTGACATAATATATTTTTAATGTAAATAATGTTTTAAAAACCAAACGATAAACCATTTACAATACAAATTCAGTTCCACTTGAATTGTTCCTTGTGCCACGGTGTCGAAAATGTCTCTGCTTTCAATATTGCAGTTATGGCTGTCTTGGACTAAATGTTTTCTTTTTAATAAAAAAAAAAATGAAAATGAAAGATTAACGATATTTCCTCCAAATTAAATAGCGGAATGCTTTCTCATTGATCACTTTGTTCTTTAAACAGATAGTATTAGATATTCAATAAGTAATCCAGGAGAATTACTTCTACACAAACCATAAACCATTTCGCATCTTATTAACGGACAAAACATTACACAAACGGCTAGACCGAGGTGGGATATCGTGTACACCACAACCTCCCTCATTTAACTCGTACAAACTTATTTATGGAATCAAATAACTACAAGACATAGTTATATATGGTAGTTATTTAACGGACAATTCGACTCGCCAAACATTAATAGAGATTAAAAAACAGTCTATCGCCCGACGTGATCTAATATGGAGTAGGTGCATATGCTGTACCAGCGCTCAGGAAGTAAGACTTCACGCCTCCCGCTGTAGGTGCAGGGGCAGTCGCAATCATCATTCGCCTCGATTGTGTTTTGTGAGCATCGCAGAGCTGTGGTAAATACATTCCTGCAGGTCATCGCAATTTCATACGTGAAAAAGTTTGTCGAAGATAACTAAATATGTACAAGGTTAAGAAACAATGTTTGTTGAGGTAGGGTATGCCACCTTCTCCAGCAGCGAGATTGAGGTAGAGATCCACAACGTTAGGGCAGCTGTTTTGGCATTTGTCTGAGCACAATTTTGACGTGAAATGCGAATATGCGGAAAGATCATCGGTTGACACGCCCACACTCATCCTCTGCAAACCGCACGCCTGCACACACTCATCGCTCTCTATCCATTCCTTCATTTTCTCCGCCATAATTTCAGACGACTGCAATGCCATATTTCAAAACCGAAATGTTATTGAATAAAATTTCATAGAAACACCAGCAGCAGCAACTCGTTGCTATTGTAACAGTAAGTATTTACCTGGCACTGGTATCGTATGGATGCTTCATGAGTGGCGGCTGCGAAGGAGTAATTATTACTGTATAAGAGAAATATTTACCTGGCATTGGTATTGTACTGATGCTTCACGAGTGGCGGCTGCGAAGGAATAATTTTTCTCCAGCACACAGCGAGATCCTGTCGATGACACTGCAAAAGCGCACATTTCCACCGGCAGCTTCTCACATTCCACACCTCCTTCACCTGCACAAATCAAACATAAATTGAACTAATATTTAGAGACCTATAAATCGGCGTGGCCTAAAAAATCATGAAACCTAGTTCTGTTCTTTGTATGAATTGAATGTTACATAGAAAAAATAATAGAAAAAAGCAGTCCAAAAATAAATTAATGTGGTGTATTCCTGCAAGCAACATAAAATAAGAAATTAAAAACGATAATGCTGTCTCACAAGTAAACTGTACCGAGTACGAAGACGCTTTGCAGACACAAAAGCGCAAAAACAACGGCAAATGCAGCTGTCATTTTAGAAGCCATTTGTTTTCGGATTCTGCAGCCTACTTCTCTTGTGAAAAGAAGGAAAAATTGAACAGAAAAGAAACTTAACTTACCAGAGATACAGAACTGTGAGTGTTTTGAGTTGTATTTATAGTCACACTTGGCACGAGACGAGCGTGAAAAAATTTAACCCATTGAGTGGAAATTTCCAAACTTATTCACTAAACTTTGGAGAGCTTATACTTTGAATTTTCCGTACCGAACAAGTCGGATTGCCATAGTCGTTGTGAACAGTGATTTTTAATACCGCGTGGTGTGCGACTGGTTTCTTTCAATAGCGCATTATTACGCCGAAAGGCGTTTTTCAATATGCCACTAACACCGTCGGCTACGAATTTGACGTACGTCGTCGTTGCATCTTGGCCGTTGTTTTTGCAGCCTGCGGAGGATTTAAAGCTTATGTCCAGCACAGCATGCCGTGCCGATTGTTTTCCGGGACGCTGCACGGTTCACCAATCAGTTTCCCGAGTTCCTGTCCACTGTATTGGCTGTTGTTATTAATAGCCGGTAGCCTGCCCTGTCAAAAATTAAAATCGTCGACCAGTTTAACCACAATCATAAGGGACACGTATTAGGGCACATATGCCATAATATTTGGTGCAGAATCTTACTTTGGTAAACAAGTCAGAGCTATTTCAACACGATTAAATAACCAGTTCAACCTCGCAACAATGCTTAGTATTCTTGACAGACTGCTACTTATTAGAGGAACAGTCGTTCAATATTATTGCAACTGATATAACACCCACACACTCAAAATATGTAATAGCTTTTGATGGAAAAAATAGGCGTGTAATATATTTGATGAAGTAATTTTATTTATTTATTTTTTATGGATAAGGTCTTATGTAATATTAAGGGCTCGGAGAGGACTTTCTAGTGGTTCCTTAATTAATAAATTTAAAAATAATTATTTTTGTAATGTTATTCGACAAAGACTATGAAACATATAGATGTTAACATTTCGCTTTACCTTTGAAATTTATATACAATTCTTAAATGCTTGAGGAAAACGAAACATAAACTTCAAAGCTTTATATTTAATCTTTTGTGATACTGTAACATTTCGATCTTCACAGATTTAAATGAATAGATCACTAAAAACTAAGAAAATTTGAAAGTTATCGATAATGAGCTTTTCATTTATAAGATTGAAAACTTTGTAGGTCTAATCATTTTGAAGGTTGCCTAGTTCCTCAAACGATCAACGTCAAGCAAAGCAATTCAACTTCACAAGGCGGAGAGAGGAATTATAATATTTTGTCGCAGCATTTCCGTGTTCGATTGCTAGTATGGATCGAACTTTGATACCGTCGTTGTGTAATAAATGTAAAGAACTAGTAAATCATAACAATATAATCACCATGTGAAGAGGGAGTGTGATGGACCTAACCTTGAAATGGTTTTGTAAGCATGTGAGGTCGAGGTGAACAAATGATCTTATTCTTAATTACATATTTCCTCATATTTTTGTGCTAGAATTGTAGGTGTAGAGAAGAAGAAGAAGAAAAAGAAGAAGAAGAAGAAGAAGAAGAAGAAGAAAATTTTAACCTCCACGAGGCTACTAAAGACAACCTATGGGACAAACAAAGTTGATACAAAGATAGAAGTTTGCAAGTAAACTCTCTATGAGAATCGCCTAAACTTCCTCTAATTTTCATAATTCTCAAGGGGCACTATAGAACCATCGATTTCAAAATGAAGGATGAAAATACATTGGGGTTTTTATCCCTGTTGTTGACATATATCACAAAAAAGTGAAAGGAAGACTTGGTTGTGTCCGACATAGATTTAAGGTGTCCTTGGAAAATTTTGGAAACACCAAACCAATTTAACCCTTCTTCGACAATACTAAGACAACAAGTTGTAACACAACTAAAGGCTACTTCGATTCAACAAAATATATTTTACTACGTGAAAAGGCATTTTCCAAAAGGGATTAGCACCTCTTTCTAATGACATGTGTCGGATTAATCAACGACTACAAATTTAACGTACATCGTCTTCACACGGATGAATAATCATCATCAATGTCCTTTCTAGAAAAAAATTTATTGTCGAGTTGATGCCTTTACAACCCACAAAATTGTGATTATAGCCTTTCCGTGACCTTGCATTATTACGATTTCAATGCCTACCTGAGGCCTATGCAACCTACATGTAACGCCCGCATGAAACCCAAGAACAAACTAGGATAAGCTAGAAAATTTATGGAATAATTTTTTTTTGAAACACGTGCCCATTAAAGGTTTTGAAACAATAGTTTTCACATTATTGTTTATATGTCGCTTATTATTAGTAATATGATTTTCTCCATTACAACAAAATATTAAAACCCACATTACTTTTTCATACACTTAATTAGACCTACCATGGTTAATTTCTTCCTAAGTGTTATTTTAATAAAAAAATTAATTCCACTATAATTAAATATCTCCCATTTAAATATCAAGGGAAAATGGGCCAAAATAAATGAATACTAAGGTTATTTAAGTCCACAAAGTTAAAGCAATTAACAAGGTCCCCATTTGACATGGGATTAGAATAATAAACATACCCCTACACCATAAAGTGACCCCTTAAAAATTCAACCCATGTATTTTGGAATTTAAACATTTAAATTTAAATTCAAAATTCTCTCACCCACTCCCCACCTACTTTTTGTAGGGATGAATCTCATCCCTTGGATGGATTCATTTAGGACCCTTAGATGAGGGAAGGACAAACTAACCCTAAAGCTTTCTTAAGTAGGTTTATTTCACTTTTATTTTGACTTATCATTTCACTTTTGTTTTGTAGGTTGTTGGAGGAGAAGGAGGAAGCCATTAGAGGCCATTCCAAGCTTTTGAAGAGACTTAGATTCTTCACATATTTTCTTATTTGTTTATACCCTCATTTAGGGTTTTCAAGTATTGATATATTTTATTTATCTCATAGTTAAAGATTTTCCCAAATGGGCTTGTGGGTTTTGCCCCATTCTTATGATGTAGTTTCATTATAATTTATGTTTATAATTATTTCATGTTTATTCAATTAATTTTTTAGATATATATATATATATATGAACACACACACACACACACATGTACATATATAAACGATATTAAACAAGGTTCGGCCTGACCATGGGTACCAAAATTGCAGCCATGCCATCTATGTGCAAAAAAAACACAGTGGACAAGGTAATATGTGGTACCCCTGTTTGGGGTTTAATAACATTTAAAAAGTATTGGGGTGGGTTCACCAACCCTACCCCTCACCATTTCCTTTAAACCCATAAGCATGGGTTGTGGCTTTTAGCCCTTTCAACGCATTTTTTAAAAAGAAAATTTACATTAATACATTTTGTTTTATATCACTCACTCTCTCTCTCTCTCTCACACACACACACACACACACACACACACACACACACACACACACACACACAAACACACACACATTTATATTTATACATATAATATTATTATATGATTTCAATGACTATGTTAACAATAGTATATTTTATTAATATAATAATATCGATAGTATATTAATATTAATAGGTTTTCATATTAATAAGTCTATTAATATTTAACAAATTTTATCATTAATAATATTTAAACTATTAATAGTACTAATGAAGGTGATAATATTTATATTATTATTTGTGGTAACTAATATTTATTTCGTACTTAAGATTTTCCGTTGTGAAAATTTGATAGGATTAGAGTAAGAGGTTTTAAGTAAGGAAAGTCAAATTTCACCTTTTTGTATATCAAAGTGTAATGGGTTTTAAAGAAATTTCATGATAACTTAGCAATTAATTTGCACATTCTAAGGAGGTTAAAGCCTAAGTTGCAATGTGAGATTTCTTTTCTCTACTAGTGTTCATAATTACTATATTTTTATTAACCAAGTAAACACAAGTAAATCTAAGTTCTTTCCATCTATTTGAAAAAAGTTTAACTTTCTTTCAAATACTATAAGAGAATGAACAAACATAAATTTTTTTACAACCTTATAGTTTTCATGGAATACAAAAGAAGTAACTATTTCTTTCCTTTTTCAAACTACAATTTTCAACTATTCTCACAAAATTTTTTAACATGGTTTTCAATAAGTTTTAAAATGAGAACTACTATCTTTCCAATGATATCTACACACTTTTGTGGGAAATAAATTAACTACAATGAAATAAGATATTTCCTTTATAACTTCTTTTCTATTACAACAAAACTAGCTTTACAAAAACAAATCTTTCTTTCCCTTTTCAACATACAATACAACTTTAATATCCAATAATCAATACAACTTTTCTTCACAAATATTAATACAATATCTTCCACTTAAAGTGGGAAATTTTACAAGAATGAAAGCTAAAATGAAATACAATTTTTCTTCAATCATAGCTCCAAAATCAAGTATTTAACAAGGCTCCATCTTCTCATCATTTGACCACAATAATTAGAAATGGGGAGAGGCAACACTCTCCATCCAACAGAAATTCCAATGAGAAGAAGAAGTAATTCTTCTCATTGGCCCCGAGCCCCAACCACAAGGCAATAAGGGATGTTTCAACACATGGAAACTAAAACAATGCTTCAAAATTCACTTTCAACCAGCCAATCACATAAGAAAATTAACCACAAAACACTTATTTTTAACCACAAAGAATTCCCAAACAAAGGCTTCTAAAATAGCCAAAAAGAGATAGGAAAATGGGGTGCCCTTGTGCCTCCCAAGGGTTTGGATGCCCACCTCTAAATCCCTCTAACACACATTCAATCCCAAGTCTCTTATGCCTCCCTCACAATAAAACCATGTCTCTTATGCCTCCCTCTCTCTTATGGCTCCCACAATACATAACATAATAGAATAAAAAAGGTGGGGCATCCAAAACCCACTCCCTCCTAAACCCAACAAGAATCTCTTATTCCTCCCAACATATTTCATCCCCATATCCAAATCTCAACACAACCTAAGGTCAACATACTACCCAACACTTCAAACAAGAACACAATTTCACACAATCACATAACATGCAAGAAACAAGGAGAAAAATAAAAGAGAAAGATCCTACCTTGCCATGGTAAAGCTCCTCTTTGAAATCTAGTCCCAAAATCTTCAACACAAGAAATTTTCCAAGCACCCTTCAAACTCCCACAAGCAAGCATCCAAAAAAAGAGCTCCAAAATAAGTGAGTAACCCCAAATACCTCCCAAAATTTTGAATAAATAGAAGGAAGGAGGAGGAAGATGATGTGGCTCCAAGTAGGATGCCACATCATTTCTTCTCCACTAAACCTCTTACACACACCATTCCAACCCACACCCCTTAAGGACTAAAAATAAATACATGTAAGAAAGTGCAATAAAAACTTACAATTTGTCTTCCCAAAACACATAATGGGGTCTATTTTTGACCCCAACCCATAGATAGGGTTGGTATAGTAATTTAAGAGGTGTGGGATGAGTTTAACTTATCCCACAAGCCTGTAAAATTGACCCTTAAAGACAAATCCGAAATTCTAAGGAGAGGTAGAGTGTACAACACTCAAGATCACAAGCACTCAACTTACAACACATAAACCAAAAAACCATCTAATCTAATAAATGAATTCTTTTGTCCCATCCATAATTATTTTAGGAAAATGATTAATCTACTAATCTAGACACAAATTAAATAATTAATAAAAGGGAAAATACATCACTATAAAATCACATACTAAAATTAAATAAAGGAAACAAATTAAAAGAACAACACATAAACCCCTTGGTCACATTTGGAGGTTATTCCCCCCATGGGGACCCCCTAACAACAAACAAGACACACACAACAAAACACAAGTTGCCATGGTGACCCTTGTTGAATCCATCTGGTATTCCGATGTGGTTGGTCTCCAATCCCCTGTTGGTTGTTGTGATATGTTTACTTGTAAAACATATAATACCTCCTTCGGCCTCGTGGCCACATCAAAACATCCAAGATAAAATATACAATATAAATCAACAATCATCTACATATGAATTAAATCATCATCTAGGCAAGTAACGTTATTATTTTAAATTTCTAACAACATCTCAATTCTAAATTTCATCAATACCAATAGGATCACAAAATTAGTTCAACTGCTAAAGCTTACTCAATGTGACGAAAATATCAAATGTCATAAATATATAACTATGTCAACAACACATCATCATCAATATAAAATGTCTCTAATAATCCACACACATCATACTATGAATCAAAATCCAACAATAGTCCAAGTATCTCTATCATCTAACATCATGTTAAGTCAAAATGATACAATAATATCCATACGTATAGTCAACAATATCGAAATCAAATATAATAATTGTCGAAGGGAAGTGAGCACTACATCCCCCTCCCCTTAGACTTAGTTTCCTGGAAGTCACCTGGAATAGGTGTGTAAACTAGAATCGTAGCAATGTAGCATCCTTCCATGTAGTTGAAGTCTCATCATACCTATCCCATTGGAGTGGAACCTGGTCAATCTCTCCGCCTCGAAGGCCCTGTGGTCTTGTGCTCTAAAATACAAATGAGGCTCCACCATCACCTACCCATGATCCTACACCTGCAAGGAGGTCCAATCTAACACATGAGAAGGATATAAAATATACCTCCTAAGTATAGAAACATGAAATACATCATGGATGTGAGACAAGCTATGTGGCAATGCTAGACGATAGGCAAAGGACCAATACACTCCAAGATCTCAAAGGGACCCACTAACCTAGGAGAAATCTTAAAACTTTTTCGTAATGGATAGGGCTCTTATGTGGCCCGACACGAAGGGACGAACTTCATACCCACATCAAAACTATGACCTATCCTATGTTGATTCGCATACTTTTTCTTCCTATCCCGAGCCTCCCGCAATCTCCGCCCGATCATAACAACCTGTTGCTGCTCCATGTCTTGTAGTAATGTTGGCCCAAGAGAAACCCTATCCTTTGACCTATCCTAACACAAAGAAGTCCCGCACTCTCTACCATATAGTTCTTGAGAAGGATCCATGCCTATCAAACTCTGAAAACTATTATTTTAGACAAAATTGAAAAAGTAAAAATACTCCTCCCATCTCAACTAATGATCCATGACGTACATCCTAAGCATGTCCTCCAAGATCTGATTCACCGCTCGTATGTCTATTTATCTTAGTGTGATAAGATGTGCTGCAGTGAAAATTTTAGTGGTGAATTTTCATAAACTCACGAATATTAGGGAATTTTGAAATCGGAAATGACTCATTTTCAGTAGTCAGCTCCCACCCAAGTCGCCTAAAATTTCCACCAATAAGTCATTTATATGGGTGAATTAGCCTACTATTTATATGTTAAATTAACTTAAGGATGTATTTCACCAACATATCTTATCGTTGTACCTGATCCAAGAAAATTACACCCTGTTAAATCACCTTTACCATGAAACATTTTTCATAAATTCCCCATCGATTCAAAAGTCAATTTTAGAGATTGACCACCCATTCTAAACTAATTTTTGGAGAGGGTCTTAAAATGGACCCTGTTGTGATGAAATTGATCTTTTTCCCGAGTGCATACTACATGGTAGTCTAGAAGTGAGAAGTGTACAAAGGATTATGGTCACAAATTATCTTCGTGGAATCTATACGCAACCTGACAATCTCATCAAGATATACCCATGTCACTGCACTAGCTGTGCAGGTGGTGGTATGATGATCTCGGTAGCCACTTTCATCAATTTATCCACCATGACCATGATAGTGTCATGGTGGTATCGTGATGTCGGTAGCCCAACAATGAAGTCCATGGAAATCGTGTCCCACTTCCCACGGTATAACATGAGGAAATAGAAGGCAATTTGGATGTTGATGTTCGGCCTTCACCTTATGACACTCTAAATAGTGTAACACAAACCGAGCCACATCTCTCTAAAGTCCCCTCCAATGGTATAACTGTCTCAAGGTGGCACGCATCTTCTTCACTCCGGGATGGGCTGAATAAGGCACACGATGAGCCTCTGTCAAAATGTTTAGTCTTAAGCCTCCATCTCTAGGAACATATATCTAACTTCTATTTCGGAGAATTCCATCTCGCCTCTAATGAAAATCCATAAAACTTCCCAAAGGGGTCTCGAGACTCAATATCTTGTTTGGTTGTAAGGTAGAAGCATGCCGTGAGGAAGAGCTGCACACAATATCCTACTCCATAAATCTGTGCCCACTAAAGTGGCCATAACCACATGTCTCCATCTACTCAAGGCATCTACAAATATGTTCTCCTTCCCCTTCACATGCTCTATCTTCATGTTGTACTCAAAAAGCAACTCCATCCAACGCCGCTGATGAGCATTGAGATTAGGCTACTTGAGGAGGTGGCAAAGACTCAAGTGATCAGTCCTAAGTTTAAATCTCTGGCCAAGAAGGAAGTGTCTCCACTTCACCAAGGTGTGTATAACTACTGCAATCTCATGGTCATGAGTTGGATAACTTAGCTCATAATACTTGAGTTTGGGAGAATAAAAAGAAACCACTCTTCCCTCCTACATCAAAACACCTCCAAGTCCCGCCAAAGTGGCATCTGTGCAAATGAAGAACTTTCCCTAGGGGTTTGACACTACAAGAATAGGTGTTTTTGTGAGGTATTTGTTCAATTTCTTCAAGGCTTACTCACATCTATCTAACCATAAAAGCTTCTTCCCTTTCCACTAAAGGAAAGTGATGGGGTGCATAATCTGAGAGAAGTCCTATATAAATATACTATAGTATCCTAAAAATCCCATGAAGATGCACACCTCAATCACACTAGTGGGTGCTGGCCAATCCATAATATCTTGAAACTTGGAAGGATCGAGTGTGATAGCTTACCCAGAAATGATGTGGCCCAAATACTTCACCTTTGTTTGAAAGAACGTACACTTCTCTAGGTTCCCGTAAAGATGATTCTCATGAAGACACTGAAGAACCTGGTGAAGGGTCTCCTTGTGCTCCTCACGCGTATGTGATTAAATCAAAATGTCGTCAAGGAAAATGAGCACGAAGCGATCCAAAAATTTCCTGAACACCCCATTCATCAAGCTCATGAACACAATGGGGGCATTCGTCAAACCAAAAGGCACTATTATGAACTCATAGTGGCCATATCTTATATGGAAGGTGATCTTATCAATATCATCCTCTGTGATCCTTAACTGATGATATCCCAAATTAAGATCTATCTTGGAGAAAATTGTGCCTCCTTTCATCTCATCAAATAAATCATCAATGTGCAGTAAGAGGGTAGTGATCCTTGATCTTTACTTTGTTCATCTAGCGGTAATCAATACACAACCACAAAGATCCATCATTCTTCTTTACAAAAATCACTAGTGCACCCCAAGGGGATACACTAGGATGGATCAGGCCTTTCTCTAGAAGACCCTCAAGCTACAACTTGAGCTTGTAAAGCTCGGGGTAATCATCGATAAGGTGCTCATGAGATAGGCTCTCTGCATAGGAACCAAATCTTGAAATCCTTTCTCACGTGGGAATGACACCCCTGGTAGATCCCCTGGAAATACATCTAAAAAACCTCTCAAGATGTGATGATCATCAAGAGATGGCCCACTAGACTCATCCTCCGATGTGTCACTAACCGTAATAGCCTACATATGGAAACCTCATCACACACACCACTTAAGATGCATAGTGGATATGGTGCAGATAGAAACGGGCCTCCGAACTCATGCTATCATTGACTCAACTCCTAGATCATATGTATATGATATAGTCTTATGGTAACAATCCACTCTAGTTTTGTGTGCAAATAGTCATTCCATGCCCAAGATGACTCCATAAAACCCAATTGAAGGATTTTAAGATCCGAGGTAGTGGTCAATGGTCCCAAATCCACTACAAACTCCTTAAATAAGGAGCAGAGATTTTGGTTCTAGAAGCCATCTCAACGTCCCAACTAAGATGTTGCCTAACTACCACCACCCTACTACGCTCTACTAAATATGGTTCAATAAAAGAATCAGATGAACAAGAATAAACGGAATGGAGATAGAAATACCACCAATGCAACTGTAGTCTCAATCATAGTGATCGGTGCTCAACCCGGTGGTTCTTGACTACCGCATAAATCTAATGGTTGCGCCCCATGTCACCAATAGTAGGCTCTGAAATCTAGGTCTTACCCTTATTACTAGGGTTATGTGGGAACTCTCTCAATGATGTCTGATAGCACCATAACCATAATAACTATTTGATCCTCTCCAATGAGATGCACCTCATCCGGTACTCTATAAATTTTGTGTTGTGGATCCTAATGATTTGGCTATGGACTGCTGAGGTCCTCGCTAGAGAGCTCCTACCGACCGAGTTGTCAGTTCACCCTATGTCCTAATGGGAGCCCTAGGAGGAGGCCCCATACTCCATCCCCTCTATGCGTTGAATCTCTCGTGGTGGTTTGTAAGGTGGGTGGGTTTCTTGTTTCACTCGCCTGAGGTGGCTATTGTGGTGGCTTTAACAAAGACTATACTGAACCCTATCCACCATGAGGAGGAGGAGATGACCCCCTCAATCTACTATCCTACATCTGTTGGATGCAGCTCTGAACTCTATCCCTGGCCTGTGTGATCTTTCCTCGAGTCTCCTCTCGCTATGTAGGAATTCTCAACGGCCTCCGCAAGATCTATAAACAATGGATATGAACTGCACCTTCCAAATCTAAATTAAGGCCCCGAGAAACCTATAAATCTATACATGCTCGTCCCGCATATAGTCGTCAAAGATCTTTGGAGTAGTTCTAGAAATTGACTCTCATACTTAGCTATAGTCATAGATGCTGCCCAAGAAGGTTTTGAAACTCATCTATCTTCTGCAGAATAAACCTCTTGGATAAATACCTACTCCTGAAATGCTCCTCAAAGAGCTCCCAAGTAACTATCTCTCGAATAGTGAGATGGTCGTAGCTTCAAGATCTCCCGATATTATGCTTGCAGCCTATCGATATGTCGATCCCTAAGTCTCTTTGCATGCTCCTCCCTATTCCTAGGGCTCTGAGATTTGTCCTTGTGTCCAAAAATCCTGTCTCCCTACCCCCTCTGTGGTGACTCTTCTCTAGCTGACTACACACAGTATTTCTCTGCCCTATGCTCATCGTTGTGTCAAGGAGATGCACGAGCCTCAATGGATGGATCCCTATCATGTCTGGCTGATCATCCTCCTAAGGAACCTCCACGTATAGTAGCATTGACATCCAAAGCATCTGTAAAATCTGGGATAGAATGGTCTTGTCTACCCGATCCGGAGGTGGTAAGTCTAGATATATGTGCAAGAACCCCTCGTCTATTCCGTGCCTCTTACACAAACCAAGGTAAGAGTTAGTTCATCATTCTAGGTTTTACTCTAGTTTTCTAGGTTTACTAAAATATATAATTTCCAGATAAGGTTGTTTTATAGGTTTAATATTGTGCTAAATTTAATATTGTGCTAAGTTTAATATTGTGCTAGGTTTAATGTTCATGTCTCATGTTTTCCTGTGTGCCCAAGGGTCCAAGATTTTAACCCATGGCTCTAATACCAAGTGTAATGCTAGCTAAAATCACTGCATGAAACCCAAGAACAACCTAGGATAAGCTAGAAAAATTACGGAATATTTTTTTGTGAAACACATGTCCACAAAGGTTTTTGAAACAACAATTGTCATATTATTGTCTTAAAGTGCGTATAATTAATAATATAATCTTCTCCATTACAAGAAAATATTAAAACCCACATTACTTTTTAATGCACTAAATTAGACCAAGGATGGTTTATTTCTCTCTAAGTGTTATTTTAATAAACAATTTAATCCCACTATAGTTAAATATCCCCCATTTAAATCTCAAGGGAAAAGGGGCCAAAATAAATAAATACTAAAGTTATTTAATTCCACAAGGTTAAAACAATTAACAAGGTCCTCATTTGACATGGGGTTAGAATAATAAACATACCCCTACCCCATAAAGTGACCCCCTTAAAAGTCAACCCATGTATTTTGGAATTTAAACATTTAAATTTAAATTCAAAATCCTCTCACCCACTCCCCACCTACTTTTTGTAGGGATGAATCTCATCCCTTGGATGAATTCATTTAGGACCCTTAGATGAGGGAAGGACAAACTAACCCTAAATGTTGCTTAAGTAGGCTTCTTTCTCTTTTCTTTTGACTTAACATTTCTCTTTTGTTTTGCAGGTTGTTGGATGAGAAAGAGGAAGCCATTAGAGTTCATTCCAAGCTTTTGAAGAGGATTACATTCTTCATCTATTTTCTTATTTGTTTATACCCTCCTTTAGGGTTTTCAAGTGTCGATATATTTTATTTATCTCATAGTGAAATATTTTCCCAAATGGACTTGTAAGTTTTGCCCCATTCTTATGATGTAGTTTCATTGGATATGTGTTGCATTTAGACAAAAGAATATATATATATATATATATATATATATATATATATATATATATATATATATATATATATATAGTTCAAAAAATTTAATTGAATAAACCTGAAATAATTATAAAAAGAAATTACAGTATATATATATATATATATATATATATAACGATATTAAAAAGGATCGACTGAGTGTGGGAACCAAAACCGCGGACATACTATGTAAAAACACAAAGTGAACAAGGTAATACAAGGTACCCCTGTTTGGGGTTTAATAACATTTAAAACTATTGGGGTGGGGGACGATCCCACCCTCACCATTTCCTTTAAACCCATAAGCATGGGTGTGGTGTTTAGCCCTTTCACCGCATTTTTAAAAAGTTTTTACATTTACAATTTTTTTTCTTTTATATGATATGTGTGTGTGTGTGTGTGTGTGTGTGTGTGTGTGTGTGTGTGTGTGTGTGTGTGTGTGTGTGTGTGTGTGTGTGTGTGTGTGTGTGTGTGTGTGTGTGTGTATGTATATGTATATTTATACATATAATATTATAATATGATTTCAATGACTATATTAACAATAGTATATTTTTATTAATATAATAATATTAATGGTATATTAATATTAATAGGTTTTCATATTAATAAGTCTATTAATATTGAAAATAGTTTATCATTGATAATATTTAAACTATTAATAGTACTAATCAAGGTAATAATATGTATATTATTATTTGTGGTAACTAATTTTATTTTTCCTACCTAAAATTTTCTTTTGTGAAAATTTTATAGGATAAGAGTAAGAGGTTTTAAAATAAGTCAAGTCAAATTTCACCTTTTTGTATATCAACGTGTAATGGGTTTTAAATAAATTTCACAATAACTTAACAATTAATTTTTCACATTCTAAGGAGGTTAAAGCCTAAGTTGCAATGCGAGACTTCTTTTCTCTACTAGTGTTATTTAATTACCATATTTTTCTAACCAAGTAAATACAAGTAAATATAGGTTATTTCCATCTATTTGAATAAAGTTTAACTTTCTTTCAACTACTATAAGAGAATGAACAAACATATCTTTTCACAACCTTATAATTTTCATGGAATACAATAAAAGTAACTATTTCTTTCCTTTTTCAAACTACAAATTTCAACCATTCTCACAACCAACTTTAACAAGGTTTTCAAAAAGTTTTAAAATGAGAACTACTATCTTTCTATTGAGATGTACACACTTTTGTGGGAAATAATTTAACTACAATGAAATAAGATATTACCTTTATAACTTCTTTCCTTTTACAATCAAACTAGCTTTACAAAAAAAATTATCTCTTTCCCTTTTCAACATACAATACAACTTTACTATCCAATAATCAAAAACCTTTCTTCACAATTATTAATAAAATATCTTCTACTAAAAGTGAGAAATATTACAACGAGGAAAATAACATGAACTACAATTTGTCTTCAATCATGGCTCCAAAATCAAGTCTTAAACCAAGCTCCATCTTCTCATCACTTGATCACAAAAACCAAAAATGGGGGAGAGGCAACACTCTCCACCCAACCAAAATTCCAATGAGAAGAAGAAGCAATTCTTCTCATTGGCCCCTAAGCCCCAACCACAAGGCAATAAGGGATGTTTCAACACATGGCAACTAAAACAATTCTTCAACATTCACTTTCAAACAACCAATCACATAAGAAAAATAACCACAAAACACTTATTTTTAAACACAAAGAATTCCCAAACAAAGGCTTCTAAAATAGCCAAAAAGAGATAGGAAAATGGGGGTGCCTTGTGCCTCCCAAGGGTTTGGATGCCCACCTCTAAATCCCTCCAACACACATTCAATCCCAAGTCTCTTATGCCTCCCTCACAACAAAACCATGTCTCTTATGCCTCCCTCACTCTTATGCCTCCCTCTCTCTTATGGCTCCCACAATACATAACATAATAGAATAAAAAAGGTGGCGCATCCAAAACTCACTCCTTGCTAAACCCAACAATAATCTCTTATGCCTCCCAACATATTTCATCCTCATATCCAAATTTCAACACAAGCTAAGGTCAACATACTACCCAACACTTCAAACAAGAACACAATTTCACACAATCACATAACATAAAATAAACAAGGAGAAAATTAAAAGAGCAAGATCCTACCTACCCATGGTAATGCTCCTCTTTTAAATCTAGTCCCCAAAATCTTGAACACTAGTAATTTTCCAAGCACCATTAAAAACTCCCACAAGGAAGCATCTAAAAAGAGAGCTCCAAAAATAAGCGAGTAACCCCAATTACCTCCCAAAATTTTCAATCAATAGAAAGAAGGAGGAGGAATATGATGTAGCTCCAAGTAGGATGCCACATCATTTATTCTCCACTCCACCTCACCCAAGTCAGACCTATACTCCAAGGAAATTAAATGGGTGGTTGAGAGGTATTACAAACCTCTTACACACACCATTCCAACCCACACCCCTTAATAACTAAAAAATAAATGCATGTAAGAAAGTGCAATAAAAACTCACAATTTGTCTTCCCGAAACACATAAAAGGTCTATTATTGACCCCACAACCCATAGGTAGGGTTGGTATAGTAATTTAAGAGGTGTGGGACAAGTTTAACTTGTCCCACAAGCCTCCAAAATTGACCCTTAAGGACAAATCCGAATTTCTAAGGAGAGGTAGAGTGTACAACACTCAAGATCACAAGCACTCAACTTACAACACATAAACCAAAGAGCCATCTAATCTAATAAATGAATTATTTTGTCCCATCCATAATTAGTTTAGTAACATGATTAATTTACTAATCTAGACACAAATTAAATAATTAATAAAAGGGAAAATACATCACTATAAAATCACATACTAAAATTAAATAAAGGAAAAAAATTAAAAGAACAACACACAAACCCCTTGGTCACATTTGGAGGTTATCCCCCCCATGGGGACCCCCTAACAACAAATAAGATAACACAAAAAAACACAAGTTGCCATGGTGACCCTTGTTGAATCCATCTAGTATTCTCGATGTGGTTGGTCTCCAATCCCCCATTGGTTGTTGTGATATGTTTACCTGCAAAACATACAATACCTCCTTCAGCCTCGTGGCCGCATCAAAACATCCAAGATAAAATATACAATATAAATCAAAAATTATCTACATCTGAATTAAATCATCATCTAGGAAATTAATGTTATTATTTTCAATTTCTAACAACATCTCAATTCTACATTTCATCAATACCAATAGGATCACAAAATTAGTTCAACTGCTAAATCCTATTCAATATGAAGAAAATATCAAATGTTAGAAATATATAACTATGTCAACAACACAAAGAAGCATCAATATAAAATGTCCCTAATAATCCACACACATCATACTAGGCATCGAAACCCAATAATAGTCCAAGTATCTCTACCATCTAACATCATGATATGTTAAAATGATACAATAATATCCATACATATAGTCAACAATATCAAAATCAAATATAATAAGTGTCGAAGGGAAGTGGGCACTACAATACACAAGACTCACATGGAGTAGAGAATGTGGCACCCGCGAAGGTAGATGTACTCAATTTTACATTTATAGGGGAGAGGTGCTCAGATTGGTGTCCGAAGCATAGTAATATGCGCGTGTCTACCTAATTCATAAGATATGATAGAGCCAAAAACATTTTTGTCTTCGACTATGGAGAGTTATCCACCACTACCACCACCTTATTTATCATCTTGTTCATGAATTCACACTCGCACTCCCACTCCCACTACCAATCCCATGCAAGGAATGACATGTGAACATAAATCCTACCCTCGTTAGGTTTGAATATTCCCAAACAAATATATTATGGCTTATGTTTTAATGTTGAGTTCCTATATTAAATTGGGATGGCGTTATGGGTAAATATAGCATTAGTATTTAAAGTACATAATTCCAAAGAGAGGATTGCACATGGGATAGTTGCCATGCATTTCAAAAATCTTACGCATGTAAAGTATTTCTGAGAGATCGACATGGTTTTTCAATTCAAAAACATAACTAGCACGTGATATGTGAATATTTATTTAAAGCTTTTCCTATATATCTATGATCTGATTGTGGAGGCTCACTCTATACCAAAGCATATATAGGTATCTATAAGGCTTAGTTGAGGAAAACGTAATTGGGAAAGGAACCAATTCCATGTGTATATTTCATTTTCAACTCTCATCTAATACATACAAAAATCATTTTCAACATTTGACTAATTTTCTTGTTTTTACATTGAAATATATTTTACAAAAGGGAAGCTTTACCTTTCCGATAGAGTCAAGATGCAAAATAAAATGTAGGTTGAAGATGTGGAGGAATGTATGAATGACATCAGACAAATCTCCACTGACAATCAAAGTCCATTAATATTTGATCACGTGAAAATTGTGTGGTCAGTTATCGGTTGACTATAAGCGAGTTGGAATGGTGACCAAACCCAGCGTGAGGTCTGAAGGCCCCCACACAGTAGCCAAAAAATTGAAGAAATGTGCTCTCGAGGGTGCCCTCCAACAACTAGTATGCAATTCCATAACAATACTTGTTGTTGTGGAGGCTGTTGGAAAATTCGAGGAGAGACAAAAAATGTGTCACACACATACAAATTTTTATATTTTAAAATACGTTTCAACCTTATACAATCGCCACATGGTTTTAAAGATTTATCTATTTATTATGAAAATTTTAAACCAAGGAGACTCTTAATAGGGAACGCAATTGCATGTACGATAAACAATAGTTTTATCCCTCCCATGTAAAAATTGGGTGCCCTTCCATGGCTGCGTATTTTTTCTCATGTGTGAAGGCTATGATTAGATATTGTCGAGCTTCGATGACACCATGACACCACGTGCATCCATTGTCCTTGAATTTACTATTGATAAATTATCTCCACCACAAAGCGATGAGATTTTTAAAATTTGTATCTGGTTTTGAACATTTACATCTAATTGAATAATTATCATCCATTAGGGAAAAATTTTACTATGTGTTGACATTTATAACAAAGGAGGTTACCTGGTATCAATGTGGATTCTTCATAATTAGGTGTATATGATCTTTAGTATTGTCCATATTAACATCGTATGTATGAGTACATATTTATTGAATTTTGTATATATGTACATTTACATATCTATTAAATTTCAATGTTTTATAGATATATTTTGATGTTTTGTTAGATTATTTTTTATTTTTACAAGAGTTACGCTTTAATAGTTAGGATGATGCCTTGTTACACTATTTACCAAAGCAGAAGTCCCTCAATATATTTAAGATCGAGAGCCAAAATGTATAGGGTTGAGATCATTAAAATGATAGTTAGAGATAAACACAACCCTTAATTTTTCATGAAATCGCTACGTTGGCGTTCTAAGTAAAATATGTGTTTTCCTATCCTTAATGTGTCTAGTGAAATATGCATTCGAATTCTGTTACATTTACCCTTTTTTCTAACTACCCAATAAAGTCAAGATCTACAAATTCAAACAAGTCTTGGTTACTTGCATTTTAGGATATCTCCCTCTTCATTGTCATTGTCATCTTCCCCACCATGATATTTTACCTTCATTCAATTGCCAAACAAGTCATGCAATTCGTATATGTCATAGTTTCACTTTGAATCAATGTTTCCTCATTCATTTCCATTTCGGTTCTCCACCCTTGTATGTCATTTTCTACAATCCTCTTCCTCTCACTCTAATCCTCTTCATCTAGTTTTTATTAGTCCCTATATCCCCTTCGGTATTCACATCATGCACTTTACGTATTATTTCTAGTCGTAGTTTAATCACACTCATAAAAGGGTGAATTTTAAGTGTTCGTTGCATTTTTTTATGTTGCCTAGTAATTGCATATGAGTTATAAATTATGTGAAAGAGGATAAAAATGTTTAGATTGTTGGAGTTGTAATTTAAGGTGATATGTAAGTTATCTTATTTTTTTAAAATTTGTGTGATGGGTAGGAGAGAACAATGTAGTAACTTTTGATAGAAAACAATGTCTATTATGTATTGATGGACATTCATAAGGTACTAAAAAGTTCTTATTTTTCTATGGCCCATGAGTATGATGGTAATGGTGAGATGATTAGAGTGAATATCCCTTTGTTTAATTTTATGTAATAGTCGCAATGGCTCTTGAGGATGGCCATGTTTTCTATAAGTGATGACAATGGTTGTGATGCCCCTCCATTCAAATCCTTGAGCCGCCTTTGTCAAGGATCATGTCAGTTGACAAAGCATGGAAGTGACGCATCCTAAACACCATTTGAAAACTATCGTTTTTCTACAAAATAATCTAACCACATTATTTGAGGTGCAGGGGTGTTTCCATAGTGCAACCTAGGTTAACGATGTAAAATTTAGTAGTAATTAGATGGTTGCAGCGATGGCATAAGTCATAGCTATGTTTTATAAATTTATATTACAATAAACATAACATTATAGAGTACATTGTTATAAATAGAGTTCTTCCTCTGGATGTCCTAATATCCCCTCATTTTAACTTTTATGAATTGATTGGTCTAAATCTATATATGCATCTTAAGTCGGTTTGAAATCCCTCGGAGGGACGAAAACTCCTTCATTATGTTTCTTTGTTTTTGTATGCAAAAGAGGAAGAATAATGATGAGGATTAGGAGGATCTTCATTTGGCAACAATTTTTAGTTGTATTGATTTCTCTTCTTCTTCTCATGTGCACCTTTGCTACATGAACTGTAATATTTGCATCACCATTCTTAGGATAGATGACTGCTACCAATATGTATTTCTCCTATTCCTTACATTTTATTTTGAGTAGTTGAATGGGTTTAGAATTTAAAAGTGTCCTTTCCTACTATTCCACTTATGTCTCTCAAATATTTGTCTCTTTCACTATTCCTCTGCATGAAACCATCTGTTTGTCCAACCTCTGCCAACACATGAATGAGGGTGGTTTTGTTTGGTCTTTTATCCAATATGTACATGTCAAGATAGCTAGGTTGCATCAAGGGATTTTTAGAGTAGGCAGGGATGTTTTTTTATTCAAATGAATGCTAAGACATTTTTTCTAAGGAGAAACAAGATCTTAATGGAACAATTGACCAAAAGGGGGTGTTAAAGGAGTCTATATTTGCATTCAAATCCTTTTCCCAATATCCCACCTTCATGCATCTCTATATTGGCTCATTTGGGAAAGCCTAAGGACCATTAATTGTTTCTATTTCATAGTGTTTTGGTCACATCATTGATAGCCACTTAGTTAAATGGAAAGTGTGTCGGGTTTTCGAAGTTAGAAAGAAAAGACGTAGCCCTCCCCATCGTGCTTCTTTTTGTTCACTAAATGTAATCAATAGGTGTCCACATGATGTTTTATTTACAAATGTCGGAATGATATGTATGTAAAATGAGGAAACACAAACTTAGAAAGTGAAATATTTGACAAAATGTGTGAAAGAAGTGTTATCTTATGGACAACAATTATTGAAATATATACAAAGGATGGTTCATTGATAGAGATTTGAAGTATCAATCCAAAAATTATTATTGGAGAAAAAATGGTTTTATGGAATTCCACGCTAGCTAGATATGCACAAATGGATTTACAGAAAGGGTAGTGGGAACTCACAAGTGAATGAAAGTCAACATTCTAAATCCAGGAAGAAAATCCCCACATTATTTTCCTCTTACAAATGTCTAATAAGGGTATGGTTTTCCCCTTTTCACTTGCACTAAATCTTGCTTCATCATTTCTAGCTTTTTAAAATTAAATGTTGAATGATAGAGAATGTAATCCCAACAATTGAAAAAAATATTACCTTGATGCAAACTCTTAAAACAATAAAAAAATCTCAAAAGTCATGCGCACGGAGCACCACACCCAAACGTACTGTAAAAATGAAACTCTTTGCATGACCCCTAGTGAGATGGAACACCTTAGAGAACCTTAACTGAGTTGTTTTAAATTATTTAACGAACTTTCAATTCATATTCCTAAACCCTCTTAGCTTAACATTCACTTGTGTAATGAGTTTATTTTAATAAAACATGATCTGCATTTCGGCTAATAGTTGTCACTTGACTTTAGCAAAAATGAAAACCATTGCCTCATACCTCTAGTCTTCCTATAAGACAATCGTTAACCAAATTTATTCCTTTGAAAATGTCTTCAGAAACTAATTTTGTAACTTTGTTCCAGGACCTCTTCTCTTTGTTTGACAAGAGCCGCTAACATAATTACAATAATCTGGGCTCAAGTTACCCTTGTAACTTGAGCTTTTCTCGTCGTATTAAACTTTTGTTAGACAAAATTAATTGTATATATATGGGGGAATAAGTAAGAATCATCAAACTTTGTGATTGAACTGGAAATGAGTTTGTTCCAGACCCAATTATAAGCACTTTTTTTGTTTTGGAAAATTTTCTCAACCTTAGCTATAATCTTATTTTCAAGTCTCATTTGACTTCTAGCAACATGTGTGACCTCGTAATAATATTACAATGCTATGTATAATTTTATTTGATATTTTATCTAATTAATTTTGAAATGTATGGTGATTTTCTCTCTCCAACCTCTTCTTTCTCTAGAAATGATTATGATAGTTTGGTTGATTTGAAAATGTAAAAGAATTGGGAAATGTAAACTTTTTTGAAATGAAATAAAAATGGACTTGAAATGAAAAGGGTTGTGACATTTTTAATGGAAAATAAAATGTCTCATAGCCTTCTCTCTCTCATACTTAGTGTATCTCTCTTGTACTCAACGTTAAGTGTAAAATGAATGTGAAAGCGTGAATGCATGAAAATGAACTTTTCCTTTTACCTATATATATATATATCCTATTAAATTCAAAATGATGGAAATACTGAATGTGTGGATTTATGCTTGAGTGTAGGGGATTTCCATACCCAGTCCTAGGAATGATGCAACATTGGTTGTAGGTACTCCAAACAAGAATGATTAGACTGTGATATGTTTTAATCAATGAGATGGCATTATGATATTGTATAGTGATATAAATTACAAATGTTAAATCAAAGTGACTTAAAGAGAACTACATTATAAAAAGTAGTGTGTTAAAGAATATTTTTCATCTTGGACTCTTATATTTCAAGAATTGTACATTGAAAACTACATTGTTTGTATCTTCCTTGTGTTAAAGCTAATCTTATAACACTAGTAGGAGTGATACATAATTAATGTAGGAACAACTATGTTATCTAGATAAATGAGGAAGATAGTTGAATATTGTAAATGGGTAGAAAGCATATAGTTCACTTCATAGGTGTGAAGCCCATTTGAATTTTAATATGGATCTTATGGTTTAGACGATTGAAATATTCACCTACCTAATAGTTATTATGGTTATAGATAAAATAAAAATGTTTGGAAGTACCTTATCATTATAAAACCATATAAATGCAGTGAGTATTCAACCTTTTTCGTACTCTCCTATCAATCATGTCACATCTAGGATTACAAAATGTTAATTTCTTGATAAATACTTTAATCCTCACAATTAGACTCCTTGTCCTAAACTTGAGAAAATTCTTCAAAGACCATTTCTTTAACTTAATTGTCATTACACAAAGAAACAAGATCGGTTGAGTAACCTTGACTATAATATGTTAAATGGGACTAAAATTTCTTGGCGTGATAAGTCTACTCATCTTCATGGATGAGTTAGAGTTCAATGTTCACATTGGACCTTGGTGTCCTAGTGATCAACCATGTTCTTAAAAAGATAGTTTGGGATACCTCATTAATTGAATGAACGGTCCTTCATAATATCTTAATGACACAAGTGGTGTTAGTGCACTAGTGTACTATGCATTAAACTCTTTTTAATGATGTCTTTAGTTCCTCACAGATAAATATGTCACCTTAACTAGTAACAACTTTACATCTTTATCCCTTACAAAGGGTTAATGGGATAAATATGTTATACACCTTAAACTGACCTATAGTTAGGTTTAGAGCCCTTAGTGTAATTTCAATTTAACTAAACCTAATGGAATCCCTTTCTATGCTAAGTGTTAACGAATGTGAGAAATTGTAGTCTTGGAATACCTCAAATGACATGAACGATTTGTAGGGAAGGGATATTTGATTACTCTAATTTTACTTAGCAGTAGGGTTTGAAACCCTCGAGTAGAAATGAATGTAATGAATTGAGTGACCTCTTAGGATTCTAATGAACAAAGTAGCTATGATGTATTATTACCTTTGTGTTGATGCATAATCACAACACCGCTAATCTGTTTGCAACTTGATAGATTGAAACTTTCAGTGTGATTGCATAACATGAAGCTTTTCCCGAAGTGTGACACTTTGTAATCAGGAAAGCTCTCGGATGAAGGTTATTTCCTATTCCTCTATTCTGATACACACATTAAAATTATAGAGGATCTATCCTAAAATCTACTCTAACTTTCCAAGGAGACAGGTTGAAAAGATTGCAAGAAATTAAACCTAAACTAATAGAGGTGATGCACCAAGAGGAATGTTGAATAACTTTCCTTACATGGGAATAAAATTGAACAAGATTGAAGAGGATGAGCATCAACACAACTCTTTTTCTTATAACAAATTTATTAATTATTAAACACAAAACACCAAAACATGTAACACAACCTAAAATGCATAGTTAACCAAAGTTGTAATGAGAGATCAGAAAGATGCAATGAACAAAAGAGAGGGTTGAAATTCATCCACAGACTTATATTATTACTCCAAATATTTGATACAATGCATTACAATGGCCAAGAGGAAAAAATTGCATTTATAGTTTGAATGGGAGGTTTTAACTCAAAAAATTCACTTACAGACAAGAGAAGAAGGGAGGGTGCAAAGCAAAATTATAAGAAATTTTGAAATGATCCCCTCCTTACAATATATATGAAGAATGTGAGATGGATTTGAAATCTTGCTTCAACCACCCTAAAATGCATTAAATAACATGCAACAATGATGGGCACCATTGCAAATCCCATACCTCCATATACCTTGCCTTGTTGGGGAAGAATGGAAGTAGATACCTTCATCATTTTGGTAGGTGAGAAATCTAGAATATTCCTTTAAATTGGCAGACTGTATTTCTTCATTTTGAAATACTTAGGCTTACAAAAATATGGTATTCCTTAACTAACCGTGTCTTATCACTTATGTAGAGGACACTCGAGATATTTCAAAAAGTCGAATTTATGCAAATCCGAGCTTCTAGCCAAAATTTATGGCCATCTGAAGATGAGGGTGCCATACCGCAATAAATGTGAGTGTTTTATTTTACATTTTTTCGACTTTGAAATTGCTTCACACCCTCTGAAATCTGAAATTTCTGACTTGTACGATTAAGATATTTGGGCATTTTGACTTCATAAGTCATTTTCAATATTCACCTTTCTAAGTTCATGAAACCTCTGAAATGTCGAAACATCGAAGTCCAAAATTCAGACTTCAAGTTATGATTTACATGCACTGGGGCTTTAATGTTCCAAAATATCAAAACCCCAAATTCTTAAATACGACTTGGGGTTTCAGATTTTTATCTTTTTGGGATTTCAGGGGTTTAGGTTTTGGGGTTGCAGGTTTTAGGTTTCGGGGTTTGGGTTTCAGATTTCGATGTTCTGAGTTTTGGGGTTCGTCTATCCATTTGGTCATCACATATCTCCAAAATCATGAAAGCCCAAAGTTTGAATTTCAGACTTTGGGTTTCAAACATTTTTCCTCCCCACGTGGCATATGAAACCTCCGAAATTTGAAAATCCTAAAGTCCAAACTTTGTAATTCGTGTTTTGAACCTTCTTTTTCCCCGCATGGCATCGTTTCATTACTTGACCCCTGTGGCTAACTCTGAACTCCTGAATGTCTGAATTCTTATTTGCAAACTTCGGACTTGTTGGTGCTACATTTAATCTTACCTTTTTCATTTAAAAACATCTCAGTTTGTGTGGTTTGAATTTTCTCTATCTCCCTATATCGATGTGAAAGATATTTCATTCATTTGGTTGCCATGATCAGTCCTTTACTTTAGTCGAGGAACACATTAAGTATAGATATTGTTTTTCGCTTCTCTATCCATGAGAAATAATTTGTAATTTGGGCATGAATTTGGGTTTTCCCCTACCTTCTATTTTTCCATGGTCATGTTTTCCCTATCAATTTATATCCTAACATTTGTGGAAACGTGGTCCTTTTTATTGGATATGGCTTGACGGGTATTTTGGTGAAATTTGCCACTTTTTTCACATTTGTAAAAAATAACAAATTGGCCCCATGGCCCTGATAGCATCTAATTGGTTATTCAAAGCAAATATGAAGTGGCAGGGAAAAAGTCTTACTTTGACCCCAAAGATGGACACGTGGCATTTTTTCAAGTTACAAGCAAGAAGGTGGGTCAGTGGAACATTTTGAAGTTTTTTACCTCTTTGTATAAGGGAGAAAAGTTATGAAATAACCCACAACTCCATTAGGACCCATATAAAAAGTTAGAAGTGATGAGGCAGGTTGCCGAGGACTAGTTGAACTCCGGGATATATTTGTGTGGAAAAACACCATTTTGGTGCCGTTAATAGGGGATTATTTGAGTTTCAGGAGTATTTGAACACTGGGATCTATTTGTGCCAAAAATGTGTTTTAGATTTGATCGCGTTAAGATGGTTGTGAGTGTACAGTCATTAAAAAGCTCTGAGACTATTCAACAAACTTTCCCCTGCTGATAAATCTAATAGATCTCAAATTAATCTATGTTGATCTTGGGAAAATTGTGTCCGAGATTATTTCAGAATGTCCTTTAAATGGTTTTGATGTTTCTATTGAAATCTTGTGTTAAAATCCTCCGAATCACATAGGATCTTGTCCTGTGATAGTTTAATGGCATTTGCAATTTCATTATGAGAAGATCATTCATCCCGTAATGAGATAAACAATTTAAAATCACTTTACTGTCATTCTTGATAAAGATTGTTTGTTACCCTTTGAGTGTATCTTAGGCATAAGTAACCAAGGGTATTTAATGTTTAATTGATTCTTTAGCTTGAGCCTTTGTGTTGAATTCTCAAAGATTGTGTGAAACCGTGTAGATCTGGGACTCCATTGATGCACACCTTCTAGTTAAAGGAATATTTTTGCTATTCTGAAGCATTATATTTGTTAGTCTTCCAATTGTTGTAAAGTTTCTCAAAGATCTAGTGAAATCAACTTCATCTTGCTTAATCCCCACCAAAATTTTCAAATAACCATCAATCCTACCTAAAGTACCCCTATTTGTGATGTGTATCCACAAATAAAAAAATTTTATTTCAAAAATATATGGAAGCAAGCAGGTTCTAAGTGTCTTTAGTAACCTGAAATTTGCTCAGAAAATATCCCCTTTCTTTAGAAGTGACAACTCATGAGAGTTAAATTGTGGGGCATTGATCCTATTTTCTCAAGGTTCCCCTAAACATTGTGCAAAGAAGGATCTCTTCATCTCCTTCACCGAAAGAGGTTAAAAATGGGTCCTCTCACCCCGGTTGAAAGGCATGACCTAAAGTACTAAGGATAGATCAAATCCTTTTATATGCTGCTATCAATTTCTTTGATGCCCGAATGACAAAGAGCTAGCTGAATCTCCTCCCGGCTACAAAATGACTCATAATATGATCGAGTATTTCTCTAAGTGTCTTGCTAAATTTTTGATGCTTCTCGCAGACTCTAAGGAGAATCAATTTGGATACCAACATCATTTTGGATCCATTGTTGGGGATTATTTGAGTTCACGGGAGTGTTTGAACTCCGGGATTTTTTTGTACGGAAACAACACCATTTTGGCGCCATTGTCGGGGGATGATTTGTTGATTTGTTGCTAGTTCATATCCATTGGGCATGTCAACAACACCATTTTGGCACCTTTCCTAGGGAGTGTTTTTAGAAATGTGTACACATACTCGACCTTGGTAATGTGTCTTACATTATATAAGTGCAAATACGTTGTTTAAATGTCATCCTTTGTTGATA
Organism: Taxus wallichiana var. yunnanensis; assembly: GCA_018340775.1. Lineage (NCBI taxonomy): Eukaryota > Viridiplantae > Streptophyta > Pinopsida > Cupressales > Taxaceae > Taxus > Taxus wallichiana. The sequence continues at coordinate 109,626,639 of CM031236.1, read as the reverse complement.
TTTTTAAGAATTGTGTGAAGTTACAAGTTCTGTGTGTAATATTTCCAGTTTCTAGTGGTTATTGCACTAAATTTATATCATTAGTGCTAAATATTGGTAGAGGAAGGTTAGATCTGCTAAGCTTTGTAGGATTTAAGTGTTGATAGATATTTGATAAGTCATTTATAGTGCGTTTACACAACAAAGGTGAAAATCCTTAGTGGCGACTCCGTGTTGATTTAAATTTTGATAAATACCAGTTCCTTAACCTATTTTAAGTGAATTTTTCACTAATCTTTGCAAATCTGGAAGGAAGAAGATATCTCTTAACTAAAGACTCTACCAGAAAGTTGTTTCTAGAACTACAAAAGATGAATTTAGAAGGAAAAAGAGTCTGGAAAATAGTTGGAGATCAGGAATCAAGAAAATATTTATCCATTGTGGAAAGTGATCAACCTACGGTTGAGGATTACGATACTTCTTAAAGTGATTCTGAAATAGGTAATCTTTATATAGAATTGAATTCTCAATTGGAGAGGGGCCTTTATTTATGTATGATAAGTGTGCTTCTTATTCTCGTCCCGTATTTTCCAAAGTTGATTAGGTTTTCCATGAAATAGAATCTTTAGAGGACATTCATTTTGAAAATTATACACTTTTGTTGCAAAGACTCCTTGCCCCTCATCATTCTATTTCTCCTGTAAGATCACCCCCTCAAAGAAATATGGCCCAACCTCCACCTAGACCTCCATTTGTTGTGAATAATTTTTATCCTATAGATTTTAGAGGTATGAATGGATATCCAAATGCAGGTCCCCAAGATGTTAGGAATAGACTTCCTAAATTTCAAGGGAATAATGCTATCATTGGTGATCTGCAATTGAAACTATTTATCAATATGATCGAAGACTTTGAGGTTAAATTTTAGGATGTGTATATAAAATTGTTTATTCATACTCTTGAGGAGGATACATGTGACTGGTATGAATCTTTACCAGAAAACTCAATAGTCTCATGGATAGAAATGAAAAATCCTTTTAGATTGTAATATGGGGATAAGACAGATCCCGGGTTTCTTTTTTCTGAATTTTAAAATATTAAGAAGAACCCTAATGAATCTATTCATGACTTCAATACTCAATTCAATAAAACCCTGAATAGGCTACCTTTAATCCTGAGGCCAAGTGATGTTTCTTGTCTAATAAAATACTTTGATGCTTTTGACAAAAAGGCTACCTATTATTTAAGGGACAAGAACCCAGAACATTGAGGTAGGCCTTCACCATGGCTTTGTAGATTGAAAACAATATCAAAGTAGTTGGTAAGCCTCCTAAGAGGGAAGGTATCAAGCTGATCAATCCAGAGAAGCCTCAGTCAAGTAATTATGTGGATCTAGAAGAGGTTGTAAGAACTTTGACTAGAGTTGTTAAGGAAATATCCTATAAAATCACTAGAGCTGAGAAGGGGATTCGACAAAGTTCTCAAGGTCAGCACAAGCCACAAGGTCAAGAAATATTTTCAAATCATACCAAAGGTGATCATAGATCCGATGATAGGGGTAAAGGGCCTGTGGGATCAGGAAATAGACAGCCCCAATCCCGAGAAAACAGATTGGTGCCTGATCCTTTAGCTGTAAGAGTTTCTAGTGTCAAAGAAGCTTGTGAAATTGAGTGGTGTGATAGTTGTTTCTTGCCACATTATCCATGTGTTGTTGAAAAGGGAGTTGAGGAATATTTTTATGATGATGAGACAAATGATGATGCATGCATGATGGATTTCTCTACAATATCACAACAGGGAGCAACCTCAACTGAGATGAGGACTGCCAGAATTGCTGCTGATTTCTGGTATTGCATTCACCGAGTATTTTCTCTTCCTAAAACTCATACTTTTGAAATTGATATGGTACAAGATTTTGAGTTTCCTAATAATGATTTTAAGTACTTAAGGGCATTAATGATTAAGAAGTATGATGGAGGAATTCCTTCAGAAGAGGAAAGATAGTTGTTAATGAATGCAGTAGTTGGCCATGAAAAAGAATATAATACCAGGAGCAAAGTTGTCAAAGGGGTAGGGCCTTAGGCCAAACCAAAAATTTCAATGCTTACCAGTATCCCTAAGGAAACTCCTAATAAATATGCATCTAGAAAAGGCTTTATCACCGAAAATAAAACTTTTATTCCTCTCCATATTCAGACTGTAAAACATCTCGTGCCATCAGATGAATTTGTAAACCTTCCTCCTAACACTGCCTTACCCAAATATGTTCCTTATGACATAGCCCAAATCTTGAGTCAGATCAAGATTATGTTCCTATTGTTGAATTGCTTAGAATCCTTGAGCATAAGAAGAGGGCATTTGAGTATTTGGGTCTTAAGGAAGAAAATGTCACCCCGGGTAAAATTGTAAACAATGTAGAGGTTCCTCCTGCCATTGCAGAATTAGAAAAACCACAAGTATTGAAGGAATTGGGTGAACCACACTGAGGTTTATTTGGGAACTTCTCTGGTTGAGTCTCAGCTGAATGTGGATCCATTTTTCACTACTCTGATTATTAAGGATAGGTTATTACATAACTGTATGTTTGATTCAAGAGCCTCATGTAATGTAATTCCTCTTGAGGTCATGAATGAGTTGAATCTCAAAGTAAAAAAACTTATGGGAAATGTACTGCCATGGATTCAAGAGAGGTGCCAGTAGTTGGATGTGTCAATGGATTGGTAGTGCAATTGGCTGCACATCCATTCACATACTTAACCTTGAATGTAGTAATTGTGGATTGTCCTGCTAAGTGGGGAATGTTATTATCCAGAAAGTGGGAAGCTAGTGTGGGTGGAAGTGTGTAAATGGACATGTCTTATGCCACCATACCAATTGAGGGTAGCCTTGTGAAGTTACCTAGTGAAAATAAAATGTTATATCTCATTGAGGACCCCAAAATGCTTCTTATGAAGTATTGCATATAGACATTGATGTTGATAACTTTGTGAGCTATGTTGTTTTCAAGGAGTATGAAATTGATCAATGTAGATATCCTGAGAAGATTGATTTTCCTGGGACTTTGATGTTTGATGCATCCTCGAGAGATGTTGAAAAACTTGACATAGGCATAAAGGATAAGCCTAAAAATGTGTTCAGATAGCAACTTGGATGGAAAGGAGAAACAATAATATGACCAGTTGTTAAAGACGTATCAGAACTGCTTAGCATGGTCATATCTAAAATCGAATGCACTAAAAAAATTTCCTTGATTGTTTTTCTCGAATCGTGGTGCACACCATTGTATAGTGTACAATGTATAGTCATTTTTATTGCTCTATTTTTGTATTTTTCTGCTTTGATTATTCCTGGTCCCTAGTGAAAAGTTTTTTTGGTTTCTCAATTCATCCTTAGGGAATTGATTATTGTTGTTCTCGCTATGTAATCTTGTTCTTAACTCGCTTTCCCAATGGATTTTTGGCACATGGTCTCGTTGTTGTTACGGCACTCAGCAGGAGTTCCCATCCCCGAGTCGAGCTTATGTTGGTTCTCAATTTAATCTAGCCCTGTTTGTTTAAAAACATCTCAGTCCGTATGGTTTGAAGTTTTCTCTATCTCTTTGTATCGATGCATGAAAGTTGTTTCCTTCATTTAGTTACCCTGATCAGTCCTTTCCTTTGGTCAAGGATCACATTAAGTCTAGATATTGTTTTCTGTTTCTCTATCAATGAGAAAGAATTTGTAATTTGGGCATGAATTCGGGTTTCCTCTCGCTCTTCTATTTTTTCATGGTCATGTTTTCCTATCAATTTTAATCCTAAAATCTGTGAAAATGTGGTCCTTTTTAATTGGATGTGGCTCGACGGGTCTTTTTGGTGAAATTTTCCACTTTTTTCACATTTGTAAAAAAACCAAATTGGCCCCACAACCCTAATAGCATATAATTGGTTATTCAACAAATATGAAGTGGTAGGGAAAATTCTTACTTTGACCCCAAAGATAAACACATGGAGGTTTTTCAAGTTACAAGCGGGAATGTGGGTCAAAAAAACATTTCAAAGGTTTTTGCCTCTTTGTATGAGGGAGTAAATTTATGAAATAACCTACAGCTCTGCTGGGCCCCACATCAAAAGTTAGAAGTGGAGAGGCAGTCACCGGGGCATTTTGAAACTCTAAGGCCCGCTTCAACAAAAATCTTGTCCACGTGGAGGGACAACATTCATTTAAGGATCCACCTCTGGGTCCTACCTTAGGAGTTGCGCGAAGGAGACGCGTGGAGGGTTCCGATGGCTCCTCTCTATACTTAAACTTTCAAGACATTTTCTAAGGCCCGAGACACATGGAGGAGTCGCGCTTGTTTTGGAGCCTTCCCTATACTTTAATTTTAAAAAAGTACCGAAGGGACACTTAGAGGATTTAGATAGATCTTCCCATACTCGAATTTTCAATGGCCGAAGAAACTTTCTCGGAACTTAGGCAAGTGGCACCTTCCACCTGGTCCTTAAAATATTTCAAAAAAATTCTTGTTTGAGACACATGGTGAGCTGTGCTTGTTTAGGGTCTCTATTTTTGGGCACCATATTAGAGTTGCGCTAAGGAGACACGTGGAGGCTTCACTGGATCTTTTTATATTGATACTTTTTCAAAGGCCAAAAGGAAATTTTCTTGCACCTGGGGCATGTGGAGAGCTTGCACTCATTTGTGAACTTGCCTCGTACTTCACCTTTGTAGTTGCACTAAGGAAACAATTGGAGGTTTCCACTGGCGGCTCCTTTTGCACTTGGCCGACTCGGACTCACACAGAGGTAATGTGGGATAATCGTGCATGGACACTAATTTCATAGAGGCATGAATGTAGGCATCCATGCGAGGGCACTCATTTCTCAAACTTTATTCTCGAGGGTGAAGAGGATTTCTTGTTAGACCTAGCTATACTGAGCCACCTAAAAAGTGATTGAAAAGGGATTTCTCCCACAACAAAGATAAAATAATGATTAGAAGAACTGTCAAAATGTTAGAGCATGGCATCCCAGTCATGGTTGAAGGTCTGAGAAATGTGATCATTTCATGATTTTTCCACCTAGAAGCTTTGGGTGTAAATTTGTTAAACATCACTTTCTGAGACAAATTTCTAACAAGCAAATGATTCCAAAAATATCCTTCTTTTTAGGGGGAAAATTTGGGATGAGTGAGCAAGTGAATTATATAAATGCAATGATGATACTCTTGCAAATGGTTAGGGGTTGAATTCTTACGAGAAAATATGAGAAATTTGATCTTCATGAGAGACCATCCGAGAAAACCGTTAATCTCTTGTGTTTTATATTTAATCGCATCAAGATGGTTGCAAGTGTACAAACATTGAAAAGCTATAAGACTATTCAAGAAACTTTCCTTCATTGATAAATCTAATAGATGTCAAATTAACTGTGTTAATCTTGGACAAAATTGTTTATGCTTTTATTTCAGAATATCCTTCAAATGGTTTTGATGTTTCTATTGTAATCTTGTGTTAAAATCCCTCCGAATCACATAGGATCTCGTCCCGTGATAGTTTAGTGGCATTTGCAATTTCATTATGAGAAGATCGTTCATCCCGTAATGAGATAAAAATTTAAAATCACTTTACTTTCATTCTATTGATAAAGATTGTTTGTAACCCTTGAAGGAATATTTTTGCTATTTTGAAGCATTATGTCTCGTTAGTCTTCCAATTGTTGTAAAGGTTCTCAAAGATCCGGTGAAATCAACTTCATCTTTTAAAATCCCCACCAAATTTTTCAAATAACTATCAATCCTACCTGAAGTACCCCTATTTGTGTTGGGTATCCACAAATGAATAAATTCTACTACAAAATATACATAAGCAAGGTGTTTTAAGTTTGTTTAGTAACTCAAAGTTTTCTCGTAAAATATCCCCATTCTTTAGAAGTGACAACTCGTGAGATTTATATTGTGGGGCATTCATCATATTTTCTCAAGGTTCCCTTGAACATTGTGTAAAGAAGTATCTCTTCATGTCCTTCACCGAAAGAGTTTACAAAACGAGTCCTTGCACCCTCGGTTGAAAGGCATGACCTAAATTATTGAGGATAGATCAAATCCTTTTATATGGTGCTATCCATTTCTCCGATGTCTAAGTGACAAAGAGCCAATTGAATCTCCTCCCGGCTTAAAAACAACTCATGAAATGATTAGTCTGTCTTTAATTATATTGCTAAATATGTGATGCTTCTCGGACTCTAAGGGAGAATCAATTTGGATAACAATAGGACTTTTATGTCCTTCAAACCTTTGAGTCCGATGATTCAAAATTTTTCCCACCAAATCTGAATGCTTCCACATCACTTCAACTCGCTTGACTCAACCTCGAAACATGAGTCTATTTTCTCTATGAGAGGCCCTGTTTTTATAATTTCACCTGAGGGGAAAAATTATATAACACTATGATTGTAAATATTAACTTAGAAGGATTTTGAAACACATTAAATTTCATAATTTTTTCATTTCAACTCCCTTTGTCACCCTTAGATAATTGTGATGCTTAGTAGTAGATTACCATGTGATTTCTCATAGGGTGTAATTTTCCCCACCCATGATTGCTTTTAAAATTAATATTTCATGGAGCCCCTCTTAAGGGTATTGGTGAAAGAAACAATGATGTATTTTACTAAATGATTTAAATAGTTCCTTGGAATAAATTTGAAAATCATATAGTTGTTGGGTTGTCTTGTTTCTTTTTTATTATTGGCACATATTTTTTTGAAAGGGACTATAACCTTATACAAAAATCTCAAAATTAAGATAATATAGATTCAACACCTCAAAACTATATCAAAATCTAGATAAACCAAAATCAACCCATCGAAAACAAGTAATCTTCCAAGATCAAAGCCAAAAACATATAGTTCTTGGGTTGTCTTTTTATATGCTTTAATACTAGTGTTTTTAATAGTGATGAAATGAGTTTTTAGGTACATGTGGTCACCACTCCTTGCAGTAATGAATCCCAAACTCGTAAATCATGTTTCATTCGAATTACATTTGTTCTACAATCAATGCTAATAAGAGTCCAAATTAACCATGTAAGAGTAATGGGAAGCAAGAGTAAATAAGATATTTATTTAGGAATAAAGTTATGCTTGAAGTATTCATAATTGATTTAGGCATTATCTATTTTCTAAAAAGGAATATGAATTTTCATTGGAGAAATTAAGCATTTGAGCCAACACAAATTCTTTTATGACAAATAAAAGAAATTTATGATGTGTAAATTTTAAATTGACCTAAACTAACTATTGAACTATAACAAATTATAAGAGGAAAAATAGGTTACTATGATGGAAGGATGTTTATGGGAAGATATATCTTGAATCTAAATAACCTTTTAAACTCTAATATATCTTCCTTCACCTCACAATAGTTCCCCTTCTCTAAAGCAAGAGTAAAATTTTAACATCAAATATACGTCTCGAAAGGTAGATCCTTAACATCTTTTTAGTTCATTTTTGTAATGAGGATAAAATTTAATGTCAATTAAAAATATTATGAGAAAAAAATTTAATGTAAGAATGAATATTAGGATGCTTGCAGGTGTATAAAATGAATTTGATTAAAAAATTAGCTATGGATAATTAATGGAAATTGATAAGGGAATCAGTAGTGCATTCTTTTGTAAAGGCTAATGCTATATGAAAATAAAGTATTTGAAAATTTACAAAATAGGAAATTTTACAACCTTACAAGTTTAATTCACTAGAAACCTATAAGGTTATATATTATAAAACTAAATGTAATAAATATGTAAACCATAAAAGGCCATGTTTTAGAGTATTCCTATCTTGCATCCCTTACCATAGTTGGGTCATTGTCTTGGTATACATCATTTCAAAGTAAGACGTTGATGTGTTCCCTATGTTATCATGTTATCTATGTGGGTCTATGCTTATGTAAGTGTCTTATGTGATGTTGAATTTTTCTATTTGAGCCCTTATGGTGTCATGTTATGAGCAATGAAAAATAAAAAACATTACTCTGCAAAATTTTATGTTCTAATTTTGTGTTGAATTTGTGTGCATTACATATGGTATCGAGTGGATTTCATGATCCCGAACATGTGGGATAGATTGGATTTGTGATGATCTTGCATGGTAGTGGCAGAGATGGGAAGATTAATGTGATATATGTTGTGATGTGAGCAATGTTGTAATTTTGATATTATGAACACACATGTCTTTGTGCATGTCAATTAGTGCATATTTTTATCATGTTGCTGTTCTTCTTATGATGAGAGTATTCACTATCCTTTTCATGGATTTAATGAGGAGTTCATGTGTGTTGTACTGCCTTGTTGTGTGTGAAAATAATGTTATTGTGGATTTAAAAGTAATGGAGTGTCTTGTTATTCTTTGATATGTAGTTGTGCTAATGTGTTGTATGACAAAATTGGTGTATAGTGAATTTGATTGTATCATTATCTCACCACCATGTTGTGATGAATAATGTGTATCACCATGTTGTATCGCAATTAAATATATGTTTTAATGTTAGTATTTATGTTCATCATAAGTGTAATTAATGTAATATGTGATGGTTCATGTCATGAATTAGGGGCATATGGTGATCGTATGACCCCATCAGATAATAATTACACTTTGGGTGCATTATGTGGAAACAGGATGTATCAGAACCCATGATAGTAATGATTTTTCTATACCCGTATATATACCATGCATAAGACACTATGGTTAGTGTGCATGAATCACCATTTTGTTAGTAATGTATTTATGTGTTATGTTGTGAACCTCACACCGATGACCCTAATGGAGGAAATGAGTAAAAAATGTATATTTAGAGAGAGGAAATGAGTACCGTTGACCAATAACTCAAGCGAATTATGAGATAGGAGGTGGAGTCTTACATAGATTGAAAATCCACCTTTATTTATTTGGTATATATGGCACATTGCCTAATGGGCATGATATATTTTGTGTTGCACAAACACCTTAGGCTCAGCAAATGATGACTTGTACCTTTTCCTCTCTCCCTATATGGTTTTCGTATGGATGACCTATGTGTACCTTAGCATTATTGTACCATAGAACAATCACTTGAGATGAGTATGAGATAGGGAGTACACAGTCTTACATAGATTCAAAACCCACTTCTGTTCATTTGGTATGTGTTGACAATTTTTGCACTTGTGCAAAAATGGCCAACTCAAAACTTCGTTATGATGGATAGAATTGGTGAAGTACACCTAAGCTAGGGGATGTTTTTTCGGACAATATTGTTATTGTTGAATTAATTAATGATTACATGAAATATGTGGCTATGTGTGTTGTTGGAAAACATCATAGATCACATAGCTTGCAATTTCATGCTATCTTTAGCAAAAGAACACAAAGCCCAAAAGGAAGGTTGTGTTGCTCGGATGAAGACATCGAATTGCAGAATAGATGAAGTATTAGGTTTTGAAGAAATAATCATGACTGCAGATTACGTAAATCGTGTTCAATCGGATTTTACGGGTTTGTTTAATGATCTTTCCTTCATGATTAAGACATTCAATTATATTATTGGGTTGTTTACTTCATCATACAATCCATACAGAAAGCTGAATGTAGAAAGAAATACATAACTCAATTTCACAATTCAATGTTTTATTCATAAGGAATTTTAAATGTTCCCACACAAGGCATGGGATGTAACTGAAAAGTAAAGTAAAACTACTGAAATAAGAGGTACATATGCATGAAAGAGAAAATAAAGGAGTATAAGTGAACCTATCATTTCCTTGAGGTTTCTCCTACAGTTGATGCATCCTCATCTTTAGCTTTGTTCCCTCTCCATCTTCACTGCTAAGAGCACTGTACTGAAAATAGAAAAGAGAAAACTATCAGTTTATGAGCTCAGGGTACAATCCATATTCCTATACTATCCTAATTCATGCATATGGATCTCTCAACAACAGGAGATATAGATTACATGAAGATCAAACAACATATATGATTTTCTCACTCAGAGAGAGAAGAAAATAAAAACCATGGATAGAGGCTAAAAAGCCTAAATATTTTCTAACTATGTTTTTAAGTGTGTGCAGTACAAAGTTCTTTGAAAAGAATAAATAAATCATGTCTTACAGTTCTCACTATAGATAAATATTGCATAGCTCAAAGACTTATATCCTATGGTACATGAAGCAAAAAAGTTTTAAGTACATGCCGGTATGAAGGAAGAATTCAACTCAAATTTTGGTAGCTTTTCTCGAAATAAAATAAGTTACAGTACTGAACATAAAAGAGACTTTAAAATAGAAGTACATGTTTTAGAATACAACTCAAAGGTGAAGCAAAACAATCAGAATTTGAAGGCTGAAGTTAACTGGAAAAGGAAGATTACAGCTAAAACAAAATGACAAAGAAATCTAGGAGAATTTTGACAGGGGTTCTCCATGAAAAGTGGACATTTACAACTTTCTATCATGTTGTTTTAACTAATAAATGCTCTAAAAATTTGCATGAAAATCAAATAAGTGATACAAAAAGATGAAAATCATGTCATGATCAAGATAACAGTTATTATGTTTCAGTTTCCAACAACAAATCAACTTCAACAAAAAAGTGATACATTTTGTATTTTGAATCAAGAAAGTACATCTATTACAGCTAAAACAGAAATAAAAGAAGGAAATATGGGAAAATTTTGACAGGGCTTCACCATGTAAAATGGACATTTTAAATTTTCTAGCATGCATGCAAAAAAGGTGTAATGAAGCTCAAATACAATATTTAAGTAGAAAAGAAATGAAACTACAACATATCATAAAAAATTCAATGTTCAGCTATGTCCTTTCCAATCTCTCAAATAAAATTGAATGATTAATTTCTATAGTTTTAGTTTTCAGAATCAAATTTTCAAGTCATTTTACAATTGATAATGAAGAAGGATACTCAGAATAAAGTTACTGGAGGGCCAAATAGTGAGGAATCAAGGAAATCAAGCTCATAAATTTTGCAAAGTACAACCAAGCTTAAGTATTATTTTTAGAAATAAAGCATCAATTATACATACTGCTAAAGATAGCTCCAAAGCCAAATTCAGATGCATGATTTTACAGTTTCCTTGATATAGTGAACTATTTAGTTGAGGAGGAAGGAGAAAATAGAAAGGAAAGTGAAGGAAACTATCAAGTGTAACCACTCTTCTAGTTCTGAAGGATAAGTAAAGGAAAGTTTTACATTAGAACAAAGCTCTAGAATAGAGGAATTATAAAATGATATGTCAGTTACTCAAAGAAAACATGAGGTTGCAAAACTACAAGAAGATAACATGCAAACTGGAACTCCTAGCTATGAGAAAAATAGTGAAAATGAAATATGTAAGGTCAAGTTTAGCTTAAGAGGATGAACTTGGAAATGAGAAATTGTAGAAATAGAAAACCAGAGATCCACATCTCTTCATTTCAGAACATTAGAAGTCGGTTTAAGCATTTGAAAATAAGCAGAGATCACAAATACTTAACACAAGATTCAAACTCAGTGATTACATGGCTGAATAGAAGGAAGTACAGAGCTCTAAAAGAAACTGTGTGAAGTGGTTTTCAACCTAGGTCATCCAAGTTAACCTTTTGAAATTGAAATTTGAGATCATATAGGGGTTCCAAAATTTCAAAATGAGCACAAGGTTTGAGCAAGAGCTTACCGGTTGGGGTCAAGCTAATGAAACCCACCAAAGTGATGATCACATCAGACTAAAACGAAGGACCCAGAATGGGTTTTGGCTCAGAGACCAAGGTTGTCTCAGAAATCACATAGAAAATGAAAGAAAAGAAATGATCATCAGTGTTTTGAAGCCGAAATAGCAGTGATAAATCAATAGTGATACTTAGGAGGTCAAGACTTACCTTACCTCATCAAACAATGTGATAGTTACATAGTCCCAAGCTCGAAGGACTTCAACGATGGCAGCCAAGAAAGAGGACAGAGACCTTTTTGAGGAAAATCGAGCTCTAAGATGAAGACAACTGGTGGAAAATTGACCGAATCTTGCTTAGAAAGTTCAAACAGAGTGAAAGACAAAAGATACATGCATAGCGGCTCAAAGAGCCATTTAACTGAGCTTGAACCCACAAAATGGTGACCGCCTTGAGGAGAACCAAGAAGGTAGCTCGCATAACTTCCAAGAAAGGTTCTAACAGAGAGATCACAACAAAGAAAGAAACTCAGATCACATAAACTCTTCTACAGAGGTAAAATGGTGGAATAACTCGATCTCAAAAATTAAAATCGTGGCCATTAAACCATGAAGACAGGTTTAAGAACCGACAGAGAAATGATCACAGAAATATGAAGAAATCGAGACCTACAGGATCCTCGTAGAGCTCAAAATAAGCAGAGACTCAAACACCAAAGAATAACACAGTCCTGAGTTCTAAGAGATCAATCAAGGTAGCGAACCCACAACCATTTTTCTCAGAAAATTCGAATAGAGAAGAAATGACAAAGATACAGATTCACTTGAACTCAAAGAACCATTTATGTAGAGGGGTGGAGATCAAAGAGTTCAAAATAATGGCGTCAAATTTTTTTTTCCAGGCTTCGCCCACAGAAAAAAAATCCAAATGAAATGATCATTAGGGTCGAGTTACCCTTTACCATGCAAACTTGAGAGGTGAGTCAATAGAACTCAACCATGATTGAAGCATCAACGATTGAAAATCAAATTGTGCTAGATCAACACCTCTAGATTGATCCCCAAATTCAAGCAAACCACCGGGTTCCATATGCCACCGACTACATTCAATGCAAGCCAGAAACCCTAACCACAAGTCAAGAATCGACGGCACCAAATAAAATAGTACAGAGATCGACAGCTTGAGATCGATTACAAATTTCAAAGATAACTCAAGCCGAGTTAAACTATCACCGAAAAAGTGTATGAAGGGTGAGTCATCATCACGAGGGGGCTAGCCCCATGATTAAAAAAAATTATTGCATCGATATGTCAAAAAGGATCCCAACTATAGTCCAAGCTCCAAATGATGCAAAATCCAACCAAATTATATTGTGCAATGATCACCTAAAAGGGTAAGGTCAAACCATGGTCTATGACCAATGAAATGCAAAAGGGTGTGGTAGACCTTATAATATGCCTAAGTCCAAAAGGTGGCCGAATGTAACATGGTGCCCCTTTTAAAACAAAGTGCCCTTGTATTATTTCAAAACACAATAATTTTCTAAGTCCACAAGAGTGGCCAAACCCAACAAATACAAGTGCTCACAATCAGGTGGTCCCCACTAGTGGGAAGGTTGGAGATGATTCACAATGTGTTATCCATGTGATCACAAGAAGATAGAACAAGTGTCAACATCAGAAACAAAGGTGATCCCAATCAAGAAAGATGTTTGGATGGATTATTTTTACAAGTATTGCAAAAATGTAATTGATTTTTCTCACTCATAGGGATATTATTTTTTGCATGCCTCCACAAAAGGTCAAAATTCCATGCACTAGGAGAAGAATTTATCATCAAGAAAGATTTATTATTAGCAAAATATTCACCCATGCTTTTCTTAAAAATAAAAATAGAATAGTCAACTTCAGTTTAACTGTATGTAATCAAATGCTATTAATGCCTCTTTGTACTACTTTGATTTATTTTATTCCTTTATTTATTATTAAATAAAGGATAAAAATAGGATGCATGGGTGAGTACAGCCTCAGTCTATTTTTAGTAAGGGTGGGTGAATCAATTTTTCTATATATTGTGTGCCTTAGTAAAGCACAAAAGAGGACGTTTTAGATACAGGAGTGTTGAAGAATTTTTTTGCCATTTTTTCCCTCTGAATGTGAAGTATTTTCTGCCTTTCCAATTATTTTTAGTCTTGTGTATGTTTCCATTAATCTTGTGAATGTTGAATTCCCTGATTAATCATCTTAACTTGTTGCAAATTCAATAATTTTTGCATGATATTAATGTGTATGTGTAACTTAGTAGTATTGTTGTGATTCTATCCCTCAATACATCAAAGTGTTTACCCTTAATTATCTTTAGAAAACTGTTGGCATGTGCATCATAAATTCATTCCATATCAATTGTGCATGTACTCAGTCAAAGACCTCATACAAGTTTGGTGTATCACCTCGTTTTAATTTCATTTTACATTAATCTTTTACCCTTAAACCCCAAAAAATTAGTTTAGGATACATCAATAAGGAACCGGCCTTGATACCAGGAGACTCACCTCAAAATAGGTATACCCATAGACCTGAGGTGTTTCCATTGTATCTATGAAAGAGAGAGATAAAATTTGCAAGCTTAGAACACTTGCGGCTATCTCTCTAAAGGGTGCACTTTTGAGAGATAATAGTATGCATGGCCATGATGTATATTGTGTTTCTCAAAAGCCTTAGGATCAATGAATGGAAACCTATACACCCCTCCTCTTAGACTATGTTTAGACTATGTTGAGCCTTGTGGGAGGATGAAGGGATGATTCAGGAGGAGATGATGATAATTATATTATTTGACATGTTATTTTTAGAGTTAAGGCTAGATATCTGAGTGTCAGCAACTCAATGAGCACCCCTTTGGTGTCCGTATAAGAACACATAGTTATTGTAATGTGTTATTTCTCTATAGGTATTTTATTCGTAAATTGAACATTATCTCTTTTCTTGTTAGAACCAGAAATTTTCTTGATTGATGTATTATTATATTTTGGGCATCTTATTTAGTTATTGAACTAAGATGCATATTTTGCACTAACTTTGGCTATTTAGCATTTTGTTTTGCTTGGTTTTTAATTTTTTTTAAGTTTAATGTTTTTATAGCCTAGCCCAAGGATTGATAGTTTTTCCACTTGGCATTTGAAACAAATTGTTATGATGGTTCTAATGTCATAATGTGTTGGAATAGGGTCATGAAATTAACCATAGATTGGTTTGACCTATATACCCGCTTCATCAGTATGGAGGTACACCCCAAAGGGTTCATAACGCCGTGTAGTTTTTGAACTAAAGGTTACTACACCACTTGGGTGGGGGTGACGGGGCTCTATTTTCCTAGGGGCATAGGGTGACTCGACCTCATTAAATGGAGAAAGGAGATGGAGCTCTATGGGTTACTAACCCGATATTCTTGATGGGGATCTATGGTTGAGTGACCCAATATTGTTTATGTGGCTCTATGGTTGAGTGACCCAATATTATTGATGGTACTCTATGGTTAAGTGACCCGATATGGAAAAATAGGAGATGAGGCTCTATGGGAGAGAAAAGCGGCTTGGTTTTGGCACATGATTCTTTTGTTTGTGAGGTATATGGAGTTTTTTTGTAATTATTTGGGACGTAGATGTAGTTATTTTGTGATAGTTCGGAGATATATGGATTTTCTTCATGATGTTTTGTGATGTGTGAAGTTAGTGTTATGAGTTATGTGTAGTATTCAAGTATTGTAAGGAATTGTTATAATTGAGGTTTGGCACTCCTCTTGCATTAATATGTACTATTGGATATTGTATTGGCACTCTGTAGGTACTATCATGGTATTTTGGTCATGTGATACAAGTTATATATGTGTCAACATTATGATTTTATTTGTAAGTCATGTGTGTGTGTGGAATTATGCCTATGTCATAAATGTTGGAATTTATTTGTTATGTACACTACTTGTTGTCTCGCATCGTGGATTTAAAGATCTTGGGATGCAATACAATCATGAAAGTATGTAGCAAGATGTCTCATTGGTCATTTGTGTTTTTTTGAGTTTTGTATGACGCCTTGAGGCCAATTACTATTGGGCACCCATGAATATAAAACAATTGAAATTCTAAACAATGAATACTTAGAGTTTAAGATTAAGAAATACTGTAAAAGAAAATACTAATTGAGAAGTAAAATAAGAGATAACTAAGTATGAATATTCAAAGAACATTAAAATTTATGATATTTACAAAATTAGTCTACTTTCATTTGGTCACACTATACATACAAGTTGTTTTGTTAAATGACATGTGTCATTATTTACTTTCTTTCCTACATATATTTCGAGCTTCAAGTGTTGTGTCACATTGAGGAAGATGCTCTTATAAGGGGAGGGAGATGTGATGTGCCTCTAGTCTAATCCTTGAGCCACCTTTTTCATGACACATGTTAGTTGAAAGAGCATGGAAGTGACACATCCTAAACACATTTTGAGACTCGCGCTTTCTTGTAGAATAATCTAGGAACATTATTTAATGTATAGGGGTATTTCCACAAGACAACCTAGGTTAAAGATGTAAAATTTAGTAGTAATTGGATAGTTGCAGCGATGACATAAGTCAAAGATCTGCTCTAGAGCTATGCTCTATACATTTATAATAAAATAAAAAGAACATTATAGGGAATCGTGCTAAATAGAGATTTTCCTATGGCTGTCCTAGTATCTCGTGATTTTACCTTTTACGAATTGATTGGTCTAAATTTATATCAGCATCTGAAGTCAGCTCAAAGTCCCTGAGAAGGAAGGAAACTACATCATGTTGCTGCTTTCTTTTTGTATGCAAAAGAGGAACAATAACGATGAGGATTAGGAGGAACTTCATTCGAGAATAATTTCTAGCTATATTTATTTTGATTCTTCTACTCCTGTACACCTTTTCTATGTGAAATTTAACCTTTGCAACACCATTCTCAGGGAAAATGACTGCTACCACTACATATTTATCCTGCTCCTTATCTTTTATTTCCAAGTAGTTGAATGAGTTAAGACTTTGAAAGTTTCCTTTCTTGCTATCCCGCTTATGTCTCTCTCCAATATTTGTATCTTTCATTTTTCCTCTACATCAAACCATCTATTTGTCCAACCTCTACCAAAACATGGATGGGGGTGGTTTTTTTGGTCCTTTATCCAATCTGTACATGTCAAGATAGATCTAGGTTGCATAAGGGGATACTTAGAGTTGGAAGGGATGTTTTTTTATTTAAATGAATGTTGATACATTTTGTGAATGGAGCGGATATTTGCGTTCACATCCTTTTCCCGTAATCCCACATTCATGTATCTCCATAGAGGCTCATTTGGGAAATTATAATGATTATTTATTGTTTCTATTTCATATTTTTTTGTCACCTCATTGATTGGTGCTTAGTTACTTAGAAAGTGTGTGGGGTGTTCATAGTTAGAAAGAAAAGACGCAGCCTCCCCATCAACCTTCTCTATTTTTCACCAAATGTAATCAACAGTGTCCACGTGATGTTTTGTTTGCAAATGTCAAGAAGATATGTATGTAAAATGAGGAAACATAGACTTAGCAAGCAAATTATTTTCCAAAATGTCTAAAAGAAGTGTTGTCTCATGGACTACAATGATTTCAATATATACAGATGATGGTTCATCAAAGGAATTTTAAGTGTCAAGCGAAAAAATAATTATGGAGAAAAAAATGGCTCCATGGAATTCCACGCTGGTTGGATATGCGCAAATTGATTTTTCCAAAAGGGAAGTGGGAACTCATGAGAGCATGAAAGTCACTAGCCTAAATTTAGGATGAAAAGCCTCATGTTGTTTTCCTCGCAAACATCAATACAAGTATGGTTTTCCCATTTTCGCTTATACTAAATGTTGCTTCATCATTTCTATATTTTTAAAATTAAATGTTGAATGATAGGGTATGTAATCCCTAAAAATTGAAAAAAATATTACCTTGACATGAAATCTTAAAGCATTCAAAAAAATCCTTGAAAGTCATGCACATGGAGCACCACATTGAAACATACCTCAAAACTAAAAATCTTTGCATGATCCTTGGTGAGATGGAACACCTTAGGGAACGTTAACTAGGATATTTGATATTATTAAATGCACTTTCAAGTCATATTCCTAAACCCTCTTAGCTTAACAATCACTTGTGTGATGTGTTCATTTTAATAAAACACGATCGGTTTCAGCTTACGGTTGTCACTTAGCTTGAGCAAAACTTAAAACCACTACCTCATACCTATAGGTTACCTACTAGAGAATTTTAAACCACATTTATTCCTTAGAAAATGCCTTTGGAAATTAATTTTGTAAGTGGAATTTTGGGTCTACCGGTCATCAGACGACAAGAGTCAGTTGATGCAATTACAAGAATCGACCCGAAGTTTCCCTTGTAACTTGAGCTTCACTCATCGTAATCAATTTCTAAAAGACATGATGAATTCTATATATGTGGGGAATAAGTAGGAATCATCAAAAATTTTTATTTAACTTGAAACGAGTGTGTTCAAGACCCATTTGTAAGCACTTTTCTTTGTTGTGGACAATTTTCTTGACCTTAGCTAGAATCTCCTTTTGAGTCTCATTTGACTTCTAGCCACGCATGTGACGTTGTAATACCTTGCAATGCTATGTAGATTTTTTTCAATTTTTTATCTCGTATAAATGAATTTTTAAATGTATGGTGATTTTCTCTCTCCACCCTCTTCTCTCTCTAGAAAGCGACTATGATACTTTGAAATATTTGAAAACATATATGAATTGGGAAATGCAAATTTGTTTGAAATGAAAATGAAAATGGTTGTGACATTTTGAATGTAACATAAAATGTTTCATAACTTTATCTCTCTCATTTTTACTCGCTCTCTCTTATACCCCACGTAAAGTGCAAAATGAATGTGAAAGCGTGAATGCATGAAAAAAACTGTCTTCTTCCTTTTACCTATCTCTCTCTATCTCTCTCTCCTATTTAATTGAAAATGTTAGAAATGTTGAATGTGTGGATTTATGCTTGAGTGTAGGGGATTTCAAGTACTCAGTCCTAGGACTAACGCAATGTTGGTTCATGGTACTCTAAACAAGAATTATTATATTGTGATATGTTCTAATCATTGAGATGTCATTAAGATATTGTATATTGATATAAATTATGACTTTCATATAAAAGTGAATTAAAGAGAATTACATTATAAAAAGTAGTGTGTTGAAGACTATTGTTCCTCTTGGAATCTTATATTTCAATCATTGTGCATGGATAAATATGTTATTTGTATCTTCCTTGTGTAAAAGCTAACCTTATAACACTAGGAGGAGTGACACATAATTAATGTAGGAAAAAATATGCTATCTAGATAAACGAGGATGATTCTTGAATTTTTTAAATGGGTACAAAGAATACCATTCACTTCATAGGTGTTAAGACCATTTGAATTTAAATATGGATCTCATGGTTTAGACAATTGAAACAATCACCTGCCTAATAGTTATTGTGGTTCATAGATAAAATCAAAATGTTTGGAAGTACCTTATCATTTTAAAACCATATAAATGCATCGAGTATTCAACCTTTATCGTACTCTCGTTATCAATCATGACACATCTAGGTTTATAAAACCCTAATGTCCTAAGAAATGTTTTAATCCTTACAATTAGACTTCTTGTCCTACACTTCAAAAAATTATTCAAAGACCATTTCTATAACTTAAGTGTCCTTGCACGAAGAAACAAGATCAGTTGAGTAACCTTGTCAATCATAGGGTAAATAGGACTACCACTTCTTGGCATCAAATGTCTACTCATCTTCATTGACGAATTAGAGTTAAATGTTCACGTTGGACCTTGGTGTCCTATTGGTCAACCATATTATTAATAAGATAGTTTGGGATACCTCTATCATTGAATGAACCCTTAGTAAGATCCTAGTGACACAAATGGAGCTAGTGCACTAGTGTCCTATGTGTTAAACTCTTGTTAATAATATATTTAGTTCCTCATAGATAAATATGTCACCTTGGCTAGTAACAACTTTACACCTTTGTCCGTTACAAAGGTTTAGTGGGATAAATATATTTCACACTTTAAACTGACCTATAGTCAGGTGTAGATCCTCGAGTGCAATTGTAATTTAAATAAACCTAATGGAACCCCTTTATATGCTAAGTGTTAACGAAAGTGAGAAATTGTAGTCTTGGAATACCTCAAGTGGCATGAAGGCTTTGAAAGGAAGGGATATTTGATTACTCTAATTTTACTTGGTAGTAGGGTGTAGAAACCCTCGATCAAAAAGTAATGTAATACATCGAGTGATCAGTATCTCTTGAAAGTGCACCCTATTGAGAGATGATTGTAGGTGCTCTAAGATTGCTCTAGATCTTGTCTTTCATAGATACAATGGAATCACCTTAGGTCTGTGGGTATACCTATTGTTTAGGTGAGTCTCTGGTATCAAGGATGGTTCCTTTTTTATGTATCCTAAACTAATTTTTGGGGTTTTGAGGGTAAAAGATGAATGTAACTGAATTGAAAATGGAGTGATACACCAAACTTATTTAGGGATTTGACCTGAGTACATGAAAAATTAATTTGAGAATGGTATTTGGATGCACAAACCAACCACTTTCAACATAATATCAAGGCAAAACACTTGGCGCATTGAGGGAATGAGTCACAACAATACAATAAGATAAACATGCACACTAATATTATGTAGAAATTACTAAATTTTGTAGCAAGTTAAGATGATTAATTAGGGAATTTTACATTCATAATAATTAATGAGATATACACACCACTGCAAATAATTGGAAAGGAAAAAATTAGTTCTCATTCGAAGGGAAAAATTGGTAAAATTTGCTTCAGCACTCCTATTTCCAAAAAGTCCTCCTTGTGCCTTGCAATTACACAAAATATATAGCAAGATTTTTCACCCAACCCATCCTAAAAATAGACTAAAATTTGTACTCACTCATGCATCCTATTTTTATCCTTTTATCATAAATAATAAAAGAGATAAAAATAAGCATGCTGATTACAATGAGGCAATTAAAATCTGAGTTACAAAAATACATTTCAGTCAAACTGCAGTTGACTAATCTATTTTTAATAAAGTAGGATGAATAATTTGTCTAATAATAGCCCTTTCTTGATGTGTAAGTCCTCTGCAATGTGCATGCAATATTTGTCTTCTAGTGCTTGATGTGACACTTACAACTTGATCCACTTGCAATGATATTTTTAGCATTCTTTAATTTGCCCCCTTGGATGCACATGCAAAATTAATCTCCCTGTGTGAGAAAAAATAACTCTTTGTCTTCATCCTTAGTAAACATTCATGCATGTGCAGGCATGTGCAAGAAAATAATAGCCTTATTATGTGAAAAATAAGGTAGTTAACATGTCAAAAAGGTCTTCTTGATTTTTGATGTTGACATCTTGTACACTTCTATGCTATTTTGTCTTTCATGGATAACATGAAAAGATACTCCTGTGTAAAATAATGCCATTGTTTTCAAAACATAGAAAAATAATTCACCCATTGTGGGGCCACCTCGATAACTTGTGCAACCATAGCATCTCTCCACAAAAATATTTAATGTTTTCCATCTTTGACTTGGTATGAGGTATTTGGCAAAATTAAGGTACTTTTGTAATTTTTAAGGCAAGAAAAATCTTAACCTTAACATATATATCATTGGCTTCTTCTAACCATATTTGGTCACCTTTTTATTATTGGTATAGACTATGGTTTGGTGTAATCATTCGGATCTTCTTTGATTTGATTATACATAATAATAATCTTTCGTGCCCCCTTTGACTTGGTTGTGGCACACTTGATAACCTCCGCTTGATGATTTGGCTTGGTTACGTGGCATTTGGTTTGAATGATGGCTAAATAATGATGACTTGGCCTCTCGAATTGGAATATGGTAGACTCTTGCATTGACCTAGCATATATTATTGTGTTTTGGAGATTATCAAAATTCAAATGTAAGTAATTATTTAAATGGGGTTGTCCCCCTTTCCATGTTGATTTGAACCTTGCACTTTGATGTCGATGACGATAACCATAGTAAGATTAGGGCTTTGACCCAAAATCAACATGTGCCTTTCTTTAAACCCTGGTGGAGTTAACACAAACCTATGGTTTGTATTGGAAAATGGTGGTTTGCATTACTAACCATTGATCATGGTACCTTCAAATTTGGATTGTTGATTCTCTGGTGCTAATCAATGTAACCCTCATAACAATTGGAAGGGGTTCATGTACGTTTTGATCTCTACCATCATTATTGTAAACACTTTGTTTGAATTAAGTAAGGGTTTTCATTGATTTCAAGATTGATTCTCAGCCTTTGATCTTCATACTAATTGATTTTAGAATGTTGATCTCTTCACCCTGGTAAGCAAGGTAGGTGGACTGGTTAGAAAATTAACCATTTGATCATTACATGAAGTGATCTTGTCCATTGATATTTAACCTTGGTTAAGTTTGGCTATACATTGATTGGTTGTTGAGAAGGTTTATTTGTAACCAAAACTTGATCATTTCAATTGCATGCCCATTTTGAAGGGTGAAGCCCTGGAAAATTTTCTTTACACCGCTATTGATGCATGATTCCGAGCATGTTGTCTCTATGAAACCATCTTATGTGAAGTTTTGAACATGAAGTTTTTTTCCATTTTTTATGTTTAAGCTCATAAAGACAATTTGTGAGAGGTGTTTGTGGATATTTTCATTTCAAGCTCTCTGCATTATATTATGAGCACGAAGGTTCTCCATTTGAAGCTCTGTGGGAGTATTGTTTATGGTTCTTGAACATCTTTGGGTTTCTGTAACTTCAAACACTTGTCATTTTTTTCATTTTTTCTCCTTTTGAGCTCTGTGCTATATTTCTTCATATTCAGCCACCATTATTGGGAATATTTGAGATCATTCTTTCTCTCGTGTCACTTGATATTGAAGAAGGTAAGGTCATGGTTGTCTTTGAGCATTGTAACATTTAATTTGTGTCATTTTTCACTTCTCTAGCACTGAAACTTCAAAATATTTTTGTGTTTTCGCATTCTATGGAAACTTCAAACTTGAAATTTGATCTAAGTAATTCAAATTTTGTCTCGCATTTGTGATCTTCGAGGGTTTTCAAATCTTGATCAAAAACTGGTAAGTCCAATTTCATCTTCTGAGTTCCTATACAAAATATGTTAAACATTTTATGGTTGTACTTGTAAACTTTTGTGTTATAACCCATAATAATACATCTTTACTTTATCTTCAGTTGGTAATTGTAATTTTTCTTTTATTCTGCAAGATTCAAGCTCTGTATTTTTCCACTATTGGTATTTGCACTAGTTTGAAGTGCTATTTAGAATATTCAAACCATGCTTGTTGAATTATGTGGTGATTATGAGCTTTTCTGGTCTTGGCCACCATGTATTTCTGAAACTCTATCCAAAGATCATGTATTTTGCTATTTATTATGTCGCCATTGAATATATTGGAGTGGTGTTTGTTTTGCATTTTGAGACATGTTTACATGAATCTAGGTTGTCACTTATGCTTTCGGTTCACTCTGTATGACATGTCTTTCTTTGTTTCTATGCAAGGTGATATTTCTTTACTTACTTCATTGTAGATGTTACAAAAACTTTTGGATTGGTCATTTTATTCAAATCTGTGAGTTCTGATGGTTTTAATAGCCTCTGTGACTCTTTTGCAAGATGGATGCAATCTTTCTATAAGCTGTGTAAAATAAAATATGGCCTTCGGTCTCAAATATTTGTAGCTTTTGGAGGAAAATGTAACAAGATTTATTAATACCATTGTAACTTGACTCACTAATGGTTAAATTCTCGTAAAATTTCTTCAAGACCAACTTGTTATTTCAAGGAAACTTGAACATTGTTTTGTGTATTTTGTTGTCCAACTCACTTATGAAGGCATGATTTACTGTTGTTTATATTTTTCCCAAAGGATTCATTTTTCTGGATGAAGCTCATTACTTAATCAACTTTGATCTAGAATTCTATCTTTGTTAGGACTAGTCTTTCTATATTGATGAATCATGACTTGGGTATCTCGACCCTCTTGTCTCAAATTATGACTCCTTATAAATCTTCTTAATCGAGGTTGTTCTCTTTACCTTGTTCTTTCATTGATGATTGTTAAATCATGCTTCTATGTTGAACTTATTGTGGAATCGAAGAATTCCTTTGTCTAGATTTTCATTACTTTGTCATTAATCCTTATACAAATTTTTTTTTGAGATCTGAAATATGAAATTTTAAAGTTTCTCTATTTTGATGGCTGAGACTTGTAATTTCTTGAGTTCAAAGATTAATAGTGATCTCGCTTCGGTTTGATATTTTGGTGCTCCTTTATTTCCTTAAATATATGCTACTCTTAATAGATAAGATCTATTTCATTTGATATGAACCTTGTGATTTGTAGATCTATTCTTGAGGATTCTTTATTTTCCTGCATTTATAATCTTTCGGTCTTGAATGATGCCTATTTCCACAACCTTTTACTTTTTTATTATTGGCACATCTTCTACAAATGTTGATATTATGACAACAAAGATCCGATTTGATTGATCCTTGCTTCACTTCAACAAGCCTCAAAATACATAAATAATGTATAGTGTACCGAAGAATAATTGATAAGTGTAACTAATGATTGTTGTAGTTGTGGAAGCTCTCACAATTGTTTCGAGTTATTATATCGTATGACCCTATATGCATTCAATTTTCCTTTATGAAATATGCACTTATTGAATATATTCGTGTACTTACAATATCACTCTTCTACCCGAGTAATTAATTTTCTTGTATAGCTTTTGTATGCTCTTATACTTTGTGAGTTGCAACGAGTTTGATCATTTTACCTAGAACTAGTTGTACCATCCGGTATTGAATATGTGGTGTTCTTAGAAAACGTTTCATTATTGATCATAAAAACTGCACATGTTCATGAAGGCTCATAAAAGCAGAGTAATCATTTTTGCAAAATATTTTTGGTTTTTAATCTTCTACCTATGCCTGCACACTTAAGAAAATAGTTAGAAAATATTTAGGATTTTTGGCCTCTCTTATGTTCCATAGTTTTTTCTTTTCTCTTTCTTTTCTGGAATGATTTTGGGAATCATATGTGTTGATGTAGAATACTACTCTTATCAATTATGTATATGTATATGATGTACCTTATGCTTCTACTTTTAGAAATCCATATGCATGTAGTTAGATAGTACATGGGTATAGACTAAACCTTGAGCTCAAATATTGATGCCTTTCCTTTTTCATTTTTTAGGTACATTGTGACTACTAGGAGAGCTAGGTAAAAGATGGAGCTAGAGTTGAAGTGAAGAAGACCAGAAGAGAACCCAAGGCAATGATGGGTTTCTTCTATACTCTTTTACTTTTAACTTCATGCATATGTACTTCTTTCTTCAATAGTTATGAGTTACATCCCATGGCTTGTGTGGGAAATATTTGTACTTCTTCATGAATAAATAACATTTAATTTCTATACTTGAGTTGTATACTTCTTTCTTGCTTTCAACTTTATGACATGTATATTGATTGTATAATAAAATAAAAACTCACACACGTAATTAAATGTATTTACATGCATAAATAATGAGTTTTGAAATACATATACCTTAATAATGAACTCTCTTTCTTGTAAACTATAACTCTATTTTGTTGCTCCCAAATTTAGCATTTCACCTATCTTGTCATTCCCACCTTCATCAAGCAATGCATTGGTCCTTCAGTGGCTTTTGTATTTCATCGAAGACAAACATGGAATGGCATGCTATGTGAGGTGTTACATTTTTAACAACACACATTAACTATCAGATTACATGTATTTAATCAATTGTTGTATCTAAAACACATGATAAAATTTTAATGCATTCCCCTAGTTAGGTCCACTTCATCAATACCATCAATCGTAATGAATTTTCGAGTTGCCCATTTTTGCACAAGTGCAAAAATTGTCCAAAATGACCTCTTAGGGTGCTAATGAACTAAGGAGATATGATTTATTCTTACCTATGATTGTAAATATTACCTTAAAAGGATTTTGAAATGCATAAAATTTTATATCTTTTTCATTTGAACTCCATTTGTCACTCTTAGATAATGGTGAAGCTTAGTAGTAGACTACCATGTGATTTCTCGTAGGGTGTAGTATTCCCCACCCATGATTGGTTTTGAAGTTAATAGTTCATGAAACCCCTCTTAAGGGTATTGGTGAAAGAAACACTGATGCATTTTACTAAATAATTTAAATAGTTCATTGGAAGAAATTTGAAAAGCATATAGTTGTTGGGTTGTCTTGTTATATGCTTTAATACTTGGGTTTTTAAGAGCAATGAAATGAGTTGTTAGGTACAAGGTCACCATTCCTTGTAGTCATGAATCCCTAAGTGTAAATTATGTTTCATTTGAATTAGAATTGTTCTAAAAACAATGCCAATAAGAGTCCAAATTAGCCATGTAAGAGTAATGGGAAACAAGAGTAAATAAGATACTTGTTTAGAAATAAAGTTATGCTTGAAGTATTCATAATTGATTTAGGCATTATCTTTTGTTAAAAAATAATAATACCAATTTTCCTTGGAGAAATTAAGCATTTGAGCCAACAAACAATATTTTATGACAAAAAAAAAAGAAATTTATGATGTGTAAATGTTAAATCGACCTATACTATTTGTTGAAATATAACAAATTGTAACATGAAAAATATGGTACTATGATAGAAGGATGTTTATGGGAAGAGATATATTTAATCTAAATCACCCTTTAAACTCTAATATATCTTCCTTTCCCTCACGATAGTTCACCTTGTCTAGCAAAGGTAAAATTTAAACATTGAATATACCTCTCTAAAAGAAGAACCTTAACATCTTGTTAGTTCCTTTTCGTAACGAGGATAAAATTTAATGTCAACTAAAAATATTTTAAGAAACAAACCTTTAACGTAAGAATGAATATTAGGAGGCTCGTAGGTTTATAAAATGAATTTGATTGACAAATGAGTTGTCGATAATTAACGGAAACCGAGAAAGGAATCAATAGTGCATTATTTTTTAAGGCTTATGCTATACGAAAATAAAGTATTTGACATTTTAGAAAAAGGAAATTTTACAGCCTTACCATTTTAATTCACATGAAACTTATAAGGTTATATAATGGAAAAATAAACGTAATAAATATGTATACCATAAAAAGGTCGTGTTATAAAGTATTCCTATCGTGTGTGCCTTACCGTAGTTGGGTCATTGTCTTGGTTTGAGTCATTTATGTAATACATTGATGTGTTCCCTATGTTATTATATTGTCTATGTGGAAACATGCTTATATAAGTGTCTTATGTGATGCTGTATTTTTCTATTTAAGCCCATGTGGTGTTGTGTTAAGAGCTATGAAAAGACAAAAAAACTATACCGCAAAATTTTACATTGTACTTTGGTGTTAAAATTGTTGGTATTACAATGGTATCTATCATTTAGTCAAACACATAGAGTTTATCTACTAAATATCCCATTTTGGAATTTAAATATTCCTAATGTGTATCAAACAACAGACTATTTGAGTAACCCATAATCATTGCATTCTATGAGATTACATATCTTTGGGGAATTTTGTCAAATTGTTCACATGCCCCGTGTATGTTTCCGCATGCAACATACATATTAAGCAGAAACCTACAAGTACAACATCCTAAAACACACTTTAACTATTATTCTTTGATGGATGTTAGTTCATTACATTTGGTGAAACCATTTCAAAAATTCCTACCAAGGATTTAGCCAAATAGTTCACGTCATTGCAACTTAATAAATAAATACATAATTTAAGAAATAATCTTTGTATGATAATTTTTCATAATCACATTCCAATTAACATATTTTACACTCTTTCTTTGTCACTATTTTTTCCCTCAATATAACTACTTATGCAGTTTCACCATGATTCATAAAATGTCTATAGTTCATTGATTTCCTAATTGTGGCGAACATATATTTGTTTCCTATTACTATTATCTTGTTGTGTCTATTACAAATATAATTTTTACTCTCAATCCATTATAAGAGAGGCCATATTTTTATATATTTCATTATTTATGTAAACTAAAAATTTATTTCATATATAATATTTACTGAGAAGAAGAAAATTTCATCAATATCTAATGGATTTTGGGATGAGAAATTAAAACATGTTGCACAAAAATTGTTGTTATTTTGGGAGTGTAATTGATGTACATTTGGGTTTTGAATAATTTTCCTAAATTTGGTGAATAAGATGTTGCACATTGGTATAAAATTTTCCCCAATTAACTTTCCCTCCTCCTATCTCATGTTTCCTAATCACCTCTTCCATAGTTATATTGAAACCATTCAATTTCTCCTTTGACTCATCCCTAGCTGAAACATTACTTCTCCACTAAATCAACTCCTTTATTAGACTTCAAGGTACTTTCCTCCATGCTACCTTTACATAATTTTCCATGCATTGCCTCATTTTTTCAACTATGTTTAATATTCTCTTCTTTGAGCAAAAACTTAGTTCTAAACCTTTCACTTTCAACACTTTGTAGTGAAGGTTGTTCATACATGACATGATGCAAAATTTCCATATCTTCATTTGGATCATATTATTCCTTTAGCTTACACACAAAGAAGAATTTGATCCCGAAACACATTAACGATCGATGATGGTTTTGTATATGTACAGTAACATGCAAAATCATTGGATCCAACCCTTAATATTTTTAAGCTCCCATAAACCAATAAGCCTTTTGCTTGAATATTCTAAAATGAATAACACATCAGATGACATTAGTTTAGGTAAAAATTAACTATTATTGTCTGATGGATTGGATAATTACTTGCCTTATTTAGTGAAAACATGTGAATTATTATGAGCAAGACTATGTCCATTAGTTACTACTGGTGGCCTATAAGATCTACTTATTGGTAAAAGGAGGTTGTTGGGATTGTCACTAGAATTTGACAATTTACATCTATAGACACTATAAAATTCTCCTTGTAGATTATGTCCCTTATTCAAAAACATTAAAAACACAAAAACCTAAAAATAATAAAAACCAATAAAATGGAGCCGAATGACACCTCACCACTCATTTACTAACCCTCACCCACTCACATTTAATTTTGACCCATCACACCTACCCATGTGCATACCTAATGTACTATGAACCCTAACATTGAACCCATATGTGTCCTACTCCCCTATGGACTTCAAATCTATAAAATCAACCCCACCCTCTCATTCCAACCATTGCATCTTAGTGTACAAAGACTATAAGTGAGTTTTCTTGCTCTATTTCTTTCATATCTTAGTTTTTTAGGTTTTAAGGAAGGGAAAGTGAAGAAAAAAGGTAGATATAACCTACTACGACTTTTTTTTAGTGAAATATTAACATACACAAAAATCAAAATTATGATTGGCTTGTAATCTTCGTTTGATTCTCGGTGAAACATAATCTGCGATTGTCCGGGATTTGAGACAAGTATAATTGTGATTTCATTTACTATTTTGTAAATTTAAACTACTAAAATGTGTTTTATCTCCTTAAAAGAGTTAGGGATATTACCTGTAGGTCCCCTAATCAAAATAAATAACTAACATTTTCCATGTTTGCTTGTGTGGAGGTTTAGATTTAGATCTAAAGAGGTTTACCCACTTTGCTCAACGAAAAAACTGCAATTGTCTCTCTCTTATTGATGTCAAGCATAAACCCATTCTATTTTAGTAGCGTTGATTTGGTAATTATTATTTGAGTAAACGATATTTCAAGTGATCCAAATATAGGTATATATTTTGATGACCATGGTGGGACCATTTTGGTTATGGGTATTAATTTTTGTTTTCTAAACCTAACATTACTTCTTTAGGGTATTTACTTTGTCTTTTGAGTGTATTTTTGTTTTCCTAATGTTTATGTGTAGATGTAATAGTTGATTTTGCAGATCTACCCAAAATCTAAAAATAAAAAAAAGTAGGTTGCGTGATGGTTGTAACCCTTGACGACTTGCAATTTCGACACAAAAATCATAAAATTTGGTTTCAAGGCAAGCACAATTACAAGTGTGTTGTAAGTTATTTTGTAAAAACTTATAAACACATTTTTTTTCTTAAAGAAATGAATTTGGAATGAACTACACATTTTATTACATGTCAAGATAAGGGTATGATAATAATGGTATAGCTTAGATACCAAATGATAGAATAGAATAAGATTGCAATGACCAAAGAGGGACGAAAGCCTCACAAATATTATTGATCATGAAATCAGATTACATAACAATGCAAGAGCTGTAATATTTATAGATATTAGACAACCTCATATGGATAGACATGACACCCTAGCAGACACCAACTACGAGATGATAAGACCCATCTCACATGCACATGTAATTACTACTAATACCAATATTGAATGTTATCCAACATAACAATATTGAATGTAAGTCACTAGACTAGAGTGCACATGTTGCACATTATTAAATAAAAGACAATGCAATAAAATGCAATAAATATGCCTATGCTAAATTATGCTAACATTCCCCCCCTTAATTTTGCATAGTTTCCAATGAAGTGGAGAGGAACTCTCTGAACAGTGTGAATTTGTCACGTGCAAGTGACTTAGTGAAAACATCTCATACTTGTTCTAAGGCAGTAAATGGAGCTGTATGTTGTGCTTCAAGACATGCTCGCGTATGAAATGAACTTGTACTTCAATATGCTTGGTTCTCTCATGAAATACTGGATTGCGAACAAGCTTTAAAACTCCTTCATTATCAACATATACTAGAGCAGATTTCTGTTGTGGTAGACCAATTCCTTCTAGTATTCGATGTAGCTTGGCATTGCTTCACAAATAGCTTCACCTACAGCTCAATACTCTGCTTCTGTAGAAGAGCAAGAAACAAAGTTCTATTTCTTTCTTCCCCATGATATCGGTCCAAATCCCATAAAGAATATGAAGCTCGATGTTGACTTCCTATCATCCATGTTTCGCATGATCGAATCGAATATCTGTCAAGAAGAATTTATCATTCTTCTTGTACTCTAGACCAAGGTCAATGTGTACCCTTGGATATCTCAAAAAGTATTCTCTTTGCTACTTTCCGATGACATATTTTCAGTTCTTGCATGAAGCGTGATAAATAGCTAAGCGCAAAGCTAATATCTAGTCTAGTATATGTTAGTTAAATGAGACTTCCAATCAACTCGCCAATATAGAGTTGCATTCACCGGTGGTGATGGATCGGAACAAGATAACTGAAGTCTCGCTTCCATAGGTGTAGCAATAGGAGTGTAGTCCATCATCCTAAATTTCTCGAGCGTTGTCTTGGTGTATTTCAACTGTGACACAAAGATATGATTCTCTTTTTGCCATACTTCCAACCCAAGAAAATAGTGCATGAGCCCAAGATCTGTCATGTCGAACGATCAATTAAAATCCTTTTTGTTGCATTGATCATCTTCACGAACTACCTGTAATGACTAGATCGTTCGACATAAACAACCACAATGACAATCTCCCCCATTTCTTTTTGAGGTAGAGATTGGGGTCATAAGGATTCCTTTTGAATCCATGACTTATGAGATGCTCATCAATTTTGATGTACCATGCCCGGGGTGCCTATTTTAGGCCATATAGAGATTTTATGAGTCTCGCATACCATCATCTCTTTCCCGGTATTACATAACCCCTCTGGTGAGTCATATAGAATTCTTCTTGCAATCTCCATTAAGAAAGGCACTTTTCACATCCATTTGGTGGACTTTCCAACCAAATTATGCAGCTAGAGCAAATATCATCCTAATTGTCTTGATCTTGGCTATGGGAGCAAATGTCTCCTCATAATCAATGCCTTCTTATTGTGCATACCCCTTTGCTACAAGCCTTTCTTTATACTTGTCAATAGTCCCATCTGATTTGTACTTAGTCTTGAATATCCATCTTCATCCAATGGGTTTCTTCCCTAGTGGAAGGTCGACAAGTTGCCATGTGTTGTTCTTCATCACTAACTGATACTCTGAATCCATGGCATCTTTCCAAGATTTTGATTATAGGGCTTCCTGAACTATAGATGGCTCAACTGTTTCAACAACTCTGCTCATTAGGGAATAATTGACCTCTTCACGAGCTTGACTGCGAGTTCTAGGTCCAGGATTGGATGATGTGCTAGGTGCTTCATCCAAATTTGCATCTCTTATTAATTGAGTATACCATTTAGGTAACTTCTTAACTGTTCCATTAGCTTGTGGTGGATCCAAGTTTTCACCATCATCCAATTCATCACTCTTTGTCATCTTGGTGGGAACATCAAATTTTGTCTTCACAAGAGGTGTATTTTGCATGTTTGTTGAGTCATGAGTGGAGCATCTACTTGTTTCATCTCAAAGAACTCAACATCCCTACTTGTGTATATTTTCTTTGATTTCAGATCCCATAATCTATACCCAAGTTCTTCTTCACCGTATCCAATGAATATCGGTTTCTCAACTTTCATATCCAACTTGTTTCTATTCTTCTTGGGAATGTGCATGCTAGCTTTACACCCAAATACTCTTAGGTATGTAATTGATGGTTTCCAATTTGACCATGCTTCTTGAGGTGTCACTCCTTCAAGAGCTACTGTGGGCACTCTATTCAACAAATAAACTGTAGTTCTTGCAGCCTTCGCCTAAAATGTCTTTGTTAAACTTAAGTCATCAATCATACATCACACCATTTCCATGATAGCATACGATTCCTTCTCTCAACTATACCATTTTGTTTTGGTGTGTGAGTAGGAGGCATTTTTCTACGAATCCCATGAGCTTCAGGTAAGTCTTGAACTCATTTCTTGTGAATTCCCCCTCGATCTGAGCGGAGAGTTTTTATCTTGCGACCAACTTCATTCTCAACAAGTGCTTTGAACTTCTGAAATGTCTCAAAGGCTTGACTCTTGTTTCTTAGACAATATATCCACATCTTTCTTGAGTAGTCATCAACACAAAGCATGAAGTATTGACATCCAGAATGACTTGGTTGCATGGGCCCGCAAAGATCGGTGTGCACCAAATCAAGCTTTCCCTTAGCTCTATATGTGTTCTTCTGGAAGGGTACTCTGT
Organism: Taxus wallichiana var. yunnanensis; assembly: GCA_018340775.1. Taxonomy (NCBI): domain Eukaryota; kingdom Viridiplantae; phylum Streptophyta; class Pinopsida; order Cupressales; family Taxaceae; genus Taxus; species Taxus wallichiana. The sequence continues at coordinate 109,593,782 of CM031236.1, read as the reverse complement.
GTTGCTTTCCAGCTAGGCAATTGTGACACTTGTTAGTGTTGTGCTTGAGTGTAGGCAATCCTTTTACCATGTTGCCCTTTTGAAGTGTTTGGAGATAGCCAAAACTCGATGTGACCATATACGTGATGCCATAGTTCTATAGATTGTGTTTCTTTAGCCACTAGAGCTTGATCATCCTTGTGGACAAAATCAAGTTAGAACATGCATCCCACATTAGAGGCTCTTGCTACAATCTTGGAACCTCTTGACTTATCTCTTATCAAGCACACTTTTTCTCCATTATTACTGTCAAAATCCAACTTCAAGTTGTGATCAAGGAGTTGACTAACTGATAGCAAATTCTTGGTCAACCAGTACATACAATACATTTGTGATTTTGCAGTCATGCTTTCAAGAGGTAGTGAAATTTTTCCAATCCCCTTGACATTGTATGATGAGTCATCACCTAATGACACATGGTTCTTGTTAGGTGAGTCATGTAGTGTGTAGAACCAATCCTTACGTCCGGTCATGTGTTGAGTTGCACCCAATTCAACATACAGAGATATCTTGTGCGGACTTGGTTTCTTCATCAAATTGAGCAGAATACATGTGGTGTCCGTTATCCGAATCATCCTCATGTTCAAGCAATGTACCCTTGTTGTTTGGGTTTTCTTTGCCAATTACAATTTTTCTGCCCTTGATTGTTGTTGTTGTTGGACTTCCCTTTATTTAAATTATTGTTACCCTAATGGTTATTGGGTTTTGAATTTCTTGATGAACCCTTTTTGTAGGAATTGTACCAACAATCTTTGATGTCATGTCCCCCTCTATTGCAAATGGGACACTTCTTGGTGTTGTCTCATTGACTTTGGTTTTGTTGGGACTTCTTGTGATTGGACTGAAATTTTCCCTTTCCTTTATGATTGGAAGATAGTGCTTGCTCATCTTCCTGATCTTTGTTGTTCATTGCCTCTTCTTGTTGGAGTAGATTGACCAACTTCTCAAAGGTGACTATGTGTTCACTCATATTGATAGTTGTCACAAAGATTCTGTAGGAATTAGGAAGTGCTCACAACATAATTGGTATGAGGTCTTCATCACTTATCTCTTTTCCCAATGCCAATAGAGATGCCCTCAAAGTAGCAACTCGTCTCAAAAAAACTTCAACCTTCTCATTGTGCTTGAACATGAGAGTATGCGATTGTGATAGTAGGTTGATGATGTCATTCTTGTTCTTTGCCTCATAGACCGTGCTCAACTTATCCCATGCATCCTTGGCGATGTGGCATCTCTAATGTGGGGTTTCACATCATCTGTTATGCTAAACAAGATGATCAACTTTGCCTTTGATTATCCCTCCGAAATTGAACTTGTTGTCTTCCATCATCAAGTGATCTTGTTATTTTTCCATCTACAATGTCCATAGGTCTTCAAACTCAAGTAACGTGTTTATCTTTGGTTTCCATGAAGCATAGTTGTCTCCTCTAAGCATGATTGTGAATCGACAAGAAGAAATTTGGTGCTTGTGCACCCATTTATGCAATCTAAATTTCTAAAACTCGAATTTCGACAAAAGGTAAGGCTCTTATCACTCCGGGTTTATGGTCTCCCTCTCAATATACCGTCAGGCTGATATACCAAACCTTTCTATATATGCTCCCTTCCGATATACCCGTCAAGACATGGAAGAAGATCACCCTTTTAATATACCCGTCAAGACACAAAGAGGTGTTAACACACGTGAAAGAATTTAGTACGTGGTACTTAGACAAGATTTAAGAGGGGTTTGTGCAAGCACAAACGGATGGGAGGGCTCAAATGTGTGTGTATTGTGTCCTTATTACTCCCCGTCGATTTTATAAGGTCGATGCCTAGGCAGACGTTTAGGCAGTTGTGTTAGGCATTAAGTGTAGTAGTAATGCGGTGACGGCATCACCCGTAAGTGCTTCCCGGAGGCACCGTATATATACCGAATCTTTGCTTTATGAGATCAAAGATCTCGTGTGATAGAACCAAACATAAAATAAAAAAATTATACTTTTTTTTTTTTCACTTTATGCCCCAAGATTAGTACAAAATGCTCCAAAAGTACATCAAAATGAAGTTTTTGTATCCTCCCTCTTAACAAAAAAGGGTCTAGAATCACAAAATACACAATTTAGGCCAAAAATATTTTTTAACCCCCAATAGGTGTTTTTCTGCTAAATTTAGCGGTGGCTCTAAATGTGTTTGGTGAGTTTCTAAATTTTTAAATCTCCCAAAATTTAGTAATATCTCCAAATTTTCCAAAAAATAATAATTTAATAAAAAATACGGAGAGAGTGGGAATCGAACCATCCGATCAGTTGTTCCCAAGATCCAAACAAACAATCTGAATATTGTTTTCAGCTTTTCTCACAAACCGTGATCTGGGTTTTTCTAAAATTTTGACAAAAGCATCATACAATATTTTTCTTGAAACCCACAAAATTTCAGAAGAATCGGAATCTTATTTTTTGAGATCTTACCAAATTACCAGCTAGATCTGATTTTTTTTCAGAAAAAAATGATCCGACTTGTACAGACTTTTCGTCATATGTAGAGGCTGAATCTGAAGATAATGTAAACTACAAAGTTTTGTGTATCCTTCTTATATTTCTAGAAAAAAAAATGGCACATAAATCTGACCTTTGTAAGAAAAATTTATGTCTTTTTTTCTAAGAGCTATCTTCGGAATTTTGTTGTGGGCTTTAACCTTTGCTCCCGAATTCTTCACACCTCCACTTTCAGATCTGATTTTTTTTTTTTAGATCTGATCTTGTTTTTTTTTTTTTTTTGATCTGTAATTTTTTTCAAGATCTTTCTCTTTTTTTTAAAGATCTCCAAATCTAAAATATTCCGCCAATATGTTAGATCAATTGGCTATGCCAATGACTAATAAAATTTTTTTACCTTCCAAATAAGTGGATAGGTCAAATTTTAGTTGAGGGATGCTTGGAAGGAATGGAGGCTGTAGGATGCTTCAATGGCTCTCCTTTGATGCAGATCTTCTTCTCCAATGGATCCTCTCCAATAGTGCTCCTCTTCAACCTTGCTTGGATAGAACCTGCTCTGATACCAAATGATAATAATGGTATAGCTTAGATACCAAATGATATAATAGAATAAGATTGCAATGACCAAAGAGGGACGGAAGCCTCACAAATATTATTGATCATGAAATTAGATTACATAACAATGCAAGAGCTGTAATATTTATAGATATTAGATAGCCTCATATGGATAGACATGACACCCTAGCAGACACCAACTACAAGATGATAAGACCCATCTCACATGCACATGTAATTACTACTAATACCAATATTGAATGCTATCCAACATAACAATATTGAATGCAAGTCACAAGACTAGAGTGCACATGTTGCACATTATTAAATAAAAGACAATGCAATAAATATGCCTATGCTAAATTATGCTAACAGGGTAAATACCTATCTGCACAAATGTGGGAAGTGGATGATAATAAGTCCAGCAACTCATTTTGAGGAGTACCTAAGGAACCAAAAATATTTGGCACATTGAGGGAACTAGGCAATGAAACAGGTGCCCCCATCCACTTGACTAGTATGCTTGTGATGAATAGAGCCTGGAAGGAATGATACGAAGATTGTTCCAAGTCGCGATCTCAAATGATAATAGCATACCACATTATATTTTCAAAATAGAAGAGTTAAAATGTCATATATAGAAATCCATCATAATCCATAATTTTCAATATATTTCAATATAATGACCTGAATTACTCATTGAGAAAGATGAACATATAGGAGGAGGGAAGAACCACCACTACCTAAATTAGTGGTGAATAAATCCCGCTAATAGATATTGGTAGTTAAGTTAACTCCATGAGAATAGTAAGATAACTCCAAAAAGCTAAGAAGTTAACTCAACACAACTAGTATAACTAACAAGCTAACCCAACAATTGTAGGGATAACACAAGTGTAATAATTATCATTATAAGTAAATAAAAGGATAAATAATAACCTAACTAACACCCTCTCGTGAGCATAGCTTAGGTGGGTGAAAAATAAGGTGGGTCTCAACAACAAGGCCTAATGAGGTACCCACGTACAATAATTGGGAAAATTGACACCGCAAGGTACCCAAAACTAGTAATAACAAAGTAGAGAGAAAAATACCACTGCAAGATATCCTAAGAAGCTCGACCAAAAAAATTTACCCAATGCTAAACAAGTTTAATGTGCAATGTTGTTTGAATCCACTACTCGATCATAGAACTCGAAACAATCGACACTAGGCTTCACCGTAATATCTCCATGCAAAGATATTGTCAATGGAGTGATATCAAAAGTATAAAAATGACACCAAACATAATTTGATCAACTAATATAAATATGTGTGCAATGATCCAAGAATAACCAAGCCAACAAGGAAAGAACATGAGATCTGAATAAATAGGAGTACCTCAATCAAAAAAAGCCAAGGTAACAAGATAAGGACACAAAATATGAAAAGCAAGATCAACTGCTAAAAATAGGTGTGTCACAATCCAAGAAAAATAAACAAGGAAACATGGCAAGGACACAAGATCTAAATAAATAGGAGTGCCACGATCTAGGAAAAGCCAAGATAATAAGGCAATGACATGAAACTCGAAGAAGTGATATCAACACGTAACAAGGAAAGGACACGAAACCGAAAGATTTAGTACCAACACCACACCCTCCCATACTACTGAGTGGGTAGAATGACGCAAAATATTTGTATGAGTTTCCAAAATCAACTACTTAAACACTGAAAAACTAATACCGGGCTTCACTAGAATAGCTCAACAAAAGAGAGACTATTAACATGACAAACATAGTGTCGAAAATAAAAATCCAAAGTATCTCAAAAAAAAGAGAAATATAAATGTATACACCCATAGATACAATAATGCAACATCAAAAAGTTTAGGACGCGTCGGGCTCAACCGAAATTACATCCACAAGTGATTACAACACCGTCCCAAATTTGGCACTTTACAATTAAGTGCATGTAAATATTAAAATGATTACAAGTACATTTTACATTTGAAATATGTGTATAAAAATTTCACCAATGCGTAGATCTCAACAAAATACACAATTCACAAAAAAATCACCTTAATGTGAGCTACGAGATAAAATGTCATGATCTCTAAAGGTTTTCCAATTAAAATAAAATTTTAATGCTGATTTCTTTGTAAAAGGTACATGTGAAACCCAAATGTCTAAAGGGTAAAAGAATGTATCCACATGATACGGACTTGTGACAAAGGATAAATGCTTGCGAAAAACCTAAATGTCAACAGGGTAAATCATTACATTTGGAGGGTACACGTCTATATCTAATGGATAAAAGAATGCACCTAGAGGGTACAAATCTGCATCTTGTGGATAAAAGAATGCATTCAAAACAAAAATATCTAGAAGGTAAAAAGAATGCATATGGAAGGTACATGTTTATATCTAATGGATAAAAGAATGCACCTAGAGGGTACAGATCTGCGTCAAGTGGATAAAAGAATGCATCCAAAATAGAAATATCCAAAGGGTAAGATAATGTATCTCGGAAGGTACATACTTATATCCAATGGATAAAAGAATGGACCGAGAGGGTACAAATCTGTATCTAGTGGATAAAAGACTGCATCTAAAACATAAATATCCACAGGGTAAAATAATGCATCTAGAAGGTACACACTTATATCTAATAGATAAAATAATGCACCTAGAGGGTACAAATCTGCATCCTATGGATATAAGAATGCAACCAGACGATACAGATCTGTGTCCATATTTTATTCTCTCAAAACATGGTCGAGTTTAAAGTTGATTCTAGTATTTTGGTACCTTCCAAATCCAATGGTGCACTTTGTTTGGCATAAAAATGCATGTTGCAGAAAAGTGATGACAAATTATGAATACATGATAATAAGAAACCCTTGCTTGCTTGTAAAGAAAAACATACGAGATGAATATCTACATCATCTATCACTCTAACACCATGAAATTAATGATAAGAATATTGTTCCAAGACGTGATCTTAGATGATAATAGCACACCATATTAGATTTGTAAAATAGAAGAGCTAAATTATCATATATGAAAATCCATCATAATCGATAATGATCAATATATTACAATACAATGAATTTAATTACTTAATAAAAAATATGTACACATAGGGACGAGGTAAATACAACTACTACCTAAATAAATGGTGTAAAACTCCCACTAAGCGATACTAGTAGTTAATTTAACTCCACAAGACTAGTAAGATAACTCAAGACAACTAAGAAGATAACTCAACACAACTAGTAAGCTAACTCCACACAACTAATACACCTAAGCAATATAACCCAACAAGTGTAAGGCTAACATAAATGTAATAATTATCCTATTAAATATATAAAAGTATAAATAATAACCTACACTAACAGAGCCTATATTATCCTTAGTGACCACCTCGATTTGATTGATAGAGTGAAGTAAAATCCATGTTGCTTAATCAATCAAGTAAAGTAAAGAAACCTACTAGAAATGTTTCTAGTGTACCATGCTTGTTCGGGTAACTCTTGGTGTTTAGGAGAGAAAATTTAATATGAAGTTTTATCAGTCTTAAGAGCACCTTTGTTTTAGAAAATCTATCTAATTTTGACTTTGTCTAGTATAATGGAATCTCCTCCAAGTTTTGGGTGCCGTGGATTAAGGAGAACCTCCATAGTGGGATGGTTCCCTTGGTTGATCACCTAAAACTACTGATATTGATGGGGTTGAGGGTTAGGAATGAATTGAAAATTAATGAAAAGTGGATAAAAGCGTGGCACACCAAACGCTTTAGGAATTAATCTTGCACAAAAGCACACTTGATGACCGATAAAGGGATTGATAATTCACTACAATTACTTGTTTGATAGTTTTTTCCCTCATAAAAGGTGTTAAAACACACTTAGATGACCTGCAAAACTCACAAAATAACTTAATGGAGGTATTGAGAAGTTGTTAGCATGCAAAGGAACATAATCATTCACTAAAACACATAAAACAAATATTGTATTACACTTCACAAAACTTGAAATTGGAGGGAAACATAGTCTTTATTACTCAAAAAGGTGTACTGGTATAATATTCTACATCATAAGTCCGTAGTAATAAAAATTAAGCCCGTTTCTTTTTAAAAAGTAAGGTATAAATAATACAATTTACACAACCGAAGAGCTCCTAAATAGCTAATGCATTAAATAAAAGTCCTCTTATATGCACAATTTTAGTCCACTTGTAAAAATCACAATTTCGTAATGATAATAAGCTACAATTTTCATGCACTAGTGTCGAACACTAAAATTAGTTGTATGTGACTCCACAACATCCTAGTCAAGCTGCCTAGACTAGTGAACATTGCTTCTTAGATGCACTGAGGAAAAATAATATAACTTTGGAGATAATAAGGTAAGGCCAGCTTTTTCTTATCCATAAAGCTATTTTTTTCCTTAAGTACATCTATGACTAATCATAACACTTGTCTATCTTGAAGCATATGCATGGCTTTGATGATGTGTCCCTTCTTGACTTGGTAAGGCACATGTATTATTATCTATTTTCCTATGCAAAAAGGGTGTAATCATATGCTTCTCTATCTAAAGAAATCATTAATTCGTGAGACCCACAAAGTGGACTTTGGAATTTGCATGATTATCTCAACCTAGGGTTTAATAATTCCAATACTCCACTTTCTTTCACACATGAAAGTTTAATCAATTATTCAGACCTAATGCACGTAGGCATTTAGCATCATTTAAAACATTGATTGAGACCCTAACCTAGGTAAGGTTACAATAATTAAAATAAACTATGGTTTGGATAGCTCGAGTTAGGGACACCGAAAACATAAAACTCATTTTTCCTTTCACATTCTTTGGAAATTTTGTTGTTTTATTGGGTAACTAGTGAAAAAAAAAATTGGCCACCATTTTCAATGGTAAATCTTCTGGTTTTGTATTTATTTTGTGTTCGGTACCATCGCCGCCACTGTATGAAAATGGTATTTTAGGTCATTGTTTTTTATGGCACCTAGTGTTTGTTACATTGTATTCTAGTTACGAGGATTTTATTTTTCTTTACCTATGAGCTAGGTTTTACTTCTTCCCAAAACCATGGATTATTAGATGACTCGTGCTCTATCCTTGGTGTCATAGTGTTTTATGCATTGGATATTTTCATAGATTTGAGCACTTTTTCAGGTCATTTCCTTTTGTGTTATTTCAACTTGGACCTCTTCTTCAACTTGAGCTATTAGTGCTTTAGGAGAAGTTTGAGGGCCATTTTGCATCCTTTATGGGTGATCATCTTCTCACCGCATGATATATTATCGAGAAAATGTGAAAGTGGTAAGATTTCATGTTCTTTAACTCTTCCTTGTTCTTTGTTTTGAGTCTCTGTTTTGATCTCCTTTGCTGGTTGAAGCTCTACCCAACTCGCCATATAGAAAACACAAAATCTAGATTATTTTTTATTTTGATTTTTTTCATTTCTCATGTTGGCCATTAGAGGGTTCAACCATTAGGATTTGAAGGGATTTGTTCCTTTTTACATGGTTCAACTCATTCGGGGATGATTTCATTCTATTTTCTACTTTCTCATGCCTTGATATCACTAATTTGACCTATGATTTGTATTTTGTTGCAAAATTGTTCTCGTTTTTCTCTCATTGCAATTTCACTTTGTTCTCAACCAAGTGACCCAAAACTCTACATCTTTTTCCTTGCATTTCCATATCTCGGTGAGTTACCCAAGTTAATGTTATTCTTTTTATGGCTTTATCTTCATGTTATTTTACTTCATATATACCTCTATTTTATACAATATGTCAGCTCCATTTCAATATTCCCAACTCTGTTAGCATGGATTTGGTATATTTGGAGCTTGGTTGTATCATGTTTTAGCTTGTTGGTAGAACTCTTTTCTTAGAGCTTTGTTTCTTCATTATGATTGTAACGCCCACAAAACTTTACCCATGAAACCCAATACAAACAAAGATTTTTAAAAAAAAATTATGGACTAATTATTTTTTTATAAATCCAGGTGCAAAGCTTAGGTTATTCCTTGGTTAACATCGATCATTTTAAACTAACAATTAAATTATATCATTTAATTTCCAAATAGGTTTAAAAAATATTCATTCCTATAATCCTCAATTAATTTAATAATGTGGTTCCTCAAGCCATTTAATAAATTTATTTTATTTTAGGGCTAAGTCTAATCTGCCCCTCTATATAAACAATACTATTAAAATTTAATCCCCTAATTTTAAATGCTATCTAATTACTAAGTGAAAGAATTTTATTTAAATTATCACTATGTCATGGCCTCTTTAATTTTAAAAGATACTAAAATAAATCATCATGAAATAAGAAATTAGAGTTAACTATTACACCACTTAAGTGGCCCCATTAAAACTTGACCCATGTGTTCAAATGATGATCTTACCTAACTCTCACCTAACATTTGTAGGGAACATTTCTAGCCATTGGATGGAATCAATCTAAGCCATTGGATCAAGAAAATCCCAAAACAACCCTAATCATCTCTATGGAGTCTTTTATTCATTCATAAACTTATTTTACTAATTTTGTTTTGTAGGTTAAAGGAAGGAGGAAAATAAGGAAGCCATGGAAGAGGAATATATATCTTGGGGATGGATACACACAACTCCTACTTGTTTCCTATTTTTTTGTTTGTTATTTTCTTCTACCATATTTTAGGGTTTGGCTCATGTTCTATTATTTATTGTAAATTTGTTTCAATGTAAATACCCATTTGGGTATATTTGGCATTTTCCCAATAGATAAAGAATTTTTCTATTACTAGGAAACTTACTTTAGTGTATTTTCCTTCTTGGGCATTTGGGTATTTTACGCTTTTTCTTAGATATGGTTTAAAAATAGTATGAACACTATTTTTTTTTTGTAAAAAATACCCTCATTATGGAGTATAAAAACATGTGTATATATATATATATACACTTGTGTGTGTGTGTATATATATTCACTAAAAGGAACCTAGACGTGGTTTAAAATTTGTACACGGTCCCATGTCCGAAGGAATGCCGCAGTGATGTTGAATACAAATGAAATTGTTTAGTTTTTGTGGGGGTTGGCCCCCACCCAATGTTTATTTTATTAATAGTTGGTGGGTTGGGGGTGGGGGCAATGCCCTCCCCAACCCACTATCCAATAAACATATTTGCAAAGCCGATTGGCTATAAAAGCATATAACCTACTACAAACTTGGCGATTAAGATTTGTTTTAATTTATTAATATAAATATATATATATATATATATATATATATATATATGTATGTATGTATGTATGTATGTATGTATGTATGTATGTATGTATGTATGTATGTATGTATGTATGTATGTATGTATGTTAAGTTTTATACTATATAATATAATTTCATTAGTTTATTATTTATTTATTTTATAAAATAATATTTAAAATATCATTAGTATATATATAATTTTAATAATAATTTCCTATAATTAAATACAATTCTAATTATAGCAGTGAATATATTCTTAAAAGTCGATTCTTTTTTTAAAGGAAAATTCAAAGGTAAGTTTCTATTTTTTTTTTAGAAGGGTAACACAAACATTTAAATATAACTTTCCCTCTTATTCCAATTTAAGGAGAAGTCACTACTACTAACACAATTTTTCATTCAACCTACTATAGTTAGTGAAGGAGAGAAGTTACTATGTTCTAGGATTTTAACTACTATTTTCTCTTCATACAAGAAATGTAGCTACAAGTTAAACATTTATCCATATATTTTCCTTCCTTCAACTTAACAATGAATATAACTATAAATTTTACCATTTTCAAATTATCTTTCTTTCAATAAAACAAATATCCATCTACTTTCATTCACCATGACTAAATTTCAAACCATTCCCAAACAACAAGTGAAATTTCACAAGACTTTCAATGATTGTAAAATGACAAGAATCACACTTTGGAGGAAGTGAAACAAACTTGTATTGAATAAAATGTATTTCCATTTCAACTCATTTAAAAAAATTTACTTCAACAACACAATGTGATAAATTGGTAGTTTTCCTTTCACAAAACTAACACATTTTAAAATACAAAAATTTCTCATTCAACATTCTTATAAGAGTTTACAAAATATAGGGATTCCCAAGTGATAAATAATTGTCTTTCAAGATTATAAATTTACAATCATCCACTCAAAATGGTAATAACAAAGTGAAAAATTCACAACATAAAGGCTTGACAAGGCCAAAATACAAGTCTCCAATTAGCATGTCTTCTTCTCAAATGTAGCTCCAACTAGCTTGCTTCAATTCTTTCACAACAAGGAACACAATACAAAGGAAGGGGGAGTAGGAAATGATCTCCGCCCAACCTTTAATCCATTAAGTGGAGAAATCATCCCCTTAATGGCCCCCGAGCCCCAACAAAATAACCATGAGGAATTTTGAGCAAATTTTACAACTTTCAACAAATATGGATTCCACAAACAACATACATTCAAGACATTCAACACAAACAAAAGACATATTCAATAATTTTACAACTTCTCAAACAACAAAAAGGTTTGAAATCAAACCAAATGGAGCAAGGACTATATGAAACCACCTCCTTTTTCCTCCCAAGTGAAGTGGGAGTTTCACCCTAAGCCTCCAAGTGTACAAAACAACAACACAATATCCTTATCTCTCCCTTGCAAGTATGCAACAAAATGACCATGATTTCCTTTTCACTCCCCATAGGTGAAACTCCCAATCACACTCCCACAAAATTCATGCCTCAAAAAAACTCATTTTCCCTCCCCAATGGCCCCATAAGTCCTTCTCCCACACCCAACTTAAGGTGTACTACCCAACCACACACAAACGAAACACAAAAATTAAATTTTTTAACAAGCACAACATTTCCACATCCACAAACATAATAAAAAAATAAAAAAGGTGGAGAGCCTACCTCTCCATCAAGTTACATGAATCTTCACTCCATAAGCTTTGACACCTTCAAGCCAAGAAAATTCTAAGCAACTCTTACAAGCTTTCCAAAATCCAAAAGTGCACAAGAAGAAAAATGAACATGTAACTCCCATTTCATAAAAATCCAACAATAAAAATCAAATGGAATGTGAGGATTATGAGGTGGCTCCATGTAGGATTCGACTTCATCATTCCTCCATTCCCACACTCAAGTCAACACACCATGCCCAAGACAATAATGAGCATGCATGGACTATGACAAACCCACATGACACACAAACTTGAACACCATGCTTTATAAGGACAAAATTAATTGAGGTGGAAGGAAAGTGTAATTATTTTCTTTCTTTTACAATCCAAAATGGATAAAAAGGTCAAAAATTAACTCCCCATACCATAGGTAAGGTTGTTGGGTAACTTTAAGAGGCATGGGACAAGCTTAGCTTGTCCAAGAAGCCTTCAAAAATCCCCCAAGTCAAAATCCTAATTTTGAAGTTGGGGTAAAGTAAAATACACAAAAATCAACATAAATCTCACTTACAACAAGGACCACCTAACCTCATAATTAACTAATTGTCACATCTCTATTTTATATAACCAAATAAGAAGGATTAGCTTAATTAAAACACATTATCACATGCTAATAAAGTGACAAAAATTTAAAAAAATTAAAATACATAAAACACAATTAAAGCACATAGAAAATTAAAAGAAAAAGGAAAACATTTCACCCCATGGCCACACATGTGAGGTCACCCCGCAATGGGAAACCTCAAACTATGCATAAAACAACAATACAACATAACATTACCCAAGTTGTCAAATATTTTCCATGTTGCTCAACACCCGACATCCTTTGATGGTTGGTCCCCTATCCCATTTTGATGTATCCAATAAAATGTCCTACAACAAAAAAAAAATACCTCTCTAGCCTTTCAGTTGTATTAACAACATCAAGACAATATACATATAAAATCAATAATCATCATTTGACATTAGCAATTCTATCATCTAACATCATACAATTAATTTGATTTTGGCATCCATAAAATCATAATTCTACTCAAAACATCCAACATAGGTTATGCATCCAAATTACGACATGTTAGTATAAAAATTAGAATATCGCAACTTAACATATATAACTATCTATCATCACCATCTAGTGCATCATAATAAAAATGTAAACCACATAATGTCAATAGTCTAAATATTTGCATAGTCCATCATCTACTAATCAAAATATAATACTCAAATGTATAAGTATCAGTCCAACAATATAAACATCAAAATGAAATAGTGTCGGAGAGGAGTGGGCACTACAATGACTATACCATTCAAACTTCCATGTGCTTTGTTTGATTTACTTGTTATCTACCTGTTGTACATGCATCAATATTGTAACTCTAACTTCAAGACATTAAATCAATTGAGATCTTTTTGTTTGATTTGGATCTTGTGACTTAGTTGTAATATTTATAAACTCATCCTTTGGATTTATTATATAAACTCAAATGATGAAGGTGAAACTCGGCTTGGCTCCATCTTTATTTGACAATATGATCCACACTTTCTTAAATATAGTAAAACTGGTTGTTTTTTATTTCATTCACATGCATGCAATTTAGAGGACAATTAAGCCATCTTATATATTTCAAATTTAGAGGCATTTTTGAAAAATCCCTTAATAAGAGACCCATACAACTAAAGTAATTGAGAATTAGACATTATCTAGAAATTTTGAGTTTATGTTTTAACATCTTCTTTGAAGGTAGGTAATGTTAGTGTGAGTTATCTTATGTGTCCTCCTCTCATGTTGGAGGGTCATCTCACATGGGTTAGGTTTAGGGTTAGGTTTAGGGTTTCATGTGTCCTACACTAGGTTACTCAACACCCTATATACCCCCCTTTTCTATTCATTTATGAGCATGCCAAGACACTCCATTGTCTTTCCTCTATGCAAGCTTTGTTTACATTAAGCAAGTTCTTCCATTCTCGATCAATTTTTTTCCTTGTTATCGTTGGAGCTTTCACGATTCCGTTGGAGTGCAACTACTTCGTGGTGCCTCGTTTCCGATTCGATTCTCGCAAACTCTTTTCATGGTATCCGAGCTGAGATCGGGTAAACGTGCACTCGATTTATTTTTTGTTGCTATTACTCTTACTTGGTTTCGTTATTTTACTCTGCATGCAAGTCTTTTGATCACCATTTTCTGGAAATTATCTTGCTAATATCTCTAACAAGCTTTCTCGGAAAGTTTTTGTGTTTTTTTCTTGTGCATGTTGTCTGTGGTTGCAGGATCCTTGAGTTCTTCAGTCGTGGTTGCTACTCAACGAACTGCTGTCCCTCTGGCATTTTTTTGCTTCCCAGGCGTTTTTAATCAAATTTGCCACGTTTTTTGGTGTGGGCAAGCTAAAACGTGGTTGCTTAGGCATTTTTGGACTCTCCAAGGCGTTTTTTGATTGCAAGGCATTTTTAATCATTAGCCACGTTTTTTGATAGCACAGGCGTTTTTTCATCATTAGCCACGTTTTTTTGATTGCACAGGCATTTTTAATCATCTACCACTTTTTTTTGCTTCACAGGGCTCTAAAAATCATTTGCCTCGTTTTTTTGCTTCACAGGGTTGTAAAAAATCATTTGCCACGTTTTTTTGGCCTGCTAAAACAAAAACGGCCTGTACACTCTCTTGACGTGGCCAGGCAACATTTCTCTATGTTTTTTGCTTCTCCTATGCGGCTGTGCATCTTATCTCTCCTGTGCAGCCTGGTCAGACGTGGAAACAATTTTTCTCAAAGTTTTTTGGTAAATTAAAGCTAAAACATGGCCTTTTTTGGTGCGGCCTGCCTGTAACCTGCAACTTCATTCGCTGCAGCCGAATGCTCTCCAAGAAGGCATGTTTTTCAGTGTTTTTTTTGGTACAGTCAGTTGGTACAGTCGGTTGGTAAGTTCCTTCTTTTTTTATCTCAAAAATCCTTGCTTTTTTAACAAAAACGACCTTGTTTTTTTCTCATGTTTTTTTAAAAACAAATCAACTTTTTAGTAAGTTTTTTAAAGATTTCTAAACTTCACCTTGTTTCTTTAATATATGTTAAGTTTCTAAAATCAAATTTGAAATTTGTTTTTAATTAGAAGTTTCTTCAAATATTTAAAAGATCTAAATTAAATTCTAAATCTTTTTCTTATCTTTTTTAGATCTAAATTATTTCCTGAAATTAATTAGATTTAAGTTAATTAAATCTATCTTTTATTAATTTCACATTATCTACACACTAAATTTCTTTGGCACTATAATTTGGTCTATTGGCTTTGTGTATTTTTAACCTTCCGTCGAGTGCCGAAGACGAAGGGTGAGGTCCGGGATTGGCAGGTGGCTAATTCCCCCTCGCAATACAAACAAACCCTATCTAAAATTCCATGCCATTTCCAACGAGCATACATACGACACCCTTTGCATGCGTTTCGGACACTTTTTTAATCCGTTTGCAGGCTTATTGGCTTTTTCTCATCAAATTGCGGGAATTGGTTTTTGCTATAACTTTTGACTCGTTGCTCGGTTTTGAGCACTTCTTTAGTCAAAGTTGCATGTTTTTTCACACTCTAGATGATGGGATAATTATCTTTGTAAATGAACTAATTTTATAAAGTGCCGCATTCTGGGGGTTGTCTTTGTTTTGCTTAATTCAGCTCATTCTTTTGAGCTTTGTTCTATTCTTTTTTTGGTGGACTTGTGAGCACGTCCGCCACAGTTTTACGACAAAGAGGTTCTTTCGTGCAACGTGAGATGCTTTTTCTCACCACTAGGGTTGGCTTTCGCCTCCTTTCTGTTTTTTGCTTGTGCTTGTTTATGGTGTTCCTCTTTTGTTGCGCTCCACGAAACACTGTTGAGGTCTCCCCTCTTGCGTTATTACGCTAATTACAAGATGAGTTACCAAGTGTTTCAAACCGCATGCACGGACCCGATTGTAATCAACGCACTCAACTATAAAGTGCCGAAAGCAGGGGGTTGTTATTGTCCTGGGTGGTTGTGTTTCTTTTCTGCATTTCTTTCTCTCTCTCTCTCACTATGGATGCACTTTCAATTCCTTTTCTTACGCCATTCAACTTTTTTCGAATGGAGATCAAAAATAATAATGAAACTAAGGGGTAAAGGGTTATACCGCATCACCATGGGAACTGAGACTGAACCAGATGACGAACCTGAAAAATCTAAGTGGTTAAACCGTAGTGATGAAGCTTTAGGTCTTCTTTACATGTCCGTTTCTCCTGACTTGCTCTTCCACATTGAGGCATCTGAAACACCTACATCTGCGTGGAAAATGTTGGATGCGATGTTTGGACAACTAGATGACATGAGAGTGCATGAGTTGGAAAACGAACTACTAGGGTTAAATCCTAGTGACTTTGAAAACCTACAAGCCTTCTTCTCAAAATTTGTCCACATTAGATTATTATTAAAAGGATGTCAAGTAGAAAAGAAAGATTCTCAACTGATCTTGTCGATTCTCTCTAAGCTAGGTCCCGAATATTCTATCTTCGTGTCAACTTTCTATGCTACAAAAGCTGCTTTGGGCGATACTTGGACAATGCCCTCCTTTGACTATTTTTCATCCCAACTCATTCGAGAACAGGACAAACTCATTCAAATGGGGTCTCTCAAGTCCAAGTCACATGCCCTTGTAGCAAGTACTAGCAAGGGAAAGAAGACTGAAAAGAAGAAAGAAACTAAGGATCAACCTAAGAAAGAAACCAAGATCAAACCTAAAAATGACACAAACACTTCGACTTCTGAGCCTAGGGCGTAGAAAATCAAGTATTTGTGTTCCTATTGCAAGAAGACTGGTCACGACGAGCAACACTGTTTTAAGAAACAAATTGATCACTTATCTCATTTACTTGAGAAAAATAAAATAAGTGTTCCTGAATCAATAAAACAAAGTGCTTCGAAGGCCGAGTCTTCTACTGCAAAAGGTGCTAGAAATGATAAGAAGAAAGGAAAGGCCCTTGTAGCCAAATTTGCTCCTTCATCGACATAGATTATAGATTTCGGTGCCTCGCACCACATGGGTTCTTTGCATGTTGATTTTTCCAACATCGAACCTTGTGGAATGTCCCAAATCACGATGGGTAATGACACGACAGTGTCGGTTTCCAGTAGTGGATTGGTAGAGATGGATGGGGGAACATTTAACCAAGTGTTGAGTGTTCCTGATCTCTCTACCAATCTCCTATCAGTTTACCAAATTACTCACCTTGGTGAAGGAATGTGAGTGGAATTTGTTCCTAACTCGGTGATTATTCGTGAGCTTAACAATGACATTACAGTGGCTGAGGGAAAGGTAGATCACCGTTCATGGTTGTACACCTTCTCCTACTTTACTTTTGATTCTACACCCACTGCCTTGCTCACTCATGCAAATGAGGTTAGTAAGCTATGGCATGAGCATTTTGGACATCTAAACTATCACTACCTTGAACAATTGAGTCAAAATGAAATGGTCAACGGGTTGCCTCGCGTCAAGTTTTCTAAGGGTCTTTGTGAGGGTTGTACCCTTGGAAAGCATCCTGAAAATAACTTTGATAAAGGAAAAGCCTGGAGAGCCACTCGTCCCTTGGATCTTTTTCATAGCGATGTTTCTAGTCCATTTCCTTCTCCTTCATTTACTAGAGCTCTTTATGTGCTAACCTTCATTGATGACTATTCGCGATATACTTGGGTATATTTTCTTAAGCTTAAGTCTGAAGTCTTTGAACATTTTCAGGACTTTAAGGATCTTTGGCGAGAAAGCAGCAGTAACGGTCTATCAAGGTTCTTCAAACTGACAATGGAGGTGAATATGTAAACAATAGGTTCATGGATTTCTGTACTTTTGAAGGGATCTCTCTGCAGCATACAGTTTCTTATAGCCCTTCATAGAATGGAGTCGCAGAAAGAAAGAACCGTACTCTTAAGGAGATGGCCACTTGTATGATTCACTCGAAGTCTCTTCCTCCGCAGTATTGGGCCAAAGCGGTGAATTGTGCAAATTACATTCAGAACCGTGTTCCACACAAGGCAATAAGAGGGATGACACCCTTTGAAGCCTGGTTTGGATGCAAGCCTGATGTTGAGAACTTTCGAGTCTTTGGATCCAAGGCTATGGCTCAGATTCCCAAGAAGAAACGCAAGGCCTTGGAACCACAATCCAAACCTTGTATCTTTGTAGGGTATCCTGATGGTGTGAAGGGATATCGATTGATGAATCCTACTTCTCATGAGCTATATATTGAGAGAAGTGTTAAGTTCGATGAGTCTTCTTCGACTTCTACTTCTCCACCTATAGAGGTTCTTCAGCTCGCTGATTGATTCTGACTCATCAGATGATGATACTGTTGAGCATGCTCCTCTTCCGGATCCTCCCGACCATCAGACCTTTGAGTCTTTTGATTCTGACAAGTAGTGATGATGAGGACTATGTCCCTTCTCTCTCAAGTGAAGAATATTCGACTCTAAGCTTTCGATCCTCCTGGTCCCCTTTGGGCGGGAAAAATTTGCAAAGTCTTTGGAGATTTAGCTAGAGATACTTCGGATATGAGATGTACTTTCTCGATTTCCTTGGACCCCACTCTTTCTCGCCGCCCGCTCGATCCACGTCTTTCCGGGAGGCTTTAGGTATTCCTGAGTGGGATTCTTCCATGGATGAGGAGTATTCCTCTCTCATGAAGAACGATACTTGGGATCTCACCACTCTTCCAAAAGGAAGAAAAATCATTCAGTGTAAGTGGGTGTTCGAACAAAGTATGGAGTAGATGGAGACGTCAAAAAGTTTAAAGTGCGATTAGTAGCTAAGGGTTTCTCCCAGATAGCTGGGGTTGATTATATAGAAACTTTTGCTCCGGTTGCGAAGATGACTTCTATTCAACTGACCCTAGCCATTGCCGCAGCAAACAGATGGAAAGTCCATCAAATGGACGTTAAGAGTGCCTTCCTTCATGGTGACCTAGAGGAAGAGATCTATATGGAACAACCTCCGGGTTATGTCCAAGATTCCTCCCTCGTTTGTAAGTTAAAGAAGTCTCTTTATGGCCTTAAACAAGCCCCTCGAGCTTGGTATGCCAAGATGGACTCCTTCTTACTTACATCAGGGTTTACTAGGTGTCACTCTGATCCAAATGTTTATATTCTATGGCAAGATGACTCCATACTCATTCTTGTTCTATATGTTGATGACTTGTTGATCACAGGAAGCTCTTCCTCTATTATTGATTCTGTGAAGATCACCTTAGCCAACAAGTTTTCCATGACTGACTTAGGTCTGCTTCATTACTTCCTTAGGATCCAGATTTCACAATCTGACTCGGGAATCTTGATTTCGCAACCTAAGTATGCTCTTGATTTGATAGCTCGGTTTCAGATGTCTGATTGCAAGTCTTCTCCTACTCCTTTTCTTTTCGGGGTTAAGTTGGTTTTAGATTGCTCTACTCCCTTGGTTGATGGTACTCTTTACCGACAGTTAGTTGGGAGCTTGATCTACTTGACTCACACTCGATTGGATTTATCATATGCTATTGGGATCGTGTCCAGATTCATGTAGGAGCCACATGAGCTGCATTGGAAAGCAGCTAAATGGATCCTTCATTATGTTCATGGCACTTATGCTGATGGCATACACTATCATGGAGGGGTTGATATTGACTTGATTAGGTTCACAGATTCTGATTGGGCGGTGACTTAGATCATCGGAAATCTACTTCTGGCTACAGTTTCTCTCTTGGTTCGGGTCCTATTAGTTGGTCTAGCAAGAAGCAAAATGCAATTGCAATATCATCTACAGAGGCAGAATACAGAGGAGCAGTCAACGCTGCCATAGAAGCTATTTGGCTACAGGGTATTCTGATAGAGTTTGGCATCCACTTTCGGCGGCCTACCATTATCTATTGTGATAACACAAGCACTATCTCTATTTACAAAAATCTAGTTCAGCATCAGCGGATGAAGCACATTGAGATCCATATGCACTTCATACGGGAGCTTATTCATGATGGTATCATCGACATTCAGTACATTCAGACAACTGATCAGATTACAGACTTATTCACCAAGCCTTTCACTGAGATGAAGTTTCTTCACTTACGGTCTCTTCTTGGGGTGAGGTCTTCTGCAGCTGCCCATCTTCTTAGGGCTATTTAGTCCTTCTTTTCTTCTTCTTCTTCTAGGAAGATTGTGTTTGTATATGGGCACCTTATCAGGCCTTTAGTTTCCGGGCCCCATTGACACATCTTTCTTAGTTGTTTAGGAGTGTCTTCCTCTTCCGTTTGACTCATCACAGTTGCTAACCCAGCTTCGATGAAGGGCGTGTTAGTGTGAGTTATCTTATGTGTCCTCCTCTCATGTTGGAGGGTCATCTCACATGGGTTAGGTTTAGGGTTAGGTTTAGGGTTTCATATGTGTCATGCACTAGGGTTACTCAGCACCCTATATGTACCCATTTTCTATTCATTTATGAGCATGCCAAGACACTCTGCTATCTTTCCTCTATGCAAGCTTTGTTTCTGTTAAGCAAGTTCTTCCATTACTGATCATTTTTTTCCTTGCTATCGTTGGAGCTTTCACGATTCTGTTGGAGTGCAAATACTTCGTGGTGCCTCGTTTCCGATTCGATTCTCGCAAACTCTTTTCAGGTAAGACATATCATATTTTATGTTTCCTCAAAGTGTCATATATTTTCTTGTCAAAATAGAATAAGGGTATGATGATACTATTTTATTTACACATATATGCTACCAAATCTAGGCACTTGTGGGACTCTGCAAATGTTTTTCCTTTATAAAATTGTGACTATGATACCTTTTCAGTAAAATCTCCTATAGACTTATCTTTTTAATTTGTGCATTAGAAATAATACTTGTCTTCTGTCTTATATGAGTTGTTGATTGTTGTGGATGATCATTATATCTTTTGCTCTTTTAATGAAATTGGAACCTAGTAATGTTGAATTTGCAAACTCTATTTGTAAAGAAGATGTCGAGAGCTAATATAGATTTTGAATCAAAATATCCATATTGGCTTGGTGTTGATTTACTTGTCATTTTCTTTATATATTTCCATTTCTTCATAGATGGGTTTGAGCTAACCTATACCCTGTTGTTTTTACCTCTACAAGTTTTTTTTTCAATTATTTTCTAGAATATTTACCTATAGGCGTGTAAGGATATTACTTGTATAAATAAAAAAATATACAAAAGTAGAATAACACCAAAATATAGGTAAATGATGACAATATGCTCATACAATAGCTTTTCCACTTCGAGGGGGAAACCTCCAATATCACTTCGAGGGCTAACCTCCAAACCATACAATAACACTCCAATACTCAATATGATGATTAACTACAACCTTCTAACCTCTATATATACCATTCTAACCTATGCCCAATACTTATGCCGACCTCCTAATTATAATAAATCATAAATGAATGATATACTAAGATAAGGGGATGTGTGCCACATGTCGGCATCTCCATTAATACATATACATCATAACATCCTTTCCCTAGGTGCATAACATTCCTTCCCTCCTTGACATGTTTTGTCCCCGAAACATAAGAAGAAACCATGTAATGAGTGTGTTGTAAATTTTTACACACTTTGCGCCATGATTGATCATCCATCCATATGTGATCCTGGTAGATGATACATATCTGAACTAGTATCCATATTCCGTTGCGCTACTCTGATTCCATTCATGACCATAATTTATCATCCTTGGATTCCATGCATAACCAACATAAGGATTCACTGCATAACCATAATAAGGATTCCATGTATAACCATAACAAGGATAACCATGATAAGGATTCCATGCTTCATAATTGTTGCTCCATTGATCCCCTATATAAATAAAGTGATTATTCCTCCAATTACCTGTATATCTATATTGGTTGGAAATATGATGTGCCCTGGGATATCTCCATGATTTTTTTCTCTCATGTTGACGTGGATTTCCATATGCCGCAGTTTTAGTATCCTCAACATTATCAACCTATTTCTGGACTTTCTTTTCTTCTTCCACCTTTGCATTTGATATTTTCTTTTTCTCTTGAGTAGATGAATCATCATTTCATTTTTTTTCTTCATGTTCCTCTTTTGAATCATCCTTATTCCCTTCTTCTCCATATTCTTAATCATCCTCATGGTCTATATTGACTTTTCTTTGATTTCTATTAAGCTTGATATCCCGTAAAGTGACCTTCTTCTTTTTTGTACCAAATCTCCATAAACTTATTTTGCATATTAATATTAATTTTCCCCAATGTCTCTAATAAAGGATACCCAAGAACAATATCCAAACCATCCATATATGAGGAAAAAAATCTGAATGTAAAATATATTTGTCCATAGTAAGTTTTAAATCTTCAAAACTTTAATTTTCTTACCATTCACTTGAGCTTCTTTGATATTACTTTCTTGAATATGTAGATGTTGAGCCATATCCTTATTGATGAAGTTATACTTGCTGTTAGGGTTTATGAAAACAATTATATTATTCCTTTGAATGCATCCATGAAATTGAAATATGGAATCTTCCTTCTTGGGAGCTATAATATCTTCTTCTTCATCAATATCTTGTTTTTCTTCCTCTTCTTCATAGTCTTCTTCAACTTCTTCTGTGTTTGATTCTTCAATATATGTTGCACCATCATCTTCCCTTGAATCTTCTTCACCTTCCTCTTCATCTTCTTTCTCTCTTGATTCTTCAATATATTCTTCCCCATCATCTTCCTTTGACTCTTCTTCCTCTTTGTGGTCCCATCTATCCATAAAAAGTTGTTCCATTTCCTCCCAAGACCAATCCTTCCTGTCATTTTTAATCTCAAAAAACCAAATCCATGTAGGACCACCAAGATAATGTGAAAACCTATTCCTTGTCATGAAATATGAGAAATATATATTCTTAAATTTTATCCACCATTCTTTAGCATTCGTCTCACCATTTGCATAAAAATTTGTTATCCCCGTGATCATGATTAGGGTTTAGGAATTCTAAAAATATTTCAGCAGATGGATAAAAACACAAAGAACAAACCCTAACTGAAATTTCAAGAGCTTTCCGAAAATATAAAATTTGCTAAAAAATACCACAATTTGCTTCTTGAAAAGTGAATTTATGAAAAAACCTAAAACACCAATAACATCCGTAAAACAGATCCAATCGAGCTGAATTTTTAGATATTCGAATTAGAGTGTTTCCCAATTATGTTGGACAAATCGGGAAAAATTTGATACCCTCTTCCAGATATATTTGAAACAAAAATTATGGATTTTGCCCTAATTTTGGCGAAATTGCTGCTCGATACCACTTGTAAGGATATTACTTGTATAAATTAGAAAATATACGGTATAATAACACCAAAATATAGGTAAATGATGACAATATGCTCATATAATAGCTTTTCCACTTCGAGGGGCAACCTCCAATACCACTTCGTGGGGTAACCTCCAAACCATACAATAACACTCCAATACTCAATATGATGATTAACTACAACCTTCTAACCTCTATATATACCATTCTAACCTATGGCCAATACTGAGGCTGACCTCCTAATTATAATAAATCATAAATGAATGATATAATAATATAAGGGGATGTGTGCCACATGTCGGCATCTTCATCAATACATATACATCATAACATCCTTTCCCTAGGTGCATAGCAAGGCGTCCCTCCAAGAACCCTAAGAGATCTTCATGAGGTGCCTACTCGGTGCCTAATCAGCTCGGTGGAAACAACATCCCCTAATATATTCATCCTCATGGCTCTTATGATGGACTAGATCTTAGCTAGGGTATCTCGTAGTCTCTGAACCAGGTTGCATCGGAATCTAGTTGCGGGGTTTTACGGATGAGTTTTGGTGTTCCCATGTGGATCTTCAAGCTGAAATTTAAGTGGCTGAAGGTGTTTGGGATTCATGAAAAAGGGAATGGTTTGGATGGAGGCTCTACTCCTTGAGGTTTGGATCCTTTTCCTACTTCAAAGTTTGGCCTACACTTTAATCGACCCTATTTATTTTCCCCTTAAGAGGCTACATTCAAATGGGCATCCCCAAAAAATTCCTTAGCTATTGTGGGGGTCAAAATAATGCTTAATTTAAATACATTTTGTAGAGCTCGAGACCCTTGGCCCCTGTCGCCATTACTCCTTGCATAACTTTCGGTGAGGAAGTCATTGACTACGAGTGTTACTATTAGGAGCATGCATTAATCTATAGATTCCGTGGTCTATGGCCTCACCTTTAATATTTGCATGAATGGATCTCTAAGCACTAGATTCCACTAATTTAGGGAAGGTTAGATCTTTACCCCTATGCTAAAGGAATATTTATTGTTACTCTTTCTTCACCAACCGATAAAGACTTCATAGCAGGAAAAATTTGGGTTTATAAATCACGATATCTTGTTTTAAAACCTTGCTTCCCCTCCTAACACCCACTCATAGAAGCATTCTTGAAAAAAAAAAATTGGATTAGGCTACCGCATTTACCTCTCCATTTTTGGAGCTGGGATTGTTTGATCTCCATCGGCAATGCTTTAGGCCACACTCTTTTCATTGATTCTTAAACCATTGATTATACCCATATAACATGTGAAAGGATCCTGGTTGAAATTGATAATTCTACAAACCTTCCTAAAAACATGAGTTAGAAGTGAAAAATAGAACACGGTCTCAGCTATTGGACTATGAGGTTTTACCTTTAAGGTGGATAAGATGATTCTCTTTAGGCCATATTGTTCATTCTTGTGGGTTGGAAAAGCACAAAAATGGATAAAACCAATTGGTGGAAAAATGCCCTTCCCAAGCACTTAGTTTTGATGCTAAATAAGGTTTAGATTCTAAGACTGATTCGGATGTCAAAAAATCGGTACCGGAAACACCTCTCCCTGAAATTATTGTTGGAGATAAAATGGGGCATTCAAAATTTGAATCACACGTGTGTAAAGTGGCCAAGGAAAACATCCGTCCTTCTTTTCCTATAAAAATAATACATATTTTATGTTAGAAGGTATTGAGGTGGTTTTACCTATTGAGGAGGTCTCGATAGTTGGAAAACAATGCAAAATAGGGAAAAAATCCACTCTTAAAAATACCATTTCTCCAACCTAGTGGTTCTCTTGTGTAGCTATTCTGTGGATATCCGGTTGTTGTGTTGCTATCACTTGGTTGTATTATCTCTTTATCTTTCTATTTCAGGATTTTGTTTATGGGGTGTGGTCTCCATTGTTTCCCAAAACCACTTATGTACTCTTATTAAATCTAGTTTTGAGACTTTTTGTTCCACGGGGTATGGTATTCTTTAAAACCATTTATCAATAATTAAAAATATATCTTTTACAATCCGAAATGTTGATAACAATATGCAAATTCTTGAGGAATTTGTTTGACCTAAGCTATGGTCTTTGCAAGATAACATGTGGCTTGGTTTTATTCTATAAATTTGTTGGAAAAATAATTTGGTGAGTGATAAAATTAGTCAACTCTCACTAACGCAAAGTGTGCGGGAATGGGTCTATCTACTTGAATGGGGCAACTCCATTTATTGAAAACAAGGAAATGAAGGCAATCTAGAATAATTTTTGAGGTGGTTTAAAGACTGGGGATCACATAGGAATACTTCCCTAAACATGTGTAAATTTCTTGTAATCAATACAAGAGAAGAAAATTGTTTAGTGAGGGATATGGGGGAGAAAATTGAGAAATTTATTTAATCAAAAAATAGCATAACAAAGTTTGTTGCATTAAAACTAGAACATTTCACTTATAATCAATTAGAAGAAAGCTGTTATCCAAATAACTCTTCTAGTTATTTTAGATAACTTGTATCTTCATTTTGACTTTGATGCTTCACATTTCAGGTCATGTGCCCATGAGCTTGCTCATTTGGAACTTTTAATATGTTTGTAGTCCTTCCGCATGCTCCCCATGCCTTGTAATTTCACCACGTGCCACTCTACAATCCTTCCAAATAGGCCAAGTTTTTGGTCTTGTTGTCATGCACTCTCTTATCTTTCTACCAATGAGTGCTCTCCCTCGGTTGGATATTTAATCAAAAATAGCATAACAAAGTTTGTTGCATTAAAACTAGAACATTTCACTTACAATCAATTAGAAGAAAGCTGTTATCCAAATAACTCTCCTAGTTATTTTAGATAACTTGTATCTTCATTTTGACTTTGATGCTTCACATTTCAGGTCATGTGCCCATGAACTTGCTCATTTGGAACTTTTAATATGCTGTAGTCCTTCCGCATGCTCCCCATGCCTTGCAATTTCACCACGTGCCACTCTACAATCCTTCCAAATAGGCCAAGTTTTTGGTCTTGTTGTCATGCACTCTCTTATCTTTCTACCAACGAGTGCTCTCCCTCAGTTGGATATTCACGCCCTGCCTCCATACTTGTCTTTCATTAAGAATTTTTTTTTTTGATGCTTTGCATCTCGCACGTGCACATTCTCTTTGCTTTCCTCTCGTGTTCTTTCATCTTGGCACGTGTTTTGCTTCTTTAACACCTTCTTTCCACATGCTATTGCTATCCTTCTTTCTTCTCCCTTACCATTCTACACTCCTTCCATTTTCCCCTCATGTCTTCCTCCTGCACCTGTTTTCTATCCCCTCTCACCTTACTCACACGCCCATTCAGTAGACGCCTTAAAATTGGGCGTCCTTGCTCTTACTCTTATGCACTCACGTAAACCCTGTTGTACCACATGTCCTCCTTAAGTTGAACACATGCCTTCCCTATTTCCATGCCTTCTGTAGGTATGCCTTCCTCCATTTCACGCACATGTGCGCACGTCTTCCCTCTATTTCTCTTCCATGCCTTGCGTCTGACCCCAAACTTCAAAAGGCCATAACTTTTGATCCAGAGCTCCAATTTTCACAAAATTGGGCTTTTCAGAATGGGCACGACATCCTCTATGCCAAAAAATAAATATATCTAGTTCTAGTAAATTAAATACACAACCCCTTCAAATGACATAAATTTCGGTAAATCCAAAATAACCGCCTCCACTCAGAATGCCATATCTTTTACATGTCTCAACGAAATCGCACAAAATTAGTACTTTGTTGGAATCGTGGCTCCAATACCTACACAAAAAAATCTAAAAATTCAGGATTTGAAAAGGAATTGATGGTGATTGCAAGCAGCAGAATGTCATTTAACTTCATTTAATACCTCTTACAAGTGGTGAGAAGATAGATCTTTGGATTTTCATTTTCCCTCTCTCTCTCCTCTCAAAATTCTATTAATTGGAGTTTTGGGGCTCATTGTAAAGGAGATAGTTATTGAGTAGGAAAACTCTGTCAAAATTTTTTGTGAAGCCAATGTGTTACAAGACCTTCTATGGACTCCTGCGCATGGTGATCTAGGCCCTTATTCGTAATAGATTGGATTTTACATATCCATGAAGCAATAGATACAAGTTTGTGGATATTGTTCCCCGTTGTTGTGTTTTTACATTCTTCTTTCCCTTTCAAGCTTATTATAAATATATTGTGTATACCTTATGCTATTGCAAGCATTCATTATTATTAGTGTGCATGTATGATCTATGATTGTGAATGCATTTTCTAGATTATTGAGGACTGTTATCACCCCTTTTAGTATGCATTTTTCTTCTATTTTTCACACATTGGAAAACTATCCTCATTCTCCCTTTTTCTGGTGTATCATTTCTTTAGTGTAGGATTTTCTTTCATGCACTCTTTCTCCTTGGTCCCTTGGAAAGCTATATTAGGATTTGATAGTTTTCTGCATTAGAGTAGATCGTGGCGGGTAGTTTAGGAGAGAAAACCATCTTTCTCTGGAGGTCTATCTCAAGTAGAAAGTCCCACAACTTGGAGATAGTACCCATGTTATCCAATCAAAATGTGAGCCCAAGCACTCATACTTGTGTAAACCATAGGGTGATGTGATTTGGTGATAATAGAAACCCTTTGTAAAGAAAGAGGAAAAATCAACAGGCAACACAAAGTCTTATTGCATCATGTTACAGAAATTACAATGCTCCTGGAGTAGAATTTGAGAGGGAGATAAAATAATATAAGATGAGGAGCAAAGGAAATGAAGGCACTTGCTTCTAGAAAGACAATGAGAGCTAGTAAATAAGTATTAAACATCCCCTTGAAATGATGGCATAATTCATATTTATAGTGATAAGAATGAATTTTCATCTCCCCCACATGACCTTTCAGCTTTTGACCTTTCGTGTTCCCTCGCCACTGTGACCTTTTGAATTCTTGACCTTTTGTGTTCCACTTATCGCACATCAAAACCTTCTTATTTACGGATGTCAAAAATTTCTTATTCTTGGTTGGTAACATATTTTTATTATTCTCATTCATTAACATATTCTTTCTTTTCCTAACCATCATCGAAAACTTGATCTCAAGTGACATCAAAATCTTTCTATTCACGTCTGTCATCAAAATCTTACTCTCGACGTCATTAGAATCTTCGTGTTCCTAGTCGGCATAAAAATCTTGTTACCATCGGTAATACATCCATTTTGTTACCGGTTGGTAACACTATTTTCTTCTTGTTGGCTCGTAACACATTTTGTTCCCCTACCATTAACACATTGGTGTCGCAAGACCAAAGTTGGTTTCTTTGTTCAGGGTAAATATTTAACAAAATTTTGTTATATAATATATGAAAATTATGGAAAAGTGCCAATGAATCCAATGAGAATATCTCAAAGTATTTAAAATGAAGTGTTAATTTTTTTACCCAAATTATTACTTTAAGTTTGAGTTGTGGACCACTAAACTAAGTGATAGGAAGAGTTTATGATCGCAAAAACTAACACATCATATGGGATGATAATAGCACTGAATATAATTTCATTTGAGCTTTATTTAGGCTCTCAAATCTTCATGAGTCTCCTAAAACCCTTTGACCAAGTTTTAGCTTATAGAAGGACCTTTGTGTCACGTTTTGGATGATTATCCGCATCTCGATATTCCTAAAATATTTCGTTCATGATTATAAATAAAGTGGGATATTTTATATCCCCAATTTCTAGGGTATGAGCTTATAACTCTTTACTGGGGCTCTGAAACTCTTCAAACAAGGTGACTACCTTTGTCGGACCATGCATTTCTCAATACTTTGCTCATAAAGACCCTGATTTTGTATAACTTGTTCCTAAAACTTGATTTTCTTCAAGAAATTTCATAAACTACCTCAAATGATCACATATCTCTATCATACACTATTTTGAGGCATTATATCTTCTTGGTACATCCCAGGAGGTGTTCTACTATTGCTAGAAGTCTTAAAATAGGCCTTTTAGATCTCAAAGAGCAACTCCTTCCAGTGAATTATAATAAGCTCATGAATTTTTTTCCAGAGACTTACCTACACATGAAACACACTTTAAAAAAAAGATAGTTAGCACATCACTCTTTTCCATGATGAAGTTTACATATTCATATATTAGCCGGAGGAAAGTTCACATTACCCGGTTCGGGGATTTTTAAGTTTGGGCTTGATTGTCATGGCCAAAATTTCAAAAATTTATTCTAGACATTTAGCATGAAAAAATTGTCTCTATCTTGGGGACTTGTATTGGATTGAACAAATTGAAGACAAGCTAAATTGAACCCTAGCAATATCAAGACACTAAGAGGACCAGTGCTTTCTCCATTAGTCTATGGGATTCATTGTAAAATAAGGGTTATACAAAAAAATTCTTTATTAAACATAACACAAAACAAAAATGAACACATGACACAAAGGGAAACACACAACACAAAGGGAAACAAACACACACACACCTATAATCCCCAATGGTACATGTGGGTGAAAACATGCTTTCATTGTTTATATAATTTCACATATTCCCCACTTTGTGAGGCAATTCCAAGTGAGTGCCATCCAGATAAGATAGTTGGAAAGTACTTTACCCACATATGTCATGTATTGGAAATGCTCCAAACTATAATGAATCAAAATTTCCATGGCTTCCTTTTCTCTCTCTCCTTTTATCCTACAGTAGGATAAGATCACCAATATGAAAATCTATTTTCTTTTCCTTATCATCAAAAAAATTCTTTACTTTCAACTGATGGTCCTTTATCCTATCAACGACCAATACCCTATCTTCACATAGCTTCTCCAAGTATAAAATCCTTTTATCCAGTGAGTCTTGGAACTCGCCATCTTCTACTACTTTGATCAATTACAATGCTGAAAACTCTATAGTTATTAGAACCTCTACATTTATCCCATATAGGAGTTAGAATGGAGACATACCAAATAATATTTTTGTAGTAATCCGATCATTCCATCGTGTATGATATACCTTATTTTCCCAATTTCTCATATTTCTATCTAAAATCTTCCTCACAATTGTCACAAGATTCTTATTACTAGATTCTACTTGACCATTCCCCTAAGGATAATATTCAGATGCATGGGCCAATGATATTTCGTATCCTCACTCGAGTTAATTTTGGAGAAGAGAAATATGTGGAATTATCAAAAATACCTTCTATGGAATGCTAAAATGGACAATAATATTTTCTTTGATGAAGTTACATACCATTTCTAAAATGGCTTGCTTGATTAGTATGGCCTCCATCCACTTAGTGAAGTATTCCTTTATTATGAGCACAAAGATATGACATGAACTATAATGAGGATTAAGAGAACTAATAAAGTCTTGACCCCATTGTTGGAAAGGATCTTCAACAACCAACAGTGCAGTGGAAATGCAACGAGTTGTCTTCTCATAAATTGTTGGCAAGGATCACACTTAGAAACCTATTTCGAGAATCTTGAAATAGATTAGGCCGTAGTACCTCCCCTAAGTATCTTGTGTGCAGTGACCATGGTAGAGAAATGTCCATCGTAGGATTGGTCATGATATGCTTTTAGCAACTGCTCATGTTTCTCCTTATCAACACGCCTTAAGAAAAATCCATCAAGGGTCTTATATACAATACATGATTTCAAATAACATACTTTGCAACTTTTAGCTTCAAGGTCCTTCTTATCTTTTAATTCATATGATTCAGGATAATCACCATAAGTGAGGAAGTAAAAATATCACTGTACCACTCATTAGTAGTATTTACAAAGAGTACCTAAGGTGGTTCCTTACTAACGCATATGTAGCAATGAAATTCTTTGTCTTTATAATTTTTTAGGGGAGACTCATCTTCAACCATCAACTTGCATAACCCATTGCCCCTAATTACATTAGATGATGTTATCTCCATGGAATAATCTTGGATCCTCAACATCCAATTTTTTATTTTTACTCTAAGATCTTGTTGAATCAAGATACAATTTATAGATGATCTAAGAACCATTACAATGGTGTGAGAGTGTAGGATTTAGAATATGAAATTATTGACTACCTTGACCACTGCATAAGTATTCTTTTCTATTAATGGTTATTTGATCTCATGGTTCTTCAACGAGAATCTCATGAAGGTAATAGAGCCTCAATCCCTTCCTCATTCTTCTGAACTAAAATAGTGTGCTTAGATGTATAACAATACACAATGAAATCTTTACTAAAATGAGGACATAACAGGGTTGGATCTTTAGCTATGGCATTCTTGTTATTCTTGAAATTCTCTTTTCCTTCCTTAATCCACTTGAATCTCTCTTGGGCCTTCACCATTTTTGTAATATGCTTGGTTAACGCAGAAACATTAGGAACAAAGTAGCGCAAGAAGTTGACCTTACCAAAGAATGAATGAAATCCCTTATTTCTTGTGGGAAAGGAGATATTTTGAATGCCTTGTACTCTTTCTGGTTCAATCTTTATTCCCTCTTTATTCAAAATATGTCTGAAAGCTTTCCTTGATCACTCCAAAGATTGATTTTTTGGATTCAATGATATGCCATGTTCTCGACACCTTAGCAAAACTTGTTCAAGGTGTATCAAATGTTCCTTCCTCTTCTTAGAGAAGACTATGAGATCATCTAGATAAATGAAAATACATTTGTTCTTTAAATCCTTGAAATCCAAGTCCATTTCTCTTTGAAATGTGTCCCCATCATTGATGAGACCACATGGCTTTTGCCTGTAGGAACAATTCTGCCACAGTGTTGTAAAAGTAGTCTTATATTGATCTTCTTGAGCAACTTCAATTTGATTGTAGCTGGAGAATCCATCCAACATGGAAAGCATTTCTGAACCTGTGACTTCTTGTAAAATCTGATCCATGATTGGAAGTGGATAATTTTCCTTTAGAGAAGCTTGGTTTAGATTTTGAAAGTCCACACAAATCCTTATTTCTCCATTTTTCTTCCAAATAGGGATAATATTTTCCACACATGTAGAGTGATGGATTGTTAAGATGATCCATGTATTCAACAATTTCAACACTTCCTTTCGGATTGTTCCAACAATCTTTGGATTATATTGTATTTTATTTTTCAAGAATGGATTTTCTTTGGAATTGATTCATATTGTGTGCTACATCTCTTTTGGTTTGAAAGATTTCATTTCATCACAAGAGTATGCTAATACATCTGAATAACTTTTCAATAATGAAACAAATCTTATCTTTTCCTTTCTTTGAGAATCATTTCCTATATTCACAAACCATAGTTATAGGGAAATAAAAACATTTTTATCCTCACTTGAAACAGAGTTATTCACAAATTGGAGTTATAGGGAAATAATGATATTAGTAATAATTAATAATAATCAAATACAAATAATAATATCCTTTTCAATGATATTATTATTTAATCACTCATAAATTTCAAACGGTATTTATTAATAAAAACTAGTAATACCTAATTTTAATAAAAAATATAATATTGCTTAACAATGAAAAAAATTAATTATTTAATAACATTATTTAATTATAACAATAATTAATAAGAATAAATAATAAGATATCTAATAGTATCCTAAGAAAACTTGTAATAATATTTACTAATAAAATTCTAATAATATATAATGTATTTAAATATTATATAATAAAACTTAACCATTAAGGTGTATTTTATTTTTAATGGTATCAACATTTCATAATGAGCTCATTTATTTAGACCCATTTAAATTGTTATAGAGGTATTATAAAAATGAAAAAAAATTGTTGCTATTTATATATACCTTTTACAAGGATATTACCTCTCACAAACTAAATTCGTAGTACTGTTAGCATGATAAATTGTTAGGAATAACCTCTATTCTTCCTCTATATTAATTTTCTAATAATGGGCATCTACCCATAATTTCCCATATTGAAACATATAGTCCGCATCTATATTAATTATATGGGAATGAAAATTGTATCATTCTCGTATTCATTACCTACATAGGAGAATGAGCATAGTATCTAGTTGAAATTTATATGAGAATGGGAATATCTCCATTATAAGAACATTTTTTCTACCCTTATATATCAACTTTGTGAGAATGGGCATCTGCCCATTCTCATATTATTTTTCCTCTATTATTCCACTATATTAATTGTTTGAGAATGTCAAGTTCCCATTCTCATATTCCTTACCTCCATTCTTTCTCTATATTTAATGTGTGAGAATGGAAATCATCTCATTATCGTATTTGTTATCTCTCTGTCCCCGAATAGAGATGTCCCAAATCTCATATTCGTTAATACCATAGAGATAGAATAGAAGCAACACATAATATGAGAATGGACAGATGAACATTCTCCTACAATAAATATTTGTTGTCTCTATTGGGTTAGAATGTACATGTGCCTATTATCATATTTGTTAATAATTAAGAGTTAGAATAGACTAAACATAATGAATATGAAAATAGGCACATGTCCATTCTCAGACAATAAATATATAGTAAGAATAGAGATAAAGAATATGAGAATGGGCAGATGACCATATTCAAACAATAAATTTAGGAGGAATAAAGGTAATGAAAATGAGAACGGGCACGTCCATTCGCACACAATAAATATAGAGGAAGGATATTAGATGTAAGGAATATGATAATGGACACATGTCTATCCTCAAACAATAAATATAGATGCAGAATAGAGGTAATGAATATGATAAAGGGCTCATGTCCATCCTCACACAATAAATATAGAGGAATAATCAAGGTAAGAAATATGAGAATGGACATATGCCCATTCCACACAATAAATATAGAGGTAGAATAGAGGTAATGAATATGATAATGGGCACATGTCCATTCTCACAAAATAAATATAGAGGAAGAATAGAGGTAAGGAATATGAGAATGGACACATGTCCATTATCACACAATAAATATAAAGGCATAATAGAGGTAATGAATATGATAATGGGTACATGTCCATTCTCACAGAATAAATACAAATGAAGAATAAAGGTAAGGAATATGATAATGGACACATGCCTACAACAAACTAGGCCTTTTGCCACAATTTTTCAACAATAGTTTTGTGGTTATATAATATTTCAAAAAAAAATTGTGGCATTGGAATTGTAGCTAATCCACTCTTTGCTAAATTATTGTAGTTTTTCCATAATTTATTATACCATGGATAGTCCACAATTTATAAAATTTATAGCTAATCTCCATTTTTAAATTGTACATTATCCACATTTCTTAATATTTGTAACATTTCTACAATTTTTGTTTTTGTTAGTATTCCACAATCTTCACAAAAATGTGGTTTCTCTATATATTCTATCTTTGTAGAAATTCCACAATTTACAATTTCACAATGCTTATCAATGTTTTATCATGGCAATTTCAAAAAAAGTCTACCATTGTTGTTACCATATAAAAACTTATAGGTGGAATTTACAAGTTGATTGCCACAATAATTAATTGTGAAATTATTTTTGGTAGTATCTAGATAGATTCAAGGAGTATGATGGGAAAACACCCCACACCATGTTTAAAATCATGTTCAATAGCTACTTCTTGAGCTTGATTTGTTTCAAATATTTGAAGAAGCATATACTACGTTAATGATCCTATCATTCCCATACATGATATGAATTTGCATGTTACACTGTTGACTTTAGGAATCTCTTATAAGCTCTCAATCCTCCTTAGAAACCTCCAAAAATGCATCTTCCTCATGTTTTACTTTCCAATTAGATGAAGAAGTACTCATTGTAGGAAATATCCTAAAATTCAATAAAATATTCGAAGATACTTTAAGAAGTCTAGCATTAAAAAAATCATCTAATTTATCTTTTTGGATATTTAGTTGAATGCTAACTCCCTCAATCAAATATTGAGTGGTGTATTTAGTAGTGAAGTTATTAAATCTCTAGCCAATACATTGGAACACATCCTTGTTTCTATATTTCCATATAATCCATAATATTTCAATGGACATTATGAACAAAATATTTTTTAAAAAGACATAAATTTTTTCTCAGATTAAACATAGCTAAAACAAAACTTAACCAAGACATGTCAAACCCACATGGATGCTTAGATGAAGCAAGAAGACAAGGTTTCCAAACTAAGAAAGCATAAGGATGGGAGAAACCAAGTTTCTTAAATGTTCCAACATTTCTACATTTTAAACTAAGATTTCTATAACCATATGTTTTATTAATAACTAAACAATATATGTTCTTGTTTACTGAGATTCAAGGGATGGATGTGGGTCTATGATGCACTTACCTTGGATAATCACTTCCATAACCTACCACATAACTTATCTTCATTGGATTCTTCCCAGAATGTAATCTATATATAATCTACTATGAGTGATTAGCATGTTATCATTAACATATAATTATTATACATAAAGTTATGTCAATTGAAATAATTTGTGACTGAGATGTGGATAACTATTGAAGTTTTGAGGTGGTGATAATTAGTTCTTAAACTCCATCCCTCCACCCCAATCATCCACATATAGATGGAAAATACTTTCAAGAGAATGATAATTGACAAAACATTATGATCTCTAAACATAAATCCTTAAAATAATCCCTCATGACCTTCAATATTTAATATGCTTCCAATATTTTTGGTAATATTGTTAGTAAGTAAATCACAATAAATCATTATGATTCCATTTTGACTTAGTCTACGTATTGTAACATGCCAAGATCCTACTCTCTTGCTCAATATAGATATAAAGGAATTGGTAAATATCTTATAATAACATGGATTATTTATAATATAGAATTAAAATCTATTTTATAAAACTATAGTATTTCAATATGTGATTAATAATTTCCATTTTCCTGATTTTTATTATCAATTTCTTTTTTTTTATCATTGATTAGTTTGTATAAATTTGTACAAAATGTATTGAATGGATTTTTCTTTAAAACTATAAAATTATATTGTAAATACTCTAAATATTGAGTTTTGTTGTTTTAAAGCAATTTTTTAATCTAAAATATTTCGCATTTCCACAATTTTGTATAACATTCACAGATTATTTTATACGGCATCCCTACATATTGTTATTATAATTTATTTGTTTATTTAAATTTATTTAAAACATAATATAAATTTATTAGATATTATTTAGATTATATTTTTGAAAAGTCAAAATAAAAGTGGATTTTCAATAATGGATGTTTAGAAATGTGGGTTTTCTATGAATGTTTACAAGTATATAAGAATTGTGGAATATTTACAAAACTTAAAAATAACTAATAAAATTATTATAGAGATACCACAAATATTTAGAGTTCCCTTAAATTGTTTAATTTTTGTAGAATAATTATGGTAAAAATTACTTGTTTGATGTAGTGTATGTCTATTCTCGGACATTAAATTAAGGGGTAGAATAAAGGTAGTGAATATGAGAATGGGCAAATTGCCATTCTAAGACAATTAATATAGAGGAAAAATAAAGGAAACAAATAATATTCAAGAATGGGAGGATATCAATTCTCACAAATTTGATATATAAGGGTAGTGACAATATTCTTAGAATGGACATATGCCCATTCTCATTCTCATATAAATTGTATCTAGCCTTATAATCTACCCATTCTCATATAGAGGTAATGAATATGAGAATGAGAAGATGCCCATTCTCATATAATTAATATAGAGGTAGACTAGAGGTTACGAATATGAGAAATTATGGGTAGATGTCCATTCTCACATAATTAATATAGATGCTGAATAGAAGTAATGAATATGACTATGGGTAGATACATGTTCTCAAATAATTAATATAGAGGTAGAACATAACTAAGGAATAATATGAGAATGGGAATTTGTCAAGAGCTCTAGAACAAATTGATGTTGTGGGATGCAATACATCTAATGTGGTTGAGAAGTTTGGGCATGCATTTACTATTTAGATGTGTGTCCTTCATATATTTGTTTCTTGATAAATGGTTTTTCAAAATGATATAAATGGTCAAATGTCCTTTCTTAGGTTTTCAAAAGATAGAGAAAGAATATATATTATATCACTCACATATGCAATTTATTTTTAAATATTTATATAAATGTTTGAGTTGAATATTTTTTGAATTCCTCCATTTAAGAAAATATAAAAAAGTATACAAGCTACAATTTATAGGAGAATGAGAATGGGCATATGTCCATTCTATGAATATTGTCTATGCCATAGTAGGTATCTCCAGCCACTAGCCTTATGTAACTTAGTGTCATCTAGCCTTATGTCCCTTATCGGCCTCCGATCTTATGTTACTTAGCAGTCGTTAGCCTTGTGGTACTTAGCAGTTACTAGCTTTATGCTACATAAAACTAGCCATTGCTAAGGGACAAAACAATAATGACTGATAAGTTACATAAGGATAGTGGCCGCACATGCTCATTCGGTAGAGACGGTATTTTGGAATGAACAAATTGCAATTCTCACAGATGTCCATTCTTAGGCTATCAACATATAGACAAAGAATATATATTATATCCCTCACATACACAAATTAGTTTTAAATATTTATATAAAAGTTTCAAATGAATATTTTTTGAATTCCTCCACTTAATAAAATATTTAAAAAGTATACCAACTACAATTTATAGGATAATGAGAATGGTCATATGTCTAATTTCTTCAAACATTATCTATACCAAAATGGGCATCTCTCGGCTGCTAGCCTTATGTAACTTAGCATTTTTTAACATTGTATTACATAAGGCTAGTGGATTCTAAGGAAGGAACAGTAGAGACCAATGTTGAGTTTTGGAGCTTAATTGCTTCATAAATAGCATTCTTTATGAACTTGTTGGAATACACTGTAATGTGGCATCGGTCACCTATGGACCGGTATCGAGTCAAACAAGTAGGAACCAATATTGGGTAGGATAACTAGCATCGATTACCTATGCGTGATTAATTTTATTTGAGTCATGGGAATTAGATGTAACCTTTTGATTAAAAGGTGATCTAATGGTTGTAGTTGCATAGCTAAGTCTCCCTAAGTATGTATATGCTTATATAAGATTGAAATCTATGGATAGAAATGTTATATTATGATAGATTGATCATAATTGTAATAAGGAATTTTGGAGAGAGTGAAAGAGATGCTTATGAGGAAGAAAGTAATGTACATTAATGTGGTGTGGAAGATTGCAATTTTTCATTGTATATCCTCTGTAAAGCTTTGAATAATATATTGGTTGTTTCTTGGTGGACGTAACTGCACTAGGTGAACCATGTTATATCTTGTGTATTATTCTT
This sequence comes from Taxus wallichiana var. yunnanensis, assembly GCA_018340775.1. NCBI lineage: Eukaryota > Viridiplantae > Streptophyta > Pinopsida > Cupressales > Taxaceae > Taxus > Taxus wallichiana. The sequence goes on along the minus strand of CM031236.1, from coordinate 109,555,113 downwards.
CCGGTTTATTTCACTATTTATTGCTTATGACGCTTCGATCTTAAATTGATTAACCCCAATAACTAGTATAAGATATTTTTTGTTTGAAGGTTTTGTGTGTTGACATATTTATTGATAAAGGGATTTTTATTTAGTGGGGATACAACAATGGAAAAATATGGAAAATACAAAATTGATAAATTTGATAGCTGTAATTATCAATTATGGAAGATGCATGTGGAAGATTATTTGTATCAGAAAGATCTATACTTACCATTGAATGAGAAGGAAAGATCTACAAAGATGATTGATGAAGAATGGAAAATTATTGATAGAAAGGATATGGTATTTATAATATTTAGCATGAAAAATCTATGGTTTTGAATATTACGAAGTAGTAACCATGATAGAGTTGATGAAATATTTATCTAATTTAGAAGAAAACCCTCTTTGCTTCAACTAAATTTTATTTGATGAATAAATTATTTAATTCAAAGATGTAAGAAGGTGAATCTGCATCAAATGATTTGAATGATTTCATTTCTATTATAAATCAATTTAAAAAGGTTAATAATCTTTTTGATGATGAAGTGAAAGAACTTTTATTCTTATTCTCTTTGCCACAAATTTTGGATAACTTGTTAATGGTTGTTAGTAACACAACGTCTTTTACTAATATTTTAAATTTTGATGATGTGGTTAGCATAATCTTGAATGAAGAAATACATAAGAAAAGTACGGGAGAATCATCATCTGGAAGTGATTTGAATTTAGAAAGAAGGATAAGGCGGAAGGCGATATCCAAGAGCAATAATAATGGGAAATCAAAGTCTAAGAATGGAAGATCTAAATCAAGAGGTAAAGGAATAACCTGTTGGAATTGTGGAAAGAATAAACATGTAATGAAGGATTGTTGGTTCAAGGAAAACAAAGATAATGTAAAAGATAAAGGTAAATAGATAAATGTTGCATCTTCTTAGGTAATGAAATATTAACTTATTATCTCCTTGGATATTAAAATTGAATCATGAGTTTTAGAGTTAAGAGCTTCTTTCCATGCTACCCCTAAAAATGGTTATTTAGTATTATTAGTAAGGATAAGTTCATCTAAAATTATAGAATGTAAATACATGTATATTAAAATATGTGAGGCATGTTCCAAGCGTGAGGAGAAATCTTATTTTTGCTAGAAAACTAGGTGAATCTAGTTACATGGTTACATTCATAGCCGCCTCTTGGAAATTTAACAATAGATATCTTGTTGTAGCAAGAGGCAAGAAGTTAGTAACATTGTATTTATATTCCTCTATTATTTATTCATTTTCTGTACTATCTACTTCAGATTTAGATGCAAGCATGTGGCATAATCAGTTGTGCCATATGATTAAAAAAGGAATATAGATCTTAAAGGGTAAGGGTAAGTTATGAGATTTGAAAGATGTATATCTTAATTCATGTGAGCATTGTAAATCTATGGGGACAAGCCCAACTAGCTTATCATGGAGGATCCCAATATTATGTGGCTTTCATGGATGATGCCACATGAAAGGTATGTGTTTATTTTATTAAATGTAAATATGATGTTTTTGAGACTTGTAAAAAATGGAAATCCCTTATGTAAAATGAATCAAATTAAAAATTAAAATGAATTAGATCTGACAATGGTGGTGAGTCCTGCAACAAGTCTTTCAATGATTATTGTTCGGCGAATGGAATATGAAGAAAAAGAACAGTTCGTAGAACAACACAAGAGAATGGTGTATCTAAAAGAATGAACAAAACAAGCATGGAGCGTCTACAATAAGCATTAGGATAAATGTTTGATTACCCTTGCAGTTTTTTGGCACAAGAAGTAGACATGATAGTTTATTTAATTAACCACAAGCCTTTATTTGGATCGTGGAATACCGGGGAAGAAGCTTAGACTCGAAAAGAGGTTGATCTTTCTTTTCTTATATTTTTGGTTTAGAAGCTTTTGTGCATGTTTATAAAGAAAATAGAAATAATTTGGATGCTAAATCCAAGAGATGTAATTTTATTGGTTATGGCTCTTGTGATTTTGATTCCACTTTTAGGATTTAGAAGATTATAATATTTTTAGGATTCATGATATTGAATGGAATTAAAATAGAATGTAGAGGGATCAATTTTTATACCTAAAGATGAACCATTTGGAAATTTTGTGGAAGAAAAATCATTCTCGGATTCAAAAAATACAACTACATGTACTTTTTCAGTCATCTTGAACTGATATCTATTGAATAAAACCAATTTCAGTCGCTAGGACCAACATCAGCTACAGTTGATCATGATCGGTGTCAGTTAGCTAAATCAACATCGGCAATAGGTGACCATTTATGGTCACTGTCAAAGGTGGATACTAATGTAGATAAAGTACAGATTGATCCTCTCACACCCTACATCTAAGTGAGAATATCACAAAGGGTAAGTAGACCTCTAGAAAGATTTACATCTTCCTTATCTTATTTATTATTGGTGATAGTGTTGAACCAAAGAGTTTTGAAGAAGAAATAAAAGATGAAACCCAAAAGAAGTAGGAGGATGGCATGTATGAGGAGATGGAAACCTTGAAAAAAACTAGACATGGGATTTTGTCAAGTTTCTAGCAGTAAAAGGACATTGCGGAAAAAATGGGTTTACCGGATCAAGGAAAAACATGGTGGACAGAAAAGATACAAGGCAAGGCTTGTGGTAAAATGATTTACGTAAAATTTGGTATTGAATTTGGTTAAATATTTTCTCTTGTAGTAAAAATGACTTGATACACATTGTATTGAGTTTAGTTGTATTAGAATATTTGCATTTAGAGAAACTTGATGTTAAGACATATTTCCTCCACGATGATTTGGAGAAAGTGATTTATATGCAACAAGCTGCTTGGTTATGAAGTCAAGGGTAAGGAGAAACTTATGTGCAGGTTGAAAAATATCTTTTATGGGCTCAAGAAAGTCCCGAGGAAATGGTAGATGAGGTTTGACATTTTTATGCATAAGCATGGTTATATGAGATGTGAATCTCACCATCGTGTTTATTTCAAGAATTTTGGAAATGGAAGTTATATTATTTTGTTGTTGTATGTGGATGATATGCTTATTACAGGATCTAGTATGTAGGATATTATTGATATTAAAGAAACGTTAGCTCATACATTTGTAATGAAGGATTTAGGAGCTGTAAAGAAAATCCTTCGTATGAAAATTCATGGAGATATGAAGAACAAGATGTTGTATATGTCTCAAGAACATTATATCAATAAGGTGTTGGAAAGGTTTAATATGTAGCATTCAAAACTTGTAAGTACACCTATGGATGGACACTTCAAATGGAGAAAAGATCGATTGTCGATATCACATGATGAGATTGAGTACATGACAATAGTTACATATGCTTCAATAGTTTGAATCCTTATGTATGTTATGGTTTGTACTGCAGACTAGACATTACACAGAAATGGGAGTTGTGAGAATATTTATGGCCGATCCTTGTAAACATGCATCGATGTGATGACAGTCTCAATGGATTCTCACATATTTGAGAGGGACATCTAGCATGAAGTTATGCTATAGAGTGTGAGATAATTATTTATGTAGCTATGTTGATTTAGATATGGTTGGTGATTTTCATTGTACAAGAATCACCACTGGATACATTTTCATAGTAGGTGGCATGGCACTTATCTCAATTTCTATTACATAACGGTGTGGTCTTTTCTACTACATAGGCCAAATATGTTGCAGAATACGAGAGGCTAGAAAATTGATGATATGGATAAGAAGGTTCATGGAAGATTTGGGAAATGAGCAAGATGATTGTATATTATAAAATTGATAGTTAAATTGAAATTCATCTAGAAAAGGAATTAGTGTTTCATTTAAGAACAAAACATATTTAGTTGAGATATTAATTCATATGACGGACAGTGTCGAGAGGATGGGAAGTGAAAGCTGGAGAAAATTCATAAAAGTATGAACCCTGCAAATATGCTAACGAAGTTGTTAGCAAAGGAGAATTTGGATCTTAACTCGACTTCTATTGGTATTCGAGTGTGAGAATTGAAGAGGGAGAAACATGCCAAGAAAATGATCCAATAATGGAGTAGTATGGTACAAAGTGCAGCAATTTATCTCCAAGTGGGAGTGTTGTCGTCAAATCACTTTGCACCCTCCGAATGGCCAGGATGTGAATAGGATGTTCAGTGTGATTGGGACACATGGGATCACCTCTCAAGCTGTGGGAATTGGGATCGAGGTGAACCTCTGGAGAAGGCCAACTTCCTCTTCCTAAACTAAGTGTTGTACTACTCCTAGTGTAACAAAAATGATTATCTAGTCCTATGCTGACATTTTCATGGGGTTTTAGGGAAAGAGATTTACAGAAATAAAACTATACTAGGGATGTTGATGCACCTAATGAAGGGTGTCTTCAGACTCACAAAGGGTTAATTTGAAGAGGGTGTGTGCACCATAGGTCAACTTCACCTACTGCAACTTAGAGAGGGTACAAGATACCACAGACTAAGAGACACGCATTCCCTTTGTTAAACTTTATCAAACCAAGAAATATACAGCTTCCCGGTGAAGATGGATGAACTCAAGAAGGGTGAACAGACACCACAACTCAACTTCATGCAATACTCCACCACTCGATAAGCACAGAACTCCAGAACCTGCAATAGAAACTTAAACTTGCACAGTGTACCTGCAAGTACAAGAAAGGCACAAAGAAGCATAAAAGGATGAAAGGACTGAGATTAGTCACAAAACACACACTTTTATTGCTTGATAACCTGGAAAATTCATCATACATTAAGAAGAGGCAATAGTTTCCATTACGGTCTTGAAGAGGAGGCTTGAAATTTCTCTCAACACAAAAGAACAACTTGCGAGAAGATAGAGGATTCTTGAAAAGTATACACTCGCCTGAGATATCTACCTGTCCAACTTGTCTAAACTGTTGGAACCCTTTGAAATGAGATTGCAACTTACATTTATAGAAGAATATGTGAGAAAGAAGAGGAAATGGTCATTATTGCATTCCTATAATGAAGGCCCATGATGTATTTATTGCAGTTAGTTGAACTACCGAGAAGGTTCCATCATGGGTCATTAATTGCACGATGACCTAGTCTTCTCAATTAATTAAAATAATATTTAAATAATAATAATAAATATTATTATTAAAATATTTAAATAAAAATATTAATTTAATTAACATAATGTTGGGACCCCCGTTGACCCGTTTGACTTAAAGAGGAGGGGGTCCATGTGGATAAATCTGCACAATCTCAACTCGGTGAGCTTTGAATCTTGCAATCGATTTTGAACCCCACACTAACTCTTTCCTCATCTTGGCAATTGAGCTCTTTTGCATTGAGTCCTTCAAATGGTGAGCTATCAAACTTGATTCTTGTCGTTTTGATAAAATGCATGTAGATCCTGTGAACCTAGCGACACAAATTAAGACTCACCTCACGAATGCCACTTTCTGAGTCTTTCTTCAAACTCCAAATCGAGCCATTCTGAATTACCAAGCCACCTATATGCATTGTGAACATGAATCTTTAAGCTTGAAATTGAAAGCCTCTACAAATACATTAAAATTCAACACCCATGAGCTTATTCTTTATCTCGACTTGGTACCAATGTTTCCACAATATGAAAAGTTTGACTTTAAATCATACTTAGTGGATTTGATCCATAATACATTGGTTGTACCCACAGAGGTTAAACAATTCAATGAATTTAAATTATTTCACTCGCATGTTGCGCCATTTAGAAATGATTTTGAGCTATGAAAATTGTTAGGAATCACGTTATGTGGCCCCCTCACAACACCGAATCGATTGATTTCTCTGTGATAGTTCTGGTCTTGACAGGATAGAGTTATTTCTTCTTGTTTTGGACCACATATTCACATGCATTCCACGTTCACACTCCATGAAACAACACCACGAGCTCTTGGTGATTCGACCGGCTTTGTTTTGCATATCAACCCAAGCACCGGTTGGTTCAAACTCACTTGAATGTCGTGCTTAACCCAACATTTCTAAAAAGAATGGTTTTACCACAATGTTCACGGTTCTTCCTTATCATATAACACTTGCAGTAAGAATGTTTTAGCTTGGCCATAATAAGCACAATTGTACCTTCCAAATGATGAGAAAATGCCATTACCAATAAAGACCTAATGCTGCCATGATGATGACCCAGGCTCATGCCCATAACATGTCGATAGACACCCTTAAGACTGATTTTTGGCCAAAGAGTCCTTCGGTATTTTGGCAGTGCACTTGGCAATCTCGGCTCCAATCAACAATTATGCCACTATTGGGATCTTAGTATGGCATAGGTAGCTGTGAGCTAAACAATATACTCATTTTTCCAGAAACTAAAAGATCCTTTATGTTACAATTTGCAACACATAAAAGAAGCCCTTTAAAAAATACGTTGAACAACTGGGGCAACCAAAAGGACCTTGGAAAAATGTACAGGTAACAACCATATGAATTCTTCCTTAGTCATGGATAAAAGCTAATAGAAATAAGCTAGATAAAATCAGCTTGAAACTACAGTATAATCATCCATTGTTTAAAAACAAGCTTCTCTGAACCTGGTAAAAGAATATTTTTATTGTCTGATTGGACGTACATAATGGAAGGGTATAAATATTGCCTACTGCCCACAGAGTTTCTCAAAGAGACCATTTACGAGTAACAAGGATGCAGCATGCAAAACGGCCGACCAGGTATTTCAGAGTTGACCTTCACATTCAATTCGTTTCTAGGAGAAGAAATGTTGAGCAATATGAATCGTTTCATTCTACACGTAATAAAACTCCATCTCCTGGTTCATGGAAATTTTATGAAGCCTTGAATGGCGTGACTCCAATCCATCGTACATGGCAGTGAATGTTTGTTTCATGCAGCTGTCATTCGATCTGAGTTCAGAATAAGGATAGGCATGCATTCGATACTGAATAGATAACAATACAGTTGGACAACCTACTTGTTTAAATGCGTTCAAAAGGCTTTTTTACTACTCACGTGCATACTGCCTTGCGTGCGTGGGAGCTTGTCTTGCGACCACCGAATGCTCAGAGAAGTATGCTGGCAAAGGCAAACTGAACGGGAGCTAGGAGAAGTATGTTGGAAAAGGTGAAATGATCAGGTCGGGCATCTGTTTGTTGCATTCGGAAACCTGTGTCTTCTGTAAGCTACAATTACAGTATTCCATGAGAAGGCATTTCTTTTTTGTGAGCCTGAAACTCGATACTAATTTCAACATCGACCCATCTTCAACCATCTCGCCATCATCCTCCCTTATCGATCAAAAGATTACTCAACGCTCAATTTGCAACTGCCACTTTAATTCTCCTGGTAACTCGCAAGAAGACTTGGACCACTCCAAGCTGCGTGGGGTTTTCATGATGGATAGCCATCACAATTTTTCCACTTGGCAATCTGATCCAACTTCTCCCCTACGTGGAGTAAAAACATGGTTTTCCATGGTTACATTTCCACTTGGCGGTGCTGCTCCGAATCTCCCCCGCGTGGAATTTCTTCCTTGGCTTGCCATCCACGAAAACCCACTTGGCATTGCTCGCCTTATTTCCCACATCTAGGATTGGAGTGCGCGGTTTTGTTATCATTTGGCCATATTTCATTTTGGACAGATCGCCACCGACTTCCACCTTTCCACTCAGAGTGAGGAGACATCATTTTTTTCGGTGCAAACATTTCAGCTGTAGCTTGTAAGGTGTGATAATTCAGACAGAATCCTTTATGCCCGCCAATTTAGTGACTCATTGAAGATGCTCATATAATTGCAAAGCAAATTATGCTGCATGAATATTCTGATATGAAACAGTTCCACCTCTATGAGATCCGCTTCCATGAGTTACACCGTAAAACCAGTAAGGTCTCGATAGAGAATCTTTGTAATAATTTTCATCAGGTCTCCCGGTAACACTCTTACTGTCACTTAATCGATTTTCATAAAAATATCTTGAAGGAAAATCCCAAATTTGAGGATGCATTCGATGCTGAACAGATAAAAACATCGTTGGATGACTTGCTTGCTGGAAGTGCTCAAAAAGGCTTCTACTATACTGCAACATGTCAACTGCCTGTGCACCAAATGCTCGGCCGACGAAGGTCTGAACACCATTATAATTCGCAGCTCTTTTTAAAATGTCGGTTTGACTCAATTTTACATGGGTATTCCATGGTGTTTATACTATCTTCCTGGGTCGATAGAAGTCCTTCCATTATGTAATTACAAACTCAAGATTCAATGATGTTGAACCTCCCATATCTACATAATTTCATATCATCTCGGTCAAACAAGATAATTCTCCCAAGTGGTTGGTCAAGCACTGTCTTAATGGATTAAACCTGGCATCATGTTGACTTTGACTCTCCCTGACTTGGCCTTCAGATCTTTTTGTATCGATCTCCAAAGAGATCCTTGCAGATTCCTTTCATTTGTCAATTTTCAACGAGCTATATTTTGCATTAACAAGACCATCGTCGAGCTCTTACAACTGAGAGTCTCTACTGAGATGATTTCCGAGATGACTATCAATTTGACACCGGGTTCTTTAACAACTCGACCCTGAACTCTTCACTGAGTCGAGATCAACTGGGTGCCTTTCGATGCTAGGTGATCTCTTCATATGCAATTTAGGAATTATTTTTAATTATTGCATCTCGATAATAACCGAAGGTGGGTTCCTAGGACTGTTGTTTTATTTTGAACGTGATAGGACCCCTTGTCCAATCTTGCAGTGTGTGTGCAAATTGGATAAAATTTTTTGGCAACCTCTCGGGGATGATTTCTGCTAAGCATGATTCCAGTAGCCTTAAGTCATCCATTGGGCATGGAGTCTATGTTGGAATCTTGAAAGTAGTATGATTTTCTTTGACACATCCCGAAATCTCCTTGAGCATTGCCGATATCCTGGACCTCCCTGGAATGCTAAGCATGAAGTATATTGAATCTATTGAATGCTTGACATCCATGGAACACTGCAAAATTTTGAATGAAGCAGATTTTGAAACTCTTATGGAAACCTTGAACCTTCTTCTCCTTGACACCTTCCAATGATGAAACAATGTGCAAAACAACACAAAACACAACAACAAGGAAAGCAAAACAACAACATGCAACAATGTGCATAAGCACTTGGAAGAAAACACCTAATTTAACTGTACAGGGGGTGGAATGCTTCTCAAAAAAAAGCTTTAAGATGTATCCCATTCACATGAATGGGAAGTTCTTCTCCATTGAGCCTAGATAGATGAAATGAATTTACCTCTTTTGCAACTTGTGATGATGTATGGCCCACTCAGAGAGAGAGTCAAACTTGGCATGCTTTCTGGTTTGGCCTGTCTTCATCCCATTTGAGAACTAAATCGCACTCTTGAAAATGCTCGCTTGACACCTTCTTGTCAAAAGATTTCTTAACTTGAGCCTGATGCTGCTCCAAAGTTTTCATAGCCTTGTCTCGTACTTCCTCTAACTCCATGAGTTTAGCAAACCTTACTGTCAGAGGATCACTCTCTATAACTTCAAGTTGATGAGCTAACTCCAAAGAAGGTAACTCCAATGAGAGTGGGAGTTTTGCCTCTCTTCCATATACAAGAACGAAAGGAGAATTTCCGATGGCCCTTTTAGGTGTGATCCGATCTGCCCATAAGGCAGTCTTAAGTTGTGTATGCCAAGTCCTCTTGTTAGTCTCCATTGTGTGCTTAATAATCCTTATGAGGTTTTTGTTGCTAGACTCAGCCAATCCGTTTCCTTGAGGATAGTAATTGGATGAAGTTTTGAGGTATACCCCATTTTAACAGCCCATTCGCTCAATTTCATACCAAGAAAAGCCAAAGCACATTTATGCGAAATGAGTGTAAACGGAACACCGAATCTCGTCATTATACCCTCCAAAAATCTAGAACTCGCCTTTTATTGCTCTCTTTTAATGCTACTTCGCCTCTATCCATCGAGTAAAATAGTCCATTGCAGTAAGGACCCATTTATGTCATCCACTGGATGGAGGATTAATCATTCCAATGAAGTCCAACCCCCATTGAACAAAGGGTTGATCCACTTGAATTGGATGCAATGGAAGAGCTGCCAGCTTCTGCTTACCTGTGAAAAAGGAACATTCTTTGCATTTCCTTACCCAAAGATGGGCATCCTTGAATAAATCTGGCCAATAGAAGCCGGCTTGCATGATCTTGGTAGCTGTTGTTCGTGCAGAATAATGTCCTCCAGATAGGCCATTATGAAACTCTTCTAGTATCTTACTGACCTGTTCTGGTCCTATGCACCGAAGGAGGACGCCGTTCAAATCTTTTCGAAAGAGAATGCTATCTACCAAAACATATGGGATAGATTGAAGACGGAAAGTTCACCTTTGGTTTTTATCCATGTTTGTTCTGGGTATGCTCCTGAGAAGATGAAATTCTTCATTTTGGATAACCAGTCAGCTTGATCAACATCCTCATCAGTATTTAGGAGTGTCACGTCCTCATTACTTTTTGATTCCATGTCTGTTGCAAGTTGCTAACATAAACCCTTACCTCTGACAAGTTTAGTGACTTTGATGTGCACGTCATACTCCATTACCTTCGTGATCCATCCAGCACGCTTTTCGTTCATTTCTTTGTTCAGTAAAAACTCCTTGACACCTAGATGAGACACCATCAGATGAATCTTGTTGTTGGACAACATGTGCTTGAATTTCTTCAAAGCTCGAATAACCGCAAAGACTTGCTTTTCAATGAATGAATATTTGAACTCGTAGTCTTTGAGGGATTGACTGAAGAAAGCGATTGGTTGCTCCATCAAGTTGTTGTTTTTTTGGGTGAGGATCCCTGAAATGCTCTCTTGACCTACAAAAGCATAAAGGATAAAATCTTTATCAAACCTGGGGTTCACTAGCGTGGGAGCTTGAGAAATGGTTGTTTTGATGGCTTCAAATCTTTCTCGTCCTTCCTTTGTCCATGAGAATGGCATGTTTTTCTTTAACATGGCTGTCAGTGGTTTAGCCAATGTCACAAATTGAGGGATGAATCTCCACACGAAATTTATGGTTCCCAGGAAAACTCGGAGGCCCTTCTTGTGACTTGGGAGAGATAAGGACATGATTGAATGAATCTGGCTGGATCGATTGATAATCCTTCCGCTGAAACCACATGCCCCAACAATTTTCCCTCGTGCACTGTGAAAATACATTTCTTGGGGTTAAGTGAAACCCCAAATTCCCTACACCTTTGCAAAACTTTCCTTAGATGTGTGATGTGATCTTCTGCATGCTTAGAGTATATAGTTATATCATCAAGGTAAACTAAAATAATATCGTTGATTAGTCCCTTAAATGCCATGTCCATGGCTCTTTGGAAAGTAGCCCCGGCATTGGACAATCCGAATGGCATTTTATTGTAGGCATACGTGCCCCACTTAGTAGTGAAAGTCATTTTGAATTGGTCGGATTTTTGGACTAGGATTTGATTGTAGCCTGAATATCCGTTGAGCAAAGAAAATATTTGAGCTCCTTCCACCGTTTGAAGGATCTGCTCCATCGATGGAAGAGGATAATGGTCTTTTAATAATGCACGATTCAAATCCCTAAAATCTACGCATAACCGGATCTCTCCGTTCTTCTTCCTCACGGGCACCAAATTGGCTACCCATGAGGAATGCTTGATGGGAAAAATTATATAGGCCTCGATGAGCTTGGTTAGCTCCTTTCTCATTAGTGGCTCAATTTTGGGATTAATTGGTCTCTATTTTGACTTAATCGGCTTAGCATTAGGATCCGGTTCGATGGTATGTTGTGCTAGACACGGATCAAAACCACACGATCTTTATAGCTCCATGCAAAGATGTCATGATACTCTTGACAAAGTTTGATGAAAGATTCCTTCTCCATTGAAGTACACACTTTTCCGATCTTAAGAAATTTTCATTTGATACTTCAACTTCCTCAAAATATTCTTCTCTGACCACCATGTTAGGGCTTTGTCTTGTGGCTTGGTCATCTGAATTGAAAATGGATTCCAAAGTGACTAAACCTTTTGGTAACTTGTTGCTTTTCAATTGGATAATTTGCTGACCATATGACTCTTGCAACTTATCTTGATTCTTTGTAGCAAATTCCGCCTCTTCTTGTAGGAAGAGGACAATTTGTTTGTCACTATCAAACACTTGCCAACTACTCACATTATCAGGGACTGCTGGTCGAACCACCATTTTAACAAATTGCTGCCCTTCTTTCATGATATCAACTGGTATGTTGTATTGTGAACCAATTGTAGCAAGCCTATCTGCATCTTGATTTTGATTTCTAGGGATTGCATGGATTCCAAAAGCTTCAAAATCTTCAATCAAGTCCCAAACTCGATTCTTATATGATCTTAAAAGATCATTTTTGGATGCACTACGTGCCGAAACTTGATGAACAACTAACTCACTATCTCCAAAAACAGTCAGGGCCTTGATTCCCTTCCTTTGGGCTAGTTGAATTCCTTGCACAAGAGCCTCATATTCAGCAACATTGTTAGTGCAACTGAACTGCAACCGGAAAGATGAGAAGTACTTATCTCCCTCTGGAGAAATTAACATAACACCAGCACTGGATCCATTCTTACTTCTTGAGCCATCGAAGAATAATTGCCACAATCCTTTAGAATCACTTGGTGTTTTGACAAGTTGTGGTATGATCGTATCTTCTTCATGGATACAGTAAGTACCTAATCCTGTTTCTTCCAAGACCAGCAAACCAACTTCTTCTTCTGCCAATACATCAGCGTAGGGATCATACTGATGATCTCTACTTACTTCATCTAGCAAAGTATCAGGGACTTCTTCAACAAGGGTGGTTGGTTCATGATCGGCATCTTCCTCTTCGGGATCGCCGATGGTGTAATTTCCATTTATGGGACTAGCAGTGTAGGGTTCTACATGATTATGGCAGATTGGTTCTACCCTTATAGTTACTTTGGTTCCGTATCGAGTCTTGAGAATCATATGCGACCAATCGGCTGATAGGTAACCGCCCATCTTGGCGGTGAAATCCGTGATAGGTAGATGGCAAAGAGAGGAGGGAGATCAATGACCGATATGTCTTGGGTGAATGACAAACTTGGGCATGCATGAATGGTAAGTTGAAGCCCTTTGATAACCCCAAACAGATCTTAACAGCTGTGCCATCCAAATTGAATAACCCCTGTTTGCAGAATGGCGCATATTGTATGCCTAGTACATCTGTAATTTGTTTCAGCATGACAGAGCTACTGGCACTAGAATCAATCATGCAATTATGTACCAGGTGGTCACCAATGATCAGGGAAATGTAGAATGGCGGTGGTTTGTTTGCCGTGGGAATGATTTTCCCTTATGGTTAACACAAACTTGTAGCATTTGTCACTCCTTGGCTTGGTGATCCGGTTGTACTAAAACTGTTGAGCTTCTCGTAATGAGGTTTCTTTGGGAAGGATCGAGAGTGCGTCCCACATGGTAACACTCATTGGTTTTCTTCATTTGTTCTACTATCTTTGAAGGGAATTGCTCCAACTTTGATGACACTTTTTGGGCATTGGGGTCCTCCTTTGGAAAATGTTTGTTGGGTACCGTGATGCTTGGAGAACCATCTTTCCCTGCACGGCATGGCTAGCCGGTGTTTCTAGTGATTTCTTTCCCGCATTTTTGTCAACTACCATTTGAAACCCAGGTTGAGAAGTGGATGCTAGATCAGCTTCGAGAGGTTGAGGCTCCATTGCTCTCTTTTTGGAGCAGTGTTTCTGCCAGCGATGAAGAATCTATATTTAATCCACAAAAATCTTCTTCTTGCCGGTTTAGCAAAGTGAATTCTTCGAGTGCTCGTGGTTGATCTCTTTGCTTCTTGCGTAGATGAACCTGTTTGTTAACTCTGAAGGGGCAGATACACTTTGAACCATAAGGGCCTAGCTAAGAACCCCATTGGGACAAAGATTTTGATTGTGAGGTTGAGAGCAAGGATAACACCATTCGTAGTCTTAAACCAAATTATTTTGAATAGGTACTATAGCTCTAGATGAGCTAGCTGCAAGAGGGTTCCGAAAGTTCAAGGGCCTTACATTTGCAACTTGACTTGTAGTTTGATTTCGAGGCTAATTGTTTCCTTGAAAAGGAGGACGGTTAGCATGATACTGCTGATTTTGTGGCTGATATGGATGATTGTATTGAAATTGTTGCCTTTTGAGTGCAACGAGATCATTTCCAAAATTTTGCAGTAGTGACTTGACTTCAAATAGGTCATTTGAAGAGGGAGGGGAAGATTGAGATGGTTTCTTGGAGTCTACTAGAATAGGAGCAATGAGAGGCTGATGATTCGTAAGATCTGGAGAAAAGGGCATTGGTGGTCGTGGAGCTATCTTTCCACTGAATCAAAGAATTCTCTCGCACTTATTGCAACTTCGTAAGCATCGGGAATTGTAGTCCCTCCCATGGAATGGATCATAAGCTGCTACATCGCTATTCAAGGCTCGCAAATAGTACAAGAATGCATTATGTGTGCGAGAAGGTTTTACGAGCACCGGAATCCTATTCCAAGTTCTCGTGGAATCGAAGTTGAAATCACTCATGTATTCTTGGCAAGCTCTCTTTATGGTAGTAAGTTGTTGCAAAAGTGATAGGTGATCACTTTTGTCTTCAAATTGTTTACATATCTTTTCTCCCAGCTCGTCCCAAGTGGTTATAGTGCCAACACCTAACCCGCAAAACCATTGAAGTGCTTTTCCCTTGAAAGAGGTAGCAAGAAGTCTAACTGCAATGTTGTCTTCAGTGATATTATGTACTGCACAGATGCTGGCTACATCAAAGATATGATCCATTGGAGTAACGTGAGTTTCCCCCATGTAGAAGGGTAAACTTTTGAGTTCCCAAAGGTATCGGGTCACGTTGAGCCAACATGAGAGGACTGCTTGCATTGAAAAGGGAAAAACTTGGTTCCTCGCCATAGCAACGAAAGGTTGATTGTTCCTGTGTGGAGGAAACCTTCCGAAAGGAGGAGTTGAATGACCCCTACTAGGTAAATCTGCAACTGGGGATGTGGAAATGCCTCTTCTTCTTCTCTTTGAAGGAGACAAGGAAAGTTTGATATTTGATACTTTCCTTTCTTTGAAGAAGCTTTTCGAATTCTTCGCATAAGTTTCTTGACTTTGAGATTTGGAATCCAGAGATATAGAGTCGCCAAGTACTTTGACTTGTGTAAGTGAGAAGAGAAGTACTAACTCTGTCCCACCGGCGTGCCAAAAACTGTTGTGTGTGGTCGCACGGTGGCTTAAGATTTCTGTTTGATAATGAGACACTTCTGAAATATGGAACTCTAACTTTTGTGATGTCCCACCGGGCGTGCCAAAAACTGTTGTGTGTGGTCGCACGGTGGCTTAAGATTTCTGTTTGATAATGAGACACCTCTGAAAGATGGAACTCTAACTTTTGTGATGTCCCACCGGGCGTGCCAAAAATTGTTGTGTGTGGTCGCACGGTGGCTTAAGATTTCCTATTTGATAATGAGACACCTCTGAAAGATGGAACTCTAACTTTTGTGATGTCCCACCGGGCGTGCCAAAAACTGTTGTCGCCAAATCACTGCACCCTCCGAATGGCTAGGATGTGAATAGGACATTCGGTGTGATTGGGACACATGGGATCACCTCTCAAGCTGTGGGACTTGGGCTCGAGGTGAACCTCCGGAGAAGGCCGACTTCCTCTTCCTAAACTAAGTGTTGTACTACTCCTAGTGTAACAAAAATGATTATCTAGTCCTATGCTGACATTTTCATGGGGTTTTAGGAAAGAGATTTACGAGAAATGAAACTATACTAGGGATGGTGATGCACCAAATGAAGGCTGTCTTCGACTCAGGAAGGGTTAATTTGAAGAGGGTGTGTGCACCACAGGTCAACTTCACCTACTGTAACTTAGAGAGGGTACAGGATACCATAGACTAAGAGACACGCGTTCCCTTTGTTAAACTTTATCAAACCGAGAAATATACCAGTTTCCCAGTGAAGAAGGATGAACTCAAGAAGGGTGAACAGACACCACAACTCAACTGCATGCAATACTCCACCACTCGATAAGCACAGAACTCCAAGAACCTGCAATAGAAACTTAAACTTGCACAGTGTACCTGCAAGTATGACAAAGGCACAAAGAAGCATAAAAGGATGAAAGGACCGAGATTAGTCACAAAACACACACTTTTATTGCTTCAATAACATGCATAATGCATCATACATTCAGAAGAGGCAATAGTTGCCATTACAGTCTTGAAGAGGAGGCTTGAAAGTTCTCTCAACACACAAGAACAACTTGCGAGAAGACAGAGGATTCTTGAAAAGTATACACTCTGCCGAGATATCCAACTGTCCAACTTATCTCGAACTATTGGAACCCTTTGAAATGAGCTTGCAACTTACATTTATAGAAGAATATGTGAGAAAGAAGAGGAAATGGTCATAATTGTATTCTTAGAATGAAGACCCATAATGTATTTATTACGATTAGTTGAACTACCCGAGAAGGTTCCATCATGGGTCATTAATTACACCCGATGACCTCGTCTTCTCAATTAATTAAAAGAATATTTAAATAATAATAATAAATATTATTATTAAAATATTTAAATAAAAATATTAATTTAATTAACATAATGTTGGGACCCCCCCGTTGACCCGTTTGACTTGAAGAGGAGGGGGGTCCATGTGGATAGAGTCTGCACAATCTCAACTCGGTGAGCTTCGAATCCTCTAACTCGGTGTTGCAATCGATTTTGAACCCCACACTAACTCTTTCCTCGTCTTGGCAATCGAGCTCTTTTGCATTGAGTCCTTCAAATGGTGAGCTATCAAACTTGATTCTTATCGTTTTGCTAAAATGCATGTAGATCCTGTGAACCTGGCTTGACGCAAATTAAGACTCGCCTCACGAATGCCACTGCTACGGTCTTGCTTCAAACTCCAAATCGAGCCATTCTGAATTACCAAGCCACCTATATGCATTGTGAACATGAAGCTTTAAGCCTGAAATTGAAAGCCTCTACAAATACATTAAACTTCAACACCCACGAGCTTATTCTTTATCTCGACTTGGTACCAATGTTTCCACAATATGAAAAGTTTGATTTAAATCATACTTAGTGGATTTGATCCATAGTACATTGGTTGTACCCACAGAGGTTAAACAATTCAATGAATTTAAATTATTTCACTCCTGCATGTTGTGCCATTTAGAAATGATTTTTGAGCTATGAAAATTGTTAGGGATCACATTACGTGGCCCTGTTAACACCGAATCGATTGATTTCTCTGTGATAGTTCTAGTCTTGATGATTAGAGTTATTTCTTCTTGTTTTGGACCACATATTCACATGCATTCCACGTTCAAACTCCATGAAGCAACACCACGAGCTCTTATTTGATTCGACACGGGTTTGTTTTGCATATCAACCCGAGCACCGGTTGGCTCAAACTCACTTGAATGTCGTGCTTAACCCAACATTTCTAAAAAGAATGGTTTTACCACAATGTTTATGGTTCTTCCTTATCATATAACACTTGCAGTAAGAATGTTTTAGCTTGGCCATAATAAGCACAATTGTACTTTCCAAACGATGAGAAAATGCCATTACCAATAAAGACCTAATGCTACCATGATGATGACCGGGCTCATGCCCATAACATGTCGATAGACACCCTTAAGACTGATTTTTGGCCGAAGAGTCCTTCGGTATTTTGGCAGTGCACTCGGCAATCTCGGCTCCAATCAACAATTATGCCACTATTGGGATCTTAGTATGGCATAGGTAGGTGTTGTGAGCTAAACAATATACTCATTTTCCGAAACTAAAAGATCCTTTATGTTACAATTTGCAACACATAAAAGAAGCCCTTTAAAAAATATGTTAAACAAGCTGGGGGCAACAAAAGGACCTTGGAAAATGTACAGTAACAACCATATGAATTCTTCCTTAGTCGTGGATAAAAGCTAATAGAAATAAGCTAGATAAAATCAGCTTGAAACTACGATATAATCGTCCATTGTTTAAAACAAGCTTCTCTCGAACTGGTAAAAGAATATTTTTTTATCGATTGGATGTACGTAATGGAAGGGTATAAATATTGCCTCACGCCCACGTGAGTATCTCAAAGAGACCATTTACGAGTAAGGAAGGATGCAACATGCAAAAGCAGCCGACTAGGTATTTCAGAGTTGACCTTCACATTCAATTTGTTTCTAGGAGAAGAAATGTTGAGCAATATGAATCGTTTCATTCTACACGTAATAAAACTCCATCTCCTAGTTCATGGAAATTTTATGAAGCCTTGAATGGCGTGACTCCAATCCATCGTACACGGCAGTGAATGTTTGTTTCATGCAGCTGTCATTCGATCTGAGTTCAGAATAAGGATAGGCATGCATTCGATACTGAACAGATAACAATACAGTTGGACAACCTGCTTGTTTAAACACGTTCAAAAGGCTTTTACTGTACTGCGCATGCCTGCTGACTGTGCGTGGGAGCTTGTCTTGCGACCACCGAATGCTCAGAGAAGTATGCTGGCAAAGGTGAACTGAACGGGAGCTAGGAGAAGTATGTTGGCAAAGGCGAAATGATCAGGTCGGGCATCTGTTTGTTGCATTCGGAAACCTGTGTCTTCTGTAAGCTGCAATTACGGTATTCCATGAGAAGGCATTTCTTTTTTGTGAGCCTGAAACTGGATACTATTTCCAACGTCGACCCATCTTCAACCATCTCACCATCATCCTCCCTTATCGATCGGAAGATTACTCAACGCTCAATTTGCAACTGCCACTTTAATTCTCCTGGTAACTCACAAGAAGACTCGGACCACTCCAAGCTGCGGGGTTTTCATGACGGATAGCCATCATAATTTTTCCACTTGGCAATCTGATCCAACTTCTCCCCTACACGGAGTAAACAACATGGTTTTCCATGGTTACATTTCCACTTGGCGGTGCTGCTCCGAATCTCCCCCGCGTGGAATTTCTTCCTTGGCTTGCCATCCACGAAAACCCACTTGGCATTGCTCGCCTTATTTCCCATGTCCGGGATTGGAGTGTGTGGTTTTGTTATCATTTGGTCATATTTCAATTTCGACAGATGGCCACCGACTTCCACCTTTCCGCTCAGCGTGAGGAGACATCATTTTTTTCGGTGCAAACATTTTGAGCTTATAGCTTGTAAGGTGTGATAATTGCATGTAATCCTTTATGCCCGCCAATTTAGTGACTCATTGAAGATGCTCATATAATTGCAAATAAAATTACGCTCCATGATTATTTTGATATGAAACAGTTCCACCTCTATGAGATCCGCTTCCATGATTTACACCGTAAAACCAGTAAGGTCTCGATAGAGAATCTTTGTAATAATTTTCATCAGGTCTCCCGGTAACACTCTTACTATCACTTAATCGATTTTCATAAAAATATCTTGAAGGAAAATCCGAATTTGAGGATGCATTTGATGCTGAACAGATAAAAACATCGTTGGACGACTTGCTTGCTGGAAGTGCTCAAAAAGGCTTCTACTATACTACAACATGTCAACTGCCTGTGCACCAAATGCTCGGCCGAGGAAGGTCTGAACACCATTATAATTCGCAGCTCTTTTTAAAATGTCGGTTTGACTCAATTTTACATGGGTATTCCATGGTGCTTATACTATCTTCCTGGGTCGATAGAAGTCCTTCCATTATGTAATTACAAACTCAAGATTCAATGATGTTGAACCTCCCATATCTGCATAATTTCATATCATCTCGGTCAAACAAGATAATTCTCCCAAGTGGTTGGTTGAGCACTATCTTAATGGATTAAACCTGGCATCATGTTGACTTTGACTCTCCCTGACTTGGCCTTCAGATCTTTTTGTATCGATCTCCACTGAGATCCTTGTACACTTCGTTTCATTTGTCAATTTTCAACGAGCTATATTTTGCATTAACAAGACCATCGTCGAGCTCTTACAACTGAGAGCCTCTACTGAGATGATTTCAAGATGACTATCAATTTGACACCGGGTTCTTTAACAACTCGACCCTGAACTCTTCACCGAGTCGAGATCAACTGGGTGCCTTTCGATGCTAGGTGATCTCTTCATATGCAATTTAGGAATTATTTTTTAATTATTGCATCTCGATAATAACCGAAGGTGGGTTCCTGGGACTATTGTTTTATTTTGAACGTGATAGGACCCCCTTGTCCAATCTTGCAGGTGTAAAATTGGATAACAGGAGATTGTTGATTTACGGTGCTTAATTTCTTTACAAATAATATACTTTACAAACTTACTAGAATACATAGTAATCGACATCATTTGGGTGACCATTCTCGGTCACCTTGGGACCGACATCGGTCAAGTAGGAAGGAACTGGTATCAAGTAGGGTAATCAACATTGGTTTTTTTGCATGATTTATTTTATTTAAGTCATGGAAATTAGATGTAACCTTTTATTAAAAGATGATCTAATGGTTGTAATAGCATAAATATGTTTCCTTAAGTATGTATATGCTTATATATACTTCAAACCTAGGGTTAGAAAGGTTATATTGTGATGGATTGATAGTAATTGTAAGAAGGATTTATTGGTGAGAGGAAAAGAGAAGTTTGTGAGGAAGAAAGTATTTTACATCCGGGAGGTGTGGAAGATTTCAAATATTCATTTTATATCCTCGTAAAGCTTTTAATAGTACATGTTATGTCGAAAAGTAGTAGCAAGTGGTATTTTCACTTTATAAAACCCTACTTTTGACTAACATGGGATTGTCTCAAGGTGTGGGACCTTTGCAATTGAGACAAACCTCTAGAGAAGGCTGGTTCTTGACTTATTCCAATGTTGATCTACTCCTAAACTACCAATTCCAAGGGACCAGAGGAAGAGAAATACATAAATGTAAATCCTAAACTAAGGGAGGTGATAACACCAAAAAAAGACTAGAGAGATTCCTAGTGAGTGAAAGTGGAGGGAAATGGGGAAGAAGAGGGAAGATAAAATGCCACAGTCCCAAAACACATTCAAACCTCCAATCTCATGGAGCACAACAAATTTAAGCCCTATAAAGGAACATAATATGCACAATATACCTACAAAATCTAATAGAAGCTACGAGACACAATATAAACCAAATAAGGCAAGGAAAATTAAGAAAACACTAATTTTATTACTTTAAATGATGCACAATCCATTACAATATAGCAATAAGGAAACACTCCTTCCCAAAAGGCATAAA
This sequence comes from Taxus wallichiana var. yunnanensis, assembly GCA_018340775.1. Classification (NCBI taxonomy): domain Eukaryota; kingdom Viridiplantae; phylum Streptophyta; class Pinopsida; order Cupressales; family Taxaceae; genus Taxus; species Taxus wallichiana. The sequence goes on along the minus strand of CM031236.1, from coordinate 109,533,811 downwards.
TTTGAGGCACGTAGCTCACCAATGTGCTAGAAAATTTTTGGCAGAGTTCCTTTACAATTTTGAAATCCCTCCCCTTTTCAAATGAGGATAATTTACATATATATAAATAAAATGAGCTACCAAAAACATCCTTCATTAAATGCTTGTACATAGGTATGGGTAACCATGACGGTTAGCTTTTCAATGGTAATTTTTTTACACAATGAACAGGGGTGCCATACCTCATTAAACTAGTTGTTGAGATACCTTGTACGGTGTCATTAATGTCTAGGCGTATATGAAACTCTTGGTTGTCACCCAACAGAAACCACTAGGTGACAAATGATGAGAAGGGAAGATTCACTCTCGATGAGGAAAAGACTTGTCATGTGAAAAGATGAAATGTTGTCACATGACAACAAGGGGAGGTTTACATGTGACAAGAGGTTATCCTAAAACGTGATGAGAGGGTGATAACTATGGGGAATAAAATGAGGTGCGAGGAGGGGATATTGTCACACGACAAGAAGGTATGTTGACACATGTCAAGAATTAATAGGTGAAACATGATAGGAGGAAGTGGTTGACATGCATCAACAAGGCATGGTTGATGTGCTACAAGAGGAAGTGGTTGAAACTTGACAACAAGGTGTTGTTGACGTGCAACAGGAGGAAGTGGTTGACTTGTGACAATAAGGTGTGGTTGACACATGATAGGAGGAAGAGGTTGACATGCGTCAACAAGGTGTGGTTGATATACAATAAGAGGAAGTGGTTGACACATAAAAACAAGGTGTTGTTGACATGCAACAGGAGGAAGCGGTTGATGTGGGTCAACAAGGTGACAATCCGTACATTTTTCTAGTTTGACCATTGATGCAAATCCTACTCCATACCTTGGAAACTGCTCCCATTAAATATCAATTCCCAGACCTGTAGGTTGATCCATTTTATAAGGGGGTCCAAAAATGGATAGGAATTGGTGACTTACGGGGTATTCTGCCTATTAAATCTGAAATACTGGTGATTTTGCATCCATTAGACATGGAGTCATTGGGATTGCTGAAACTCGTCGATGTCCGAAACCTCTTGTTTCGGGACACCGACGAGACATTAATTTATCATCGGATATTTCCTAAAAGCTGGAAAATTTAACAAAGAACAAAGCACAACCATGTACAAAAAGAAAAATCATACATATCCCAAAATGGAACATGCAAAGAGTGCATAAGAACTTATCTAAAATAAAACCTAGCTACAATAGAACGATGTGTTGTAAGCGATTAGAGGAATTAGAAGATCTAAAATAATATTTATGAGAAATATACTCCCATCAGTAATAATTCTTGAGATAGATGTCATTGACTGGAATCTGTAATTCTTCTTCATCTAACTTTATCAATTGGAAAGAATTGTTTTCTTTGCATCCTGAAATCAAGTAAGGGCCACTCCATACCGCATTCAAACTTGGAGTGCCTTCCGTGTTTAACTTTTTCGCATCCCATTTTAGATTCAGTCTCCTTGAAAATTTCTATTTTTGACTTTTCTATCAAAGCTCATCTTGATTTGAGCTTGGTCCTTGTCCATTTTTTTCATGGCATGGTCCCTTAGCTCTTTTAGTGATAAAATTCATTAACATTTGTTGTTGTTTCTTTCCACCAAGAATTCCACCTTAAATTATTATCCAATATATTTTCTTCCATTGAAAAAATCATTCAAGGGCATAACTTCTTCTCTCAATGTATCTCGTAAATCACTTACCTATGAGAGGTATATGTAGCTCACATACATGGAAAGAAAATACCATTTTTCTAGGATTAATGATGGATTCACCATGTTCATCATTAGACTACATGAAGATAATCAAGAGTTGAGGATATATTCTAAAGTAATTGCACCAATTGAGAAGTATGGAATCCATTTCCTTTGGTTCTCTACATTCACCTACATTAGGATTGCAGACTATATTATGTCTCCTCCTCGGCTATCCAAGTAATTGAGTGAAAAATCATTATGTTTTAATTATGTATACAAATAGCTCATGTGCATGCACAATGTAGAAACAAAACAAAAAAGGGTGTATCTTTTACCATTTCTTTGGGTATCTATTCATGTAAGAGTTTTGCAAATGCATCAAATATTGAAACTTAATTCGTTTATCTTAATCTCTATTCTTACACATCCAAGCCTTATTTTGACATTATAAAAAACTATTAAACTTTTACTGGCTGAGAATGCATTACACACCTGAAAATCGAGGACTACTTTGGGATATTTGTGTTGATTATTTTGAAGTCATAAAAGGGGAGCTTATGAGGATGACATTTCATCGATGAGGGATATTAGTTTTTATTGATTCATTTAAGGAATAAAATACGATGGAACAATCTTGTTTGACCCTGAATATCAAGGAGTTAAGTCCCCACCTATTCCCTAGGTCACATGGAGCATCATAGAATCAAGTGATGTCAACGAAAGGAATGCAATAGTGATTCATATATCAAGAGAATGGTTGAGGAATAAAATGATTTATTTCATAAAATATGGTTTCCTTCTAACATTATATAAATAGGTGTTCACACCCCTTTTCGAAGACATCAAAAAATACCATGATATCGAATCATTCAAAAGAATATTTGAATAGGAAGGATATGCAGGAGGAGAAAATTTAAGGATGTCACTTTAAGTGACTCTTCAAGAAGGAAAATTTCACCTTTGAAGAACCTCTTTGAAACACTTGAGCAAGGTGAAATTTACCCTTCATACTATCCATTTCTTCATCATCTCTCAAGTTTTTCTTTTGTTGAAGCCAAGTCATCTCACCATGTGGAGGATGTGACTCCTTATAATTAAGCTAAAAGTTCTCCTATGCCTAATATTGAGCTGAAAATGATGAATAATTTCCCTTGAATTCAAGAACTAATTGGGAGATATTTAGGATAGAATAGAAAACATCAAAATACAATTTTTAGCTATCGCAAAGATTGTAAAATCTAAGAGACACATGAAGGACCATGTAACTTTGTCATTTATTTAGTTGATATTTTGGTGATCAATATGTAGAGATATGACAAGGATTTCATTGGATCGGGATATATAGTCCTAGGGTGATGCACACATGTTCAAGTAATATTCTCCCTAAATGATTTCTCTAAATTAGGAATACTAGAAAACAATGGAACAATTGGTAGAGCATGTGATAATTCTCACTTCTTATTTGCAATCATTCTGCGATCCTACCATAGTACCACCTTCTTCTATGGAATCCATCACTCCTATAAGTAGCTTTGACCATGAAACAATTAACAAATATCAAGGTTATTCAATATAGGTAAGTGCTAATAACAGATGCGTTGAAAACATTCTTGGGAAAGGAAAAACTTTATTTCTAGTGCTTTACTTAATGTTCAATTTTTCCTTTGTTGTCATTTCTAAAGTGAAAATGACTAAGGAGAATATCATGAAGGAGAAATACCATTGGTAAAATGTGCTTCCATTAGTGTAAAAATGAGAAATCTTGATTCTCATTTATTCATGAGTTAAAATTGTGTGCACTTTTGCCATAAATGATAACTTGTATCTTATCTTCTCTAGCATGATGAGTGTTCAGTCTAACATGTTGAATGATGTTAGATATGAAATTAATTCTTGTGAATATCTCACATCACATATTATAGAAAGTATTAAAAACAATGTGAAAATGATCGTTTCACCATCAACTAATGAAAATTCACTAGTGAAAGAGTTGCTGAAATCATTCTCGGAATTGATCAAAAAAGAGGCGAGAGATACCTTCTTATTCAAGGAAGATACTTTGAGTCTCTTGTATAAATTAGATGTTTAATTTTTAATACTTGTGAAGGATCATTAGGTTTTGTTCAACAAATTTAATATCATTGGAAGTGTTTTTGAAACCTGAACTAGTCCAATTAGCTTTGTTCATATTCCACAGGCACAAACAGTGGAACCTGTAGCAGCCCACTTAGGTAAGGAATTAAAGGTTAAAGAAATATTTCCATGAGTACTCCCACAAGGTTCCACATTAGTCAGTTCTTCTTCAGAAGAGATTTCATCTTCATCGTAGTAATACTCTTTCCTTTTCTTCCTTCAACCTTCAATCTCTATCCATGTGCTATTTCTTCATTATGGAGGTAATTTTAATTATTTTATCCTATTCACTTAAGTGATCTATAGTCTAACATTCTTATGAGTAAATTTTAATTAATGAGAAAAGAATAACTTTTTTTTCTTCTAAATATGAAAGGTCACAAGTCATGAGCGGAAGTGAAAATTCATGTGGGGGTAGATGAAAATACTTTCTATGCATAAGTGCATGAAAGTGGGGGCCCAAAATAGGATTAAAAAGGGAAAAGTTTTCTGAAACTAGCGAAACATAAAATTCATCAAATAATTCAGAATGAATATGCTCAAAATTTGACAAAGTAATAATAATAAGTACTCTAAAGCTTGAAATACGTTTCTAAACTAGTAATTTTTTTAAAATGTTGAGATTAAGAGGGTCAAATATGGTATTCACACAAAGTATATATTTTTGTGTCAAAAAGATAAGAATCTCTTGTGTGTGCCCCCATTTTTTTAGTTTTATAAAAACATTTTACATCCATTTATAGAAAGTTTGGTAATTCCATGTACGAGGTCCTACTAATTTTTCATAATTTTTGGATGAATATATATATTTTTATTAATTTTCAAAGTGAAAAAATCCCAAAAATTGAAATATTGGTGTGTACTTGCCCCATAATATATTTTTAAGTTCATGTCGAATGGAGTTTAGAAGAGGAGTTTTGAAAAAAATTGGATGAAAAAACAAAATATTGTGTAAAAAAACGTATGCATAAGTTTTGACAATAAAAGAAGGCACTCGTAAAAGAAATTAACCATGAAATCGTTAAACAAATTGAATTTTATAAGAAGCATATTTTCACCAAGATAAAACTAAGCTTGATGTCATAGTATATATTTTTGGAATATTACATTATAACGCATTTAATATCGGGGTGTACACATGAGATTTTGAGGTTTTCTTTAAAAACAAAAATCCATTCACGAATTGGACATTCTAAGGCATAAGGTGGGATGTCCAAGGAAAATCAAGCTGTGGGTTGGGATTTTCAAACCCAAAGAATCGGAATGTGAGCTTGTTATAACGCGCGCTCACGTTATCGCTGGATTTACCAAGTCATAATGCATTTGCATTATAATGCGACCTTGAATTTTCTCTGTCATGTTATAACACAACTAAGCTATAATGCAAGCGTGTTATGGTAAAAATGGAAAAACAACGAATTTGTGTCCACTTTTGGTGCCTCATTTCTGTGAACTTACCCCTATAAGGATATAAGTTAGAATGGCTTCTCCATTCCAAAGGGTAACAAATTATGAATTGCAAGTAGATAGCTTTGCTCTACTAAATAGAAGAAAGAGATTAAATTCTTCAATTTTCCTCTATGTTTCCTCTATTTTCTTACATACTCAACTTTGTAAAAAAATGATCTTGTAAAATCAAAAACATTTTGGTGCATTTGATAAATGAATTAATACAATTTTATGTCTATGGTCTGTTAGTATTAGCTTGTTCTCAAGGTTGAATTTTTTTAATTGATTGTATATTTCCTCTGGTTAATGTTGTGAAAATCTATAAGTTCCTAGTCACAAAGTCATCTTTCCTTCAGCACATTTTTACTTTTCTCTACCTCCTCTCACTAATAAAATTACTCCTTGCACAAATTAAAAGGAACTTTCCATAGGTCTATTGGAGTATTCATGTGTGATCCCAATTTTCATGGCCACATGTTAATTTGTTTTTATGCATTCCTTAAATGAGAGCCTTCCCATTACAAAGCTGATGAACTTAGTCCTAGAGCATTGGTAAAAATGACTAATGTGTCCTTATGACAAATTATTTTGCTAATGAGTTTTTCGCCAAACGTGGGCTTGATTTTTTTAATTTTTCTCCACTTCTATAACCACTAAATTCCTAAAAGCATATATCTTAAAAAAATAATTAAAGAATGAAATATTTGTAAGCTTTAATCTATACCCATAATTTACCCCTAATGGTCATTCATGTAAGAGCCCAAATATTATAAAGGCTAACATCCTTTTCTTCTAAGACAATCAATAATATATTAGAGTAGATTTAAGGAATTGTATATAGAACAATGAATGAAATACAATCACTACCACGTTGTCTGCTAGAGTTATGGATTTTTAAGAAAAAAATCCTTAAGATTTGTGAGATGTTAGACAAGTTCTAAATTAGTAAAAACCAACATTTCATCAAATTTGGACAATCATAGTCTAGATTAAAAACCGAAACTTTCTATGTTAATTTTAATTATATAAAATATTGGAATTCAATTCTATTATTTGTGGAATCCAAATTAGAGATTTTTTGATTACATATCATCTTTTTGGATTTCAATTTTGGGGTTTTGAGTTTGTAATTTGGAAATAATATTAATTTATTAATATTTTAATTTACATTTGTTGGTATCCAAATTGAATCTCCTTTGCAAGATGAACATCATCTGATTTAACAAGAAGCATAGAGATAGATAAATCATCATGTATGTTGTTTTTAGCCAGGAGGTGATTTGTCTAGCTCTTTGTCACTCAGATGTTGGAGAAATGGATAGCACCTTCAAAAGAATTTGATCTATCCTCACTACTTTAGGTTGTGCCTTTCAACCAGGGTGAGAGGACCCTTTTCGTATCATCTTTTGGTGAAGGAGAAAGAAGATATCCTTCTTTGCAAAAATTTGAAATGATACCTTGAGAAAATAAGATCAAGTGCACCACAATTTAACTCTCACTAGTTGTCACTTATAAAGAATGGTGATATTTTCTAAACAAGGTTAAGGTTACTAAAGACATTATGGAATCACGATTGCTTCTACATATTTTGGTAGTAGAATTTATTCATTTGTGGACATACAGGAAAAAAGGGGTTGTTTAGGTAGGATTCATTATTTTTGAATAATTTTTGGTGGGAGATTAAGCAGGATAAACTCGATTTTGCTAGATCTTTGAGAACCTTCACAACAATTGGAAAACTAAATGATAGAATGCTTTAGAATAGCTAAAATATTCCTTCAACCAGAAGGTGTGCATCAATGGAGGCCTAGATTTGCATGGTTTCACACAATCTCCAAGAATTTAAAATGAAGGATTGAGTTAAAAGGCTCAATTAAACATTATCAATCTTTGGTTCATCGCATCTAAGACACACTCAAATAATTACAAACAACCTCTATCAACAAATGAGAGTAAAGTGATTTTAAATTATTTATTTCATTACCAGATGAAGGTTCTTCTCATAATTAAATTACAAATGCCACTAAAGCATCAAAGGGATGAGATCTTATGTAATTCAGAGAGATTCTAATATAAGATTGCAATAGGAAAAAGAAATACTATTTGCAGACATTCTGGAAAAATAAAGAAGACACAAATTTTCCCAAGATTAACATATATTAATTCGAAATTGATTAGATTCATCACACTGGGGAAGGTTTCTGCAACAATATCAGAGATTTTCAATGGTTTTAAACTTGTAACCAACTTGACATGATCAAATCTAAAACATAAGAGATTAACGAGTTTCTCGGATGGTCTCGGGAATATGGGATTTCTCAAATTTTCGTAAGAATTCAACCCCCGACCATTTGCATGACTAACTCATGCCCTTTATAGCACTCATTTACATTAAAGCTTCCCCCCAAACAAATAATATTTGAGGAACCTTTTTTTGTTACATATTTGATCATGATTTCCAGAAAGTGATGTTTAACAGATTTACAACAAAAAGTTTTTAGGTGTTCAAAAGGTGAATCATTTCAAATATTTCCATCATTGTTTTAACTAGGGCATCCAGTCATCTCCTCTGGCAACACGTTTTTCATCCTTTGCACCTATAGCTTCCTTCTCCTCATTCTTTCCTCTGCAATTTTCTCTGTTGGATCTAGCAATTCATTTTCTACAGGTGCTTGAGTAACTTTGTTTCAAAATATCAACTCTTGCACTTCCTCAGATTCACAAATTTGAGCTCCACAACACTTCAATTACACTTTTTTGATAGAAATGACAAGAAATCATTCAGATTCACCATGAAAAATGATGTGTATTTACATCCCCTGAAGTCATGGAATGTTAATGGTAGAAAAACCAGATGCATTGCACCATAACCGTTGATTCTACCCTTTCACAACTTTAAATTAGAGCCATCCATGTGGAAGATTAGAGCGAAATGGGCCTAGGGGTGCCTTTTACATTTTATGACTTTTGGAGAAAATGCACAATTTTCACATTTTTCCCCACCCCTCCACCTTTGAAATACAAGCTCGATAGGTGGCTTAATATAGGCCTTTGATGGAGTCGTGGCTCATTTATGCAATTTTACCCTTTTTAACAAAAATGAAAAATTTCCAACTTTCCTCCGCGACCCACTTTGCCGATTTGACTTTTCAAATGCTGACTCAAAAATGTGACATCACTCTGTCCCCTATGGGGTTGTGGATCAATTTATAACTTTTCTCCTTTTCACGAAAAGGAAAAAATATTCAAAATGACCCAGCGACCCGCCTCTCCGCTTGTAACTTTTGATGTGGGCCCCAGCGGAGTTGCGGGTTATTTCATAACTTTGTTCCCTCGTACAAAGAGGCAAAAACTTCAAAAATTTGTTGACCCACCTTCCCACTTGTAACATGAAAAACTGCCACGTGTCCTTCTTTGGGGTCAAAGTAAGACTTTTTCCCTAACACCTCATAATTGGTGAACAACCAATCGAGATTATCGGGTTTTAGGGCCAATTTGGTATTTTTTACAAATGAGACAAAAGTGGAAAATTTCACCAAAAAGACCCACCAGGCCACATCCAATTAAAAATGAACACGTATACACCTTCGGGGAAAAAAAGAGAAATTCGCTCCGCCTTTATAAATTTGATCAGCCAATCAAAACTCAACGGGGCTGTGGGGCCAAATTGATCTTTTTGCAAACATAGAAAAAAGTTTCAAGTTATAAAATATACCTGATTTGCCTCATCCAATAAAAAAGAGACCACGTAGCTGAATATTTTGAGATATAATTTGATGGGGAAAACAAGCCCACAAACCGTAAAATGCAGGGAAATCACCATTTGCGCCCAAAATTGAATTTTTGATTAAGGACAAAGAATTCAGAAATGATACAAGGCCCAAATGTGATCCACTACCACAGAGAAGGATATTCAATAACATACAAATGAAGAAAACCTTTCACGCATACATTAAGGGAAATAGAAAATAGGACAAAGCCCGCAGAATGAAAAATTTCAAGGGCAAACTAGGGCATGATGAAATCAAGCACCAACATTGGCTCGATTTGGGGATGTGCACTCCCGGTGAGTGCCACAACAAAAAATATCAGACCAAGTTCCTAAAATAAACCATTGGGAAACAAAGTCACAGAGCCAACCCTCCAGGGAACAAAATGGGAAACCAAAAACATGGCTGCCAAGGACCAGGAAAACCAAAACTAACAAAATGAAAAAATAGAACAAAAAATCCAAGACTTACACTATACAATGGTGCATAGCTTGATTATGAGAAATAAATCAACAAAATTATTCAAATTCCTACAATTAACAGACAATACAAGCAATTCCTGATCTAGGTCTTATAATAAGAAGGTATGTTCACCAATTCGAATGTCAAATGAATAAGGGCCCATCCAAAATGCATGAAACTTTCCATGTTTTTGTTATCCTCATGCCTGTTATCCCACAATAGTACAAGTTCTCCCACACCGAAAGCACTTGGAGTCACCTTCTTATCAATAAAATTCTTCAATTTCTCTCTAAATTTTACATGCCTCGATGGGATGCCCTTCTTTCTTCATCTAACTCAACAACTGATTGATGCAAGTATCATAGGGACTAACCTCTTGATCTTCTAGGTTTTGAAGAAATTGAAATGAGGATAATTACATATACGGGAAATAGAGCTTGAGTTCCATACACCAACTCAAATGGGCTTTTTCCAAGAGCTCGTTAAACACTAGTTGATCAGCCCAAACAACAAACTTCAATTACTCGGCCCACTTCCTTTTGTTCAAATCCAAAGTTCTACTAATTATCTTCACGAGTTTTTTATTGTTGGAATGTGCTTGTCCATTTCCTTGGGGATTATAATTGGAAGCATATGTCAAATTTATCCCATATTCATGGCACATGGCCACCAAAGGTTTAGCCCGGAAGATCATGGCATTATCAATAACTATCTTAGCAAGCACTCCAAACCTGCAAATGATATGATTCAGAATGAAATCCATGACAATTGGTGAGTTGATTTCTTAGTGAGGATTTCCTCCACCCAATTGGTGAAGTAATCGGTGGGCTACTAAAACCCACTTAAGGCCAGCACTTGAAGAATCTGAAATCTCACTAATGAAGTCCATTCCCCATTGTCTAAATGGGGCTTCAATTGATATAGGTTGCAAAGGAATGGAGCTTGAAGCTTTTACTTTTCCATAAAAGTGTTGGAAAATTTCACATTTTCTTACCAACAGAGTTATATATTTGAAAAGAGTTGCCACCAAAACAAGCCCTTGATATCTTATGAGCTTTGACTCTTCCAGAAAAATTCCCCTCCATAAACTCCTCCATGGAGATCAACAATTATTTTAGGGGCTTCATCTTCAGTAATGGTTCTTAATAGAAATCCCTTAGGGTTCTTCAAAGCTAACCCAAAGTCAGTAATGAAATATTTTTGGGAAGCTAACTTAAATTCTCTTTTCTGATTCTTGCTCAAATGTTCAGGGAGATGTAGATGTTTGAGATAAAAATGATTTCCTTGTACCATTCATAATTTATTAGTTTTTCAAGGACATTCAAACTTTCTTCTTCAACTTCATTTACCTCAATTGTCTATAGAATTCTCTCTACCATAACTTTTGCAAGCCCAAACCTCTAACCAATTTTACTTTTCGGATGTCCATATCATACACTTACAATTTGTTTACCCATCGGCATCTCTTGCTTGAAACCTCAATTTTTGATAGGATATCTTTCACCATGGCATGGGAATATAAGAAATGACTTTGGAAATCATAACATATCACCTAAAGACCTTTTCTAATTTTACCTAAGCAAATGCCTGCTTTTCCATGATAGTATACTTTAGCTCAGATCCTTGTAATGCCTTACTGAAAAATATGATTGGTCTTTCAGCTCCCTCATCATCCTTTTGCAACAACACAAATGCAATAGTACTTTTTGAAGAAAAAGAAAAAATTTGGAAAGCCTTCTTATAATTTGAAGCTGCTAAAACAAAGGCATGATTTAATGCTTCTTTGATCCCAGCAAAATATTTAATAGGTGAATACTTTTATATGTCTTGAGCATGCTAGTGATTGGGATAGTTAGTTCAGCAAAGTTGGAGATAAATCTCATAATAAAATTAATCTTCCCAAAAAGGATTGAATTCCCTTATTGGTTCTTGGAATAGAGACTTTTTTAACGGCTTCTACCCTTTCAGGATCAATCATGACCCCTTCCTTTGACACAATTTGTCCAAGCAACTTTGCTTTTTAAACTCCAAAATGGCACCTCTTGGGATTTAGTGAAATACCATACTCCCTACATCTTATCAACATTTTTTCTAAGTGTTGCAGGTGGTCACTCCTTTTTCTGGAGAAAACAATCACATCATCTTGATATACAACAATGAAATCATTAATATAGCAAGAGAAAGCTACATCCATTTCTCTTTGGAAAGTGGCTACATCATTCATTAGACCAAAAGGCATTCTGACATATACATATGTTCCCTAAGGAGTGGTAAAGGCAGTCTTGATTCACTCTAATTCCTTCACAACTACCTGGTTATATCCGAAAAGCCATCCAAGGTGGGTAACAATTCCGAACTAGTAACCAATTGTAACATATTGTCCATATTTGGTAGAGGGTATTTATCCTTCATTGATGCTCTATTCAAGTTTCTAAAGTCCACACACAACCTTATATCTCCGTTATTCTTTCTAACAAGTACCAAGTTTGCAACCCATGATGAGTACCTTGTGGGCTATATGATTCCTCCATCCCTCAACTTTTTCAATTCTTCTTGCATCTTTAGGGAAAGGAGTGGATTGATTGGCCTCTATTTCTACCTAAATGACATGACATAGGCTTCTAAGGGAATTTAATGCTAGAAAAGATCCTCTTTGTATGCTTTCAGTTCAAAATAAGACTGTGCTAAGAAGTCCTAGTATTTCTTCAACAGTTGGACATACAAATGCTTTTATTCCTTTCTCATATTGCTACCTAGCAAGATCTTACGTGATTTATCCTTCATGCCCATCTTGTGCTCTTCAACATCCCTCTAGGCTGACATGTGTCTATTGACAATGCAATCAACATTATCAAAGTTTGATTCAAGTGCTACCAAACCTCTGGAAATAGTATTAATCTTCAAATGAATGACGTCTCTTCCAAATAAAGTCTCCTTTCCATCAGCCACACAAACCATTGGCTCCCAATCTATACGTTGTTCAGAAAATTCTCCTTGGTTCTACAAAAACCTTTGGACCTGGGAGTTGTCTTGAACACTTTCCAGTGTTTAACATTTTTAGGAACATATGGCCTAGTTAATATCTCAATATTATACTCACAATAGAGGGATACAGTACAATTTTCAAATCTAGACCCCAATACTGACCAATTTATCTGCTAGAGTATTATACTTCCTATCGTGATGTATTATGTTGAAGGAGTCAAACATTTCAATGAAATCCTAGACTACATGCTTATACTGCTTCATTCTCTAATTTTTTGTTGCATACAGTTTTATAACCTTCTTGACAATTAGCTTTGAATCTCCTTTAACAATGATGTGTCTAACACCATATTTCCAAGCAATTCTGAAACCCAATAACAGTGCTTCATATTCTGCAATATTTTTAGTGCACTCAAAGTTGAGTTTAAAAGAAAAAAAACTCTTCTTGTCACGGAGGTATTAGAAAAACACCAACACCATTTCAAAATTTAGATCAAGCCCCATCAAACAACAAAGTCCAAGGAGAACCTACATGTTTAAGAGACTTGTATTGATCAATTTTGTGCTCTTTACCATCAGCAAATCTAACAAAGTTATCAACATCAATGTCAATGTATAACACTTCATAGGAAGCATTATTGGGATCCTCAATGAGATGTAGCATCTTCTTTTCACCATACAAATTTACAAGGCTTCCCTCAATAGGTATAGTGGAAAAAGACATATCCATTTGCACACTCCCACCCACACTAGCAGCCCATTTTCTTGATAATAACATTCCCCATTTGGTAGGGCAATCAACAATAAAAACATTTAGTTTTAATTTCTTTCCTGGGTAGGCTACAAGTTGCACTATCAAACCCCCCGACACATCCAACCACTAACACCTCTCTCGGAATCCATGGTAATGCAATTCCCATAAGTTCTTGTCACTTTGATATCTAATTAATTCATGACCTCAATAGGCATAACATTACTTGATGATCCAGAATCAAACATATAGTTGTGTAATAACGTGTCCCTAATAATCGAGTAGTGAAAAATGGATCTATGTTTAGTTGCGACTCAACCAAGGATGTTCCCAAATATACTTGGGTGGATCACCTAGTTCTTCCAAGTCTTGGGGTTTTTCCAAATCTGCAATGGTAGGAGGAGTCTCAACATTGTTTATATTTCTTCCTTAGGTAATATTTTCTTCTTTCAATACCAAATACTCAAAGGCCCTTTTCCTATACTCAAGAATCCTAAACAACTCAACAATTGGAACAAAAATCTTGATTTGACTTAAGACTTAGGACATGTCATAAGGAATGTATTTGGGAAAGGTAGCATTTGGAGGAAGACTGAAAATCTCATCTGAAAATAATGGATTTTTCACGGTCTGAGCATGGGCAGGGATACCAGTTCTGTTTGGGGAAACAAAGCCTTTTCCAGATTTATCTTTATTGGGAGTTTCTTTTGGGATATTGGTGAGAACTAGAGTTTTTGGTTTGGCACGAGGCCCCGCCCTTTGACAACTTTACTCCTAGTGTTATCTTATGTTTCTTGGGAAACCAAAAATTCATTAACAACCGTCTATCATCCTCTCGGAAGGGATTCCTCCATCATACTTTTTAATCATTAATTCCCTTAAGTATTCAAAATCATTATTATGCTAGGATCTAGGCTAGGATGGCCATGATTGCCACGAATGCCACTACGGATGAAATCCTTAGCGATGGAGGTGGTGAGACCGCCTTGTTTTTGGTGTGGACGTGGGCGACTAAGAAAGGGAGGTAGGGAAAAACTTGGTTAGCCTTTTTTCAAAGTGCCTTTGCAAATATGTGTTAGGTTTCTTGTGGATCCTCTATTAAAATAAATGGTGGTTACATTATTGATGGCTGATGGTGTGTCGAGCTAGATTTGCATAGTGGCTTTGAATCTAAGTGGGATTTTTTTGAGGATGTGGTGGGTTTGACCCAGGACTCTGATTTTGGGGTTTTGTCTAGTATATCCCCCATCGTATCTACTAATCTTTGGTTCTTTGTTGGGTGGCACCTATAAATATTTCCTCTCCACACTGAGATCCCTAGTTCAAGTCAATGGAGCTCCTGTGCATGGCTCTTCTACAGTCTACGAACTGGTCCTAGATCTCCTTGTTCATTGGGAAAATAGGTGTTGTGGATTTGGTGCTTGAGGATCCACTGGTGGGTAGAGGTGATGTTGCCCCTGCTATTTTCAAATAGAACCTATCCAAGCAACATTTTGGGAGTGTAATTTTGATCCATCCCCTATTCAGGCATCTTTCAAGGATGCACTGCAGTGATCTCGTAATGGAGATAGGGTTTTAGCCAAACTTAACAGACCAATGGCTTATGCAAAATCAACCCCATCAGTTTGTTTTGGTGATGAGGTGGTTCAATTTGAAGCATATTTCAAAAGGAATTGACTAATTTGCAAATTCCACAACTTCTGTCCTGGTCTTCCAGCACTTCATGCGTTGATTTCAAGGAAATGGGTCCCTTTTTTGGAAGGTAGGTTAGATATTTTTCCCAGTGCTCGGGGTTTTTTATTGTTGCTTTTGCGTCGGCTGCGAATAAAGATCTTATTTTTGGGAAAATCTAGGATTTTGAATCCCATATGCTTCTGATGAAACCATGGTTTCCTTTATTTAACCTTGATGTCGATTCCATCCATGTTAAACCTGATTTGGATTCATCTTTCATATCTACCTCTATGTTTAAAAACTATTGGCAATACTTTAGGGAAATGTTTATCTATTGATCAAAAAATTGATGATTTTGAGCACACAACGTATGCTAGAATCTTGGTTGATATGGATACTTCTATTGATTTCCCTACCACTATTGAACTCAAAGTGGAGGATCGAACTTGGTTACAAAATCTAGACTATGAAGGGTTTCCCTTTAGGTGTAGAAATTGCTTTTCTCTTGGCCATCTAGCTTCAAATTGTCATGTGATTAGGAAGCATGCTAAAAGGAATAGCTCATGGTGGAAGAATTTTAATCCTAGACACTTAGTGGTGAATGATCCTTCAGAAGGTGACTCAGATTCGATCCTATGATTTTGTCTGATCCAGAAAGGGAGGATGCTTTAACTGAGACTCTTAATCTCAAGGAACAGATAGATGTTTGATTCCAACCCATATTGAAAATGTAAATCCTAATACATCTGAGGCTTGGACTATTGTGAGCAGGAAGAAGAAAGGGGCTATCTCACCCCTCAAGATGCAGTTAAGATCCAAAGTGAAGGGATTAAAAGTTTGAGATAGTTGCTGGTTTTTATGTTTTTGATGTTAGTTTTTTTGTTGTTCTGCTATTGGTTTATATTTTTGCCACTAGTAGAGGCAAATCCATTTGGTCTTCATTATTTCATCTTTTTATCCTCCTATTATATGGGGTAGGGTCCCCTTAACCCTTTTTTTCACCATTAATAAAAAAAAATTGTTATTAGGAAATTGAAAATCTTACGTATGAGAGGGAGGAAGAGGTAATACCTAGTGAATGCAATCCCAAAAATCTGCAGCGATTATGGCACTAGTTAATTGATCTAAGTTACTCGTTTTTGTGAGCTTGTAAAGTACCCCATCATGCACACATCATCATCAATGTCATCATCAACTTCCTCAACTTATTTGTCTTCATCACATGGGCCATATGAAAAGAAACATCTGTCACACCACTCAATTTCATTTGCTTCTTCCATAGCAAACTCGGAAATCAAAGGATCAAGCATGATTCTATTTTCACGGGCTTGGCACCGTCTCATTTCGACCCCATGGGTCCTCTACCTGTCATCAGATCTGTAATGACCCCTAGGATGATTTGTAAATATTTCTTGACCTTGTGATTTATGATGACCTTGGGAACTTTGTCCAATTCCTTTCTCCGCTCTGGATAATGTGCATTATATTTCTTTAACAACTCCAACTAGAGTTTTTACAACCTCCTCTAGATTTATCAATTTGATGCCTTCTCTCTTAGGAGGTTTACCAATTGCTTTAATGTTGTTTTCAATTTGCAAAGCCATGGTAAAGGCCTGCCTCAAATTTCCTAGGTTTTTGTCCCTTAAATAGTATGTTGCCTTTTTGTCAAATGTATCAGAATACTTTATCAGAAAATATTCATCACATGGCCTTAAGTTTACAAGAAATATTCTCAATGTTTTGTTGAATCTTGTATTGAAATCATGAATGATTCATTAGGATTCTTCTTAATATTTTCAAATTCTGATAAAAGAAACCTAGGGTTTGTTTTATCTCCATACTGCAATCTAAAAGCATTCTTCATTTCTGTCCATGAATCAATGGAGTTATTTGGAAAATATTTATACCAGTCCCGTGCATCCTCCTCTAGAGTATGAATAAACAATTTTATGTACACATCCTCAAATTTGATCTCAAAGTCTTCCATCATATTGACAAAAAGATTTAAGTGTTGATCACTAGTAATAGTATTATTTCCTTGAAATTTAGGCATTCTATTTCTAACATCTTAGGGCATAGCATTTGGATATCCATCCATACCTCTAAAATTTATAGGACCAAAGGTATTAACAACAAATGGAGGTCTGGGTGGGGGTTGGGCCATGTTGTTTTGAGGAAGTGAATTTGTAGGAGATACAAAATGATGAGGAGTGAGGGGTCTGTGGGGCACAAGAATGCAATTCTCAAAATGAATGTTCTCTAAAAACTTTGTTTCTTGGAAGATCCTATCAGCTTTGGAAAACACAGGGACAGAATGAGACGTAAACTTTTCAAATACAAATGAAGGCCCCTCTCTAGATGGAGAATTCTGATCTACAAAAATACTACCTGATTTAGAAGCACTTGAGGAAGTATGAAAATATTCAATGATAGGATGATCAGTTTCCACAATTGATAACTCTTTTCTTGATTTCTGATCTTCAACAACTTTCCATATTCTTCTTCCTTTATAATTTATCTTTCCCAATTCTGGAAACAACCTTCTAACAGGGTCTTTAATGAAGAAATATCTTCTTCCTTCCAAATTTGCAAAGATTATTGATAAATTTCAATTGATAGAGGTTAAGACACTGGCATTTATCAAAAATTAATTCAACACAGAGTCGCTAATAAGGATTTTCACATTAGTTGTGCAAATGCACTAAAATTTATCTTTCAAATGTCTTTCAACAATAAATTCATGCAAAGCTTCATAGATCTGACCTTCCTTTACCCATATTTAACATTGATGATGTAAACTTATGCATCGCAAAAATAGATACATCGTAGCAAAAATAGATGCATTGTGCCATAACCGTTGATTCTTCCCTTTCACAACTTTAAATTAGAGACGCCCACGTGGAATATTAGAACCAAAACAAGCTTGGGAGTGCCTTTTGCATTTTTGACTTTTGAAAAAAATGCACAATTTTCACATTTTGCCCTACCCCTCTCGCCTTTAAAATACAAAAAAAAAGGCTCGACACGTGGCTTAATCTAGGCCTTTGATAGAGTCATGGCTCAATTTTACAATTTTACCCTTTTTAACAAAAGGAAAAATTTCTAATTTTCCTCCGACGACTGCTTTCTGATTTGACTTTTCAAATGTTGAATCAAACATGTGACATCACTTTTTTCCTTGTAGGGTTATGGATCAATTTATAAATTTTCTCCTTTTTTTAAAAAAGGAAAAAATCTTCACAATGACCCAATGATCCTCGTCTTCGCTTATAAATTTTGATGTGGGCCCCAGAGGAGTTGCAAGTTATTTCATAACTTTTCTCCCTTGTACAAGGATGAAAAAAACTTCAAAATGTTCCGCTGACCTACCTTCTATCTTATAACATGAAAAACTACCACATGTCCTTCTTGAGGCCAAAGTGAGACTTTTCCCTGCCGCTTCATATTTCTTTGAATAGCGATCGAGACTATCGAGGCTACTGGGCCAATTTGATATTTTTACAAATGGGAAAAAAGTGAAAAATTTCACCAAAAAGACTTGCCAAGCTACATCTAATTAAAATGAACACATATACACCTTTGGGGAAAAAGATAAATTCACTATGCTGTATAAATTTGACCAGGCCAATCGAGAACTCAATGGGGGTGCGGGACCAAATTGATCTTTTTGCAAACATAGAAAAATAGTTACAAGTTATAAAATATACCCAATGTGCCTTATCTAATCAAAAGAAACCACATAGCTGAAGATGCTTTGAGATATAATTTGATAGGAAAACACACCCGTCAAGCCAAAGTAAAATGCAGGGAAATCACCATTTGTGCCCAGAATTGAATTTTTCTTTAAGGAAAAAGAATTTAGAAATGATACAAGGCCCAAATGTGATCCACAACCATGGAGAAGGATCTTCAACATCATACAAATGAATAAAACCTTTCACACATCCATTTGGGAAATATAAAATACGACATGTGAGCTCGTAGATTGAAGAATTTAAAGGAAAACTAGGGCACGATCAAATCGAGCACCAACAAATACATTGAATGTTATTTATTTATATATATAAGTATAGGAACTTGTCAAAGGAAATGTGATATTAAGGGAATGAATATAAGCATTGCCTTGCACATACAAATAGGTAAGATAAATAAGACATCTAAATGTTTGTTTATTTTCCATGGGATGGTTAAGAGTAAGGAAATTTTGGAAATATAAAATTTTAAAAACATGTATAGGTTGGCAATCACTAGGATCAACTAAAAATCATAATGATGTTAAATATAATTATCATACTCTTTGTATCATGTTTATAATGGTGTGGTATTATAAATTTAAATTGTTAATATTTTTGTTAAAATAAGAGGAACATAAGCTTGCGTTCGCTAAGATTAACCTAATATAGCCACAGAGGGTTTATAAATTAATACCATTGATAACAACATGAATGTTATTAATAATAAAATTCTTATCAAGTTTACGTAGAGCACTTCTTGATCTTCACGATGATAATTTTCCATCGCTATCTCTTTTGTCTCTTACTCTGAATATTTTCTTAGAATAAAAAACAATTTAAAAATAATATTAATGATGTGTTATTATAAATCTAAATTGTTAATATTTGTAGTTAAAACAAGATGAAATATTGACATACATTAGATAAGGAGAAAACAATGGATACATAGACATAAATGTTTACAGGTGTTAAGAAACATTTGGCTCTTCATGTCTTCTTCAAGATGAAATTCCCTTCTCATTTATAAATATTGGATTTTCATGTACAGGTGAATCCTCAGTTTTATGTATTTAGATGGATAACTCTACTATTGACTTAGGAGTTCAATTTCCCATATTTCTTATGCATTTGGGATTCTCTTCTAAACAATTCAGATGGATGCCATTTTTGCATAAAATAAATGTATTAAATTAAGAGTTTAGCGGTAGATAGGCTTGTTATAGCTTTATATTTTATGAAAATCCTCAATAAATATGTGCATTATGTATTTTAGACATTTCATATTATATGGAATTATATGCCTTTAACAAATTAATGTAATATATTTAATACCAAGTTAAAAATGGAATTTTTTTTTCAGTCACTAAGTTACATAGAGCAATGGATGCATATATATATAATGCTATTAGATGGTAAGCTATAAGGCGATCGACCGCTACATAAGATAAGGCTAGCGACTTCTAAGCTACATAAGGTTAGTAGCCTCTAAGTTACATAAGGTAAGTGACAACCAAGTAACATACATCTAGTGGCCCCTACTTAGCAATTTAAAACTAATAAATTGGGTATTATAAGCAATACATTTACTTATTTTATATCTATTGGTGTCTCTTAGATATATGTATTTGAGATATCTATACAAGTATATTTTTTAACTCCTAATGATTATTTTTAACCTTGAGACCTATGAATCATATTATACTAAGTTATCGGTATTTCACCTTGTAGTAGACCTAATATTTTTGAACACTATGACCAGGAGCAAACCTTGATCCGTATTTTCAATGGATTCGGCCAGATTACCATTCCATCATGAATGGATCTCCAAGTATTGTATCCCACTCTTTTTCGGACGGTTAGACATGTATGTCTATTCAAAAGGTAATTTTATTGTGGTTTTTTCTTTTATAGTTGATAAAGAAATCATGGAGGGTAAACTATGTGTTTGTCAATCATGCTAATTTTTTATAAAACCCTAGTTCCCTCTTTTAACCAAATCATTGAATATTTATCTTAAAACTTTGTTTGGTTTAGGTTGTTTCAATTACCTTGGTAAATTTGGAATTGGGGACTGTATGGTCTCCATTGGAAATTTTTTTGGTAATATTTTTTATATTGACTATCAAACCATTTATTTCACCCATATAACATATGCCATAATTCTTGTAGAGCTTGATTCCTAAAAACTATTCTTCGCAAACATTGAGCTTAAATTGTAAAACAAAGTATGTGCTCCACGTTTAGATTACAAATTTTTACCCTTCGATGTAGACGGTTTTAAAACTTAGGACATACTACTTGGTGAATGTGAGATGGAAAAGTGTAAAAGTGAGATAAATAATTGGTGTAAAAATGTTGTCCCCGACCATTTGGTATTTGAAGCTAAAGAAGACTTAGTTTTAAATGATGACACGTAGAAGGGGTGTTGAATCTATCCCTAAAACCCATCTTTCAAAAATTCTAGTTTTAGGAAACATGATGAATATAAAATATGTAATACATCCTTTCAAAAAAATTGATTCAATAGATTGTATAGCAACGAAGGAAAATATTCTTACTCACTTCCCTATTGAAAAAATCACATATCTAGTGATATAACCTATTTAAGTATTTCTTCTAATTGAGGAGGTTGCGGATGGGTGGAAAAGAATACACAAAAATAAAATATATTTTCTAAAGAAAATTGTTTCTCCTAACTAGTTGTATATTCGCTAGTAGGAAGCTGTTTGTTTTTGGTTCTTTGTGTGACATATATTTATCTAGGATTTTAGGCCTTTTTGTACATTGGTAGGGCCCCTAGCTAAGAAAAATTTATCGTCGATTAAAAAAATTATACTAAGCTAAGGAAAAGGCTTGAAAATACTTCAACATTATCAATGTAATAAAAATGACAAGATTCCAAATGATGATTAAAATTGAACTTACTGATTTCAAATGATGGGAAAAATAGAGGTTATATTTTTATTTACATAAAGTGAATGAAAGAAATGTATTTTTATGAGATATTAAACCAATTTATTTATATTTATTTAAAAGGGATTTTCCATCTCTATGATTGATTGTGTGTTATGCCTCATTGAGGGTTACATGCGCTATCAAGAATCTTGAAGTCATTCTTCCTATCATCTTGGAAGAAGGTAAGGAGGATTGGAAAATGGTTGCTTATCCACAAGAAAGGAAACACCAAACCACAAACCACCATGATTCAAGAAAAGGTTTGAGTCTTGTCTTGTTCTCTATTTTTGATGTTTTATCCGGGTTGGAGGCCTACCATTTTTATGTTGAGTTCGGGCCATTAGTTGGTGCGAGCTAGTTGTGGGTCCGCTCTATCATTATTTGTCTCGGTTGGGTAGTATGGTTACCTTTTTCTTTGTCCTTCATTTCTTAGATCCGTTCCCGACCCCTTTTATTCTTCTTTTTATTGTAATATGTGGGTTTTGACCCTTTTCATTTTTGGGGTATGGTCACTTTCAAAACCATTTACTAATAAATAAAAATAATTATCAAGTAAAGTCAATCAATCTCGTAATGGTTCTTTTGTATGTTTCAAAGAGAGACACATATTTATGTGTGGCCACAAATTATTTAACCATGTAGATACGTGTGTGATATTTTTGTATCGGAATGCATTGAGCCATCAAATTTCCATCTCGTAGAAAATCCAAAGAAAAACACATTAGATTTTTCATGATAAAAACATGTTGTTTCTCCTACAAACAATTTGTTATTTGTTCCATATATTTGAATGTGTCTAGAACCTTTTCCATATTTAATATTTAAACTAGAAAAATATTCTTGTTATTGGATCGTAAAACCTTGTTGTTAAGTTCACACTACATTTTTTCACAACAAAAAATTAATTCAATACTTTGTAGCAAGTCATTTTTTTAATGAATGAACATTTTCTCTAGATCATAGATATGTAAATGATAATCGAATATGAAAATGTTGATTTACTATCGTTAACAATGTATGGATAAATCTACAACTAAAGTATCAATAACATGAATACGTAAAATCGGGTTGTATGGTGGTGATGATCCGAATTAAGTATTTCTCCTAAGCTGTAAATAGGAATTCTTCTACCCTAAAACAAATAAATTTTTCCATGTGGAAAAGTTCGTAAAAATAAAAAATAACAAAATTGCTTTTCAATAAATCTAATAATAGTTTATATGTATGATTTTATTGATTTTTTTTTTTTTTGAGATCTGAAAATCTACTAAAAACTATCAATAACATTCTAAGCATTCTATAGTAATCAAATCATATGGAAAATTTAAATGGTTAATAGAAGAAAAAATTGTATAAAAAATTATATATTTATTTATTCTACTATTATCTAAAACAAAATAAAGTTCTTTTAATATTTTCTTGCATCATCTGCATCCCCTATCTAGGCTAGTCTTGTAAACAAACTTTACTTAAGCTAGTTATTAATTTGAAAAAAACAAATCGAAGAAAACTTTGGATCCACCAAAAATTATCTTTAAGAACTCCTTCGTTGATTACGTTGAATACAACGGCAGTTTCACATTTGTAAGTAATTTATTGTGTTTTCCAAAGCGTTTGAAATAATTAATAAACATTTTCTCTTTTTCACAAAGTGCTCTATACCCCAACAAAATAATGGATTAACCTCCACTTTAATTATTTGTAGTAGTTTGATTAAAAAAATCTACATTGGCATATGTATCAAGTGTAGACCAAAATGATATTTCAAAGTATCTCGGATACAGTGTCGAGAAAATGGGAAATAGATGTTCTTGGTTGAATGTGTTCATTGTTAAATTGAAATGTATTTGAGTATTTCAAAGTATTATTTTGTAATAACAATCGTTCGAATTCAAGAATAAAAATATTCTTTTCGAGGCAATGCAAAAAAATAATATCAAGACTTCATTATTACCTTATATTGATTTAAAATACAATAAGAGTATTTCAAAATATATTTTTACCTATATTTTTAGATATTTCTATTGATGGTAGGTTGTCTCCAGTTGTATCTACACATAAGAATTGTAATTAAGACATGTTTAACAAATTGATTCTAACCAACATTGAAAAGTAATAAAAAAATTATTAATTAAGTAAAAACGTACTAGATACCTAATTGTGAGCCAACTATACAAATTGATGTTATAAAGTTTGATGTAGGTTCTATATTAGTCACCATTAGCTCCATGTTCTATTGGCGATCATCTTGGCTTTTAAATTTTTCTCTTCACATGTATGTTTGGAGTAGCTCAATAGCTTCGACATTGAACATCGATACTTAGATTGTAAATTAGAAATTATAAAGAATGGGCATTTGTGAGAATGGACATATGTCCATTCAAAGAATATTTTCTATATGAGAATGGGAATAAGGAGCTGCTAGCTTTATGTAACATAGCTTCCACTACCGTTTTGTCGCTTAGTGGTGTTGCCTTTATGTAATGAGAAGGATAATAAATGATCGATAAGTAACATAAGTCTAACAACCACTAAAGGACATAAGATTAGAAACCACTAAGTTACATTAGACTAGCGTCCCTGGTGCCATATTTTATAGGCAATATTCATTGAATGGGCATATTCCCATTGTTCTATAAATTGTAGCTTGTATTAAAAAGTTATATTTTCTTAAATTGAGCAATTCAAGAAAAATTCAACTAAAACATGTATATAAATATTTAAAACTAATTTTTTAATGTGAGGGGTATGATATATATTCCTTGTCCATATGTTGATAGCTTAAGAAAGGCCATATACAGAATGGGAGTATGCCCATTCATAGAATATTGTCTATACAAGAATGGGCATTTTCGGCCACTAACCTTATGTAACTTAGTGATGGTGGGGTTAATCACTCCATTTATACATATATATATCAAATTTAAGAATACAAGCAATAAATACGGAAATAAACAAAAATAACAATACATGAGGGTAAGTGCATGAAGTTGGGGGACCAAAAGTGGATAAGAATCCAAAAAAATCAAAGCGCATACGCGTTTTAGTTTTTTTGGCTCAGAATCCCGAACCATAACACGTGTGTGTTTCAAACAAGCCAAAACACATGCATGTTTCAAACAAGCCAAAACACGTACGCGTTATAACGCAGACGCATTATAATGCGTACACATTTTGTAACGTGTACACATTTTATAATGTGTACGCGTTATGTAATGCGCACACATTATAATGTGTATGCACTATATAACACATATGCATTATAACATGTATGCGTTTTGTAACGTGTACACATTTTGTAATGCATACACGTCATAATGCATACGCATTATTTCTTCTACTTTAAATTTATTTTAGTAAATATAAGAAATTATGGTCAGTCTCCACCTTATGGAAGTGGTCTCGTACTCTACAGTTATAATCTAGAAGATAGTTTTTCAAAATCTAATGCAAGTCAAGTACTTACTCATTTTTAGGATTTCAAAGCAAATGACCTAAAACTTTTAGGGCTTATATATTGTAGTCACTTTTTGTTTTGGGAAAGCATAGTCATTTTTTAGTTTTTTTGACCTTCTAAAATGGATTTTGGCCCTACCACTACTTGAATTGGTACTAATTTTTAAGTTTCGTCCATAATTCACTTTACTGACCATGAATTAACTCTATGATGTTTGTCTACTTCTTACTAAAAAGGATCCTTACTTTGTAAAAAGAGGATTGTTCCCTAAATGGGATTCTGTCCTATGGCCAAAATGAGGTAATTGTAATGTGCCTCCTCCTTAAGGTGTGATAACACTACTAGGTGTTAAATGAGTTATAGTTATGAATAGTACCAAGTGAATTGCATCAAGTGAACTTAGATGATTTCTCATTCTTAGAAACATAGTGCTCCATATAAAGATCATCCCCTCACCTTTATTAGATCTAAAAGCATCCTTTCATGGAATCAAATTCATGATTCTCATACATGCTTTTGCTCATATGTCTCTTATGGAGACAAAGGATTCCTTAATACTTCATAAATAATGGTCCTTGATAACTTGGTGACATGACTAGCTCATTTTAGCTTGTTTTGAAGGGTGTTTAATTAACTACAAAATGGCCAAAAATGCCTTTTTAGGCCTTCAAAGGAAGTAGTCTCTCATAAAAACTAAATGAGTCGATTGATCACCTTAAACACTATTCCCTACACACTGAAAACATGCTGAATGATCTTTTTAGGACTTTCCTTTGGGTGAGGGTTTATGATTTAGGGTTTAGGGTTTAGGGCTCAAGGTTTAGGGTTTAGGGCTAAGGGTTTAGGACTCAAGGTTTAGATTTTAGGGTTTAAGGTTTAGTGTTTAAGGCTCATAGTTCAGATTTTAGGGTTTAGGGTTTAGGGCTCAGGGCTTAGGGTTCATGGTTTAGGGTTTATGGTTTAGGGTTTAGAGTTTTGGGTTTATGGTTCAAGGTTAAGGGTTGAGGGTTTAGGGTTTAGGGCTCAAGGTTCAAGGTTTAGGGTTTAGGGGTCAAGGTTGAGGGTTTAGGGTTTATGGCTCAAGGTTTAGGGTTTAGGGTTTAGGGATTAGGGTTGAGGGTTTAGGGTTTAGGGTTGAGAGTTGAGGTTCGGTTTTAGGGTTCATGGTTTAGTTTTTAGGGTTTAGGGTTGAGGATTTAGGGTTTATAGTTTAGGAGTTAGTTTTTATGGTTTAGGGTTGAGGATTTATGGTTTACGGTTCGGGGTTTAGGAGTCGGGGTTTAAGGTTTAAAGGTCAGGGTTTAGGGTTTAGGGAAAAGGGTTCAGGGTTTAGGGTTTAGGGATCGGGGTTCGGGGTGGATTAGGGTTGAGGTTAGCGTTCTTGTTAAGAGTTGAGGTTCGGAGTTTTAGGGCTCATGGTTTAGGGTTTATGTTTAAGGGTTCAAGGCTTAGGGTTTTGGATTAGGGATTATGGCTTAAGACCTAGGGTTCAGGGTTTAGGCTCAATGTTTAGGGTTTAGGGGTCAGGGTTTAGGTTTTAGGGTTTAGGGTTTAGGATTTAGGGCTTAGAGTTTAGGGTTTAGGGCTTAGGGTTTATGGTATAGGGTTTAGGGTTTAGGGCTCAGGGTTTAAGGTTTAGGGTTGAGGATTTAGGGTTTACGGTTTAGGGTTTAGGAGTTAGGGTTTAAGGTTTAAAGGTCAGGGTTCAGGGTTTAGGGCAAAGGGTTCAGGTTTTAGGGTTTAAGGCTCGAGGTTTAGGGTTTAGGTTTTAGGGTTAAGGGTTTAGGTCACAAATTTTAGGGTTCGAGGATTTAGTGTTTAGGGCTTAGATTTTAGTGTTTAGGGTTTAGGGATTAGGGTCTAGGGTTTAGGATTTAGTGATTATGGTTTAGAGTTTAGGGTTTAGGGGTCAAGGTTTAGGGTTTAGAATTTAGGGACCTTTAGGATTTAACATTTAAACGTTAAGGTTTAGTGCTTATGGTTTAGCACTCGGGGCTCGGGGTTTAGGGTTTAGGGATAGGGAGCATGGTTTAATTTTGAGACTCATGGTTTGGGGTTCGAGTTATGGGTTTAGGGTTTATGGTTTAGGGATTAGGGTTTAGGGTTTATGGTTCATGGTTTATGGCTTAAGGTTTGGGGTTGAGTTACTTGGTTTAAGGTTTGAGGTTAGAGCCGGTGGCCTGGATTTAGTATTTAGGGCTTAGGGATTAGGGCTCGGGGTTTAGGGTCTAGGGTCAAGGGTTTAGAGTTATGGGTTTAGGTTTTAGGTTTTAGGGTTTATTATTTAGTGTTTAGGGTTTAGGATTTATTATTTTGGTTTTAGGGTTTAGGATTTATAGATTAGGGTTTGGGTCTCATGGTTGAGGGTTTAGGTCACAAAGTTCGGGTTTAATGAATTTGTAGGCAAAACATTCAAAGAGAGTCACCAAAATTTGATGTTTTTAATCTATAGATATTTTGGAAACATCCATGGGTTTATCATATAAGGAATTATCAATGAATGGAAGGTCACTAGGTCGTAGGCTAGGTAACTCCCATTTAGAACTAAAAATAACGATTTACTTGGGCGATTGATAACCCCTTAGTGTTCTTAGAAATTCCCTTGTTTCTATGCTTATTTTAAACACTTTAGGAGGTTCTGTCAAATTTACTATCCATTCTAGTAGAACAATTAAAATTTATCTTTCTCCGAAGGAGAGGATACTACAGGAAATTAAATTATGATCCTACACCTCTGCATTGATATATTCTCTATGTTTCTTTTGTTTCCTTTAGGATTTTTTTGTTGGTTATTTTTTCTATCTTCCAATGGGTCATCCTGGCTTGCTAATACCATACATGGGAATATGAGAAATCTTAAATTTTTTTCAGAGTGGGAATAAATTTATATTAAAGTCCACAAGTATGTGGGGAGAAAAAGTTTGGAAGAGATGTGTAATATATGTATTACAAGGCACTGGTATATGTCATATCCATTTAGTTACTTGTCCCACCTCTCATAAACAAGGTAGTTCTATAAGCAAACTAAATGATGGTTGTAGGCACGAGACTAGGAAATATTGATGAAATATGGTTTGGGGTTTAGGGTTTAGGGTTTAGAGTTCGAAGTTCGGGGTTATGGTTTAGGATTTAGGTTATAGGTAGGGTTTAGGGTTTAGTGTTTAGGGTTTAGGGTTTAGGTTTAAGGATTTAGTGTTTAGGGATAAGGGTTTATGGTTTATGGTTCAAGTTTTAGGGTTTATGGTTTATGGTTCAAGGTTTAGGGTTTAGGATTTAATGTTTAGGGATTAAGGTTTAGGGTTTATGGTTTAGGATTTAATGTTTAGGGATTAAGGTTTAGGGTTTATGGTTTAGGGCTTGGGGTTTAGGGTTTAGGTTTTAGGGTTTAGGGTTTAGGTTTTAGGGCTTAGGGATTAGGGTATATGGTCTAGGGATTAGGGTATCAATTTTAGGGCTCATGGATAAGGGTGTAGCATTCAAGGCTTAGGGTTTACGGTTTAGGATTTGGTGTTTAAGGTTTAGGGTTTAAGGGTCAGGATTTAGGGTTTAGGATTTAGTATTTATGGTTCAGTGGTTTAGGCTTTAACATTTAGGGATCATGGTTCATGATTTAGGGTTTAGGGTTTAGGTTTTAGGGCTTAAGGCTCAGGGTTTAGGGCTCACGGGTAAGGGCTAAATGTTTAAGGTTTATGGTTTAGGGTTTAGGTTTTAGGGTCTAGGGATCATGGTTAAAGGTTTACGGTTTAGGGTTTATGGCTCAAGGTTTATAGTTTAGTTTTTAGGTTTATGTTCTATGGTTGAGGGTTTCGATTGCAGAAGTTAAACGCTAAAATATTTAGGATGAATGCTAAAATCCTGAAAATTTACCTATATCTTGTGACAAGATTATACTTTAAAAAACTATCTCCTAAACCATGACTCATGGAGCTATGAGACTAATTCCATGAGGTGCAGAGTGACCCTAATTTCTTATATTTACATAAAGAAATTTATATTATAAGTTTTTCATTTATTATTATTATAATAATAAATGAAAAAATTATATTTAAACATTTATTTATTTAAATAGAAGCATGTCAAAATAATGCATAATGTTTATACTTACACGTAACGTGTACACATTATAACACATAAACATTATGTTTATACTACACATAACGCATATGCATTTTGTGTTTTCTCTTTTCCCAAGCCATACATCAAGGCTTGGGATCCATTTTAGATTCCCAAGTTTGAGGCATGGACTGCACAAACACAACAAATAGCATGTTTTTACAAGAAAATGTAAAAATGCCACTTCCTCTATGATAAATCAAAATAAAAAAATCGATCCATTTTTAAAAAGTTATACCATGACATAGAGTAGATTCTCTTCTTTATAAAAATATAATTTTTCAAATTTTTTGACTAATATAACTTTTCCATATTATTTTTTTCTAACTATGCCTTTTTATAGCTATTTTTTAAAGTGTAAATAGGTCTATCTTTCATGGTGTATCTTTTTTCGGGTGATCAAAATTTAAAAAAATTATACTATCCCAAACTAGGCATAATTCTATACATATTTACAAAACAAAAATCTAATTTTTGATATTTTTGAGGTAGTTAGGGGGGCACGGTTGGAGATCCGTTATTTTTCAAAACATAAAATTTCTATACTAGAAAAATCATAAATAAAAAAATATTCGCTAAAAAAATAAAAGCAAAATGGAACCCAAATTAGATGCTCCTAGCTATCTTTCTACCAAAGGGTTTTCAAAAATACAAAATGGTGCTCAAAAAATGGTGGGGGCACGAAAGTCACTCTATTATGTTTTTAAAAAAAATAGGTGTATCTATTGGTATTTTAGTTATTTTTCCCACTAAAACTTATCCGTTTTCAAAAAAATTAGTAGCTTAGAAACTAGACTCAAAATGCTATGATTCATATTTCTACAACATCTTCCAACTTTGAGTGTAACAATTTCAAAAACTCGTACAAGTTGAATTTTAGTTTTTAGAAAAATGCGTCCACTTAAGACCCCCTTTTAGCCGCCATCTTGGTGCAATTACCCATGAGACATAACGTGTTTCACCCAATGTGGGCTACGTACACCAAGAAACAATGAATATATTGTTATCCATTTTTACACCCCCTTGAAAAATCAATTAACCTACAGTGCAGGCATTGATAGTTAATGATAGTAGTTTAAAAGTATCTCACAATGAGAGATTGCTCACCTCAACGAAGGTTTGGAGTAGGATTTACATTAATAGTCAAACTAGAAAATTGTACAAATTTTCATCTTATTGACATGTGTCAACCTCTTCCCTCTGTCGTGTGTCAACCACACCTTTGTCGTGCTTCAACCACCGCCTCCTATTTCATGTCAACCACGCCTTTTTTTTGAACGTCAACTGATTCCTCTGTCACGTGTAAATCTTACCTTGATTTCATGCATCAACCACTTCCTCTTATCACATGTCAACTTTTCCTTCTTAACACATGACAACATACCTTCTTATCATGTGACAGGATCTCATCCTTGTGTGTCATTCTATTCCCCATTTCCACCACCCTCTTGTCGTGCATCCATATCATTTCTTGTCGCACATCAACCTCATTTTTCTGTCACACGTCAACCTCCCCTCGATGTCCCGTGACAACATTTGTTCTTGTCACGCGACAAGTCTTTTCCTCATCGACGGTGACTCTTCCCTTATTGTTATGAGTTAGCTAGTGGTTTATGTCCGATGCCAACCAGGAGTTTTAGATACAACCGGACATTAATGACACCGTATAAGGTAGCTCACTAATTGGTTTAATGAGGTATGGTACCCTTGTTCACCATGAAATAAAAGTACCATTGAAAAGGGGGAAGGATTTCAAAATTATAAAGGAACTTTGCCAAAATTGTTCCAGCACTTTTGTGAGTCTGCAGGCCTCAAATTTATGCAATTTGGGAAGGAATGTTTCCTTCTACCTATATTGTAATGGATTTTGCATCATTTTAAGCAATAAAATTAGTGTTTTTCGATTTTCCTTCCCTAACTTGATTTATATTATGTTTCTTGCATTCTATTAGATGTAATAGGTATATTATGCATATTATGTTCTTTTGAAGGGCTTAAATTTGTTGTGCTCCACGAGATTGGAGGTTTGAATGCATTTTAGGACTATGGAAATTTGTATTCGCTCTTCTTCCCCATTTCCCTCAACTTTCACTCACTAGGAATCTCTCTAGTCTTATTTTGGTGCTATCACCTCCCTTAGTTTAGGATTTACATTTATGTATTTCTCTTCCTCTAGTCCCTTAGAATTGGTAGTTTAGGAGTAGATCAACATTGGAATAAGTCAAAACCATCCTTCTCTGGAGGTTTGTCTCAATCGCAAAGGTCCCACACCTTGAGACAATCCCATGTTAGTCAAAAGTAGGGTTTTGTAATGTGCAAATCCCAAGGTGCTACTTTTCCAACATAATAGTTTTGGTATGCCCGATGAGAAAGATGTTAATATTTTAATTTTTATCAAGATTGGGTGTGTGTCTTGGTCAAATTATAGCCTTTGAAGGAAGGCTTTGTAGCAACATATCTAGCGACTCCGTCATTCAAATCCAGTGGTTTCAGCAGTCCAAGTTTATCAAGTTTGTGAGAAGAATCTAGAAAGGTCAAGAATTAGAGAAGATGGGCTATTTTTCTATCTGCACTTATCCCTAGATAGAGCAAGAAGGGGAAGAAGAGATCAGATCTATCCATCTCCACCAAATAGAACTTTATCAACACCTCCACTAGGAATACCCTTTCTTCGAATGATGATGGTTCTCAAGCCACTCATGATGGCTCATCTACAACCACCAAATCAGCCAACCCCAAACCCATATGAAAATTTCATAGGCAGTAGTCCACTTTACCTTAATGCACAAAATCCAGTCCAGATAATAGCATTAAAAAATATCCCATACTTCAATGGAGAAAATCACACAAATCTCGTCAACCACATTCAAGACATTGTAAATCTCTATTACATACATGAGATTACTGAGATGGATGTTGCAATCAATATGTTGGCTTCTTCTTTCAAAGGAAAAGTGTTGTAGTGGTTCAGAGGCTTGGGAGTAGGATCGATTCAGAATTGGGATCAATTTTACACATCTCTCTGTGGCCGATTGGGGAGGGGCTGATAACTTATCCCTTTTGGAGCAGATGACTACAATCACCCACCGAGAGTAGATGTGGACTTCAATTCCAAATTCCAAAGAACATGGGAAAGGATCCCATTTATGGTGAGAAAAATAGATTAAGGTGCATTTCTCTATTTTCTTAAAGCTCTAAATTCATATATATATATATATATATATATATATATATATATATATATTATACAATCTATGGGGGAATAACCCCACCAAATGCTAATGCCATAGCTATTAGAGATGAGAATTGCATAATTCAAGCTGATAAACTCACACCTAGGCCACCTATGCCTCTCGTATCTAGATATGGGAATCTTAATCCTAATAAAACACCTACAATAGCTTACATCTCTACTCTAAGAAATTAGAGTTCAAATCAAGATTCCACTTCTTCTTCTAATCGTTCAAATGAACTCCAGGAGATTATGAAATGATTGAAAAACTTAGGAAACAAGTTGGTAACTCTTAAAAGGAAGCAAGATCAAAATTCTATACCTTATCATCCGTAGTTTCAACCTAATAAACCTTCATATCAGCCAAACATGCCACCTATTCAAGCTACTAACTAGAACCAAGGACAACCCCAAGTTGCTATGCCATTCCAAGCATATAACCCTAATGCAGTTTCAACATCTAGGGCCATGGTTCCAACTCAAAATAACATAGAAAAAGAATATGAATGGTGTTTCCCATGCATCCAACCACATAATAGAGCAACATTCTTCAATGGTGCTTTAAATGAAGCATTGATGGTGACTATGGTGGGTGTTCCTCGAGAAAAAAACAAAAAGAAAGTTAGTAGTAGGTAACTAATCGGAAGCGAGATCCAAACGAGACAACACTTGTCAATTGGCAAGCTAAGGATTTCTGTGGAATGAATCACTCCCCTTCTCAAAGTGTGGCATCCAATACAACATCTAAGAAAAGAAATATAGAGGAAGGGAAGTCATCTAATCCAAGTAATTCTCAGCCTTTTATCACACTTTGGGGTAATAGAATTCCAAGTACAACCCTAAACATTCAAGATCAGACTTCTAAGCCAACTTAGTCGTAAGTAGTTGCAGCCCTTATGCAGAGAAAGTCATGTAGAGTAAAGGGTGGTGAAGGAGAATCAATCTCCTTTTAACATTTTTGATCAAATGAAGAATACCAATGTAATAATTTCTATGTGGTAATCATTGAAAATTGCGGGCCAATGGGATTTGTTACAAGAAACCAATGAGAATTGGCTAGCATCAAATGAGTTATCATGGAATCAAGATAAGGTGCTCACTAATACATCTCCAAAAGAGGGAGTTTTTGGAGGTCAACAAGGTAAAAGCAGGAAGAATCCTCCATTCTATATATCTTTGATTATTTAGAACAATCATGTACACAACTATATGATTGACTCAGGGGCTAATAGTTCGGTAATTGAAAGCAGTTGCAGATCAGTTGGGCTTGAAATATGACCCAATTTCCAAAGAAGTGGTACAGATTAGATGGGACAAAAATGAGTACTATTGGGATCGTAAAAGGTTTAAATGTTAGATTACACACATATCCTAATGTCACATTTGAGTAAGAGATATCGGTGATTGAGTTTCCACCACTATTTGCAGTGTGCTTGTCAAGAGACTTCACCACAAAAATTCGAGGTTACTTATCAACCTGATTGGTCACATATTCTCTTCAAAACAAGGTATGGAGCTACGGCTATAATCCAGTATGAACATATTGCAAATTTCCATATTGAGCCTTGTGTACCAAGCCCAATCAACGTAAATTACTCATCCTTTGATCTATAGGATTACCCAAACACTCATGAAAAAGATACCAAAGTTGGGGGAATCCCTGATTTGAATCTTAATGAATGTAGAAACAAAAGTCATGAATATGATCCATACAAGGAAATATAGGAGGCTGAGTTGGGAGGATATTGTTTGCACGAGGAAAACACACCCCTTCTAGACTCACCAAACTGGATGATAAAGGTGATAATTGAAGTATGGCAGATATTTTGGATGGTGAAGGAGTAGGCAAGGCGCTAGAGGAGGAGAAATTATTTTTCACCACAAGGTATGAAGTACTACTCAACTATCTATTTTCAGTTTACTTGTTCAAAAAATACTGTTGAGTATGAAGCTTTGATACATGGATTGAATTGGGAAAGAAAGAAGGGTATGAAAAACATGGAAGTGTTTAGGGATAGTGATTTAATTTTCAACCAGGTTAGCGGAAAACATGTTGCTAAGAATGATCTTCTCAAAGAATACAAGCATTGGGTATGGGATCAAATTGATGATTTTGAAGCATTCAATATTCAAGCCATACCAAGGAAGAAGAATGAGGTTATG
The DNA here is from genome assembly GCA_018340775.1 of Taxus wallichiana var. yunnanensis. Lineage (NCBI taxonomy): Eukaryota > Viridiplantae > Streptophyta > Pinopsida > Cupressales > Taxaceae > Taxus > Taxus wallichiana. The sequence continues at coordinate 109,499,199 of CM031236.1, read as the reverse complement.
GATAGGCTTGTAGCAATTGGAGAAACATTTGATGTTGTGGAAAATATTAAAAGAGATAAAGTGCAACCACATATTGATGTAATTTTGAGGCTAGTTATCTTTAGGAAATAACACAGTGTTAGGTATTTAAGAATGATCAATAGATCATTAATTTCTACTGAGGATGAGGTTGCATTCTTGGTTAGGATTCAGAACAAATTGGAGCAACAATATGGTGATCAAGTGGTTCAATTGAGGAAAAATAAGCTACCAAAGGGTTTAGTGACTCTAGAGTCAATATTCAATCCTAATGATTAGTTTCAAGGAAAGAGCAAACATTCAGGTCAAAGGTGAGGATTCAGAGCCAATTTCAGTTGGAGAAAGAAAAACACTTCAAATTGGCAAGGTAAGCACTGAACAAGAAAAATATGAATTTATACAACTTTGCCAAGAATTTCCAGATGTGTTTGCTTGGAGCTATGAAGATTTGAAAGGATTTAATCCTAATCGGCACAACACATGATTGAACTAGATTCAGGAGCTAAACCCATCAGGAAAAAGAAAGGCTAGTCAATCCTCATATCGAGCCTCTCATGAAAAGAGAATTGAACAAACTCATTGAAGCAAGCATCATATTTCCAATCAAGCACTCTTCATGGGTAGAAAATCTTGTTCAGTTAGGAAAAAGAATGGGGAAATCAGGTTATGTGTGGATTTTTGAGACTTGAACAGGGCCTCTCTCAAGGACCACTACCCACTTCCTTCCATGGAGAAAATCCTATAGGTTGTATCCAGTTCCGAAAGGTTCTCATTACTAGATGGCTACTCAAGATATAATCAAATCATGGTGAAATAATATGACCAGTTCAAGATAGCCTTCACCACGAAGTGGGGCACATATGCTTATAAGAAGATGCCATTTGGACTGTCAAATGCGAGCCACTTTCTAAAGGGTGATGGATATGGAATTCAAAGGACTGATCAATAAGATAGTTCTTGTGTATCTAGATGATATTACTATATTCTCCAAGAATGTAACAAGTCATCTCTTTCATGTCAGACAAGTATTCCAAATATGTAGGAGATTCGGAGTGTCTCTGAATTCGAAAAAGTGCATATTCTTAGCTCATGAAGGAAATCTCTTAGGCCACATTCTTTCTAAAGGAGGGTTGAAAATTGATCCGAGAAAAGGTAGGAGCTATTCAAGCATTTTCATTTCCAACTCATAAGAAGAAATTTGTCCAAAGATTTTTGGGGAAAATTAATTTTTTTAGGAGGTTTGTTCCTAAATTTTCCCATCTTGTCAAACCACTCACACCGATGCTAAAGAAGACCGTGGTTTTCAAATGGATTTTTGAAGGAAAATAAAACTTTGAAGTTATAAAGTAGGCCATTACACTATCTCCAACCCTCATAAATCTAGATTTCTTGAAGGACTTTATTTTATACACTTTTGGGGGCATGGATGCAACATCGCCATACTGGTACAACCAAATCAAGAAGAACTAGAGAATCCTATCACATTCTTTATCCAAATTCAGGATTATGAGGTGAGATATTTATTCATTGAGAAGCATGTACTTGTTGTGATTAGAAGTCTAAAGAAATTCATACATCTAGTGTCAAATAACAAAATTCATCTATTAGTTTCACATGCTGGTGTAAAAGATTTTCTTTTGAACAAGGACCTTAATGAAAAGAGAGCTAATTGGATAACCAAGGTCATGGAGTATGATATTGATATAAATGTGACAAAATTAGTTAGGGAAAAGTGTTGTGTGAGCAACTAGCTTCTAACTAGCATGTTGAATTAAGAGAGGAGGTAGAAGTTGTTATGATGTTGCAAGATAATCAAAATAGACCATGTGTGGTATACCCATTCCTTGTTGGACTCGGGATATTGTAAATTTCCTTCAAACATGTCAAAATCCTCAAGGATTGTGTAAGCCCAAAAGGAGGTATTTCAAAAGGCATGTGAATGGTGTCCTCCTAAGGTACATCAAGACAAATCATATAGAGAGGGTATTGCATGAGTTTAGTGATGGAGAGGCAGGTGGTATTTTTCCCCCAAAAGAATCAATCTGTTAGAATCATGAGGGTTAGTTATTACTCACCTAATATTTTTAATGATTACCACTCACGGATCTAGAAATGTAATAAGTGTGCCTTCTTCATAGTTAAAGAGAAGCTAGCATCCCTTCCACTCCATCCTATCTTAGTTTAGAAACTAGTATTGAAATAAGGGCTTGATTTTATTGGTATGATCAATCCAATTTCCCACCTAGGTCACAAATGGATTCTTACAAGCACGGAATACTTCACTAAGTGGAAAGAAGTAATTGCACTTAAGGAAGCAATTGAAGCTAGCATTTTGTACTTCTACGAAGGTATTGCAACAAGGTTCAGTGTTCCTTCCCCTATAATATCAGATAATGCCTTATCATTTCATGGAGCAAAGATATCTAATTGGGGTTAGGAATGGAATCTACTTGACCACTTCTTCTAACTACTACCCTCAGGGTAAGCTGACAAGTAGAGTCCACAAAACAAAACTTGATTAGAATCATAAAAAGAACCCTAGATGATAATTAGAGGACTTGGCATAACAAATTGAAATCGGCCTTGTGGGCTCATAGAATCACTCCCAAGAAATCCACTGGTTATTCTCCTTTCATGTTGGTTTATGAAAGGGAAGAAAGGCTACCAATATCCCTTGAATTACCAGCCTTGGAGCTTATCAAACACGTAAATAACTAGATTTGTGATTGGAGGAAGTAGTTGGCACATGAGATGAACAACGACTTACCAGGTGAAGAATTGAATGCTGGAAATATTTGGAGAGATTTTCCCTCTGCACACCTAACAATTTTTTTGCAAATCTGATTCTAGGAGTCATGATCAAGGTTGTAATGCAATGGTGCTTTGAATGTTTCTAGTTTTGGGGGGAAAACTCTGTTGTAAATGAAATGTTATAAATTGCATGAATTTTTCATGTAAATGGTTGGAGTGTTAGAGGTCGGGAGCTAATTCTTGAGAGAAAAAGTTTGACAGAGCCCATATTTTTGAGAGACTATCTAAGGAACCTATTTATTTATTTTGTGTTAAATTTGATCATGTCAAGGTGGTTGTGAGTGTACAACCATTGACAAGCTCTGAGATTGTTCTAGAAACTTTCCCTACTGATAAATTTAATCAAATTTGAGTAAATTTGTGTTTGATTTTGAGAAAAATTGTGTCTTCTTCATTTCTAAATGTCTACAAACAGTTTCTTGTTCCCATTGCAATCTTACATTGAAATCTTTGTGAATCACACAAGATATTAGTTTTGTAATAGTTTTGGGGCACTTTCAATTTCATTTATCAGAAGAGATTTCATTTGATAGTGAAATAAAGAAACTTAAAATAACTTTACTCCTAGCATGATGATTAAGATCATTTTTAGCCTTTGAGGGTATCTTAGGCGTGATAAAATAGAGGTTGATAGTTTTTAATTAAGTCTATCAATTTGAGCCTTCATTTTGGGATCTTTAAAGTTTGTGTGAAAACATGCTAATCTGGGCCTCCAATAAAAGCACACCTTTACGGTTAAAGGGACATTCTATGTGTTTTGAAGCATTTTTTTATTAAGCCTTCCATTTTTTGTAAAATTCTTAGAGATTTGGTGAATCAAAGTCTACTATACCTCACCTCACACCAAAATTCATTTAAAACAACCAATCCTACACATACTACCCCTATTTTTCCTATGTGTGTACAAATGCGTAATCTATGTTACCAAAACATACAACAGCAATCAGGTTTTCATTTTCTTTAGTGGCCTAAGCCTTTCTTAGAAAATATCTCCATTATATAAGGTGAAAACTCATGAGAGTTAGATTTTTTTGTATTGATCATATTTTCTTCAAGGTATTTTTAATAACTTTGCAAAGAAATATATCTCTATCTCCTCCATAAACAACAGGATACAAAAGGGTCCTCTCACCATGGTTGAAAGGAACAACCATAAAGTAGTGAGGATACTTAAGGGTGTTGCCCATTTCTCCACATCGAGTGACAAAGAGCAACCTGCATTTTCCTGGATACAAAATGACACACTACATGCTTTGTTTGTCTTTGAACTTCTTGTCAAAACTATGATGCTTCTACTTCCGAGGGTGAATCAATTTGGGTAAAAACACTATTCTATTGCCATTCTTTGGGGAGCTAATTTGTGTTGTTGAGACTGATTTGTTAATTTGCTTCTAGTTCTTCATACTCGTGCCCAGTAAACATTTCTTATATACTCTAAGTGCTAGTATATTGTTTCGACATCACTGTGTTCGGGCCTATAAGAAGTGTTCAAATTTATAGGTGTTATGCACAATATTTCCAATGTCTGTATTTATTACACTAAGTTTTAGTGATAAATCTTGGTAAAGGAAGGTAAGATTATTCCATTTCTTATTTCTAGTGTTGACAAACATTTAACAGATCATATTTTTTAGTGCATTTTCACAACTAAGGTGGAATTACTTAGTGGTGACTTCATGTTAATCTATTTTTTTTAATAAATACCATTGTCTTAACCTCTGTCAAGTAATATTTTTACTAATATTTGCAAATTTGGAAGGAAGAAGATCTTTCTTCACTAGGGATCCTACTAAGACATTATTTCCGAGCTAGGAAAAATAAAGTCAAAAGGAAGAAGATCCTGGAGAGTTGTTGGAGATTTGTAATAAAGAAAAGAGGTCTCCATTGATGAAGGTGATTAGCTTTGTCTTTTAATATTTCCATTCAAGTGATTGAATCGGTAGCCTTTTTGTGGAGTTAAATTCTTCATCCTACGGAGAGGGGCCTTCATTAGAATTTGAGAAATTTACTTCTCATTTTTCGTTTATGTTTTTGAATTTGATAGGGTTTTCAAGAGACAAAGCCTTTAGGGGTATCCATTTTAGAAGTTATAATCCTATGCTTCAAATACCCCTTGTCCCTTATCGGTTTGATTCTCCTTCATGGTGAGCTCCTAAAAATAGCATGGCCCATCCCCCACCTGAGACCTCCATTTATTGTAAATACTTTTGGGCTTATAAATTTTAGAGGGAAGGCCGGTTATCAAAATGTAATTCCCAAGATGTAATAAATAGACTACCAAATTTCCAAGGAAATAATGCTATAGCGGTGATCAAAGCATCTAAAGTTAGTTATCAACATGATAGAAGACTTTGATTGAATTTGAGGATATATATATCAATTTTTTATCCATACCTTAGAGGAATATGCAAGGGACTAGTATAAAGTTTTTACAAATAATTCCATTATTTCTTTGACCGAAATGAATAATGAATTTAGATTGTAGTATGGTGATAGAATGGATCCTAGGTTTCTTTTGTCGAATTTAAGAATAATAAAAAGAATCCCAATGAGTCGAGTGCATAACTTTAACACTAGATTTAAGAAGACATTGAGGAGATTTCTGTAAGTTTAAGGACATGTGATGAATATTGTCTTATAAAGTATTCAAATGCATTTGATAAGAAAGTTGCTAATTATTTGAGGGACAAAAACCCTACCAATTTGAGGCGGACCTTTACTATGGCTCTTCAAATTGAGAACAACATTAAGGCCATTGGAAAACCACCTAAGAGGGAGGGTGTTAAAGCGATAAACCCAAAAACATCAAGAAAGTAAGATTTTGGATCTTGAGGAGCTTGTTCAAAATCTAGTAGGGGTTGTCAAAAAGATATCATACAAATTAGCCTAGGAAGAGAAAGGAATTGGGCCAAGTTCAAAAGGTCGAATAACTACCAAGGCGAAGATAGATTTACCAATCATCCTATAAATGAGCACAGATCTGATGAAAAGGCAAGAGACCCATGGGATCTATAAATAGACATCCCCAAGATAGGGAAAAATAATGGTTCCCAATCCTTTGGCTTCTAGAGTTATTTTTGTTGAAGAAATAAATGTAATTGATTAGTGTGACATGTGTTTCATGCCCCATGCTCCATGTGAAGTAGATCAGCAAGAAGAAGAGGAAGTTGATGATGATAACACTAATGATGATGCATGCATGATGGAGTGCTCTACAAGCTCACAGCAAGGAGAAACTTCAACTAAGGTAATAAGTTGTAGAACTGCTGCTGATTTTTGGGATTGCATTCACCGGGTACCTCTTCTTCCTCCCTCTCATACTTTAGAAATAGATATTGTACAAACTTTTGAATTTACCAATAATGAATTTGAATATTTAAGACCTTTAATGACAAATAAGTATGATGGAGGAATCCCATCTAAGGAGGATAGGAAGTTATTTAATAATGTTGTTGTTGCTCAAGAAATGGATTATAATACTAGGAGTAGAGTTAACATGGTCATCTATCCCTAACAACATTAAACATTGCTAAAGTGGTTCCTAAGAAATAACTTCCTATCATCTATCCCCATATTGTGAATATGATGTTGAAGTGTTAACAAGGTCATCTATCCCTGACAACATTAAACATTGGCAAATTTTTGATGATGATGCTCAAGTCAAAAGATTTTTGTAGAACAAAGGGGATTTTTCTGATCAGTGTATTGATTGGGAGCCAATGGTGTGTGCAGCAGAGGGTAAAGAAACTTTGTTTGGAAAGGATATCATCCAACTAAAAACTAATACCATCCCTAGAGGACTGGTTGCTCTTGAATCAAACTTTGATAATGCTGATTGCATTATTAATAGGCATATAACAGCCTCAAGGGATGTTGAAGAGCATGACCTGGGTACAAAGGAGAAACCAAGGAAGATCTAGTTGGGAAGTAATCTGAATAAGGAGGAAAAACATTCCTATGTCCAGTTGTTGAAGAAGTATCAGGACTTCTTGGCTTGGTCTTATTTAGAGTTGAAGGCATACAGAGAGGATCTATTTCAGCATGAAATTACTTTGGATCCTAATGAAAAACCATTCAAACAAAAGAAGAGGTTGATTAATCTAGTCTCTCTCTGTAAAAATTCAAGATGAGTTAAAAAAGCTAAGAGATGGAGGGATCATTCAACCAACAAGGTATTCTTCTTGGGTTGCAAACTTAGTGCCAATTAGAAAAAAGAATGGTGATATTAGGCTGTGTGTGGATTTTAGAAATCTGAACAGAGCATCAATGAAGGATAATTATCCTTTACTAAACATGAATAACATGTTACAATTAGTCACTGATTCTTATTTGTTATCTAATTTGTATGACTTCTCTAGGTATAACTAGGTGGTATTGAAGCAATAAGAGAGAATCAAAACTGCTTTCACTTCTCCATGGGGTAACTATGTGTATGTGAGGATTTTGTTTGGCCTAATGAATGCTGGAGCTACTTTTCAAAGGGCAATGGATGTAAAATTCTAAGGATATATAAATGACTTCATTGTTATGTATCGGGATGATGTGATAGTTTTCTCTTGGAAGAGAAGTGATCACATTCAACATTTAAAAAGATACGATAAGATTAAGAGAGTATGACATTTCACTCAATCCAAAGAAGTTCCATTTCAGAGTGCAAAAGGCCAAGTTTCTGGGGTCACATTATATCAAAGGATGGTGTCATGATTGATCCCGAGAGGGTAGAGGACATTAACAAGGTCCCAATTCTAAGAACCAAGAAGGGAATTCAGTCCTTCTTTGGGTAAATAAATTTTATCGAAGATTCATATCAAACTCTATTGAGTTGACCATTCCAATTACTTACATGCTAAATAAGGAACAATTAATAAAATGGGTAGAGTCTGTTATTCAGATTTCAATGGGATCAATGAAGCATTAAAGCATGCCCCTATTTTAGCAGCTCCATATTACAAGAAGCCTTTTCCAATGTTTTATTTTTCTTTAGAGAATACTATTGCATCTTTTTTTGTTGAAGAAGGATCTGTGAAGGGGCTAAGAGGTCAATTTCCTTTTTCAGTAAGGAATTACAAGGGGCTGAGTTGAAGTACACCATTATGGAGAAGCAAGCATTTTCCTTGGTAAAAGTGACAAATGTTTTCAGACCTTACATTTTGAGCTCTAAATTTGTTGCTTATGTTCCCCACACCATGGTCAAAGATGTCTTATTAGCAATGGATGTCTCAAGAAAAAGATGCAGATGGGTGAACAAGTTGCAGGAATATGACATGGATATCCAAACCACAAAATTGGTAAGAGGTTTGGTCTTAGCTAAACTTATGGCTAAGAGAAAATTACAAACTATTGAGGTGAATGAGGTAGAAGAAGGAAGGGTGGATGTCCTTGAAAAGTTGGTGAGTTCTTAATGGTACAAAGATAAAAAAATTATCTCAGACATCTATACTGCCTTGAGTATTTGAGTAAAAATCAGAAAAGAGCTCTTAAGTTGGCTTCCCAGAAATATGTCATTACTGATTTTGGGTTAGCTTGGAAGAACCCTGAGGGAGTCTTCTTAAGGTGAACTACTAAAGATGAAGCCCCCAAGATAATTTCTGATATCCATGGAGGTGTTTGTGGGGGAAATATTGCTAGAAGAGTCACAACACACAAGATCCTGAGGGCTCGTTATTGGTGGCTAAATATTTTCAAGGATACAAATTTGTTGGTTAGAAGATGTGAGAGTTGCCAACATTTTGATGGAAGACTGAAAGCTTCAGGATCCCTTCCTTTGCAACTTGTATCAATTGAAGCCCGTTCAAGCAACGGGGAATGGATTTCATTAGTGAGATTTTAGACCCTTCAAGTGTTGGACATAAGTGGATTCTCGTAGGCATTGATTACTTCACTAAGTGGGTGGAGGAAATCCCAACAAAGAGAGCAACACACCAAATTTTCTGGACTTCATGTTTAACCGTATCATCTACGAGGCTTGTTTGCGCGATTAAAATTATTGTTGATAATGCCATGAGCTTGAGCTAAACCTTTGGTGGCAATGTGTAAAGAATATGGGATCAATTTGACATATTCCTCTAACTATAATCCCCAAGGCAATAGACAAGCAAAGTCTAGTAATAAAATTTTATTAAAAATCATCATGAGAACCTTGGAGATAAACAAAAAGAAAGGGGTGAGAAATTGAAGTTTGTTGTGTAGGATGATCAAATTACTATTAAAAGAGACTTTGGAAAGATTGAATTTGATCTGGTATATGGCACTCAAGCTCTGTTGCCCCTGCATATGCAATTATCCTCATATCAGTTCATTCAACAACTAGAAGATTAAGAATTTAGTCCATATGAGGCTCACATTAACCAGATTTTTGAACTTGATGAAGAAAGGAGAGCATCTCACCAAAGGCATGTGAATTTTAGAGAATAATTGAAGAAGTTATTTGACAAGAAGGTCACTCCCAAAGTTTTCAGCATTGGAGATCTTGCGTTATTGTGGGATAGTAGACATGAAGACAAGGGCAAGCATGGTAAATTTGATGCGGTATGGATGGTCCATTACTCCATTGAAATTTGGATTAATGAACATTCTGTTATCCATATTTCACCCCAATTATTGGATCAGCCACGACCTTGTATAGAAAGAACTCCGAGAAAACTCATTTAGATCTTGTAAATTGTTCACATAAAGGCTCAAAGGTGGGCAAAGTGGATGAGAAATATTAAATGACCCTTTGCAAAAAGAAACAACTCTATCGAGATGTTTCCATGTCTTAATCCATTTTTCAAGTTACAGGTAGAATCTATAATGCAATAAAGCGGGCCAAAAAAGAAGGGGAAATGCCGCAGAGGAACCGGGATCTAGAAGGGGAAAATATTGTGAAATTTCAAAGTTTTTTGGGCTCAAAACCATTCAGGAAAGATTCCTAAATTGACTAATTATGGAGAAGGAAGCGCAAGAACCATGTGTCTAGGTGGCGCTCCTCCAAAGTTGAATATAGAAAGGGAATCCCAAACAAGTTGCCAAACTTCCATGCATCTAGATCCCAAAATTTGGGGGCCGTTGAAAAGTATTCAACTAAGAGAGAAGGTGTCAAGTGTTTTTCAGTGAAAATCTGAAATAGGAGCCCTGTGGTGGAGACTCAAACTTACGTCGACCCTCCATGTAGACAATGGTCAAATAGGTTCAAAAGGTGGATATGGTGGGCCTCAAAATTGGCTAAGTATAAAAGTGTAAGTAGAGAGTGCCAAGTGTCGGTGTGGTGCATCTCCAAGAGTTAGTCCAAATGCGAGACCCAAATGAGCACAAACTCTCCACATGGTCCAAATTCCAAAAATTAAGAAGGAAAGTTGAAAATTCCACAGACCTATAGAGGTTCCCAAGTGTCAACTCAATGCTCTTTCAAAGGAAAATTTGGAACCGGGATTTCAAGCAAGCACAGAGCCTCCATGCGTCCGGTCTCAAAAGGGAACCGAGTCACATTTAATATTCAACGTATGGTGGCTTTGGCGGAGAGTTCCAAGTTTCCAAATGGCACTAACTCAAGGATCAAATAGAGAGAGAGTTCCAAACAAGTGATAGGATTCCGCATATCCCCGGAAAAGGAATACGATCCCACTGAGAAAATAACTTAGCCGAGAAATAGAGAAACTAAGTGGGTCAACAAAGGAAGCCACATGTCACCCTATGCCATTACAAGATAAAAATATGGAGGTTTCCTTTAGACCAGCGTCCAGCCCGCCACATGTCCCACAGGTCGAAAGAAGGCCTATTTTTCAAACTTGTTTTCCCGCCCCTTTTGTATGGACCTGATACAAACTTCAAAGGGGCATAGCTTTTGACTCAAGGATCGAAATATTACAAATCTCACACCATTAGAAATATCTCGGCTTCTTCCACACCATGGAGATGTGAAACTTTAAGTTTGGAGAGGTGAGGTAGAAGAAAATGGAGAAAATATCTTGAGGGGACATTAATGCGTGATCCATCTTCCCCAACAAACAGATCAAATTCGATCTTCTCCGTCATTTCTTCCTCCTTCAAGATGCCAAATAAGGATTTGATGTAGTCAAGATGGATTTATGGTATATTTTTGAGAGGCATTAACAACAAAGTGGTTGACCTTCAACATGCTTTTTCTGCTTCTCTCTCATTATTCTCTTTGATCGAGTCTACAAATACCAGTTGGGAATCATTGTAAAGGGTTGGGAATTATTTCATTTACAGGTTTCCCTTTTCTTCTAGCAAAGGAATTCATGGAGTTTAGGCCTTCCATTAAAATTGTATCATGTTTCTCACCTCTTGGTTGTTTTTGTAATGCATTCTATCAATCAGAGCAATAAAACACATTTGTGATCAATTCTATATCCTTTCTATCTCTTTTTCTCGAGATCTGGTCTTTCATTAAAAATATGGTTATGTGTGCTTGATTATTGTATGTATTTTGTTGTTTTATGTCCATCAAGTAAAACAAATGTTCATCATTTTTTGGTGCATCACCTTGTAGTTTAGTCATTTCTTATTTCGTATATCCCTTTGATCCCTATCTCCTTGGAAAATTTTATATTAGGTATAGAGATAAATCCTCTGCAATTTCTCACGTATGCAACTAAATAGAGGAATAAGGAACAAACCTTTAATCTAGAGATATTTTCCATTTTCAAGGTCCCACATCTTTGGGAAATTTCAATGTTATGTGGATCACATCAAATACCTCTTCCTTAGAAAGCCATATCTATAGAACTCATTTGGGGGGTCTTTGTGATTTTGGACTAACAGTTTTGGCATGCCTGGTGGGACAGAGAAGTCTCCATCTTATTACAGTAAGATTGATGTGCACTTGTTGTGATTCTAACTTTTAAGAAGTTTTAAAATTGTACATCTGGAGACTGCAAAAGAAATAAAATCACTAGTTTCATTAGTCCAAGCAAGTTTATGAGAAGAATACAAACACAGTCAAGAACCAGAGAGGAGGGATTATTTTTCTATCTATATTTATCCATGCAAATAGAGGGAGGGGAGGAAGAAGATCCCAGAGATCTCTATCCCCACCGAATAGAGCCTTATCGACACCTCCTCTTGGCAAGCCATTCTTTCAATCATGAGGAGTAATCAAGCCGATCAGGATGGCTCGGCCAAATCCTTATGTTAATTTCACCAAGCTGAGCATTCCAATCGCTCGAATGCATAAAATATGGTCCCGATAGAAGCATTAAAGAGCATCTCATATTTCATCTGCGGAAACCAGACTTCTCCTAGTGATCATGTACAAGATATTACAAATTTATTTACAATCCATGAAATCCACGAGATGGATGTTGCAGTAAAGTTGATCACCTCTTCACTAAAAAGTAAAGCTTCACAATGGCTTAAGATCCTTGAAGCGGGCTCTATTAAAAATTAGAACTAGTTGTGCGATTACGCACAAGTAGTTTGGAGAAGAAGGTTATAACTTATCTTTGTTGGAGAAACTAACAACAATCAAGAGAGCCTCGACGAGCAGACTACCGGATTTAAATGGACCTATGACATGATTCAAATAGTGGTAAATCCCACTAATTAAGGTTCCTTCTTATACTTTCTTAGCCATTTAAATTCTGATATTTCTTTGATGATTCATCAATAGGGGCACAACTTTTCCCGTAGCCTATAACCTTTCCATAGAGCTAAGAACCATTTGATCCAGTGGTAAACTTGCCCCTAGGCCATCCATGCCTCTTTTCCCCAAATTAGGAAACCAGTGTACCAGTCAAACACCCACATTAGCTCCTTTACCCACCCTCGGGAGTCAAATCTTAGCTAAAGCCTCCACTTCATCATCTAACACCTCAAAATAACTCTAGGAAGTCATGAATCAACTTCAAAATATGGGGAATGAGTTAGTAACCATCAAAAGGCAACAAGCCTAGATTTCTAAGCCATATCAGCCCTAGGATTAGTATCGAGGCTAGACCCAAAGATCGGCAAAGTAGACCACCATCTCATACGTAAATCAGATTCAAAACAAAGGAAAACCTCAATCTGTTAAGCCTTTTAGGTCATATGATCCAACCGCGGCTTCAACATCAAGGGCACTAGTTCCAAACACGAACAACATGGCACAATAATATGATTGGTGATTCCCATGCAATCAGCCACATAACCAATCGATGTGCTTTAATGGTGCGATAAATGAGTCCTCGACGGTATAGACCAATATGGTGTCATAAGAACCTAGCTAGGAAGGATATCAGCAAAGTAAGGAGCTCAAGAAGAGGGAACCCCAAGTGAAACTATGCTTGTAAATTGTCAGTGAGAACTTATGTGGAATGAATCAGACTCCTAAAAGTTTAAGCTGTCAATACACGGTCTAAAAAGAGAAATATTGGAGAAGCTCAACCACTTAACTCGGGTAACCCTCAACCTTCCATCACTCCATAAGGTTTTTGTGCTCCAAATCTAACTCCCAATGTGCAAAGCCAATCAAGCCACCTTCCAAATCCACTCGAGCCACTGGTTGTAACATCCCATGTGTAAGAGAAAAAAGTGCATGGGAAGGGGCAGAAAAAGGATAACTCATTCAACATCATTGATCAAATGAAGAAGACAAATGTGAAAATTTTGCTATGGGAGTCGCCGACCATTCCAGGCAAAGGATCTATTGCAGACTACTATAAAAAATTGGTCAAGCTCAAATCATAACCCTAACCAACAAGAGAAAGTGCTTACGAATACGGATCAACATGGGGAAAACCATCAAGAACAATAAGGTGAGAACCTGAGACCTCCTCCATTCTATTTTTCATTGATTATTAGAGACAAATTGGTGTACAATTGTATGATTGATTCGGGGGCAAGTAGTTTTGTAATGCCCAAGCAAATAGCTGATCAACTGGGTCTCCAATATGAAGCCATCTCTAGAGGGGTAGTGCAATTAGGAGGGAAAACAATGACAACTATTGGAATCATCAAGGAACTGAGCCTCACTCTGCATGCCTACCCTAATGTGACTATTTTACACAATGTGTCAATCATAGATTTTCCACCACATTTTGCTTTGTATTTGTTTAAGGACTTCACCGCCAAAATTAGAGGCTATCTATCACCGATTGGTCACATATGCTCTTTACAACAAGGTATGGGGAAAAGGCCACAATCAGATCTGAGCCCATTGCTGATTATCATATTGAATCTTAGGTGCCTAGCCCAATCAATGCCAACTACTCAAATTTTGATGAAGAAGACCTGCTAAGCATTGGTGAAGCAGATACCAAGGTGGGATGTATCCCAAACATGACTCTCGATGAGTTGGCAAAAAAATACATGCTTTACCCCTATAAGGAGATGGAAGAATTTGGGCTAGGTTTCTACTATCTCGATGTAGTGAATCATCCTCTTCCTGACCTAATTAAGCCAGAATATAAAGATGACAATGAGGTATGGCAATTGTTCTTTGATGGCTCAAGGAGTAGACAAGGAGCTAGAGGAGGAGCTATGATTGTGTCCCCCAAAGGTATGAAATATTATTTAGCCTTCAGATTTCAGTTTTCCTACTCAAACAACACTACTGAATATGAGGCTTCTATCCATGGTCTTCATTGGGCAACAAATCTAGGAATCAAGAACTTGCAGTGTTTGGTGACAATGAATTGGTTTCCAATCATGTCGAGAGGACTTAATGCTATCAAGAATGACTTGTTAAAGAACTACAAAAGTAGGATATGGGATCTCATGGAGGATTTTGATGCCTTGACATTATGTCCATACCTAAAAAGGAGAACGAAGATGTTGATAGGCTTGCATTAGTTGGAGCAACATTTGATGTGGTCGAAAAAATCAAAAGAGATAAATAACAACCACATATCCATATAGTTATGAGGCCAGCAGACTGTATAACAACACACATGCGGCAGTGTTCGAGAATGATCAGCAGATCATTATTTTTTTCAAGAAGAAGCTGAATTCTCAGCTACAAATCAAAGTAGATTATAGGATTAATATGGGAATCAAATAGTACAACTACATACAAATAATCTCCCCAAAGGCTTAGTGAAATTGGAGTCTATCTTCAATCCTAATGATCAGCTTTAGAAAAGAGAAGGCTAACATACAAATCAAAGGAGAGGATTTATATTCAATTGTAGTTGGAGAAGGAAAAACATTTTAAAATTGGCAAAGTGGCCACCGAGTAAGAAAGGTATGAACTCATACAATTTTGCCAAGAATTTCTAGATGTATTTTCTTGGAGCTATGAAGACTTAAAGGGTTCAATCCAAAGCTACCACAACACACAATCGAACTAGATCCACCTACTCAGCCCACTAAAGTAAAGACCAAGAAATCCACACATTGAGCCTCTGATGAAGAAAGAGATGAACAAGATTATAGAGCCAAGTATCATATTTCCAATCAAACACTTAAGTTGGGTTGTGTTGTCCCCTCAAAAATTTATTTCTTTTTCCATGTCCGGACTTAGAAATTTTTGAGTTGTTACCTTTGAAAATGGTCTAGTCTAAGTATTTTGAAATTTGGCACATCCCAAGGGATCAAGGATTCTTAGAAACATGTCCATTAGATAGATAATTCTTTCATGTTTCCATAAAGGTAAGGAAGTCCTCCCAGCTCCTTGTATTTTGCAAGTTATGGCTCGACGTAGCCTGAGTTTGGAGGGGAAAATTTCCCTGGACGGGCCCATGGAGGCAAGTTGAAAAATTTTCCGAGAAAATTAGTGGATCCATAGAGAGAAATTTGAAACTTATCCTTTTTGGCTAACAAGCACAAAATTTGCAAACCGGCCCAAAAGCCGCGCGAGGGGAAGGAAACATTTGACCGAGAAAGCCCGCATGAGAGGAAAATAAATGGTTTGAGGCCCATGCAACTAATCAAGATGTGCCACGTGTCAAGGGAAGTGGCGGGGCGTGGAGGTAAATTGGGAAATTTTCCCAATTTAAAATTTAAAAGGAAAAAATGGAGCTGCATATCCGCGACTAGTCAGAGAGCGCCACATGTCTCAGAGCGGCGGGGCGCAGACATTTTTGGGAAATTTTTCCCAATATGAAATCAGAAGGAAAAAAGGTAGGTCTTTAGCCCATAGATGAATCAGAAGGTGCCATGTGTCTCGGAACAGTGGGGCCATGGATTTTTTTAGGAAAATTTTCCAAAATGGAAAAAATGTAAAGTTTGACCCCACAAACCCTAATTTTGGCTATGTTTTTTAATAGTTTTGCCCTAAATCTTCAGAGGGCCATATCTTTCAAACCAGAGCTTGGTTTTTCACATTTTTGGTATCAATGGAAATATGTTGAAATTCTCTACGTGATGGACACTTCAATTTTAAATTTTTATGGAGTTTTGTGGGAGAAAATTGAGAAAATGTCTCGGCATGCAAAAAATGTAAAAATGTTTCCTCCGAATCTGCTCTAGTGTTCTCCTACCATGTGGATGGTTTGATTTCAAAGAAATTAGGAAAAGATTAAAAAGTTCATATGTGAATTGACAAATTGAAATATGAAACACATTTTTACACGTAGAAACTCCTTTTGGGCTCGTCGAAGCATTTTCTTTGTGGCAAAGGAATCTAGAAGAGGGGAAATGATCAAATTTGGGTTGGAAGTTTTAATGGTTTTTTGCAATCTTTGTTAAGGGTGCAATCGAATTTGGAAACTAGAAGCACATTTTTGTGAACGAGAGGATAAAAATGATTTTTAGTCTTCTTTTATTCTCCTCTGCATTTTCTTCTATTTCTACTCATTGTACAAGTTTCAACTCTGAGATCAATAAAAAAGAAGGAATTTTATGTCCCTCGATGGAAAAATCGATTGGTGCTTTGTGTCCAGCGTGTTTTACTCTATCTTGTGCTCGTCAGAAATTGTAAATTTGTCTTTCTTCTATTAATTAATGCATCTAATGAAACTTCCGGTTGATGTGTGTGGGCATCCGACAATCTACCCACAACATTGATTTCCCCCTCCTTCATTCTCACTCCCTCCCTCTCTCAGATTAATTTCTTCTATAGTAAGGAGTTGTTATTGTTTCCATAGGGACAGTGGAGTGTTCCTATGGATCTCTAGTTGACAAACCACCATAAATCCACTTTGGTTTTACATGTTAAACAATGAGAGCTACACCATTCAAATTTAAAGGGACTTAGATTTCGATAGCATTGGCCCGAAATCCACAAATTTGTCCACAAGAAAATTTTTCTCACCAATAGGTTGTAAACCGGTCCCACTACAAAGAAAAATGGAAAGATTAGATTGTGTGTATATTTTAAAGACTTGAACAGATCTTCCCTCAAAGATCACTACCCACTCCCTTAAATGGAGTAGATCTTGCAAGTGGTGTCTAGATTCGAAATATTCTCCCTCCTAGATGGCTACTTAGGGTACAACCAAATCATGGTGAAAGAAGATGATTAATTCAAAATAGATTTCACCACCAAATGGGGCACCTATGACTACATAAAAATGACATTTGTACTGTCCAATGTTGCAGCCACTTTTCAAATGGCAATGGATATGTCATTCAAAGGACTAATCAACAAAATAGTATTGATCTATCTCAATGACATTACGATGTTTTCCAAAAATGTAGCAGAGACCACCTTTTCCACCTAAGACAAGTGTTTCGAAGATACACGAGTTTTGGGTATCATTGTACTATCATCACCAATCCGAACTATGATAATTCTTCACCGAGAACTCCTCGTGCTATGATTATCTACTAATGAACAGCCTTTAGTTTGGTGGATGTAATCTGGAAACAAAACAACAAACATAACACAAGAATACCATCGACTATGGTAAGACGGAATGATGACAAATCTGAAATATCAAAGTAAATTATAATATTAACATGAAATTGTTACAATCTCACCCATGAGGTACTTCAAGTGTTATTGATTTCACTTGCTGTTCACCAAGACTATGGGAGAAACTTTACAATTACACCTCTTAATGGCTTCTTCAACACACCTTTAAACTGATGCCTTCCTTTGCACACTTCCTACAATATTTCTCACTACTTCTTTCTATGCTAAATGAGGGGGGTGGCCTCTCTATTTATAGAACTTCCAGGCTTATCCATCTTATCTCTAAGATAGGATAAGAAATCCCACGAAGAATCATATTCCATACCTTAACTCTTATCTTTACATGTAAGCTTATATTTTAAGATAAGATAAACCTTATCATTTTACATGGGTTCCACATTTTTAGACTTTTTACAAATAAAATACACAAAATATTTATGACCTCACTCCTTGTCCTTATTACCAATATAATATTTCTAATTCCTAATCATGTAGACCCTACTTCTCTAATTACCCAAACTTTGACATTTTAACATTACGGACCACTTACGACAAATATTTACATTTTACAACATTCCTATTGTACTTTGATTCTTATACTCCACATTATTGGTGGCACTATACTGATGGCGCCGTTATCTTCTATCAGACGCTACTACTAATTATACTTAACAACATCCTATTCCTAATACATACATTAATGAAATAGAAATTACGGAGGAAAATTTTAGTGTCGACATCTTCCCCCTTCCTAGCTTCTACTCCGTCCTCGGAGTAGACTCTTTTGGTGCTTGGAAAATCTTCAACTTGTCGTGGTTGACCCATTTCATAATGGGAGTGCCATCCAATTCCTCCAGTCGGTACGTACCATTTTCATGCACAACTGCTATTTTGTAGGGCCCCATCCATTTTGGAATAAATTTTCTCTATCTTCTTTTTTGTATCTGGAATCATATACTAGAACCAAGTCATTCACATGAAATGGAGACCACCGGATCTTTTGATCAAAGTATTCCTTATGCTTCATTTTCTTCTTATAGCTTGTATCCTTAGCTATTTCCCACATTTCCTCTAACAAATGAAGATGTACCAACCTTTCTTTTACTGAATCACTTTCATCCATTCTTTCATTTTTCATTACTCTGACCGTGGGAATATCAAACTCAATAGGAAGAACTGGATCAATGCCATAAGCCAACTGAAATGGGGAGTATCCTATTGTTGACTTTGATGTTGCCCTATATTCCCACAATGCTGCATGAATCCTTTTATCCCATTTATGTACCTGCAAGGCTGCATCTTTTGCTAGAATTTGACACAACACAAAAATTTTTCGTTCCACCTGTCCATTTGTGCTTGGCTTGTATGTTGTTGCCTTCCTGTGCTTAATAGAAAATTTATTGACTAGGGCTTCTACTACCTCATTAATGAAGTGGCTTCCTTGATCTGTTACAATTTCTAATGGACAACCAAATCTGGTGACAATGCGTTCATATATGAACCTTGCCACCTCATCCATGGAAGTTGTTTTCAATGGCCTAGCTTCAACCCACTTGGTTAAATAATCTGTGGCAACTACAATATACTTATTTTGGCGTGAGGTAGTTAGAAGTGGACCTACAATGTCTATTCCCCACTTTTCAAAGGGACCAAGTGGAAGAATAGGGCATAATGGAGCTGATGAAGTCTTACGGTTACCATGTGTTTTGAGATATCACATTTCTTACAATAATTATAACAATCTTTAAAAGAGTGGGCGGTGATAACCTCGCATCCAAGATCCTTCTTGTTGTAAGTCGAGAAGTGCCCTCCACATGTACCATTGTGGAATTCTTTCTAGCAGTTCCTTCCCTTGATCACGTCCAACTACCCTCTTGATCTTGTCCATCGTGTCCTATTCGAAATAATACTCCATGCGAGAATAGAATATGGACGATCGGCTTGAGTAATCTTTCTCTTAGTCTTTGCATTGGCACCATCAGGAAACTTGAATTCATTCAGATAATTCCAAATATCTATGTATTCACTAGGGATTGTGTCAAGGGATAACAAGGCTGCATCGGGGAAATCATCATCATCACAAGATGATCCTAAACCACCATAGGATCGAGAGAGTGCATCTGCATTGACATGCTTCTTTCCTGGCCTATCTATAATATCAAATTCAAATTCTTGTAGCAAAATTATCCATCTTGCTATCCTCCCTGATGGGTTAGGCTTATTGACAATATATTTTAGAGCTTGATGATCTGTTACAACTATAAATTTCTTCCCTAGCAAGTAATTTCTAAACTTCTTTACAACAAAAATGATAGCTAGAGCCTCTTTTTCAGTTACAGTATAATTTACCTCAGCACTGCTCATTTGTCTGCTCCCAAAGTAAATTGGATGTTCATTCCCATTTTCATCCTTTTGGCTCAAAGTACTTCCTAGTGCTGCATCTGAGGCATCAGTGTACACAATGAATGGCTTGCTCCAATTTGGATTCTTTAAAACAGGTGAAGACACCAGGGCTTCCTTCAGTTGTCTAAAAGCTTCATGTGCCTTATTTCTTGGTTCATAAGTAACATCCTTCTTCAAGAACTGGGTTAGTGGTTGTGTAATCTTTGAGAAATTCTTGATGAACCTTATATAGTAACCCACATGGCCTAAAAATGATCTCAACTTACTTCTATTCATAGGAAATGGTAAATATTTGATTTTTGAAACTTTATCAGGATCAGTACCAATACCATCTCTAGATACAACATGCCCTAACAAAACACCTTTAGAACATCCAAAGACACACTTTGTAGGGTTTAGTGAGGCTTGTGTTTCATCTAACCTTTGAAATGTTGTCTCCATCTGGTGCAGGTGGTCCAAATTGCTCCCATAGATGTAAAAATAATCCAGAAATACTCTGATGAAGGTCCCAATGTAGGGTTTGAACACCCTATTCATCAAATGTTGGAATGTTGCTGGAGCATTACACAACCCAAAAGGCATAACTCTATAAGCAAACGTTCCCCAAGTAGTGGTGAACGTGGTCTTCAGTTGATCTTTCTCTGCTATACAAACTTGGTTGTAGCCGCTTATATCCATCGGTAAAACTATAGCACTCTCGCCGCCTACTTCGCCCAAGATCTGATCGAAAATGGAAGAGGGTAATGATCCTTCTTTGTTGCCTTATTGAGCTTCCTGTAATCAACAAAAATGCGTAGCTTCCCATTCTTTTTTATTGAGATCACAATGGGAGAAACCCATTCTGAATTCTCCACAGCAAATATGAATCCTGCATCAAGCAACTTATCTATTTCTTCTTTTACAGTCTTGGAAAAATTAGGATTCATTCTATATGGCATTTGCTTTATAGGCTTAGCAGCATCTACCAACTCAATAGAATGTTCTACCCAACTTACTTGACAGAGTTCCTTGTAATCAAAAGTGAATATGTGTATGTACCTTCAAAAGAGCTAGAGGTAGGATTCCTTCTCACTCTCCATCACAGCATCACCAATCTTTATTTATTGGAGACGATCATCAACTTCTTCTTCAGATAATTTTATGGGGTCATGAGTTGGTGTGGTGGAAGGATATCCATATTTGAAACATCCACCTCACTTTCTTCATCTTCGAGTGTCCACTTCACTGGTACTAGAGTAATTAGAGGATGTCTAATCATCGGTTTCATCACTTGAATCCACAGTTCGCTTTATGATGTCAAGGGATCACGTTTATCTTCACCCTCTCTCTACCAAGTCCAAGTGTCATGAAACTTTCATTCCAGTAGTTTCTTGCATGAACTCTCCTTAGCCATGGTCTTCCCAAAGAACATTGGGTATGTAAGTACCATTTTTCATCACCTAAAAGTCTACCACACATACAACACCCATAATGTAACAGATATTACCACATTTGAAACTACACCTTCTCGGTTTAGTTTTTCCTTTATTTAATGACCTTAACATAAGTGTTGAAGAGCGATCAATTTTTAAACCCGACATATTCATTACAGACTCGGTCATTACGTTAATCTGCAAAGCACCTCCATCAACTAAGACATCATGAATTAAAATACCATTACATAATACCTCAGCCTTGTGGAGCATAGGGATCCACCTTTGCCTCCAAAACAGGGGACCTCAACCTCCTTCCTTCATCGAGCATTGAGTCCACTTCGCAACTCCCGCCTCTTCTCAGAAGACATAGCCAAGATTTGACCATATGTAATATTTGCAGGCCTTTTGGACAGATCTTCCAAGATGGAGTATGGTCCTTGCCCCTGTGAAATCAGAAAATCCTGCACACCTAGCTTTCTTCTCCTATGTTTCTTATTAGTTTCTCCTTTCATCTTCTTAGGATCATTTCCATCTTGATTATCTTTTTCTTTCTTTCTTTTTGTTACAAACACATCTACTTCATTATTTCTGCTCTTATCTACTACATCAAAAGAATTCATAGGTGCTTTTCCTTTATCACCATCTCCTTTACTAGATGTAGAAGCTCTATCTCCGAGAAAATTATACTTATAATGACCCTTTTTATAACAACCATAACATACAACTTCAGAAATATTTTTTTGGACCTCTATCTCCTCCCGAGAACTAAATTATTTTCCTTGAAGAAGATTAATAATTAACTCGACCCATCTTTTTGCTTGAGATCTTCATACTCAGTAGATGTACTAGGAGAAATATTTGTGCTCACCGGGAGTGGTTGTGGATTCTGGACCAAAGGTGTTGGTGTAGGCTCTACTTTAGCAACAATTTCTTTGGGCTCCTCTTCCATGCTTTCTTCTTGCCTTCTTGCAATCTCATTTGTTTGTTCAATGGTAGCTGGGAGGTCATACTTCACTCGTTGTTTGATCTCTGGCTTCATCCCAAGAATGAAGTGCTTACATAGGAGATTATCCATGCCATTCATCAACCCATCCGCTAATCCTTCCTTTCAGATCTGGGCATCGAGCTTCCTCCTTAGCTCTAGAACACGAGCATGATAATCCCTTATCTTCTCCTTCTCTCCTTGGGATAGCTTTGTGATATCAATCATGAGATATGCATATTTCTATTGTTCACCAAATTCTTCAAGAAAAATTTCAGTTAATAAATCCCATGATTTTTTCACATTATCACCTAGTGTTTCAAACCACCTAAATGTTGAACCATCCAAAAAGGTAGGGAAAAATTCAGTCCGTTGTTCCCTTCTTATGAGGCCATTACAAATACAAGATCATTTAAACTCTTGAATGAAAGAAGAAGCATCTTCATTAGATTGAGCTAAAAAAACAAGAATCTTTCCCATTTTCAAAAGTAACCACCATGAAATACCAACCCACAAGTACAATCAACAAGACTTATGTGCACAAATAATTGGAATCACTATACTAGAAAGTGACTTTACACCTTTCTATAGTAAAATAGAAATGACCATGGTAAACTATGGTAAAACTTGACTTACTGCGGTAAAAACTGACTTTACTGTGGTAAACACTATTCACGGTAAAAAGTGAAGTTATTGCGGTAAATACTATTCATGGTAAAAAGTGAAGTTACTGCGGTAAATACTATTCCAAGCAAAAATGACTTTACCATGGTAACTACTATTCATGGCAAAAATGACTTTACCATGGTAACTACTATGCACAGTAAAAACAAGGTTACCCTCCAATTGATTTTTGACTAAGTGGGAATATCTCTCCAGAAAATCCACCAACGAGGAATGGTCCCGGCAACGGAACCAAAATGTCATCACCAATCCGGCACTATGATAATTCTTCACCAGGAACTCCTCGTGCTATGATTATTTACTAATGCACAGACCTTTAGTTTGGTGGATGTAATCTGGAAACAAAACAACAAACATAACACAAGAATACCATCGACTATGATAAGACGGAATGATGACAAATATGAAATATCAAAGTAAATTATAATATTAACATGAAATTGTTACAATCTCACCCATGAGGGACTTCAATTGTTATTGACTTCACTTGCCTTTCACCAAGACTATGGGAGAAACTTTACAATTACACCTCTTAATGGCTTCTTCAACACACCTTTAAACTGATGCCTTCCTTTGCACACTTCCTACAATATTTCTCACTACTTCTTTCTATGCTAAATGAGAGGGGTGGCCTCTCTATTTATAGAACTTCCAGGCTTATCCATCTTATCTCTAAGATAGGATAAGAAATCCACTCTGACGAATCATATTCCATACCTTAACTCTTATCTGTACATGTAAGCTTATCTTTTAAGATAAGATAAACCTTATCATGTTACATGGGTTCCACATTTTTAGAATTTTTACAAATAAAATACACAAAATATTTATGACCTCACTCCTTGTCCTTATTATTAATATAATATTTCTAATTCCTAATCATGTAGACCCTACTTCTCTAATTACCCAAACTTTGACATTTTAACATTACCGGACCACTTACAACAAATATTTACTTTTTACAACATTCATATTATATTTGATGTTACCATACTCCACATTATTGGTGGCACCGTATTGAAGGTGCCGTTATCTTCTATCGATGTTACTACTAATTATACTTAACAACATCCTATTCCTAATACATACATTAATGAAATAGAAATTCGGAGGAAAATTTTAGTGTCAACAGTACCTAGAAAATGCATATTCTTGGCCCATGACATCAGGATTCTAGGCCATATTATATCAAATAAAGGATTGGAAATTAACCCAGAGAGAGTTGAATTAATAAGAGCATTGCCATTGCCAAACAACAGGAGATCTCTTCAAAGCTTCCGGGAAAAATAAATTTTGTCCGCAAGTTTGTACCAAACTTTGTTGCCCTTATTAATCCAATAACATTGATGTTGAAGAAGATGTTAGCATTAAGGTGTATAGATTAAGGTAAGGCAAGTGTTGAGGCCATAAATAAGCTATATCATATGCCCCAACTCTCATGAATCCATATTTCTCTAAAGACTTCATACTATATGCCTTTGGTGGCACTGACACAATTTCTGTAATCTTAGTTCAACGGAACAAAGAAGGTACAGAAAAACCAATTCCTTTCTTTATTCAAGGTTTGGAAGACTATGAAGTGAGATAATCCTTCATTGAAAAGAAATTCCTAGGAGTAATAAGAGGATTGAAGAAGTTTAAGCATCTGGTTTCAAATAATAAATTCCAATTTTTAATCTCCTATGTGGGAGTTAAAGAATTCCTTCTCAAAGAAGGATCAAAATGAAAAGCATGTTGGATGGATCACTCATGGCATGGAATATGACATTGAGATCAAGATCACTAATATGGTCCGTGGGAAGGGGTTGTGTGAACAACTAGCCTTAGGTCAAAAAAATGAAGAAAATAGTGAAAAGGAGGTTGTTTTCATTCTACGAGGATAATACAAAGGAAGTGATGATGTACATACTCCTTGTTGGAATCAAGACATGGTGCACTTTATTTAAACAAACATGTGTCCTCATGGGATGAGTGAAGAAAAAATTAGACATTTGGACTACAGGCCATCCCATATGTTCTTATTGATGTTGTCTTGTTCAAAAGAGACATTAATGGCATTCTCGTTGAGGTGCATTGAGACAGATCAGGTTGAGAGAGTGTTACAAGAATTCCATTTTGAAGAAGTTGGAGGCCATTTTTCTCCAAGGTTGACAATATTCAAGATCATGAAGGTGGGTTATTATTAGCCCAAAGTGTTTCGTGACTGATTATGCATGGATCAAAAGGTGTGAGAATTGTGCATTCTTCAAAGGCAAAGAAAAGCTAGCAGAACTTCCATTACACCCAATTTTGGTTGACCAACCTTTCATGCAATGGGGCTTGGAATTCATTGGAGTCATCAATCCAAATTCAAGCCAAGGCCAGAAATGGATTCTCAAAGCAAAACACTATTTCACCAAGTGGAAAGAGGTAATTGCACTCAAGGAAGCTAATGAGTCTAGCATACTAGATTTACGTGAAGGGATAGCAACCAGATTTGGAGTGCTAACCACCATTATATCGAGAAAATGCATTGGCATTCATAGGTTCCAAGATCATAGGATGGGCTGTTAAGAATGGGACTTACTTGAGCACTTCATCAAACTATTACCCTCAAGGTAATGGCCAAGTCGAGTCTACAAACAAAAACCTACTAAAGATCATAAGAAGAAATCTTGATGAAAATCAGAGAACCTGGCACACAAATCTCAAATTGTCCTTATGGGCTGATAGGATAACACCTAAGATATCTATAGGTAGCTCTCCATTCAAAATTTTCTATGGGAAAGAGGAAGTGTTTCCTATATCACTTGACTTGTCAGCATTAGAGCTCGTGAAGCATTTGACTAAATATGTCCGAATTTTAAGCGATGGAGGCCGGTATGCAGAGTGATAGAATTGGAAGAAACCAAAGAGCATGCCTTGTAAGCAATAGAAAAGCATCAAGCCTAAATCAAGAGATGCTTTGATAAGAAGGAAAAAACAAGGACCTTCTAGGAAGGAGACCTAGTTTTGAAATGGGATGTAGATCGGGAAAACCGGGAAGGTATTCCAAGTTTGATGCCATTTGGAGTGGCCCCTACATGGTCACAGAATGTAAAAGTAACAATGCTTTTGTTATGATCCTCATGTGTGGATTTCACTAATGCCTCGAGGTTTTTGTGTAACGGTTCATTACATTTGGTATCAGAGCAACCACCCGTGTTCGAATCCCACTTGGTTGGTTACGTCGTGTAGCCGGGACCCATGGGGCACCTAAACGTCGGTGAAGAAGGGCTCATACATATGGGAGTGTGGGTGAAAACCCATCCCGAGTCGGGCTCTATGGAAGCATGGTGGGATGTTATGATCCTCGTGTGCAGATTTCACTAATGCCTCAAGGTTTTGGTGTAACGGTTCGTTACAACTTTCCAACTATCTAAGTTGGATGGTGACGAATTACAGATTCTAGTAAATGGAATTTATCTTAAACAATGCTACTAGAAAGGAGGTTATCACCTTGTACATGTTAGTTTAATTCTTTTTCCTCTAAGTTCTTGTGAACATTGTTTTGTTGTAGTTTAGGTTACTTTTCTCCTTAGTGCTTTGCACACTCTACACATTCTTTTTGGAGCATGTATGATTTCAAATTTTCTATATAGTTGTGGTGTTGTTTTGTTTCTCTTATGTAGTCCATTCAGAGAGACAAATGAATCCCCAAGTCAAAACAATTTTCTACTCTCAGAAACCTTCGTTTCAAGATTTCTTATGAAAATCAAGAGTGTAAATAGTCAAGCTCGTAAATCGAAGAGAATCGAGATCAAACCGTTGTTTTTGACTCCATACCTAATAGATGTGACAATCCATTTGGTCTTTTCATCTAGCAGGTAGATACCCCTGTGAGTCACCAAATTGTTATCCATGTTTCACCCCGGGAAAATATTGGATTAGTCATGACCCTACATAGAAATACTTTGAGAAAACCCGTTCGGATCTTGTAAATTAGTTGCAAAAGGACTCAACAATGGAGTGGAAAAGGTTAAGAAATATTAAAGGAACTTATGCAAAAAGAAATGACTCTATCGATCCATTTCCATATCTTAATCCATTTTTCAAGTTAGCGGTAGACTCAATAATGGAATAATAGGGTCAGAAAAGAAGGGGCAAAGTGCATGAAAGGAACTAGGTGCAAGAAGGGGAAAAAATGGTGAAGTTTTGAAGTTTTTCGGGCTGAAAACCATTCAGGAAAGAGTCCAAAATCAAATAAGTATGGAGGAGGTAGTGGAAGAACCACATGTTTACACAGCACTCCTCCAAAGTTGAATCAAAAAGGAAGCCCAAGCGAGTGCGGGCTTCCACATGTCTAGAGGTAAAAACTTACGGGGCTCTTAAAAAGTCTTCAACTAAGATAGAAGGTGCCTAGAGTCAGCTGGGGAAAATCTAAAATAGGATCTCAAGGTAGAGACTTAAACTTGTGCCAGTCCTCCATGAAGCAAATGGTCAAAAACGATCAAAAGGAGATGGGAGGGCCTGAAAATTGGCTAAGTATGAAAGTGTAAGTAGAGAGTGCCAAGTTTTGGTGTGGCGCATCTCCAAGAGTTAGTCCAAAGGCAGAGACCCAAATGAGTGCAAACTCTCCATGCAGCCAGAAGTCCAAAAAGTAAGAGGAACTATTAAAAATTCCACAGACCTACAGAGGCTGCCAAGTGTCAACTCGACGATCCTTTAAAGAAAAATTTTGAACCGAGCTTTCAAGCAAGCGCAGAGCCTCCATGCGTCTAGTCTCAAAAGGGAACCAGAGTCGGGTTGAATAGTTAATATATGGTGGCATGTTGGAGGAGAGTGCCAAGTGTCCAAATGGCGCTATCTCAAGGATCGAATAGAGTTAGGGTTTCCAATCGAGTGTCGAGGTTTCCGCATGTCCTGGACAAGGAATATGATCTGTGGAGCAAAGAACTTAGCTGAGAAATAAAGAAATTGAGCGGGCCGATGGAGGAAGCCACGTGTCACCCCGCGCCATTCTAAGAGAAAAATATAGAGGCCGCCTTCAGACTTGCGTCTAGCCCTCTATGTGTCCTAGAGGTCGAAAGGAGGCCTATTTTTCAAACTAGTTATCCCGCCCCTTTTACAAGGACCCAACATAAACTTCGAAGGGGCATATCTTTTGACTTAGGGCTTGAAATATTACAAATCTAACACCGTTGGAAAGATCTCAACTTCTTCCACACCATGGAGATCTGAAACTTTAAGTTTGTAGAGGTTAGGTAGAAGAAAATGGAGAAAATGTCTTTAGATCCTTTAATACATGATCCATCTCGCCCCAACAACCAAATCGAATTTGATCTTCTCCATCATTTGTTCCTCCTTTGAGATCTTTGAATAAGGATTTGATGCGTCAAGATGGATTTATGGTATATTTTGTTAGAGGAACTAACAATAGTGGTTGACCTTCAACATAATTTTCCCATTTCTCTCTCTTTCTTCTCTCTCGATCGAGTCTACAAATACCGAGTTGGAACTCATTGTAAAGGGTTGGACATTCTTTTTGTTTTACAGCTGCCCTTTCCTTATAAAGAAAGGAATTTGTGGAGTTCAAGCCTTCCATTAAAATTGCAAAGTGTGTTTCTTGCCTCTTGGCTATTTTTGTAATGCATTGTATTAATCAGAGAGTAATAAAACACGTTTGTGATCAATTTTAGATCCTTTCTGTCTCTTTTTCTTGCATCTCGGTCTTTCATTACAAATGTGATTATCTGTTTCTTTATTATTATTTTTATTTCATTAGTTTATGTCTATCAAGTAAAACCGGTGTCCATCATTCCTTTGGTGCATCACCGTATAGTTTAGTCATTTCTTATTTCTTATATCCCTTTCATCCATGTCTCCTTGGAAAATTTTAGATGAGGTATATAGATAGATCTTTTATAAGTTCTCACATATGCACCTAAACAGAAGAATAAGGAACCATCCTTTAACTGGAGATATTTTCCATTTGCAAGGTCCCACACATTGGGAAAGTTCAATGTTATGCGGATCACACCAAATGACTCTACCCGAGAAAAGTAGATCTATAGAACTCACTAAGGGGTGCTATGATTTTGCACTAACACATACCTTCTTCTTGAAAGACATGGATGGTGAATTGCTCCAATTTCTTGCTAATGACAGAAGTTGAAACATTTCTTGGATTGATTCCTAGAATCAAGGTGAGCATCATTTGTATAGTGTACACTTTGTTGATTTTTTTCTGTCTTTTGTTTTTTTCCATTCTCGGTCCTCGGCGACTGGTTTTGCTAGTTTCTTGGTTCATTTTTAGGAAATGGTTCTCGCTTTTCTTCTCTATAAGATGACTCCTTTTCCCAATGGATGTTTTTGGCACTTTGTCTTTTATTTGGTTCTTGTGGCACTCGTAGGAGTTCCCATCTCTCGAGTTGGAGCCTTGTTGGTGCTCGAATTAGTCTCGCCCCATTTTCCATTAAAATCCCTTAGTTTGTAGCCTTTGTCACGTTTTTTGTCTTCCCGTGTTGGTGCTTGAAAACGTTTTCCTCCATTTTTTTGCCATGATTAGTTCCTCCTTGGTCGAAGGTCACTTAAAATCCCTGAATTTGTTGATTTGTTCCTCTGTCCATTTGAAGGTGTCTATCAATTGGGTGTAAAACTTGGGTTGTTCCTTCCCTTCCATTTTCCACAGTTGTGTGTTGCTATCCCTGCTATTTTGTCCAGTGCTTGAAGAAATGTGAATGGATATAGATCAGAGGGTCACGTGTAAACCTTACAACATTTCCAAATTCTTTTTCCTTAAAGAAGATTTCATCTTTGGGCTCAAAGAGTGGTTTCCCTAAATTTTACGATTTGACGGGTGTGTTTCTCTGTTAAATTTAAATCTCTACATTAGTGGAAACGTGGCCCTTTTTGTTGGATGTGCCTCGATGGGGAAATCTAAAACTTTGTGGATCATTTTAACCTAAAACTTTTCCACGTGGAGGAAAGGCCCTCATCCAAGACTCGTCATTCTGTTTGGCCTTGGATTTGTGTCGGGAGGACATGTGGAGGATTCTATTGCTTTACTGGACTTACAAAAAAATTCATGTAGCTTATATAGTTTTTATAGGTCGTGGACATGTGGCGGGATGGTGCTCATTTGAAGATCTATCTCAGGGTCCCACCTTAACAAATGTGACAGAGGGATAGGTGGAGGTTTCTATCGGCTCCACTGGGGACCTAAATTTTTAAAGAATTTTTCTAAGGCTTGGGGCACATGGTGAGCCCACACTCATTTAGGGTCTCTACTCTTGGGGACCATCTTGAAGTTGCGCCATAAAGACATGAGGAGGTTTTTGTTGGGTCTTCCTTTATTTAGGCTTTTCAGTAACTTCCTAAAGGGCCTGAGACACGTGGAGGGACCGCACATGTTTGGGGATTGGGCATTGGGTTTTATTTTGAATAAGTGCTAGGAGGACACTTGGAGGCTTCCACTCACTCTACCTTGTTTCTTGGACTTTTCAACGGCCAAAGTGGACTGTCTCGTACCTTGGACTCATAGCGCCTTCGTTGAAATCTTAAAAATTTTAAAAGACTCGCGAGAATGAGACACGCATTGAGCACGGGCTTGTTTGGGGTCTCTACTTTGGGGACCATCTCAAAATGTGCCATTGAGATGCGTGAAAATTTTAAAAGTCAAAAGGTGCGGAGAGCGAGACTCTCGGGGAAAATTTGGAAAATTTTACTTTCTTCCAAAAATAGGAAAAATAGCAAAATTTAGCTGTGGTTCCTTTGGGACCCACATTGGGACACATGTCAAGCCCATTTTTCAAAGGCAGAGCAGCAGAGAAAATTGAGAAATTATGCATTTTTTCCAAATTGTTTAAAAGATAAAAAAGAACCCTTAGCCGTCTTAACTCAGATATCCCACATGGACGGTCCAAATTCAAAAGAGAGATCAATGGAAACTATGGATGTGTATCTAATTTTCTGCCATTTCTACTCTAAAGCTCCTTGGGATGTTAATTTTTATGGTTTTTTATCATTTATTGAAGTCTCCTACATGCCAAATGAAGAGGAACATTAATTTAATATCGTGGTTTGGAGGGAAGGTCAGAAAATTTATTTAACCATTAAAGATGTAATATGACTTTCAAATTTGACCTAATCTTTCTTTCCTTGGCATGCAAGAGACTTGTTGATATCTTGGTTTGGTGGGAAAAATCTAAAAACATATTTTACAATTAAGATGTGATCTGACTATTGACCTCGATTTGATTTTCCATTTTTTCCTTCCTTAGCATGCAAAGAACCTGATTTGATAGATTAGAAGAGGAAGCAGTTGGTGGGCATGATGAAGAATGACTTACCATGTGAAGAATTGAATTGGAAATATTTGGAGAGATTTTCCCTCTGCATACCTAACAAATTTTTTTCAAATATGATTCGGGAGTCACAATCAAGGTGATAACATGCAATGGTGCTTTCAACGTTTCTGGTTTTGGGGGAAAAACTCTGTTGTAAATGAAATGTTATAAATTGCATGAATTTGTCGTGTAAATGGTTGAAGTGTTAGAGGTCGGGAGCTAATTCTTGAGACAAAAAGTTTGACAAAGCCCATCTTTTACGAGAGACTATCCGAGGAACATGTTTATTATTTAGTGTTAAATTTGATCATGTCAAGGTGGTTGTGAGTGTACATCCATTGACAAGCTACGAGATTATTCTAGAAACTTTCCCTCACCGATAAATTTAATCAAATTTGAATACATCGTGTTTGATTTTGAGAAAAATTGTGTCTACTTCATTTATGAATGTCTCGCAAACCCATTGCAATCTTACATTAAAATCTCTCGTGAATCAAAAAATATCTTAGCTTTGTTATAGTTTGGTGGCACTTGCAATTTCATTTATTAGAAGGGATTTCATTTGATAGTAAAATAAACAATCTTAAAATCACTTTACTCTTAGCATGATGATTAAGATTGTTTGTTAGCCTTTGAGGGTATCTTAGGCGTGATAAAATAGAGGTTTATAGTGTTTAATTAAGTCTTTCAATTTGAGCCTTCATTTTGGATCATTAATGTTTGTGTGAAAAGATGTTGATTTGGGTCTCCACCGAAAGCACACCATTACTAGAAAGGGACATTCTAGCTGTTTTAAAGAATTTTGTTGATCAAGCCTTCCATTTTTGTAAAATTCTCGGAGATCGACGAATCAAAGTCTACTCATCCTCACCTCCCACCAAAATTCATTTAAAAACAACCAATCCTACCCATACTACCCCTATTTGTCCTGTATGTGTACAAATATATAATCTCTGTTACAAAACATGCAAAAATATCTCGATTATCTAGGTGATAACTCCCGAGATTTATATTTTTGTTGTATTGCTCATTTTTTCTTCAAGATATTTTTAATAACTTTGCAAAGAAATATATCTCCATCTCCTCCACCAACACCAGGATACAAAAGGGTCCTCTCGGCTGGTAAAAGGCACAACCTTAAAGTAGTGAGGATCGATCAAATCCTCTTAAGGGTCTTTGCCCATTTCTCCACATCTAAGTGACAAAGAGCAAGCTTCATTTTCTCAGCTACAAATTGACACACTACATGCTCTTTTTGTCTCTAAGCTTCATATCAAAGCGTGATGCTACTTAGCTTCGAGGGAGAATCAATTGCATACCAAAAACTTGACATCCTTTGGAATTACCCTTATTCCGTTGTATATGAGGTATGATATAAGATCAAGATTCCTACTCTTGGGAGAGAATCCTAGGGATAAGATCATTTACAAGAAACAACAAACAAGCCTTATTTACCACAATTATTCCACAATATTGCCACAATTTAGAAAAATTGTAAAATATTTGTAAGCATCTCTACACAAATTTCATTTCGTCATTTCTAAGTATTGTGGATATTTTATAATTTACATATAGTGATAATAATTCATAGAAAAGTCACATATCTAGCCATTCTTCATAGAAATTCTACGATTTTAGAAAATAGAATTAAAATTGATCATAAAATCATATTAATAATAAATTCAATATTTAATAGTTTTGAAATACCATGTTATTATATATATTTATATTTATTTATATATAAGAAGTATAATATATTTTTATCTTTATAATATTTGTTTTTAAATTTTTGTAATTATAATTAATTTTTAAATATAATCCATTCTTTTATAAATAATAAATGTATAATTAAAATTCTTGTTTTTATTATTCTTATTAATATAAATAATTTTCTTTAGAGAATTATTAATTGATTTATAAATAATAAATGTAGAATATATGTGGCACCTCTATGATAATTCAAATTTTCCATTTTTATATATTGTGGATGTTCCACAATTTTATGTAAGTGTTAATAATTTGTATTTAATTCACATATACAACACTTTCTCATTGAAAATCCACAATCTTATTCAATTTTTCCATTTCTAAATATTGTGGATGTTCCACAATTTTATATAATATTCGTAATTTATAACTAATTCTCAACTACAATACATTCTCCATAGAAATCCACAATTTTATCTCGATTTGAAATATATATATATATATATATATATATATATATATATATATATATATATATATATATATATATATATATATATATATATATATATATATATATATATATATATATATATATATATATATATATATATATATTATATACACTAAAATAAATATTTGAAAAAAATAATATAATAATATTAAAACTACACTTTAGATAACATTCATATAACGCATCAAAATTTAAATTTCTATTGCAATATTTTAACAACATTATTTAAAATTATAGGTATCTTCAAAATCTAATAATTTGAATTCCTTTTTAAAGAATTACAGTCAAAATAAATTCAAACATTTACAAATTGCATGCAAATGCTAGACTTACGGGTAGATAATAAATGTAAACTTTGACCAACTCCTAAAATAGTAATCAAACGAATGATTTCAATTCACTTATTTTTAGGATGTCACTTTGTTGAGAATGACCAATTCGGACTATTAGGTGTTCGGCATACTGACTATTTTTGTGCCACATAAGCATGCAATATAGGTTAATAATAGTAATGGAAGACATGTTTTAATAATATATTTGGTGGCCATGTTTTAATAACAAAATTTTTGTGTGGGAAAAGAAATCATGACAGGTTATGCACACTAATTCGTGATTGATTGTTCTAAAGTGCACAAAGTAATTGGGTTTAATAATATATACTTTAATAAGAGAATTTTGGTTCAATAAATACACATGGAGGGCATGCACAGCTGCAATGCTTGTTCATCTTGTTTTTTTCTTTGAAATCTTTTAAATGTTGACTCGATATTCCGAATGGTGGTGGTATAGTTGTTTTGCAAAGATGGCGAGAGAGTTTCCATCACTCAAATTTATGGCCTTCTCTTTCATCAAACAACTCTATACAAACATCATTGATTCTCATTCAAAGTAATTCCATATCAAATTTCCATTGCAAAACATTAACATCATTCGTTTGTTTTTATTTTGCTAATATCCTTATAATATTATTATTATTATTAATAATAATAATAATTCAACACGGGTAAGTATGCTAAAATCAAGTTCCAAATTCCACCATATTTTTCTTCAAAAAGACAAAATGTAGTGCCCACTTCCCTTCGAAACTTTTGTTTCTTGATCATGATACTACTGACTATATAATGGGCATTATTATAATTTTGGCTTAGTCGATGTTAGATATTAGATCATGGCTTATGGTTGACTTGATTCATATATGATGCATGATGATTATTAAAGACACTTTATAAATTGATGTAAATATCTTGTTTGACATGGTTATATTATGGATGTTGTTCGTACATGTGATATTTTGATATTGTGAGTAGACCTAGAAATGAAAATTAATCGATGATGATCTATAGTTGTTGAGTAAAATTGTAAATGATTTTGTTGGTTGCTTGGATTTTGTTGTAATTTGTATATCTAGATGATTTTGGAATTTCATTTATATTATTTTGGATGTTACGATGTGGCCACAAGGCCAAAGTAGGTATTTATATTTTGTAGGTTTAAAATATCACAACAAACATTGGGGATTAGAGACCAACCACATTGGAATTCTAGATGAGTTCAACAAGGTCACCATGGAAACTTGTATTATTTGTGTGTGTTTGATTGTGTTAGAGATTCCCATGGGGGATCACCTTTAAACGTGACCAAGGGTTGTGTATTTATTTGTTTGGTTCCTTTTATTGATGTTTGTATGTGTTATTAAGTGATGTGTTAATATTGTGAGTAATCATGTAGTTAAGATAATTAATTAAAAGATATCATGAGAAGTAATCAATAAAGTTTTTGGTCTTGGTTTAAGTGTTGTAAGAGATATGTAAGTGATGTGTAAGTTAACTTATGAGTGTGAAAAACTCCACCTTCTTGGAAATTCGAATTTATCCTTGGAGGCTTGTGGGACAAGTTAAACTTTACCCATACATATTAAATTTATTTACCAACCATACCTATGGTTGGAGAGTTGAAATTAGAATTTTATAATAATTTTGAGAAGACAATGTGTAAGTTTTAATCACACGTTTTTTACATGGTTTAATTTCAATCCATTGGGATATGGGCTTGATTTGAGTATGTAAGTAAGCTGTCATATTATTCACGCACCTATTTATTATGCATTAGAGAATGAAGTTGACTTTTGGGTTGAGGTTGAGAATGTGTGATGTGGCATCCTACATGGATCCGCCTCATCCTCTTCTCTTCCCTCTTCTATAAGATTCGAATTATTTTCCTCCTTTTGGGGGTTGCTTCATTTTGGAAACTCCTTTTTGGGGAAAATTCTTTTTCTATTTTGGAGCTCTTGCTTGGAGAAGTTTTCTAGAAGATTGTTGCATGCTTGTACTTGGCTTTTTTAGACTACTTGCATTAGGATAAAGCTTGTTGTTTAGGAACTTGGAAAAACTCCATCATGGAGAGGTAGGACCTTTTCTCTTGTAATGTTTCTTTTATGTTTATGAAATTGTTTTTGTTATGGATGTTTTTTCATGTTTGTGGGATGTTAGGTAGATGGCCTAGGAATGGTGTAGGAGAAAACTATGGGGTTCATTTTATGGGAGGTACAAGTGTTTTGGGGAGATATAAGTGTGGAGGAGTTGGGATTTGGGTTCCACCTTAAAAATAAATAGCTTACTTTTCTTTACTTGTTATGGGGTGCCATAAGAGGTTTAGGAAGCATAAGGAAATGTGAGGAATAAGGGGTACTTACGGGAGTCATAAGGGAAAATTAGGTATTTTATATACTATATTTTGGTGGTTTAAAATCAGGTGGTGATACCCATTTCCCCATTGGGAGGAATAAGTAGCATCCCCCATAGTTCCTTTCTCCTTTGGTTTGCTTGATGAAGCCTCGGTGTTGCTTATGCGTAAGGGCATGGCGGGGATTTTATATACTATATTTTTGCACTTTGAAATTAGGTGGTGATACCCATTTCCCATTTGGGAGGCATAAGTAGCATCCCCATAGCTCCTTGCTCCTTTAACTTGCTTGATGAAGCCTCGGTTTTGTTTGTCGTGTTATAATGTAGTTGTAAACTACATTCTATTTTGGACTATCTTTTAAATGTGGAAATATTGCATGTGTGTTGTGGAAGCCTTTTTGCCATGAGTTGAATCACATCTTCTATTGCATTATGGTTGGGGCTCGGGGGCTGACAAAGAAGGATGGCTTATCCTTTACATTAGATGTCTTAGTTGGGTGGAGAGCTCTTGTTGTGATAAGAATTGGAAAAAAAAAATCGACATGTTGTTGTTACGTAGAAAAGAAAAAATATCATTTGGCAGTCCCTTGTTGAAAAGAAATATTAGTATAACCTTTCCCTTGTGGAGAGCGTTGCCTTTCCCTTGCTCTTGTTGTGATCAAAATTGGAAAAAGATAAATCTACATGTTATTGTTACGGAGAAAAGTAAAAAAAAGTTTGACATTCCCTTGTTGAAAGGAAATCATATTGTAACATTTCCCACTTGATTTGGATGAACTCGTATATGTTTTGTAATGGAAATATGTTGTATTGAATATGAAAGTTGTAATTTTGAAATGTAAAGGAGAGATATAATTTTTTTCTCTTAAAAGAAAGAGATGTATTTTGCATATTGTATTGTGAAAATCAACAAAAAGAAGAAATTGTAAAATAAGTAAATCTTGTCTTTTGAATAAAAGTTGCATTATTTTCCACAATTGGAACTACTGCTATTTAAAATCTAGGTTTGAAATGTAATTGAAATCTCTATTTGAAAGGAAGAAATGCATGTGAGGATAATACTGAGAACTCTATCTTTTGAAATGTGTAAAATTGGAAATCGAGTTATATTTTACTTGAGAATGGTTGATTTGAATCAACAAATGTATTATATTAGAATTGGAATGAATTCTAATACTTGGAAATAAAAATGGAAAATATATCCTTTAAAATTTGATCTTTTTTATATTTTCAAACTCACAAATACTTTATCCAAAAATGCATGAGTTCAAACCTATGACAATGAAATAGAAAATTAATCAATTAAATTGAAGTAGTATGCCCTAAATGAATTCAATTGGAAAAAAAAACATAAGGAATTTCTTAGAAAACTTAGCAAAATCAGGCTCAAACCGTTTTGTTGTCATTTTGTAGTCAAATTTGTATTTTTTTAATTGAGGGTCAATCAAACAAACTTATCTTCCAAATCCATCCTAAATCCATCTAAGAACAATTCTCCATGTCTAATTGACATATTGAGAGAGGAAAAATATTAATTGATTTAAATTTCATAAGTTAAAAATTACCAACCCACCTTTTTAAAGCTTGCAGATTGTATCGAAATATTAACCCCTTAAAAATCAACAAAATAAAAAAATTAATGATTATATGCAACGGGACATCGAGATCTTTCCAAAAAGTCCTCGTTTTCAAAAAAAAAAAATCCCAATAAAAAGTTATGGCCTTCTAAAAATTTTCTTCATTTGGCGTCAAAAATAATTCTAAGTGTTAAAAAAATTTGGGAAAAATTTCCTTGGCGGACCCACATGCCCAAATTTTCCCTTAGTGATTTTAGTTGAACGCCAAAGGCATGAATTTCCCCACTACTTCGCTTAACTTGCAGGCTTTCTTTTTGGCAAAAATCACCTAAGTTCAAAAAAAGTAATTTTTGAAAAGTTTCCCCAGAGACCCGCCACTCCACTTTTGCCTTTTGGTTCTTTTTGCGGTTGTGCGAGCCCGCAATACTCAACTTAACCTTTCAATTAATTTGGGAAAATTTTCTAAGTTCCCTCCATCACCACGACAGCCCATAGCTAATCAGGTGCTGCCGTGTGGCGTCACAAGGCATCGGTGGAGGAGTAGATCCCCTTTTAGTTTAGCATTTCAGAATTTTTTTGGGAAATATTTCCTAAATTCTCCCAGTGGCCCGCCGATCCACATCCAATGGTTGGCTAACATGTGGCAGCCTCGGTGTGTCGGTCTAGGTGCGGAGCATTTTAACCCTTATATCCTTTTTCCTTTTAAAGTCTAAAATTTGTATGTTTCCCCCGTAATTCTATTTTCCCGAGTGAATCGAGGATCGACATGTGTGATTGGACATGCTAACACATTTCCCATTTTGGGTTCATGGGTGCACAGAGGTAAATTACACTTTTGTCCCAAAAAGGCCAAAGAGATAAATCCCCTCCCGCTCCATCGGCCTATGCCTTGGAAAGTTTCGCTCTTCCGCTCTGCGATTCTTTCTCTAGGTGAAATTTATCCCCGTAGTCTACAAGAGCGCCTCGAGAAAATTTTCCTCCCTAGGCCTACATGCCCGTTATTGGGAAACTTTTCAACCCAAGGTCTACCAGCCCATAACTTGAGAAATATGAGGAGTTAGGAGGACTTCTTTATAATATCAGAAAGGTGAGGAAATTTTCTATCTAATGGAAATGTTTTTGGGAAGTTTTGGGTGCATTAATTTTGAGAAAGATCAAGTTGAATATTTTAAGCCTATTAGAGAGTGGTGTAGTGAGAAATTACCCTCTTAACCTAATTGATTAATCTAACCCTAAGTTTGGACCTTGTGATCTTTTATAGTTATCATATTAATAAAACTATAAGCTAATAATAGTTTTTGGCTTCGAAGCTTGCTTGTGACAATTGCTACCTTGTAGCCTAGTTGTAGACTCTTTTAAACTAAAAGAAAAAAAAATTCCATAATTTCCCTAACTAATCCTAGGTTGTTCTTGGGTCTCAAGTGGGTTGTTTTAGCAGGCATTACACTTGGTATCAGAGTTGTGGGTTCAAAATCTTGGGCCATTGGGCACACTAGAAAACTTGAGACATGAACGTTAAACCTAGCACTCTTCGAATCTAGAGAACAACCTTGTTGAAATCACATACTTAGTAAACATGGAAAACTGAATAAAACTTATAGATAATAACTAAGCTGTCGGCTTGGTCTATGGAGGAGGTGCTTTGATGGGACAAGGGGTCTTTTCACATAGGCTTAGGCTTGCCACCAACGAGATCTTGTTGTAGCAGCGATCCTACCACAGATTTTTAGAAACTGCAGGACGTTATTACCACCCTTCACGGAGGGTCCATGGGATCACGTGCCACTAGACATGATAGAGAGCCATCAGATGAGGCTTGGGCACCTTCTCAAAAAATTGATCATCAAAGATCATAGAACCCCCATGTGGAGTCGGCTAGAGAAAAGTCACCATAGAAGGGACAGGGGGACTAGGTTTGAGAACATAAAGAGAGGTCTCGGAGCCCTAGGATTAGGGATGAGCATAAAGAGAGGCCTAGAGGTCATCATACCACCACTACGAGACCATATCGGGAGATCTCAGAAGCTACGGCCAGCTCATTATTCTAGTGATTCAAGTGGATACTTTAGGCTCTGTCCTTTTTCTAGCAACATGAAATCTTGTGTTGCGATACATCTACTTGAGGGAAGGAGCTAGTGTCGGTGGAGGAAATAGGAGTAGAAGCTCTATGTTGATTCTGAGATGGTTACCTAGGATCTCTTTGAGGAGCAACTTAGGAGCATATATTTATCATGGAGATTCATATAAAAGAGGATTGATTAGTTTCATGATCTCCGCAAGGCATCTCTTACGATTCTTTGAGTTTTAGAGTATGTTTCTGGATCCACTCTAGTATTTTGATTACATGCAAGATGAGTAGGAGCGGATCCACAAGTTCATCTGGGGCCTAAATCTAGACATTGGAGGTTGTACTATGGATACATTTTCTATAGACATTAGCTGAGGCTATCGATAAGGCCTAAATAGCATAGGAGACTCGGTGGAAGACCCAGAGGATAGAGACCAAGTTTGGAGCTGCATATTGTAGATGTAGGACAAAGATATAGGGGATCATTACCTCTTTTTCGTGGTGGATAGGTTTCAGCATAGTCATCTTTTATACAAACACAGAGCAGTGTAGTAACCCTTCCCACCTTATAGACCTCCGCATAGGTTTGATGCACAAAGAGGTCGAGTATGGGGCCTCCTCTTAGGGTCCCATCAAGACACAAGATACCTAGAGATCTCACACAACAGAGCTCACCAACAAACACCTCGAGACCAAAATTAGGTCATCATGATGCACACCATAGACACTGCTTCACAGGGGAGAGGATCGGGAAGTTGTTTTGGGTGTGGCATTATTGGACATTTTGGAGAGACCGCCCACCAAATCCTAATAACAAGGGTAAGACACAAATCTCATAGCCTACTATTGGTGACATGGGGTGCGGTGAAAGGATGTATGTAGCAATCAAGAATTGCTAGGTAGAGCATCAAAGTATAGTAATTAAGACTACGAGATAACATTGGTGGTATTCCTACCTCCATTTTGTTTGATTATGGTTCTTTTGATTCTTCTATTGCACCATCTTTAGTAGAGCGATGCGCAGGTTGGTGGCACTTACTGCAGGTCATAGTTGAGATGTTGAGATGGCTTCTAGAGCCAAGATCTCTATAGACTCCTTAGTTAAGGAGTGTGTAGTGGATTTAGGACCTTTCACCACTACCTTGGATCTTCGTATCCTTCCGTTGGGCTCTTATGGAGTCATCTTGGGTATGGACTAGTTATCTGCACATAGAGCCAGAGTGGATTGTTACCACAAGATCATATCTTGTACAGATGATCTAGGAGTTGAGGCAGTGATAGTAGGGGTCAGGAGACCCATTTCTATTCGCACCATCTCTACTATGTAGCTTAAGCAGTGTGTACGACGGGGTTATCAGATGTTCTTGTCATAATTAGTGACCAATCGGATGAATGATCTCATGGACCATCACTAGATGACCATCCCATCTTGAGAGAGCTTTCTGATGTCTTTCCAGGGGAGCTACCTGGGTTCGCCCCACATGAGATATATTTTCATATAGATCTAGTTCAAGGAGCAGATATTTTCTAATGGAAACCTTATCAGATGAATAGCCCTGAGCTTTGTGACCTCAAGTTACAACTTGAGGGCCTTCTATAGAAAGGCCTAATTTTTCCTAGTGTATCCCCTTGGGGTGCACCGATTATCTTTGTAAAGAAGAAGGATGGATCCTTACAGTTGTGTATTGATTACCACCAGCTGAATAAGGTAATAATCAAGAATCATTATCCCCTTCCACGCATTGATGATTTGTTTGATCAGATGAAGGAATCCACAACTTTCTCTAA
Source organism: Taxus wallichiana var. yunnanensis (assembly GCA_018340775.1). NCBI lineage: Eukaryota > Viridiplantae > Streptophyta > Pinopsida > Cupressales > Taxaceae > Taxus > Taxus wallichiana. The sequence continues at coordinate 109,457,469 of CM031236.1, read as the reverse complement.
GACATACCTTAAGTCAGGCTACCATCGGTGAGGATTTTGGAGGTAGACATTCATAAGACCGCCTTACGGATGAGATATGGCCACTATGAGTTCATAGTGGTACCTTTTGGTTTTACTAATGCACCCGCAGATTTATGAGTTTGATGAATGGGGTATTCAGGACTTTCTTAGATCACTTCATGCTCATTTTCCTTCACGACATTTTGATTTACTGATGTACATGTGAGGAGCACGAGGGACACTTTCGCCATGTTCTTTAGTGTCTTGGGAGCAACATCTTTACGAAACTTGGAAAAGTGTGCATTCTTTGAGATAGAGGTGTAGTATTTGGGTCATATCATTTTGGGGAAGGTATCACCGTTGATCCTTCCACAATTAGAGATATCATGGATTGTCTAGCACCCACTATAGTGACTAAGGTGCACATCTTCATGGCATTAGCAAGTTACTACAGGATATTTGTTTAGGAATTTTGTCGATTGTGCACCCCATCACTTCCCTTCAAAGCAGAAAGGGAAGAAGTTTTTTTTGTCGGACCGGTGTGAGTAGGCCTTCCGGAAACCGATGGAATGTCTCACTATAGTGCCTATCCTTGAAATTTTAGATCCACGGGGTGAGTTTTCATTAGCACGAGATGCTTCTTTAGCAGGGGCTTGGAGGTGTGTTGATGCGGGAGGCAGAGTACTAGCTTTTGATTCTCGCAAACTCAAATACTATGAGCTTAATTATCCGACTCATGATCTTGAGCTTACGGAAGTTGTACACACTTTGGTTCGATGAAGGAACTTTCCTCTTGGTCAGATATTCACACTTAGAAAAAATCACCCGAGTCTTCTTCATCTCTTCACACAACCCAATCTCAATGCTTGTCAACAACATTAGATGGAGCTACTTTGTGAGTATGATATGGAGATAGAGCATGTGAAAGGGAAGGTGAATGTGGTTTCGACACTCTTAGCAGATGGAGACAAGTAGCTATGGCCATCTTAGTGACCATAGATTTACAAAGCAGATTCTTTAGCATCTTCCTCTTCTGACTTCTACATTGCGGTTCGAGTAGAGATCGAGTCTCGAGACCTATCGAGGGAATTTTGATTGTTTTTCTTTAGAGGAAAATGGCCTTCTTAGGCACAAGAGGTTAGATTTATGTTCCCAGAGATAGAGGCTTGAGGAAAGACATATTGATAATGGCACATCGTGCACACTATTCAATGCATATTTGGGTGAAGAAGATACATGCTACTTTTAGAAAGTTATATCACTAGAGAGGACTTCGCAGAGACGTGTCCCGGTTTGTGTCATGCTGCTTAGAGTGTAAGAAAGTGAAGGCCAAGCATTAGCATCCAGATGGCCTTCTCTTTCCTCATGCTATGCTGGAGTGGAAATGGGACACCGTCTCCATGGACTTCATTGTTGGACTGCGATTTTGAGATATCACCACGACACCATCATGGTCATGGTTAATAAATTAACAAAAGTGGCTCAATTTCTTCTAGTGAAGACCAATTATACAACTAGTACAGTTTCACGGGTATATCTTGATAATATTTTTAGGTTACACGGGATCTCACAGAATATTATTTGTGACCATGATCCCTGTATACTTCCCATTTACGGACTACCATGCAATATGCCCTCGGGACAAGAATCGACTTGATATAGCATATCACCCCGAGACGGATGAACAAACCGAGCAGTGAATCAGATTTTAGAGGACATGCTTAGGATGTATGTGATGGATCATCGGGTGAGATGTGAGGAGTACCTATACTTGGCGGAATTTTCCTACCATAATAGTTTTTCAGAGTTCTATAGGCATGGCTCCTTTTCAAAACCTTGTATGACAAAGAGTGCAGGACACCTCTTAGTTGGGACATGTTAGAGGATAGGGTTTCTCTTGGACTAGCTTTATTACAGGACATGGAGAAGCAGGTGGTTTTCATTAGACAGAGATTGTAGGAGGCATAAGATAGGCATAAGAAGTATGCAGATCAACATAGGACCAACCTTAGTCTTGATGTGGGCATGAAGGTGTTCGTTCATGTTAGGCCACATAAGAGCCCTATCCATTATGGAAAAGTTTCTAAGTTAGCTCCTAGGTTTCGTGGGTCCTTTCGAGATCTTGGAGCGTATTGGCCCTTTGGCCTACCATCTAGCATTTCCACCTAGCTTGTCTCATGTACATGATGTGTTTCATGTTTCATTTCTTAGCGGATATATTACATATCCTTCTCATGTGTTTGATTGGACCTCATTGCAAGTACATGATTAGGAGAAGTTGATGGCAGAGCCTATTTGCATCATAGATCATAGCTCACTTTGGGCCTTCAAGGTAGAGGGATTGATCAGGTGCAAGTACATTGGGATAGATACGATGATACCTGTAGCTACTTGGGAAGATGCTATTGTGTTACGAGATCAGTACCCACAATGTTCTTGTGACTTCCAAGAAGAAGTCAAGTCTAAGGAGGTAGTGTTCACTTCCCTTTGACACTTTTGTTGTTGATCATGACACTGCTGACTATATTATGGACATTATTGTAATTTTGGCTTATTGTAATGTTAGATGTTAGATCATGGATTATGGTTGACTTTGATTCATATATGATGCATGATGATTATTAGAGACATTTTATATATTGATGTTGATATACTGATTGACATGGTTATATTATGGATGTTGTTTGGACATGTGATATTTAGATATTGTGAGTAGACCTAGAAATGGAAATGGATGTTGTTGTGATTCATATATCTAGATGATTTTGGAATTTTATGTATATTATTTTGGATGTTCTAATATGGCCACAAGGACGAAGGAGGTAATCATATTTTGCAGGTTTAAAATATCCAAACAAACATTGGGGATTGGAGACCAACCACATTGGAATTCTAGATGAATTCAACAAGGTCACCATAGCAACTTGTATTGTTTGTGTGTGTTTGATTGTGTTAGTGATTCCCATGGGGGATAAAATTTAAACATGACCAAGGGTTATGTGTATTTATTTGTTTGGTTCCTTTTATTGATGTTTATATGTGTTATTAAATGATGTGTTTATCCCTTTTATTTAAATAAATTGTGTTGTTAATATTGTGAATAATCATGTTGTTATGGTAATTAATTAAAAGATATCATGAGAATGTAATCAATAGAGTTATTGGTCTTGATGTAAGCATTGTAAGAGATATGTAAGTGATGTCTAAGTTAAATTTTGAGTATAAAACACTCCACTTGCTTGGAAATTTCAATTTGTCCTTGGAGGCTGATTTTGAGGCTCTTGGGACAAGTTAAACTTGTCCCATACCTCTTAAATTTATTTACCAACCATACATATGGTTGGAGAGTTGAAATTAGACTTTTATAATGCATTTTAGGAAGACAAAGTGTAAGTTTTAATTGCACTTTTCTTACATGGTTTAATTTTAGTTCGTTGGGATATGGGCTTGATTTGAGTATGTAAGTAAAGCTGTCATATTATTCACCCACCTATTTATTATGCATTGGAGAATGAAGTTGACTTTTGGGTTGGGGTTGAGGATGTGTGATGTGGCATTCTACATGGATCCACCTCATCCTCTTCTCTTCCCTCTACTATAAGATTCAAATTGCTAGCCTCATTTTGGGGGTTACTTCACTTTTAGGAACTCCTTTTTAAGGCAAAATATTTTTCTGTTTTGGAGCTCTTTCTTAGAGAAGTGTTTTGGAAGATTGTTGCATGCTTGTACTTGGCTTTTTTCGATTGTTTGCATTTGGATAAAGCTTGATGTCTTGGAACTTGGAACAACTCCATTATGGAGAGGTAGGATCTTGGATAGTGTAATACTTATTTTTGTTTATGAAATTATTATTGTTTTGGATGTTTTGGCATGTTGGGTGGATGGCCTAGGAATGGTGTAGGAGAAGATTATGGGGTTCATTTTGTGGGAGGAAAAATTGGTTTGGGAAGGTGTAAGTGTGGAGGGAGTTGGGATTTGGGTTCCACCTTACAAAGAAATAGCTTGCATTTCTTTACTCGTTATGGGATGTCATAAGTGGTTTGGGAAGCATAAGGAAATTTGAAGAATAAGGGTTACTTGGGGAGGCATAAGGGCGTGTCGGGATTTGATATACTATATTTTTACACTTTGAAATTAGGTGGTGATAGCCATTTCCATTTTGGAAGGAATAAGTAGCATCCCCATAGTTCCTTTCTCCTTTAGCTTGCTTGATGAAGCCTCGATTTTGTTTTTCATGCTATAATGTAGTTGTAAACTACATTCTATTTTGGACAGTTTTAAATGTGGAAATGTTACTTGTGTGTTGCGGAATCCTTTTTGCCATGAGTCTAATCACATCTTCTATTTCATTGTGGTCGGGGGCTGGGGCTAATGAAAAAGGATGTATTCTCCTTTTCATTAGATGTCTTGGTTTGGTGGAGAGCATTGCCTTTCCCCTACTCTTGTTGTGATTAGAATTGGAAAAAGATAAATCTACATGTTACATGTTCTAGAGAAAAGAAAGACATTCCCTTGTTGAAAAGAAATCATATTGTAATCTTTCCCACTTTATTTGGATGAACTTGTATATGTTTTTAATGGAAATATGTTGTATTGAATATGAAAGTTGTAATTTTGAAATGTAAAGGAGAGATATACTCTGTTTTCTATCTTAAAAGAAAGAGATGTATTTTGTATATTGTATTGTGAAAATCAACAAAAAAGAGAAGTTGTAAAAGAAGGAAATCTTGTATTTTGAATAAAAGTTGCATTCTTTTCCACAATTGGAACTACTACTATTTAAAATCTGAGTTTGAAATGTAATTGAAATATCTGTTTGAAAGGAAGAAATGTGTGTGAGAATAATATAGAACTCTATCTTTTGAAATGTGTAAAATTGGAAATTAGAATTGTATTTTGGTTTTTAATAGTTGATTTCAATCAAACAAATGTATTAGATTAGAATTGGAATGAATTCTAATACTTGGAAGATGAAAATGGAAAATAGATCCTTTAAAATTTGATCTTTGATTTTATTTTCAAACTCACAAATACTTTATCCAAAAATACATAGTTTGAAACTACAATAATGAAATAACAAATTAAAGAATTAAACTGAAGTAGTATGCCATAAACGAATTCAATTGGGCAAAAATGCTTAAGGAATTTCTTAGAAAACTTAGCAAATCCATCCTAAATCCATCTTAGAACAATAAAATGAAATTACCTTCCAAATCCATCCTAAATCCATCTTAGAACAATTCTCCATGTCTACTTGACATGTTGAGAGATGAAGAAGATCAATTTATTAATATTTCATAAGTTAAAAATTACCAAAGCACACCTTTTAAAAGCACGGAGATCATTTTTGTAAAAATTGAAAGAGGGATTCACTAGAACGATGTCAAAATTTGATGCACCACAATGAATTTGCACTCTGATGGTAACATCAAGCCAATGCAATACGCAAGATTTGAAACAATGGAAAGAAGATTGCAAGTAAGAAGCATGGGTTTGCTCATTCTCATAGGTCAAAAAATAGGAAGTACAAATAGGGGTTTTGTGTAACCCCCATGCCTAAACATCGAAAGAACCTCAATGATGCCACTGACACATATGACGTTGACTAATGCATATGACGCCACTAGAAGAGGAGTTACAATTCCAAATAAGGAATGTAACTCCTATGACGCATTGACGTAAATGATAATGTTGGATTCTATGATAGAATCTGACACTTGTCATTTGACTTCCTAAGACCTACGACTCTCGCAAGGTGAGATGACTCATCTAGGTGATGTGGATGATGATTGGACAATCACACACACCAACACTCTCCCTTCATCAAAGCCGAGGAAGAGGTCAAGGTAAGCTAGAATAGAAAAATAAGACTCCCCTAGAAAACTAAGAAAGATGTGTCAATGGGCCCCGACAACTAAAGGCCTGATAACGTGCCCATGTAAAAACAACATCTTTCTAGAAATAAGAAGAGGAGAAGAAGGAGGAATATATAGCCTGAAGAAGATGGACGGTTGCAGTCAGACCTCACCCCAAGAAGAGACCGCAAATGAAGAAACTTCACCTCAGTGAAGGGCTTGGTGAAAATGTCTACAACCTGCTCAGCTGTCTGAACATATTGTATGTCGATGATGTTTTCATGTATCAGCTCCAGTATGAAGTGCATATGAATCTCAATATGCTTCATCCACTGATGTTGAACTAGATTTCTACAAATTGAGATAGTTCTCATGTTGTCACAGTAGATAATGGTAGGCCGCTGAAAGTGGATGCCAAACTCTTTCAAGATACCCTGTAACCAAACAGCTTCGGTGGCAGCATTAACTGCTCCTCTGTATTTTGCTTCTATCGATGATATGGCAATGGCATGCTACTTCTTGCTAGACCAACTGACAGGACCTGAACCAAGAGTGAAATTGTAGCCTGAGGTAGACTTCCGATGATCTAGATCACCGGCCCAATCTGAGTCTGTAAATCCAACCAAGTCAATCTCAGTCCCTCCTAAGTAATGAATACCATCTGTGTGAGTGCCACAAACATAGTGAAGGATCCACTTTTCTACTTTTAAGTGCATCTCATGAGGCTCCTGCATAAATCTGGACATGATCCCGATGGCATATGATAGATCTAGTCGAGTGTGAGTAAGGTAGATCAAGCTTCCCACCAACTGTCGATAAAGGGTAATGTCAACCAAGGGGAAAGAGCAATTAGAAACCAACTTAATTCTAGAAAGAAAAGGAGTAGGTGAGGACTTGCAGTCAGACATGTGAAACGGAGCAAGCAAATCAAGAGAGTACTTAGGCTGCAAGATCATAATTCCCAAGTCAAATTGTGAAATCTGGATCCGAAGAAAGTAATGAAGCAATCCTAAGTCAGACATGGAGAACTTGTTGGCCAAGGAGATCTTCACAGAATCAATAATAGAGGAAGAGCTACTGTGATCAACAAGTCATCAACATAGAGAAAAAGAATAAGAATGGAGTCATCTTGTCACGCGAATATACACATTTGGGTCAAGGTGACACCGAGTGAACCTTGATGCAAGTAAAAGGAGTCCATCTTATCATACCAAGCCCGAGGGGATTGTTTAAGGCCATAGAGATACTTCTTTAATTTGTAAATGAGGGATGGATCATGGACATAAATCGAGAGGTTGTTGCATATAGATCTCCTCCTCTAGGTCCTCATGAAGGAAGGCACTCTTAATGTCCCTGTTATCCAAAATTCACCCCCAAGGTAACTTTGATAACATGCAAGCAATTATATTGATTCAGGGCGAAAAGTCAGGTTTCTAGGGTCCCCTCATATTTTTCTAACTCCCCTGTCCAAGAGGAAGAGAGTAAGTTCTGAGAAAATGTGAAAAAAGGGTTGCAGAAGGCAAACTAAGTTGATCCGGGAAAATCATGAAAATTAGCTAAGTCCCGCTCAAGGTCGCCTCCGGGACGTTTGGGACAAAAAAGCGCGAACCGGCCGAACCGGGCGAAATCAAGCCAAAGCTTGATCCAAACGCAGAGGAAAAATGGGACAAAAGTACGCGGCGGGCGCGAAATTCCGGTTCGACAGAGAAAAAATCGACTAACTGCTGAGAGGGTCGCCTTTGGGACAAGCGGGACAAAAAGACGCGAACCGCCGAACCGGGCGAAATGAGTCAAGCGGCCCGCTTGATCTGGGGGCCTTGCAAGCCAAAAGTACGCGAAATGCCCGAACCGGCCGAAAAGGAGAACTTTCGCACTAACTGCTATGGGACAAATGGGACAGAAATGCCCGAACCGGCCGAACCGGGCGAAATGGGAACAAGCAGTCCGAAACAAACTGGGACATTTGGGCCAAATGGGCGCGAACCGGCCGGTTCGCCCGAAATCAGCACAAAGAGCACTATGCCAAATGGGACAAAGGGACATCCGGGATGCGAAAACCCGAAGGATCCGAGAGCCAATCAAATCATGACACGTGTCACAGGAAGAAAAGTCAACGTTTGGTCCGGAAACTTCAAACGGCCATAACTTTTGACTCCGAGCTCCGATTTTCACAAAATTGGACTTTCGGAAGATATATTTAAATAAAAGAAACATATTCGGCCCCATTCAATCAATGCTCATTCTGTCAAATGACAAGAAAACACCTGCAAAGCCCAAAAGCAGTGCCGCACTCGAGAAGGCCATAACTTTTGCATTTCTCAACGAAATCGCACAAAATTGGTATCGTTTGATTTGATCAGAAATTGTTTGAGATTTTTAAGAAAACGTGGCCGGGTTTAGAACAGTGTTTTATTTGGTAGCTGGGAGTGCAATTAAGAGGCATGGTCATCATTCATTCTCTGCTGCAGCACATGGGACAGTATGGGGAGCCTTTTCCAAGTAATGTATACCCATTCCACTCAATTTAATGCCTCTTACAGGTGGTTGAAGGACAGATTTCGGGATTTCCATTTTCCCTTCTCTTTTCCTTCTCATTTTTCTATAAAATGAAGTGTTGGGCTCATTGTAAGGGGGAGAGTTTTTGGGTAACAAAGCTCTGTCAAAATTGCTTTGTGAAGCCAGTGTGTTGCAGGCCCTTGTAGTGGACTCCTTGCATGGTGATCTAGGCCCTTATCTTGTAATAGATTGAATTGTGCATATCATGAAGCAATAAAATATCAGTTTGTGGATACATCTTCCCCTGCTGTGTTTCCTTGCATTATTCTTGCCCCTTTAATCTTTCTACAAGTATATTGTGTCTATTTATTATGTTCTTGCAGAATTCATTATTATGTGTGTGCTTGGAATATTGTTGTGAATGTATTTTCTTTGGATTATGGTGAACTGTCATCACCTCTTCTAGTGTGCACTTTGCCTTTGTATTTCACACATTTGGAGATTACTCTCACACCCTCTTTTTCTGGTGTATCACCGCTTTAGTGTAGGCTTTCATTTTATGCATTCTCTCTCTCGGTCCTTGGTATTTTAGGTTAGAATAGCTAGTTTCTCCTGCATTAGAGTAGATTGTGGCGGGTAGTTTAGGAGCAAGAGCCGCTTTCTCTGGGAGGTCTATCTCAAGTAGCGAGTCCCACAACTTGCGAGATAGTACCCATGTTATCCAATCACACTGGATGCTTAGAGTGATCAAACTAGAAATCGATCAACATCCAGGGTCTTTGTGGTACGGTGATAACATGTCCATCGGTGGACTTCCCATCATAGCGTAGCGATGGAAAGGGTCAGTCAAATGGAAGTCATCTTCACAACCGGAGTAAAGGTTTCGAGTAATCAACCCTAGCTACCTGGGAGAAACCCTTAGCTACAAGTCGTACTTTATACTTCTCGAATTCTCCATTAGCTCCATACTTTTTCAATATACCCACCTACACTGAATGATTTTTATTCCTTTCGGAAGAAGGGTAAGATCCCAAGTGTCATTCTTTATGAGTGAGGAATACTCCTCATCCATGGCAGAATCCCACTCAGAAATCCCAGAAGCTTCCTGGAAAGATGGTGGATAAGAAGTAGAGGTGAAGAAGGAGTGAGGTCCAGTGACGTTTGAGCAAGTACGTCTCTCATCCAAAGGATCTCCAACTAAATCTCCAGCACTCTATAAAGTTTTCCTGGCCTAAAGAGGTCCCAAAGGCTCAGGATCAAATATTCTTCACTTGAGTGAGAAGGCACATATTCCTCATCATCACTACTTTCAAAATCAGAAGACTCAGAATTTTGAGGATCAAGAGGATTAGGGAGAGGTGGAACTCACTCAACAACATCATCATCTGAAGAGTCAAAATCTGAATCAGTTGGCAAAATAACCTCAGTGGAAGTTGAAGTCAAGGATGACTCATCAAAATTCACACTCCTGTCAATATAAAGCTCAAGGGTGGTAGGGTTCAATAATTGATATCCATTCATGCCATCAGGATACGTGACAAAGATACAAGGTTTGGATTGTGGATCTAATACCTTATGTTTCTTTTTGGGAATTTGAGCCATAGCCTTGGATCTGAAGACTCAAAAGTGCTTGACATCAGGCTTGTGTCCAAACTAGGATTCAAAGGGTGTCATACCTCTTACTGCCTTGTGTGGAACACGGTTCTGAATATAACAAGCACAATTCACTGCTTCAGCCCAATACTGTGGAGGAAGATATTTGAGTGAACCATACAAGTAGCCATCTCCTTTAAAGTTCGGTTCTTTCTTTCTGCAACTCCATTTTGGGAAGGGTTGTAAGCAACTATATGCTGCAAATCAATCCCCTCAGAAGTGCAAAAATCCTCAAACCTGTTGCTCACATACTCACCTCCATTGTCGGTTCAAAGAACCTTGATAGACCATTCTTCTTGTTTCTCAGCAAGAGCCTTAAAGTTTTGAAAATGCTCAAAAACTTCAAACTTAATCTTAAGAAAATATACCCAAGTATAACGCGAAAAGTCATCAATGAAGGTTAGTATATATAGAGCTCTAGTAAAAGAAGGAGATGGAAAAGGGCCAGAAACGTCACTATGAACAAGATCCAAGGGACGAGTAGCTCTCCAGGATTTTCCCTTGTCAAAGCTTTTTTCAGGGTGCTTTCCAAGGGTACAACCCTCACAAAGACCCTTAGAAAACTTAACTCGGGGTAGCCCATTGACCATTTCATTTTGGCTCAATTGTTCAAGGTAACGATAATTTAGATGCCCAAAATGCTCATGCCATAACTTGCTAACCTCATTTGCATGAGTGAGCAAGGCATTGGGCGTCAAATTAGAAGAGAAGTGGGAAAAGGTATACAACCATGAATGGTGATCCGCCTTTCCCTCAGCCATAGTGCAGTCAGAGTTAAGCTCATGAATAATCACCGAGTTAGGACCAAATTCCACTTGCATTCCTTCACCAAGGTGGGTGATTTGGTAAACCGATAGGAGATTGGTAGAGATATTGGGAACACTCATCACTTGGTTAAATGTTGCACCTTCTATCTCTACCGATCCACTACTAGAAACCGACACATGAGTGTCATCACCCAATGTGATTTGGGACATGCCACATGGTTCAATGCTAGAGAATTCAACCTCTGAAGAAGCCATGTGGTGCGAGGCCAAATCGATAATCCAAGTTGATGATGGATTTGATCTAGCTACGAGGGCCTTACCTTTGTTCTTTTCATTTTTAGTCTCCTTTGCATTAGAAGACTCAACTTTCTGAGCAGCTTTTTTTTTAACGGATTGAAACACTTTTTCTATTCTTCTCAAGTAAATGAGTTAAGTGATCAATTTATTTCGAAAACAATGTTGCTCGTCATGGGAATTCTTACAATATAACAATTTATACTTTTCCTTCTTAGCTTTAGGCTCGGAAGTTGAAGTATGAGTGATGGGCTTAACTAGGGGTAGGTTGGTCTTGGTTTCTTTCTTAGGTTGGTCCTTAGTTTCTTTCTTATTTTCATTTTCTTTCCCTTATTCTCCACAAGGGCATGTGACTTGGAGTTCTGAGTCCCCATTTTAATGAGTTTGTCTGTTCTCGAATGAGTTGGGATGAAAAACTATCAAAGGAGGTCATAGACCAAGTACTACCCAAGGCAGCTTTCGTGGCGTGGAAATTTGAAACGAAAAACAGAGTATTCGGGACCTAACTTAGGAAGAATCAACAAGATTAATTGAGAGTATTTCTTATCCACTTTACATTTCTTTAGAAGCATTCTAGTGTGGAAAACTCTGAGAAGAAGGCCTGTAGGTTTTCAAAGTCACTAGGATTTAACTCTAGTAGTTCGTTCTCCAACTCATTCACTCTCACGTCATCTTACTTCCCAAACATATCATCAAGCATTTTCTATGCTTGATCGGGTGTTGAGGAAGTTTCGATGTGGAAGAGCAAGTCAGGAGAGACAAACATACAGATAAGACCTACGGATTCATCACAACAGTTGAACCATTTAGATTTTTTGAGTTCATCAGTAGGTTCGGTCTCTAACCCCATGGTAACTTGGTATAACCCTTTACTTCACAGAACCAATATAATTTTAGATTTCCATTTGAAGAAATTAAAAAGGTGTGGGCACTGGTACTTTAGAGATATCCATAATGAAGAGATAGAACCAAGGAATGCAGAAGGAAGGAGAGAGAAAAGAAACAACCACCCCTAGAACAAAATTACACCCCCCGAGTTTGGCACTTTATAATTCAGTGCGTTGATTACAACCAGATGTGACTGTGTTTGAGAACTAGTTTGTCACTCACCTTGCAATTAGCGTAATAACGCGCAATGGTGGAGACAACAATCAAGGTTTGTAGGGCGCAACAGATCGACACTATAAGCAAGCACAGAAAGAGAGAAGCAAGAGGGGGAAGAAAGAGATTTTTGAGAAACAGTGTCTCATTTCACACAAAAGAATCCCTTGGTTGTAAGATTGTGGCATTCATGCTCGCAAGTCCACAAGTAAAAAGGGATAGAACAAAGCTCAAGAAAAAAGAGCTGAATTAAGCAATACAAAGACACCCCCCTAGAATGTGGCACTTTATAAAATTAGTGCATTTATAAAACTAATGATCCCATCATCTAGAGTGCAAACAAACATGCAACTTTGACTAAATAAGTGCTCAAAACTGAGCAACGACTCAAAATTTATAACAAAAACCAATTCCATGAATCGATGAGAAAAAGCCAATAAGCCTCGCAAACAGATTAAAAAAGTGCCCTAAATGCATGCAAAAGGTGTCATATGTATGCCCATTGGAAACAACATAATTTGAGATAGGGTTTGTTTGTATTATGAGGGGGGATTAGCCACCTGCCAATCCCAGACCTCACCCTTCGTCTTCGGTACTCGACGGAAGGTGAAAAAATACAATAAGCCAAAAAACGAAATTTTACAATGCCAAAGAAATAAATGTTTTTAGCACCTTAAAATATTTAAGAGGTGATAGATTTACTAATAATCAATTTTGAAAAGGTGCTGATATGACCTGACTGAGCGCTTGAGAATGGAATCCCACGTGGCGAGTCCAATGTCAAGTAGGAGTGGGAGAGCGTAAGAGACAACTAGTATAGTCAGAGGTCAACCAAAAAATACTGAGCCCAACGTCTCAAACGTGGATAGAGTGGTCAAAGCACAGAGTGACAAGAAAAAATAGATAATGTAGTGTAATTGTCCACTGCAAAAAAAATGCCAACTGGGAGAAAACACTCAGAACAGTGCAAAAAATGCCAGTTGAAGGAAAACACCTAAGAGGAGCTCGAAGCGGTGTGCAGTAGAGGAGTAAATGTAGGTTAAATGACCAAAAAGAAGATGGAAGAAGCTAGAAATGGTGGTAGGGAGCCCGAGAACGGTAGTGGGAGAACGAACCAGGTTGCAACAACAAATCAACTAGCCAGAACAAGCCAAGAACAAGCTAAACAAGACTATCCACATAGAAGATCATCAACCTGAGTCGCGAAGTTTAATGCCGAGCCAACAAGGAACCATAGAGCCAAAGACCAAAAACCAATGATGTAAACAACAAAAAAGGACCACGTTCATATTTCCATGCCAAAAAAATGAGGATGAAGAGCTTTGCAAACCATGAACAGTCCAAGTGCAAGGTGAAACGATGCAGAGAACCAAAGCCACGGTTGAACTCAAGGCAATGTAAGCAAGCCACGCCAAAAAATGAGCATGCTCTCCACGTAAATACAACCAACGAATGAAAACAAGATCACGGGTAGAAGCCCAAACCATGCACGGGCAGCAAGCAGACAATAAGAGCCAGTAATCATAGGTCCATGCCAAAAAATGAGCTCTTCTTTTACCCCAGTAGGTGCTGAATCTGAACACAACCAGAAGAAACACACAAACAACCTAGAAACAATAGCCACAAAGATCTAGAAATATCCAAATACGAACTCAACTGATAAGCAAACCAACCAAATACCTTAACTTCAGAATGCTGAAACCTCAATATGAGGTGAGCAATAATTCCAAAATGATAATCGAAAAAAACTTGCACACGAGGAAATGAGAAGAAACCAAAAGTAATAAATAACTGAGAACCGAAGAGTGCACATTTATTGAAACCATCTTTGATACCATGAAAGAGGGATTTATGAGAACTAATGTCAAAAAGTGATGCACCACAATGAAGTTGCACTCCTATGGTAATGTCAATCCAACACAATACGAAAGATTCAAAACAATGGAAAGAAGATTGCAATTAAGAAGAATGGGTCTGCTCATTCTCATAGATCGAAAAAGAGGAAGTACAGATAGGGGTGTTGTGTAACCCCCATGCCTAAACATGGAAAGAACCTCAATGACACCACTGACGCATATGATGTTGACTAATGCATATGATGCCACTAGAAGAGGAGTTACAATTCCAAATAAGGAATGTAACTCCTATGACGCATTGATGTAAATGACAATGTCAGATTCTATGACAGAATCTGACACTTGTCATTTGACTTCCTAAGACCTATGACTCTTGCAAGGTGAGATGACTCACCTAGGTGATGTGGATGATGACTGGACAGTCACACACACCAACAAAAGTGACCCCTTAAACATTACCAAAATAAAAATTAATAATTCATGTACAAGAAAATGTCGAGATCTTTCCAAAAAGTCCTCATTTGCCAAAAAACAATCTCCCAATCAAAAGTTACGGCCTTCTAAAGTTTTTCTACATTTGGAGTCAAAAATAATTCTAATCAAAAAAAAAAAAGCAGGAAAAATTCTTTTGCAGACCCGTGGGCCCGAATTTTCCCTTAGTGCTTTTTGGTCGAAAATTCCCAAGGTGCATATTTCCCCCTTTGCTCCACCGACTCGCAAGCCTATCATTTTGTCAAAAATCACCTTAGTTCAAAAGAAGAAATTTTTGGAAAATTTCCCCCGCTGACCCACCGCCCCACTTTTGCCTTTTGGTTGTTTTGTGCAGCCATGCGAGCCCACAATAGTCAACTTATCTATTAAATTAATTTAGGAAAATTTTCGAGTTCCCTCCGCCACCCCCGCCGGCCCACATCCAATCAGGTTACGTCACATGGCATCACAAGGCATCAGCGGACGAGTGGATTCCCTTTTAGCTTAGCATTTTAGAAAAATTTTCTTGAAATATTTTATAAATTCTCTCATTGGCCCGCCAATCCACATCCAACGGTTGGTGACACATGGCAACCATAGGCGTGGGTGAATTCACGGAGCATTTTAACCCTTTGTATTCTTTTTCCTTTTAAAATATAAAATTAGTATGTTTCCCCCATAAATTTGTTTTCCCATACAAATCAAGGATCAACACGTGGCACTTGGACGTCTTTGACACATTTCCCCTTTCGGGTTCATGGGCGTGCAGAGGTAAATTGCGCTTTTGTCCCAAAAAGGCAAAAGCACTAAATCCCTTCCCCATTCCTCCGACCCGCGCCTTGAAAATTTCACTCCTCCACTCCATGATTCCTTCTCTGGGGGAAATTTCTCCCCGTGGCCCACAGGACTGCCCTTGGGAAAATTTTCCTCCCTAGGCCTACAAGCCCGTTCTTGGGTAAAATTTCACCACAAGGCATGTTGGCCCATAACTTGAGAAATATGAGGAGTTAGGAGGACTTCTTTATATCACCAGAAAGGTGAGAAAATTTCCTATCTAATAGGAATGTCTTTTGGAAGTTTTGAGTGCACTAATTTTGAGAAAGATAAATTTTAATATTTTAATCCTGTTAGAGAGTGGTATAGTGAGAAATTACCCTCTTAACCTAATTGATTAATCTTACGCTAGTTTTGGACCTTGTGATCTTTTATAGTTGTCGTATTAATAAAACTATAAGATAATAATAGTTTTTGGATTTGAAACTTGCTTACGACAATTGTTGCCTTGTAACATGCTTGTAGATTCTTTTAAACCAAAAGAAAAAAATCCATAATTTTCCTAACTAATCCTAGGTTGTTCTTAGGACTTAATTGGGTTGTTTTAGTAGGCCTTACAAAAACAATGGAAAATCCACAAATACATATCATAGTAAATAAACTTTCTATTTTTCATTCTCTAAAATATTGATTGGCTTCACGTGCTAACTTCCCACATCTTCTTATTTTCATAATAAATACGATTATATCGATACATCCCCCAACTTGAGATATTTACAAGGGTTTCTAATTTGAGTAAATATGGATCGGGCTCATTCTGTTCATAAGAAGAAAGACTCAATCGGGGTGGCTAGAATACGGTGGAGGACATGAATAGAATATATCACTTTGTTAATGGCGTAGGTGGGTAGAAAAATCTCCCTTAAAAATTAGTTGAATGTTTAATTAATATATGCTCATCAATTGATTATGTTTTAAAGCAGCAAAATTTTAAAGCAAAATTAGAAGGTTCTTGAAAAAAACTTATTTAGGTTTGAAGCGGTGTGAAAAGAGTTTTAGATTGTGATGGTTGAACTATGTTCGTCCCAACATCAAGAGGAAACAATTATAGGGATGAAGAGGTGCTCATTATTAGACCGCATGCACTTCTTGGCAATAGGTATATAGAATTATTACCCCGCAATAATATTAATGTAAATGATGGATCCTGGATCTTATATAGAACTTAAGGATTTTTACAAGATCTTATTTATTATCATACATAAGTTATCATAGGAATGATTTCATGAACTTAATACTTGTGTTTTATGTTTTCAATTATGCACTCATGATATATGCTTCAACATAAATCAAATGTTTAATTTTTCTAATTTTTGTCTTACGAGTTCCTATATTCTATGTACTATTTTTTTATATTCCGATGGCCACTTATTGTTGGTAGAGTTCTAGGGAGAAGAGATAATGAAATCAAGAATTACTAGAACACAAAATTGTATAAGAAAATCAAACAAAGCTGGACACAGTCTTCCCGAAAATAAAAGTTCTTGTGTGGAAACAACTGTGGTGAGATTAGTAAAACGTAGTAATGAATCTTTGTAAAAATGTAATTTACAATATCGTGATGGTGCTTAGAATTTGAATGCCTTGATTGGATGAGCTAATCATGAGTGATTGTGATTATCAATTTGATGAGGCTACATTTCCACCCACCGAAGTTAAGATTAAATATTAACGTTTCAATCACTTCAAAAATGGGTTGTGTTCTTCTGGATATTATTGGTGATGTAATTGATATCAAAAAATAATCATAAGCTCAATTATCAAAAATTTTAATCCTAAAGCTGATAGCCAAGAATTTGGTGTTTTCTCCCATTTCCAAATTGTTAATCTAATAGGTCACATGTGGTGCTATAGTATTGTGCCTCGGGTTGCTTGAGGTTTTGTATATTTGTGAATAAGACTTTGTGATTCTTTTTAGGCTTAGGGAAAACTCATGTAACCTTGTAACTATTTTTGAGTTACTCACCGACCCCAATGAGTCTAAAGAAAAAAATATTTATATTCTTAAAAGTTTTATGTGGTAAGGATAATTGTAGAAAAAATGTTGAAATTTCCATGAATATAATATTGATGGAAATTTTAAAGTGTGGACTTTCTACAAAGATTGATCTATAAAAAAACCACATTTCGGTGAAAATTGTGGAATACTAACAAAAACAAAAATTGTAGAAATGACAATAACATCACAAAATGTGGACAATGTACAATTAAAAAATGGAGGTTAGCTATAAATTTTATGAATTGTGGACCATCCACGGTATAATGAATTGTAGAAAAACTACAATAATATATCAAAATGTGGATTAACTACACTTCCAATGCCACAATTTTAATTTTTGAAATACTATATAACCACAAAATTATTGTTGAAAAATTGTGGTAAAAGATCTAGTATGTTATAGTGAGACCTAAGAATCGTAGTGACCACTTCCCTTCGACACCTTTTGATATTGATTATGATACTATTGACTATACTTATGGACATTAATGTATATTTTGAGTTGGCATGATGTTAGACATTAGAGAGAATGGACTCGAGGTTGATTTTGATTCAAATATGATGCATGTGGATTATCGAGACATTTTATATTGATGTTGATATGCTGATTGACATGGTTATATCTATATATGTGTTTTGGACGTGTGTTATTTCATCATATTGAGTAGACCCAAATAATTGAACTAAATTGGTGATCATATGGTTATTGATGAAATTGTAAATGATGTCATTACTTGCT
Source organism: Taxus wallichiana var. yunnanensis (assembly GCA_018340775.1). NCBI lineage: Eukaryota > Viridiplantae > Streptophyta > Pinopsida > Cupressales > Taxaceae > Taxus > Taxus wallichiana. The sequence goes on along the minus strand of CM031236.1, from coordinate 109,439,404 downwards.
TGACAATGTTTTGATTTATCTATAGATGACTTTGAAGTTATATTATATATTTATTTTGGATGATTTGATGTGGTCACAAGGCCGAAGGAGGTATTTTTGTTTTATAGGTAAACATGTCACAACAAACATCGAGGGATCGGAGACCAACCACATTGGAATCCTATATGAATTCGGTAATGCCCACTTCTCTTCAACACTAAATGAAACATGATCATCTTTTCTGAATTGTTACAATCGTAAACCTTGTTGCCTTATTCCAATTAGCATACTAATAAGTTGTGCGGGGCATCTTGACTGAATTGTGTTTTGATTATTATTATTTTAACTATGTGTACTCGTATTGTAGACCACGATGGAATTTAAAGGATAAAAAAATTAGCTAGAATGTTTGCATTGTCCTAAATTGTTTGTGATAGCATTACTCTTCGAGATTGTTTTGTTGTATTGGGTTTATCTCTGCATGAGGGGACACATAGATACTATTGTGTTTTATTATCGATAGATGTTAATAAACAAATGAAATCAACATGTTTTCATACGGAATTGAAGGATAGACATTATTGTAACTAAAATAATTAAATTTTAATAGACACTCAGTATGGAAGAAAATGATGTGTTGTCAAGATAAACATATGTTGATATTTCGAATCATTTTCATATTGGTTTTTATTATGATGTTCAAATTTATTTTTGTGATTTAATTGATATTGGAAATTGGCGAAATTGTGAATGAGTGAAAGTATTGCTTTAATCTGATGATCCAGTTGGTCTTTGATCTTAGTTGCAAACTGATGTATGAGTAGAATCGAAATGTTGAAAATGGGAATAATTGTTAAGTTACTTGGTCTTAGCTATAGAAGTTATGATTTTTGATGTTTAAAATTGATAGTTAGATGTAAGTTTTTATTACATCGATATCATTAATATGGCCATGAGGCCAGAGGGGTATTGTGTGTTTTACAGGAAAACATATCACGAAAAACTACGAGGGGATTGGAGACCAACCACATTGGAATTCTAGGTGAATTCAATGAGGGTCACCATGGCAACATGTATCTGTGTGTGTGTTGGAATTATTGTTAGAAGGAAATTGTTACCAAGGGGTGATGTTTTGTATTTTTTTATTTATTTTTTTCCTTTAATTGATGTTAGTATGTGATTTTAGTGATGTAATTCATTTTATTATTTATTTAGAATTTGGGGTATGTATTTTACCCTTTATTATTAATGGCTTGTAGTGTCTTAGTTAAAGCTAAATTAATCTTGTCCTAAACTAATTATAGATGTGACCAGATGAATTCATTTATTAAGCTAGATTTCTCTTGGATTTTGTGTTGATAGTTGAGTGTTTGGGGATATTGAGTGTTGTACACTCTACCCCTTCATGGAAATTCGAATTTGGCCTTAGAGACCAATTTTGGAAGCTTATGGGACAAGTCAAAATCCTCCCACACCTCTTAAATTGTTATGCTAACCCTACCTATGGGTTGCGGGGTCAAAATTAAACCCCATTAGGTGTTTTGGGAAGAAGAAAAGGTAAACCATTGAGTGCACTTTCTTTGATGTAATTAATTTTGTCATTAGGAGGTGTAGGATTGGTTTGTGTGTGCAAGTAATATGTCATTTCTTCACCCACTTATTAATTGTGCTTTGGAGTTTGAAATTTGAATTTTGAGGTGGATTTTAGGATGAGTGATGTGGCATCCCACATGGAGGCACCTCACCCTCCCCTCTCCCTTTTCTATTTACTCAAGTTCATTTGTTTGATTGGGGGTTAGTTCATTCTTGTCTGCTCTTGAATTTTGGAGTTAGAGTATTTTGGGAAGTGTTTGTGGATTTTTTGGGGCTTCTTGGTGTTTGTTTGGGCTTGAAGAAGCTTGGGGTATGCATCTTGGATCAAAATCTACCATGGAAAGATAGGAGCTAAAATCTTGTTAAATTTTTTCTTTCATTTTACATGCATATGTGCTTGTTTTGAGTGTTTTTCTATACTTTTTGGGTGCTTGGGTAGATTGCCTAAGTTTGGTGTAGGAGGGGCCTTTGGGGAGATTTCATGTTAGAGGCATAAGAGTTTATTTTCCTTGTAGGGAAAAATAAGAGTTTACTTTCTTGTTTGGAGGGACTTTGGGTTGGGTGCCCCACCTTGGATAAGGAATTCTTGCATTTCTTTCTTGTTTTCTTTTATGAGGGAGGAATAAGAGATTGAGGGAGTCATAAGATTATGTGGGAGGTAAAAAAAGTACTTGAGGAAGGCATAAGAGTATGTAGGGGATTTGAGATATGCATTGGAGGCCTTAAGGTGGGCAGCCATTCCCATTGGGAGGCAAAGCTGGACTACCCACAAGTCTTATTCTCTTGTGGCTTTCATTTTTAAGCATTTTTACTTGTTTAATTGTGTTTCATTCTTGTGTTGTTGATGGTTGAATTGTAGTTGGATTGGTTTTGAAATGTTTGTTAGTGTTGTGGAAGCTTGTTTGTTTCAGGAGTTCAATCCATTTTCCATTGCATTGTGGTTGGGGCTTGAGGGATAATGAGGAGGATGGCTTCTCCTCCTCATTGGAATTATTGGTTGGGTGGAGAGTGTTTCCTCTCCCCCTTTTTTTTTTGTGATCAAATGAAGCATGGTGGAGATTTATTTTTGGTAGTGTGAAATTTGGAGCTTTGTTGGTCCCTTCAAGAAATCCTTCCTTGGGATTAAGTCTTCTTATTATTCCGACTCAAGGTGGAAGATGTGTAATATTGTATTTTGTTTTAAAAGATGTAGCTTTGTAATTTGTAAAGATTCTTTGAAAAATTTGAATGAAAAGATGTAAATCTCCTTCTCATTCAAATTATAGTATGGAAAGAAAATAATCAAAATGGGAAATATTATGTGCAAAGGTTTAGTTGAAAGTTGTATTGTGAGAAAAGAAGATATAAAGGGGAAATAACTTATCTCATGGTAGTTGTTCCATTTCTCACCAAAGTGTATAGACCTTATTGAAAAGTTAGTAGCTTTCATTTCAAAACTTATTTAAAACCTTGTTAAAATTGGTTGTGAGAATGGTTGAAACTTGTAGTTGAAAGAGGAAAGAAATAGTATATTCCATTGTGTTAATTGAAAAACATGCAAAGGAAAAAGTTAGACTACCTTGTTCATTTCCTTACATTGTTGGAAGAGAGTTTGTAAATAAAATGGAAATTGACCCTTGTAGATGTTGTTGTTTTATCAAAATAGGAAATGTTTAAATTGAGTAAATTGATACCAAATAAATGAGTAAATGAATTTAAACCCTGCAAATGAATAACTTAGACATGTAAAAGTAAGTTCTGAATGACCATTTGAGTACCCTTGTAACTTTTGTTTTTGAAAAATCTCAGGTTTGATGGTTCTATTTTTCAGAAATAGGACCGACCGCCACCTGCAAAGCGGTGGTCCCGTGGCGATGCTCAAGCTAAGGCATCGGTCTCAAATCTATCACTCAAGTAGGGCGGTGGTCCATGGTTTTTCCTAGGCGGGGTGGCGGTCCTAGGACCGTCGGTTTTCTCGGGCTGCGATTTTGTTACTTACAAAAAAACTCCTCGGACCCGTGCCTATGGAAATTTTTTAACTAGTTTATACAAAATTTTAACTTGTAAAATTCTACTAATGATCACCAATGAGAAAACAATGAGTAAATCCCTTGGATTGGGCAATAAAAACCTCAAGTAGTGGATTAAAAACATTCTTTTCATTTATATTAATGGAGGAAGGGTTTTACCCAAATGGAGAACCCCAAATACAAATGGCTTGAAATAAAAATAGTTTGAAAAGGAAAACCTTATTCTATTCTTGAATGAAATAAATTACAATAATGAAACTACAATCTAAACAAATCTAAACTTGATCTTGAAGAAAATCCTCCATAGTTCTTCCTCTCTTGCTCCCATGGCATCTTTCTCTCTCCAACCTACAATTTTAACAAAATAAAATAGACCAAATGAGGAGTTTAGAATAAAGGAAAGGTTTTAATAAGAATTCATAAGGATTTTTAGGGTTAGTTGGAACCCTAAGATCTAATGGCCAAGATTGGTTCGATCTAAGGGTTGAAGATCAACCCTACCTTGTAGGTGGGAATATATTTTTATAAAAAAATTATTTAAAATTTAATGGCTATGTGTAAATGAATTAATGGGGCCATTTAATTACCTTAGTGTGCAATTCTATTTTCCTAGGTTCTAGTATGTTTTAGTAAATTAATGAAATATGGGGTATTAAAGCTAATGGGATAATGAAACAAAATGACTAAGTATAAGATTGACCATGTTGGGATTGAACATTAACTAAAGAGAAGAAAACATTTAGCTATGTAAATTAATCTATGGTACCTTCCTAATGAATAATTGATTAATGGACCTTAGAGATAAACTTGAGATTATGTTAATTAATTGACTTTAGAGATAAGTTAAAAATATTTAATCTTTGGACTAGACCTGGTTCCCTTACCGTAAGGTTGAGAATATCGGTGTAAGATATTTTAATTTACCCTAGGGCTTGTCACCTGTGTAACCTTCTTATAACTTAAACAAAAACAATTAGTCACAACTTTTGGGATAAGTGTTTACGGTTTCAGCGTGTTTCTAGAATGTTGTTTTTGCAAGAATTACACTTGGTACCATAGTTGTGGGTTCAACGCTTGGACCCTGGGCCAACATTGAAAATAAAAACTAGTTAGCAAGACTTGAACCTCCATGATTAAAATAATAATAAAATAATAAGGTTGTTCAAATTGTTTAAATTGCCTAGTGGCATTTTGTCGAACCTAGATAACTAAAAATGTTAAAATTAAATGGATATTCTTACAAAATTCTGATGTAACAAGAACTTGTTTTCCTTTGAAAGATGATGTTTGATGAGTGCTCACTTTTTCTTTAGTTGTATGATGCGATAAACCCTGTAAGAATCTCCTTGTTGGAATGATAAATTGTTTGGTGTGAGTCTTATGGTTTTGCTTTTTTGGTTGTGTGTTGGGGTCAGAAAGAGTAAAATAGAAGTTGTTTAGTCATTTAAATTTCCCCTCTTTCCTTCAAGTGGTTGGACGAGTTAGTTTGGGTTTCCACTTTGGTGACATTATCCCGTATGAGTAAATGAATTTTAGGTCTTGGTGTCACTTTTGATCCAGCCTTGTGTATGCATCCTTATAACTGAGCTCGAGGTATAGTACCCCTAATAACAGCCATGAAGGGATGTGAATTGATTGTGATGTTGACTTTATGTATTTTATATATTTGTAAATTGGTGTTATTTTATGAAGGACCCACATTTTTATGATTGGATTGGGAAGCTCACGAGGCTCTTTAAGTTATTTGTATTTTTGCAAGAATTTTCAGACATTACAATGCATCTACTTAGCCACATTTCCTTGAATGCCCATATTTCTTGGATTTTACCTTGACTGGTGACTCAGAGCTCATTTATCAGTTGGCTACTAAGCTAAATGTTACATGATTCTTTCATGCATGTTATCGAGTTGGTTCTACGTTGTTTGTTTTGTGACATTCCACCATATGGGGGTACACCCTAGGTGCCTTGAATGCCCTCTTAGGTGCTTTAAGTTATGTCTTGGTTTTGGAAAGATGGAAGCCTGAGTGTGCCTAGGATCTTGGAGTGACTCTTTCATTACTCAGTCTTCCTAGTAAGTGATTTTGTGGTGTAGTGCGGTCTTGTTGGCAATTTGTTAGTTGTGGCAATGATTCTCTTATAACCTAGCAAGAGCTTTCCTCCTCGTCGAGTAGATGTGCTTTTTTATGAGCTTATGTTTTGTGTGAGGTTGGATTAACTCTTGGTCGATTTGTATATTCTAGTGGATAAGTGGTTGTTTGGAAGTGATGTTCCTTGATGGCATGCTAAGTTTTATCATTCTTTCCTTGTTTCTTTATAGAAAGTATTGACTTGTTGATTGTATGCATTTCGGTAGCATGGTTAGATTTAATCCCATTCGGGTAGTGTGTTTAATTATGTAGGTTGGTTTTCTCTCTTTGACCTATGAATAAGGTTACCCTTGTCTTAACGTTTATATTGTTATGAATAAAAACTTAATGACCTATTAATCTCTGGATTACGTGGAGATAGTTATGAATGTTGTTGGGTCTTTTGAACCTTTCTCTTAGAGATGTTAGTTTGGTAGATCCTAATAATTTTTTTAATATCTGGTGGTGCTTATATTGTGCCCCTTCTTGTAAAACTATAACTCTTGGTCTTACACACCATGTCCGGATAGATTTATTGATTGTTCTCTTGTATTCAATGTTTTCTAATAGAATGTGGTGTCCTTGGAGTAAAATTTGCATAGTCATCTTGTTGCTTGGCTGGTAGTATCTTGTGGAAATATGGGTGTTGATTGGAAAACTTTCTTTCTCTTATTATGCAAGTATAATGTTAGATCCTAAACAATAAACATTCTTAAATCTCGTAAATTTGTAAAAGTAAATATGCCTCTTTAATGAGTTGTCCTTGTAACTTCATTTGAAATTTGTATAGACCCCTAGAAATGTGTATTGATGCTTACAATTATTTGGTAAACCCTTGAAATATTGGTGTGGTACATGTTGAATGATAGATTCCTAGTTCATATGAAATTAATAATGTGTTTGCTATATTGAATGCCTCTTGTTCCTATAGTGTTAAAAAAATGTGATGTGTTGATTCATCTCTCTATCCCATGAAAGTAATAATGTGATTTGGTTACCACTTCCTTCTCATTAAAATCTATTTGGTAAAATGATTGATTGATCATAATGATACCCTAATTGAGGAACTTGGATTTTGAGACAAAAGAAAATAAATAAAATAGAACATTAGGAAAAAGGAGGGTTTTTCTTGATATAATCTTGGTAGATTAATAAAAGAAATCAAACCTATGTGGAAAGAAAACGGAAAGAAATTTGTTCTCATTTTACCTTCCTTAGAAGTAAAATAAATGTAACTTCCACCTATTCAGAATGACAAGAGATCGTGCCACCTTAGTGGTGCTCCTTATAACACAAACTTGTGATGTCATAATAAAAGGAAGTTTCGATCAAGAAAACCTATAAGGATTTTGTTTAACAAGAAAACTATAACTTGGACTTAATAATTCAATTTATAAAACAACTCAAATTTACGTATTGAGTATAGTTGAACCTTTAATTATACCACCTAGCAGAATTTTGAAGCACCATGTTGATAAGGATGTGTTAATATTACATAGTACTCCCTTGTTTTTGGATGTATGTTATTTTCCCTTGTAGGAGTTCTGTTCGTCATAACCTTATTGCCTCGTATCTCAAAAATTTTGGTTCTTCATAACCTTTTTGCCTCTTATCTCTTGTGTTCGGGAAAAATAACCTGCTTGTGTGTTGATTTGATCCTTGGTGACATAGGTCATTGTAAATTGTTTTAAGAAAACATATGTTAAGGATATGAAATAATTTTCAGAAATACTATTTCTTATTTTTCTTAAGTCACCTTGTGGTTGTTGCCCTTTTTTCTATCGGGAAGGAAAGTGCAAGTTGTTTCTGTAAGGTTTTTATTCTCTTTTGGTATGATGCTCTTATGGGCTACAATTGGACCCCCTCTCGTTACTTGTTTCTTATCTCTAGCTCCCTTGAGTTCTCTTTGGTATTTTGACTTATACATGTGATCTCTTATGGATTTTTTTAAATTGAGAAGGGTTGAAAGTAAATAAATCCCTTTGTGTTGTGTAGATTGAGTGGTTCCTATTGTATTGATATGATTAGTTCCAGCGTAAGTTCCTTCTAAATGGTTAACATTTCTAAGTCAAAGTTAGTGTCAGTGTGTTGATTCTTGGATGTAAAATCAATTTATATAAAACCTTAAGGTCATGTTTCCTTAGCATTTCCATGAAAATTTTATTGTGCCGTCTTGGGTTGTAGAAGTGCTTTCCATGAATAAGTCTTTTGATTATAAATGTGTTGGCTAACTTAAGTATCATTCCTTGTATTTAAACCTCATCTTGTGTGATCTCAAAATTGTGAGACCTTTGAGTAGACATATTTTCTCGTATAAATTGATAGTCATGGTTGATATGTGTTAGCCTTGTCTAAATAACAAACTTTGAAAGCATAACTTAACCTTAGTGTAAGCCTTAACTTGTGTTGTTGTAGTATGTGGGATCCATGGGAGACTATATGGTCATTTCGAGTTCACGAAATTCTCCCGGTCCTTCCTTTTCTTGGTGGTTATCTTTGAGACTCCTTGACCATTTCATGTTTTGATGTTTTATGTTGGAGCTTGGTTGACCATGTAGATTTACTCTATAGAATTATATGTTTGCAACCTTACTTAAAGAAAGTTTAGGAATCATCACTCTCAATCTCTCTTCTTCATGTTAAATTGCATTAGATCGGACTTGAAGTTTTGTAGACCCACACTTGTTGAAGCAAAGGAATTCCACAAAGGATGTGATCCTATTTTCTTTTGAATTGTTCCCAAACTCTTTCTCCATGAAATCCGAGAGGAAGTCAAATCTAAGAGGCGGGGATGTAATGCCCACTTCTCTTCAACACTAAATGAAACCTTGTTTGCCTTATTCTAATTATCATACTAATAAGATGTCTTTGGGAATTATGACTCCATTGTGTTTTGATTATTATTATTTTAACTATATGTGGTAATCTTGTAGAACCTGATGGACAAAATAAAACAATTAGCTAGAACATTTGCATTGTTGTAAATTGTTTGTGATAGCTTTACTCTTCGAGATTGTTTTTTGTATTGGGTTTATCTCTCGTGGCGAGAGACATAGACACTAATTTGATTTATTACTTGAAAGATGTTAATAGACAAATAAAATCAAAACATTGTGTTACGGGAATTTAAGGATAAACGTTATTGTAAGAAAATTGATTAACCTTTAATAAACACTCAAGTATGGAAGAAAATGATGTGTTGTCAAGATAAACATATGCTGATATTTGAATTATTTTCGTATTGGTTTTTACTATGATGTTCAAATTATTTTTGTGATTTAATTGATATTGGAAATTGGTGAAATTGTGAACGAGTGAAAGTATTGCTTTAATCTGATGATGCAGTTGGTCTTTGATCTTAGTTGCAAACTGATGTATGAGTAGAATTGAAATATTAAAAATACGAATAATTATAAATATACTTGGTCTTAGCTATAGTAGTTATGATTATTGATGTTCTATATTGATAGCTAGATGTCAATGTTTTATTACGTCGATATCGTTAATATATCTGTGAGGCCAGAGGGGTATTGTGTGTTTTGCATGAAAACATATCATGGCAAACTATGGGGGATTGGAGACCTACCACATTGGAATTCTAGGTGAGTTCAACGAGGGTCATCACCATGGAAACATGTATTTGTGTGTGTGTTGGAATCATTGTTAGGGGGATATTTGACCAAGGGGTGATGGTTTGTATTTTATTTATTTTATTTTCCTTTAATTGATGTTTGTATGTGATTTTAGTGATGTAATTCATTTTATTATTTATTTAGAATTTGGGGTATGTTAATTACCCTTTATTATTAATGGGTTGCAGTGTCTTAATTAAAGCTAAATTAAACTTTTCCTAAACTAATTATAGATGTGACAAAAGGAATTCATTTATTAAGCTATATTTCTCTTGGATTTTGTGTTCATAGTTGAGTGCTTGGGGATCTTGAGTGTTGTACACTCTACCCCTTCATGGAAATTCGAATTAGCCCATAGTGGCTAATATTGAAAGCTTGTGGGACAAGTCAAAATTGTCCCACACGTCATAAATTGCTATGCCAACCCTACCTATGGGTTAGGGGTAAAATTTAGACCCCATTAGGTATTTTGCAAAGACAAAAAGGTAAAATGTTGAGTGAACTTTCTTTCATGTAATTAATTTTGTCCTTAGGAGGTGTGGGATTGGTTTGTGTCTACAAGTAATATGTCATCTATTCAACCACCTATTAATCATGCTTTGGAGTTGTAAATTTGAATTTTGAGGTGGAGTTGAGGATGAATGATGTGGAATCCCACATGGAGACACCTCACCCTCCCTCTCTCCCTTTTCTATTTAATCAAGTTCATTTTCTTGATTGGGGGTTACTTCATTCTTGTGTGCTCTTGCATTTTAGAGTTAGAATATATTTGGAAGTGTTTGTGAATTTTTTTAGCTTTGGTATTTGTTTAGGATTCAAGAAGCTTGGGGTATGCATCTTGGATCAAGCTCTACCATGGAAAGGGAATATCTAAACTCTTGTTAAATGCTTTCTTCCATTTTGCATGCATATGTGCTTGTTTTGAGTGTTTTTCTATACTTGTTGGGTGCTTGGGTAGATTGCCTAAGTGTGGTGTAGGAGGGGACTATGGGGAGATTTCATGTGGGAGGCATAAGAGTTTATATTCCTTGTAGGGAGGCATAAGAGTTTATATTCCTTATAAGGAGGCATAAGAGTATACTTTCTTGTTTGGAGAGAGTTTGGGTAGGGTGCCCCACCTTGGATAAGGAATGTTTGCATTTATTACTTGTTTTCATTTATGAGGGAGGTAAAAGGTGTACTAATGGGAGGAATAAGAGTATGTAGGGTATTTCACATATGCATTGGAGGTCTTAATGTGGGAACCCATTCCCATTCGGAGGCATAAGTGGCCTCCTCATAGGTATTACTCTTGTGGCTTTTATTTATAAGTCTTGTTTAGTTGTGTTTCATTCTTGTGTTGTTGATGGTTGAAATGTGGTTGGAATGGTTATGAATTTTTTTGTGTTGTCGAAGCTTGTTTGTTACCATGAGTTGAATCCATTTTCCAATGCATTCTAGTTGGGGCTCGGTGGCTAATGCCAAGGATGGATTCTCCTCCTCATTGGATTTCTTGGCTAGGTGGAGAGTGTTGCCTCTCCCGCCTTTTTTTTTGATCAAAGGAAGCATGGTGGATCTCTCTTGTTGGTGGTGTGAAAGTTATAGTTTGTTTGGTGCCTTCAAGAAATCATTCCTTGGGATTAAGTCTTCTTGTTATTCCCACTCAATGTGGAAGATCTACAATATTGTATTTTGTTCAAAAGAGATGTAGCTTTGTAATTTGTAAAGATTCTTTGAAAAAGTTCATTGAAAAGATGTAAAACTCCCTTATCATTAAAATTATAGCATGGAAAGAAAAGAATCAAAATGGGAAATATTGTGTAAAGATTTAGTTGAAAGTTGTATTGTGAGAAAAGAAGCTATAAAATGGAAACAACTTATCTCATGGTAGTTGTTCCATTTCTAAGCAAAGTGTATAGACCTTATTGAAAATTTCATTTCAAAACTTATTTAAAACCTTGTTAAAATTGGTTGTGAGAATGGTTGAAACTTGTAGTTGAAAGAGGAAAGAAATAGTATATTCCATTGTGTTAATTGAAAAACATGCAAAGAAAAAAGTTAGACTAATTTTTTCATTTCCCTACATTGTTGGAAAAGAGTTTGTAAATAAAATGGAAATTGACCCTTGTAGATGTTGTTGTTTTATCAAAATCGGAAATGTTTAAATTGCATAAATTGATACCAAAAAAATGAGAAAATGAATTTAAACCTTGTAAATGAATAACTTAGACATATAAAAGTAAGTTTTGAATGACCATTTGAGTACCCTTGTAACTTCATTTTTTTTAAAAATCTTGGGTTTGATGGTTGTATTTTTCAAAAATAGACTGCTTTGCCCTTTGCAAAGCAGCGGTCCTTTAACCACCTCTGATGCTAAGGCAAAGGTCTCAAAATCGTCGCTTAGTAGGGCGGTAGTCCATGGTTTTTCAGCCAAAAAGGGCGGCAATGCCAGGACCGTTGGTCTACTTTGGGTGATGCTTCTGTCACTTAAGATAGATCTAATTAGATGTGAGCCTGTGTCAAAATTTTCTTGGTTTATACAAAATTTTAAGTTTTCAAATTTAAGTAATAATCACCAGCAAACAAATAATGAGTAAGTCCCTTGGATTGGGCAATAAAAACCTCCAGTGGTTGATTAAAAACATTCTTTTCATTTATAACAATGGAGGAAGTGTTTTCCTCAAATGGAGAACCCTAAATACAAATGGCTTGAAATAAAAATAGTTTGAAAAGGAAAACCTTCTTATATTCTTGAATGAAATAAAGTACAATAATAAAGCTATAATCTAAAAAAATTTAAACTTGATCTCGAAGAAAATCCTCCATAGTTCTTCCGCTCTAGCTCCTGTGGCTTCTTTCTCTCTCCAACTTGTAATTTTAACAAAAGAAAATAGACCAAATGAGGAGTTTAGAATAAAGGAATGATTTTAATAATAATTCATAATTATTTTTAGGGTTAGTTGGAACCCTAGTATCTAATGGTCAAGATTGGTTTGATCTAAGGGTTAAGGATCAACGCTACCTTGTTGGTGGGAAAATATTTTTACAAATGTTTTTATTTAAAATTTAGGGTATGTGTAAATGAATTAACACGGCCATTTTATTATCTTAGTATGCAATTCTATTTTCCTAGCTTCTAGTATGTTTTAGTAAATTAATGAAATATGGGGTATTAAAGCTAATGGGATAATTAAACAAAATTACTAAGTATAAGAATTACCATGTTGGGATTGAACATTAACTAAAGAAAAGAAAACATTTAGCTATGTAAATTAATCTATGGTACCTTCCTAATGAATAATTGGTTAATGGACCTTAGAGATAAACTTGAGATTATGTTAATTAATTGACTTTAGAGATAAGTTAAAAATATTTAATCTTTGGACTAGACCTGGTTCCCTTACCGTAAGGTTGAGAATATCGGTGTAAGTTATTTTAATGTACCCTAGGGGTTGTCACCCTTGTAACCTTCTTATAACTTAAACAAAAAAATTGTCGCAACTTTCGGGATAAGTGTTTAGAGTTTCAACATGTTTCTAGAACGTCATTTTTGCGGGCGTTACAAATTCACCAAGGTCACCATGGCAGTATGTATTTAATATGTGTGTTTGTGTGTGCTTGTTGCTAGGGGTTCCCATGGGGAAATCACCTTTATATGTGACCAAGGGGTTATGTGTATTCTTGTATGGTCTTTTCTTTATTTAATCTCGTATGTGATTATTTAGTGATGTATTTCCCTTTTATGATTTGTTTTAAATGGTGTCAAGATTAGTGAGTAATCATGTTGCTATATTAATTAACTAGGTCAAATGAAAATATTTATTAGAGTTGACGGCTCTTGGTTTATGTGTTGTAAGTAATGTGTAAGTAATTTTGAGCGTTAAACACTCCACCTTCCTTTGGAAATTTGGACGTCATTAGGTGTTGATTTTGGAGGCTTGTGGGACAAGTTAAATTTGTCCCTCACCTCTTAAATTTGTATACCAACCATACCTATGGTTTGGGGAGTCAAAATTAGGCCTCATTATGTATTTTGGGAAGGCAACTTCTAAGTTTTTATTGCACTATCTTACATGAAATTAATTTTGGTCCTTAGGGTGTGGACTTAGATTGTGTGTGTAACTAATATATCATTTTATTCACCCACCATTTTAATTGTTCTTTGTATTTTGAAGTTGATTTGTGAGGTGGAGTTGAGGATAAGCTATGTGGCATCCTACATGGATTCACCACATCCTCCTCTCTCCCTTTTCTATTTAGTCAAATTCTTTTGTTGTTTTGGGGTTACTTCAAGGGTTTACTTCATTCGGTGATTTCATTTCGGTTACCCTTTTTGGTGTTGAGCAATTGTAATTTTGGGAAGAAAGTGAGAGATTATTGTGGAATGCATGTGGATTGCTTTGGATCTTTTCTCTGTTTCGATTCATAAAATATTGTTGTTGAACTTTTGGAGCAAACTCTACCATGGAGAGGTAGGATCTTGTCTCTTGGAAATGTTCTTCTTTTATTTATGCATATGTGAATGATTTGAATATTTTGGTATGTTGTTGGTTAGTTGGGTAGATTTCCTAGGTAAGGTGTAGGATGTAACGACCCAAAAATCCACACACGAACAACACAGTGAAATAGAGGATAACTTTTTTTTTTACTTGCTTAACACATAACATGACGCAACATGTCGTCACCAAGGATACAACTAAGACTGTGAACAACTTGATACAGGGATGGCCATAAAGGCAGCACGGAAACATTCACACCTATCAAGGACAATTTACTTTTCTTTTGTGAAAGGACATGGCAAAAGACCAACCACATTACATAGTTATAGCTGAAGACATCCCACTGTGAAAATCTTCTTAAGATTACTGATTTACTAGAGACATCTTACAATTCTTAGCTTACGTTCTAGAAGGTTCATGATATGTTTCATACCATTCTTCTTATAGGATTAAGTTTCTTTTCTTTTATATAACTTGAGGACTATCCTAGGATCACCTATAATATGAAAATTCCTTGATTAATTTGTTTACAAAACCAGAGCTAAGCAATTCCACAAGGATGTCTATCTAAACCCCCACCTCTGAAACTCGTTTCATACCCACATTGCATAAGGAGGCAAGCGTAAGATCAAAAGGAGAGGAGTATCGTTAAGGTTGAGAACCTTAATCATCTTTGATCAAGAATTAAAAATTTATCATAGCTTAGACAAGGACTACAACGTACCATGGTAATGGTTAGAGAGAGAAGATAATTTATTTTATTATGATCTATTTAGTTATTAACCGGTCTTTTAATGAGTCTTAAGAGTTCGATTGAATTTTGGTAAAAGCTTCATTTAGAAATCATCTGGATTAAGTTCATCGGGGGATACAGGGGTTCCCAACATGGAAGCATTATACTTAATGTGTTTTTATTCAAACTCTGTACTAGATAAGATCTACCGATATCCCCAAAAGCCAACAAAGTGATATTACTTTTAAAATCAATTAACGTTTCCCAACAAGAGGACAATGTTTAATCCATAGCTTAAGGTTAGCAATGATAGGTATTTTTTTTTACATCGTTAGATAAACACTTTCTTTCCAATTAAAGACTCTTAATTTTATCAACCAAATACAACTTCATTATTATCTTCTTTATTTATTCATCTATGTATTCCTCTTCTTTTATCTTTGATTATCTTTAGAAAAAGGGGGTTTCAACCCACTAAATATGCCTAGAATAACATTGATACTAGTACCATGGAGGGTTACTAAACCAATAAGCATTATGACCTGAAAGAAGAAATTATCGTTATTTAACAAGAACGCAAACCACGGTTATAACATTTCCATTCAACATGGCACATGAACCAAAGGAGTCAAGAGATTGGATTTCACTTGGGTCAAGAACAAGAAGGTAACAAAATAAGCCAAGCCATGCTACAAAATTTCCATGACTGTAAAAGATATCACCAAAAGAATACTCATAACAAGGTCAAGATTGAATATTATTTCTCACAAAGGTAATTTACCAGTTAACCTCCAGAAGGACAAGACAACATCATCGCGAAATTGCAGAACAACCCAAGGCAAGAGGTTTTCTAAACTCCTTTACAAGCACTATTACAAAATTTACCTCACATTGGACATTTTTACAAGGAACTTCATAAATTGCACTGATGAAACCTTTACAACTCTTTCCTTTAATCTACTCGCATAATCCATCTGCACAAATACTAGCCTGGAATCAGTTCGCGAGAACTGAGCATGTTAAGGCTACTCATTGCAACAGTAAGCTAACATTTAACAATATCAATAAAGGAAAGTTCTAATTCAAAAATGGATTAAAACACAACCCACAACTCCAAAATTATTCGCATGAGAAAGAAATCTAAACCATCCAGCAAGGAGAAAGTCAAAATACTAGTAAGAAAAAATCACATAAATCAAGGCAAGACCTTATGGGTTAGGAACAAGAAGGTCAAGAGTGTTGATATCTCCTTCATGTAATCCTATGGATTACATGATTGGAATCCAAAACTTACTCCATCCAACTAAAGTGGTCCAAGAGAAGACAAAACATACTAATTATGATCGTAGGTGCGAAACAAAACGACGTTATCCAAATCTCCCAGGGGGAGGCTTCATAGCAATAATTAGGGTTCGACGCGCTTAAAAGAAAAACAACTATAGTTTCAGTTTTAACCAAGGAGTTTTACCACTACCTTCTTATAGGATTTCTTAAACGTAGGACTAGTTAACAATAGAAAACCACTCTTCCAAAAGCGTACAAGGGAGATACAAAAAGGGCCATTATTCTACCAACAAACCTTATCCTAAATGACAACTTCTCTACATAATATAAGGGGAGGCTAAATCCAGAAAGTCGTTAATAATTTTTATATATTTCAGAAAATGTCAATAAGCATTAAAATAAAAATTGATTTCCTTAACAAGGCCACGAAATGGGACCTTTTAGTAACCAAGTTTGAAGTATAAGATATTCGAGTTCGAAAACAAAGGGATTCGCTACGCAGAGGGTAAAACACCAATGATGCCCCAGACTCAAAGAACCCTACCACGAGTGCAAGCACAAAAATAAGAACCAACACACATATCCATCAGGAAGGTTACGCAGTGCAGTCAGGCCTAGAAGTTCTATGAGCTCCTGGCCAATGGTATAGAAGATGGAAATTTTACCCGATCCATGTGGGCTTATCAAGGACATGTCTAGCAAAAATCAAACAGATGAACATAATAACCACCTATTATATTATCACTGTAATCAGCTGTCATCTAACAGGAAATGAGTTCACGAGTCCAATACCATGGATTCACCTACAACTTTTGTTTCAGTCCAGCTATTAATAGCTTGCTCGCGACCCTTAATGAAATTGAAGAGATTTCCTTCAATTAAACCTACAATGTCTCCCCCTTACTTTAATCAAACAAGAGTTTGAACCAGGTAGTAGGTATAGTAATTTTCTCAACACGTAGAGGCCAAAATAGATGTCAGGTTATTCATCCCCTAGAACTGGGTACAAAAGTCAACCATGTACAGTTCTAAAACAAAACCCTAATGCCATTTTCTAATTAAACAAAAGTAAGAAATGTCCACAGGCTTAAACAAGTTTCAGAACACAATGTCACTATTAATGTACCTTTAGCAAAACAGGAGAGCCCTAAATAGGAAATACGTATTCATTCAAGCAAATAGAGATATGAAGGCTTAACCTTCCATATAGTAAGCCTTCAATTACAAAATACCATCACAGAATTCTTTTAAAAGAGAGTCATATAAGCAAACGAAACTCTATAATGTTTCCTTCCCTACGAACTAGACTACATCACTCAATATTGCAGTAGCCCATTTAGACAATTATGAAATAGAGTAAGCTATAAGAGAGGAAAGGAACATTCCAAGCAAAACCAGCGAACTAGGAACGAGATTTAAAGGAACAACCAACACAATCAGGCAGCGATATAAACAACCACGAAAACATTTAGTCTAGGTGCCATTCAAGAGGAAAGAAAATTCATTTCAAGATACTGAAAGAAGGTAGAAAACTACTACAAAGAGTATAGTTAACATGCCTGATTAGAATTCTTCCAATCCAACAAGCACGTCAACCAAGGCTCGGGCAATAGCAACACAACCTGTGCAACTTCTCTTCCTTAGCCTACTGAAGGTCCAACTCTGTTAACGGCCATGCTTGGCATAGGAAAGGGGGTGATTGAAACATGCCTTCTTGGAATCCTCGGGAGCAACTCCGGGAAGATAGAAGCACTCTGTTCTGAAGAGCATCACAACCACCATAGAAAACCCACACAACCAAAGCACTAAACTTAATACAGCCATACCCACATCCCTCAGAAATACTCCACACAGGTGTAGAATTAGAACTAGAATCATATATAGCCAAGTTTCCATCTGACTGAAGGCGCAGAAAACACAGCTGGTCTACATCTCCTGCAGTATTACTGTGCCACAACATTCGGCTGTACTGTGTATCAGTCAATGCAAGATTACAACCTCTTTCCATTTCCAGCCTTATTCTCTTGTCCAGGAGATGTGAGATACTCACCTGGTGCAAGACCATTCCAAACACCATTGTCATGACTGAGCAGAAGAAATGGCCACAGTGGGCAATCCACAAACCCGGTTTTCTCCATTGGGGTTTCAAAATTAGAAAGAGAACACCGCTTCCTGGTCTCAATCAGTCCATGATCCGAAGCCATCACATCAAGAAAATCAACATGAGAAGAATTGTTATAATTATCCGTGACAAAGAATCAAGAAAAGCATAGGCGTTGGATACAGAAGCCCATGAATAGCCCTGCAGAGCATATGGTCTGAGATAGGGGATTGTGGCTTTGAAATCACAGAGCAGCCATTGTCCTGGCACAGATTCATATGTTCCCACTGTGCAATACTCTGTCCAGCGGACATATCTGGTGATGACCACATTGGGTGTGGTTAATTTGTGAACTTCTGCAAATGCTAGGCCGTTGTAATAGCGTTTGGAGGTGCTGATTTTGTTAGGTGTCATCAGATTGCTGAGTGCAACTGCAATGGCAGCCCCATCTTGTGGACTCAGAGCTCCCTCGCCTCCTCCCGATCTTGTGAACAATGCAGTGCATAAATTAGCATTCAACAGTGACCGTATAAATGCAAGGAGTAATGGGATGATTTGCATACGAGAAGGATTATTAGGCATCGCCATTATTACAGCAAAGCAAACGTGCTTCAAGAATATTCTGATCTGAAACAGATCCGCCTCCAAGAGACCCTCTTCCATGAGCTACATCGTAAAACTAGTAAGGTCTCAGTAGAGAATCTTGTAAATAAATTTCATCACCTGGACGGAAGCGACTTTCCAAAATGAAAAGGCAAGACAGCTCAACTAAAACTTTATCTCGTTCTTCCACTTCAGCTGCAAGATTTTGCAACAACTGATCACAACTGTGGTCATGTGCAACCAGAACATCAGGATCCACACCAACGATTCCTTGGGTTTTCCCTGCAGCAGCTGTCACACTTAACTCTCTCTGGAGGACACTGATTTTCTGGGATAAGTTTACCTCTCTACCCTGTAGCTACTGCATACAGCCAAATACCTCCTCACGGCACTCTCCTAGGAGAATTTCAGTTCTACGCTCCACTGATACTGCCTGTGCAGCATGATTTTGAGAAAAATATCTTGAAGGAGGAACCCGAATCTGAGGATGCAGTCGATACTGAACAGACAACAACAAAGTTGGACAACCTGCTTGTTGGAGTGCTCAAACAGGCTTCTACCAACTGTAACCTGTCTGCCGCCTAGCTAATTCCACTATTGCAGGCTGTTGCCATGGATTCCTGACCCGAACACACCTCGAGGCACCCAAAGAAAAGTGGAGGTAACGCGCCTGCGACTGTAGCTTCATCTAAAACCGCCATATCAAACCCACGCGGCCAGCAGGGGGGAAAGCCAGGAAGAAGAACAAAAACGCCATGACAGAGATTTTGCTGGCCTCTCTGCCCACGCGACCAGGAAGAACACCTCTCACACGCCACATGCAGTCCAAGAAAAATGTGCCCAACACTCCACCTCAACGCATTCAAGAAGGAAATCAACAAAAAAGATCATGGTGAAGAAAAATGACTCCACCGACTCCTCAC
The DNA here is from genome assembly GCA_018340775.1 of Taxus wallichiana var. yunnanensis. NCBI lineage: Eukaryota > Viridiplantae > Streptophyta > Pinopsida > Cupressales > Taxaceae > Taxus > Taxus wallichiana. The sequence goes on along the minus strand of CM031236.1, from coordinate 109,419,941 downwards.
GCAAGGACAGACATGACAGTCTTAAAAATTGGTAGGTTGGGTGGTTGGGAGGAGGCCAAGGTGGCAGTGGAGGCAGGTAGAAAAAGAATCGATGCCCAGCAGGTATTACATAGGAGAAGACTATTGGGATCTCTTGTGGGGAGGCATAAGAGTTTTAGGGAGGTATAAGTGTTAGTATGGAGGAGTTGGGATTGGGTTCCACCTTGTACAAGAAATAGATTGCATTTCTTTACTTGTTATGGGGTGCTATAAGTGTTTGGGGAGGCATAAGGGAATGGGAAGTATAAGGGGTACTTGGGGAGGTATAATGGCATGTAGGAGTTTTGAAATGATTATATATATATATATATATATATATATATATATATATATATATATATATATATATATATATATATATATATATATATGGCGGTATTATCTTAAGTGGACACCAATTTTCCCATTGGGAGGTATAAGCAGCTTCCCCATAGGTCTTTCTCCTTTGGCTTTTGCATGATGAAGCTTGAGTATTGTTTGTTGTTCTTCTGTGGTTGCAAACTGCAATATGTATTTGGACTGTGTTCTATTTGTGAAAATTATTTTTGTGTTGTGGAAGCCTGTTTGTTGCCATGAGTTGAAATACATCTCTTATTTCTTTGTGGTTGGGGCTCAAGGGCTAATGAGGAGGATGAATTCTCCTCTTCATTGGAATTCTTGGTTGGGTGGAGAGCGTTCCTCTCCTCCTTTTTTTTTTTTGTGATCAAAAGATATATGGTGAATCTTCTTGTTGTTCTTCCGGAGTTGAGGATAAAGACAAATTTTGGTGTTTCTCCTTGGGTTCCTTATTATAAAATTTTCCACTTCTGTGGATGGCATTGTAATATGTTTTGTGGTGGAAAGTTACTATGTTTTGTAAATGGAACCTACATTTGAGTGTGAAAGATGTATATTCTGTAAGTTGTGTTTGAATGTGAGAAGGAATGAGAAAGTTTTAGTTTGTATATTTTGGCAAACGGAGAAGAAATGTAAAAAGGAAGTGTTTCATTTAATTGAATGTTGATTTAACTTCCATCAAATGGTGTTACTCTTGTCTAAAACTTGTTGTTGTAAATATATTGTAAACTCTCTGTTGAAGGATGGAAATGCCCGTGTTAAAATTATTGCATTCCTCTGTATTAATTGATTGACATGTTTTGAAAATAGAATCATTTTCTTGCTTTTCACGTATTGTATGAAGCAAAGTTAAAAATTGCAAATTAGATTGGAACAAACTTAAAAATTTAGAGAATGGTAAATGAAAATAGATCAAACCGAGTTTAAATATGTTTTACATTGGGATTCTCTGTAAAACTTGTAAATCAATATCAAAAAAAACATACAGAGTACCCTGCAACATTGAAAGACAAGATAAAATATTAAAACGAACTAAGGATGATCAAAACACATTCCAAAATATTTTGTATTTCCTTGCATATTACACAGTTCATATTTAATCGGGAAAGAGGAAAAATAATGCAAATTCACAGAAAGGAAAGGAAACTCGTTTTGAAACTCAATCCATAAATTAAACCCTGCAAAATCCATCCAAATCTTTCCAAGTGCAATCCTCCATGTCAGTTTGGCATGTTGAGGAAGAAAGAATGACATATTTAATTAATTTTGTTAAGTTAAAAAGTCCAGTTCACATTTTAATTACAAGAAAAAGACATTTTCTTAAACTTCACCCATCTAATTTTTCCAAAATTAAAATTTTATGCTTCCTATGCAAAGAGGAGGTCAAGACCTTTCCAAAAAGTCCTCATTTGCCCAAATTTGAGCTTCTAGTCGAAAGTTATGGCCATCTAAAGTTTTGTTGCAAAAATTTCCTTTTCCCAGATTCCTCTGTGGCCCCGCAGCCCCGCCAATTCATTTTTGGAAAAGCACCACCTGCAGGTTCATGGGCCTACACCTTCAAACTTAATTTTTTTAAATGGTGCAAAATCTTAAGTTTCCCGCTGGCCCGCTTCCCGGCTTGTCATTGTTAGTCGACACGTGGCATCCTTAGGCGTCGGTGGAGGGGTGGAGTTTGTTTTAACCTTGAATTTTTTTCAACTCAAAAATCTTAAAGTCCTAATTTTTCCTGTCGGTCAACCTTCCCACTTGGAAACTTCGGGGATGACACGTGGCGTATCTATGCATCACAGAGGCGCGACTCACTTTTAAACTTTTCTCCTTCTCAACAAAAAAGCTAGAAATCTAAATTACCTCTAATGACCCACCTATCCACATGGGCTTAACAACATGCCATGTGTCCCTTGCATGGCTTAGGAAAAGTTTCTTCCACAGCCCGCCTTTGAGAAAAATTTCTTCCCTATGCCGCGAGGAGCCTATTTTTGGGAAAAAAATTCTTCCCAAGCCCACGGAGGCTTGCATTTGGGAAATATTTCATCCCGTGCCCGCAAGCCCACTTTCGGAGAAAATTTTCTTCCTCGGGCCCGCAGCTTGCCTTTGGGGAAAGTTTTCCTCCCGAGCTCTGTCGGCCTATAACTTAAGAAATATGAGGAGCTAGGAGGACTTCTTTATATTATTAGAAAGGGAAGAAATTCCCTATCTAATAGACATGTTTTCATAAAAACTTAAGTGCATTAAATGTGTGAAGAATCAGGTTGAAGTTCAAGATGAGCGTGAGAGTGGGTAAGTGGGAATTTATCCCTTTCTAACTTAGGCGTTTATTTTCTAAGCTTGGGTTGACCTTTTTGGGGTCACGTTATGGGGTGAGTGAATGTTTTCCTAACCTCATATTAATGTGAACCTTGGTTATTATTTAGACTGGAGGAATTAAATACTTTGTGTATTTAATTTTTTTGTCACTTTAAACCTTCTAAGAATTTTACTTGAGAACATTTAATCTTAGAGTTAATTAAATTATTCATTAAATTAACACCTAAAGGAAATTTTAAACTATACTTGGTTTAGTTACACTCATTAACTTTTATGTGGTCCTCAATATTTGTTATAACGGAAAATTTTATTCTATCTAATATATTTGTCCTTGATATTTTTTTTTATTGTGACAATTTTTGCTAATAGGCTTGTTTGTAGTCACGTTTTAAACAAAAAAACAAAAACTTATTCCATAAATGTTCCTATCTAAACCTAGGTTGTTCTTAAGTCTCAAGTGGGAGTTTTAGCGGGCGTTACATAATAAGCGTGTGTGTATGTAAATAGCCTCATGTGCAACTACTTACCCTATTAACAAACAAGCGAATTAATCAAGTAATTGATATAATGTAGACAAGCCTTATTCAACGAGATACATCATAAGTTAAATGTTAAGCAATATAAAGGAGATCTAGGAAAAGGAAAAATGACTTTATGATTCTCACATTATGACCCTTACTAGAACTTAAGTTAAACAGGGAACATGATTTTAGTAAATGTTTAATCCTAAAATATTGTGTCTTGGGAAGTGCTTATTTATAAGTGTATACTTTTGAAGCTGAATTGTTATGTGTGCCTTGTCAAAAAAAAAAAATGGTGTTCTTTATGTGCGTCACATGTTTTCATGTAATCTATGTGGGTTAATGTTGTACAAACATAACATGTGTTGTGCATAGTCGTAAGTAATCTTTTGTAGTGTTATGTGTACTTCGCCAATGTAAGTAAAAATAAAATAAAATAGAATTATTCCAATATTTTTTTATACTGTTGTAATTGTGTGTGTAAAATAAGAGTGTCACACATCACATTCACATAATTTATTTTCCATATAAGTAATGGTTTATGAACGAAATGACAAACCAATTAATACTTGAATTGTTCGTTGTGCCACGGTGTCCAAGATGCTTCCGCTTTTAGTATTCCAGTTATTGTTATCAATGGTGCGGATGGCTCTGTCTTGAACTAAATGTTTATAAAATATCATGAGATTGAACATATTTCCTCCAAATTTTAACGGAAAATGCCTTTTTATTGATATTTTAAAAAAATAAATTAGGGAATGTTATATATTCAGGACAATCACAGCTTCTACACACACAATATCCAGTTCTCACTTTATTGAGGGGCTATTCGACTCGCGAAACAAACATAGAAGATTATCAATTCGTCCATCGCTTGACTACAATGAAGAAGATACTCTCGACGATCTAGTATGGAGTTGGTGCGTATGTTGTAGCAGAGGCAAGGATGAAAGCCTTCACACCTCCTGCTGCCGGTGCAGGCGCAGTCTGGTACATCATTCGCCGGGATCGTGTTTTGTGAGCGTCGCAGAGCTGTGGTAAATACATTCCTGCATATCATCGAAATTTCATACGTCAGAAAATTTGTCGAAGAAAACCAAAAATTATGTAGTAGCTTAAGAAACAATGTTGGTATGGCACCTTCGCCAGCAGCGAGATTGAGGTAGAGATCCACAACGTTAGGGCAGCTGTTTTGGCATTTGTCTGAGCACAATTTGGACGTGAAATGAGAATATGCGGAAAGATCGTCGGTTGACATGCCCACACTCATCCTCTGCAAACCACACGCCTGCACACATTCCTCGCTCTCTATCCATTCCATCATTTTCTCCGCCACTATTCCCGACGACTGCAATGCCATATTTCCAATACGAATTATTATTCAATAAAATTACATGGCAACACCAGCAGCAGCAATTCCTTGCTGGAAAGTCGAAGTATTGTAAGAGTTGTATTTACCTGGCACTGGTATTGTATGGATGCTTCATGAGTGGCGGCTGCGAAGGAGTAATTTTTCTCGAGCACACAGCGAGATCCTGTCGATGACACTGCAAAAGCGCACATTTCAACCGGCAGTTTCTCACATTCTACACCTCCTTCACCTGCACAAATAAAACATAAACTGGATTGATAGTTAGATCTACAGGTTTAAGAGACGTATAAACATGTGTGGCGTAAAAAATCTTGAAATTTATGTACAAAAATATGGAAAAATGCAGTCAAAATGAGTAATATAATGTGGTGTATTCCAGCCAGCAACAAAAATAAGAAACTCAAAAACCATAAGGTCATTTCACAATTAAAACGTACCTAGGACGAACACACTTTGCAGACAGAAAAGTGCAAAAACAACGGAATACACACCCTTTGTGATTTTAGAAGCCATCTGTTTACTGAATCTGCACTCTTCTTCTCTCTTGTGAAAAGAAAGAAAAGTGTAACAGAAAAGAAACTTAACAGATGGCGATTGTGAAGAATATGGTGTGTTATGAGACGTATTTATAGTATGGTAGCAATTTTAATACGGAGAGTATTAAACGGTGGATATAAATTATGGAAAAAATACGGTCTATAAAAAAATTATGATAAATACACAAAAAAAAATACTGTAAATTGTATATAAAAAAATATGGCAATTTTAATAATTAATATTAAATGACTATTATAAATATAATAACATCAGTTCAAAAACAGATTTGGTGGATTTTTTATTATTTTCAGCTGCAGGTTTTAACTTTTTGGAAATAGATTTGGTGAATTTTTATTATTTATAGCGCAGGTTTGGGTTTTTGCTTTTTCTATATTTTAAACTGCTAAATCCCGAAATTTTCGAAGTTTGATACGGTGGAGGGAGGAAAACGTATAAAAAAAAGGAAAATTCTGTCAAAATCTACCGTATTTGGTAACTGTGATTTAAAGACACCGTCGGCACGAGGAAAGCGAGAAAAATTGAACCTATTCAGAGGAAATTTCTAATTGGATCCGTAATTCAATTTGGTACTTTGAATAGAAATAATGTGCTCGTGGGACCTTCAAACACCGTGACTCGCGTTTGTAAAACGAGTAGAGGAGTTGGACACGCAAAATGAGATGTCAAGTAAAATTATTGCATTGCGTAGAAATGACGATATGCTTTGTATTTGTAATGAGAAAAAATTTCATGTGTAAATTTTGAAGAACTTATAATTTCAATTTTCTCTTACCAAAAGAAACGGAGCCCGGTGGACAGAGGAATTTGTGAATATAGCAAGGAAAATATAGACCGCAAAATCAGCCTGGCATAATCATTGTGAACGTTGATTTTCAACAACGTGCGATTTGCGACTTTAACATTATTAGGAGATAAATGTTAAAGTTCCTTATTTTATTATTGCTTTGAGAATATAGATTTATAATTAAAACTAGCAATATTATGTGAAGTGTAGGAAGAAAACACCGGACACGAAAACTCAAACAGATTGAGGCCACGATTATGTCCGGTAATTTTGACGTCATGGATGCCCATTACTCGTAGTTGCTTAGTTGAAGGTGATCACTAGTTTAGTTTCTTCGCTTACTTTGCATTGTTGAATCTATATGTTCCCTTCGAAACTTAGGCAGAGATGCCATTAAACTATGTAATCCAATGCCCAATTCGACACCCTTAAAGGTGCTCAATAAAAAAAAATGTCTAGAGCTTGTTTTTGATAAGTTACGTCAATAATCTCTCACATAATATCGATTCATTTTTATGTAGTATCCATTGTGGATTTCTACATTAATGTGTAATCACACCAATTCTCGTGCCCCTATTGAAATCCCTCAACTAACCATAATGATGGGGTTTTAAAAATTACCAACCGATTTGTAGCTATTGTTTATAGTTTCATATTACCGAGATAGGTTAATTTCACGGAGTGAGTTATACTCTTTGAATATATCTCCACCATCTCAATCATTTTTGTCTTATATTTCGTTATTTCCTTAAATATTTTTATAATTTTTTTATTATTGCTAAAAATAGTTTTTTTAAAGGGACTATACCCTTGTATAGAAAGACTCGGAAGCTAGATTTAACAATTTTAACAAAACAAAAAAGTATCAAAATCAAGTTTTAACATGAAAACCTAGCAAGTAGAAAATAAATTTCCCAGAATATGACCCCAAAAACAACAACTTAACAACACAAAAACAACCACAACATAGCATGTCCACAGCCCAACTCGCTCATAGCATCATTCCATGATTGAATCACTTTGTTGGATTATAGTTTTTATGTCCTTTCTTCCTCTGTTCCACCCACTGTCCAATCCACGTTACTATCTTACGTGAAGATCGGAGGAACAACTTCAAGATTTTTGATAGGAGTGTGTCCCGTAGCGAGGGGGCAATGGGGCAAAATCCTTCATATCTATAGCATCAACCTGCGGGGTAGAAGAAACTTGTGGTATCTTAGCAATTAGATTATCGCAAATTTTGTAGATTCATAAATGGAGGAGAGCCATTAATGATTTGTCTCACATTATATATTTTTCGTAGTATTTTTGTGTACCATATATTGCCATTAAATTCAATGTGCAAAAAAATAGATATAATTTTAATATCATCTCGAATCAAAAACTATGATATCATACAAGGAAATTGTTTCACATTTATATTTATTTAGTAGATGTAGAATAAAATATGATGTTTGGATCACTTTCATAGTGTCCAAAAATGGTATATGGACCTCTATATCATATTGTTTTTTCTTTATTTATATATTTTCAAGAGAATGTTTACACAATAACTTAGGATCAATAGAGGACAATCAAGTATCATTGAAAAATCACTTATATATGACCATTTCATTGCATTTATCTACTCAATTGCCTTTTTATGAAAACTATTTTCCTAAAGTAGAGAACCAAGGCTCCCATGGATTTTTATCTAAGGTTATAGACTTTAAGGGAAACCATGGAAAAAAAGGGCAAGCAAGGAGAAAAAGATGGTAGTCTCATTTTTGCTATTTTCTATAAAGTCAACTATATATGATCATTTCATTGAAAATGGATTATTAAGAGTATTTTTAAATCTACATGTATTCCTAAATAATATAACCAAAGAATATATGGTGTTGATTCAAAGATTGAGGATATGTATGGGCCTCTTGTTCGGTGGGTAAAATTTTGTAAGTTGAGAATATATTGTTTATTCCTATGACCTTATGCATACCACCAACCTCTACATATGCCTCCACCTCCCTCTTCTTATGAAGTTTATTTCTCACATTCTCACTCATGGTAATCTCATATCCTCACGAGTTCAAAGCGTTTGGTTCGAGATGGTGGGATGTTGATTTATTTTCACATTATCTACTTGTTTTATGGTATTCATAATGTCCGGTTTATCTATACATTCGAGGATTATATTGATTTTGTAAAATTATAGTTTCTTTCCTATTTTCTTAGAAGTTCTTCTATGTAGGACCTTCATGATGCCATAATTTTTGAATGGTGACTTGGATTCCAGCTTACTCTTTTTTAAGTTTGTAAACTTTTGTGCTCTTTGAAGAAGTGATGCAAATTTATTGTAATTCTATCTAATTTTTTTAATCTAAATTTTTATGTGTATATATAAAATCATACTACTTTATGAACATAGTATAGGTGAGAAACTTTTTCATATGAGATTACTCTTTAATACTTTCTAGAGCTTCTAGGAAATAAAATGCATACACTTATTTTTATTCACTCACATTTTAGTATATCTTCACTCACATGGAAATGAAAATTAAAAAGGTTGAAGAGGATGATTGAACACCACATATCATAACAATGTCATAATTCCATTCATCAAATAAACACAATCCATTGATATGTGAAATAAAAATTAACATGCCCAATTAGCCTAATTGTAAAGAGAGATCAGAAGGAAATAATAAACATAAAAGGTTTGATAATCATTAACAATGTATGTTTTATTTGTCCAAAGATTTATACAATGCATTACATGGGGCATGACTCGGATAGGTGTCTTTTGTTTGGGTGGGATTTCAAACATTTTTGAGGTTTCGAAACCCCTTGCTTCGGACTTTAAAATGTGCCCACTTCAAGCTTTTCATCACTCAATCCCCGAAATCCACCTCCGAACTCAGTGACCCATGCATTTATCTCAACATTCAATAAAATTCGGTGGGTTTTTAAATTGGAAGTGGGTGGGGGTTGTGTTGTTTTCGGGCCTTCGGGATTTATCCAACTAGACTTGGTGAGTCCTCTTCCTTGGACTCTTCCTACTTGCAACTCTAAAGTAATCCATGGCTGAGTCCTCAAAACCCAAGAGACTCACCATGTTCCTTTCCACTTTCAAGATTTGGGGATTTTCCTCTTCAGACTCTTTGTCCAACTGATTTCAAGCTTCACGCACTCCCACTCCCGAAAGCCAACTCGCTCAACCACGGAAGACCTACAACCCCGAATCCTAAAGTGCGACGTCACTTACGTATTTTAGTGCTTCAGGATTCTCACTGTCGAAACTCTCGCTCCTTTTGCTTTGGAAATCTATACGCCGAGTTCCCGAAACAAGAACCTCCAAAATCCCAAAGTGAGCGCAACGTTCGAAATCCATTCTAGCTCACCGCGGCTGAGCCATCTTTATCTCTGCGACTTGCTCACCATTTATCCATTTGGTGGGTACATGGCTAGAAAACATTTGTGCCCTTACATTATTTAGCCATCCAATGTCCTCATGACTCCCATCTTTCATTTACGAGCTCTAGGTCGATCTCTTTGCTTCACATTCCATCCTCCGTGAACCTTTAAATTGTTCATTTTTTCAAGACTTCCTTGAGAAAGCTTTAATCAAGGCTAGGCCCATGAATGATCCTTTTCCGTCTATTGTGTGTTTTTTGAATGTATGGCTTTCCCCAAGCTCGGGCGAGCTATTCTCCTACACATTGTCTCACAAGCTTGATCTAAAGCTCCTTAATTTTTCCTCCACTGAGTCCATGCACGAGTCAAACTCGAACTCGTGTTGTATAAGAAACAACTTGACGATCCTTCAAGATAACTCGGATCTCCAAGTAGCTTGTTGAGATACTTGGCGAGTCATTTCTTATGTGCTTCCCTAATGTAACCAACTAGTTTGGCGAGCTACCTTTGAGCTCGGTGACCCTTTCGAGGCCTAGAATGCAATTTTTAACCTTCGAGACTCGTTTTTAGGTTTTTTTCAATTTTTCACATGTCAAAGGCCCGATGGTTAGGAGTATGGAGAATTTTTACGCTTGACATAAGTTTACCCAATTTTGCTTTTTCTTCTGACGTGGGCCGTGGTTGGCCATTTTTTTGTGGGGGACAAAACTATCACAAATTTGGAAACTCACAGGAGATCTTCATGCTAGATGTTCTCACTAGTAGCCTTAGCATGTGGATTGGGCATGGAGTCATTGTATGCTTGCAATCTGATCCCAAAATTTCTACGATTAAAACCCATAGCAGCTGCTCACACTATCAAATTTCATAAGAAAATCTTTAAATAAGATTTGTGAGAGTAGAAAATTGTCTTGATTGAAGATTTTCACCTTTTCTTCTTTGAAACCTTGTTCTGTGAGACTTAAATCGACTATCCTGAAACCTAATTCGCTAAGTGCGAGGCACACAATTAATGATTGCTTGACATGTATTACGTGCTGTAGAGCTTAGAATAAGACAATTCTTGTGTTTTTACATTGTTGAACTCTATTAAATCTCTATTTTCTCTCCCTTTTGAAAGTTCTACATGTGGCTTGCACTCTTAGAGGATTCTTTTCGATTCGACGGGGATGCTAGAAGTTCACTTGTGATTGGCCTTAAAGGACTTAAAGAATGATAACTTAGTGAAATTTTCCCTTAATCTTGATTTTAGTTACTCCAAATTTGTTTTCTTTTAATTTCGCAACTAGTTCCTATAAGTATGAACTTCTTTCCTACATGGGGAGGCCTATTATAACATTAATTCTAGGAAGCACACTAAAATTCACATTGATATAACCTAGGAGAAACAAAACATGTGCTAAATCACTTAGAGAAATTTAAACCTAACCTACTATAGGATAATGCCCATACACGGTAAGAAGAGGAATTCAAAAGTCTAAACTAATATGTACAAGGGTGAGAATTTTCCTTTCAGTAGTAATGTTTAAGATAGATTCCGTTCACTAGAATTGGAAGTTCCTCTCCATCCAAGGTAGACAATTGGAAGGCATTATTACTCTTACATCCCGTGACCATGTAGGGGCTGTAAATTGCATCAAACTTGTAATACCTTCCCGGATTTTTCCGATCCGCATCCCACTTAAGAACTAGGTCCCCCTCCTGGAAGGTCCTTGCTTTATCTTTCTTCTTGAACTACCTTTTGACTAACACATGAACTTTTTCCATTGTTTTTACTACATGTTCTCTCGATTTCCTCTTATTCCATTTGCTCCTCATATCTATCTTCAATTGGTTCAAATTTTGAGATCTCCAATTGTTTTATCATCTCTAATAGTGGTAGCTACTGGCATGACATAGGAAACACTGTTTCTTGTATATATACCAACTTGTAGGGAGAGATGCATGTCGATATTTTAGGTGTTATCCTATAAGCCCGCAATGATGATTTGAGCTTGGTATGCCATGTTTTTTATTTTCATCCAGTGGTCCTCCTAATGAATTTTAGAAAATTCTTCTTTGTAGATTATGCTTGTCCATTACCCTATGTGTAATAGTTAGAATAGGTGCTCAAATAGATTTTGTTCCTAAACACTCATTTCGTGATCTTGGAACCTAAGAACGCCAATGTATTTTCTTAAATTCTAGTGTTCGGTACACTCGTACCTTGTCACTATCCCCTCATAAAAGTCCAAAGATACTAGACTTGTTTGCTTCCTTGAGAGACATTGCCTCGGTCCTCTTGGTGAAATACTTTGTTCCCATGAGAATCCACTTGTGGCCTTGGCTAAAATTTGGATTGATGAGCCCGATGAAGTCCAATCCCCACTATATTAATGGCCAATCAACCAAATTGGGTGCAATGAAAGTGTTGCTAGCTTCTTCTTGCCTATGAAGAGTGCACACGTTTTACACTTCTTAATTTGTGAATAGCAGTTATTGAATACTATGGGCCAATTATGATATGCTTTCATTATTTTGAATAGTCTCACCCACAAAGAAAAATGACCCCTATCTCTCCATCATGAAATTCCCATACAACCCTCTCAAACGATGTGTTCCAATGCACCTAAATAGAACTCCATTAATGTTATTTTTGAATAAGATGCTATCAACAGAACATACGGAGTGACCTATAATATGTCTTGATGGCGAATCACAACACCCATGAATGTTTGCAACTTGATGGGTTGAGACTCTCAGTGTGATTGCATAACATGGAGCTTTTCCCAAGTGTGGGACCTTGCAAATCAGGAAAGCTCTTCAGATGAAGGTTGGTTCCTATAACTCTGTTTAGTTGCACACATAAAAATGTAGAGGGTTTAATAAATAACCTAATCTAACTTGCCAAGGAGACAAGGAAGAAGATGAATAAAAAAAAGATACGCTAACAAAGGTGATGCACCGAGGAATGAAGAACACTTGTCTTGCCAATAAACACAAACCATTAAAATGCAATGCAAGATCATGCACAGATAACCAAATTTGCAGTGAAAGATCATGAAGATGAAAATGAACACAGAGAGGGTTGAGAATCATCCATCAGACATGCATTATTTTCTCTAAAGATTGATATAATACACTACAAAATGCCAAGAGGCAAAGTTGCATTACAGTTTTAGATGGGAGGTTTGAACTCCACAAATTTTCCTGCCAAAGAGAAGAAGGGAGGGGCAAAACAAGAATGTCCCACCTTTAGAAATAAGCCCCTCCTAAAAATTTATAGGAAGAATGAGAGAGGGAAGAGAGAGGAATTCCAAATCTACCCCAACCACCTCTGTGTTGTATTTAATTCATTTCATTATGGCGGTAGGTGAGAACCCTAAGAAACCCAAAAATGGCGAACTATATTTTGCATTTTGAAGAACTTGTTCTCACCCAATTAAAGTGTAACCTTGTGTGAATCGACCTCCCCGTGAAAAGTTATGGCCATTTGAATATCTCGGGTCGTGGTTTGCTTCGCCGGGTTCGGGGTGTCAACGCTCAAAATGTTGCGCTCCTAAAGGTGCGCCTTGGCGGCGCATCCATCCCGACGCCAACATACTTTTAAGTGTGCCATAAGGTGCTAAAAATGTGGTGTCAAAGACCTTCTAATCTGCACTGGGGCACAAATTTTCCCGTGTTGTTGCCTTTCTAACTGGGCCGGGGCGCAACTTTTCCATGTTGGTGCCTTCTAATCTACGCTTAGGGGCACAAATTTTTCCATGTCGGCGCCTTCTAATATGCGCTAGGGGTGCAAATTTTTCCATTTTGGTGCCTTCTAATTTGTGCTAGGGGCATGACTGGTGGCACAAATAAATGTTAGGTTTTGAGTTTCTTTGATTTCCATATTCTTCTATTTATCTATATTTACCCGAGGGGAGATATATACAACAATTTGGTGACTCAACGGGATCACCTGCCTGCTAGGTAGAAGATCAGTGGCCTTTTAGAAATCCATTGGGCATGGAGTCATAAACAATAACCCAAACCAACCCGATATCTCGATCTCGAGCCTGATATCGCAACTCCTTCTCCGAGAGCATGCTGAACTATAAAAATTCAACCTGAGAGCAACAAAACCTGTGCTGAAGCACTTAGGGAAATTGAAACCTAACTACAACAAGACAATGTGCATCCGCACTTAGAGGAATTGAAATCTAGGCTAATATTTACAAGGGTAAACCTTTTCCTTTTAGTAGAATGTTTAAGATAGATTCTCGTTAACTCGGAATCTGGAGTTCTTCTCCATCCAATGTAGACAATGGAAGCCATTACTACTTTTACATCCCGTGACCATATAGGGGCCACTCCAAATGGCATCAAATTTGGAATCCCTTCCTGGTTTTGCCCAATCTACATCCCATTTTAGAACTAGGTCCCCTTCCCTGGAAGGTCCTTGCTTTGCCTTCTTATCAAACCATCTTTTACTAAGGCTTGATCCTTCTCAATTGTCTCGAACTACATGCTCTCGATTTCTTCCAATTCCATCAACTCGCATACTTGCATCCATTAGTTCGAACTCGGACAAATCCAATTGATTCATGAGCTCTAATGCTAGAAATTCTAATGATATAAGAAATACCGCCTCTTTCCCATGACCAACTTGTAGGGAGAATTACCTATAGACCTCTTTGGCATTATCCCGTCGGCCCATAACGTTGATGTTAGCTTGGTGTGCCATGCCCTTGGTTTTCATCCAAAGTCTTTCGATGATTCCTAAGAAATTCTTGTTTGTGGACTCGCCCGTCCATTACCCCGAGAGTAATAATTTGAAGAGGTGCTCAAATAGATTCCATTCTTGACAACCCATTCGTAATCTTGGAACCTATGAATGCCAATGCATTGTTTGATATTATAGTGGGCAGCACACCGAACCGGTCACTATTCCTTCATAAAATTCTAGTATGTTAGACTCATTTGCTTCTTTGAGCGCTATGCTTTCGGTCCACTTGGTGAAATAGTCCATTCCCGTGATAATCCACTTGTGGCCTTGGCTTGAGTTTGGATTGATGACCGATGATGAAGTTCAATCCCCATTACATAAATGGTTGGTCAATGAAAATGGGTGCAATGGAAGCACCGCTAGTCTTTCTTTTCCCGTGAAGAGTGCCCATTTCTTACACTTTCTTATCCATGTATATTCGCTAAACACTGTGGGCCAATAATACCCTGCCTTCATTATTTTGAGAGTTGTTATCCATGGGGAAAATGTCCTCCGAAATCTCCATTGTGAAAATTTCGTAACACCCTCTCAATTTGACCTATCCTAATGCACCTCAATAGAACTCCATTGATGTCTTTCTTGAACAAAACACCATCAACAAACACATATGGAATGGCTTGTAATCTAAATTATCTCCTCTTTGCTTTGCTAATTCTGGAGGGTATAGGCTCTGTAGGTTATAGGAAGTGTATCATATTCTGAGTCCAACAAGGAGTGGGTACATAATCATTTTCCTGTTCTTGACCATCCTGTAGTACTAAGACAGTCTCTTTTTCATTACCTACTTCAGCTTGTTGACTTGAGGCTAGTTGTACACATAACCCCTTTCCACGGACCATCTTAGTGACCTTAATTTTGATGTCATATTCCATGACATGAGTGATCCATCCGCACGTTTCTCATTCAGATCCTTGTTTGAAGGAAGTCCTGACTCTCGCATGAGAGACCAATAATTGGATCTTGTTGTTTGAGACTAGGTGCTTGAATTTCTTTAAGCTCCCGATCATTGCAAGGACATGCTTTTCAATGAAAGAGTACCTAGTTTCTATAACACACCAAAATCACACACCCAAACAACACAGTAAAAGACAAGATATTTTTTTTTTTGACTCGCTTGAAGATAATACGACACTACACAAGTTCTCTAGGGAATACAATCAACTAAAGACATGCTTTCCACAACACGGACCCACACTGGTTACGGATAAACATGAGGCACACACTTAGGACACAATGGTTCATCTAAAATATGCAATTTTACAACAAGGTTTTCCCACAGAAGGTTTCTTTAGAATCATGTTTTAGCTGT
The DNA here is from genome assembly GCA_018340775.1 of Taxus wallichiana var. yunnanensis. Taxonomy (NCBI): domain Eukaryota; kingdom Viridiplantae; phylum Streptophyta; class Pinopsida; order Cupressales; family Taxaceae; genus Taxus; species Taxus wallichiana. The sequence goes on along the minus strand of CM031236.1, from coordinate 109,404,578 downwards.
AAGTGCTTTTACATTCTTTACTTTTCCCAGAGAAATCATGATAGGAGAATCTGAAGTTCATGTCTCCTTTGAAGAATTTTCTCCCACCTTGTTAATGTTAATATACAGTGTGAACCAATTATTGTATGGTAAGAGGTTACTTCATTTACTTGATCAACTTATTCATTTGTGAGGAGGCAGTTAATTTCTCAAGGCTCTTAACTTCATCAATTTGTTTTCGACGTTGTGCTTTTGAACATATATGTTTTATCTTTTCAAGCGGTCAATTTTATTTTATTTTAGTTTATTCCAGTACATGACTGTCTAAATCTTGGATTCATCATTAAGGTCTTATTAGTTGTTAATAAGATTTCATTGGGGTCAAGAGTCTAACCAGAAATATTAAAGATTTCACCTGGGCTTCACTTGAAGAGATAGACATAAGTATACTATTTACATTTTCAACGGGTAAGATAGATCGAAGAGTTTCTTAATCAAGTTCCTTCTATTTATTATAATTTTATTATCTTCCAAGATTTAATCATTGATCTCACCTTAAGACCGTTCTAAGGACTCACCACAATAAGAGATTGTTGATTAGTTTACGTGGGATCACAAGGTATATTTGTTTCTCTTGTTTTCTTTTTGCTAGGTTCAAAACATAGTCCTCTACCAAACGACACATGACCAAAGGTAACCAAAGTGATGCAAGTTGATTCATGTTTAGATAATTATAATTAGGTTGACAATTCAAGGATAAATCATATTCTGAAAGGTGAAAATTCAACAAAGGATACGCATGTCAAAACCAGTTCATTTAATCTTATTGACAATAATATTTCTCAAATTGACTTTCAAACGATAACATCAACCTACATGAGAACAATACAAAATTATAATGCAATGACTTCTAAATAGTCTTCACAATTTCCATACCAATGTTTTAAAGCAAAAAAAAACATTAGACAACAAATAGTTCCTAAGAAGGTCGGAATCCACTTTCTACATGTGTTTCTTTTTCTCTCTTTTTTTTTTTTTTTCTACTCAAAGAAATCCTCCTACACATTTGTTAGCACATGTGGTTTTCGCAAGAGCGAGCACGATAAAAGCTATAACATTAAGACAATATGTTGTTATCTAACTATTTCAAGGAAGAAAAGCACCGTTGATGATGAAAAATAATCCAAGAGTCTAAACAAGAGCAATTAAAGAGTTGTCCAAAAGCATAAAACGTCAGAATAAAAAGGGACGACACTAACTCTATTTAATTATCATTTTCTCATAGGAGCAGTTAATAAACATCATAGTGAATTTCACCCATATCACAATAATGACCGTCATTTTAACAGGATAACATTTCGAAACAAAAACAATTACAAGAAGAGAATTAAGTTCAAACGTGATCTGTCCCTATTTGTTTAAGTTAGTTCACCAAGCCAAGGATTCACTATGCCACTGGAAGATCCCAAACAATCACTCGACATGAGAATATCTAAACCAACATGACTTATTAATATTAAGATGATGTGCCTATAACAGTTAATTTTATGTCAGTACCGAATAAATAAATAGGAAAGAAAAGGGATGAAACGCACAAATGACCTCGTATGGGTCACATCCTATCCTAACAATCCTTCTATTAAACTTTCTTCTAATCAAGAGAATGTCTTAAGAAAAAGGACAAACTTGGCAAGACCAAACATAACCATTATAAATCTTACAGGAGGGTTACTCAATCATTCACAAGAACACAACACAAGATACATAGCTTCCAAGGATCTGTTGTCAACTACAAGTTGACTTAAACCTTTCTGGTCAATACATAACCATTCTACTACAATGACAGCAAGGAGGTAGTATCACAACGAACATCACAAAAACCAGTCAACCAATGAGTTTCCAAACACACCAACCTCTAAGTCACAGGAGAATGAAATTTAAACATCTTTACGGAGCAAAACGTAGGGTAATTTCTTACGCATGAAACCAACATCCCAATTTTAAGATTTGAAAACTTCCTCAATAATGATCCAGTAGATCTCGTATCCTCCAACAAGTGTGAAACAAAAACCAAGGTACAAAAAGAGTATTTCCTCTGACATTTTAAGCTATCCAGAAGAAATGTGAGTATCGTCAAAAGAAGACATTCCATAGGATCAGCTACATTCCTCAAAACATATAACAGTCACCAAGGGAGAGAAGGTGATTCCAAAGACAACAATCTCCAAATGGTGAACATGAATTGATATCAAATTATGACGATCAACCATGACACTCGAAGAATAAAAGTATTTCTTCGAGCGATTCAAAACAAATAACAAAAGCAACTAACCTAGTTGAAAGTAATATCAACTTGGCTCAATTCAAAAGTCAGTTAAGCTAAGCACACACCAAACCAACCGGGAAGGGTTACTAGAACCTAAAACAACTAAAAGAAAAGGATAGAGACAGGAATAGCATCATTCACCTATACACAATGCACTCACAGTACTCAATCACTAATTTGCAAATACCCAACATAAACCAGAACTACAGATCTCGAACCGAAACAAGAATAAGAACAAAACAGGAACTATAAGGTTGAGTCCAACAACAATGTTTGATAAAACATTCAAATCGTGAGTCCAACACAAAGAACTAGGGGATATTCATTACAGGAACCCCACCTCTTTTGTTTTATTAGTCTTAAGAACAAAGTTCACCCAACTAATATTTATTAAAACCCAGAAAACAATATAAAAGGCTTCAACCAGCGCAATCATTTCTAACGCCAAAAAAAAATACAAGGGAGCAAGGGAAGTGGAAACCAAACAGCATACCATCACACGAGACATTTATATGAAGATTAGAGTTATTTAATGAATCAGTTAAATAACAACATAAGAATCAATGGTATAGAGAATATCGTGCCTGATTAAGCTCCCGCAGTCGATAACAAGATGGACAGGGCCTGCAACAGCAACCCAAGCCTAATTCCATTTTCTTCAAGCTCGTTGGGCACCCAAACATCGAACATCTTCACGTTGGCACAGGTAGGAGTTCACGGCCAGGGTGGGTGGTCTAAAATACTTGCCATCATCCTCCCAACACCGCTCCAAGATTAGCCCTAGAACTTCTGTAGGCCCCATTTTTGGCAATTGAACTTGATCCTTCGTCAATCATCCAAACACCTCCACCATCTCCATATGCATCTGATTGCTTCTAATTTGGACCTCCTAACCTTGGTGCTCTCATATTAGGAGCAGCCCTAGTCTGAGACAAAGCAAAAGAAGATGGCTTTATAACCAAGAACAATCTCTTGGTACAGGCTCCATAACCATAAAACAGTCCCTAGACTTAGCATCCTCACCTTTTCCCTGCATCCCATAACCTGCAATCATGGCTGTCCATGAGAATACATCACTTTTAGGCATTTGTTCAAATACTCGGCATGCAACTCTAAAATTCCCACATTTGCAATACATGTCTACAAGGGCATTCATTACTATAATAACAAATCAAAACCACTTCTTAGTATGAAGACGTGGATCTCCTCCTCGATGCAAATTCGACAGGTGAGAAATTACTGGAAGAACAGTTGCAAAGGTAACATTGTTGGGTTTCGTGTCAGCCAGATGCATTTGTTGAGAGAGATCTAAACTTTCCTCATAATGTCCACTCTGTGCATACCCTGCAATCATTGTATTCCATGACACTACTGTTTTCTCAGTACATGTTCTGAATCTGAACAATATCCTGCTACCTTCATCTCCCAAGACATTTTCTCCAACATTGCATAGATCTCCTGTGCCTGTGGGTGCGATCTGTCACCTACACAAAAAGCATGCACCTTTTTATTGCCTTTAATCCAACTACACCCAGTTTCTTTTTAATTCCTCTATCCTTCATCGATCTCCTAAAAGTTCTCTTGCAAAGCAAACTGTGCTTCATGAATATTCTGATATGAAACAGATCCACCTCTATGAGATCCTCTTCCATGAGTTACATCGTAGAACAAGCAAGGTTTCAGTAGAGAATCTCTGTAATAAATTTCATCGGGTCTCCTGGTAACACTCTCACTGTCACTTAATCGATTCTGACAGAAATATCTTGAAGTAGAATCCCAAATTTGAGGATGCATTCGACACTGAACAGAAAACAACATAGCAACAGATGTGCATTTCACACACCATTGCACCATTCAACACACGCCTGCTACACTAGCTGGTTTCCACGCCCCTCCTCCACGAGGAACCAGTCTCCACCTGATCGAGGGCATTGAGGATGTCGAGGCCTGAGATGGCGAAGTAGGCGAGAGTGAGACGATTAGTGTCCTGCTCCTGATACTTGCTCGGTAGACCATCCAGACTGTTCTATTCTGGCTCCATAACCGATCTGCTCCATTGGTCGGCTCCCACACTATTCTTCACCCTCTGCAAGAAATGGAAATCAAAGAACAAGCAGACAACTAAGAGACATGAACACGACACAAGACATCCTTCAACCCAAACGGACACAAACAACACAAAAAAATCAGAGGCTCGATACACACAAAAAAAACAAAGAAGAAAGTAGCACACAGAGTTCAAACCCCCACATCAAACAGACATGAAAACAGAGAGTAGAGATTCTGTTCCTTCACCACACAATCACGCATCCAGGACAGAGAAGGGCACGCAGACCACGGAAGTCAGCCAAAAGATTTGCAAATAAAAATTTTAATAAATGCAGGGAAGTGCGGCCACCTACCAGGGAGATTTCAACACGCCAAGCAGGAAATTACAGGTTCATTTAAGAAGTGACAAGAGATGTCACCCATCCGCCAGCTAACCATAGCATAAATTTTATTTTATTTTATTTTTGGAGCCCCACGTTCAAAGGCGCCACCACAACCTTTGGTAGGTGTAAAGAAAAGACGCCACAAGGTGTAAATTTCATGCCAAATGGGATGTTTGGAACAGCCTATGGGCATCCATCAAAACCATAATGGAGACGGGATTTTCGTCATATGCTGTATTCGCAAGTGTCCTGGCGAACATGTATGTAAATTTTTGGAAGTATACACATGACACGCAAAAGGACAAGGGCGTAACAGTGAAATTCGATGCCGAACATGGCATTACAGTTTCGTATTCCTCCAAGCCTTGATCAAGAAAGCAACTGGTTGTTCTAATCCCTCTTTGTTTTTTTGTACCAGATTGCATAAATTGTGTCTCTGCTACCGAAGACATATAGAGCATGAAGTCCTTGGAGAAGTTTGGATTGACGAGAGTCGGAGCTTGAGATATAGCTTCTTCTATTTCCTCAAAACTTGCCTTGCCTTCAGATGTCCACTTAAATTCCATGCTCTTCTTTAACATCAACGTTATTGGCTTTATGAGCGCTGCAAATTTTGGAACAAACCTGCAAACAAAATTGATCCTTCCTAAGAAGCTTTGAAGAGCCTTCTTGTGACTTGTCAATGGCAATGCTCGAATTGCTTCAACTCTTTCTGGGTCAATCATCAACCCCTCCTTTGAAACAATATGGCCTAGAATTTTTCCTTTGTGAGCCAAGAATATGAATTTTTTGGGATTCAATGATACCCCAAATCTTCTACACCTCTGAAATACTTGCCTTAGATGAAAGAGGTGATCCGCTACATTTTTGGAGAATACAATGATGTCATCAAGATATATCAAAACTATTTTATTGATCAATCCCTTGAATGCCATATCCATTGCCCTTTGGAAAGTGGCTCCAGCATTTGATAGCCCAAATGACATCTTCTTGTAGGTATAGGTGCCCCATTTGGTGGTGAAAGTCATCTTGAACTGGTCATCTTCTTTCACAATTATCTGATTATACCCTGAGTAGCCATCTAGGAGAGAGAATCTCTCTGAACTAGATACCACTTGTAATTTTTGTTCCATTCAAGGAAGTGGGTAATGGTCTTTGAGAGATGCCTTGTTGAGGTCTCGAAGTCCACACACAACCTGATTTCTCCGCTCTTCTTCTTGACTGGAATCACGTTTGCAACCCAAGCTTAAGTGCTTGATCGGGAATATAATGCTTTCCTCTATTATCTTGTTTAGCTCTTTCTTCATTAGAGGCTCAATGTGAGGGTTGAATAGTCTTTTCTTTTTCCGATGGGCTTAGCATCTGGATCCAATTCTATGGTATGTTGTGCCAACTTCGGATTGAATCCTCTCAAGTCTTCATAGCTCCAAGCAAAGACATCTAGAAATTCTTGGCAAAGCTGTATGAAATCTGATTTCTCCTACTCAGTGGCCACTTTACCAATTTGAAGTGTTTTGCCTTCCCCAACCGGAATTGGCTCTGAATCTTCTCTCTTGACCTGTATGTTAGCCTTTTCCTTATGGAACTAGTCGTTAGGGTTGAAGATAGAATCCAATGTTACTAAACCCTTGGGAAGCTTGTTTGTCCGTAGCTGCACTACTTGATCCCCATACTGCTGCTCTAGTCTATCCTGATTCCTAGCTGAGAATTCAGCCTCTTCTTGCAAAAAAATTGACAATATGTTGATCGTTCTCAAACACCGCCACTTGTGTTATTATCTGGAACTATCGGCCTCACAATCACATGGATATGTGGTTGGTTTTTTTCCCTTTTGATGTTGTCAACAACATCAAACGTTGCTCCAACTACTGTGAGGCTATCCATGGCTTCATTTTTCTTCCTGGGTATGGAAATGATGTTGAAAGCTTTGAAATCCTCAATGAAGTCCCATACCCTGTTCTTGTAGTTCTTCAGCAGGTCATTCTTTGTAGCATGTTGTCCCCTGACTTGGTTGACGATTAGCTTACTATCCCCAAACACCTGCAAGTTCTTTATGACCTTTTTGCTAGCCCAATGAAGTCCATGAATCAATACCTTGTATTCAGCCATGTTGTTTGAACAAGAAAACTAGAAATGAAAAGATGAAAAATATTTGATGTCTTGTGATGAAATCAACATTGCACCACCTCCAGCACCTTGTCTGCTTCTCAAACCATCAAAAAATAGTTCCCAAAATTTGTTTTCATCCTTTTGTTTAGGATGAATGATGTCAGGAATGGGTGAATTTTCTTCGTGTACACAATACACACCCAATTCAGATTCTTCAATTTCCTTGTATGGGTCAAATTCATGACTCTTGTTTTCCCATTCATCCAAAGTCAAATAAGGAATTCCCTCAACCTTAGTACCTATTTCTAGATCATTTGAACACTCCTCCTGATCAAAGGCTGAGCAATTTACATTGATAGGACTTGGCACATGAGGTTCAATATGGAAATTGGTAATTGGTTCTAGCTTGATTGTTTCTTTGGCCCATACCTCATCCTAAAAATCATGTGTGACCAATCTGCAGATAAATATCCACCTATTTTTGATGTGATGTCTCTTGATATACACAATGCAAAGAGTGGTGGAAGGTCAATCACGACATACATCTTACGTAACTCTAACATTAGTACAGACATGTAGTGTTAGGCTTAACCCTTTATGACCCCAACTCGCTCAAACCGATGTTCCATCCATTTGTACTACTCTTTTCAACATTGGCTCATACTTCAGAGCCAGTTGATCGGATATTTGCTTCAGCATCACTAAACTACTTACCCCTGAATCTATCATGTAGTTGTGTACCAAGTGGTTTCCAACAACCAATGACAAATAGAATCATGGAGGCTTCAAATTCTTGCTTGGTTGACCCCCATCTAGTTACACTGCATTAGTGATAACTTTCTCCTATCCCCAGCTTGATACATTCGAGGTAGACCAATTAGCCATTGCAGCTTGTAATAAATCTCGTTGCCCTGAGATCCCCAGTGATTCCCACATGGAAATGTTCACATGTGTCTTATTCATTTGATCAATGATGTTGAAAGGGGATGATCTGTCTTTTTGTTGTCCCTTACTTGGTGCAACCTTTTCTAGAGCTTGAACAGGCGCATGTGTTGCTACAACAGGTACCTTAGGCTGATTTTGCACATTTAGAACTGCATTTGGTCTATTGACCCCTTGTTGTGTAGGAGTGGGCTGAGAAACAACTAGATTAGATGGTTTCCCTTGTTCTATGCTTCCCTTTTCGCTTGTGTGTTGATAGCCATGCCTTGAAAAGGTTTGTTGGTTAACTCCACGTAAGTCTTCCGCTTGCCAATTGGCCAACGTGGTTTCGCTATTGGAGGTGCTTCTTGTTGTTGATTCCTCGCTTGGCTTGGTTCTTTAGACACACCAATGGTTTGCACCGTTAAGGATTGATTTAGTGCACCATTAAGGATTGATTTAGTGCAAAATTGAAACACGTTGATTGATTGTGAGGTAGATTGCAAGGGTAACACTAATCGTACTCTTGTGTCATGTTGTTTTGTGTTGGAACCAAGGCTCTTGAGGATGCCATTGCATTTGGATCATATGGTCTAACACTTGAGCTTGTCCTTGGTTTTGGTTTTGATTTCCACCTGATCTGGTGGTCTATTTTGTTGGTATGGGGGTCTAGCCTAGTACTACGCTTGAGGCTGATATGGTCTAGTACTTTGAGCTTGCTATCTTTTGATAGTCACCAGCTCATTTCCAAGGTTCTGTAGCTGTTTCATAACCTCCTGCAATTCCTTTGAATTATTTGAAAAAATTGATGCCTCATTACTGATTTGATTTCTAGGAGTTGGAATGGGATTCAAATTTGGTGCTTGACTGGTTGTAGGATTTCCCATATCTAGATAGAGAGGCATTGGTGGCCTTAGTGCAAGCTTTCTCACTTAGATCAAATAGTTCTCTACTCTAATAGCCGTGTCATAGGCCCCCCAAAGTTGTTGTCCCTCCCATTGATTGGATCATCATGGCTATGTCTGAATTTATAGCCTTTAAGAGATAAAGGAATGCACCTTCAGTGGTTGGTCTAACATCTATTGGAATCCTATCCCAGGTCCGTTGGAATCTGAAGTTGAAATCTGTCATTTGTTTCTTAGGATCTCTTTTGATTGTCTTCAATTGTTCCAATAAAGACAAATTGTCTTCCCTCTCCCTGAATTGGTTGCAAAGAGCTGAACAAAGTTGGTTCCAATTCATAATAGACCATGTTACTAGGCTCCTAAATGACTTTAAGGCTTTACCTTTAAAAGATGAAGCCAAAACATTACTACAACATCCATTTCATTTATTTCATGGATTGCACATGCATTGGCAATATCTGGATATGGTCAATAGGAGTAGTATGATTTTCTCCTGTGAAATAGGGGATATTCTTTAGCGCTGCACTCGAAACCCGATTCTAAGCATTTAGGGTGAGTGACTACTACCGTGAATTTGATAAAGGGATTTGGTGGTAGATGTGACATTTTGATTAGCCTAAGAACTCGGTTGATGCGAGAAAAGGTCTACTGTGGAGGTGTAGACAAAGTTTGGCTAGGTGGAGATGGTGATCTTTGTGGTCCTCTTCCTCTCCTCCTCCTCTACGGGGTGATAGTTCAAGTAGGAAAATAGCCCCTCTTCTCAAGTATCGACTCCGGTTAGAATTATTCTCATGTGCCCGGGTAACTTTTGCACGCTACACCGCTGAATTATATCCCTTTAGAGTCACCGGATGTGTTAGAGAACGAGCCTCAAGAGGCAGGATTCTACCAAGTTACACACCAAACCCGACAATATTAAAAATAGAATTTAAAACTTTGAAGGACCCGAATGATACAGCTTCTTCAATTCGGTTATTGGGTCTTGTTGTGTAGATACTAATCCTGAAAGGTACAGTGAAACTCGTGTCATGCAAGGTAACTTGCAAAACACGAAATACATTGTGTCGGAACTTGGGACATGCTCGACACCGGGAAAACCTCGAAATACTAAAAACTATGAAATTTTGAAAGTTAAAATCTCAAAATCTAAGAATACCCTTTTGAATATTATTCCCGATCTATCAAATGGTGAAATTTTAACTTGTTTTGAGTAAGTTAAGCCCTTGAAAATCGATTTAGGACTTCAGCTTGGAAGGTGAAAAAATCTGAAATTGTAAAACTTGCAATTTACAAGTCCATATTTCTTGAAAATTCCATCAAATCTTATGGAATGACCTCTTGGTCCCACTGGTCATGCCAAAACTATTTATGGTGAATCACAAAGCACTTCGAATTTCTACAACTTGATGGGTTGAGATCTCAAGTGCGACAGATAACATGGAGCTTTTCCCAAGTGTGGGACCTTGCGAATCGGGAAAGCTCTCTGGATGAAGGCCGGTTCCTATTTCTCTGTTCATATGCACACATAAAAATGTAGAGGGTTTACTCAAAACCTAATCTAACTTGCCAAGGAGAAAGGGAAGAAGATGCATAAAAATAAACCTAGACTAACAAAGGTGATGCACCGAGGAATGAAGAACACCTGTCTTGCCAATAAACAAAAACCATTAAAATGCAATGCAAGATCATGCATCAGATAACCAAATTTGTAGTGAAAGATCAGGAAGATGCAAATGAACACAGAGAGGGTTGAGAATCATCCACAGACATGCATTATTTTCTAAAGATTGATACAATACACTACAAAATGCCAAGAGGCAAAGTTACATTACAGTTTTAGATGGGAGGTTTGAACTCCACAAATTTTCCTACAAAGAGAAGAAAGGAGGGGCAAAACAAGAATGTCCAACCTTTAGAAAGAAGCCCCTCCTAAAAATTTATAGGAAGAATGAGAGAGGGAAGAGAGAGGAATTCCAAATCTACCCCAACCACCTCCGGGTTATATTTAATTGATCTCATTATGGCGGTAGGTGAGAACCCTAGCAAACCCAAAAAAATAGTGAACTGTATTTTGCATTTTAGAAGAACTTGTTCTCACCAATTAAAGATATTTGAGCTCCCTTAAAAATTCCAACCTTGCGTGAGTCCAAGCTCCCTATGAAAATTTATGGCTATTTGAATATCTGGGTCAGGGTTTGCTTCCTGTCGGGTTCGGGGTGTTAACGCTCAAAATGTTACACCTCCTGAAGGTGTGCCTTGGCGCATCCATCCTCACGTCAACATACTTTTAAGTGTGCCATAGGCACTGAAAATGTGGTGTTGGTACCTTCTAATCTATGCCAGGGGTGCAAATTTTCCCATGTCGATGCCTTCTAATCTACACGAAGGGCGTAACTTTTTCCATGTCGGCGCTTAATCGCGCCAGTGGGCGCAACTTTTTCCATGTCGACGCCTTCTAATCTGCACCAAGGGCACAAATTTTTCCATTTCGGTGACTTCTAATCTGCGCCAAGGGTGACTCATGGTGGAAATAAATGTTGGGTTTTGATTTTTTTTTATTTCCATATTCTTTTGTTTGTCTATATTTACCCAAGGGGAGATATATACAACATTATGAAGTATCTGTTATCACCGAATCACAACACCCCTATGTTTATACAAGTGCATATACTTGAACTCACGGTGTGATTGGATAACATGGGTACTATCTCCAAGTTGTGGGACTTGCTACTTGAGATAGACCTCCAGAGAAAGTTGGTTCTTGCTCCTAAACTACCTGCCACAATCTACTCTAATGCAGGGGAAAATAACTATTCTAATCTAAATTTCCAAGGGACCAAGGAGAGAGGATGCATAAAATGAAATCCTACACTAAAGCGGTGATACACCAGAAAAGGAGGGTGTGAGAGTAGTCTTCAAATGCGTGAGATACAGAAGCAAAGTGCACGCTAGAAGGGGTGATGACAGTTCTCCACAATCTAGCAAAACGCATTTCACAAAAATACTTCAAACATACACAATGATAATGGATCCCTGCAAGAGCATAATAATAGACACAATATCCTTGTAATCAAGGTTGAAGGGGCAAGAAGAATGCAAGAAAACACATCATCCACAAACTTATATTTTATTGCTTTCTGATATGCACAGTTCAATCTATTACAAGAAAAGGGCCTGGATCACCATGCAAGGAGTCCACAACAAGGGCCTGCAACACATTATCTTCACAAAGAAATTTTGGCAGAGCTTTGTTACCAAAAACTACCTCCCCCTAACAATGAGCCCAACACTCCAATTTAGAGAAAAAATGAGAAGAGAAAGAGAAGGGAAAATGGAAATCCCGAAATATGTCCTTCAACCATTGTAAGAGGCATTAAATGGATTAAAATGATTATATATTACTTTCAAAAGGCTCCCCATACTGTCCTAGGTGCTGCAGCAGAGAAAGAATGATGACCATGCCTCTTAATTGCACTCCCAACCACCAAATAAAACATTGTTATGAACCCAGCCACGTTTTCTTAAAAATCTCAATTGATCTCTCATAAAATCTATAATTTCTTTATTATTTTGCATCGGGCTCGGAGCCATGATTCCAATGGTACCAATTTTGTGTGATTTCGTTGAGAAATGCAAAAGTTATGGGCTTCTGAGCGGGTAACTATTTTGGGTCTGGCAGGCGTTTTTTACGTCATTTGACGAGAATGAGCATTAACCGATCGAGCCGAATATGTTTCTCATTCCAGAAAGTCCAATTTTGTGAAAATCGGAGCTCGGAGTCAAAAGTTATGGCCGTTTGAGGTTCACGGGTCAAACGCGTTGACTTTTCTTCCTTACCTTCGCCATTTCAGATTTTCGTGTCCCGCGCGTCCCACGCGTGTACTTTTGTCCCAACTGCCCTGCATAAAATCTCCTCGCTTCGACCGATTCGGGCTTCCTTGTCCCTCTTTTGTGGCCTTTTCACCTTTTCACGTCCCTCGCATCCCACACGTACCTTTGTCCCGGCTGCTTCGGCTTTTCACGTCCCTCATGTCCCTCGCGTACTTTTGTCCCAAATTTCCCGCGGACCGCCTAGTACAAATATCTCTGAACTACCCAAAATGGACCGTCTTGGGGAAAATCGGCTGATTTGCGTCCCGCACGTACTTTTGTCCCAACTGTCCCAAACCACGCTAAACAAAAAACTTGACAATTTTCCTTGCTCTCGGGCGATTCAACTTTTCGCGTCCCTCGCATCCCGACGTCCCAACTGTCTCGCAGACCGCCTGGGACAAAAATGTCTGACTTAGCCAATTTTCTTTGTTTTTAGCCCCAAGCTCGGTACGACGAACCTTGGTTCGAGCCGAACTGGTACAATCCGAACCCTTCAGACCCAAAATCCTTTAAAACAGCTTCGCAACCTTATTTTTTGCATTTTTTTCATTTTTTCTAACTCGTTGGGATTTCTTCTTGGATGGGAGAGTTAGAGAGAGTCAAGGGGCCCCAAAAACATGATTTCGGGCCTTGGACCAATCTACTTTCTCGTAATCGAATAATTCGATGCATGTTATCAAAATTACCTTAAGGGGTTAATTTTGGATAATAGTATCTTCTCTTTTCTTTCCTCATTTCCAAAGGGCATATGCATGTTTTTAGGAATTGTATCATGTCATAAGTCCAATAAGGAATAGGGGAATTATAATTTGCTTTTTCCTAGTCATCTTGTAACACAATAATAGATTCTTTCTCATTACTTGTCTCGACTGCGTTGACTTGAGGCCGCTTGTTCACATAACCTCTTCCCACCAACCAGCTTAAGTGACGCGTTGATCTCAATGTCATACTCCATGACATGAGTGATCCACCCCGCACGTTTTTCATTTAGATCATTGTTTAATAGTAATTTCTTGATTCCCGCATGGGATACTAACAATTGCATCTTGTTATTTGCGACTACGTGCTTAAATTTCTCTAGGCTCCGATTACTATGAGGAGGTGCTTCTCAATGGAGTATATAACTTCATAGTCCTCCAAACCTTGACTAAAGAAGGAAATTGGATGATTCGATCACATTTTATTTTGTTGCACTAGAAGACGAGGGGTCCTTTCACATAGATCTAGACTTGCCACCTCTAAAGCATGTTGAAGCAACCATCCTACCCCATATTTCATAGATGCTTCGGGATGTTAACGCCACTTTACGTGGAGGTTCTATAGGTGGATGATCGAGCATGCACATGATGGGTAGCTATCTATTGAGGCTTATGTATCTCCTCGACACAACAAGGAGTATAGAGGAGAGAACTATAGTGTAAAGTCGGGAAGAGTAGAGTCACCATAGAGAGGATAAGGAGACCAGACTTGGACACAGGGATAGGTCTCGGATCCCTAGGCATAGGGATGACCATACAGAGAGGCCTAAGGGTGACCAGATTATAGCTAAAGACCATATTAAGGAGATCTTGAAGCTACAACCATCTCAATATTCGGTGACATAGGTGGATTTAAGGTAGAGGGCTAGTTAGTAGCTTGATTGGGTGCTTCAATCTCTTCCCTTGTTCTATCCACATGAAGGATTGTATTGTGATCCATCTTCTAAGGGATGGATTTGGTGTCCAGTGGAGGACCGAGGAGTAGAAGCTCAATGTTTCTTCGAGATAGTTACCTAGAATCTCTTTGAGGATAATTTCAGGAGCAGGTACTTATCACAGAGGTTTATTCAATAAGTAATAGATGAGTTTCATGACCTCCAAAAGGAATCTTTGACAATAGATGAGTATGAGATTCAATTTCTAGAGCTACTCCAGTATGTTGACTACATGCAGGATGAGTAGGTATGGATTCATAGGTTCATCTGGGGCCTGAATCTAGACATTGGAGGTGCGGTGTATATCCATTGTCTACAGACATTAGTTGAGGCCGTTGAAAAGGCCTATATAGCAGAGGAGACTCGGGGAAAGACATAGCAGGCCATATACCGATTTTCAGAGCCGCATCCAAAGAAATGCTTTGGACAATAGATCGAGGAGGTCATCTCCTCCTCCTCATGGTGGATAGGGTTCATCATAGTCATCTTTATACCACAACAGAGTAACATCAGCCTCTCCCACCGTTCGGACCTCCACAAAGATTTGATGCACAAAGGGGTCTCGAGTATGGGATCTCCTCCTAGGGTCCTATCGGGACATAAGGTGCACCAAGAGCACACTTGTAGGAGCTCGTCAGAAAGAACTCAATAGTCCATGCCTAGATTATCAAGATCCACACAGCCATGCACTCCGCAGTACCGGTAAGACTTGCTACTCATGGGAGAGGATTGAGTGGTTGTTTTTTTGTGGTGTTGCTAGACATTTTTGGAGAGTCTACCCACATAACCCTAGTAACAAGGGTAAGGTGAAAATCTTAGAGCCTACTGTTGGTGACATGGAAGGGGCAATGCCGTAGAGGAACTAGGAGCAAGAAGGGGAAAAAATGGTGAAGTTTCGAAGTTTGTCAGGCTCTAAACATTCAGGAAAGAGTCCAAAATCAACTAAGTATGGAGGAGGCAACAGAATAACCACATTTCTACATGGTACTCCTCCAAAGTTGAATCAAGAAAGTGAAGCCCAAATGAGTGCTAGGCTTCCATGCATCTAGAGCCAAAACTTGTAGGGTTGTTAAACAGCCTTCAACTAAGATGGAAGGTGCTTGGTGTCGGGTCGGGAAAATCTGAAATAGGATCCCAAGGAGGAGACTCAAACTTGTGCCGGTCCTACACGTATAAAATGGTCAAACACGGTCAAAATTCAGACAAGGCGAGCCTCAAAATTTTCTAAGTATAAAAGTGTAAGTAGAGAGTGCCAAGTGTCGGTGTGGCGCATAACCAAGAGTTAGTCCAAAGGCGAAGACCCAAATCAGCGTGAACTCTCCATGTGGCCCAAAGTGCAAAATGTAAGAGGGACTATTGAAAAATCCATAGAATTGTGGAAGTTGCCAAGTGTCAACTTCGATGCTCCTTTAAAGGAAAATTTTGAACCTATCTTTCAAGCAAGTGCAGAGACTCCACGGCCCGGCCTCAAAAGGGAACCAGAGTCGGGTTGAATAGTCAATGTATGGTTGTAGGTTAGAGGAGAGTGCCAAGTATCCAAATGGTGCTATCTCAAGGATCGAATAGAGAGAGGGTTTCCAATCGAGCGCTAGGCTGCCGCATGTCCCTTGGACAAGGAATAGGATCATGCCGAGTAAAGAACTTAGCCAAGAAATAAAGAAATTGAGCGAGCTGGTGGAGGAAGCCACATGACACCCCATGCCATTCTAAGAGAAAAATATAGAGGCAACGTTCGGACTTGCGTCTAGCCCTCCATGTGTCTCGAGAGGTCAAAAGGAGGCCTATTTTCAAACTAGTTTTCCGGGTCCTTTTATAAAGACCCAACATAAACTTCGAAGGGGCATATCTTTTGACTCGTGGCTCGAAATATTGAAAATTGACACCATTGGAAAGATATCAACTTCTTCCATGCCATGGAGATTTGAAACTTTAAGTTTGTAGAGGTTGGGTAGAAGAAAATGTAGAAAATGTCTTCAGAGCCATTAATACATGATCCATCTGACCCAACAACCAGATCAAATTTGATCTTCTCCATCGATTCTTCCTCCTTCGAGATGTTGAATAAGGATTTGATGCACTCAAGATGGATTTATGGTGTATTTTTTCGGAGGAACTAACAATGGGTTCACCTTTAACATGATTTTCCTACTTCTCTCTCTTTCTTTCTCTCTCGATCGAGTCTACAAATATTGGGTTAGGACACATTGTAAAGGGTTGGACATTCTTTCATTTTGTAGGTTGCCCTTTCCTTCTAGCAAAGGAATTTGTGGAGTTCATGCCTTCCATTAAAATTACGAAGCATGTTTCTTACCTCTTAGCTATTTTTGTAATACATTGTATCAATTTGTAGAGCAATAAAACACGTTTGTGATCAATTCTAGATCCTTTCTGTCTCTTTTTCTCGACATCTGGTCTTTCATTACAAATTTGGTTATCTGTGCTTGATTATTGTATGTATTTCATTGGTTTGTGTCTATCAGCAAAACCAAGTGTTCATCATTCCTTCGGTGCATCACCTTGTAGTTTAGTCATTTCTTATTTCTTATATCCCTTTCATCCCTGTCTCCTTGGAAAATTTTAGATTAGGTATAGAGATAGATCCTCTGCAAGTTCTCACATATGCACCTAAACAGAGGAATAAGGAACCAACCTTTAATCTAGAGAGATTTTCCATTTGCAAGGTCCCACACCTTGGGGAAAGTTCAATGTTATGCGGATCACACCAAATGACTTTGCCTTAGAAAAGAATATCTATAGAATTCATTTAGGGGTGTTGTGATTTTGCACTAACACATACCTTCTTCTTGAAAGACTTGGATGGTGAATTGCTCGAATTTGTTGTTAATGGTAGGAATTTGAAATATTTCCTAGATTGATTCCCTAGAATCAAGGTGAGCATCATTTGTATAGTGTACACTTTGTTGGTTTCTTTCTGTCTTTTGGGTTGTTTCTCATTATGGTCCTCGGTGACCTGGTTTTGTTGGTTCCTTGATTTTTTTTTAGGAAATGGTTCTAGTTTTCTTCTCTGCAAGCTGACTCCTTTTCCAAATGGATGTTTTTGGCACTTTGTCTATTATTAGGTTCTTGTGGCACTCCTAGGGAGTGCCCGTCTCTGAGTTGGAGCCGTTGTTGGTGCTCAAATTAGTCTCGCCCTATTTTCCATTAAAATCCCTCAGTTTGTATCCTCTGTCATGTTTTTTGTCTCCTCATGTTGGTGCTTAAAAAAAATTTCCTCCATTTTGTTGCCATAATTAGTTCCTCCTTGGTCAAAGGTCACTTAAAAGCCTAGAATTTTTTGATTTATTCCTCTTTCCATCTGAAGGTGTCTATCAATTGGGCATAAAAATGGGTTGTTCCTTCCCTTCCATTTTCTGCAAATCATGTGATGATATCCCCGCCATTTTTTCCTGTGCTTGAAGAAATGTGAATGGATATAACTTGAAGGGTCATGTGTGAACCTTACAACATTTCCAAATTCTCTATCCTTGAAGAAAATTTCATCTTCAGGCTCAAACAATGGTTTCCTAAATTTTTACGGTTTGACGGGTGTGTCTCTCCTATCAAATTTAAATCTCTACATCGGTGAAATGTGGCCCTTTTTGGTTGGATGTGGCTCAATGGGAAATCTAACACTTTATGGATTGTTTTAACCCAAAACTTGTCCACGTGGAGGAATGGCGCTCATTTGAAGACTCACCTTTTTTTTGGCCTTGGAGTTGTGTCGGGAGGACATGTGGAGGATTTTGTTGCTTTATCCGGACTTACAAAAAAATTCATGCAGCTGATATAGTTTTGGTAGGCCATGGACACGTGGTGGGTTGGTGCTCATTTGAATATCTATCTCAGGGTCCCACCTTAACAAATGTGACAGAGGGATAGGTGGAGGTTTCTGTCGGCTCCACTAGGGACTTAAAATTTTTAAAGAAATTTTCTAAGGCTTGGGACACGTGGTGAGCCCACACTCATTCAAGGTCTCTGCTCTTGGGAATGTATTTAAGTTACGCCAGTAAAGACATATGGAGGTTTCCGTTGGGTCTTCCTTTACTTAGACTTTTCAACAACTTCCTAAAGGGCGTAAGACACATGGAGGAACTGCGTATATTTGGAGACCGGCCCATGGGTTTTTTTTTTTTAAGAAGTGCAGGAGGACACTTGGAGGCTTCTACTCACTTTGCCTTTTTCTTGGAATTTTCAATGGCCAAAGAAGACTATCTCGAACCTTGGACTCATGGCACATTCCATTGAACTCTTAAATTTTTTAACAGACTCTGCCAGAATGAGACATGTGTTGAGCCCGGGCTTGTTTGGGGTCTCTACTTTGGTGAACATCTCAAGATGCGCCATTGAGATGTGTGGTAATTTAAAAAGTCAAAAGGTGTGAAGGCGAACTCTTAGGGAAAATTTGGAAATTTTTCCTTTCTTCCAAAAATAGCCAAAATATGATAATTTAGTTTTGGTTCCTCCAGACCCACATTGGGACACATGTCAAGCCCATTTTTCAAAGGCAGAGGAGCAGAGAAAATTGAGAAATTATGCATTTTATCTAAATGGTTTAAAAGGTAAAACGGAACCCCAAGCTCGTCTTAACTTGGATCTCCACATCGACGGTCCAAATTCAAAAGAGAGATCAAGCAGTAACTATGCGTGTGTATTTGATTTTCGCCATTTCTACTCCAAAGCTACTTGGGATGTTAATTTTTATGGTTTTTAATCATTTATTGAAGTCTCTTGCATGCCAAATCAAGAGGAACATTAATTTGATATCGTGGTTTATAGGGGAAGGTTGGAAAATGTATTTCACCATTAAAGATGTAATCGACTTTCGGATTTGACCTAATCTTTCTTTCCTGGCAAGCAAGAGACTGTTGATATCTTGGTTTTGTGGGAAAAATATGAAAACGTATTTTATAATTAAGATGTGATCTCGACTATTGACCTCAATCTGATTTTCCTTTTTTTCCTTCCTTGGCATGTAAAGAACCAGATTTGATAGATTAGAGGAGGAAGCAAGTGGGGTGAAGAGATGATGAGAAGAGAATTGAATGCTAGAAATATTTGGAGATATTTTCCCTCTCCGCACACCTAACAAATTTTTGCAAATTTGATTATGGGAGTCATGATCAAGGTCATAAAACACAATGGTGCTTTGAATGTTTCATGTTTTTGGGGGAAAACTTTGTTGTAAATGAAATGTTATAAATTGCATGAATTTTTGTGTAAATGGTTAAGGTGTTAGAGGTCGGGAGTTAATTCTTGAGAGAAAATTTTGTGAGCCCATCTTTTCTTAGAGACTATCCGAGGAACCCGTTTATTTATTTTTTTGTTAAATTTGATCATTCAATGTGGTTTGCAGTGTAAAACCATTGACAAGCTCGAGATTATTCTAGAAACTTTCCCGTCTCGATAAATTTAATCAAATTTGGGTAAATCTATGTTTTATTTTGAGAAAAATTGTGTCTCCTTCATTTATGAATGTCTAAAAACCCATTGCAATCTTATATTAAAATCTCGTGATTCACAAAATATCTTAGCTTTGTTATAGTTTGGTGGCACTTGCAATTTCATTTATCAAAAGAGATTTCATTTGATAGTAAAATAAACAAACTTAAAATCACTTTACTAGCATGATGATTAAGATTGTTTGTTATCCTTTCGAGGGTATCTTAGGCATGATAAAATAGAGGTTTATAGTGCATAATTATGTCTTTCAATTTGAGCCTTCGTTTTGGATCCTTAATGTTTGTGTGAAAACGTGTTGATTTGGGTCTCCATTGAAAGCACACCATTCTAGTTGTTTTGAAGCATTATGTTGATCAAGCATTCCATTTTTGTAAAATTTCTCAGAGATCTAGTGAATCAAAGTCTACTCTTCCTCACCTCCCACAAAAATTCATTTAAAAACAACCAATCCTACCCATACTATCCATGTTTGTCCTGTATGTGTACAAATGTATAATCTCTGTTACCAAAACATACAGAAGCAATCAAGTTTTCATTGTCTTTAGTGGCCTGAACCTTTCTTAGAAAATATCTCCATTATCTAGGGTGACAACTCCGAGATTTATATTTTTGTTGTATTGATCATATTTTCTTCAAGATAATTTTAATAACATCAGAGAAATATATCTCCATATCCTCCACCAACACCAGGATACAAAAGGGTCTTCTCACCCTAGTTGAAAGGCACAACCATAAAGTAGTGAGGGTAGATCAAATCCTCTTAAGGGTGTTTCCCATTTCTCCACATTTAAGTGAGAAAGAGAAAGATTCATTTTCCCGACTACAAAGCGACACACTACATGCTCTTCCCTGTCTCGAGCTTCTGTCAAAACTATGATGCTTCTCGGCTTCCGAGGAGAATCAATTTAGGTACCAAAAACTTCACATCCTTTGGACTTACCCTTGTTCCATTGTGTAATGGAGGTATGATATAAGATCAAGATGCCTACCCTGGGAGAGAATCCTATGGATAAGATCATTTACAAGAAGCAACAAAAATCCTTTTTACTTCAATTATTCCACAATATTGCCACAATTTAGAAGAATTGTAAAATATTTGTAGCATCTCTACAAAAATTTCATCCGGTCATTTCCAATTATTGTGGATATTTTACAATTTACATATAGTGATAATAATTCGTAGAAAAGTCACAATCTAGCCATTCTTCATATAAATTCCACAATTTTTAGAAAATAGAACTAAAATTGATCATAAAATCATAATAATAATGAAATTCAATATTAAATAGTTTTGAAATACCATATTATTATATATATTTATATTTATTTATATATAAGAATTATAATATATTTTTATCTTTATAATATTTTATATTATTTTTGTAATTATAATTAATTTTTTAAATATAACCCATTCTTTTATAAATAATAAATGTATAATTAAAATTCTTGTTTTTTATTATTCTTATTAATATAAATAATTTTTCTTTAGAAATTTTAATTTATTTATAAATAATAAATGTAGAATATATGTGGCACCTCTATGATAATTCAAAATTTTCATTTTTATATATTGTGGATGTTCCACAATTTTATGTAAGTGTTAATAATTTGTATTTAATTCACATATACAACACTTTCTCATTGAAAATCCACAATCTTATTTAATTTTTCCTTTGCTAAATACCGTGGATGTTCCACAATTTTATATAAGTGTTTGTAATTTATAGCTAATTTTCAACTACAACACTTTCTCCATAGAAATCCACAATTTTATCTGATTTTTTATATATATATATATATATATATATATATATATATATATATATATATATTTACACTCAAAAAATATTTGAAAAAAATAATATAATAATATTAAAACTACACTTTAGATAACATTCATATAACACATCAAAATTTAAGTTTCTATTGCAATATTTTAACAATAGTTATTTAAAATTATAGGTATCTTCAACATCTAATAATTTGAATTTTTGGAAGAATTATAGTTAAAATAAATTCAAACATTTACAAATTGCATGCAAATGCTAGACTTACGGGTAGATAATAAATTTAAATTTGAACAACTCCTAAAATAGTAATCAAACGAATCATTTCAATTCACTTATTTTTAAGATGTCAGCTTTATGAGAATGACCAATTCAAACTATTAGGTGTTCGGCATGCATCTATTTTTGTGCCACATAAGCATGCAATATAGGTTAATAATAGTAATGGAAGACATGTTTTAATAATATATTTGGTGGCCATGTTTTAATAACAGAATTATTGTGTGGGAAAAGAAATCATGAACAGGTTATGCACATTGATTTGTGATTGCATTCTAAAGTGCACAAAGTAATTGGGTTTAATAATATATACTTTAATCAAATAATTTGGGTACAATAAATACACATGGAGGGCATGGACACTACAATGCTTGTTCATCTTGTTTTTTCTTTGAAATCTTTTAAATGTCAACTCGATATTCTAGAATGGTGGTGGTATAATCATTTTTGTGGCAATGGCAGAGAGTTTCCATCACTAAAATTTATGGCCTTCTCTTTCATCAAACAACTATATACGGACATCATTGATTCCCATTCAAAGTAATTCCATATCAAATTTCCATTGCAAAACATTAACATCATTTGTTTGTTTTTTTATTTTGCTAATATCCTTATAATATTAATAATAATAATAATAATAATTAATAATAATAATAATTATTCAACATGGGTAAGTATTTGAAATCAAGTTCCAAATTCCACCATATTTTTCTTCAAAAAAAAACAAATTGTAGTGCCCACTTCCCTTCGACACTTTTTTCTTATCGATCATGATATCGCTAACTATATTATGGACATTATTCTAATTTTGGCTTAGTTTGATGTTAGATATTAGATCATGGATTATGGTTGACTTCGATTCATATATGATGCATGATGATTCTTAGAAACCCTTTATATATTGACGATGATATACTATTTGACATGGTTATATTATTGATGTTGTTCACACATGTGATATTTCGATATTGTGAGTAGACCTAGAAATGGAAATTAATTGATGATAATATAGTTGTTGAGTAAAATTGCAAATGATCTTGTTGGTTTCTTGGATGTTGTTGTGATTCATATATCTAGATGATTTTGGAATTTTATTTATATTATTTTGGATGTTCGACGATATAGCCACAATGCCGAATGAGGTATTCATATTTTATAGGTTTAAAATATCACAAAAACATTCGGGGATAGGAGACCAACCATATTGGAATTCTAGATGAATTCAACAAGGTCACCATGGCAACTTGTATTATTTGTGTGTGTTTGATTATGTTAGAGATTTGCATGGGGGATCACTTTTAAACATGACCAAGGGTTATGTGTATTTATTTGTTTGGTTCCTTTTTATTGATGTTTGTATGTGTTATTAAGTGATGTGTTTATCTCTTTTATTTACATAAATGGTGGTGTTAATATTGTGAATAATCATGTAGTTAAGACAATTAATTAAAAGATATCATGAGAATCTAATCAATAGAGTTGTTGGTCTTGGTTTAAGTGTTGTAAGAGATATGTATGTGATGTGTAAGTTAACTTTTGAGTGTGAAACACTCTAACTTCTTGGAAATTCAAATTTATCCTTGGAATCTTATTTTGGAGGCTTGTGGGACAATTTAAAATTGTACCATACATCTTAAATTTATTTACCAACCATACCTATAATTGGAGAGTTGAAATTAGACTTTTATAATTCATTATGAGAAGACAACGTGTAAGTTTTAATTGCACTTTTCTTACATAGTTTAATTTCAGTTCGTTGGGATATGGGTGCTATTTGAGTATGTAAGTAAATTGTCATATTATTCACCCACCTATTTATTATGCATTGGAGAATGAAGTTGAATTTTGGGTTGAGGTTGAGGATTTGTGATGTGGCATCCTACATGGATCTAGCTCATCCTCTTCTCTTCCATCTTCTATAAGATTCGAATTGTTTTCCTCGTTTTGGGGTTGCTTCACTTTTGGATACTATTTTTGGGGTGAATTCTTTTGCTATCTTGGAGATCTTTCTTACAGAAATTTTCTAGAAGATTGTTGCATGCTTGTACTTGGCTATTTTGAATTTCTTGCATTAGGATAAAACTTGTTGTTTTGGAACTTGGAAAAAATCCATCATCGAGAGGTAGGAACTTTGCTCTTGTAATGCTTTTTTTTGTTTATGAAATTGTTATTGTTATGGATGATTTTGCATGTTTGTGGGATGTTGGGTAGATGGCCTAGGAATGGTGTAGGAGAAGACTATGGGGTTCATTTTGTGGGAGGCACAAGTGTTTTGGGAGGTATAAGTGTGGAGGAGTTGGGATTTGGGTTCAACATTAAAAGGAAATAGCTTTACATTTCTTTACTCATTATGGGGTGCCATAAGAGGTTTGGGAAACATAAGGAAATTTGAGGAATAAGGGGTACTTAGGGGACTCATAAGGGTAAATCAAGTATTTGATATACTATATTTTGGTGGTTTGAAATCAAGTGGTGATACCCATTTACCCTTTGGGAGGAATAAGTAGCATCCCCCATAGTTCCTTTCTCCTTTGGCTTTCTTGATGAATCCTCGTGTTGTTTGTCATGCTTTAATGTAGTTGTAAACTACATTATGTTTTGGACCGGGTTTTAAAATGTGAAATATTACTTGTGTGTTGTGGAAGCCTTTGTTGCCATGAGTTGAATCACATCTTCTATTCAATTATGGTTGGGGCTCGGGGCTGATGAACAAGGATGGCTTCTCCTTTTCATTGGATTTCTTGGTTGGGTGGAGAGCTCTTGTTGTGATCATAATTGGAAAAATAATAAATCTACATTTTGTTGTTCGGAGCAAAGAAAAAAATCATTTTTGAGTCCCTTTTTGAAAAGAAATATTATTGTAACATTTCCCACTTGAAGTGGATGAAATTTTATTTGTTTATAATGGAAATATGTTGTATTGAATACAAAATTTGTAATTTTGAAATGTAAAGGAGAGATATAACTGTTTTCTCTATCAAAGAAAGTGATGTATTTTGCATATTGTATTATGAGAATCAACAGAAAAGAGAAGTTGTAAAAGAAGTGAACCTTGTATTTTGAATAAAATTTGCCTTATTTTCCACAATTGGAACTACTGCTATTTAAAATCTGAGTTTGAAATGTAATTGAAATATCTGTTTGAAAGGAGGAAATGCATGTGAGGATAATACGTAACTCTATCTTTTGAAATGTGTAAAATTGGAAATCGAGTTGTATTTTGCTTCGAATAGTTTATTTGAATCAACCAAATGTATTAGATTAGAATTGGAATGAATTCTAATACTTGGAAGATGAAAATGGCAAATATATCGTTTAAAATTTGATCTTTGTTTGTATTTTCAAACTCACAAATACTTTATCCAAAAATGCACAATTCAAACCTGTAACAATGAAATAAAAAATTAAATGATTAAATTGAAGTAGTATGCCCTAAACGAATTCAATTGAAAAAACACTTAAGGAATTTCTTAGAAAACTTAACAAAATTGGGCTCAAACAATTTTGTTGTTGTTTTTGATCAAAGTTGTATTTTTTTAATTGGGAGTCAATCAAATGAAATTATCTTCCAAATCCATCCTAAATCCATCTAAGAACAATTCTCCATGTCTAATTGACATATTGAGAGAGGAAAATATTAATTGATTACAATTTCATAAGTTAAAAATTATTAGCCCACCTTTTTAAAGCCTACAAATTGTTTTCATAAAATTGACCTCTTAAACGTTAACAAAATGAAAAATTAATGCTTTATGTGCAACAAGACATCGGGAGATTTCAAAAAGTCCTCATTTTCCAAACAATGATCTCCCAATCAAAAGTTATGGCCTTCTGAAGTTTTTCTTCATTTGGCGTCAAAAATAATTCTAAGTGTTAAAAAAAAATTTGGGAAAATTTCCTTGGGAGACCCACGTGCCCGAATATTCCCTTAGCACTTTTGGTCGAAAACAAAAAGGCATGAATTTCCTTATTTGCTGCTGCTAACTCACAAGCCTTTATTTTTGGCAAAAATCACCTAAGTTCAAAAAGAAAATTTTGAAAAAATTTCCCATCTGACCCGCCGCCCTGATTTTTCCTTTTCGTTGTTTTTCATGCAACCGCACGGGCCCAAAAATTCAACTTAACCTTTCAATTAATTTGGGAAAATTTTCTAAGTTCCCTCCACCACCCCGCCATTTCACTGCCAATCGGTGATGCCACATGGCATCACAAGGTGTCGGCGGAGGAGCAGATCCCCTTTTAGTTTAGTGTTTCAAAATTTTTTTTTGGAAATATTTCCTAAATTCTCTCAATGGCCTGCCAATCTGCATCTAGTGGTTGGCTAACACATGTCAACCTTAGGCAAGCAGAGGTGCACAACATTTTAACCCTTTTTATCCTTTTTCCTTTTAAAGTCTAAAATTTCTATGTTTCCCTCATAAGTTTATTTTCCCCAAGTGAATCGAGGATCAACATGTGGCACTTGGACATGCTAACACATTTCCCATTTGGGTTCACGGACACACGGAGGTAAATTATGATTTTGTCTTGAAAATGCCAAAGCGTTAAATCCCTTCCCCGCTTCATTGGCCCGTGCCTTGGAAAATTTCACTCCGCTACTCGTGGTTATTTCTCTTGGTGAAATTTATCCCCATGGTCTTCAAGACCACCCTCGGGAAAATATTCCTCCCTAGGCCTATAGGCCTGCTCTGGGAAAAAGTTTCACCCCAAGGTCCGTCGCCCATAACTTGAGAAATATGATGAGTTAGGAGGACTTCTTTATATCACCTAAAGGTTTTATCTAATGGAAATGTTTTGGGAAGTTTTGGGTGCATTAATTTTGAGAAAGATCAAGTTGAATATTTTAAGCTCTGTTAGAGAGTGGTGTAGTGAGAAATTACCCCGTTAACCTAATTGATCAATCAATCCCTAAGTTTGGAACTTTTGATATTTTATAGTTATCATATTATTAAATCTATAAGCTAATAATAGTTTTTGCTTTTAAGCTTGCTTGTGACAACTGCTACCTTGTAACCTAGTTGTAAAGTCTTTTAAACCAAAAGAAAAAAAAATCCATAATTTTCCTAACTAATCCTAGGTTGTTTATGGGTCTCAAGTGGGTTGTATTAGCATGCATTACACTTGGTATTAGAGTCATGGCTTCAAAAGCTTGGGACATTGGGCACACTAGATAATTTGAGACATGAACGTTAAACCTAGCACACTTTGAATCTAGAGAACAACCTTGTTGAAATCGCATACTTAGTAAACATGGAAAACTAAATAAAACTTAGAGAGAACTAACTCTCACCTTGGTCTATGGAGGAGGCGCAGATGGGATGAGGGGTCTTTTCACATAGACTTAGGCTTGCCACCAACGGATCATGATGTAGCAACCATCCTACCACAGATTTTACTGAGACACTTCAGACTTTATTGCCACCCTTCGTGGAGGGTCCATGGGAGCACGTGTCATTAGACATGATAGAGAGACATCCGATGAGGCTCGGGTACCTTCTCAAAAAATTGATGATCAAAGAGTAGAGAACTCCCATGTGGAGTAGGATAGAGAAAAGGCCCCACAAAAGGGATAGGAGATCGGGTTTTAGGACATAGAGAGAATTCTCAAAGCCCTAGGATTAGGAATGAGCATACAAAGAGGCCTAGAGGTCATCGGACCATACTCACCGCTAGCACCATATGAGGGAGATCCTAAAGCTATGGCCAGCTCATTATTCTTGTGATTCAGGTGGATTTCAGGAAGAGGCCTAGTTGGTGAGCTTGAGTGGATACTTTAGGCTCTGTCCTTGTTCTAAGCAACACGAAAGCTCGTGTTGCAATCCATCTACCGAGGTATGGAGCTAGTGTCTCGGTGGAGGAAATAGGAGCAGAAGCTCTATGTTGATTATGAGTTAGTTACCTGGGAGCTCTTTGAGGAGTGATTTAGGAGAAGATATTTGTCATGGAGATTCATATAATAGAGGATCGACAAGTTTTATGATCTCGGCAAGCATCTCTTACAATGGGTGAGTTTTAGAGTAGGTTTTGGATCCACTCTAGTATTTTGATTACATGCGGGATGAGCAGGAGCGGATCCATAGGTTCATCTAGGGCCTAAATCTAGACATTGGAGGTTACAAAGTATGGATCCATTTTTCATATACATTAGCCGAGGCTATCGAGAAGGCCTATATAGCATAGGAGACTCAGGAAAGACCAAGCAGCTAGAGACCAAGTCCAGAGCCACATATAGTAGATGGAGGACAATAGATTGAGGGGTTCGCACCTCTTCCTCGTGGTGGATAGGTTTCAGCACGGTCATCTCTTATACCACATGAGCAGCAAGTGAGTAACCCTCCCCACCTTATAGACCTCCACAAAGGTTTGATGCACAGAGAGGTTAGAGTATGGGGCCTCCTCCTAGGGGTCCCATCAAGACATAGGATGCCTAGGAGCTCACCAATAGAGACATTCATAGACCATAATTGGATCATCGGGATACTCACCATAGACCATGAGTACCGACCAAACTTGCTACATAGGGGAGAGGATCAGGTGGTTGTTTTGGGTGTGGTATTACTGGACATTTTTAGAGAGCGCCACAAAATTCTAATAATAAGGGTAAGACACAAATCTCAAAGCCTAATTTCGGTGACATGTGGTGTAGTCGGAGGATGTATGTAGCGGTCAATAATTTCAGTGCAAAGCATCGAGTATAGTTATTGAGACTACATTTAACATTGGTAGTATTCCTACCGCCATTTTGTTTGATTATGGTTCTTTTGATTCTTCTATTACACCATCTTTAGTAGAGCGATGCAGTGGTGACACTTACACAAGGTCATGTTATTTTAGATCTTAAGATGGATTTAGAGCCAAGATCTCTAGAGACTCCTTAGTTAAGGAGTGTGTAGTGGATTTGGGACCTTTCACCACTACCTCGGATCTTCGTATCCTTTTTTGGGCTCTTATGGAGTCATCTTGGGCATGGACTAGTTATTTGCACATAGAGATAGAGTGGATTGTTACCACATGATCATATCTTGTACTGGAGAGGATCTAGGAGTTGTGGCGGTGATAGTAGGGGTCGGGAGACCCATTTCTATTTGCACCATCTTTTGCTATGCAACTTAAGCGGTGTGTGTAATGAGGTTATTAGATGTTTGTTGTCAAAGTTAGTGATCGATCGACTATGGATCTCATGGACCATCGCTAGATGACCATCCCATCTTGAGAGATTTTTCTAATGGGTTCGCGCAAACACCCCTTCACGTGAACACCTTGAATTCAAATAATTTTGGCGGAAAAGAGTTATATATAGATATTTATATAGTTTTGGCCATCGATTTAGGGTTTAGGGGGTTCGGGCGAAGGGGGGTTCACGCGAACCCCCTTCACGTGAACCCCCTTCGCGTGAACCCCCCTATGTGGCACCTATGTGGCACATTTTGGCACCAAATCCATTTGGAGGATAATTTTATGCCAAAATGTGCCACTTAGGTGCCACGTAATTAGGGTTAATGAATGAATAAAATTACAAAATTTTAACACAAAATACATAATTTTATTAGCTTTCTAAAAATATAATTTTCATTTTTAAAAAATATATTTACTATTTATTTTTATATTTTACTAACATATGGTATTTTAGGACAATCGATCGTACACAATCAACCTAATTTGAAAAATAGCAAATATTATCAAAAAAATTGAAAAAATTAAAATTATTATTAATTGAAGTCTTCTTCTTACCGATGAAAAAGAATTCAATTTCAATATAAATCTTAAAAGTTATTGGCATAAAAATTTGTATGCCTTTTATTTGAAAATATTTTTACTAAATAATTAATTAAAAAAATATATAAGTCCAAAAAATATGAAAATTTGACAGCACCTCAAAATTCAAATCTTGAACATATATCTAAAATTTCATGGTGAAAATATTTTTTTCATTCGAAATAATCACCTTTGGGGGATAGTCATTCCTCTTTTATAACATAAGAAACAACGTATGAATAAAATTAAGAAAAAGACCATTTTTGCATTTAAAAAAATTAAAAATTACATGTATTCTACACTCTAAACACAACATTTCGTTAGTTTGTGGAATTTCATGAATGTGTACGGTTTTATGGCTATTACCTTTAGAAAATAAATGAAACTGAAAATTCATGTTTATAATGGTACAAAACATACCAAAAAGTGGGACAGTTTATTGTGCTTTTACCCTAATGTCTTTCCAGGAGCTACCAGGTTACCGCCCCCACCGGAGATAGATTTTCATATAGATTTGGTTTCGAGAGTAGAGCCTATCTCAAAGGAACCTTATCGGATGAATACCCCTGAGCTCTGCGAGCTCAAGTTGCAGCCTGAGGGCTTTCGGAGAAAAGCCTAATTTTTCCTAGTGTATCCCCTTAAGGTGCACAAGGTTATCTTTGTAAAGAAGAAGGATGGATCCTTGTAGTTGTGTATTGATTACTGCCAGCTGAATAAAGTAATGATTAAGAATCTTTATCCCCTTCCGCATATTGGTGATTTGTTTGATTAGATGAAGGGAGCCACAACTTTTTCTAAGACAAACCTTAATTGAGCTACCATCATTTGAGATTTCAGAGGTATACATTTGTAAGACCCTTTCGTGACGAGATATGGCCACTATGAGTTCATAGTGGTACCTTTGGTTTGACTAATGCCCTCGTAGTATTTATGAGTTTGATGAATGGGGTATTCAAGATTTCTTAGATCGCTTCATGTTCATTTTCTTGATGAATTTTTGATTTACTCATGTACATGTGAGGAGCATGAGGGACACTTTCCCCATGTTCTTTAGTGTCTTTGATTTACGGAAACTTGGATAAGTGTGCATTCTTTGAGATAGAGGTGCAGTATTTGGGTCATATCATTTCTGGGGAAGGTATCACCATCGATCCTTCCAAGATTATAGCTATCATGGATTGGCCAGCACCCACTATAGTGACTAAGGTGTGCATATTCATGGGATTAGCAAGTTACTACAGGAGATTTGTTTAGGAATTCTCTCGGATTGCAGACCCCATCACTTCACTTAAGTGGAAAGAGAAGAAGTTTATTTGGTTGGACCGGTGTGAGCAAGCTATCAGGAAACTAAAGGAATGTCTCACTATAGTGCCTATCCTTGCAATTTCAGATCCATAGGGTGAGTTTTTCATTAGAACATGATGCTTCTTTAACAAGGCTCGGAGGTGTGTTGATGTAGGAGGGTGGAGTACTGGCTTTTGATTCTCGCAAACTCAAAGATTATGAGCTTAATTATTTGACTCATGATCTTGAACTTACAGTAGTTGTGCACACTTTGGTTCAATGGAGGCACTTTCCTCTTGGTCGATATTCACACTTAGGACAGATCAACCGAGTCTTCTTCATCTCTTCATGCAGCCCAATCTCAACGCTCGCCAACGACGTTGGATGGAGTTGTTTTTAAGTATGATATGGAGATAAAGCATGTGAAAGGGAAGGAGAATGTAGTTCGACACTCTTAGCAGAAGGAAACATGTGGCTATGGCCACCTTAGTGAGCATAGATTTGGGTAGTAGGATTCTTTAGCATCTTCCTCTTGACAACTTCTACATTTAATTTCGAGTAGAGATCATGTCTCGAGACCCATCGAGGGAAGTTTGATGGTTTTTCTTTAGAGGTAGATGGCTTTCTCAAGCACAGAGGTCAGATTTTATGTTCCTAGAGACAAAAGCTTGAGGTAGGACATATTGATAGAGGCACATCATGCACGCTATTCAATGCATCTTGCATGTGAAGAAGATGCATGCTACTTTGAGAAATTTGTATCACTGGAGAGGACTTTGCAGAGACGTGGCCCGGCTTTTTTCATGTTTCTTAGAGTGTGAGAAAGTGAAGGTCGAGCATCAAAGCATCTAGTGGCCTTCTCTTTCCTCATGCTATACCGTGAGTGGAAATGGGACACCATCTCCATGGAATTCATTTTTGGACTACGATGTCAAGATATCATGACAATGCCATCATTGTCATGGTTGATAAATTGGCTAAATTGGCTCAATTTTTTTCTAGTGAAGACCACTTATACAACTAGTACAGTGTCACGGGTATATATTGATGATATTTTCAGGTTACACGGGATCTTGCGGAAGATTATTTTTGACCACGATCCTTTGTATACTTCCCATTTCTAGACTACCATGCAAAGTATGCCCTCGGGATGAGAATCAACTCCAGCATAGCATATCACCCCGAGACAAATTGATGATCTGAAAGGGTGAATCAGATTTTAGAGGACATGCTTAGGATGCATGTGATGGATCATCAGTGATATGGGAGGAGTACCCGTGCACTTGGTGGAATTTTCCTACAATAATAGTTTTTAGAGTTCTATAGGCATGGATTCTTTTCAGGGCCTTGTATGACAGAGAGTGCAGACACCTCTTAGTTGGGACATGTTAGAGGATAGGGTTTCTCTTGACCAACTTTATTGAAGGACATGGAGCAAATGGTGGTTTTGATCGTGAGAGACTTCAGGAGGCGAAGATAGGTAGAAGAAGTATGCAGATCAGCATAGGAAAGACCTTAGTTTTGATGTGGGCATGAAGGTGTTCCTTCATGTCAGGCCACATAAGAGCCCTATCCATTATGGAAAATGTTCTAAGTTAGCTCCTAGGTTCATGGGTCCTTTCGAGATCTTGGAGTGTATTAGCCCTTTGGCCTACCATATAGCATTGCCACCTAGCTTGTCTCATGTACATGATGTGTTTCATGTTTCATTTCTTAGGAGATATATTACATATCCTTCTCATGTGTTTGATTGGACTTGATTGCAAGTACATGATTAGGGACAAGTGATGGTGGATCCTATTTACATCATAGATTGCGGGACCCTATACCTTTATGGTAGAGGGATTGACCAAGTGTAGTACATTGGGATATATACAATGATACTATAGCAACTTGGGAAGATGATACGTGTTACAATATTAGTTCCCACATTTGTTCCTATGACTTCCAAGAGGAAGTCTCTAAGGGGATGGGGATTTAGTGCCTACTTCCATTCGACACTTTTGTTATTGATCATGATACTACTGAATATATTATGGACATCATTATAATTTTGGCTTAGTGTGATGTTAGATATTAGATCATGGATTATGGTTGACTTGATTCATATATGATGCATGATGATTATTAGAGACAATTTATATATTGATGACGATATATTGTTTGACATGGTTATATTATAGATGTTTTTCAAACATGTGATATTTAGATATTGTGAGTAGACCTAGAAATGGAAATTAATTGATGATGATATAGTTGTTGAGTAAAATATCGATGATATTGGTGGTTGCGATGTTGTTTGTGATTCGTATATCTAGATGTTTTTGGAATTTTATTTATATAATTTTGGATGTTCTGATATGGCCACAAGGCCGAAGGAGGTAATCATATTTTTTAGGTTTAAAATATCACAACAAACATGGGGGATCGAGACCAACCACATTGGAATTCTAGATGAATTCAACAAGGTCACCATGGCAACTTGTATTGTTTTTGTGTGTTTGATTGTGTTAGCAATTCCCATGGGGGGATCACCTTTAAACGTGACCAAGGGTTATGTTTATTTATTTTTTTGGTTCATTTTTATTGATGTTTGTATGTGTTATTAAGTGATGTGTTTATACCTTTTATTTAAATAAATTGTGGTGTTAATATTGTGAGTAATCATGTTGTTATGTTAATTAATCAAAAGATATCATGAGAATGTAATAAATAGAGTTATTGGTCTTCATTTAAGTGTTGTAAGAGATATGTAAGTGATGTGTAAGTTAACTTTTGAGTATGAAACACTCCACCTTCTTGGAAATTCAAATTTGTCCTTGGAGGCTGATTTTGAGGCTTGTGGGACAAGTTAAACTTGTCCCATACCTCTTAAATTTATTTACCAACCATACCTATGGTTGGAGAGTTGAAATTAGACTTTTATAATGCATTTTAAGAATACAAAGTGTAAGTTTTAATTGCACTTTTCTTACGTGATTTAATTTTAGTTCATTGGGATATGGGGTTGATTGAGTCTGTAAGTAAAGCGTCATATTATTCACCCACAAATTTATTATGCATTGGAGAATGAAGTTGACTTTTGGGTTGAGCTTGAGGATGTGTGGTGTGGCATCCTACATGGATCCACCTCATCCTCTTCTCTTCCATATTCTATAAGATTCAAATTTCTTGCCTTGTTTTTGGGGTTGCTTCACTTTTGGGAACTCCTTTTAGATAAAATTCTTTTACTATTTTGGAGCTCTTCTTGGAGAAGTTTATTGGGAAATTGTTGCATGCTTTTACTTGGCTATTTTGTATTACTTGCATTAGGATAAAGCTTGATGTTTTGTAACTTGGAACAAATCCATTATGGAGAGGTAGGAGCTTGGATCTTATAATACTTAATTTATGTTTATGAAATTGTTATTGTTGTGGATGTTTTGGCATGTTTTTGGGATGTTGGGTAGATGGCCTAGGAATGGTGTACAAGAAGACTATGGGGTTCATTTTGTGGGAGGAAAAAGGGTTTGGGGAGGTATAAGTGTGGAGAGAGTTGGGTTTTGGGTTCCACCTTACAAAGAAATAGCTTGCATTTCTTTACTCATTATGGGGTGTCATAAGTTGTTTGGGAAGCATAAGGAAATGTGAGGAATAAGGGGTACTTGGGGAGGCATAAGAGCATGTCAAGGGTTTGATATACTATATTTTGGCAGTTTGAAATTAGGTGTTAATACCCATTTCCCCTTTGGGAGGTATAAGTAGCATCCCCATAGTTCCTTACTCCTTTGGCTTGTTTGATGAAGCCTCGCTTTGTTTTTTCATGATTTAATGTAGTTGTAAACTACATTCTATTTTGAACTGAATTTTAAATGTGGAAATGTTGCTTGTGTGTTGTAGAATCCTTTGTTTCCATGAGTCTAATCACATCTTCTATTGTGTTGTGGTTGGGGCTCGGGGATAATGAAGAAGGATGGCTTCTCCTTTTAATTGGATGTCTTGGTTGGGTGAAGAGAATTGCCTTTCCCCTACTCTTGTTGTGATCAGAATTGGGAAAAAGATAAATCTACATGTTGTTGTTATGGAGAAAAGAATAAAAAAGTTTGACATTCCCTTGTTTAAAAGAAATCATATTATAACCTTTCCCACTTGATTTGGATGAACTTGTATATATTTTGTAATGGAAATATGTTGTATTGAATATGAAAGTTGTAATTTTGAAATGTAAAGGAGAGATATACTTTGTTTTCTATCTTGAAAGAAAGAGATGTATTTTATATATTGTATTGTGAAAATAAACAGAAAAGAGAAGTTGTAAAAGAAGGAAATCTTGTCTTTTGAATAAAATTTGCATTCTTTTCCACAATTGGAACTACTACTGTTTAAAATCTGAGTTTGAAATGTAATTGAAATCTCTGTTTGAAAGGAAGAAATGCGTGTGAGGATAATACATAACTCTATCTTTTGAAATGTGTAAAATTGGAAATTAGAATTTTATTTTGGTTCTAAATAGTTGATTTGAATCAAACAAATGTATTAGATTAGAATTGGAATGAATTCTAATACTTGGAAGATGAAGATTGAAAATAGATCCTTTAAAATTTGATCTTTGTTTGTATTTTCAAACTCAAAAATACTTTATCCAAAAATGCATAGTTTGAAACTACAACAATGAAATAACAAATTAAACAATTAAATTCAAGCAAGACACCCTAAAAAAATACAATTGGACAAAAATAGTTAAGGAATTTCTTAGAAAACTTGGCAAAATCGGGCTCAAACCATTTTGTTTTCATTTTTGGTCGAGAGTTGTATTTTTGTTAATTAGGAGTCAATAAAATGAACTTACCTTTCAAATCCATCCTAAATCCATCTAAGAACAAATCTCCATGTCTAATTGACATGTTGAGAGATGAATAAGATCAATTGATTAATGTTTCATAAGTCAAAAATTACTAGCCCATGTTTTTAAAGCATGCAGATCATTTTTGTAAAAGTGACCCATTAAATATTAACAAAATAAAAATTAATGATTCCTGTGTAAGAGGACGTTGAGTGATTTCCAAAAAGTCCTTGTTTTCCAAAAAATGATCTCCCAATCAAAAGTTATGGCCGTCTAAAATTTTTCTTCATTTGGCATCAAAAATAATTCTAACTATCAAAAAAATTGGGAAAAATTCCTTGGTGGACCCGCGGGCCCAAATTTTCCATTAGTGCTTTTTGGTCAAAAATGCACAAGGCACGAATTTCCCGCCGCTCTATGTACTCGCAAGACTTTCATTTTGTTAAAAATCACCTTAGTTCAAAAGAACAAATTTTTGGAAAATTTCCCGCCGCCCCGCTTTTGCCTTTTGGCCCACAATAGTCAACTTAACCATTAAATTAATTTAGGAAAATTTTCTAAGTTCCCTAGACCACCCCGTCACCCATTACGTTGAATCAAATTCTATCACATGCGTCACAAGGCATCAGTAGAGGAGTGGATCCCCTTTTAGCTTATCGTTTTAGATTTTTTTTTGGGAACAATTTCATAAATTCTCCCACCGGCCCACCGATCCACATCCAATGATTGGTGACATGTGGCAACCATAGGCATGGGTGAAGGCGAGAGCATTTTAAGCCTTTGTATTCTTTTTCATATTAAAGTCTAAAATTGTATGTTTCCCCCATAATTCCATTTTCTCCATACAAATCAAGGATCAACACATGGCACTTGGACATGCCGACACATTTCCCCTTTCGGGTTCATGGGCGCGTGGAGGTAAATTGCGCTTTTGTCCCAAAAAGGCTAAAGCACTAAATCCCTTACCCGCTCCGCTAGCCTCGTGCCTTGGAAAATTTTGTTATGTGGCTCCGTGATTCCTTCTCTCGGGAGAAACTTCTCCTCGCGGTCCGCAGACCACCCTCATGAAAATTTTCCTTCCTAGGCTTGCAGCCCATTCTTGGGAAAATTTTCACCCCAAGGCATGTTGGCCCATAACTTGAGAAATATGAGGAGTTAGGAGGACTTCTTTATATCACCAAAAAGGTGAGGAAATTTCCTATCTAATGGGAATGTCTATAGGAATTTTTAAGTTTGTTAATTTTGAGAAAGATAAATTTTAATATTTTAATCTTGTTAGAGAGTGGTATAGTGAGAAATTACCCTCTTATCCTAATTGATTAATCTTACCCTAAGTTTGGACCTTGTGATCTTTTATAGTTGTCGTATTAAAAAAACTATAAGCTAATAATAGTTTTGTACTTTGAAACTTTCTTGTGACAACTATTGCCTTGTACCCTAGTTATAGACTCTTTTAAACCAAAAAAAAATCCAAAATTTTCCTAACTAATCCTAGGTTGTTGTTTGGTCTTAAGTGGGTTGTTTTAGTGGGCATTACAAAAACAATGGAAAATCCACAAATCCATATCACAGTAAATAAACTTTATGTTTTGCATTCTCTAAAATATTGATTGGCTTCATGTGCTAATTTCTCACATCTTCTTATTTTCATAATAAATACGATTATATCGATACATCCCCCAACATGAGATATTTACAAGGGTTTCTAATTTGAGTAAAGATGGATCGGGATCCTTCCCTGTTCATAAGAAGCAAGACTCAATCAAGGTGGCTAGAATACGGAGGAGGACATGAATAGAATATATCACTTTTAATGGCGTAGGTGGGTAGAAAAATCTCCCTTAAAAATCTGGTGAATGTTTAATGAATATATGCTCATCAATTGATTATGTTTTAAAGCAACACAATTTTTAAGAAAAATTAGAAGGTTCTTGAAAAAAAATTATTTAGGTTTGAAGCGGTGTGAAAAGAGTTTTAGATTGCGATGGTTGAACTATGTTTGTCCTAGCATCAAGAGGAAACATTTATAGGGATGAAGAGGTGCTCATTATTAGACTGCATGCACTTCTTGGCAATAGGTATATAAAATTATTACCCTGCAATAATATTAATGTAAATGATGGATCCTGGATCTTATATAGAACTTAAGGATTTTTACAAGATCTTATTTATTATCATACATAAGTTATCATAGGAATGATTTCATGAACTTAATACTTCCGCTTTATGTTTTCAATTATGCGCTCATGATATATGCATCAACATAAATCAAATGTTTTATTTTTCTAATTTTTGTCTTACGAGTTCCTATATTCTATGTACTATTTCTTTATCTTTTGATGGCCACTTATTGCTGGCATAGTTCTAGGGAGAAGAGATAATGAAATCAAGAATTACTTGGAACACAAAAATTATACAAGAAAATCAAACAAACAGACACATCTTCTCGAAAGTAAAAGTGCTTGTGTGGAAACAACTGTGGTGAGATTAGTAAACGCAGAACGAATATTTGTAAAAATGTACTTTACAATATCGTGATGGTGCTTAGAATTTGAATGCCTTGGGTGGATGAGCTCATCATGACTCGATCGTGATTATTAATTTGATGAAGCTAAATTTCAGCCGACCGAAGTTACGATTAAATATTAACGTTTCAATCACTTCAAAAATGGATTGTGTTGTCAGAGGTATTATTGGTGATGTAATTGATATCAAAAAATAAATGTAAGCTCAATTATCATAAATTTTAATCCTAAACCGATAGCCAAGAATTTTTTTCTCCCATTTCCAAGTTGTTAATCTAATAGGTCACATGTGGTGCTATATTATTGTTCCTTAGGTTGCTTGAGGTTTTGTATATTTACGAATAAGACTTTGTGATTCTTTTTGGGCTTAGGAAAACTCATGTAACCTTGTAACTTTTTTTTCAGTTACTCACCGACGTCAAGTGAGTCTAAGGAAAAAAATATTTATATTGTTAAAAGTTTCATTATAATATCTTATTCAATAAAGAAAAATGAAAAATATATATTTTTAGAAATATATTCCTATGTAATAAAAAATTTGTATATTTGTGTGTGTTTTAAATGTAAACAATCTACATTAAGACTTATTTAAATGAATGTGAAATTGGTTGTTAATAGTAATTTTTCTACATTTTCTTAAAAGATAATTTCATAATTAATTATTGTGGTAATCCATTTGTAGCTTCCACATACAAGTTTTATGTGGTAAGGATAATTGTAGAAGAAAATGTTGAAATTTCCATAAATATAATATTGATGGAAATTTTAAAGTGTGGACTTTCTACAAAGATTGATCTATTAAAAAACCACATTTCGGTGAAAATTGTGGAATACTAACAAAAATAAAAATTGTAGAAATGCCAATAACATCACAAAATGTGGATAATGTACAATTAAATAATTGATGTTAGCTATAAATTTATGAATTGTGGACCATCTACTAGATAAATGAATTGTCGAAAAACTACAATAATATATCAAAATGTGGATTCGCTACACTTCCAATGCCACCATTTTAGGTTTTGAAATACCATATAACCATAAAATTATTGTTGAAAAATTGTGTAAAAGATAAAGTATGTTATAGTGAGACCCAAGAATCGTAGTGACCACTTCCCTTTCAAACCTTTTGATATTGATTATGATATCGTTGATTATACTTATGGACATTAATGTAACTTTTGAGTTGGCATGATGTTAGACATTAGAGAGAATGGACTGAGGTTGATTTTGATTCATATATGATGCATGTGGATTATTAGAGACATTTTATATTGATGTTGATATGTTGATTGACATGGTTATATCTATATATGTCTTTTGGACATGTGTTATTTCCTCATATTGAGTAGACCTAGATAATTGAAATAAATTTATGATCCTATGGTTATTGATGGAATTGTAAATGATGTCATTACTTGCTTGACAATGTTTTGATTTATATATAGATGACTTTGGAGTTATAT
Source organism: Taxus wallichiana var. yunnanensis (assembly GCA_018340775.1). Lineage (NCBI taxonomy): Eukaryota > Viridiplantae > Streptophyta > Pinopsida > Cupressales > Taxaceae > Taxus > Taxus wallichiana. The sequence goes on along the minus strand of CM031236.1, from coordinate 109,364,959 downwards.
TATATATTTATTTTGGATGATTTGATGCAGCCACAAGGCCAAAGGAGGTATTTGTGTTTTGCAGGTAAACATGTCACAACAAAAATTGGGGGATCGAAGACCAACCACATTGGAATCCTATATGAATTTCTGTAATGCCCACTTCTCTTCAACACTAAATTAAACATTATTGAATCATTACAATCATAAACCTTTCTTCCTTATTCCAATTAGCATACTAATAAGTTGTGCATGGGACATCATGATTGAATTGTGTTTTGATTATTATTATTTTAACTATATGTACTTGTATTGTAGATTGTGATGGAATTTTAAGGATAAAACAATTAGCTAGAATGTTTGCATTGTCATAAATTTTTGTCATAGCATTACTCTTCGAGATTTTTTTGTTATATTGGGTTTATCTCTACGAGGGGACACATAGACACTATTGTGTTTTATTATCAACAGATGTTAATAGACAAATGAAATCAACACGGTTTGATACAAGAATTGAAGGATAGATGTTTTGTAACTAAACCGATTAACTTTTAATAGACATTTAGTATGGAAGAAAATGATGTGTTGTCAAGATAAACATATGTTGATATTTGAATCATTTTCGTATTGGTTTTTATTATGATGTTCAAATTTATTTTTTGATTTAATTGATATTGGAAATTGAAGGGTCAAAGCACAATGTTGTGTCCCACTTTGTGTCCCAAAAACATGAGTAAGAGGTTGGGAGGGATTGGAAATCAAGGGTGTTCACACGAACACCCCTTTCGCGTGAACCCCCTTTGCCCGAACTGCCACATAGGACAAAGAAACTAGTTCGCACGAATCCAGAGAAATTGTGAATGAGTGAAAGTATTACGTTAATTTGATGATCAATTTGGTCTTTGATTTTAGTTGGAAACCGATGTATGAGTAGAATCGAAATGTCAAAAATGGGAATAATTGTTAAGTTATTTGTTCTTAGCTATAGAAGTTATGATTTTTGATGTCCAAAATTGATAGTTAGATGTAAGTTTTTTATTACGTCGATATCGTTAATATGGACATGAGGGTAGAGGGGTATTGTGTGTTTTTCAGAAAACATATCACGAAAAACTACTGGGGGGATTGGAGACCAACCACTTTGAAATTCTAGGTGAATTCAATGAGGATCACCATGGCAACATGTATATGTGTGTGTGTTGGAATTATTGTTAGGGTAAATTGTGCCCAAGGGATGATGTTTTGTATTTTATTTATTTATTTTTTCCTTTAATTGATGTTAGTATGTGATTTTAGTGATGTAATTCATTTTATTATTTATTAGGAATTTGGGGTATGTATTTTACCCTTTATTATTAATGGGTTGTAATGTCTTAATTAAAGCTAAATTAATCTTGTCCTAAACTAATTATAGATGTGACTAGATGAATTCATTTATTAAGCTAGATTTCCCTTGGATTTTGTGTTGATAGTTTAGTGCTTTGGGATCTTGAGTCTTGTACACTCTACCCCTTCATGGAAATTGAAATTGGCCTTAGAGGCCAATTTTGGAAGCTTGTGGGACAGGTCAAAATTGTCTCATGCCTCTTAAATTGCTATGCTAACCCTACCTATGGGTTGGGGGGTCAAAATTAGACCCCATTAGGTGTTTTGGGAAGAAGAAAAAGGTAAACCATTGAGTGCACTTTGTTTGATGTAATTAATTTTGTCATTAGGAGGTGTGGGCTTAGATTGTGTGTGCAAGTAATATGTCATTTCTTCACCCACTTATTAATTGTGCTTTGGAGTTTGAAATTTGACTTTTGAGGTGGATTTTAGGATGAGTGATGTGGCATCCCACATGGAGCCACCTCACCCTCCCCTCTCCCTTTTCTATTTAATCAAGTTCATTTGTTTGATTGGGGGTTACTTCATTCTTGTGTGCTCTTGAATTTTGGAGTTAGAGGATTTTGGGAAGTGTTTGTGGATTTTTTGGAGCTTCTTGGTGTTTGTTTGGGCTTGAAGAAGCTTGGGGTATGCATCTTGGATCAAGCTCTACCATGGAAAGGTAAGAGCTAAAATATTGTTACATTTTTTCTTTTATTTTACATGCATATGCACTTGTTTTGAGTGTATTTATATACTTGTTGGGTGCTCGGGTAGATTTCCTAAATGTGGTGTAGGAGGGGTCTCTGGAGAGATTTCATGTCAAAGGCATAAGAGTTTATTTTCCTTATAAGGAAGCATAAGAGTTTACTTTCTTGTTTGGAGGGACTTTGGGTTGGTGCCCCACCGTGGATAAGGAATGATTTCATTTCTTACTTGTTTTCTTTTATGAGGGAGGTATAAGAGATTGAGGGAGGCATAAGATTATGTGGGAGGTAAAATGGGTACTTGAGGAAGGCATAAGAGTATGTAGGGATTTGAGATATGCATTGGAGGCCTTAAGGTGGGCACCATTCCCATTGGGATGCATAACTGGCCTCCCCATAGGTCTTACTCTTTTGGATTTCATTTTTAAGCCTTTTTTACTTATTTTTTAGTTGTGTTTCATTCTTGGGTTGTTGATGGTTGAAATGTGGTTTGGAATGGCTGTCAAATATTTGTTTGTGTTGTGGAAGCTTGTTTTTTACATGAGTTGAATGCATTTTCCATTGCATTTTGGTTGGGGTTGAGGGCCAATGAGGAGGATGGCTTCTCCTCCTCATTGGAATTATTGGTTCGGTGGAGAGTGTTTCCTCTCCCCTTTTTTGGTTATGATCAAAGGAAGCATGGTGGAGCTCTCTTGTTGGTGGTGTGAAATTTGGAGCTTTGTTGGTGCCTTCAAGAAATCCTTCCTTGGGATTAAGTCTTCTTATTATTCCCACTCAAGGTGGAAGATGTGTAATATTGTATTTTGTTTAAAAGAGATGTAGCTTTGTAAGTTGTAAAGATTCTTTGAAAAATTTCATTAAAAAGATGTAAAACTCCCTTCTCATTAAAATTATAGTATGGAAAGAAAAGAATCAAAATGGGAAATATTGTGTAAAGGTTTAGTTGAAAGTTGTATTGTGAGAAAAGAAGCTATAAAGGGGAAATAACTTATCTCATGGTAGTTGTTCCATTTCTCACCAAAGTGTATAGACCTTATTGAAAATTTAGTAAATTTCCTTTCAAAACTTATTTAAAACCTTGTAAAAATTGGTTGTGAGAATGGTTAGAACTTGTAGTTGAAAGAGGAAAGAAATAGTATATTCTATTGTGTTAATTGAAAAACATGCAAAAGAAAAAGTTAGACTATCTTGTTCATTTCCTTACATTTTTGAAAGAAAGTTTGTTAAATAAAATGGAAATGACTCTTGTAGATGTTGTTGTTATTATCAAAATAGGAAATGTTTAAATTGAGTAAATTGTTACCATAGAAATGAGTAAATGAATTTAAACCTTGCAAATGAATAACTTAGACATGTAAAATTAAGTTCAGAATGACCATTTGAGTACCCTTGTAACTTTTGTTTTTGAAAAATCTTGGGTTTGAGGGTTCTATTTTTCAAAAATAAGACCGCCGCTCTGTGCAAAGTGGCGGTCCTGAATCGTCACTCGAGGATAAGGTGGAGATCTCTAAGCTATTGCTCAATAGGGCGGTGGTCCATTGTTTGTCACCTAGGCATGGTGGTGGTCCTAGACCGCTAGTTTTCTTTGGGCAAAGTGGTTCAAGTTACTTAGGAAAAAAACTCCTAGGACCCGTGCCTATGGAAAAATTTTAACTAGTTTATACAAAATTTAAACTTGTAAAATTTTACTAATGCTCACCAACAAGAAAACAATGAGTAAATCCCTTGGATTGGGCAATAAAAACCTCCAAGTGGTGGATTAAAAACATTATTTTCATTTATAACAATGGAGGAAGGGTTTTCCCCAAATGGAGAACCCCAAATACAAATGGCTTGAAATAAAAATAGTTTGAAAAGGAAAACATTATTCTATTCTTGAATGAAATAAACTACAACAATGAAACTACAATCTAAACAAATTTAAACTTTTTCTTGAAGAAAATCTTCCATAGTTCTTCCTCTCTTGCTCCCATGGCTTCCTTCTCTCTCCAACCTACAATTTTAACAAAAGAAAATAGACCAAATGATGAGTTTAGAATAAAGGAAAGGTTTTAATAAGAATTCATAAGGATTTTTAGGGTTAGTTGGAACCCTAGTATCTAATGGCCAAGATTGGTTTGATCTAAGGGTTAAAGATCAACCCTACCTTGTTGGTGGGAATATATTTTTATAAAAAAATTATTTAAAATTTAATGGGTATGTGTAAATGAATTAATGGGGCCATTTAATTACCTTAGTGTGCAATTCTATTTTCCTATCTTCTAGTATGTTTTAGTAAATTAATGAAATATGGGGTATTAAAGCTAATGGGATAATGAAACAAAATGACTAAGTATAAGATTGACCATGTTGGGATTGAACATTAACTAAAGAAAAGAAAACATTTAGCTATGTAAATTAATATATGGTACCTTCCTAATAAACAATTGGTTAATGGAATTAATTGATTAAGAAAACTTGATATTATGTTAATTAATTTAATTTAGAGATGAGTTAAAAATATTTAATCTTCGGAATAGACCTGGTTCCCTTAACGTAAGGTTGAGAATATTGGTGTAAGATATTTTAAATTTACCCTAGGGGATGTCACCCGTGTAACCTTCTTATAACTTAAACAAAAAACAATTAGTTGCAACTTTTGGGATAAGTGTTTACGGTTCAAGCAGTATTTCTAGAATGTTGTTTTTGCAAGAATTACACTTGGTATCGAGTTGTGGGTTCAACGCTTGGACCACGGGCCAACATTGAAAGCAGAAACCGATTAACAAGACTTGAACCTCCATGATTAAAATAATAATAAAATAATAAGGTTGTCCAAACTGGTTAAATTTTCTAGTGGCACTTTATCGAACCTGGATAACTAAAAATGTTAAAATTAAATGAATATTCACTACTAGAAAGAGGGCTACTTTTCCACAATGTTATCCACAAAATAATCAATTTGTGGAAAAAATGTAGATTAACAACATTAAATGGATGGCTTCTATAATATACAATGTAGATTTTTCACAATTTCATAAAAGTTAAATCTAATTTGTGGAATATTCATAATCTTATAAATTTATTGTAGAAAAATCACAATTTCTCTATATATTTGGAAAAAATCTCAAACTATAATTAAAGGATACTCTAAATAAAATCTAGATTGCAATTCCTAATTTCCACAAAATTGTAAAATTCAATAAAAAAAATATTTAAAAACTATACCACTAAAACTATGATTATGTTTTGTCTAAAAATACAAAATATAGACACAAATTAAATTTTTTTCATAATCTACAAAATAAATTAATGTATTATGATTATAATATTTTGAACCAATTTTTATCAAAAATAAATAATCACATAATTTTTAAGATTTGATTTTATTATTAAAAATTTAAAACCATTAAAACTTAAGTTGTGTATTATCCCCAACTCACTCTAATTGTTGACAATCTACATTTAAAAAATTAATCAAACTCTTATTGTGGATAATCTACATTAATAAAATAAATAGTGATAATAATGAGGAATGCAAAAATAAAAAAATCATAAATAATCTACACTACCCCAAATTCTAATATTATTTATGTGCATAATCTACATAATACCACATTGTGAATAATTTACACAATGCAAATAAATAGTTTGACTAGTCAATTCTATAATTAGATTATCAACTACATATAGAGGCTCCACAAGACTTAAATTGTGGAAAATTCACATTAATGATATAGCTCACTTACATAATTGTAGATAATATAATTATAAATAAATAATAATTAGATCAATATAATTTCATTATAATTCTATACTATTTATTGTTGGAAAACTACATTACCTTAATAATGTTTGTGGATAATCCACAATATTTTGAAATAAATGTTGAACATAAGTAATAATATTAATTTTCTTAAATGTTAAAAATTAAAATTAAAACTACATATTAAATTTTATTTGGACTATAGTAAATAATCAACAATATCTCAAGAAAATTGAATAAAATTATACAAAAAAATAAAGTTGAAATGAAATTCAAAACTTTATTTAAAATAATGATAGTGTAGAATATCATTTTCCTATTACTACTTGTGGCATTAATATCACATCTGTATATATAACTTACTTTTTAAAGGAAATAAATCATATAACTATGAAAGGAATGTGTTATGACACACACACACACACACACACACACACACACACACACACACACACACACACACACACACACACCCCATGTAGATTCATTTAAAATGTTCCAACTCTCCTTTTATTGTTCCATTATTCACTAAATTTGTGTATCGTAATAATAAAACCTTTCATTTAAAACGTCTAATATATCTAGTACATTTGAAAATACATTAAATTAAAAATTTCTAAAATTTAACAATAGTTAGAATCATGACATAAGAAAATGAATTTTTACTACATATTTTAAATAAGAGTGGATAACTATTATAAAAAAATACATATTGTAGTAAATTTTTCTATTAAAAAGTATTTTTAAGAAAAAAATCCATCTTTAATAAATATCTATACCTTTATAACTCATTTTACAGGTCATCCTGATTGAATTCCTCATCATCTTGAACCAACTCTTGAACTTGTTCTGTACTGATTTCCAATTCCCCTAAGTCCACAACTAAATTAATCATGGCATCTTCTTCCTCATTTCCAATATCATCATCAACAGGATTATTAAATATCATTGTTGAATCTTGTCTACAAACATAATCTGCAATATTATCTTCTTCTATTCCTCCTCCTGGTAGTATACAATCATCTGATTGTCTTAATTCATGATATTCCTCTTGGGACTCTTGTGACTCGACCTGATCTTCAATTTCATCCAATGGTTCATATTCATTTTCATTGTTTATTTCATCTTCATCACTATTAGTACCATTGTTAGAATCAGGGTTTACATCTAAAAATGATGGATGTCGTTGGCTCCTTGGATTGTGTTCAATGATGAATGACCAATTTACATCATTAGTATCTTTGATAAAAAAAATTTGCTCACATTGACTAGGGAATACATAAGGCTCATTTGTCTCCATAAAGTTTGATGTTTTGATAAGGGGAAAACCATTTCGATGAATTTTAAATGTTCTTTGAGTTCCATCCTCAATCATTGGATACCACTTCACATAAAAGATAACCTTCTTGAATGCCCTGAAATCAAGTTCAATAATGTCTTGTAATATACCATAGTATTGTTTCGTAGAACACTCATTTGAACCATCCATCTCAAAGTATGCTTTGATATACCTCGATCAAAAACTCGCCTTAGTTCATCAGTCTTCTCAATACGGAAATGTTTACCATAGGCCCACATTGCTTTGTAATGTCTCACCTGCAACATAAGAAGTACATAATTTTAAATTTCATCTAGAATTTATAATTTAAAAATGTAAATAATATGATATTACAAGACGTAGAAAACTACCTAAGTTTTTATTATAGATTACAAACATATACCTTTCTCATATGTGTCCCAGTGGCAATTTCTAATTCTTCTCCGGAAACCACTTGTAGGATCTTTATTATTTTGAAATATGATATTTTCTCTCAACCAACTCCAAGTACATTTATCTGGCCATGTATTTCTATGTTCATGTGGTAGCTTCCTTGTGTGATTTGTATTCATAGATCCCACCCTCCTAGATAAATTTAAGTAAGCATTTCTATCAGCTTCTTCCTTCTTTTTATTATAACTATCGATCCACTTATCCATGCATTTTGTGTGATGGGAAACAAAAGCATGCATTCTCTCCCACTCATATGGATCTGTAACTCCAAAAAAAGTAAACTTTAATTTTTATTCAAATGAGTATATTGGTATTATAATACAAAATGTTAAATGAAAAATTATGTACACACCTCGAATTGTTCTCAACTTTGACCTCATCTGAAGTACTTCACCGGTGAGCATATCTTGTTGACATTTACTCCAAAATATTGGTGTATCTAAATGAAATTTTGGTAAATATTGTGTTACACGTACCATTGCTTTGAAAGTAGTATAACCTGTTGCAATAGATCCCTCAAGGCGAGCTCTTTGTCATACAAAATGCTTTAGTACCTTCAATAAGCGCTCTACAAGCCACATAGACCTTGATGTAACAGGACCACAATATTCAATCTCTCTGACAAGATGTACTAGATAGTGAACTTGTGAATCAAAAAATGTGAGTGGAAGATGCTTCTGAATTGTACACAATAGTATAGGTGCTTGCTTCTTCCAATAGTCTATATCCTCCAGCCTAATCTCTTTTGAAGTTAACCACCTAACATACATCATAATTAAATATATTCAATAACAAGAATTCATTTTTATGATATATAAATAATTATTACAATTTTTAAAAATAAATTTACCTCATATATGCCGATAAGTCAAATATTGCATTTCTAATATGTTTGTCAAAGCTATTTGGAATAATCGCTGGTAGAATAACCTACAAACAAATTTTTTTCGATTATATATCTAATGTATTTTGAATATTTGAACTCAGATATTGTAATATATACATGTTACCTATACAACTCACTTTAAGAAGGTTATGCCAATCATGTGTCTTCAGTCCTGTCAAGTCTTCATCTTTTCCTCTTGTGAATGCATTCTTGAGTGTTGCAGCAAATCCAGTAGGGAATTTTATCTCCTTAATTGTAGATTTAACTTGTCTTTTCTCCTCATTTGTTAATCTCCAAGGACCGATAGAATATGAATCATCAATAGGATTTGGCCATAGATGAGGCATGACATTATTTTCTTGAAGATCTCTTCTCAATCGTAATCCATCTTCTTTTTTTCCATTGATAAGATACCATAATGATTTTGACACATTACATCCAATGTGCATGACATCAAGCAGGTGTGCAATCGGTAAATATCTATAGTACGGAAGTTCATAGAAAATTGAAAACCTCTTCATTCCTCGAGGGAGTTCACCTTGATAAATCATGTAACAAAATAGTGAGATGTAATAAAATTAAAAAATAGAATTATATTTATTGCAAATCATATTTTTATGTTCTTACCTTGAGCACTATTGTGTGAAATATACCAATCATTTGGTGTCATACACTTTGGAATAGGTAATTTCATTGCCTTATTATTGAAATCACCTCGCCTCCATACTCGATATCGATGATTTATGGGCAAGAATTGTCTATATTCATGGAAGATAACCTTTTTGAGGTGATTGGAATGCTTAGCCATTGTTTCACTTCCACATGATGGGAAACCAAATTTTCCTTTTGTTTGAATACCTACAATTATGATTTTGAGAATATTTATGGTTAGAGGTAAATATTTGAGATCCATGTTACTCTTAAATGACAATTACAATAATTAAAAATATTAACTTACCACAACAAACAGATAATCCTGGGGCATCATGAATCGTCCAGCACATCATTCCTCGAAAAAAAAATTCCCTTCTACCAATAGGCCTCGAAATATCATGCATTTGAAATCCTTTCCATAACTCTTTAAGTTCTTCAATGACTGGTCGTAAGTATATATCCATATTTTTCACTTGATATTTTCCTGCAAGTGAATGAATTCAAAAAGTAATTATAATGAAAATATTATAAGATTAATAAAATCATGTAACGATGAAAATAAACTAAAAGGAAATATATATTATATCTAAGGGTATAAGTTAATTCACCTGGAACTATTAAAGTCAAGCATTATTTGTTCCTTTTTTATGGCCATCCAAGGTGGGAGATTATTCACAACTGCAACTATTGGCCAAATGGAGTACATTGAGGATTGGATTGAGTATGGATTAAAACCATCCATCGCTATTGAAATCCTTGCGTTTCGTGGCTCACTTGCAAAATCTGGCCATCGCTCATCGATTTCCTTCCATGCTTTCCCATCTGCTACAATACGCATTGTTCCATCTATGCTCTTATTGTGTAAATGCCAATCCATGAGGTTTCCAATATCATTACATTGAAATACATGTTTAAGTTGTGGTATTAATGGGAAATGGCGAAGTACTTTACGAGGAACTTTAATAGATTTAACAACACCTTGATGCTCATATCGACTTTCGCCACACACATGGCAATTTTCTTTATTTTCATTTTCTCCATAGAATAACATACAATCATTAGGACATGCATGATAAACTTTATAATCCATTCCCAAATCATTTAAAGATTTTTTCACTTCCCTATAAGAGCGTGGTAATTGATTTCCCTCTGGAAGTAGTTTATCAGCTAGAAACCTGAACCATACAATTATGAACAACAAATAATGAATATTTTATCTTATTAAAAAATTATATTGTGGTTTATATACTATGAAATAATTAAATGTACCTCAAAAGTGCTGTAAAGCTAGTATCTGACCATCCAAAAATAGCCTTCAAATTTAGAAGTAATAAGATTGTCGTTAGCACTGAGATTCGTGCACCTTCATATAACTTTGTACTTGCAAGGCTTTTCATGTTAGATTCTTGATGAGTGAAAATTTCATGCATCATATCTTCAATCCCAGGCTCTAAGATTCCCATTTCATCATCCATCATTTGATTTGGGTTCATTATTACAAGGGGCATCATAACTAGTACCCTGCAAAACAATTTATTTAAATAATTAATTACTAATAATTAAATGCAAAGTAATCAGTATTAAAATTGATGTGAATTAGTTATGCGCATATACCATAGGCGTTTCTTGCATAGAACCATGTTTTCCTAAATGTTGAATCTCTATTCTACGCCTCTGTCGTCTACGCCCTCCACATTTTGGACAGGTACAATACACAAGCTCCTCGTACCATTCGGAAGTGTAAGGTTCAGGAGCTACACATCCTTCACTATCACTAGAGCTTGTAGTCATTTAGAATCCTACATTTTATTCAAAATTAATATTAATTAACACATTTTTATACTAGGAATTTGCAATATTGTGAAAATAGTTATAGAACCTAAATTTCACATTAAAAACATCCAGAAAAAGATAATAAATTAAATAGATAATAAGATTTCAATATTTTCATAAATGAAAATCAAAATGTAGGGTTATTTTTTGTTTGTATTCAAATTTATATCTATTGAGCAATAATAACAAATAAAAGGCCAAATGAATAAGGTCTTTTGATTCATAGGATAAATTAGAAATTGAATGAGAATTTTTAAATTTTATAAACAATCAAAAGATTTATTGAAGAGTAATATGTTATTTAGGGTAATAAGACATGTATTTAACGGAAAAATATTTATTTTAGGATTATGGATATATAGATGAGGAAAGTGGGATATTGAGAAAACAAACATACTCCACAACTAGTTAAAATTTTTATTATTAGGATGACCATTTCCAATATGAAATTTCTTCCATTTTTGCATATATGGTCGAAATAAATTGTACTACACATTTCAATATTAATTTGTGGAATGATTGAGATTTGTTTATATGTTTATATGGACCATGTTTACATCCTAGTGTGGGTTTAATATTTTTTATTATTGAGAATGTTAGAGTTATATAACAAATTCCAAGATTCATAAAAATAAGGATATATGGATCAAGGTACTATAACATGTATTTAGAGCCAATTGAATGGATTTTTAGATATTATGTAGCCATATATAAGTAAATGGGAATGCCATGCAAGAGAACTTAGACATCCCAAAACTAATATAAAAATATTCTAAAAGGAGGGTGATTTTAATTTTCGCATAACCTATTGACATAAGGATCATGGTATATTGGAATATATATGTCTTATCAACTAAAGTAGCATTTTTCTCGAATGAATGAGAATTTCTTATTCATAGGAGTGTGCATATTCAAATTGGAGTAGTGGGGAATCTATTTAAAGAGAATTGAATATTATTATTTTGGGAATATGTAACCAAAAAGTAGGAGAAGGAATGAAGAGCAATAAATCATACTTATCGTTCAACAAATCAACCCATATTTTAAAATATGAGTTTCATTTCTATTTTAATGTTAGTGCAATTGGTATAACTTGATGATGTTATATTGAGGTTTATATGTTATAACGTACCAAGAATATTAATAAATAAATATAGGATTGCATTTGAAATGTATAAAAAAATAATGTTCATATAATCAATTTCAAGATACACGAAAGTTAAGATAGTAAAACATATATTTACAAACAATTATTTGTTAATTTTTAGAAATATGTAACAATAAATTATAAAAAATAATATTGAAAAAGAACTATAGTAAAATAAATAAAAATTTAATATAAAATATTTATATATTACATAGAATTATAACTAGAAAACATAACTATAAAATTAAAGAAATAATAGAATTATAAAAAAATGTAGATATCAAAATAAAAATATTCTTAACATTATAAAATAAAATAAATATAATAAAAATATAAATTATAATAAATATAAATGTTAAAACTTATATTTAAGAAGTATATTTTTAAATTAAAAAAACCAATGTTTTTTTAATGTGAAGTATTCTAATCCGACTCCACATACACTCTACTTTTGTGGCACATATATCTTAATTTTAGACAACACATATAACTTCAACTAAAGAAATGACATTTTCAACTCCACGTAATCAAAGCCGTAGTTTGTTTTAGGTTTTCCACAAATCATGTTGACTTTTTCAAATGTTTTCATATTCCCATTAAAATGAAAATTAATCCCTCCAAATCTGTTTTTCTTATGGCACGAGGTTTTGGTGTATCAAGGTAAATTTCTAGTTTGAAACTAAAAATTGGGTTTGCATTTGTTTGTTTGGAAAGTTTATACAGCAGGAGATATTCAACAGAGAAATTCCTTTGACCTTTCTGGTATGTTGATTCAATGTTTTCTGTTTTATTTTTTCCGGGAATAGAAAATAATAAAGATTTCAGGGGTTTTATATTTTCAAGTAGATCTGAAGGGTGTATTCATGAAATGACCAAATATTGTTGGTTTTATATTTTATAAGTAAGAAATACAACAAAATGGAAAAAGGCCATTGGCAATGGGTATTATTTTAATTTTTATGAGCATTTTAAATTAGTTTTGTGAAATTATTCAAATAAAAAGTCTTGTCCCACAGGATTATAATTCAGGTTAAAAAATAATATTTATTTTCTTTTGATCTAATAATTTTTGTATTGTATTTTCATGCAGTAAAAATTATCATTCTTGTTTGGTATAATGATTTTGAAATAAAAAAATATCATCTATATGTATTAATGCAAGTAGAATTTAATTTTGTTTACGTAATTTTATATAAAGAATTATTTCTATTATTAGTATATTTCTACTATATAGATTTTAAGATATTATCATATAAGATATATGTATTTTCTATCATGCGAGGATACACATGAGTTATTATTTTAGAAACCATTTGACTATTTCTATTTTTCTCCAATATTCATTACGAATGGCAGTAAATCAGGTACTACTCAAAAGTTATGAATTTTCATTTACACGTGCTATATTTTTATATATTGATATGTATGATTTAATGTCTAATTTATTACATTATTTTATAGGGGCCGACATTCATTGTTGATTTAGACTATGAGGAGAGGTTAATGCGTCTTAAGAGAAATAATTTGGAGCTACAAGAGAAGGAATTAGAACTTAAAGAGCGTGAGATGAGGATTAATTCCATGCAAAATGAAATCTCTTTGCGTGTAATTTCAGAAAATATTCCTACAAATGATGAATTTAATGGTATCCCAATATCTCCCAAAACTAATCTCCCTAATAGTACTATGACAAATTCCCTTGCTCTAGGTCCTCAACAAATCAATGGTAACTCAATTTCTGCTGTGAATAATGGCCCTAGTAGTACATTGATAAATTCATCTCCCATAAATCCTCAACAAAATGCTTGTAGTAGCTTTCCTTCTCATGGTGAACAATCAAATGTTAAAAAGAAAATCTTGTGTCAAATTTTGAGAGCATGCTTAAGGTGAGAGAAGTTAATTCCATAGGTCAAAGGGAAGCCACTCTAAAAGTAGACTATAAAGGTGAGGTACTTAAGATTAAGGGGGCTGGAACTGAATTCTATGCCATCCTAAATAACCATATAGAGCAAATATTTGGGGATAGTTTGCATAAGACATGGCCAAAGCAACCCAAAGATAAGAAAGAGAAATTATTTTCCTTAATGGTTTCAACCTATGGGCATATTTTTGATAGGAAATGGTTGTATTCAGAGGCTAGAAAGCATCTACATGGAAAAAGAAACTATACAAAAAGGCTTTTAAGAAAACAACCAAATCTTCCTAAAGATCCTTTAGTTTCTCAACAATCATGGAGTAAATTGCGGAGGGAACGCAATGGATTAAAAAATGGTAAGTATAAACACTTGAAGGATGTAACAAAAGCTAGACTACAACAGAAAAAGGCTAGTCATAAGCTGGGACAAGGCGGTATCAAATCCTTGCGAGCTTCTATGGTAATATTATTCTAAACTCAACTATATTTTCATATTATTATAGTATTCATAGAATTTTTACAATCAATATAATATATTTTATCATTTCCTAATTTTTTTTATTTGTAATTTATAGGTAGTTGAATTTGGAAGGCTCCCTACAGATGACGAGATTCAATATGCTCTTATGTTTGGATATGAAAAGTTTAGAAATGACAAGTTAATATCAAGGGATACTGTTGCAAATGATATTCGCACCAATTCCACAGATTCGGTAATATCTCTATATTTTGAAAAAATGATTCTTACTAAATTTTCATTAGTAAAGCTCTATGATAGATGTATCATTATTTTCGGTATCTTTCTTATATTTTTATTGTTTTTTTATCAATATTTATTGATTAATATGTTTCTACTTTTTCTCAATTTACATTCACATACTCGTCAAACATATTTATTCTACTCACCCAATTCTACTTGATCGAACAACATAATTCATCATCATTGTACAAATTACTTCACTCAAAATGAAAAACGAAAATCTACATACCTTATATTTGATCATTAATTTCAATCTCGACCATAATTAGTTATGAAGATAAATTACTAATAATATATTGGCCCAATGAAGTGCAGTTTTTAGCCTACCAACCTAAAAATTGAGTTGTCGGATATTGTGCTTCATGGTGATAAGGAAAATGAAGGAAAATTTATTTTCAAATTTTAGCTTTAAAATACATCAAAAAATCTCCAAACACGAGCCATACCTTAAAAGTAATCTTCTCTCAAATTAAAAATTGCTAAAGATTCAAAACAATGAATATGCCACTATATTTGACTAAGATTCACTTTCCTTTTAAAAATGTAGATTAGTAAAACAATAATTTTTAATTATAATGTGAAGTAACATAATATAAAACATTTTTTGACAAATTTAATTATTATTTTCCGTCAATAGAAATAATGACTACATGTTATTTCTATTCCGCAGTTTTCTACATGTTTCTATAAATGGATATCATTTACCTTTTTACTTTTTCATTTTGCTAAAACTTCTCTCCATTTAGCTATATATATATATTATTATTTAATTTGGTATGATTAAACATACAATCCCTAAAAAATTAAAACCGTCCTTTTTTATAATAGCATGCATAAACATGCATATGCAGATTATAATAAGCGCCTTGTCCTCTATTTAATCTTTTAATTTCCAGTTTAAAAGTGGTCAAAGGTTATAATAGAACAAACATTGCTGTGGAATAATGTAATGATTATAAATTCAACGGCTGCGTAAATATGGAGAAATTGAAATTGATTATGGGTGATAGATAATTTCCTTGATATTACAGACGAGATTAGTAGGGAATTTCTGTCGCGAGTTCCATTTTTTTTTCGTTTCCAAACCGAAAGTTTCAAAAGGATTTAAAGTAGTAGTTGAAAGTCCCGACTTCTATCAAGATAGGAAACGTTTGGGAGTGGTAGGGGAGGATTCCATTTCTCTAATCGAGTCCAGAAATTCTTCTCAGAACTTCTGGTTCTTTCTACATAGTGATATCAAAAATTTAGTTTTTTGAGCGTTGATAACTTTATCTTATGCCTGTGAGCTGCATGATTTGTTCAGTGATTGGAAGAAAGAGGATATAAGATTTGAGCTGAAAGTGGTGTTAAGTTTGTTTCTCCTAAATACCGTCTTTTTTGCTGAAAAACTAAACTTGTGGAGAATTTAGAACTAAGCTTCTATTGCATCAATATATGTAGATGGTAGCTATTTTCCCAAGGATGTGTGCCTTTAATAGAATATATTCATCCCAAACCGTTGTTGAAAATTGTGATTCTTTCTCAATTCAATTAAACTATTTTCTTTCCCACTTAGATCCAGATTGAACATTTTAAACACCCTAGGCAATAGTGGGAACCAACGCCCATCTCAATCTTCCAAAATTCTATTCATCCCTATTCGTGACAGTTATACATACGCGATATTCAATATTGCAGTGTAGGTCTCTAAAATTAGCCTTGAAATTTACTTTAAGAGGATATAAAATACATCCATTAATGTAGACGTGCATATGCTTACATGGAGTCTTACTAAAATTTATCCAAATATAGAATTATTATTTAGAGTATAGTTATACTTTTCATTATTAATGTAGAAGACCTCGATCCACTGCGATTTCTTCCTGATTGCTGGGAATGTCTCGGTCGGTTGGGGATGCGCTGAAGCCGCATCTGATGGGGTTGTCCAAGAAGGGGAGGAAAAAAATACAGTTCCATGGAGGAGTTTTTGTGCAGGCGGAGTTCTTGGGCGACTCTTCACGGGCCTAATTCATACAGGCTATAAATAATTAAGAACAACTATATCTGTTGGCTGAAAACTATGGAAAAGGGCAATTTACTGGCCAACAATGGAAATAATTAACAATTATATTCTTTTTGGTGACTTAAATAATGAGGCCAGCGTGATGGGCTGAGTAATTTAAAAAATATAATAGAATTTTAATTCAGTTTATACCTTTATTTTAAATGTAAATCGATCTGAAATACTGAGCGGGGAGCTCTTATTGGATGTGGGGGACACGTGGGCAGTATTGTTATACATAACCAGGTGGGTGGCTTTAAAAAACCAGAAAATCCATGTGGGTGGTGACAGTTTGACCGTATATGAATTGGGTAGTAATTCATATTTGTGGATATCAACAGGCCGACCTATAAAAATAATAGCATTGACAGTAACTAATAATTATTTTCGGTGATAACATTGACAGTAATTAATAATATTATTTTCTTGCTTGTGGATATCAACATGCTGACCTATAAAAATCTAACAAATTGAGTCCGTGAGTGAATTAAATGAGAGATCAAGAATCTGCAGTTGAGATAAGTAATTCAACTCCTGGGGTATATTTCTGTCAAATTTATTGGCAGCCAAGACCAGTTATCTGAGACTCTGCATACTACCCAGCTCCACTGTAATGCCCAGCTGGGCATCGGATTCTCCTTTTCCACCTGCCACCTTGGCCTCCCCCCCAACCACCTACCTGCCAACTTTTATGGCTGTCTTGTCTGTCCTTGCGTGAGGAAAGGGGTGGAGTCCCGTTTTTCTTTGCTTGATCTCCTTTTGATCCTCTTTCAATGCGTATAGGTGGTGTTTTGGGCGCATTCTTCTTGGGCTGCGTGTGGAGTGGGTGAGAGGCCAGTAAAACCTACTCTGTCCAGGCTGTTTTTGCAACGACTTTCCTGCTGGCGGGTCGTGTTCAGAAGGGGGCCGAATATTTTGTTGTTTAATGCTTTCAATGGATGCAGCCGCCTGTTCCTCCCTCCCTGCTCGTGAAGTCCAGAGAGAGAAAGTACGACAGCTGCTGCAGGGCGAGCCCAAGGAAACGATGGTGTTGATCCTGCTGTTCTGGTTGCACGCGACCACAGTGGAGATCAGTTGTTGCAAAATCTTGCAGCTGTAGCAGAAGCCGTATTGAGTGCTTCCAACGAACAGGTTGTCCACTATGTTGTTATCTGTTCAGTTGGACTGCAACAAAGCTCTTTCCACTAGTTGCCCAAATATTGTGAGAAGGAGCGATTCCAGATCTATGACGTCTTTTCGTTCCAGGTTCGATGAAGGAGGAGGGCAAGGCAGAGCAGCGGAAAGCAGAGTGTTTAGTGGGCCACAAGACAGGAAGAATGCTGCAATTCCCTCTTCAAATAGCAGTGACAGTGTCAACGACGATGTCAGCCTTGGAGCATCTTCTTCTTATCTTGCAGACGAGTTTAACTCCTCATTCGCTTTCAGTGATTTGTCTTCCTGTAGCAGTGATATTTCTGGAGAATTACAACGACTAGCAACAACTGCTTCTCCTTTTCCCTCAAAAGACACTGCAACTCAGGCGAAGTGGATGGGTAGATTTGTGAAGTCAAGGGAGGTAGAGCCACATGATGCCGGGGAATGTAGCAGCACGAGTAGGCCATCAATGGAGCCTACACAACTATCAACAGCTTCTATTGAAACTGAAAATTTGGATGCTAATTTTAATTTTAAAGGCCTCATAGAAGATTTGGAGTCCACCTCAATTAAGCTTCAAAGGAATGCAGCAGCACGATTGAGGCTATACGCAAAAAATAACACGGACAACAGGATTTTAATAGCTAATTCAGGGGCTATAAAGCCTTTAGTTTCATTATTGCTCTCTGTAGATCCTCTAACACAGGAAAATGCCGTGACTGCTCTGTTAAATTTGTCACTTTATGAAAACAACAAGTCTGAGATAACAGCAGCTGGAGCTATCAAACCTCTGATACACGTACTAAAATCAGGAACATCATCCGCTAAAGAGAATACAGCTTGTACCCTTTTGAGTCTATCACTAATAGAGGATAACAAGGTTACAATAGGCGCTGCAGGCGCAATTCCACCCTTAGTAGCTCTGCTTATTAATGGTTCCTTACGAGGGAAAAAGGATGCAGCTACAACCCTTTATACTCTTTCCTCTCTACGGGAGAACAAAGATAGAGCCATCCGGGCCGGTGCAATCAGACCACTTGTGGATCTTATGGCAGATTCCTCCATTGGTATGGTGGATAAAGCAGCAGTTGTATTAGGCAACCTGGCAAACCTTCCTGAAGGTAAAATTGTTATTGTGGATGAAGGAGGTATACCTGTTCTGGTGGAAGTAGTGGAAGTTGGATCTCAGAGAGGAAAGGAATATGCAACAGCAACACTTCTACAACTATGTGAAGATAGTTACCTCTACCGCACTCTGGTATTACGCGAAGGAGCAATACCTCCTCTGGTTGCCTTGTCACAGTCGGGCACTACACGAGAAAAACAGAAGAGTGCTTCTATCTTCCCGGAGTTGCTCCCGAGGATTCCAAGCAGGCATGTTTCAATCACCCCCTTTCCTATGCCAAGCATGGCCGTTAACAGGTATGGATCTTCAGCAGGTGGAGGAAGAGAAGTTACGCAGGTTGTGTTGTTGTTGCCCGAGCCCTGGTCGACGTGGTTGTTGGTTGGAAGAATTCTAATCAGGCATGTTAACTCTACTCCTTGTAATAGTTTTCTACTTTCTTTCAGTATCTTGAAATGAATATTCTTCCTCTTGAATGGCGCCTAGACAAAATGTTTTCATGGTTGTTTATATCGCTGCCTGATTGTGTTGGTTGTTCCTTTAAATCTCGATCCAATTTTGCTGGTTTTGCTTGGAATGTCCTTTCCTCCCTTATAGCTTACTCTATTTCATATTTGTCTAAATGGGTTTCTGCAAATTTTGAGTGATGCAATCTAGTTCGTAGGGAAGGAAACATTATTGAGTTTTGTTTGCTTATATGACTCTCTTTTAAAAGAATTCTGTGATGGTAGTTATAATTGAAGGTTACTAAATGGAAGGTTAAGCCTTCATATCTCTGTTTGGTTGAATAAATACGTATTTCCTGTTTAGGGCCCTCCTGTTTTGCTAAAAGGTACATTAATAGTGACGTTGTGTTCTAAAACTTGTTTAAGCCTGTGGGCATTCCTTACTTTTTGTTTGATTAGAAAATGGCATTTGGGTTTTGCTTTAGAACTGTACATGGTTGACTGTTGTACCTAGTCTAGAGGAGGGTTAACCTGGCATCTATTTTGGCCTCTACGTGTTGAGAGAATTACTATACCTACTTCTTGATGTAAACTCTTGTTTGATTAAAGCAAGGGGAAACATTGTAAGTTTAATTGAATGAAATCTCTACCTTTTTTTTATTAAGGGTCATGCAAGCAAGCTGTTACTAGCTGGACTGAAACAAAAGTTGTAGGTGAACCCATGGTATTGGACTCGCGAACTCGTTTCCTGTTAGATGACAGCTGATTTCAGTGATATTATCATAGGTGGCTGTTATATTTATCTGTTTGATATTTGCTAGACTTTTCCTCGATAAGCCCACATGGATCGGGTAAAATTTCCATCTTCTATACCTTTGGCAAGGAGTTCATAGAACTTCTAGGCCTGACTGCACTGCGTAACCTTCCTGATGGATATGTGCGTTGGTTCTTGTTTTGTGCTTGTACTCGTGGTAAGGTCTTTTGAGTCTGGGGCATCGTTGGTGTTTTACCCTCTGCGTATCGAATCCCTTTGTTTTCGAACTCGAATACCTTATACTTCAAACTTGGTTACTAAAAGGTCCCATTTTGTGGCCTTGTTAAGGAAATCAAATTTTATTTTAATGTTTATTGACATTGTCTGAATTATATAAAAATTACTAACGACTTTTGGGTTTAGTCTTCCCTTATATTATGTAGAGAAGTTGACGATTAGGATAGGGTTTGTTGGTAGAATAATGGCCCTTTCTGTGTCTCTTTTGTATGCTTTTGGAAAAGTGGATTTGTTTTGGTTAACTAGTGCTACGTTTAAGAAATCCTATAAGGAGGTAGTGGTAAACTCCTTGGTTAAAACCGAAACTATTGTTGTGTTCTTTTAAGGGCGTCGAACCCATATTACTATGAAGCCCCCCGGGAGAATTGGATAACGTCGTTTTGCTTCGCGCCTACGATCATAATTAGTACGTTTTGTCTTATCTTGGACCCCTTTAGTTGGATGGAGTAAGTTTTGGATTCCAATCACGTAATCCATAGGATTACATGAAGGAGATATCAACACTCTTGACTTTCTTGTTCCTAACCCATAAGGTCTTGCCTTGTTTTATGTGATTTTGTTCTAACTGGTATTTTGACTTTCTCCTTGTTGGATGGTTTAGATTTCTTTCTCATGTGAATAATTTTAGAGTTGTGGGTTGTGTTTTAATCCATTTTTGAATTAGAACATTCCTTTCTTGATATTGTTAAATGTTAGCTTACTGTTGCAATGTGTAGCCTTAACATGCTCAGTTCTTGCGAACTGACTTTAGTTAATATTTGTGCAGATGGATTATGCGAGTAGACTAGAGGAAAAGAGTGTTAAAGGTTCATCTGTACAATTTTTGAAGTACCTTGTAAAAATGTCGAATGTATTGTAGAGTATTGTTGTTGTAACTGTTGAAACTTTGGTTTGTTTGGATAACATGTGAAAGATGAAATTTGATTACCGCTTGGTTATGGGATATTCTAGTGTATTTTTAAATCCTTAGAATAGTAGTGTGGCATGTTCCATGTTATTACTCTCTTGCTCCCTAGTCATGGTTCAATAGAGATAGTATGTCCCTTTGATTTGTGCATCATGTTGGAATGAATTGATATAACCTTGTTTTGTTTCCATGAGCGAGTCTTTGTTAAACTTTAACTGGGGTTAAAATGTTGAGTTGTAAATCCTCCTAAGGCTTAATAGCAATAAGTTTGTAAGCACTATGAAGTGAGCTGGATAGTCCTTATTAAAATTAAACTAATAAACATTATCCTTTTATGGTGAAACCTTAAATGATCTCATGGTGAAATCAATGGTTAGATTTTAGAAGATGATAGGATTTAATAAGTAGGAGGGAAATTGATTATTTAAACCTTAAATCTCTCTCTATCGTTTGAAATGTTCTCCTTTGTCAAACTTAATTAAGTAAAGTCTAGATGGAACATTTAACCAATGTAACACACCAAAAATACCAACACAAGGACAACACAGTGAAATACAGGATAATTTTTTTTGACTTACTTGAAGATAATATGACACTACACAAGTTCTCTAGGGAATACAATCAACTAAAGACATGCTTTCCACAACACGGACCCACATTGGTTACAGACAAACATGAGGCACACACTAAGGACACACTGGTTCATCTAACTTAAGCAGTCTTACAACAAGGTCTTCCCACAGCAGGTTTCTTTAGATTCATGTTTTAGCTGTAAGTGTTTCTACATTCTTTACTTTTCGCAGAGAAATCATGATAGGAGAATCTGAAAGTCATGTCTCCTTTGAAGAATTTTCCCCTACCTTGATAATGTTAATATACAGTGTAAACCAATTATTGGATGGTAAGAGGTTGCTTCATTAACTTGATTAACTTGTTCATTGGTTAGGAGGCAGTTAGTTTATCAAGGCTCTTAACTTCATCAAACTGTTTTCAACGTTGTGCTTTTAAACATATATGTTTTACCCCTTTTAAGCGGTCATATTTTTATTTTATTTTATTTTTACAGTACATGACTGTCTAAGACTTGGATTCATCATTAAGATCTTATTAGTGGTTAAAAAGGATTTCATTGGGGCAAGAGTCTAACCAGAATTATTAAAGGTTTCACTTGGGCTTCACTTGAAGAGATAGACATAAGTATACTGTTTACATTTTCAACGGGTAAGATAGATCGAAGAGTTTCTTAGTCAAGTTCCTTCTATTTATTATAATCTTATTATCTTCCAAGAATTCAATCATTGATTTCACCTTAAGACCGTTCTAAGGATTCACCACAATAAGAGATTGTTGATTAGTTTACGTGGGATCACAAGGTATATTTGTTTCCCTTGTTTTCTTTTTGCTAGGTTCAAAACATAGTCCTCTACCAAACAACACATGACCAAAGGTAACCAAAGTGATGTAAGTTGATTCAAGTTTAGATAATTATAATTAGGTGTGACAATTCAAGGATAAATCATATTCTGAAAAGTGAAAATTCAACGAAGGATACACATGTCAAAACAAGTTCATTTAATCTTATTGACAATAATATTTCTCAAATTGACTTTCAAATGATAACAGCCTACATGAGAACAATACAAAATTATAACACAATGCCTTCTATATAGTCTTCACAATTTCCATACCAACGTTTTAAAGCAAGGAAAACATTCGTACAACAGCAGTTCCTAAGAAGGCTGGAAACCACTCTCTACACGTATATCTTTTTCTCTTTTTTTTTTTCTTTCTACTCAAGAAATCCTCCTGCACATTTGTTAGCACATGTCAGTTCGCAAGAACTGAGCACGATAAAAGCTATAACATTAAGACAATATGTTGTTATCTAACTGTTTCAAGGAAGAAAAGCACCGTTGAAGAAGAAAACAATAATTCAAGAGTCTAAACAAGAGCAATTAAAGAGCTGTCCAAAAGCATAAAATGTCTAAATAAAAGGGACGGCACTAACTCTATTTAATTATCATTTTCTCATAGGAGCAGTTAATAAACATCATAGTGAATTTCACCCATATCACAATAATGACCGTCATTTTACAAGATAACATTTCGAAACAAAAACAATTACAGGAAGAGAATTAATTTCAAACGTGATCTGTCCCTATTTGTTTAAGTTAGTTCACCAAGCCAAGGATTCACTATGCCACTGGAAGATCCCAAACAATCAATCGACATGAGAATATCTAAACCAACATGACTTATTAATATTAAGATGATGTGCCTATAACAGTTAATTTTATGTCAGTACAGAATAAATAAATTGGATAGAAAAGGGATGAAATGCACAAATGACCTCGTATGGGTTACATCCTATCCTAACAATCCTTCTATTAAACTTTCTTCTAATCAAGAGAATGTCTTAAGAAAAAGGACAAACTTGGCAAGACCAAACATAACCATTATAAATCTTACAAGAGGGTTACTCAATCATTCACAAGAACACAACACAGGATACATAGCTTCCAAAGGATTTGTCGTCAACAACAAGTTAACTTAAACCTTTCTGGTCAACACATAACCATTCCACTACAATGACAGCAAGGAAGTCATATCACAACGATCATCACAAAAACCAGTCAACCAATGAGTTTCCAAACACACCAACCTCTAAGTCACAGGAGAATGAAATTTAAACATCTTTACGGAGCAAAACGTAGAGTAATTTCTCACGCATAAAACCAGCATCCCAATTTTAAGATTTGTAACTTCCTCACTAATGATCAAGTAGATCTCGTATCCTCCAACATGTGTGAAACAAAATCAAGGTACGAAAAAGAGTATTTCCTCTGACATTTTAAGCTATCTAAAAGAAATGTGAGTAACGTCTAAAGAAGGCATTCCATAGGATCAGCTACATTCCTCAAACATACAACAGTCACCAAGGGAGAGAAGGTGGTTCCAAAGAAAACAATCTCCAAACGGTGAACATGAATTGATATCAAATTATGAAGATCAACCATGACGCTTGACGAATAAAAGTATTTCTTCGAGCGATTAAAAAAAAATAACAAAAGCAACTAACCTAGTTGAGAGTAATATCAACTTGGCTCAATTCGATAATCAGTCAAGCTAAGCACACACCAAGCCAACCGGGAAGGGTTACTAGAAACTAAAACAACTAAAAGAAAAGAATAGAGACAGGAAAAGCATCATTCACCTATACACAATGCACTCGCAGTACTCAATCCCTAATTCGCAAATACCCGACATAACCCAGGACTACAGATCTCGAACCGAAACAAGAATAAGAACAAAACAGGAACTATAAGGTTGAGTCCAACAACAATGTTTGATAAAACATTCAAATCGTGAGACCAACATAAGGAACTAGGGGGTGTTCATTACAGGACCCCCACCTCTTTTGTTTTATTAGACTTAAGAACAAAGTTCACCCAACTAATATTTATTAAAACCCAGAAAACAATATAAAAGGCTTCAACCAGCGCAATCATTTCTAACGCCAAAACAAAATACAAATGAGCCAGGAAAGTGAAAACCAAACAGCATACCATCACACGAGACATTTATAAGAAGAGTAGAGTTATTTAATGATTCAATTAAATAACAGCATAAGAATTAATGGTATAGAGAATATCGTGCCTGATTAAGCTCCCGCAGTCGATCACAAGATGGACGGGGCCTGCAACAGCAACCCAACCAGCGCAGCTTCTCTTCCTCAGCCTGCTGAAGGTCCAAACTCTGTTAACGGCCATGCTTGGCATAGGAAAGGGGGTGATGAAACATGCCTTCTTGGAATCCTCGGGAGCAACTCCGGGAAGATAGAAGCACTCTGTTCTCTTGTGTACATCAATGTACTCATCTGTTTCGTCCACAATTTCTTCCTGCAACAGCTCTTCAAAAACATCTTCAAGTGATAATACCTATGACCTCCCCTTCTTCAATGCCATCCAGCATCCTATTATCTCCATTTCTCAAGGAAAGATTCCACAGCTGCAGCAAATCTTGAGTTGTTTAAGGAGTTCAATACAACTGATTTTACCTCATGATATGAACAAAAGATGTATCCACATGATAATACTGCAAAAGTGGCCAACAATGATGGATTTTGTTTTGTGATGCAAACGTAGAGTCCCGTCCCCAACAAATCTGCAATATTGCTAATGCACTCTCCTTTAGCAGTCACATCTCCAATGTTTTCTCCTCGGGCAAAAGCTCTGTATATATATGAGAGCGAGTCGATGTAGAAGTCACAGCGGAAATATTCTTAGCCAAATTAGCAGCACAGGAAAACGGTAAAAACAAATGAGGAGCTGCCACTGTAGCCAACTCCACAGCAGCACCAAAATCCATAAAGAGATCACTAGTACACCGAAGCTGCTTCAGATCACAGTCAAACTTTTTACCCTGACGTGCAAAGAGCATCTTACCAATCCGTCCTACCCCATCCTGATTAAATCAGACTCGTTGTGCCCAAGAACACAATCTAGCACCTTCCCAACAGGATAGGCAATGGGATAGCAATGATCATAAGCACGCGTACAAGCCAAACAAAGTTTGCACCAACAGCAAGGCCGTATCGTGCACATATTGCTTGTGGAGTAACCTCACCAAAGGCCAAGACAAAGGTAACAGAGAGAATCACAGCAACAACAGGGTGAAAAATCTTATCCAAATATATTGGAAGAGCCTCCATTTTTTCTGTTTTCTAATCTGAAATAATGCACACAGTGGCTACAACCAGAAATACAAGCACAATAAACATACGGCAGAACGGGCCCATTCGCACCACACAGATGCACAACACAAAAGAACACTACATTGAAAAACACAATACAGAATAAACGGGTCCAAAAATGTCCAGAACAGAATGGACAGAACACATAAAATGGTCATCCCGTCAACACGTTGTCCTTGCAACACTCTCACTGTCACTTCGTCGATTTTGAGAACATATCTTGAAGGGGAAAAAAACCTGAATACGAGGATGCGGTCAGGCCGAGCAGAGATAACAACATAGTGGACAACTTTGCACGTTGGAAGCGCTCAAGACAGCCTCTGCTACAGCTGCAAGATTTGCAACAACTGATCACGACTGTGGTCGCGTGCAACCAGAACAACAGGATCAACACCACGGTTCCCTGGCTCGCCCTGCAACAGCTGTCACACTTGCTCTCCCTGGAGGCCACCGATTTTCTGAGGTAAGTTTACTTCTCTACCCTGTAGCTGCTGCATATAGCGACCCACTTCCTCACGGCACTTTCAGGCGAAGATCCGTTCTGCCCTCCGTAAGCTGCCTGTACAGCACGATTTTGAGGATCCACACCCACCCACGCAACCTCAGGGCGACAGACCTTCATTTCACCATTAATAAATTCACTATCCAGAACACGTCAAGGAGGAGCAGGTGAAAATGAGGTGACAAGGTATAAATTATGGTAGGTTGGTGACAGCGAGTATGTTTGAAAAAAGAAGATAGTTGGTGGAGGCGCCCAACCACACACCACTTGCCAAAATAGCACCCTCCCACGGAACAACTTTTCCTTCACGCCAGGCAGGCCGCAGAAAGGAACCTCATGCCCAGCGTGGCATTACAACAAATCTCGATAAACTCTTAACCTCAATGAAAGACCGATAGTAAACAATGTGACCACTGAAGCTAAATTACATTGACTGTTCATTACGTTAACCCTTGCCTTGATTCATGGTGATATTTCTTAAGCAAGGTCAAAATTCAATCTTTAAATAAGAAGGCTATTGTTATGAACCCTAAGCGGTACTTTCCACTCAATCGGAGCTTATGCCTTCACCTGTGCAATAGAGGTGTGGAACATGTGTTAGTGACTTGAGCAAGGTTAATTAACCTTGTAAGAAATGGAAAATGTACCAAAATCAAATGAATAAGAAAGTTTTGGACATAAAATTTGATGATCCTAGTTTGGAAAGCTTGGCCTTAAGCTATTTAGTCAATAGTTGAAAATAAAGAAGTTCTCCCTTGTGAAAAGAATTGTGTGAATCATTACATGAAATTTTATAAGAACGTAAGTTAAGAATTAAGAGACACTTTAGTAAACAAGAAAATTTAACAAGAAATTTCCTCATGGGATGCCCTAGCTGTGAGTGTGTCATGTAGATTGGACTTCCATGTTGTCTTGTCAAAAGAAGAGTACATTGTCCTTGATAGGTGTGAATGTTTCCGTGCTGACCTTGTGGTCTTCCCCGTAACAAGTGGTTCCTAGTGATTGGTTGTAACCTTGTGACGACATGTTGTGTCGTGTTGTGTCAAAGCAAGTCAAAAAAAAAAAAAAAGTTATCCTGTATTTCACTGTGTTGTCCTTGTGTTGGTATTTTTGGTGTGTTACATCCACCGATAACGCTCGTAGAAAGATTGTTATAACTAATATCCAAGGATTCTAGTCTGGGTAATTTTAAAATCCCAGCTGGAATACTCGTCTTGTAGGAATTATCATGGATAATTAGAAATTCAAGACTCTCAACTTGTCCAAATATTGGTTGTATGCTTCCACCAAAATTGTTACCACTCAGATCTAGAAATGATAGACTCTTGCACCAGGTCAAGTTCATCAGTATGTCTCTCGACAAATTATCATTTCGCAGTATCAGAGTGTTGATCGGCTACCTGAAACCAGCAAGCCCGAATTGAGGCGGAATTCCGCCACACAGTTGATTTTGTGAGAGGTCCAGAAGAACTAACTCTTTGCGGTTGTATATTTTTTCAGGAATTGATCCACTCAGTTTATTATCTAACAAATCCAGTTGATCGTATATGGTCTTTTTTGTAGATTTTACACTATTTTTAACAACTGAAAATAAAAATAAATGGTATTATAGACACTTATTTTATGTTAAGTTTTTGTAAAATAGTTTTTCGTTTATTTTAGTTGTATAATTTGTTTCATTCTTAAAGAAATATATAAGACAATATGTATATACTAATTTTTGTTTT
Organism: Taxus wallichiana var. yunnanensis; assembly: GCA_018340775.1. Taxonomy (NCBI): domain Eukaryota; kingdom Viridiplantae; phylum Streptophyta; class Pinopsida; order Cupressales; family Taxaceae; genus Taxus; species Taxus wallichiana. The sequence goes on along the minus strand of CM031236.1, from coordinate 109,336,513 downwards.
CATTATTAATGCAGGAATTTGAAGAAAGTGAAGGATCTGGACTTACACTCGAAAGAATGGAGTTTGAAGAACAAGAAAATGTTGTAGAATTCAACGCTTCAACGAGTGATCATACCCGGTCAAGAGAATACAACTCTACAATCAATGCTCCCTCCCATTGCAAAGTACTGAATAAAAACTTCTACAATTAACCCTCCTTCCTAGCAAGAACCAGAATAAAAACTTCTACAAGCAATCTCGTCCAAAATACTTTAAATAGAATATTTATTTATAAAATATATGAAATATCTAAATTTCATATATTTATGAAATAAACATGCAAACTTCGACAATATTTTTAGTTCTTACTATCAAGAGATTTATCTCTTTGAAACAATTTTTTTCTTAATAAATATTATTTTTAAATATTAGAATTGGAAAAGTTTTTTTGCATGTTTTAAAAGAGTGAAGCGACTCATTTAGATATGATTTATTTATTAATAAATTAATGCTAAATACATTGCATGGATTGCTGTCAATATTAATATTGAAAAGTTATATCTTTACAAATAGAATTTATATTTAAAAATTTTATATCTTAGACGCCATTATTGTTTTTGTATTTAGGATACATGCATTTGAATATTAACCTATATGTGGGCCCATCCATAACGTTGGGAATTTTGCTCTTTAAATTGTTTTTGTTATTGATAATTATTTTGCGTGGAAGTATGTGAAATTGTTCAAACCTAATGTTTTTTAAAAATATTTTTAAATAATTTGTTTTTGAAACGAAAATATCTTGTTTTGGTAGTAATTTTCTTATTACGACAATTAATCTTTGATGAAAAAAATTACACATAAATTGTGTAAATGTTTTGTATTAATTTTTTTATTGGTATGTGTTTAATTTACTTGAAGTTATTTAATTTAATTTTTTTATTTTATATATAAAATATTTGATTAATTAAATATTCAATATATATTATTGATATTATAAATTTGAATAAAATAATTTATAAAATAATATATTATTTTATTAATTTTATAATAATATTTAAAATAAATATTTTATTTCAATGCGTATCAATAGGAAAAATGTGAAATAAAATATATAATATCTAAAATTTATAATAATAAAAAATTAAAATTGTAAAATAATATTATAATTTTTATAATTCTAATTTTGTAAAAATAAAATTGTGAAAATAGCTACAATTTAATAATTAAGAATTTATCTACAACTAAGCTCTAATTATTGTGACATATGCCATGATTTTATAATTGTGGATCGACAACAATATGTAATTTGTAAATAGTTACACAAAATTTAAATGTAGGTATGTAACAATATTAAAATTATGACAAATTCTACAATTACGTTATTGTGAATGTTTTACACTTATTTTCATTGTAGATTTTTTTCACAAATTTTGTCACGTTTTATGTTTCCACAAAATTATTGTAGGTGGAGTCCACAAATTTGGATTCACAATTTATACTAAAATATCCACAATGAAAATGTGAAAAAATTGTGGATACTATACCCTATATCTTGTAGTGATTCTTACAAAATTCTGATGTAACAAAAACTTGTTTTCCTTTAAAAGATGATGTTTGATGAGTGCTCACTTTTACTTTAGTCGTATGATGTGATAAACCCTATAATAATCTCCCTAGTTGGAATGATAAATTGTTTAGTGTGAGTCTTACGGTTTGGCTTTTTGTGGTCATGGGTGGGGTCAGAAAGAGTAAAATAGAAGTTGTTTAGTCATTTGAATTTCCCCTCTTTCCTTCGAGTGGTTGGACAAGTTATTTGGGTTTCCATTTTGGCAACATAATCCCGGTATGAGTAAATGAATTTTACGTCTTGGTGTCGCTTTTGATCATGCCTTGCGTATGCATCCTTATAATTTAGCTCAAGCTATAGCACCCCTAATAGCGGCCATGAAGGGTTGTGAAGTGATTGTGATGTTGAATTTATGTATTTTATATATTCGTAAATTGGTGTTATTTTATCAAGGACCAGAAATTTTTTAATGATTGGATTGAGAAGCTCTAAGGCTCTTTTAGTTATTTGTATTTTTGCAAGAATTTTCAGACATTGCTATGCATCTACTTAGCCACATTTCCTTGATTGCCAATATTTCTTGGATTTTACCTTGACTAGTGACTCGGAGCTCGTTTATCTGTTGGCTACTTAGCTAAATGTTACGTGATTCTTTCTTGCATGTTGTTGAGTTGGTTCTACGTTGTTTGTTTTGTGACTTTCCATCATATGGGGGTACACCCTAGGTGCCTTGAATGTCCTCTTAGGTGCTTTAAGTTATGTCTTGGTTTTGGAAAGATGGAACCATGAGTGTAGCTAGGATCTTGGAGTGATTATTTCATTACTCAATATTCCTAGTAAGTGATTTCACGGTGTAGTGCGAGTCTTGTTGGCAATTTGATAGCTGTGGTGGTGATTCTCTTACAACCTGGTAAGAGCTTTCCTCCTCGTCAGAGTAGATGTGTTTGGTTATGAGCTTATGGTTTGTGTGAGGTCGGATTGACTCTTGGTTGATTGTATATTCTAGTGGATAAGTGGTTGTTTGGTAGTGATGTTCCATGATGGCATGCTAAGTTTTATCATGGTTTCCTTGTTTCTTTATAGAAAGTATTGACTTGTGGATTATATGCATTTCGGTAGTATGGTTAGATTTAAGCCCATTCGGGTAGTGTGTTTAATTATATAGGTTGGTTTTCTCTCTTTGACCTATGAATAAGGTTACCCTTGTCTTAACCCTTTATATTGTTATGAGTAAAACCTTAAAGACCTATTAATCTTTGGATTACGTGGAGACATTTATGAATGTTGTTGGGTCTTTTAAACCTTGCTCTTAGAGATGTTAGTTTGGTAGATCCTAAATATTTTTTTTTAATATCTCGGTGGTGCTTATATTGTGCTCCTTCTTGTAAAACTATAACTCTTGGTCATAGAGACCATGTTTGGATAGATTAATTGATTGTTCTCTTGTATTTAATGTTTTCTAATGGAATGTGGTGTCCTTGGAGTAAAATTTTCATAGTCATCTTGTTGCTTGGCTAGTAGTATCTTTTGGAAGTATAAGTGTTGATTGGAAAACTTTCTTTCTTTTAATATGCAAGTATGATGTTGGAGCCTAAACAATAAACATTGTTAAACCTCGTAAATTTGTAAAAGTAAATATGCCTCTTTAATGAGTCTTCCTTGTAACTTCATTTGAAATTTGTAGAGACCCACTAGAAATGTTTAATGATGCTTGTAATTATTTGGTAAACCCTTGAAATATTGGTGTGGTACATGTTGAATGATAGATTCCTAGTTCATACGAAATTAATAATGTGTTTGCTATGTTGAATGCCTCTTGTTCCTATAGAGTTAAAAATGTGATGTGTTGATTCATCTCTCTCTCCCATGAAAGTAATAATGTGATTTGTTGCCTCTTCCTTCTCATTAAAATCTATTTGGTAAAATGATTAATTGATCATAATGAGACCCTAATTGAGGAACTTGGATTTTGAGACAAAAGTAAATAAATAAAATAGAACATTAGGAAAAAGGAGATGTTTTCTTGATATAATCTTGGTAGATTAATAAAAGAAATCAAACTATGTGGAAAGAAAACAGAAAGGAAAATTTTCTCATTTTACCTTCCTTAGAAGTAAAATAAATGTTGTTTCCACCTATTCAGAATGGCGAGAGATCATGCCACCTTAGTGGTGCTCTTTATAACACAAACTTGTGATGTCATAATAAAAGGAAGTTTTAATCAAGAAAACTTGTAAGGATTGTGTTTAACAAGCAAACTATAACTTTGGACTTAATAAGTCAATTTATAAAACAACTAAGATTTATGTATTGAGTATAGTTGAACCTTTAGTTCTCCTACCTAGCCGGAATTGTGAAGCACCATTTTGATAGTGATGTGTTCATATTGCATAGTACTCCCTTGTTTTTGGATGTATGTTATTTTCCCTTGTAGGAGTTTGGTTCGTCATAACCTTATTGCCTCGTATCTCAACAATTTTGGTTCGTCGTAACCTTGTTGGCTCTTATCTCTTGTGTTCGGGAAAAATAACCTCCTTGTGTGTTGATTTGGCCCTTGGTGACATAGGTCATTGTAAATTTTTTTAAGAAAACATATGTTAAGGATATGAAATAACTTTTAGAAATCCTATTTCTTCTTTTTCTTAAGTCACCTTGTGGTTGTTTCATTTTTTCTATCAGGAAGGAAAGTGCAAGTTGTTTATGTAAGGTTTTTATTCGCTTCGGTATGATGCTCTCCTAGGTGTAGTTGGACCCCCTCTTGTTACTTGTTTCTTCTCTCTAGCTCCCTTGAGTTCTCTTTGGTTTTTTTGACTTATACATGTGCTCTCTTATGGATTTTTTGAACTTGAGCAGGGTTGAAGGTAAATAAATCCCATTATGTTGTGTAGAGTGAGTGGTGCCTATTGTATTGATATGATTAGTTCTAGCGTAAATTCCTTCTAAATGGTTGACATTACTAAGTGGGGCTAGTGTGGTGTGTTCATTCTTGGATGTAAAATCAATTTATATAAAACCTTAAGGTGATGTTTCCTTAGCATTTCCATGAAAATTTTATTGTGCCCTCTTAGGTTGTAGAAGTGCTTTCCATGAATAAGTCTTCGATGGTAAATGTGTTGGCCAACTTAAGTATCATTCCTTATATCTAAACCTCATCTTGTGTGATGTCAAAATTGTGAGACCTTTGAGTAGACATGTTTTTTCATATAAATTGATATTCGTGGTTGATATGTGTTAGCCTTCTCTAAATAATAAACTTTGGAAGCATAACTTAACCTTATTGTAAGCCTTAACTTGTGTTGTTGCAGTATGTGGGATCCATGGGAGACTATATGGTAATTTCGAGTTCAGGAAATTCTCCCAGTCCTTCCTTTTCTTGGTGTTTATCTTTGAGAATCCTTGACCATTTCATGTTTTGATGTTTTTTGTTGGAGCTCGGTTGACCATGTAGATTTACTCTATAGAATTATATGTTTGCCACCTTACTTAAAGAAAGTTTAGGAATCATTCCTCTCAATCTCTCTTCTTCTTGTTAAATCGCATTGGACCAAACTTGAAGTTACTGTAGACCCACACTTATTGAAGCAAAGGAATTCCACAAAGGATGTGATCCTATTTTCTTCTAAATTGTTCCCTAACTCTTTCTCCATGACATCTCGGGAGGAAGTAAAATCTAAGAGGTGGGGGATGTAATGCCCACTTATCTTCAACACTAAATAAAACATGATCATCTTTTCGAATTGTAACAATTGTAAACCTTGTTGCCTTATTCCAATTATCATACTAATAATATGTTTCGGGCATTAGAACTCTATTGTGTTTTGATTATTATTATTTTAACTATATGTCGTATTGTAGAACATGATGGACAAAATGCAAAAATTAGCTAGAATATTTGTATTGTCGTAAATTGTTTGTGATAGCATTACTCTTTGAGATTGTTTTGTTGTATTCAATTTATCTCTGTGGTGAGACACATAGACACTATTGTGCTTTATTACCAAAAGATGTTAATAGACAAATAAAATCATAACATTGTGTTACAGAATTTAAGGATAGACGTTATTGTAACCAAATTGTTTAACTTTTAATAAACAGTACTCAATATGGAAAAATTATGTGTAACCTTTCCAAGTGCAATCCTCCATGTTAGTTTGGCATGTTGAGGAAAAAAGAACGGCAGATTTAATTAATTTTGTTAAGTTAAAAGTCTATTTCACATTTTAATGGCGGGAAAGACGTTTTCTTCAACTTGACCCACCAAATATTTCCAAAATTAAAATTTTATGCTTCCTATGCAAATAGGAGATCAAGACCTTCCCAAAAATTCCTCTTTTGCCCAAATTTGAGCTTCCAGTTGAAAGTTATGGCCATCTGAAGTTTTGTTGCAAAAATTTACTTTTCCTAGATTCCTCTCTGACCTGTAGCCCCGCCAATTCATTTTAGGAAAAACACCTCTGCAAGTTCATGGGCTTGCACCTTCAAACTTTTTTTTTTTTAAATGGCGCAAAATATTAAGTTTCCCCGTTGGCCCGCTTCTCAACTTGTCATTGTCGATCCGACAAGTGGCATCCTTAGGTGTCGGTGGAGAGGTGGACTTTGTTTTAACCTTGAAGTTTTTTTCAACTCAAAACTCTTAAAGACCTAAGTTTTCCCCGTCGGTCTACCTTCTCGCTTGGAAACTTCGGGCATGACATGTGGCGCTCTAACTAGCGTCGGCGGAGGTATGACTCACTTTTAAAAAAATTTCCTTCTAAAAAAATATAGAAATCTAAATTACCTCCAACGACACTGCCTACCCGCGTGGGCTTAACAACATGCCACGTGTCCCTTGCGGGCAGGAAAGTTTCTTCCCAAACCCGAGCCCGCTTTAGGAAAATTTTCTTCCCGCGCTTGCAGCTCCTGTGTTTGGAGAAATATTTCTTCCCCAAGCCCGTAGGCACGCTTTTGGGGAAAAAGTTTTCCCAGGAGGCCTACCTTTGGGGAAAAGTTTCCTCCCGGGCCTATCGCCCCGTAACTTAAGAAATATGAGGAGTTAGGAGGACTTCTTTATATCTTTAGAAAGGGGAAGAAATTCTCTATCTACTAGAAATGTTTTCAGAAAATTTCAAGTGCATTAAATGTGTGAAGAATCAAATTAAAGGTCAAAATGAGCGAGAGTGGGTAAGTGGGAATTTATCCCTTTCTAACTTAAATGTTTATTTTCTAAGCTTGGGTTGACCTTTTTGGGGGTCACGTTATGGGGTAAGTGAATGTTTTCCTAACCTCATGTTAATGTGAACCTTGGTTATTATTTAGACCTGGAGGAATTAAATACCTTGGGTATTTAATTTTTTTGGTCACTTTAAACCTTCTAAAATTTTACTAGAGAACATTTAATCTTAGAGTTAATTTAATTATTCATTAAATTAACACCTAAAGGAAATTTTGAACTATACTTGGTTTAGTTACACTCATTAACACTTATGTGGTCCTCAATATTTGTTATAATGGAAAATTTTATTCTATCTAATATAGTTGTCCTTGATTTTTTTTTTTGTGACAATTTTTGCTAATAGGCTTATTTGTAGTCACACTTTAAATAAAAAAAACTTATTCCATAAATGTTCCTATCTAAACCTAGGTTGTTCTTAGGTCTCGAGTGGGAGTTTTAGCGGATGTTACGGAACTGCGTGTGTATGTAAATAGCCTCATGTGCAACTAATTACCCTATTAACAAACGAGCGAATTAATCAAGTAATTGATATAGTAGGCGAGCCTTATTGAATGAGATACACCATAAGTTAAATGTTAAGCAATATAAAGGAGATCTAGGAAAAGGAAAAATGACCGTATGATTCTCACATTATGAGCCTTACTAGAACTTAAGTTAAATAGGAAACATGATTTTAGTTAATGGTTGATCCTAAAATATCGTGTCTTGGGAAGTGCTTATCTATAAGTGTATCTGAAGTTGAATTGTTATGTGTGCCTTGTGAAAAAAATGGTGTTTTTTATGTGCGTCACATATTTTCATGTAATCTATGTGAGTTAATGTTGTACTGATGACATATCATATGTTATGCATAGTCGTAAGTGATCTCTTTTAGTGTTATGTGTACTGCACCAATGTAAATAAAAATAAAATAAAATAAAATTATTCCAGTATTTTTATACTGTTGTAATTGTGTGTGTAAAATGAAAGTGTCACACATCACATTCACATAATTTATTTTCCATGTAAGTAATGGTTTATGAACGAAATGACAAACCAATTAATACTTGAATTGTTCGTTGTGCTACGGTGTCCAAGATGCTTCCTTCTATTAGTATTCCTGTTATTGTTATCAATGGTGCGGATGGCTTTGTCTTGAACTAAATGTTTATAAAATATCATGAGATTGAACATATTTCCTCCAAATTTTAACGTAAAATGCCTTTTTATTGATAATTTTTTTAAAAATAGGGAATGTTATATATCCAGGACAATCACAGCTTCTATACACACGATATCCAGTTCTCACTTTATTGAGGGCTATTCGACTCATGAAACAAACATAGAAGATTATCAATTCGTCCATCGCTTGACTACAATGAAGAAGATACTCTCGACGATCTAGTATGGAGTTGGTGCGTATGCTGTAGCAGAGGCAAGGATGAAAGCCTTCACACCTCCTGCTGCCGGTGCAGGCGCAGTCTGGTACATCATTCGCCGGGATCGTGTTTTGTGAGCGTCGCAGAGCTGTGGTAAATACATTCCTGCATATCATCGAAATTTCATACGTCAGAAAATTTGTCGAAGAAAACCAAAAATTATGTAGTAGCTTAAGAAACAATGTTGGTATGGCACCTTCGCCAGCAGCGAGATTGAGGTAGAGATCCACAACGTTAGGGCAGCTGTTTTGGCATTTGTCTGAGCACAATTTGGACGTGAAATGAGAATAGGCGGAAAGATCGTCGGTTGACATGCCCACACTCATCCTCTGCAAACCACACGCCTGCACACATTCCTCGCTCTCTATCCATTCCATCATTTTCTCCGCCACTATTCCCGACGACTGCAATGCCATATTTCCAATACGAAATATTATTCAATAAAATTACATGGCAACACCAGCAGCAGCAATTCCTTGCTGGAAAGTCGAAGTATTGTAAGAGTTGTATTTACCTGGCACTGGTATTGTATGGATGCTTCATGAGTGGCGGCTGCGAAGGAGTATTTTTTCTCGAGCACACAGCGAGATCCTGTCGATGACACTGCAAAAGCGCACATTTCAACTGGCAGTTTCTCACATTCCACACCTCCTTCACCTGGACAAATAAAACATAAGCTGGACTGATAGTTAGATCTACAGGTTTAAGAGACGTATAAACCTGTGTGGCGTAAAATCTTGAAATTTATTTACAAAAAATATGGAAAAATGCAGTCAAAAAGAGTAATATAATGTGGTGTATTCCTGCCAGCAACAAAAATAAGAAATTCAAAACCATAAGGTCATTTCACAATTAAAACGTACCTAGGACGAACACACTTTGCAGACAGAAAAGTGCAAAAACAACGGAATACACACCCTTTGTGATTTTAGAAGCCATTTGTTTACTGAATCTGCACTCTTCTTCTCTCTTGTGAAAAGAAAGAAAAGTGTAACAGAAAAGAAACTTAACAGATGGCGATTGTGAGACGTATTTATAGACACTGTTGGCACGAGGAAAGCGAGAAAAATTGAACTTTTGCTTTTTCTATATTTTAAACTGCTAAATCCTGAAATTTTCTAAGTTTGATACTGTGGAGGAGGAAAACGTAAAAAAAAAGGAAAATTCTGTCAAAATCTATCGTATTTGGTAACTGTGATTTAAAGACACCGTCGGCACGAGGAAAGCGAGAAAAATTGAACCTATTCAGTGGAAATTTCTAATTGGATCCGTAATTCAATTTGGTACTTTGAATAGAAATAATGTGCTCGTGGGACCTTCAAACACCGTGACTCGCGTTTGTAAAACGAGTAGAGGAGTTGGACACGCAAAATGAGATGTCAAGTAAAATTATTGCATTGCGTAGAAATGACGATATGCTTTGTATTTGTAATCAGAAAAAAATTTCATGTGTAAATTTTGCAGAACTTATAATTTCAATTTTCGCTTACCAAAAGAAACGGAGCCCGGTGGACGAGGAATTTGTGAATATAGCAAGGAAAGTATAGACCGCAAAGTCGGGCTGGCAGAATCATTGTGAACGTTGATTTTAAAGAACGTGCGATTTGCGACTCTTATCGGAAGTCCTCTTATATTCCTTAGCACATTATTAGGAGATAAATGTTAAAGTTCCTTATTTTATTATTGCTTTGAGAATAGAGATTTATATTTAAAATTAGCAATAGTATGTAAAGTGTAGGAAGAAAATACCGGACACGAAGAGTCAAATGGTTGAGGCCACGATTATGCCCGGGGTAATTTTGACGTCATAGATGCCCATTACTCATAGTTGCTTAGTTGAACGTGATCACTTGTTTAGTTTCTTCATTTATGTTGCATTGTTTATTATATATGTTCCCTCCGAAACTTAGGGAGAGATGCCATTAAACTATGTAATCCAATGCCCAATTCGACACCCTTAAAGGTGCTCAATAAAAAAAAAATGTCTAGAACTTGTTTTTGATAAGTTACGTCAATAATCTCTCACATAGTATCAGATTCATTTTTAAGTACTATCCATTGTGGATTTCTACATTAATGTGTAATCACACCAATTCTCGTGCCCCTATATAAATCCCTCAACTAACCATAATGATGGGGTTTTAAAAATTACCAACCCATTTGTAGCTATTGTTTATGGTTTCATATTATCGAGGTAGGTTGATTTCACGGAGTGAGTTATACTCTTTGAATATTTCTCCACCATCTCAATCATTTTTGTCTTATATTTTGTTATTTCGTTAAATATATATTTTAATTTTTTATTATTGCTAAATAGTTTTTTGAAAGGGACTATACCCTTGTATTGAAAGACTCAGAAGCCAAATTTAACAATTTTAACAAAACAAAAAGATCAAAATCAAGATTTAACATGAAAACCTAGCAGAGAAAATAAATTTCCCAAAATACATTGCCCAAAAACAACAACTTAACAACACAAAAACAACCACAACATAGCATGTCCATAGCCAACATGCTCATAGCATCATTCCATGACCGAAACAATGTTGGATTTTAGTTTTTTATGTCCTTTCTTCCTCTGTTCCACCACCGTCCAATCCACGTTACTATCTTACGTGAAGATCGGAGGAACAACTTCAAGATTTTTGATAGGAGTGTGTCCTACGGTGAGGGGCAATGGGGCAAAATCCTTCATATCTATAGCATCAACCTCTAGGGTAAAAGAAACTTGCAGATCTCGGCAATTAGATTACTGCAAATTTTGTAGATTCATAAATGGAGGAGAGCCATTAATGATTTATCTCACATTATATATTTTTCGTAGTATTTTCTGTAATTGTATATTACCATTAAATTCAATGTAAAAAAATAGATATAATTTTAATATCTTCGAATCATAAACTATGATATCATATAGGAATGTGTTTCACATTTATATGTATTTAGTAGATGTAGAATAAAATATGATGTTTGGATCACTTTCGTAATGTCCAAAAATGGTATATGGACCTCTATATCATATTGTTTTTTCTTTATTTATATATTTTCAAGAGAATGTTTACACAATAACTTAGGATCAATAGAGGACAATCGGTATCATTGAAAGGTCACTTATATATCACCATTTCATTGCATTTATCTACTTAATTGCTTTTTTATGAAAACTATTTTCCTAAAGTAGAGAACCAAGGCTCCCATGGATTTTTATCTAAGGTTATAGACTTCAAGGGCAACCATGGAAAAAAGGGCAACAAGGAGAAAAGATGGTAGTCTCATTTTTCCTATTTTCTATAAAATCAACTATATATGATCATTTCATTGAAAATGGATTATTAAGAGAATTTTTAAATCTATATGTATTCCTAAATAATATAACCAAAGAATATATGGTGTTAATTCAAAGATTGAGGATATGTATGGGCCTCTTGTTCGATGGGTAATATTTTGTAAGTTGAGAATATATTGTTTATTCCTATGACCTTATGCATACCACCAACCTTTACATAGGCCTCCACCTCCCTCTTCTTATGAAATTTATTTCTCATATTCTCACTCATGGTAATCTCATATCCTCACAAGTTCATAGCGTTTGGTTCGAGATGGCAAGGTTGTTGATTTGTTTTCACATTATCTACTTGTTTTATGGTATTCATAATGTCCAGTTTATCTATACATTCGAGGATTATATTGATTTTTTGTAAAATTATAGTTTCTTTCCTATTTTCTTAGAAGTTATTCTATGTAGGACCTTCATGATGCCATAATTTTTGAATTAGGGAGCAAGATATAATCATTTTAGTCTGTATTCTTTTGGCTTGTAACCTCACCTACCCACTGGTTTTTACACTTGGTCCGCATCATTGAAATCTACACTACATTACCTTTCCATTAAGCACAACTTTGCTAAATTTGTTTAAAATTTTTAGAATATATGAGGATTTGAAATTTGGGCTATGTTTAGGTTTTACTTTTTCTCTCGAGCTCCATCGATCTCTCCTCCTACCACCGAGTTGTTCACATTAAATGCTAATGTCACCTTTGCAAGCTTCCTCATTCCAAATCGACACCGATTCCTTTTTTTCACCTACTACACTGTTATCCAAAATAAGCCCCTTGCTTATTTTTTGGCTAACTCCCTTCATTCCTCCCTCCCTTGTGCCTCAGTTGAATTTTTTACTTTTTAGGCACTCAAAATGTTCTGGAAATGGTTTCATTGGATAGAGAATCTTCTCAGCTTTCCAGAATGGTAAAGTTTTCCTCCTAACTCCTTGTATTTTTCAAGTTATGGCCTGACGGATATTTTTGGGGAAATTTTCCCATGAGAGTCCCGCGGCCAATCAAGATGTGCCACGTGGCATCGTAACAGCGGGGGTGGAGGAAACTTAGAAAATTTTCATCAAAAATTGGCGGGCGCACGAAGAAAATTTTTGGCCCGAAGGCCCGTCAGCCAATGGGAGGAGGCCATGTGCCTTAGGAGCATCGGACGGTGGCAAGAGAGTGGAGGAAAATTTTCCTTTTTGCCAAGCGATGGAAAATATTGAAATGAAGGCACCCATGCAGGCCGTGCCAATCAACGATTAACACGTGTCCTGTGGGGTCGCAAAAACGTTAAGGCAGGCCCGCGGAGGAGAAGAACTTGTCAAGCCCGTGGCAATGCTAGGATGCCACGTGTCCCATTCAGGAATGGACATAGTTAGAGAAAAATTTGGAAGCACACCCCGTGACCAATCAAAACATGCCACGTGTCCTAGGAACGTCGCTGGGCGGAAACTTTTGGAAAATTTTCCAAAGATCAAAAAGGCGTAAAAAGGTTAGGGGAAGGCCCACATCCAATCAAGACGTGCAACATGTTAGCAGAGCTTGGGGGGCAGAAATTTTTGGGGAAATTTTCCCAAAGTCAAAAAAGAGGGAAAATTTTGAATTTTCGGCCCTTGATTCAAATTTGCCCTAGTTTTGCCCTAAATCTTCAAAAGGGCATAACTTTTGATCCAGGCTCAGATTTTCACGTTCTTGGTGGCGTTGGAAAGCTGGTGAAATTATCTACATGATGGAGGGATCAATTTTGTGTTTTGGTGGAGTTTTGGGAGAGAAAATGGAAAACGCCTCTGGCATGGAGAAAAGAATAGAACTAACATTTCAACCACAATTTTCAATGTAGTATGGCTCCCACTCTCTCCCATCATGGTCAAAAATGTTGGGGAATGGTTTGGTAGGGGAACCCATACTATTTTAATGCAATTTGGTTGGTGGTTGAAGCATCCACTCATGTTTTCCCAGCGTTTCTCCTTTTTGAGCTTGAATTTTCATTGTTAAAAGCCAGATTTGGCTCATTTTGTAAAGGTTGAACATTTTTATGTTTTGTAGACTCCCTCTTTCACCTAGAAAAGTGATTTTGTGGAATATCAGACCTCTTCCAGGACTGTAACATGTTTTTCTGCCTCTCTGCTATTGTAATGCTTGTATTTTTTATATTGGAAATGACAATGCAAGCTCTGTGAATGAGTTTCAGTCCTCTTCTTGTGTTGTTTGATTCATTTCTAGTCTTTCATTACACTTTATCAGTCTGTGCATGATGGTTTTTGTTGTATTTTTGTGATCTGTGTCAATTTGCAGAAGTGAATGTTCACCACTCCTTTGGTGTATCACCTCATTAGCCTTAGTTTTCATTTCTTTTGCATTCTTTATCTCTGTCCCCTTGGAATTTAGAGTAGGATCTGATATTAAACCTCTACAATTTTCAAGTTATACATTTGATCAGAGGATTTGAGGAACCAACCTCTAATCTAGAGATTCTTTTCCCATTTTTACAAGTCCCACACTTGGGGAAAATTTCAATGTTGTGCAATCACACTGGATGTCCATATGTCAAACTAGAAATCGATAAACATCCAAAGGGTGCTACTGATTTGCACTAATAGTTTTGGCACACCCGGTGGGACCTTAGAGGTCTTCATCTTCATTGCAACAAAGTTGATGTGCTTTTGTTGTAATTTCTTGCTTTAAAAGAGCCCTTATATGCACATCTAGTGACTCCAAAGAGAAAGAATCAACTAGTTTCAGCAATCATAGTCTGAAGATTCATGAGAAGAATCAACACAAGGTCAAGAGCCAGAGAAGAGGGATTGTCTGAATATCTGCAGCTATCTCCTAGAAGAAGGCATAGAGGAAGGAGGATTCAAAGGTCTCCATCTCCACCAAATAGAACTCTATCAACTCCTCCACCTTCTAGACCTTTCACTCAATCAATGAGGGTTCTATGGCCAATCGAATAGCATAACCTAACCCTTATGTCAACTTCACCGAAGTAGCCCACTTTCTCTCAATGCATAGAATCCAGTTCTAGTTGTAGCATTGAAGAACATTTCATATTTCACTGGAGAAAATCAGACCACTCCTGGTGATCATGTTAAAGACATTGCTAATATTTGTGCAATCCATGAGATTGTTGAGATGCAAATTGCTATCAAATTGTTGGCATCTTCATTCAAAGGGAAAGCCTTGCAATGGTTCAGAGCCTTGCAGTAGGCTCTATCCAAAATTGGAACCAGTTATGCATAGCTCTCCATGAGTAATTTGGAGAAAAGGGAGATAATTTATCTTTACTAGAACAATTGACAACTATCAAGAGAGCTCCCAATGAGCAAAGTTGCTGACTTCAACTTCATATTTCAAAGGACTTGGGATAGAATTCCAGTGGCAGTAAGGCCAACAACTGAAGGTGCTTTTCTATACTATCTCAAAGCTTTAAATTCTGATATTTCTATGTTAATTCAATCCATGGGAGGTACCACTATACCTGTAGCTTATAACATTGCCATTAGAGCTGAAAATTATCTAATTCAAGCTAGTAAGCTGGCTCCTAGGCCTCCCATGCCCTTGTATCCAAACTTAGAAAATCCAAGCACTAGTCAAGCACCTACTATAGCTCCTATTCCCACTCCTAGAAATCAGAGTTCAAATGAAACTTCTACTTCATCCTCTAGTGCCTCAAATGAGCTTCAAGAAGTCATGAAACAATTGTAAAATTTAGGCAATGAGCTAGTTACACTCAAGAGGCAGTAGGCCCAAAGTTTTAGACCTTCTTATCAGCCTCAAGCTTAGCCTAATAGGCAACCATATCAGCCTAATAGGCCACCCAATCCAGCTGCAAATCAAAATCAAGTTAGGCCTCCTGCTAATAGACCATTTCAGCCCCATAATCCCAATGTTGTATCTTCCTTTAAAGCCTTCGTACCCGTGAAAATAATATGGCTCAAGAGTATGATTGGTGTTTCCCATGCAATGAACCTCATAACCAATCCATGTGCTTCAATGGTTCCTTGAAACCAGCTTTGATGGTGACAACAACTAGCGTAGAAGGTGAGGTGAGCCAAGAAACAAATCAGCAACAAAGCACACCCTAGCAAAACACAACTCCAAATGACACTACACTGGAAAATTGGTAGGCTAAGGATTTTTTTTGTATGAATCAAGTAATGTCTCAAAATGTGGCATCTAATACAAGCTCAAAGAAGAGGAATATAGGTGAAGGGAAGTCATTAACTCTAGGTGATCCACAACCTTCCATCACTCCACAAAGTGTTGGCAAGCCAAATGTAGTTCCAAATATACAAGGACAATCCAAAACACCTTCTAGGCCAGCTCAAGTGCGGTTGTTGTTGCCCATGTGCAAGAAAAGAATGTGCAGTCAAGGAAGAAAAGAGATGTTTCATCTCCATTTAGCATCATTGACCGAGATGAAGAAGACAAATGTGAATATATCAATGTGGGAATCACTATCCATCCTGTGCCAAAGAGATCTCCTACAAGCTGCCATGAAAGTACTCACAAATGTTGCTCAACTCGATGGGAATCATGGAGAGAACAAGGTAAATTTTTGAAGCCTCCTCTATTCCATGTTTCATTGATCATTGGGGATAAATTAGTACAGATACATGATTGATTCTGGGGCAAGTAGTTCTGTAATGCCCAAGCAAATAGCTGATTAGCTGGGCCTCCAATATGAAGTCATATCCAAAGGGGTAGTGCAACTGGATGGGACAGTAGTAACAATAGTGGGAGTGATTAAAGATTTGAGCCTTACTTTGCATGCATGTCCCAATGTTACTTGTTTTTGTGCGATGTGTCAGTGATAGATTTTCCACCACTCTTTTCCTTATGCTTATCAAGGGATTTCATAGCTAAAATTGGGGGCTACTTATCTGTTGATTGGTCACACATGTTGTTTAGAACAAGATATGGAACCAAAGCCACAATTAGATCTCAACCTATTCCAAACTTTCACATTGAGCCTCATACTCCAAGCCAAATCAATGCCAATTGTTCAACATTTGACCAAGAAGATTACCCAAGCATAGATGAAGCTGACACCAAAGTTGGAAGCATCCTAGATTTGACTCTTGACTAATGGGAAAGTAAGGTGCATGATTTTGACCCCTACCAAGAAATAGAAGAATCTGAGCTAGGAGTCTATTGCATACATGAAGAAAATCAGCCTATTCCTAGCATCACCAAGCCAGACCATAAGGATGAAAATGAGGTATGGCAACTATTCTTTGATGGATCAAGAAGTAGGCAAGGTGTAGGAGGGGGAGCTATGCTTGTTTCACCTCAAGGCATTAAATATTATTCAGCTTTTAGATTTCAGTTTGCATGTTCTAATAACACTGTTGAATATGAAGCTCTGATACAAGGATTGCATTGGTCAATCAAGAGAGGTATAAAAAACCTACAAGTTTTTAGTGACAGTGAGTTGATTGTCAACCAAGTTAAAGGGCAGCATGCTACCAAGAATGATTTGCTCAAATGTTATAATAATAGGGTATGGGACCTCATTGAAGTTTTTGAGGGATTTGGCATCAATTCCATCCCTAGGAGAGAAAACCAAGCTCGGCGACAGGATTACAAGCAATTGGGGCAGCCTTTGATGTTGTTGAAAGTAGTAAGGAAGACAAGGTAAAACCAAGCATTGATGTGATTGTAAGGCCATCGGTGCCACGCAATAATGTAAGTTGGCGGTGTTCGAAAATGATCAACAAATCATCAATTTCTTGTAAGAAGAAGCTAAGTTCTCAACCAAAAATTAGGAAAAGTTCGAACAACAAGATGGTGATCAAGTGGTACAGTGAGAACTAACAAACCGCCAAAGGGACTTGTCACCTTGGAGTCATTTTTAATCCTAATGATCATTTTATTAAGGAGAAGGAAAATATACAAGTCAAGGGAGAGAATCCAGTGCCCATCCGGGTTAAAGAAGGGAAGTCACTTCAAATTGGTAAAGTGACAACCGAGCAAGAAAGGTATGAGTTTATGCAACTTTGTCAAGAGTTCCCAGACATATTTTCTTGGAGCTATGAAGATTTGAAGGGTTTCAATCCCAAGCTAGCTCAACATACAATTGAATTGGATCCAAGTGCTAAACCCATCAGGCAAAAACAAAGGCCAGTCAATCCACACATGGAGCCTCTTATGAAGAAGGAATTGAATAAGTTAATAGAGGCAAGTATCATATTTCCTATCAAGCATTCTAGTTGGGTAGCAAACTTAGTTCTAGTTAGAAAGAAGAGTGGAGAAATCAGATTGTGTGTAGACTTTAGAGATTTGAATAGAGCATCTCTCAAGGATCATTACCCACTTCCTTCTATGGAGCAGATTTTTCAAGTTGTTGCTTTGGCTCGAGAGGTTTTCATTGCTAGATGGTTATTCAAGGTACAATCAAATCATAGTAAAGGAAGAAGACCAGTTCAAGATAGCCTTCACCACCAAATGGGGAACTTATGCATATAGAAAAATGTCATTTGGGTTGTCCAATGCTAGAACTACCTTCCAAAGAGCAATGGTATGGCTTTCAAGGGATTGATCAACAAAATAGTGTTGGTATACTTAGATGATATCACTATTGTTTCTGAAATTATAGTAGATCACCTATGTCATTTGAGACAAGTGTTCCAAAGGTGTAGAAGATTTGGGGTATCCTTGAATCCTAAAAAATTTATTTTTCAAGCTCATGAAGGAAAGCTTCTTGGCCACATTGTTTCCAAAGAAGGATTATCAATTGATTCATAGAGGGTTGAAGCAATAAAAGCACTGCCATTACCAAGTCACAAGAAGGCCCTTCAAAGTTTCTTGGGTAGGATCAATTTGTTCAGAGGTTTGTTCATGATTTTGTAGCTCTTGTCAAGCCAATAATTATGATGTTGAAGAAAAGCATGGCTTTCAAATGGACAGTTTAAGGTAAGGTAGGTTTTGAGGCAATTAAAGAAGCCATTTCACAAGCTCCAACTCTCATTAACCCATATTTCTCCAAGGATTTTATCCTTTATGCATTTGGAGGTGATGATACAATCTCTGCAATTTTAGTACAGTAGAACAAAGAAAATGTAGAGTAGCCAATTAATTTCTTTAGCCAAATCCTAGAGGACTATGAGGTGAGATATTATTTCATTGAGAAGCAAGTTCTTACAGTGATTAGGAGCTTGAAGAAATTTAAGCATCTAGTTTCAAACAACAAGGTTCAATTGTTGGTTTCTCATGTGGGAGTAAAAGACTTCCTCCTCAACAAAGATTTAAATGAAAAACATGTAGGGTGGATTACTCGTATCCATGGAGCATGACATTGAGATCAAAGTCACCAAGCTGGTCCAAGGAAAAGGATTATGTGAACAGCTGGTTTTAAGCAAATCAATGGAAACATGCAATGAAAAGGATGTTGTTTTGGTGCTGCAAAACAACCAAGAACAAGGAAATGTTCAAGAAGAGAATGATGGTGTCCTCACTCCTTATTGGTCCCAAGACATAATTAACTTCCTACACATAGGCATATGCCCTCCAGAGATGAACAAAACTAAGAGAAGACACTTTAGATTGCAGGTTGTCCCATATGCACTTGTTGATGGCTTTTGTTCAAGAAAGATGTAAATGGAGTGCTCGTTGAGATGCATGGAACAAATCAGATTAATAGAACATTGGAAGAGTTCCATGATGGGATAGTTGGAGGTAATTTTTCTCCAAGAGTGATAGCCCTCAAGATCATGAAGGCTGGTTATTATTGGCCCAAGGTATTCAATGATTGTTATGCATGGATCAAGAGGTGCAAGAGTTGTGCATTCTTCACAGGCAAGGAGAGATTAGTTGCCCTTCCATTGCACCCAATTTCAGTTGACCAGCCATTCATGCAATGGGGTTTAGACTTCATTGGATTCATTAACCCAAAATCAAGCCAAGGACACAAGTGGATCGCAATGCAATGACATTACTTCACCAAATGGACTAAGGTAGTGGCACTTAAAGAAATAAATGAATATAGTATTCTAGACTTCTATGAGGGGATAGTAAATGATTTGGTATACCTACCACTATAATATCAGATAATGCTTTGACATTCATAGGATCAAAGGTAATTGAATGGGCTATTAAGAATGGGGTCTATCTGAGCACTTCATCAAATTATTACCCTCAGGGTAATGGCCAAGCTGAGTCTACAAACAAGAACTTGTTAAGGATCATCAGGAGAACTCTTGATGAAAATCAGAGGACTTGGCATACTAAATTGAAATCAGCCTTATGGGCTGATAGGATCACTCCTAAGAGATCCATAGGTAATTCTCCATTCAAGCTTGTTTATGGAAGAGAGGCAATTTTGCCCATGTCACTTGAGTTGCCAATGTTACAACTCATGAAGCAATTAGAGTTGTTGGAGTTTGAACCCATGGAGCTTAGATATGTAGAATTAATGGAGCTCCAAGAAATCAGAGAACATGCAGCCCATGCAATGGAGAAGGATCAAGCTTTGATCAAGAAAACCTTTGATAAGAAGGCTAAAGCTAGGACCTTCCAAGTTGGAGATCTAGTGTTGAAATGGGATGCAAACTGAGAAAAGCCAGGAAGGCATTCAAAGTTTTATGCCATTTGGAGTGGCCCCTACATCATCATAAAGTGTAAGGGTAGTAATGCATTCCAATTGTCTACATTGGATGGTGAAGAACTACAGATTCTAGTTAATGGAATCCATCTAAAACATTGCTACTAGAAGGGAAGCTCTCCACCTTGTACATATTAGCTTAGATTTTCATTCCTCCAAGTGCTTGTGCACATTTTTTTTTTGTAGCTTAGTTTCTATTCCCTAAGTACTTTGGCACAAGCTTGCTGTCCCAAACATGTAGTTTTATAGGTCATGTTCCAGATCAGGAGATGATTCTACCCTCACAATATTCCTCCTTGTAATTTTCTAATCATTTGGGGTTCCAAGAAGAGAATTTTATGACTCCATGCCCAATGGATTACTTTAGGAAACTAGTAACTTCATCCAATAGGCAGATGACCCCTCTGAGTCACCAAAATTGTTATCCAAAATAAGTCCCTTGCTTATTTTTTGGCTAACTCCCTTCATTCCTCCCTCCCTTGTGCCTTAGTTGAATTTTTTTACTTTTTAGGAACTTAAAATGTTCTAGAAATGGTTTCATTGGATAGAGAATCTTCTCAGCTTTCCAGAATGGTAAAGTTTTCCTCCTAACTCTTTGTATTTTTCAAGTTATGGCCCGATGGAGATTTTTGGGGAAATTTTACTGTGAGAGTCCTGCGGCCAATCAAGATGTGCCACGTGGCATCGAAACGACAGGGGTAGAGGAAACTTAGAAAATTTTCATCAAAAATGGTGGGGCGCACAAAGAAATTTTTGGCCTGAAGGCCCGTAAGCCAATGGGAGGAGGCCACATGCCTTAGGAGCATCGGACGGTGGGAGAGTGGAGGAAAATTTTCCTTTTTCTCAAGCGATGGAAAATATTGAAACAAAGGCCTGCTCACATAGGCCGCGCCAATCAACGGTTGCCATGTGTCCACGGGGTCAGAGAAAAAGGTTAATGCAAGGCCTGTGGAGGAGAAGAACTTGTCAAGCCCATGCTAATTCCAGGGAACCACGTGTCCCATTCGGGAATGGACACAATTAGAAAAATTTGGAAGCGTCCCCCATGACCAATCAAAACATGCCACGTGTCCCAAGAACATCGGGGTGATGGAAAATTTTGGAAAATTTTCCAAAGATCAAATAGGTGTAATAAGGTAAGGGGAAGGCCCGCATCAATCAGGATGCCCCACATGTCATCGGAGCTTCGGGGTGGAACTTTTTGGGGAAATTTTCCCAAAGTCAAAAAAAGGGAAAATTTTGAATTTTCGGCCCGCCAATTCAAATTTGCCCTAGTTTTGCCCTAAATCTTTAGAAGGGCATAAATTTTGATCCAAGGCTTGGATTTTCACATTCTTGGTGGCATTGGAAATCTAGTGAAATTATATACACGATGGAGGGCTCAATTTTGTGTTTTGGTGGAGTTTGGGGAGAGAAAATGGAAAATGCCTCTAGCATGGAGAAAAGAATAAAACTAACATTTCAACCACCATTTTTAATGAAGTATGGCTCGCATTCTCTCCCAACATGGTCAAAAACATCGGGAATGGTCTGGCAGGGGAACCCATGCTATTTTAATGCAATTTGGTTGGTGGTTGAAGCATCCACTCACGTTTTCCCACGTTTCTCCTTTCTAAGCTCGAATTTTCATTGTTAAAAGCCAGATTTGGCTCATTTTGTAAAGGTTGGACATTTTTATGTTTTTCAGACTCCCTCTTTCACCCCATAAAAGTGATTTTGTGGAATATCGGACCTCTTCCGGAGTGCAACATGTTTTTCGCCTCTCTACTATTGTAATGCTTGTATTTTTATATTGGGAATGACAATGCAAGATTTGTGAATGAGTTTCAGTCCTCTTCTTGTGTTGTTTGATTCATTTCTAGTCTTTCATTACACTTTAACGATGCCTGTGCATGATGGTTTTTTGTTGTATTTCTATGATCTGTGTCAATTTGTAGAATTGAATGTTCACCACTCCTTTGGTGTATCACCTCATTAGCCTTAGTTTTCATTTCTTTTGCATTCTCTATCTTTGTTCGCTTCGAATTTAGAGTAGGATATGATATTAAACCTCTACAATTTTCAAGTTATACATCTGATTAGAGGAGATTTGAGAAACCAGCCTCTAATCTAGAGATTCTTTTCCCATTTTTACAAGTCTCACACTTGGGGGAAAATATTCAATGTTGTGCAATCACACTGGATGTCCATATGTCAAACTAGAAATCTGATAAACATCCAGAGGGTGCTACTAATTTGCACTAACACTACCCTTACATGGTAATGGATCGGCGATCAAGGGCATTACTCGTAAAGGTTTCATTTTTTTGGGTGGGATTTCAAACATTTTGAGGTTTTGGAATCCCTTGCTTCGACTTTAAAATGCGCCTACTTCAGGCTTTTCATCACTCAATCCCCAAAATCCACCTTTGAACTCAAGCAACCCATGTGTTTATGTCAATGTTCAATAAACTTCGGTGGGTTTTTTTTATTGAAAGTGGGTGGGGGCTGTGTTGTTTTCAAGCCTTCGGGATTTATCCAACTAGACTTAGTGAGTCCTCTTCCTTGGACTCTTCCTACTCGCAACTCTTAAGTAACCCATGCCTGAGTCCTTAAAACCCAAGAGACTCATCATGTTCCCTTTCCACTTTCAAGATTCAGGTATTTTCCTCTTCGGAATCTTTGTCCAACCGATTCAAGCTTCACGCACTCCCATTCTCGAAAGCCAACTCACTCAACCACCGAAGACCTACAACCCCGAATCCTAAAGTGCGATGTCACCTATGTATTTTAGTGCTTCAGATTCTCACTATCAAAAATTTCACTCCTTTTCCTTTGGAAATCTATACACCAAGTTCCCAAAAAGGCTCCTCAGAAATCCCAAAGTGAGTGTAACCTTCAATATCCATTCTAGCTCACCGTGGCTGATCCATCTTTATCTCTCGTGACTCGCTCACCATTTATCCATTTGGTGGGTACATCGCTAGAAAACATTTGTGCCCTTACATTATTCAGCCATCAATGCCCTCATGACCCCATCTTTCATTTACGAGCTCTAGGTTGATCTCTTTGCCTCACATTCCATCCTCCCGTGAGCCTTTGAATTGTTCATTTTTTCAAAACTTCCTTCGACACAAGGGCTCGACCGCTTAAGGTCTCTAATTTGGTGTCCTTACTCGAATTGTAGTGAGCATTATCTTGACTCAACATGAAGTCCTTACCACTAATTTTTATCTCCATCTAAGTTACCTTCGGCATGCATATGACTGATTTAGCTCATCAAGAAAGCTTTAATCAAGGCTAGGCCCATGAATTATCCCTTTTCATTCGTGTGTGTTTTTGAATGTATGGCTTTCCCCAAGCTTAGGCCAATCTATTCTCCTACACATTGTCTCACAAGCACGATCTCAAGCTCCTTAAGTTTTCCTCCATCGAATCCATGCACGAGTCAAACCTAAACTCCTCGTGTTGTATAAGAAACAACTTGACAATCCTTCATTACAACTCGGATCTCCAAGTAGCTTTCTTTGAGATACTCGGTGAGTCACTTCCGATGTGTTCCCCTAATGCAACTAACTATTTTGGCGAGCTACTCTTGAGTAGGTCAATGAGCTACCTTTGAGCTCGGTGACTCTTTGAGGCCTAGAATGCAATTTTCAACCTTTGAGACTTGTTTTTAGGTTTTTTTCATTTTTTCACATGTCGAAGCCCCGATGGTTAGGAGTATGGAGAATTTTTACACTTAACATAAGTTTACCCAATTTTTCTTTTTCATCCCGACGTGGGCCATGTTTGGCCATTTTCTTGTGGGAGATAAAGCTCCAACAATTATGAAACTCACTAAGAGATCTTCCTACTAGATGTTTTGTACTAGTAGCCTTAGCATGTGCATTGGGCATGGAGTCAATGTATGCCTGCAATCTGATCCTGAAATTGCTACGATTAAAACCCGCAACAGCCTACTCACACTACTAATTTTCATAATAAAATCTTAAAAATAAGATTTGTGAGAGTAAAAATTGTCTTGATTGAAGATTTTCACCTTTTCTTCTCTAAAACCCAATGCGTGTGAGACTTAAATGGACTATCCTAAAACCCGATTCTACGCAAGTATGAAGCACACAATTAATGATTGCTTGACATGTATTATGTGTTGTAGAGCTTAGAATAAGACAATTCTCATGTTTTTACATTGTGGAACTCTATTAAATCTATATTTTTGCTCCCTTTTGAAAATTCTACATGTGGCCTCACTCTTTGGAGGATTCTTTTATTCGGCAGGGATGCTAGAAGTTAACTTGTGATTGGCCTTAAAGGACTTAAAGAATGAGAACCTAGTGAAATTTTCCCTTAATCTTGATTTTAGTTACTCGAATTTGTTTTATTTTAATTTCTGCAACTATTTCCCATAAGTATGAACTTCTTTCCTACATGGGGAGGCCTATTATAACATTAATTCTAGGAAGCACACTAAAATTCACATTGATATAACCTAGGAGAAACAAAACATGTGCTAAATCACTTAGGGAAATTTAAACCTAACCTACTATAGGATAATGCCCATACACAGTTAGAGGAATTCAAAAGTCTAAACCGATATGTACAAGGGTGAAAATTTTCCTTTCAGTAGTAATGTTTAAGATAGATTCCGTTTACTAGAATTGGAAGTTCCTCTCCATCCAAGGTAGACAATTGGAAGGCATTATTACCCTTACATCCCGTGACCATGTAGGGGCCACTGCAAATTGCATCAAACTTGTAATAACTACCTGGAGTTTTCCGATCTGCATCCCACTTAAGAACTAGGTCCCCCTCCTAGAAGGTCCTTGCTTTAACTTTCTTATTGAACTACCTTTTAACTAACACCTGATATTTTTCCATTGTTTTTATTACATGTTCTCTTATTTCCTCAAATTCCATCCGCTCCTCATATCTATCTTCCATTGGTTCAAATTCGACATCTCCAATTGTTTTATCATCTCTAATGCTTTGGTAGCTCCGATGACATAGGCAACAACACTTTGCTTCTTTTCCATATACCAACTTGTAGGGAGAGCTGCGCATGTCGATCTTTTAGGTGTTATCCTATAAGCCCACAATGCTGATTTGAGTTTGGTATGCCATGTTGTTTGATTTTCATCTAGGGTCCATTTGATGAATTTTAGAAAATTCTTATTTGTAGATTATGCTTGTCCATTACCCTATGCATAATAGTTATAATAGGTGCTGAAATAGATTTTGTTCCTAAAAAATTATTTCGTGATCTTGGAACCTAAGAATGCTAATGAATTTTCTTAAATTCTAGTGGCAAGACACCTTACCTTGTCACTATCCCTCATAAAAGTCTAGTATACTAGACTCATTTTGCTTCCTTGAGAGACACCGCCTTAGTCCTCTTGGTGAAATAATTTGTTCCCATGAGGATCCACTTGTGGCCTTGGCTGGAATTTGGATTGATGACCCCGACGAAGTCCAATCCCAAGATATTAATGGCCAATCAACTAAAATTGGGTGTAATGAAAGTGTTGCTAACTTCTCCTTGCTATGAAGAGTGCACACGTTTTACACTTCTTAATATCGAATAGCATTTTGAATACTATGGGCCAATAATAACATGCCTTCATTATTTTGAACAGTGTCACCCATAGAGAAAAATGACCCCTACCTCTCCATCATGAAGTTCCCATACAACCCTCTCAATCTGATGTGTTCCAATGCACCTAAATAGAACTCCATTAATGTTATTTTGCATAAGATGCTATCAACAGCACATACGGAATGACCTATAGTATGAAGTATCTTCTCTTTACTTTCCTCATTTCTACGGAGGGCATATGCATGTTTTTAGGAATTGTATCATGTCATGAGTCTAATAAGGAATAGGGAAATTATAATTTGCTTGTTCCTAGTCATCCTATAACATAATAATAGATTCTTTTCATTACTTGTCTCGACTGTTGACTTGAGGCCGGTTGTTCACACAACCTATTCCCATCGACTCGTTAAGTGACCTTGATCTCAATGTCGTACTCCATGACATGAGTGATCCACCCTGCACATTTATCATTCAAATCATTGTTCAATAGTAATTTCTTGATTCCTCGCATGGGATACTAATTTGGATCTTGTTGTTTGAGACTACGTGCTTAAATTTCTTTAGGTGTTGATTACTACGAGGACATGCTTCTCAATGGAGTATATAACTTCATAGTCCTCCAAACCTTGATTGAAGTAGGAAATTGGATGCTTGGATCCCTTTTTATTTTGTCACACTAGAAGATGAGGGGTCCTTTCACATAAATCTAGACTTTCCACCTCCAAAGCATGTTGTAGCAGCCATCCTACCCCATATTTTATAGACTCTTTAGGATGTTAATGTTGCTTTACAGAGAGTCCGTAGGAGGACAGTTAGCTAGAAATAATGGGGAGCCATCCATTTAGGCTCACGTATCTCCTTGACACAATGAGGAGTATAGAGGAGAGAACCGTAGTGTAGAGTTAGGTAGAGCAGAGTCACCGTAGAGAGGATAAGGAGACCAAACTTCTAGACATAGGGATAGGTCTTAGATCCCTAGGCTTAGGGATGGGCATGTAGAGAGGCCTAGGGGTCACCAGATTATGCTAAATACCATATCAAGGAGATCCGAATCTACAACCATCTCATTATTCTTGTGACACAAGTGGATTTAAGGCAGAGGGCTGGTTAGTAAGCTTGATTGGGTGCTTCAATCTCTTCCCTTGTTCTATCCACATGAAGGCTCGTATTGCAATCCATCTTCTAAGGAATGGATTCAAAGTGTCAGTGGAGGACCGAGGAGTAGAAGCTCCACGTTTATTAGAGATGGTTACCTAGGAGCTCTTTGAGGAGAAGTTTAGGAGCAGGTATTTATCATGGAGGTTTATTCAATAAATAATAGATGAGTTTCATGACCTCCGAAAGGCATCTTTGATAGTAGATGAGTATGAGATTGGATTTTGGATCTACTCCAGTATGTTGACTACATGCAAGATGAGTAGGTATGGATCCACAGGTTCATCTATGACCTAAATCTAGACATTGGAGGTATGGTGCATATCGCTTGTCCGCAAACATTAGCTGAGGCCTTTGAAAAGGCCTATATAGCAGAGGAGACTCGAGGAAAGACACATCAGACCATATACTGATTTCAGATCCGTATCCATCAGATGTAAGACAACACATCGAGGGGTTCAGCTTATCCTCCTCATGGTGGACAAGGTTCATCATAGTCATCTTTTATACCACAACAACAAAGAACAACAGCCTTCTCCCACCATTCAAACCTCCATAGAGATTTGATGCACAAAGGGGTTTGAGTATGGGGCCTCATCCTATAGGTCCCATTAGGACACATGGTGCACCAAGAGCTCAGCCTACAAGAGCTCGTTAGTAGAGAACTTAGCATTCCACGCATGCATTATAGGATCCATAAGATGAGACCTCCGCAGTACCGGTAATACTTGTTACTCATGGGAAAGGATTGAGTGGTTTTTTTGGTTGTGGTGTTGCTAGAAATTTTGGAGAGTCTACTCATAGAACCCTAGTAACAAGGGTAAGGTGCAAATCTCAGATCCTACTATTGGTGAAATGGAAGGGGTAGTCTAGTAAGGGAAAAATGGTGAAGTTTCAAAGTTTGTCAAGCTCAAAACCGTTCAGAAAGAGTCAAAAATCGACTAAGTATGGAGGAGGCAACGGAAGAACCACATGTCTACACGGAGCTCCTCCAAAGTTGAATCCAGTAAAGGGAAGCCCAAATAAGTGTCATGCTTCCATGCATCTAGAGCCAAAAACTTGCGGGGCCATTAAAAAGTCTTCAACTAAGAGAAGGTGCTTGGTGTCGGCTCAGTGGAAAATCTAAAATAGGATCCTGTGGTGGAGACTCAAACTTATGCTAGTCCTCCCGTAGCAAATGCTCAAACATGGTTAAAAGGTAGATAGGGCAGGCCTCAAAAATTTCTAAGTATAAAAGTGTAAGCGAGAGAGTTCCAGTGTCGGTGTGGCACATCTCCAAGAGTTAGTCCAAAGGTGGAGACCCAAATGAGTACGAACTCTCCACGTGGTCCAAAGTCCAAAAATTAAGAGGGATTGTTGAAAAGTCCACAGACTGCGGAGGCTACCAAGTTTCAAATCAACTCTCCTTCAAAGGAAAATTTTGAACTTGGCTTTCAAGCAAGCATTTTTGCTTAATTAATACATACCTACACGTTGCATACCTACGCTGCATACGGTTACCTTAACCGTCCCTACTTTATGTAACTATTTTGATGCTTTATATTCTCTATCTGCTATTTTGTCAAGCATTCAATAAATCATTATTGTTTCTTCCATCATTGGTATCGATCTTCTAGCCCCCTCATGCTTAGCATTGGCATTTGGAAAATATTATTGGAGGCATGCGTTTTCATTTTAGCGACGTCTTTGGCATGGAGTTGTTTCCTATTTTTTGGACTGCGTGAAGGAACAGTTACACCTGCGACCCATTACACTATGAAAAGTGGCTGTGTGAAGTCCTATAGTAAACATGGGAATTTGGAGACCTGGCCTCGCATGGGGTGTTAAGCCGTGAGCAGCGACCAACGAGCCAGTGAGGAGAGATTTGAGGAGACAAACTATCCGATCTATTTGGATTAAAATCAATTTTCAATGGTGGTGTATGTGAGCAAGTGCCATCCCAAAATTCATGTATTCTACTACCACTTCATGCTCAAATGGATTAAAACCAATCCCAATGTGAGAAGACCCACCTTAGCGTTGATCAACTTTTGGAGACCTATTTGCTTGGGATGTCTTGTGGGAAAAGAACACGAGAGGTCCATTCAAATAGAGATCTTATCATTCTACTTGAGCATCTTTAGGTTGTACATACCGATCGGTGTGGACCCCTACCAACTAGCTTTTAAGGTTTTGAATACTTCCATCTCATCATTGATGATTACTCATGGAAAATTTGGGTATATTTTCTTAGGAAGAAGAGTGAGACATTTGCCAATTTCAAACCTTTTACGAACAAGCCACTAGGAAGTCCTGGGAATCCTCTCCTTCTCCTCCACTCATATCGAGGGGGGGAATTTGTATCAAAGAAGTTCTTAGCCTACCTGAAGTAGCATGGCATTCATTAACATCTGACTGCACCCTACACTCCCCAAAAAAATGGGATTTCCGAGTGACACTGTGGGACTATCATGGAGATGGATCATTATATGCTCTCCATCACCAAGCTGGAGAATCATTTTTGGGTAGAAGCAATCTAGATAGTAGTGTATCTACTCAACTAGGAACCCATGAAGATCTTGCAGAATAAGACACCGGAAGAGGTATGGACTAGTTGTAAACCTTCTATCTACCATTTGAGAAGTTTTGGTCAGATCGCATATATGCATGTTCCGAGATAAGAAAAGGAATAAGATCGATCTAAAGACACTTTCATGTCTTTTCTTGGGGAATATTACTACCTCAAAGGCATATCATCTCATAAATCCCGAGATGAAGAAGATCTATGAGAGTCAAGATGTGGTGTGTGATGAGTCATCCTTTGACTCCTTGCCACAAATGGAGATCCAAAGACCAACCTTGTCACATAGATTGCTCACACATCCAGATGATGGGCAAGATGATTCTTCTCGAGAGAGAAGAAGAGCTAAGTGGGGACTTTTTGTTGATCTAGGCACACTGGAAAACACATCTTCACATGAGGAGCAGCAGCACCACCAACGTTTAAAATGGGTCCAAAATACTATTAGGGATGCACACCGAACTCACTTCTAAGTATTTCTACAGAGTCGAACATGAATTCAAGCCGGACATGAGGTAAATTTTACAATCATGAGATAAGTTGTTGATAGCACCGAACCTGACACTGTTCGTGAAGCATTAGACCAACCATAGTGGAAATAAGCTATGGATGTTGAATATGATTCCCTACTTCAAAATAGGATGTGGGAACTTGTCGATCTACCTCCATGTAAGAAATCCATTGGCTGAAAATGAATTTTCAAAACAAAATATAAGGTAGATGGTTCAATCGAAAAAAACAAAGCACAACTTGTTGCAAAGGGTTATGCTTCGCAAGAAGGAATTGACTATGACGAGACCTTTGCACCCACTGCGAAGATCAAAATCATCGAATTGTCTATGCATTGGCAAAGCACAAAATGGATGGAAACTTCAACAGATGGATGTTAAGAGTGTTGTTTTGAAAGGTGATTTCAAAGAAGAAGTATACATGGCCCAACCTAACGGGTTTGTAGACAAGCATCAACCACACAAGGTATGTTTTCTGATAAAGTCACTTTATGGACTCTAAAAAAACACCTAGCGCATGGTATATAAAAATTGATGATCACCTATTGTAGCATGGATTCACTCGTAGCCCCTTAGATACAAATTTTTATATCAAGAAGGTAGGAATAGAGATTGTTATTCTAGTTTTGTATGTAGATGATCTTGTGATCATAGGAAGTTCTAACAATCTTGTGGATGATGTAAAGAATGATCGAAGAAATCCTTTGACATGACTGATTTGGGGCTACTTCACTACTGTCTTGGCTTAGAGATATGGTAGAAGAAGAATCATATCTTCGTCTCCCAGATGAAATATGCCAAGAATCTCCTGGAGAAGTATGGAATGTCAGATTGTAAACCAATGTCCACACCTATGGAAAAAGGTTTGTAATTATCTAGATTCCAGGATTCACTACAGGTAGATGACACTCACTACAGGTAGCTTGTGGGGAGTCTCATTTACTTAACTTATACCAGGCCATATCTTTGCTTTGCAGTGAGTTATCTCACCAGATTTATGTAGGAGCTGAAGAAATTTCATTGGATAGTAGTAAAGCATGTGTTGAGATATGTCTGATGTATAGTTGACTTTGGTCTGGAGTATCAGAAGAACACTCAATTCTTCTTACAGGGATATACAGACTCGGA
This sequence comes from Taxus wallichiana var. yunnanensis, assembly GCA_018340775.1. Taxonomy (NCBI): domain Eukaryota; kingdom Viridiplantae; phylum Streptophyta; class Pinopsida; order Cupressales; family Taxaceae; genus Taxus; species Taxus wallichiana. The sequence continues at coordinate 109,305,487 of CM031236.1, read as the reverse complement.
CTATGCAAGATCCGTTGATGATAGGAAATCCACTTCAGGGTATGTTTTTCATCTTAGATATGGACCTATCTTGTGGATTAGCAAGAAGCAAACTATTGTTTCTCTCTCATCCATTGAGGCTGAATATCGTGCCACACGAGGAGCTATGTGCGAAGTGATTTGGTTACATCACATTCTTGTAGATATAGGGATTCCTGAAGAGAAACCTCCCATCATTCACTGCAACAATCAAGGTGTGTTGAAGCTTGTGAAGAATCCTATTTTTCATGAATGAACAAATCATATTGAGGTTGAATGTCACTACATTCGTGAACAGGTCTTGAACCACCAAATTCAGCTCCAGTACTACCCTACTGATTTTCAGATTGCAAATATTCTCACTAAGCCTCTAGGCAAGGTGAATTTTGATTTGTTTAGGAGGTACATAAGTAGGAACAATGTATTAAGAGGGGAGAATGTTAGATTAATTAATACATACCTACACGTTGCATACCTACACGCATACGGTTACCTTAACCGTCCTACCTTATGTAACTATTTTGATGCTTTATATTCTCTAATTGCTATTTTGTCAAGTATTCAATAAATCACTATTGTTTTCGCCATCAAGTGCAGAGCCTCCACGTGTCCAGTCTCAAAAGGGAACCAGATCCGGGTTGAATAGTCAATGTATGGTGTTAGGTTGGATGAGAGTACAAGTGTCTAAATGGTGCTATCTCAAGGATTGAACAGAGAGAGGGTTTCCAATTGAGCACTAGGCTTCCGCGTGTCCCTGGACAAGGAATATGATCCTGCCGAGAAAGAAATTAGCCGAGAAATAATGAAATTGAGCGGCTGGAGGAGGAAGCCATGTGACACCCTACGCCATTCTAAGAGAAAATATAGAGGCCACCTTAAGACTTGCGTCTAGCCCTCCACATGTCTCGAGGTGGAAAGGAGGACCATTTTTCAAACTAGTTTTCCCACCCCTTTTTATGGACCCAACATAAACTTCAAGGGGAATATATTTTGACTCGTGGCTCAAAATATTACAAATCGACATCTTGTTGGAAAGATCTCAGCTTCTTCCATGCCATGGAGATATGAAACTTTAAGTTTGTATAGGTTAGGTAGAAGAAAATGTAGAAAACTTCTTTAGAGCCATTAATACATGATCCATCTTCCCCAACAACCAGATCGAATTTGATCTTCTCTCCGTCATTTCTTCCTCCTTCGAGATGCCGAATAAGGATTTGATGTAGTCAAGATGGATTTATGGTATATTTTGTCGAGGAACTAACAATAGTGGTTGAACTTCAACATGCTTTTCCCGCTTCTCTCTCTTTCTTTTCTCGATCAAGCCTATAAATACTAGTTTGGGACTCATTGTAAAGGGTTGGACATTCTTTCGCTTTACTGAGTTGCCCTTTCCTTCTAGCAAAGGAATTTGTGGAGTTCAGGCCTTCCATTAAAATTGCAGCATGTTTCTTGCCTCTTGGTTATTTTTTAATCATTGTATCAATCAGAGCAATAAAACACATTTGTGATCAATTCTAGATCGTTTTTGTCTCTTTTTATCACATCTAGTCTTTCATCACAAATGTGGTTGTTTGTGCTTGATTATTATATGTATTTCATTAGTTTATTCTATCAAAGCAAAACTAGTGTTCATCATTCCTTCGGTGCATCACCTTATAGTTTAGTCATTTCTTATTTCTTATATCCCTTTCATCCATGTCTCCTTGGAAATTTTTTGATTAGGTATAGAGATAGATCCCTGCAAGTTCTCACATATGCACCTAAACAGATGAATAAGGAACCATCCTTTAATCTGGAGAGATTTTCCATTTGCAAGGTCCCACACCTTGGGGAAAGTTCAATGTTATGTGGATCACACCAAATGGCTCGCCTTAGAAAATAGATCTATAGAACTCATTTAGGGGTGCTATGATTTTGCACTAACACATACCTTCTTCTTGAAAGACTTGGATGGTGAATTACTCAAATTTCTTGTTAATAGCAAGTAGTTGAAACATTTCCTAGATTGATTCCATATAATCAAGGTGAGCATCATTTTTATAGTGTACACTTTGTTGGTTTCTTTCTCTCTTTTGTGTTGTTTCTCATTTACGGTCCTCGGTGACCTGGTTTTACTAGTTCCTCGGTTCGTTTTAGGAAATGGTTCTAGTTTTCTTCTCTGCAAGCTGACTCTTTTCCCAATGGATGTTTTTGGCACTTTGTCTATTATTAGGTTCTTATGAAACTCATAGGAGTTCCCATCTCTTAGTTTGAGCCGGTGTTGGTGCTTGAATTAGTCTCGCCCTGTTTTCCATTAAAATCCCACGGTTTTAATTATGCTCTTTGTCACATATTTTTCTCCCTTTATTGGTGCTTGAAAACTTTTCCTCCATTTGGTTTCCATGATTAGTTCCTCCTTGTTCGAAGTTCACTTAAAATCCTAGAATTTTTTTATTTGTTCCTCTATCCATTTGAAGATGTCTATAAATTGGGCGTAAAACCCGGGTTGTTCCTTCCCTTCCATTTTCCGCAATCATGTGTTGCTATCCCTACCATTTTTTCCTAGGTAATTGAAGAAATGTGAATGGATATAGCTCAAAGGGTCATGTGTGAACCTTACAACATTTCCAAATTCTCTTTCCTTGAAGAATATTTCATCTCTGGGCTCAAATAGTGGTTTCCCTACATTTTTACGACTTGATGGGTGTGTTTCTCTGTTAAATTTAAATATTTGCATCAGTGGAAATGTGACCCTTTTTGGTTGGATGCGGCTTAACGGGGCACTCTAAAACTTTGTGGATCGTTTTAACCCAAAACTTGTCCACGTGGAGGAATGGCACTCGTTTGAAGACTCACCTTTTTGTTTGGCCTTGGAGTTGTGCCGGGAGGACATGTGGAGGATTCTGCGTCGGTTTTCTGGACTTAAAAAAAAATTCATGCAGCTGATATAGTTTTGGTAGGCCGTGCACATGTGGTGGGTGGTGCTCATTTGAAGATCTATCTCAAGGTCCCACCTTAACAAATGTGATAGAGGGACAGGTGGAGGTTTCGTCGCAACACTGGGACTTAAAAAATTTAAAGAAATTTTCTAAGGCTTTGGACACATGGTGAGCCCACGCTCATTTAGGGTCTTCACTCTTAGGGACCATCTTGAAGTTGCGCCATAAAGACACGTGGAGGTTTCCATCGGGTCTTCCTTTACTTAGACTTTTCAGCAACTTCCTAAAGGGCCTGAGACACGTGGAGGGACCGCGCATGTTTGGGGACTGGCCCTTGGGTTTTATTTTGAAGAAGTTCCAAGAGGACACTTGGAGGCTTCGCTCACTCTGCCTTTTTGCTTGGAATTTTCAATGGCCGAAGAAGACTGTCTTGGACCTTGGACACATGGCGCCTTCCGCTGAACTCTTAAAATTTTTAATAGACTCTGCTGGAATGAGACATGTGTTGAGCCCGTGCTTGTTTGGGGTCTCTACTTTGGGGACCATCTCAAGATGCACCATTGAGACATGTGGTAATTTGAAAATTCAAAAGGTGGGGAGGCGGACTCTCGGGGAAAATTTGGAAAATTTTCCTTTCTTCCAAAAATAGGAAAAATAGCATAATTTAGCTACGGTTCCTCTAGGACCCACATTGGGACACATGTCAAGCCCATTTTTCAAAGGCAGAGGAGCAAAGAAAATTGAGAAATTATGCATTTTTAAAATGGTTTAAAAGTTAAAATCGAACCCCAGCCCGTCTTAACTCGGATCTCCCACATGGATGGTCCACATTCAAAAGAGAGATCCACGTCAACGATGCATGTATATCTGATTTTCTATCATTTCTACTCCAAAGCTCCTTGGGATGTTAATTTTTATGGTTATTTTATCATTTATTGAAGTATCTTGTATGCCAAATGAAGAGGAACATTAATTTGATATCATGGTTTGGTGGGGAAGGTCTGAAAATGTATTTCACCATTAAAGATGTAATCTAACTATTGGATTCGACTTGATCTTTCTTTCCTTGGCACACAAGAGACCTATTGATATCTTGGTTTGGTGGGAAAAATATGAAAATGTATTTTACCATTAAGATGTGATCTGACTATTGGCCTCGATCTGATTTTCCAATTTTTCCTTCCTTGGCACACAAAGAACCAGATTTGACAGATTAGAGGAGGAAGTAGTTGGTGCGTGAGATGAAGAATGACTTACCAAGTGAAGAATTGAATGCTGGAAATATTTGGAGAGATTTTCCCTCTGCACACCTAACAAATTTTTTTGCAAATCTGATTCTGGGAGTCACAATCAAGGTCATAACACGCAATGGTGCTTTGAATGTTTCTTGTTTTGGGGGAAAACTTGTTGTAAATGAAATGTTATAAATTGCATGATTTTTTTGTGTAAATGGTTGGAGTGTTAGAATTCGAGAGCTAATTCTTTAGAGAAAAAGTTTGACAAAGAACATCTTTTCCGAGAGACTATCCGAGGAACTTGTTTATTTTTTTGTTAAATTTGATCATGTCAAGGTGGTTGAGTGTACACCATTGACAAGCTCCGAGATTATTCTAAAACTTTCCCTAATGATAAATTTAATCAAATTTGAGTACATTTGTTTTTGATTTTGAGCAAAATTGTGTCTACTTCATTTGTGAATGTCTACAAAACCATTGCAATATTACCTTAAATTTCTATGAATCACAAAATATCTTATCTTTGTTATAGTTTGGTGGCACTTACAATTTCATTTATTAGAAGAGATTTCATTTGATTGTAAAATAAACAATCTTAAAATCACTTTACTCCTATCATGATAATTAATATTGTTTGTTATCCTTTGAGGGTATCTTAGGCGTGATAAAATAGAGGTTTATAGTGTTTAATTAAGTCTTTCAATTTGAGCCTTCATTTTGGATCCTTCATTTTTGTGTGAAAACGTGCTAATATGGGCCTCCACTAAAAGCACACCATTCTAGTTAAAGGGACATTCTAGCTATTTTGAAGCATTTTGTTGATCAAGCCTTCCATTTTTTGTAAAAGTCTCAGAGATCTGGCGAATCAAAGTCTACTCTTCCTCACCTCCCACAAAAATTCATTTAAAAACAACCAATCCTACCCATACTAACCTTGTTTGTCCTATATGTGTACAAATGCATAATCTCTGTTACCAAAACATACAGAAGCAATCAGGTTTTCATTGTCTTTAGTGGCATGAACCTTGCTTAGAAAATATCTCCATTATCTAGGGTGACAACTATTGAGATTTATATTTTTGTTGTATTGATCATATTTTCTTCAAGATATTTTTAATAATTTTGCAAAGAAATATATCTCCATCTCCTCCACCAACACCAGGATACAAAAGGGTCCTCTCACCCTGGTTGAAAGGCACAACCATAAAGTAGTGAGGATAGATCAAATCCTCTTAAGGGTGCTACCCATTTCTCCACATCTAAGTGACAAAGAGCAAGCTTCATTTTTCCTTGCTACAAAGAGACATACTACATGCTCTTCTTGTCTCTGAGCTTCCTGTCAAAACTATGATGTTGCTCAGCTTCTAAGGGAGAATCAATTAAGGTACAAAAACTTCACATCCTTTGGACTTACCATTGTTCCATTATGTAACGAAGGTATTATATAAGATCAAGATGCCTTCCTTCGGGAGAGAATCCTAGGGATAAGATCATTTACAAGAAACAAAAAACAAGCCTTTTTTACCACAATTATTCCACAATATTGCCACAATTTAGAAGAATTGTAGAATACTTGTAGCATCTCTACAAAAATTTCATTTGGTCATTTCTAAGTATTGTGGATATTCTACAATTTACATATAGTGATAATAATTTGTAGAAAAGTCACATATCTAGCCATTCTTCATAGAAATTCCACAATTTTTAGAAAATAGAACTAAAATTGATCATAAAATTATATTAATAATGAAATTCAATATTAAATAATTTTGAAATACCATGTTATTATATATATTTATATTTATTTATATATAAGAAGTATAATATATTTTTATCTTTATAATATTTTTTATTATTTTTGTAATTATAAATAATTTTTAAATATAACCCATTCTTTTATAAATAATAAATGTATAATTAAAATTCTTGTTTTTTATTATTCTTATTAATATAAATAATTTTCTTAAGAGAATTATTAATTGATTTATAAATAATAAATGTAGAATATATGTGGCACCTCTGATAATTCAAATTTTCATTTTTATATATTGTGGATGTTCCACAATTTTATGTAAGTGTTAATAATTTTTATTTAACTCACATATACAACACTTCCTCATTGAAAATCCCCAATCTTATTTAATTTTTCCTTTGCTAAATATCGTGGATGTTCCAAAATTTTATATATGTGTTTGTAATTTATAGCTAATTATCAACTACAAGACATTCTCCATAGAAATCCACAATTTTATCTAATTATATATATATATATATATATATATATGATTATATATATATATATATATATATATATATAAAAATTTACACTCAAACTAAATATTTAAAAAAATAATATAACACATCATAATTTAAGTTTCTATTGCAATATTTTAACAATAGTTATTTAAAATTATAGGTATCTTCAAAATCTAATAATTTGAATTTTTTAAAGAATTACACTCAAAATAAATTCAAACATTTACAAATTACATGCAAATGCTAGACTTATGGGTAGATAATAAATTTAAACTTTGACCAAATCCTAAAATAGTAATAAAATGAATGATTTCAGGTGACTTAGTTTTAGGATGTCGGTTTGTTGAGAATGACCAATTCAAACAATTAGGTGTTCGGCATGCAGCTATTTTTGTGCCACATAAGCATGCAATATAGGTTAATAATAGTAATGGAAGACATATTTTAATAATATATTTGGTGGTCATGTTTTAATAACAAAATTATTGTGTGGGAAAAAAATCATGAACAGGTTATGCACACTTCGATTCGTGATTCGCATTCTAAAGTGCACAAAGTAATTGGGTTTAATAATATATATTAATCAAAGAATTTTGGTTCAATAAATACACATGGAGGGCATGGACACGCAATGCTTGTTCATCTTGTTTTTTCTTTGAAATCTTTTAAATGTCGAATCGATATTCCATAATGGTGGTGGTATAATTATTTTGTAGCAATGGTAGAGATTTTCCATCACTCAAATTTATGGCCTTCACTTTCATCAAAAACTCTATATGGACATCATTGATTCCCATTAAAAGTAATTCCATATAAAATTTTCATTGTAAAACATTAACATCATTCATTTGTTTTTTTATTTTTCTAATATCCTAATAATAATAATAATAATAATAATAATAATAATAATAATAATTCAACATGGATAAGTATGTTGAATTCAAATTCCAAATTCCATCATATTTTTCTTCAAAAAAAAAACAAACCGTAGTACCCACTTCCCTTCGACACTTTTTTACATCGATCATGATATTGCTAACTATATTATGGACATTATTATAATTTTGGCTTAGTCTGATGTTAGATATTAGATCATGGATTATGGTTGAATTCGATTCATATATGATGCATGATGATTATTGGAGACACTTTATATATGATTGACAATATACTATTTGATATGGTTATATTATGAATGTTGTTCACACATGTGATATTTCAATATTGTGAGTAGACATCGAAACAAAAATTAATTGATGATGATATAGTTGTTGAGTAAAATTGCAAATGATCTTGTTGGTTTCTTGGATGTTGTTGTGATTCCTATATCTAGATGATTTTGGAATTTTATTTATATTATTTTGGATGTTTTGATATGGCCACAAGGCCGAAGGAGGTAATCGTATTTTATAGGTTTAAAATATCACAAAAACATTGGGGGATGGAGACCAACCACATTGGAATTCTAGATGAATTCAACAAGGTCACCATGGCAACTTGTATTATTTGTGTGTATTTGATTGTGTTAAAGATTCTCATGGGAGGATCACCTTTAAAAATGTGACATGTATTTATTTTTTTGGTTCCTTTTTATTGATGTTTGTATGTGTTATTAAGTGATGTGTTTATCCCTTTTATTTCAATAAATTGTGGTGTTAATATTTTGATTAATCATGTAGTTAAGATAATTAATTAAAATATATCATGAGAATGTAATCAATAGAGTTGTTAGTCTTGGTGTAAGTGTTGTAAGAGATATGTAAGTGATGTGTAAGTTAACTTTTGAGTGTGAAACACTCCACCTTCTTGGAAATTCGAATTTATCCTTGGAGGATGATTTTGGAGGCTTATGGGACAAGTTAAACTTGTCTCATACATCTTAAATTTAATTACCAACCATACCTATGGTTGGAGAGTTGAAATTAGAATTTTATAATGTATTTTGAGAAGACAACGTGTAAGTTTTAATTGCACTTTTCTTACATGGCTTAATTTTAGTTCATTGGGATATGGGCTTGATTTGAGTATGTAAGTAAACTATCATATTATTTACCCACCTATTTATTATGCATTGGAGAATGAAGTTGAATTTTGGGTTGAAGTTGAGGATGTTTGATGTGGCATCCTACATGGATCCACCTCATCCTCTTCTCTTCCCTCTTCTATAAGATTCAAGTTTTTTTCCTCATTTTGGGGTTGCTTCAGTTTTGGAAACTCCCTTTTGGGGTGAATTCTTTTGCTATTTTGGAGCTCTTTCTTAGAGAATTTTTCTAGAAGATTATTGCATGCTTGTACTTGGCTGTTTTGGATTGCTTGAATTAGGATAAAGCTTGTCGTTTTGGAACTTAGAAAAACTCCATCATGGAGAGGTAGGATCTTAGCTCTTGTAATGCTTATTTTCTGTTTATGAAAGTGTTATTGTTATGGATGTTTTTTCATGTTTTTGGGATGTTGGGTAGATGGCCTATGAATGGTGTAGGAGAAGACTATGGGGTTCATTTTTTTGGAGGCACAAGTGTTTTAGAAAGGTATAAGTGTGGAGAGAGTTGGGATTTTTGTTCCACCTTAAAAATAAATATCTTACATTTCTTTACTCGTTATGGGGTGCCATAAGAGGTTTGGGAAGCATAAGGAAATGTGAGGAATAAGGGGTACTTTGGGGAGTCATAAGGGAAAATCAGGGATTCGATATACTATATTTTGGTAGTCTGAAATCAAGTGGTGATACCCATTTCCCCGTTGGGAGGAATAAGTAGCATCCCCAATAGTTCATTTCTCCTTTGGCTTGCTTGATGAAGCCTCGGTGTTGTTTTCCATTCTTTAATGTAGTTGTAAACTACATTTTGTTTTGGACTGGGTTTTAAATGTGGAATTTTTGTTGTGTGTTGTGGAAGTCGTTGTTGCCTGTGATTTGAATCACATCTTCTATGCATTAAGGTTGGGGCTTAGGGGCTAATGAAGAAGGATGGATTCTCCTTTTCACCTGGATGTCTTGGTTGGGTGGAGAGCTCTTGTTGTGATTAGAATTAGAAAAATATAAATCTACATATTGTTGTTCTAGAGCAAATAAAAATAATCATTTGACAGTCCCTTGTTGAAAATAAATATTATTGTAACCTTTCCCACTTGAAGTGGATGAACTTTTATATGTTTTGTAATGGAAATATGTTGTATTGAATATGAAAGTTGTAATTTTGAAATGTAAAGGAGAGATATAATCTCTTTTCTGTCTTGAAATAAAGAGATGTATTTTTCATATTGTATTGTTTAAATCAACAAAAAAAAGGAAGTTGTAAAAGAATTAAATCTTTTCTTTTGAATAAAATTTGCATTAGTTTCAAAAATTGGAACTAATGCTGTTTAAAATCTAGGTTTGAAATGTAATTAAAATCTCAATTTGAAAGGAAGAAATGCGTGTGAGGATAATACAAAACTCTATCTTTTGAAATGTATAAAATTGGAAATCGAGTTGTATTTTTCTTCGAATAGTTTATTTGAATCAACCAAATGTATTAGATTAGAATTGGAATGAATTCTAATACTTGGAAGATGAAAATGGCAAATATATCCTTTAAATTTTGATCTTTGTTTGTATTTTCAAACTCACAAATACTTTATCCAAAAATGAACAGATTAAACCTGCAACAATGAAATAAAAAATTAAATGATTAAATTGAAATAGTATGCCCTAAATGAATTCAATTGGAAAAAAACACTTAAGGAATTTCTTAGAAAATTTAGCAAAATCGGGCTCAAATTGTTTTGTTGTCATTTTGTGGTCAAAGTTGTATTTTTTTTAATTGGGAGTCAATCAAACAAACTTATCTTCCAAATCCATCCTAAATCCATTTGAGAAAAATTATCCATGTCTAATTGACATTTTGAGAGAGGAAGAATATTAATTGATTAAAATTTCATAACTTAAAAATTACCAGCCCACCTTTTTAAAGCCTGCAGACTCTTTTTGTAAAATTGACCTCTTAAACATTAACAAAATAAAAAAATTAATGATTCATGTGCAACAAGACATCTGGATATTTCCAAAAATTCCTCGTTTTCTAAACAACGATCTCCCAATAAAAAGTTATGGCCTTGTGAATTTTTTCTTCATTTGGTGTCAAAAATAATTCTAAGTGTCAAAAAAAAATTTGGAAAAAATATCCTGGCGGACCCACGGGCCCAAATTTTCCCTTAGCGCTTTTTGGTCAAAAATGCCAAAGGCATGAATTTTCCCGCTACTCCACTAACTCGCAAGCCTTTCTTTTTGTCAAAAATCACCTAAGTTCAAAAAAAAAAAAATTTGAAAAATTTCCCCATTAGACCCGCTGCCCGCTTTTGCCTTTTGGTTGTTTTTGCACACCGCGCGGCTGCAAAATTCAACTTAACCTTTAAATTAATTTGGGAATTTTTCTAAGTTCCCTCCATCACTCCGCCGGCCCGCAGCCAATCAGTGATACAACGTGGTGTCACAAGGCATCGGCGGAGGAGTGGATCCCCTTTTAGTTTAGTGTTTAAATTTTTTTGGGAAATATTTCCTAAATTCTCCCGCTGGCCCACCAATCCACATCCAATGGTTGGTGACACGTGTTAGCCTTAGGCATCGGTGGAGGTGTGGAGCATTTTAACCCTTTATATCCTTTTTCTTTTAAAGTCTAAAATTCGTGTGTTTCCCCCGTAAGTCTGTTTTCCCTGAGTGAATCGAGGATCGACATGTGGCACTTGGACATGCTAACACATTTCCCATTTTGGGTTCGCAGTGATCACGCGAAGGTAAATTATGCATTTGTCCCAAAAAGGTGAAAGCGTTAAATCCCTTCCACGCTCCATCGTCTTGCACCTTGGAAAATTTCACTTCACCATACCGCGATTCTTTCTCTAGGTGAAATTTATCCCCACGGTCTGCAAGATCGCCCTCGGGAAAATTTTCCTCCCTAGGCATATAGGCCCGTTCTTGGGAAAAATTTTATCCCAAGGTCTACCGGCCCATAACTTGAGAAATATGAGGAGTTAGGAGGACTTCTTTATATCACCAAAAAGGTGAGGAAATTGTTTATCCAACGGAAATGTTTTGGGAATTTTTAGTGCGTTAATTTTGAGAAATATCAAGTTGAATATTTTAAGCTTTGTTAGAGAGTGGTGTAGTGAGAAATTACCCTATTAACCTAATTGATTAATCTATCCCTAAGTTTGGAACTTTTGATCTTTTATAGTTATCATATTAATAAAACTATAAGCTAATAATAGTTTTGGCTTTGAAGCTTTCTTGTGACAATCGCTACCTTATAACTTGGTTGTAGACTCTTTTAAACCAAAAGAAAATAAAAAATCTATAATTTTTCTAACTAATCCTAGGTTGTTCTTGGGTCTCAAGTGGGTTGTTTTAGTGGGCATCACACTTGGTATCAAAGCCGTGGGTTCAAAATCTTTGGCCATTGGGCACACTAGAAAACTTGAGACATGAACATTAAACCTAACACACTTCGAACTAGAGAACAACTTTGTTGAAATCGCATACTTAGTAAACATGGAAAATTGAATAAAACTTAGAGAGAAGAACTAACTCTCGCCTTGGTCTGTGGAGGAGGCACAGATGGGATGAGGGGTCTTTTCACATAGACTTAGGCTTGCCACCACCGGATCATGCTATAGTAGCCATCCTACCATAGATTTTACAGACACTTCAGGATTTTATTTCCTAGCCTTCGCAGAGGGTTCGTGTGAGCACATACCACTAGACATGATAGAGAGCCATCAGATGAGGCTCGGGAACCTTCTCAAAAAAGTGATGATCAAAGAGTAGAGAACTCCCATGTAGAGTCAAATAGAGTAAAGTCACCATAGAAGGAACAGGAGACTAGGTTTTAGGACATAGAGAGAGGTCTCAAAGAACCATAGGATTAGGGATGAGCATATAGAGAGGCCTAGAGGGTTGTCAGGACCACCACTGAGACCATATCGGGAGATCCCGAAGCTATGGCCTACTCATTATTCCGTGATTCGGGTGGATTTTAGGAAGATGCCTGTTTGGTGAGCTTGAGTGAATACTTCGGGATCTGTTCTTGTTCTAGCAACACAAAAGCTCATTGTACGATCCATCTACCGAGGGATGGAGCTGGTGTCAGTGAAGGAAAAAGAAGAGAAAGAGCTCTATGTTGATTCTAAGATGGTTACCGAGGAGCTCTTTGAGGAGTGATTTAGGAGTAGATATTTATCATAGAGATTAATGCAACAGAGGATCGATGAGTTTATCTCTCTGCGGGAATCTCTTACGGTGGCTGAGTTTTAGAGTAGGTTTCTAGATCCACTCCAATATTTTGATTACATGCAGGATGAGGAGGAGTAGATCCATAGGTTCATCTGGGGCCTAAATCTAGACATTGGAGGTTACAGTATAGATCCATTTTCCATAGACATTAGCCGAGGCTATCGAGAATGACTATATAGCATAGGAGACTGTGGAAATACCCAGAGGCTAGAGACCAAGTCCGGAGCCGCATATAGCAGATGCATGACAACAAATTGATGTAGGTCGAGTACCTCTTCCTCATAGTGGATAGGTTTTAGCATAGTCATCTTTTATACCATATCAGCAGAGTAGTAGTAACCCTTCCCACCTTATATACCTCCGTAGAGGTTTGATGCACATAAAGATCGAGTATGGGGCCTCGTCCTAGGGGTCCCATCAAGACATAGGATGCCCGTGAGATCTCACTCAACAAGAGCTCGCCAATAGAGACATCAGTGAGACCCCAATTGGATCATCAAGATCCTCACCATAGACCTCTAGAGTGCGCGGACACTGCTACATGGGGAGAGGATCAAGCGGTTTTTTCGGTGTGGTATTATTGGACATTTTGGAGATATCGCCCACAAGAATCCTAATAATAATGGTAAGACACAAATCTCGAGCCTACTATATCGGTGACATGGGGTGCAATCAAAGGATGTACGTAGCGGTTAAGAATTTCCAAGAAGAGCATCGAGTATAGTTATTGAGACTACAATTAACATTGGTGGTAAACCTACCTCCATTTTTTTGATTATGGTTCTTCGATTCTTCTATTGCACCATGTTTGGTTGAGAAATGCAGGCTGGTGGCACTTACGTAGGGTCATAGTTGAGATGTTGAGATGGCTTCTAGAGCCAAGATCTCTCGTTGACTCCTTAGTTAAGGTGTGTGTAGTGGATTTGGGACCTTTCACCACTACCTTGGATCTTCGTATCCTTCCATTGGGCTCTTATGGAGTCATAGAGCCGAGTGGATTGTTACCACAAGATCATATCTTGTACAGAGGATTTAGGAGTTGTGGCGGTGATAGTGGGGGTCAAGAGACCCATTTCTATTCACACCATCTCTAATATGCAACTTAAAAAGTGTGTGCGACGGGGTTATTAGATTTTGCTATATCAAGATTAGTTACCGATCGATGATGGATCTCATGGACCATTGGTCGATGACCATCCCATCTTGAGAAAGTTTTATGATGTATTTCTAGGGGAGCTACTGTGGTTATTACGCCCCCACGTGAGATAGATTTTCATATAGATCTTGTTCTGGGATTAGAACCTATCTCATAGGAACCTTATCCGATGAATACCCCTGAGCTCTACGAGCTCAAGTTTCATCTTGAGGGCCTTCTGGAGAAAGGCCTAATTTTTCCTAGTGTATCCCCTTGGGGTGCACCGATTATCTTGTAAAGAAGGATGGATCCTTACAGTTGTGTATTGATTACCGCCAGATGAATAAAGTAACGATCAAGAATCATTATCTCCTTCCACGCATTGATGATTTATTTGATTAGATTAAGGGAGCCACAAATTTCTCTAAGACAGACCTTAAGTCAGGATACCATCAGTTGAGGATTTTAGAGGTAGACATTCATAAGATCGCCTTCCATACGAGATATGGGCATTATGAGTTCATAGTGGTACCTTTTTGTTTGACTAATGCCCTCGCAGTATTTATGAGTTTGATGAATGGGGTATTCGGGACTTTCTTAGATCGCTTCATGCTCATTTTCCTTGATGACATTTTGATTATCTCACATACGTGTGAGGAGCACAATGGACACTTTCACCATGTTCTCAAAGTGTCTTCAAGAGTAGCATATTTATGGAAATTTGGAGAAGTGTGCATTCTTTGAGATGGAGGTGCAATATTTGGGTCATATCATTTCTAGGTAAGGTATCACCATCGATCCTTCCAATATTAGAGGTATCATGGATTGGCCAGCAGACCCACTATAGTGACTAAGGTGCGCATCTTCATGGGATTATCAAGTTACTACAGGATATTTGTTAAATAATTCTCTCAGATTGTGCACTCCCATCACTTCCTTCGGTGGAAAGGGAAGAAGTTTTTTTTAGTCGGACCGGTGTGAGTAGGCCTTAAGGAAATCGAAGGAATGTCTCACTATAGTGCATATCCTTGCAATTTAAGATCCATAGGGTGATTTTTTCATTAGCACGGATGCTTCTTTAATAGGGCTTGGAGATGTGTTGATGCAAGAGAGGCGAGTATGCGGCTTTTGATTCTCATAAACTCAAAGATTATGAGCTTAATTATTTGACTCATGATATTGAGCTTGCGGCGATTGTGCACACTTTGGTTTGATGGAGGCACTTTCCTCTTGGTTAGATATTCACACTTAGGACAGATCACCTAAGTCTTCTTCATCTCTTCACACACCCCAATCTCAACACTTGCCAACAAAGTGTCACATGGAGTTGCTTTTGAGTATGATATGGAGATAGAGCATGAAAGGTAAGGAGAATGTGGTAAGGAGAATGTGGCTATTTAAACATAGATTTCTAGATAGACATCTTCCTCTTGATAGCTTCTACACAGCTTGAGAGATCGATTCTCGAGAGTGAGGGGAATTTATGGTTTTTCTTTAGGAAGATGGCCATATTTTATGTTAGATGGAGGCTTGACGCAGGACATATTGATAGAGGACACTATTTAATGCATCTTAGGGTGAAGATTTCACGCTACTTTGAGATAGTTGATGAAGGAGGACATGCTTAGGATGCATCCAGGTGGCCTTCTCTTTCCTCATGTTATACCGAGTGGAAATCACCATCTCCATTTCTAGATGGGAGGACATGCTTAGGTATCGATGGATCATCAAGGCTAGATGGGAGGAGTAATTTGTACTTGGTGGAATTTGCCTACAATAATAGATTTGAGTTCTATAGGCATGGATCCTTTTCGGGCCTTGTATGACAGAGAATGGAGGACACCTCTTAGAATGGGACACCTCTTTTGGGACATTTTAGAGGACAGGTTTCTCTTGGACCTGCATTTATTGCAGGACATGGAGCAGCAGTGGTTTTGATCTGACAGATACTCGGGAGGTATAAGACAGGAGAAGAATTATGCAGATCAGCATAGGACCAACCTTAGTTTTGATGTGGGGAGAAAATTATGGAAAAGGTTCTAAGTTAGCTCCTAGGTTTGTGGGTCCTTTCGAGATCTTGGAGCGTATTGGCCCTTTAGCCTACCATCTAGCATTGCCACATAGCTTGTCTCACATACATGATGTGTTTCATGTTTCATTTCTTAGGAGATATATTCCAGATCCTTCTCATGTGTTTGATTGGACATCATTGCAAAGTACATGATTAGGGGTAGGTAATGATGGATCCTGTTGGCATCGTAGATCCCAGGACCCTAGGCCTTCAAGGTAGAGGGATTGACTAGGTGCATGTACATTGGGATATATACGATGATATCTGTACCTACTTGGGAAAATGCTACTATGTTATGAGATTAGTTCCCACATTTGTTCCTATGACTTCCAACATGAAGTTGAGTCTAAGGGGATGGGGATGCAAGACACTTTTGTTATTGATCATGATATTGTTGACTATATTATGGACATTATTATAATTTTGGCTTAGTGTTATGTTAGATATTAGATCATGGATTATGATTGACTTCAATTCATATATGATGCATGATGATTATTAGAGACAATTTATATATTGATGACGATATACTATTTCACATGGTTATATTATGGATGTTGTTCATATATGTGACATTGGATATTGTGAGTAGAGCTAGAAATGGAAATTATTTGATGATGATATAGTTTTTGAGTAAAATTGCAAATGATCTTGTTGGTTCTTGGATGTTGTTGTGATTCGTATATCTAGATGATTTTGGAATTTAATTTATATTATTTTGCATGTTTCGATATGGCCACAAGGCCGAAGGAGGTACAATTGTATTTTGTAGGTTTAAAATATCACAACAAACATTGGGGGATTGGAGACCAACCACATGGAATTCTAGATGAATTCAACAAGGTCACCATGGAAAATTGTATTATTTATGTTTGTTTGATTGTGTTAGCGATTCCCATGGAGGGGATCACCTTTAAACGTGACCAAGGGTTATGTGTATTTATTTTTTGGTTCAATTTTATTGATGTTTGTATTTGTTATTAAGTGATGTGTTTATCCCTTTTATTTAAATAAATTGTGGTGTTAATATTGTGAGTAATCATCTTGTTATGTTAATTAATCAAAAGATATCATGAGAATGTAATCAATAGAGTTGTTGGTCTTGATTTAAGTGTTGTAAGAGATATGTAAGTGATGTGTAAGTTAACTTTTGAGTATGAAACACTCCACCTTCTTGGAAATTCGAATTTGTCCTTGGAGGCTAATTTTGAGGCTTATGGGACAAGTTAAACTTGTCTCATACATCTTAAATTTATTTACCAACCATACCTATGGTTGGAGAGTTGAAATTAGACTTTTATCATGTATTTTGAGAAGACAAAGTGTAAGTTTTAATTGAAATTTTATTACATGGTTTGATTTTAGTTCATTGGGATATGGGCTTGATTTGAGTATGTAAGTAAATTGTCATATTAATCACCCACCTATTTATTATGCATTGGAGAATGAAGTTGACTTTTGGGTTGGAGTTGGGGATGTGTGTTGTGGCATCCTACATGGATCCACCTCATTCTCTCTCTTCCCTCTTCTATAAGATTTGAATTTATTGCCTCGTTTTGGGGGTTGCTTCACTTTTGGGAACTCCTTTTTAGGGAAAATTCTTTCGCTATTTTGGAGATCTTTCTTGGAGAAGTTTTTGGAATATTGTTGCATGCTTGTACTTAGCTATTTTGGATTTCTTGCATTGGGATAAAGCTTGATGTTTTGGAACTTGGAACAACTCAATTATGGAGAGGTAGGCGCTTAGATCTTGTAATGCTTATTTTTGTTTATGAAATTGTTATTGTTATGGATGTTTTGGCATGTTTTTGGGATGTCGGGTAGATGGCCTAGGAATGGTGTAGGAGAAGACTATGGGTTCATTTTGTGGGAGGAAAAATTGTTTTGGGGAGGTATAAGTGTGGAGGGAGTTGGGATTTGGGTTCCACCTTACAAAGAAATAGCTTGCATTTCTTTACTCATTATGGGGTGCCATAAGTGGTTTGGGAAGCATAAGGAAATGTGAGGAATAAGGGTTACTTGGGGGATGCATAAGGGCGTGTCGGGGATTTGATATACTATATTTTGGAAGTTTGAAATCAGGTGGTGATACCCATTTCACCTTTGAGAGGCATAAGTAGCATCCCCATAGTTCCTTGCTCCTTTGGCTTACTTGATGAAGCCTCAATTATTTTTGTCATGCTTTAATGTATTTGTAAACTACATTCTATTTTTGACTGTATTTTAAATGTGGAAATGTTTCTTGTGTCTTGTGGAATCCTTTATTGGCATGAGTCTAATCACATCTTCTATTGCATTGTGGTCGGGGCTCGGGGGCTAATGAAGAAGGATGGCTCCCCTTTTCATTAGGTTTCTTGGTTGGGTGGAGAGTGTTGCCTTTCCCGATCTTGTTGTGATCAAAATTAGAAAAAGATAAATCTACATGTTGTTCGGAGAAAAGAAAAAAAAGTTTGACATTCCTTGTTGAAAAGAAATCATATTGTAACCTTTCCCACTTGATTTGAATGAACTTGTATATGTTTTTAGTGGAAATATGTTGTATTGAATATGAAAGTTGGAATTTTGAAATGTAAAGGAGAGATATACTCTATTTTCGTCTTGAAAGAAGAGATGTATTTTCATATTGTATTGTGAAAATCAACAAAAAGAAAAGTTGTAAAAGAAGGAAATCTTGTCTTTTGAATAAAAGTTTCATTCTTTTCCAAAATTGGAACTACTACTATTTAAAATCTGAGTTTGAAATGTAATTGAAATCTCTATTTGAAAGGAAGAAATGCGTGTGAGGATAATACGTAACTCTATCTTTTGAAATGTGTAAAATTGGAAATTAGAATTGTATTTTGGTTCGAATAGTTGATTTGAATCAACCAAATGTATTATATTAGAATTGGAATGAGTTCTAATACTTGGAAGATGAAAATGGAAAATAGATCCTTTAAAATTTGATCTCTATTTGTATTTTCAAACTCGCAAATACTTTATCGAAAAAATGCACAGTTCGAAAATGCAACAATGAAATAACAAATTAAACAATTAAATTGAAGCAGTATGCCATAAATGAATTCAATTGAACAAAAACACTTAAGGAATTTCTTAGAAAACTTAGCAAAATCGGGCTCAAACCATTTTCTTGTCGTTTTGTGGTCAAAGTTGTATTTTTTTAATTAGGAGTCAATAAAATGAACTTACCTTCCAAATCCATCCTAAATCCATCTAAGAACAATTCTTAATGTCTAATTGACATGTTGAGAGATGAAGAAGATTAATTGATTAATATTTCATAAGTTAAAAATTACAAACCCGCCTTTTTAAAGCTCGTAGATCGTTATTTTTAAAAGTGACCCCTTAAACATTAACAAAATTAAAAATTAATTATTCTTGTGTAAGAGAACATCGAGAGCTTTCCAAAAGTCCTCGTTTGCCAAAAAATTATCTCCCAATCAAAATTTATGGCCTTCTAAAGTTTTTCTTCATTTGGTGTCAAAAATAATTCTAACTGTCAAAACAAAATTGGGAAAAAATTCCTTGGTGGACTCATGAGCCCGAATTTTCCATTAGTTCTTTTTGGTTGAAAACACCCAAGAAAACAATTTCTCTGCCGCTCCATTTGACTCCATAAACCTTTCGTTTTGTCAAAATAACCTTAGTTAAATTCTTTTTTTTGTTTTAGCAAATTTCCCCTATGGACCCGCTGCCCGCCTTTTTTCCTTTTGGTTGATTGTGTAGTATGCAAGCCCGTATACCCAACTTAACCATTAAATTAATTTAGGAAAATTTTCTAAGTTCCCTCCACCGCCCACAACCAATTAGGTTCTATCACATGGCATCATAAGGCATCAGTGGACGAGCAGATCCCCTTTTAGCTTAGCATTTTAGAAACTTTTTTGGGAAATATTTCATAAATTCTCCGTAGGCCCACCGATCCACATCCAATGGTTGGCTGACACGTGGCAACCTAGGCATGGACGAAGGTGCGGAGCATTTTAACCCTTTGTATTCGTTTTCATTTTAAATTCTAAAAGTCATATGTTTCACCCATATGTCCATTTTCCCAATACAAATCGAGGACCATCACATGGCACTTAGACATGCTGACACATTTTTCCTTTCGGGTTCATGGGGCGCCAGAGGTAGATTGCGCTTTTGTCCCAAAAAGGCCAAAGCGCTAAATCCCTTCCCTGCTCTGCCGACCCGCGCCTTCGAAAATTTCACTCCACCACTCTGTGATTCCTTCTCTAGGTGAAATTTCTCCCAGTCCGCTCTGCTCTGCAGGATCGCCCTCGGAAAAATTTTCCTCCATAGGTCAGCAGGCCCTTTCTTGGGAAAATTTTCACCCTAGGGCATTTCAGCCCATAACTTGAGAAATATGAGGAGTTAGGAGGACTTCTTTATATCAATAGAAAGGTGAGGAAATTTCCTATCTAATGGGAATGTTTTTGGGAATTTTTGAGTGTGTTAATTTTGAGAAAAATAAATTTGAATATTTTAAGCCTGTTAGAGAGTGGTATAGTGAGAAATTATCCTCTTACCCTAATTGATTAATATTACCCTAAGTTTGGACCTTGCGATCTTTTATAGTTGTCGTATTAATAAAACTATAAGCTAATAATATTTTTGAATTTGAAACTTGCTTGTGACAATTTTTGCCTTGTAACCTAGTTGTAGACTCTTTTAAACCAAAAGAAAAAAAAATTCCATAATTTTCCTAACTAATCCTAGGTTGTTCTTGGGTCTTAAGTGAGTTGTTTTAGTGGGCATTACAAAAACAATGGCAAATCCACAAATCCATATCACAAAATAAAATTTTTGTTTTGCATTCTCTAAAATATTGATTGGCTTCACATGCTAACTTCCCGCATCTTCTTATTTTCACAATAAATATGATTATATCGATACATCCCCAACACGAGATATTTACAAGGGTTTCTAATTTTAGTAAATATGGATCGGCTCCTTCTTGTTCATGATAAGCAAGACTCAATCAGGGTGGTTGGAATATGGTGGAGGACATGAATTGAATATATCACTATTAATCACATAGGTGGGTAGAAAAATCTCCTTAAAAATCAGGTGAATGTTTAATGAATTTATGCTCATCAATTGATTATGTTTTAAAGCAACACAATTTTTAAGAAAAATTAGAAGATTCTTGAGAATTTTTATTTAGGTTTGAAGTGGTGTGAAAAGAGTTTTAGATTGCGATGGTTGAACTATGTTCATCCCGGCATCAAGAGGAAACATTTCTAGGGATGAAGAGGTGCTCATTATTAGACCTGTATGCACTTCTTGCAATAGGTATATAGAATTATTACCCCGTAATAATATTAATGTAAATGATGGATCCTAGATCTTATATCGAACTTAAGGATTTTTACAAGATCTTATTTATTATCATACATAAGTTATCATAGGAATGATTTCATGAAATTAATACTTTTGTTTTATGTTTTCAACTATGCGCTCATGATATATGCTTCAACATAAATCAAATGTTTTATTTCTTCTAATTTTTGTCTTACGAGTTCCTATATTCTATGTACTATTTTTTTTATATGCCGATGGCCACTTATTGTTAGTAGAGTTCAGGAGAAGAGATAATGAAATCAAGAATTA
This sequence comes from Taxus wallichiana var. yunnanensis, assembly GCA_018340775.1. Classification (NCBI taxonomy): domain Eukaryota; kingdom Viridiplantae; phylum Streptophyta; class Pinopsida; order Cupressales; family Taxaceae; genus Taxus; species Taxus wallichiana. The sequence goes on along the minus strand of CM031236.1, from coordinate 109,283,976 downwards.
CTGGAACACAAAATTGTACAAGAAAATCAAACAAACTGACATACGTCTTCCCGAAGGTATAAGTGTTTGTGTGGAAACAAGCTGTGGTAAGATTAGTAAAACGTAGTAACGAATCTTTGTAAAAATGTACTTTACAATATTGTGATGGTGCTTAGAATTTGAATGCCTTGGGTGGATGAGCTCATCATGAGTGATCGTGATTATCAATTTGATGAGGCTAAATTTCGCCCACCGAAGTTAAGATTAAATATTAACGTTTCAATCACTTCAAAAATGGATTGTGTTCTTGTGGATATTATTGGTCATGTAATTGATATCACAAAATAAACATAAGCTCAATTATGACAAATTTTAATCCTTAATCGATAGCTAAGAATTTGGTGTTTTCTCCCATTTCCAAGTTGTTAATCTAATAGGTCACATGTGGTGCTATAGTATTGTGTCTCGTGTTGCTTGAGGTTTTGTATATTTGTGAATAAGACTTTGTGATTCTTTTCAGGCTTAGGAAAACTCATGTAACCTTGTAACTATTTTTCGAGTTACTCACTAACCCCAATGAGTCCAAGGAAAAAAATATTTATATTGTTAAAAGTTTCATTATAATATCTTATTGAATAAAGAAAAATGAAAATATATATTTTTAGAAATATATTCCTATGTAATAATAAAATTGCATATTTGTGTGTGTTTTAAATGTAGACAATCTACATTAAGAATTATTTAAATGAATGTGAAATTGGTTGTTAATAATAATTTTTCTACATTTTCTTAAAAGATAATTTCACAATTAATTATTGTGGCAATCAAATTGTAGCTTCCACCTACAAGTTTTATGTGGTAAGGATAATTGTAGAAAAAAATGTTGAAATTTCCACAAATATAATATTGATGGAAATTTTAAAGTGTGGACTTTTACAAAGATTGATCTAAAAAAACCACATTTCAATGAAAATTGTGGAATACTAACAAAAATAAAAATTGTAGAAATGTCAATAACATCACAAAATGTGGACAATGTACAATTAAATAATGGAGGTTATCTATAAATTTATGGATTGAGGACCATCAACGCATTCAATGAATTGTTGAAAAACTACAATAATATATCAAAATGTGGATTCGCTACACTTTCAATGCCACAATTTTAATTTTTGAAATACCATTTAACCATAAAATTATTGTTGAAAAATTGTGCTAAAAGATCTAGTATGTTATAGTGAGACCTAGAAACCGTAGTGACCACTTCCCTTGACACTTTTGATATTGATTATGATACTGTTGACTATACTTATGGACATTACTGTAGCTTTTGAGTTGGTATGATGTTAGACATTAGAGAGCATGGACTGAGGTTGATTTTGATTCATATATGATGCATGTGGATTATCAGAGACATTTTATATTGATGTTGATATGCTGATTGACATGGTTATATCTATATATGTGTTTTGGACATGTGTTATTTCGTCATATTGAGTAGACCTAGATAATTGAACTAATTTTATGATCCTATGGTTATTGATGGAATTGTAAATGATGTCATTACTTGCTTGATGATGTTTTTATTTATATATAGATGACTTTGGAGTTATATTATATATTTATTTTGGATGATTTGATGTGGCCACAAGGCCAAAGGAGGTATTTGTGTTTTGCAGGTAAACATGTCACAACAAACATCGGGGATTCGGAGACCAACCACATTGAAATCCTATATGAATTCTCGTAATGCCCACTTCTCTTCAACACTAAATGAAACATGATCATCTTTTCTGAATTGTTACAATCGTAAACCTTGCTACCTTATTCCAATTAGCATACTAATAAGTTGTGCGGGGCATCATGACTCCATTGTGTTTTGATTATTATTATTTTAACTATATGTACTCATATGTAGACCCTGATGGAATTTTAAGGATAAAACAATTAGCTAGAATGTTTGCATTGTCGTAATTTGTTTGTGATAGCATTACTCTTTAAGATTGTTTTGTTGTATTGGGTTTATCTCTGTGATGGGACACATAGACATTATTGTGCTTTATTACTGACATATGTTAATAGATAAACGAAATCAACACATTTTGATACGGGAATTGAAGGATAGATGTTCTTGTAACTAAACTGATTAACTTTTAATAGAAACTCGAGTATGGAAGAAAATGATGTGTTGTCAAGATAAACATATGTTGATATTTCGAATCATTTTCATATTGGTTTTTATTATGATGTTCAAATTTATTTTTTTGATTTAATTGATATTGGAAATTGGAGAAATTGTGAATGGGTGAAAGTATTGCTTTAATCTGATGATCCAGTTGGTCTTTGATCTTAGTTTGAAACCGATGTATGAGTAGAATTGAAATGTTAAAAATGGGAATAATTGTTAAGTTATTTGGTCTTAGCTATAGAAGTTATGATTTTTATGTCCAAAATTGATAGTTAGATGTAATTTTTTTACTACGTCGATATCGTTAATATGGACATGAAGGCGAGAGGGTATTGTGTGTTTTGCGGGAAAACATATCACGAAAAACTACTGAGGGGATTGGAGACCAACCACTTTGAAATTATAGGTGAATTCAATGAGGATCACCATGGCAACATGTATATGTGTGTGTGTTGGAATTATTGTTAGGGGAAATTGTGCCCAAGGGATGATGTTTTGTATTTTATTTATTCATTTATTCATTTAATTGATGTTAGTATGTGATTTTAGTGATGTAATTCATTTTATTATTTATTTGGAATTTGGGGTATGTATTTTACCCTTTATTATTAATGGGTTGTAGTGTCTTAATTAAAGCTAAATTAATCTTGTCCTAAACTAATTATAGATGTGACCAAATGAATTCATTTATTAAGCTAGATTTCTCTTGGATTTTGTGTTGATAGTTGAGTGCTTGGGGATCTTGAGTGTTGTACACTCTACCCCTTCATGGAAATTCGAATTTGGCCTTAGAGGCCAATTTTGGAAGCTTGTGGGACAAGTCAAAATTCTCCACACCTCTTAAATTGCACCTCTATGGGTTGGGGGTCAAAATTAGACCCCATTAGGTGTTTTGGGAAGATAAAAAGGTAAAATGTTGAGTGCACTTTCTTTCATGTAATTAATTTTGTCCTTAGGAGGTGTGGGCTTAGTTTGTGTGTGCAAGTAATATGTCATTTCTTCACCCACTTATTAATTGTGCTTTGGATTTTGAAATTTAAATTTTGAGGTGGAGTTGAGGATGATTGATGTGGAATCCCACATGGAGCCACCTCACCCTCCCCTCTCCCTTTTCTATTTAATCAAGTTCATTTGTTTGATTGGGGGTTAGTTCATTCTTGTGTACTCTTGAATTTTTGAGTTAGAGGATTTTGGGAAGTGTTTGTGGATTTGTTGGAGCTTCTTGGTGTTTGTTTGGGCTTGAAGAAGCTTGAGGTAAGCATCTTGGATCAAGTTCTACCATGGAAAGATAGGAGCTAAAATCTTGTCAAATTTTTTTCTTTCATTTTACATGCATATGTGCTTGTTTTGAGTGTTTTTCTATACTTGTTGGGTGCTTGGGTAGATTGCCTAAGTGTGGTGTAGGAGGGGACTTTGGGGAGATTTCATGTCAGAGGCATAAGAGTTTATGTTCCTTGTAGGGAAGCATAAGAGTTTACTTTCTTGTTTGGCGGGACTTTGGGCTTGGTGCCCAACCTTGGATAAGGAATGCTTGCATTTCTTACTTGTTTTCTTTTATGAGGGAGGCATAAGAGATTTAGGGAGGCATAAGAGTATGTGGGAGGTAAAAGGGGTACTTGAGGGAGGCATAAGAGTATGTAGGGGATTTGAGATATGCATTGGAGGCCTTAAGGTGGGCACCCATTCCCATTGGGAGGCATAAGTGGCCTCCCCATAGGTCTTACTCTTGTGGCTTTCATTTTTAAGCCTTGTTTACTTGTTGTTTAGTTGTGTTTCATTCTTGTGTTGTTGATGGTTGAAATGTGGTTGGAATGGTTGTGAAATGTTTGTTTGTGTTGTGGAAGCTTGTTTGTTTCCATGAGTTGAATCCATTTTCCATTGCATTGTGGTTGGGGCTCGGGGGCCAATGAGGAGGATGGCTTCTCCTCCTCATTGGAATTCTTGGTTGGGTGGAGAGTGTTTCCTCTCCCCCTTTTTTGTTGTGATCAAAGGAAGCATGGTGGAGCTCTCTTTTTGGTTTGTGAAATTTGGAGCTTTGTTGGTACCTTCAAGAAATCCTTCCTTGGGATTAAGTCTTCTTATTATTCCCACTCAAGGTGGAAGATGTGTAATATTGTATTTTGTTAAAAGAGATGTAGCTTTGTAAGTTGTAAATATTCTTTGAAAAATTTCATTGAAAAGATGTAAAACTCCCTTCTCATTAAAATTATAGTATGGAAAGAGAAGAATCAAAATGGGAAATCTTTGTGTAAAGGTTTAGTGTAAATTTGTATTATGAGAAAAGAAGATATAAAGGGAAATAACTTATCTCATGGTAGTTTTTCCATTTCTCACCAAAGTGTATAGACCTTATTGAAAGGTTAGTAACTTTCATTTCAAAACTTATTTAAAACCTTGTTAAAACTGGTTGTGAGAATGGTTGAAACTTGTAGTTGAAAGAGGAAAGAAATAGTATATTCCATTGTGTTAATTGAAAAACATGCAAAGCAAAAATTTAGACTACCTTGTTCATTTCCTTACATTTTTGGAAGAGAGTTTGTAAATAAAATAGAAATTGACCCTTGTAGATGTTGTTGTTTTATCAAAATAGGAAATGTTTAAATTGAGTAAATTGATACCAAAGAAATGAGTAAATAAATTTAAACCTTGCAAATGAATAACTTAGACATGTAAAAGTACAGTTCGAATGAAAATTTGAGTACCCTTGTAACTTTAGTTTTTGAAAAATCTCGGGTTTGATGGTTTTATTTTTTAGAAATAGGACCGTCACCTTGTGCTTGAGCGGTGGTCCTGTAACTACCATTGAGGCTAAGGCGTAGGCCTCAAAGCTATCGCTCAATAGGCAGTGATCCATGGTTTGTCAACTAGGTAGGGCGGCGGTCCTAGGACCACCGATTTGCTCAGGTGGCGGTTTGTTACTTATGACAAAACTCCTCGGACCCGTGCTTGTGGAAAAATTTTAATGGTTTATACAAAATTTTAACTTGTAAATTTTACTAATGATCACCAGTGAGAAAAAAATGAGTAAATCACTTGGATTGGGCAATAAAAACCTTCAAGTGGTGGATTAAAAACATTCTTTTCATTTATAATAATGGAGGAAGGGTTTTCCCCAAATGGAGAACCCCAAATATAAATGGCTTGAAATAAAAATAGTTTGAAAAGGAAAACCTTATTCTATTCTTGAATAAAAAAATTACAACAATGAAACTACAATCTAAACAAATCTAAACTTGATCTTGAAGAAAATCCTCCATAGTTCTTCCTCTCTTACTCCCATGGCTTCCTTCTCTCTCCAACCTGCAATTTTAACAAAAGAAAATAGACCAAATGAGGAGTTTAGAATAAAGGAAAGGTTTTAATAAGAATTCATAAGGATTTTTAGGGTTAGTTAGAACCCTAATATCTAATGGCCAAAATTGGTTCAATCTAAGGGTTGAGGATCAACTCTACCTTGTTAGTGGGAATAAATTTTTATAAATGTTTTTATTTAAAATTTAATGGGTATGTGTAAATGAATTAATGGGGCCATTTAATTATCTTAGTGTGTAAGTCTATTTTCCTATCTTCTAGTATGTTTTAGTAAATTAAATAACCTCATGTGCAACTAATTACCCTATTAACAAACAAGCAAATTAATCAAGTAATTGATATAGTAGACAAGCCTTATTCAACGAGATACACCATAAGTTAAATGTTAAGCAATATAAAGGAAATCTAGCAAAAGGAAAAAAGATTGTATGATTCTCACATTATGAGCCTTCCTAGAACTTAAGTTAAAGAGGAAACATGATTTTAATAAATGTGTAATCCTAAAATATCGTGTCGTGGGAAGACCTTATCTATAAGTGTATACTGTAGTTGAATTGTTATGTGTGCCTTGTCAAAAAAAAAGGGTGTTCTTGATGTGCGTCACATGTTTTCATGTTATCTATGTGGATTAATGTTGTGCAAACATAACATGTGTTGTGCATAGTCCTAAGTGATCTCTTGTAGTGTCATGTGTACTGCGCCAATGTAAGTAAAAATAAAATAAAATAAAATTATTCAAGTATTTTTTATACTGTTGTAATTGTGTGTGTAAAATAAGAGTGTCACACATCACATTCACATAATTTATTTTCCATATAAGTAATGGTTTATGAACGAAATGACAAACCAATTAATACTTGAATTGTTCGTTGTGCCACGGTGTCCAAGATGCTTCCGCTTTTAGTATTCCAGTTATTGTTATCAATGGTGCGGATGGCTCTGTCTTGAACTAAATGTTTATAAAATATCATGAGATTGAACATATTTCCTCCAAATTTTAACGGAAAATGCCTTTTTATTGATATTAAAAAAAAAAAATAAATTAGGGAATGTTATATATTCAGGACAATCACAGCTTCTACACACACAATATCCAGTTCTCACTTTATTGAGGGGCTATTCGACTCATGAAACAAACATAGAAGATTATCAATTCGTCCATCGCTTGACTACAATGAAGAAGATACTCTCGACGATCTAGTATGGAGTTGGTGCGTATGCTGTAGCAGAGGCAAGGATGAAAGCCTTCACACCTCCTGCTGCCGGTGCAGGCGCAGTCTGGTACATCATTCGCCGGGATCGTGTTTTGTGAGCGTCGCAGAGCTGTGGTAAATACATTCCTGCATATCATCGAAATTTCATACGTCAGAAAATTTGTCGAAGAAAACCAAAAAATTATGTAGTAGCTTAAGAAACAATGTTGGTATGGCACCTTCGCCAGCAGCGAGATTGAGGTAGAGATCCACAACGTTAGGGCAGCTGTTTTGGCATTTGTCTGAGCACAATTTGGACGTGAAATGAGAATATGCGGAAAGATCGTCGGTTGACATGCCCACACTCATCCTCTGCAAACCACACGCCTGCACACATTCCTCGCTCTCTATCCATTCCATCATTTTCTCCGCCACTATTCCCGACGACTGCAATGCCATATTTCCAATACGAATTATTATTCAATAAAATTACATGGCAATACCAGCAGCAGCAATTCCTTGCTGGAAAGTCGAAGTATTGTAAGAGTTGTATTTACCTGGCACTGGTATTGTATGGATGCTTCATGAGTGGCGGCTGCGAAGGAGTATTTTTTCTCGAGCACACAGCGAGATCCTGTCGATGACACTGCAAAAGCGCACATTTCAACCGGCAGTTTCTCACATTCCACACCTCCTTCACCTGCACAAATAAAACATAAACTGGACTGATAGTTAGATCTACAGGTTTAAGAGACGTATAAACCTGTGTGGCTTAAAAAATCTTGAAATTTATGTACAAAAAATATGGAAAAATGCAGTCAAAAAGAGTAATATAACGTGGTGTATTCCTGCCAGCAACAAAAATAAGAAATTAAAAAACCATAAGGTCATTTCACAATTAAAACGTACCTAGGACGAACACACTTTGCAGACAGAAAAGTGCAAAAACAACGGAATACACACCCTTTATGATTTTAGAAGCCATTTGTTTACTGAATCTGCACTTTTCTTCTCTCTTGTGAAAAGAAAGAAAAGTGTAACAGAAAAGAAACTTAACAGATGGCGATTGTGAAGAATATGGTGTGTTATGAGACGTATTTATAAACACTGTTGGCACGAGGAAAGCGAGAAAAATTGAACCTATTCAGTGGAAATTTCTAATTGGCTCCGTAATTCAATTTGGTTTCACAAAAGTTTGGCGATTTCTAAAGCGACTTTGAACAGAAATAATGTGCTCGTGGGACCTTCAAACGCCGTGACTCGCGTTTGAAAAACGAGTCGAGGAGTTGAACACGCAAAATGAGATGTCAAGTAAAATTATTGCATTGCGTAGAAATGACGATATGCTTTGTATTTGTAATGAGAAAAAAATTCATATGTAAATTTTGCAGAACTTATAATTTCAATTTTCGCTTACCAAAAGAAACGGAGCCCGGTGGACACAGGAATTTGTGAATATATAGCAAGGAAAATATAGACCGCAAAATCAGACTGGCATAATCATTGTGAACGTTGATTTTCAACAACGTGCGATTTGCGACTTTAACATTATTAGGAGATAAATGTTAAAGTTCCTTATTTTATTATTGCTTTGAGAATATAGATTTATAACTAGCAATCGCATGTGTTTCATGAGATGTGAACGCCGAATGGTATATGTTATTTAATTTTGTAATTATAGGAATATATATGAAGCATTAAATTTAAAGGTGTTATCTCTACATTTCAAATTTGTTACAAATTCGTACATATACATTTGCAAATCTTATATCATGAATACATGAAGACTTCCATACATTTGCAGATTTTATATCATGAGCGGTATCCTTTTCTGGCCAATTTTATTTGCACTAAACATGAATACATTTGATACCCCCAAGGTGATATAACTAACATGGCTAGACATGATTTCATATTGTATAGATTATCATACAACAAATCAGAAAGCAATATCTTATTAGAATTTATTTATTCACACATTTATTTGTTACATAAAGGAAAATATAGACCAAAAGTCGGGCTGGCGAGAATCATTGTGAGCGTTGATTTTAAAGAACATGCGATTTGCGACTCTTAGAGGAAGTCCTCTTATATTCCTTAGCACATTATCGGGAGATAAATGTAAAGAGTGTGACTTTTAAGTGTTCCTTATTTTATTATTGCTTTGAGAATATAAATTTATAATTAAAACTAGTAATCCCATGTGAAGTGTAGGAAGAAGACACGGACACAAAGACTCAAATGGTTGAGGCCAAGATCATCCCAGGAAATTTTGACGGCATGGATGCCCCTTACTCGTAGTTGCTTAGTTGAAGGTGATCACTATTTTAGTTTCTTTGTTTACTTTGTATTGTTTAATATATATGTTCCCTCCGAAACTTAGGGAGAGATGCCATTAAACTATGTAATCTAGTGCCCAATTTAACACCCTTAAAGGTGCTCAATCAAAAATAAAATGTCTAGAGCTTATTTTTGATAAGTTACGTCAATAATCTTTCACATAGTATCAGATTCATTTTTAAGTAGTATCCATTGTGGATTTCTACATTAATGTGTAATCACACCAATTCTCGTGCCCCTAATAAAAACCCTCAACGAACCATAATGACGGGGTTTTAAAAATTACCAACTCATTTGTAGCTGTTGTTTATGGTTTCATATTACCGATGTATGTTAATTTCACGGAGTGAGTTATACTCTTTGAATACTTCTCCACCATCTCAATCTTTTTGTCTTATATTTCGCTATTTCCTTAAATAATTTTTATTATTTTTTACTATTGGTAAATAGTCTTTTGAAAGGAGTATACCCTTGTATAGAAAGGCTCGAAGCCAAATTTTACAATTTTAACAAAACAAAAAAAGGTAAAATTCAAGATTTAACATGAAAGCCTAGCAACAAAAATAAATTTCCTAGAATACAGCCCAAAAACAACGACTTAAACAACACAAAAATAGCCACAACATAGCAGATCCGTAGCCAACCTGCTCACAACGTCATTCCATGACCAAAGCAGATGTTGAATTTTAGTTTGTTATGTGCTTTCTTCCACCATTCCACCACCATCTAGACCACGCTACCATCTTCCGTGAAGATCGGAAGAACAACTTCAAAATTTGTGATAGTAGTGTGGCCCGCATTGAGGGGCAATGGGGCAAAATCCCTCATATCTATAGCATCGACCTCTGGGGTACAAGAAAACTGTGGTATCTTAGCAATTAGATTGCTACAAATTTTGTAGATTCATAAATGGAGGAGAGCCATTAATGATTTGTTTCACATTTTATATTTTTTAGATTATTTATTGTGTACCATATATTACCATTAAATTCAATGTGCAAAAAAATAGATATAATTTTAATATCATCGAATCGAGACACTATGATATCATGCAGGGAAATTGTTTCACATTTATATGATTTTAGCATATGTAGAATAAAATATGATGTTTGGATCACTTTTGTAGTGTCCAAAAATGGTATAAAGAACTCTATATCATATTGTTTTTTCTTAATTTATATATTTTCAAGAGAATGTTTACGGAATAAGTTAGGATCAATAGAGAACAATCACGTATCATTGTAAGATCACTTATATATAACCATTTTATTGCATTTATCTACCCAATTGCTTTTTAATGAAAACTATTTTCGTTAAGTAGAGAACCAAGGCTCCCATGGATTTTTCTCTAAGGTTGTAGACTTGAAGGGCAACCCAAGAGAAAAAGCGCAATTAAGGAGTAAAAGATGGTAGTCTCATTTTTGTTATTTTCTCTAAAATCAACTATATATAATCATTTAATTGGAAATGGATTATTAAGAGGAGTTTTAACTATACATGTACTTCTAAATAATATAACCAAAGAATATATGGTGTTAGTTCAAAGGTTGAGGATATGTATGGGCATCTTGTTTGGTGGGTGAAATTTTGTAAGTTGAGAATATATTGTTTATTCCTATGACCTTATGCATACCACCAACCTCTATATAGGCCTCCACCTCCCTCTTCTTATGTTTGATCTTTATTTCTCATATTCACACTCACGTACGGTAATCACATATCCTCAAAGTTCATAACGTTTGGTTCGAGATGGTTGGGTTGCTGATTTGTTTTCACATTATCTACTTGTTTTATGGTATTCATAGTGTTAAGTTTATGTATTCATTCGAGGATTATATTTATTTTGTAAAATTATAGTTTCTTTCTTATTTTCTTAGAAGTTCTTCTATGTAGGACCTTCGTGATGCCATAATTTTTGAATGGTGACTTAGATTCACCTTCCTCTTTTTTTTTTAAGTTTATCAAAAAATTTGCTCTTTTTTTAATCATAATTTCTTATTCGTAAATATAAAAACATATTGCTTTATGAACTTAGTAAAGGTGAGAACTTATTTTCATATGAGATTACTCTTTACTACTTTATAGCGATTCTACGAAATAAAATGTGTATACTTATTTTTCTTCACTCACATTTTAGTATATATTTTAGGTGTATGAATCATTTCCTTAGTTTATTTTAGCTATTTTGTTTTTGTGTTTTACACATACAAAATTTGAAACATCTTATGAACGAGTTTACTTTATATGGGATGAGAGATAATGATTCGTATATTGTATTAACGGTGTTTTCGTTGATGTAAAATAATAGCACCCTTGATTGTTTACAATTTGAAGGATTGAGACAGTTAGTGTGATTACACAACATGGATATTTTCCTAAAGTGTGGGACTTTGTAATTGGGAAATCTCTCTGGAGAAAGGTTGGCTTCCTATTCCTAAATCTATCACCACTCACCAATTTGTAGAAACTATTCTAAATCCTATCCTAATTTTCCAAGGAGATAGGGAAGAAGAGATTGCAAGAAAAGTAAACCTAATCTATTGGAGGTGATGCACCAATAAGGAATGCTGGATAATCTACCTTGCATGGAAATGAAAATGAACAAGGTTGAAGAGGATGATTGAACACCACATATTAGAACAATTTCAAAATTCCATTCATGAATTAAAAACACAATCCATGAATATTTGAAATAAAAAATAACATGCACAATTAACCTAATTGTAATGAGAGATCATAAGAAAATAATAAGCATAAAAGGGTTGATAATCATCCACAATGTATGTTTTATTTCTCCAAAGATTGATACAATGCATTACATGGGGCCAAAGGCACACAATTTGCAGTACATTTCTAGTGGAAGGCTTGAGCTCCACAAAGTTTCTTATAGACAAGAAGAGAAGGGAGGGGCAAAGTTAAACAATTGAATCCTTAGAACTGTGTCCCTCCTTACAATTTATAGCGTGAAACTTGCAAAGGAGGAGAGATAGAGAGAATAGAATCTTGAAATTACCCTAAAATCTTTCAAAAATCATTTTTATATCTCGGAATGAGTGTGGAGGATTTGCAAAATCTAACTTCATCAGTGGGGTTGCCTTGTGATTGAAGAAACTAGATATAGCTTTCTTTTTCTCTTGGATGTAGCTCCTAGCCCCTGCAGATTTCATGATGACACCCTATTTCCACTAACCCCATTAATGGATTTCACCTACCACTACATTACTTGATATTTTTCGAGGTTCGTAACCCCGATATTTGAATTTGGATGTTTCCATAGTTAAAATATCAAAATTACCCTTCTAATGACTAAATTTTTGCAAAGGTTGGTGAATTAGGGAGCACGATCTCATCATTTTAGTCGTGGCTGCTTTTTGTCTTGGAACCTTCACCTACCCACCTAGTTTTTGCACTTGGTCTTCATCGTTGAAATCTACACTGAATTACCTTTCCATTAAGTACAACTTTGCTAAATTTGTTTAAAATTTTAATAAGATATGAGGATTTGAAATTCAGGCTATGTTTACGGTTTTGCTTTTTCTCTCGAGCTCCATCAATCTCTCCACCTAATATCAAATTGTTTACATTTAACGCTAATGTCACCTTTGCAAGCTTCCTCCTTCCAAATCGGCACCGATTCCCTTTTTCCACCTACCACCCCGACATGGTAATGACTCGGTGACCAAGGGGCATGACTCGACAAGGTTTCATTTGTTTGGTCGAGATTTCAAACATTGTTTGAGGTCTCGGAACCCCTTGCTTCAGATTTTAAAATTCACCCACTTCGGGATTTTCATCACTCAATCCTCGAAAGCCACCTCCGAACACAGTGACCCATGTATTTATCTCAGTATTCAATAAACTTCGACAGGTTTTTTGATTGGAAGTAGGTGGGGTTGTGTTGCTTTCGAGCCTTCGAGATTTATCCAATTAGACTCGGCGAGTCGTCTTCCTTGGGCTCTTCTTGCTCGCAACCCCGAAGTAATCCACGCCTGAGTCCTCAAAACCCAAGAGACTTGTCACATGCCCCTTCAACTTTCAAGCTTAAGGGATTTTCCTCTTCGGACTCTTTACCTAACTGATTTCAAGCTTCACACACTCCCACTCTCGAAAGCCAACTCACCCGACCATCGCAGAGCTCCACACCCGAATCCCGAAGTGCGATGTCGCTTACGTATTTTAGTGCTTCGGGCTTCTCACTGTCGGGACTCTCGCTCCCTGTGCTTTGGAACTCTGTACTCCAAATTTCATTGCCACGTAATAAATAGACGTAATATATAACTATTTCAAACAAAACAATAAGAGCTATTAATACCATTTACATTTCTGTCTCATTACGTCCAAGATTTTTTTTTAGTTTTACCATGATTCATAACATCAGTATCCATTACCAGATTGCCCCAAGGAAAGGATGATCACTATAATTCTAAGCCGTAAAAACAACTCTCTAAATAAAGGAAGTAACGAAGTGAAAAAACAAATTGAAATCCCTCTTCTTCTTTTTTTTTTCCTTAATGCAAGCCAGGTCATTCGGAAATATGAAAATCAGGGAGACAACAAGGGGACAACCAACATGATCATGGCGACTAACGAAAACAACTACAATTTCAAAACATATCATTTCAGGAAGAGAACAGTTCATTCCATGAACCTGTTAAATGTATTAAACATTGCAAAGGTTAGTATTATCATGACTGAATGGGGCATCCATAAATCACCCATCCACCAAGCAGGCCTACAACAGAAACCCCAGGTCGAAGTTCCTATCTTCTCCTTGTTGGGCATCCCCACTCCATTCCAGGCACCCCTGAGAGGTACATGCAGGAAGAACAAGGCAGAAGGAGGGCAAGGAAAAGAGGACAGCCGCAACAGTGATGTTTGGAAGCTCCTCCCTACCTGCACCTTTTACCAGCTATAGGCATTTAAAATTGGCATGAATAGACCCTAAATTACAAGTCATAACAGAAGTAAAAGAAGACACCATAATAAAATGGTAGGTGGCCATCACTTTTCAACCACCTCAAGCCAACAAAGACAGAAATAAAACAAGGCATTGGAGTTCACGTCTCCCTCACACCAAGAATGCAAATTAATGACCATTGTGGCATCATAAATAAATTCACCGATAATTATAAAATTGAGCAAAACAACGTAGGCGTGAAGTTTAGTTGACTAAAGGGGCGCTGATGAGTATTAAATGTTTCAAAACTTTGACCTTAGTAGAACTCTCCAACTTAGCGCCACCAGATACCTCTCTCCACTTCCCATAAGCCAAGGTTGTTAAGAGGCTAGTCTAGGTGTGGGATGAATCTCTTTTATTATTATTATTATTTTAAATTTATATATATATTTAAACAAACATGGTTACAGAGCTAGGTATCTTTTTAAAAATTCTGCCAAAAATAACTTAAAATATTTTAATATTTCATTAGAAATATTTTTAACAAAATACCAATAGCAACCCTATAATCAAAATACGATTAGCAAAAGTGAGGATACTTGAAGACGATACTATGTAGCACCCTTTGACAATGAGCAAGCACCTAACGACACCATAAGGTACGATGGAAAGAAGGGATTTAAACCTAACTTCGAAAACATGTCACAATCACATAACGACCAAAAAGGAAACTCAAATAATCAAATGACGTCTAGCAACAAGGTAAGGAGGAGAGGTGAAAGTCAACGCTGAATAGGGAATTACATTATCCTCCCCTTAAGAAAGCATCATCCTCAATGTGACATAACACTAAAGGAAGGAAAGGTGATACACAACAAAGAATAAAACAAGATGAAAGGTACACCCTATGGTTAATATTTAAGTCATTAAAGCACGGCCATGAGGTAGCCTTAGAAACATTTTGGTAGAATTTTAACTTTCAAAGTTTTGTGAAGATTGCCGATTCTGTGAATTTTGGTTTATTTAGACTCTTTCCATTTACATTATTCTTAATTTAAGTTCCTTAAAATTTCATTCTTGCAAAATTTTAGTTTGTTCCTTGTTGTGGGTGCCCAACATGAATTGCAATTACAACACCCTACCAAGGTCATACACAACACTATTACTTCATAAGCATACTTTTACATACTTTCATGATTGTACCACATCACAAAAGCTTAACCAATTTATGGAAGATAAATAGGCACGGTCCACATAACATAGTACTTGTCACACATCTATGACAAACATATAATATTAAAAAAAAGTGTACTACAAACAACTAAGAAATTTCCACAATTCCACAGATATAGATTTTACCTAACTCCAAAAAAAAATAGCTACATGTAAATAGGCTCAACAAGGAATCAATGCCATACCCACAACATCACATAAAAAATCCAACTAACGCAAAGTAACACATACATAATAATACCACAACCATGGCATCATAACAAATCTGCATAACTCCTAAAGCATCAATCTCACACACACACACACACACACAAATATCTTATGCCTTCCTCAATCTCTCATGCCTCCCTAAAGTCTCTTATGCCTCCCTCAATCTCTTATGCCTCCCTCAATCTCTTATTCCTCTCTCAAGTCTCTTAAGTGTCCGTCAATCTCTTATCCCTCCCTCAAGTCTCTTATGCCTCCTCAAGGAGACCGGTTTCCCTATGACCCTAGGCACATAGAGTCTAAATACTCCTAATCCAAGTGACATAATAACTCGTGGTTCAGCAACCCGTTAGTTATCTGTAACTCTTTGGGCATACCCCTATACAATGAAGCGGGTCCATAGGTCCAACCATTCCACGGTGCATCCCATGACCCTATTTCACACATCACGACAATTGAACCAACATAGCAATCCAATATAAAGCCAAGTGCCAAAGAAAAGCCTTGGGAAAGGTGGTAAAATCTTAAAATTTAAAAGAAGATCCAAAACCAAGCCAAGCAAATGGCCAAATAGCCATAGTTAGTGTCAAAAATCCACATGTTAGTACTAAAAACCAAGGAAATGCCCAAAATATAAAACATGGCAATCAATAAAACTTTTGGTCCTTATTGAAATAAAATAAAAAGTTCAATTTACGAATAAAATACATATATAAGAATAGAACATTACGGTGACTAGGTGGCATTAATTGGCACACTGGGGGCTAGTCAACGAGTTGCTGACACTTAGAACATCAAGCCTCAGCTCAAAAATAACATATCAATAGTACAATGGTCATCATCTCTATCTGAATCATCCCGCCACCCCTTTCACAAGGCTAAACACAGTCATAGCTATACTTAGGTTGCATCCATACAACAACCACGAGGAGAGAGGGAGTAAGGAGCACCTATCATCATCTACTAAGCCTAAGGTCAGCCCAAGTTACTGGCCCATGGTACACATCCCCTTAATCCAAAAATACATGTTTGCCGATTCTCCTCAAGGTCAGTTAGCGTAAGGTTCACAACATAATTTGCAACTACATCACTAACAGAATGGTTGTTCACACACATTAACCATAGCGTCTTACGCATGGTACGATACATGGTATACAACATACATTCCATTCATACTTTACAACATATCACATCACCACATGCTGCACCCAAAGTGCAATCACTATACGATAGGGATCATATACTCACCATGTGTCCCAATTTATGACATTAATCATTACATATCACATGAACTATAATTATGATGAACACAATCTCAACATATAGTCCACTACCATATAACGTGGAAATACACACATTTCTACACAAATGATAATGACATCATTAAGAAATCCAATTCACTACAGCCAACCTTTTCGTATAACATATGAGCACACCCACACATCATGAATGCCAAAAGGATCCAACACTCCGAAATCACAATCAATTTTCTTCCACACACACAACAAAACAGTGTTTCACACTCAAATTCACATAGAATTTTAGGAAAGGAGAGATAATTCTCTCATCTTAAACACATCAACATGCCATCAATTACACACTAAGTGACATACACAACATGTGTGCTCACAATATCACAATTACGACATAGTTCACATCATGCTTATATCACATTACTCTTCCAATATCCACCACCATCATGCAACACCATCACAACTCCAATCTATCCCAGACGTTCGAGAGCATAAAAACCAAACACACAAGAAAACATAAAAAAATACAGGATAACTTTTTTTTTTACTTATTCGAAGTATATAACGACATTACGGGTGGACTCAAAGGTTACAACTAACTCTTCGAATAACTTGACACAACTATGACCACATAGGGAACACGGAACATCCAACATCCATCAAGGGCAGTTCACTTTTATATTTGATAAGGCACCACAAAACAAGTCCAACAACAATACACAGTTTCAGTTAAGTGCACCCCATGGTGTAAAAGCCTTTAAGGTTATGCATTTTGCTAAAAATGTCTTTCAAGACCTAACTTTACGATCGAGAATATTTAGGTTTGATCTGAAAAATTCTTCTTACAAAGGATAAATTCCTTTCTTTTATACTAGGGACATTAGGCTTGGATAAAAATTTCCAAAAGAGAATCATCTTTAATATGAAAATTATTTGATTGATCAGTTATTAGATTAACACTAAAAGGGGGTGGGGTGAACCAATCCCCACAAGGTTATCTTAAACAAACACAAGCTACAAAATCTCGTTCCAACCTCCATTGCACAAGGAGACGAGTGTAAGCTCCTATCAAGGGAGATACCATTTTAGGTTCGGATCAACAACCTCCTTGTGCAAGGATCAACAATTAACTCTGCTTAAGAGAAGATTATGATGTACTGTGGCAAAGGTTAGAGTGAGAAGGTCAATTTAATTCATCATCATGATCTCTTTAGTTATTAACCGGTCTTTTAATGAGACTTAAGAGTTTAAATGGATTTGGGTAAAAGCTTCATTTAGCAACTCTTGATTAAGTTTGACAATGGATACACATGGGGTTCCCAAAATGGAAGCACAAGACTTAATGTTTCACAATAATGAGAATAAAGTTTAATCCGTAGTTTAAGGTTAACGAGGGTAGATTCTTTTACACCGGTAGATAACTCCTTTCTTTCCAATTAAGGACTCTTAAATTTTATCTACAAAAAACACAACTTCATTATTATCTTATTTATTTATTCATCTATGTATTCATTTTATTTTATTTTCTTTAGTTTACTCTAGAAAAAGGATTGCAACCCACTAAGAAAATATAGCTAGAATTCCACTAATGCCAAGACCAAGGAGGGTTATTATGCCGGGAGTTTTTGACTCGAAAGAAGAAATTACCATTACTTATCGAGAGAACTAAACACGGTTATAACATTTCTATTCAACATGGCACACAAACCAAAGGTGTCAAAAGATTCAATTGAACTTTGGTTGAGAACAAGAAGGTAACAAAATTGGTCAAGCCACGCTACAAAATTTTCATGACTAAAATAATATTACAAAAATAATACTCATAACAAGGTGATGATTGAATTTTATTCCTCATACTAATGTTTTGAAGCTTTGCTTTGACAATGGATAAGACAACCTTATTTCACAAATACCTGAAAAATCCAAGGCAAGAGGTCTTCTAAACCCTCCACTAGCACCAATCAAATATTTACAATACAACAAACATTCACACATAGAACTTCATAAATCAAACTGATATAACCTTTGTTAATATTTCCTTTTATCTACTCGCATAATCCATCTGCATAAGTATTAACTTGATTCAATTCACAAGAACTGAGCATGATAAGGCTACGCACGCATTGCAAAGATAAGCTAACAAATTTAACAATACCATGAAAGGAGTGTTCTATTTCAAGAATGGATCAAAGCACAAACAACTAATCGAAAATAATTTCACACATGATAAAATATTTTCACCAGCCAACAAGGAGGAAGCCAAATATTCTAGTAAGAATGATATTCCAAATAATCAAGGCAAGACCTTATAGGTTAAAACAAAAAGGCCAAGAGTATTGAGATTTCAATCATGTAATCCTATGGATTACGTGATTGAAATCTAATACCCAAACCCTCCATCTCAAATAAAAACTTGAGAAGTCAAAACATACTAGTTACAACCATATAAGCGAACAAAAAGGTTATTCAATCCTTTCGAAGGAGGGTTTCATAGAAATCTGGGTCCGTAACCCTCCTTAATAAATTTAAAGTTTCGAGTCTAAACAAGAAGTTTACCATCTCGTGGACTACAAGATTTTTTTTTGAGTGACACCTTTTAACATAATCAAAACATCTCATAAAATGTATTTAGATGTGTCACCAGCACCCATTATACGAAAAAACAAAGGCATCAAAATTAACAACATATCTATAATATGAAAGACAACACCCCAAATGCCAATAATAATTTTAACAAAATTCTGATGTAAGCCAATAATGTATTCATATATATATCTATACACACACACACATGCGTATACCAACAATTTATCAATAATACACTAACAATTTAAAACATCGGGATATGTGTATATATTCAAGAGTACCCTAACAATACCAAATACATCTCTATTCCTAGGAACTGTCATAGCATTATTTACAATGTTAATATATCCAAAACAACAATCACAAATTTATCAAGGATAATAACAATAATACTGGGTTATTACTCTCGCAATGAATTCTCGATTCTATTGCACGATTGTATAACCATTTTTTACGACATAAAGGTACGGTTTGATATTCAAATATCTATTATAGGATCATACAATGAAGCCTTAATTACTGCATAGTTAATCGCAGATCTTAAAAAGGATTAAATAATCAAACTAAATATTCTAAGGCTACTTCCTACAATTCATAAATCCTTAATAGGTAAAACGAAAGTGATAAATTTTACAAATCCATTAATTTCCATATAGATTCACCACATTATTTTCAACCTAGAAATAGTGACCCTTCAGCTACCAGATAGTATAGCGAAGACTCTATACAACTATATTAAATTTAGGAACTCACTCCTTATAGCTCATTAGTTGTGGATGGATTTGTTATAAGGTTAGACTAATAGCAAGAGTATTCATTGCTTGATATTCCTTCCAAATAACCTAATTCCAAGAAATTATGGATTTGATAAAAATTCTTAGGTTATACATCATTGATATTGGTGTCCAGGAATCCATTAATAGTGGGAGTTTAGCCCCAAGTCTATTTCTGTAATACTGCACCCACACTAGACAAGATAACCCAATATTCCTTTAAATATTATAGAAATAGGCTATTTCTATCTCGTAATACAACAAAAAGAGCATATATAATAAAATTCCCCAATAAGAAAATAGGAAATTTGGTGTCTTACTTCTAATCAACTAAATGTTTAAAGTGCTTTCTTACTAACCTAGAAGGGTTTAAGTATAGATTCTCTTATCTATTCCTCGATCACTTAAATAAGATAAAATAATAAACATATAATCATCCGGATCTGGAGTTATGGAACTTATTCAAAAAAAACTCTCTACCTACTTATAGTCTAATTCAATGTTATCATTAATGATACAAAGATTCATAAGCATTCAAAATACCATTAATGCATAAACACAACCCAACATAAAACTAGATTTTTTGCGAGTCATTTACCGATTGCATAATTACCTCCAAAAGGAATAAAGTAAACAATTCCTTTTGATATAAAAACCAGATTTACTCCAAATTTCATTGCCATGCAATAAATAGAACTAATATATAACTATTTCAAACAAAACAATAAGAGCTATTAATACCATTCACATTTTTGTCTCATTGTGTCCAAGATTTTTTTTTGTTTTACTATCTTTCATAAAATCTATACACATTACCAAATCACCCCAGGGAAAGGATGATCACCATAATGCCAAGCCATAAAAACAACTCTCTAAATAAAGGAAGTAATGGAGTAAAAAAACAAATTGAAATCCCCTCTTTTTTTATTTTTTTATTTTTATTTTTTCCTTAATGCAAGCAAGGTCTTTCGAAATATGAAAAATTAGGAGACAACAAGGGGACAGCCAACATGATCAAGGTGACTAATGAAAACAACCACAATTCCAAAACAAGATGTTTTTTTCGGGAAGGAGAACAATTCATTCCATGAAATTGTTAAATGTAGTGAACATTGCAAAGGTTAGTATTATCATGCCCGAATGGGGTGTCCAAAATAACCCATCCACCAAGTAGGCCTACAACCAAAATATCAAGTTGAAGTTCCTCTCTTTTCCTTGCATTGGGCATCCCCACTTAATTCTAGGCTCCCCGAGGGGCACGAGATAGAAAGAAAAAGGAAAAAGGAGGGAAAGGAAAGGAGGACAGATTGCAAGCAATGATGTTTGGAAGCTCCTCCCAGCCTACACTTCTTACCATCTACAAGCATTAAAACTTCACATTAATAGAACCAAAATTGCAAGTCATAGTTGAAGTAAAAGAAGAAACCATAATAAAATGGCACGTGGCCATCAATTTCACCCACCTCCATCCAACAAAGAATGAAAAAAAACAAGGCATTGGAGTTCACGTCTCCCTCATGCCAAGTATGAACATTAATGACCAAAAAGTGGGGCAAGGCTGGTGGCATCAAAAATAAATTCATCTATAATTAGAAAATGGAGCAAAACAAGGTAGGCATGAAGTTTAGTTGACTACAAGGGAGCTGGCAAGCAAGAGTATTAAATGTTTAAAAAAATTGACCTTAGTAGAACTCTCCAACTTGGCGCCACAAACTACCTCTCCCCACTTCCCACAAGCCAAGGTTGTTAGGAGGCTAGTCTAGGTGGGGATGAATCCCTTTTATTTTATATATATAAAGAAACATGGTTTAATAGATAGGTAAATTTTTAAAAATTACGCCAAAATTAACTTAAAATATTTTAATATTCCATTAGAAATCTTTTTAAAAAAATGCTAATAGCAACCCAATAATCAAAATAAGATTAGCCAAGTTAGGACACTTGAAGACATTGCTATGGAGTGCCCCTTGACAATGAGCAAGAACCTAATGAGACCATGAGGTATGACGGAAATCGTGGATTCAAAACTAACTTCAAAAATAGGTCACAATCACATAATGACCAAAAAGGAAATTGAAATAATCATACGACATCTAGCAACAAGGAAAGGAGGAGAGGTGGAAGTCAATGCCGAACATGGCATTACATTCTCCTCCCCTTAAGAAAGCATCATCTTGGATGTGGCATAACACTGAAGGAAGGAAAGGTGATATGTAATGAAGAATAAAACAAGATGAAAGGTATAGCCTACGGTTAATATTTCAGTTGTTAAAGCACGTCCACTAGGTAGCCTTAGAAACATTTTAAAATTTTTTAACTTTCACGTTTCGTGGAGATTGGAAGTTCTGTTAAGTTCAATTTATTTAGACACTTTCCATTTACATTATTCTTAATTCAAGTTCTTTAAAATTTCATTGTTGTAGAATTTTTAGTTTGTTCCTTCTTGTGGGTGCCCAACATGAACTGCAATCACAACATTCTACCAGGGTCAAACACAACACTATTAATTCACAAGCTTACTTTTACATACTTTCATGATTATGCCACATCACAAGAGATTAACATATTTATGGAAGAGAAATAGGCACGATCCACATAACATGGTACATTTCACACATCTATGACCGAAATGTAATACTCAAACAAAAGTGTACTACAACAACCTGAAATTTCCACAATTCCATGGATGTAGATTTTACCTAACTTAGAAAATAGCTACATGTACATAGGGTCAATAAATACATCAATGCCATAACCACAACATCACAAAAAAAAATTCAACTAATGTGAGTAACACATACATCACAACACCACAACCAAGGCATCATAACAACTCGCATACCTCCTGAAGCATCAATCACACACACACACACACAAATATCTTATGCCTCCCTCAATCTCTTATGCCTCCCTCAAGTCTCTTATGCCTCTCTTAATCACGTATACCTCCCTTAAGTCTATTATTCCTCCTTCAATATCTTATGCCTCCCTCAAGTCTCTTATGCCTCCCTTAATCTCTTATGCCTCCCTCAAGTCTATTATGCCTCCCTCAAGAAGGTTGATTTCCCTATGGACCTAGGCACATAGAGTCTAGACACTCCTAATCCAAGTGACATTATAACTCTTGGTTCAGAAACCCACTAGTTATCTATAGCTCTTAGGACACACCCCCATACAACGAAGCGGGTCCATAGGTCTAACCATTCCACGGTGCATCCCATTATCCTATTCCACACATCATGACAATAGAACTAGCATAGAAATCTGATACAAATGCCAAGTGGGAAAGTACAAGCCTTGGGAAAGGTGGTAAAATATTAAAATTTAAAAGAAGATCAAAAACCAAGAAAAACAAATTGCCAAATAGCCATAGTTAGTGTCAAAATCTGCATGTTAGTACCACAAACCAAGGAAATTCCCAAAATTTAAAACATGGCAATCAAGATACTTTGTTGGTCCTTATAGAAATAAAATAAAAATAAAAATTTATGAATAAAATACATATATAAGAATAGAACATTACGGTGATTTGGGGACCTTACCTTGCCACAGGAGGGTACTCAACGAGTTGCTGGCACTCAAAACATCAATCCTCATCTCGCAAAATAACAAATCAATAGTAAAACTATCATCATCTCTATTTGAATCATCCCGCCACTACTTCGACAAGGCTAAACATAGTCATAGCTACACTTAGGTTGCATCAATACAAAAACCACAAGGAGAGAGGGAGCAAGGAGAATAGATCATCATCTACTGAGCCTAAGGTCAGCCCGAGTTATTTGCCGATGGTTTACATCCCGTAATCCAAACATACACTTTTACCGATTCTTGTCGGGTGGTCGAGTTAGTGTAAGGTTCAAAACATAACATGAAACTACATCACGAACACAATGGTGGTTCATGCACATTAACCATAGCATCTTACGCATGCTACCGATACAGGGTATATCACATACATTACATTCACGAGTTACAACTCACTACATCACCACATGATGCACCCAAAGTGCAATCACTATACGGTAGGGAGCATATACTCACCATATGTACCAATTTACAACATTAAACATTGCATATAACATGAACTACAATTATGATGAACACAATGTCGACATACGGTACGCTTCATCGCCATATAACGTGGAAATACACACATTTCTACACAAATGATAATGACATCATTAAGAAATCCAATTCATTACAGAAAAACTTATCGTATAACATGTGAGCACACCCATACATCACAAATACCAAAAAGGATCCAACACTCTGAAATCACAATCACATTTTTTCCACACACATAGCAAAAACAAGTGTTTCACACTCAAATTCACATAGAATTTCTTGAAAGGAGAGAGAATGTTGTCATGTTAAACACATCAACATGTCATCAATTATGCACTAAGTTACATACACAACATGTGCGGTCACAACATCATAATTACGAAATAGTTCACATCACACTTATCGTCAACCAATTTTACCCCTTAGGAAAAATTAATCAAACACGGCCCTACACAAGAGAAGATCGGAAGAGTCGGTTCGGTCCAATGATCTTACAATCGATCCCAAATCAAGAGGTGGGTAGATTCGCAATGAAGGGGCAGTGGTCGGAAAAGAGTAAAATTTGAAGACACTAGACGTGCACAAAATAACAATGGAGAAAGGCAACGTTCACTCAAGCCCAAATCGCTGAAGTATAAAAAAATCAGTGGAAGCTGCCACGTGCCTCAACGGCACACCTCCAAAGGCCAAGAACAAAAGGTGGTCCCTAAATGAGCGTGAAAGAGTCTCATTCCTCCTCATCGGTGCAATCCTAAGGGGAGAATCCAAAGAGGGGACCCTGACATGTGCCGCTCTCCATGTGTCCAAAACCCAACAAAATCATTTGTAAACAAGCGAAGGGACCCAAAGATAAAATGAAGGAGGAGCATGCCAGAAATGGCTAAGTGCAACAAGGTCAGTGGAGGCCTCCACGTGCCTCAACAATGCATCTTCAAAGGTAAAGCCCAAAAGGTGGTCCTAAACGAGTGCCATCCCACCATGTAGTCAGGGTCTAAAAGGGGGTCTCATTGACCAAAATTTGCTAAGTAAAGAACAAACCCGCGGAGGGTGCCATGCATCCAATCGGCACATATTTAGAAGTGAGACCCAAGAGACAATCCCTAAATGAGTGCGGAGCTTCCACGTGTCTAAGGTTCGACGAGTGGCTCCTAAATGGGTGGAAAAGGGACAGACCCAAAATCAACTAATTATAAAAGGGTCAAGAGAATCCCCACGCGCCTCATCGGCACAACTTCAAAAAGAAAATTCGAAGGCAATTCCCAAATGTGTGTTGAGCCTCCACATGTCTAGGGTAAGACATATGGCCCTGCCAAGAAAAAGAGACTTAGCCAATACACAAGGAAATTGAATAAGCCGGTGGAAAGTGCCACATGCCTCAATGACAAAAATTAAAGAGGTGCCACCCAAATGCCAATCCAAAACAGCCGTAGGCCATCCATGTGTCCTAGGTACGAAAAAGGAAACACCCGTCATTGAAAAGTCCAAGCTCGGGATAGGCTTGTGGAGGCTTCCACGTGTCACACCACATAACTTCAAAGGGACAATCAAAAGTGAAGACTCAAACATGCATCGAGTTCTCCATGTGTCTCGGGTCAAGTATAGTGTCTCTGCTAACAAGGGAGCTTGGGTAGAATATAAAGGAAATAGAGCAAGCCCGCGGAAGCTGCCACATGTCTCTTCGGCGTGACTTCAAAAGTGTAGAGGAGGGGGAAAACATTGAGACACACGAGGCTACCACATTGACATGCGTGAACAGACTCTAGATCCGAAGTCCCTTCAGGCGGCCATATATTTTTATCGAAGCTCCGATTCGAGCGTGAGGGACATTTCATAGATCTTTCGACACTTGCTACCCACCTACCACCATTAATATTTCGACCTACCATTACTGAGGTCGTCAAGTCTCCTACCTACCACCATGATGAAGAATGGGTTTCCCTTCTTATCCAACAAATAACATTGTGGGGCATGGGCATTTGTAGTGAGACCCATCATTGTGGTAGGGGTGGTTAGAACAGGGTTGGATTTTCCCTCCTTTCTCTCTCTCATTCTTCCTATATATTGTACAAGAGGGAAAATTTCAAGGGGTTGGACATTCTTGCTTTGTGCCCTCCCTTTTCTCTACTCTGCAGGTGAATTCGTGGAGTCTCAAACCCCTCCATCCAAATTGTAACGTAATTTCTACCTCTTGGCTATTGTAATGCAACCGTATCATTTATTAGAGCAATAGAATAAGTCTATGGATGATTTTAACTCCCTCTTATTATTTATTTTTTCTTCCTGATCCCTCATTGTAATCTTGGTCATCTATGCATGGATATTGTTTTACATTTTAATGGTTTGTGTTTAAAAGCAATGCAAGTGTTCATCATTCCTTTGGTGCATCACCTCTATTAGATTAGGTTTATTTATTATATTTCCTTAACCCTGTCTCCTTGTTAAGTTAGAATAGGATTTAGGAATGACCCTCTGTAATTTCAACATTTTCACCGAAGAGAGGAATAGGATCCAACCTTCATCTAGAGAGCTCTCTCGACTCGCAAAGTCCCACTCTTTGAGAGATGCTCCATGTTGTGCAGTCACACTGAGAATCTTAACCCATCAAGTTGCAGATTTCAAGGGTGATGTGATTCTCCAACAACAGTTTTGGCACTCCTGGTGGGACAAGAAGCCTTCAATTTACTATAGCAAGATTGATGTGCACTTGTTCTAAGTTCCCAACTTGTAAGAAGCTCTTAAATTGCACATCTCGTGACTCTAAAAGAGACTGAACCCACTGGTTTCAGCAGCCCAAGCTTGCTAAGTTCATGAGAAGAATACAAACAAGGTCAAGAACTATAGGAGGGGCTATTTGTCTATCTACATTTATCCCTGGAAAGAGTAAGGAGAGGAAAAAGAGCCCAAATGTCTCCATCTCCACCAAATAGGAGATTATTGATACCTCCACTGGGTAGGCCTTTCATTCAATCGACTAGAGTCCTTCGACCCATCAGATAACATAGCCTACCCCCTACGTCAATTTCACTTTGGCAAGAACCTGGCTTTGGCTTTCAACGCACAAAATCTAGTTCTATTTACAACATTGAAGAGCATTCCATATTTCACTAGAGAGAACAAGACTACTCCTGGTGATCACGTTTAAGACATCGTAAATGTCTATGTAATTCATGAGATTGTTGAAATGGACATTATTGTTAAGTTATTAGCATCCTCCTTTAAAGGTAAAGCTTTGCAATGGTTTAGGATTCTAATAATAGGGTCTATCAATTGGGATCATCTATGCACAACCCTTCATAACAAATTTGGAGAAAAGGGGGACAATCTATCCTTGTTGGAACATTTGACAACCATCAAGAGGGCCCTTAATGATCAGTTGATTGATTTCAACTTATGATTCTAGTGTATGTGGGACACAAATCTAGTGGCCGTGGGGCCGCAGATGAAGGTGTTTTTCTATACTTCCTTAGAGCTTTAAATTTTGATATTTCCATGATGATTCAATCAATGGGAGGTATAACTTTACCCATATCATATAACATTGCTATTAGAATTGAATATTGCTTAATTTAGGATGGTAAACTTACACCTAGGCCACACATGCCTCTATATCCAGAACTAGGAGCTCCAAGCACCATTCAAACACCCGCATTAGCTCCCATACCCGCTCCAAGGAGTCAGAGTTAAGTTGAAGCCTCCACCTCATCTTCTAGAATTTCAAAAGAGCTATAAGAGGTTATGAAACAACTACAGAACCTAGTGAATGAGCTAATGACTATCAAGAGACAACAAGCTCAAAGTTCTAGCTGTATCAAACTCGAAACCCAATATCAAGATAGAACCCCATATCGTAAAATAGACCACCATCTTAGGATGTAAACCAAAAATAAGGGCAACCTCAAGATGCTTGGCCTTTCCAACCATATGATCCAAATGCAAGTTCGACATCGAGGGCCTTGGTTCTAACACAAAACAACATGGCTCAAGAATATGATTGGTGTTTCCCATGCAATCAGCCCCATAACCAGTCGACATGTTTCAATGGTGCACTAAACTAGGCCTTGATGGTACAAACCATTGGTGTGTCCCAAGAGCCTAGTCAAGAGGAAAATTAGTAGCAAGAAACCCAGAAAGAGGCACCTCCAAGTGAGACCATGCTTGTCAATTGGCAAGCTAAAGATTTTTGTGGTATGAATCGAGCACCTCCTCATAGTGTGGCAGAAAATACATGGTCCAAGAAGAGGAATATTGGAGAGGGGAAATCCTCCAATTCAAATGGTCCACAACCCTTTGTTTCCCATGCAAAGTGCAAGTCTTAATGTGTAGAGTCAACCCAAGCCACCTTTCGAGACCCGCTCAATCTGGGCCAGTATGTGAACCTTGTGCAAGAGAAGAATGTGGAAGGAAGGGGGCATAAAAAGATATCTCATCCCCATTTAATATCATTGAAAAAATGAATAAAAAATGTAAACATCTCAATGTGGGATTCATTGGCTATCCCTGACAGACGAGATCATTACGTTGTGGTAGGGCCAATTGGTGAGCCTAAAATCAGCCCCTAACCAATAAGAGAAATTTATTACCAATGCAAATCATCCTAAAGGAAATCATGGAGGACAATAAGGTAATAATAGGAATCCCCCTCTGTTCTATGTTTCATTGATAATTGGGGACAAATTGGTACATAATTACATGATTGATTCAGGAGCGAGTAACTCAGTCATGCCGAAGCAAACAGCTAATCAACTGGGTCTTCAATACGAAGTCATCTCCAAGGGTGTAGTGTAATTAGATGGGACTCGTAACAATGGTTGGATTCATCAAGGATTTGAGCCTCACATTACACACATGCCCCAATGTGACCGTATTGCAAAATGTATCAGTTATAGACTTGCCACCACACTTTGTATTATGTTTGTCAAGATACTTCACGGCTAAAATTGGAGGCTATTTATCTTCTGATTGGTCGCAAATGATTTTTAGAACAATGTATGGAGCTAAGGCTATAATTAGATTTGATCCCATTACGGATTTCCATGTTGAGCCTCATGTACCTACCCCAATCAATGTGAATTGTTCATCCTTTGATCAGGAATACCTCCCAAGCACTTATGAGGTAGATACTAAGGTTGGGTGTATTCTTAACTTAACTCTTGACGAATGGGAAAGCAAGAGGCATGATTTTGACCCTTATAAGGAAATGGAGGAATCTGAGCTAGGAGTTTATTGTTGCATGAGGAGAATCATCATCTTCCTAGCATCACTAAGCTAGGAAACAAAGATGATAATGAGGTATGGAAGTTATTCTTTGATGGATCAAGAAGTAGACAAGGAGCTGGCAGAGGAACTATGCTCATTTCACCTCAAGGTATGAAATATTACTTAGCCTTTCATTTCCAATTTTCTTGCTCGAAAACACCGCAAAATATGAAGCCTTGATCCATCGATTGCATTGCACAAGAAAGAGTGGGATTAAAAACTTACAAGTGTTTAGCGATAGTGAGTTGGTTGCGAATCAGGTCTAAGGACAAAATTTTGCCACGAATGATCTATTAAAAACTACAAGAATAGAGTATGGGATCTCATCAAAGATTCTGAAGCTTTCAACATAAATTCCATACCAAGGAATAGAAATGAAGCAATAGACAAATTGGCAGCAATCGGGGTGACATTTGATGTAGTAGAGAGTATCAAGAGTGAGAAATCTCAGCCCCATATTAAAGTGGTTGTGAGACCAGTTGTTCCAAATAATAATACAAGTTGGCAAGTCTTCGAGAATGATCAGAAAATTGTCAATTTTATACAAGAAGAAGCTGAGTTATCTTCCAGAAACCAAGACAAGTTGGAACAGTGGTATGGTGACTAAGTGGTCCAACTGAGAACCAAAAAATTACCAAAGGGCATTGTAACTTTGGAGTCAATCTTCAACCCAAATGATCAATTCTGGAAGGAGAAAGTAAATATTCAGGTAAAGGGTGAAGATTCAGAGCCCATTTCCATAGAAGAAGGAAAAACGTTGTGAATTGTCAAGGTGAGTACTCAACAAGAAAAATCTGAATTCATTCAAATTTTTCAAGAACTCCTAGATGTCTTTGCTTGGACTAACAAGGATTTAATAGGTTTCAACCCAAGGTTGGAACATACCACTATCGAGTTGGATATGGGATCTAAGCTTTTGCATGACAGAAGCAAAGGATAGTAAACCCTCACATTGAACCTATCATGAGGAAAGAATTGAAAAAGCTAATTGAGGCGTAATCATCTTCCCCATGAAGCATTCAAGTTAGGTTGCAAAATTGGTGCCTGTGAGGAAAATAAATGGAGAAATTAGGTGTGTGTGGAATTTCATGATCGAAATGAGCATCACTCAAGGATTATTATCCACTTTCATAAATGGAGCAGATCTTGCAGGTCAGAATCGGCTTGGAAAGGTTTTCATTGCTAGATGGATACTCAGGATATAATCAGATAATGGTGAAAGAGGAAGATCATTACAAGATGACCTTCACAAAAAAATGGGGCACATATTCTTACAAGAAGATGCCATTTGTATTATCTAATGCTAGAGAAACATTTCAGCAAGCTATGGATATGGCGTTCAAATGCTTGATCAAAAAGATGGTGCTGGTGTATTTAGATGATATCATTGTGTTCTCAAAGAATGCAGTAGATCACCTCTTTCACCTCATGAAAGTATTTTGAAGGTTTAGAAGGTTCAAAGTGTCATTGTATCCAAAGAAGTGTGTATTTCTGGCACATGAGGGAAAGTTGTTGGGCCACACTGTCTCAAAATAAGGCTTTAATATTGACCCTGAAAGAGTTGAAGCCATTAGAACACTACCACTGCCACATCACAAGAAATCCCTCCAAATATTCTTAGGGAGGATAAAATTTTTCCGTAGGTTTGTGCCTAATTTTTCCACTCTTGTAAAGCCTTTAACGATGATGCTAAAGAAGGGTCTTGCATTCAAATGGATAGCAGAAGGAAAAGAGAGTTTTGAGGCCATCAAACTTGCAATATCATAGGCCCCAACTCTCATTGACCCAAAATTTTCAAACAACAAGATTCAATTGCTAGTGTCTCATGCTGGTGTCAATTAATTTATCCTAAACAAGGACTTGAATGAGAAGAGAGCAGGTTAGATCACTCGTGTAATGCATTATGATATTGAAATCAAAGTGGCCAAGATGGTTCTTGGTAAGGGTCTCAGTGTGAACAACTCACTTGAAGCAACAAACTAAATCGGTGAACAAAGTAGAGGCTTTCTTATTAACGCAGAATGAGCCTAAGCATCTAGCTAATGATGCAACCATTCCATGTTAGACTCAAGATTTTGTGCATTATCTCCAAAGGGGTTTGTGTTCTCCAAAATGGAGCAAAAAAAAGAGAAGGTACTTTAGATTACAAGCCATCCCGTATGTGTTTGTTGACAGGATTTTGTTCAAAAGGGACATCAATGGCATCCTATTAAGGTGCATTGGGACAATTCAAATAGAGAAATTGTTACACAATTTCCCTTTGTAGTGCTCACTTCCCTTTAACACCTTTTGATGATGATATTTTTACTGTTGATTACATTATGGACATTGTTATGGTTTTGATTTAGTATGATGTTAGATGTTGAACCATGGATTATTGTTGATCTTGATTTGGTTATGATGCATGATGATTATTAGAGACCACTTCCTATGTGGATGATGATATACTATTTGACATGGATATATTTTGAATGTTGTTCGGACATTTGATTTTGGATATTGTAAGTAGACCTATAAAATGGACATTACATGATGATGATATATTTGTTGATATAAATTGTAAGTGATATTGTTGATTTCCTTGATGTTGTTGTAATTCATATGTATAGATGATTTTGTGTTTTTATTTATATCATGTTGCATGTTTTTATTGCACTCTTCTTATAGTTTATTAAATTTATTCCTTTGGGGTGTGGGATTTTGGAGTGTGTAAGTTTATTTGTCATGTTTTCACCCACCTCTTTATTGTGCATTGGAGAATGAAATATGACTTGTGTGTTGTAGTTGAGGATGTGTGATGTGGCATCCTACATGGATCCAAATCATCCTCTCTCCTCTTCCCTCTTATATAAAATTTGAACTCTTTTCCTTGTTTTGTGTTGTTTAAATTTTGCTTACTTCCTTTGGGGTGCATTTTTACTGTTGGGAGCTCTTGTTGATTCGAAGGAGATTGGAGAGCATTTCATACTTAGAGATTGCTGATTTTGGGACTGTATTTGACATTAAAAGCTTGTTGCGTTAGAACAAAAGCCACCATGAAGAGGTAGGAGCTTAGCTCTTCTTTTATGTTTTTATTTAATTTTTGTGTTTGTGTAATGGTATATGTTTTGTGTATTTGTTGGCTGTTTGGGTAAACTATCATAGGAATGGTGTAGGATAAGGCTATGAGGAATTCATGTGGGGGCATAAGGGAATGACAGTTGCATCATAATTCTTGTGGAGCGATTTTGGTTTGGGATCCACCATCGAAAATAAATAGCTTGCATTTCTTACTTTGTGGGGGCATAAGGAAATCTATAGAGGGGGCATAAGGAGGGATTGTGGGGGGTATAAGGATATGAGTGATGAATTATTTTAGTAGTTTGTTACAGTGGATACCCAATTTCCATTGGGAGGCATAAACAACTTCCCCATAGCTCTTTCTCCTTTGGCTTGCAATGAAGAATCCCGAGTTTTATGTGATGTTTTCATGTAGTCAGTAAACTGCTGTTTTGTTGGACTATGTTTTAATTTGAAATGTGCATGTTGAAAGAATGTTGTGTGTATGTTTTATGGAATCTATATTGGCCATCAGTTGAATCACACCTTCTATTGCATTGTGGTTGGGGCTAGGCGACCAATGATGAAGGATGGCTTCTCCTTTCATTGGATGTCTTGGTTGGGTGGAGAGCGTTGCCTTTCCCCCACTTTTGTTGTGATCAAATTGGAAGAAAATGGAACTTTGCATGTTGTTGTCCTAGAGCTGAGGAAAGAAGACAGTTTTGCCAGTCCCTTGTAAAATACATTCTTTTGTAACCTTTCCCACTTTGAAGTGGATGAAATTGTAATATATTTTGTGAAGGAAATATGTTGTATTTGGTTATGAAATTTGTGAAGTGAAATGAAAAAGAGAGAGACTCTATTTTTGCTTTGAAATAATGTAAAAAAAATGTAATATTCTACTATGTAATTAATAAATTATTTTATAAGGAATAAAAGAAAGAAGTTGTAAAATTTCCTTTGGAAATCAATGAATGAATGAAACATTTTTCCTAAATTGTATTGTGAAATTAAATCTGATCATGTCAATGTTTTGGGAATCTCTATTTGAAAGGAAGAAACATATGTGAGAAAAATATGGTATTTTTGCCTCTTTTGGAAAGGTGTAAAATTTTAAATTAGACTTTACAATTTAGCTATTAAATGGTTTGTTTAAAACAACTAAATGTATTAGACTAGAATAGAATTGAAATTTCCATATATGGAAGATGAAATTGATTTCCAAATCCATTAGGAAATTGATCTCTGTTGTAAATTTAAAACTAACAAATAAGTTATTTAAAATGCACAGTTCGACCTGAAAACAATAATCAACATTGAAACATTAAAATTTATCATGCTATAATATTAATGAAATCATTTTGACAAAAAAACTTAAGGAAATAATTAAAAACATTGCAAATTGGGCCCAAACCTTTCACAATTATTTTGCAGTCTTGTGTTCTTGTTACCGTTAAATGTTGGAAAAATTCAAATTAGAATCAATTAAGCAAAATCACCTTCAAAAACATCCTAAATCCTTCTTAGAACAATCCTCCATGTAATTTTGGCATGTTGAGTGAACGAGAAGATCAAATTCAACTAAATTTATAAGTAAAAAAATTACCGGTTTCTTTGTTAAAAATCCCGTAGAATATTTTCATCAAATTTACTACATATTTTTTTCAAAATCTAAAATTTATGATTCTTGTGCAAAGAGATCGTCGAGAGATTTCTAGAAAGTTCTAGGTTTCCCAAAACTGAGCTTTCTATCAAAAGTTATGGCCCTCTGAAGTTTTCCTTCCACGGGCGGAAAATTTAAGGAAAATTTTCCATGGCGGGCCGCATGACTGAAATTTTCCTTTGAAAATCCTTAGGAAAATCTTGAAAAAAATTGGGAAAATTTTAAAAAGTTCCCCACCACCCCGCCGCCCGCCACCTATCGAGGCTGCTGCCGTGGCACGACGGACGGGCGGAACCCTCGCAAACTTGGTCCTTTTTGAAATCTTCTTATTTGGAATTGGTTTTGAAAAAACTCCTGCATCCCTGCATTCCCACCCTGGCCTTGGTGAAATCCCCTCCGTAGACAAGTTGGAACATGCCAGTAACTCATCCTTTCCCCTTCTTGGTAAAATTTCCTCAAAACCTCTGCGCCCGTCCTTCCCTCATTTTCTCCCTGCTTTGCCTTAGAGCTCGACACGTGTCCTTGGTGGCGTAGCGGAAGCGCAGGCACAAAACTAGTTTTTTTCCCCACACAAGGAAAAATTCAAAATATCTCTCCACAGCCCTCCAACCCTTTTTTTTCTTTGGAAAATTTGCACCCTTGGGCCCACAGCCTGCCGTTGGGGGAAAATTTTCACCCCAAGGCCCATCGGCCCATAACTGGAGTTTTACAAGGAGTTAGGAGGACTTATTTATATCATCGGAAAGGTGAGAAAATTTCCTATCCAATGGAAATGATTTAGGAAATTTTAAATGCATTAAGTATGAGAAAAATCAAGTTGAAACTCTGATCCTATTAGAGAGTGGGTATGGTGTTAATTTACCCCCTGAACCTTATTCAAACTTCTAACCCTAGATTTTGGACCTTGTGACCTCTAATATTTGTTAATAAGAGAAAACTATGTTCTAGTAAACTAAAATTGTTCTAGAACCTATTAGTGACAACTATTGTCTCATAACCTGGTTGTAGACATTCTTAAGCGAGTTCTGGGAGTGGGTAATTAAGACTTTACTCTGATGATTTTAAATATGTTTTCCTTTCCCCACTATATTTAAACCTTGCTATTTATTTAGATCTTGTGGAATTAAATACGTTGGGTATTTAATTGTTTTGGTCCCTTAACCCTAAAATTTTAATCAAAGAATATTTAGCTAAAATGTCATTATAGTCAGTGATTAAATTAATCCCTGAGGATTTTTGAGCTAGGTGTAGGCTTTTTACACTTGTTGCTTTATATTGTGGAATTAGTAATTATCCTAATGGGAAAAGTTATCAGTTGAATTTAATTTTCCGTGAGACTTTGGTCATTAACACTTAAAAAATAAAATTATTCCATAATTTTCTAACTAAATCTAGGTTGTTCATGGGTCTCAAGTGGTTTGTTTTAACGAGCGTCACACTTGGTATCGGAGCGATGGTTCAAAAGCTTGGACCATTGAGAACACTAGAAAACTTGAGACATGAAGCGTAAACCTAGTACATATTTTAATCTATGAAAATAAAATTGTTTGAAAATTGAAAAAAACAAGTATAAAGAAATATTATATTACTCTGTTCATTTGAACTGCCAGAATTAAAATCATAATGAAATAACAAGTTGTTTGAGTTGTGCTTTCTTAGTGGCATTTTGCCTAAACCTAGGTAACTAAGAATGTCAGATTAATTTGATTTTTGGTGAACTTATAGTATAGTGGAAACTTGGTTCCCCTTTGAAAATGTGTTGTTTTACAAGTCCTAAAACTTGATTTAATTATATGATGCGTTAAGCCCTTTGTTGAGACCCTTCTTTATTGATGTTATTGGAATGATAAGTTATATGGTGTGATTCTTGTAGTTGGACAATAGTGGTTGTGTTCTAAGTCAGGAAGAGTTAATTAGAAACTATTTAGAGCTTCCTTCCTTCAGTGGTTAGGAAAGAGGGTCTGGTTGTCAGTTTTCCATTTTGTTACCCGTGTGAGAGAGTGGACACTAAGTTTGGTTATCGTTTAGGACCCAATCTTGTGTATGTGTTCTTGGAACTAACCTCGAGGTAGAGTACACCTATTGGTGGACATGAAGGGTTATAGATTGAATGTGGTATTAACTTTTATGTTTTACATTCATGATTTTGTGTATTTTATCAAGGACCAACATCTTATTTTATGATTGTATTGAGAAGCTCTGAGGATCTTTTATTTATTTTTAATTTTTGCAAGACTTTTCAAACTTGGCAATGCAGCTACTTAGCCACTTTTTGATTACCTATATTTTTGGGCTTTATTTTGATTGGTGACTCAGAACTCATTATGTTATTGGCTATCGAGCTAAACATTATGTGGTTTCCTTCTTGATGTTGTTGAGCTGGTTCTATGCTTCTATTATGGTGAAGTTTTTCATATGGGGTACACCCTAGGTGTCTTGAATGTCCCGTTAGGTGCTTAAATTTTTCCTTGGTTATGGATGCATGAAACATTGAGGGTGTTTAGGATCTTGGATTGACCTTTTCATTGTTCGACTTTGCTAGATAGAGAACTTGTCGTGATTGAGCGTTCTAGTTGGCAATTTGTCGGCAGTAGTGGTGGTTCTATTACAATCTAGTAAGAGCTTGACCCTCGTCAAAGTAGAAGTGTTTTATTATGGGCTTTTAGATTTTTTTAGGATTGGATTGCCCTTTTGGTTGACTGTAAATGTTAGTGGAAAAGTGTTTGTGTTGATAATGACTTTTCATCGATGGCATGTTAAATTGTATCATGGGTTCCTAGTTGCATCAAAGAAATTTTTGACTCGTGGAATGTATGCATCTTGGTAATTATGGATAGATTTAAGCCCTTTTAGGTAGTGTATTTAACTAAGTATACTTGTTTTCTCTCTTGAATTATAAATTAGTCTACCCTTGCCTTAAATTTACTTTACTAGGAATAACATTCTATGACCTATTAATCTTTGGGGTTACTTGGAAACACTAATGGATGCTTTGGGTCTTTTGGACCTTTCTCTTAGAAATGTTAGTTTGGTATATCTTAATAGTTAATCTCGGTGGTGCTTATATTGTACTTCCTCTTTTAAAAAGAAACTTTAACTCTTGGTTGTAAAGTCCATGTTTTGGTAAATTAGTTGGTTTCCCTATTGCATTTGATGCTTTCTAGTGTGGATGTGGTGTCCTTGGAGTAAATTTGCATTGTCATCTGGTTGCTTGGCTAGTGGTATCTTGTGGGGACATGAGAATTGATTGGAAAACCTTCCTTGGTTATTAAGGGAGTAAAATGTTACCATCCTAAACAAAAACAAAAATTGTTAAACCTTAATAGATTCATAAAAGTAAGATTATACCTCTTTAATGAGCCTTCCTTGAAAATTTCTTGTGAGACTTGTGGAGACCCACTAAGAATGTCTAATGATGCTGAAATTATTTGGTAAATATTTAAAATCTTGGTGTGATTCATGTTGGTTCATTGTTTCCTAGTTCTTACAAAAATTAATAATGTGATTTCTATGACGAATGTCTCTTGTTCCTTTAGAATTAAAAATGTGGTGTGTTGATTTATATCTCTTTCCCATAAAAGTAATTATGTGATATGTTTGAACCTTCCTTCTCATTAAAATTTGATTGATAAGATGACTCAACCAAAATGCCATAAAACTATAATTAAGGAGATTTGACCTTGGAACTTAACAAATAAACTGGAGCATAGAAAAAGGGAAGTGATCCTTGTTTTACCCTTGGTAGATTAATAGAAGAAATAAAAACCATGTAGAAGAATAGAAAGGAAACCTTGTCCATCCACCTTCCTTACAAGTAAAATAAATTCTCTCTGCCTATACAGAATGGTGAGACATCATACTCACCTTAGTGGTGCTCTTTATAACGTAAACTCGTGATGTCATAATAGGAGGAAGTTTAATTAAGAAAACTCGGGAAGGAATGTGCTTAGCAAACGAAACTACAAATTTTGACTTAATTAGTTGAGTTATAAAATAAGTAATATTTATGTGTATTGAGTGCAATGTTTAGTTGAACCTATAGTTCTATCACCTACCTAAATTTGTGAAACACCTGGTGGATAGCAATGTGTTCTAGTCACTTAGTAATTTCTTATTCATAGATGTATGTGCCCTTCTTGTGGGATTTTGGTACATCATACCCTTATTGTCCCGTAGCTCGATGAGTATGAGTTGTGGCATTTTGGATTGAAAAGTATCTCTTGTTTAAGAAGCAACCTCCTTGTGTGTTGTCTCATCCTTGGAGAACTAAGTTATTTTAATTTTAAGGCAACTTATGTTAAGGATATAAAATAACTTTGGGAAGTCTTATTTTCTTCATATTTTTTGGGTCACCTTGCTATTGTTGGCCCTTTTCCATTTGGATGAAAAGCACAAGATGATGTTATTTGCTTTTGATACGATGCACCCTTGGGTTTTAATTGGACTCTATGTTACTTATTATCCTCCCTAGCGACCTTGAGTGGTCCTTGGTGTTCTTGTGCTCTCTTTATGGTTACTCCGAGCTTAAGTAGGAAATAGGATAAATAAATCTCATTGTGCTAATGTATGGTACTTGTATTGATATGTTAGCTACTAGGGGAGATATAAATATAAATATATAATATATATATATATATATATAGTTAAATGGTTGGCTTATTTAGATTTGGTTGATATGGTGTGTTCGATTCTTAAAACAAAAGTGTAAAAATCAGACTATAGGAAAACTTGTGGTCTTGACTCCGATTGTATTACCATGAGAAATTAATTATACCCTCTCGAGTTATAGAAGTGATTTCTTGGAATAGTTCGTTGATTTTAAATGGTTACTGATTTAGGTGTCCTTGTTGATCCACCTCATCCTGTGTGATCCTCAAATTGTGGGACCTTGAGTAGACTTGTTCCTTATGCAAATTAGGTCATAGTTGATTTTTGCTAGCCTTGTCTAGACAACGAACCTTGAAATCATGGCTTAAAATTAGTAGAAACATTAACTTTTATTAATGTAGTATGTTGTATTCCTTGGGAAACTATGTGGTCATTCTCAAACTCATGGAATTCTCCTTATTATTCCTCTACTTGGTGGTTACTCTTGAGAATATTTTGAACTATTCATGTTATATTGCTATGTGTTGTATCATGGTTGACAGCGTAAAGTTACTCTCTAGATTTAAATGTCATAGCCTTGCATGTAGAAGGTTTAGAAATCATCCCTTGCAATCTCCCTTCTCCTTGCTGAATTGCATTAGACCAAACTTGGGTTCTATGGACCCAAACTTGCTTGAAGCAAGAAATCCCATAATGGGAGTGACCCTTTTCTGTTGCATTTGTTCCTATCTCTCTTTCTTGTGACTTTCAGGAGGAATTCAAGTCTAAGGGGAGGGGGATGTAGTTCCCACTTCCCTTAAACACCTTTGATGCTGATATTGTTCTTGTTGATTACATTATGGACATTGTTATGGTTTTTATTTAGTATGATGTTAGACGTTGGACCATGGATTATTGTTGATTTTGATTTGGTTATGATGCATGATTATTATTAGGTAGACCACTTCATATGTGGATGATGATATGCTATTTGACATGGATATATTTTTAATGTTGTTTGGACATGTGATTTTGGATATTGTGAGTAGACCTAGAAAATGGACATTACATGATGATGATATAGTTGTTGATACAAATTGTAAGTGATATTGTTGATTTCCTTGATGTTTTTGTGAGTCATATGTATAGATTATTTTATGTTTTTATTTATATCATGTTGCATGCTTTTATTGCACTCTTCTTATAGTTTATTAAATTCAGTCCTTTGGGGTGTGGGCTTTTAGAGTGTGTAAGTTTATCTCTCATATTTTAACCCACCTCTTTATTGTGAATTAGAGAATGAAATTTGACTTGTGTGTTCGAGTTGAAGATGTGTGATGTGGAATCCTACATGGATCCACATCATCCTCTCCTCTTCCCTCTTCTCTAAAATTTTAACTCCTTTCCTTGTTTTATGTTGTTAAACTTTTTCTTACTTCCTTTTGGGGTGCATTTTTGTTGTTGGGAGCTCTTGTTGATTTGGAGGAGATTGGAGGACTCAGAGATTGCTGATTTTGGGAGATTGACATTAAAATCTTGTTGTGTTGGAACAAAAGCTACCATGGAGAGGTAGGAGCTTATCTATTCTTTTATGTTGTTATTTTATTTTTGTGTTTGTGTGAATGGTGTATGTTTTGTGCTTTGTTCGTTGTTTTGGTAGACCGCCATCGGAATGGTGTAGGTGAAGGCTATGGGGAATTCTTGTGGGGGCATAAGGGAATTCCAATGGCATCAGAATTCTTGTGGAGGGAGTTTGGGTTTGCGATCCACCATGGAAAATAAATAGCTTGCATTTATTACTTTGTGGGGGCCTAAGGAAATCTATAGGGGGCATAAGGAGGGATTGTGGGGGGCATAAGGATATGTGTGATGAATTATTTTGGAGGTTTGTTACAGGTGGATGCCCGATTCCCATTGGGAGGCATAAGAAGCTTCCCCCATAGCTCTTGATCCTTTGGCTTGCAATGAAGAAGCCTAAGATTTGTGTGATGTTTTCATGAATTTATAAACTATTTTTTTGTTGGACTATTTTTTAATTTGAAATGTGCATGTTGAAAGAATGTTGTGTGTATGTTTTGTGGAATCTTGTTGTTGCCATGAGTTGAATCACACCTTCTATTGCATTGTGGTTGGGGCTCGGGGGCCAATGATGAAGGATGGCTTCTCCTTTCATTGGATGTCTTGGTTGGGTGGAGAGCATTGCATTTCCCCCACTTTTGTTGTGATCAAATTAGAAGAAAAGGGAACTTTGCATGTTGTTATCCTGGAGTTGAGGAAAGAAGATAGTTTTACTAGTCCCTTGTGAAATAAATTCTTTTGTAACCTTTCCCACTTTGAAGTGGATGAAATTGTAATATATTTTGTGAAGGAAAGATGTTGTATTTTGTTATGAAATTTGTGAAGTTAAATGAAAAAGAGACAGACTCTATTTTTTCTTTGAAAGAATGTGAAAAAAAATGTAATATTTTACTATGTAATTAATAAATGATTTTGGAAGGAATAAAAGAAAGAAGTTGTAAAATTGCCTTTGGAAATAAATGAATGAATGAAATGTTTTTCCCAAATTTTATTGTGAAATTAAATCTGATCATGTCAATGTTTTGGGAATCTCTGTTTGAAAGGAAGAAATGTACGTGAGAAAAATATAGTATCTTTGCCTCTTTTGGAAAGGTGTAAAATTTGAAATTAGACTTGACAATTTAGCCATTAAATGGTTTTTTTAAAACAACTAAATGTATTAGACTAGAATAGAACTGAAATTTCCATATATGGAAGATGGAATTGATATCCGGATCCATTAGGAAATTGATCTCTGTTGTAAATTTAAAACTAGCAAATAAGTTATTTAAAATGCACAGTTCGAACCTACAAACAATAATTAACATTGAGACATTAAAATTTAGCATGCTATAATAACAATGAACACATTTTGACAAAAAACACTTAACGAAATAATTAAAAACATTGCAAATCGGGCCCAAACCTTTCATAGTTATTTTGCAGTCTTTTGTTTCTATCAAATGTTGGAAAATTTGAATTGGAATCAATTAAGAAAAATCACCTTCCAAAAACATCCTAAATCCTTCTTAGAACAATCCTCCATGCCATTTTGGCATGTTCAGTGAAGGAGAAGATGAAATTGAACCAAATTTGTAACTTAAAAAAAATTACCCCATTTATTTTTAAAAATCCTACAGAATGTTTTCATGAAATTGACCCTTAAACTTTAAAAAAATCTAAAATTTATGATTCTTGTGCAAAGAGAGCATCGATAGATTTCAGAAGTCCTTGTTTTCCGAAAATTGAGCTTTCTATCAAAATTTATGGCTCTCTTAAATTTTCCTTCACTGGGTAGAAAATTTTGGGAAACTTTTCCCTTGCAGGCCTGTGGCCCAAAATTTTTTGTTTCAAAATCCTTAGAAAATTCTTGAAAATTTTTTTTGCGAAAATTTAAAAAGTTCCCTACCGTCTGTAGCCAATTAGGGGTTGCCACATGGCACGGCTGCAGTGCAAAACCCTCGCAATCTTTTCCCTCACTTTGGTAATATCCCTCTGCGACACATGTGCCCACACATGTAACTCATCCTTTCCCCCTCCTTGGTGAAATTTCCTCAAAACCTCCACCACCCCGCCCTTCACTCATTTTCTCCCCACTTTGCCTTGGAGCTCGACACGTGTCCTTAACAGCGTAGTGGAAGTGCGGGTGCAAAACTAGTTTTTTTTTACACGTGGGGAAAAATTCAAAAGATCTCCCTATGGCCCGCCAACCCATTTTTTTTGGAAATTTTGCACCCAGGCCCTCGGGCTCACCCTTGGGGTAAAATTTTCACCCTAAGGCCCGCCTGCCCATAACTGGAGTTTTACAAGGAGTTAGGAGGACTTCTTTATATCATCGGAAAGGTGAGAAAATTTGGTATCCAATGGAAATTATTTAGGGAGATTTTGAGTGTGTTAAGTGTGAGAAAATCAAGTTGAAAATATGAGCATGTTAGAGAGTGGGTATGGTGTTAATTTAACCCCGAACCTTATTGAGACTTCTAACCCTATATTTTGGACCTTGTGACCTCTAATAATTGTGAATAAGAGAAAACTATGTTCTAGTAAACTAGAATTGTTTTGGAACTTATTAGTGACAAATGGTCTCGTAACCTAGTTGTAGACACTCTTAACAGAGTTCTGGGAGTGGGTAAGTAATACTTTACTCTGATGATTTTAAATATGTTTTCCTTTCCCCACTATAATTAAACCTTGCTCTTGATTTAGATCTTGTGGGGTATTTAATTGTTTTAGTCCCTTAACCCTAAAATTTTAATCATAGAATATTTAGCTAAAATTTCATTATAGCCAGTGATTAAATTAATCCCTAAGGAGTTTTGAGTTAGGTGTAGGCTTATTACACTTATTGCTTTATATTGTGTAATTCATAATTATCCTAATGGAAAAAGTTATAGTTGAATTTAATTGTCCTTCAAACTTTGGTCATTAACACTTAAAAAAATATTCCATAATTTTCTAACTAAACCTAGGTTGTTCATGGGTCTCAAGTGATTTTTTTTAACGGGAATCACATCCACGATGGAGAAGCTGGATACCACTTTGCTCCATGAGTAACAACACTCAAAATTATGAGGGCCGGTTACTATTGGTCCACGATGTTTAAGGATTGCTACTCATGGATCAAGAAGTGCAAGAAGTGTGCATTCTTCATAGGGAAGGAAAGGTTAGTAGCCCTACCTCTTCACCAAATTTTGGTGGATCATCCATTCATGCAATGGGGACTACACTTCATTGGAGTAATCAACCCAAATTCAAGCTAGGGCCACAAGTGGATACTCACAAAGGACTCCATGACTATTTCACCAAGTGGACTTAACTAGTGGTACTTAAGGAAGTAGATGAATCCAAAATCTTGGATTTCAATGAAGGGATAATCACAAGGTTTTTTTCCC
This sequence comes from Taxus wallichiana var. yunnanensis, assembly GCA_018340775.1. NCBI lineage: Eukaryota > Viridiplantae > Streptophyta > Pinopsida > Cupressales > Taxaceae > Taxus > Taxus wallichiana. Next base: position 109,240,453 of record CM031236.1, on the reverse strand, counting down.
CGCTACTATCATATCGAGATAATGCATTGGCATTCCTTTGCAAAAAAATACTTAATGGGCTGTTAAGAATGGGGTATATCTCAACACCTCTTCAAACTATTACCCTCAAGGTAATGGACAAGTAGAGTCCATGAACGAGAACTTGCTAAGAATCATCAAGAGGAATCTTGATGAGAATCGAAGAACCTAGCACAAAAAAATCAAATCAGGTCTTTAGACAGATAGAGTCACCCGTAAGAGGTCAACTGAGCAATTCTCCCTACGAATTATTCTATGGGAAAGAGGCAAGTGTTGTCCATATCTTTAGAATTTATTACATTAGAGATCATGAAGTAGTTGTAGTTGCTTGAGTTTGAGCTGATGGAGGCTAGGTATGTAAAGATTTGTTTGAATTAGAAGAAATCGGGAACATGCGGTTCAAAAAATGGAAAAGGATCAAGCCTTAATTAAGAGATGGTTTGATAATAAAGAAAGAGAAAGGACCTTTTACAAAGGGGACTTAGTTCGAAGTGGGATGCAGATCGGGCAAAACCTGGAAGGCATTTCAAATTTGATGCCATTTGAGTGGCCCCTACATGGTCACAAGATCCTTTAAAAGTAGAAATGACTTCAAATTGTCTACATTGGATAGAGAGGAAATTTTTATTCCGGTCAAGGAGATCCATCTTAAACATTCTATCGAAAAGGAAGGTTCCACCCTTGTAAATATTAGCATAGGATTTTAATTTCTCGTGTATGTGCATATTGTCTCATTACTGAATGTAGGTTTTATTTTCCTAAGTGCTCTGACACCAGTTTTTGTTTCTCCAAGTTTGTGTCATTGTATAGTTTGATGTGCCTCGGTGAAGACTAGTATAAGGACCTTTGGAATTAACAACAAGGAGACCCATAGTTTCCATAACATTTGCTAATTTTAAAATAGAACAAATACAAAGCAACTAAAATCAAATCTTAAGGGAGTCCATTTCTAGAATAGTGAGGTGGGTTTGAGGTCACCAAGTGCAAGCATCGATTCAAGTTTGAAGAATGGGACCAAAAAAGTTTGAGGCTACCACCCATGAATTTATGCCCAATAGATACAACAAGACAACCGATCCGTTCACCTAGCAAGTAGGTGAGCTGTGAGTTTCAAATTGTTGAAAAATTTTACCCCTTAGGTAAAATTAATCAAACACATCCCCGCACGTAAGAAGATTGGAAGGGTCTGTTCATTCCTATGAGCTCGCAATTGATCCCAAATCAAGAGGCATGTAGATTCACCAATTAAGTGACAAGGTTGGAAAAGGAGCAAACATCTGAAGATACCAAAGGCGCACAAGAGAACAAATGATAAAGGAAGCATTCACTCTAGCCCTAATCAGCTAAGTATAAGAAAATCGGTGAAAGCTGCCATGTGCCTCAATGGTGCACCTCTAAAGGTCAAGACCAAAATATGGTCCCTAAACAAGTGCAAAGGATCCACATTCCTTGTTGGCATAATTCCAAGGGGAAAATCCAAAGTAGGCACCCCAAAGAAGTGCTAGTTCTCCACGTGTCCGAACCTAAAAAAATCACTCCTAAACAAGTAGAAGGGACATAACCAAAATTGAAGAAGGAGGAGTAGATCTGAAATGGCTAAGTGCAGCAACATCAATGGAGGCCTCCACGTGCCTCAACGACACATCTTCAAAGTGCAAGCTGCCCCAAAGGTGGTCCCAAACGAAGCAGTGCCAGCCTACCACATGGTTGGGCTCTAAAAGGGGGTCTCATCGGCTAGAATTAGCTAAGTAAAGAATAGACCCGTGGAGGGTGCCACGTATCCAATCTGCACATCTTCGAAGTGAAACCCAAGAGATAGTCCCTAAATGAGCGCGGAGCTTCCACATGTCTAAGGTCCGACGAGTGGCTCCTAAGCTGGGCGAAGAAAAGGGACAGGCGGGGCCATAATCAACTAAGTATAAGAGGGTAGGTGGAAGAACCCATGTTCCTCTTGGCGTAACTTCAAAAATAAAATCAAGGCAATTTCCAAATGTGCACCGAGCCTCCACATGACCAGCATCGACATATGGCCCCACCAAGAAAAAGAGACTTAGCTAAAACACAAGAAAAAGAACAAGCCAACGAAATGTGCCACGTTCCTTAATGGTCCAAATTAAAAAGGCGTTGTCCAAAGGCCTATCCCAAACAAGCATAAGCTCTCCATGTGTCCCATGTCCGAAAAAGGAAAAACCCGCCATTGAAAAGTCCAATCTTGGGATAGGCTTGCGGAGGCCTCCACGTGTCATGGTTGCGAAACTTTAAAGGGACAATCAAAAGTGAAGACTCAAACATGCACCGATTCTCTACGTGTCTCAGGTCAGGTATAGTGTCTCCACTAATAGGGGAGCTTGGGTAGAATATAAAGGAAATAGAGTAGGCCCGTGAAATCCACCACATGTCTCTTTGGAAGCAATTCAAAAATGTAGAGGATAGGGAAAAACTTTGAGATATGTGACACTGCCACATGGACATCCATGAACAGAATCCAAATCCAAAGTCCTTTCAGGCAGCCATATCTTTCGATCAGAAGCTCCAAATCAAGTGAGAGAGGACATTTCAGAGAGCTCTTGTCACCTACTACCCACCTGCCACCATTAATATTTTGACCTGCCATTACTGAAGTCGTCAAGTCTCCTACCTATTACCATGATGAAGAATGGGTTTCCCTTCTTGTCCAACAAGGAATAAAAATGATGAAATGGGTGTTAAGGTGAGACCCATCATTGTGGTAGGGAATTTAATGCCCCTTCAGGGGAAGTTGGAACAGGGTTGGATTTTCCCTCCTTTCTCTCTCTCATTCTTCCTTTATATTCTAGAAGATGGAAAAATTCAAGGGTTGAACATTCTTTCTTTGCACCCTCCCTTTTCTCTATTCTACAGGTGAATTCGTGGAGTCTCGAAATCCTCCATCCAAATTGTAACGTAATTTATGCCTCTTGGCTGCTATAATGCACTGTATCAACTATTGGAGTAATAGAATAAGTCTATGGATGATTTCAACCCCTTCTTATGCTTTATTGTTTCTTCCTAATCCCTCATTGCAATCTTGGTCATCTGTGCATGGATATTGTTTTACATTTTAATGGTTTGTGTTTAAAATCAATGCAAGTGTTCATCATTCCTTTGGTGCATCACCTCTATTAGATTAGGTTTATTTCTTGTATTCCCTTAACCCTGTCTCCTTGGTAAGTTAGAATAGGATTTAAGAACAACCCTCTGTAATCTGAACGTGTGCACCTGAACAAAGGAATAGGAGTCGGCCTTCATCTGGAGAGCTCTCTCGACTCACAAAGTCCTAAAATTTGAAAGATGCCCAATGTTGTGCAATCACACCGAGGATCTATACCCATCAAGTTTTATATTTCAAGGGTGTTGTGATTCTCGCAACAACACTTATATCACATTACTCTTCCAATATCCATCACCATCATGTAACACCATCATAACTCCAATCATGTCCCAAAATTTTGAGAATATGAACCTCGCTTTGATACCAAGTGTAACAACCACAAACAAAACACAAAAGAGAACATAAAAAAAATACAGGATAACTTTTTTTTTGACTTGTTTGAAGTATAGAATGACATTACATGTGGAAAAAAAGGTTAAAACTAACTATACACAAATATGACCAAATAGGAAATACGGAACATCCAACACCCATCAAGGATAGTTCACTTTTCTCTTTAACAAGGCACCACGAAACAAATCCAACCACAATACATAGTCTTAGTTAAGTGCACCCCACGGTGAAAAATCCTTTAAGGTTATGCATTTTTCTAAAAGCATATTTCAAGATCTTCCTTTACGATCGAGAAGATTCAGTTTGATTTGATAAATTCTTCTTTCAAGGATATATTCCTTTCTTTTATGCTAGGGACATTAGGCTTGGATAAAATTTCTAAAAGAGGATCATCTTTAATATGACAATTATTTGATTGATCAGTTATTAGATTAACACTAAAAGGGGGTGGGGTGAACGAATCCCCATAAGGTTATCTTAAACAAACACGAGATACAGAATATCATTCCATCCTCCATTGCACAAGGAGACAAGTCTAAGCTCCTATCAAGGGAGATACCATTCTAGTATTGGATCAAAAATCTTCTTGTCCAAGGATCAATAATTAACTCTGCTTAAGAGAAGATTACAATGTAGTGTGGTAGAGGTTAGAGTGAGAAGGTCAATTTAATTCATCATCATGATCTCTTTAGTTATTAACTAGTCTTTTAATGAGACTTGAGAGTTTAACTGGATTTGGGTAAAATCTTCATTTACCAACTCTTGATTAAGTTTTGCAATGGATACACATGGGGTTCCCAAAATGGAAGCACGAGACTTAATGTTTCACAATAATGATAATAAAGGTTAATCTATAGTTTAAGGTTAACAAGGGTAGATTCTTTTACACCGGTAGATAATTCCTTTCTTTCCAATTAAGGACTATTAAATTTTATCTAGAAAACATACAACTTCATTATTATCTTATTTATTTATTCATCTATGTATTCATGTTATTTGATTTTCTTTGGTTTACTCTAGAAAAGGAATTCCAACCCACTAAGAAAATATAGCTAGAATTTCACTAATGCCAAGACCAAGGAGGGTTATTACACTTATTGCTTTATATTGTGGAATTTGTAATTATCCTAATAGGAAAATTTATCAGTTGAATTTAATTGTCCTTGAGACTTTGGTGTTAACACTTAAAAAAAAATATTACATAATTTTATAACTAAACCTAGGTTGTTCATGGGTCTCAAGTGATTTGTTTTAACGGGCATCACATCCACGATGGAGAAGATGGATGCCACTTTTCTCCATGGGTAACAATTCTCAAAATTATGAGGGCTGGTTACGATTGGCCTACAATGTTTAAGGATTGCTACTCATAGATCAAGAAGTGCAAGAAGTGTGCATTCTTCATAGGGAAGGAAAGGTTAGTAGCCCTACCTCTTCACCGAATTTTGGTGGATCAGCCATTCATGCAATGGGGACTACACTTCATTGGAGTAATCAACCCAAATTCAAGCTAGGGCCACAAGTGGATACTCACAGTGACTAATTATTTCACCAAGTGGACTTAACTAGTGGTACTTAAGGAAGTAGATGAATCCAACATCTTGGATTTCTATGAAGGGATAATCACAAGGTTTTTACCCCGCTACTATCATATCGCATACAATGCATTGGCATTCCTTAGAAAAAAAAATACTTAATGGGCTATTAAGAATGGGGTATATCTCAACACCTCTTCAAACTATTACCCTCAAGGTAATGGCCAAGAAGAGTCCATGAACAAGAACTTGCTGAGAATCATCAAGAGGACTCTTGATGAGAATCAGAGAACTTGGCACACAAAACTCAAATCAGCTCTTTGGGCAGATAGAGTCACCCCTAAAAGGTCAACAGGTAATTCTCCCTACAAATTAGTCTATGGGAAAGAGGCAGTGTTGCCCATATCTTTAGAATTTCCTACATTAGAGCTCATGAAGCAGTTGGAGTTGCATGAGTTTGAGTGATGGAGGCTAGGTATGTAGAGTTGTTTGAACTAGAAGAAATCAGGGAACATGCAGTTCAAACAATGGAAAAGGATCAAGCCTTAATTAAGAGATGGTTTGATAAGAAAGAAAGAGAAAGGACCTTTTAGGAAGGGGACTTAGTTCAAGTGGGATGCAGATCGGGAAAAACTGGAAGGCATTCCAAATTTGATGCCATTTGGAGTGGCCCCTACATGGTCACAAGATGTAAAAGTAGAAATACCTTCAAATTGTCTACATTGGATAGAGAGGAAATTTTTATTCCGGTCAAGGGGATCCATCTTAAACATTGCTACTGAAAAGGAAGGTTCGACCCTTGTAAATATTAGCATAGGATTTTAATTTCTCTAAGTGTATGTGCAGATTGTCTCATTGCAACGTAGGTTTTATTTTTCTCAATGCTCTAGCACCATTTTTTATTTCTCCAAGTTTGTGTCATTGTACAGTTTGATGCGCCTCCGGTGAAGACTAGTATAAGGACCTTCGGCATTAACAACAAGGAGACCCATAGTTTCCATAACAATTGCTAATTTTAAAATAGAACAAATACAGAGCAACTAAAATCAAGTCTTAAGGGAGTCCATTTCTAGAATAGTGAGGCGGGTTTGAGGTCACCAAGTGCAAGCATTGGATTCAAGTTTGAAGAATGGGACCAAAAAAGTATCAGCTACCACCATGACTTTTGCACCCAATAGATACAACAAGACAGTCGATCCGTTCACTAGCCAGCAGCAGTGAGCCTATGAGTTTCAAATTGTTGACCAATTTTACCCCTTAGGAAAAATTAATCAAACACGTCGCTGCACGTAAGAAGATTGGAAGGGTCGGTTCATTCCCGTGAGCTCACAATTGATCCCAAATCAAGAGGCATGTAGATTCACCAATTAAGGGGAAAGGTTGGCAAAGGAGTAAACAATCGAAGAGACCAGAGGCACACAAGACAAAAAATGAGAAAGGAAGCATTCAATCTATCCCAAATTCGCTAAGTATAAGAAAATCGGTGAAAGCCGCCATGTGCCTCAACGGTGCACCTCTAAAGGCCAAGACCAAAATATGGTCTTTAAACAAGTGCAAAGGAGCCACATGCCTTGTTCGCGTAATTCCAAGGGGAAAATCCAAAGTGGGCACCCCAAAGAAGTGCTAGTTCTCCACATGACCGAGAACCCAAAAAAATCACTCATAAACAAGTAGAAGGGACCCGACCAAAATTGAAGAAGGAGGAGAAGATGTAAAATGGCTAAGTGCAGCAACGTCAATGGAGTCCTCCACGTGCCTCAATGAAACATCTTCAAAGTGCAAGCCCAAAAGGTGGTCCCAAACGAGTACCAACCTACCACGTAGTCAGGGTCTAAAAGGGGGTTCTCATCGGCTAGAATTAGCTAAGTAAAGAATGCACTGTGGAGGGTTCCACGCATCCAATCCGCACATCTTCATAATTGAAACGTAAGAGATAGCCCCTACATGAGCGCGGAGTTTCCACAGGTCTAAGGTCTCATGAGTGGCTCCTAAATGGGCGGAAAACGGATAGGTAGTCCCATAATCAACCAAGTATAAGAGGGTAGGCGGAAGCACCCATGTTCCTCATCGGCGTAACTTCAAAACTAAAATCTTAAGGCAGTTCCCAAATGTGCATTGAGCCTCCATATGACCAGCGTTACAAATATGGCCCCACCAAGAGAAAGAGACTTACCTAAAACACAAGGAAATAGAAAAGGCCAACGAAAAGTGCCACGTGCCTCAACAATGAAAATTATAAAGGCACGGCCCAAAGGCCTATCCCAAACAAGCACAGGCCCTCCATGTGTCCCAAGTCCGAAAAGGAAAAACCCACCATTGAAAAGTCCAAGCTCGGGATAGGCTTGTGGAGGCCTCCACGTGTCATGGTTGCGAAACTTTAAAGGGACGATCAAAAGTGAAGACTCAAATATGCACCGATTCTCTACGTGTCTCGGGTTAGGTATAGTGTCTCCGCCAATAGGGGAGCTTGGGTAGAATATAAAGGAAATAGAGTAAGCCTGTGAATGTTGCCACATGTCTCTTTAGCATGAATTCAAAAAAGTAGAGGACAAGGAAAAAGTTTGAGATACGTGACGCCGCCACATGGACATGCATGAACAGAATCTAGATCCAAAGTCCTTTCAGGTAGCCATATCTTTCGATCAGAAATTCCAAATCAAGTGAGAGAGGACATTTCAAAGAGCTCTCAATACCTACTACCCACCTGCCACCATTAATATTTTGACCTGCCATTATTGAAGTAATCAAGTCTCCTACCTTCTACCATGATGAAGAATGGGTTTCCCTTCTTGTCCAACAAGGAATAACAATGATGACAAGGGTGTTACAGTGAGACCCATCATTGTGGTAGGGGAATTCAATGCCCCTTCAGGGCAGTTGGAACAGGGTTGGATTTTCCCTCCTTTCTCTCTCTCATTCTTCCTATATATTGTACAAGAGGGAAAATTTCAAGGGGTTGGACATTCTTTCTTTGCACCCTCCCTTTTCTCTATTCTGCATGTGAATTTATGGAGTCTTGAACTCCATCCAAATTGTAACGTAATTTCTGCCTCTTGGCTGCTATAATGCACTGTATCAATTCTTGGAGCAATAGAATAAGTTTGTGGATGATTTTAACCCCCTCTTATGCTTTATTGTTTCTTCCTAATCCCTCATTGCAATCTTGGTCATCTATGCATGGATATTGTTTTACATTTTAATGGTTTGTGTTTAAAATCAATGCAAGTGTTCATCATTCCTTTGGTGCATCACCTCGTTAGATTAGGTTTATTTCTTGTATTTCCTTAACCCTATCTCCTTGGTAAGTTAGAATAGGATTTAAGAACAACCCTTTGTAATCGAATGTGTGTAATCGAACAAAGGAATAGGAGCTAGCCTTCATATGGAGAGCTCTTTGGACTCGCAAAGTCCTAAACTTATAGAGATGCCCCATGTTGTGTAATCACATTGAGGATCTATACCCATCAAGTTATAGATTTCAGGGGTGCTATGATTCTGCAACAACACTTATATCACATTACTCTTCCAATATCCACCACCATCATGTAACACCATTGTAACTCCAATCTGTCCCAAAATTTTGAGAATATGAACCTCTATTTTGATACCAAGTGTAACAACCAAAAACAAACACACAAGAGAACATAAAAAAATACGGGATAACTTTTTTTTTTGACTTGTTCAAGTATAGAAGGACATTACATGTGGACACAAAGGGTAAAACTAACTCTACACAAATATGACCAAATAGGAAATACGGAACATCTAACACCCATCAAGGATAGTTAACTTTTCTCTTTAACAAGGCATCATGAAACAAATCCAACCATAATACACGGTCTCGAGTTACTTACACCCCACGCCTAAAAATCCTTTAAGGTTATGCATTTTTCTAAAAGCATATTTCAAGATCTCGCCTTTACGATGAGAAGATTCATATTTGATTTGAGAAATTCTTCTTTCAAAGGATAGATTCCTTTCTTTTATGCTAGGGAAATTAGGCTTGGATAAAATTTCCGAAAGAGGATCATCTTTAATATGACAATTATTTGATTGATCAGTTATTAGATTAACACTAAAAGGGGGTGGGGTGAACAAATCCCCATAAGGTTATCTTAAATAAACATGAGATACGAATATCATTCCATCCTCCATTGCACAAGGAGACAAGTGTAAGCTCCTATCAAGGGAGATACCATTCTAGTATTGGATCAAAAACCTTCTTGTCCAAGGATCAATAATTAACTCTACTTAAGAGAAGATTACGATGTACAAAGGTGGGAGAGGTTAGAGTGAGAAGGTCAATTTAATTCATCATCATGATCTCTTTAGTTATTAACTAGTCTTTTAATGAGACTTGAGAGTTTAACTGGATTTGGGTAAAATCTTCATTTACCAACTCTTGATTAAGTTTCACAATGGATACACATGGGGTTCCCAAAATGGAAGCACGAGACTTAATGTTTCACAATAATGATAATAAAGGTTAATCTATAGTTTAAGGTTAACAAGGGTAGATTCTTTTACACCGGTAGATAATTCCTTTCTTTCCAATTAAGGACTATTAAATTTTATCTACAAAACATATAAATTCATTATTATCTTATTTATTTATTCATCTATGTATTCATTTTATTTTATTTTCTTTGATTTACTCTAGAAAAAAGATTACCAACCCACTAATAAAATATAGCTAGAATTGCACGATTCGGGACCATGGAGGGTTATTATGACATAAGTTTTATGACTCAAAAGAATAAATTACCATTACTTATCGAGAGAGCTAAACAAAGTTATAACATTTCTATTCATCATGGCACACAAAGAAAAGGCACCAAAATATTTGATTGAAATTTGGCTAAGAACAAGAAGGTAACAAAATTGGTCAAGCCATGCTACAACATTTTCATGACTGAAATAATATTACAAAAAGAATACTCATAACAAGGTGATGATTGAATTTTATTCCTCACAATAATGGTTTGAAGCTTTGCTGACAAAGGATAAGACAACCTTATTTCACAAATACCGAAAATTCAAAGGCAAGAGGCCTTCTAAACCCCTCTACCAGCACCAATCCAAGATTTACAATACATTAAACATTCACACAAAGGACTTCATAAATCAAACTAATGCAACCTTTATCAATCTTTCCTTTTATCTACTCGCATAATCCATCTGCACAAGTATTAACTTGAGTCAGTTCGCAAGAACTAAGCATGATAAGACTACCCATTGCAACAATAAGCTAACATTTAACAATATCATGAAAGGAATGTTCTATTTCAAGAATGGATCAAAGCACAAACCACTAATCAATTTTTATTTTTCACACGAGATAAAATATTTTCACCAGCCAACAAGGAGGAAGCCAAATATTCTAGTAAGAATGATATTTCAAAAAAATCAAGGCAAGACCTTATAGGTTAAAACAAAAAGGCCCAGAGTATTGAGATTTCAATCATGTAATCCTATGGATTACGTGATTGAAATATAATACCCAATCCCTCCATCTCAAAGAAAAATTGAGAAGTCAAAACGTACTAGTTACGACCATAGACACGAACATAAAGGTTATTCAATCCTTATAGGAAGAGGGTTTCATAGCAATATGGGTTCATAACCCTCCTTAAGAAATATAGAGTTTCGAGTCTAAACAATAAGTTTACCACCTCCTCCTACAATATTTTTTTAGTGACACCTATTACCATAATCAAAACATCTCTTAAAATGTATTTAGATGTGTCACCAACAACCATTATACACAACAACCATCCCATCATAATCGACAACATATCCATAATATAAAAGACAACACCCCAAAAGCCAATAATAATTTTAACAAAATTTTGATGTAAGACAATAATGTATTCATATATACACACACACACATCACACACACACACACACACACACACACACACACACACACACACACACATGTCTACGTATACCAACCATTTATCAATAACACGCTAACAATTTAGAACATCAAAATATGTGTATATATTAGAAGGTACCCTAACAAAGTACCAAAATACATCTCTATTCCTAGATACCATCATAGTATTATTTACAATGTTAATATATCCAAAACAACAATCACAAATTTATAGAGGATAATACCAACAATTACTCGGTTATGACTCTCGTAATGAATTCTCGATTCGTTGCATAGTTGTATAACCTTTTATTTAATGACATAAAGTTATGGCTTGATATTCAAAGATCTATTATAGGATCATATAATGAAACCTTAATTACTGCATAGTTAATCACAAATCTTAAAAAGGATTATATAATCAAACTAAATATTCTAAGGTTACTGCCTAGAATTTGTAAATCCTTAATAGGTTAAATGAAAGTGATAAAAGTTACAAATCCATTAATTCCCGTATGGATTCACCACATTATTTTCAACCCGAAATAGTGACCCTTCAAACTACCATATAGTATAAAGAAAGACTCCATACAACTATATTGAATTTAGGAACTCACTCCTTATAGCTCATTAGCTATGGATGGATCTGTTATAAGGTTAGATCAATAGCAAGAGTATTCATTTCTTGATATTCCTTCCAAATCACCTAATTCCAAGCAAATACGGATTTGATAAATATTTTGAGGTTATACACCATTGATATTGGTGTCCAAGAATCCATTAATCATGGGAGTTTAATGCCAAGTCTATTTCCACAATACCGCACCCGAACTAAACAAGATAACACAATATTCCTCAAATATTATAGAAATAGCCTATTTCTATCTGTAATACAACAAAAAGAGCATATATATATAAAAATTCCCCAATAAGCAAATTGGAACTTTGTTGCCTCACTTCTAACCAACTAAATGTTCAAAGCACTTTCTTACTAACCGTAAGGGTTTATGTATATATTCTCTTATTTGTTCTCTCTGCTCACTTAAATAATATAAAATAATAAATGTATAACCTTCTAGATCTAGAGTTATGGAACTTATTAAAAAAACTCTATACCTACTTATAGTCTAATTCAATGTTCTCACTAACAAGTACAAAGATAAACATTCAAAATACAATTAATGCATAAACACAACCTAGTAGAGAATTGGATTTTAGGAGTCATTTAATGATGGCATAATTACCTCCAAAAGGAATAAAATAAAAATTCCTTTTGATAAAAAAACAGATTTACTCAAATGTCATTGCCACGTAAGAAATAGAACTAATATATAACTATTGCAAACAAAACAATAAGAGATATTAATACCATTTACATTTCTATTTCGTTGTGTCCAAGATTTTTTTAAATTTGTTTTACTATCATTCATAACATCATTACCCATTACTAGATCACCCCAGAGAAAGGATGATCACCATAATGCCAAACCTGTAAAAACAACTCTCTAACTAAAGGAAGTAATAAATAAAAAAAACAAATTGAAATCCCCACTTTTAATTTTATTTTTTTATTTTTATTGTTTCTTAATGCAAGCAAGGTCATTGAAACTATGAAAATTAGGGAGATAAAAAGGGAGATGATCAAGGCGACTAATGAAAACAACCACAATTCCAAAACAAGATGTTGTTTCGGGAAGGAAAATACTTCATTCCATGAAATTCTTAAATGTAGTAAATATTGTAAAGGTTATTATTATCATGCCTAAATGGGGCATCCAAAAATCACCCATCCACCAAGTAGGCTCTGCAACCAAAACCCTGTGTCAAAGTTCCTCTCTTCTCCTTGCAAGGCATCCCCACTTCATTCTAGGCTCCCTTGAGAGGCACAGGTAGGAAGAACAAGGAAGAAGGAGGGAAAGGAAAGGAAGACACTACAACAGTGATGTTTGGAAGCTCCTCCCAGCCTGCACTTCTTACCATCTACAAAATTTAAAACTTGGCATGAATAGACCCAAAATTACAAGTCATAGCAGAAGTAAAAGAAGAAACCACAATTATGAAATGGAAGGTGGCCATCAATTTTCACCCACTTCCAACCAACAAAGACCGAAATAAAACAAGGCATTGGATTTCACGTTTCCCTCATGCCAAGTATGCAAATTAATGACAAAAAGTGGGGCAAGGTTGGTGGCATCAAAAATAAATTCACCTATAATTAGAAAATGGAGCAAAAAAGGTAGGCGTGAAGTTTAGTCGACTAAACGGGAGCTAGCGAGGACACTTGAGATGATGCTATGGAGCGCCTTTGACAACGAGCAAGCACCCGATGACACCACGAGGTATGATAAAAAGCAAGGATTCAAAACTAACTTCGAATATAGGTCACTATCACATAACGACCAAAAAGGATACTCAAATAATCAAACAATGTCTAGCAATAGGGCAAGGAGGAGAGGTGGAAGTTGATGCCAAATAGGGAATTACATTTCCTATCAATCCAAGGTATAAAATTTGAAGTCGTTGTTACTCTTACATCTAGTGACCATGTAAGGGCCACTCCAAATGGCATCAAACTTGGAATACCTACATATCTTTTTCCGATATGCATCCCACTTAAGAACTAGATGTAACATCCCCATTTTAAGATACAAGGGAATTTTTTATTTTTTTATGCAACGTTCTCTGTATTGAATTATATAATTCAAACACACATTCAAGTTTTAATAATTGTTCTCTCATGTCCAATTAATGCAAGTTGATCACACAATTTCTTTTTAAAACCAATGTTCTCTGTTCGCATATTTGAAGTATGGAACACACATTCAAGTGCCATTCAATCATATACTGAGATACCATATATGTTGTAAATGACTCGAAGAACTACCGATCTCCCATTTATGGCTCGGAGTTTTAGCGATCTCTCATTTCATGACTCAACGACTTACCGATCCTTCATGTTAATCCATGCAATGTATAATAAATATACAGGGTTCTTTTACCATTTCCAGTTATCGAAGTGATCCATTTAAGAAGCCTATCTGAATATTTATTGATATTCATCTGACATCCTGCATCTTAAACTAGGTGATTAGGACAACGCAACCAACACTTGCGATACTTTGGCCAAAGATTTTCACATGCTTTGCATGATCATATTCCTAGATGTGATACACATCATTGGAATACGTCCTTCACCTCACTTCATCTGTTATCTAGAATGGTCTTTCCTGGTCTCTGCCAATCCTCCCGTTTAAGGTCAAGCTCTAACCCCAACTAGCAATATGAACGAGTATAGGAAGTTACTCATGGTAACTAAAGGTACGCAGACATACGGTGTCATCCCTAGATGACTCCGTGTGTCTAGTTACCTTTAGTCCTCCAGAGTCACTCCGTATACGTGATCACATTCCTATCCCCATCTAAGAACTTAGTATCCAGCTTATGTAAACTTGATGATTTGATTCGAGAGGGCATTGTAACATGTCAGCCACAACATTGTGTCATCATGAAGGCCCCACCTTCATGAAGACACCATATTGTAGCTGGCGTGTGCCAAGGTCCTACGGAATCCTCTCATCGAGAAGTACACATCCCGTTCGCACGTGTTTTGATTATAATCTTAATATTTAAGATCGACTTTCAGCAGCCCTGCTGATCCTTAAACCTCGTTCTCGTTGCAGTTGTATGTAGCTAAGAGAGAGACTTAATTTGTCTTCTAGCTTAATATACATCCCCCTTCTTCATACCGAAGGGTTGCATATTCCCTTCTTGGTTCCTTTCTTTACTCTTCGGACTAATCAGTCCATTACGGATAACGTAATAAGTTTAACCTATTAAACTTAACCAAGTTTTACCCACAACTGTAAACAAATTCAGAATTCCATCTTATTAGACATCATTTAAACAAGGTCCAATTCTAAATGAATTTATTCATTTATTCTCCATAACCTTACTTCAGTTAAGGTCTGTTAACAATAGATATGTTTTTCTCATATCTATATTTTCTGAATTTGAACATTCGAGGATATTAACGGAGTCCGAATACAAGGTTCAGTTACTCCTATGTTATTTGATATTCCTTAGCTTATGAGCTAATCCCGAATACCTTCCAATTAAGAGTTCATACTCATCTAATCCATTTTAATGTCAATTCAAAATTCATCTTAACCCAAGTATGAACTAATTGAACATTCCAACGTAAAAGTTGTATTCAGGTAAAGAATAGATGTTTATTCCTTTTAAATCTATCCATTATCATTTGAAATTTTCCAATCAAGGAATAATACTATATTCTCAATCTTATTCAACAATATCAATTGATACAGCCATTAAAATATCACACTTTTCCTTGTATTCATCCATAAGTTTTACAATCTATACATTTGCCAGCCCAAACAATTGGGCCTTGTTTATATCAAACAACATTACAACTCATAAAGATAGAAGAATGTAATTTCTTCCTCTCTCGTTTCCTCGTAGAGGAATAATAGCTATCAAATACAATCCATCCTCAGTTAATCAAAAGAAGTATAAAAACAACCATGTCCTCGTTTATACTCAAGTTCCATCTGCAAAATTACTTGCATGGGTCAGTTCATTGAACTGAGCATATTAAGCACTTGTCATTAAAATGAGGTGCTTTTAATTAACTGTCTCAATAAAAGAACCCTGCTTTTATGAAACATTAAAATGAACATCATTCAAGAATTAAGTACCGATAAGGATGAACAACATAACAACTCAATCATCTAATTACCCTCCCAATCAGAAAAGAAAGGATTACTGCGCCCTTTTTCCCAATAATTACTACAAGAAGTAATTTCCTTCAAATAGTTCCAGAATTAACATCTGTAAGAACTAAAACACAATTATGCATATTGTTGTTCCAATATAAATGCTGTAAATTCCATTCCTTACAATAGTTGCAATTTCAAAAGATAGAGTTTAACTGAAAATTTAACTGAACTACTTTCCTTTGCTTTCATACAACTCATCGGATTTCAAACAATCAAACGCTGAAGAGAAAAGTAAGCAACATTTAAATGCAGATCCTTAAACCAAAGAAGTACAAAATTATTTCCATAATAATTATAGATTTTCAACTGTATGAGAGAAGAAACGAACATTAATTCAAATTATCCATCCACACTCTCTTTCCTTGCATCATAATTATACTGGAAATTTTAATCCAAACGTGATATCAATGAATGATAACAGTCCAAAGAGAAATAAATGAATCAATAATCAAATAAAAGGGGGAAGGATCATATTACCTCTTCTCACTGTCTAACCAAATATCCATCATTTAGAACAGACATATTCCAATAGTATAATTCATTCTGAATAGTATAATTCAGTATTCAAAAACTACTATTACCTTCCAACAAAAGTTGACCAGAGTTCATTGCAACTGATCCGTAGGCATCGATACCAAAGGAACTTCTAAACACAATCCTTTCCCTCAAAATAATTCACTCTACAGACATTTACGTCTATATAACATGTAAGAGTGTACAACAACAACAACAAGTCACACTTTCATCATAACAATGAGAGAATTCACTTTCCAACAACAAAGTAATAAATCCATTCATATTCTGCTCTAATGAAAACGATGAAAGGTTCACAATCCTTAAATATATATATATATATATATATATATCCTTGAGTTCAGCAAGACACAGTAAAATTTGTATGCTCTACTCAGTCTATTATATAGACTGATTTTTCTGTTCCTCATCAGATTGGAACTTCCTTCCAAACAGTCCCATATGAATACCAAGAACCAGCAGGTAGAATACCATATCTAATTAGAACAACAAAGTAAGATGCTACTATAACCTTACTGTCCCAGGGAACCCGTATTCCATGCAATGAAAAACATCTAGGAATTATAACTCACATAATAGTTTATCAACATCACCACAAATCCGTTTTCTTTTTCCAAACGTTTCCACACACTGAACTCAGAAATACAATATTCACATAGCAATACATTTATCAATGCAAACCCGTATAGGGTAATAGATGCGCAAGCAAGATACAGTAAAAAACAATCTCATACAGCAAGCACAATCCCCTTTATTCCACTTAATCGCAAGAATACCCAAGGCCGTGTTCCTTTTGTTATGCCAGTTCAAACCAAACATACAGAATCACATACCCTTACATTTATACAAGATTGCACAAAACTCAGATTAATACACACATAACTAATGTATTATTCAGCACAAATTCAACTCCTATTGAGTAGAGATCAATTACCCAACATTGCCAAACAACTCACTCATCAAGAGCAGACTTATTTCATTCACCTAATTCACAAAAGAAATTATCCAAGTCGTACTCAGCAAGGAAAAATGACTCAGTCCAGAGCTCATTCCATTCAAAACAACAACATCATTTGATTAAATCACCCCTCATAAGAGCAGGGTTGTTTTAATGAGTCGATTAAGCAAAAGCAAGCGGTTTAAGGAGAAGGGCTTAACATGCCTGTATTTTTTTTTGTGGTTCAAAGAAAACCGCGTCCACTGGAGTTGTTTCTCTCCACGATGTCCTCAGCCAGGCTTTCCAAATAGTCACTAACTTCCACAGGCTCAAAAATATCCCTTGGCTTCTCCAAAGATAGAATCAATAACCAAAAATACAGCAGGTTCGATAGAACCATGAAAGAACAAAATGCATAGAAACTAAAAACCCGATGCACACAACAACAAACAATTCTTTCCTAATCCACTTTCCAAGGTGAGCTAGTCGCTAAGACCAAGGTAATTGAATGCATTGAATGCATTACCTTTCCTCATTCCTCATGCCACCGCCGACTCAGGTTGGTGAGTTTCCAATTTCAAATTTTGCATGTAATTCCCATTTTAGCTTCATAGCTAGTTGGACGCCTCCAACTTTTCCTTGTTCCCGCCAAACTTGGCGCTGCACATGTAAGGACTTCATTTACTATCCCATTAAATTTCCAACCTTCCCTTCTTATCCATTTCCATTCACATGGGTCCATACGTCCCCTTCCTTAGGTTAGGAATAGTTTAGGATTTTTAATAGTCCATATCTAGGTTATTCGCCTAGTTCATAGGTTAATAGAATTTACATCTATTTTCATCCTTATGAAATTTAAAAATCCATATAGGGTAGTAGTTAGGGTATAGGATTAAACTTAGTAGTAGGTTAGTGTTTAATCCCATAGTTTTTAATTAATAGTTTCAAATCAAGTCTTTCTGACTGGCATTCATATTCAACACTATGCAGGACGTTTCGTCCTATGTTTCACATACCTGTGCCACTTGCACCCAGGCCCTTATCGTCTTACGCTATCTAGCATTACAACGGTGTGTGGTTTGAGAATCGAACCTTTTTCATTGGCATCTACGTACCAGATATTCATACCTGTAATCAGGTGCTGCAACCTTTATATCAACCTTTAGTCTGGTTTCAGACTTCATTCTGGTTTAGAAGTAAATCGACAAAGTGATCACAAGAAGGCCACAACATACCTTGGATCAATGAAATTGATTCAAGGTGTGTTGTCAATCAGTGAAAAGAGTTCATCAAGCATACGACAAGTCTGTTGTCTCATTAGCAATCACACAAGCAATAATAACTTCTGTCCCAAGTAAACAAATTACAGCAAACAAGGGTCCAGATTAGCAACACATTCCTTTAAGATCAAAAGATGTGTCTTAACATATTTATCTTCATTTCTGCAGTTACAACATCATGAAAAGTGATTACTATGCTAGCTTACAAAAATTCAAGGCGTTACATTCCTCCCTTCTTAAAGAATCATCATCCCGATGATCAAATTAACCAATTCAAGGAATTTCTAGGACAAAATTCAGTTATTGTCCTTCCATTCATAAGTTCATACCAAAAATAGATTCACTCATTAAAACAGTGTTTTAAGATAACTGTAAAATAGACCAATAATTGTCTAAATTTGGTAGAATTATCAGTTTTTTCGAATTTCAATTTCGATCAAACAAGTATGGAAAAGCAGATCTCATTTCTTCGAGATTTTCCCAAGTTGCACTTTCTTCGCTAAACTGGTCCCACTGGACCTTACATTGATTCACTTCGCAATTTCTTAAGTACAACTGGCGAGTTCCCAGCACTCGAATGGGCTTAACCACAATTATTCCTGGGTCTTGGACCTACAAGGAATTCCAATTCAGCACATGTGATAAATTTGTTATGTATTTCTTAAGCAAAGAAATATGAAAAACATCATGCATTTGTGATAAAGCAGGAGGTAATGCTAGACGATAAGCTACAGGGTTGATTATTTCAACAATTTCAAAAGGTCCCACGTAACATGGCGACAACTTGGTAGCCTTGCCAAAATTTATTGAGCTCTTTTGTGGCTTAACCTGAAGAAAGACCTTCTCACCAAGTTTATAATTCCTATCAACCTACTTTAAGTCTGCATAATTCTTTTTCCTATTAGCAGCCTCCTTTAGATGTTCCCGAATCATTTTTATTTGTTGTTCCATTTTCGTGAGGATTTCTAGCTCAATTACCTCTCTGTCCTCTACGTTGTCCCAGCTAACAGGGGTTCTGCATTTTCTTCCATACAATGCTTCAAAAGGCACCATTTTTAAAGAGGCGTGGTATGTATTATTATAGGCAAATTCTACCAGTGGAAGGTATTCCTCCCATTTATACTGCTGGTCCATGCAATACATTCTTAACATATCCTCTAAAACTTGATTGACTCTCTCGATTTGTCCATCTGTCTCTGGATGATATGCAGAGCTGAAGTTTAATTTAGTTCCCAAGGCCGCATTAAGCATTTTCCAAAACCTTGATGTCATCCTCGGATCTCTGTCTGATATGATCAATTTGGGTATTCCATGCAATCTGAAAATTTCATGTACAAATCTTCTTGCTAACACTGGTGCATCGTCTTTCAAATTACCAGCAATGAAGTGTGCCACTTTGGTTAATTTGTCGACGAAAACTAGGATGATATCATGCTTATTCCTTGACATAGGCAATCCTTGAACGAAATCCATCATTATCACTTGCCATTTGTACTGTGGAACGTTGTGGGGATACAATAATCCAGCAGGATGCATATGTTCCGCCTTAACACGCTAACATTCCAAGCAGTGTGTTACAAATTCCACCACATCCTTTTTCATTCCCTTCCAGAAGTATTGTTGCTTAAGATCAACAAGCATTTTCGTAATGCCAGGGTGTCCAGAAAAATGTGAATTATGAAATTCAGTTAACAATTTCTTTCTTAAATCATTTTCTAAGGGTATATATACCCTGTTTTTGAACCTCAGAATTCCTTCATTATCAAAATGAAATCCCTTATACCTCACATCCTTTGGATCTACAGCAAGTGTTATTTTAACTTGCTGGAAATAAGAGTCAGATTCCATGACATATTTCACCTCATCCTTAAACTGGGTTCTTAACGTTATAAGAGCAAAGATGTGCTTCCTTCGACTCAGAGCATCTGCCACTCTATTTTCCTTGCCTTTGATGTAGCTTATATCAAAATCATACTGAGACATAAATTCTAACCATTGTCCTTTGTCTTGCATTCAGATTTGGCTGAGTAAAAATATACTTCAACCCCAGATGGTCAGTTTTTAACTCAAAAGGTTTTCCTAAAAGGTAATGCCTCCACATTTGAAGTGCATGTACAATGGCAGCGAGCTCTAGGTCATGTGGAGCATAATTCTGTTCATGTAACTTAAGCTTTCTGCTTTCATAAGCTATGACATGGTTATTCTGTAACAGAATGCCTCCAAGGCCTTCTCCCGATGCATCCGTTACAACCATAAAATTTCCATTTGGGTCTGGTACAGTTAAAATAGGTGTTGTAGTTAACTGTTCCTTTAAATTTTTAAAGGCAGATTCACATTTGTCAGTCCAGACAAATTTCTTATCCTTCTTTTGCAGTGAAGTGATTGGGGCAGCAATTTTTGAAAAGTCCTTAACGAACTTTCTATAATATCCTGCCAAGCCCATGAAGCTTCTTACTTCATGCATGTTCTTAGGCGTAGGCCACTCGGTTATAGCTGCGATCTTTGAAGGGTCAACAACTATCCCGTTTTTTCTTATAACATGTCCCAAATAATGCACCTCTGCATCATAGAAGGAACATTTAGACAGTTTACCATACAACTTCCTCTTTCTTAAAACTTCCAGCACTATCCTTAAATGTTCTTGGTGCTCTTCGACATTTTTAGAGTATATAAGAATGTCATCCAAGAATACAAGCACAAACTTGTCTAGGTATTCTTGAAAAATATTGTTCATCAGATTCATAAAGGCGATAGGTGCATTTGTCAACCCAAAATGTAATACCATGAATTCATAATGCCCGTACCTTGTTCTAAAAGTTGTTTTATGAATATATTCTTCCTTTATTCTCGCTGATGATACCCAAATCGAAGATCTATTTTTGAATAGACTAACGCTCCACGCATCTGGTTGAACAGATCATCAATCCTCGGAAGTGGGTATCGATTATTAATAGTTTCCTTGTTCAACATTCTCGTAATCAATGCACCAGTCTCAATGTGCCATCCTTTTTCTTTACAAAAATTACCGGTGCTCCCCATGGTGAGACGCTCGATCTTATCAACCCCTTAGAAAAAGTTCGTAATTAAGCCTTTAGCTCTACCAACTCGAGGGTGGTCATTCTATAAGGTGCCTTAGATATGGGTTCGATTCCTGGCTTGATCTCTATTGCAAATTCAAACTCTCGTTTGGGGAGAAGACCTAGTAATTCCTCCAGAAATACATCTCTGAAATCCCTTAATAATGGATATCTTTCCATTAATTCATTATCTTCCTCAAAGCATTTTCTGTCATTTTTACTTCATACAAGGTGCAACCTCTATTTTTATCCCTTTTTAGTTGCATAGCTGTTAGTTTCCTAACTGCAACCTCACGCCTTACACCTTGAATGACTGTTGCTTTCTACAGGTCATCAAAACAACAAATTTTTTTTCATAATAGTCGACCTTTGCCTTATGTTCTGCCAACCAGTTAACTCCAATAATGATATCATATGATCCTAAAGGAGTGACATACAGGTCAACTTCGGTGGAGAAACTAGGAAAGTCAAGAATTGCCCCAAAAAGGCACATTTCGACTGTATGGACAACATTATTCCCATAATGCACTGTCCATGTCTTATCCATTCATTCAGCCTTTCTTTTTAATTTCATTGCAAGTTTAGTAGAAATAAAGCATTCAGTAGCTCCAGTATCAAAAAGTATGACTACAGGTGTACCGAATAACTTACCCGGAACTTCTATGGGTGTAACTTGCTTTTCAGCTTGTCTATTAGCCACCACAGCGTGTATCCTATGTTGTTGATTGTGATCATCCTTTTTCAGAGGACAGTGACTTGCATAATGGTCCTTTCCATAGTTGAAGCATCCTCCAACTGGCCCTTTCCTAGGCTCAAATTTTCTACTAGCTTTGAAGTTATCACTCTGGCTTCCATAGGACTTTTGTCCATTGCCACTAACTTTTACGAAGTTGTTCCGCACACTATTTACAGGTTTGTTCATTACAAATTTCTTGTTGTTATCTACAACAATTTTTTTTTCACACCAAACCTTTTCCAAGGCCCCCTTTTGGGTGCGAGAGATGAAGAAGAGTTGGGAATCTTCTTCCTTATCTCTTCCCTATGAGCAGAAATTGCTCTCAATTTTTGTTCCTGTCTTATTGCCTTTTCGACAACTCCTTCCATAGTGGTTGGACCATGGACATCCACTTCGCCACCAATGATGGGATTCAGTCCCATTATGAACTTTCGTATTCTGAACTTCTCGTCAGCTTGGTACTGCGGCACATACTTAAGGAGTTTAGTAAACCCTTCCCAGTATTCTGTCACCGTCAGCCTTCCTTGCGACCAATTCTGAAATTCAGTCATTTTCTTATCAAAATAGAGTTGAGGCAGCCACCATTTCCTAAAGTAACCCTTAAATTGATCCCAAGTTATGTCTATTTCAACAATATTCAACTCAACCTTACGGTTGTCCCACCATGATGATGCTTTATGAGAAAGCTGATATGCTCCCCATATCACTTTGGTCTCCTCAAAGAATTTTCTTATTGTAAAGTACTTCTCCATTTCACTAGGCCAATTTTCAGCTCTGTCCCCAAGTGTTGTTCCATCAAACTTTGGAGGAATTATTCTCTTTATATCATTTGTAAGTTCAGCTGCTAATCTTGCCCTTTTATTTTCAGGATGATTAGGAGCATTCACATTATTATTATCAACACCCGGATTCCCTCCATTGGTGTTGTCCACAGGAGGTGGCTGATCATTTATATCAGCTTCTTCTTCCTCCTCTTTATTGCTCATTAACTGCTATTCCAAAACAGTCAAACGATCTCTTGTATCTAGTAGGGTAGCAAGGATTTCATCCAGCTTTTGAGCAGTAGCTACTTCTCCACCTGGTAGTGGGTTGTTCGCAGCATTTCCTCTTGTTCTGACCATTTTCTATTCAATAAGAAAATGTAAACCTTATTAAATTATGGACTCATTAGGTCCAAGAGCTGCAACCTTCAGCTTTGATACCAAGATGTAACATCCCCATTTTAAGATACTAGAATAAGGGAATTTTTTATTTTTTTTTATGCAACATTCTCTGTATTGAATTATATAATTCAAACACACGTTCAAGTTTTAATAATTGTTCTCTGTCCAATTAATGCAAGTTGGATCACACAATTTCTTTTTAAAACCAATGTTCTTTGTTCGCATATTTGCAATATGGAACACACATTCAATGCCATTCAATCATATAACAGATACCATATGCTACTGTAAATGACTCGAAGAACTACCGATCTCCCATTTTATGGCTCGGAGTTTCAGCGATCTCTCATTTCATGACTCGGTGACTTACCGATCCTTCATGTTAATCCATGCAATGTATAATAAATATACCAGGTTCTTTTACCATTTCGGTTATCGAAGTGATCCATTTAAGAAGCCTATCTCGAATATCTATTCGATATTCATCGACATCTGCATAGTAAACTAGGTGATTAGGAAAACACAACCAACACTTGCGATACTTTGGCCAATTATTTTCACATGCTTTACATGATCATATTCCTAGATGTGATACACATCATTGGAATATGTCCTTCACCTCACTTTGTCTATTATCTAGAATGGTCTTTCCCTGGTCTCTCGCTAGTCCTCCCGTTTAAGGTCAAGCTCTAACCCCAAATAGAAATATGAACGAGTATAGGAAGTTACTCATGGTAACTAAAGGTACGCAGACATACGGTGTCATCCCTAGATGACTACATGTGTCTAGTTACCTTTAGTCCTCCGAAGTCACTCCGTATACGTGATCACATTCCTATTCCCATCTAAGAACTTAATATCCAAATTTCTTATGTAAACTTGATGATTTGATTCGAGAGGGCGTTGTAACATGTCAACCACAACATTGTGTTGTCATGAAGGCCCCGCATTCATGAAGACACCATATTGTAGCTAGCGTGTGCCAAGGTCCTACGAGAATCCTATCATCAAGAAGTACACATCCCATTCACACGTGTTTTGATTATAATCTTAATATTTAAGATCGACTTTCAGCAACCCTACTGATCCTTAAACCTCGTTCTCGTTGCAGTTGTATGTAGCTAAGAGAGAGACTTAATTTGTCTTCTAGCTTAATATACATCCCCTTCTTCATACCAAAGGGTTGCATATTCTCTTCTTGGTTCCTTTCTTTACTCTTCGGACTAATCAGTCCATTACAAATAACGTAATAAGTTTAACCTATTAAACTTAACCAAGTTTTACCCACAACTATAAACAAATTCAGAATTCCATCTTATTAGACATCATTTAAACGAGGTCTAATTCTAAATGAATTTATTCATTTATTCTCCATAACCTTACTTGATTAAGTGCATTAACAATAGATATGTTTTTCTCATATCTATATTTTCTGAATTTGAACATTCGAGGATATTAACGGAGTCCGAATACAAGGTTCAATTACTCCTATGTTATTTGATATTCCTTAGCTTATGAGCTAATCCGAATACCTTCCAATTAATATTTCATAGTCATCTAATCCATTTTAATGTCAATTCAAAATTCATCTTAACCCAAGTATGAACTAATTGAACATTCCAACGTAAAAGTTGTATTCAGGTAAAGAATAGATGTTTATTCCTTTTAAATCTATCCACTATCATTTGAACATTTCCAATCAAGGAATAATATTATATTCTCAATCTTATTCAACAATATCAATTGATACAGCCATTAAAATATCACACTTTTCCTTGTATTCATCCATAGGTTTTACAATCTATACATTTTCTAGCCCAAACAACTGGGCCTTGTTTATATCAAACAACATTACAACTCATAAAGATAGAAGAATGTAATTTCTTCCACTCTCATTTCCTCGCAGAGGAATAATAGCTATCAAATAAAATCCATCCTCAGTTAATCAAAAGAAGTATAAAAAACAACCATGTCCTTGTTTATACTCAAGTTCCATTTGTAAAAATTACTTGCACGGTCGGTTCATTGGTGAGCATATTAAGCACTTGTCATTAAAATGAGGTGCTATTAATTAAATGTCTCAATAAAATAACCCCGCATTAAGTACCGATAAGGATGAACAACATAGCATCATTCAAGAATTAAGTACCGATAAGGATGAACAACATAACAACTCAATCATCTAATTACCCTCCCAATCAGAAAAGAAGGATTACTGCCCTTTTTTCCCAATAATTACTACAAGAAGTAATTTCCTTCAAATAGTTCCAGAATTAACATCTGTAAGAACTAAAACACAATTATGCATATTGTTGTTCCAATATAAATGTTGTAAATTCCATTCCTTACAATAGTTGTAATTTCAAAAGATAGAGTTTAACTGAAAATTTAACCGAACTACTTTCCTTTGCTTTCATACAACTCATCTGATTTCAAACAATCAAACACTGAAGAGAAAAGTAAGCAACAATTAAATGCAGATGCTTAAACCAAAGTAGTACAAAATTCATTCCATAATAATTATAGATTTTCAACTGTATGAGAGAAGAAACGAACATTAATTCAAATTATCCATCCACACTCTCTTTCCTTGCATCATAACTGTACTGGAAATTTTAATCCAAACATGATATCAATCAATGATAACAGTCCAAAGAGAAATAAATGAATCAATAATCGAATAAAAGGGGGAAGGATCATATTACCTCTTCTCACTGTCTAACCAAATATCCATCATTTAGAACAGACATATTCCAATAGTATAATTCATTCTAAATAGTATAATTTAGTATTCAAAAACTACTATTACCTTTCCAACAAAAGTTGACCAGAGTTCATTGCAACTGATCCGTAGGCATCGATACCGAAGGAACTTCTAAACACAATCATTTCCCTCAAAATAATTCACTCTACAGACATTTACGTCTATATAACATGTAAGAGTGTACAACAACAACAACAAGTCACACTTTCATCATAATAATGAGAGAATTCACTTTCCAATAGCAAAGTAAGAAATCCATTCATATTCTGCTCTAATGAAAACAATGAAAGGTTCACAATCCTTAAAATTATATATATATATATATATATATATATATATATATATATCCTTGAGTTTAGCAAGACACAGTAAAATTTGTATGCTCTACTCAGTCTATTATATAGACTAATTTTTCTGTTCCTCATCAGGTTGGAACTTCCTTCCAAACAATCCCATATGAATACCAAGAACAATCAGGCAGAATACCATATCTAATTAGAACAGCAAAGTAAGATGCTACTATAACCTTACTGTCCTAGGGAACCCGTATTCCATGCAATGAAAAACATCTAGGAATTATAACTCACATAATAGTTTATCAACATCACCACAAATCCGTTTTCTTTTTCCAAACGTTTCCACACACTGGAACTCAGAAATACAATATTTGCATAGCAATACATTTATCAATGCAAACCTGTATAGGGTAATAGATGCGCAAGAGAAAATATAAAGAGAAAACAATCTCATACAGCAAGCACAATCCCTTTTATTCCACTTAATCGCAAGAATACCCAAGGCCGTGTTCTTTTTGTTATGCCAGTTCAAACCAAACATACAGAATCACATACCCTTATGTTTATACAAGATTGCACAAAACTCATATTAATACACACACAACTAATGTATTATTCCACACAAATTCAACTCCTATTGAGTAGAAATCAATTAACCGACATTGCCAAACAACTCATTCATCAAGAGCAGACTTATTTCATTCACCTAATTCACAAAGAAATTATCCAAGTCGTACTCAGCAAGGAAAACAACTCAGTCCAGAGCTCATTCCATTCTAAACAACAACATCATTTGATTAAATCATCCCTCATAAGAGTAGGGTTGTTTTAATGAGTCGATTAAGCAAAAGCAAGCGGTTTAAGGAGAAGGGCTTAACATGCCTGTATTTTTTTGTGGTTCAAAGAAAACCGCGTCCACTGGAGTTGTTTCTCTCCACGATGTCCTCAGCCAGGCTTTCCAAATAGTCACTAACTTCCACAGGCTCAAAAATAGCCCTTGGCTTCTCCAAAGACAGAATCAATAACCAAAAATACAGCAGGTTCGACAGAACCATGGAAGAACAAAATGCAGAGCAACTAAAAACCCGATGCACACAACAACAAACAATTCTTTCCCAATCCACTTTCCAAGGCGAGCTGGTCACTAAGACCAAGGTAATTGAATGCATTGAATGCATTACCTTTCCTCATTCCTCACGCCACCGCCGACTCAGGTTGGTGAGTTTCCAATTTCAAATTTTTCATGTAATTTCCATTTTAGCTTCATAGCTAGTTGGACGCCTCCAACTTTTCCTTGTTCCCACCAAACTTGGTGCTGCACATGTAAGGACTTCATTTACTGTCCCATTAAATTTCCAACCTTCCCTTCTTATCCATTTCCATTCACATGGGTCCATACGTCCCCTTCCTTAAGTTAGGAATAGTTTAGGATTTTTTTAGTAGTCCATATCTAAGTTATTCGCCTAGTTCATAGGTTAATAGAATTTACATCTATTTTCATCCTTATGAAATTTAAAAATCCATATAGGGTAGTAGTTAGGGTATAGGATTAAACTTAGTAGTAGGTTAGTGTTTAATCCCATAGTTTTTAATTAATAGTTTCCAATCAAGTCTTTCTGACTGGCATTCATATTCAACACTATACAGGACGTTTCGTCCTATGTTTCACATACCTATGCCACTTGCACCCAGGCCCTTATCATCTTACGCTGTCTAACGTTACAACGTGTGTGGTTCGAGAATCAAACCTTTTTCATTGGCATCTATGTACTAGATATTCATACCTGTAATCAGGTGCTGCAACCTTTATATCAACCTTCAGTCTGGTTTCATACTTCATTCTGGTTTAGAAGTAAATCGACAAAGCGATCACAAGAAGGTCACAGCATACCTTGGATCAATGAAATTGATTCAAGGTGTGCTGTCAATCAGCGAAAAGAGTTCATCAAGAATACGAAAACTCTGTTGTCTCATTAGCAATCACACAAGCAATAATAACTTCTGTCCCAAGTAAACAAATTATAGCAAATAAGGGTCTAGATTAGCAACACATTCCTTTAAGATCAAAAGATGTGTCTTAACATATTTACCTTCATTTTCGTGAGTTACAACATCATGAAAAGTGATTACTATGCTAGCTTACAAAAATTCAAGGCGTTACACTAGGTCCCCTTACGGAAGGTCCTTTCTTTATATTTCTTATCGAACTACTTTTGACTATGGAATGTTATTTTTCCATTGTTTGTACTACATGTTCTTTGATTTCCTCCAATTCCATCTACTCCTCATATCTATCTTCCATTGGTTCAAATTCAAACATCTCTAATTGTTTTATGAGCTCTAATGTGGGTAGCTCTAATGAAATAGGCAACACTACTTCTTTTCCATATACCAACTTGTAGGGAGAGTTACATGTTGATATCTTTGGTGTTATCCTATAAGTCCACAATGCTGATTTGAGCTTGGTATGCCATGTTCTTTGATTTTCATCCAGGGTCCTCCTGATGATTTTTAGAAAATTCTTGCTTGTAGATTCTACTTGTATGTTACCCTATGGGTAATAGTTAGAAGAGGTGCTTAAATAGATTTTTTCCGACATCTCATTCTATGATCTTAGAACCCAAGAACACCAATGAATTTTATTAAATTATAGTGGTGGTACCTTTGAACCATATCACTATCCCCTCATAGAGGTCCAGTATACTAAACATTTTTTCTTCCTTGACATACATCACAACAATCCTCTTGGTGAAATAATCTATTGCCGTGAGAATCCACTTGTGCCCTTAGCTAGAATTTGGATTGATGACCCCGATGAAGTCCAATCCCCACCGTATTAATGGCCAATCAACTGAAATTAGGTGTAATGATAGTGTTGTTAACTTCTCGTTACTTGAGAATAGTGTACACCTTTTACACTTCTTAATCCGTGAGCAGTAGTTACTAATTACTATGGGCCAATAATAACCCGCCTTCATTATTTTGAGCGCTATCACCCATAGAGAAAAATTACCTCCTATCTCTCCATCATGAAGTTCCTCTATAACCCTCTCAATCTTACTTGTTCCAATGCACCTCAATAGAACTCCATTGATGTCCTTTTTAAACAAGACGCCATCAACAAGCACATACTGAGAATGACCTATAGTATAAAGTATCTTCTCTTTTCTTTCTCATTTCTGGAGGGCATAGAAATGTTTGTAGGAAGTGTATCATGTCTTGAGTCCAACAAGGAATAGGAAAATTATAATTTTCTTGTTCCAGTCATCCTCTAACACAATAATAGATTCTATCTCATTATTTGTCTCGATCTGTTGACTTGAGGCCAGCTCTTCACATAACCCCCTCCCACCGACTAGTAAAGTTACCTTGATCTCAATTTCATACTACATGACATGATTGATCCACCCCGCACATTTCTCATTTGGATCTTTTTTAAATAGGAACTCCTTGATTCCTACATGGGATACTAACAACCTGGATCATGTTGTTTAAAATTAGGTGCTTAAAGTTCTTTAGGCTCTTGATTACTACGAGGGCATCCTTCTCAATGAAGGAGTATATAACTTCATAGTCCTCCAAACCTTTATTGAAGAAGGAAATTTTCTACTCGGATCCCTCTTCATTTTTTTGTTTTTAAGATTACGGAAATTGTATCTCGAAACATCGAAGGTATAGAGCATAAAGTCCTTAGAAAAGTTTGGAGTGATGAGAGTTGGAGCTTGATATATAGCTTCTTTGATATCATTAAAACTCGCTTTTCCTTTTACACCACTTGAATGCTATTGTATTTTTGAACATCAGTGTCATTGGCTTCACAAGGGTGGAAAATTTTGGTACAAACCTACGAACAAAGTTCATCCTTCGTAAGAATCTATGAAGTGCCTTCTTATGACTTTGCGCAGGCAAGGCTCAAATTTCTTCAACTCTTTCCAGGTCAATAGTCAATGTTTCCTCCGACACAATATGGCCTAAAAGCTTTCCTTCATGGGCCAAGAATACACACTTCTTCGGGATTAGGGACACAGACCTTACGCATCTTATAAATACCTATCTCAAATGAAAACGTGATCTACTACATTTTTAGAGAACATAGTGATGTCATCAAGATACACTAGAACTATCCTATTAATCAACCACTTAAATGCCATATTCCTTGCCCTTTAGAAAGTGGTTACAACATTTGATAGCCCAAAAGGCATTTACAAAAGAGGCATAGGTGCCCAACTTGGTGGTGAATGCTATTTTGAACTCGATCATCTTCTTTCACCATTATCCGATTATACCCCAACTAGCCATCTAGGAGATAAAATATTTCCAAATCAGCTACCACCTGTAAGATTTGTTCCATTGAAGGGAGTGGGTAATGGTCTTCGAGAGATGCCTTGTTTAGGTCTCGAAAGTCTACACACAATCTGATTTCTCCATTCTTCTTCTCGATCAACACCAATTTTGCAATCTAAATGGAGTTCTTGATTTGAAATATAATGCTTGCCTCTAGTAATTTTCTTATCTCTCTCTTCACGAGAGACTCAATGTGTGGACTAACTAGTCATTTCTTTTTCCCGATATGATTACGATTTGGATCCGGTTCTATGGTATGCTATGCTAACTTCGGATTGAATCATCAAAAATCTTCATAGCTCTAGGTGAAGACATCCAAAACTCTTGGAAAAGCTACACAAACTCATACCTCTCATGCTTAGTTTCCACATTTCTAATTTGGAGTGTTTTTCCTTCCCCTACTTCAATTGGTTATGAATCTTCCCCCTCGACTTGTATATTGACCTTTTCCTTCAGGAATGTATCATTGAGTTGAATATATAATCCAATGTAACCAATATTGTGGGAAGTTTTTTTGTCCACAACTGCAAAGTACATGATCCCCGTAATGCTACTCTAATCTATCATGGTTTCTCACCGACAACTCTGTCTATTCCTATATGAAATTAATGATTTATCGATCATTTTTTAGTATCTTCTAGGTTGAGTTATTTTCTAGAACCACTTGACCTCACAATCACATGGATATATTGTTGTGTTTTATCTCTTTTGATATTGTCCACCACATACATAGTTTCTCCAACTACTCAAACCTTGTCTCGTAGCCTCGTTTTCTTTCTAGGTATGGACTCGATGTTGAATGCTTCAAAGTCCTTAATTAGGTATCATACCCTGTTTTTATAGCTCTTCAAAAGATCATTCTTTTGAGCATGTTGTCCCCTAATTTTATTAACAATTATATCTCTATCCCCAAACACCTAAAAGTTTTTATATGTCTCCTCCTTTCAATGAAGCCCATGGATTAGAAATTTGTATTCAGATGTGTCATTTGAACATGCAAATTGATATCTTAAAGATGAGTAGTACTTGAAAATTTATAGTGAGACCAACATTACATGCCTTCTTGCTCCTTGTCTTCTTCTTGAACCATAGAAAAAAAAATCCATACCTCATTTTCACCCTTGTCTTCCAGATTGGTGATGAAGGGAATGAGTGAATTATCTTCATTTACATAATATACTCCTAATACAACTTCCTCCATCTCCTTGTATGGATTGAAATAATGTCTTTTGTTTTCCTACTCATCCAAATTCAAATCTAGAATGCTACCAATTTTATTACCTTCTTTTGGAGTTCTTGACAAAGTCCTCCTGGTCAAATTTTCAGCAATTTGCATTGATGGGATTAGGAACATGTAGTTCAATGTCGAAATTGACTATTGGCTCGACCTAATTGTTTCCTTAGCCCCATATCACATCCTAAAAATCATATGTGACCAATCTGTAGATAGGTACCCACTGATTTTGGCAAGGAAATATCTCAATAGGTCCATAATGTAAAGAGTGATGGCAAGTCGATTATAGAAACATCCTACAAAACTATGACATTGGGACATCCATCAAGGTTAGAATTAATCCCTTGATGATTCCAACTATTCCAACCATTGTCTTTTCTAACTCTACCACTCCTATCAATATCTTGGATCATACTTGATACCCAACTAATCACCATCTACTTTGGTATTACTGAACTACTTTCCCTTGAATCAATCATTTAATTGTGCACTAGCTTATCTCCAAAAATTAATGAGGCATAGGAAGGTGGAGGTTTTAAATTATTGCTTGGTTGACCTCCATCTTGTTTTACTTGCATTAGTAAGAACCTTTTTCTAATCTCTAGGTGCCTCTTTTGATGCGACCAATTTTTCATTGTGGCTTGTAATAAACATCTTTTTCCTAGGATTGCAAGTGCCTCCCACATGGAAATCTTCACATGTATTTTCTTCATTTGATCAATGATGTTGAAATGGGATGGATTATATGTTTTTTCCTTGCTTAGGGTGTAACCATTTCTAGCACATGAGTTGGTACTTGAATTACTATGGTAGGCTCTTTATGCTGATTTTGCACACTCGGAGCTACATTTGTCTTATTGGCACTTGGTGGTGTGAGAGTAAGATGGGAAATGATACCATTACATGGCTACCCTTCCTCTACGTTCCTCTTCTTTTATCTCATGTTGGAAGTCTTACATTAGAAATGAGGTTGATTAATTCCACAAAAATATTCCACCACCAATTTACCAATTAGATTTCGCTTTAAAGGAACTTCTTGTTGACTTGATTCATTGCTGATTTTATTCTTGACCTATCTCTTGATTCATGCCATTTTTTTCCACCACTAGAGCCTGATCTGATGGATCTTGGAAGTATGTTGCTTGATCATAGGGTTGACCATATTGGGGATAGTAATCATATTCATGTGTCATGTTGTTTTGCATCGAGACCAAGGCTCGTTTTTAAGACTATATTTAGGTTATAGGGTTGAGAAAACTTGGTAGTAGGAGATTTTCCTTGATTTTGATCAGCCACTTGAGTAGGTGACCTATTTTGTTGATATTGTGGCCTTGGTTTCTAATGAGGCTAAAATGGTCATAAATTCTAGGCAAGTTAGCTCTTGAGTGCCTCTATTTAATTTTTGAAAGTTTGTTGCCCCTTGATGACTTCTTGTAATAATTTCTTGATCTCTTTAGATTCAAGAGAGTTACTGAAGAAGTGGAAGCCGTGCTATTACTTTGACTTTCGAGGAATAGAACATGGGCTATTTCAAGTGCTTGACTGATAGAGGAACTTCCCAATTCTAGATATAGAGGCATTAATTGCCTTGGTGCTAACTTGCCATCTTGAATCAAACAATTCTCTTATCCGATAATGATGCCATAGGCCCCTAGTAATGTCATTACTCCCATTGATTATATCATTGTTGCTATATTGGAGTTAAGAGCCTTTAAGAAGTAAAGGAATGCACCTTTTTTTGTTGGTCTTATAGAAAAAAGGAATTCAGTCCCATGTCCACTGGAATCAAAAGTTAAAATTGACCATTTGTTCATTAAGAGCCCTCTTAGTTAATTTCAATTGTTCCAATAAAGGTAGGTTGTCTCCTCTTTCTCCAAAATAATTACAAAGGGTTGTATCGACCCCAATTCGTAATAGGCCCCATTGTCAAGCTCCTAAACCATTGCAATGCCTTGCCCTTGAATGAGTAAGCTAGTAATTTGACTACAATATCTACTTCATTGATCTCGTGAATGGTACATATGTTAGCAATGTCTTGAAGATGATCAATGGGAGTTGTATGGTTCTCCATAGTGAGGTAAGGGATATTTTTAGTGTTTCCATTGGGTTGGGATTTTGAGCTTTTCTTTGCTAGTGGATTTCTTCTGTAAAGTGAACATAGGGATTTGGTGGAACTGAGGTAGTTGTTGATGTTCCATTCTAATTGGCCTTAGAACCGTAGTGGACTGAATGAAGGGTTTACCCGGTGGAGGCATAGAAAAATTTTGTTCGGCGAAGATTGTGATCTTTGTGGTCTTCTTCCTCTCCTCCCTATACCTAGAGATAGTTTCAGGTACACAAATATTCTCTGTTCTTTTGATTCATACCTAGTTCGAACTCTTCTCACCTACTTGGCTAAAAGCGTGCTTCTATACCACCACCGAGTTCTACCCTCTTGGAGTTGCAATATGTGTTAGGAAAAGACCCTTAAAAGGATAGGGTTTAATCAAGATAGACACCTTATCTTGACAAACTAAATTAAAATAACTTTGAATGGCTTGAAAGATGATTTTGGAGGTTAAACTTGTCATGCAAATTGCCAGTCTAAAATCTTGAAATGTAGAGATTCCCAAACTTGAAAACCTCGAAACTCGAAATGAGGGAAACCTCGAAGTTTGAAATCAGAAGACTCTTGAAGTCCAAATTTAAAAAGGTCTGAAATTGAAGGACTCGTGAAACATGAAATCCAAAAATCCCAAAAATTTGGAATGTTCAAAATCCCGAAACCTAAATTCCAGAAATGGAAAAAACTCTAAATTTTGAAATTCAAACTATTAAAAAACTAAGGATACCCTTTTTAATATTAGGCCCCAATCTATCAACTAGTAAAATTTGAACTTATTTTGAGCATGAAAACCACTTAAAATTTGATTTCGAAACTCTTCTTTGGAGGTGAAAGGTTTGAAATTTAAAATTTGTTGACTATCAAATCTAAACTTCTTGAAAATGCCTTCAAAGCTCATAAAATGACTTCCCGGTCCCACTGGCATGCCAAAAGCTGTTGATGAGGAATCACAACACGTATGATTTTTTGTAATTGGAAGGATTGAGACAATCAATGTGATTCCACAACATGGAGATTTTTTCAAAGTGTGGGACTTTGCAATTGGGAAATCTCTCCAAAGAAAGGCTGACTTACTATTCCTAAATCTATCACCACTTACCAATTTGTAAAAAAAGTATTCTAAATCCTATCCTAATTTCCAAGGAGATAGGGATAGCTAGATTACAAGAAAAGTAAACCTACTTGACCAGAGGTGATGCACCAATAAGGAATGTTAGATAATCTTCCTTGCATGGAAATTAAAATGAACAAGGTTCAAAAGGAGGATTGAACACCACATATCAAAACAATGCCACAATTCCATTCACCAAATAAACACAATACACTAATATTTGAAATAAAAATTAACATGCATAATTAACGTGATTGTAATGAGAGATCAGAAGGAAACAATAAACATAAAAGGGTTGATAATCATCCACAATGTCTTTTTATTGATCAAAAGATTGATATAGTCCATTATGTGGGGCAAAAGGAACAAAATTTACATTACAGTTCTAGTGGAAGGCTTGAGATCCAAAAATTTTCTTATAGACAAGAAGAGAAGGGAGGGGAAAAGGTAAAAAATCCAATCCTTAGAATTGTGTCCGTCTTTACAATTTATAGCAGAAACTTGCAAAGGAGGAGGAGAGAGAGAACAAAATCTCAAAATTGCCCCAAAATATTTCAAAAAAACATTGTTTATCTCTACAATGATTGTGGAGGATCAACAAAAGCTAGCTTAATTAATGGGGTTGCCTTGTGCTCGAAGAAACTAACTTGCTTTTTCTCTAGGATGTATCTCCTAGCCCTTTTAGGATTCATGGTGACACCCTATTTCCACTAACCCCATTAATGGATTTCACCTACCAATACATTGATTGCTATTTTCAGAGATCTAGAACCCCAAAATCCAAAATTCGATGTTTCCATCTTGAAGATCCCGAAATCACCATTCTAATGACTGTAATTTGTCAAAGATTGGTAAATTAGGGATCAAGATATCATCATATTAGATCGGCTAGTTTCTTTCTTGGAACCTCACCTACCCACCTAATTTTTGCACTTGGACTTCATAATTGAAATCTACACTGAATTATCTTTCCATTAAGTGAAAATTTTGCTAAATTTGGTAAAAAATTGAGAAGATATGAGGATTTGAAATTTAGGGTATGTTTAGGGTTTTGCTTTATCTCTCGAGCTCCATTGAGCTCTCCACATACCACATGAGAGATGTTTACATTCAATGCTAATGTCGAGTGCAATCTTCCTCCTTACAAATCGGTGCGATTCCCTATTTCTACCAACCGCCCACCATGGTAATGGCTCGACAACCAAGGGGCATGACTGTGGGGATTCATTTGTTTGGGTGGGATTTCAAAACTTTCGGGGTTTCGGAATGCCTTGCTTCAAACTTTACAATGCACCCACTTGGGATTTTCATTGCTCAATCCGTGAAAGCTTCCTCCAAACTCGGTGACCCATGCATTTAACTCGGTGTACAATAAACTTCGGTGGTTTTTTTAATTAGAAGTGGGAAGGGGTTTTGTTATGTTGTGGCCTTGGTCAGTAATTCAATCGGACTCGGTGAGTCATCCTCCTCGGGATCTTCCTTCTCGCAACCCGAATGAATCCTCGCTTGAGTCCTTGAAACTCGAGTGGCTTGCCAAGTATCCCTTAAAATTTAGGGCTTTAGGTGTTTTCCTCTTCAAGTTCGGAGTCTTTGCCCAACCCATTTCGGGCTTCACGCACTCCCACTCCCTAAATCTATCTTGTCGACCGCTAAAAACCTACACCCATGAATCCCAAAGTACCACATTGCTTACAATTTACGTGTTTTGGGATTCTTACTTTTGGAACTCTGTCTCCCTCTACTTTACAACTTTGTACGCCAAGTTCCTAAAACGGGAAAATCCGTAGGCACAACCTCTTAAATCTATCCTAGCTTGTTGTGGCCAAGCCATCTTTATTTCTGCGACTCGCTCACTATTTCTTTGTTTCATGGGTACATGACTCGAAAAAATTCGTGCCTTTCCATTATTCAAGCGGCCAATGGCCTCATGACCCCCATCTTTCATTTAGGAGCTCTAGGACGAGATCTTTCCATCGATTCCATCCTTCTCGAAGACTATGAAGTTCTCATTTTATTCAAGTCTTCCTTCAACACAAGGGCTCAACCCTTCGAGCACGTCTTTGCTACTCACATATGCCTTTCACCTAAGTTGACTCCCACGACATGTCCGGCCCCTAATTTTCAACTCGTCGAGCATCAATTTTCTCCAAAATGTTTGTGGTCCCCGAACCATTCCCACGTTGCCCCTCGGACGACTCGGGCTGGTGTCGATGCAACTCTCGGCCGCTTAAGGTCTCCAATTCATTTTCCATATTTAGCTCACGGTGATCTCTTAAAAATCTATTACGATTCATCGATTATTAACCTCCTATCTTGTAAGATTATTTGATCAATAAATATTGGAAAATAACACAATCAGTAACTTCACAAAACACAAACACATAAGAAATACCCAACAAGGTGAACACAATATTTTCAGACAATTGTCCTGGGAAAACCCTGTAGGAAAACTAGTACTACGGATGAGAAATATATTAAACTTCAGAAAATCAAGAGATACAAATACTTTGCTTACCTCTTCTTGGCGAGCTCGACAATCTCTTAATCCTTACGCTGATATTCCTCCTTTGCTATCTCCAACGCTATCATCTACTTTGCGCAAGACTACTTGCTAACACTACAAGTTTCTCTCAAAATTTCTTTTTACAAATGACCCCAATGACCCCCTTATATAATACTCTCATTGAAAATCAATGGCCGAGATTAATACAAATGAGCGGTGAGATTAAGACAACTCAATAACCATAACAACCTTGGTTATGAGGTGTCACCTAAAAGGAGTCAATATTAGATAACAATTGTTCTTATCCTAACAATATTTGTTTGACAAAAACAACTATTTCTCTAAATTCTAGGTTGTCCAAACTACCCATAACAAATGGATGAGGACAAACAGCTGTCCAAGCTACTAACTACTAAGATTAACACTCCCTCTTAGTGAGGAAGTTGTTCTGCATGACACCCAACATCTCTCTAAAGAAGATAAATTTTTCCTTCCCCAATGCCTTTGTCAGAATGTCTGCTACCTGCTGATCTGTAGGTACAAACTATAGCTTAACAACCCCACGCTGTACACAATCTCTGATGAAGTGATACTTGATGTCTATATGTTTTGACCTATCATGAAACACCGGATTCTCAGTCAACTTGATGCAACTCTGATTGTCGCAGTGTATCACCGTAGTCTCAACCTTCTGACCAAACAAAGCTACTAGCAACTTCTGAAGCCATATAGCTTCACATGTTGCCATGCTAGCTGCTATGTACTCTGACTCTGCTGAACTCAGAGCCACAGACTTCTGCTTCTGCTGAACCAAGATACAACTCCTGATCCCAGACTGAAACAACACCCTGAAGTGCTCCTCTTGTCCGTTGTACTACCTGCCCAATCTGCGTCAGTATAGCCCATCAACCTGATTCCTTCACCTCGAGCATA
Organism: Taxus wallichiana var. yunnanensis; assembly: GCA_018340775.1. NCBI lineage: Eukaryota > Viridiplantae > Streptophyta > Pinopsida > Cupressales > Taxaceae > Taxus > Taxus wallichiana. Next base: position 109,201,684 of record CM031236.1, on the reverse strand, counting down.
TCTAATTCCATACTCGATTGTACCTCACAAATAACGCAGCACATGCTTTGCCACAGTCCAATGCACTCTCTTTGGCTCAACCATGAACTAACTAAGATAGTTAACTGCAAAAGCTATATCTAGCCTGGTATTGACCAAATACATGAGAGAACCAATCAACTGCCTGTATAAGGTGGGGTCTACATCCTTCTCCCTGGATGTGTCTACCTTCCTCCAATTCATGATCATGGGTGTAGACATGGCTTTGCAATCTTCCATCCTAAACCTTTTCAAGATTTCCATGCAATATTTCCCTTGCCCAAAGAAAATATCTCCATCTTTCTTCCATACCTCCATGCCTAGAAAGTAGTGCATGAGTCCCAAATCCTTCATCTCGAACTCCGCTGCAAGATCCCTCTTTCATTCTTCTATAAGCCCCAGTGAACCTGTAAGAAATAAGTCATCTACATATAGAACAAGAATGAGAATCTCACCTCCAACTACCAAGTAGTAGAGATTAGCATTTGCCTCACTCTTCACAAAGCCAATTTCTGCAAGTAACTATCAATTAACTATCAATGTGCTCATACCATTCTCTAGGAGCCTACTTGAGTCCATACAACGCACTCTTCAATCTACACACGTGGGTCTCTTTGTTGTGTGCTACAAAGCCTTCTGGTTGTTCTATGTATACCTCCTCTTTCAACTCACCATTAAGAAACGCTGTCTTGACATCCATTTGATGGATCTGCCATCCCATCTGTGCTGAAATTGAGATTACAGCTCGTATAGAAGTATACCTAGCAACTGGAGCAAATGTCTCCTCATATTCTATTCCCTCTTTCTGAGAGAACCCCTTTGCCACGAACCTTGCCTTATATTTCTCGATGCTACCATCTGCACCGTGCTTGATCTTATAGATCCAGCGTGATCCAACCACTACCCTATCTGTTGGTCTAGGCACTACCTCCCACACATCATTCTGCATAATTGAAGTATACTCCTCAACCATTGCTTCTTGCCACACTTGATGTTGTGCAGCCTCTTGATAGCTAGAAGGTTCACTATCTACCAACTTACTAACTAATGCAACATAGTCATCATACCTATTTGGTGGTGGTTTCGTTGTCTATCACTCCTCCTAGGAGTACCCACTAACTCCTGAGTATTCTTCTATGTCTGTTGAACCTCATGGTTCTTGCTGCCAACTGTAGAGGATGAAATATCAACCTCCATGTCTTCTTGATGCATCTCTTCTTGCACCTGTTGCTCCATACTTTGAAAACTCTCTCCTCCTGAGTCTATGCTTGTACTAGTAATTGTACTCGAGCTTTGCTGCCCTTGACTCGATTGAGTGATCCTTGGAGCTTCTGTTGGCTGCTCACTCTGATCATCTACTGGAAAATCTCTAGACCTTCTAAATGCCTTGTCCTCCATGAACTTGACATCACGTCGAACAATAATCCTCCTAGTCCCCGGAATGAATATCCGATATGCCTTAGAGGTTTCACTGTACCCCACAAAGTACCCTCTCTCTGCAGTCTGATCTAACTTGGTACGTGTATCCTTAGGAATGTGACAATATGCCAAACTCCCAAAGATCCTAAAGTGACTGACATCTGACTTCTTCCCAGTGAATGCTTCCTCTAGTGTCATCTTCCCTAGTACCTTATGTGGAACTCTATTCTATATGTATACTGTTGTATTGCATGCCTCTGCCCACAGATAACGGGGTAAATCTTGGTCATGCAACATAGCCCTTGATGCCTCCATTATAGACCGATTCTTCCTCTCAGCAACTCCATTCTGTTGCGGATTGTAAGGAACAGTCCACTCTCTCTTGATTCCTTCTCTGCAGTGCAGAACTCCTGGAACTCATTGCTTTCATACTCGCCTCCATTTCTCGTCAAGAACTTTTATCTTCCTTCCTGTCGAATTCTCCACAAGAGCTTTGAACTCTTGGAAGTGACTGAAAACCTCATCCTTGGTCTTCAAGAAGTATATCCATGTCTTCCTGGAGAAATCATCAATAAAAGTAACAAAGTACTCATACCCTCTGAGAGACTTCGTCGACATTGGTCCACATACATCTAAATGTACTAGATCAAGAATGCCCTTGGATCTGGTGTCACTCCTTGGAAAAGATGCTTTAGCAAACTTCCCCAACATGCATCCCTTACATACATCATCGTGCTCTGTGCTCACCTCAGGAACACCTGTCACTATCTCATGAAGTAATTTAAGGGCTCCATGATGGATATGGCCCATCCTTCTATGCCATAGCTCTCCCTGATCTCTAAGATTTCTTGTTTCTCGTGAGTGCCTTAGGAATATCAAAGCGCAGCCTATAAAGCGACCGCTCCTAACTCCAATAGCTATGGGTGATTTCCAATCCTTTTGCTTGATCAACACATGTGCCCCTCTAAAGAGTACATTGTACCCTTTTTCTGAAGATGAATACGAGAAATCAAATTCAACCCTAAGCCCTGGAACATGCAACACATCATGAAGGGGAATCATCTTACCACTCTCCCTCGGCCCGAACAATCCCTTTCCCAACCGAGTTGAGTTTGGACATGTTCCCCATAGAGATCTAGATTTTGGTTCTCTCTTCCTTATAAGCGGAGAATTATTCTCTAACTCTTGTCATATGATATGATGCCCCACTATCTATGTACCAAACACTCTATGAGGTTGAGCTAACCATACATGCTATGAGTGCAAACTCATCTTCCATTCTACTAGAGACCTCATCTACACTTGCGGAAGTCAAACTTGCTTCTTGCCTTTCTTTTCATTCTTCTTCCTTTCTCGGGAAATTCTTTGACATAGTGGCCAAACTTGTGACAAACATAGCACTTGATCTTGAAGAATATTTCTTCTTCTTTTCACCTTGTGAATTTGATCCTTTACTAGACCCCTTATTTGCTTTCCCTTTACCCACTAGGGAAACATTTTCCTGTTCCACCTCACTTTTCTGACTCTTATTGTTGGCTCCATTGACAAGACTTAGTCTAAGCTCCTCCTGAGTGAAATCACTCCATAGTCGATCCCAACTCGGTAAGGTGTCTCGTCCATTGATGACTTGAACAAAGACATCCCACTACTTAGTAAACCCATTTAGGGCTATTCTCACTAGCTCGTCATCACTTGGCTTGTCTCCAACAGCTACCAATTCATCCTTGACAAGTCTAAGTCTGGTGAGGTAACTTGTGACGTCTTCTCCCTTATTCATCCAGGTATTCCTCAACTTTTCTCTGAGAATCAACTTCCGGTTAGTGGTAGCATTCTGGTACAGATTCATAATGGCATCCCACATCGTCTTCGTTGTATCTAACTCTGCAATATGTAGAACAATATGATCCTTGACACCATCAAGAATCAGCCTCCTCGCCTTGGCATCTTCCTTCTTATATGCTAAGAGTTGTGTTGCATCTGTAGGTATAGGTACAATAGTGGTCACATATTCCTTGATACCATTCTCTTCCAGCAATAGAGAAATTCTGGCTTTCCAGACACCAAAATTCGAGGCTCCATCCAATCTGTCCTGATCTCTTAAACCTGCTGAGGCCATCTTAAAGGAAAATAATAATAATAATTTGGAACAGTTAAAACCGGGTTTTATAAACCCTCACTTTCTTTCACCTAGGGTAAATCTCTTCTACCCGAACTTAGCTCTGATACCATGTGAAAAATCTATTACAGTTACTGATTATTAACCTCCTATCTTGTAAGATTATTTGATCAACAAATATTGGAAAATAACACAACTGTAACTTCACAAATACAAACACATAAGAAATACCCAACAAGGTGAACACAATATTTTCAGACAATTGTCCCTGGAAAAACCCCGTAGGGAAAACTAGTACTACAGATGAGAAATATATTAAACTTCAGCAAATCAAGAGATACAAATACTGCTTGCCTCTTACTGGCAGAGCTCCGACAATCTCTTAATCCTCATGTTGATATTCCTCCGCTTCTATCTCCAACGCTATCACTGCGCCCTTGCTAACACTGCAAGTTTCTCTCAAAACTTTCTTTTTACAAATGACCCCAATGACCCCCTTATATACTACTCTCGTTGAAAATCATCGACCGAGATTAATACAAATGAACGGCTGAGATTAAGACAACTCAATAACCATAACAACCTTGGCTATGAGGTATCACCTAAAAGGATTTAATATTAGATAACAATTGTTCTTATCCTAACAATATTTGTTTCACAAAAACAACTATTTCTCTAAATTCTAGGCTGTCCAAACTACCCATAACAAATGGATGAGGAAAACAGATGTCCAAGCTACTAACTACTAAGATTAACTATGACTCCTCGGGGTGGCATCGATGCAACTCGCTTTGGCCGCTTAAGGTCTCCAATTCGGTTTCCATATTTATCTCACGGTGATCCCTATTTCGACTCAATGTGATTTCTTTGCCACCAATTTCAAGCTCCATCTGCGCTTCCTTCGACATCCATATGACTTTGTTTGGCTCATCGAGCAAGCTTTTATCAAGGCTAGGCCTGTGAATGATCCTTTTCCATTTGCTGTGTGTTTTTTGAATGCATGGATTTCCCCAAGCTTGGTTCGAGCTATTCTCCTTCCCATTGTCTCACGAGCTCGATCCCAATCTCCTCAAGTTTTCCTCCGCTGAGTCCATTCACGAGTCAAACCCAAATTCCCGTGTTGCACAAGAAACGGCTCGATGAGCCTTCATTACAACTCAATGTGTCACTTCTGTCGCGCTCCCCCAATGCAGCCAACTAGTTCACCAAACATCTTGGTGAGCTCCCTTTGAGCTCGGTGGCTTTGTTGATGCCTAGAATGCAATTTTTACCTTTGGGGTCCGTTGTTTAGGATTTTTTTGAATTTTCACATGTTGGAGGCTTGATGTGGAGGAGTATGGGAATTTTAGACTTGACATAATTTAACCCATTTTTCCTCATTCTAACCCGATGCGAGTTAAGGTTGGCCAATTTTTCCTTGGGGAAAAACTTGTCAACAATTTCTTTACTTGTTCATTGATTATGGAATGAGGCATTGTATTAGTAATGTCATGATAGTTGTGATGGCCATAATGATTATCAATTTCCTTTATTTTCAATATATATTTTATTCCATTAGAGGGCTTGTTATATTTTTTAAAAACAATTATATTTAGGAATTTATTTTAGTGTATTATGATAAAATTATATTTATATTTCATGCTCTATGGAAACTTTCTATTTAGTTAAAAATATCCTTACACGGATCTATTATCATAAAAATATAGTTTTATTTTATCTTATAGGATATTCAAGTACTACATTTATTCCACCCATGTAGTTATTCATTTAATAATTATGTCATTAACATTGTAAAAAAATCTACACAAGATAGTTTAACTAACTAGTATAACCATCATTTATCATCATTTAGTGATTGAATAATTTATTTATTCCTCTACAAAGAAACATTATATCTAAGTGACATCCATACAATATTTTTTTCTTCAATGACATTCCATTTATTTATTCAAATTGTGAAGTTTGAGTTATTATTTGGCCTTGAGTGACTACGTAATCATCTAGTAAAATAACTTCATTATTATTTTTCTCTTTCTATATAAATTTGTACATATGTACAATTTATATCTTATATGGTTCATTTTTACTAGGTTCATAATGTATTCTATTTTATCAAACCACCGAATTTAATCCTTATGGAGGGTCTTGGTGAGCATCATGTTCACACTTGATATGAAGTCCATCTTAGATAGTTGTATAACTAAGTGAGACATACTTATGTGTACTATGTTTTTAGCATGCTATAATTAATTTGATAAATAACCTCTATTATAGGAAATATGGGTTAGGTGAAGTTACGTATCTTTTATTTGTTCTTCTAAATGTAATTCAATAAATATTTATCTCATATACATCTTTTACCATTTCTACATAACAAATAATTTAGCTATTTATGTCTAGTGTGGATCCTAGAGATAGTATCTTAATTTTGTTGAGATGTAGTCTCTATGGTGACTTTATTTTGGAGCAACCACCATTCTTCGGTTTAAAATTATAAACTATCTATTTTGAGTTAGATAAATACAATGTTTTTATTGGTGTTAAAACTCTTTTTTGAATCGTATATGTTGATGGTTTACTTACAATGTGAATTTTCCTCTGTCGATTTATGAAAATGTCTAGATTTGTTTTTCAACAATATGATATCGAGTCAACTATCATAAAATATCAATCCTTAATGATTTGGGAATTTCAAAATTTAGTCTATAAATAATTAATATATACAAAAATTGTCATTTATTTTGTGAAATTTTGAATCAAAACTTGGATTCCTTTATTTTGTGTATTTTTTCATATTTTTTCCACTTTACACACAAGTTTCCATGATAATATAGTTCCAATCTAAAATCAACAAGAAGTACGTATAGATAAATGGTTCCATTAGTTTAGTTAGACAAAAATAAATACTAAAATTGAGATAAATGTTGAAAGTTCAGAATAAAGTCTATTCTATTTCAAAGCATCACCATACAAAAATTAAAATTCAAACATTCATATATTATTATGGTATTTATAGGTTGTTTAGAATGTAATGAGAGATAATATATGTAAAAATTTCATTAGACAAGCTTGATTATTGATTCACATCCATTTTCATTTGTAAATTTCTCAATCAAATGTATTGGTTTTACTAGTAATATAATGAGCATTGCCTATTTTTGAAGAGCCTTGCAAAGCATCAAGGTGGAAATAGGGATTTGATAAAAATTCTATGTCGTTAGGTGTGATGTAGAGATTTTGTAAAAAGTAGAAAAAGGTTTCTAAATAATAGTGCATAATATTGTTAACATTCATGGTTTAATATTTCTACATCTTGCATATAGAAAAATAATTTCTATGACCATTATGTGTATCTAATAATCCAATTTAATAAGCTGTTAGTGCAAATCAGCAAAGACCCCTTGGATGTTGATCGATTTCTATTTTGATCATTCTAAGCATTCGGTGTGATTCCACAACATTGAATCCTTTCTCCAAGTGTGGGACTTGCAAAATGAGAAAGGAATCTCTAGAGAAGGCTGGTACATCTTCCTAAACTACCTGCCACAAGTTGTTCCAGTGCAGGAAAGCTAATCTAATCCTAATCTAACCTCCAAGGAGACAGGGAGAGAGAGAAAAGAGAAAAAAAAGAGCCTACACTAAAACGGTGATACACCAGAGAAGGAAAATGCTGAACATCTATCAAAACTGCTATGAACACAGCTCCAACCTTGCAATGAACATTTAAACGTGCAAAAATACCTGCAATGAAGAGAGGCAAGAAGAAAACAAGCAAAAACGAGCAAGGATGGACAAATGCATCACAAAACACATTTTTGTTGCTCCATAAGTTTGCACAAAACATCATTTTAATGGTAAAAGGCAAAAATGCCATTACAGAGCAGGGGAGGAGGTTCAAACTCCATTTTCAACCTTGGGGAAGAAAATAAAGGAGAGCAGAGTAGAAAAGATGAACAACACTTTGAAAAATGAGCCAAATCTGGCTTTTACAGTGCATGGGTCGAGCCCAGGAGAGAGAAAATGTGTAAAAAACATGGGAGCCATTCCTCATTGAATGAAGATGCATAAAAAAACATGGGCATTGTTACATGGACCCATGACTTGACATTTTGGCCATCTTTGAAGAAGAATGCGACCCATTTTGCATTAAAAGCTGGTTTTGAAACATCACTTCTAGCCATTACCACGTGCGAGAGATGTTTTCTTGATTTTATCTCTCAAAGTGAACCAAAATACAATATTAACCTAAAAATCATGTAGATAATTTCACCATCTTTCCATTGATATAAAGAACATGAAAATCGAGCTCTGGATCAAAAGTTATGGCCATTTGAAGATTTAGGGCAAAAACAGGCCCAAAACGGATCGGTGGGAAAAAAATTTGAATTTTACCTCTTTTTGCATTTTTGGAAAAGATTTCAAATTTTCCCTACAATCCGCCACTTTGATGACACGTGTTAGGCTCTGATTCATCCGCAGGCTCATCCTTTGAACATTTGTTTCGGGCCTTGAAAATTTTTTACCACTTGAACACGTGGCACTATTTTATTGGCTCGGGTCTGAGGGGCGCACTTTGTCCTTTGAAAATTTGGCATTTTTCACTTTGGAAAAATTTCCCATTTCCCCCCCGTGCTCCGCCACTTGGATGACATGTGTCAAGATTCCATTCGATGGCGGGGGCAATGGGCCAAAACTTTTACCTTTGAAAACTTGACTGAAACTTGGAAAAGTTTCTAAGTCCTTCTCTTTTCCTCGCCACTTCCTGGGACACATTCTCCCACATCGGCCGATTCGGGCTTCCTTGTTCTTGTTTGCGGCCTTTTTTTCCTTTTCACGCCCCACACGTCCCTCACGTACCTTTGTCCCAGCCTGCCCCGTGGGTGTATGGGACAAATATCTCCAAACCGCCTGAAATGGACTGCTTCGGCAAATCGTCCGATTCATGTCCCCCACGCGTACCTCGCGTACTTTTGTCCCGGCTATCCCATACCACGTGAAACAAAAGACTTAGATGATTTTCTTATCTTTCGGCCGATTCGGCTTTTCACGTCCCGACGTCCCAACTGTCCCGCGGACCGCCTAGGACAAAAATGTCCGACTTAGCCAATTTTCTTTGTTTTTTCGGCCCCAAGCATGTTACGACGAACCTCAGTACGACCGAACCCTTCAAACCCGAAATGCCTTAAAACAGTCCTGCAACCTTATTTTTGCATTTTTTCCATTTTCTCAACTTGTTGGGATTTCTTCTTGGATGGGAGAGTTAGAAAAGGCCGAGGGGACCCTGAAAAACATGATTTTGGGCCTCAAATCAATCTTACTTGCTCGGGACTGAATAATTTGATGCATGTTATCAAAATTACCTTGAGGGTGAATTTTGGATAACAATTTTGGTGACTCAGCGGGGTCATCTACCTACTAGATGAAGTTACCAGTTGCCTGAAGCATCCATTGGGCATGGAGTCATGAGTTGTAGCCTGCAAACTGATCTGAACTTTGAAAACCTCCTCTCTGAGCCACTTGGAAACCCATTGAAATGGATTGTGCAAGAGCAAAACCAGCACCACAAACACTATGTACAAAACTAAAAATCATACATGCTCCAAATGGAACATGCAGTGTGTGCACAAACACTTCTTTTACTTGAAAAGAAAAACTACCTACTCTATCCTAATCGGAAGAAAAAGTAAGCTAAACAAACCTGCACTTTGGTTGTGCAAAATAGCTTCCTTTCTTCAAAATTGGCAACCATGCAACTGATTTGACATTGAACATGGCTGATTGGATGAATGGAAAATCAACAAGAAGCTAGTCTTCTACCCAAATCATCAAGGTGTCAACTGAAAACAAATCCAATACCTCTTTTAGTTGCTCTGCATTTGGATTGAAGAGGTATGACAGCTAATCCTTGGTACTTTGTATCTCACCCTCATGCTTAGAAGCAAGCATGACTGGTTGTGACTTCTCCTTTGGCTCTAATAAAGCCAAACACCTGATTGGGCAAGGTATGGTCCATTTGATATGCCCATAGCTCTGATTTTCAACTCCAAGAATGGAGTCTTCTTGTAGACCCTCTTGAATGGATGATGTGGAAGCAATGGTAGAACCTTTTTTCCCTTTCTCTTCCTCTAATGAAGAACATGAAAGATTAAAATCTTCCAATCTTGGTTCCAAAGAGCTGGTATAAGATGCAGGCTGCTGCAAATGGGTGCTCTCCTTCAGGATAGTAGGCTCAGGTGTTTGGAACGTGGATGATGAAAGAGAGAATGGTGGGAACTCAACCGGTTCTTCTTCATCAAAATAGTCCTCCAAATCTAACAGATAAACTACCTCATGGTTGTCCTACTACAAATGCTCAACTTCCTCTATGGTGTCCTCTTGATCTGTAACTTGATCATCATGGTTTCTTTCATCCTCCAACATTGAGTTTGAGAGATCAAACTCTTCTTCAGCACTAGAACTTGAGAGAGATGAAGTAGAAAGAAGAACTGAAGGTTCTCCTGTAGCCTGCTTTGTGCTCAAAGCCCTTGGATCTGCACTTTTCTCCTCCACAACTAGAAATGCTCCTCTTCTTTTGGATTTAGAGCAGCTTCTTCCTCTTCTACTACTTGAAGACAATCCTGCTCTTGATAGAACTCTTCCTCTAGCACGAAGTTCGTTAAGTCAAACTCTTTGATCTGCTACTCTAGAGGACAAGTTGGGACTGTAGGATCTTCTTCAGAGCTTTCTTCCTCCATGGCTGATTGTGCAACTTGAATTGAATCAACATTCTCTTCAAATAGAATGCTAACATGGACACTACTTTCTGAGCAAACTGACTGTTGATCCACTTCTTCTTTTTGCTCTTCTTCTACTGCCACAAAATCAGTCTTAACCACCACCTGTTCTCCAACTCCAACCTCTTCTGAAGGCTTAACCATGAAGGGGATCTTTTTCATCCCAAATTTAAGAGCCCAACTCTTCAGACTTTGAATTTCTTCATCCTTTTTTGGCTTCTCTTTTTGCTATTGTTTTCCTTGATTGGCATTCTGATTTTTATCCTCCCAACATGGATTTGGGAATGCAAGAGGAGAAGTGGATTGTAACTCAAATGGCTTGGCAATTTTTCGTGGTGGTGGAGGAGGTAGGAACTCTTGTTCCTTTAGAGGGAATGGCTATTCGGAAGGGAAAAGGATAGAAGAATTGAGATGGGGTGGAAGACTAGGAAATGGAGAAATGGATTCAACTCCTGGGGCAGCATTGACTGGATTTAGAATTTGAAATTCCAAATGAGATGATGTTGCTTGAGTAATGGGAAGAGAAAAACCAGATGATGGTGTAGAACTTACCCATTGACAAGGTTGTTCAACACCAAGTGTATAGGCCTCTATTTCTGCTGTCCATTGTGCAAGTTGGGGCAACATCTTCATCATAAAGTCCAGCTTCTCCTGAGGGCTGAAGTGTCTTGGAAAAGGGCCTCCCCATGGACAAGGAGTCCTACAACCAATTCTAAAAGCCTTCATTTGAGATGTTGCTCTTGATTGCACCATCTTTGCCTCCATCTTTTGGATTTTTTCCACAAAATCTGCATCTTCCATTTGATTTTCTTCATTGCATGCGTACCCTTGTTCTTGATGTGCTTCACAACCAAACTGACTTTGGCACTGCTGCTCATATGGGTAGATATGCTGATTTTGAATTTGATCAAAATGCTGATTTGGAGGATTTGTAAAACATGTTGGAGGTGTGATATACTGCTGTTGTAAATGTGAATTCCATGATGGAAATGAAGTCATGATTGCACAAATTCATGGAATGGAAAAGAATGAAAATGATGGAAAGAAGAATGGATGGAAATGAATGGAAAAGCAGTGCGTAGCTTAGAGAATGAGTTGTTTACCAGATGGAGTCGCCAGATGTGCTTTTGAAAGTGCCTCCAAAAGGTTGAATCTTTAACAGGAACACACCAACCTGTCAAAGATAAAGTGGAAGACCTCTAAGGTCCCACCGGGCATGCCAAAACTGTTAGTGCAAATCAGTAGCACCCCCTGGATGTTGATCAGATTTCTAGTTTGATCATTCTAAGCATCCAGTGTGATTGCACAACATTGAATCCTTTCTCCAAGTGTGGGACTTGCAAAAATGAGAAAGGAATATCCAGAGAAGGTTGGTTCCTCTTCCTAAACTACCTGCCACAAGCTGTTCTAGTGCAGGAAAGCTAATCTAATCCTAATCTAACCTCCAAGGAGACAGGGAGAGAGAGAAAAGAGAAAAAAACAAAAGCCTACACTAAAACGGTGATACACCAGAGAAGGAAAATGTTGAACATCTATCAAAACTGCTATGAACATAGCTCCAACCTTGCAATGAACATTTAAACATGCACAAATACCTACAATGAAGAGAGGCAAGAAGAAAACAAGCAAAAACGAGCAAGGATGGACAGATGCATCACAAAACACGTTTTTGTTGCTCCAGAAGTTTGCACAGAACATCATTTTAATGGTAAAAGGAAAAAACGCCATTACAGAGTAGGGGAGGAGGTTCAAACTCCATTTTCAACCACGGGAAGAAAATAAAGGAGAGCAGAGTAGAAAAGATGAACAACACTTTGAAAAATGAGCCAAATCTGGCTTTTACAGTGCATGGGTCGAGCCTAGGAGAGAGAAAACATGTAAAAACATGGGATCCATTCCTCATTGAATGAAGATGCATTAAAATAGCATGGGCATCCTTACAGACCCATCCCTGACATTTTGGCCGTCGTTGAAGAAGAATGCGACCCATTTTGCATTAAAGCTGGTTGTTGAAACATCACTTTTGGCCATTACCACGTGCCGGAGACGTTTTCTTAATTTTCTCTCTTTAAACTAAACCAAAATGCAATATTGACCTTGGAATCATGTAGAGAATTTCACCATCTTTCCATTGATATAAAGAACATGAAAATTTGAGCTCTAGATCAAAAGTTATGGCCATTTGAAAATTTAGGGCAAAAACAGGCCCAAAATAGATCGGTGGGAAAAAAATTTGAATTTTACCTCTTTTTACATTTTTGGAAAAAAATTCAAATTTTCCCCGCACTCCGCCACTTGGATGACATGTGTTAGGCTCTGATTCATCTGTGGGATCATCCTTTGAAAATTTCTTTTGGGCCCTTAAATTTTTTTTCCACTTGGACACGTGGCACTATTTTTTGGCTCGGGTCTGAGGGGCGAACTTTGTCCTTCAAAAATTTGGCATTTTTAACTTTGGGAAATTTTCCCATTTCCCAGCGCTCCGCCACTTGGATGACACATGTCAAGATTCCATTCGATGGCGAGGGCAATGGCCAAAACCTTTACCTTTGAAAACTTCAACTAAAACTTGGAAAATTTTCTAAGTCCTTCTCTTTTCCCTGCCACTTCTGGACACATTCTCCGCATCGGCTGATTTAGGATTCCTTGTTCTTTTTGTGGCCTTTTCACCTTTTCTCGCCCCACGCGTCCTTGCGTACCTTTGTCCCGACTGTCTTGCAGATCGCCGGGACAAATATCTCAAACCACCCGAAATGGGTATGCTGTCAGCCGGCAAATCAAATCAGCCGATTCATGTCCCATGCGTACCTCGCATACTTTTGTCCCGGCTGTCCCAAACCACATGAAACAAAATACTTAGATGATTTTCCTTGCTTTCGGCCGATTCGGCTTTTTGCGTCCCGCGCGTCCTAACATCCCAACTGTCCCGCGGACCGCCTGGGACAAAAATGTCCGACTTAGCTGATTTTCTTTGTTTTTTCGGCCCCAAGCATGGTACGACGAATCTCAGTACGACCGAACCCTTCAGACCCAAAATGCCTTAAAACAATCCTGCAACCTTATTTTTTACATTTTTTCCATTTTCTCAACTTGTTGGGATTTCTTCTTGGATGGGAGAGTTAGAAAAGGCTGAGGGGACCCCGAAAAGCATGATTTTGGGCCTCGAATCAATCTTACTTGCTCGGGACTGAATAATTTGATGCGTGTTATCAAAATTACCTTGAGGGTGAATTTTGGATGACAATAACCTTTACACAATTTTTAATGTACATATAAACTAACAATAGTATGTGAAATTTACGATGGAAGCGCCGAAGGGGGTCATTGAGTAAGTGAAATGGAGGGAGAGAAACAATGGGAGAGGAAGAGAGAGGAAGATGAAGGATTCAAAAGAAGACCAAGGAAGAGGAAAGTTACTTTGTGGATAAATGGGAAAGTGTACCCTCGAATAGTGACTTGACAATAACGACTATAGTTCAAAAAGGAGAAAATTCATGTTATGGGATATTTCCTTATACTGTACTCTCTCTCTCTCTCTCTCTCTCTCTCTCTCTCTCTCTCTCTCTCTCTCTCTCTCTTTCAACTTGTCAAAACGTAAAGGTTAGATGGATATGAAGAATGCTATAAGTTAGAACTTCCAATCTGAGGTTTAACACCGAGAAAGATGGTTGGTGCTATCGCTACGATAACTATGGCAATGGGCTTAAAAATTTCCTCATATATAGAGGTCCTTTTTTTTCATTGCACCAAATTTACAAGGTCTAAGTAACCCCTTTACCAATAATTTCCTACAAGGAAAGTATTATTATATATGTGAACATATGCTTGTTTTTAGTTTGTACCTACCAACATGAGGATAGAGTTAGTAATATTGTTTCTTACTAAATATGAAATTCTTATGACACCAATGTCCCATATTAATTTCCAAATAGCTAAAGTGTTATCGATAATAGATGGCGAGAATGGACGATTGCATAGTTGTCGGTGTGGTCATGAAAACAATAATTGATAATTCATTTGGATATCTCTCTAAAGTTGCCACTTGAATATAGAATTTTCCTTATAAACCTATTATTTGAAAAAATGTTGAAGAACAAAGATTCATACACAGCCCAACTTCAAACATAACTTCAAACTGATTACCGCATTACATTTTAAGTTGAAAAAATATTGAAGCCCCTAAAAGATAAATAGATCCTATGATCCTATCTATGACTAATGATGTTTTCATTGCAATATAGTCAATTTCTTCTAATACATGGTTTAGATACAACGAAAAATTATGACCAAACCCTTGTACAAAGAGAATACCATTCCTCCTCCGATGAAAATGAGGGTACCAAGAACCTTTTCCCTGGTTGGCCGAGCGTCTTATATATACTTTCTCCACTGAATTTAGGTCAAGAAATAAATTATTGTACAAATAGTGTTGGATGTAAAAATACCTTGTAAGGAGATCTACTATGGGCTACTATGGTATTCAATGGATTTCCACTCTAATACTTGTATTTGGGGTTTTGTTGGTCCCCATAAAACCAAAACGTTTTACCCTATCTAAAAAAAACAAATTAAGATAATTGTGGGGATGTTTTTTGGAATTCTGGGGCCTCTCTCAGTTGAAATCTTAGATGTCAATTTCTTATTTGTGAAAGGTTTCTTACAACTGGAAACAAATACAATTTTTGATATTTTATGAATTCATTTTTTGCCACAATTTTTTCCTCCACGGGAACGTAGATTTTCTTCTGTCAATATGAATTAGAAACTAAGATCATTGATCATTTCATGCCATGGTTTATCAAAATATTTAATGTTTTACATAAATTACAAGAAAAGTATAAATTCATTTTGATGGATGGATAGAGGATTTCAGATGTAAAATTAGAAGCATCTAGATTTATTATTATTCATTTTGTTACAATTTAATGTGTGTTATGATAGTAGTGAATTTGATCTATCTCACCAATACAAGAAATTTCTGATAGAATTAAACTAGAATGTGTTTGCACCTCTTCGTTGGATGTTAGCCAAATATAAATGAAGCACAAAGAGAAACATTGACTTTATTACATGGTAAGAATGTCAACAATGTTTTTTCTGTCAAGATGAATTAGAATCTAGATGATTGGTAATTTCATATCATGGTTTATCAACACATTTACACTTTTACATAACTTTCAAGAAAAGTATAAATGCATTTTGATGGATGGATGGAGGATTTTAGATGTAAAATTAAAAGCGCCTATATTTATTATTATTTATTTTGGTTCAATTTAACACTTGTTTTGATAAATAATTCTATCTATCTCAATATTCTAGTAAATTTCTGATATAATTAAACCAAAATGTGTTTCCACCTCTTCTTTGGATGTCAGCCAAATATAAATGAAGTACAAGAAGAGAAACGCTGACTTTCTTACCTGGTAAGAATGTCAACAATGATTTAAACTCCTACATGGGTAACTAAGAGCATGCTCTAAAACAAGGACTCTTCTCCTCACAACATAAGCACGAAGTTATTGTTGAAAAAATGAAATGTATTTTTCTATGCTCACTTTAAATTCCTTCAACTTCTATAAGCTAGATCTACCAAGAGAAAAACTTTCCAAAGGAAAATGAGACCAAAAATAGTAAATACATAAATGAATACCTACATAAATTTTTTTCCCTATAGCTAGTACTCATTGACCTTTCATATGATGTCAACGGTCTTAGAGGGAAAACTTCTTCTTCACCAACATGACCTAGTCTTACTTTAGAAGAAAAGAATAGTAGTTCAGTTACCTATTTTGGTAAATAATTGTGCTTATTTTAATAAGCGTCAAAAGAAAATGTAAAATAATATTTTCCGGTATTGGAACAAGTTTATGATTACATTTTTTCCACAACCACCTTATTCCTCATATTCAACAAAAGCGCAATACACGACACCAACATCGCCCCGCAAACCACATAGGAAAGAATCCAAACATTTAGCTACTACAAATGTGTACAATTAATAGTTCAATTCCAGCATTGCTATTCTTACCCAAGTTAAAAATTGTAGAATAAATAATTTACAAAACATTATATGTTAAATATTTTCCCCAGATAAGCCTACCATTGACAAAGTTGATGAGTCGGTTCCAAATTTTTGCTAGAGTCATCATTAACCAATGGCTAGCAAAATAGCATAAGCATGCATGCAATTTAATTATGATTGCATGAGAAAAACATAAATTACCATCTTAGGTAAATTTGTATCAAAATATAGAAATACAGCTCCATTAAGACACTTTAAGGTAAAATATTCACGTGAACAAATTTTGTGACTCAATTTTTGATGTGATTTGTCAAGTTTTCTATCTCTTCTTTAGTAAATGAAAAATTTGGATCAACCTTTATGCAAATATTAGAGTTTAGCACCTTAATTCAATTATATACACTTTTTTTTAAATAGGTATTTAAAATGTGGGGTTTATTTGGGATCATTTATGAAAATTTCTAGAGTGTGTTTCACAACATGGTATTAGATAGGGTAAAAATACAGATTTTGAATTGATCAGAACCCTATACGAACATAAGATAGACATTAAAGCACAAAGCGAAACAAACACAAAATAAAGCCACACAAGCCCGAGGCGAAACAAAATAGAAATCTTATAAGCCGAAACAGGAAAAAAACAAGAGAGAGAGAGCCCCACATGGGAGGTCAAAAACCTTGACAAACCCAGGAGCACAAAACTACCTTAATTTTTCCCACTATGAGATCGTAGGCTCATCAAAAATGGAGAATAGTTGTTTTTTCCTTTTTTTTGGTGTTGACGTTCATCAAACCGTCCTCATTACCTTTTTCCCTTCTTCATCCAGAGAGGTGCTATTCCATAGCTCCACATAAAGATCCATTTCATGCTCGCTTTTCCTCAAAATCAGATTTTGACTAATGTAGCCTCCATAACCCTCGGTCAGGGTGACATCCGTAGGGGAATTTGAATTCATTTCCCTCCCGATGACTTGTGAAATCCGGTCCTCCTCACTTCATGAGACAGTCATGTCCATCCTTGCATCGTTTCTAAATTTTTCCTTCCAGTCTGCCATCGCCGAAGGAGATGCAGAAAAAACATTCAGATTGGCCGCTTGGTGAATGACTTACGCAAAAATCCTTAACCTCCACATCGTCCTCGTTGGTCGCAGGTCTAAGGCCCGCATCCGTCCTACTACAACAACTGGTTGAATCATATCTGAATGCACGACACTTTCTACAAACGAGTTTTGATTCTTCCACATCTATCCTATGCTCCCAACACTAAGTCGGAGGTTTCAAAAAAATTCTCTTGGAGATTATGGAACCCTCCAAAACCGATATGTAGAGCCGAGAATAAAATATCTTGATATTTCTCTGGTAGCTGGACTACAACTATAAGATCCCTCATAGATTTGGCTATACCCATAAAAATTTCCGATTCGCAAAACTCCAACAGAAGATCTGGGAGTCAAATCCGCACGGGAAGAGCCTTAAAAACAAGATTATGCTGTACCCCTGGTTCCAATTGCCGGAAACTCAAAGCCACCTTTCCAAAGAACCAAGGGGAACCCAGACACACATATTGCAGGTCCTACTCATTCTGGAAATGGAACAGGAACCCATCTCTAACAAGAGCACTCATGTCGACTTTACACACCTATTTGCTATCGCTCCAGGGTCTGACAGAATCGATGTCAGGCCTTGTACCTGCAAACTTTCCAATGATTTCAATTCTTATAAAATATCAATCCTTAATGAATTGGGACTTTAAAAATGCACTATACAAACCATTAATATATATATATATATATATATATATATATATATATATATATATATGCATAAATTGTTATTTGTTTTGTGAAATTTTTAATAAAAATATGAATTCTTTTATTTTGTTTATTTATCATATGTTTTGCCACTTTATATGTCATTTTCCATGTTAATATAGTTGCAATATAAAATCACCAAGTATATATAGATAAAGGGTTCCATTAACTTGCATTTATACAAAACGAAATGCTACGATTAAGGTAAATATTGAAATTTCAGGAATAGAGAGTCTATTTTATTTATAAGCATCGTCATGTGAAAATTTAAATTTAAACATTCATATATTATTATGGTATTTACAAGTTGTTTTGCATGTAATGAAAGTTAATATTTTTGATACTTTCATATACCATCTTGATTTATGACTGACATCTATTTTCATTTCTAAATTTCTAAATCAAATGCATAGGGTTTGATAATAATATAATGATAACACATTCCCTCATTAACATTTCTTATTTTTATCAAGCATTATAAAATATTGACGTGGAAATAGGGATTTGAAGAAGAATATATGTTGTTAAGTGTGTTGTAGATATTTTTTAAAAGCAAAAACAGTTTCTAAAAAATAGTACATAATATAGTTTTTTTGACAGTGAGGGCTCAAAAGCTAGATTAACAATTTCAACATTACAAAAAGTGATCAAAGTAAAGATTTAACAAACTATCCCAACAACAAGAAACAGGTTTGCCAAAAACATAACCAAATACCTGCATTCTTACGGTGAAAACAACCATAAAACTACCATACCTATATTTTCTAAATATATGTAATATATCTTGAGAGGTATATATTACATATATTTATATATTATATAAATATATAGGTGCCTCGTGAACTTCACCTCTCGGCATATTTTACATACACATAGAAACATAAACCAAAACATGATATGTAAAATATGCCGAGAGGTGAAGTTCACGAGGCACCTATATATTTATATAATATATAAATATATGTAATATATACCTCTCGGCATATATTACATATATTTATAAAATATAGGTATGCTAGTAGCAACCATAGGAGTTGCATTATACATAAAACAATACCAAAAATAAAGTATGAAAAATAAGGGGGAATTTAGTTCGTGTATGAATAAAATAAAATTTATAATTTAATATTAGAATTATTTATTATCAAAACATAGTCACTTATATGTACTTTTCTTATGTATTTATATTACTATATAACTTAACGCATATTTGTCTTTGGAGAATGAGTATGAGCAAAAAAATCAAGGTCTATAATGCACGAAGTTCTTATGGATTTTATTAGTAACCGTATTATCAAGTTAAAAAAATACAATCTTTTTTCATACAAATTGAAATGCATAATGTACATCACATGTATTGAAAAATTCATAGAATGAAATGTGTGTTACACATGGTACATTATTTATATTCCAAGGACATAATTCTTTTTTCCTTAGCCTTCCGTTTCGAAAGTAGTTTTTCGTTCTTCATTTTTGTATGCACTCATATGAAAATGGTGAAGATATTCTTAGAATCTGCAATGGCTTCACTTGAGAGATAGCCACAAATATTAACCGCATTGTATCTCTTTCTTCAATATCAACTATAGCCTTGGAAAGAATCAAACCTTGTGATTTATGTATCGTCAATGCCCATGCCAACTATAAGGGTAATTGGTGTGTGTGTCCCCTTTGTATTGGTGTAATTGGGATGGTATGCGGAGTTCTATCTTCAAATGGTATTCCAAAGTAACTATCGAATTCAACCATTACATATGTTGGCGGGTTCCGTGGACCAATACTAGGTGCATATACTATGTTTCAAATATATCCCAAAGCTCCATTTACAAGACTTGCTTCTATCCAAATATTGGATGTTAGCATAACCCTTGCATCATTAGAAATTAATAATTCTAAATCAAGTCCGTCATTCAGACCTCCTACCAGTGTGTTGGCGGTACTTGTTCTAGTTGCAATGCTACATGCGACAGGTCTTTTCAATGAATGCAATATTTTGTTGTTGTGGTTATTCACATTAATCTTTGTCACCATTAGGTAAATATTATTATAGAATTCTTCATTTTTATCTTTGTCTAATGCAGAACTTGTTCTACTCATTAACAACATCCAATCATCCAGTGTCGGATTTGCATCTCCGAGATTGGCCAGAAGTTCTCGAAAATGCTTTTGGTCTTCATCTTCTCTTGCTTACCTAAATACCTTATCCAATGTAAAAACTGTTCCAAATGCTTCCCATAACAACTTTGCACGTCTATTACTATCATATGGTGGTTTATCGGTAACAGGAAGAAGTTGCCCCAAATATCCTACCAAAATCAAGGAAACACCACCAAAACTCATGTCTACGCTCTTTCAGGGGAATGCTTGACGAAGTCAGGAGTCCATGTTTTCTAGAAAAATTTGTCTGAAGAAGCTCATTTCATCAATTAATACATATTTTATGTGGAAAATATCTTGTTGGAATGTTACAAGTCTCGATCCCTCCAATTCTGCAAAATCTGTAATAGGGATTCAAAGTTGTGAATGGATGGTCAAGGCGCCAATATTAAAAGTTACAACTATTATTGGTGCAAACAATAGAATAGGAGAATGTTTAGGGAATGATTCATCAAAAAGTGTCCGATAATTTGCACCAATCAAATACAATTTTCCTATTCCCATTGTTCCTTGAACTATCATGAGCAATGGAATGTTATTTCGATGTTGATTATAATGTGTCATTATTATATCAAGTGCTTGTTTTTGTTTAGCACCCAAGGTGTTCGCAATTTAAATTCGGGGCTAATTCATCATCTATAACCAATCCATTATCTTTCATGCTGCTTATGACTTTTATCACTTTACTTGTGTATTTTTCACCTCGATATTCATCATTCCATGGTGCTTGTCTATTAATATCTCTCCTTCCCAACATATCTATTTCCGTTGCTTGCAAAATTTGACCATGATGAATCCTACACATGATTTCCCATTCATGTTCTATTGTATTCTGTTGAACATGTTGATTAATTTCATCTTCAAAATTGTTGTTATTTTCAACATCTTATACTACAGTCCTCCTTTTGACATGCCATGGATTATAATGGAACGAATCCCATTTTGAACTTATTGAATCAGAATCATGTCTGATATCTCTATCTATATCTCTAAACGGTTTGTAAAAGCAATAAACCTGACCAACAAAAATCAACCCATTTATGAGATACCTGCGAAGGAACAAAGGAAAACCTCAGGAACACTCTCACAATAGCTACAAAACACCTGACCTCCCACTTGTTATCCCATTTTCTCCTTAGATTATATGTCCAAGATCTAGCGGCATCAATAAGAGACACACTTTCCATGGAAAAAGGCCTATTCTTGTACCCATCAATGAAACTTTTTGCATGTTCTTCATGGTCATCTGCATCAGGTGTTGTTAATTTTTTGAACACCTCGCGCACAACATTCAAATTGAAAAATAATCTACTACTCTCTACCAAAGGGATCTCTAACAACATGTGACATGTTTCTTGTGCACCAATGTCTCTTTCAACAATTTTTCGGTTAGAAGTCTCCTGTATACTATCGCTGCCATTTCATCCGGGTTTTCAATATTTTCCATCTGCATCAACATTTGATGATATGTTTAAGAGCTTTTCTCTACTTTCATTGCATACTTTGCAATGTACTTAACTACGGCATGTTTGGAAAGAACAGGTTTCCAATTTACGTCTGCTCTCCACAATTGTAATATGTAGCGATTATGTGTATTTACCCTATCATCATTTCTCGCAGGTTCAAACTTTTTATGTCCGGTCTCCGAGTCTTGATATAAATTTGATCCATCGAGATTCAATGGCCATGGTGCATTATACCTGCAAAATGTAATAATCAATTATTAGTTCTTCCACATATGTGTTTTTTATTTCAATTTAATTATTCAAATTTTTGAACATCTTACCTACAAACAATTTTTCCCCTTTTCTTACGTAGGTAGGCACCCTCTCTACACATCGTATGTCATTCTACACTGTTGAAAATCTCTTCATAGTCATGTTCCATATCAAATTGTGTCAGTTGTCTTGTATTTCGAAGACATAGATGTTGCATAAATTTTTGGTAGACCTGTAACATAGAACATAAGAATACACAATATATTTTAAGAATGTAAAAATTCTATATAAATCATAGAATCGATGAGAATCGATAAATTACCTGTATGTTTCGTTGGTGTGGGTCATCCGAGAATTCCATACATGGACAATAGAATGGAAGTATTTTTCAGCATTTCCACGTTTAAAAACATCATTCCAATCAAGGTTTTCCATATTCAGCACCCCTTCTAACCATATGAATCCATGCACAAGTGGCGAACCTCTATGTTGCCATTCATATCTAGACCAATAATCTTTAACTTACATTCCTTTTTGTAATACCTCCTTTTGGGAAAGTGTATGTCGCAGGTGCATATAATGTGCCACTATATGTGGATATTCGATGATATTTTTCCTTTGCCAATTTTTTGCTTCTCATGGATTATCTCGGTGGTGTTCTAGGCATTAATGCATGTAGATCAGGCCAATACATATCAATTGCACTCAATGTGAAAAAAAAAAAGTAGGTGATCCTATCTCGATGCAACATGTAGCCAATTCACCACGAAATATTACCTAGTAAGACCTTTTACCCCTCAACGATGTTCGAACCACATCAATTTTCACAATTTCATTTCATATATCTTATAGTGAACAAAAAAATTAGTATGGTTAGTTGAGTGCAAATTTGAAATGTAAAACCATTTTTTATATTTACAAAGAGATATTTAAATAATAACTAAACTATTATCAATATTAAGTATATGTACATATTTAGATATAAAATTATTTTTTTAAATGAATTGCATATAAGTTAAAATTAGTTTTTGGATTGAATGTTGAACATCCAAAATATTTTGAAAAGAATTATATAGATTAGTTTTAGAATAAACTACCTTATTACATTTTTTTGTAAAGGAGTAAGGAGTGTTAAAGAAACCATATTCATCTAGGTTGAATTCCACGTCTCATATCTTTTGGTGTAGTGCCTTTGCACTTTAGAAGAAACGATCCCTAATGTGATCTTTTGTATCCAAACAACTTCAACAATGATCTAATGATATGTTGACTAAATTGGTTTTAATTCACATAAAATTTAAAATCATATCTTATTATATTACTAAGGGGGCCATCTAGATGATATAAAAATTAAAAAATATGGTGTTTGAAAACAATAGAGAGTTAGAGTTTCATAGAATAATAGTTTATTGTATTCAAATATGTATACAATCATGAGTGAAACATATTGAAAAATGTATCTAAATAATAAGATGAATATTTGATACTTTAATTTGATACTAAAAACATATCTATCCCTTCGCTATGTCTCTCACGATTTATCTATTTCTGTAAGGTGTTGAGTTGTTGATCTAAATGACTTCACAAATAACATGTTTTACAAACTTGCGAGTTTACACAAGAAAACGACGTTGGTTAGGTAGCCAAAATCGATCACCTTACAGCAATCGGTATCGGTTGGGTAATCGACATCATTTACCTACGCATTAATGTTTTTATATTAAATGTGGGATTAGATCCAACCCTTGGTTATAAATGTGATCGGATTGTTGTAAATGCATAACTAGGTTGTCGTAATGTTTGTATATGCTTATAAGCTATAAAACAAGGGTTAGAAGGAATGAATAGATATTATTATAAGAAGATATTTTTGGACAAAACAAAAGAGAAGATTGGGAAGAAAAAATATTGTACATCCAGGAGAGGTGTGGAAGATTGCAAACCTTCATTATATTTCCTCTATAAAGAAAATAATAATAGATTGGTTGTTTCTTGGTGGACGTAGCTCAAAACCGAGTGAACCACATTATATCTTGTGTATTTTTCTTCTGGTTTAATTTCTGTGTTTATTGTTTATATGCTTAAATTGAATATAAATCTATACAACATTGGTGTTTGTCTCTAACCCTAACAACCGATATCAAATAATTTTTTTGAAGGTTTTGTGTGTTGACAAATTAACTCACAGAGGGGTTTCTGATTGAGTGGTGTTGGTACCCAAATTGATTCTCTCTTAGAAGTTGAGCAACATCACAGTTTTGACAGGAAGCTTAGAGAAAAGTAGATCATGTTGTGTGTCGTTTTGTAGCAGTGGAAGAAATGTAACTTTCTCCTTGTTACTCAGATGTGGAGAAATGGGTAGCACCCTTAAAAGGATTTTATGTCTCCTCACTACTTTATAGTTGTGCATTTCAACCGGGGTAAGAGGACCTTTTTGTTGCCTCTGTTTGTGGAGGAGATGGAGATATCCTTCTTTGCAAAGTTATTAAGAAGACCTTGAAGAAAACATGATCAATACAACAAAATCTAACTCTCACGAGTTGTCACCCTAGATAATGGAGATATTTTCTAAGCAAGGTTCAGGCTACTAAAGACAATGAAAACTTGATTGCTTCTACATGTTTTGGTAATAAAAATTATGCATTTGTGCACACATAGGACAAACAGGGGTAGTATGGGTATGATTGGTTGTTTTTAAATGAATTTTTGTGGGAGGTGAGGCAGAGTGGATTTTGACTCACCAAATCTTTGAGAAATTTTACAAAAATGGAAGGCTTGACCAACAGAATGCTTCAGAACAACTAGAATGTTCCTTTAACCAGAAGGTGTGCTTCAATGGAGGCCCAAATCAACACATTTTCACACAAACTTTAAGAATCCAAAATTAAGGCTCAAATTGAAACACTTAAGTAAACACTATCGACCTTTTCTTTTATCACACCTAAGATACGCTCAAAGGCTAACAAACAATATTAATCATCATGCTAAGAGTACAGTGATTTTAAACTTGTTTATTTCATGATCAAATGAAACCTCTTCTAATAAATGAAATTACAAGTGCCACCAAACTATAACAAAGCTAATATCTTGTGTGATTCATAGAGATTTCAAAGTAAGATTGTAATGCGAACAAGAAAAAAATTTATTGACATTCATAAATGAAACAAACACAACTTTTCTCAAAATCAACACAGATTTACTCAAATTTGATTAAATTTATTAGCAGGGGAAAGTTTCTAGAACAATCTTAGAGCTTTTCAATGGTTGTACACTCGCAACCACCTTGACATGATCAAATTTAACACAAAATAAATAAACAAGTTCCTCAGGTAGTCTCTCAAAAAGATGGGCTCTGTCAAACTTTTTCTCTTAGGAATTATCTCCCGACCTCTAACACTCCAACCATTTACACGAAAAATTCATGTAATTTATAATATTTCATTTACAACAAAGTTTTCTCCCAAAACCAGAAACATTCAAAGCACCATTGCATGTTACAACCTTGATTGTGACTCCCAGAATTAGATTTGCAAAAAGGTTGTCAGGTGTGCAGAGGGAAAATCTCTCCAAATATTTCCAACATTCAATTCTTCACCTGGTAAGTCATTCTTCATCTCGTGCACTAACTACTTCCTCCTCCAATTTGTCAAATCTAGTTCTTTACGTGCTAAGGAAGGAAAAACTAGAAAATCAGATCGAGGCCAATAGTCAGATCACATCTTAATGGTAAAAGATGTTTTTATATTTTTTCCCACCAAACCAAGATATCAACAGGTCTCTTGCGTGTTAATGAAAGAAAGATCAAGTCAAATCTGTTGGTCAAATTAAATCTTTAATGGTGAAAGATGTTTTCAGACCTTCCCCACCAAACCATGATATCAAATTGATGTTCCTCTTCATTTTGTGTGCACAACACTCCAAGAAATGATAAAAAACCATAAAAATTTGCATCCCTGGGAGTTTTGGAGAAAAATCATGGAAAATTAGATACAGATACAAAATTACCATCAATTTCCCTTTTGAATTTGGACCTTCCACGTGGGAGATATGAGTCAAGATGAACCCAGAGGTTCCTTTTTACTTTTTATACCATTTGGAAAAAATGCAAAATTTCTCAATTTTCTCTACCCCTCCGCCTTTGAAAAATGGGCTTGACACATGTCCCTATGTGGGTCCTAGAGGAACCACGGCTCAATTATGCCATTTTACCTATTTTTGGAAAAAGTAAAATTTTCCAATTTTCCCCTAGAGTCCACCTCCCCACCTTTTGACTTTTCAAATTGCCACGCATCTCAATGGTGCATCTTGGGATGGTCCCCAAAAGTAGAGACCCCAAAAAAAGCATGGGCTCAACATGTGTCTCAGTCTGGTAGAGTCTGTTGAAAATATTGAGAGTTAAGCGGAAGGGGCCATGTGTCCAAGGTCCGAGACAGTATTCTTCGGTTGTTGAAAAGTCAAAGAAAGAGAGAGAGTGAGCAGAAGCCTCCAAGTGTCCTCCTAGTGCTTCTTCAAAATAAAACTCAAGGGCCGGTCCCCAAACATGTGTGGTCCCTCCATGTGTTTTAGGCCTTTTAGGAAGTTTCTTGAAAAATTCTAAGGAAGACTTGATGGAAACCTCCACATGTCTTTATGGCGCAACTTCAAGATGGTCCCAAAAACAAAGACCCCGAATGAGAGTGGGCTCACCATGTGTCCCTGTGCCTTAGATAATTTCTTTCAAAGGTTTAAGTCCCTAGCGGAGCAGTGAAACCTCCACATGTCCCTCTGTCTCATTTTTTAAGGTGGGATCTTGAGACAGATCTTCAAATGAGTGTCATCCCACCACGTGTTCATGGCTCGCCAAAACTATATCAGCTGCATGAATTTTTTTCTAAGTCTTGGAAAAGTAGTGGAATCCTCCACGTGTCCTCCGACACAAATCTTATGCCAAACAAAAAGGTGAGTCTTCAAACAAGTGTCGTTCCTCCACGTGGACAAGTTTTGGGTTAAAATGATCCACAAAGTTTTAGAGTGCCCCATCGAGCTGCATCCAACCAAAAAGGGCCACGTTTCCATTGATGTAGAGATTTAAAATTGATGGTAGAAACACACCCATCAAGCCATAGAAATTTAGGGAAACAATTGTTTGATCCTCGAAGATGAAATTTTCTTCAAGGATAGAGAATTTAGAAATGTTGTAAGGTTAACACATGACCATCGAGCTATTTCCATTCACATTTCTTCAACTATTGCGACAAAATGGTAGGGACATCAACACGTGAATAAGGAAAACGGAAGGGAAGGAACAACTTGAGTTTTACGCCTAATTGACAGACACCTTCAGATGGACAAAGGAACAAATCAACAAATTATGGGATTTTAAGTGACCTTCAACTAAGGAGGAACTGATCATGGTAACCAAATGGTGGACAAAGTTTTCAAGCACCAACACGGGGAGACAAAAAATTTGATAGAGGCTGCAAATTGAGGGATTTTAATGGAAAATGGGGCAAGACTAATTCAAGCACAAACATCGGCTCTCACTCAGGGATGGAACTCCTTGTGAGTGCTAGAAACCAAATAACATACCAAGTGCTAAAAAAATCAATTGGGCAAATGAGTCGGTTTGCAGAAGCGTAAAACTAGAACCATATCCTACAAAACAAGCCAAGTAACCAACAAAACAAGGTCACCAAGGACCGAGAATGAGCAAAAACAAAAAAGAAAAAAAAGCAACCAATGATTTATACATCGATAAATGATGCTCACCTTGATTCTAGGGAATCATTATAGGAAATGTTTCAAGTGCTTTCCATTAATAGTCAATTTGAGTAATTCACCATCCAAGTCTTTCAAGAAGAAGGTATGTTCACTAAACCCAATGTCAATGGAGTAAGGGCCCATCCATAGTTCATCAAATTTACCGTGCTTTCCCTTGTCTTCATGTCTCGCTATCCCATAACAACCCAAGATCTCCAATCTTTGAAAGATATGGGAGTGATCTTCTTGTCAAATAAATTCTTCAATTTTTCTCCAACGTCACATACCTTTGATGATATGCCCTCATTTCTTCATCAAGTACAACAATCTAGTTAATGCGAGCATCGGATGGACTAAATTCTTGATCTTCTAGTTGTTAAATGAACTGATATGAGGACAATTGCGTATGCGGGGCAACAGAGGCTTAGGTGCCATACACCAATTCAAATGGAATCTTTCCAAGTAGCTCTTTTAATAGTAATTATATCAGCCCAAACAACAAAGTTTCAACTACTTGAACCCCATTTCCTTTTGTTCAGCTCCAACATTCTCCTAATGATTTTTAACATATTTTTATTACTGGAATCTACTTTTCCATTGCCTTTGGGGTTATAGTTGGAGGAAAATGTCAAATTTATCCCATATTCTTTAAAAATTTGACCAAAGGTTTAGCTCTAAAGCTCCTAGCATTGTCAAGCAACAATTTTAACTTACACTCTAAACATGCACATGATATAGTTCAGCATGAAGTCCATGACAATTTGGTGTGTCGCTCTCTTGGTGGGGATTGCCTCCACACACTTAGTGAGGTAATAAGTGGCTACAAGAATCCACTTATGGCAAACACTTGAAGGGTCTGAAAAATCACCAATGAAATTCATTCCCCATTGCTTGAACGAGGCTTGATTGATATAGGCTACAAAGGAAGGGATCTTGAAGCTTTCAGGTCTTCTAGAAAAATGCTAGCAACTCTCACATCTTTTAACCAACAAATTCATAGCCTTGAAAAGAGTTGGCCACCAATAACCATTCCTCGATATCTTATGTGCTATGAATTTTCTAATGAAATGCCCCCAAAACTCCTCCATCGAGATCAACAATTATCTTGGGGGCTTCATCTTCAGTAATGCACCTTAAGAGGACTCCCTCGGGGTTCTTCTAAGCTAACCCAAAACCAAAGGTAATGAAATATTCTGGGAATCCAACTTGTTAGGAATTAATAATATCTAATGCGGAATAATTCCTTAAAATCACAATAATAAGAAGTATGAATAGAATTTTAGAAATAAAAAATGCACAAGACAAAGACAATATTTAATGTGGTTCACCCAATGTGGGCTACATCCACCAAGAAAACTTTCTCACATTTTATTACAAGCCAATAGTCTTCACAATTACAATAATCAAATCTTGTTTGGAGCTGCGCTCAACAAACCCTCCTGAATTGGCACTTGAATTTGCACACACTATTCACCTTCACAAAACACTCATGTCAATCCTATTGTATGTCCATCTATATATAAGTACATCAATAGGTAGCTGAAGATGTGGTTTTACAAAACAATTGGTACTAAAAAGCCATGGGCCCAAAACCAGCCCATAACAAGGTTACCCATTACCCATGTGTTAATAAACCACCCATGAAAATTTACTTTGGGGCATCGCCCTGAGCCCCCATCAGAGGATTCACCCCCGAACCCCCTTGACCCGCTCATTGGTGAGTGGGACTGATGTAAAAATATCCGAGTGTAACACATGGAAGGTGTACCAAACTCTAACATGAAAACAGAGCTCAACAAACATAACAATCTCCCACTGGATACTGATTTCCAATGAGCAAGCTTCTCAACCCTTCACTTTCATCCGCAAAGGCCAACCAAAGCTAAACATAACTTTAGTTTATCCCTTGTGACCACCTTGGTCATCATATCTGTAGGATTCTGACTGGTATGAATCTTCTCCAACTTCAACTTATCTTCCTCCAAAGTTGTCCGATGAAGTGATATCTCAATTATATATACTTTTTCCTAGAATGGAAAGCAGAGTTCTTATCTAAGTGAATAACACTCTAACTATCACCATATAGCTTTCCAACTTCCTTCTTA
This sequence comes from Taxus wallichiana var. yunnanensis, assembly GCA_018340775.1. NCBI lineage: Eukaryota > Viridiplantae > Streptophyta > Pinopsida > Cupressales > Taxaceae > Taxus > Taxus wallichiana. The sequence continues at coordinate 109,171,806 of CM031236.1, read as the reverse complement.
TGCCCCAAATCATCAAGCAATTGTTGTAGCCAAATCATCTCCTTGCTAGCTTCTATAGCAGCAACATACTCAGCCTTAGTGGTTGACAAAGACACAACCTTCGTAATAGTGAAATCCAGTCACTTTGTTGTATCACCTACAGTAAATACATAACCTATTGTGCTCTTCATGCTGTCCAAATCTCCATCCATATCTGAGTCAACATATCCACACAAAGTAGTGTCTGATCCACTGTAACACAAAACAGTACCCATGGTCCCTCTCAAATACCGAAGTATCCACTTTATTGTCTCACTGCCAATGCTCATTTCCTAGATCACTCATGAACCTACTCACTGCTCCCACTGCATGGGAAATATCTAGCCTAGTTCATACCATAGAATACATCAAACTACCATCCGCTAATTAGTAAGGCACCTTGGACATCCGGTTTCTTTCCGCTCCGTCTGGGACACCGATCCTTATTTAACTAAAAATGGCCTACCAAAGAAGTCCCAACTGGTTTGAAGATCGTGTGCATGTTAAACCTATCCAATACCTTCTTAATGTACTCTTCCTGAGATAAAGTCAACTTCCATTTTTTCCTATCCTGAGTTATCCTCATACCAAGGATTTGTCTAGCTGCCCCAAAATCCTTCATATCAAAGGATTCACTTAGTTGTTTCTTGATTACTTTTATTTCCTGCATGTTTCTACCTGCAACCAACATGTCATCAACATACAAACACGAGATAATATAACTTCCATCCTCAAATTTCTTTCTATACACACAATGGTCAGAATGACATCTAATATAACCTTGCTCCATCATGAAGCTATCAAAATTATTATACCATTGACGTGAAGCTTGTTTCAGGCCATACAAGCTCTTCTTTCTTTTGCACACCATCTCCTCTTTACCTTTGACTTCATATCCTTCTCGGATGCTGCAAATATAGCTCCTCCTCCAAATCACCATGGAGAAATGCAGTGTTTACATCTAACTATTGTAAGTGCAAGTCTTATGTTGCCACTATTCCAAGAACAGTTCTGAAGAAGTCATTTTTACTACAGGAGAGAAAATTTCATCAAAATCTATACCTTGTTTCTGTGCAAACCCCTTGACCACCAACCTGGGCCTTATATATTTTCTTTCCTCCTTCGTCTTTAACTCTATACACCCACTTGCTCTGCAATGCTCATTTTCCTTCTAGTAGCTTAACCAAATCCCAAGTCTGGTTCTCCATGAGAGACTTATGCTCCTCATCCATGGCTTCCTCCCACTTCTTACTAACATCTACCTGCATTGCTTCATCAAAGCTCTCTGGCTCTCCACTATCAATGAGTAATAAATAATAAAGAGAAGGAGAAAAATGTTCAGGTTCTTTTCTTACCCTAGAAGACCTCCTCACTGTAGGAGTTTGGGGTTCCTGTTGAGTAGGTTCCTGAACTAATTCATGGGTCATTGTCCCATCCGGAAGATCCTCTACCACTGCATATTCTTTCTTGGATTCTTCCCTGTTTTCCTACAACTATTGCTTATACATGAATTTCTCATTAAAGACCACATACGTAGACCAAATGATTTTCTTGTCCTTAATACTCCAACATTTAAATCCAAAGTCATCACCACCATAACCAATAAAAGTGTATTTTTCTGATTTAGCCTCTAGCTTGGTCCTATCATCCTTGTCAATGTGAACAAACACCTCAAATCCAAAGACTCTAAGAAATGAGTAATCAACTTTCTTACCGTACCAAGCCTCCTCAGGTATGCCTCCATCCAAGGCACTTGAGGGTCCTTTGTTTATCAAGTACACAGCTGTGCTCACCGCTTCTACCCAAAAATAAAGAGGCAGTCCTACATGTATCCTCATGCTCCTAGCACGTTCCATTATTGTTTTGTTCATCCCTTTTCGACACCCCATTCTGCTGCGGGATTCTTGAACTATCTTTTTCCTGTGGATTCCTTTTTACAACAATAATAATCAAATTCATTGTTGTAATACTCCCCTCTATTATCTAACCTGAGACATTTTAACTTAAGACATGTTTCATTCTCTACCAAGGCTTTCCATTTAACAAAAGTATCAAATACATCAGATTTGTTTCTAATACAATAAACCCAAACTTTCCTTGTTGCATCATCAATAAAAATAACATAATAACTTGAACCCCAAGAGATGATACCTGAGCGACCCCAACACATCAGAATGTACCATCTCTAACTTACTCTCTTTCTATGTAGGTCCAACCTTGAGAAACCTTACTCATTTCTATTTCCCATATATGCAGTTCTCACATAAATCCAAACATGTTTCTATATATCCAGGAAAATTCTTCTTTATGATGTTCATGCCGTTATGGCTCATATGAACCGATCCTATAGTGCCATAATGTTGTATCTCCACTTGAAGCCACAAGTTTACAATCATTAGTACTATTAGAGGATAAATACAAGGTTCCAACCTTCTTACCTCTTGCCACCACAAGAACACCCTTGGTAACCTTCCAAGAGTCACCAGTAAATATCATAAGACAATGACCACTTCCCAATTGCCCCCCACCTATATCATGTTTCTCCTTAATGTAGGCACATGTCTGACATCCTTCAATAGCCATGTATTCCCATTCTACATCTTAACCTGAATAGAACCTTTTCCAACTATACTACAAGGCTCATCATCACCAAGAAAAACATGCCCAAAATCCCCTTGAACATAATCAATAAAATAATGCCTATGTGGAGTAGCATGAAAAGAAGCCCCTGAATCTAAAACCCAAGATTCAATAATATTATGCAAAGAAAGAATCAAAGCATCCTGGCATACATTACCCGATGCCACATTTACCTCCTTGTTTTCTTCCTGTTGTTTCTTCTTATCCTAAAGCTCCCAACAGTCCTTCTTTGCGTGCCTAGACTTTCCACAATTCCAACATACAATCTTGCTCTTGGATTTTGACCTTACCCAATCTTTCAATTTTCCACAGTTTCCTCCATTCTTCTATCTCCTTCTAGTTTCCACATGTCAAAGCATTCCCTTAAGTAGAAGATTCCCAAGATCTTTTTCCTCGCATTTCCTTGCTTAGAATCACCCCTACAACATCCTCAAACTTCAACTTTGAGTTAACTAGAACCAAGTTCCTTACCGCCATTACAAAGTGCTATTCCAACTTTCAGTTAAAGAGCACATAATTAATAAAGCCCTAATTTCTTCATCAAATTCTCTTATAACTGAAGCTATCATATTCACAACCATATAGAAATCATTTAAATGATCTGCTACTAAACTATTCTCATACATCTTCATATTACACAACTTTTTCATTAAAAATATCTTGTTAGAGGCAGAGGGTTTTTCATACAACTTCCTAATGCATCCATTAGAATATTTGTAGTCTTTTCCTTTGAAACATTAAATAATACCAAAGATGCAAGAAACATCCGTATCGTTCCAAGTGCCTTCCAATCCAAAAAATCCCATTCTGCATCTTTCATACTAAAGGCTTTGTTCACCTTCTCGGACAACGGAGTATAAAGATCCTTCGCTAAAGGTAATCATCCATTTGCATCTTCCAAAGACTAAAATTCTTCCGTTGAATTTATCAACCATTGATCTTCCATCATGTGCCATAGCTCCCACTCAAGCTAAAAACATTTCCCTGCAATTCAACACTTCAGCAAACCAAACCAGGCTTTGATACCAATTCTTAGGAATTAATAATATCTAATGCGAGTAATTCCTCATAATCACAATAATAAGAAGTATGAATAGAATTACAAAAATGAAAAATGCACAACATGAAGACAATATTTAACATGGTTTACCCAATGTGGGCTACATCCACCAAGAACACTTGCTCACATTTTATTACAAGCCAACAGTCTTCACAATTACAATAATCGGATCTTGTTTAGAGCCTGTGCTCAACAAACCCTCCTAAATTCACACTTGAATTTGAACACACTATTCACCTTCACAAAACACTCATGTCAATCCAATTGTATGTCCATCTATATATAAGTACATCAATAGGTAGTTGAAGAGGTGGTTTTACAAAACAATGGGTACCGAAAAGCCATGGGCCCAAAACCAGCCCATAACGGTTACCCATTACCCATGGGTTAATAAACCACCCATGAAAATTTGCTTCAAGGGCTTCACCCCGAGCCCTCATCGAGGGGGATTCACCCCGAGCCCCATTGACCTGCTCATTAGCAAGTGGGACCACTATAAAATATCTAAGTGTAACACATGGAAGGTGTACTAAACTCTAACATGAAAACATGCTCAAAAACGTAACAATCTACCACTTGAGACCGATTTCCACTTCGAGAAAGCTTCTTAGCCCTTCACTATCATCTGCGAAGGCCAAACAAAGTTGAACATAGCTTTAGTTTATCCCTTGTGACCACCTTGGTCATCATGTCTATAGGATTCGAATGGTATGAATCTTCTCCAACTTCAACTTATCTTCCTCCAAAGTTGTCCTGATGAAGTGATATCTCAACTATATATGCTTTGTCCTAGAATGGAAAGCAAAGTTCTTAGCTAACGGAATAACACTTTAACTATCACTATATAGCTTTCTAACTTCCTGCTTATTCCCCAACTCATCAAGCAATTGTTGTATCCAAATCATCTCCTTGCTAGGTTCTGTAGTAGCAACATACTCAACCTTAGTGGTTGACAAAGCCACAACTTTCTGTAACCATGAAATCCAGATCACTGCTGTATCACCTACAGTAAATACATAACCTTTTGTGCTCCTCCTAAGATCTAAATCTCCAGCAATATCTGAGTCAACATATCCACACAAAGTAGTGTCTGATCCACTGTAACACAAAATAGTACCCATGGTCCCTCTCAAATACCGAAGTATCCACTTTACTACCTATCAGTGCTCATTTCTGGATCACTCATAAACCTACTCACTGCTCCCACTACATGGGCAATATCTAGCCTAGTGCATACCATAACATACATAAAACTGCCAACCGCTAATGAGTAAGGCACCTTGGACATCTGGTTTCTTTCCTGCTCTGTCTTGGGACACTGATCCTTTGATAACTTAAAATGGCCTGCCAAAGGAGTCCCAACCGGTTTAGCATCTTGCATGTTAAACCTATCCAATACCTTCTTAATGTACTCTTCCTGAGATAAATTCAGCTTCCATTCCTTCCTATCCCGAGTTATGATCATACCAAGGATTTGTTTGGCTACCCCAAATCCTTCATATCAAAGGATTTACTTAGTTGTTTCTTGAATACTTTTATTTCCTGCATGTTTTTACCTGCAACCAATATTTCATCAACATACAAACATAGGATAATATAACTTCCATCCTCAAATTTCTTTATATACACACAATGATCGGGATGACATCTAATATAACCTAATGCCATCATGAATCTATCAAACTTCTTATACCATTGACGTGGAGCTTGTTTTAGGCCACAACCTCTTCTTTTGTTTAGACACAATCTCCTCTTTACCTTTGACTTCATATCATTGGTTGCTGCATATATAGCTCCTCCTCAAATCACCATGGATAAATGTAGTCTTTACATCTAACTATTATAAGTGCAGGTCTTGATCGCCACTATTCCAAGAATAGTTCGATAGAAGTCATTTTTACTACAAGAGAAAAAATCTCATCAAAATCTATGCCTTGTTTTTCGTACAAACGCCTTGACCACCAACCCCGCCTTATATATTTTATTTCCTCCTTCGTCTTTAACTCTATACACCCACTTGTTCTGCAATGCTCTTTTTCCTTCTAGTAGGTGCACCAAATCCCAAGTCTGGTTCTCCATGAGAGACTTATGCTCCTCATCCATGGCTTGCTCCCACTTCTACCGGCATCTACTTGCATTGCTTCATCAAAGCTCTCGGCTCTCCACTATTTGTGAGTAATAAATAATAAAGAGAAGGAGAAAAATTTCAAGTTCTTTTCTTACCCTAGAAGACCTCCTCACCGTAGGAGTTTGGGGTTCCTATGTAGTAGGTTCCTGAACTGATTCATGGGTCACTATCCCTTCGGAAAGATCCTCTACCACTACATATTCTTTCTTGGATTCTTCCTTGTTTTCCTGCAATTATTGCTTATACATGACTTTCTCATTAAAGACCACATCCCTAGACCGAATGATTTTCTTTTCCTTAATACTCCAACATTTAAATCCAAATTCATCACCACCATAACCAATAAAAGTGCATTTTTTTGATTTAGCCTCTAGCTTGGTCCTATCATCCTTGTCAATATGAACAAACACCTCACATCCAAAGACTCTAAGAAATGAGTAATTGAATTTCTTACCATACCAAGCCTCCTCAGGTATGCCTCCATCCAAGGCACTTGAGGGTCCTCTATTTATCAAGTACACAATTGTGCTCACCGCTTCTACCCAAAAATAAAGAGGCAGTCCTGCATGTATCCTCATGCTCCTAGCACATTCCATTATTGTTTTGTTCATCCTTTCTGACACCCCATTCTACTGTGGGGTTCCTGGAACCATCTTTTGCCTGTGGATTCCATTCTTAGAACAATAATCATCAAATTCATTACTGCAATACTCCCCTCCATTATCTGACCTGAGACATTTTAACTTAAGACCTATTTCATTCTCTACCAAGGCTTTCCATTTAACAAAAGTATCAAATACATCAAATTTGTTTCTAATACAATAAACCCAAAATTTCACTGTTGCATCATCAATAAAAGTAACATAATAACTTGAACCCCCAAGAGATGATACTTGAGCCGGGCCCCACACATCAAAATGTACCATCTCTAACTTACTCTCTTTCTTCATAGCTCCAACATTGTTGAGAAACCTTACTCACTTATGTTTCCCATATATGCAGTTGTCACAGAAATCCAAACTTGTTTCTATATATCTAGGTAAATTCTTCTTTATGATGTCCATGCCCTTATGACTCATATGACCGAGCCTATAGTGCCATAATGTTGTATTTGCATTTGAAGCCACAAGATTACAATCATTAGTACTATCAGTGGATAAATACAAGGTTCCAACCTTCTTACCTCTTGCCACCACAAGAGCAACCTTGGTAACCTTTCAAGAGTTAGCTGTAAATATCACAATACAACCATCACTTCCCAATTGCCCCACCGATATCAAGTTTCTCCTTAATGTAGGCACATGTCTGACATCCTTCAATAGCCATGTATTCCCATTCTGAATCTTAACCAAAATAACCTTTTCCAACTATACATTGCAAGGCTCATCATCACCAAGAAAAACATGCCCAAAATCCCTTTTAACATAATCAACAAAATAATGCCTATGTGGAGTAGCATGAAAAGAAGCCCCTGAATCTAAAACCCAAGATTCAGTAATATTATGCAAAGAAAGAATCAAAGCATCCTGGCATACATTACCCGATGCCACATTTGCCTCCTTGTTTTCTTCCTGTTGTTTTTTCTTATCTCAAAGTTCCCAGTCCTTCTTTGTGTGCCCAAACTTTCAACAATTCCAACATACAATCTTTCTCTTGGATTTTGACCTTGTCGATCTTTCGATTTTCCACGGTTTCCTTTATTCTTCTCCCTCTAGTTTCCCACTATCAAAGCATTCCACAAGTAGAATATTCCCTAGAGCTTTTTCTTTGCATTTGCTCATTTAGAATCACCCCTACAACATCCTCAAGCTTCAACTTGAGTTAGCTGGAACCGAGTTGCTTACCGCCATTACTGTGCTATTCCAAATTTTAGGTAAAGAGTACATAATTAATAAATCCCTAACTTCTTCATCAAATTCTATTGTAAACAAAGCTAGCATATTCACAACCGTATAGAAATCATTTAAATGATCTCAGTACTAAACTATTCTCAAACATCTTCATATTAAAGAATTTTTTTCATTAAAAATATCTTGTTAGAGGCAGAGGGTTTTTCATACAACTTCCCTAATGCATCCATTATATTTTTGTAGTCTTTTCCTTTGAAACATTAAATAATACCGAAGATGCTAGACACAGCCAGATTTCTTCCAAGTGCCTTCCAATCCAACAAATCCCATTACACATTTTTCATACTTGAGGGTTTGTTCACCTTCTCAGACAATGGAGTATAAAAATCCTTCTAAGAAAGGTAATCTTCCATCTACATCTTCTAAAGACTAAAATTCTGCATGTTGAATTTATCAACCCTTGATCTTCCATCATCTGCCATAGCTCCCACTCAAGCTAAAAAACTTTCCTTATGATGCAACACTTCAGCAACTAAACTAGGCTCTGATACCAATTGTTAGGAATTAATAATATCTAATGCGGAATAATTCCTCAGAATCGCAATAATAAGAAGTATGAATATAATTACATAAATGAAAAATGCACAACACGAAGACAATATTTAACGTGGTTCACCAAATGTGGGCTACATCCACCAAGAACACTTGCTCAGATTTTATTACAAGCCAACATTCTTCACAATTACAATAATCAGATCTTGTTTAGAGCTACGCTCAACAAACCCTCCCGAATTCACACTTGAATTCACACACACTATTCACCTTCACAAAACACTCAGTCAATCCTATTGTATGTCCATCTATATATAAGTACATCAATAGGTAGCCGAAGAGGTGTTTTACAAAACAATGGGTACCGAAAAGCCATAGGCCCAAAACCAAGCCATAACGGTTACCCATTACCCATGGGTTAATAAACCATCCATGAAAATTTACTTGGGGCTTCGCTCCCCAAACCCCCTGACTTGCTCTTTGGCGAGTGGGACCACCGTAAAAATATCCGAGTGTAACACATGGAAGTTTTACCAAACTCTAATGTGAAAATAGGCTTCACAAACATAACTAGAGAGAGATCAGATCGATTGCAAAGAACTCCTTTTTGTCTGGGAAGGACTACCTGCAAGTAAGAATACAAGACCACCAGATTCTAATTAGATAATAAGTGAGGGAACTGCCTTGGGCCAGGAAATATGAGACTTCCTTTCGAAGGTGGTCAGTTCCCCTGCTAATATGAATTAACACAAATTCTAACAAATAAGCTATTGTCCAATTACAATTTGTTTACCTTGTTAGAACAATAGAGAAAAGGCTGGTCTTGGTTTTGAATCACAGTGACCGATGCCGGTCAGTGTCACCGGTACCGGTTGATGATAACCGATATCGGTAGGGGTAGTGATTTAAGGGGTTTGGTGAAGGTTGGCTATAAGATGGCTATATGATAGCTATGGTGTTTATAAGGCTGGTAAAATGATTGGGGATAGGTAATGAGGTGATGGAGAAGACTCAGAGAGTATGGGGGCTGTTCTTGGGGCAATGTAGGGGTAGAGGAATGTAAGTTAGATGGAGAGTGTTACTGGGTAGTAGATCCAGGAATAGACTTGTAATTACTGTGATTCAGAAGTCCAAGAAATATTATTAAAAGAACATACAAAATACTACTTACTAGTTCCTGATGAAGATACAGGTCCAAGGACTGTTATGACGAAGGCAGGGTTCAGGTAGGATGATCTGATAATCCAAGATGAGGTATCCTCTCTCCCAAGGCTTGGATGAGTGTCACTGGGCTCTGGTTATTCGATTTGCTGAAGTCTTGGGCTTGATGTCCTTCTCTGCAAACTCCTCCTCTTTCCTTCACTTGTCTCTGCTCGGCCAAGTAAATTCCGGATTCTTCCAATGACTTCTGATTCGGATCAATGAAAATCCCACCCTTGTTTTTGGTTGGGAGAGGTCATTTACAGGGAACCGATGGCGGTTACGTAACCGACGGTGGTCAAGTAGGAACCGGTATCGGTCAAGTCAAAGTGGGCTATTTTTAGTAAAATAGCCAACTTTCCCTCCTTTTCTCCCGAGGGATTAGTTGTGGGCTTGGTCAAGTCATTATGAGGTTGGTTTTAGGTGCGGGTGAGGAGTAATTAGTCATGGGTGTGGATGTAGACCAAGTTATAGGTCTTAATTAGGTTAGTTTAGAGTTAGGACTAGGTCATGATGAGGTGGTGAAATGAGGTGGCAGGTATGGAGATGTGGATTTATTAATTATAAGGTAATTAATAAATAATTGTGTAAGGTTTAGGTGATGAGGTTAGGTTGCGGAATGAGATGCGGGGCACAGGGGGTCGTAAGACACAAATTTGGTGTCTACATTAGCCCCTTGTTGTCGTGTAGCTTGTCTTGTAAAGCTACGCATGACAATAATAAGAAGTGGTTACTCCTGTTAAGGGTATAGGTAATCCCCCTCAAATCTATCACAGATTGAGGTAGCGTGAAATCAGGGATAGGGTTGATAAAGGGTAAATGGTGTTGAGATGATGTTAAGATGGTGGGGTAAGTCCAAGGAAGCAGACGCACGTTGAAATGCAGTAGTGCGACCAGGGTACATGTTTTGAAGAGCAAACAAGCAATTCATAGGCGAAGGTCGATAGTTTATCCAAACAAGGGTGATATAATCCTGGTATCCAAGGCATAGGAAGTAGCTCCAGGGGATATAACGGGTAAGGTACAGGAACGTTTAGGCATGTTCGGCAGTACCAAATGGTTGGTTTGGTTGAGATAAACGTCACGGTCTTGGTCTAGGCAAAGTTGGTCGACTGATCAAGTCAAGTACCCTAATCATGCTAAAACACGAACAGGTGAGCTCGATTGAACAAAAAGCTACATGATGGGTGGATAAAATTGTAATTTGTTGGTTTTGGGTGAGGTATTTAATTGGTGCGGCCTTGGGTCGGGCCTGATTTGTTGGTTGCGGCCTTGGGTCGGGCCAAATGGTTGGTTATGGCCTTGGGTCGGGCCAAATGGTTGGGTGTGGCCTTGGGTCGGGCCAAATGGTTGGTGCAAATGGGCCTTAGGTCGGGCCAAAAATGGTGGCCTTGGGGCCTTGGGTCGGCCAAATGGTTGGTGCGGCCTTGGGTCGGCCAAATGGCCTTGGGTCGGGTTGCGGCCGGGCCCAAATGGGGCCTCGGGCCTCAGCCAAATGGTTGGGCGGCCTTGGGTCGGGCCAAATGGTTGGCGGCCTTGGGTCGGGCCAAATGGTTGGTTGCGGCCTTGGGTCGGGCCAAATGGTTGGTTGCGGCCTTGAATTGGGCCAATGAAGTCAAAAAAGGCTATTTAGCAAAGGAGGGTATAGGTGATGTGGTGAGAAAGGGAGACTAGTGAATAAGGGTAGAAATTGGGGAAAAGGTGGGATTAAACCGATATCGATTCTCTATGACCGGTATCGGTTAGATGACCGATACCGGTTCTTTAGGGCATAATATAACCGATATCGGTTATAGGTCAAAACCTATAAAAAAAAAAATACGGCCTGTCATTGTCACATTGTCAATTTGAAAACCAATTTTAGTTGTCTGAGGTGTTTTAGTGAGATTGTTGAATTTGTGACTGAGGTGGCACTATTTGAGTGGAGAAGTGAGTGGTTGGTAGGCCCTAGCGAGTAGGAGGCAGCATTTGATTGGTGGAGGACCCAGCAGAGGAGATTTAGAGCCATGGCACAGCCAGGAGGAGCAGGAGGTGCTGGACCAGCTGGACCGCCACCACCTATCCCACCACGATGACGTGTCGTCATACCGGTAGGTTCGAAACCTCTCATTATGTGAATTTAATGTTGTTAAGCTAGATTTGGGTTTTGGGTAGGAATCCAAGTTTTTAATAAAATAATTAATAAATTGAAGTTGTTTGGAAAAATGGAGAAGGTAGGTGTGTTAGTTAGGCTAAAATGGTAGGGTGGGTAGGTTTTTAGGATTTTTCAGTGGGTAAAAGGGTAGTAATAGGAAAAAATGGGTTTTTGGGGGCCGCGTCGGGTTTGGCTTCGGCCGTGGACAGTGACCGATGTCGGTCACTAGGCGACCGACATCGGTCACGAATTTTTCGGGAAAGGTGGGTTGTTTGTGGACCGGCGTCGGTCGTATGTCGACCGGCGCCGGTGTATAATATGTGTTGTAGGGGGACCGGTGTCGGTCAAAGGTGACCGGTACCGGTCAGTAGTTAGGTGTATTTTGGTTTTGTTTCGTTGTTCGTGTTTGTGTTGTTGTTGTTGTTGTTGTTGTTGGGTGTTATGTGTTTTGGGTTTTGTGTTATTGTTGGGTGTTGTGTTTTGGGGGTGAAGAGGGAGGGGGATATCGTAGATGTTTTTAGGGTAAGATAGGTGGGTGTAGATGTGTGTTATAGAGTCGGGGTGTGGTCGGGTGGGTAAAAGGGGGTATAGAGGGTTAAAGTAGTTGTTTTTGTAAAGGGTAGGTCTAATGCAAGTGGGTTGGTTTTGCAGGCACGTCAGCAGCTGACGATGCGGGATCGGATGCCCCCGCTATTGAGACGGATGCGGCCACATGTGTCCGCAGCGCATTGGGCCATTATGCGCGAGGTGGGACTCGGTGGAGTCAGCAATGGTATAGGGCTGTGGAGAGGGACCACAACCTTATGGTTGCCCTCATCGAGAGATGGGATCCGGCAACCAATGTTTTCCATCTCCCGACTGGAGAGATGACTATTACCCTGGAGGATGTATATCACATCCTGAGACTGCCGATCGTAGGAGAGGTAGTATTCCAGGTAGATGCGGAGACGGCTATGGATAGCATTCTGTAGGTATTTGGGGATGCAGCCACGCATTATTGACTTATCACAGCATGAGCATTGCCTATGGGGACATGTATCGCGCCCATAGACATGAGACACGGCTGGCCATGTTGATGATGATAGGCATCACATGCTTCACCCTCCCAGACTCAGAGGGAGGCCGCTTCCCACGGGCTTTGATGGGGGTGCTGCACGAGATGGTGGAGGAGCATACGTGCTATGCCTGGGCACCAGTATATCCGTGCAGCTATACAGAGAGCTGTGGGGTTATCACCGGATGAGGTGATTTGGGATTTGTTCCACATTTTTGTTACACTGCTGGGCATATGAGCACATCATATGTATTCGACCAGTAGGGCTGCCCCAGCAGCCAGGGCCACAGGTTATATACAGGTATGGCTTTCAGAGAGATGTTGGGGTCATGGGCCAGCCACGAGTGGTGCTCGCAGGACGGGATGTAGCTTACTACCATCATATGCTAGAGGGCTTGACCACATTGGATATTGTATGGAGGCCTTACAGAGGCCATCAGCCCCGAGGAGGAGCCCGAGCACAGATGCGCTGGATCCAGTATACTTTCTGGATAGCAGGACGGAGGCCGGGAGAGTATGAGCGGATACCCTTAGAGAGGGTACGACGGCAGTTGGGGCTGCGACAGGATGAGCCACCTCCCTTCCCACAGTACCGGAGGGATGATGTAGAGGCCCCACTGCCGGCTCCGCAGCCCGTTGACCCAGATTGGGTAGCAGAGAGGCTGGCCGACGATACAGTGGATGACGCCGGGTGTACAGGTTCATTTTTGGTTTGGTGGGTTGGTCAGAGAGCAGCGAGGATAGCACAGCCCACACAGCCAGATTTGGCAGCTGTTACAGCAGAGAGGGACCGCCTCCTAGGACAGTGTGCAAAGGTTATTATTATAGGGGTAGCTGCTGCTGCTGCATGTGCACGTATCGGGGGTATTACAGGGGCGTTAGCTGCACAGTGCGAGCACAGGTATAGCAAGCATGCAGCAGCACACCACATGTGCATACCACAGCACACACACCACACAAGCACACCACCACCACCACCACGCAGATGCGTGCACACACATGTGCACGCAGCACAGTGCACACAGGGTGTACCAGCAGGACAGGGGCCATTATTATTAGGAGTCGGGGGACCAGCCCCAACAGCCATGGTGGCACGGGCCCGTTATATGGAGGCGAGAGTGGAGGCCCGGTATTATCAAGATGTCCTTGATGGTACCGGGGCTGACTATCAGCCATATGTGGCACACAGAGCCGAGACCTCTCGGAGCCAGAGATCCCAGGGGGGTGCAGCACATAGCCGGTGGGTCGGTGACAGGGAGGAGGTGGGAGCCAGCAGCAGCAGGACCAGCAGGGAGAGGAGCTGAGGGTGGTGGGGAGAGCTGAGACATCCCTGGAGCGGAGATAGGTGTTTTGCTTGTACATTGGATATAGGCACCGGTCTGCGAACCGGTTATGTATATAGAGGCCTGCGTGCCCACATATGATTCATTCATTTATTCATCTTGTTGTATATACCGGCCTGCGAGCCGAGTACGGGTTGTATAGTTGATACGGCCTGCGAGCCGAGTATATTTTTGATATGAGAGACCGGCCTGCGAGCCGAGTCGAGATTTTGACAGTTATTGCGGCCTGCGTGCCGGTTTTGTATTATTTTGAGATCACAGAGGCCCCTATGCAGGGCAAGTTGTATATTTGAAACATTGATATATATAGAGATGATGATTTTGATCCATATGGTGTGTTTTTATGTATTTCGTTGATGGTTTTTGAAATGGAATGTATGTAGATGATGAGTTTGATCCAAATGGTGTATATATTGATAGTTTTGATGTATTTTGTTGATGGTTGTTTTATTATAGATAGATGATGTTGATGAAATTGTGATGAGATATTGATGTGATGTTGATGGCAAATATTGATAATAGTGTAGTTATGCAGGAAAAGAGGCGGGCGCCACAAAAATTTGCAAAAAATAAAGAAAAGGCCCAGATTTAATAAATAGGAGGCATGTGACCGATATCGGTTAGCTAACCGACGTCGGTAGATTGGTGACCGATATCGGTTATGTAACCGATACCGGTTATTTCAAAACGAGCTTTTCTAAAAATAGAAAAGCTTGGGTGGCAACTTAAGTTCTTATTTTTAGAGTTCTTATTTTTAGAGTCATGCAACAAGTTAAATACGTGAATGTGATACTATTTGATGACTGATACAGGTAATTGCATGAAAGAATTGAGTGATAAGGAGGAAAGAGACAGGTGAAGTGAGTGTGGGCTGAGATTAAGAAGTTAGAAAGGCAAATTATATTGGAAGAGGGTGGTGAACATGGCTGAACGAGGAGAAGCATCCAGCAGGTAGGGACGAGAGGGAAGACAAGTTCCACCCCAAGCAGCGGTTGCATCCCGAGAGGTAAACTGTTTGGTTGTATTTAAATTCTTGCATGTTTTGATGAATAGGATGAGAGAAGGTAAGAGGGTAGAGATGAGAAAGAAAAGGTGATAAGCAAGGGTTTGAGATGGGGTGAGTGTTATGGGGTAGGTAAGCAGGGTGTTCACGTATGTTTTTAGGTATAGAGAGGAGTAAACGGGCAAAATAATTATCGTAGGTGTATGTTTTTAAGTAGGCTGTATATTTTTGACAGTGACCGGTATCGTTTAGAGATAACCAGTATCGGTTAGTAAACCGGTATCGGTTATCTATAACCGATACCGGTTACTGTAGGAATTTCCAGAATGTGAGAAAAAACCCGTGGGGATTTGATTTATTGAATAATTGTGTGTCGTTTTGATGTATGCAGGCGGAAGCAGAGTTAAGGATGAATGATACTGTGCCAGCGTTGTTGTCAAGAATCCGAGCGGATGTAACACCAGCTGAATGGGCATTGATAAACCATGTGGGGCTAAGTGGAATCCGCTATTATTCATGAATCACACGCAATCATGCTATGTTGCAGGCGTTGATTGAGAGATGGAACCCAGAAAAGAATACCTTCTATCTACCAACAGGGGAGATGACAGTGACGTTGGAAGATGTGTTTAGAATTTTGAGGCTCCCAATTATAGGAAGACCAGTGTATCAGGCGTTGCCTAGCATGGGGCGGGGAGTGATAACAACAGTATTTGGTGCAGCTGCACGGGAGTTGACACAATGAGGTTTGACATTCACTTATGGTACAATGTATGCAACACACCCTGAGGAAACAAGGTTGGCAGTGGTATTAATGATAGCGGTGGGGTATTATGCATTACCGAGGGTGGAGGGGGGAAGATTTCCAAAAGCATTGATGAGTGTTATTTGGGAAATGATAGAAAGGAGCGTGACTTTCGCATGGGCACCCGCATATCTGGTGGAGTTATACAGGGGTTTATGGGCTTGCAGGTGAAAACACAGGACGACACTGGATTGTTCATACTTATTACATTGTTGGGCCTATGAGCACATTGTTTGTGTGCGACCGATAGGCCGACCCATCCAGTCGGGAGAGACAGGAGTGCAGAGGTTGGGATTCAGACGATGGGTCCAGATAGAACAAGAGGCGAGATCCCAGGCCGTGATAGATGACATCGAGTATTATAGGTAGGTATGGGAGATGGTGACAATTGCAGATATTTGTTGGAGACCTTACGGGAACTATATGGTGACAGAGAACATAGCTGAGGATTTGAGGGGTGTAGAGTGATTGAGGTGGATCGCAGGGCACAGGCCAGGTGAATACGAGAGGATTCCTCTAGATCGCGTGTGGTGACAATTTGGATTTGTGCAGGATATACCTATGACATATAGACCATACATGAGGATCGACGCCGAGGCAGCATTCTCACCTCCCCGGCCGACACCGCCAGAAGGGCCAGAAGAGATAGCAGCCGATCGTAGGGTAATGGATGCGGGAATGACAGAGGCCTATAGATTATGGTGGGTAGCAGAGTTGTGAGGTGCACGTGAGCACCCGACATAGCTGTGATTACAACAGAGAGAGATCGTCTGCAGGATTTGGTTCACCAGCTTCAAACACAGGTGAATGAGACAACGGGATTGTTAGAGGTTTCACAGTTATGAGTGGAGAGACTGGAGGCAAGATTCCTCCACGCGAGAGGACGTATTCGTATGTTACAGGAGATGTTGGTGGATCAGTGGGAGGAACCAATAGCAGTGGCACCTTTGAGGATGGAGAGGCCAAGTGAGTGGCATCGACGATCACGATCACCACCTGATTCGGGAGGAGGCGCAAGGGTCTAAGTGAATTTCATAGGAGTATAAGAATAAATAAGGATGCCGACCTGTGAGTCGATGATAGAGAAGATGTATTTGTTTAACATCTAAAATAAAACTAAATATGTATGTTGTTTTGAGTGATGATAATAATAAGAATGGTTGTGTTTTGAATGTTGTTTTGGTTTGTTTTGAAAAAGGATAAAGATGAATGTTGTCAAAATAGAAATACACAAAAATATTTATATTTACAACACATGATAGGGTATGGTCGAGCTAACCTTGGGAGACCCCATGTCTCCTAAGTGCTGCCTACATAGCCCATTGCACAAAGCAAGGAGGGGCCTCAGACCGATGTAGTTCTCCCTTAGAACCAGGGAGAGGTGAATTCAGGCAATTTGGTTGTGGTTAGGCAATTTGTTGGTTGGTAAAAATTTGATGTTGGTAGGGTAATGTTGTTGGTGTTGGTAAGGTATTGGCGATGTTGATGTAGGTATAGGTAAAGTGAAAGTTAGCTTACCCAAGTAGTAGGGAATCGTGTCCTGATTAAGGTCAACACACAATCCTAGAGTCGAGAAAAAGAGGCAAAAGTGTCCCGTAGTTGAGAAGAGCTAAACAAACCACATATTAACATAGGATGAGCTTGAATCCCTAGGTACCTTGCATAGGTGAGAAGTCGATAGGTGAAAAGAGTTGTATAATCACAATATATCGGATATACGTCACGTCCCTTGAGTTTTGTTGCTTTGACAAATGGTGAGGTGAGGTGGTTGATATAGGCGGGGGTGTTGAGAGCTTGTTATAAGGTGATTATTCTGACGAAAGAGAACCAAACCTAAATAGACAAGTCCATGACTCAAAAGTGCTTTTGGAATACTGCTTTTTATGTTTTTGGACATAGACTGATCGATGTGGGAAGTCTACATGGAATATGTATTTTGTTGTTCTTGAGGTCTTCACGAAGCGGATCAATGTGAGAAGCTTCTGATAAAGGCTGACTTTGTATAGCTGTCCTTCAAGGGAGCAGTCTATTTATAGTAGCAGATGTGATTTTTGTGCATAGCTGTCCTTCGAGGGAGCAGTCTATGTATAACTTAGAGGTCTAGATGTCCGTTTGGCATGAAGCATCTAGGTTTGTAGGAAGTTTGACTCAAGAATATCCCATAAATGTACAATTGAGAACATGTTATTTTTATACTTTTAAGTCATGGACCTGACTAAAGAGGGGAAGGCATCTTTTTAAGAGGAGTTTATGACCAAACCATGTGAGCTTGATTTTATTTTGAGATGCACGAAACAAAGTGTATGAGGTGATAAATGAGCTCAAGGGACGAGCGCAAGGTAGATAAGAAGTGATATAACACTAAATTCAATCAGTAGAATGGTCGAAGATGCAAGGCATTAAGGGGTTCAGGCTCAGGTTTACCATTAAGCGAAGCTAAATGGTAAGTGCCTGATCCGTAAGTATGCGTGATAATGTAAGGCCCAATCCAATTAGGAGCAAATTTTCCACGTTTGCTCTTTTCTAGTTTGGTTACATGTTGATTCTCTTTGAGGACAAGATCACCAACCTTAAAGGTACGCTCATGAAGTCACTTATCATAAGCACGCTTGATGCGTTTTTGATAGATTTGAAGGTGGTCAAGAGCCGTAAGACGACGCTCGTCAAGAAGCTCTAATTGGGCTAACCGCTCTTGGCGGAAATCATCGTTGGTGAGAATATCCTGAAGAGATATTCTTAGGGAGGGTATTTGTATTTCGAGAGGCAAGACAAAGCCTCGGTACCATATACCAAAGAAAATGGTGTGGCATTAGTGGAGGTATGAATGCTAGTATGATAAGCCCAAAGGGCAAAGGGGATGTGATCATGCCAATTTCTTCCAGAGTCGTTAACAACTTTCATGAGGATTTTGGTTAGGGTTTTATTAGAAGATTCGGCTTGACCATTGGCTTATGGATAGTAAGGTGATGAGAAGCTAAGTTTGATGCCAAAGTTGTCACAAAGGTCTTGTAACAACTTATTTTTGAAAGATTTACCATTATCTGTGATCAGGCGATGAGGAACACCAAAACGACAGATAATGTGATGGTTAATGAATTCGACGATTTTTTCTTTTTTGGTTGAAATGAGTGGAATGGCTTCCACCCATTTAGTGTAATATTTGGTTGCTGTGATTATCCAATGGTGACGTTGTGAAGAGGGCGGGTGAATCTCACCAATAAGGTCTAAACCCCATTGTGAGAAAGGCCAAAGATCTCGTGCGACTGTAGCGGATGACTAGGGGTATGTTGAAGGTTGGCATGTTGTTGACACATAACACAACATTTAACATATTCAGTAGTAGTCGTTATTAAGAGTAGGCCAATAATAGCCTAGGCGAAGGATCCGTTTGGCCACATGGCCAGGCCACTAAAATGTCGCCACAAATACCGTCGTGGATTTGTTGGATGGTGTAGGTGACCTCCGCACCGGTTAGACATCGAAGGAGGATGCCATCAAAGCCACGTTTATAGAGGAGTCCCCCCATGACGACATAATGAGAAACACTTTTAAGAAAAGCATGTTTGCCGTTACTAGTAAGGTCAGGTGGGAGAACAGAGGTTGTAAGGTAGTCGTGAAATTGGTGATACCAGGTATCCTGCAAATTAGTAGACACATTATTTATCATACAAACAACCGGGCTGAGTAAGATGGGGCAAAGAGTTGTTGGACCAAGATGAATATGTCAGAGTCAGTTGGTGAGGCAGGAATTTGTGAGGCTAAGCAAGCCATAGTATCCACAAATTTGTTAGTGGAGCGGGGAATGGTCTGGATAGAATAATGAGTAAATAAGGTCAAAAGTGAATCCACGTAATGTTTGTACTTTTGAAGTTCCTCATTTTTACATTGGTAGATGCCCATAACTTGATTGACTACCAATTGAGAGTCACCAAAAATATTGATAGATTTGACACCTAAGTGTAACGCAACCTGGAGACCCAAAACAAGGGCCTCGTATTCCACTGTATTATTAGTGCAGGGGAAATCGAGCCGGAATGAAAGAGGCATAGGCTCAGCGTCAAGAGGAATGAGAACAATGCCGGCTCCTCCGCCGCACTGGCATTTGGATCCATCGAAGAAGAGGGTCATTGGATATGACTCCTCCCTGAGTGAAAGAGTGGCGATGAGTTCGTTGGGAAATTAAAATTGGTAAATTGTTCCCCAGGTAAAGGGGCTTCCGCGAGTTGGTCTGCGATAGTTTGTCCTTTTATTGACTTCTGGTGTATAAATTCAAGGTCGAGGTCAGCGAGGAGCATAAGCCATCGGGTGATGCATTGGTTTAGATGTGGTTTGGCATACATATAATGAATGGGGTCCGTGTTGGTGATGACAAAAGTTTTGTGATTCAGGAGGTAGTGTCGGAGTTTGGTGGCTACGAATGATAGGGCTAGGCACAACTTTTCTACATGTGTATACCTAGTTTCGTAATCCACGAGAGTACGACTTATATAATAAATGGCTTGTTCTCGATGCTCAGAGTCACGATGTGCGAGCATGGCTCCTACAGCATGGTCGGTGGTAGAAAGGTAAAGATAGAAAGGGCGATCGTCCTGAGGTGGGATAAGCACAGGTGGCTGCAAGAGATAGGCTTTGAGAGCCTCAAAGGCTTGGTGGCACTCTTCGCTCCATTGAAAGGCAATGTCCTTTTTAAGGAGGTGATGGAAAGGTTGACATCGATCCGAGAGTTGGGAGATGAAACGCCGGATAGATTGGAGTTTACCTTGCAAACTACGCAATTGTTTGAGGTTAGTAGGTGGGGGCATTTCTAGGATAGCTTTGACTTTAGATGGATCGACCTCAATGCCATGCAAAGAGATGATAAAACCAAGAAGTTTTCCTCGAAAGGACACCAAAGACACATTTCTTTGGTTGAAGATGGACAGAATATTGTAACAGGCGATCGAAAATAATGGTTAAAACATCGAGATGTTCACTGCGATGTTTAGATTTGCCAAGAAGATCATCGACATAATCCTCAAGGATAGTGTGCATAATGTCATGAAAAATGTAAGTCATAGCCCACTGATAGGTCGCACCAGCATTCTTAAGGCCAAACGGCATGACATGATAATAGAAGGTTCCCCAAGGAGTTATGAAGGTAGTTTTATGTTGATCGGGGCTACCAAAATTTGATTGTATCCCGAAAAGCCATCCATGAGAGAAAGCATCTCATGGCCCGCAGTGAGATCAACAAGTTGATCAATACTTGGGAGGGGGAAGTCATCCTTGGGGCAAGCGAGGTTAAGGTCTCAGAAATCCATGCATATCCGAAGTCCCCCATCGCTTTAGTGACAGGTACGATGTTAGAAATCCATTGAGGATAGTCAATAGGTAAGATGAAGGAAACAAAAAGGAGTCATTGAAGCTCTTCTTTGACCAAGAGGGCAATGCGTGGATGCATTTTTCTCAGTTTCTATTTGACTGGTTTGGAATCAGGTTTTAGGGTAATGTTATGGACAAGCAATGTCAGGATCAATTCCTGGCATGTCAGTGTAGGACCAAGCGAAAGCTTGGTTGCGGGTATGGAGAAAGGTAGTAAAGGCGGCTTGTTCTGATGCATTAAGAGATTGTCCGATCTTCACAATGTGAGGATCATCCTCTGTGTGGATGTTGATTTCTATAGTCGACTCATTCAACATGGTTTGAGTTTCAGATGGTAAGGTGCGTTGAATATAAGAGTCATCCGCACCAAGGTAAGTGAGGATGGAGTCGTCATCCTGGCACTCAACAACATTAATTGAAGGTGAATCCTCTTCGATCATGTCTGGATACAGAAGGGGAAGAGAAGATGGGTCCTCATTATCACGTTGATAAGTGAGAGGACCCAGGAAGATAGCATTTATGAAAAAAAAAGTTAGGAGGGATAGATTCAGGGTCTATCGACTCTGTGGGTGACGATGGCAAAATGGGTGATGATGGTTTGGTAGGGGTGACGTCGTCATCTTCCAGGATACAACTGACATGAGGTTTCTCCGGTGTAAGTGTTTCAGGAAATCCGAGACCACTACGATCATTGTGTTTGTGTGTAGTCACGGGAATGATTGTATGTCGGCCTTGTTCATAAAGACCAAAACCAAAGCCTTTCCAAGCACAACGAGTCAAGAAGGTGAGGGTGAAACGATGATTTGTCAGGTATTGGAAATCGGATTGGAAGGGAACCACACCAAGGGAGGTTCAGGGGTAATGGAGGATGCGTCGACACCCCCATACGTTAGGTTGGTGCGGCAATTAGGTGGTCCGTAAGAGATTACCTCCCCCACGCGATGGTCGTAGGTAGGATGCGCATGTAACTGTCCGTACTCCTGTGGGGTATGGAAAGAACTAACGTTATATAGGTGATACTCCCCCAGCGTAAGGCATTGAAAAACATCTACTAAGGGGTCTGAGGTTGGGATGTTGTCTGCGGGAAAGGAAGTGGTATTTCATGATGGCGGGTTTCATTGGTCAAGGTGTAGGTGCGGTTGAAGTGGATGGTAGAGGTGTGGTTGAAGTGGATGGTTGGGTTAGATGAATGGGTGTCTTGACTGGTACAAGCACATCATTAGGGCGATATAACATATTGCAGGTTTTGAAGGGGGGAGGATCAGCTTTTACGGTGTAGGACTTCCCCTCGTACTCAAATTTTATGCATCTATGTAAGGTGGAGGGAACGCATCCCATAGCCCGGATCCAAGGGCGGCCTAACAACATATTGTATTGGAACTCTCCCTCAAGGACATAGAAGAGTTCGGGTAAAGTGCGTGGCCCTACACGAATGTTAAGGATCACGGTACCTAAGGTAGAAGTAATAGCATCGTTGAATGACCGCAACATGATGGGGTTGGCACACATGCAACTAGAAGGGATATTCATTTGTTGGAAGGATTTTGAAGAGATGATGTTTAGACTAGCGCCCCATCAATCATAACACGACGCACCCAAATGTCCCAGACATAAGCTGAGATGAAAAGAGCAGGGTCAGGATCTTCGGCACCAAAGTCGACAATTTCATCTTCTGAGAAACTGACAGCAGTGGCTTGCTGTACAGAGACAGAAGTGGTTGGGGAGATAGGTTGTTTAGTGAGTGAAGCAACGTGATTGGGTGTTAGAATGGAGGTAACAGGCAAGGTTTCATTGGGTAAGACCTCTATCTCTTGAAGAATTTCAACGAGAGCTTGTCGATGAGATTCAGAGGTCTGAATGAGGTCATACAGTGTCATTTTTACAGGTGATTGGTGAAGCTGTTTGATCATGGTTCGGTGGGCAACTCCATTAGAGACGGGGTAGGTGGGTCCACGAATAACCACTTTAGGTGGTGGTGCGATCGGGATGGTGGAGAGAGAAAGAGAGGCCGCAGGTGTGCTTTCCTTAGCTTTCCCATTGTTTTTCTACCCTCGAGTAGCAACACTAATCATATTGATCTCGTGAACACGAGAGGAGGAAGACGGTATGGATAAGTCATGGTCTTCAAGAGGTGGAGTTGTAATAATGATAGATCTTGGTGAGGCGGGGACAGGTGGTATAGGAGAGGGAATTGAAGCTAAAGGTCTCTCCCTTCGTAAGTTGTCTTTCTTAACCTTTCTATCTGAGAGAGGTGACTGACGAAGTATGGCTTTCAACGCTTTGCATCCCTCTACATCATGTCCTGGTGTGCGGTGGTAAGTGCAGATTTTAGACTCATCATAACCTATAGGTCGAGGTTTAGATGGATCATAAGGTCTAAGTGGGGGTAGGGAAATGGTCGCATTCTCCACCAACATAGCAAGGATTTTGGCGTAAGACCCTTTGAGCGGGTCAAAGTCAAAGGAAGATGAGGCTATTGACTGGGTAGTTTTTGGTAATGATGGGGTATGGTTGATTTGTATGGGTGGCGGTTTAGCCAAGGGGTTTTGATAATGGGATTTAACTAAACGTGGCTTCTTCAGCACAGAAGTTATGTTTAGCTGGTTAGATGATGAGGCCACAGATGATGTGGTATCAGAAACAACCACGGAGAAAGAGGAGTGACAACAAACAAATCCTTTGATGATGAAATTTGTTTAGGGTTGATAGGTGGACAGGATACGTGGGGTGACGGTGTTGATATACCCTTGGATCTTTGTATGGGTGTAGAAGGCGTAGGTCATTTTAAAGAAAACGCAGGAGGTATGATATATTGATGCAAGGTGGAGGGATGAGGTCCCAATATGGAAGGTAGGTGTGATGACGATGGTTTTAGTTGTGATAGAGGCATAGGTTGAGGTTGAGGAGATTGAGTCTGTCTCCTAAGTGGATGGACGGCTTTACTTTTGGATAAATCTAACCATTTAGGTGGGTGTGTTAGACTGGGTATTGGTGAGGTCCCAAGCGTAGGGGAAGATTTGGTTAGGTTAATAGAGGTGGATGAGGTATTTGGTAGAGATGAGGGGGGTGAAGATGAGGACATAGGCATTTTAAGCTTTTGTAAACACTTCGGGTATATGGTAGAGGCGTCTGGATCGGTCATCTGCATTTGAGTAGAATATGGCGTACTCAAACGTTCCCATAGGACTCATCTATCTTCTGAGGGATGACAATCCTCACGTGTGAATAGGAAATTTTGTATGGAAGAAAGGTGGGTTGTGATTCCGGTCCACTGTGGGTGTGATACAGGGGGTAAATGAGGCACTGTATCAATGGGCGTTAAGAGGTCAACCGGTCACTGAAAAGATTTAGGCGATGAAGAACTAATAGGTAGGAGGGCATGTTTGAGAGGATCCGTCATGATTAAAGAATTTGGTGATGTCGGTTCAAGAGGTTTCTCGTCTAAGGATGACAAAAGAAGTGGCGAGCCTTCCTCTTGTACAACAAGAATGGTAGAAGGAGATGTTTGGGAAATAGATAAGTTAGATAACATCCGCTCACAGTCTTGCAAGGATGTGGTGTAAGAAGGCTCATCTGTGAGAAGAGAACTCTGGGTGGTTAATTCCTTGATGGGTAAAGGAACGGCAAGGATTTTGTCTTGTCTTGATGGTGGTGAAGGGGGTTCGGGTTCCTGCGTTAGTGAAGAGGCTTGATTCAGAATTTTTTCGATAGAGGCTTTTGGCTGGGAGTCGAAGACTGCATGGATTTCATGAACACTCTCCTCGGCTAAGATATCTTGGTTTATGTTACTGTTAGAAGAGTGATTTGGGAATGGTTTGTTGAAAATTTTCAAATTTCGGTTAGCAGGGGCGTTAGGATTATCGAGGGCTATATCCCCTGCATCAACCATTTCCTGCACAATGTTTTTCAACATCTTGCAGTTTTCATGACTGTGTCCCTTCACGCGGTGGAAGTTACAGAAGTCATTTTCTTTGTACCAAGAAGGTATAGCGTGGGTGGAATCAAACCCGGAGTGAGGTTTAATAGGAGGTAAGGTAATAGCTCCCGCTTTAAGCAATTTTTCCAATATCACACCATAAGTTTCTCCCAAGGGAGTGTAATTGATGGGCTCAGCTTTATACTTATAGGTGGTTTTTGGTGGGGTATTAGACGGTGGTTGGGATTTGACCATCACCACGTGGACAAGCTCCTTTTAATTTCGAAGGAGTCGATGCATGAGGATTGGTGGTGTTAGGTTTGCTGGTGGAGTCTTGGGTTGGAAATTGGGGTTTTTTTGTTGCAACCGCAATTTCTCTTCCTCTAAGGCTCGAATCTCTAGTTTTTGAGCCATAGTAAAGGCCTCGTCAAATGTGTGGAAAGTTTGAATTTTGAGGGTAGGAGAAATGTGCTTAGCGCAGGCCCACGTAAAGAGTTCGATAAGTTCACCTGAGGCAAGGCATACGTAAGTTGGTTGATAAGGCCCCGCCATCGTCCAACGAAATCTGCGATAGATTTCATCTTCAAATTGTCGGATGGCATAGAGGTCGGTGATAGATACTTTCTTGGCAATGTTAATGGAGAAATGATCCAAGAAAGATTGGGCTAGTTGGTTAAAAGAGAAGATTGAGTGCTGGGCTAAAGCACTGTACCACTCCAAGGCGGGTCCTGATAAGGACATGGGAAAGGTGTGGAGTAGTAAGGCATCGTCATGAGCAATCGATAGCAGGCATGTCTAAATGATCGCAAGTGTTGTTGAGGATCCTCCTTACTATTAAAACGAGTAAATTTTGGTAATTCCCATTGAGGAGGATATGAATGAAGGGGGACAGAAGGGTGGATAGGCTCCCGAAAAACTTGCTCGTATGTCAGGGTGCTACGACTTCCTGAAACAGAAGCCTCCATATTTTGCATTTTGTCCATCATTTGTTTGATTAAATCAGTAGTTGGATGAGATGATGGTGCGGTTGTGGTAAATGGAGGCAGATTGGGCCAAGGGCCACCACTAGACAATGGTGGGGTTAAATGTTGATAAGGTATGGAGGATGAATATGTTGAGGTGACCGAATAGGGATGTCCTATATAAGATGTTGAGGTCACCGGATACGTGTGTGGAAATGAAAAGGTGGGCGGAGCTTGAGAAGGAAAGCTCGTGTGGATAGGTGGCAGAGAGCAAGTCATGAAAGGAGCAGTCTGCAAGAGAGACGAGGTAGGAGCGAGTGGGTAATGATATGTGGGGCCCAAGATTAACCAAAGGAAAGCCAATCTGTGCCGTATAAACCCCTGAAGCCACTGAGGTAGGAGACGGGACTAAGGATGAAGAAGGCAAGGCGGAGTTATCAGGTGGAGAAGGAGCTAAATGAGCAGCTATACTAATAGGCATGCCAACAAGGAGTTGACCATCGGGTGTACGGTCAGGGGCATGAGACAAATAGTATTGTACAGCGCTAGGATTAGCGTCCAAAAATTTCACAAAGTCCTTATCTCCTACAGGGATTTTGGGAACCTCGCTGGTGTCCGTAGGATTCCCCACAGGATGTGCAGGAGGTGATTCAGGCAAAGGCACGGAGCAGGCATGTGAAACCATGGCTGCAACTTGTTTCGAGTGATAACAACCATGGACAAGGGTACACAGTAAGGATGCAATCTATCAGGAACTGAAGCAGCAACAAAATGTTGGAAGTTGGAAGGCTGCTTGGTTTTAGGAATCAGAAAAGACAAGAATCGATATCGGTCGTAAACCGATGTCGATTCAGCATAAATGGGCGTGGTAAGTTAACCGATGTCGGTATAATAGGACCGGTGTAAGAAGCTGAAGGAAGTTGCTGATTTGGGGCTAACAGTGCTTAGTATGCCTACCAAACTGTTCTGAAGTGATCACAGAAAATAGTGTATGACAGAGAAACAAAAGCAAAAACAAACAAGATGCACAAACAAATTAACAGACTAACCCTAGGATTAGTTTTAATCAATTTGGGCTTATGCCTTTAGATGCAAAATGATGTCAATCCTAAACAAAAGACTTAGGGGAAATGTCAAGTTTGTTTTGGCTTATAAGGTTACCTCAATCAAAGGAGGAATACCATGGAAAAGGGGGATGTTTTGAGCTGTTGTGTTAATTATGAAGTGATTCGGTATGTGTTGTGCAGTGAAAGTAAGATTAATTTCTTGTCAATACCATGGAAATCACCCCCACGTGTACGACCTGTTACTTAATCTACGTTCACTAGAATTGAAAACAACAAGCAAGAATGGGATGCATGTGTTTTAAACCCAAATCGAAAATGATATTCGATGAAGCAAAGAAGATGACTTTCACTAATGCAAAGCTGGGAAAGCAAGACAAATTCTTTTACCAAATATAACAAAATATCTTGTGAATATTTTTAGAAGAAGAAAACAGCAAGTGTGCTCCCTATATGAAAGCAAGCAAGAAAGAAAGAAACCCGAAATGGGTCCCACCGGGCGTGCCAAAATGTTTCGCACAGAAATGCTTCCGTTCCTGGAATAGAGTTGCTTCTATCCTTTCATTCCTTTGAGAAATAGATAAGGGTTAGGGCTAGGAGGAATACCTGTTGAATGTCGAGAGGGTGTGTGCGTACCATAGAGAGAGATCAGATCGATTGCAAAGAACTCCTTTTTGTCTGGGAAGGACTACCTGCAAGTAAGAATACAAGACCACCAGATTCTAATTAGATAATAAGTGAGGGAACTGCCTTGGGCCCGGAAATATGAGACTTCCTTTCAAGGTGGTCAGTTCCCGCTAATATGAATTAACACAAATTCTAACAAATAATCTATTGTCCAATTACAATTTGTTTACCTTGTTAGAACAATAGAGAAAAGGTTGGTCTTGGTTTTTGAATCACAAAGTGACCGACCGATGTCGTGTCACTGTCACTGTACGGTTGGTGATAACCGATATCGGTAGGGGTAGTGATTTAAGGGGTTTGGTGAAGGTTGGCTATAAGATGGCTATATGATAGCTATGGTGTTTATAAGGCTGGTAAAATGATTGGGGATAGGTAATGAGGTGATGGAGAAGATTCAGAGAGCATGGGGGCTGTTCTTGGGGCAATGTAGGGGTAGAGGAATGTAAGTTAGATGGAGAGTGTTACCGGGTAGTAGATCCGGGAATAGACTTGTAATTACTGTGATTCAGAAGTCCAAGAAATATTATTAAAAGAACATACAAAATACTACTTACTAGTTCCTGATGAAGATACAGGTCCAAGGACTATTATGATGAAGGCAGGGTTCAGGTAGGATGATCTGATAATCCAAGATGAGGTATCCTCTCTCCCAAGGCTTGGATGAGTGTCACTGGGCTCTGGTTATTCAGTTGCAGTCTTGGGCTTGATGTCCTTCTCTGCAAACTCCTCCTCTTTCCTTCACTTGTCTCTGCTCGGCCAAGTAAATTCCGGATTCTTCCAATGACTTCTGATTTGATCAATGAAAATCCCCCTTGTTTTTGGTTGGGAGAGGTCATTTATAGGGAACCGATGGTGGTTACGTAACCGATGGCGATCGAGTAGGAACCGGTATCGGTCAGGTCAAAGTGGGCTATTTTTAGTAAAATAGCCAACTTTCCCTCCTTTTCTCCTGAGGGATTAGTTGTGGGCTTGGTCAAGTCATTATGAGGTTGGTTTTAGGTGTGGGTGAGGAGTAATTAGTCATGGGTGTGGATGTAGACCAAGTTATAGGTCTTAATTAGGTTAGTTTAGAGTTAGGACTAGGTCATGATGATGAGGTTAGGTTGCGGAAAGATGCGGGGAGGTGGTGTCTACAAGTTTATCTAATATGGAGATGTGGATTGATGGCCTCTACCCTCTTAGGATTAATCATGACACCATACTTTGATACAATGTGACCAAGCAACTTGGCCTTACTGTACCCAGAAATGGCACTTATTTGGATTTAGTGAAATGTCATACTCTCTACATCTTATCAACATATTTTCTAAATGGGTTAGGTGATCACTTCTTATCTCGGAGAAAACTATCACATCATTCGATATACAACAATGAAGTCATTTATATATCCTATGAATGCTACATCTATTTCTCTCTGAAAAGTAGCTCCAATATTTATCAAGCCAAACGACATCTTCACATACACATAGGTACCCCATGGAGTAGTGAAAGTAGCTTTGATTATCTCGACTACTTCACAACTACTTGATTGTAGCTAGAAAAACCATCCAAGGTAGAAATCAGGTTAGAACAAGTCACTATTTGTACCATGTTATCGATGTTTGGTAAAGGATAGTTATCCTTCATTGATGCTCTATTCATATTTATAAAATCCATGCACATCCTAATATCACCATTATTTTTTATAACTGCAACTAAGTTCACAACCCAAGAAGAATACCTTGGTTGTTGAATGATCCCTCCATCTCTTAGCTTTTTAAAATCATCTTACCTCTTCACAGAGAGAAGTGGATTAATCAACATTTGTTTTTGTCTGAATGGTTTTGCATTAGACTCCAAAGGAATTTCATGCTGAAACAAATCCTCTATGTATGCCTTCAACTCTAAATAAGACCAATCCAAGAAGTCATGATACTTCTTCAACAACTGGACATAGGATTGTTTTTCCTCCTTGTTCAAATTGCTTCCCAACCAGATCTTCCTTGGTTTCTCCTCTGTACCCAAGTCATTCTCTTCAACATTCCTTGAGGCTGCTATATACTTGTTAATAATGCAATCAGAATTATCAAAGTTTGATTCAAGAGAAAATAGTCCTCTAGGGATGGTATTAGTTTATAGTTGGATGATATCCTTGCAAAACAAAGTTTCTTTACCCTTTGCTACACACACCATTGGCTCCAAATCAATACAACCGATTAGTGAAGTCCCCTTTGTTCTGTAGAAATATTTTGATCTAAGCATCAACATCAAAAATTCATCAATGTTTAATGTTGTTGGGGACATATGGCTTTCTTAACACCTCAACATCATATTCACAATATGGGTACATTGCACAATTATAAGAATGAGATCCCAACACTGCAAGATTGTCTACCATAACATTGAACTTCCTATCATGATGCACAATGTTAAATGAATCAAACATCTCAATCAAGTCGTAGATCGCATGCTTATACTATTTCAATCTACGATTCTCGATGGCATACAATTTTCTTATTTGCTTACCAATTAGTTGTGAATCTCCCTTAACAATGATGTATTTTACATAGTATTTTCAATAAATTATAAAACCTAACAAAATGCTTCATACTCAGTGAATGTTGTTGAGTACAATCAAAGTTAAGTTTGAAAGAAAAACAAACTCTTCCAAGCTTGGAGAAATCAGAACTACACCAGTGCCATTTCAAAATTTGGAGCAATCTCCATCAAATGAGAGTCCATGGAGAGCCTAATCATTCATGATTCTTACATTGGTCCATTTTTTTCTCTTTTCTCATCAAAAAACCCAATGAAATTATCAGCATCAAAACTTGTGTACAACACTTCATAAGTTGCATTGTTGGGGTCTTCAATAAGGTGCAACATCTTCTTTTCCCCATACAACTTGACAAGTATGCCCTCAATTGGGATGGTGGCATAGGAAATATCCATTTGAACACTCCCACCAACACCTACAACCCATTTTCTAGACAATAACATACCCCACTTGGTGGGCAATCAACAATAACAACATCAAGTTTCAAGTTTCTACCCGGATATGCTAAAAGTTGAACTACCATACCTTTCACACATCCCACCATAGTACCTCTCTTGGAATCCATGGCAAGTACACTTCCCATATTCTTCTCATTACTTTGATATCCAATTCATTCATGACTTCAGAGGCATAACATTGCATGATGCCCCAAATCAAACATGCGGTTGTGTAGTAATATGTCCTAATGATCAAAGTGGTGAAGAATGGATCCACATTTAGCACAGACTCTACCAATAATGTTCCCAAATAAACCTCATGTGGTTCATCTAGCTCTTCAATGATTGGAGGAGTCACCACAATGTTTACATTTCTACCCAGGTTACTCTTCTCTTATTTCAATCCCAAGTACTCAAATGCCCTCTTCTTGTGCTCAGAAATCCTAAGAAGATCAACAATTGGAACACTAACTTTGATTTGACTCAAAACTTGGCCAATGTCATGTAGAACACACTTTGGCAAGGAAGAAATGGAAGGGAGAATAACAGAGTCATAAGATAACACGATATTTTTGGGTTTGAGCACGAGGATAAGTATGAATCTTGTTTGGGAAAGAAATGCCTTTGGAAGGTGTATCTTTCCTAGCAACCTATTTTGGAATACTAGTCAAGCAATGGAGTTTTAGGTTTGGCTTGAGGTCGTGATCCTTTGAAAACTCTAGTCCTAGTATTATAATCCTTTTCTTGAGTAACAACAACATTCATCAATAAGCTGCATCATCATCCTCATATGGGATTTCTGTTGTTGGTGCTCAAAATAGTCTGCCCTAGTTTGCTTGGTCACATAGTGTCATAAGAAGGGGTGATGATTGATGCGAGAAAGAGTAGAGGCCATAGAAAGGTCCCAATCCTAAGGACTAAGAAGGGAATTTAGTCCTTCTTTGGGCTAATAAACTTCTTTAGAAGATTCATATCAAACTTCTCTGAGTTGACCATTCAAATCACTTCCATATGAAGAATAGGTCAACAAATGAGAGGAGGCTGCCATCCAAGATTTCAATGGGATTAAAGAGGCACTAAAGCATGCACCTATTCTAGCAGCCCCAAATTATAAGAAACCCTTTCAAAGTTGTTCTCTTTTGATTGAGAGAACACTATTACTTACATCTCCTTGCAGAAAGATGATGAAGGGGTGAGAGGCTAATATCATTCTTGAGTAAGGCATTGCAAGGGGCTGAGCTAAAGTACACTATTATAGAGAAGCAAGCATTTTCCTTAGTAAAAGCAACAAAGGTTTTTAGGCCTTATATTCTAAGTTCTAATTTTTTTTCTTATGTTCCCCACATCATGGTGAAGGACATCTTGTCAGAGATGTAGGTCTCAAGAAAAAGATGTAGGTGGGTGAACAAGTTGGAAGAATATGATATGAATATCCAAACCATGAATTTGGTGAGAGATGCTTGGCTTATCTAAGCTTATGGCTAAGAGCAACTTACAAAATATTGAGGTAAATGATCTAGAAGAAGAAAGGGTAGGTGTTGTTGAAAGGTTAATGAGTTTTGAGTGGTACAAGGATGTGATTTTCTATCTTAGAAACTTATACTACCCTGAGCATTTAAGTAAGAACCAGAAAAGGGCTCTTAAGTTGGCCTCCTAGAAATATGTCATTACTGATTGTGGGTTGGCTGGAAGAACCCGAGGGAGTCCTCTTAAGATGCATTATGAAGAAGAATCCCCAAGATAATTGTTGATCTCCATGGAGGAGTATGTGGGGGACATTTTGCTGAAAGAGTCATAGCACACAAGATCCTAAGGGCTGGTTATTGGTGGCCAAATCTCTTGAGGATAAAATATTTTTTTAGAAGATGCTAGAGTTGCTTAAGCACTTCTCCGGAAGACCGAAAGCTTGGGCTCCCTTTCTTTACAACATGTATCATTGAAGCTCCATTCAAATAATGGGAATGGATCTCATTGGTGAGATTTTAGAACCTTCAAGTGCTGGCCATATTTGGATTCTTCCAGCCACTAATTATTTCACCAAGTGGGTGGAGGAAATCCCCACCAAAAGAGAAACACACCAAATTGTCATGGATTTTATGTTGAACCATATCATTTGCTAGGTTTGGGGTGCCAGTCAAGATTATTCTGCTGACAATTCCATGAGATTTAGAGCTAAACCTTTGATGGAAATGTGCAAGGATTATGGGATCCACTTGACATATGCCTCCAATTACAATCACCAAGGAAATGGACAAGCTAAGTCTAGTAACAAAAACTTGTTGAAGATTATCAGAAAAACCTCGTTATCCAAACTTCACCCCTCAAGGTAATTTTGATAACTTGCATAAAATTATTTAGTCCCATGAAAGTAGATTGATTCAATGCCAAAAATCATGTTTTGGGGGTTCCCTTGGCTTCTCTCTAACTCCCCCATCTAAGGAAAAAATCCAACAAGTTAGAAAATATTGAAAATATTCAAAAATTGAAGTCGCAGGCTTATTTTAAAGCATTGTGGGTCTAGAGGCTATGGATCATACTAGTGTGGATCATACTAAGGTTCATCATAGCTGGTTTGGAGTTGAAATACAAAGGAATTGGCTAAATTGTCTTTCTGTGTCCCAGACCGCACAAGTTCAACAGGGACATGGAGCACGCATTGCTGAAATCGCCGTAGGTAAAGAAAATCAGAAAAAGTGGAATTTTTTTATCCCAGACGGTTTACGGGACATCTAGGACATAGGTATATGTGGGACACACAAATATTATTTTTCACAAGTTAGTATGTTGCGGATGGCATGGAGAAATGTGTCTGGGATGGTTGGGACAAAAGTTCGTGCGGGATGTGCAAAGGTGAAAATGCCACAAAAGGAACCATACATTGTGGTGAATGCAGAGGTCAATGGCCCTCATGGCCCGGTCAACGATGGATGCATGGGGAAAAGGAAGTCTGAATTAGGAGATGCGGATATTTTTGTCTAGGACAACCGAGACACGTGGACCCGATTTTGCCGAAATATCCGTAATGAAGAGAAAAGTCAATGTTTGACCCCGAACCGCAAACGGCCAAAATTTTTACTTCACTTTGATTTTCATAAAATTGGACTTTCTAGAATGAGTAATATGTCCTGTGCATCACAAAAACATATTCAAATAATAAAATAAATATATTCATCTCCATTCAATTAATTCTCATTCCGTCAAATGACAAAAATGCCGGCAAACTCAAAATAGCTTCTCGCACTCAGATGGCCATAAATTTTGCATTTCACAACAAAATCGCACAAAATTAGTACCGTTGGAATCATGGATCTGATCCCAATGCATAAAAATCAATAAGTTTGGAATTTGATGATAAATCGATGGATATTTTTCATAAAACGTGGCCGTGTTCATGATAATGTTGTATTTGGTAGTTGGGAGTGCAATTAAGTGGCATGGCCATCATTTTTCTCTCTTTGTAGTAGATGGGATAGTATGGGGATCCTTTTACAAGTAACATAAAATCATTTCACTCCATTTAATTTCTCTTACAATTGGTTGAAGGACATATTTTGAGATTTCCATTTTCCCATTGTCTCTCTCTTCTCATTCTTCTATAAATTGGAGTGTTAGGCTCATTGTAAAAGGAGGAAGTTTTTGTTGTAGCAATTCTCTATCAAAATTGATTTTGAAGCCAATGTGCTAGAGACCCTTATAGTGGACTCCTTGCATGGTGATCCAAACCCTTATCTTATAAAGATTGAATTGTGCATATCATGAAGCAATAAAATACAAGTTTATGGATGCATCTTCCCCTTTTGTGTTTGTTTGCAATAAAATTATTGTGTCTATTTTTATACTCTTGCAAGGAATCATTATTATTATGCATGTATGAAATATTGTTGTGAATGCATTTTCCAGATTGTGGAGAACTATTATCACCCCTTCTAGTATGCATTTTACTTCTATTTTTCACACATTGGAAGACTACTCTCACACCCCTCCTTTTCTAGTGTATCACCGCTTTAGTGTAGGATTTCATTTTTATGCATTCTCTCTCCTTGGTCCCTTGGAAAGTTAGATTAGAATAGTTATTTTCCCTACATTAGAGTAGATTGTGGCAGGTAGTTTAGGAGTCAAAACCAACTTTTCTCGGAGGTCTATCTCCAGTAGAAAGTCCTACAACATGGAGATAGTACCCATATTATCCAATCACACCATGAGCTCAAGTATATGCATTTGACTAAACATAAGGGTGTGGTGATTTGGGATGATAACAAAACCTTGGAGCTAAAAAAGAGAAAGTGGGGTGAACAGTTGAAGTTTGCTATTTGGGCAGATAGGATCACTATCAAGAGGGTCACTAGAAAGAGTCCATTTGAGTTGGTATATGGGACTCAGGCCCTACTGCCTCTTCATATGCAACTGTCTTCATATCATTTTATGCAACAACTGGAAGATCAAGAGGTAGGTCCTTATGATGCTCACATTAACCAGATTTTTTAGCTTGATGAAGAGAGGAGGGCATCCCACTAGAGGCCTTTAAAGTTTAAAGAGAAACTAAAGAAGTTATTTGACAAGAAGGTCACTCCCAGGGCCTTTAATGTTAGATATCTTGTGCTATTATGGGATTAGATACATGAGGATAAGGGAAAGCATGGAAAGTTTGACTCATTATGGATGGGCCCTTACTCCATTGATATCAGGATTGGTGAGCATACCTTCTTCCTTAAGGACTTAGATGGTGAATTGCTTGAGCTGCCTGTTAATGGTAGGCATTTGAAGCATTTCTTGGATTGATTCCCAGGATCAAGAAAATATTTTGTACAGTGTATAGTTTGTTGTTTGTTTCCTGCCTTTTGTGTTTTCACTCGCTCTGGTCCTTGGTGACCTGTTTTGCTGGTTTCTCTATTTGTTTTTTAAGATGGCTCTATTTCTCTCTCTACTGCAAGATGACTCCATTTCCCAATGGATATTTTTAGCACTTGGTCTACCTTTGTTCTTATGGCACTCATAGGGAGTTCCCATCCCCGAGTAGAGCCAATGTTGGTGCTCAAAATAGTCTCACCCCAGATTTTCCTTTGAAAATCTATCGATTTGCAGCCTCTGTCACTTTCTTTTTCCTCATGTTGTGCCTGGTTAATATTTTTGCCATTTTTAGTCCATTCCTTGGTCATAGATCACTTATGGGTCCATTTTTCTCGTTGTTTCTTTGTTCCTCTGGAAAGGGTCTATAATTTGGGTCTCCCATTCTCTATTCATCTAAAAACTCAAGTTCTCCCATATTTTCTATTCTCCACGGTTAGGATTTGTCTTCCTTGTCATTTCTGCCCTAAATACTTGAAAAAAATGAATGAATGTATCTATGAGAAACATATTTGAGCCTTGTAACATTTCTAAATTCTCTGTCCTTAGAGAAATTTTAATTTTGGGCTCAAATGATTGTTTTTCTACATTTTACGGTTTGACGGGTGTTTCTCCGGTCAAATTTACATCCTTACATCGACAGGGGATGTGGCACCTTTTGGTTGGATGCGGCTCACTGGATACTTCAAAAAATTCTATGAATCACCTCAACTTAAATATTTGTCCACGTGGAGGCACGACGCTCATTTGAGGATCTACTTTTTGGTTTGGCCTTGGAGTAGCACCGAGAGGACACATGGAGGTTTCGCGGGTATTCCCATACTTAGTATTTTTCAAAGGGTTTTGGGAGGTCTGGGACATATGGAGGAACCGCGCATGTTTGGGGACCGGCCCTTGAGTTTCATTTTAAAGAAGCACCAGGAGGACACGTGGAGGCCTCTACTCACTTTGCATTTTTCTTAGACTTTTCAATGGCCAAAGGAAACTACCTGGAGCATGACACATGGTGCCTTCTACTGAGCTTCAAGCATTGAGAAAAAAATTTTCGAGCCAGAAACGTGGCAAGCCCCTGCTCATTTAAGGTATCAAATTTTTTTAGACCATTTCATTGTACGCCATGGTGACACGTGGTGGTTTGAAAATTCAAAGGGGCGAGGAGGTGGACCATTGGGGGTAGTTTATATTTTTTGCCTCTTGACATGCAAATGACTAAAAACATCAAAATGGCCCACAGGCCCGATAAAGAAAACATGAAAGCTTACTGGTCAACGGTAGAGGTGCGAACTCTCAAGGGAAATTTGGAAAAATTTGCTTTTGGGGGAAAAGAGTGAAAAGTAAAAGGGGAAGTGTGGTTCCATTGGAACCACATTGGGACATGTGTTGGGCCCATTTTTCAAGGGTGGAGCTGTGGGGAAAATTTGAAAATTTTTCCCTTTTCCAAAAGGGAGGTGAAATGGAAGAATATGGCTGTAGTTCTAATGGGCCCCACCTGGGACATGTGTCGCTTATTTCTCTAGGGATTAGATGTAAAACAAAATGTGAAATTTTTCCATTTTTCCAAAAGTTGTTTAAAAAGTCGATTAAGTTTTAATCTTCCACGTGGATGGTCCAAATTCAAAGTAGAGATCAATGACAACTAAGAGTATGAATATGATTTTTCCCCATTTCACCGAAACACACACCTAGTAGTGTGAGTCCTAATGATTTCTTAGTATTTCCTACATGCCAAGCATAGAGGGGAGTTAATGTTGATATCCGAGTTTGGTGGAAAGATTTGGAAGACATCTTTCACCATTAAAATGGTTTGACTATCGTGCTCGATCATATTTTCCATTTTTTTCCTCTTGAGCATGCAAGGAGCCAGATTTGACAAATTAGGGATGGAAGTGGTTGGAAAATTGAAGAAAGAGTGATCTACCAAAAGAAGGAGTTGAATGTGAGAGATATTCGATGAGATCTACCCCCTCGAGCACCTGGTGACTTTTTGTAGATATGATTTTGAGAATCGCGATCGTGATCATGAAAAGCACTGGTAGCACTCAAGGTCTAGATTTTGGGGAAAAAGGGTCCCTGTTGTAAATGTTATAAATGGCACAAATGTTTCATGCAAATTGTTGGAGTGTTAGGGGTCGGGATTGATTTTTATAATAGAAAGCTTGATAGACCCCATCTTTTTGTGAAGCCATTTAAGAAGCTTGTATATCTCTTTTGTATTAAATCTGATCATGTCAAGGTGGTTGCAAGTGTACAACAATTGACAAGCTCTGAGACTATTCTAGAAAATTTCCCCTACTGATAGATTTAATCAAATTGAGTTATTCTATGTTGTCTTGAGAAAAATGTGTTTGTTTTATTTTTAAATGTATGCGAGTAGTTTTTCTTGTTTCTGTTGCAATATTGTATTAAATATGATTCAATCACACAACCCTCAATCCTTGTGACAGTTTAGTGGCATCTGCAATTTCATTCCTTAGAAGAGATTTCATCTGAGATTGGAATAAATGATTTAAAATCACTTTTCTTTCATCTGTTGACAAAGATTGTCTATAAGCCTCTGGGTGTACCTTAGGTGTGATTTGACTCAGATCTTGATGCTTTTTTGATTTTGTAACTTGAGCTTCATGATAGAATCTCAAAGATTGTGTGAAAGAGTGCTAATCTAGGCTTCCATTGAAGCACATATTCTAGTTAAAGAAACATTTTAGCTATTATGTTGCATTTTGTTGGTTTAACCTTCCATTTTTTAAGATTCCTAAAGGATTAGGTGAATCAAGTTCATCCTGCCCTACCTCCCACTAAAAATTCATTCAAAAATAACCAATCATACCTATACTACCCCTATTTGTCATGTGTGCATAAAAATGTAAAATCTTTGTTACCAAAATATGCAAAAGCAATCAGGGTCCCAAATATCTTTAGTAACCTTTTCCTTGTTGTGAAAATATCTCCATGATCTGGAAGTGACAACTTGTGAGAGTCATATTTGGTGTGTTGATCATATTTTCCCAAGGTCTTCTCTATAAAATTTATGCAAAAGAAGGATCTACTAGCATTCTTCAATAAAAGAGGTTACAAAATAGGTTCTCTTACCTTGGTTGAAAGGCAAAACCTAAAATAGTGAGGATAGATCAAATCCTCTTGAGGGTGCTATCCATTTCTCCACATTTGAGTGACAGAGGGCTAGTTAGATCTCATCCCTGGCTACAAAATGAATCATCATGATCTAATTTATCTCTAAGCTTCTTGTCAAACCAGTGATGCTGCTCAGACTTTGAGGGAGAATCAATTTGGATACCAACACATAAGTGGTGCCGTTTAGGGGACTTTTTAAGTTCTTTGAGAGCATTTTTTTGATTTGTTGCTATTTCATATCCATCTAGCCCTTTAAAAACACATAAGTGGCACTATTTTCAAGGACTTTTTAAGTTTTTGAGATCAATTTGTTGATTTTTGCTATTTCATATCCATTTAGCCCATCAACAACACATAATTGGCAATGTTTCGGGAATTTGTTTAAGTTACTAAGACCAATTTGTTGATTTGTTGCTATTTCATATCCATCTATCTGTCAACAACACCTAAGTGGTGCCATTTTTGGGGATTTCATTTTAAAATCAAGACCCTGGTAAAACACTTCTTGTATGCTCCAAGTGTTGTGTGTAATTATTTTAGTTTTCACACCTAGTGCACTATGTTTCATTTGATAAATTTGGGTTAAAAAAGTTTAGAATCTTTGCATTTCTAGTTTCTAGCATTGATAGACATTTGACAGATCATACTTAGTGCATTTTCACAAATAAGGTGGAAATCCTTAGTGGCAACTCCTTGTTGATCTAAGTTTTAATGAGTACCAGTGTCTTAGAACTCTGTCAAAGTTAGATTTGTTACTAATATTTGCAAATATGGAAGGAAGAAGATCTTTCTTTGCTAGGGATCCTACTAGGACATTGTTTCCAAAGCTAGGAAAAGCAAAATCAGAAGGAAGAAAATCTTGGAGAGTTGTGGGAGATCATTGAGACAAGAAGAGGGATCTCCATTGATGAAAGTGATTGGCCTATTATTAAAGACTACAATTCAAGTGACTCTAAATCAGGTATCCTCTTTTTGGAATTGAATTCTCTAGCTGGAGAAGGGCCTTCATTTGATTTTGAAAGGTTTGCTTCACATTCTTCACTTTTATTTTTGAGGTTGATAGGGATTTCCAAGAAGGAAGGCCTTTGGGGGATACCCATTTTGAAAATTATACTCCTGTGTTCCAAAGACCTTCTGCCCCTTATCAATTTATCACCCCTCTAGGGTCATCTTCTCGAATCAACATGGCCCACCCTCACCTAGACCCCCTTTTGTTATAAACACATTTGGACCTATAAATTTTGTGGGAATGGCTGGATATCCAAATGCAGTGCCTCAAGATGTAAGGAACATAATGCCAAAGTTCCAAGGAAACAATGTTATTATTGGTGATCAACATCTAAATATTTTTATCAATATGATGGAAGATTTTGAGATTGAACATGAAGATGTATATATCAAGTTGTTTATCCATACCTTGGAAGAAGATGCTAAGGATTGGTATAAAGAATTTCCAGATAACTCTATTGATTCTTGGACTAAGATGAGCAATGCATTTAGATTGTACAGTATGGTGATAGAACTGACCCTAGGTTTCTTTTGATAGAATTTGAAAACATCAAAAAGAATCCTAATGAGTTAGTACATTATTTCAACATAAGTTTTAATAATACCTTGAGGATATTTCCTATTAGGATAAGGCCTTGTGATGAATCATGTTTGATCAAATATTTTGATGCATTTGATAAAAAGGTTGTATATTACTAAAGAGACAAAACCCCCACAAATTTGAGGTAGGCCTACACCATGGATTTCCAAATAGAGAACAACATCAAGGCAATTGGAACGCCTCCAAAAAGGGAGGGTGTAAAGTTGGTTAACCTAGAAAAGCCTCAAACAAGCAAGGCTGCTGATTTGGAAGAAGTTGTGAAAACTTTGATAGGGCTATCAAAGAAATTTCCTACAAACTAGCTCAGCTGAGAAAGGAATTGGGAAGAGCTCACAAGGTCAACACAAGAAAAAGGCCAAGACAGTTCAAAATCACCAAAGATCTTATGACAGAGGTAAGGGACCTATTGGATTTGGAAATAGATAGTCCCAAGCTAGGGATAACATAATGGTACCTAATCCTTTGGCTCGCTAGAGTTGTTGTTGTGGAGGAGACATATTTCATTGATTGGTGTGACAAATGTTTCATGCCTCATGCTCCTTGTGAAGAAGATCAGCAAGAAGAAGAAGAATTTGATGACAATGATGATGATGTCTGCATGATGGGTTGTTCCACAAGCTTACAACAAGGGGCAACTTCAACTAAGGTGATAAGTGCCTGATTCTGCCACTTTTTGGGACTGCATTCATAAGGTACCTATTCTTCCTCCCTCTTATATTTTAGAAGTAGATACTATACAAGATTTTGAATTTCCCAATAATGAATTTGAATATTTAAGGGATTTAATGATAAAGAAGTATGATGGAGGAATTCCATCTGAGGAGGATAGACAATTACTGATGAATGTTGTTGTTGCTCAAGAGAAGGAATATAACACAAGAAGTAAGGTGTCAAAGGGATAAGGCCTCAAGCCAAGCCAAAAGCTCCCTTACTTTCAAACATTCCTAAAGAGGCTCCTAAGAAAGAGGCATCGCCAAAAGCCCTATAGTTCTAAAACAAAAATCATACCCCTCCTCATGCCCAAGTTATCAAAAATCATGTACCACCTAATGAGTGTGTTGGCTTTCCTTCCAATAATTCCTTGCTAAGGAATGTCCCATATGATATTTCCCAAGTTTTAAGTCAAATAAAAGTCTTTTTTCCAATTTTTGAGTTGCTTAGGATTCCTGAGCACAAAAAGAGAGCATTTGAATACTTGGGATTGAAAGAAGAGAAGACTACCCTAGAGAAATGTAAATATTGTGGAGACTCCTCCAATCATTCAAGAATTAGAAACACCACCAGCATTGGAGGAACTAGGTGAACCACCTGAGGTCTATTTGGGGACATCCTTGGTGGACTCTCAGATGAATGTGGATCCATTCTTCACCACTTTGATCATTAAGGACAGACTGCTGCACAACTGCATGTTTGACTCAGGGGCATCATGTAATGTCATGCCTCTGGAAGTCATGAATGAGATGAATATCAAAGTGACAACAATATATAGGAAGTTCACTACCATGGATTCCAGAGAAGTGCCAGTAGTGGGATGTGTGAAGGGTTTGGTGGTGCAACTTGCCTTACCCAAGTAAAAATTTAAAACTTGATGTTGTCATGTTGACTACCCAGCCAAGTGGGGCATGCTACTGTCAAGAAAATGGGCTACTAGTGTTGGTGGGAGTTTCCAAATGGATATGTCCTATGCCACCATTCCAATTAAATGCATCCTTGTCAAGTTGTTTGGAGAAAATAAAATTTTGCATCTTATTGAGGATCCCAACAATGCATCCTATGAAGTATTGTACACAAATGTTGATGCTGACAACTTTGTAGGATTTGCTAATGGAAAGGAGCACAAGATTGAGGAATGCAAGTGTCTTGAACAAGCGGGATCTCCTTGGAATCTATTGTTTGATGGAGCTTGCTCCAAGTTTGGGAATGGTGCTAGTGTTGTTCTACTTTCTCCTGGTTAGGAAAAAAATGTTTTTTCCTTCAAACTCAACTTTGAGTGCACCAACAACATTGTTGAGTATGAGGCATTGTTGTTGGGTTTAAGAATTGCTTGGAAATATGGTATCAAGGACATCATTGTCAAAGGAGACTCAAAATTAATAGTAAAACAAGTTAGAAAGTTGTATGCCACAAAGAATCAACGAATGAAACAATATAAGCATGCAGTTTGGGATTTCATTGAGATGTTTGATTCATTCAACATTGTGCACCATGATAGGAAATTCAATGACTTGGCAAGATAGGCTTGCAGTGTTGGGGTCTCGGTTTGACAATTTTATAATGCCCCATATTGTGAATATGATGTTGAGGTATTGACAAGACCTTCTATCCCTAACAACATCAAACACTGGTAGGTATTTGATGATGATGCTCAGATCAGAATATTTCGTAGAACAAGGGAGAGTTTGTTGATCAATGCATTGATTTGGAGCCAATGGTATGTACAACAGAAGGAAAAGAAACCTTGTTTGGCAAGGGCATCATCCAACTAAAGACCAATACCATTCCTAGAGGGTTGGTTGCTCTTGAGTCCAATTTTGATAATGTTGATCGCATTATTAATAGATGTATGACAACCTCAAGGGATATTGAGGAGCATGATCTTGGTACAAAGGAGAAGCCAAGGAAAATTTGGTTAGGTAGTAATCTCAGCAAGGAGGAGAAGTAGTCATACATCCAATTGTTGAAAAAATACCAAGATTACATGGCTTGGACCTATTTTGAACTAAAAGCATACAGAGAGGACCTGTTTCAACATGAGATTCCCTTGGAGTCTAATGCAAATCCATTTAGGTAGAAACAGAGGCCCATCAACCCACTCTTATCCCTCAAAATTCAAGAAGAATTGAAGAAGTTAAGAGATGGAGGGATTATTCAACCCACAAGGTATTCTTCTTGGGTTGCAAACCTAGTACAGTGAGAAGAAAAAAATGGTGATATCAGTTGTGTGTAGATTTAAGGAATCTAAATAGAGCATCAATGAAGGATAATTATCCTTTACCAAATATGGAAAACATGTTGTAATTAGTGACTAGTTCTGAGTTTCTTTCCACCTTGGATGGTTTCTCTGGTTATAACCAAGTTGTGGTGAAGGAATCAGAAAGGATCAAGACAACCTTTACTACTCCTTGGGGGACCTATGTTTATGTTAGGATGCCCTTTGGTCTGATGAATGTGAATGGAGCCACCACCTTTCAAAGAGAAATG
This sequence comes from Taxus wallichiana var. yunnanensis, assembly GCA_018340775.1. Classification (NCBI taxonomy): domain Eukaryota; kingdom Viridiplantae; phylum Streptophyta; class Pinopsida; order Cupressales; family Taxaceae; genus Taxus; species Taxus wallichiana. The sequence goes on along the minus strand of CM031236.1, from coordinate 109,128,269 downwards.
GATGTTTTTTTTGGTTACATCAAAAATCAAATTATAGTGTATCAAGATGATGTAACTATATTTTTTAGAAGAGAAGTGATCACCTGCTACACTTGGAGAAGATGTTGATAAGATGTAGAGAATATGGAATCTCACTCAATCCAAAGAAGTGCCATTTTGGAGTGTAGAAGGAAAATTTTCTTGGTCACATAGTGTCAAGAAGGGGTGATGATTGATCTAGAAAGAGTAGAGGCCATCAACAAGGTCCCAATCCCAAGGACTAAGAAGGGAATTCAGTCCTTCTTTGGGAAAATAAACTTCATTAGAAGATTCATATCAAACTTTGCTGAGTTGACCATTCCAATCACTTCCATGCTGAAGAAAGACCAGGTCATCAAATGGGAGGAGGCTGCCATCCAAGATTTCAATGGGATTAAAGAGGCACTAAAGCATGCACCTATTCTAGCAGCCCTAGATTATAAGAAACCCTTTCAATTGTTCTCTTTTTCTTCAGAGAACACTATTGCTTCTGTCCCTTGTAGAAAGATGATGAAGGGGCTGAGAGGCCAATTTCCTTCTTCAGTAAGACCTTGCAAGGGGCTGAGCTAAAGTACACTATTATGGAGAAGCAAGCATTTTCCTTAGTAAAAGCAACAAAGGTTTTTAGGCCTTATATTCTAAGTTCTAAAATTTTTGCTTATGTTCCCCACACCATGGTGAAAGGACATCTTGTAGAGATGGAAGTCTCAAGAAAAAGATGTAGGTGGGTGAACAAGTTGTAAGAATATGATATGGATATCCAAACCACAAAATTGGTGAGAGGTTTAGGCTTGGCTAAGCTTATGGTATAGAGAAACTTGCAAACTATGTGTAAATGAGGTAAAAGAGGAAAGGGAAGGTGTTTTTTAAATTTTGATGAGTTCTGAGTGGTATAAGGATGTGATTTTCTATCTCAGACACTTATATTCCTCGAGAATTTAAGTAAGAACTTAAAAGGAATCTTAAGTTGGCCTCCTAGAAATATGTCATTACTGATTATGGTTTGGCTTGGAAGAACCCAGAGGGAGTCCTCTTAAGATGCATTACTAAAGAAGAAGCCCCCAAGATAATTGCTGATCTCCATGGAGGAGTATGTGGGGGACATTTTTCTGCAAGAGTCACAACACACAAGATCCTAAGGCTGGTTATTGGTGGCCAAATCTCTTCAGGGATACAACTCTTTTGGTTAAAAGATGTGAGAGTTGCCAACGCTTCTCTAGAAGATCGAAAGCTTAGCTCCCTTCCTTAAGCATCAGATCAATTCAAGCTCCATTCAAGAATGGGGAATGGATTTCATTGGTGAGATTTCATACCCTTCAAGTGCTATCCATAAGTGGATTCTTGTAGCCACTAATTATTTCACCAAATGAGTGGAGGAAATTCAACAAAAGAGAAACACACCAAATTATCATGGATATTTTGTTGAACCATATCATTTGTAGGTTTGGGGTGCCAGTCAAGATTGTTGCTATGACAATGCCATGAGCTTTAGAGCTAAACCTTTGATGGCAATGTGTAAGGAGTATGGGATAAAATTGACATATGCCTCCAATTACAATCCCCAAGGAAATGGAAAGATGAGTCTAGTAATAAAAACTTACTAAAGATTATCAAGAACCTTGGAGCTAAACAAGAGAAAGTGGGGTGAACAGTTGAAGTTTTCTATTTGGGAAGATAGGATCACTGTCAAGAGGGTCACTGGAAAGATTCCATTTGAGTTGGTATATGGGACTCAGCCCTACTGCCTCTTCATATGCAACTATATTCATATCATTTTATGCAACAAGTTGGAAGATCAAGAGGTAGGTCCTTATGATGCTCGCATTAACCAGATTGTTGAGCTTGATGAAGAGAGGAGGGCATCCCACCAGAGGCATGTAAAGTTTAGAGAAAATGAAGAAGTTATTTGACAAGAAGGTCACTCCCAGAGGCCTTCAATGTTGGATATCTTGTGCTGCTATGGGATAAAAAACATGAGGATAAGGGCAAAATGGAAAGTTTGACTCATTATGGATGGGCCCTTACTCCATTGATATCAAGATTGGTGAGCATACCTTCTTCCTTAAGGACTTAGATGGTGAATTGCTTGAGATTCCTATTAATGGTAAAGGAATTTAAAGAATTTATTGGATTGATTCCCTGGATCAAGAAAATCTTTTGTAAATTTTATGGTTTGTTGTTTATTTCCGCATTTTATGTTTTCACTCATTCTCGGTCCCTGGTGACCTATTTTGTTGGTTTCTCTCTTTGTTTTTAAGATGGCTCTATTTCTCTACTATGCAAGATGACTTTGTTTCCCAATGGATATTTTTAGCACTTGGTCTACCTTTATTTTTGTGGCACTCATAAGGAGTGCCCATCCCCAAGTGGAGCCGATGTTGGTGCTCAAAATATTCTCGCCCTAGTTTACCTTTTTTGAAAATCTATCGATTCTGGCCTCTCGTCACTTTATTTTCCCCATGTTGTGCGTGGTTAATCTTTATTGCCATTTTTAATCTGTTCCGGGTCGTATATCACTTATGGGTCCATGGTTTGCTCCTTGTTTCTTTGTTCCTTTGGAAAATATCTATAATTTGGGTCTCCCTTTTTTTGTTTGTCTAAAAACTCGAGTTCTCCCATATTTTATATTCTCCATGGTTGGGATTTGTATTCCTTGTTGTTTCTATCTTAAATACTTGAAGAAAAATGAATGGATGTATCTCTAGAGAAACATATTTTGAGCCTCAGAACATTTCTAAATTCTCTGTCCTTGGAGAAATTTTCATTTTCAGCTCAAATGATCATTTTTCTACATTTTACGGTTTGACGGGTGTTTCTCCCGATCAAATTTACATCCTTGCATCGACAGGGGATGTGGCACCTTTGGTTGGATGCGGCTGGATGGATACTTCAAAAATTCTATGAATCACCTCAACTTAAAGATTTTTCCACGTGGAGGCACGACACTCGTTTGAGGATCTACTTTTGGTTTGGCCTTGGAGTAGTGCCGGGAGGACACGTGGAGGTTTCCACTAGGTCTTCCCATACTTAGTCTTTTTCAAAGGTTTTTGGGAGGTTTGGGACACGTGGAGGAACCGTGCATGTTTGGGGACCGACCCTTGAGTTTCATTTTAAAGAAGTGCCAGGAGGACATGTGGAGGCCTCCACTCACTTTACATTTTTCTTAGACTTTTCAATGGCCAAAGGAAACTACCTAGAGCATGACACATGGCACCTTCTACTAAGCTTCAAGCATTTAGACAAACTTTTTCGAACCAGACACATGGCAAGCCCGCGCTTGTCAAGGTATCAAATTTTGGGACCATCTCAAGGTGCACGCCATGGTGACACGTGGCGTTTGAAAAGTCAAAGGGGTAGGGAGGTGGACCATCAGGGGAAATTTGGATTTTTTGCCCCTTGACATGCAAATGACTAAAAACATCAAAATGGCCCATAGGCCCGATAAAGGAAAGGTCAAAGCTTTGCTCCAGTCAATGGTGGAGGTGTGGACTCTCGAGGGAAATTTGGAAAAATTCCTTTCGGGAGAAAAGAGTTAAAAGTAAAAAAAGTGTGGTTCCACTGGAACCACATTGGGACACGTGTCGGGCCTATTTTTCAAGGGTGGAGCTACAGGGAAAACTTGAAAAATTTTCCCTTTCCAAAAGGGAAGTGAAATGGTAGAATTTGGCCATGGTTCTAATGGGGCCCACCTTGGGACACGTGTCAGGCTCATTTCTCAAGGGCGGAGATGCGGAGCAAAATGTGAAATTTTTCCATTTTTCCAAAAGTTGTAAAAAGTCAAAGGAAGCCCCCAGGTCTATTTTTAAGTTTGAATCTTCCACGTGGACAACCCAAATTCAAAGTAGAGATCAATGGCAACCGAGAGTCTGAATCTGATTTTCCCCCCATTTTACTGAAACACATCTAGAAGTGTGAGTATTCATGATTTCATGGTATTTCCTACATGTAAAGAAAAGAGGGAGTTAATGTTGATATCTCGAGTTTGGTGGGAAGATGAAGACATATTTTTCCATTAAAATGGTTTGACTATCGTGCTCGATCGATTTTCCATTTTTCTTCTCCCGAGCACACAAGGAGCTAGATTTGATAGATTAGGGGTGGAAGTGGTTGGAAAATTGAAGAAAGAGTGATCTACCAAAGGAAGGAGTTGAATGCGGGAGATATTCGATGAGATCTGCCCCCTCGAGCACCTGGTGAATTTTTACAGATCTGATTATGAGAATCATGATCATGATCATGGCAAGCACTGGTAGCACTCAAGGTCTAGATTTTGGAGGGGAAAAGGGGTTCCCTGTTGTAAATGTTATAAATGGCATGAATTTTTTTGTGCAAATGGTTGGAGTGTTAGGGGTTGGGACTAATTTTTCTAATAGAAAGCTTGATAGAGCCCATATTTTCGAGAAGCCATTTGAGAATCTTGTATATCTCTTTTATATTAAATCTAATCATGTCAAGGTGGTTGCAAGTGTACAGCCATTGACAAGCTCTAAGATTGTTCTAGAAAATTTCCCCTGCTGATAGATTTAATCAAATTCGAGTTATTCTGTTGTCTTGAGAAAAATGTGTTTGTTTTATTTTTGAATGTATGCGAGTAGTTTTTCTTGTTTCTATTGCAATCTTGTATTAAATCTGATTCAATCACACAACCCTCAATCCTTGTGACAGTTTAGTGGCATCTATAATTTCATTCCTCATAAGAGCTTTCATCTGGGATTGGAATAAATGATTTAAAATCACTTTTCTTTCATCTATTGACAAAGATTGTCTATAAGCCTCTGGGTGTACCTTAGGTGTGATTTGACTCAGATCTTGATGCTTTGTTGGATTTTCTAACTTGAGCCTTCATGATAGAATCTCAAAGATTGTGTGAAAGAGTGCTAATCTAGGCCTCCATTGAAGCACATATTCTAGTTAAAGAAACATTTTAGCTATTTTGTGGCATTCTATTGGTTTAACCTTCCATTTTGTAAGATTCCTCAAGGATCTGGTGAATCAATTTCATCATGTCCCACCTCCCACCAAAAATTCATTCAAAAATAACCAATCCTACATGTACTACCCCTATTTGTCCTGTGTGCATACAAATGCAAAATATTTTTACCAAAACATGTAGAAGCAATCAGGGTCCCAAATGTCTTTAGTAACCTTAGCCTTGTTGTGAAAATATCTCCATGATCTAGAAGTGAAAACTCGTGAGAGTCGATTTGGTGTGTTGATCATATTTTTCTAAGGTCTTCTCTTTAAAATTTATGCAAAAGAAGGATCTACCAACATTATTCAATAACAAAGGTTACAAAATAGGTTCTCATACCTTGGTTGAAAGGAACGACCTAAAATAGTGAGGATGAATCGAATCCTCTTGAGGGTGCTATCTATTTCTCCACATTTGAAGGACAAAGGGCAAGCTAGATCTCATCCCCAGCTACAAAATGACTCATCATGATCTAATTTGTCTCTAAAATTCCTGCCAAACTAGTGATGTTTCTCAAACTTTGAGGGAGAATCAATTTGGATACCAATACCTCCATCATACTTCTTTATCATTAAAGCTCTTAAATATTTAAAGTCATTATTGGGAAATTCAAAAACTTTTACAATATCTATTTCTAAAGTATGAGAGGGAGGAAGAAGAGGTACCTGGTGATTGCAATCCCAAAATTGAATACCAGTTCGAGCACTTATTACCTCAATTGAGTTTTCTCCTTGCTGTGAGCTTACAAAGCACTCAATCATGAATGCATCATCACGAGTGTTATCATCATCAACTTCCTCTTCTTGTTTCTGATCTACTTCACATGGAGCATGGGGCATGAAATTTTTTTCACACCAATCAATTACATTTGTTTCTTCAATAACTCTAACTCAACCAAAGGATCATGCACCATTATATTTTCTCTAGCTTGGGGATGTCTATCTCTGCAGATCCCATGGGTCCCTTGCCTCGTCATATGACCTCCACTCATTTCTAGGATGATTGTTAAATCTATCTTTGCCTTGTTGCTTATGCTGACCTTGTGAACTCGCCCACCCCTTTCTCTTCCCAAGCTAGTTTGTACGATATTTCCTTGATAGTCTCGTTTGCCAAAATTTTCACAACTTCCTCCAAATTAGTAGCCTTACGTGCTTGAGGTTTTTCTAGGTTAACCAGTTTAACACCCTTCCTCTTACGAGGTTTTCCAATTGCCTTAATGTTGTTCTCAATTTTCAAACCCATAGTAAAGGCCTACCTCAAATTGGTAGGTTTTTTTCCCTCAAATGGTAAGAAAATTTCTTATAAAATGCATCTAAATACTTTATAAGACAATATTCATCACATGGCCTTAAACTTATAAGAAATATCCTCAATGTCTTATTAAATCTAGTTTTAAAGTCATGCATTGATTCATTAGGATTATTTTTTAATATTCTTGAATTTAAGAGAAGAAACCTAGGATCCGTTCTATCACTATATTGTAATCTAAATTCATTATTCATCTCGTTCCAAGAATCAATGGGATTATTTGGAAACACTTTATACCAATCCCTTACATCTTCCTCTATAGCATGGATAAAAAATTTGATATATACATCTTCAAATTCAATCTCAAAGTCTTACATCATGTTGATAAAGAGCTTTAGATGTTGATCAATAGTTATAGCATTATTTCCTTGGAAATTTGGTAGTCTATTTCTTACATCTTGGGAGCTACATTTGGATAACCAGCCATCACTCTAAAACTTATAGGACTAAAGGTATTTATAATAAAAGGAGGTCCTGGGTAGGGGATGAGCCATGTTGTTTTGAGGAGGTGACCTGGAGGAGAATCAAACCGATAAGGGACAAGGGGTATTTGAAACAAAAGAGTATAAATTCCAAAATGAATATCCCCAAAGGCTCTCGCTTCTTGGAAAACCCTATCAACTTTAGAAAAACAGAGCAGAATGAGAAGAAAACTTTTCAAATTCAAATGAAGGCCCCTCTCCAAATGGAGAATTTAATTCCACAAAAGGACTACACGATTGATTATCACTTGAATGATAATATTCAATGATAGGATAACCACCTTCATCAGCAAAGATATCTTTTCTTGGTGTTGATCTCCAACAACTCTCTAGGATCTTCTTCCTTGTGAATTTATTTTTCCTAGCTCCGTAGAAATAATGTCCTAATAGGATCCCTAGTGAAGAAACATCTTCTTCCTTCCGATTTGTAAATATTAGTAAAGAATCTCACTTGAAAGAGGTTAAGACACCGGTATTTATCCAAAAATCATATCAACACGTAGTCACCACTAAGGATATCCACCTTAGTTGTGTAAATGCACTAAAAATATGATCTTTCAAATGTCTGTTAACACTAGAAACTAGAAATGGAATAATCTGACCTTCCTCTACCTAGGTTTATCAAATAAACTTAGTGCAATAATTGTAGAAACTAGAAATATTTCACACAACACTTGTAACTTTGAACACTCCTTATAGGCCTGAACATAGGATGATGTTGAAACAATGTACTAGCACTTAGTGCATATAAGAAATGTTTACCAGGGCCTAAGTATGAACTGCAATCACAATGTCACTGGAAACAGTGCAAGAAATGGTGTTGGTACACAAATTGATTTTGCCTCATAGGTTGAGAAATATCATAATTTTGACAAGAAGCTTAGAGACAATCAAATCATGTTGTGTGTCATTTTGTAGTCGGGGAAGAAATACAACTTGCTCTTTTTTACTCAGATGTGGAGAAATGGGTAGCACCCTTAAGAGGATTTGATCTATCCTCGCTACTTTATGGTTGTGTCTTTCAACCGGGGTGAGATGACTCTTTGTAGCCTACTTTTTGTGGAGCAGATGGAGATATCCTTCTTTACAAATTTATTAAGAAGACCTTGAAGAAAACATGATCAATACAAAAAAATATTACTCTCATGATTTGTCACCCTAGATAATGGCAATATTTTCTAAGCAAGGATTAGGCTACTAAAGAAAATGAAAACCTGATTGCTTCGCATGTTTTGGTAATAGAAATTATGTTTTTTTCACACACACAGGACAAACAAGGGTAGTATGGGTATGATTGGTTGTTTTTAAATGAATTTTGAGGGAGATGAGGTAGAGTGGATTTTGACTCACCAGATCTTTGAGTACTTTTACAAAAATGGAAGACTTGATGAAAAAATGCTTCGAACAACTAGAATGTTTGTTTAACTAGAAGGTGTGCTTCAATGGAGGCCCAAATCAACACGTTTTCACACAAACTTTAAGGATCCAAAATGAAGGTTCAAATTGAAAAACTTAATTACACACTATCGACCTTTATTTTATCACACCTAAGATACCCTCAAAGCCTAACAAACAATATTAATGATCATGCTACGAGAACAATTTTTTAAATCTTTTTATTTCACTATCAAATGTAAGATCTTCTAATAAATGAAATTGCAAGTGCCAACAAACTATCACAAAGATAAGACCTTGTGTGATTCATACAGATTTCAATGTAATATTGCCATGAGAATAAGAAAAATTATTTGCAGACATTCAGAAATGAAGTAGACGACTTTTCTCAAAATCGACACAAATTACTCAAATTTGATTAAATTTACCAGTAGGGGAAAGTTTCTAGAAAAATCTCAAAGCTTTTCAATGGTTGTACACTCACAACCACCTTCACATGATCAAATTTAACAAAAATAAATAAACAAGTTCCTCGGTAGTCTCTCGGAAAAGATGGGCTCACAAACTTTTTCTCTTAGGAATTATCTCTCGACCTCTAACACTCCAACCATTTGCATGACAAATTCATGTAATTTAAAATATTTCATTTACAATGAGTTTTACCCCAAAAACTAGAAACATTCAAAACACCATTGCATGTTACAACCATTGATCGTGACTCCTAGAATAATATTTGCAAAAAAGGTTTTCAAGTGTGTAGAGGGAAAATCTCTCCAAATATTTTAGGCATTCAATTCCTCACCTAGTAAGTCATTCTTCATCTCGTGCACCAAATACTTCCTACTCCAATCTGTCAAATTTGGTTCTTTGCATGCCAAGGAAGGAAAAAATGGAAAATCAGATCGAGGCCAATAGTCAGATCACATATTAATGGTAAAAGAATTTTTTTAGATTTTTTCCCACCAAACCAAGATATCAATAGGTCTCTTGCGTGCCAAGGAAAGAAATATCAAGTCAAATATATCAGTCAGATTACATCTTTAATGGTGAAAGACATTTTCAGACCTTCCCCACAAAACTAGGATATCAAATTAATGTTCCTCTTCATTTTGCATGTAGGAGACTCCAAGAAATGATAAAAAACATTAAAATTCACATCCCTAGGAGCTTTGGAGAAAAATGGCACAAAATCAAATATAGATGCACAATTTCCATTGATTTCCTTTTGAATTTGGACCATCCAAGTGGTAGATCCGAGTCAAGATTGGCCCGAAGGTTTCTTTTTACTTTTTATACCCTTTGGAAACAATGCAAAATTTCTCAATTTTTCTCCGCCCTTTGCCTTTGAAAAATTGGCTTGACACGTGTCCCTATGTGGGTCCGAAAGGAACAATGGCTCAATTATGCCATTTTACCTATTTTTGGAAAAATAAAATTTTCCAAATTTTCCCCTAGAGTCAGTCTCCTTTCCTTTTGAATTTTCAAATTACAACGTGTCTCAATGGCATATCTTGGGATGGTCCCCAAAAGTAGAGACCCCAAACAAGCGTAGGCTCAACATGTGTCTTAGTCTAACGAGTTTGCTAAAAATATTAAGAGTTCAGCAGAAGGTGCCATGTGCGCAAGATCCGAGACAATATTCTTCAGTTATTGAAAAGTCCAAGCAAAAAGGGAGAGTGAGTGGAAGCCTCCAAGTGTCCTCCTGGCACTTCTTCAAAATAAAACTCAAGGGTTAGTCCCCAAACATGTGCGGTCCCTCCACGTGTCTTAGGCCTTTTAGGAAGTTTCTTGAAAAAGTATAAGGAAGGAAGACCCAGAGAAACCTCCACATGTCTTTATGGCACAACTTGAAGATGGTCCCTAAAAGTGGAGACTCTTGATGACCATGCCCTAACCACATGTCCTAGGCCTTAGAAAATTTCTTTAAAAGGTTTAAGTCCCTAGTGGAGCTGGAAACCTCCACCTATCTCTCCATTGCATTTGTTAAGGTGGGACCCTGAGAAAAATCTTCAAATGAGTGCTAGCCCACCATGTGTCCATGGCCCGCTAAAACTATATCAGCTACATGAATTTTTTTCTAAGTCTGGGAAAAGTAGCAAAATCCTCCACATGTCCTCTCGGCAACTCCAAGGCCAAAAAAAAGGTGAGTCTTCAAATGAGCATCGTTCCTCCACGTGGACAATTTTTGGGTTAAAACCATCCACAAAGTTATAAAGTACCCCGTCAAGCCGTATCTAACCAAAAAGGGCCACATTTCCATTGATGTAGAGATTTAAAATTGATGGGAGAAACACACCCGTCAAGCCATAAAAATGTAGGGAAACCATTGTTTGAGCCTGGAGATGAAATTTTCTTCAAGGAAAATGAATTTTGAAATTTTGTAAGGTTCACACATGACCCTTCAAGCTATTTCCATTCACATTTCTTCAAGTACCTAGAGAAAACGATTGGGACAGCAACACACAACTATGGAAAATAGAAGGGAAGGAACAACCCGAGTTTTATGCCCAATTGACAGACACCTTTAGATGGAGAGAGGAACAAATCAACAAATTTTGGGATTTTAAGTGATCTTTAACCAAGGAGGAACTAATCATGGAAACCAAATGGAGCACAAATTTTTCAAGGACCAACACGGGAGACAAAAATGTGACAGAGGCTGCAAATGGAAAATGGGGCAAGACTAATTCAAGCACTAATAAGTGGGAGCACAACAATGACAAAAGATAGCAAACACAATGTGGTGAAATTTTACTACTGTAATTATAAATTATGGAAGATGTAGGTGGAAGATTATTTTTGTCCAAAATATCTATATTTACCGTTGGATGTGAGTGTGAAGCCTACAAAATTGACTAATGAAGAATGGAATATTCTTGATAGAAAGGCTCGGGATCTAAAAGATTGATCTTGATACCGGATGTAGCTTTTAATATTATCAAGCAACAACCATGGTATATTTGAAGAAATATTTATCTAATTTATATGATAAACCAAGTGATTAAAATAAATTATATTTGATGAAGAAATTATTTAATTCAAAACGCAAGAATGTGGATCTATATCAAACCATTTGAATGATTTTTGTTCCATTTTAATCAATTAAAATAGTTTAATATTTTTGTTTGATGATGAAGTTAAAGAAATGGTGCTCCTATTCTCTTTGATAGATTGTTGGGATAACTTGGTTATGGTTGTTAGTAATACAACATTTTCTACTAATATTTTGAAGTTTGATGATGTGGTTAATATAATCTGAATGAAGAAATACGTAGGAAAAGTACTGGGAGATTCATCATCTAGAAATTTTTGAATGTAGAAAGAGAGGGAAGGAAGAAAAAAGAGATCCAAGAAAAAGAATAATGGGAAATAAAATTCTAAGAATGATAGACCTAAATCAAGAGGTAGTTCAATAACTTGCTGGAATTTTGGAAATAAAGGACATGCAAAGAAGGATTTTTGGTTCAAGGAAAAAAGAGAATATACTGGACAAAGGTAAAGAGAAAAAATTTCAATCGAGGTAATGCAAGATTCCCTTATTCTCTCCTTGGATGATAAAATAGAATCATGGGTTTTAGATTCATGAGCTTCTTTCCATATTACCCCTAACAAGGTTTATTTCAGAAATTATGTCTAGGGTAATTTTAGGAATGTTTATTTAGGAGAAAATGAAACATGAAATATTACTAGTAAAGTGGAAGTTCATCTAAAATTGCATATGGAAATACATGGATATTGAAATATGTGAGGCATGTGCCAAGCCTCTAGAAAAATCTAATTTCTATAGGACAACAAGGTGAAGCTGGTTGCATGATAACATTCACAGTCGACTCTTAGAAAGTTACCAAGGGAGGTCTTGTTGTAGAAAGAGACAAGAAGGTATGAAAATTGTATTTGTCTACCTGTATTCTTGATTCGTTTTCTTTTCTATCTACTTCAAATTCAGATGCAATCATCCGGCATAATTATCTAGGCCATATGAGTAAAAAGGGAATATATATCTTAATAGAATAGGATAATCAAATTTGAAAAATGTAGATTTTGATTTACGTGAGCATTGCATATTTGGAAAGAAATAAAAAGTGATATTTCTTAAATTTGGGGCAACAAAGAAGGAGAAAACATTGGAGCTTGTTTGCTTAGATGTATGGGGACAGTGCAAGTCACTTATTATGGAGGATCCCAGTATTAAGTGACTTTCATTGATGATTCCAAAAGAAAGGTATGGGTTTATTGTTTGAAGCATAAATTTAATGTTTTTGAGACTTTAAAATATGGAAAGACCTTGCGGAAAATGAATCCAAGGTTAAATTAAAATTCCTTAGATCGACAATGGTGGTGAGTATCGTAGAAAGGTTTTCAATGATTACTAGTCAATTAATGGCATACGAGATAAATAAAGGTTCCTAGAACACCACGGGAGAATGGTGTGGCTGAAATAATGAACAAGACTATCATGAAACATGTAAGTTGCATGAGGATACATGTTGTATTACCCTTAAAGTTTTGGGCGAGAATCAATAGACATGGAAGTATATTTAATCAAACATGGGCCTTTAAGTACACAAGATGGTGGAATACCCGAAGAAGCTTGGAGTTGAAAAGAGGTAGATATTTATTTTCTTAGAGTATTTGGTTCAAAAGCTTTTATACACATTGATAAATACAATAGGAATAATTTGGATGCTAAATCAAATAGATTCACTTTATTTGGTTATGGCTATAGTGATTTTGGGTTTTTTTGTGGGATTTAGATGATGCTAAGATTGTTAGGAGTCATGACATTGAGTGGAATGAAAAGAGAATGTACAACCCGGATAAAATTTTGATACTTAAGGATGAACTTGTAAAAGAGTTTGTGGAATAAAATGCATTCTTAGATTAAAATTAACACCTACATGTATCATTTTTGGTTACAGTAATCGGTGTCAGTAACCATAAGACCGAAATTGGAAACCATAATTGGTGTCGAAGAAGAGAAGGAACGATTTTAGCTTCTGGACCAATGTCAACTACATATGACAGGTTTTGGTCACTATCAGAGATTGATACGAATGTACTGGATGTAGAAAATAAGTCTCCAGCACTCCTTATTTCTGTGAGAAGGTCACAACATGTTAGTAGACCTCAAGAAAGATTTAGACCTTCCTTATTTAATCTATTATTGACAAATAGTTGTGAGATCGAAAGTTTGTAAGAAGTAATGCTACGAGAAAACCCACAAGAAGTGGGAGCATGACATGGACGAGGATATTGAATCCTTGGAAAAAAACTAGAAATGGGATTTGGTTAAGTTATCGTAGGTAAGAGAACATTGCTGAACAAATGGGTTTTCGTGGATTAAGGAAGAAGAGGGTGGACATAAAAGATACAAGCCAAGACTTGTGGTAAAAGGGTTTACACAAAAATCAGGTGATATTTTTTCTCCTATAGTAAAAATGAATTCCATTCGCATTTTGATTTTAGTTGCAGTAGAAGACTTTAACTTAAAACAACTTGATGTTAAGACAAATTTCATTTATGATGATTTCAAGGAATATAAATATATATATATATATATATATATATATATATATATATATATATATATATATATATATATATATATATATATATAGTAACAAGTAGTCAAGTGAGGAGAAACTTGTGGGCGGAGGTTGAAAAAGATCTTGTATGGGATCAAACAAGCTCCAATGAATCATTATATGAGGTTTGATAGTGTTATGCATGAGCATGGTTATATGGGATGCAAATATAACCATTGTTTTTATTTTAATAAGCTTGAAAATACAATCTATATTATTTTGTTACTATATGTAGACGATATGGTTAATTTAGGATCTAGTATACATGACATTGTTGAGCTTAAAGAAAAATTATATCATACATTTGCATTGAAGGATTTAGGAGCTGCAAAGAAAATACTTTGCATGTAATTTCATAGAGACAAGAAGACCAAGAAATTGTATTTGTCTCCGGAAGATTATATCAATTATGTGTTGGAAAAATTTAAAATGCATAATTCAAAACATGTAAGTACACCTATGTCTAACCACTTTAAATTAAGATAAGTTTAGTGTCCTAAATCACATGAGGAGGTCAATTACATGACACGGGTTTCATATGCTTCAGTCATTGGAAGCCTTATGTATGAAATGGTTTGTACTGGACGGACATTACACACGAAGTGGGAGTTATGAGTAGATTAATGGCCAATCCAGGTAAATAGAACTAGAAATAAGTCCAATAATTACTCAGATATTTGATAGGGAAAAACATAATGCATTTATTCTATGGAGGATCTAAAAAATTTCAGTATGTGGCTATGTTAAATTAGATAAGGATGAAAATTTGGATGGTACGACAAGCACGGTTGATATATATTCACGAGTAGGTGGCACGATAGTTAGATGGATTTCAAGATTGCATAAGGTGTTGTCCTTATCAACTATAGAGGCTAAATATGTTGCAACTATAGTAAAGAGATGATATGGATGAGAAGGTTTATGAAAAATTTAAGAAAGGAACAAGAGGATTACTGATTCTATAGTGATACTCAAAGTATGATTCAACTAGAAAAAAAATCAGCATTTCATCCAAGAATGAAACACATTTAGTTGATATATCACTTCATACAACAAGTGTTACAAGATTGGTAGTTGAAATTGGAAAACATTCATACAACTGATAACCCTACGGATATGCTAACAAAGCCATTGGCGAAGGAGAAGTTGAAGCTTCAATCCACTTCTATTGTTCTTCGATTTTGAGACTTGAAGAGGAAGATATATGACAAGGAAATGATCTAATGATGGATTTGTATGGTATAGTGCACAAATTTATCTTCAAGTGGGAGATTGTTGAATTGTGGAGCTAAAGGGCTTCACAAATAGCATGTTTTATGAACTTACATGTTTACACACTCACCGAGCATTGGTCACTTGGGAGTAACCAGTTTTGAATGGGTAACAACCATTCATTACCTATGAGTTAATGTTTTTATATTAAATGTGAGACTATATCTGAACCTTGGTTATGAAGGTGGTCGGATGGTTGTAAATTCATAGGTAAGTTTCCTAATGTTTGTATATGTTTATAAGCTAGAAAACTAGGGTTAAAAGGTATGAATAGAGATTATTGTAAGAAGATATTTTGGACCAAAAAAAGAGAAGATTCGAAGAAAAATTCTTGTACATCTAGGAGAGGTGTGGAAGATTACAAATATTCATTGTATTTCCTCTATAAAGAAAAGAATAATATATTGTTGCTTCTTGGTTGAAGTAGCCCACACTAGGTGAACCACATTTTATCTTGTGTATTTTTATTCTAGTTTGATTTATGTGTTTATTTCTTGTATGCATAAATTAAATATAGATCATATTAACATTGATGTGTTTCGTAACACCAATAATTACGACATTCTAAAACCACATTAAACCTTAAAAATTATCTAGAAAGTTGCATGCAATTTTTTTAATTTTTTAAAAGTTTGTAAGGGTGCCAACCCTATAATACTTTTAATCATCTTCTTTTAGTGTTCTACTACATTACATTAAATGGAAAAAGTCTAGGATAATAAATAAATATTCTTGGTCCTTTTCTAAGGTTGATACATTTACAAACTGTTAAAAAGGTGACCATTAATTTCTTTTACTTTGTTAAATAGTTTCCCCTTCTTAAATTAATGTTCAAAGCCACTGATAACTACACCCTTAACCTTAGTTACCTTAGTTCCCTTAAATTATTAGCCTTAATGTCCATTTAAATAATTACTAAAAATTTCTAGGAGAGCTAAATAATTAACTTAACACACTAGGCACTAAGTGGCCCCATTCACCCATTTTCACATACATTAGATTTATTTAAAAATAAAAACATAATATCAATATTCTCACCTAACAATTATAGGGTTGATTCTTAACCCTTTTCTCAAATCGATCGTGGCCACTAGATCTAAGAGTTCAACCTAACCCTATCCATCCTTATTGAAATTTATTAAATCCTTTGTTTCCTAGCCAATGGAAGCCATGTGATCAAGGAAGGAAGCCATGGGATCTAAGAGTTCAATTTACAGGATGGAGAAATGGAAGCAATGGGATCAAGGAAGGAAGAAGCGATGAAATGATTCACTAGAATCAATCGTGGTGTAGTTTAGTTTAAGGATTTATTATGACATTGTCTTCTATTAGTGTATTGTAGAGGTTTCCACTCTAAATTTGGAGTAGTTATTTAGTTAATTTCATTTTTGGGTTCTCTATTTGGGAAAAATCCTACTTCCATTTAATCCATGAGATTGAATACATTTAAAATCCCATTTAAAGATTTACATGTTCAAAACCATGAATTTATTCCCTTATAGTTTTTTGGTGATTTCCTTTTCATATTTTATAGGCTCATATTTATTTTAAAACAAGTTTAAATTGCAGTGATGAGGATTTTTATTTTTATTTTTCGACAATGATGAAACCGCCACCCAAAGAAAGCCGAAGGTCCGGGACCCCACCCTACCTATGTGATGATTCAAAACTACCGCCTTACTTGGGTGGTGGTTCAAAGACCGCCACTCGATCAAGTTGGTAGTTCAGAGACCACCGCCACAGGCGGAGGTTCTATTCTTATAAAGAAAAACCATCAATTCCACACTTTTACAAAAACAATGTTTACTAGGGTGATTCATAGTTTATCCTTAGATTGAATTTAGGTGCCTAAAGTCACTATTTGAAAGGAAAAACTATTTATTAATTCCATAACTTAAATCACTAAATTACATAGATATAATATTTCAATAATAACAAGAAAATAACTACAAAATTATTATTCCAACAACATTGTTTTCAACTCAAAAGAAGAAATGAAACTTAATCTATTTCTAAGTATCATTTTTTTCCTTTCCACAACAAGAATGTAATTTTTTAACAAGGTAACTCATTATAATTTAGTGCATCTTTCCATTTCAACTACAACCATTTACTCAAGGAAAACACAACAACTATTATACATTTAAGATTTACTAAGAATACATTCTCAATGATTTACAACTTCCAAGTTTTCCCTTCATTATTATTATAATACAACTTGAAGAAAATAATCATGAACTTTATTTTTCTTTGAGCATAGCTCATTTCTTCCAATGGAAGAAATTTCTTTCCAACAATACATTACAACTTAATAAAAAAAATAGACAATACAACTTTTCTTTTGAATGCAATTCTACTTGTCTTCCACCTTAAGTTGGAATTACAAGAAATTTTCCACAATATATAATTTCTTTTGAATTCAACAAATGCTCTATTGGTGCTCGATTTGATCTCTCCCTGTTTTCTCTAAAAATTATTCAATCTACGAGCTGAATCATATTTTCTATTTCCCGAATGGATGCGTGAAAGTTTTTTTTTCATTTGAATGTTGTTGAAGATCCTTCTTCTTCATGGTTGTGGATCACATTTGGGCCTTGTATCATTTCTTAATTCTTTTCCCTTAAAGAAAGGTTCAATTGCAGGTGGAAATAGTGAATTTCTCTCTGCATCTTACTTGTTGCATGGGCATGTTTTCCTATAAAAATTTATCTCAACATCTTTAGATACGTGTTCATTCTTTATTGGATGTGGCATGATGAGTATTTTGAAGAAATTTGCCACTTTTTCTCATTTGTAAAAATATCAAATTGGCCCCGTGGCCCCGATAGTCTCTGATTGGCTATCCAAAAAATATGAAGAGGTAGGAAAAATTCTTAATTTGACCCCAAAGGTGGACACCTGGCCATTTTTCAAGACAAAGCGAGAGGCGGGTCACCAAGGTGTTTTGAAGTTTTTTTCCCTTTTGTAAAAAGGAGCAAAGTTATAAATTGATCCGCAACCCCGCAAGGAAAAAGTATTACTTTGACCTTGAAGATGGACACGTGGCATATTTCAAAAGTTAGAAGTGGAAGGCGGGTCATTGGGGCGTTTTGAAGTTTTTTTTCTCTTTTGTAAAAAGATCAAAGTTATAAAAATACCCATGACTCGTTGGGGCCCACATTAGAAGTATGAAGAGGAAGGGAAAAAGTCTTACTTTGATCTTGAATAAGGACACGTGGCATATTTCCAAGTTACAAGTGGGGAGGTGGGTTGCTTGGGAGGAAAATTGGAAATTTTTCCTTTTTGTTAAAAAGGGTAAAATTACATAAATGAGCCACGACTCCATCAAAGGCCCAGATTAAGCCATGTGTCAAGCCCGATTTTCAAAGGTGGAGGGGCAGGGAAAATGTAAAAATTGCACATTTTCTCCAAAAGTCATAAAATACAAAAGGCAACCCAGGCCCGCTTCGAATCAGATTTTTCCATGTGGATGACTCTAATCTAAAGTTGAGAAAGGGAAGAATCAACGGTTGATGTGCATTGCATCTGATTTTGCCACATTTTTTCTCCAAGACTCCTGGAGATGTGAATATGCATTGTTTTTCATCATTTTTGATGAAATTCCTTTTCATTTTTGTCATGTAAACTACACTTGAATGGATTTAAATCTTAATTTGTGAGTCGAAGGAATGTAAAGGTTGATATTGTGAAGTTGGAATTGCTTGGGCACATGCAAAAATGTGAATTACAGAGAAGCTAGATGTAGAGTAGAGTTACAGAGGAACTAATGGGAAAAGGATGAAATGATGGAGGTTGCGGGCGTAAAGGATGAAAACGTGTTTCAGAGGGGAGATGTCAAGGTGCCCGATTAAAACAATGATGGAAATATTTGCAATGATTCACCTTTTTTAACAACTGGCAACTTTTTGTTCCAAACCTGTTAAATTTCATTTTATGGAAATCATGATCAAACATGTACCAAAAAAAAAGGTTCCTCGAATATTCTTTTCTTGGGGAAATCTTGGATGTAAATTGAGTGTTATAAAAAGCATGCTTTAGTCATGAAAATTGTCGGGGGTTGAATTATTATGAGAAAATTTGAGAAATCCCATCTTCCTGAGAGACCATATGAGAAACCTATTAATCTCTTATATTTTAGATTTGATCATGTCAAGTTGGTTGCAAGTGTACAACCATTGACAAGCTCTGATATTGTTCAAGAAACCTTTCCTGCTAATGAATCTAATCAACTTTGAATTAATATATGTTAATCTTGGGAAAATTTGTGTCTTCTTTAATCTTGTGTTAAAATCCCTCCAAATCACACAGGATCTCATCCATGTGATAGTTTAGTGGCATTTGTAATTTCATTATGAGAAGATCCTTCATCTTGTAATGAGATAAATAATTTAAAATCACTTTACTATCATTTTGTTGATAAATATTGTCTATAATCCTTTGAGTGTATCTTAGGCATGAGGAACTAGGGGTCTTTAATGTTTAATTAAGTCTTTAGCTCGATCCTTTGTGTTAAATTCTTGGATATTGTTTGAAACCATGCAAAATCTTGGCCTCCATTGATGCACACCTTTTAGTTGAAGGAGTATTTTAGCTATTCGGAAGCATTTTGTCATTTAGTTCTCCAATTGTTGTAAAGGTTCTCAAAGATCTAGAAAAATCAAGTTTATCCTGCTTAATCTCCCACCAAAAAATATTCAAATATAACGAATCCTACATGAACTACCCTTGTTTTCCATGTATGTCCACAAATGAATAAATTCTACTACCAAAATATGTAGAAGTAATCAGGAATCCATAATGTTTTTAGTAACCTCAACCCTATTTAGAAAATATCACCATTCTTTAGAAGTGACAACTCATGAGAGTTAAATTGTGGTGCGTTGATCATATTTTCTCAAGGTTTCCTTTTAAATTTTGTAAAGAAGGATATCTTCATTCTCCTTCACCAACAAAGTTACAAAACAAGCCCTCTCACCCTATTCAAAAGGCATGGCCTAAAGTAGTGAGGATAGATCAAATCATTTTATATGGTGTTATCCATTCATCTAACATTTGAGTGATAAAGAGCCGATGAATCACCTCCCTAGCTAAAAATGACATACATGATGATATATTTGTCTCTAGGCTTCTTGTTAAATATGTGATTCTACTCATCTTGCAAAGGAGAATCAATTTGGATACCAACACTTTTAGCGCCGTATTAGGGGACTTACTAGCATTGTCGAGGATTATTTTAACTCCGGGACCTATTTGTGTGGCAAAAAAACTTTTGGCGTCATTTCCGAGGATTATTTTACCTCCATGACCTATTTTTACAGAAACAACACTTTTGGCACCGTTTCGGTGACTTATTAGTGTTGTCGGGGATTATTTGAACTCGAGACTTATTTGTGCAACAACTACACTTTTGGTGCCTTTGTCGGGGATTATTTGAACACTGGGACCTATTTGTGTGGAAAAAACATCCATATTTGGCACCATTGCCAGAGGATTTTTAAAGGTATTGTTATATTTGGCCTTGGTAATGTTTCTTACATGCACTAAGTGCAAATATGTTATTTAAATGTCATCCTTTATTGAGATCTAGAGGATTTACGGTTATAAGCTCTGCATGCAATATTTCCAATTTTTGTTGGTTTTTACACTAATTTTACATCATTAATGTTAAATAAGGGTAAAGGAAGGTCAAATATATGAAGCTTTATATGAATTTCTTTGTTAATAGACATTTCACAAACAAATTTTAGTGCATTTTCACAACTAAGGTCGAAATCCTTAGTGGCGACTCCGTGTTGAATTAATTTTTGATAAATGCCGAGTTTTTAACCTCATCAATTGAACTTTATCACCAATCTTTGCAAAGATGGAAGGAAGAAGATATTTCTTCACTAAAGACCCTACCAAAAAGTGGTTTCTAGAACTAGGAAAGATAAATTCTAAAGGAAGAATAATCTAGAAAGTTGTTGGAGATCAGAAATCAAGAAAGGAGTTATAAATTGTGGAAACTAATCACCCTCTCATGAAGATTGCAATACTTCCTCAAGTGATTTTGAATCAGGTAGTATTTATGTAGATCTGAATTCTCCAATTGGAGAGGGTCCTTTATGTTGGTGCTCAATTTGATCTTGCCTCATTTTCCTTGAAATTCTTTAGTTTTCGGCTCTCTGTTGTGTTTCCTATCTCCCCGTATTGATGCATGAAAGCTCTATCCTTCATTTGGTTTCCATGATCAGTCCCTTCCTTTGGTTGAGGATCACTTAAAGTCTAGAATTTTTTTTTGTTCCTTTGTCCATGTGAAAATATTTGTAACTTGGGCATAAAATCGGGTTTTTTCCCTTCCTTCGTTCTTCCACAGTCATGTTTTGTTTTCCCTATCAATTTTGTCCCAAATATCTATGGAAACATGATTGGATGTGGCTTGGAGGATCATATTTGGGCCTTATATCATTTCCAAATTCTCTATCTTGAAAGAAAGATTCATTTCCAGGCACAAATGGTGATTTCCCTACATTTTACGGTTTGACAGGTGTGTTTTTCCTAGTCAAATTTATATCTCAGCATCTGTGGAAATGTTTCCCTTTCTAGTTGGATGTGGCTCGGTAGGGAAATTTGAAACTCTAAGGCCTGATTAAAATCAAAGCTTGTCCACGTGGAGGCTGATGCTCATCTAAAAATTCACCTTTTGGTTTGACCTTGGAGTTACGTCGGGAAGACATGTGGAAGTTTCCACTGCCTTGCCCAAACTTAGACAATTTTTTCATGTGGCTGGTATAGTATTGGCAGACCACGGACATGTGGAGGGCCGACACTCATTTCAGGATCTACCTCAGGGTCCCACCTTAACAATTGTGACAAGGAGACATGTGGAGGCTTCTATCGGCTCCACTCTATACTTGAAATTTTCAAAAAAAAAATCTAAGGCCTATGACACATGGAGGGATTACGCATGTTTGGGGACTCGACCCCTAAATTTGATTTTGAAGAAGTTCCAGGAGGACACTCGGAGGCTTCCACTCACTTTTCCCTTGCTTGTACTTTTCAACGGCCAAGGAAAATTGTCTTGGACCTTAGACACATGGTGCCTTCCATTGATCCTTCAACGTTTTTAACAACTCTACCAGACTGAGACACATGGTGAGCCCGCACTTGTTTGGGGTCTCCACTTTTAGGGACCATCTCAAAGTGTGCCATTGAGACACGTGGAGGCTTTCATTCTCTCCTTTTTATACTTGAGAATTTTCAAAGGCCAAAAGGTGTTTTTCTTGGGCCCAGGGAATGTGGAAGGCCTGCACTTGTTTGGAAACTTTCCCTTGTACTTCTCCTTTTAGTTGTGCAAGGAAAAATTTTGACGACTATAATATAAAGGAGAGAAGGGTAGAATCAATGGTTTCTATGTATTTCATCTATGTTTCGCCATTTTTTCTCCAAGACTCCTGGAGATGTGAATACACACTATTTTTAATCATTTTTGATGAAATTCCTTGTCGTTTTTGTATGTAAAGTGCCATTTAATGGATTCAAAACTTAATTTGTGAGTCTAATGATTATTGAGGTCGATATTTTGAAGATGGAATTGCTTGGGAACTTTCAAAAATATGAATTACCAAAGAATATGGATGTGGGGTAGAGTTACAGAGGAAAGAGAGGGAAAAGGATGAAATGATGGAAGTTACAAGCGTAAAAGATGAAAAAGGTGCTGCCTTGAGAGTGAAAAGGATTACCGTTAGATCCATCTATATAGAGCCTCCAAAGAATGATTAAAATGGGGATTTCTCACATGAAATAATCAAAATTATTAGGACTACCAAAAATTTATGACATGGCATCCTAGTCATTACTCGAGGGTCTGAGAAACGTGATCAGTTCACGATTTGTCCAACTGGAAATTTTTTGTTGCAAATTTCTTAAATGTCACTTTCTGAGGAAAATTGGTAACAAGAAAAGGTCCCTTGAATATTCTTATTTTTGGGGAAAATTTTGGGGTGATTGAGAAAGTTAAATGTTTAAATGCAATGAGAATACTCTTGCAAATGGTCGGGGGTTGAATTCTTAAGAGACAATTTGAGAGATTCCATCTTCCTGAGAGACCAATCTGAGATACCTAGTTAATTTCTTCTTTGTTATATTTTCTATCATGTCAAGTTGGTTTCAGATGTTTAGCCATTGATGAGCACTGAGATTTCTCTAAAAGATTTCCCCTGGTGATGAATCTAATCAAGTTTGAGTTAATTTGTGTCGATCTTGGAGCAATTTATGTCTGCTTTGTTTCAAAATTTCTGCAAGTAGTTTTTCTTATTCCTATTGCAATCTTGTGTTAAAGTCCTCTGAATCAAAAAGGATCTCATCCCTATGAAATTTTAGTGGCATTTGCAATTTCATTTCAAGAAGATCTTTCATCCCTGTGATGAGATAAAAATTTAAAATCATTTCTTTGTAATTTGTTGATAAAGATTATCTATAAGCCTTTGAGTGTATATTATGCATGAGGAACCAGGGGTATTTGATATTTTATCAAGTCTTTATCTTGATACTTTGTGTTAGATTATCAAAGATTATATGAAACCATGTTGATCTAGGCCTCCAGTGAAGAACACCTTCTAGTTGAAGGAATATCTTCGTTATTCCAAAGTTTTTTGTCATTTAACTTTCCAATTTTTGTGAAGTCTCTCAAAGATCTAGTATAATCAACTTTATCCTACTTAATCTCCCACTAGAATTATTGAAGAACCATGAATCCATCTGAACTACCCCTTTTTCCCTTTATATCAACAAAGGAACAAAATATATTTACTAAAATATGAAGAACAATCGGGATTTCATAATGTCTTCAATAACCTTAGCCTTGTTTTGAAAGTATCTCCATATTTTAGAGTTGACAACTCTTGAGAGTAAAATTATTGATTATTGATCATACTTTCCCAAGGTTTTCTTCATAAAATTTGTGCTAAAGAAGGATATCTCCATCTCCTTCATCAAATAGAGGTTACACTAAGGGTCCTCTCACCCTAGTTGAAGAGGCACAACCTAAAGTAGTGAGCATAGGTCAAATCCTCTTGAAGGTTCTATCCATCTCTCCACAAATCCGAGTGACAAAGGGCCGTTAAATATCATCCTAGGCTACAAAATGACACACATTATTATCTATCTATTTCAAAGCTCCATGTCAAATCTGTGATGCTTCTCAGCTTGAAAAGGAGAACATTTTTGGATACCAACACTAGTGGCATCATTTTTGGGGATTATTTGAGCTCGATATTTATTTTTACGGCAACAACACTCGTGGAACCATTACCAACAACTCTTTGAAGTATTTTACAAATGCAGTACATATAGACCCTAGTAATACTTCATACACATGTTGTCTGCTAATACATTGTTGAAACATCATTATCTATTCAGATCTGTAAGAATTGTTCAAATTTATAGGTTCTGAGTGCAATATTTCTAGCTTATACAATTATTGCACTAAATTTTGTATCATCATTGAAAATTTTGGGTAGAAGAAGAGAAGATATTCATAAGCTTTGCATGAATAGTGTTGTTTAAATTCTTAATAAATACCAATGTCTTAACACATTTCAAGTAAGATTTGTCATTAATCTCTGAAAATATAGAAGTAAGAAGATATTTCTTTGCCAAGGAACCTAGTAGAAGGTTGTTTTTAGAGTTGGGAAAGTCTAATTCAAAATGAAGAAGAGTTTGGAAGGTTAATGAG
Source organism: Taxus wallichiana var. yunnanensis (assembly GCA_018340775.1). Classification (NCBI taxonomy): domain Eukaryota; kingdom Viridiplantae; phylum Streptophyta; class Pinopsida; order Cupressales; family Taxaceae; genus Taxus; species Taxus wallichiana. The sequence goes on along the minus strand of CM031236.1, from coordinate 109,103,522 downwards.
ATCAAGCATCAAGATAAGAGATCTCCATTGGTGAAAATGATTAGCCTATGATTGAAGATTTCAATACTTCCTCGATTGCTTTCGAATTAGGTAGTATCTTCATTGAATTGAATTCCACATCTAGAGAGGGTCCTTCTTTTGTATTTGAAATTTTTTCTCAATCTACCCCTGTATTTTTGAATCGATAGTGTTTTCCAAGAAAAATAGCCTTTAGAGGGTAGTCATTCTAAGAATTGCATCCATTTACCACACAAGCTTTTCACTCCTCATTAGTTTTCATCTACTCCAAAGTCACCTCCTCAAAATAATAGATTTGCCTAAGTTTCAAGGAAATGGAATTTGAGGATGTGTATATTAAATTTTCTATCCATACTCTAGAGGAATACGCAAGGAATGGTATAAATCTTTGCCAAATAATTCCATTGATTCTTGGATAGAGATGAAGAATTCTTTTAGATTGAAGTATGGAGATAAAGCGAGACCCTATGTTTCTTTTATCGAATTTGAAAATATAAAAAGAATCCTAATGAATTAGTGCATGATTTCAATACAAGATTTAACAAAACATTGAGAATATTTCTTGTTAATGTGAGGCCATGTGATGAATCATGTCCGATAAAATATTGAGATGCATTTGATAAAAAATTTTCTTACTATTTGAGGGATAAGAACCATGGAAATTGTAGGTGGGCATTTACCATGGCTTCACAAATTAAGAACAACATTAAATCAGTTGGAAAACCTCCTAAGAGGGAGGGTGTTAAATTGATCAACCCAAAGAAGCCTCAATCAAGTAAGGTTGTGGATATTGAGGAAGTCGTAAAGACTTTGGCCGGAGTGTAAAATAAATATCTTACAAGCTAGCCAAGGAAGAGAAAGGAATTGGACAAGGTTCTCAAGGTCAAAGCATAGGTGACAAGGTTCTCAAGGTCAGCATAGGTGACAAGGTTCTCAAGGTCGGTAGTTCCCGATCTTGTAAGTGCCAAAGTTACTATTGTTGAAGAGACAAATGAAATTGATTGGTGTGACAAATGTTTCTTACCCCACCTACCATGTGAAGTAGATAAGAAAGTTGAAGAAGCTGATGATGATGCATGCATGGTGGACTGCTCTACAAGCTCACAACAAGGAGAAACTTCAACTGAAGTAATAAGTGCAAGAAATGATGTAACGTTTTAGGATTACACTCACCGGGTACATCTTCTTCCTCCCTCTCATACTTTATAAATAGATATGGTATAAGCTTTTCAACTTCCTAATAATTATTTTGATTACCTAAGATCTCTAATGATTAAGAAGTATAATGAACAAATCACATGAAAAGAGGATAGATAACTATTAATGAATGTTGTTGTTTCCCAAGAAAAAAATATAACACAAGTAAAGATGTAAAAGAGGGTGCCTCAAGCCGGACAAAAACCCGGTTCTCACCAATGTCCCAAAATAAACTCCAAAGAAAGATGCATCTTGAAAAGGCCTTGATGTCTCAAGTAGAACCGGTGTTCCCACCCATGCCAAAAATGTGAAAAATATAGTGCCATATGATGTGTTTTTCAATATTTCTCCAAATACTACTTTACCCAAATACATTCCTTGTGACATTTCCCAATTCTTGAGTCACATCAATATTTCTATTCCAATTGTTCAACTACTTAGGATTCCTGAGCACAAGAAGAGGGCCTTTGAGTATTTGGGATTGGAAGAAGATAGGAGTACCCAAGGCAAAAATATAAATAATGTAAACACTCCTCCTCCAACCATTACAGACCTAGAAAAACCACCAACATTGGAGGAGATAGGTGAACCACCTGAAGTTTACTTGGGAACATCTTTGGTTGAGTCTCAATTAAATGTTGATCCATTTTTTACAATGCTGATTATTAAGGACAGACTGATCTTTGCACAATTGTATGTTTGATTCGGATCATCATGGAATGTTATGCCTCTATAGGTTATGAATGAATTGAACATTAGAGTGAAAAAAATTAATGGCAAGTGTATTGCAATTGATTCTAGAGAGGTGTCAGTTGTAGGATGTGTAAAAGGTTTGGTGGTATAACTTGCAGCTTATCCGGGTAAGAACTTGAAACTTGATGTTGTTATTGTTGATTGCCCTGCCAAATGGGGCATGTTGTTATCAAGAAAGTGGGATGCAAGTATTAGTGGAAGTATTTAGATGGATATGTCTTTTTCCACCACTCCAATTGAAGGTAGCCTTGTAAAGCTATATGGAGAGAAGAAGATGTTGCACCTCATTGAAGATCCCAATAATGTTTCTTATGAAGTGTTATATGTTGATGTAGATGCTAATAAATTTATTGTATTTTCTGATGGCAAAGAGCATAATATTGATTAATGTAAATGTCTTGAACAAGTAGGTTTTACTTGACCTTGTTATTCGATGGAGCTTGTTCCAAGTTTGGAAACGGTCTAGTATTGTTCTTATTTCTCTAGGCTAGGAAGAGTTTGATTTTTCTTTCAAACTCAACTTTGAATACACTAAAAACATTGCTTAATATGGAGCATTGTTATTGGGTTTGAGAATTTCATGGAAATATGGTGTAAAGGATATCATTTTCAAACGAGATTCGAATTGATTGTCAAGATTAGAAAATTGTATGCTACTAAAAATCATAAAATGAAACAAATACAAACATGTAGTCTAGGATTTGATTAAGATGTTTGACTCATTATTTAATATTGTGCACCATGATAGGAAGTTTAATGTTGTTATAGAAAAGCTAGCAGTTGATAGGATCCAAATTTGGAAATTGTATAATATCTCCATTTTTTGAGTATGATGTTGAAATATTAACAAGGCCATCTATCCCTGACAACATGAAAAATTGGCGAGTGTTTGATGATGATTCCCAGGTGAAGCAGCTACATAACCAAGGTGAGTTTGCTTTGACCAAAATATAGATTGGGAACCAATGGTGTGTGCTACTGAATGAAAGGAAACTTTATTTGGTAAATACATCATCCAACTGAAGAAAAACATGATTCACAGAGGTTTGGTGGAACTTGAATCCAAATTTGATAATGTTGATTACATTATTAATAGAAGTATGTCGTTTTAAGAGATGTGGAAGAGCAAGACATGGGAACAAAGGAAAAACCACGTAAAATATGGTTTGGAAGCAATCGAGCAAAGAAGAGAAGTATTCCTATGTTCAATTGTGTAAGAAATATTAAGACTTACTAGCCTTATCTTATTCTCGAGTTGAAGGCATACAAGGAAGATTTTTTCCAACATGAAATTCCTCTTGAATCTAATGCTAAGCCTTTCAAGAAAAAACAGAGGCCAATCAATCCGCTCCTTTCTTTGAAGATGCAAGAAGAATTGAAGAAGGTTAGGGATGGAGGGATCATTCAACCCACAATGTACTCATCTTGGGTTGCAAATTTAGTACCTATCGAGAAAAATAATGGTGATATAAGCGGTGCGTAGAATTTAGGAACTTGAATAAAGCATCATTGAAAGATAGTTACCCTCTACCAAACATGGAGAATATGCTACAATTGGTAAGCTGGTTCTGAATTGTTATCCACTTTGGATGGTTTCTCACGTATAATCAAGTTGTGAAGGAGTTAGAAAGAATAAAGAATACCTTTACACTCCTTATGGAACTTGTGTCTATGTCGGGATTCCTTTTGGCTTAATGAATACTAGAAAACTTTCCAAAGAGCAATGGATGTAGAATTTGTTGGTTATATTAATGATTTCATTGATTTTTATCAAGATGATGAAAATTTGTTTTCTAGAAAAATAAATGAGCACTTGAAACACTTAGAGAGAATGTTGTTAAGGTGTAGAGAGTATGGCATATCATTGAATCCCAAGAAGTTCCATTTTGGAGTGCAAAAGGAAAATTTGCTTGGTCACATTGTATCAAAGGAAGGGGTCATGATTGATCCGAGAGAGTGGAAGATACTAGCAAGGTTCCAATTTCAAGAACTAAGAAGGGAGTTAAACCCTTCTTTGGAAAAATAAACTTTATCAAAAGATTTGTGTCTAACTTTCTTGAGACGACCATCCCCATTAATAGCATGTTGAGAAGGACCAAGTTATCAAATGGGAAGAAGATTTCATTCAAGCTTTCAAATGGGATGATCAAAGAAGCATTAAAGCATGCCCCTATTTTGGAAGCTCCAAATTACAAAAGCCTTTTCAAATGTTTTCTTTTGCTTCAAAAACACCATTGCATCTGTCTTGTTGCAGAAGGATGATGAAGGGGATGAAAGACCAATTGCATTTTTAGTAAGGCATTGCAAGGAGCTGAGTTGAAGTACACCATCATGGAGAAGAAAAAAATTTCCTTGGTGAAAGAAACAAAGGTTTTCAGACCTTACATCTTGAGCTCTAAAGTTTTTCCTTATGTTACCCACACCATGGTGAAGATATTATATCAAAAATTTAGGTCTCAAGTAAAAGTTGTCGATGGGTAAACAATTTGTAGGAATATGACATGGATATCCAAACCATGAAATTGATAAGAGGTTTGGGCCTAGCTAAGCTTATGGCTGAGAGAAACTTGAAAAATATTGAGGTGAATGAATTAGAAGGAGCAAGGTGAATGTTAGATATCATCCTGGATACAAAACAACACACATTATGATCTATTTGTCTCTAAGCTCGTTAGGAAATGAGAGATAAAATATGTGGAATAATCCCTTACAAAATCGCAACAGTAGAAACTAATATGCAAAAAATATTACAGATCTCAAATAAAAGTGTAGAATAAATAACACAACACAGAGAGACAATATTTAACATGGTTCACCCAATTTGGGCTATGTCCACTAAGAATCACTTGCTCAAATTTTATTACAAGCCTCCACTCTCTCAATACAATACCCAGATCCGTTTGGAGCTATGCTCAACAAACTCTATAGAATTCACACCCGAATTCAAAACACATCTGCAATGCATTTGCTTGTATATATATCATATGCATAAGACCATATAAATAGACAATCGCTTAGCAGCGATTTTACAAAAAAACCGTCCCATAAACCTATGGGTAGCCGAAGAGGCAATTTTACAAAACAATGGGTACCAAAAAACCATGGTCCCAAAAACAGCCCATATCAGTTACCCATTACCCATGGGTTAATAAACCACCCATGAAAATTTGCTTTAGGGGTTTCACCCCAGAACCCCCCGACGTGCTCACCAATAAGCAAGACTACCGTAAAAATACTCGAGTGTAACACATAGAAGGTGTACCACACTCTAACATGAAAATAGGCTCCACAAACATAACAATCTCCCACTTGGAGACTGATTTCCAATGAGCAAGCTTCTCAACCCTTCACTATGATCTGTGAAGGCCAACCAAAGTTGAACATAGCTTTAGTTTATCCCTTGTGACCACCTTGGTCATCATGTCTGTAGGATTTTGACTGGTATAAATCTTCTCCAACTTCAACTTATCTTCCTCCAAAGTTGTCCTGATGAAGTGATATCTCAACTGTATATGCTTCATCCTAGAGTGGAAAGCAAAGTTCTTAGCTAGGTGTATAGCACTCTGAATATCACTATGTATCTTACATTCCTCCTTCTTATGCCCCAAATCCTCAAGCAATTATTGTAACTAAATCATCTCTTTGCTTGCCTCTGTGGAAACAACATACTCAGCCTCCGTGGTTGACAAAGCCACCAACTTCTATAGTCATGAAATCTAGCTCACTGTTGTCCCACCTATAGTGTAAATATAACCTATCGTGCTCCTCCTATTGTCTACATCTCCAGCCATGTCTGAATCTACATAACCACGTAAAGTGGTGTCTGATCCACTATAGCACAAAACTATCCCCATGGTCCCTCTCAAATACCAAAGGATCCACTTTACTACTTACCAATGCTCTTTACCTGGATCACTCATAAATCTACTCACAGCTCCCACTGCATGGGCAATATCAAGCCTAGTGCACACCATAGCATACATCAAACTGCCAACTATTGATAAGTAAGGTACCTTGGACATCTGGTTTCTTTCCTGCTCTGTCTTGGAAAACTGCTCCTTTGATAACTTAAAATGGCCTGCCAAAGGAGCCCCAACCGGTTTAGTATCCTACATGTTAAACCTATCCAATACCTTCTTTATGTACTCTTCTTGAGATAAAGTCAAATTCTTTTCCTTCCTATCCCGAGTTATCCTCATACCAAAGATTTTTCTGGCTGCCCCAAATCCTTCATATCAAAGGATTCACTTATATGTTTCTTGAGTACTTTTATTTCCTACATGTTTTTACCGCAACCAACATGTCATCAACATACAAACATAGGATAATATAACTTCCATCATCAAATTTTCTTGTATACACACAATGATCAGAATGAAAACTAATATAACCTTGCTCCATCATGAAGCTATCAAACTTCTTATACCATTGACGTGGAGCTTGTTTAAAGCCATACAAACTCTTCTTGAGTTTACACACCATCTCATTTTTACCTTTGACCTCATAGCCCTTTGGTTGCTGCATATATATTTCCTCCTCCAAATCACCATGGAGAAATGCGGTCTTTACATCTAAGCTGTTCTAAGTGCAAGTCTTTTGCTGCCACTATTCCAAGAACAGTTCTAATAGAATTCATTTTTACTACGGGGAGAAAATATCTCATCAAAATCATATCTTGTTTTTGTGCAAACCCCTTAACCACTAACCGAGCCTTATATCTTTTCTTTCCTCCTTCTTCATCTTTAACTCTATACACCCACTTCTTCTATAATTCTCTTTTGCCTTCCAAAGAGTTTCATCAAATCCCAAGTCTGGTTCTCCATGAGAGACTTATGCTCCTCATCCATGGCTTGCTCCCACTTCTTACTGGCATCTACCTGCATTGCTTCATCAAAGCTCTCTGGCTCTCCACTATCAGTGAGTAATAAATAATAAAGAGAAGGAGAAAAACATTCAGGTTCTTTTCTTACCCTAGAAGACCTCCTCACTATAGGAGTTTGGGGTTCCTATTGAGTAGGTTCCTGAACTGATTCATGGGTCACTTTCCCATCCGGAAGATCCTCTACCACTGCATATTCTTTCTTGGATTCTTCCTTATTTTCCTACAACTGTTGCTTATACATGACTTTCTCATTAAAGACCACATCCCTAGACCGAATGATTTTCTTATCCTTAATACTCCAACATTTAAATCCAAAGTCATCACCACCATAACCAATGAAAGTATATTTTTATGATTTAGCCTCTAGCTTGGTCCTATCATCCTTGTCTATATGAACAAACACCTCACATCCAAAGACTCTAAGAAATGAATAATCAACTTTCTTACCATACCATGCCTCCTTAGGTATGCCTCCATCCAAGGCACTTGAGGGTCCTCTATTTATCAAGTACACAGTTGTGCTCATTCTTCTTTTACGCCCCAAATGGAAAGAGGCGATCCCGCATGTAACCTCATTCTCCTAGCACATTCCATTATTGTTCTATTCATCCTTTCTGATACCCCATTCTATTGCGGAGTTCCTAGAACCATCTTTTTCCCTGTGATTCCATTCTTAGAATAAGTAATCATAAAATTCATTGTTACAATACTCTCCTCCATTATCGACCTAAGACATTTTAGCTTAAGACCTGTTTCATTCTCTACCAAGGCCTTCCATTTAAAAAAGTGTAAAATACATCAGATTTGTTTCTAATATAATAAACCCAAACTTCCTTGTTGCATCATCAATAAAATTAACATAATAACTTGAACCCCAAGAGATGATACAGATCTAGCCCCACACATCGAATTTACTAGTTCTAACTTAATCTCTTTCTTCATAGGTCCAACCTGAGAAACCTTACTCGCTTCTGTTTCCCATATATGCAGTTTTCTCATAGAAATCCAAACCTATTTTTGTATATCCAGAAAATTCTTCTTTATGATGTTCATGCCCTTATGGCTCATATGACAGAGCCTATAGTGCCATAATGTTGTATCTCTACATCCGAAGCCACAAGTTTACAATCATTATTACTATCGGTGTTTAAATACAAGGTTCCAACCTTATTACCTTTTCCACCACAAGAGCATCCTTGGTAACCTTCCAAGAGTTAGCTGTAAATATCACAATACAACCATCACTTCCCAATTGCCCCGCTGATATCAAATTTCTCCTTAATGTAGGCACATGTCTGACATCCTTCAATAGCCATATATTCCCATTCTGCATCTTAACCTAAACAAAACCTTTTCCAACTATACTGCAAGGCTCATCATCACCAAGAAAAACATGCCCAAAATCCCCTTGAACATAATCAACAAAATAATGCCTATGTGGAGTAGCAAGAAAATAAGCCCCTGAATCTAAAACCCAAGATTTAGTAATATTATACAAAGAAATAATCAAAGCATCTTGACATATATTAACCGACGCCACATTTGCCTCCCTGTTTTCTTCTGTTGTTTCTTCTTGTCCCTGAAGCTCCCAAAAATCCTTAATTGCATTCCCGAGAATTTCCACAGTTCCAACATATAATCTTGCTCTTGGATTTTGACCTTGCCCGATCTTTCGATTTTCCATGGTTTCCTCTATTCTTCTGTCTCCCTCTAGTTTCACTGTCAAAGCATTCCATGAAGTAGAAGATTCCCCAAAGATTTTTCTTCACATTTCCTCACTTAAAATCACCCCTACAACATCCTCAAACTTCAACTTCAAGTTATCTGGAACCGAGTTGCTTACCGCCATTACCAGGCTATTCCAACTTTTAGGTAAAGAGCACATAATTAATAAATCCCTAACTTCTTCATCAAATTATATTGTAACCGAAGCTAGCATATTCACAACCATATTGAAATCATTTAAATTATCTACTACTGAACTATTCTCATAAATATTCATATTAAACAAATTTTTCATTAAAAATATCTTGTTAGAGGCAGAGGGTTTTTCATACAACTTCCCTAATGCATCCATTAGATCTTTTGTAGTCTTTTCCTTTGAAACATTAAATAATACCAAAGATGAAAGACACAACCAGATCGTTCCAAGTGCCTTCTAATCCAAAAAATCCCATTCCGCATTTGTCATACTCGAGGGTTTGTTCACCTTCTCAGACAATGGAGTATAAAGATCCTTTTGATAAAGGTAATCTTCCATCGCATCTTCCAAAGGACTGAAATTATACCCGTTGAATTTATCAACCATAGATCTTCCATCATCTGCCATAGCTCCCACTCAAGATAAAAATTTCCCTGCGATTCAACACTTCAGCAAGCCAAACCAGGCTCTGATACCAATTGTTAGGAAATAAGAGATAAAATATGTGGAATAATCCCTTACAGAATCGCAATAGTAGAAACTAATATGTAGAAAATATTATAGATCTCAAATAAAAGTGCAGAATAAATAACACAACACAGAGAGATAATATTTAACGTGGTTCACCCAATTTGGGCTACGTCCACCAAGAATCACTTGCTCAGATTTTATTACAAGCCTCCACTCTCTCAATACAATACCCAAATCCGTTTGGAGCTATGCTCAACAAACTCTACAGAATTCACACCCAAATTCAAAACACATATGAAATACATTTTCTTGTATATTTATCATATGCATAAGACCATATAAATAGACAACTACTTAAGCAATTTTACAAAACCGTGGGTATCAAACAATGGGCAAAAATAAAACCGTCCCATAAACCTATGGGTAGCCAAGAAGAAACGGTTTACAAAACAATGGGTACCCAAAAATCATGGGCCCAAAAACAACCCATACCGGTTACCCATTACCCATGGGTTTATAAACCACCCATGAAAATTTTCTTTGGGGGCTTTGGCCCGAACCCCCCCGACCGCTCACCGGCGAGCGGGACCACTATAAAATACCCGAGTGTAACACATAGAAGGTATACCACACTTTAACATGAAAATAGGCTCCACAAACATAACAAGCTCTATGTCAAATCTGTTATGCTACTCAACTTGAAAAGGAGATAACATTTTTCCGGAGATGAAATCTAATTGGCCCTTTTTCACTCGAGTTTTGGAGAGATGGATAACCCCTTCAAAGGATTTGACCTATCCTCAAGATTTTAGATTGTGCCTCCTCAAACAAGGTGAGAGGACTCGTAGTGTAACCTTTATTTGATGAAGGAGATAGAGATATCCTTTTTTGTGAAAATTTTATGAAGAGAACCTTAGGAAAGTATGATCAATACTCCATAATTTAACTCTCAGAGTTGTCACTTCTAAAAGAGGGAGATACTTCCAAAACTAGGATAAGGTTATTGAAGACATTATGAAATCCAGATTGTTCTCGCATATTTTAGTAAATAGATTTTGTTCCTTTGTTGATATACTGGTGAAAACAAGAGTACTTCAGGATGGATTCATAGTTTTTGAATAATATTGGTGGGAGATTAAGCAAGATAAAGTTGATTATACCAGATCTTTGAGAGACTTCACAAAATTTGGAAAGTTAAATGACAAAAACTTAGAAATAGCTAAGATATTCCTTCAACTAGAAGGTGTGCTTCAATGGAGGCCCAGATCAACATGATTTCACACAATATTTGAGAATATAACACAAAGGCTCAAGCTAAAGACTCAATAAAACATCAAAGACCCCTGGTTCCTCACACCTAAGATACACTCGAAGGCTTACAGACAATCTTTATCAACAAATGACAGTGAAGTGATTTTAAATTATTTATCTCATCACATGATGAAAGCTCTTCTTGAAATGAAATTGCAAATTCCACTAAACTATCATAGGGACGAGATCCTGTGTGATTCGGAGGGACTTTAACACAAGATTGCAATAGGAATAAGAAAAACTACTTGTTGACATTCGAACCAAAGCGAGAAAAAATTGCTCCTAGATTGATACAAATTAACTCAAAATTGATTAGATTCAACACCAGGGGAAAGATTCCAGAGCAATCTTAGAGCTTGTCAATGGCTATACATCTGCAACCAACCTGACATGATAGAAAATATACCACAGAAGAAATGAGCCGGTATCTTGGATTGGTCTCTCGGGGAAGACGGGATCTCTCAAATTTTATCTTAATAATTAAACACCCGACCATTTAGAATATTATTCACATTGCATTTATACATTTCACTTGCTCACTTATCAAAAATTTTCCCACAAAAATATGAATATTCAAGGACCTCTGTTTGTTACAAATTTGCTTCAAAAAGTGACGTTTAAAAATTGGCAAAAAAAGTTTCGAGCGGACAAATCATGAACTGATCACATTTCTTAGACCCTTGACTAATGACTAGGATGCCATGCCACAAATTTTTGGTAGTCCTTATAAAAATTCTGATTATGTCATGTGAGAAATCCCCATTTTATGTTTTAGCTATAATCTTATCTTGATTTAACTTCAGCCTTTAAATTTTGTTTCTTCTTCTTTAGTTGGAATCGAAACATGTACTTTTTTTCGCAAGTCTCTCCTCTACATTACATCTTTGCAACTTATTTCATCCCTAGATTAAGCTGTTGAACTTTGAGTTGCATTCTTCCTTTATTCTAGCATGTACTTATGACTCATCTGTTTCATGTACCATATGATAGAAGTTATTGAACTCTGCAATCTATTGGAACATAATAATTTAGTGGTCCTGCCAACCCTTAATGTATATTGGTCCATCACTAATATATAGGTTAATATTTAATAAGATAAAATATTTATATTTCTATTATTAAATATGCTAACCTGGTATCTACTTTAGGTTAAATATTTACTATCATGAAATTATTATATTTCTAATATTAAATATTATAAAACCTAGGTGTATGTGTCAACCATTTTAGGTTGAAAAAGTGGGTCGGGAGACATACTCGGTTACCTTATATAAAAAGTACTTTAGGTCCTCATTTAATATCTTTGAGAAATATATCAAATGTGTGCAAATCAAGTGATTTGGTTTTACCCTTAGTAAATAGGGTTTTAAAGGTGGAGGTGATATTACTAGATTTAAAATAAGTTCTCTAAAGTAAAAGGTTATTTCAAAGTTGTTTTTACCCTATTGGGGTTTTTCACCATAAATATTATGTCACCTATGTTATTTATTTCTTGTAAGTATTTCTTTATTTACTTATGTTGTGATGTAATGTTTATTTAAATATTTATTGTAACATTATATAATATGTAAGTTGATTAAATCTATATTTATTGGAATCATCAAATTCTAACATGTAAAGAGAGAAAGGTAAATTAAATAAATTAATATTAAATGTTTTGTATTTTATTTATTTAATTTGTACATATTTTTCAACCAGAATAGGAAAAGTAAATTAAATAAATTAAGATCAAATGTTGTGTATTTTATTTATTTAATTTGTACGGGTTTTTTCAACCAACCGAAAGGGTATTTAAAAGTATCTGGTCCCCTTTTTTCCCCAATTTATTTTGGCATTACATTTGTGCAATTAAACTCTCGATAAAATTTTTAGGGTTTTTCAATTTTAAATCCCTTATTTTGGGGGAGATGTAATATGATATGATTCTTACTTTCATTTACATTTTGTAAATTATATGGAATTAATGTTTGTTTGGAGATTGATGTGTGCACAGGTGAAAGGGGCTTCAAATATTTACCTACATGAAAATCACATACGAAAAAGAAAGGATTTATTACTATATGAAATAATTTTCATGTTTTCTATAATTTTAAATATTTTGCAAGTTAAATATTTCGGAAGGTAAATTCATACCTGTGTTCTTTGGTCCCCTCTAAAAGGATTCAATTTGAAAAAATATAGTTTATAGTTAATCTATAACTATATCCTATATAATTTGAAAACTATATTATTATTTAAAAATAAAAATATATATAATATAGATTAAGGCTTATATAATAATTTATATAAACATCATATTAAAATTTATATAGTTTTGGAAAAAAACTATATATTAAAAGCCTTTAACCATATTAAAATTACATGGGATTAAGGGATGAGTCAACAACCCATATTCTAATCCTAATTTTAAATCATATTTAAACTTAACTTATAAATCTAGGCATATATAATTTAAAAAATAGAAACAAACCTAAGTTTGTATCATATTTTATATATATGGTTAGTTTAAACCATTTAAAATATAAATTTTATTAGATTTGGTCTATATATATATATATTTTTAAACCTAAGTGCTTTTTTTTTAGTAAGGGGCATGTGTTTAATTCTTGGCTATGAAGGGATTATTTTTAAATCTTAATAATTATTAAATAAAACCTAACATGTGTCTCTAACCATTTATATTATCCATGTAAGGGGCAGCCCCATTCATTTATATCTTATTGTTTATAAAAATATATAAATAAACCTATTTAAAGGTTTTCTTTTATATACGAGTGAGAGTGAAGAATTAAAAAAAAAACTACTTTGTTAGTGGCCCACATGAAGTGTGGCAAATATTTATTAAAATATTGGTAGTTATAGACACATACAAATTTTAAAGTTTTTAGCTTGCATAGAATTATATATTTTGCAATCTTTCTATAGTTTTAAATGTGTGCGGGGTAAATTTAAGAGTAAATGAAGGGAGGAGACAAGGTTCATGAAAATAGAGATTTCAATTTATTTCATTGGTGAGTGAAATTACTTGTCCTCTCTGTAAAGGTCAATCTGTACTCTCATAAATCTACTTGCATCTGGTAATATTATTTTAACTGGTCTATGTCCTTTAAACCCCTTTAATAAGAGTTATGTATTTTTTATATATAAAATATAGTATAGTTTATAATTAAATAAACTATAAGTTGGTACCCAAATTGATTCTCCCTCGGAAGTGAGTAGCATCACGGTTGACAGAAGCTTAGAGACAAGCATAACACGTTTTGTGTCATTTTGTAGAATGGGGGAGAAATGTGGCTTACTTTTTGTCACTCAGATGTAGAGAAATGGGTAGCACCTTTAAGAGGATTTGATCTATCCTCACTTTGCTTTATGGTTTTTCCTTTCAACCAAGGTGAGAGGACCCTTTTGTAGCTTGTTTTTGTGGAGGAGATGGAGATGTCCTTTGTTGCTGAATTATTGAGAAGACCTTGAAGAAAACATGATCAATACAACAAAATCTAACTCGATGAGTTGTCACCCTAGATAATGGAGATATTTTCTAAGAAAGGTTCATGCTACTAAAGACAAGTGAAAACTTGATTGCTTCGTATGTTTTGGTAACAAATATTATGCATTTGTACACACATAGGATAAACGGGGTATTATGGGTATGATTGGCTATTTTTAAATGGATTTTGTTAGAGGTGAGGCAGAGTGGATGATTTTAATTAGAATTTGTTGTATTGATCATCTCGGTATGCAGAGGGAAAATCTCTCCAAATATTTCCAGCATTCAAATTTTCACCTAAGTAAGTCATTCTTCATCTCACACACCAACTACTTGCTCCTCCAATCCGTCAAATCTGGTTTTTGTGTGCTATGGAAGGAAAAACTAGAAAATTAGATAGAGGCCAAAAGTCAAATCATATCTTCTTGGTAAAAGATGTTTTCAGATTTTTCCCACCAAACCAATATATCAACAGGTCTCTTACATGCCAAGAAAAGACATATCAAGTCAAATCAGAGTCGATTACATCTTTAATAGAAAAAGACATTTTCAGACCTTCCCCACCAAACCAAGATATCAAATTAAAGTTCCTCTTCATTTGGCATGTAGGAGACTCCAAGAAATGAAAAAACCACAAAAATTTGCATTCCTAGGAGCTTTGGAGTAGAAATGGTGAAAAATCAGATATAGACGCACAAGTGCCATTGATCTCTCTTTTGAATTTGGACCTTCCGTGTGGGAGATCCAAGTTAAGATGTTCCTATGGGTTTATTTTTACTTTTTACACCTTTTAAAAAAATGCAAAAATTCTCAATTTTCTCTGCCCCTCCGGCTTTAGAAAATGTATTGACACTTGTCCCAATGTGGGTGCCAAAGGAACCATGGCTAAATTCTTCTATTCCACCTCATTTTTGCAAAAAGGAAATTTTTTTGAATTTTCCCCACAGCTATGCCCTTCCACTTTTAGTTTCTAATGTGGGTCCCAATGGAACCGTGCTTCCTTTTTAAACTTTTAAACCCTTTCTCCACAAAAGGAAAATTTTCCACATTTCCCCCAAAAGTTTGCACGTTCGCCATTGACTGAAATTTTTTTTGACAATTGTTTTGTCATGATTGCGGAGTCATTTTTATGATTTTAATATTTTTGACAATAAGGGGAAAAAAATCCAAGTTGCCTCCGTTGAACCACTTCCCCACCTTTCGACTCTTTAAACCCCACATGTCTTAATGGTGCATCTTGAGATGGTCCCCAAAAGTAGAGAACCTAAATGAGCGTAGGCTCACATGTTTCTCGGTCGCAGTGGTCTACTAAAAAGATTGATAGTTCAAAGAGACGGCATCATATGTCTAAGGTTAGAGACAATCTTATTTGGTCGTTGAAAAGTCCAAGAAAAAAGTGAGAGTGAGTGGAAGCCTCCAAGTGTCCTCCTCAGTAACTTCTTCAAAATAAAATTCAAGGGCCGGTCCCCAAACATGTGTCTCGTGCCTTAGAATTTTTTTAGGAAAGTTTAAGTCCCCAACAGAGCTGGCAAAATCCTCCACCTGTCCCTCTGTCACAATTTTTAAGGTGGGACCCTGAGGCAGATCTTCAAATGAGCGCCAACCCACCACATGTCCATGGCTCACCAAAACTATATTAGCTGCATGAAAAATTTTTTAAGTCCGGGAAAAGCAGCGAGAATCCTCCACGTGTCCTCCCGACATAACTCCAAGGCCAAACAAAAAGGTGAGTCTTCAAATGAGTGTCATTCCTCCACATGGACAAGTTTTGTGTTAAAACGATCCAAAAATTTTTAGAGTGCCCTGCCAAGATGCATCCAACCAAAAAGGGCCACGTTTCCAATGATGCGAGATATTTAAATTTGATGGGAGAAACACACCCGTCAAGCCCTAAAAATGCAGGGAAACCACTTTTTGGGCGAAAAGGAAGATGAAATTTTTTTCAAGGACAGAGAATTTGAAAATGTTATAAGGTTCACACATGATCCTCCGAGCTATATCTATTCACATTTCTTGAAGTACCTAGGACAAAAAAATGGCAAGGAAAACAACACACAACCGTGTAAAAAATGAAAGGAAGGAACAACCCAAGTTTTACGCCAAATTACGAGACACCTTCATATAGACAGAGAAATGAAGAACAAACTATGGAGTTCTATGTGACCTTCGATCAAGGAGGAACTAATCATGGAAACCAAATGGAGGAAAATTTTTCAAGCACCAACATGTGGAGACAAAAACATGACACACGCCGCAAACTTAGGGATTTTAATAGAAAATAGGGTGAGACTAACTCAAGCACCAAAACTATATGTTGTTTTTTATTTACATTCTATAAAATATATACCATTGTTTTTAAAAAATTGTATATATTTTTACATTATAAATTATAATATCTTATTAGAATGTATTAAAATATAACCTCCATAATATTATATAGAAGAAGAAATATATAATTTCACATTTTGAAAATACACAAGTTTTGGATTCATTAAACTTGATGGTCAAATGACCGTCACGGTACACCAAACATAAGACAAGTATGATGGTCATTTAGACATCAAATTTAAGCTCGTATGTTCTAGAAAAATTTCACTATGTTAAAATTGATTGTCAAATGACCATCATGACAGACTAAAAATAAGCCATTATGATGGTCATTTAGACGTCAAATTAAGTTCATCGAGATATTTATCTATAATTATTATTTTTTGAGAAATTTGATGTTCTTATGCATTATTAGAGGTCTCTTCTTCATTTCTATATGGTCGAATTATTTTTATATAAATCGGGGTATAATGCAAAGCCCTTTATATTACAAGTTATTGTTTTAATCATGGGAGGTTAATTAGTATCCATTGACTGACATAATTAGTTATGATCAAAAGATTTTTTAGATCTATAAAATTTAGATATGATTTTATTACAAGTTTTGTCTTCTTCTCTTGAAGTTACTTTATTAAATGCTTCTAAATGATGGTTTTGATTCTGATTTAGTAAATGATCATAATGATATTTTGATGCTATAGATGCTTCTAAAACTCTTATCTTCCTAGATAAGAAATTAAATTGGGCTCAATCTATGTTAGAAAGTTCAATTCCTATTAACCTTAGGGAAATGACTAGAAGCCATCACATGTACCATGCATTAAAACCTTGTATGAACCTAGGCCGTGAAGTATTATAGGGTCTAGGTGGATATACAAAGTAAAATATAATGATGATGGTAGTATTAACAAAAATCTATAGTTGTTGCTAGTGGTTTCACTTAGAAACATGTTATTGATTATGTTAAGACATTTACCCCTGTAGCTAAAATGAGTACTGTTAGGGCCTTATTTGTAATTGCCACTCAATTTGGGTGGGAAATCCACTAAATGGATAAGAAAAATAATTTTTTGAATTGTGATTTAAAAGAAGAACTTTACATGTTTCAACCTAAAGGATTTGAAGAAAATTGGTAAAGAAAACTATGCTTGTAAGTTGAGAAATTCTTGTATGGTTTAAAACAAGCTCTGAGAGTTTGGTATGCGAAAATTGTTTCCTTATTTAAGTTGTTAGGTTTTGTTAATTGTTATTGTAATAATGATATATTCATTAAGCAATAAGACTCACATATTATCATTATATGTATATATGTTGATGATTTACTTATGTTTGGTGATAATTTTGATTTAATTCTTAGGATAAAAGAGAAATTGAAGCAGTAATTTTAAATAAATTAGTTAGTTCTCTCACATCTTGTTCTTTGTATGACTATATTTAATTTTATTGTTATTTTTCAAAATACAATATGCAACCATTGTATCAAAAAAATTTTCTTATGATTGATTATAAACCATTTTCTACTTCAATGGATGTTGCAATAAATATGGATTCTAAATCTGCATATGAAAAAGGTTGATCTTATTTTAGATGCGTTGTTAGTTGATAGTTTGATTTATCAAACTATAACTAGATCAAATATTTCCTATACATTAGGAATTACTTCAAGGTTTATCCAAGAACATTTTTAAAGATCATAGGAATCTTGCAAAAAAAAATTTAGACATATTAAAGGAACACTCAATTATGGGTTACATTATACTAAGAATGAAAATTCTATCTTATATGGATTTTTGATTCTAACCATACTGATGTTTTGTTATAAAATATACTACATACGTGTTCAAGTTTTTTGGTGTATGAATCATTACTTGGAATAAAAAATTTAATCAACAGTCTCCATTTCTTCTACTAAGGTAGAGAAGTACAATGGAAGAAGTAAAGAAGTCATGTAGCAGTAGTGACAGTTGGTAGAGATAAACATGGAAGCTAAAGGAATTATTCCTCTTCTATGTGGTGGTTAGATTTGTATTACTCTTGATTAAGAATCCATTTCAATATCAGAGTACTAAGCACATTGAGATACATATACACTTCACCCGTGAGAAGGTGCTAAGTGATGAGATAAATCTCAAGTTCATGTTGACTGAAGAGTAGGTGCCTGACATCTTCACAAAGTCCTTGAGTGATGTAAATTTTTGTCACTTTCGTGAAAATATTAGATTGTTGGAGTTTCTATTGAGGGGGAGTGTGCATGAAAATGTCACCTCCTAATGAAACTTGGTTTTTGTAAAAAGACCTTCGGACATATGTAAAAGACCTTGGAAAGTGTAAAAAGACCTTTGGGCAAGTGTAAAAATACCTTCAAGCATTTATACCTCATTGGATTTCTTTTTAGAAAGAAGTGTAGAAAGATATTAAAGGCGGTCTTCAGTAAACTCTTTAGTGCTATTGAGTTTACTGGTAAACATCTAGTATAAGCATATTGTTAAGGAGGTCCTTGGTTGTAAAAGGCTCCTATATGTTTGGGTTTAATAACCTTTTATGAGAACTTGTGAGAACATGTGAAACTCACATATCATACGTACTACCATTGATCATAGGATGATCTTTGGGATTTCAAATCCTTTTGTACCAAAAGGTAATTTGAGTATGATGAAGGTGTTATAATTCTTTCAACCGATATGCTAGCCTAAAACCTTTATGGTTTAAGGATTGTAAATCCTGTAGTATACCACGGGAAGGTAATCTATTGGCATATGTTATGTTATCCCACTTAACATTAAGGGAGAGTGTTGGAACATAATGATTAAGTGGTCGACCAACCCTTAATGTATATGGGTCCATCACTAATATATAGGTTAATATTTAATAATATGAAATATTTCTATTTCTATTATTAAATATGCTAACCTAGGTATATACTTTAGGTTAAATATTTAATATCATGAAATGATTATATTTTTAATATTAAATATTATAAACCTAGGTGTATGTGTCAACCATTTTAGGTTGAAAAGGTGGGTCAGGAGACATACCCGATCACCTTATATAAAAGGACTTTAGGTCCTTATTTGATATATTCAGAAAATATATCAAAGGTGTGTAAATCAAGTGATTTGGTTTTACCCTTGGTAAATAGGGTTTTAAAGGAGGAGGTGATCTTACTGGATATAAAATAAGTTCTCTAAAGTAAAAGGTTATTTTCAAAGTGGTTTTACCGTATTGGGGTTTTCCACTATAAATAATGTGTCACTGTGTGTTGTCTATTTCCTATAAGTATTTCTTTATTTAATTATGTTATGATGTAATGTTTATTTAAATATTTATTGTAACATTATATAATATGTAAGTTGATTAAATCTATATTTATTAGAATCCTCAAATTCTAACACAATCTTTATCTATAGTGAGGATTGTAAGATATGACTTATTTCTTCTTCACCGCAACCCGTACCTACACACTTGAGAAAACAATTAGAAAATATTTAGGCTTTTTTGCCTCTCTTATGTCCATGTTTTTCTTTTCTTCTATCTCCTTCTTTCGAGTGAGTAAATCATGTATGTTGTTCGATCTTCAATTAATATTTTCTCTTGTTATTAAGAGATCAATATGCACAAATTAGGATGGTATAGGAATATTGATTAACCCTAAGCTCTTAACGGATATTTTCTCTTTTATGTTTTTAGGTACGATGCTTTCAAAAAAAGAATATAAAGAGGGAACAAATTTGAAGATGAGGATGCATCAACCGAAGGATAAACCCCAAGGAAATGATTGGTTCACTCATACTCATTTATTTCCTCTTTCATGCATGTGTATCTATTATTTCAAGTAGAGTTGTACTTTACTTTCCAGCTTACATCCCACGGCTTGTGTGGAAACTTTTGAAATTCCTTATGAATAAAACATTAAATTATGAAATTGAGTTGTGTATTTCTTTCGCATTTTTACTTTCTAATATACATTGTATGATGAACTAAACAACCGAATAATGTAATTGAATGTCTTAATCATGAAGGAAATAACATTAAAGAATACCGTAACATCCAAAGAATGAACTCTAATTTCTATAATCTGCAAATCATGATTGTTGCTCCAAAACCTAACACTTCATCCATTCTAAAATTCGGTGTCTTCATCAAGAAAACACAGTTGTCCTACGGGGATTTTAGTTCTATTACTAAAGATAGCATGAAATTATAGACTATGTGATCTACTATGTTTTGTAACAACACACATAGCTATAGATTTCATGTAATCATTAATTAATTCAACAAGAATAAAGATCGTTTGAAATAACTTCCCTAGCTTAGGTATACTTCACCAATGCTATCCATCATAACAAAGTTTTGAGTTGCCCATTTTGCACAAGTGCAAAAATTTCAACACCTTGAAACAATTAGAAGAAGAAGATATAATTAAATTCATCTTTAAGATATCATTAGTTATTAACCCATATTTTATTGGGGCTTAATAATTTATCCATAATGGGTAAAAATTTCACTTAGGCTACACTTGATGAGTTTGACAAAAGTATACAATTTACATTTCAAATGGGTGAGATAGACTGAATGGTTTCTTAATCCATTTCCTCCTTATTATAGCCTTATTATCTTAAAAAAATCATTTATTTCACCTTAATATTGTTTAAGGACTCACAAAAACAATGATAAAGTTCATTAGTTTAGCTTGGGGTAGCAAGGTATATTTTTTGTTTACAAAAGATAGTTTTCTATGTGATCACTTAAGGACTCAAATTTTATCAAGTAGATCAAATCTACATTAATATATATATATATATATATATATATATATTATTAAGGATTACCTAACCATTTTATTATGCGTAGAATTGCATTATTACCATTTTCTAGAATGGTTTACAACACAAAATTTTATCTCAAGAGAAAAGTTTACCATTACTCTTTTGTGAAAACTATACATGGTTACATTAATTCTTTCCAACATGATGCACAAACCAAAGGGAAAAAAATAATTCTATGGAACTATGACTAGGGGGCAAGAAGGTAACAAGATTTATCAAGCAATGCTATACTATTCTTAAAATTCCTATAATACATTAAAATCACTCATAACAATACGGTGATCAATTTTATATTTTCCATGATAGTAAATACAAGTTTTAGTTTCAGCTATTTATGAAAACATTACTCCACAACACATATTACTAAGGCATTGGTCTTCTTCTAAAATTTCCACATAACCCATTCCAGAGTTTTACAACATAATAAACATTCGTACAAAATAACTTCATAACCAAAACTGATGTAATTTTCTACAAGTCTTTCAAAAATAAGCTACTATCTCATAATATCATGAAATGAAACATTCTATCTCAAGAAATGGGTCAAAGCTCTAAACACTAACAACTCCTTAAGTTATAATAAAATTTCCATCATGCCAATATAATAATAAATTCTTATACTTGAGCTTATGAACATTTTCTCAAAATAAACAAAATTTTAACAACCATTCAATAAGGAACCATTTCCCTTATCGTTAGAAATTGTAACACCCACAAAATCGACATTCTAAAACCAAAGTAATCCTTAATCTCCTTATCGCCCTCGAGCCCCAACCACAATGCAATAAAATATGGATCCAACTCATGGAAACTATTACAAAGGTTCCACATCACAATAAAAATATTTCACACCCATTTCATAACAAAATCAACATCAAACACAATCACAATAAGGAAACTAAAAACTTACGGGATGGCAATTGGAAACTAAAAACAATCACATCGTAGAAACTTCATCAGCAGGCAGCAAATGGAAAGTGGGGGATGGCAGGGAGATAAACTTCTGGGAGGATAATTGGTTCAGTGGCAATCTCTTGGACAGATTTGGGATGGCTAAGGACAGTCTAATAAGCAAGTATGGTATTAAAATTAAGGACTACATTGAAGGAAATGGCACCAGCAAGAATTGGAAAAAACTTACTGTGGAGAGAATTGATCTGAAACAAATTACTTCCTCCCTTCAAGATCATTTAGATCTTATTCGTTAAGTCAGCTGGAATCCAAGGATGAGCTGGTTTGGAATAATTCCCATGATGGGAACTACTCAGTCAAATCTAGATATATCAATCTCTTCCATAGTAATCAAACAGATTTTAATTGGAACAAGATTTGGATGTCTGAATTAACTCCCAAAATAAATTTTTTCCTTTGGCTGGCTATCAGAGGTAGAATTCTTACCACTGAAAATCTGATGAGAAGAGGATTTATAATTCCTAATAGGTGCCATCTTTGTAAGAATGACTCTGAGGATATCAGCCACCTGTTCATTCATTGTGATTATGCCAACAGAATTTGGAACTTTTTCCTCTCTAAATTTGAAGCTCTATGGGTGTTTCCGAAGGATCTTAATTAGCTATGGAATCAATGGAACCCACCCTTCAGGCATTTTGTTATCAAAAGGATCTGGAAGCTGGCTATCCCACATTTAACGGAGGATTTGGAAGGATAGAAATGATATCATTTTCAGAAATAAGAAGAAAAACTATAAACTCGATTGGAAAAATTTCTAATGGTATCAAAGAAGATATTGCGATTTAAACCCCTAAGAACAAGAGATATCCCGAGAATGAAGAGTACATCTATCCAATTGGCGATTGGAAGTTGGAGCAATCCCGGGAATAGTATTAATAGATCTTCGATCAAATGGCATCCTCCGATTCTAATTGGTACAAGTTGAACTTTGATGGGGCCTCTAAGGGAAACCCTGGGACAACGGCAGGAGGAGGTGCAATACGGGATCATAAAGGTAATCGATTGCTGCGTATGCTGGAAAAATGGGAGTCCAAACTAATCATTTTGCCGAAGCATTATCTTCTCTCTGGGGCTTGAGAGTTTCCCAGGCTCAAAATACTCAGAACCTCGTTGTTGAAGGGGACTCCCTAAATATCATTAAACTTCTTAATCAGTCCTCATCTCCTAGTTGGAGCATTAAGGATTTTATCTCTGAGTCCATAAGTATTAGTCATACTTTCAAAAACATCAGGATTATGCATACTTACAGAGAGGGCAATAAATTGGCGGATGCACTGGCCAATTATGGCATTAATGTTAATTTCACCATCTGGGATAATAACAACATCCCTAAACAGCTCCATAACAGCATTCATGCGGACTGCCATACGCAAGCAATCCCTAGAGATGAGTCATAATCTTTGGGTGAAGATCAGCATCAATAACAGTCTCACACATGTTGCTTTAATGAATATGATGATGCAAATTATATCAAATATACATGTTAGTGAGAAATATTTGGGGAACTCCAAGTGGAGTTATTTTGATTTGAAAATCGCGCATGCGGGATGTACTACAATTGTTAAAAGCCGGATTCATAGCTCCTCGGAAACCGATGGCAGTAGTAATGTGATTGTTGATAGGGAGCGGGCTATTCCCACACGTAACTTTTGCGAGCTCGGATTCGGTAGACACGCAGCCATTCGTGGGAAAAGCAACGGCTATCGTTCCCAGTTTTGTGCGGTTTATAATAGCAAGAAGGGGACAGGTCTCAACACACACAGAAACGGGAAATTGTTGTAATGTCACCTATCATAGAGAAGATGGGAGGACCTCCCTGTCAAATTGAGCCATGTGCGGACCCCGACTGGAAGGAAAATATCGAGCTTTGGAACATTCTCAGCAAAGGTGGTATCACCAACTTCATGGAGAAGGTGCAGGGACATGATCAAAGCATTTCTATGTGTTTTGCTAAGGAATGGAAGGAGCGGACTGTTGATTACGGGGGGCAGAAGATATTGGTCAATGAAGATCTTATTGCTGAAGCGACCGGTCTTTGTTTGGAGGGATACCACTTCTTCAACAAAAGGGTTGACAGAGATGCTGAAGAGAGAAGATTTGTGGAAGGATCTGAGAAGCTCACATTTGGTACAGCGGGCCTGCTTGTCAGTTCAATTCCTCCACCCTATGATGAGGTTACTCGCATGATGATTCGATTCATCTCCTTGGAAGGTAGGTTTGTCACTGTTCCTGCTAAACATCTTATCTTTCTAAACCACTTCCGTAGGAATCGTTTGGTTTGCTTTCCACATTATCTGTTGAACTCCCTTGAACGCTCCATTTTGGAGTTTCAGAAGCACACCCGGGTGGTTCCCTTACACCAAGGACTTATTTTGTTGATTCATAAATGTTGTCTCCTTAAATACCCTGGTCTTCCTTCCTCTCCTAGCCCGGCTCCCCCTTTGATGGGCTCTGCTGCTGCCAGCCCTGTTTCTCCATCTGCCCCCGCCACCACTGCTGTCACCCCCCAGCCGGCTGTCCAAGCTTCTCCATCCATTCCCCTACTCTGCTCCCACCCACCTCGCCTCTACCTCTAGAAGACCGGTCACCAGGGCCTCCAGGAAGCTCAACCTTGAGACTCTTGCTGTGGAGAAGGAGCCTTTCGAAATTGAGATTGCACATGACCTTCTGAATATCAGCAGTGCCAGTCCCCGGGATGTGCAGATGGATAGCTCTTCTAAGAGGTTGGAGGCCTTAGAAGTTGAGATGAAACTGCTGAAGGATGAGGTTAAGAACCTGGCTAAACAGAAGGGCAAGAAAAGCATGGAGGGGGAGGGAGATATTGATAGCAGTCAGATTGAGGATATCTATAAGAAGCTGACCTCCTTAGACTCCCGATTAGGGAAGGCCAAAACTCGACATGATTACATCATTGCCACATTTAGGGCGATTGAGGAGTTCATTGAGGGACATGTCAAAAGTGTATCCAACCTCAGCGGTGTTCTGGCTACACTTTGGGGTAACGAAAAGGAAAGCAAAAGAACCATTGAGGAGTTGGATTATACTGATGTTGCCCACATGACAACTTTGGGTATGTACCACTCCTAGAAGAGAATCAAGACCTACATCGACAAAGCTACCAAGAAGTAGTATTGGTTGCTTCTGTTGTTCTTGTTTGTTTTTTTGCTATTTTTTTGCGGTCTCTTTACTACTTTTTTGCAGTAATTTTGTTGTTTTGTCTCGTTTGAGTAGCTATTTTGGGCTACTTCGAGCTTCATTGTAACACTTGGATCTTGATCCATTCTCTCTGATTTTCACTCCTATTCCAGCTCTTGGGCCTTATTCTGTTCTCAAGGGTATAGTCCCTTTCGAAAAACTATTTGCTAATAATAAAAAAATAAGGAAACTAAAAAAATATACAAGCCTTGAAAATGCAAAGCCAATGGAGCGAGGATCTATGGGGAGATCTGTTATACCTCCCAATGGGATTAGGTTCCCACCATAAAACCCCAATACATATCTCAAAACCCCTACCCAACTCTTTTAGCTCCCTCAAGATCCTCTTATTCCTCCCACATTCTCTTATGCCTCCCTAAAAACTCTTATGTCTCCCTCAAAAGAACTAAATAAGAAATGCAAGCATTCTCTTATCTAAGGTGGGGGCACCCAATCCAACTCCCTCCTAAGAATGAAATAAACTCTTATGCCTCCCTAAATATAAGATCCCCATAGCCTTTTCCTACACCATATTTAGTCAATCTACCCAAGAACCCAACAAGCATACCAAAACACTCAATAACATACACATACACAAAAATTAAAGAAAAAAATTAAACAAGGGTGTAGCTCCTACCTTCCATGGTAAATCTTGATCCAATAGAAACACACCAAGCTCCTTCAAGCATAATATAACACCAACAAGCTCTGAAACAATTCCATAAGAACTCCAAAATACTCAAACTCCAAGAATACAAGAACTCAAAAAAAAATGAAGTAACTCCCAAACAAAAAATTAAACAAGCGTATATAGAAAAAGGAGAAAGGAGGTTTAGGTGGATCCATGTAGGATGACACATCACTTATCCTCAAATCCACAAAGACAAGTCAAACCTCAACCCCAATGCACAATAAATTGTGGTTGAGAGGAATGAAAATCCTCTTACACACAAAATCCAAACCCACACCTCCTAAGGACAAATTTTAAAACCCATGTAAGAAAAGTACAATAAATACCACATTTTGTCTTACAAAACACTTGATGGGGTCTATTTTTGTCCCTTCAATCTAGAGGTAAGGTTGTTATTATAAATTCGAGAGGTGTGGGAAAAGCTTATCTTGTCCCATAAGCCTCATAAAATGAGCCTTAAGCCCAAATCTGAATTTCCAAGGTAAGGTAGAGTGTACAACAATCAATGTTACTTACACTCAACTTAAAATCACATAGTCTAAAGACCAACAACCGTAATAAATGACTTCATTTATCACATCCCCATATATCTTAATAATATGATTAAATTACTTAATTAACCACATTAATCAACAAGGATTAAATAAATTACACAAAAATAAACCACACCATTGAAAATCTATCAATTTACAACCTCTGCCATATTTTATCTCCCCATGTTGTGCCTGAGAAGTCTCTTCCTTCCTTTTGTTTTTCCGTAATCAATTCATATGGATCCATGGTTATTTCCTTGTTTCTCTATTTATCTGGAAAGGGTCTGTAATTTGGGTCTCCCATTCTCTATTCATCTAAAAACTTGGGCTCTCCATTCTTTCCATTTTCCACAGTGGGATTTGTTGTCCTTGTCATTTTTTCCCTAAATACTTGAGGAAAAATGAATGGATGTAGCTCGGAGGAATGTATTTGAGCCTTGTAACATTTCTAAATTCTGTCCTTGGAGAAAATTTCATCTCCAGGCTCAAATGGTCATTTTTCTACATTTTACGGTTTGATGGGCATTTCTCCCGGTCAAATTTACATCCTTGCATCATCAAGGAAATGTGGCCTCTTTTGGTTGGACATGGCTGGCTGGGGTACTTCAAAATTTTATGAATCACCTCAACTTGAAAACCTGTCTACGTGGAAGAATGATGCTCATTTGAAAGATTTGCTTTTTTTTTTGGTTTTGGAGTTAGCGTGCTTTGAGGGAGGAGGAGGTGGAGGTTTTTGCTACTTTTTTGACTTTCCAAACTTGGACTGAGACTTAGATAATTTTTTGCATAGCTAGTATTTTTGGTGGGGATAGGGACACGTGGTGAGCCCATCGCTCATTTAGGTCTCCGCTTTGGGCACCATTTTGAAATTGTGCCATGAAGACACGTGGAGGCTTCCACTGGGTCTTCCCATACTTAGTATTTTTTCAAAATATTTTGAGAGGCCTAGGACATGTGGAGGGACCGCGCATGTTTGAGGACCGGCCCTTGAGTTTTTTTTTTAAAGAAGTGCCAGGAGGACACTTGGAGGCCTCCACTCACTTTGCATTTTTCTTGGACTTTTCAATGGCCAAAGGAGATTGCCTCGGACCCTGACACATGGCACCTTCCTTGAGATTTAAGCCTTCAAAAAATTTTTTTGGCCAAGCTAGGACACGTGGTGAGCGCGCTCATTCAAGGTCTCAACTTTTGGGGACCATCTCAAGATGTGCCATTATGACACGTGGTAGTTTGAAAAGTCAAAAGGTGGGGAAGCGGACCATCGGGGGAAACTTGGATTTTTGCCTCTAAAGGATTAAAATATCAAAATGGCCCGCAAGCCCGATAAGAGAAAGGTCAAGGTTGGCTTTGAAAAGTCAAAGGGGTGGGGAAGTGGACCATCGGAGGCAACTTGGATTTTTTTCCTCTTGTCACCAAAAGGATTAAAACATCAAAATGGCCCATAGACCCGACAAGAGAATAGTCAAAAATTTTCCCGGTCAATGGCGGAGGTGTGGACTTTTGGGGAAATTTGGAAAATTTTCCTTTTGTGGAGAAAAGAGTTAAAAGTGTAAAATGAAGTGCATGGGACCCACATTGGGACCCACAAGAGACTAGAAGCGGAAGGGTGGAGCTATGGGGAAACTTGGAAAATTTTCCTTTTTCCAAAAAAAGAGGTGAAATAGTAGAATTTGGCCGTGGTTCCTTTGGGACCCACCTTAGGACACGTGTCAGGCTCATTTCTCAAAGGTGGAGGTGCGGAGAAAAATGTGAAAATTTTACATTTTTCCAAAAAGTTGTAAAAGAAAAAAGGAACCCACAGGCCCATTTTAAAGTGGATCTCCCACGTGGATGGTCCAAATTCAAAATAGAAATCAATGGCAGTTGTGCATCTGTATCTGATTTTTTCCACCATTTTCACTCCAAGAGCTCCTGGGGATGCGTATTCTTATGGTTTTTATCATTTCTTGGAGTCTCCTGCATGCCAAATGAAGAGGAACATTAATCTGGTAGCCTGGTTTGGTGGGGAAGGTCTGTAAACATATCTCACCATTAAATATGCAATCTATGACTATCGGATTCAACCCGATTTTTCTTTCCTTGCACACATGTGAAAGACTGTTGATATCTTGGTTTGGTGAGGAAAATCCGGGGACGTCTTTTACCATTAAGATGAGATCTGACCTTTGGGCTCGATATGATCTTCCATTTTTTCCTTCCGGGCATGCAAAGAACAGATTGGATAGATTAGGGGTGGAAGTGGTTGGTGAGTAAAAGGAAGAGTGATCTACTAGAGGAAGGAGTTGAATGTGGGAGATGTTTGAAGAGATCTACCCCCTTGAGCACCTAACAACTTTTTATAGATTTGATTCTGGGAATCATGATCGAGATCATGGCGAAGCACTGGTGCACTCAATGTTTGGTTTTTTTGGGGGGGAAAACTCTGTTGTAAAATGTTATAAATGGCATGATTTTTTTCCATGAAAAGGGTTGGAGGTTGGAAGGTTGGAGTGTTAGAGGTCAAGAACTGATTTTCTAAGAGAAAAGCTTGATAGAACCCATCTTTTTGAGAAACTATCTGAAGAAACTGTTTATCTCCTTTGTGTTAAATTTGATCATGTCAAGGTGGTTGTGAGTGTACAACCATTGACAAGCTCTGAGATTGTTTGAGAAACTTTCCCTACTTGATAAATTTAATCAAACTTGAGTTAATCTATGTTATTTTTGGGAAAAATTTGTGTTTGCTTCATTTTGAATGTCTACAAGTAGTTTTTCTTGTTCCCATTGCATTCTTACATTGAAATGTGTGAATCACACAAGATCTTATCCTTGTGATAGTTTGGTGGCATTTGCAATTTCATTTATCAAGAAGAGCTTTCATTTGATAGTGAAATAAACAAATTTAAAATCATTGTGACTCCTAGCATGACTATAAGATTGTTTGTTAGCCTTTGAGGGTATCTTAGGCGTGATGAAACAAGAGATTGATAATGTTCAGTTAAGTTTTCCAATTTGAGCCTTCATTTTGGATCCTTGAAGTTTGTGTGAAAAGTGTTGATCTGGGCCTCCATTGAAGCACATATTCTAGTTAAAGGAACATCCTAGCTACTCTGAAAGCATTTGTTTTTGAGCTCTCCATTTTTGTAAAATTTCTCAAAGATTTGGTATAATCAACTTTATCCTGCTTCACCTCCCACCCAAAATCATTCAAAAACAATTAATCTTACCCATAC
The DNA here is from genome assembly GCA_018340775.1 of Taxus wallichiana var. yunnanensis. Taxonomy (NCBI): domain Eukaryota; kingdom Viridiplantae; phylum Streptophyta; class Pinopsida; order Cupressales; family Taxaceae; genus Taxus; species Taxus wallichiana. The sequence continues at coordinate 109,073,725 of CM031236.1, read as the reverse complement.
TACCCCTGTTTGTCCTGTGTGTATACAGATGCACAATTTCTATTACCAAAACATGTAGAAACACTCAGGTTTTCATTGTCTTTAGTGGCTTGAACCTTGCTTAGAAAATATCTCCATTATCTAGAGTGACAACTCGTGAGAGTTAGGTTTTGTTGTATTGATCATATTTTCTTCAAGGTCTTCTTAAACACTTCACAAGGAAGGAATTCCCCATCTCCTCCATAAACAACAAGCTACAAAAGGGTTCTCTCACCTGGTTGAAAGGCACAACCATAAAGTAGTGAGGATAGATCAAATCCTCTTGAGGGTGTTATCCATTTCTCCACATCTGAGTGATCAGAGGGCTAGTTAGATCCCATCCCCAGCTAAAAAATGACTCACTATATGATCTTGTCTCTAAGCTTCCTACCAAACTTGTGATGTTGCTCAGACTTTGAAGGAGAATCAATTTGGGTACCAACACCTTATTGGTGCCATTTCGGGACATAGTGATTGCAGTTCATATTCAGACCCTAGTAAACACTTCTTGTATGCTCAAAGTGCTAATACATTTTTCAAGCATCATCTTGTGTTTGGGCTGTAAGAAGTGTTCAAATTTACAAGTGTTATGTGCAATATTTCCATTTTCTACAGTTATTGCACTAAGTTTCATTGATAAATCTAGATAAAGAAAAGTTAGGTCTTTCCATTTCTAGTTTCTAGTATTGACAGACATTTGATAGATCATATTTTAGTGCATTTGCACAACTAAGGTGGAAATCCTTAGTGGTGACTCCCTGTTGATCTGATTCTTGATGAGTACCAGTGTCTTAACCTCTGTCAAGTGAGTTTTGTTACTAATCTTTGCAAAGCTGGAAGGAAGAAGATCTTTCTTTGCTAGAGATCCTGCTAGGACATTATTTCTAGAGCTAGGAAAAACAAATTAGAAGGAAGAAAATCCTGGAGAGTTGTTGGAGATCAGTAGACAAGAAAAGGGATCTCCATTGATGAAAGTGATCGGCCTATCATTGAAGATTTCCATTCAAGTGATTTTGAATCAGGTAGTCTTTTTGTGGAATTAAATTCTCCATCTGAGAGAGGGGCCTTCATTTGATTTTGAAAATTTTCTTCTCATTTTGCCCTTGTCTTTTCAAAAGTTGATAGGGTTTTCCAAGAAACAAGGCCTTTAGGGGATATCCATTTTGAAGTTATACTCTGTGTTTCAAAGACCCTCTGCCCCTTATCAATTTGTCTCCCCTCCAGGTCACCTCCTCAAAACAACATGGCCCTTGCCCCCACCCAGACCTCCTTTTGTTGTAAACACCTTTGGTCCTATAAATTTTATAGGGATAGTTGGTTATCCAAATGTAGTTCCCCAGGATGTAAGAAATAGATTACCAAAGTTCCAAGGAAACAATGCTATAACTGGTGATCAACATTTAAATATTTTTATCAATATGATGGAAGACTTTGAGATTGAACATGAAGATGTATATATCAAATTGTTTATCCATACTTGGAAGAGGATGCAAGGGACTGGTATAAAGCTTTTCTAGATAATTCCATTGATTCTTGGACAGAGATGAACAATGCATTTAGATTGTAGTATGGTGATAGAACTGACCCTAGGTTTCTTCTATCAGAATTTGAAAATATCAAGAAGAATCCTAATGAGTCAGTACATGATTTCAACACAAGGTTTAACAAGACCTTGAGAGATTTCCTGTTAGCTTAAGGCCATGTGATGAATCATGTTTGATCAAATATTCAGATGCATTTGATAAAAAAGGTTGCTTACTACTTGAGGGACAAAAACCCTACTAATTTGAGGTAGGCCTTCACCATGGCTGCAAATTGAAAACAACATCAAAGCAATTGGAAAGCCTCCAAAAAGGGAGGGTGTAAAACTAATTAACCTAGAAAATCCTCGAGACAAGTAAGGCTGTTGATTTGGAGGAAGTTGTGAAAACTTTGGTAGGGGTTGTCAAAGAAATATCATACAATTAGCCCAGAAGAAAAAGGAATTGGGAAGAGTTCACAAGGTCAACACAAGCAACAAGGCCAAGAAAGGTTTACAAATCACCAAATATATGATGATAGAGGCAAGGGACCTGTTGGATTTGGAAATAGATAGTCCCAAGCTAGGGAAAATAGAATGGTACCTGATCCTTTGGCTGCTAGAGTTGTTGTTGTGGAGGAGACAAATGTCATTGATTGGTGTGATAGATGTTTCATGCCCCATGCTCCATGTGAGGAAGATCAAGAAGAAGAAGAAGAAGAATTTGATGATGATGATAATGATGATGATGTTCTGCATGATGGGTTGCTCCATGAGCTCACAACAAGGGGAAACTTCAACTGAGGTAATAAGTGCTAGAACTGCTGTTGATTTTTGGGATTGCATCCACGGGTACCTATTCTTCCTCCCTCTCATACTTTAGAAGTAGATTGTACAAGATTTTGAATTTCCCAATAATGAATTTGAATATTTAAGAGCTTTAATGATAAAGAAGTATGATGGAGGAATCCCATCTGAGGAGGACAAGAAGTTATTGATGAATGTTGTTGTGGCTCAAGAAAAGGAACACAACACAAGAAGTAGGGTTGTCAAAGGGACAGGGCCTCAAGGCCAAGCCAAAACTCCATTGCTTTCAAATATTCCTAAAGAGGCTCCTAAGAAAGATGCATCTGCCAAAGGCCTTGTTGTCCCAAACAAAACTCATACCCCTCCTCATGCCCAAGTTGTCAAAAAGTCTGTGCCATCTAATGAGTGTGTCATCCTTCCTTCCAATGTTGCCTTGCCAAAGTTTTCCCCTTATGATATTGCCCAAGTCTTGAGTCAGATCAAGATCTCAGTTCCAATTGTTGAGTTGCTTAGGATTCCTGAGCACAAGAAAAGGGATTTTGAATATTTGGGGCTGAAAGAGGAGAAGACTACCTTGGGTAGAAATATAAACATTGTGGAAACTCCCCCAGTCATTGAAGAGTTAGAAACACCACCAGTGTTGGAGGAACTAGGTGAACCACCTGAGGTTTATTTGGGGACATCCTTGGTGGACTCTCAGCTAAATGTGGATCCATTCTTCACCACTCTAATCATTAAGGATAGATTTTACACAACTATGCATGTTTGACTCAGGGGCATCATGCAATGTCATGCCTTTGGAAGTCATGAATGAGCTGAATATTAAAGTAACAACAACATATGGGAAGTGTACTAGCTATGGACTCCAGAGAGGTGCTAGTGGTGGGATGTGTGAAAGGTCTGGTGGTACAACTTGCAGCCTATCCAGGAAGGGACTGAAGCTTGATGTAGTTATTGTTGACTGCCCACCAAGTGGGGTATGTTGTTGTCTAGAAAATGGGCTGCAAGTGTTGGTGGGAGTGTTCAAATGGATATGTCCTATGCCACCATCCCAATTGAGGGAAGCCTTGTCAAGTTGTATGGGGAAAAGAAGATGTTGCACCTTATTGAGGATCCCAACAATGCATCCTATGAGGTATTGTACACAAGTGTTGATGTTGATAACTTCATAGGATATGTTGATGGAAAAGAGCACAAAATTGAAGAATGCAAGTATCTTGAAAAGGAAGGCTCTCCTTGGACTTTATTGTTTGATGGAGCTTGCTCCAAGTTTGGAAATGGTGTTGGTGTTGTTTTGATCTCTCCAGGCTAGGAAAAGTTTGTCTTTTCCTTCAAACTCAACTTTGAGTGTACTAATAACATTGTTGAGTATGAGGCATTGTTATTAGGTCTGAGGATTGCTTGGAAATATGGTGTTAAAGACATCATTGTCAAAGGAGATTCAAAATTAATTGTCAAGCAAGTCAGAAAATTGTATGCCACAAAAAATCAATGAATGAAACAATACAAGCATGTAGTTTGGGATTTCATTGAGATGTTTGATTCATTCAACATTGTGCATCATGATAGGAAGTTCAATGATTTGTAGAAAAACTTGCTTGTTGTGTTGGGATCTTGGTTTGATAATTGTGTAATGTCCCCATATTGTGAATATGATGTTGAAGTATTGACAAGGCCATCTGTCCCTGACAACATTAAGCATTGGCAAGTTTTTGATGATGATGCTCAAGTTAGAAGATTTTCTGTAGAATAAAGGGGAGTTTTTGATCAAAATATTGATTGGGAGCCAATGGTGTGTGTAGCAGAGGGTAAAGAAACCTTGTTTGGAAAAGGCATCATCCAACTAAAGACTAATACCATTCCTAGAGGGTTGGTTGCTCTTGAATCCAACTTTGATAATGTTGATCACATTATTAATAGATGCATAGCAGCCTCAAGGGATATTGAGGAGCATGACCTTGGCACAAAGGAGAAACCAAGGAAGATTTGGTTGGGAAGCAATCTCAAGCAAGGAGGAAAAATAGTCTTATGTCCAATTGCTAAAAAAGTATCAAGATTGCATGGCTTGGACTTATTTTGAACTAAAGGCATATAGAGAGGATCTATTTCAACATGAGATTCCCTTGGAATCTAATGCAAAACCATTCAGGAAGAAACAGAGACCAATCAATCCACTCCTATCTCTCAAAATGCAAGAAGAACTAAAGAAACTGAGGGATGGAGGGATTATTCAGCCCACAAGGTATTCTTCTTGGGTTGTAAAATCTAGTACAGTTAGAAAGAAGAATGGTGACATCAGGTTGTGTGTGGATTTCAGAAATTTGAATAGAGCATCAATGAAGGATAATTATCCTTTACCAAACATGGAAAACATGCTGCAGCTAGTGACTAGTTCTGAGTTACTTTCTACCCTGGATGGTTTCTCTGGTTATAACCAAGTTGTGGTGAAGGAATCAGAAAGAATTAAAACAACCTTTACCACTCCTTGGGGGACTTATGTGTATGTCAGGATGCCCTTTGGTGATCGATGAATGCTGGAGAAACCTTTCAAAGAGAAATGGATGTTTTTTTTGTTAGTTACATCAATGATTTTATTGTTGTTTACAGGATGATGTGACTGTGTTCTCTAGAAAGTGAGGTGATCACTTGTTGCACACTTGAGAAAAGATGTTGATAAGATGTAGAGAGTATGGCATTTCACTCAATCCAAAGAAGTGCCATTTTGGAGTGTAGAAGGAAGTTTTTGCTTGGTCACATTGTGTCACAAGAGGGGTGATGATTGATCTAGAAAGGGTAGAGGCCATCAGCAAGGTCCCAATTCCAAGAACCAAGAAAGGAATTCAGTCTTCTTTGGGTAGATAAACTTCATCAGAAGGTTCATATCAAACTTTGTTGAGTTGACCATTCCAATTACTTCCATGCTAAAGAAGGACCAGGTTATTAAATGGGAGGAGGATGCCATTCAAGCTTTCAATGGGATCAAGGAGGCATTAAAGCATGCCCCTATTTTAGCAGCTCCAGATTATAAGAAGCCTTTCCAACTATTTTTTTTGCTAGAAAACACTATTGCATCTATCCTATTGCAGAAGGATGATGAAGGGGATGAGAGGCCAATTGCCTTTTTTAGTAAGGCATTGCAGGGGCTGAGCTGAAATACACTATTATGGAGAAACAAGCATTTTCCTTGGTGAAAGAAAAAAGGTTTTCAAGGCCTTATATTATGAGTTCCAAAATTTTGCTTATGTTCCCCACACCATGGTCAAAGACATCTTATCAGAGATGGAGGTCTCAAGAAAAAGATGCTAGATGGGTGAACAAGTTGCAAGAATATGACATGGATATCCAAACCATGAAGTTGGTGAGAGGTTTGGGCTTGGCTAAGCTTATGGCTGAGAGAAACTTGCAAACTATTGAGGTGAATGAGGTAGAAGAAGGAAGGGTAGATGTCTTTGAAAAATTGATGAGTTTTGAGTGGTACAAGGATGTGATTTTTTATCTCAGACATTTATACTACCCTGAGTATTTGAGTAAGAACTAGAAAAGGGCCCTTAAGTTGGCTTCCCAGAAATATGTCATTACTGATTATGGGTTAGCTTGGAAGAACCCTGAGGGAGTCCTCTTAAGGTGCATTACTGAAGATGAAGCCCCCAAGATAATTGTTGATCTCCATGGAGGAGTTTTGTGGGGGCATTTTTCTTTGGAAAAGTCACACACACAAGATCTGAGGGCTGGTTATTGGTGGCCAACTCTCTTCAAGGATGCAACTCTTTTGGTTAGAAGATGTGAGAGTTTCAGTGCACTTCTCTGGAAGACTGAAAGCTTTAGGCTCCCTTCCTTTGCAGCCTGTATCAATTGAAGCCCCATTCAAGCAATGGGGAATGGATTTCATTGGTGAGATTTTAGACCCTTCAAGTGTTGGCCATAAGTGGATTCTTGTAGCCACTGATTACTTCACCAAGTGGGTGGAGGCAATCCCCACCAAGAGAGAAACACACCAAATTGTCATGGACTTCATGTTGAACCATATCATCTGCAGGTTTGGGGTGCAGTCAAAATTGTTGTTGACAATGCCATGAGCTTTAGAGCTAAACCCTTGGTGGCAATGTGTAGAGAATATGGGATAAATTTGACATATGCCTCTAATTATAATCCCCAAGGAAATGGAAAAGCTTGAGTCAGTAATAAAAATTTGCTAAAGATTATCAGAAGAACCTTGGAGCTTAACAAGAGAAAATGGGGTGAGCAGTTGAAGTTTGTTGTTTGGGATGACCGAATTACTATTAAAAGAGCCACTGGGAAGAGTCCATTTGAGTTGGTGTATGGAATGGAACTAGCCCCTGCCCCTACATATAATTATCCTCATATCAGTTCATGCAACAACTGGAAGATCAAGAAGTAAGTCCATATGATGCCCGCATTAACCAGATTGTTGAACTTGATGAAGAAAGGAGGGCATCCCACCAAAGGCATGTAAAGTTCAAAGAAAATGAAGAAGTTATTTGACAAGAAGGTCACTCCCAGAGCTTTCAATGTTGGAGATCTTGTGCTGCTATGGGATAAGCAGGCATGAAGATAAGGGAAAGCATGGAAAATTTGATGCATTATGGATGGGCCCTTACTCCATTGATATTAGGATTGGTGAACATACCTTCTTCTGAAGGACTTAGATGGGGAATTTCTTGAATTACCTATTAATGGTAGGCATTTGAAACATTTCTTGGATTGATTCCCAGAATCAAGATGAGCATCATCTCATATATAGTGTAGTTTGTTGTTTTTTGGTTTTTTTTTTTTTTTTTTCTCATTCATTGGTCCTTGGTGACCTATTTTTGCTAGTTTCTCTGTTTTTTTTTTGGGAGATGGCTCTGTTTCTCTGCTCTGCAAGCTGACTCCTTTTCCCAATGGATATTTTTGGCACTTGGTCTACCTTTGTTCTTGTGGCACTCAGGAGTGCCCATCCCGAGTCGGAGCCTGATGTTGGTGCTCAAAATAGTCTCACCCCATTTTTCCATTGAAAATCTATCAATTTATGGCCTCCCATATTTTATCTCCCTGTGTTGTGCTGAAAAGTCTCCTTCCTTTTTTTTTTTTCCATAATCAATCCATTCTGGGTCGAGGATCACGTATGGATCCATGGTTGTTTCCTTGTTTCTCTTTTTTTTTCTGGAAAGGGTCTGTAATTTGGGTCTCCCATTCTCTATTCATCTAAAACTCGGGCTCTCCCATTCTTTCCATTTTCCATAGTCGGGATTTGTTGTCCTTGTCATTTTTCCCTAAATACTTGAGGAAAAATGAATGGATGTAGCTCGAGGAATGTATTTGAGCCTTGTAACATTTCTAAATTCTTTGTCCTTGGAGAAAATTTCATCTCTAGGCTCAAATGGTCATTTTTTCTACATTTACGGTTTGATGGGCATTTCTCTCTAGTCAAATTTACATCCTTGCATCAATAGGAAATGTGGCCTCTTTTGGTTGGATGTGGCTTGGTGGGGTACTTCAAAAAATTTTATGAATCACCTCAACAAAAAAAACCTTGTCTACGTGGAAGAATGATGCTCATTTGAAGATTTTCTTTTTGGTTTGGCCTTGAGAGCTTCGGGAGGACACGTGGAGGTTTTTTTACTTTTCCTAGACTTAGAAAATTTTTTTTGGCTATACAATACTATTTGGTGGGACAGGGACATGTGGTGAGCCCACTGCTCATTCAAGGTCTCCACTTTGGGCACCATTTTGAAATTGTGCCATGAAGACATGTGGAGGCTTTCAGCTTGGGTCTTCCCATACTTAGTCTTTTTTTCAAAATATTTTGAGAGGCCTGGGACACATGGAGGGACTGCGCATGTTTGAGGACCGGCCCTTGAGTTTTTTTTAAAGAAGCACCAGGAGGACACTTGGAGGCCTCCGCTCAGCTCTTTTGCATTTTCTTGGACTTTCCAAATGGCCAAAGGAGATTGCCTGACCTGACACATGGCACCTTCCATTGAGATTTAAGCCTTCAAACAAATTTTACCGGGCCAGGACACGTGGTGAGCCCGCGCTCATTCAAGGTCTCAACTTTTGGGGACCATCTCAAGATGTGCCATTATGACACGTGGTAGTTTGAAAAGTCAAAAGGTGGGGAAGTGGACCATCGGGGAAACTTGGATTTTGCCAAGGATTAAAATATCAAAATGGCCCACAAGCCCGATAAAAGAAAGGTCAAGGTTGGCTTTGAAAAGTCAAAAGGGGGGAAGTGGACCATCGGAGGAAACTTGGATTTTTTTTGCCTCTTGTCACCAAAAGGATTAAAACATCAAAATGGCCCTAGACCCGATAGAGAATAGTCAAAATTTTCCCAATCAACGGTGGAGGTGTGGACTTTTGGGGAAATTTGGAAAATTTCCTTTTTGGAGAAAAGGAGTTAAAAGTGTAAAATGAAGCGTGGTTCCATTGGGACCCACATCAGAGGACTAGAAGAAGGAAGGGCGGAGCTATGGGGAAACTTGGAAAATTTTCCTTTTTCCAAAAAAGAGGTGAAATAGTAGAATTTGGCCATGGTTCCTCTTTGGGACCCACCTTAGGACACGTGTCAGGCTCATTTCTCAAGGGGGTGTGGAGAAAAATGTGAAAATTTTACATTTTTCCAAAAAAGTTGCAAAAGGAAAAAGGAACCCAGGCCCATTTTAAAGTGGATCTCCCACGTGGATGGTCCAAATTCAAAATAGAAATCAATGGAAGTTATGCATCTGTATCGATTTTTCCACCATTTTCACTCCAGAGCTCTGGGGATGCATATTCTTGTGGTTTTTTATCATTTCTTGGAGTCTCCTACATGCCAAATGAAGAGGAACATTAATCTGGTAGCTTGGTTTGGTGGGGAAGGTCTGTAAACATATCTCACCATTAAATATGCAATCTGACTATCGGATTGACCCGATTTTTCTTTCCTTGGCATGTGAAAGACCTGTTGATATCTTGGTTTGGTGAGGAAAATGGGGATGTCTTTTACCATTAAGATGAGATCTGACCTTTGGGCTCGATATGATCTTCCATTTTTCCTTCCGGGCATGCAAAGAACTAGATTGGATAGATTAGGGGTGGAAGTGGTTGGTGAGTAAAAGGAAGAGTGATCTACTAGAGGAAGGAGTTGAATGCGAAGAGATGTTTGAAAGAGATCTACCCCTGAGCACTGACAAATTTTTACAGATTTGATTTTGGGAATCATGATCGGGATCATGGCGAGCACTGGTGCACTCAATGTTTGGGTTTTTGGGGGAAAATCTTGTAAAATGTTATAAATGGCATGATTTTTTTCCATGAAAAGGGTTGGAGGTTGGAAGGTTGGAGTGTTAGAGGTCAGAACTGATTTTCTAAGAGAAAATCTTGATAGAACCCATTTTCGAGAAACTATCTGAAGAAACTTGTTTATCTCTTTTGTGTTAAATTTGATCATGTCAAGGTGGTTGTGAGTGTACAACCATTGACAAGCTCTGAGATTGTTTGAGAAACTTTCCCCCTTGATAAATTTAATCAAACTTGAGTTAATCTGTGTTATTTTTGGGAAAAAAATTTGTGTTTTCTTCATTTTTGAATGTCTGCAAGTAGTTTTTCTTGTTCCCATTGCATTCTTACATTGAAATCTATGTGAATCACACAAGATCTTATCCTTGTGATAGTTTGGTGGCATTTGCAATTTCATTTATCAGAAGAGCTTTCATTTGATAGTGAAATAAACAAATTTAAAATCATTGTGACTCCTAGCATGACTATAAGATTGTTTGTTAGCCTTTGAGGGTATCTTAGGCATGATGAAACAAGAGATTGATAATGTTCAATTAAGTTTTCCAATTTGAGCCTTCATTTTGGATCCTTGAAGTTTGTGTGAAAAGTGCTGATCTGGGCCTCCATTGAAGCACATATTCTAGTTAAAGGAACATCCTAGCTACTCTAAAGCATTCTGTTGTTTGAGCTCTCCATTTTTGTAAAAGTTCTCAAAGATTTGGTATAATCAACTTTATCCTGCTTCACCTCCCACCCAAAATCATTCAAAAACAATTAATCCTACCCATACTACCCTGTTTGTCCTGTGTGTATACAGATGCACAATTTCTATTACCAAAACATGTAGAAACACTCAAGTTTTCATTGTCTTTAGTGGCCTAAACCTTGCTTAGAAAATATCTCCATTATCTAGAGTGACAACTCGTGAGAGTTAGGTTTTGTTGTATTGATCATATTTTCTTCAAGGTCTTCTTAAACACTTCACAAGGAAGGAATTCCCCATCTCCTCCATAAAAAAAGTAGGCTACAAAAGGGTTCTCTCACCCTGGTTGAAAGGCACAACCATAAAGTAAGTAGGCACTACATCCTCCTCCCCTTAGACTTGACTTCATCCTAGAAGTCACTGAAATAGGTGTGGAAACTGCACTCGTAGTAAGGTAGGATCCTCCTATGTAAAAAAAATCTCATCATACCGTCCGACTGGAATCACACTTGATCAATCTGTCGGCCTCAAGGCCTAGATTCCTATGCTCTAAAATATGCATGGGCTCCACCATCATCTACCTCTACTCCGCACCTATAATGTGGTCCAATCTAATACATGAGATGGATCTGGGATATATCTCCTAAGAACATATACATGAAACACATCATGCACGCGAGATAATGGGTGGAAAGGCTAGACAATAAGCTAAGGGACCGATCCGCTCTAGGATCTTGAATGGACCCACGAATCTAGGAGACAACTTAGAGCCTTTTCCATAATGGATAGGACTCTTATGAGGTCTGACACGAAGAAACACCTTCGTGCCCACCTCATAACTATGGTCAACTCTCCTCTGATCTACATACTTTTTCTACCTATCCTGTGCCTCTGTAACCTTTGACAAACCAAAAAAACTTGCTGCTCCATGTCCTGTAACAAAGTTGGGCCAATAAATACTATGTTGTCAATTCTATCCGAACTAAAAGGTTTCTACACTCCTTACCATAAATTTCTGGAAAGGTTCCATGACAATCAAACTCGAAAACACTATTGTTATACAAAAATTCCACCAAATACACGTACTCCCACTTCAACAGATGGTCCATGATGTACATCTAAAGCATGTCATCTCAAATTTGATTCATCTGCTCTGTCTATCCATCTATCTTCGGATGATAGGTTATGCTAAAATTTGATACTTATCCTAAGGGCCTTCTTAATGGTAGTGCGTATGTGATGTGTACAAAGAATGACTGTCACAAACAATCTTATCCAAGTACACTCTTGCTACTAAACTAGTTTTATAGGTGGTCTTGACCAGAGAAAAATGAGCAACCTTCATCAATCTATCCACCGTGACCATGATGGCATCGTGGTGGTATATTGACATCAGTAACCCTACTATGAAATCCATAGAAATGGTGTCCCATTTCCACTATGGTATAACATGGAGGTAAAGAAGGCCAATGGGATTTAGATTCTCATCCTTCACCCTCTAACAATCTAAAAACGTGACATGAAATAAGCTGTCTCTCCAAAGACCTCTCCAATGGTAAAGCTATCTCGTGGTGGCATACATCTTCTTCACCACTTGATAGGTTGAATAAGGTGCACGATGAGCCTCTGCTAAGATATCCTGTCTCAAACTTCCATCCCTAGGTACATAAATCTATCCTCTATTTCTAATAATTCCATCGACTCGCTTCAAGTCCATGATAAAGTTGTTGCAAAATCCCGCTCCATAAATCTATACCGCTGAATTGTCCAAAACCAAATGTCTCTATCTACTTAGATCATCGCAACAACATTATCTTTCCCCTTTACATACTCTATCTCCATGTCATACTCAAAAGGAACTCTATCCAACACTGCCGACGAATGTTGAGATTGGGTTGAATGAAGAGGTGATGAAGACTTGAGAGATCAGTCCCGAGAATAAATATCCTTCCAAGAAGGAAATGTCTCCATCAAAAAAATCATGCACAAATGGTGCAAGCTCTAAGTCATGAGTCGGATAATTGAGCTCATGATCTTTGATTTTACAAGACTCAAAGGAAACCATGCGGCCCTCTTGCATCAATACACCTCCTAGTCCAGCCAAGGAAACATCTATATAAATGAAAAACTTTCCATGCGGATATGGCACTGTAAGAATTAGTGCTAAAGTAAGACATAATTTCATTAAGCGAAGGTTTTCTCACATCCTGTCGACAAAACAAACTTCTTCCCTTTCCACTAAAGGTAAATGATGGGATGTGCAATTCGAGAAAAATCCTAAATAAATCTCCTATAGTAGCCTGCTAACCCCATGAAACTACGCACCTCGGTCACACTAGTTGGTGTGGGCCAATCCATAATAGTTAAAATCCTTGATGGATCGATGGAAATACCTTCCCCAAAAATTATGTGGCCCAATTACTGCACCTCTGACTTAAAGAATGGACACTTGTCTAGGTTCCCATAAAGTCATGTTGCTCACAAAAACACTGAAGAACCTAGCAAATGTGCTCCTCATTCTCATCATGCGTACATGAGTAAATCAAAAATTAGTCATGAAAAATGGGCACGAAGTGATCGAAAAATGTCAAGAATACCTCATTCATCAAACTCATGAATACTACAAGGGAATTCATCCGACAAAAGGGCACTACTCGTGAAGTCATAGTGGCCATATCTCATACTGTAAGGTTGTCTTATGAATATCTACATCTATGATCCTTAGCTGATGGTATCTGGAATTAAGGTCTATCTTGGAAAATATTGTGGCTCCTTCATCTCTGGTCAAACAAATATTAAATATGTGGAAGGGGGTAATGATTCTTGATCGTTCCTTTGTTCAATTGTTGATAATCAAGACACAATCATGAGATCTGTCCTTCTTCACAAAAATCACCACAGTGCACCCAAAAGGGATACGCTAGGATGGATTATGGATTTCTCCATAAATCCCTCAAGTTATAACTTGAGCTCACGAGCTCGGGGTATTCATCTAATAAGGCACTCGTGAGATAGGATCTCCTCCTGGAACTAGATTAATGTGAAAATATATATCACGCAGGGGAGTTAACCCCAACAACTCCATTGGAAAGGCATCTAAAAACTCCCTCAAGATATGATGATCATCAAGTGACAGCAAACTATACTCATCCTCTGTCGCTAACCATGAAAGCATACAATTGGAAACCTCATCACGCACACCGCTTAAGCTGCATAGTGGATATGGTGCAAATAGAGGTGGGTCTCATGAATCTAACTAACATTGACTCCACTCCCAAATCATCAGCACATGATATTAATTTATAACAATAAACTTTGGCCCCGTGTGTAGATAACCAATCCATGCCAAAAATAATCCCATAAGAACCCAATGGAATGATGCGAAGATCCAAGATTGTCGAAAACGGTCCTAGGTCATGTATGCACTCGTTAACTAAGGAATCAACTATGAGATTGGCCCTAGAATCTATCTCCACATCCCAACTACAAATCTACCTAACTTCCACTAGCTTTGCATCACTCTACTACAAATGGGGAAATAAAATAATCTAAGGAACCTAAATTAAATAAAACAAGAATAGAAATGCCATCAATGCTACCTATCATCTCTATTACCTTTATCGGTGATTTTTATGATGTTTCTCATCCGTTACATATATCCTATGGCTCTTAGCCATGTCTCCTACAATAGACTTTGAAACCAGTGCCTTAACCTTGTTATTAGGGTTCTCAAGACACTCTCTCCAATGATGCCCCTATACACTGCACACTGTAATAACTACCATGTCCCCTATAATGAGATATGACTACTACCAATACCCTTATGGTTTTGTCATGGATCTTGATGATCTTACTATGGACTGTTGTGGTCACTTTGCTAATGAGATCCTACTAACCGAGTTCTAGGTGGTGCCCGAGTCTTGATCGGTCAATATGAGGAGAAATTTGTCATCACCAATCGGCACTATGATAATTCTTCACGGGAACTCCTCGTGCTATGATTATTTACTAATGCATGACCTTTAGTTTGGTGGATGTAACTGGAAACAAAACAACAACATAACATAAGAATACCATCGACTATGATAAGACGGAATGATGATAAATCTAAAATATCAAAGTAAATTATAATATTAACATGAAATTTTTACAATCTCACCATGAGATACTTCAAGTGTTATTGACTTCACTTGCTTTTCACCAAGACTATAGGAGAAACTTTACAATTACACCTCTTAATGGCTTCTTCAACACACCTTTAAACCGATGGCTTCCTTCGCACACTTCCTACAATATTTCTCACTACTTCTTCTATCCTAAATGAGGGGGTGGCCTCTCTATTTATAGAACTTCTAGGCTTATCCATCTTATCTCTAAGATAGGATAAGAAATCCACTATGACGAATCATATTCCATACCTTAAGTCTTATCTCGTACATGTAAGCTTATCTTTTAAGATAAGATAAACCTTATCATTTTACATGGGTTCCACATTTTTAGACATTTTACAAATAAAATACACAAAATATTTATGACCTCACTCCTTGTCCTTATTACCAATATAATATTTCTAATTCCTAATCATGTAGACCCTACTTCTCTAATTACCCAAACTTTGACATTTTAACATTCTTTGGACCACTTACGACAAATATTTACTTTTTACAACATTCCTATTGTACTTTTGACTGTTACCATACTCCACATTTATTGGCGGCACCATATCTAACGGCGTTGTTATCTTCTATCGACGCTACTACTAATTATACTTAACAACATCCTATTCCTAATACATACATTAATGAAATAGAAATTATGGAGGAAAATTTTAGTGTCGACATCTTGCCCCTTCCGAGCTTCTACTTCGTCCTCGCAGTAGACTATTTTGGTGCTTGGAAAATCTTCAACTTGTCATGGTTGACCCATTTCGTAATAGGAGTGCCATCCAATTCCTCCCGGTTAGTACGTACCATTTTCATGCATTCTGCTATTTTGTAGGGCCCCATCCATTTTGGAAGAAATTTTCTCTGTCTTCTTTTTTGTATCTGGAATCATATACTAGAACCAAGTCATTCACATGAAATGGAGACCACCAGATCTTTTGATCAAAGTATTCCTTCTACTTCATTTTCTTCTTATGGCTTGTATCCTTTGCTATTTCCCTCATTTCCTCTAGCAAATGAAGATGTACCAACCTTTCTTTTACTGAATCACTTTCATCCATCCTTTCATTTTTCATAACTCTCACAGTGGGAATATCAAACTCAATAGGAAGAACTGGATCAATGCCATAGGCCAACTGAAATGGGGAGTATCCTGTTGTTGACTTTGATGTTGCCCTATATGCCCACAATGTTGCATGAATCCTTTTATCCCATTTATGTACCTGCAAGGCTGCATCTTTTGCTAGAATTTGACACAACACAAAATTTGTTCGTTCCACCTGTCCATTTATGCTTGGCTTGTATGTTGTTTCCTTCTTGTGCTTAATAGAAAACTTATTGACTAGGGCTTCTACCACCTCATTAATGAAGTGGCTTCCTTGATCTGTTACAATTTCTAATGGACAACCAAATCTGGTGACAATGCGTTCATATATGAACCTTGCCACTTCATCCATGGAAGCTGTTTTCAATGGCCTAGCTTCAACCCACTTGGTTAAATAATCTGTGGCAACTACAATATACTTATTTTGGTGTGAGGTAGTTGGAAGTGGACCTAAAATGTCTATTCCCACTTTTCAAAGGGACCAAGTGGAAGAATAGGGCATAATGGAGCTGATGAAGTCTTACGGTTACCATGTGTTTGACAAATATCACATGTCTTACAATAATTATAACAATCTTTAAAAAGAGTGGGCCAGTGATAACCTGCATCCAAGATCCTTCTTGTTGTAAGTTGTCCAGAGAAGTGCCCTCCACATGTACCATTGTGGAATTCTTCTAGTAGTTCCTTCCCTTGATCACATCCAATCGCTCTCTTCAGACATGTCCATCAAGACCTATTCGAAATAATACTCCATGCAGAATAGAATATGGATGACTGGCTTGAGTAATCTTTCTCTTAGTGTTTGCATTGGCACCATTAGGAAACTTGAATTCATTCGATAATTCCAAATATCTATGTATTCACTAGGGATTGTGTCAAGGGATAACAATCTTTGCATCGGGAAATCATAATCATCACAAGATGATCCTCAACCATCATAGGCTCAAGAGAGTGCATCTGCATTGACATGCTTCTTTCTTGGCCTATCTATAATATCAAATTCAAATTCTTGTAGCAAAATTATCCATCTTGCTATCCTCCCTGATGGGTTAGGCTTATTTACAATATATTTTAGAGCCTGATGATCTGTTACAACTATAAATTTTTCCCTAGCAAGTAATTTCTAAACTTCTTTACAGCAAAAATGATAGCCAGAGCCTCTTTTTCAGTTATAGTATAATTTACCTCAGCACTACTCATTTGTCTGCTCCCAAAGTAAATTGGATGTTCATTCCCATTTTCATCCTTTTGGCTCAAAGTACTTCCTAGTGCTGCATCTGAGGCATCAGTGTACACAATGAATGGCTTGCTCCAATCTGGATTCTTCAAAATAAGTGAAGACACCTGTGGCTTCCTTCGCTTGATTTTCCAAAAGCTTCATGCGCCTTATTTCTGGTTCATAAGTAACATCCTTCTTCAAGAATGGGTTAGTGGCTATGCAATCTTTGAGAAATTCTTGATGAACCTTCTATAGTACCCCACATGGCCTAAAAATGATCTCAACTTACTTCTATTAATAGGAAATGGTAAATCTTTGATTTTTGAAACTTTATCAGGATCAGTACCAATACCATCTCTGGATATAACATGCCCTAACAAAACACCTTTAGAACATCCAAAGACACACTTTGTAGGGTTTAGTGAGGCTTGTGCTTCATCTAACCTTTGAAATGCTATCTCCATCTAGTGCAGGTGGTCCAACTTGCTCCCATAGATGCAAAAATCATCTAGAAATACTCTGATGAAGGTCCCAATGTAGGGTTCGAACACCCTATTCATCAAACGCTGGAATGTTGCTGGAGCATTACACAACCCAAAAGGCATAACTCTATAAGCAAATGTTCCCCAAGGAGTGGTGAACGTGGTCTTCAGCTAATCTTTCTCTGCTATACGAACTTGGTTGTAGCCGCTATATCCATCAGCAAAACTATAGCACTCCTGGCTAGCTACTTCATCCAAGATCTGATCTGAAAATGGAAGAGGGTAATGATCCTTCTTTATTTCCTTATTGAGCTTCCTGTAATCAACACAAATGCGTAGCTTCCCATTCTTTTTTATTGAGATCACAATGGGAGAAACCCATTCTGAATTCTCCACAACAAATATGAATCCTGCATTAAGAAACTTATCTATTTCTTCTTTTACAGTCTTGGAAAAATTAGGATTCATTCTATATGGCATTTGCTTTATGGGCTTAGCACCATCTACCAGCTCAATAGAATGTTCTACCCAACTTACTTGACGGAGTTCCTTGTAATCAAAAGTGAATAGGTGTATGAACCTTCGAAAGAGCTGGAGGTAGGATTCCTTCTCACTCTCCATCACCACATCACCAATCTTTATTTGTTGGAGATGATCATCAACTTCTTCTTCAGATAATTTTATGGGGTCATGAGTTGGTGTGACTAGAAGGATGTCCATGAATGAAACATCAACCTCACTTTCTTTATCTTCGTGTCCACTTCACCGGTACTAGAGTAATGTCAGAGGATGTCCAATCATCGGTTTCATCACTTGAATCCACTGTGTTCTCGCCTTATGATGTCGACGGATCACGTTTATCTTCACCCTCTCTCTACCACGTCCAAGTGTCATGAAACCTTTAGTCCAAAGAGTTTCTTGCATGAACTCTCCTTAGCCATGGTCTTCCAAAGCATTGGGTACGCAATAAGCATTTCATTTTTCATCACCTAAAATTATACCACACATACAACACCCATAACATGAGATATTGCCACATTTGAAACTACACCTTCTGGTTTAGTTTTTCCCTTATTTAATGACCTTAACATAAGTGTCAAGGGAGATCAATTTTTAACCCCAACATATTCATTATAGACTCGGTCATTACATTAATCGCAGCACCTCCATCAACTAAGACATCATGAATTGAAATACCATTACATAATACCTCGGCTTGTGGAGCATAGGGATCCGCCTCTTCCTCCAAATAGGGACCTCAACCTCCTTTCTTCATCGAGCATTGATTCCACTTCGCAACTCCGCCTCTTCTCGAAGACATAGCCAAGAGTTGACCATATGTAATATTTGCAAGCCTTTTGGACAAGATCTTCCAGGATGGAGTATGGTCCTTGCCCTCGTGAAATAAGAAAATCCCCGCACACCCACCTTTCTTCTCCTATGTTTCTTATTATTTTCTCCTTTCATCTTCTTAGGATCATTTCCATCTTGATTATCTTTTTCTTTCTTTTTTTTGTTACAAACACATCTACTTCATTATTTCGCTCTTATCTACTACATCAAAAGAATTCACATGTGTTTTTTTCCTTTATCATTATCTCCTTTACAGATGTAGAAGCTCTATCTGGACAATTATACTTATAATGACCCTTTTATAACAACCATAACATACAACTTCAGAAATATTTCTTTTGGACCTCTATCTCCTCCCCGAGAACTAAATTCTTTTCCTTGAAGAATATTAATAGTTAACTCGACCCATCTTTTTGAGTAGATCTTCATACTCGGTAGATGTACTAGAAGAAATATTTGTGCTCACTTTGGGAGTGGTTGTGGATTTGGACCAAAGGTGTTGGTGTAGGCTCTACTTTAGCAAAATTTCTTTGGGATCCTCTTCCATGCTTTCTTCTTGCCTTCTTGCAATCTCCTTTGCTTGTTCAATGGTAGATGGGTGGTCATACCTCACTCGTTGTCTGATCTCTGGCTTCATCCCAAGAATGAAGTTCTTACAGAGGAGATTATCCATGCCATTCATCAACCCATCCGCTAATCCTTCCTTCCGGATCTAGGCATCGAGCTTCCTCCTTAGCTCTATAACACGAGCATGATAATCCTTTATCTTCTCCTTCTCTCCTTGGGATAGCTTTATGATATCGATCATGAGATCTACATATTTCTATTGTTCACCAAATTCTTCAAGAAAACTTTCAGTTAATAAATCCCATGAATTTTTCACATTATCACCTAGTGTTTCAAACCACCTAAGTGTTGTACCATCCAAAAAGGTAGGAAAAGATTCAGTCCATTGTTCCCTTCTTATAAGGCCATTACAAATACAAGATCATTTAAACTCTTGAATGAAAGAAGAAGCATCTTCATTAGATTGAGCTGAAAAAACAGGAATCTTTCCCATTTTCAAAAGTAACCACCGTGAAATACCAACCCACAAGTACAATCAACAAGACTTATGTGCACAAATAATTGGAATCACTATACTAGAAAGTGACTTTACACCTTTCTACAGTAAAATAGAAATGACCACGGTAAACTATGGTAAAACTTGACTTACTACGGTAAAAATTGACTTTATTGTGGTAAACACTATTCACAGTAAAAAGTGAAGTTACTGCGGTAAATACTATTCACGGTAAAAAGTGACTTTACTGCGGTAAATACTATTCCTAGCAAAAATGACTTTACCATGGTAACTACTATGCACAGTAAAAACAAGGTTACCCTCCAATTGATTTTTGACTAAGTGGGAATATCTCTCCAGAAAATCCACCAACGAGGAATGGTCCCGGCAACGGAACCAAAATGTCATCACCAATCCGGCACTATGATAATTCTTCACCGGGAACTCCTCGTGCTATGATTATTTACTAATGCACAGCCTTTAGTTTGGTGGATGTAATCTAGAAACAAAACAACAACATAACACAAGAATACCATCGACTATGATAAGACGGAATGATGACAAATCTGAAATATCAAAGTAAATTATAATATTAACATGAAATTGTTACAATCTCACCCATGAGGTACTTCAAGTGTTATTGACTTCACTTGCCTTTCACCAAGACTATGGGAGAAACTTTACAATTACACCTCTTAATGGCTTCTTCAACACACCTTTAAACTGATGGCTTCCTTCGCACACTTCCTACAATATTTCTCACTACTTCCTTCTATGCTAAATGAGGGGGTGGCCTCTCTATTTATAGAACTTCCAGGCTTATCCATCTTATCTCTAAGATAGGATAAGAAATTCCTCCGAGGAATCATATTCCATACCTTAACTCTTATCTCGTACATGTAATCTTATCTTTTAAGATAAGATAAACCTTATCATTTTACATGGGTTCACATTTTTAGACTTTTTACAAATAAAATACACAAAATATTTATGACCTCACTCCTTGTCCTTATTACAAATATAATATTTCTAGTTCCTAATCATGTAGACCCTACTTCTCTAATTACCCAAACTTTGACATTTTAACATTACCGGACCACTTACGACAAATATTTACTTTTACAACATTCCTATTGTACTTTTGGTATTCTTGTACTCCACATTATTGGCGGCACCGTGCATCGATGGTGCCGTTATCTTCTATCGATGCTACTACTAATTATACTTAACAACATCCTATTCCTAATACATACATTAATGAAATAGAAATTATGGAGGAAAATTTTAGTGTCGACAAGGCCTCATATTGCATCCCCTCCGAGCATTTAATATATGTGGAGGACTGAATAGAGGGTGAGTCTATTGCTATTTCTATTGAGATTGCTGTTGTGGTAGCCTGAATTAAGATTGTGTAAAACCATGTCCACTAAAAGGTAGAGGAACTAAAACCCTCGACGTGTTATCTTGCATACATTCTAGATGAATTTGTGCACTTTATCTCGGCCTAGTGCATCTTCCTCCTAGTTTCCTCCATAATGTAAACCTTATTAACGACCTCGTAATAGTCTACATGAAATGAATGTGCATTGCCCCTTGAATGTCTAGGTTCAGGCCCTGAATAAACATGTGGATCCTCACATGCTTGTCCTACATATAGTCCAGGATAATAAAGTAGGTCTAGGAAATGACTCTCATACTCTGCCACCATCATATATGCCTAACGTAGGTCATGGAACTCATCTATCCTCTTCTGAATAAACCTCTTGGAAAAGTATGTACTATTGAACCACTCCTCAAAGAGCTCCCAAGTCATTGTCTTGGAATCTAAAATTGAGCTTCTACTCCTCGGACATCCACCAAACCGCGAATCCATTGCTTACAAGGTGGATGGGAACACGAGCCTTGGTGTTACTTGTACACAGACATAGCTTGAAGCATCCACTCAAGCTGACTAACCACACCTCTTCCTGAAATTCTCCAATGTCCCTAAAAAAATGAGATGGATGGAGTTTATGGATCCCTCGATGTGATATGTTTTTGTAGACTATCTACCTCTAGATCTGTAAATGCACTCATCACACTGCCTAGCGATTATAGATCATCCTGTTTCCATTAGCCTGTCACCATGACCTCTCTATGGTGAATCTCATCTGACTGACTCCACATGGGATTTCTATTCCCTATGCTCATCACTATGTCGGGAAGGTGCACAAGCCTCTACTGATGGCTCTCTGTCTTGTCTGTTGTGTCTCCCTCCCAAGGATCCTCCGCATATAGTGACATTAACATCCTGTAATGTCTAAAGTATCTAAGGCAATATGGCTGCTACTACCTGATTTGGAGGTGGTAAGTCTAGGTCAACATGTAAGAACCCCTCGTCTTGTCCGCGCCTCTGCCAGACCAAGGAGAGAGTTAGTTTATTACTCTAGATTTTGTTTCATTTTTCTAGGTTTTCTTCATTTAAAATATCATGCAAGTTGTGTGATCTAGGTTTAGATTTGCACTATGTTTTCTTGTTATTTTTTTATGTTTCAAAGTGTGCCCGGGGTCCAAGCATTGAACCCATGGCTCTGATACCAAGTGTAATGCCCACAAAATTGACATTCTTAAACCACAATAATCATTACACAATTATTCATAATGGTTAGAATTATTTTTTAAAGTTATAAGGTTGCAAGGGTGTCAAACCCTAATGTACGTTAAATTAATCTCCACCAATAATTACTACATTACAAAGGATGGACCAGGTCTAAGTTAAATGATTAAATATTCTTAATTTATCTCTAAGGTCAAATTAATTACAATCAACTAGGAAGGTGCCATAAATTAATTTACTTGGTTAAATGTTTTTCCCCTTCTTAAATTAACATTCAAACCCATAGTTAATAAACCTTATACTTAGTTACTTTAGTTCCATTATCTTAATAGCTTAAATTCCATTTAAATAATTACTAAAACATACTAGAAATAAAATAAATAACTTAACATACAAGGGTATTAAATGGCCCCATTCACCCATTTACACATACCCTTAAATTATCTAAAAACCTAAAATACTATTTTCCACCTAACAATTATAGGGTTGATCCTCAACCCTTGGATCAAATCAATTGTGGCCACTAGATCTTAGGGTTCTATACTAACCCTAACTATCCTTATGAAATCTTATTAAACCTTTTTCTTTGCCCTAGCCTCCTCATTTGGTCTATTTTCTTTCTTTAGTTTTGCAGGTTGGAGGAGTGGAAGCCATGAAAGCTAAGAGGGAAGGAACCATGGAGGAATTCAAAAAATCAAGCTTAGTTTAGTTTAAGTTATGGATTTATTATTGTAATGTCTTCCATTTGAAGATTATAGAGGTTTCACTCCAAATCTGGAGTTGTTATAAAGTTTTTTAATTTTGAGTTCCCTATTTGGGCCAAACCCTACCTCCATTAAAATGTATGAGATTGAGCACTTTTAAATATCCATTTAAATATTTAATTACTTTGAAAAATTAATTTTTACCCTATAGTATGTTGATAGTCTTATTTTTACATTTAATAGGCTGAAATTTTAATTTGGACAAGTTTAAATTTGTAAAGAAGTGGATCTATATTATTCCACCGTCACTGATGAAACCACCGCCCAAAGCAGGTCGGCGATCCGGGACCACTGCCCTACCTGGGTGATGATTCACGAACCGCTGCCTTATCTGAGTGGTGGTTCGAGACCGCCACTCTCCACATGGCAAGCATCCTATTATTTGAACACAGAACCTTCATTTCTGTAATTTTTCAAAAATAAAATTTCTAGAATGTTTTAAAAATCATCCTTAGCTTTATTTCATATTCTTAAAGTCTTAGTTGAAAGGTTTAATCCATTTATCCATTCCATACTTAAATTACTAAATTTAAAGATTTACTATCTCTATAGTGACAAGAACACATCTATAAGATTATTTTTCCCACAAAATTGTTTTCAACTCAAAGTAAGAAATGAAACTTAATCTAATTCTCATTATCATTGTTTTCCTTTTCACAACAAAATGCAATATTTCCACATAATAATTTACTTAAAATTTATTGCATCTTTCCATTTCCACTACAACCATTTATTCAAATAACTACAAACAACTTTGTTCCACATTCAAGTTTTCCATGCATACACTATTAGTATTTTACAACTTCTATGTTCTTTCTTTCTCTTTTTACAATAATGCAACTTCAACAATGATAATGAAATTTCTTTTCCTTGAGCATAGCTCATTTCTTTCAATGCAAAGAACTTTCTTTCTCACAATACAATACAACTAAACTTTTAAACATGATTTCCATTCTAATTCATTCCTTTACATACTACAATTTGAGGAGAAAGGAAAATACACATTCCTTAATTAACTTCCTTCAAAATAATAATACAACTTGGTAAATGAAACTTACAATGCAATATTTCTTTTAAAAATACAATACTACAAGTCTTCCACCTTAAGTGAAAATAACAAGATGGTTTTCTCAGAAGTAGGGATTTATTTTAAACTTCAACAACTGCTCCAAATTTCACATCAACAACAAGAGCTCTACCATGTCTTCACTTGATCACAACAATCAGAAAATGGGGGAGAGGAAACACTCTCCACCCAAAAATAATCTAAAGAGGAGAATAATCTATCCTCCTCATTTGTCCCGAGCCCCAACCACAATGCAATAAAAGAAGGATCCAATAGATGGCAACTATTATAAAGGTTCCATATCACAATAAAAATATTTCACATCTATTTTAAAACACATTCAACACCAAATACAATCACAAGAAGGAAACTAACAAAATATACAAGGCTTGAAAATGAAAAGCCAATGGAGCAAGGATCTATGGGGAGATCAATTATGCCTCCTAATGGGATTAGGTTCCCACCTTAAAACCTCTAATACAAATCTCAAAACCCCTACCCCAATATTATGCCTCCCTCAAGATCCTCTTATGCCTCCCACATTCTCTTATTCCTCCCTAAAATATCGTATGTCTCCCTTAGAAGAACTAATTAAGAAATGCAAGCATTCTCTTATCCAAACCAACCCAACTCCCTCTAAAAATGAAATAAACTATTATGCCTCCCTACATATAAGATCCCCATAGCCTTCTCCTACACCATACTTAGGCAATCTACCCAAGAACCCAACAAGCATACCAAAACACTCAATAACATACACATATACACAAATAAAAGAAAAAAATTAAACAAGGGTGTAGCTCCTACCTTTGCATGGTAGATCTTATTCCAAGATTCACACACCAATCACCTTCAAGAAAAAAAAAAAAAACCAACAAAAATCCACAAGCACTCCAAAATCCTCCAACTCCAAGAATACAAGAGCACAAAAAAATGAACCAACCCCTAAACAAACAATTATACTAGCATATATAGAAAAGGAAAGAGGAGGGTGAGGTGGCTCCATGTAGGATGCCACCTCACTTATCCTCAACTCCACATCACATGTCAAACCTAAACCCTAATGTAAAAAAAAATTAGTAGTTGAGAGGAATGACAATCCTCTTACACACACAATCCAAACCCACACGCCCTAAGGAAAATGTTTAAAACCCATGTAATAAAAGTGCAATAATTACAACTTTTTGTCTTACGAGAACATGTAATGGGGTTTGCTTTTTACCCCCAATACATAGGTGGGATGGTATATGAAAGTAAGAGGTTTGGGACAATTTTAGCTTGTCCCACAAGCCTCCAAAAATGGCCCTGAAGCCCAAATCCGAATTTCCAATGTAAAGTAAAGTGTACAACACTCAAGGTTACCTACACTCAATTTAAAATCACATGGTCCAAAAAAAACAACTCTAATAAACGAATCCATTTTTCACATCCCCATATATCTTGATAACATGATGAAATTACTTAATGAAGCACATTAATCAACAAGGATTAAGTAAATTACATCACAAATAAACCACATACTCCTCAAAAAATAAAATAACAAGGGGAAAGAATTGTGCACATGACCATGGTCATAATTGGAGGTCATCCCCCCCATGGGGGCCCTGTAACAAAATTAAAACACACAAACAACAACATAACACAAGTTTCTATGGTGATCTTAGTTATATCCATTTAGTATTTTGTTGTGGTTGGCCTCTAATCCCCCTTTTTTAGTTGTGATTTAATTACCTACAAAATCACATAATACCTCTTTCGTTCTCATGGATGCATCAAAACATCAAGGATAAAATATACACATATCAATCAATAAACATCCACATATAGCAAACTCATCATTTCTACTAACAACGCTATCATCTTTCTAAAATTTTAACAACATTGAATTCTATATTTTTATCAATATCTAAAAGATCACAAAATTATTCCAAAAGCTATATCATAGTCAACATGATGAGAATTACGAATGTCAGTAATATATATGCTAAAAACACATAATCATCATCAACAAAAATGTCTCTTTATGTATCTAAGAGTCACACAATAAAGCTGTGAATCAAAATCCATGAATATTAGGATACATCTATCATATAACATCATGCTAAACCAAAATGATACAATAATATCTATGTCTATATTCAATAGTAATCGAAATCAAAATATAATAAGTGTCGAAGAGAAGTGAGCACTACATACAAAATAGTCTAGTATAACGGGGGTTCCATCAAATAATCGTAAAGGTTATGAGATTGAACATTGATATTCAAACTAACAATCTAAAATCATAAAAAAGATACCAAAATAATAGGCTACGATACTATATTTCTATAATTAAATTTTTTTAACAATCAATCCAAGGGGAACCACGAGATTCAAAGGTTAAACATGAAAATTCAAGTGTATTAAAATTTCAATCATGTAATCATATAGATTATATGATTGAAATCTAATACTACGACCACCACTCAACATTATTTTCAAAGGGAAGGCAATAAAATACTATTTTCGTCCATTGACTCCAAGAAATTCCACAATCATTCAGGAAGAGGCCATTGCCCTTATAGGCTAGTAACAACAAGTGAGTATAAAATAGAGTTCCGTTATAAAAGTTAACATTCTAAACATCCATCCAAGTTTTATAACAATATGGACTTAGAAACCTTCTTAATATTTATATGGTTTCGGTATAAAACAAAATGGATCACCCCTTTCCATCACAAGTTCTTTTAAAGTACCCCTCGTTACCATATTCAAACCACTCTAAAAAATTGCATTTACATGTATCACCAAATGCCATTATCTTAACAACAACTTCAATCATAAATCAACAATGTATCTATAAAATATAAATACCCCCAAATGTCCCTAATAATCTTAACATTTTATATCGTAAGTCAACAAAATATATATATATATATATATATATGTCATCCAATTGTCAATAACAATATTAATGATTTCCCACAAAATCAGTGAGATATACAAATATATATACCATCGAATGTCATCCAGTATCAAAAATTAAGCCATGGTAGTTCTAATAATAAAAGAGTACTATCCATAAATGCACATATGAACTTCAAATCTTGGTGAAAAATTTTAGTTGTGGTTCAAGCTTCATAAGGAATGGTCAAAGTGCCCCTTAAGGAAAACCTTAAACATCTTGGACCTATACCGATGATCAACAAGTGATTGGGTATATGTCTAGCATCATAATCAATTCTATAGGAATATCCAAGGTGAAAAGTAACTAAGTAACTAGGTACCATCACCACGATACTCCCTTCATATTTAAATCTAACCACTGTAGTCAACCACACATATAGTTTAGTAAACTTTTGTGGTATAGTTCAAAGGGACCACTTACTTAGTCTAAGAAATGAGAACATGGAGGTCCAACAGACCTTGACAACCTCACCACTCAAGGTTAGGCAACACCAAAGAAACAACTGACATTACACAATTTGTTGCCATAACCCAAAAGGGTGATTAAGTTCCCAATAAACTATAGTCTCTCCTAGCCTGGATTGGGTTCAATCTAATGGTTTCTTAGTAACAAAAGGTTGTAATAAACCCGTTTGAACTGTTCTCAACATACCCATAAATGACAAGTAAAACCACATTGGCCTTGATTCCAACTAAACCAATTTATTAAGGAATAACTGAGAATGGGGGATGTTATAAACCTTTGATGATTAAAACAACTCATATACCCAGAAGAGGAATTCTCTAATAAGGTAACTACTTGAGTAACTATATCTAGAAGTCATAGAAATAGGAACAACTCGATTACCTAAGAAAAATCAAATCTAAATATAATAAGATCATATGAAAAGTAAGAGGTTTATAGTTACAACAGCGGGCTTTCACAACAAAAATTACTATCTATAAACAACTTGATAACCTTGTTACTCAAACAAATAAATATAGATAATAATGGTATAATTTCATTCCAAGCGTGAAAACGCAATGAGCCAAAGTAAGAGGGATAAATCTATGTTGTACAATATTAACACTGGAAACTATTATTGCTATAACAAGAAGATTTCAAGGGAAAAGGGATAGATTTCCCAGCAAGGCATCCAAACCCACAAAAAAAATAGTAGAAGAAAACCAAATTTAGGGAACATAAGGTTTTATTTCATAATATTATTATATCTTAGCAATTATAGTAAAGGGTAGATGTACCTTGCATAGTTTCCAAATTTAACAAAACACAAAAACACCACATAGACCTACAGAGCAAACCTTTGGTTGAATATCTGCCCACATAATTGTTGGGCACCAAATCTCTACTCACTCCCACGTTGGCACATGCAAGGAGGTCCAAAACCATGAGTGGCATCTACCCAAAGGAACTATGGTCTCAAGGACTCCAATTTTTACAGTATAGACACAAAATAGGTTTTCTAAAAGGATCAGGAAACTCCAAATACACATGATTGACAGGAGGAAAGCCAGACTCCAAAACCTTTCAAACATACTCCAATCCTATGTCAAAAATAGGAATTTAGAGGAGGGCAAGGAAATCCATCGAAGAAAAAGGAAATGGATTTTAGTCAAATGTAGTCGCATGTTCCTTAGAAAACATGTATGTATAATGAGGAAGTATACACGAGGCATGAAGACATTTAAATAAATGCCTCAAAGAGAAGTGGTCTCATGGAATTACCACCATTACAAGATATGCACAATAGGGATCGGACAAAACAACCCTACTCATCTCACCATATCTACCACACACGCACTAGTCCCAACCTTGGCCTAGGCAAGCCACCAACCTAGAAAATAGGGCAAACATAAAATTAAAACAACCAACATGTGTCGAACAATTAAATAAAACATTTCCATCTACCCAAATCGTGGGCCAAACATGGCATAAATGAAAACAAGGAAACAAATAGGTGGCAAGAAGTCATAAATTTGGCATATGCACATCACCATAATAGACCAGAGCATATAAGTGAAACAATAATAAAGGAATGGTAGTTGGCCAACAATTCCACCGACCTCTAGCCAACAAGGAACCAAAAGACAAGCAATAGGAGCCCCACATCTTCCTCACGCCTAGCTTGATACATTAATGATCACAAGTGGGAGGAATATTTGGTGGGAGAAATATCAAATTCACCTTTAATTAAATAATTAAAACAAGCATGCGTGCATCCCTGGTCAGCCAAAGGGGGGGCGTGAAAATAGTGGTTGAAGTTTTGAAAGAAAACACTAGAAAACGACCAACAACATAGACCATGGTGCCATTAACAGGGTATCCTCTTCTTTTGTGCAAATTGAGGCTCGCTCTATGAGAACGATCAACAATAGACAATAAAATAATCATCGATCAACAATTAAAATAATGTTATTATTGTTATTATTATTTTTATTTTTACATCTTAAAAATAATTATTAACCATATTAGTAATGATCAACAGTCAAGCTCGACAAATAAATAAATGATAAACAATTCATAATAATTATCATTATATATATATATTTATTTTAAAAGGACACATGCTAACATCTTCAAAAATGGATATTCTATTAGAGCTATACGTCACCAAAGCTTCATTTAAGCCACCTATTTCATTTCGAGATCGTGATTTTCCTTTAATATAATAATTGCAAAGGACGCTACAAAGGCCCACAACTAGAAGCATTGACAATGAAATGAGAAGGCAAGACAGAGAGGAAGGATAGTAATTTTTATTCTACAATAAGGTCGAAGTCAACTAACGATCAACAAGAGCACACACAAACATTCAACTCATAGTAACAAGGTCAACAAAGAAAGAACTGGAGTAAATGTGTAACGAGGCATTACAATTATTTTTAAAATGTGGGTATTGTATATTTATTTTACATAATTCGAATTCACTTCAAACCGTTAATCGCGTAAGAAATTTAATATTAATAAATTGTGGAAGTTTTGAATACAAATATTTTTACAAATACTCATAGCTATGTTTTTATACTATTCACATGTAGTTATGATTTCGTTGGTCATTACCATTTCCTTGGGAAAGAAAAATGGGTTGAGAAACAAATGCCAATAGGAATGAAATGTATAATGTATGTTTAGTATTGAGCTTTAAAAGATATTTTTTCAAATGAAATACATATATATCGTAGCTTCCATTAGTGTTTTGAGTTGTCGCTCAATTTTATTATTTGTAAAATAGTGATTTTTGAGAAAAATTGGAATACAAAAAGAAACATAACAAAGAACTAATACAAATATTATTGTAATAACTTGGGTTCATTAACAACTCGATAATTATCAATCGGTGATATATTAATCAAATATGAACTAGAAAGGATTATGTACCCTTTTGAGTGACGAACCATGGGGATGGACTTGGTAACAAAGCTGAATTAAAGGTTTTGGGTGCCCTAGGCAATAATTGAAGCGAGCACCCAAATCATAATTTTTTTAATTTAATTTTTCATAAAATAAATAAATAAAATATATATATACATTTTTAAATTTTTAAATTTCCATACGGATCATAATAAATCACTAATTTAGAGAAATTTATATGCAAAAGGAATAAACATATCCTATAAAATTATCAAATAAGGATAGGTAAGAATCCATGGGTGGAAAAATTAATCACGAGGAGGTGCTCGTAGAATGCAAAGAATATAATATTTTATACAATGTTGGTTACTTTTTTTTATTTACGAATATTAAGTAGGTGATGGGACATACAAGTTAACAAAGCACCATTTTTGTAAAACAATAAAATTCTAAGGTAGCTCTCATGGTTTTGTGAAGATTGATATTTGGACCAAGATTACTAATTCCGCCATAAAAAAGAAACATTTCTCCCAATAACTTAGGAATAGAGAATTAAATTATTCTTTCCTTCAATTATATTTGCCTCTACTATCTACACTAGTCACATTTTAAATATACATGAACATTTTCTAAGGAAAAGTTACACACTTGAATTATTTAGAGTTACATTAGAGAATGAGTAACAATGATAACAATATTGCATGAGTTTAAAAATATGCATATGTATTATTACTTGTAAAAATATTATAGTACATTTTTATGTGCATGCATGGAATTTATATTACTTTATAATAATATCAATAAAAATCAATTACTATTGACTTCGGGTAAAAAAATTAATGTTAAGCTCTAATAATAGCCAAAAATAATGAAAATCTTTAGATTTAGGCACCCCTAACTACTAGCGCCCTAGGAAATTGCGTAATCTACCTAAGGCTTAATCTCCCCTTACTTTGTAAGTATTAAGCATTACGATTTATTTCAAAGACAATCTGTATTTATGAGTTTAAGATTTAATTCTATTTTACCAAACCACATAAGTTAATCCTTCGGTAGGTTATTCATGTGTGTCATGTTCA
Organism: Taxus wallichiana var. yunnanensis; assembly: GCA_018340775.1. NCBI lineage: Eukaryota > Viridiplantae > Streptophyta > Pinopsida > Cupressales > Taxaceae > Taxus > Taxus wallichiana. The sequence continues at coordinate 109,042,230 of CM031236.1, read as the reverse complement.
TACTTGGTGTGAATCCCACATTAGGTATTTATATTATTTAAGTAAGACATATTTATGTGCACTATATTGTTCACATGCAATAATTTTTTTTAGTTGTAATATCTCATTTATGAGAATGTTTAGGTGTACTTAATTAATTCTTCCACCACTCTTTCAACTAGTAATAATATTTTATCAACCTCTTATTTATTATATAAAAGGAACAATTAGGTAATTAATGTGAAGAGATAAACTTGGAGATAATATCCTCGGTTGGTTGAGATGTAGTATCTAAGAAGAACTTATTTTGGTAAAACCTCCATTTATTTGTTGTAGATTTTGCATTATATTTTCCATGATTATATTAATAAAATGTGTTTAATAATGTTGACACTCTTGTTTTTAATTATATATGTGAATGGTGTAGTTACTGATGTGGAGTTTCTTTGGGATCATTTCTAACATTTTGTAGATCTAGTTTTTACGTACTATTGGAGTGAATTATCATAAACTACCAATCCTTCATCACTTAAGACTTTCACAATCCAATATATCAATCATTGATGTGTGTGTGTGTAGTCACTAAATCACATACTTACTATGTACATCTACCCTTTAAATACTTCATTTATATGCATGATTCCTAAGCAAGTTAATTATATATTGACAACACTTGTATTTCTTTGATATTGGTTTTATCCTTCTTTTCTTTGTTGCATGTCTTTTTATTATTTACACCTTAAAATTTTACACACTAGTTGAGATCCTATTTAGCTTTGGTTCCATTTTTTAATTTTTCTCGGTACCTTGTATAGGACCGCCCATTAGGGACAAGAGCATCTAGATGCTACTTGTACTCTTTGGGTGCTTTTGTCTAATTTCTATGTTTTGATGATTTTTTAGATGTTACTTATTTCATGTCTTTATTTACTACTATGGGTCGTCTTTAATTTGTTTATGTCAAAATTTGAGTGAAGGAATCATATATATACATTTCTTATTTAAGATCATTAGGGGGAAAATTTGTAAGAGGCATATACTATTACATGGACTTAATATATTCTATCTACTACACCAAGGACTCCATACTTCACATTATAGGACATAGTTTATTCTAAATTCCACACCAAATATTTTTCATTGGGACAGAGTAGTTAGATCCCTTTATTTTTGTGTGAGTGACATTAGGGAATCCTATTTTAAGGGACACTATTCTAATCAAACATACACTAAAACTACATTGCATCTAAAATGTAGTGCAACAATTAGTTAAAACCATATGGGGGTGATAGTTGAAGTCAATCTAACTCAAACATATCAATTTTTCTTCATCTAATGTGGCCTTGAGTATTTCTAAGGTAGTTATGGTTTTTTTTGTAGGTACATGTGCTATAGAGAAGAAGTACAACAACCCGACGTGACCTACAAAAAATAAGAAGTGACAAAATTCAACACAAAAATAACCTAGGACCAAATTTGTTCCATAAAAACTAACACCCATGTGGCCCTATCCCATTATAGGTGATTCTTCTCTTGATATTATCACATTCTAGAATAAGAAAAAAGACACATACTCCCAAATATTCCTTTCTATCCTTTTCATCATTTTAGAATTACTCAGGACCTAAAGTTAAAAGTTAATTCATCTTTATTTCCTATATTTCACTCATGTTTGTAATTATTTAGCTAAATATTGTATGTTACTATTATTTGATCCGATCAATAGTTTCCTTACATTATATTTAAATCTTTTAAATCATTTAGAAAACTTAATCCCTTGCACGCTCTTTAATGAATCCATTCTTCCCCAAACCCTAGTTTCATTAGGGTTCATATATGCATCTTATCTTCAGATCAAATGCTAATCTTCATCTATTACCTCTCATAAATCAGATGTACAAACAATATCATAGGATTTATGGTTTCATCCTACCCTTTGGGTCACTTTCTAGGGCTCTCAAAATTAAAAAAACCTTATATTTCATATCTTAAGCATAACAATTGTTTTTCAAATTACTTTGAAGTTATTTTTCCTTTTACATATCTAAAGAAAAAAATTATTTTATTTTCCTAATGTTTATCTCAATTTTCAGAAATTGAAAATTATACTTCTTACTAATTAAGGGATAATTTGAAAAATAAAGACTTTTGGACAAATCCCTTTGAAGATTTTTCTTTAAATTTATAAAATTTGATATTACCTCTTGTTTTGTGAAAAATTCAAATTATTTTTATAGATATGGTTGTTTTATTTATTTTATAACATCAACTTTATATTTAACATCATTCTTTGGGGTTTATCTAATGATCTCTTAATTATCGGTCCCATATCCACTTTTCAATACAATTTGGGGTTATCTATATCATTTTATTTTCTACCATCATTGCCCATGCCTCTACTTCTCAAGTATCCTTTTTGATTTACCTCAATGACACCCATCACGTAGAGATACCTTTAAACAATTATTGAAGCAAGTAAAAATCCTTAATACTAAAACACCTTTCAAACTAAATGTAATTTTGAATCACATTTGAGATACTTCTATTAGCAACAATGACTTCCATTAAGGATATCATAAACTCTATTCAATTTTTGCACCATTCCTTTCAAGATTAACTCCAACGCATGAATGGTACAATCACATCTCTCAAGGCTTGAATCTAACACCGAAAGATACTTCCAATGAACATATCAGTTCTTACTCTATATCAAAATTTTCTTGGGGCCATGCATATGTCATATGATATATGTGATACATGTGATGACTTTAATAATGGTAAATTCATCCAACACGAGAATATATCTTTGTTTCAATGAGCATTCTAAATAACATGATATCCTATTTGAGCTTTTGAATCATCGGTTAATCAATTTACTAGCCAATCATTACTATCCTCATTATCGGCTTACAAAATCCAAATGCCAACCACTAGATATTTATAATGGCATTAAAGAACATCACGATAATGATTGTTATATAATTACAATAATAAATTCAACTTGAGCATAAGGGATGTATTTCATTCTCTAAATCACATACTTCTACACATCTATCTCTAGTTTCCACATCGTAATAGATGATAGCATGAGTAGGAGATAGATACGAAGACATGATGATATTCATTCAATGCGTGTCTTTACAAACAAGAGTGTAGAGCCTTATAAAGGTTGTGGGAGGAGAGAAGGAGAGAGAGGACAGTTATAACTATCCATTAACTGTCCATTAACAATAATGGATTAAACTAATGCTAACATTCCCCCTTAATACATTGTTCGTACAAATATACATTTCCTGATAATAGGTCCCCCATTTAATGAGAACACCACAAAGAGGTTCTTCACATAACATGTGCCTACGTGGTATCGCATGGTTTTTCTAAGGTTGACCAGAAACCTAGAGGGACAGGAACACTTTCCGACTATTCACCTCGGTGGTTTTACAGGATTACCATGAACCAAGAGGATTTTACCTCGGTGGTTTTATAGGCGTACCACGAACCCAAGAGGATGATACCTTGGTGGTTTTATAGGATTACCACGAACCCAAGGTGAGTACCATGTGTTGCTTTCAGTGCTTTTCTATTCCCCATGATGCTCTTTAGTTAGGAGGTCCCACATAGGAAATTCCGTATCATCTGTACTTTATTGAAAACAACAGAGCAACCAACATAAAACTGAAATAAACAAACCAAAATTGAGGAATTGGTCCTCAATACCTTATTTTCCACAATATCTGTCAGTGGCCTCATTGCTTGCGGCTTGCAAGAGGTCACTGGATTTCCTCTAGCCTCTGTTATCCTCTCGTCCTCCTATCTAGTTACATTATATCAACAAGCATCTAAATCATGCCAAGGTGGAGGCTTCGGTTTACCAAGAATTGCCAATTGGACTTGACATAATACAATCTAGATTTTGTGTTCCAACTCAAAGTGTTTCACCATGCCTATGCATCTCAACAATCTCAATAACGTGCTTAGGTGTAATATCCTCATAGTAGTTGTATGAAAATCCTTCTTAGCCCTTTGTGTAGTCAGCAATAGTAATTAAAGGAGAATTCACACAACATTCCATACAATCCATGAAATGATGAGTGGTGATCAGAGAAAACTTATCTCCTAATTCTGAAAAGTCTACATAAGCATACGCGGGTTTCAATATCCTTCATTGTTTGATGTCAGACCACAACTTGTAAATATCACCGCTAGAGAAATGGCACACGATGGCAATCAATACACAAAATAAACAGTTCGAGAGAACTATCAAACGGTTCCACACATATGCCAAAAAGGGCATAATTGATTTTATTTGGCCTTGGACTTGTCTTCTCTGTCCATGGTCCTCCTTCATGCAGCAAGTTTATCTACTCTACTTTAACGGTAAAAAGGTATCCATGCACAGTGTTTGTGTTCAATGGGCACAAATTGAAGAAACAAATTCTCGACCACTGAGTTATAGGAAGACTCTAAAAATCCACAGTACAACCATGTTACAAAACTATAAATTCTCCTCCTCGTCTCTCGTGCCAAATAGGTTTTGTCACACAAGTAGTTTCAATGCAAATAAGTCTGCACCAAATTCTTCCTTGTGTATATCTGTTGTACCATGTTTCAACTTTTTCTCTTTGATTTTACACTCTCTGTGCTAAGACACCTCCAGGCTTCTTCCTCCACGCTCTGATACAAATGATAGCAGGAGCAAGAGATAGATATGAAGAAAAAATGATATTCATTCAATGTGGGTCATTACAAACAAGAGTGCAAAGCCATATAAAGGTTTTAGGAGGAGAGAAGGAGAGAGAGGACAATTATAACTGTCCATTAACAATAATGGATTAAATAATGCTAACAATAGGTTCTTAAATCTATATTTATTTTTGATTGAGTAAAAAGAGTGGTTTTTAAGAGGACAAAAAAACCCACGATCTACAAAGTAACGATAAGTTAGATATGGAGAGAAGATAAGGAAATGAGGAACAAGAGAAGTTTCCTCTACAAGGGTAAGAAAAATTGATAAATTAACATCACACAAACATCACTACAAAAACAAAAATTTCCAACTCATCCCTTGGGATCCTTCCACTACTATAAAGTGGGATAATTTCTCCGAATGTTATCCAAAAATAATAAATTATGTTGTAAAATATGGATTAACAACATTAAATGGGTGGCTTCTATAATATACAAAGTATATTTTCACAATTTCATGAAAGTTAAATCTAATTTGTGGAATATTCATAATCGTATAATTTTATTGTAGAAAAATCACAATTTCTCTATAAGTTTTGAAAAATATTTCTAAAAATATAATTAAGGATAATCTAAATAAAATGTAGATCACAATTCCTAAATTCCACACTATTCTAAATGTAGCACCCACATTCTACACACACGAGATACAACACTATGAATACGAACAATATTTTTTCTTTTTATTTTTTGACTTACATTGTTATTTACATGACACCACATGACAATGCAAGGTATCTCTTAGGACAACACATAACACATGAGATGCTTGCACAACCCTTATCCGATATAGATAACATGAATAGTACATGATGAACATCAAGGCCACCTTTTCCCAAATGACAAGACACAACACAATGATTCAACTACATTATGACTCTCGTATAGGCAACATTTTCCCAGTTTACATATTTATTACATTCATATTTTGATATTGACCTTATTTTCTTAGAAATCACTTATCAATTATTTTATAATTAAACTACATTATCTTTACTTTATTTAACATTTCACTTGTAGTAATCCCATCTAATTTTTCTTATTTCCCTCATCACACCAGAATGTTGTAACCTAGTTGTTGGTATGAACATATGTACATACATGATCCTTTTAGTGTTTGTTCCAAGGATTCATTTTCTAAGTTTCTTGTTTGATTGGGTTTTCCATTTATCTTAGTTGCAACAAGGGAGGTTCTCATGAAGCAAAGGAAGTTTATTGATTTAAGAGTAGATAGATTATGCGTTCCTTTCATATTAGTATTTAAGTTCTAAGGTTAGTCTATTTTTTCTTACGTTATTACGACTAACCATGTATTCCATCTACTTCACTTAATTTCTTAGTCATCAAGGTACTAAAGTTAAAAATCATAAGATGTGCGTCATAAGAAATATTGAATTATAAATTTTACACACCTTACCAAGGTCACGACTAAAGTTATCATACACCTTTATCTCAAAAAATCATATAGTAATCCGGTACATTTGATACCTCTAGAGAATCTCACACTCTTTTTTGAGAGGGATTTAAGGGATTCACACTATTATTCTCATGCATAGGTATCTAAAATATAGGGCCCACTTGAATCATTACATTCATCTTAAAATGGTTTCACTTAACTTGATTTAATCACCCTTTTACAAAAATTGCGTAACCCATTTACTAATAGGGACATTAGTATGCTCATGAGACTATGAGTCCTTTCTCTAGGGGTTTGTTTCAAGAACACGATACAAGATTTCACACCATACATTCAATGCAAAAATAGGACAAGGGGATAATAACATGGAGTATTTCTTCATTTAAAAGGTTAAGATTCACATTTAAGTTTACGGGAAGAGGTTTCTGTTCTCACCACAAGATGGTAAAAATACGTTATAAGAATAATATAAATTTCACCCTTCTCTAAGCGCATCATCTTATAGTTACATGTTCACAAACTAATCATAAATTAAAATGTGGTTAAGTTTCACAAATAACTCTTAGTATTGCATCATAGAAGCCAAATGATAATAGAAATTAGGTATCGAGTTCATTATGATCCCAACTCATACATGTGACTTCCAAGGTTGGTTAGTGATTTTTCCACCTACACTCTTCACTTTACATATGTGCCCAACCAAGAGGATATTACATTATGTTTTGGGTTTGGTTACCCATAGAGTACTACCTTAATAAAATCACATTCTCCTTACTACACACATGATTTCCAAACCTAGGAGGGTAACCACATACTCTAGATAATGTTTGACCACATCATTCTTATTCATCGGGTTCATGAAGATGCCACTAAGCATATAGGTTCTAATGAAAAATTCAAATTTGGTATCTCACTCAATTAAGCTATGAGGTGTCATCGAGTGTGAATAGTTAAGTTCATCCTAAGGTTTTAATTTTCTATGTTACAAGAATCACATAGGAAGAATACTTACGTATGAATGTTATACTAGAATTGGTTGTATTGTTAGATTTATTTATTCAATTTTAAAGTAAGAAACACAACACTGATTATTTAATCATCAATTGCACAATGTAATTTCACTATAAACTATTAAGTTTTATTTCGTTCAACACAATATCCAACTTTTATAATACTAAACTTGGAATCAAATAACACACATATATAGAGGAACCTTTCCCTTAAACAATAACATCTAAAAATGTTACAAAACTTCACTAATAAACCTTTCAATACTTCGTAAAATGTAGAACTATCCCCTAAAATTTTACTTAACATGTATATCCAACCCCCTTTTTACCATATGCCAATTTGGATCAAAAGTACACCTATAGTTAAATGCACATTTCCCAAAGCATCCCTAAAACTAGTATCTCATTCATATAAAAATATTTCAAGAAATAATTTTACCATAACATAGAAATGAATAAAAATTATTTCCAATAACATACATACAACTCTAACAATATATGATAAATCACACCTACGTCGTTTCGCCATCTTACTTGCATCCCCTGTAAAACCATGTGAGCATGAAATCAACGATGAATCATTGGTATGGTATCCACCTAGATCTAGCATAATTAACATTTTAAGTTTCCTATTTACATACTAATAATTTCATTCTAAGGGAGAGAGTTAGCGACACATATTCATTTCACTTCATTTCTTAACCAAGGAGAGAGAAAATAGCTATTTTACCAAAACTTCAATTTCACACAACATGTCACTTATAGAATTTCTAACGATTAGTTACAAGTGTCAAAAAGTTTACATGGTGGGTATGGTAACCCAACGTGGGATCCTAAAATTCTCTTTTTATGTTTTCCTCTTGGTTGCAAAAACATTTAATCTACACTCGAGAGGCTAAGGACCCACTTTCAAATGTTGTCTACCGGTGAGAAAAATATCACGATTAAGCTTATACATGTCATGTTATACACAAATAATTCACAAGAACTAATGGAATTTAGAAGCTGGTGAATGGTTTATGATTAATGGAATCCTCACGTTGTGTCCGCATAATTACATAACAAATTTACAATTTTCCATGAGGAAGTTTTGGAAAAACACCTTGGAGCGAAAGACTATTAGTACAGGTAATTATATCACCCTCTCAAATTTCTTTAACTTTAGCATTGATAATTAGCTCACATACAAAATTTTTTTATCAAATATGAATGACAACATAGAGGTTCCATACATTTCCTGCATTCGATTGGCTTGAGAACTCTCCTGACATTGAAACTCCTAATATAGTAGACACTTCATCTATGGAACCCACTAGGAAATAAATTGATTTTTTTATCATCTTGGAATCCAATGCCCTCTTCTAGCAAGAAATAATTTGAACATGATGCCATTGAAGATGATCCCTATCGATGGATACATCACATATACTTTCATGTTCCCTAGCTTCGTACCTTGAGGAGCTTTTGAATCGAGCTCAACGACACACAAAATTCTCTAAGAACACATGTCTAAGGAAAAAACATAATCATTCACAATGTCTTTACAATGCCCCTTGGGAGACTCTACCAGTTTCTTCCTTGTTTGTTGATGAAGATAGAACCTTAAAATACCTTCGCACGTAACAACGATAGGGTCAACATTCAAGGCCAATCGGACTATGCTATAAATTTGGAGGGCCAACGTTGGTGATAACCTAGACTTTCTCACCATGTAGTTTTGAAATACATTGTAAAATATGCACCAAAGGCTAAGAAATGGTAAAAAACATATCACTAAATGCTTTCCGAGTCATAATAGATGTCGAACCCGATTTCCCCACTCATGTCACAATACAAAATATGCTATTAGACATCATTTTGAAACATGACATAAGCATCTAGGAAACCTTCCATATGTTGTAAAAATTGTCACTTTGGCTTTATGCAGTCATTCCTTTGTTTCCTTAAATGTAAGGAAAAAGATATTCAGAAAAATTGCCGAATGTGAGTTACATTTGGAGGATACAAAAATGTTTATTGATTCCTATAAGACAAGGCCCCTAATATGGAAACCCTTTCTCTCATTGAAACAACCAAAAATTGGACTTATAGCTGACATCATAAAGATAATAAATGGAAACAACGAGCCGTGAAAACAATTGTTTGTGTCTTCCCAAGATTCTCCCAAGAACCATCTTCAGGTTCACTTTCCTTTGAACTCTTATGGTGGTCAAAACTCTTCTTATACAAGCCATTTTGAGTCATCTTCATAGATATTGGTACCACAAGAGAAGATATAGTCTTCAACTAGAGATTTCTTAAGAGAACTTATAAGCCCTAGCATATTCATCGATCTACTCCTATTTTGAATGACTTGTCGACTCGGATAAATATTTACACCATCACTCGACCACAAGGAATACCGTCAATATGAATGGAATTTTCTTGCATAGTTGCACTTGATGAAAAATATCGGACTAGAGAGCATGCATTTGCCGGGGCGGTGTGACTTTGATATTCAACATAATTGGAATGCAAATCATGGTGTTGATTCCTTACAGGAAATAGGGACTTCATTTATTGAATTCCAAAGAAACACTACATGTATGGATCAACTTCATGTATCCTCTATAAAATCTATTGAAAACTTCTCGTCGGGTCAAAAACAAGTATTTGATACCATTTTCCAAAGCACTTTGCAAACAACTCTAAACTTATGCCTCTGAGATTGATAATTCAGGGCATTGCAGGAACAAGAAAATCATATCTAATTAATGCAGTGAGATCAAGATTCGTTGGCACAACATGTATGGACAAATCACCTTTTCTTTTTCTTGCACCAATGGGTGTTGTTGCATTCAACATTTCTGCTTCTACCATACATGCCTCCCTTTGCATACCTATAAAGGAACTCAAACCCTTTGGAAGGTCAATCTCTATCCTCTTTTCAAGACTCCCTCAAGCATGTTCAATATGTTCTTATCGAAAAATGAGCTTTTTGGACCTAAGCTGCTAACCAAGATTGACTTCCGCTTAAGAGAGGCTTTCTCGCATTCTAGGGCCTTGCCATTCGGTGGAAAGTCAATTATTCTTATTGGTGACTTGGGACAACTTCCTCCAATCATGGACACTCCTCTCTATGCAAGTCACTTCTATGGTGCAATGCTCTGGAAGGGTTTTAATAATTCAATAACTTTAGACACCATTTTCTTGCGACGGGGCTCCTCTCCAGATCAAATTTATTTTCGTGCATTTCTCCTCAATATCTGAAATGGGTCGCCTACCTTGCATGATAGGGAGTTACTTATGTCGAGCATAGATTCTTGTCTCCCACAACATGAACTACAATCTTTGCAAGAATGCTCGCACTTGTTTCCTAAAAATGATTTGGTTGATGACCACAATCTGCATATGTTGAAATCTTTGAATGTTCCAATAGCTCGTTGCATTGCACAAATCACTAGAGGAGGCATTTTAGCATTGCATGTCGACGAACAACTAGAATTCAAATTTATTCTTTGCAAAAACAAGAGCGTCATGCTGACTTCTAACATGTGGGTTGATGCAGGGCTTGTAAATGGTTCAACAGGGAAAATAGTAGACATAGTTTATGAAAGTTCCTCAACGACACCTAACTTGCCTTTATTTGTTTTCATTAAGTTTGACAAATACATTGGCCCAAGTTGGGATCCAGATAATCCATCCCATGTTCCAGTTCCTCCTATCTCTAGAGGCAATCATAGGCAAGTTTCACTCAAAGTGGTGTGGGATTTGACTATCCAAAAGGCCTAAAGTATTTCTCTACAAAAAAACAACTATTGATATTGGTGAAAGTGAAAGACAAGGTCTTACATTCATTGCCTTCTCCAGAGTGTCATCCGTGCATAATCTGCGCATCTCCCTTCCTTTCTCTTTTGAGCACTATTGTAAAATTACTAAATGACCCCTTCTTCACTTTTGCAAGAAAGAAGAGTATTGGCTTGAATCCTTTCTTCGCCATATTCACAAATATTATGTAACCCGCACTCCCTCCACATTTACGTATATAAATATATATGTCTTGCTTTATAGCTCCATCCTTTTCTTTGGGTTTTTCATATAAATTCCTTCATATTTAATTCTACACACTACAATGTATACATTCTACCCCTACACATTCCACCTTCACCTCCCTTTCGGCATTCACATTGCATGGCTTGCTTACGTATGCTAGTTAACTAATGAGATATATACAAATAGTAAAATAATTATAGTTCATCAATCTATTTTTTTGTTTTTATTCCTTTTTGTTTCGTCTTTTTAAAATATATTTAACAATTCATTCCTTTATATATTATCCTCTTCGATCCATTTTGTCATTCAAAGAGAAGAAAATAAAACTTCTTGAAAAAGGGTGATTATTTCAATCACATTCCAAATATGGTGGCAAGCTTTCATTTTCAATACTCACAGCGAAATTCCACAAAAAGTCTTTCCTTATTTCGCAACGGAATCTTTAGAATTTGTTAAGAAAAAATGACCGTCCATACAAACCCGGTGGCAGAGTATTCAAAACGCCCTTTTAAAGAAGTCTAATTTGGACATCAATTTTCAGTTCGGCGTAAATCACGGACAAGAATAAGTAGTTTACGCAGCCTTAAACACTACCACAGTCGTTCCGAAATTTTTCAATATTATTTTCAAAATGTGGGTATTGAATATTTGTTTTATATAAATCGAAGTCGCTTCAAACCGTTAATCGCGTAGGAAATTTAATATTAGTAAATTGTTTAAGTGTCGAACAGGGATGCTTTTATAAGTACTTGTGGCTTTTTTTTCTATCGTTCACAGATATGATTCCTTGTCATTACCGTTTTCTTTGGGAAGGGAAAATGGGGTAAGAAAGAAACACCAATTGGAATTGGAATTGGAATTGGGATATATATATATATATATATATCCCAGCCGCCATTAGTGTTTCGAGTTCTTGCTCAATTTTTTTATTTGTAAAATAGAGATTTTTGAAAACCAATGTGAATACAGAAAGACACATCACAAAGAACTAATACAAATGGTATTTGTTAGCTATTGATAACTATCGACCAACGAGTATTAATCAAATATGAACTAGAAATGATTGTGCACATGGTCTTGTTAATTATTAACTTTTACAATTTATTTCTAAGATAGTACGTATTTATGTGTTTTAGACATTATTCTATTTTACCAAACCACCTAAGTTAATCCTTCGGTAAGTTGTTCGTTTATGTCATGTTTCTACTTGATGTGAAGCCCACTTTAGGTATTGTTATTATTTACATAACACACATTTATGTGCACTTTGTGTTGTTGACATGCAATAACTAATTTGGTAGTTGCCATTTCTCATATATGAGAAGGTTTAGGTGTACTTAATTAATGCTTCCACCACTCTTTCAATTAGGGTTCACTTTAAGAGACCTCTTGGAAATCGGAGATGGAAAATCCTTGGCGAATATCCGCGGAACCGATTTCACTAGAAAGACAAATTATTTGGGGTTTATGTGCAATGTTTTCACTTAAAAGAAGCTTTCATTTTCAAGTCGTGTGATAGAAAGGCTGCGAGACGCGCGACAAGAGAATTACTTTTGTGCGACAACAAACTTGTTGTCACAGGACAACAAACCTCCTGATGCGCGACAACAAGGTTATTGTCACGTGACAACAAACTTGATGTGCGTGATAACAACCTTGTTGTCGCGCGTCGAAGGTTTGTTGTCGCGCGACAGCAAATCTTATGTCATCCATCTGCAGCCTCCGCCCTCCTGTCACACGTCAACAAACTCTCTTTGTCACACGTCAATAAACTCTCCTTGTCACGATTCAACAAACTCTTTGTCACACGTCTGCGAGCCTCGGCCTCTGTCGTGCATCAACAAACTTCCTTGTCACACGTCAAAAAACTCTCTTTGTCGCACATTAGTGGTAATTTCTTGTCGTGCGTTTGAGAACAATATTTGTCACCCCACTGCAAATTTGATGAATATCTAAAAAACTACACTTTTGTATCTTTGGCCTCTGTTGCTTCACAAGTTTACTATACTTGATAATTGATATGGCCCCAAGTGGTATTATTGAGCTAGTAGTGTTCTACCGGCAAATAATCTAGGATTATATTGGGGATATTTTCAAGGAGTACGCGAAGATGACCCCTAAAAAAATTATAGCTTTGTAATTTTTAGGCAAATAGGTCATTGACTGCTAGAAAATTTACCTTTTTAAATTTAAAAGCTGGAATATTCTCCATATTATGAATATTTTCCACTAAAAAAGCCCTTCTTTCAATTACTAATAATATTTTATCCACTTCTTGCATATTCTATACAAGGCACAATCGGGTCATTAATTAGAGAAGAGATAAACTTAGAGATAGTATCCTCGATTCGTTGAGATGTAGTATCTAAGAAGAACTTATATTGGTAGAACCATCATTTGTTCATTGCAGATTTTGCATTAGTTTTGACACTCTTGTTAGATTATTAAAATGTGTTTATTAGTTTTGACACTCTTGTTTTGAACTATATATGTGGATAGTGTACTTACAATATGGAGTTTCTTTGGGCTCATTTATGACATTGTGTAAATCTTGTTTCTTATGTATTATTAGACTGAATTCTCATAAAATGTCAATTATTATTGAGTTGAGGCATTCACAATCAAATATATCAATCCTTGATCTACGTGTATGTGTGTATTCACTAAATCACACACTTACTTTGTACATCTAGCCTCTAAATAATTAATTTAATTCATAATTCAAAAGCAATAGAATTAGATATTAACAACACTAGTTTTACTTCTATATTGCTTTTATCCTTCTTAACATTGTTACTTGTCTTTTTAGATATACACCTTATAGTTTTGCATTCTAGTGACACCTTATTCAATTATGATTCCATAGTTTTATCTTTATAGTACCCTATATAGGACCACCCATTAGGGACATGACCAAACAGATGCTACTACCCCCTTTGGGTGCTTTTTCCACTTTCTCTCTTTCTCTCAAATTTTTCAAATGCTTCTTCTTTCATGTCTTTATTTACTTGTCTCGGTCAGCCTTTAAGTTGTTAATGACAAAACTTAATCGAAGGAATCACACACACACACACACACACACACACACACACACACACACACACACACACACACACACACACACACATGTATGTATGTATGTATGTATTTAATGGAAGGAAAAACTCCCCACATGCTAAGCTACAACTTAGAATTTTTCAGAGTTTTGATCACACTTGGTTTGTTTTCTTCAACAAATGATGGTTACCTTTAATGTTCTCAAGTAGTGTCTTTTGTCCTAAAGCATGTGGTTACACCTCCAAGAAAGGTGGATTCTTTCTATCTTTATGTCTCTACCTCTGATCAAGCTCTTGGCACCATGTTGAAACATTGTGATAAGCAAGGAAGGGAGAAGGATTTGTATTACATCATTCGCACCCTTCATGATTATGAGACCCACTACACTGAAGCTGAAAAGATGTGTTGCACTCTTTTCTTCACTACCTCTAAGCTTCACCATTATCTTCTCAATCATAAAACTTATATAACCATAAGATTTAATATTCTTAATACCATGCACTCTAAGTCATATCATAGTGATCGCATCACTTTGAATGGTTCAAGCTCATGACCGAGTTTGACCTAGATTTTATCTCTCAAAAATCAATCAAGGTCCAAGCTATCATAGATCAATTAGTTGACGCCCCTCTTCCTAATAATCATCTTCCTCACGAGAAATTTGCAGATGAGTCTATCAGAACTATTAATCAAAATTTTTATCCTCTCAAGATAACACTCTTATTTAATGGATCTAAGTGTCGACAAGGGGGAGGTTTTGGCATCATTATCACTCCTTCTTGGGATACTCCTATTCCTATTAGTTATAATATCAATTTTGAATAAACAAAAATTATGGTTGAGTATGAAGATCTCATCTTAGGTATTTAAACCACTATCCTACTTAGCATTTAAATCCTTACTATCTACTAGATTCTCAACTCATCATTAATCAAGTCAAAGGAATTTATCAATGTAAAAATGATGTCCTTCAAAATTATAAGGGAATTTTTGACTACCTTCTTGGATCATTCGTTCTCTACATTGTTCAAGTCATCCCTAGTTCATCTCATCATTTCACGGACACTCTATCTTCTCTCTCATTTGTCATCCCTTAGTCTGTGAATAATATAAAATATCTATCATCATTCATTGCATTGACAAACTATGTCACCTTAGTAAGCTCCTTGATGTTAATCATGTCGAATCCAATCCTTATTATTCTTTTTATTCTCAAATATTTGACTATCTTTCTCAATCCATCACCACCTCCAACAAATATAAAAAATTGTAGGGTGTCCTTTCTTCAATATTTTATCCTTGGCGCATCCTCTACAAGTGTGGCTTCAATGGTGTCTTGCTTTGTTCCCTTAAGTCTCACAAATCCACTCGAGTTATCCAATAAATACATGAAGGTATCTATTGTGGCCATTTAAATGGTTTGGTTGTTGCCAAGCGTGTCCTTTGCATGGGGTATTATTGGCCCTCTCTCAATCAAGATTGCTATGAATACATTAAAAATGTGTGAAATGCTAGCAACATTCTAATTTGATTTACATTCCTCATTAGGCCTTATAGTTGGCACATGATATTTAACATTTTTCACAATGGGGACTTAACCTCATAGGCCTCATAAATCCACATTCCTCTCAATGCCATCATGATACGTTTTAGGATTGTATCAAATCTATTTCATTTTTAATTTGTTACGAATTAGAAAATCCACGTAGGTCATGTAATTTACTACACTCTTTCATAAGGAAAACTCCAAATAAATATGCACACAATGTCTAATGTACATGTCACTTGAGATTTCTTCCACATCTCCCAAATTCCAATCAAATAATTACATAAATCCGAAACCCTCACATGTGATCGGCTCTAATACCACTATTGGAACAGTGACCAAGTACAAAAATGATTGATTAAACTATCAATGAGGAAGAGAATTAAACACCTTGAGTAACACCTCCTTTAATTTATGATCATTAGTCTAATATGTCCAATGGGACATATATCAAACATAGGAAAGAAGAGGAGACACATCCTTAACACATTAGCATTTACCTTTTTAATATTATGTACTCTCTTCCATCCTTATCTTTCTTCGTAGTGTTTTTCACAAAGTTTGTGACATGGGATATATAAAAATAACAAATGTATTTTATCGACATGTTGTGATGTTGTTCCTCATAACATTGTTGTCTAAAATAAGATCACTCTTATGTTTTTGTCAACTAGCCCCCTTTTTCCCCTTTTGTACTTGAATCCAATTTTCTATATAATTTTAGCACTTAAGGTTTCCTTAAACACCTTAATCAAAGAGGAAATTTCTTCCCCTTTCCAAAAATGTAAAGACGTCCTTCTAACTCTTCATATTTTTCAAGTTACGGCCCGATGGGCCTCGGAAGGATTTTTTGGCCAAATGCGGACCAACGGGCCTAAGGAAGACTTTTCGCTAATGGGAAAATTGCGAACCGGTGGGGCAGCATGAGATACTTTTGAATTTTTGCACTTTTTACGAGAGGGCACAAGTCAAAAATGTCGGCAAGCACACCCGGGGATGATTTATTTTGCTAAGCGGGTTTGTGGGGTTGCGAGAGAAATTTTGCCAAAGTATATTTGCGGGCCGATAGGTCTGCATGTTATTTTAGAACTTTTACAACTTTTTACGTAAAATGGCGCAGTTTTCAAGTGTGGGCCCATGAGCCGGCGTGGGTCTTTTTTTCCAAGTGGACTCAAAAATAGGGTTCCCAACGAGCACCGAGATGACCACATGGCTAGGAGTGAAGATAGAGTGGGTGGGACCATCTGTTGAATCGACTAAGTGCAACAAGGTCAAAAAAATCCTCCACGTGTCATTCGGTGTAAAGTCGAGAGGTCGAAAGAGGAGCGAGTCCCTAAACAAGTGCAGATCCATCACATGTCCAAGGTCAAAAAAATGGTCTCCTTAGCCATTGAATAATTCACAGAGCCACATGTGGAGCTACGTGTCCCCTCGGCACAACTCCGAAGGTTAAGCCCAAGGGGAAGTCTCAAATCAAGCATAGGCTTGCCACGTGGTAAGAGTCAACTAGAAGAAAGAGTCGGCCATTGAAAAGTCCAAAATCTTGCGGAGGCCTCCACATGTCTCATCCAAATAACTTTAAAAGTAAAATCGTGGGTAATTTCTAAATGAGCGCAAAGCCTCCACGTGTCTCGGTTCAGGTAAAGTGTCTCCACCAACAGGAGGGACTCGGGAAGAATACAAAGGAAACCAAGGAGCCCCAAAAGCCGTTGCGTGTTAGTTCGGTGTAATTTCAAGAGAGAGAGGAAGGGTCTGAATCTTCAACATGTGCAGGGCTGCCACGTGGGTCTTGCATAGAGGGAATCTGTTAAATATTGTGAGCTGTGACCACGATCTTTGGAAAACCATATCTTTCGATTAAAATCTTGGATTCGAGCAAGAGAGGGAGAGGAATTTTGGAAATCTCTCGGCACTGCTACTTACCCACCACCATTAATGTTTCAGCCCACCATTTTCAAGGCCATCAATTCTCCCACCTACCACCATGATGAAGAATGGGTTTCCTCTCTTTCTTAGTAAGCAACAAAAATGGCGGCATGCGTGTTATAGTGGGACTCATCATTAATGGCGGGGAATTCAATGCTCATTTAGGGATGGTTGGAGAACAGGTTGGATTTTCCTCCTTTCTCTCTCTTAATCTTCCTATATGTTTTACAAGAGGGAAAATTTCAAAGGGTTGGACATTCTTTCTTTATGCCCTCCCTTTCTCTACTCTGCAGGTGAATTCATGGAGTCTCGAACCCCTCCATCTAAATTGTAATGCAATTTCTACCTCTTAGCTCGTTGTAATGTATTGTATTAATTCTTGGAGCAATAGAATAAGTTCGTGGATGATTTCAACCCTCTCTTATGTTTTATTGCTTCTTCCTGATCCCTCATTGCAATCTTGGTCATCTTTTCATGAATATTATTTCACTTTCTAATGGTTTTTGTTTAAAGGCAATGCAAAATTTTAGCATTCCTTAAGTTCATCACCTCTGTTAGATTAGGTTTTAATTCTTGCATCCCCTTAAATTTGTCTCCTTGGAAAATTAGAATAGGATTTAGGATAGACCCTTTGCAATTTGAACATGTGCACCTAAATAGAGGAATAGGAGCTAACCTTCATCCGAAGAGATCTCTTGACCCGCAAAGTCCCACACTTTGAGAGATGCTCCATGTTGTACAGTCACACTGAGAATCTTAACCCATCAAGTTACTGATTTCAAGGGTGTTGTGATTCTTCAACAACAATTTTAGCATTCCTAGTGGGACAAGAAGACTTCATTTGACTACGGTAATATTGATGTGCACTTGTTGTAAGTTCCCAGCTTGTAAGAAGCTCTTGAAATATCCCGAATGGCATATCACTTAAAAATTCACAAAATATTGAAAATTTGCAACCTAATAAAATACTGATTTTACCATTATTTTATAGTTGGGACAACGAACTAAAGAAACTTAATATTTGCCAAAATTTCCAACCAAAATACTTGAAAATTTAAATTGAGCTTGATATTATTTTAAAGGACATAAGGAAACTATTTCTGGACTTTTACAGAGATTAAATTGCTACAAGAAAAAGCATAGCATGCCCTAGACGGGGGAAAATTACGAGAGGCTTGTAACTCTCCAAATACCGGAGAAAAATTAAGGGTATTTGGAAATAAAAATGACATATATATGAAATAGTATTTTCACCTTTAGATATGGGAATGGCAAATTGGAAAACCCTCCAAATAAAGGATCCACCTACATATTTGGAAGCGGCATATCTGGAAAACCCCCAAATAAAGGCTGCAAGTCACCTAGCTTGGAATGGGGTCAAAAATGATGGAGGTGCCTTTAACATGCTGCCATGCCTAGTCCAAAATGGCTTCCATGAATCTGATCTAGAGTCCCTACGCTTATCTTCCCCAACTACTGCAAGACCCTCATAATCCTTCCTCTAAAACCTCTCCTAATGTCTCTGCCACATGGCCCTGAAAGCGGCTCCAAAATTACAGAGTAGGGTAGATCTCTTAGTACCAAAGAATGCCCTACTAGATAGGGATGGGTCTATCACCACCGAAGCTAGGGTCACCTGTGGGATTTGACTCCACAAGTTATAGATGTGACTTGATGAGCATTGACTACATGAGAAGGGGTCAATAAAATGTATATCAAAAGTGATTTTCCATTCTCACACAACTCCTTATATACTTCCCATGGCAAAAGAGCCCCAATAGATTCTAGACACATTTATTTCCATGCAAGGGTCGATAAAATAGAAGTCGCTAAAGTTACTTTTTCTGTTTAAGTCACCTAGTTCCAAAGTGACCCCCAAATGTCAAACATGGATAATAGTACCATGTGGCCCCTTCTCAAAAGTCCCGAGCATCAACTGACCAATTGGGTATCACCATGACTTAGACTTGATTTGACCCTTAGGCCTTTGATGTAGAAAAGGGGACATTACACCTCCCCATAGCTCCCAGTGTCCACAACTCCTTAGGTCTAACCATGACTTGGACTCAACCTAGCCCTTAGGCCTTTGGTGCAGGAAAAGGGGACATTACAACTCTGAAATTGCACATCTGGCAACTCCAAAAGAGGAAGAACCTGCTGGTTTTCGTAGTCCAAGCTTGTTGAGTTCACGAGAAGAATACAAACAAGGTCAAGAACTAGAGAAGAGGGACTATTTTTCTATCTACATTTATCCCTAAAAAGAAAAAGGAGAGGAAGAATGGATCAAAGGTCTCCATCTCCACTAAACATAACCTTGTCAACACCTCCACCTAGTAGGAATTTCATTCAATTAACTAGAGTCCTCTGACTAATCAAGATGGCGCACCCCAACCCCTACGTCAACTTCACTGACAACATCCCACTGACTCTTAATGCACAAAATCCACTTCCAGCTGCGTAGCATTGAAGAGCATCCCATATTTTACTGGAGAGAACCATACGACTCTAATTGACCACATCTAGGATATTGCAAATGTCTGTGTAATTCATGAGATCATTGAAATGGATGTTGCGGTCAAGTTTTTGGCTTCATCTTTTAAGGGTAAAGATTTATAGTGGTTCAGGAGTCTAACCGTGGGATCCATTTAGAATTGGGACCATTTGTGCACAGCTCTTCACAATCAATTTGGAGAGAAGGGAGATAATCTATCCTTGTTGGAACAATTGACAACCATCAAGAGGGCTCCTAATGAGCAGTTGACTGATTTCAACTTCAAATTCTAGCATACGTGGGATAGGATTCGGTGGTCATGAGACCAATATATGAAGGTGCTTTTCTATAATTCCTTAGAGATTTAAATTATGATATTGCCATGATGATTCAATCAATGGGAGGTAGAACTTTACCCGCCTCATATAACATTGCTATTAGAGCTGAAAATTGCTTAATTCAGGTTGGTAAACTTAAACCTATGCCACATATGCCTCTAAATTGAGAACTAGGAGATCAAGCACTAGTCAAACACCCACATTAGCTACCATACCTGCTCCAAGAAATCAACATTCAAGCTGAAGCTTCTTACCTCATCTTCTAGCTCTTGAAAGAGCTAGAAGAGGTTATGAAACAAGCTATGAGAACCTAGGAAATGAGCTACTAACTATCAAGAGATAATAGGCTAAGAGTTCTATGCCATATCAACCTCAAACCCAATATCAAGCTTGACCCCCATATTAGTAAAATAGACCACCACTCAGTGTGAATCAAAACCAAAACCAAGGACAACCTCAAGCTGCTTTGGGCCTTTCCGACCATATGATCCAAAATCAGCTTCAATATCAAGGGCCTTGGTTCCAACACAAAATAACATGGCACAGGAATATGATTGGTGTTACCCTTGCAATCTACCTCACAATCAATCAACATGTTTCAATGGTGCACTAAACTAGGCCTTGATGGTATAAACCATTGGCATGTCCCAAGAGCCTAGTCAAGAGGAAAATTAGTAGCAAAAATCTCGGAAGAAGAGGCACCTCCAAGTAAGACCATTCTTGTCAATTAGCGGTGAAGATTTTTGTGGTATGAATCAAGTGCCTCCTCATAGTGAGAAAATACTCAATCCAAGAAAAGGAATATTGGAGAGGGAAATCCTCCTATTCAAATGGTCCATAGCCCTCTATTACCCCACAAAGTGCAACCCCCAATGTGTAGAGTCAGTGCAAGCCACCTTCCCAGACCTACTCAAGCACCAATTGTAAAGACCCATATGTAAGAGAATAATGTGCAACGAAAGGGGCACCAAAAAAATAGCTCACCCCATTTAACATCATTGAACAGAGATGAACAAAAAAAATGTAAACATCTCGACGTGGGAGTCATTTGCTATCCTAGGACAAAGAGACTTGTTGCAGGCTACTATGACCAATTGGTCAACCTCAAATCAGCCTCCCAATCAACAAGAGAAAGTGCTTACCAATGCAAATCATCCTAAAGGAAACCATTGAGGACAAAAAGGTAAGACTCTGAAGCCCCTTCCATTCTATGTTTCATTAATCACTGGGGAAAAATTGGTACATAATTACACGATTGACTTGGGAGTGAGTAGCTTAGTCAAGCCAAAGCAAATAGCTGATCACTTCAATACGAAGTCATCTCCAAGGGTGTAGTGTAATTGGATGGGACAACGGTAACAACAGTTGGAGTCATCAAGGATTTGAGCCTTACATTTCACACATGCCCTAATGTGACTATGTTGCAAGACGTATCAGTCATTGAGTTCCCACCGCTCTTTGCATTATAATTTTCAAGAAACATCACTACTAAAATAGGAGGTTATTTGTCTTTGAATTGGTCGCACATGATTTTTAGAACAAGATATGGAGATAAGGCTATGATAAGATATGAGCACATTGCGTATTTCCATATTGAGCCTCATGTACCCAGCCCAATCAATGTGAATTTTTCATCCTTTGATCAGGAAGACCTCCCAAGCACTTATGAGGTAGATACCAAGGTTGGGTGTATTCCAGACTTGACTCTCGGTGAATGGGTGAATAAGAGGCATTTTTTTGACCCTTATAAGGAAATGGAGTAATCTGAGCTAGGATTTTATTGCTTTCATGAAGAGAAAAATCCTCTTCCTAACATCACGAAGGCACACTACAAGGATGATAATGAGGTATGGAAATTATTCTTTGATGGCTCAAGAAGTAGGAAACGAGCCGAGGAGGAGGAGCTATTCTTGTTTTCCTCAAGGTACAAAATATTACTCAACCTTCTATTTCCAATTTTCTTTCGTGAACAACACAATAGAGTATGAATCCTTGATCCATGGACTGCATTGGGAAAGAAAGAGAGGGATTAAAAACTTACAAGTGTTTGGTGATAGTGAGCTAGTTGTGAATCAAGTCCGAGGACAAAATGCTTCCAAGAATGATCTATTAAAAAACTACAAGAATCAAGTATGGGATCTCATCAAATATTTTGAAGCATTTGGCATCAATTCTATTGCAAGGAAGAAGGATTAATCAAAAGACAAATTGGCAACAATTGGGGCGGAATTTGATGGGGTGGAGACTATCAAGAGTGAAAAATCTCAGCCCCATATTAAAGTGGTTGTAAGACCAGTTGTTCTAGATAACAACACAAGTTGGCAGGTCTTCGAAAATGATCAACAAATTGTCAATTTTCTATAAGAAGAATCTGAGTGCTCTGCTAGAAACCAAGACAAGTTAGAACAATGTTATGGTGACTAAGTGGTGCAGCTGAGAACCAACAAATTACCAAAGGGTCTTGTAACTTTAGATTCAATCTTCAACCCAAATGATCAATTCCGGAAGGAGAAAGCAAATATCTAGGTAAAGGGTGAAGATTCAAGCCCATTTCCATATATAAAGGAAAAACATTGTGAATTGGCAAGGTAAGTACTCAACAAGAAAAATCTGATTTCATTCAACTTTGTCAAGAATTCTTAGATGTCTTTGCTTTGACTTACAAGGATTAAGAGGTTTCAACCCAAGGTTGGTACAACACACTATTGAGATGGATCTAGGATCTAAGCCATTCGGACATAAGAAAAGGCTAGTAAAACCTCACATTGAACCTCTCATCGAGAAAATACTTCAACAAGATAATCAAGGCCAACATCATCTTCCCTATCAAGCATTCAAGTTGGTTTGTAAACTTGGTGCCTGTGAGGAAAAGAAATGGAGAAATCAGATTGTGTGTGGACTTTCATGATTTGAACAAAGCATCACTCAAGGATCATTATCCACTTCCATCAATGGAATAGATCTTACAGGTTGTAGCTGGCTCCAAAAGGTTTTCATTGCTAGATGGATACTCAGGCTATAATCAGATAATGGTGAAAGAGGAAGATCAATACAAGATGACCTTCACCACAAAATGGGGCACATATGCTTACAAGAAGATTTCATTTGGATTGTCCAATGCCGAACAACATTTCGGTGAGTGTGAATATGGCATTCAAAAGGCTTGATCAACAAGATGGTGCTAGTATATCTAGATGATATCATTGTCTTCTCAAAGAATGCAACAGACCACCTCTTTCACCTCAGGAAAGTATTTCAAAGGTGTAGAAGGTTCAGAGTGTCATTGAATCCAAAGAAATATGTATTTCTAGCACATGAGGGATATTTTTTGGGCCACATTATCTCAAGAGAAGGGTTGACAATTGACTCTAAAAGAGTTGAAGCCATTAAAAAACTTCCACTACCACATCACAAGAAATCCCTCCAAATACTTTTAGGAAGGATAAACTTTGTCCACATATTTGTGCCTTATTTTTGCACTCTTGTAAAGCCTTTAACGACGATGCTAAAGAAGAGTCTTGCATTCAAATGGACATCAGAAGGAAATGAGACTTTTGAGGCCATCAATCTAACAATATCACAGGCACCAACTCTCATTAACCCGAACTTTTCAAAGGAATTCATGTTGTATCTTTTGGAGGGTCGACACAATCTCAGCTATCCTAGTTCACCCTAACGAAGAAGGTTGAGAATAGCCTATAGATTTTTCAATCAAAGCTTGGAATATTACGAAGTAAAGTATTCTTTCATTGAAAAGCATGTCCTTGCTTTCACTACGAGTTTGAAGAAGTTCGGACACTGGTCTCGAAAAAAAGATTCAATTCGCTGGTGTCTCATGTTGGTGTCAAGGACTTTCTCCTAACCAAGAACTTGAATGATAAGAGATTAGGTTGGATCATTCATGTAATGGATTATCATATTGCAATCGAAGTGACCAAGCTGGTTTGTGGCAAAGGTCTGTGTGAGCAGCTTGCTTCCAAGCAACAAACTGAGTCAACGGATGAAGAAGAGGTTTTCCTATTAACCGAGAATGATCCGAGCATCTAGCTAATGATGCACCCATTCCATGTTGGACTCAAAATTTTGTGCATTACCTCCAAATGGGTTGGTGTCCTCAAGAAATGAGCAGGACAAACAAAAGGTACTTTAGATTACAAGCCATCCCGTATGTGCTTGTTGACAAAATTTTGTTCAAAAGGGACAACAATGGCATTCTTTTAAGGTGTATTGGGGCAGTCCAATTGAGAAGGTGTTACATGAGTTCCACGATGGAGAAGATGGAGGAAACTTTGCTCCATGGGTAACAGTGCTCAAAATTATGAGGGCTGGTTACTATAGGCCTATGGTGTTTAGGGATTACTACTCATGGATCAAGAAGTGAAAGAAGTGTGCATTCTTGACGGGGAAGGAAAGGTAATCAACCATGCCTCTTCACCCAATTTTGGTAATTTAGCCATTAATGCAATGGGGATTGGACTTCATTAGAGTGATCAACTCAAATTCAAACTAGGGCCACAAGTGGATACTCACAATGATAGATGACTATTTCACCGAGTGGATCGAAGTAGTGGCTCTTAAGGAGCCAAATGAATCCAGTGTCTTAAATTTCTATGAAGGGATAGTCACAAGGTTTAGCTCCCTGCTACTATCATATCAGAAAATACATTGGCATCCCTTGGTGGCGCAAAAATCACTAAATGGGCTTTCATGAATGGTGTATATCTCAAGCACCTCTTCAAACTATTACCCTCAAGGTAATGGCCAAGTAGAGTCCATAAACAAGAACTTGCTGAGAATCATCGAAGGACTCTTGATGAGAATCATAGAAATTGGCACACAAAACTCAAATCAGCTCTTTGGGCAGATAGAGTCACCCCTAAGAGGTCTATAGGTAGCTCTCCATTCAAGCTTGTATATGGAAAGGAAGCATTTCTACCTATATCACTTGAGTTTCCAGCATTAGAACTCATGAAACAACTAGAACTAGCTGAGTTTGAGCCTATGGAGATCAGGTATGTAGAGCTGATGGAGTTAGAAGAAGCAAGAGAACATGTAGTGCAAACCATGGAGAAGGATCAAGCTTCAATTAAGAGATGCTTTGACAAGGAGCTAAAGCTAGGACATTCCAAGTTGGAGACTTGGTCTTGAAGTGGGATGATAACCATGCAAAGCCCAACAGGTATTCCAATTTTGATTCCATATGGAGTGGTCTATACATGATCACCAAATGCAAAGGTAGCAATGCCTTCTGACTGGCTAAGTTGGACAGTGAAGAATTGCTAATTCTAGTCAATGAGATGTACCTCAAACACTACTACTAAAAGGAGAGTTTCTAACCCTTGTAAATATTAGCCTAGCTTTTCAATTTCTCCCAAGTTTGTATGCACATTGTCTTATTATAGTTTAGATTTCAATTTCCGTAAGTTCACGTGCACCTGCTCTATTGCTTATGGTGTATGCTTGTATACAGTTCATCTCACTCATGGAAGGGGCTTGTGGCCATAAGAAATTAAATCTATAGAGTATTCATATTGTAGTAGGTTTGGATGATTTCATTATACTCCAATAGATCAGGTTTGTAGAAAATCAAATGAGGGAGAAGTTTCCAGTTTTAGACAACTCTCTACTCTCACAAATCTTGAATCCAAGATTTTCTAGAAGGGATAAGAGTGCTTACAACATAAGGCAGTTCGAGACCATATTTAAAATTACCAGGTAGAATCCATGCCCAATGGATGCTTCAAGGCCATGGGTCATCTCATCTAGCAGGAAGATGCCCCCTATGAGTCACCAAATTGTTGTCTAAAATAAGCTCACTCTTATTTTTTGGTCAACTAACCCCCTTTTTCCCCCTTTTGTGCTTCAATCTGATTTTTAATATATTTTAAGCACTTAAGGTTTCCTAAAAACATCTTCATCAGATAGGAAATTTCTTCCCCTTTCTGAAAATGTAAAGAAGTCCTTCTAACTCTTCATATTTTTTAAGTTATGAGCCGGCGGGCCTTGGAAGGATTTTTGCCAAATGCGGACAGCGAGGCCAGGGAAGACTTTTCACCAATTAGAAGATTGTGGACCGGAGGGCATTGGAAATACTTTTGTATTTTTAAATTTTTTGCAAAAGGCACAAGTGGAAAATGCGGGCCGACGGGGTTCATGGGCATTTTGGAACTTTTACAATTTTCCACAAAATGGTGCAATTTTCAGCATCTTGCCCGCATGAGCTGTGTGGGTCTTTTTCGCCAAGAGTGGAGTCCAAAATAGGGTTCCCAATGAGTACCATATCGCCATGTGGTTAAGAGTTAAGAAAGAGAAATCGGGACAACCGTTGAATCGACCGAGCGCAACAAGGTCGGCCGCAAGCCTCCATGTGTCGATCCAAAGACAAAGTCGAGATTTCGACATAGGAATGAGTCCCCAAACAAGTGTAGATCCACTTCGTGTCCAAGGTTAGAAAAATATCTCCTCAACCTTTGAAATAGTCACAAAGAAGTGGGAGGAGCTATGTGTCCCCTCCGCACAACTCCAAAGGTTAAGCCCAAGGGGAAGTTTCAAACAAGTGCGAGGCTCGCTGTGGTAAGAGTAAAAAAGAAGACGAGTTGGTCATTGAAAAGTCCAAAAGCCTACAGAGGCCTCCAATTGTCTCATCTACACAACTTCAAAAGAAAAATCTGGGGGTAGTTTCCAAAGGAGCGCGAAGCCTCCACGTGTCTCGGGTTGGGCACATTATCTCTCCTTGATAGGAGAGACTCAGGAAGAATAAAAGGAAATTGAGGATCCTGCAGAAGCCATCACGTGTCAATTCGGTGTAATTTCAAGAGTGAGAGGAAGGGTCTGAATCTTCAACATGCGTAGGGTTGCAATGTGGGTCTCACACGGAGGACTCTTTTAAATATTGTGAGCTAGCGACACCGATCTTTAGATAGCCATATCTTTCAATTGAAATCTCATATTCGAATGAGAGAGGACTTTTTGGAAAGATCTTGGTTCCTGCTACTCACCCACCACCACTAATGTTTTGGCCCACCATTTTCAGGCCATTAAGTCTCCCACCTACCACCCCGATGAAGAATAGGTTTCCTCTCTTGCTAAAAAAGGAACAGTGGTGGGGGCATGGGTGTTGCAACGGCACTCATCATGTTGTGGCAAGAAAATTCAATAGTCCTTTGGGACGGTTGGAACAACGTTGGATTTTCCCTCCTTTCTCTCTCATTCTTCCTATATGTTGTACAAGAGGGATAATTTTAAAGGGTTGGACATTCTTTCTTTGCACCCTCCCTTTTCTCTACTTTGCAGGAAAATTTGTGGAGTCTCAAACCCCTCCATCTAAATTGTAATGCAATTTCTACCTCTTGGCTGCCATAATGTACTGTATCAATTCTTAGAGCAATAGAATAAGTCCATGGATGATTTCAACCCTCTCTTCTATTTTATTGCTTGTTCCTAATCCCCTCATTGCAATCTTGGTCATCGTGTATGGATATTGTTTCACTTTCTAATGGTTTGTGATTAATAGCAATGCAAATGTTTAGCATTTCTTTGGTGCATCACCTCTGTTAGATTAGGTTTAATTCTTGCATCCCCTTTACTCTATCTCCTTGGAAAATTAGAATAGAATTTAGGATAGACCCTCTGCGCAATCTGAATGTGTTCCCCTGAATAGAGGAATATGAGTCGGCCTTCATCTAGAGATCTCTCTCGACCTATAAAGTCCAACACTTTGAGAGATGCTCCATGTTTTCCATCACACCGAGAATCTTAACCCATCAAGTTACTGATTTCAAGAAGTACTGTGATTCTCGCAACAACAAACATGTTTATTAGATTCGTAAGTTATGCAATTTATTAGTGATGTTTCTCAATATGTTTTTTTCAAATATTTGTTGTCTTCTTAACATATAGACAAATATAATGTGAAAATAAAAAATTCATATGAGCTAGTTAGAGGCCTTTATGTCACCACAAACAATATACCTATATATAAGATTCAATTCTTATATTAGTATTGATCCCCCTTCTTTAAATCTAACGTCAACCACTCGAACTTAAAATGGGTTAGACGTAAATCAATTTTAATGTTGTCTTCTCTCCATATTTTTAAATCCTTTCTTAGAAAATGAACTCACAACTTAGGTACAAAATAAATATACATATTAATTGCAATATACAAGTGTAATGAAGTTTCCATTTTATGATTTGTTCCCTCAACCATTCTCCCACAATATGGTGCCTCCTCCAACTCACACTCTAATCACCTCTAACCTTCATCTTTCCCTTCAATGCACCCCTCCATTTAAGTTCCTATAAGCATGCCTTTCATAATTTCCATCACACATCCCGCAAGTGATCGCTAGTAATAATTACAAGTAAGGTAAGTTCTAACAAATAATATTTAATTGAAGGTTTTGTCTAACTGAAAAAATAAAATAATAATAATAACACCATAACATCCTCTTTCCCAATATAACCTTTTGATTGTGATGTCGCAACCACAAGTCGTTTCTCCAAAAAAAAACACATAAAGAATTTGATCTTTATCATTTCTATTAATTTTGAATTGAATGTATACGTCTCTTGACCATCAATTCACATAGCTCCAAACCAAATGTATTTCTAGTTCTAGACTACATGTATAGGCATCTCTTAACTAAATGTATGGATAGCTTGAACTAAATATATGGATAACTTTGGGATAAATATATGGACAACTATGGACTAAATGTATGGACAACTCTGGACTAAATGTATAGATAGCTTCAAACTAAATGTATGGACATATCTCTGTACTAAATGGATGCATAGCTCCAAAATATTTTAAATATATGGATAATGAGCAAAATTTATCGACATATCCAAACTAAATAAATGGAAAAATACAAACTAAATGTATGGATGGGTCTAGACTAAATCTATGAACACCTACAAACTGATTGTATGTGATTAATTCTCCCATATATGTTATCACCTTATCAATATGAAAAACCACTCGATCTTGAACTATTCATTAGTTAGACCATTCTCATGATAACCATGCTCTCATTCATCTTACTAAGAATCAAATTTGTTCTAAAAGTATCAAAATTTACAATCAGTTAACAACCTTCCATTCACAACTTCATACATGCTTTGGTTGGTCAACATAACATTATAGTCTTATTTGCTTTCATTTGGCCATTTATGCATAAGAAACCAACTTTCTCAAACAAGATAAATTTACATGATAACCACTAAGGACTTTCCCTAGGTTCTTAAGCTCTTTAAAACCTTATATACCACTACTAACTTGATTAGTTCTCTCTTAACTCCAATTCTGATTATCATAACAATGTTTCTTGCTATTAGCTTTCTAGGCCTTGTAGCCATGCATATTCTATAATTATTGAAGGATATATTTAGTTGTAGAGGGTTTCATACAAATATGTGATGCTTTATAGATACCCATTTCGATTTCTTAACTATAGAACAAAACAGAGATAGTTTCCTTTGATGGAATATGCACATGTTTAATGACAATGTTTTCCAATTAGGCCAAAATTTAAAAAAATGATTGAGTGTTTCCTATACCATACAAAATATACTCAGAAAAAATAAAAATAGTCTTAGATACCCATTTTGCCACTTAACAACATATGTTAGTATCAGGTATCATTACTTTGTACAGGTTAAGACTTTTTATAAGAAAATGACCACAAATTTGGTCTCTTGAACACTCTTTCTCAAGACATTCACTTATGTCAGCGTTCACTTCATCAAATATTCATGAAATTACTTTGAACCACATGTATTATTTTCCTAACATCTTTCATTTCTTACAATTTATATTGCATCCAAGTTAACTCTCGAAAACATGCAAATTATGAGGAATTCACCCTTTAAATTATATATTTTTCATCAATTACTTAACTTTAATGCTCTGCTACACAATCCTACACACAACCATATGCCTAAATTAATGCCTTCTTCAGTCCTTCACACTCAATTATATCTCCTAATTCAACCTCATACTTATTTATTGACTTTGTTTAGCTCCTATTCTTGTGTTTTCCAGCTCATATCTTCATAGGAATAGGTCTTGTTTGGTTCTAATCCCAAAAATATCTCTCATCTCTTGTTCTCAACCAACATTCCTCCTTTTTCTCTTTTCCAACGTACTAGTCTCTTTCTAGATGATATGAGGTGTATTTTACCTTTTATTTTGATGTTTTCATTTACAATATATCATTAAAACTTTTCCATGGGATTCATGCTCTTCACAAATGGTTATAAACCCTTCACAAGCCTCCTAGACATCATAATTTCAATTTTCCACTTTAGGAGGGAACTCCAAAATCTCACTTATTGACTTCTAGAACACACCTGAAAATCAAATGAAAAACTATTTAACACTTGAATTGTTCCTTGGGTCACGGTGTCCAAGATGCTTCCCCTTTTAGTATTCCAGTTATTGTTATCAATGGTGCGGATGGCTTTTTCTTGAAGATTGAAGATATTTACTCCAAATTTTAAAGCGAAATGCCTTTTCATTGATAACTTTGTTTTTAAACAGGTAATGGTATATATTCAGGAGAATCACAGCTTCTACACACACAATATCCAATTCTCACTTTATTGAGGGGCTATTCGAGTCGCGAAACAAACATAGAAGATTATAAATGCGTCCATCGCTTGACTACAATGAAGAAGATACTCTCCATGATCTAGTATGGTGTAGGTGCGCATGCTGTAGCAGAGCCCAGGAAGAAAGCCTTCACACCTCCGGTTGTCGGTGCAGGCGCAGTCTGGTACATCATTCGCCGGGATCGTGTTTTGTGAGCGTCGCAGATCTGTGGTAAATACATTCCTGCATATCATCGAAATTTCATACGTCAGAAAATTTGTCGAAGAAAACCAAAAATTATGTAGTAGCTTAAGAAACAATGTTGGTATGGCACCTTCGCCAGCAGCGAGATTGAGGTAGAGATCCACAACGTTAGGGCAGCTGTTTTGGCATTTGTCTGAGCACAATTTCGAGGTGAAATGAGAATATGCGGAAAGATCGTCGGTTGACATGCCCACACTCATCCTCTGCAAACCACATGCCTGCAAACAATCCTCGCTCTCTATCCATTCCATCATTTTCTCCGCCACTATTCCTGACGACTGCAATGCCATATTTCAAATACTAAATATTATTTAATACACCAGCAGCAGCATCTCCTTGCTGAAAGTCTTAAGTATTGCAAGAGTTGTATTTACCTGGCACTGGTATTGTATGGATGCTTCATGAGTGGCGACTGCGAAGGAGTATTTTTTCAAGCACACAGCGAGATCCTGTCGATGACACTGCAAAAGCGCACATTTCCACCGGCAGATTCTCACATTCCACACCTCCTTCACCTGCACAAGTCAAACATAAACTGAAATGATAGTTACATCCACAGGTTTAAGAGACGTATAAACCAGTGTCGCCTAAAAATTCTTGAATATTATGTGAAAGACAATTAGAAAAATGCAGTCAAACAGTAATATAATCTGGTGTATTTCTGCAAGCAACAAAAATAAGAAATTCAAAAACCATAAGGTCATCTCACAACTAAAACGTACCGAGTACGAACACACTTTGCAGACAGAAAAGTGCCAAAACAGCGGAAAATACAGTTGTGATTTTAGAAGCCATTTGTTTGCGGAATCTGCACCCTTCTTCTCTTGTGAAAAGAAAGAAAAGTGTAACAGAAAAGAAACTTAACAGAGGGCGATTGTGAAGAATAAGGTGAGTGGTATGAGTCGTATTTATAGACAGTGGGCAAGCGAGAAAATATTAACGCATTCAGTGGAAATTTCTAACTTTGATCCTTAATTCAAATTGGATTCACAAAAGTTTGGCGAATTCGAAAGCGACTTTGAAAAGAAATAATGTGCCCGTGGGACCTTCAAACACCGTGACTCACGTTTGAAAAACGAGTCGAGGAGTTGGACAGGCAAAATGAGATGTCAAGTAAAAATATTGCATTGCGTAGAAATGACGTTATGCTTTGTACTTGTAATGATAAAGCATTTCATGTATTAAGTTTGCAGAACTTAGAATTTCAAATTTCACTTACCAAAATAATCGGAGCCCGGTCGACCAGGAATTTGTGGATCTCGCAAAGGAAAATATAGACCGCAACGTCAGGTTTGCCGAACTTATAATTTCAATTATCACTTACCAAAATAATCGGAGCGCGGTGGACGAGGAATCTGTTAATATAGCAAGGAAAATATAGACCGCATAATAATTGTGAATCTTGATTTTTAAGAACGTGCGATTTGCGACTCTTATGGGAAGTCCTCTACCATTCCTCAGCACATTATTAGGAGTTGAAACACACGCTCAAAAGAGTGTGACTTTCAAGTTTTCCTTATTTTATTATTGCTTTGAAAATATAAATTTATAATTAAAATAACAAATTTGTATCAAAATCTAGTTTAACATGTAATAAGGATCTACATATTAAGGACAGCACTTGCATGTGAATATTTGTTATGCTCTGCATTTGATATTGGTATTCTAACGGGAGATGTGACGAGAAACCTAACTAAGAATGGGGTTTTCAAGACAAATTTATATGTTCTTAAGAGTAGAATATTAGTTTGTGAATACATTTTTAAAAATTGAGATAAATATGAATAGAAATTGGTATAATTTTTTATTAATGGTAAAAGAGGGTTGAGGGCACCCTTCCCCATTACAATAAGTACCAATGAAGACAATAATATAATAATAACGATCACAAAGGGATGCCTCTACTAGTGGCAAATAAGGTCAACCAAAACCCGGCCGGAAAAACAACACAACAAAAAACAAAAGTAAGCAAACCACCAGTTATCCCTGAGACTCCTTCCCATGGGATTTTAAATGCATCTTAAGGGGCTCATTAGAAATTTTCCCGAAAATCGGTCCTCTACGTGTGAAGTGAAAAGCGTGAGAAGTACATTGAATTGCGAATAGAGAACAACAAGATGCAAACAAAAAACAAGATGGAGGAAGAGCGAATGACGATCACAATGTCTTATGCTCATCAAATGGGAAGTACGGCTTCCTCGCGCTTCGAAAACATGGGTCACAAGAATTTGTTTGGACCGGAGCGGCGGGAGCCTATTAAGCTCTCGCCTTCATGGTCTAATGACACCCCACATTTAGAAATATTGGAATCGGTCATTGATAGAGCCAAAGACATATTCAAGAACACAAATATAGGATGTTTTGCAAGTCAATTAAGAAACATAGATTTTCTAAGAGACTAGTGTAAGAGGAAATGGGCCTGTAAGGTGCAAGTTACGACACTGGGAGGGGAAAAGTTTCTCTTCGATTCCCTCAGCCTTAGCCTCGGCGTCGGCCCAGCCTCAAACTCAACCTCAACCTCGCTGCGTTAACCTCACCGAATGTGTAAAAGGTGATATATGGGGTGTAGTGGTTTTAGAGAAAAGACCGCCTCAACCTCGGTCGTTGGCGATCTTGTGGTTTACAAGAGATCAGATTTCAAGAGCTACCACTTTAGATTCGCCTCCCGCTTGACCATCGAATTTTGGGAACTCAAGTTTTTCTTGGAATTCGTAAGATACATGGAGGTATTGATTATAGTAGATTCTTTAACTAAAGCCCGATCTAGGTTAATTTTTGCTCGTCTTTGTATCAATGTTCCTATGGGCTCTAAGCTGCCCAAAAAAATTATTTTAGATTCTTCATTTGATAGTTGGGAGTAAAGGATAGATATTGAGATCTCACCAATAATTTGTAACAAGTCTTTGAAAAGTAGGCTATGAGATGAATAATTGTTGTAGTGTGGATTTTGGGCTAAGAAGCTTGAGGAAATATCGGCCCATGTTTTCCCATATACCAAATCGATGATGAGACTAAATCTCGGGACATGTTCGATGATGGTGTTGATGTAGAGGAGATTGGCGAAGACATTCCTGTGGGAGACTACAAATAGTCTAGTATAGGATGGTGTCGGTCCCACAGAATCTATGATGCAAGGTTGTAGTGACCATTTGGAGGGTGACCAGCTTGGGGGTTGCTGAATGGACAATGACTAGTGAGAAAAATTCAAAATTTAAATAAGGATTTTTATAACTTTGTGCTTAGCCATGTGGTGTTAGCATGGAAGGTTAACAATGCTATTATTACGGACGGAAAGGGGCAGTTGATCGGTCGAGATGATTGGGGGAAAAGGATGGAGGTTGGTTTGGAGATGATGTGGGGGTAGGTTTGAAGTTGTTCTTGGGAGGAGTGTTATCATAAATGAGGTCTTGGTACCACTATACCCAATGTCCGATGGAAGTCGTTGGACTCTTGTTCAATCCAAGAAATGGGTGTGGTTTGTTCGTGTTACATGAAGCCTTTGTCGTGCTTCCAGTATTGTATCTTGAATTTTGGTTTGATCTATGTCCATTTTCAAGATTTCTTGATTATTTTTAGGTACTCCTAACTTTCGCTTGATCTTGCTTCTTTTCAGGTTTTTACCCTCTCTTCTAGAGGTCTTTTTGTGACCATGCTTCTTAGAGTCTAAAGGGTTTTTGACCCCTTCAAAATCAATATTTCTTACCTTTATCTAAAAAAATTACATTTTTTGCTTTCTTCTTTCTACGACTAGTAGAATAATCATCACTAGTATTTGGATTTAAATTTTTGTTGGTGTGAATCAGTATGATAATTTCAAAAAAAATCTTATCTAAATGATTTTAGATCTTTATGGAAGCAATAGAAAGGGATATAGTTCCTATAATCTGCGAACTCAAAATTGAATTTGGTATGATATTCACCATCTAAAAATTAATATTAATTAATATTATTTTGTTTTAGTAATCGTATATATGAGGTTGTAAAGTACATTATGAGGGATTTTGAACTTGTTAAGTGTTAAATATGATTTTCCTTTAAATTTAAGTCATTAAATATCTTTTTGTGTGTTAGATTCTTAAGAGACATGAAGTCTACCTTAAGTATTTGTATTAATTATGTCAAATATATTTATGTGTACTATATGTTGTTAATAGGTAAATTAAGCGGTAGTTATTATATCTCATATGTATGAAGAGTTAGGTGAAGTTAGGTGTCCTTAATAATAGATTTTTCCTTCAATCAAATAATAACCATCTCTTACACGCCTCTTACATTTTCTATATAGAGAATCATTGGTTCCTTTATGTGAACAAAGGAGCATAGAGATATTATATAATGTTCTATAAGATGTAGTATCTAAGGAAATCTTATATTGGTATAACCTCATTTTTCAGATTACAAATTCTACAAATTATTTATTCCTTTGTTATACTAGTAAAATGTTTTTATATACGTTCACTCACTTGTATTAATGACCTTCATGACACCATATATTTTTAATGGCAACTTCAGTTCATTTTTTTGACATTTTGTTATAGCAGAATGACAACACCCCCGATTGTTTGCAATTCGAAGGATTGACAAAGTCAATGTGATTACATAACATTGAGTTATCCCAAAGTGTGGAACTTTGCAATTGGGATAATCCACCGGAGAAGGCCGACTTCCTATCCTAACCTAGTACCAATTAATCTTTAAAGTGCGGAGAGTTTCAGATCTAACACTAATCTAAGATTTCCCAAGGAGACATAGTTAGAGAAAATAGATGCAAATTAAAACCTACTCTAAGGGAAGGTGATGTACTAAGAAGGATGTGTTAGACAACTTGCACAATAAACAAAACACAAATAGAATCTTTCAAGGAAAACACAACAGTGCACAATAATTTACATTTGATGAAGGAACAAAAGAGCTACAAAAAATCACAAAAGGGTGTTTAGATCATCCACGAATCTATTTATATTGCTCCTAAAATTGATACAATACACCACACTCAAGCTCAAAGGCACATATTTTGCATTATAATGTCTAGTAGGGAGGTTTGAAATCTCCACAAATCTCTTACAGAGAAGAAATAAGGGAGGGGTATATATAAGTTTTCTAACCTTTTAAAATGAACCCCTCCTTACAATATATAGGAAGAATGAGAGAAAGGGAGAGAGAAGGAATTCAAAATCTTCTTTCAACCACCCAAAAATGCATTAAAATCTTTTGCAACAATGATGGGTGCCACTGCAAAACCCATACCTCCATGTACTTTGCCTTGTCGGGGAAGAAAGGAAGCCCATACCTTCATCATTTTGGTAGGTGAGAAATATGGAACATTCCTCCAGAATGGTGAACCATATTTCCTCATTTTGAAATACTTAACCTTACACCGAGAGCTTTTCAAAAGTTCTATTTTATACAAATCGAGCTCCCATTTAAAATTTATGGTCATTTGAAGATGAGGGTGCCATTCCAGGAATAAATGCAAGTGGTTCATCTTCCTTTCCGGACTCTGAACTTTCATCGCACCCTCTGAAATTTGAAACTTTAGACTTTTGAGATTTAGAGCTTTGGGATTTTCCACTTTGGAGGTTGACATTAATGTTCATCTATCTCGGGTCCATAAAACCACTAAAATGCAAGAACCAGAAGCTCAAAATTGGCACTTCGAGGTTTCAAAATTCAATTCGTGATTTATGTGCACTAGGGCTTCAACGTTCGAAATCTTTGAAAGCTCGCGAAGTTCAAATTTCAGACTTTGGGTTTTGGACCTTTGTCTTTTAGGGGGTTTGTGTGGTGCCCATATAAATAATTAAATAATTAAATATACTAATTAAATTAAATTATAAAAAGTGGGGAAACAAATGCATTGGTGCGCAGAAGGTGGTGGAAGAATTGAAAGGGGTTGGTGAAGGATGATGGTCTGTGTCATGGTGGCATGTGGATGGAGTTGTGGAAAGGAATAGGATACCACACGGCACCGAGACTCGTCATTTTCCCTGTATAATAGTACATGCGTTGTATTGAAATCCATAGGAATTCACCACGCCCGGACCACAAGTTGGTGTTAAAATTTTATCGTAATTGGATAATTGCGGTGAGTGCGAAGTTGGAGATCCAAACAAATTACCCACACTTTGAAACAAAGTTAACATTGTAAATTTAGTAGTAATTGGATAGATTGCAACAAGTCAAATGTAAGGTGTTTGTTGTAAAGGCTTAGAAACCTTCAAACAAATTCTATTGGCAGGTGTAAAGTTCGGCTCCATGGCATTTTCCATCTTCCTCCCAGCCTGTTAAAAAAGGTGAACACTAGAACAAGGCATGGACGTCCATCAAAGCATAATTGAAATCTATTTTTATCCCAGCCTCCTTGGCAGCCTCTGTCAAAATGGGAGCTTTAGATAAGGATACAAGCTTCCTCTTGAATCATCGGTTGAATTAATTTATTTTTTTGTCACATGAAGTATTTTTTTCCATCGAGGATCTAGTAGATGGCTGAGTGGTGCCATCTATTCCCTTTCCTTTTCTTTGGTAGAGATGTATAGGAAGACAAATGCTTGTAAATAATAAGTAAAACAGGAATAGAGAGGACTTGTGGGGATGCATTCTCTTCTTAACACAACTCAGTCCTAGCCTCATTCCATTCAAATAGTGTTTTGTGAAATCACCGCATCAAATCTCACAAACAAATTCCCATCAGAAGTGTTGTTTGTGCTCCCTGTCCCATCTCTATCCATACCATCTACATATTCATATGAATACCTCTTATAATAATTACTAGGGGTGAGTTCATTCATTCATATACTAGGAAAATAAAGTTGTAGATCTCTTAAAGGTGAAAATAATTTTTGATAAGGAAAACATCATTAGTTGTGGAGGCTTTCAAGAGCCCAACAAAAAAACAATGTTTCCTTGCAAGGGTATTGCTTACATGGGAATGATCGGTTGCGAATTTACTCTTACTTGAAAAACAGAATCTTGGTTATTGGTTGCATGAAAGGCCAGATGGAGGTGTGATACTAGACCAGGGTATCCCTATAAAGGTATCTTAAGCAAAGCAAGTAGAGGATTGACATATATGCATAGGGTATGCAAACCTCATATAGTGCATCGGGATCTTAACCAAGTAATATTCTCTTAAATGAAAAATTTGAAGCCCTTTAGCATATTTCAGCCTATCAAGGCTGATTTTGCGATATGACACACATGTGAGCAAAGAAATTATGGGAACACTTGGATACATCTTGTTGGTGCTCAAAATGATCCGCCCCAATTTATGCCTATGAAAACTTATTGATTTATGGCCTCTGTCATTTTCTCCTTCCCGTGTTGAGCTTGGTCAATCTTTTTGCTATTTTTAGTCGGTTCCTAGTTTGAGGATCATGTATGGGTCCATGGTTTGCTCCTTATTCCTTTGTTCCTCCGGAAAAGGTCTCGTAATTTGAGTCCCCCATTCTTTGTTCATCAAAACTCAGTTCCCCCATGTTTTCTCGCTCTCCACGATCGGGATTTGTCTTCCTTATCATTCTTGCCCTAAGTACTTGAAGAAAAATGAATTTATGTGTCCTGAAGAACATATTTGAGCCTTGTGACATTTTTAAATTTTTGTTCTTGAAAAAAATTTCATTCCTAGGCTCAAACAGCTTGTTATTCTATATTTTACATTTGACAGACGTTTCTCCTAGTAAAATTTGTAGTTTTGTATCTACTGGGGACGTGGCACCTTTGGTTAGATGTGGTTTAGCTAGGTACATTGAAAAATTCATGAGAATACTTAACTCAAAATGTGTCCACGTGGAGGCTTCGTTTCTTGGCCCGGACTTAGACAAATTTTTATGCAGTTGGAGCAAGTTTGGTGGAACAGAAATGTCGCGAGCTCGTGCTCATTCAGGGTCTTTACTTTGGGCACCATCTTGAAGTTGTGCCATGGAGACACATGGAGGAACCATGCATGTTCGGGATTGGCCCTTGAGTTTCATTTTAAAGAAGCACCAGGCGTGACATGGAGGCCTCTACTCACTTTACATTTTTCTTAGAATTTTCAACAACCAAAAGGAGACTACCTCGGAGCATGACATGTGGCACCTTCTGCTGAGATTCAAGAATTTAGACATACTTCATTGGAAAAGGACATGTGTCAAGCCCACGCTCGTTCAAGGTATCAAATTTTGGGATCGCTCTCGGGGTGTGCCATGGTGACACATGGTAGTTTGAACAGCCAAAAAGGCGGGGAGGCGGACCATCAGAGGCAACTTGGATTTTTTTTTTTACCTCCTTAAGGATTAAAATTTCAAAATGGCCCGCAAGCCCGATGAGGGAAATAGTCAATGTTTTTCCCGGTCAACGACAGAGGTACGGGCTCTCGGGGGAAATTTGGAAAAATTTCCTTTGAGAGAAAAGAGTCAAAAGTAAAAAAGGAAGCATGGCCCCACTCCAATCACATTTGGACACATGTTAGGCTTGTTTCCCAAGGGTGGAGCTGCGGGGAAAATTTGGAAAATTTTCCCTTTTCCAAAAAGAGAGTAAAATGACGAGAATCCGGCCGAGGTTCCGCTATAATCAAATTTGGACACATGTCAGATCATTTCCGAGGGCGGAGTGTGGAGGAAAATGGATTTTTTTCATTTTTCCATAAAGTTGTAAAAATTCAAGGAAGCCCCTGGGTCTGTTCTAAATTTTGAATCTGCCACGTGGACGGCCCAAATTCAAAGTAAAGATCAATGGCAGCTATGAGTCTAAATCTGATTTTCCCCATTTCTTTGAAACATGTCTGGAAGTGTGAGTCTCCATGATTTCTTGGTCTTTTCTACATGCCAAGTAGAGAAGGAAGTTAATGTTGATATTTGAAGTTTAGTGGGAAGATCGGAAGGTGTCTTTCACCATTAAAATGGTCTCGACTTTCATGCCCCATCAAATCTTCGATTTTTTCTACCAAGCACGCAAGTGGCTAGATTTGATAGATTAGGGGTGGAAGTGGTTGGAAAATTGAAGAAAGAGTGATCTACCAGAGGAAGGATTTGAATGTGGGAGGTATTCGATGAAATCTTCCCCCTCGAGCACCTAGAGACTTCTTGCAGATTTGATTATGAGAATCACGAAAGAATCATGGCAAACACTGGTGCATTAAATGTTTTTGTCTTTTAGGAGGAAGAGGCTCTGTTGTAAATGCTATAAATGGCACGAATTTTTTTGTGTAAATGGTTGGAAATTGGAGGTCAAAGTGCTAGAGGTCGAAGAAAATTCCCAAGAGGAAAATTTGACTAAGCCTATCTTTTGAGAATCCATTTGAGAAACTAGGTTATCTCTTTTTGTATTAAGCTTTATTGTGTTAAGGTGGTTGTAAGTGTACAACCATTGACAAGATCTAAGACTATTCTAGAAACTTTCCCCTACTAATATACTTAATCAAATTCAAGTTTTTCTGTGTTGTCTTGAGCAAAATATGTTGGTTTTATTTCTAAATGTATGCAAGCATTTTTTTTCTTGTTGCAATCTTGTATCATATTTCATTCAATCACATAGGTCTCAATCCTTATGATAGTTTAGTGGCATCTACAATTCCATTTCTCATAAGAGCTTTCATTTGAGATTTGAATAAATGATTTAAAATCACTTTTGTCTCATCTATTGACAGAGATTGTCTGTAAGCCTTTGGGTGTACCTTAGGCGTGATTTGACTCAAATATTGATGCTTTGTTGGGTTTTATGACTCGAGCCTTCATGATAGAATCTCAAAGATTATGTGAAAGAGTGCTAATCTAGGCCTCCATTGAAGCACATATTCTGGTTAAAGAGACATTTTAGCTATTCTATGGCATTTTGTTGGTTTGAATTTCCATTTTGTAAGGTTCCTCAAGGATTTGGTGAATCTAGTTTCACCCTACCCCACCTCCCACCAAAAATTCATTTAACAACAACCAATCCTACCTGTACTACCCCTGTTTTTCATGTGTGTACACAAATGCATAATCTCTGTGACCAAAACATGCAGATGCAATCAGGGTCTCAAATGTCTTTAGTAACCTTTGCCTTGTTGTGAAAGTATCTCCATGATTTGGAAGTGACAACTCGTGAGAGTCAGATCTGGTGTGTTGATCATATTTTCCCCAAGGTCTTCTCTATAAAATTTATGTAAAAGAAAGGTACATGTACATCTCATTTCATATAACAGAGGTTATAGAACATGTTCTCTTACCTTGGTTGAAAGGCACAACCTAAAATAGTTAGGATCAGATCACATCCTTTTACTTGTGCTACCCACTCTTTTCAAATCCTAAGTGCCAACAAGTCGATAGATTGCTTCCCGGCTACAAAATGACATACATGATTTTCTATCTGCCTTTGAGTGTCCTATCTAAATCCATGATACTCCTTGGTCTTTAAAGGAGATTAAATTTGGGTAGCAACATCAATGGCATCGTTGTTGGGGACATTGTGATTGTAGTTCATTTTCAAACCCTGGTAAAACACTTCTTGTATGCTCCAAGTGCTATGTGCAGTTACTTCAGTTTTCACATCCAGTGCACTAGCTTTTATTTGATAAATCTTGGTAAAGAAAGGTCATAATATTTCCATTTCCAGTTTCTTGCATTGACATACATTTGATAGATCATATTTAGTGCATTTGCACAACTAAGGTGGAAATCCTTAGTGGTGACTACCGGTTGATCTGATTCTTTATAAGTACCAGTGTCTTAAAAATCTGTCAAAGTCAGAGTTTTTACTAATATTTGTAAAGATGGAAGGAAGAAGGTCTTTCTTTGCTAGGGATCCTGCTAGGACATTGTTTCCAGAGCTAGGAAAAGCAAAATCAAAAGGAAGAAAAGCCTGGAGAGCTGTTGGAGATCAGAAAACAAGAAGAGGGATCTCCATTGATGAAAGTGAATGGCCTATCATTAAAGACTGTCATTCAAGTGACTCTAAATCAGGTAGCCTCTTTATGGAATTGAACTCTCCAGCTGGAGAGGGGCCTTCATTTGATTTTGAAAGGTTTGCTTCACACTCTGCTCCTGTCTTTTCTAAGGTTGATAGAGATTTCCAAGAAACAAGGCCTTTGGGGGTATCCATTTTGAAAATTATACTCCTGTGTTCCAAGAACCCTCTGCCCCCCATCAGTTTGTCACCCCTCCAAGATCACCTCCTCGAATCAATATGGCTCAACCTAGGCCTCCATTTTTGTAAACACCTTTGGACCTATAAATTTTGTGGGAATGGCTGGTTACCCAAATGCCAAAGTTCTAGGAAATAATGCTATAATTGGTGACCAACATCCAAGCTCTTTCTCAATATGATAAAAGACTTTGAGATTGAGAATGAGGATGAATACATCAAATTGTTTGTCCACACTTTAGAAGAGGATTCCAGGACTAGTATAAAGCATTACCAGATAACTCTATTGATTCTTGGGCTGAAATGAACAATGCATTCAGATTACAATATGGTGATAGGACTGACCCTAGGTTTCTTCTATCAGAGTTTGAAAACATCAAGAAGAACCCCAATGAGTTAGTACATGACTTCAATACAAGGTTTAATAAAACTTTGAGGAGTTTACTGTTAGGATAAGGCCATGTGATGAGTCATGTTTGATCAAATACACTGATGCATTTGATAAAAAGGCTGCATATTACTTAAGAGACAAGAACCCCACAAATTTGAGGCAAGCCTTCACCATGGCTCTGCAAATAGAGAACAACATCAAGGAAATTGGGAAGCCTCTAAAGAGGGAAGGTGTAAAGTTGGTTAACCTAGAAAAACCTCAGACAAGCAAGGCTACTGATTTAGAAGAAGTTGTGAAAACTTTGGCAGGGGCTGTCAAGGAGATCTCCTACAAGCTAGCCCGAGTGAGAAAGGAGTTGGGCAGATTTCACAAGGAAAACACAAGAAAAAGGCCAAGATAGATTCAAAAACCACAAAATATCTGATGACAAAGGCAAGGGACCTATTGGATTTGGAAATAAGAAGCCCCAAGGTAGGGAATATAGAACGTTGATCGATCCTTTGGCTTCCATAGTTGATTTTATGGAGGAGACAAATGTCATTGATTGGTGTGATAAATGTTTCATGCCTCATGCTCCTTGTGAAGAAGATCAAAATGAAGAAGAAGAGGCTGATGAAAATGATGATGATGTCTGCATGATGGGTTGCTCCACAAGCTAACAACTAGGGGCAACTTCAATCTGATTTGATATGTGCTCGTGATCGCGCCACCTTTTTGGACTGCATTCATAGGGTACCTATTCTTTCTCTCTCTCATAATTTAGAATTAGATACTGTACAAGATTTTGAATTTCCCAATAATGACATTGAATATTTAAGGTCTTTAATGATAAAGAAGTATTATGGAGGGATCCCATTTGAGGAAGATAAATGAGCATCGATGAATGTTGTTGTGGCTCAAGAGAAGGAATATAACACAAGAAGTAAGGTTGTCAAAGGGGTAGGGCCTCAAGCCAAGCCTAAAGCTCCCTTACTTTCAAACATTCCTAAAGAGGCTCCCAAGAAAGATACATTTGTCACAATCCTTATAGTTCCAAAAAAAAATCGTACCCCTCCCCATGCCCAAGTTGTCAAAAATCTTATACCCCCTAATGAGTGTGTTGGCTCTCCCTCTAATGTTGCCTTGCCAAGGAATGTCCCATATGAAATTGCCCAAGTATTGAGTCAAATAAAATTCTCTATTCCAATTATTGAGTTGGTTAGTATTCTTGAGCACAAAAATAGAGCATTTGAATACTTGGGATTGAAAGAAGATAAGAATGCCCTAGGCAAAAACATAAACACTATGGAAGATCCACCAGTCATTGAAGAACTAGAAGTACCGCCAACATTAGAAGAGGTAGATGAACCAACTGAGGTCTATTTGGGAACATTCTTGGTGGAATCTCAGATGAATGTGGATCCATTCTTCACCACTTTGATCATTAAGGACAGACTGCTGCATAACTACATGTTTGACTCAGGGGCATCATGTAATGTCATGCCTTTAGAAGTCATGAATGAGCTAAACATCAAAGTGACAACAACATATGGGAAGTGTACTACCATGGACTCCAAAGAGGTGCCAGTGGTAGGGTGTGTGAAGGGTCTGGTGGTACAACTTGTAGCTTACCCAAGTAAAAATTTAAAACTTGATGTTGTCATTGTTGACTGCCCAGCCAAGTGGGGCATGCTACTATTAAGAAAATGGGCTTCAAGTGTTGGTGGGTGTTTCTAAATGGATATGTCCTATGATACCATTCCAATTGAGGGCAGTCTTGTTAGGTTGTATGGGGAAAATAAAATGTTACATCTTATTGAGGATCCCAACAATGCTTCCTATGAGGTATTGTACACAAGTGTTGATGCAGACAACTTTGTGGGATTT
This sequence comes from Taxus wallichiana var. yunnanensis, assembly GCA_018340775.1. Taxonomy (NCBI): domain Eukaryota; kingdom Viridiplantae; phylum Streptophyta; class Pinopsida; order Cupressales; family Taxaceae; genus Taxus; species Taxus wallichiana. Next base: position 108,997,473 of record CM031236.1, on the reverse strand, counting down.
TTGATGGAAAGGAGCACAAGATTGAAGAATGAAAATGCATTGAAATAACAGGCTCTCCCTAGACTCTTCTGTTTGATGGAGCTTGCTCCAAATTTGGGAATGGTGCTAGTATTGTTCTACTTTCTCCTGGTCAGGAAAAATTTGTTTTTTCCTTCAGACTCAACTTTGAATGCACCAACAACATTGTTGAGTATGAGGCACTGTTGGGTTTAATAATTTCTTGGAAATATGGTGTCAAGGACATCATTACCAAAGGAGACTCAGAATTAATTGTGAAACAAGTCAGAAAGTTGTATGCCACAAAGAATCAACGAATGAAACAATATAAGTATGCAGTTTGGGACTTCATTGAGATGTTTGATTCATTTAACATAGTGCATCATGATAGGAAGTTCAATGACTTGGCAGAAAAGATTACAATGTTGGGGTCTCGGTTTGACAATTATACAATGTCCCCATATTGTGAATATGAGGTTGAGGTATTGACTAGACCTTTTGTCCTTGACAACATTAAGCACTGGAAGGTTTTTGATGATGATGCTCAAATCAAAAGATTCCTACAAAACAAAGGAGAATTTTTTGATCAAATTATTGATTGGGAGCCAATGGTTTATACAACAGAAGGACAAGAAACCTTGTTTGGCAAGGGTATCATTCAACTAAAGACTAATACCATTCCTAGAGGGTTGGTTGCTCTTGAATCCAATTTTGATAATGTTGATCACGTTGTTAATAGATGCATGACAACCTCAAGGGATATTGAGGAGCATGATATTGGTACAAAGGAGAAGCCAAGGAAAATTTGGTTACAGAAGTAATCTCAGCAAGGAGGAGAAGAAGTCATACATCCATCTGTTGAAAAGATACCAAGATTGTATGGCTTGGACCTATTCTGAACTAAAAGCATATAGAGAGGATTTGTTTCATCATGAAATCCCCTTGATGTCTAATGCAAAGTCATTTAGGAAAAAATAGAGGCCCATCAATCCACTCTTTTCCCTAAAAATGCAAGATGAATGAAGAAGCTAAGGGATGGATGGATTATCCACCCACAAGGTTTTCCTCTTGGGTTGCAAACCTAGTGCTGTGAGAAATAAAAATGATGACATCAAGCTATTTTTGGATTTTAGGAACCTAATTAGAGAATCAATGAAGCATAATTATCCTTTACCAAATATGGAGAACATGTTGTAGTTAGTGATTTGTTTCGAGTTGCTTTCCACCATGGATGGTTTCTCTAGTTATAACCAAGTTGTGGTAAAAGAATCAAAAAGGATCAAGATGACCTTCAATACTCCTTGGGAACATATGTGTATGTCGGGATGCCCTTTGGTTTGATGAATGTTGAAGCCACGCTTCAAAGAGTAATGAATGTTGCTTTTCTTGGTAGCCGATCAATGATTTTATTATAGTCTATCAAGATGATGTAATCGTATTTTCTAGAAAGAGATATTTTCTAGAAAGAGAAGTGATCACCTACTACACTTGGAGAATATGCTAATAAGATGTAAAGAATATGGCATCTCACTTAATCCAAAGAAATTCCGTTTTGGAGTGCAGAAGGAAAAGTTACTTGGTCACATAGTGTCACAAGAAGGAGTGATGATTGATCCAAAGCAAGAGTAGAGGCCATCAGCAAGGTCCTAATCCCAAAGACTAAGAAATGATTTCAGTCCTTCTTTTTCGGATAAACTTCATTAGAAGATTCATATCAAACTTTGTTGAACTGACCATTCCAATCACTTCCATGCTGAAGAAAGACCAGGTCATCAAATGGGAGGAGGCTACCATCCAAGATTTCAATGGGATTAAAGAGGCACTCAAGCATGCACCTGTACTGGCAACTCTATATTATAATAAGCCCTTTTAACTATTCTCTTTTTCTTAAGAGAACATTATTGCTTCTTTCCTGCTGTAGAAGGATGATGAAGGGGTTGAGAGGCCAATTGCCTTTTTTAGCAAGGTCTTGCAGGGGTCTGAGTTGAAGTACACTATCATGGAAAAAAGGCATTTTCCCTAGTAAAAGGAAAAAGGTTTTTAGACCTTACATTCTAAGTTCTAAAGTGGTTGCTTATGTTCCCCACACAATGGTGAAGGACATCTTGTCAGAGATGGAAATCTTAAGAAAAATATGTAGATGGGTGAACAAGTTGCAAGAATATGATATGGACATCCAAACCACAAAGTTGGTGAGATGTTTTGGCTTGGCTAGCTTATGGCTGAGAGCAACTTGCAGACTATTGAGATAAATGAGGTAGAAGAAGAAAGGGCAAGTGTTTTTGAAAAATTGATGAATTTTGAGTGGTATAAGGATGTGATGTTCTATCTCAGACATTTAAACTTCCCTAAGGACTTAAGTAAGAACCAAAGAAAAGCACTTAAGTTGGCTTCATAGAAATATGTCGTCACCGATTATGGATTAGCTTGGAAAAACCTAGAGGGCACCCTCTTAAGGTGCATTATTGAAGAAGAAGCCCCAAGATAATTGCTGATCTTCATGGAGGAGTTTGTGGGGGGAACTTTGCTGCAAGAGTCACAACACATAAGATCATGAGGGCTGGTTATTGGTGGCCAACTCTTTTCAAGGATGCAACCTTGTTGGTTAGAAGATGTGAAAGCTACCAACACTTCCCTAGAATACTGAAAGCTTCAAGCTCCCTTCCTTTGCAGCCTATATCAATTGAAGCTCCATTCAAGCAATGGGGAATGGATTTCATTGGTGAGATTTTAGACCCTTCAAGTGCTAGCCACAAATGGATTCTTGTAGCAACTGATTATTTTATCAAATCGGTGGATGCAATCCCCACCAAGAAGGCAACACACCAATTTGTCATGGATTTTGTGCTAAAAAACATCATCTCGTAGGTTTGGGGTACTAGTTGAGATTATAGATGATAATGCCATGAGATTTAGAGCTAAACCTTCAAAGTGGTGATGTGCGAAGAGTATGGGATCAAATTGACATATGCCTCCAATTAGAATCCTCAAGGAAATGGACAAGCTGAGTCTAGTAATAAAAATTTTCTGAAGATCATCAGAAGAACATTGGAGCAGAACAAGAGAAGGTGGGTGAGAAATTGGAGTTTGTTGTCTGGGCAGAGAAGATCACTGTCAAGAGGGTCACTGGAAAGATTCCATTTGAGTTGGTGTATGGGACTCATGCCTTGCTGCCTCTTCATATGAAATTGTCTTCGTATCAGTTTATGCAATAGCTGGAAGATCAAGAGGTAGGACCTTATGATGCTCGCATTAACCCAATTGTTGAGATTGATGAAGAGAGGAGGGCATCCCACCAGAGGCATGTAAAATTTAGAGATGAACTGAAGAAGTTATTTGATAAGAAGGTCACTCCCAGAGCTTTCAATGTTGGATATCTTGTGCTACAATGGGACAATAGACATGAGGATAAGGTCAAGCATGGTAAGTTTGACTCATTATGGATGGGCCTTTACTCTATTAACATTAGAATTGGGGAGCATACCTTCTTCCTCAAGGACTTAGATGTTGAACCGTAGGCATTTGAAGCATTTCTTGGATTGATTCCCATAAATCAAGGCATAAATATTGTGTACAGTGTATATTTTGTCGTTTGTTTCCTTTCCTTTTTGTTTTTTTGCTCGCTCTACTCCTCGGTGATCTATTTTTGCTAGTTTCTCTGTTTATTTTGGGATGGCACTTGTTTCTCCGCTCTAGGAGATAACTTCGTTGCCCAATGGATATTTTTGCACTTTTTTGTTTTTGTTCTTGTAGCACTTGTAGGGAGTTCGCATCCCCGATTTAGAGCCTATGTTGGTGCTCAAAATGATCCCGCCCCAATTTTTGCCTATGAAAACTTATTGATTTACGACCTCTTTCATTTTCTCCTTCCCCGTGTTGAGCTTGGTCAATCTTTGTTGCTATTTTTAGTCAGTTCCTGGGTCGAGGATCATGTATGGGTCCATGGTTTTCTCCTTGTTCCTTTGTTCCTCTGTAAAAGGTCTGTAATTTGGGTCTGCCATTCTCTGTTCATCAAAAACTCGGGTTCCCCCATGTTTTCTACTCTCCATGGTCAGGATTTGTCTTCCTTATCATTCCAACCCTAAGTACTTGAAGAAAAATGAATTGATGTGTCCTTGAAGAACATGTTTGATCCTTGTGACATTTTAAAACTTTCTTTCCTTGAAGAAAATTTCATTCCCAAGATCAAACGGTCATTTTTCTATATTTTACGGTTTGACGAGTATTTTTCCCGAGATAAATTTACATCCTTGTATCTACAAGGGATGTGGCACTTTTTGGTTGGATGCGGCTTAGCTGGGTACTTAGAAAAATTCATGAAAATCCTTAACTCAAAATGTGTCCACGTGGAGGCTTTGTTGCTTGGCCCATACTTAGACAAATTTTTATGCAGTTGGAACAGTTTGGCAAAATAGGACAAGTGGCGAGCTCATGCTCATTCGGGGTCTTTGCTTTGGGCACCATCTTGAAGTTGCGTCATGGAGACATGTGGAGGAACCGCACATGTTCGAGGACTGGCCCTTGATTTCCATTTTAAAGAAGCGTCAGGTTGACACATGGAGGCCTCTACTCAATTTGCATTTTACTTAGACTTTTCAACGACCAAAAGGATACTTCCTCAGACCATGACATAGAGTTTTTCGAAAAAGGACACATGGTGAGCCCACGCTTGTTCAAGGTATCAAATTTTTGAGACCACCTCAAGGTGCACCATGGTGATACGTGGCAGTTTGAAAAGTTAAAAAGGGGGAGGCAAACCAACGGAGGCAACTTGGATTTTTTTGCCTCCTTAAGGTTTAAAATTTCAAACCCGACCCATGCAAGCCCGATGAGGGAAATAGTCAATGTTTTGCCCCATTCAATAATGGAGGTGCCACCTCTCTGGGGAAATTTGGAAAAAAATTCTTTGAGAGAAAAGAGTCAAAAGCAAAAAGAAAGTGTGGCCCGGTCCAATCACAATTGGATACATGTCGCTTGTTTCCCGAGGGCAGAGGTGCGGGGAAAATTTAGAAAATTTTCCCTTTTCCAAAAAGAGAGTAAAATGGAAGAATATGGTCATGGTTCCGCTACAATCACATTTTGACACATGTCAGGCTCATTTCCCGAGGGAGGAGGTGTAGAGCAAAATGGATTTTTTTCATTTTTCCAAAAAGTTGTAAAATTGAAGGGAAGCCCTCGGGTATTCTCTAAAGTTTGAATCGCCACATGGATGAACCAAATTCAAAGTAAAGATCAACTGTAGTTGTGAGTCTAAATCTGATTTTTCCCCATTTCTCTGAAACACATCTGGAAGTGTGAGTTTCCATGATTTCTTGGTATTTTCTACATGTCAAGCAGAGAAGGAAGTTAATTTTGATATCTAAAGTTTGGTGTGAAGATCTGGAAGGTGTATTTTGCCATTAAAATGGCCTGACTTTCGTGCCCGATCAGATCTTCCATTTTTCTTCTCCCAAGCACGCAAGGGGCCAGATTTGATAGATTAGGGGTGGAAGTGGTAGGAAATTTGAAGAAATAGTGATCTACTAGAGGAATTATTTGAATGTGGGAGGTATTCGATGAAATCTACCCCCTCGAGCACCTGGAGACTTCTTGCAGGTTTGATTCTGAGAATCACAAAAGAATCATGGCAAACACTGGTGCATTAAACATTTTTGTCTTTTAGGAGGAAGAGGCTCTATTGTAAATTCTATAAATGGCACAAATTTTTGTGCAAATGGTTGGAAATTGGAGGTTAGAGTGTTAGAGGTCGAAGAAAATTCCCAAGAGGAAAATTTGACTAAGCCTATCTTTTGAGAATCCATTTGAGAAACTAGGTTATCTCTTTTTGTATTAAGCTTTATTGTGTCAAGGTGGTTACAAGTGTATAGCCATTGACAAGCTCTGAGACTGTTCTAGAAACTTTCCCTGCTAATAGACTTAATCAAATTCGAGTTTTTCTGTGTTGTCTTGAGCAAAATGTGTTAGTTTTATTTTTGAATGTATGCAAGCATTTTTTTCTTGTTGCAATCTTGTATGAAATTTGGTTCAATCACATAGGTCTCAATCCTTATGATAGTTTAGTGGAATCTACAATTCCATTTCTCAGAAGAGCTTTCATTTGAGATTGGAATAAATGATTTAAAATCTCTTTTCTCTCATCTGTTGACATATTTTGTGTAAGCCTTTGGGTGTACCTTAGGCGTGATTTGACTCAAATCTTGATGCTTTGTTTGGTTTTCTGACTTGAGCCTTTGTGATAGAATCTCAAAGATTGTGTGAAAGAGTGCTAATTTGGGCCTCCATTTAAGCACATATTCTAGTTAAAGAGACATTTTAGCTATTTGGTGGCATTCAGTTGGTTTGAATTTCCATTTTGTAAGGTTCCTCAAGGATCTGGCTAATCTAGTTTTACCCTACCGCACCTCCCACCAAAAATTCATTTAACAACAACCTATCCTACTTGTACTACCCCTATTTGTCATGTGTGTACACAAATGCATAATATCTGTTGCCAAAACATGCAGAAGTAGTCAGGGTCTCAAATGTCTTCATTAACCTTTTCCTTGTTGTGAAAGTATCTCCATGACCTGGAAGTGATAAATCGTGAGAGTCAGATCTGGTCTGTTAATTATATTTTCCCCAAGTTCTTCTCTATAAAATTTATGCAAAAGAAAGGTACTTGTATCTCCTTTCATATAACAAAAGTTACTAAACAAGTTCTCTTACCTTGGTTGAAAGGAACAACCTAAAATAGTTAGGATCAGATCACATTGTTTTTATTGTGCTACCCACTCTTTTCAAATCATGAGTGCCAACAAGACAGATAGATTTCTTCCCGGCTACGAAACTACATACATGATTGTCTATCGGCCTCCGAGTTTCCGTCTAAATCCATGATGTTTCTCAGTCTTTGAAGGAGATTAAATTGAGGTACCAACACATCTAACCTGAATACAGACAGTCCTGGATAGCCACTCTCAAAGGTGATTTATACAACTTTGGAGTTGTGATCCTGGAGCCCCTCATAACTTCTTCGCTCATCATTCCCAAGCATTTTTCATCTCACCTTGTCCTTCATAATTCTTATACTTTAGTTTTACATTTGCAACTAAATAAATTTAAAACCTTGGGTATCTCACATTCGATTATTTTATATAAAATTTATTTCCAAAAAAAAACAAAATCTAACACTTATGTAATCCAAATAACACTTGGTATCCAAACATAAACTTAAACCCCTCCTTCGGACACAATCTAGAAAACTTTGTAACCAGACTATTAGCGTGAAACAAAAACTCCTCCTTATGATTTACATTACTCGACTTGTAATTTGATCGTCATTTGTGGTTGCGACCACAACCTTATGCATTATTAGACCCAGGGTATCAAAATTTGGTGCTCATGCCATTGGTTTTGGTGACAACTAGATGAGTCGTCAACTAAAACAACCTTTCTGTCTACCTTGTAACTTAAAATTATGCAATTTCTAGAGACTTTCAAAATAACACTATGAAACATGTACATGAGATGTTAAGCATTGTATGTGTTCCTTGTTATGTAGATATCCACGCCAAGAATTATCTTAACCTTGTTTGATCATTTGTGATCTCTTCGTCACATCTCTAGGAACCTGTCACTCCGTTTTGCACTTTTAGGGAGCTGCTAAAACTAAAATGTTGGCTTTCGTTTTGACCCACCGTTTAAACCCTGAGCAACAAAATGCTTATCTTCCTTCCCAAACCTCTAGTATTTTTATTAGATAGTTATCTAGAACCTTTAGTTTGGGAAAATAAAATTCTTGGTGAGTTTTGAAAAGAGGTTTTGTAGGCCTCTGTCGCAGTTCGACTAGGTCAAATTGGACCAATTATGATAGGTGGCTTTGGAAAACATGTCGCCATTTGAAACCCACTCACCGCTTATCAATTCTGTCAAATCTAAAAAATTCTTCATATATAGGGGAACTTGTTTGAAATTTCTCGTTACGTGTTCATCTATCAAATGGTAGTTTTGGACTTGGTTTTTTGAGCTCTCAAGATAACTTTTGATCATTTGCAACTAGGAAATTTATGATCGATGGCCTTGGAAAAATAGCTGCCAATCATAAGTGGTTAGCCATTTTTGAATTCTGTTAATTCTTGTAAATTATTGGTGTATAGTGGGATACACATAAATGTACATGTGGTGTGTTTTCTACTAGAAATATGACATTTGAAAGTGGTTTCTTAGTCTCCGAGCCTAAATTGAGCATTTTGCAACTTCGAGGACAACGTAAAAATAAAGTTGTAGGACCCATGTTGGGTTGCCAAACCATTGTGGAAACTTGTTGACACTTGTAATTAACTACTTGAAACTCTACTATGTGACTATTATGTGAAATTGAACTTTTGGCAAAATAGTGTTTCTCTCTCTTCCCTATTTCTTTCTCTCTCCTTGGTTAAGAAATGAAGTGAATTGAAATGAAATAAATATGTGTCTCTAACATTCTCCTTTCGAATGAAAATTATTAATGTTATTATGTAAATGAGAAACTAAAAATGTTAATTATGCTAGATTTGGGTGGATTCCATGCCAACGATTTATCTCTGATTTCATGCTCGAGATGGCTTTGCGAGGTGGAAGTGAGATGGCGAAAAAGTGTGGTGTAATTCATTTTCTATTATTGTTATTTATATAGGTTATTGAAAAAAAGTATACATGTGTAATGTGTTGTCATGTTACAAAAATTTATATTTGAAATTTGGTAATATGTATGAGATGCTAGTTTTAGGAATGCCTTGGGAAATGTGCATTTAATCATAGGTACCATTTTGATTTAGATTTGCATATGGAAAAAGTTGGGTATGTTAAATGAATTTGAATGTAATATCTTGTAGTGCATTTCTAGTGTGCAATAGTTGATTAATTAATTGGTGTGTTGTGTTATTTACCTTGAAAATGCAATAAAGAAATCTAAGCGAGTTAGTCAACCCTAGTACAAAATTTTTGTATAACTAACCCTCTTGTGTTATTCTTTTTGTATAGAAAACTGAAACCTTAGAATGAACTTAAACATGTATGCTTGATGGCACCTTCTATCTTAACTAAATAAGATCCCTAGTTGAGTTACCGTCATAGCTTATATGTTTAGTGTCATCGTCGTGAAACCGTCAGTTAAGAATGAATTGATCAAACATTATCTATAGTAAGTGGTCCCCTTTCAGGATTGGTTATCATGTGTGTAGTAAGGAGAATATATTCTATTCAGATCTGAATAATGTGTTAGGTGACATAGATCACCCATTACCCTTAAAAGTAACCTTTAGTTGGGATTATTTGATGAAGTTAATATTTAACACTTGTTGTACCCTCCCTCTCATTCTAGCCACATTAGTTTGCAAAACACTATCGTCCTAAAAGATAATTAATCCTCACAACTAAAATTTCTTGTACTTCACCTTAATCTAATCTATAATAGGGCGTAGAGCCCTGAGTGCAAATTAAAATTTAACTAAACCTCAGTCGATTAGGAGGTTAGCTTGTGGGTAGAAAATGGTAAGTAGCTCCTTGCAAATGAAATTGATTTGAAAGATGTTGACTTTAGAGAACCCAAGAAACTGGAATCTTGGTCTCGTAATCCCTTGTTATGCCCTTTTATGACATTAAGAATAAAATAAATTTCACATGTGGAATCGTGAAATGTAGAAACATGGGATCTTACCTTGAACAAAAATCACTTGTGGTTCATGTGTAGTTTATAATACTTCCAATCATGTACTTATTCAAGATGTTAGACAAGTACCTTCATAATTCTTTTGTTATAAAGTGATGTTATTAATGAGACCATAGTGCGATGTTAGAGTAAATCATATAAGAGTAAAATGATATTCGAGGTTAGGAATAATGTCACTCTTGGAGTCCTTGTAACTCAATTAGACATTTACTTGTGTTAAAAAGAATATGATTTTCCTTGGTGTGATCAAACTTTGAGAAAACAAAAGATATATATAAATCTAAATAGAATTTCTTAATGTGGAAATGTCGAATGGATTCAACAAGTTTTTGAACTATTTTTAACTATGATGGGAAATAAATATACCGTGATCGAAGAATGTTTATGGGAAAAAGGTATCTTGAATCTAAATCTTCCTTAAATCCTAATATTTCTTTCTTGGTATCACGTCCGATTCACTTGTGTAGCAAGGGTAAAATTTAAACTTTGAATAAACATTTGGGAAGCATAATCTTAACATAAGAACGAGAGAATTAGGTACTTTGTATGCAATTTGAAATATGGCAAATAATTATGTAAGTTATGGATATTTTCGTAAGGGATAAGGAGCCAACTTAAATGGTCAAACTATAAGTTGAATGTGAAATGAATTTAAGAATTTGTAGGTGGAAAAATAATAAAATTATCCTTGCATAATAATGTTCTTGGAATGTTAATCGTAACTAAGATGTAATCATGGTAATGATGTGTTGTGGGTTTTCCAATCCTTGGGTCTCTTTCTTATGGTTGGGTCATTTCTAGTATTCGTTCATTGGGGAAAGTGTGGCATCGACATGTATATGGTGTTGTCATGTGTCTATGTGAGTCGATGACTTATGTAAGTGTCTTATGTGTTGTTGAGTTTCTCTACTTGGAGCCCTTGTGGTGTTGTGTAGTGAGAAATGTAAGTAAAAAAATATATCCTTCTATTTCTAGTATTGTATTTGTGTGTGTAAAATGTGGGCATTACACTTGGTATCAGAGTGGAGGTTCATGCTCTTGAACCTTTGGGACAGATTGGAGTAGTGATGATTTTGCATGGTGGTGGTGAATATTGGAAGAGTAATGTGATATATGTTATAACATGAAAAATATTGTAATTGTGTTATTATGAACACACATGTTGTGCATGTCACTTAGTGTGTATTTTTTGTCATGTTTATGTACTTGTGATGAGATTATTTTCTCTTTTTCGTGGATTCTATGAAGATTTCACGTATGATGTACCACCTTGTTGTGTGTGAAAAGAATGTTATTGTGGATTGCGGAGTGTTGGAGAATTTTGGCATTATGTGATATGAAGGTGTATTGATGTATTGCATGACAAAATTGGTGTAAAGTGAATTGGATTGTATCGTGATGTTGCCACCATGTTGTGATGAATTGTGTGTATCACCATGTTATATAGCAATCGATTTTATGTTGTACTATTACTCATTGTGTTCATCATATGTATAATTCATATAATATGTGATTGTTCATGTCATGATTTAGGGGCATATGGTGAACATATGATCCCTATGCAGTGATTGCACTTTGGGTGCCTTATGTGGTAATGCGATATATCTTAACATGTGAAAGTAATGAATGTAGTATATCCTATATATATGCCATGCATAAGACGCTATGGTTAATGTGTGTGAATCACCATTGTGTTAGTTATGTAGTTATGTGTTATGTTGTGAACCCTACACTAACCAAACCTAAGGGAAATCAGAAAAAGGTGTATGTTTGGAGTGAGGAAATGTGTACCATTGGCCAGTCACTCAAGCTAAGTACAAGATGGGAAGTGAAGTCTCACATGGACTAAAAACCCACTTCTATGCATTTGGTACTTATGGCACTTGATCAATGAGTGTTATGTATATTATGTTTTGCGGACACCTTAGGCTTAGTATATGGTGACCTGTAATATTTTCTCTCTCCCTATATGGTTATCATATGGATTCAACCTAAGTGTAGTTACGACTATGTTGAGCCTTATGGAAGCGGTGGAGGGATGATTTAGACAAAGATGATGAAAGTTGTATTATTTGATATGTTGTTTTATGAGATGAGGTGCGATGACCGAGTGCCAACAACTCATTGAGTACCCCTTTGGTGATTTTATAAGGCCACATAGTTATTGTAATGTGTTATTTCTATATACATATTTTATTCATAAATTGTATGTTTTCTTTTTCTTGCTAGAACCAATAGTTTTCTTGATTGATGTATTATTATATTTTGGGCATTTCAATCAGATATTACACTAACATGTTGATTTTTGCACTAACTATGGCTAATTGGCCATTTTCTTTAAATATATTTAATTTTTTTTCAAGTTTACAAGTTTTATAGCCTATTAGCAAGGTTTGGGGTTTTTTCCACTTGGCATTTGAAACAGATTGTTATGCTGGTTCTAATGTCATTATGTGTTGGAATAGGGTCCTAGGATTCATCATGGAGTGGTGGAACCTATGGACCCACTTCATTGTATGGGGGTATGCCCCAAGGAATTACATATAACTAGCGGGTTTTGAACCACGATTTATTATGTCACTTGAGTTAGGAGTGTCTAGACTCAAGGTGACCGACCTCTTTGAGGGAGACATAAGAGACTTGAGCGAGACATAAGAGACTTAGGGAGGCATAAGAGAACTGAGGGAGATATAAGAGAATTGAGGGAGGCATAAGAGACTTGAGGGAGACATAAGAGACTTGTTTGTGTGTGATTAGTGCACTTGCAAGTCTTTTATTTTGTGATGGTTTTGGAGGTATATTGAGTTGCTTTGTGATGCTTTCGGAGGTATAGGGAGTTGTTTTGTGATACATTTGGAGGTATATGGAGTTGTTTTGTAATGCTTTGGGAGCTGTATGTTATTGTATTATGATTTATGCGTACTCATGTTAGTATGGGTATATTTTGTGATGTGAGGATTGAAGCATCACATTGAGGGTACATTTTGATCCATTTTTAACACTATGTAGCTACAATTATTATTTTGAGTTGCGTGAAACCTTTATATGTGTACATATTGGAAATTCCATGTTGTTGTAGTTTTTATGTTATGATTACTTTTATGTCTGGGGCATGTGTGACAAGTACTATGTTGTGAGTGTTATGTATGTTCTTTCCATGGTTCAATTGAGTTCTTGTGATGTGATATAGTCATGAAGGTACATATCATGATGTCTTATAAACCATTAGTGTTGTGTTTGGCCTTGATGTGGTATTGTGATGTTAGTTTTTGTTGGGAACCCAAAATAATAAATTAATTAATTAATTAATTAATTAATATTTTAAAACAATAAAATATTAAGAGATTGAGATTGATAAATATTGTTAAGGGAAAAGAGTAAATACGTAATAATGTAAACTTAAAACTACCAATCTTCACATAACATTAAGAACTTTTCAAACCTAGCCTCCTTCCTTGTGGTCACACTTTTGCAACAAGTATCTTTTTGCTAGTTACATGAGTTGTTGATTGTTCCTCCTTGCTTATGAGTACCCTCTCCTAACATTTTTATTGCCTCGCATCGAGGATGATGCTCTTATAAGGAGGGAGATTTGGTGCCCGTACAAATAAATGAATAATTAAATATAATAATTAAATTAAATTATTAAAAAGGGGGAGAAACAAATGCGTTGGTGGGGAAGGTGGTGGAAGAATTGAAAGGGGTTGGTGAAGGATAGTGGTCTGTGTCATGGTGGCGTGTGGAGGAATGTGGAAAGGAATGGGAAACCACACGGCACCAAGCCTGTCATTTTCCCTGCATAATAGTACATGCACTCTATTGAAATCTAGAGGCATTCATCATGCTGGAACCCAAGTTGAGTTTAAAATTTATCAGTAATTGGATAATAGCATTGAGTACGAAGTTGGAGATCCAAAGGAATTACCCACACTGAAACCAAGTTAACATTGTAAATTTAGCAGTAATTGGATAGATTGCAGCGAGGGAAATGTAAGGTGTCTGTTGAAAAGGCTTAGAAACCTTCAAGGAAATTCTATTGGTAGGTGTAAAATCAGCCTCCATGGCCGTTTATAGCTTCCTCCCAACATGTGAAAAAGGTGAATGCTAGAACAGACATGGATGTCCATCAAAGCATAATGGAAATCTATTTTTTCCCAGCCTCTTAGGAAGCCTCTTTCAAAATGGGAGCTTTAGAGAAGGATACGAGCTTCCTCTTGAATCATGAGTCAAATTATTTTTTTGGTTTTTTCATATGAAGTCTTGTTGTCCTTTGTTAGGGATCTAGTAGATAGTTGAGTGGTGCCATCTATTCCCTTTCCTTTTCTCTATTAGAGATGTGTAAGAAGACAAATGTTTGTAAATAATAATCGAACCTGGGATAGAGAGGACTCATGGGGATGCATTTCTTCCCAACACAACTCGTCTTAGCATCTTTCCATTAAAATAGTGTTTTATAAAATCACCACATCAAATCTCACAAATGAATACCCATCGAGAATTGTTGTTTGTGTTTCCTGTAACATCTCTATGCATACCATCTACATATTCATCTGAATACCTCCTATGTAATAATTACTAGGGGCGAGTTGATTCATTTAGATACTAGGAAATTATAGTTGCAGATATCTTAAAGGTGACAATCATTTTCGATAAGGAAAACATCATTGGGAATGGAGGATTCTTCACGAGCCCAACATAAAAAAAAATTTGTCCTTTCAAGGGAATTACTTACATGGAAATGATCAATTGCGAATTTACTCTTACTTGGAAAATGGAAGCTTGGTTATTGGTTGCATGAAAGGCCAAATGGAGGTGTGATATTGGACTAGGATAGCATGATAAAGGTATCTTAAGGAATAGGTAGAGGATTGACATATACGCATAGGGTATACAAACCTCATATAGTGCATTGGGATATTAAAGAAAGCAATATTCTCTTAAGCAGCAGGTAGAGGATTGACATATATGCATAGGGTATGAAAACCTCATATAGTGCATTAGGATATTGAAGCAAGAAATATTCTCTTAAATAAAAAATTTGAACCTCAATAGTACTTGGTAGTAAAGCATAAACTTAAACCCCTCATTGTGATAGAATCTAGAAAACTTTGTAACAATATGATTAGTGCGAAACAATAAAATTCCTCCTTATGTTTTACATTACCAACTTGTAATTTTATCATTATTAGTGGTTGCGACTACTATCTCAATATTTCCCTTAGAAAAATTGATCAAACACAACCCTGCACAGGAGAAAATCAAAAGGTCGGTTCAGTCATGCAAGCCCACATTTCAAATCTGACAACCGATCCCAAATATGAGTGGCAGGCAAGCTCTACAATAGAGGAGCAAGGTCGGAGAAGGATCAAACAATGTCAAAGGAGGACAGAGGATCTCAGGAGGAAAATGGGGAAGGGCTTGAAGTTTTCGAGACTACACATACGATCGGGGCCGACCAAAATCGGTTAAGTATAAAAGGACCAATGGAAGGCACCACGTGTCTCAAAGGTGCACCTTCAAGGGTTGAAACCAAGGGTGGTTCCCAAAATGAGTGAAAAGCTTCCACGTGTCCCAAAATCCAATGAAATAATGTTCACTCGAGTCCCTTTATCGCCTAAGTATAACAGAGTCAGAAGCCCACACGTGTCAACTCGGCACAACTTTAGAAGTGAAATACAAAGTGGGTTCCCAAATGAGTGCCAACCCTCCACATGGTCGGAGCTTAAAAATTTTAATCAAAATTTGAAAATTTATAGACCCCGAGAGGGTGCCACGTGCCTCATCGGTGTAATTCCAAGGGCAGAATCCAAAGTAGGTGTCCAAATGAATGCGGGATCACCATGTGGTTAGAGTAAAAAAGGGGGACAGAGCTAGTTGTTGAATCAACTAAGTTTTGAAGCTTCCATAAGTCTCATCGGTGTAATTCACGGGGTAGAATCCAAAGTGGGTTTCCAAATGAGTGCGGGCTCGCCATGTGGTCAGAGCAAAAAAATGGGACTGAGTCAGTCCCTGAATCGACTAAGTATGGAAGGGCCAATGGAAGCTTCCATGTGTCTCATCGGCGCAACTTCAAATGTGCAGCCCAAAATAGAGACCCCAAACATGCACCATCCCACCACATAATCATGGACTGAGAAAGGTAGTAGGCCCAAAATTGGCTAAGTATAAAATAAATGGAGGAAGCCGGTGGAAGGTGCCACATGTCGACTCGGCGCAACTTCAAAGATCAACTCCAAAGGTGTCCCCTAAACTAGCACGGGCTCTCCACATGTCCAAAAGTAAAAAAGGGGACGAGAGAAGGCCATTTAAATCCACTAAGTATAAAAGCATCACTAGAAGCCTCCATGTGCTTTGTCCACGCAACTTCAAAGGTAAAATCCGGGGTAGGTCTCAAATATGTGATGAGCCTCCATGTGTCCAGGATTAGACATATGACCCCGCCAAACAAAAGGGACACGTGGCCATGTTTCAAGTCAAAGCGGGAAGGCGGGCCTTGGAAGGATTTTTTTCCAAAAGTGGGTTAGCGGGCTTAGGGAAGGCATTTCACCAAAGTGGAAAATGCGGGCAAGGGGGCTGAAGATGAATTTAGGGAAATGTAAAGTTATGAGGCCATGGGATTTTTTTAATTTTTTGCAACTTTCATAAAAGCGTAGTTTGTAAGTGTAGGCTTGTGAGCCCAAGGAGATTTTTTTCGCCAAATGGAAAATGAGAAGGTTGCGGGCTTACAGGGGATTTTGGGAAAAAGTGAATTTTGGGTTTATGTGCTATGAGGAATTTTTGCACTTTTGTAATTTTGTACAAAATGCACAAAGTGAATTTTGGGCCTACAAAAATGTTTTGCAAAATTGGTTGTTCACCGTTTTGTATGGATTCGAATCAAATATTCAAATGAGCATAACTATCGATCTAGTTCTCAAAATTCAACAAATTTGGTACCATTGGAAAGGTCTCGACTTCATCCATGCCATGGAAGACTGAAACTTTAATTTTGACAAGGTTAGGTGGGTGAAAAATAGGAAAAATTATTTGATTCCATTAACATACAATCCAATTTCTTATACAACTAGATCAGATTCGATTTGATTCACCATTCTTCCCTTCAACACAAAGAAATAGACATAGAGAGGCATACTTGACGGGTTGTAGGTGAATTTGTAGGGGCATTGTTGGCTAGTTGCTGAGCTTCCAAATCAGATTTCCCACCTCGTTTCATATCCTATCTTCGCTTCATCTATCAAGGTAAGAGCTTGGCTCATTGTAAAGGGTTGGACATTTTGGTTTTGCACCCTCCCTTCTTCTCTCGGTCTATAGACAATTTTTTTATTCGAACCTTTTATTAAGACTATAATGCAATTTTTTCACCTCTTATCCATTATGATGTTCGTGTATTAATTTGTGAAGTAATAATACGTGTCGTGGTTTTTTCAACCCTCTCTTGTGTTCATTGCCTTTATTTGATCTTTCATTGCAATATTGGTTATCTATGCACGGTGGTTATATTACATTTTAATGGTGTGTGTTTAATAGTAGATCCAGTGTTAAGCATTCCTTTGGTGTATCATCTCTGTTAGTTTAGGTTTAATTTCTTGCATCTTCTTAACCTTGTCTCCTTGGCATGTTAGAATAGATCCTCTGTAAATTTTATGTGTGCACTGAATAGAGGAATAAGAACTGGCCTTCATCTCGAGAGCTCTCTCGATTTAAAATTCACATAATTTGAGAGATGCTCCATGTTAGGCCATCAAACCGAGAGTCTCAACCCATCGAGTTGTAGAAATTCAGGGGTGCTATGATTTTGCACTAATAGTTTTGGCATACCGGTGGGACAAGAAGTCTTTATTTTTTACTACAGAAATATTGATGTGTAGTTGTTGTAAGTTCCTAGTTTGTAAGAATCTTTGAAATTACACATGTGGTGACACCAAAAGAGGTAGAGTCCACTAATTTCAAAAGAGCCAAAGCAAGTGATTCATGAGAAGAATATAAAAAAGTCAAGAACTAGAGAAGAAGGATTATTTTTCTATCTCCACTTGTCCCTAGATAGAGGGAGAAGGGGAAGAAGACCTTAAAGGTCTTCATCTCCACCAATTATAACCTTGTCAACACCTCCCCATGTTAGGCCCTACATTCAATAAACAAGAGTTATTAGGCCAATCATAATGGCACATCCACAACCCAATCTCTATGTCAAATTCACTGGTAGCAGTGCACTCACTCTCAATGCACAAAATCCAGTTCCAGTTACAGCATTGAAGAGAATTCCATATTTCACTTGAGAGAAACAGACTACTCCTAGTGACCAAATTCAAGACATCGCAAATGTTTGTGCATTTTATGAAATCATTGAGATGGACGTTGCAGTTAATATATTAGCCTCGTCATTCAAGGGTAAAGCTTTGTAATGGTTTGAGATTCTAACAACAAGCTCTATTCAGAATTGGGACCATCTATGCAGAGCTCTTCACAATAAATTTGGAGAGAAGGGAGATAATATATCCTTGTTGGAACAACTGACAACAATCAAGAGGGCTCCTAATGAGCAGTTGACTAACTTCAACTTCAGATTCCAGTGGACGTGGGATAGGATTCTAGTTTCGTAAGACCAATAGACAAAGGTGATTTTCTATACTTTCTTAGAGCTTTAAATTATGATATTTCCATAATGATTCAATCCATGGGAGGTGTAACCTTACCTACAGCCTATAACATTTCCATTAGAGCTGAAAATTGTTTAATTCAGGCTGGTAAACTTGCACCTAGGCCACCTATGCCTCTATATCCAGAACTAGGAGCTCCAAGCACTAGTTAAACACCCACATTAGCTCCCATACCTACTCCAAGGAATTAGAGTTCAGTTGAATCTTCCACCTCATCTTCTAGCTCCTCAAATGAGCTCCAAGAAGTCTTGAAACAACTATAGAACCTAGGAAACAAGATAGTGACTATCGAGAGACAACAAGCTCAGAGTTCTAGGCCATATCAGCCTCAAACTTAGTATCAAGCTAGGCCCCCATACCAAGTAAAATAAACCACCAAGTCATGCCAAAAATCAAAATTTGAACCAAGGACAACCTCAAGCTGCCAAGCCATTCTGACCATATAATCCAAATGCAGCTTCAACATCAAAAGCTTTAGTTCCAACACAAAACAACATGACATAGGAGTACAACTAGTGTTACCCCTGTAGTCTACCTCACTGTCAATCAACATGTTTCAATGGTGCACTAAACCAAGCCTTGATGGTACAGACCATTGGTGTGTCCCAAGAACCTAGTCAAGAGGAAAATCAGTAGCAAGAAGCTCAGCAAGAGACACCTCCAACTGAAACTATGTTGGTTAATTGGAAAATAGAAGACTTATGTGGAGTTAACCAAGCCCCTTCTCAAAGTGTAGCTGCCAATACACGGTCCAAGAAAAGGAATATTGGAGAGGGACAATCATCAAATTCAGGTGATCCACAACCCTCTATTACTCCACAAGGTATTGGAAATCAAAGTGTAGCTCCCAATGTGCAAGGTCAACCCAAGCCACCCCTAGACCAGATCAAGTTCTAGGTATAAAAATTCATGTACAAGAGAAGAATATGCAAGGAAAAGGGAAACAAAGGGATAGCTCATCTCCATTTAACATCATTGAGAAAATGAAGAGGAAAAATGTAAACATCTCAATGTGGGATTCATTGGCTATCCCAGGACAAAGAGACCTATTACAAGTTGCTATGGAAAATTGGACAACATCAAATTAGTCACCCAATCATCAAGAGAAAGTTCTTACCAATGCACCTTAGCTCGAAGGAAATTGTTGAGATCAAAAAGGTAAGAATTTGAATCCTCCTCCCTTCTATGTCTCATTAATCATTAGAGACAAGGTAGTACATAATTACATGATTGATTCAGAGCAAGTAGCTCTGTAATGACCAAAAAAATAGTTGATCATCTAGGTCTTCAATATGAAGTCATGTCCAGAGGTAGGGTACAATTGGATAGTACAATAGTAACAAAGTGGTTGGAGTAATCAAATATTTGAGTCTCACATTGTATGCATGTCCCAATGTGACTCTCTTGCAAAATGTATCAGTCATAGACTTACCACCACACTTTCCATTGTTCTTGTTAAGAGAATTTGCTACTAAAATTGGAGGTTATTTGTCTGTTGATTGGTCACACATGTTATTTAGAACAAGATTTGGAGCTAAGACTACAATCAGATCTAAGCCTATTATAAACTTCAATATTGAGCCTCATACACTGAGTTCAATCAATTTAAATTGTTCACCCTTGATCAAGAAGATTATCCAAGCACCCATGAAGCTAATACCAAATTCGGATATATTCTAGACTTGACCCTTGATGAATTGGTGAACAAGAGGCATGATTTTCACCCTTACATAGAAATGGAATAATATGAATTAGGGGTATATTTATTGCATGAAGAGAATCATCCTCTTCCTAACATCACTAAGTCAGACCATAAGGATGATAATGAGGTATGGAAATTATTCTTTGATGGCTCAAGAAGTAGACAAGGTGCATGAGGAGGAGTTATGCTTGTTTCACCTCAACACACAAAGTATTACTGAGCTTTCCATTTTTAGTTTGCTTTCTAAAACAACACAACCGAGTATGAGGCTTTGATTCATGGACTACATTAGGTAAGAAAAAGAAGGATTAAGAATCTGTAAATATTTGGTGATAGTGAGCTGATTGTGAACCAAGTCAGAGGACAACATGCTACAAGGAATGACCTACTTAGGAGCTATAAAAACTGGGTATGGGACCTCATTGAGGACTTTGAAGCTTTCAACATTGTGTCCATACCAGGAAAAAGAATGATGTATCGAGAGATACTAGTAGTAATTTGGGGAAGCATTTGATGTTATAGAAAGTATAAAAATTAATAAGTATCAGCCCCATATCAAGGTGGTTGTGAGGCCAGCTATCCTAGATAATAACACAAGTTGGTAGGTCTTCAAGAATGATCAACAAATTATCAATTTTCTACAAGAAGAAGCTGAGTTCTCCTCTAGAAACCAAGACAAATTGGAACATCAGTATGGCGACCAAGTGGTGTAGCTGAGAAATAACAAATTACCAAAAGGTCTTGTAACCTTGGATTCAATCTTCAACCCAAATGATCAATTCAAAAGGAGAAAGAAAATATTTAGGTAAAGGGTGAAGATTCAGAGCCCATTTCCATAGATGAAGGAAAAATGTTGCGAATCGGCAAGGTAAGTACCCAACAAGAAAAATATGAGTTTGTTCAACTTTGTCAAGAATTCCTAGATGTCTTTTCTGAACTTATAAGGATTTAAGAGGTTTCAACCCAAGGTTGGCACAACACACTATCAAGTTGGATCTGAGATCTAAGCCTTTTAGATAGAAGCAAAGGCCAGTAAACCTTCACGTTGAACCTCTCATGAGAAAAGAGTTGAACAAACTAATTGATTCCAACATCATCTTCCGTATCAAGAATTCAAGTTGGGTTACAAACATGGTGCTTATGAGGAAAAGAAATGGAGAAATCAGATTGTGTGTAGACTTCTATGATCTAAATAGAGCATCACTCAAATATCGCTACCCACTTCCATCGATAGAGAAAATCTTATAGGTTATAGCTAGCTCTAAGAGGTTTTTGTTGGTAGATGGATACTCAAACTATAATCAGAAAATGGTGAAAGAGGAAGATCAATACAAGATGGCATTCACCACAAAATGGGGCACATATGCTTATAAGAAGATGTTGTTTGGATTGTCCAATGCCAGAGCAACATTTCAATGAGCTATGGATATGGTATTCAAGGGCTTGATCAATAATATGGTGCTGGTATATCTAAATGATATCATTGTATTCTCAAAAAACATAGAAGACCATCTCTTCCACCTAGGGCATGTATTTTATAGGTGTAGAAGGTTTAGAGTGTATTTTAATCCAAAGAAGTGTGTATTCTTGGCACATGATGGGAAATTTTTGGTCCACATTGTATCAAGAGAAGGGTTAACAATTGATCCTCAAAGATTTGAAGCCATCCAAACACTTCCATTGCCACAACACAAGAATTCTTTCCAAATATTCTTATGAAGAATAAACTTTGTTCATAGATTTGCGCCTGATTTTGCCACTCTTGTGAAGCCTTTAACAATGATGTTGAAGAAGAGTCTTGCATTTAAATGGAAAACATCATAGAAAGAGAGTGTTGAGGCCATCAAGCTCACAATATCACAATCCCAAACTCTTATTAACCCAAACTTTTCAAAGGACTTCATGATGTATGCTTTTGGAGGGTTAGACACAATCTCAACTATCTTGGTTCAGCTTGACAAGGAAGGTTCGAGAACAACTCATTGAATTTTTTTATTTAGAGCTTGGAATATTATGAAGTAAATTATTCTTTCATTGAAAAGCATGTCCTTTCTATCATTAGGAGTTTGAAGAAGTTAAGACACTTGGTATCGAACAACAAGATTCAACTGCT
The DNA here is from genome assembly GCA_018340775.1 of Taxus wallichiana var. yunnanensis. Taxonomy (NCBI): domain Eukaryota; kingdom Viridiplantae; phylum Streptophyta; class Pinopsida; order Cupressales; family Taxaceae; genus Taxus; species Taxus wallichiana. The sequence continues at coordinate 108,975,316 of CM031236.1, read as the reverse complement.
AGTGTCTCATGCTAGTGTCAAGGACTTTCTCCTAAATAAGGAATTCAATGAGAAGAGAGTACGTTGGATCACTCATGTAATGGAGTATGATATTGAAATAAAAGTGACCAAGATAGTTTTTGGCAAAGGTTTATGTGAGAAGCTAGCTTCCAAGTAACAAAATGAGCCAGCAGATGACAAGGAGGCTCTCCTATAAACACAGAATGATCTTGAGCATCCAGCTAATGATACACCCATTCCATGTTGGACTCAAAATTTGGTGCATTTTCTCCAAATAGGTTCGTGCCATCTAGAAATAAGTAGAACAAAGAGAAGGTACTTTATATTACAGGCCATACCGTATGTGCTTGTTGATGGCATTTTGTTCAAAAGGGACATCAATGGCTTCCTATTAAGGTGAATTGTGATAGTCCAAATTGATAAGGTGTTTGTTATCACAGAATCACAACACCCTTATGTTTACACAAGTGCATATATTTTAGTTCACAAAGTGTGATTGGATAACATAGGAACTATCTCCAAGTTGTGGGACTTGCTACTTGAGATAGACCTCAAGAGAAAGATAGTTCTTACTCCTAGACTACATGTTACAATCTACTCTAATGCAGGAAAAACTATCTTTCCTAATCTAACTTTCCAAGGGACCAAGGAGGGAAAATGCATGAAAATAAAATCCTACACTAAAGCGGTGATACACCAGAAAAGGAGGGGGGTGTGAGTATTCTTCCAATGTGTGAGATACAGAAGTAAAGTGCACACTAGAAGGGGTGATGACAGTTCTCCACAATCTAGAAAATGCATTCACAACAACATTTAAAACATACACAATGATAATGGATCCCTACAAGAACATAAAAATAGACACAATATTCTTGTAATCAAGATTATAAGGGGCGAGAAGAATGCAAGAAAACACAACAGGGGAAGATGCATCCACAAACTTGTATTTTATTGCTTCATGATATGCACAGATTCAATCTATTACAAGATAAGGGCCTGGATCACCATGCAAGAAGTCCACTACAAGGGCCTACAGCACATTGGCTTCACAAAGTAATTTTGATAGAGCTTTTCTACAAGAAAAATCCTCCTTTACAATGAGCCTAACACTCCAATTATAGAAAAAATGAGAAGAGAGAGAGAAGGGGAAATGGAAATCCCAAAATCTGTCCTTCAACCACTTGTAAGAGGCATTAAATGGATTAAAATTAATGTATATTACTTGAAAAAGGCTCCCCATATTGTCCCAGGTGCTGCAGCAAAGAAGGAATGTTGACCATGCCTCTTAATTGCATTTCTAACTACCAGATAAAATAATGTCATGAACCCGGCCATGTTTTATGAAAAATCCCAATCAATTTCTAATTAAATCCATAATTTATTGATTTTTTTGCATCAGCCTCGGAGCCACGATTCCAACGGTACTAATTTTGTGTGATTTCGTTGAGAAATGCAAAAGTTATGGCCTTCTGAGTGCGAGCAACTATTTTGGGTCTGGCAGGTGTTTTCTGTCATTTGACGGGAATGAGCATTAACTGACTGGAACAAAATATGTTTATTTTATTTAAATATATTTAATCTCATTAAAAGTAATAAATCTAGTTTTTGGCATAGAGGACGTCGTGCTCATTCTAGAAAGTCCAATTTTGTGAAAATCAGAGCTCGGAGTCAAAAGTTATGGCCGTTTGAAGTTTTGGGAGTCAAACGTTGACTTTTCCTTTGAGTTGCGGGTATTGTGGAAAAATCAGTCCGCATGTCCTGGCTTTCCTAGACACATTCTTCCACATCAGCTGATTCGGGCTTACTTGTCCCCTTTGTGGCCTTTTCACCTTTTCACGCTCTGCAAGCGCCCCGTATGTACTTTTGTCCCGACTATCCTGGACAAAAATCTCCGCACCACCCACAATAGAATGACTTGTGGCAAATCAACCGATTCACATCCCACGTGTAATTTTGTCCCAGATGTCCCAAACCACATAGAACAAAAACTTCTACTTTTGTCAATTTTCACTACCTGCGGCCATTTCGACTTTTCGCATTTCACGCGTCCGACGTCCCAACCGGTCCGGACCACCTGGGACAAAAAGTTATGAATTTGCTGATTTCTTTGTATTTTAGCCACGACTTGGTATGACGAACCTTGGTATGATCTACACTGGTATGACCCGACCTTCGGGACGCAATGCTTTAAAACAAGCCTGCGACTTCATTTTTTGCATTTTTTGAATTTTTCTAACTCGTTGGGATTTTTCCTTGGATGGGAGAGTTAGAGAGAAGCCAAAGGGGGCCCCAAAACATGATTTTGGGCATTGAATCAATCTACTTTCTCGGGACTCAAGAATCTAATACATGTTATCATAATTACCTTGGGGGGTAAATTTTGGATAACAGTGTTACATGAGTTCCACAATGGAGAATCCAGAGGCCACTTTGCTCCATGGGTAACAACACTCAAAATTATGAGAATTGGTTACTATTGGCCTATGGTATTTAGGTATTTCTAGTCATGGATCAAGAAATGCAAGAAGTGTGCATTCTTCACAGGGAAGGAAAAGTTAGCAGCCCTGCCCCTTCATCCAATTTTAGTGGACCAACCATCCATGTAATGGGGAGTAGACTTCATTGGAGTAATCAACCCAAATTCAATCCAGGGCCACAAGTGGATACTCACAGCGAATGAGTATTTCACTAAGTGGATTGAAGCGGTGGCACTAAATGAGGCAAATGAATCCAACATCTTGGATTTCTATGAAGGGATAGTCACTAGGTTCGGAGTCCCTGCCACTATCACATCGGATAATGCATTGGCATTCTTTAGTACAAGGATCATTGAATGAGTTGTCAAGAATGATGTATACCTCAGCACTTCATCAAAATATTACCCTCAAGGTAATGGCCAAGCAGAGTCCACAATAAATAACCTACTAAGAATTATCATAAGGACTCTTAATGAAAATCAGAGAACTTGGCACACAAAGCTCAATGGGTTGATAGGATCACAACCAAAAGGTCTATAGGAAGATCCCCATACAAGATTATATATGGAAAAGAGGTAGCATTGCCCGTATCATTGGATATGCCCACTTTAGAGCTAATGAAATAGTTATAACTAGCCGAGTTTGAACCTATGCAAATAAGGTATGTAGAGATAATGGGAGTAGAAGAAGCAAGAGAACATACAATGCAGATCATGGAGAAAGATCAAGAATCGATCAAGAAGAGATTTGATAAGAAACCCAAAATAAGGACCTTTCAAGAGGGGACTTAGCTCTAAAGTGGGATGTAGATCAAGAAAAACCAGGAAGACATTCAAAGTTTGATGCCATATTGAGTGGCCCCTATATGGCCACAGGATGTAAAAGTAGCAATGCCTTCCGACTAGCTAAGTTGGATGGTGAAGAATTGTAGATTCCATTCAATGGGATCTACCTCAAACACTGCTACTAAAAGGAAAATTTCTCAACCTTGTAAATATTAGCCTAGATTTTAAATTTCTCCAAGTGTGTATGCACATTGTCTTGCTATAGTTTAGGTTTCAATTTCCCTAAGTGCTAGTGCACATGCTCTATATTTCTTGTATGCTTGTATATAGTTCATCTGACCCATGGAAAAGAATCGTGGCCATAAGAAATTAAATCTATAGAGTATCCCTATTGGAGTAGGTCTGGATGTTTTTCATTCCATCCTAACAGATCAGGTTTGCAGAAAATCAAATGAGGGAGAAGTTTCTAGGTTTCAGACAACTCTCTACTCTCACAAATCTTGAATCCAAGATTTTCTTATAAAGATAAGAGTGCATGCAGCGGAAGGCAGTTCTAGACTAGTTTTGAAATTACTAGGTAGAATTTATGCCCAATGGATACTTCCCAAGCTATTGGTCTCTTCATCTAGCGTAAAAACATCCCCGAGATTCGCTAAATCGTTATCTCAATTTTGCACCCAGAAAAATTGATCAAACACGACCCTTCATGAGAGAAACTTACAAGCCAACATTTAAAATCCAACAACTGATCCCAAATCTGATGGGAAGGTAGGATCTACAATAGAGGAAAAGGGTTGGTAAAGGATCAAACAACATCAAAGGAGGCTAGAGGCTCTCAAGAGGAAAACGGGGAAGGGCTTACAGTTTTCAGACTTCACATACGATTCAATGCAGGGGCCTAAATTGGTTAAGTATTAAAGGACCGATGGAAGGTGCCACATGTCTCAAAGCCGCACCTTTAAGGGTTCAAGACAAGGGAATTTCCCCAAATAAGCGCAGATCTTCCACGTGTCCCAGAACCCGACGAGGTAGTGTTCACTCGAGGCCCTGAATCGGCTAAGTATAAGAGAGTCAGCGGAAGCCCCCACATGTACACTCGGCTCCACTTTAGAAGGGAAATACAGAGCGGGTTCCCAAATGAGTGCCATCCCTCCATGTGGTCAGAGCCTCAAAAATTTGAATCGGAAGTTGAAAATTTGTAGATGCTTGGAGGGTGCCACATGCCTCATCGACATAATTCTAAGGTCGAATCCAAAGTAGATTTCCAAATGAGCGCAGGCTCGCCACGTGGTCAGAGTCAAAAAGGGGGATAGAGCCAGTCATTGAATTGGCTATGTATGGAAGGGCTAGTAGAATCTTCCACGTGTCTCATCGGTGTAATTCCAAGGGTAGAATCCAAAGCGGGTTTCCAAATGAGGGCGAGCTCGCCACGTGGTCGAGTAAAAAAGGGGACTGATCGGTTCTGAATTAGCTATTATTGAAGGGCTAGCAGAAGCTTCCATGTGTCTCATTGGCACAACTTCAAAGGTGCAGCCCAAAACAGAGACCCAAACATCTGTCAGCCTATGATGTAGTTAGGGATCGAGAAAGGCAGCAGGCCCAAATCAGCTAAGTATAAAAGAAATAAAGGCAAGCTAGCAGAAGGTGCCACGTGTCGACTCAGCGCAACTTCAAAGATCAACTCTGAAGGAAATCCCCCAAACTAGCGCAGGATCTCCACGTGTCCAAAATTCAAAAAGGGGACAGAGCCAGCTGTTTAAATTGACTAAGTATAAAAGGGTCATTGGAAGCCTACACGTGCCTCGTCCACATAACTCTAAAGGTAAAATTTGGGGGCAGGTCTCAAATGTGCATTGAGCCTCCATGTGTCCAGGATCAAACATATGACCCCGCCAAATGAAAGGGACCAGTGGCCATGTTTCGAGTTAAAGAGGGAAGGCAGGCCTTAGAAGGATTTTTTTCCAAAAGCTGGCCGACGGGCATGGGGAATAATTTTCACCAAAGTGGAAAATGAGGACCAGCTGGCACTGGAAATGACTTTTGGGAAATGTAAAGTTGCGGGGCTGCGAGATTTTTTGCATTTTTTACAACTTTCATAAAAGTGCAATTTGTAAGTGTGGGCCCATGAGCCTAAGGAGGTTTTTTTGCCAAATGGAAAATGAGAAGGTTACGAGGCTTGTGGGGGCTTTTGGGAAAAAGTGAATTTCAGGCTTTGTGGCTACGGCACTTTTTTACACTTTGTAATTTTTGTGCAAAAGGAGAAAAGTGAGTTTCGAGGCCATGGATTCATTTTGCAAAATTGGTTTTTCACTATTTTTGTACAAATTCGATTCAATATTCAAATGGTCATAATTATCGATCCAAAGTGCTCAAAATTCAACAAATTTGGTAACATTTGAAAGTTCTCGACCTCATCCATGCAATGGAAGCCTAAAACTTTTATTTTTACAAGGTTAGGTGGGTGAAAAAAGGAAAACATATTTCATGCCATTAATGCACAATCTGATTGCTTTAACAACCAAATCAGATTTTATTTGATCCACCATTCTTCCTTCTTCAACACACCAAATAGACATAGAGAGGAAGACTTGACGGTTTGTAAGCTGATTTTTACGGGCTTTGATGGCTGGTAGATGAGCTTCCAAATCAGATTTCCTACCTCTTTTCTTCTCCTCTCTTCACTTCATCTATAAAGGTAAGAGCTTGGCTCATTGTAAAGGGTTGGACATTTTGGTTTTACACCCTCCCTTCTTCTCTAGTCTACAGATCAAATTTGTGGAGTTCGAACCTTCTATTAAGACTGTAATGCAAGTTTTTCACCTCTTAGCCATTGTAATGTTCTGTATCAATTTTGAAGAAATAATACGTGTTTGTGGCTGGTTTCAACCCTCTCCTGTGTTCATTGCCTTTATTTTATCTTTCATTGCAATATTTTTTATTTGTATATGGTGGTTGTATTACATTTTAATGGTATGTGTTTGATAGCAAAGCCGGTGTTTAGTATTCCTTTGGTGCATCACCTCTGTTAGTTTAGGTTTAATTTCTTACATCTTATTAACCCTGTCTCCTTGGAAAGTTAGAATATATTTTAGAAAATATCCTCTGCAAATTTTATGTATGCACTGAACAGAGAAATAGCAATTATCCTTCATCTAGAGAGCTCTCTCAATTTCAAAGTCCCGCACTTTAACAGATGCTCCATGTTATGTAATAACACTACGAGTCTCAACCCATCGAGTTGATGACATTTAGGGGTTTTGTGATTTTACACTAAAAGCGACCAAAACCTTATGCACTATTAGACCCAAGGTATCAAAACTTGGTGCTCGTTTCATTGGTATTGGTGATAACTAGATGATTTATCAACTAACACAACCTTTCTATCTACTTTGTAAGTTAAAATTATCCAATTTCCAAAGACATTCAAAACAACACTATGAACCATGTACATGAGATGTCAAGCATCATATGTGTTCCTTGTTATGTAGAGAGCCACATCAAGCATTATCTCAACCTCATTTGACCATTTGTGATCTCTTCATCACATATCTAGGAGCCCTGTCACTCCATTTTTCACTTTTAGGGAGCTACTAAAACTGATAATAGGCTTTCGTTTTGACCGTCGTTTAAACCCCGAGAAAAATAATGCTTATCTTCCTTCACAAACCTATAGTATTTTTACTAGACAATTTTCTAGAACCTTCAGTTTAGGAAAATCACATTCCTTGTGAGTTTAGCAAAGAGGTTTTGTAGGCCTCCAATCATAGTTTGACTATGTCAAACTGGACCAATTACTATAGGTGGCTCCAGAAAACCCATCGCCGTTTGAAACCCGTTTACAAGTTCTCAATGCACAACTCTAAAAAATTCTCCACTAGTGCCTAGACTGGACACCAGCACCGTGCACTCCTCTCCATCCTCGGTGATTGTTCGAGACTTTATGTTTTCTATTATTTTCTACACTTGAGGTTGGTATTTTCGGTTTCCCCTCTCATATCTCAAGGTACTAGTTGGCATGTCGGGTCATTAGTGTTGAAATTCAAGCAAGATATCCCTATATAAACACAAAATACCTACCATAATAAGGGCAAGAAATTTCTATCAATGCCTACCTATCTACATATATCAAGGGATTGCATTTGGTCACATTATTCTACATATAGACTACATAAGAAGGGGATTTCATTCTATTCCATCCACACCTTTTCATTTTATCTATGTAGACACTAAATCATGCACTTTGGGTATTATTTAGTCCCAGTATCATACTATTATTCATATGGTTATTGAGAGAAGAAAGTACTAATTAACCCCCATCTTTTGGCCATTTTACTTTGTTTCCTATCATTGTTGCTTGACCTTCACCGCATACATCCCCGGTTTGTTTTAAGAATTTTCTAGCCTTCTAGACTTGATTAGGGTGCCCAAGGCACTCTGGTCCTAGTTGGGGTGCCTTGATCCCTTTTACATTTTCTCACCACTTTTTGGGAACTTTATAGTCATTTGAGCATTCTATATTTTTGGTGGTTTGCCTCTTCGGGGTTAATTACAAAATTAGAACAAGATAACCATATAAAAAAAGTTATGAGACCATAATGAAGGACTAAGAACTAGTCACTACTATCATCCACCTAGAGTCACATCCATCTAAGGAATCTACAGCTCATTCGCATCCATCTAGCTTAATATTAAGTGGGGATCCATATGCTTAATCTGAGAACTTCACACCACAAAATGGCTTCATAAACATGTTTGCAACTTGATTTTCAGTCAGACAGTATTGGATATCTATATCACTACAAATAACCTTATCTCGGATAAAGTGCATATGTATCTCGATATATTTTGTCCTTTGATGCTAAAGTTGATATTTAATGAGAGCAATGCAACTCTGGCTATCACAAAAAGAGGATTACTTCCTTTAGCTTCCATGTGCATCTCTTTCAATAGCCACTTCAACCACATGGCTTCTTTTGTTACTTCCATTTCATTTATATATTATGCCTTAGTAGAAGAAATGGAAATGGTTGGCTTCTTTTTACTGATCCAAGTAATGACACATGCACCAAACTTGAATACATATCTAGTTGTAGACTTGTGATATATCACATCATCAACATGGTCAGAATCACAATATCCATATAAATATGCATTGTTAGAAGAAATATAATGTAAACCAAAATTAATTGTGCCCTTAATATAACACAATTTGTTTTTGCTAACTTTCAATGATCCACGATAATGCTTCGCATAAACCTTGAAGAAATCCCTACTACATAAGAAATGTTAGGTCTAGTAATAATTAGATAAATCAAACTACCTAAAAGTTTCCTCTACAAATTCGAATTAAATTTTTAGATGCAGGTTTAGGATCAAGTTTACATATAACTTCTATAGGAATACCAACTGGTTTACAATCGATCATATTAAACCTTTTAAGTAAATTAGTTGCATTTTGTGATTGAGATACTACAATAGAATTTTATCCTAAAATATAGCCATACCCAAGAAATGATGCAATAATCCAAAGTCCACCATTTCAAAATATTGCATTAACTTTGCTTTAATTTTTGTAATTAAACTGTTACAATTACTAGTGATAAGTAAATCATCAACATACAATACAATGAGAATGATAAAATTTTCTTCAATTTTAAATAATAAACAATAAATAATTTTCGGATGAACAGTTAGAAAAACTGACTTCATTTTAAAAATGCTAATCTTTGCATACCAAGCTCTAGGAACTTGTTTTAAACCATATAAATATTTTTTCAATTTACAAACATACATTTCTTTACTTGGTTCTTCAAAGCTTGTAGGTTGGGTCATATAGATTTATTCTTTTAAATCACCATTTAGAAAGGAATTTTCGACATCCAAAGATAGACATGACTAAGGAAATCAAAATCCTCACTATGCTCATTTTTGTAAATGGTGCAAATATTTCAACTTAGTCGATACGCAGGTTTTTGTTTAAATCCTCGAGCTACTAATATGTCTTTGAATTTATCTACACTTCCATCTAATTTATATTTAATCTTGTATATCCATCTAGATCTGACTATACTTAATTATTCAAGAGGAGGGACTAACTTCAAATTTTTATTTTTAATCAAGGCAACATATTCAGATTTCATAGCATCTATCCATCTTTCGTCAGAATAAGCTTCTTCAAAATATTGGGATTCAAGTTCATACAATGTCATTAAGGAATGATATGTATGAGGGATTCCAGTGATTTTCTGAAGGTTTCAAGATTAGAGTCTTGAATAATAGACTCAACCCATCTAGGTATTTTAGTTATAGAGGAAATATGTACTATCTCTTTTTCAACTATAGGCTCATTAGTAGTTTCTTCACCACATACATCATTTTCACAATTTTTTAGTTTCAAATTCATTTTCATTAGAATAATCATAAATAACATAAATAAAATATGAAGAAGATGATTTTTTTTTCCCAAAATTTTAACATTCATGTTTTCTATAACTTCTATTTTTGATGGATCAAAGATCCTAAGACCTTTAGTTTTTGCACCTGTTGTCATGCGAATGTGCGAACAATAAAATTCTCAATTTTCGAGCATGAAAACCATACCATACCTGAATTTTTTTCCCAAAGGTCAATATGAGCCCTCCTTCATTTCACCCTAATCCCTGAGTCAGTCTTTTATTAGGTGATCTAGGGGTATCCAGTCATTCCATGTTCTTCCCAAGTCAGATCTACCAAGACAAGCTTCTCAACAAGCTTGGGAAGGGTTGTTCTCAAGACTTCTCAAGGCAGTGTACATCCCTCAGAATAGAACAGACAACCACAACCCATCAAGAAGGAATAATAGAGATATAAGAACATCATGTAATCAATTTTGGAAGGTTTTGGGAAGTTTTACAAGTTTTAGATCAAGTTCAACAAAAGTGAGTCTTGGAGGCCTAAACAGTGGATAACGCTTAAAAGATACTAAGATTTAGAAAGTGATTCTAAGAGCTCCGGAAGGAGTTAAGAGTAAAAAAACTATCATCAGAAAATTATTTTAGAGCCCTAGATTATGGTCATATCATATTCTTCACAAAACCTGAGCGCACTAGAGAGGTTATTCCACAGGCATTTCGTTTGGGATTCCTTGCAAAAATAACATTGCAGAGTATGAGGCACTTATCGTTGGCTTAAAGTTAGCTATCACATGGAACATTAGATAGCTATGAGTCATTGGTTACTCTAAATTGATCATTAAACAAGTTAATGATGAATACAAGGTAAAATATGAAAAACTTGTTCCATACAAGAAACTGATAGAAACTACGAAACGATTACTTTGTGTAGATCATCGTTGAGAAAATACCAAGATAAAATTACTAGTTAGCGAGACGCCACGAATACCATTGGGTCTTTACTATGCATTCCACCTTAGGAAAACAAGATGCATTTCTTTGTGGAACACTTATAGATGCTGCATATGACATGCCAGAATCTTGTCTAGCATGTGAAGTTGTTGGTCCTCTATCCCCTTGGTACCATTCCATTTTCAACTACCTACAAGATGGAACTTTTCCCCCAGATATCTCCCATACTGAAAAAAATTCCCTTATCCCTCACATAGCCCATTATACCCTCCTAGGAGGAACCCTCTATTGTCATGGATATGATGGGAATATGTTACGTTGTCTAGATGTCATCGAGTCAATCTAAGCAATCAAAGAAGTGCATGGAGGTGTTTTTGGGGCACACACAAGAGGGATGGTCCTTGCTAAGAAATTATTGAGAGTAGGTTAATATTGTCCTATGATGGAAGTAGACTATTGAAATTTTGTCATGAGATGTGAACTTTGTTATAAGTATGGAAACTTGATACATGCACTAGCATAGGCTTTGCAACCCATCACTACGCCCTGACCATTTTCAAAATGGGGGCTTGATCTCAAAGGGAAGCTCACTCCAACTTCCTCAGATGGCCACACTCACATTATCACCGCCACTGAGTACTTCACTAAATGGGTAGAGGATGTGCCTCTCACTTACATAATTGGTACATATATTTCCAAATTCATTATGAACCATCTTATTTGCCATTATGACATTCCCTCTGCCATTGTAGCAGAAAATGGTAAATCCTTTAAGAACAAGACACTCAAAGTGTTATTCCAAAGCTTCTAAATCCAAATCAAGTGGTCAAACCCCTATTACCCTCAAGTTAATGGATAAGATGAATCCACCAATAAAACACTTGTGCATATCATGGAAAAGATGATTGATTAGAAGACCGGTCTTAATTGGCACCTTTAGATCCATCCCACCCTCTGGGCCTATTAAACCTCCATTTGCACCCCTACTATTGCTATACCTTAGTAACTAGTATTTTTCACCGAGGCCATCATACCCTTGGAAGTTGAGCTTCCCTCCCTGAGAATATCTCTCCGGGACTATCTAGACAAAGATGAAGACTACAGGGTATCTCGGATAGCAGAGTTGGATCTAATGGATGAGAAGTGCATGAGGGAACTCAATTGGTGAAGGTTTATCAAAACCAAGTTTCACAAGGATACAAAAAATGAATCATACCTCATCAATTTGATGTAGGAGATATCATTTTAAAGGAAAACCAATTTAACATGGTTAAGGATCGAGAAAAGAAAGGTAAGTTTAAGGCCAATTGATTAGGACCATATGTCGTGGTCACTCAGTATGACTCAACGGAATATAAATTTGCTAACTCAGATGGTGAATAATTACAGAGCCAATTAATGCAATTAATCTCAAGTGGTTCTATGCTTGACTATCACATTCCTTGGAAAAGAAAGAAAAAACAAGTAAAACTAAAAAAATCAAGAAAACAGAAAAAAAAAATAGGTCATCCAAATATGAAAACCATGTAATTGTGGCACAATGGGAAATTTCTTGGGTGAAAACCAATTTCTAATGCTTAAGAAGGATTCATTTTCACAAGAAACTCTCACATTTAGATGGGTAACTATCGCTTCTATCTAGGGCTAGTTTTCCTTAAAGTCTAGGTATCCTCTTGCACCTATATTTCAAGGCCTTCATTTGGATGATCTATTCTTATATCTATATGAGGGAATAAAATTTGCATATTCCCATCTAGTGCTAGGAGATGCCTTCACATTTTTCACAATCTCACACATAATCGTGGCATTCTTCCCTTGTACATCCCCTATATCGTTGGGGTATCTACGCTTCTTTGTTTTTGTACATAGTTTCACTAAACCTTTTAAATAACACAAAAACATTCAAATATGTTGGAAAACCATAAACATTTGAAAAACCCCTTCTAAGGACAAAACCACAAAAATAATGTGAATAGTAGCCTTGAAAATCATCTTACAAAATAAGTTGTTTATTTAGTTAGTTATTTGTTTTTGTTTTAGGCCTTGCATGTATATATATTGTTAGGTATTTTAGGTTCATTTCAGAAATGATCCTTAGAAAATTATCTCACAAAGACACCCAAAAACAATATAAAATATATCAATGTTGTCCCACAAAAAAAAGGAGTGATTTGCTTACTTTTAGTTGTTGGTTTGTGTAGCTTCGATTGAATTACATTTACATGTTGTGTGCTCTTTTGAATGAATTGATTTTCTTACTTAGGTTGAGTTTTACTTAATCTATTGTGCACTATATTGAGTTAATTTTATCTTGCATGCTTGTATATATTTGTGTTGTATTAGTTAGATTTGATTGAGTTGTATTTGTTGATTGTGTTGTACAAATTTTTGTCATCATAACAAATAACATCTATACATCATATATCAATAAAGAGATAAGCTGCATAATCATGAAGAGGAAAATTAAACATGTATGCTAATCTACATCCATATAAATATTGCCACGAGGGGCAAGAGGGACCGCCTTTTGTCCCCCTCACACATAGACCATAATAAAAACGTGGATAATCAAAATTATTACATATAAAACAACATGATATCATCTACTTCTATCTCACATTGGTTGGATATTTTTCAATCCAAAATATGAGGTTCAACCATAGTATATATGGGATTAAATCCCTCCTCAAAGACAGGTGAGGTCATGTCGCTTATTACTAATATAAAACACAAGCCAAAAACAATATATACAGTATTCACACTAATCTAACCATTGGGGTTGGGATAAAATCCCGAAATCCACATCCACACGATTCAAAAGTATTGCTTTCGTAAATGAACTAAGTCGGAAACTATTACAATGAAAGAAGAACAATGGAAAGGAAATGAGAGAAACGTATTATCTTTCGAGTAAACACAGAGCACGAAATAATCATACGGGCTTTAGATCATAAATATAATGTCTGAAATGATTAGAAACACTGAGGTGCTAAACAAAGAATAGCTTAAGATTATGGACGTAAGAACAATGTCTTAAGAAAGATATATCCCACAACACAAAGTTTGCAAAATAATATCAACTCCTATTCTTCACAATGATTAAAAGAAAACAAAAAGTTTTTCTTCTTTCCAATAGCTCCCAATATTTCAAAAATCTCGACCTTTTGGAATGCATAAGCATCCCTTATTTATAATAAAAGGAAACGAGAGAAAATAGGATAAATCCTAGAAAATAGTGTTCTTTAAAAAGAGTTCTATTTTGCTTGACTCTCGCGCAGGAGACCAAGTCAAAATTTGCTTCCTATGTGACGAAACAGAAATGAAAAAGACATGTCGATTTCAAGATTGAAATGACATGAAACATCAAGACTTAATCTGAATCATCATCTTTCACTCCTTCATCTTTCTCTTCCTCCAGCTGAGACTGTTTGTTCGAAATTCTTGGAACTTTTGAATTATGCCTTGCATTTCGTTTTCATTAGGCGCAATGGAATGATCATTCAAAATTTCACAGGTTTCATGGGTATCACTGGCACTGCCGGGAAGCTTTTTCAATCTTTTGCTGAGCTTTCTCAAGGCCTCCAAAGAATGTTCAATTCTTACAAACCGATCAATGATCTCAATACCAAATCCGTGTGTTGGTTCATGCTAAACAGACTCTTGGACTTGTTTGAAAAGATCATCTGCTGATAGGATACCTGAGTTTCCAACTGACACCTTTGGACAAATCTTCAGCAACTCTTCTTCCAGATCACTTTTTCCATCAATCAATTTATCCCTTGATTCTCTCAACTTACCACAAGCTTCGTTGAGAATCTTTACTCTGAACCTGATGGCTTTGGTCAGCTGGAAATGCTTATCCGTATGTGGGATGATGCCTTCTTCTACCAAGAGATGTGATGGTATTTGCTTTAATACCTGGAGAGCTTCAAAAGTCAAATCAAGATGTCCAATTTCTTGAGAGAAATCATCGTCCATCTTCTCTCCATCCTTCTGAATGTCCCCCAAAGATTGATAAACTTTCACAACGTCTTGAATCACTTCCTTCCCCTGTTGGAGCAGCCTTTGGATCCATTCATCGACCACCCTTCCTTTTTTATTAATCTTCTCAATTGTAGGCACTGATGAGAAATCAAATCCGGCAAGCAGACGAGAAGAATATGGTATGGATTGAGGGTTTTGAGAGTTTAAGAAAAACCTCAGTCAACTGCTCCACCTTTCCTTTAAGCTCATCTCTGTTGTCTTTTGTTTCTTTCAACTTCTGACACAGCACGTTCGTAGCATCCCATGCATCCTGTTGTGCCCCTTCTGCTATCACTTTTCCTAGAGCCACCCTGGTTATCTGATAATCAGAGGCTGTTATGTCCTCTTTAGTTTTTTCAGTCGTGGGAGTGGCGATCTCTGTGAACTTATCCCCTGAAGCGTCCACCAAAACCCTTGAAACTGTTTTAGGTTTCTTGGCTGATTTAGTAGTAGAAGCCTTGAGTGAGCTGAAATCAAAGGCTGGTATGGGTACAATCACCTTCCTCTTCCTCGGAGTTTGCTCGAGTAGCCATTGCGGCGTATCAGAGGGAGTTGCCACTGTTGTAGAAGCTGGTATCATACTCTCAAGGGGAGAAGGTTCTACTAGTGGAGAGGGAATAGTTACCAATGTGGTAACAGATTCAGTAAAAAGAGGCACAAGAGGGGGCGTGTTGGTGATTACTTGGGTCCCAGCAGAGAGGGGTGAGAGTCTAGAGAAGATACTGGCCATGATTGAAGAAGTGGATGGAGAATGAGGAGGTAGGAGTGGTTGTGAGGGGGGAGGCGCAGATTCAGACTCCAAAGCCTAGGATGCAAGAGATAAGGTCTCTTCAGTTGGGAAATCAACAAATGATGAAACCAGAGGCTAGCTTCCTTCTCCTTCCAAAGTAATTTCTCCTATTTCTGGTGGTGTTGGTGATTCTGGGACATCCACTATTTAAACTGGAGAGATAATTGAAGAGATTTCTCTTTCTTTTCTCTTTTTGACAAACTTGACCTTTATAGGCCCCTTAGAAGATTTTTTGTCCTTTTCCTTTTTGGAGGGCCCCACCTCTGAAGTAGCCAACTTTGAAAACTTATCATCTTTAAAACTCATTCCCCAAGAGGAGAGCCATGCTTTGGTGCATGCAAGAATCAGAGCCGACCTATCTGTAATGGAGGCTTTTTCACTGATCGACCAATCAATAGGTGGGAAAACATATTGATCTTCATTCAGTCCATCATAGGAAAGATCCAGAACACTTTCATTGTCACTAGTACCTTCTGGTAAGTTAGCAAGCTCAAGTGTTTGAATCTCAGCAAGTGTCAATCTGCTATGATCCTTTCTGCGAACAGCAACCTCATCACGTAGATCAATCCAGATGTCTTCTATGCAGTCTCGCGTGCAGTGCGGGGTTCCATACGCCCGAGGACTCCTCAAATGTCAAACCCATCTCGGGGCTTTATGTGCTCCTTTAACTTCTCCTGAAGCTCAAGGACAACATTCTTAGCTTTCACCCTTTGTCGAACAAGTGTATCTTCCAATAGAAATTGGGAAAGATACAGCAGCCTTATGTTTACTTTGTTGGAACTTATGAAAATCCAACAGTTGTCTGACCAACTACATCAGGATCAATTTGTCCCCTGGATACCTGGGCAAACAGAAAGGATCCCCTGAGTACATGACTACCTGAAGATATGTTAACTTCTTGAATTGCAAGAAGACACAACCCCATTTGGAAACTTCAGCGCAGGCCTCATCTAAGATTCTTGTTTTCCTCAATTCAGGGTTTAACCTGCAGATGTTTTTGTAAAAGAAGGTGTCATTTACCCTTCTGAATTGGCCTTGAGACCCTTTTCTTGTTAGTTGAGGGAAATACTGATAAACCTGGTTCACCATCATGTTTCCCTTGATATCCAACCCAGGATAGTTCCTCATCCCGGCCGCTGCATAGGTGACATATGAGGACATATAAAACTTCCCTGTGGACAAGACTGTTGTCATTTGGGAATCTATCTCATTACTAATGAGAGTGCCCCAAGAAATTCCTTGTTAATTTTTCTTGATGGTGATCATGGTGATACATCCACCCTTGGAAAACATTTGATTCAAGTAAACCAAAACCGACTCAACAGAGTGATGATGTCATTGATTTCTGAATGAAATCACTTACGGGGATAAGTTTTGGGAATCTAGAAAGCTTGCCGGTTTGGCTTTGATCAGGAACTTCTTATTTACATGCTTGATACAATCTTCCTGATCATTATCCCAAGCTTTCTGAGCTGACTTGATATCTAACTCTCCATATTCTTCAAAATTGGGCAGCTTGAGGAGGTCATCAAAGTAACCTCCATCTAACTTGATCACAACTTCTCCCGCCTGATTTCTCACAGCACGGGAAGCAGAGTCATAACTGGAAGCACAGGCTAAGATGAATTCAGGGCACTGAGCGGACATGGGAAAACCCACTGCAAGAGGTAAACCACTATCGGCTATCGATTTCATCCATGGAGTTTGGGAGGAGCTCTTTACCCTACTCCAGAAATCTTCCATATCTATATTTCGAGCTCTATATCTCGGATGTCATAATTGCAATCGATATAGGATGGAGACTCCACCTTCTACGAATTTTATTTCATCTTTCCGACTTCTCAAATTTTTCTTGCAATGGACCAGGGTCCGACATGAAGGATTTCGAAGGAGGAGAGTTTCGGAGATCAGGAGATGTTGCACATTGTGAAAACCCCGACCTCTTTGGAGATGTCGGAAGGGTGGAAAAACCCAACACACCGAGGAGGATGTCGAGGAGTCAGAAAACCCGACACCTTGAAGATGTCGAAACTTGAGAAAACCAAAGCACTTTGAAGATGTCGGAAACTTGAGAAATCCCGACACGCCAAAAATCCCGACACGCCAAATCTTCTGATATACTGCGGGTTTTTGATACTGCATAGCACCCTTCAAAACCCGAGAAGAGGGAACAAGGTTTTTGTTGAATTTAAAACATGCAAGTTCTTTCTTTACCATTCATATACCAAACATATTTTAATTACAACAACATTCCGGGAAATAACACAAAATGATAATTCCAAAGAGATAAACCCTAAAACATAAACCTGGTTTTAGAAAACAACCCAAAAAGGAAAAAGATAAAAACCCCACAAACCTGGTAAGAAAATGGGAAGAATTCCATACATAATTAATTCACGAAAACCATGAACAAAGAATGAAGAGAAAAATACCTTCAACCAGGGCAAGGAAAGATCAAAAATGATTAACGCAATCGAGGCACAGGTGAGTTTCGGGTTTCGAGGTTGGAGAAGCATGCGCGAAAATCCACGAGGTAAAAATACGTCTGGTAAAAATGACGTGGAATTCTACATATATATATATGAAAATTTGTAATTAATACACTTCAGCTGGCACGTGCCAACCCACCCGACAACTTGGCATTAACGCCATGTCAGCATGCTCGGGAGGTCCGAAAACCCGACACGAAGGTGTTTAGAGTAATTCGGGTTTCGGGTTGTGGGAAACAATCAACATAAAGCATGAGATGTTTAGATGCTTCAAAGTTCGAAAATCTGACATGAAGGACTAAATCGGGCTTTGGGTATCGGAAGACAGGTGACACGGAACATGTCTCGGATAAGGCATGTTCGATGTGACAAAGTTCCGCAAACCCGACTCACCTTACTTGAAGCGGGTTTCAGGTTTGAGGAATACAAGACATAAGGAATTCAAAACACATGTTGTCCTGTCGGTGAAACCTAAAAACCTGATTATCTCTCATAAAGGTAATTTTACAAAATCAACTTAAAAATTTCGTAGGGTTATCTGATAGTTTTGGCGTAAACTCAAAACTGAGATAATAACAGCTCTCAGTTGGGGACTTTCTTTGTGATATCAAAGGAAGAGAACTCAGAATCTCTGGTTTTATCCATTGGGCTACGGAGTCAGAAAAGAAGAAAACCGAAACAAAACAAAATGAAGAAAGAAAGAAGACCAAAAGCAAACACACAACAAAAAGTAAAGTATGTACAATGCAAGAGAACATCTTGCATTAGTGATGGAACAGCTTTAGATGTTGTCCGCTGAAAGGCAAAGGGAGTAACCCTCCATCCAGATATGATAGAAGGAAACTATTTTCACCATTCAGCTCATGGATCTTGAAAGGTCCTTTCCACAAAGAATCAAACTTCCCGTGCATTCCTTTCTGCTCCCTCCTCTTATCCCAAAGCAACACCAGGTCTCCAATCTGGAAATTACGCTACTTTGATTTCTTGTCAAAAATTTTCTTCACTCTGCTCTGATGATCTGCGATGCGATCAACCACCTTGCTTCGTTCCTCTTCTAGCCTGGCTAGGTACATAACCCTCTTTTCAATAGAATTTTGAAAAGCCGCATCTTCGACTGCTTTTGCCAACTGTAAGGCTGGAAATTCTACTGAAATAGGAATCTCAGCATCAATCTCGTATAGTACTTGGAAAGGAGACATTCCTATAGCTCACTTTGGGGTAATCCGATCAGCCCACAACGCGTCATACAATACTTTGTGCCATGTCCTCTAGTTTTCATCTACTAGTTTTCTAATTATGGTAACCAGGTTCTTGTTGCTGGATTCAGCTTGCCCATTGCCTTGGGGATAATAATCAGATGAGTGAGCCAAGGTGATGCTGAATCCATAGCAAAATTCTATCAACTCATGCGACGAGAAATTAGAGGCATTATCAGCTACAATCTTATGAGGCACACCGAATCTGACAATTATATTTTCTTTAAGGAACTTGCAAACAACTTCAGAGGTTGCTTGCTTGATTGGTGTGGCTTCCACCCACTTGGTAAAATAGTCTGTAGCAGTCAGCACGTAATTATGTCTGGCACTAGAAGCGAGGATTCAATGTTCCAATGAATTCAATTCCCCACTGGCGAAAAGGTTCTTCAATCACTACGGGCTTCAGGGGAGAGCTGCTAGCTTGGGACGACCAACGAAATGTTGACAAGCTTCACACTTGGACACCCACTCTGTTGAATCCCGAAAGAGAGTAGGCCAATAGTACCTAGCCCGTAGAATCTTATAAGCTGTTATAGAGGATGAAAAATGTCCTCTGCATGCTAGGCTATGGAAGGACTCTAACAACTTTAACTGTTGTGATTTATCAACACAGCGCAGGAATACACCATCAATACCTTTCTTATATATCCCATTATCCCACAGGAGGTATCTTGCAGATCTTAACTTGACAGTCCTCTTCTCTTTTTGGCTTAAATGCGGAGGGCATTCACCATAAGTTAGAAAGAAAGAAATATCCGTGTACCATTCATCAGTTGTACTCACGAAAAGCACCATGGGCAACTCTGAAGAAGTATCTTGAGTCTTTTCACATTCTGCTTCAGCATGATTTTCTGCAATCAATTGGCATAGGCCCCTTCCTCGTACTAATTTGGTAGGTCTGATGTCCAAGTCATATTCTGAACTTTAGCTATCTAGGTACCTCGTTGACTCCCCAGCTCTTGTTGAGTCAAGATGGATTTAACAGATGTCGGGAATGAGAACGAGGGTATGGGAATTCAGCACATAGTACCTGAAATGTTTCACCGCTCGTACCACCGCATAAGCATGCTTTTCAATTTGTGACATCTTTAATTCATGTTCCTTCAATGGGCAGCTCATAAACACGATGGGAGCTTCAATGCCTTCCCCATTCTCCTGCATCAGGATGGCTGACACTGTGTGAGCAGAGGCGTAGTTGTACATGATGAAATATTTTTGAAGTCAGACATACTAGGATAGGAGCGCAAGCAACTACCCTTTTGATTTCTTCGAATGCAAGCTTCCCTTCTGTACTCCATCGAAATGGAACTTTTCCTTTCATCATCCCAAGGATATCCTTGGTTTTGTCAGTGAAATCAGGTACAAACCTTCTTAGGAAATTGACCTTTCCGAAGAAAGAATGAACTCCAGTTTTACTTGTGGGTAGGGTAAGGCTCTGAATGGCCTTTACCCTTTCTGGGTCGATTTTGGTTCCTTCTCTAGTCATGATATGACCCAACAATTTTCCTTCGGTCACCCCGAACATGGACTTCTTAGGATTTAATGAAATCCCGTGATGCCTGCATCTCAAAAGTACTTGCTCTAAATGATCATAATGATCACTCCGTTTTTAGAGAAAACGGTCAAGTCATCTAAATACACAACTATGACCTTGCCCATCAGGTCTCTGAATGCCAAGTCCATAGCTCTCTGAAAAGTGGCTCCGGCGTTGATCAAGCCAAAAGGCATCCTCCTGTAAGCAAAGGTACCCCATGGGGTTGTGAAGGCCGTCTTGTGTTGATCCTCCATAGTTACCTCAACTTGATTGTATCCTGAAAATCCATCGAGCATGGATAGCATTTCTGATCCAGTAACAGTTTGTAAACCTGATCCATGATAGGAAAAGGATAATTGTCCTTCAATGAAGACTGATTCAGGTTCCGGAAGTCAACACAAATTCAGATTTCACCATTCTTCTTCCTGACAGGAACGATGTTAGCAATCCAGGTGGAGTGATGGATTGGAAAAATAATTCTAGCATCTAACATCTTCTGGATTTCCGCAAGGATAGTTCCTGAGATCTTGGGATTGTAATGTCTTTTCTTTTATGTGTACATGGCTTCACATCAGGCTTCAAAGGGATACTGTGTTGTACGTCTTTGGGCTTGAAGGATTTTAAATCTGCATAAGACCAGGCTAACACATCCATGTATCTCTTCAGAAGTGAAGTGAATCTTGCTTTCTCTTCAGGGGAACAACATTTCCCAATATTCACCATCCGAGGTTGATCAGACGAACCTAGATTGATTTGATCTACTTCCGAGGAAGAAGCTCCTTCAACTTGCCTTTTGTTTTGAATAAAATGATCATGCTTGTCAAACAAACCCTCCAGAGAAACCAAACCTTTTGGTATCTTGTTGCCTTTAAGCTGGATAAACTCACCATCAACCTCTTGATATGGATCTAAGATAGTTTCACGGAAAGCTGATTCGAACCTTCAAAGTACAACTCACTGAAATTGTCAGCCTTTTCTAGAAAAGCCAACACCTGTTGATCATCATTGAACACTTGCCAGTGAGTCGCATTATCTGGGATACTGGGACGGTACACAATCTTGATAGAGTATGTATCTTGTTTGAACTGAGGATGAGGAAGAAGGAGGGATGCAGACACGGCCAAAGAATCAGCCTTGTCGTTATAATCTCTCAAAACTGCCTTAATAGAAAATGCATCAAAGCATTCTATACTATCCCAAACTTTGTTCCTGTAATGTCTCAAGTGATCATTTTTTACCTGATAGATTCCCTTGACCTGGTTGAAAATCAGCTCCGCATCCCCTGGACTTTTGATTTGAATTCCCTTCTGTCTGGCCATTTCTAATCCTAATAACAGAGCTTCATACTCAGCCGTGTTATTAGTATTATCAAATTGCAACTTGTAAGCTGATGGGAAAATTTCAGAATTAGGAGATATAAGAACTACACCAGTGCCTGATCCGGTGATTGAGCAACTACCATCGAATTCAAGGGTCCAAATAGCATTGGGATCTTCTTCCTTGACATCTACAGTGGGTATCTCTGAAGTCATGAAATAATTTCCGAAGCTAGCATCTTCGAAAAGAATTTGAGCTTTAGGATCATCTGATTTAGTTACCAAATACCTCGCCTGCGGTTCAGGATGGAGAACCTGATGAACCCCATTGACTGGGATCTTGGCTTTGGTCCAATCCATATTAATCTCTCCTTCGACGTCTTTACAAAAACCTCTACCCAAGAGGATACTGTAAGCTGCAGGGATATCAGCAACTAGAATGGTCATTTTCACTCTCTTTTCCAGGAAAGCAACGAATGCGAACTGTGCATCTTTGATTTGACCAATCAAAGGAACTTGTTTGGTTTCCATAGAGTAACACCATCCATATGACTTAGTCAAAGTAAGCCCAAGGGCATGGGCTACTTTTGTGGGCATAACATTGTCGGAGGCCCCTGAGTCGATGATGCAATTGCTGAGTTTAAACCCATTTATAAGTAAAGACAAATAAAATGGTTCAATCTTTCCTGAAGAAGAAGCAGAGGTCAGATTGTTCTAAGATGGGGATTGAGTAGGATTTGGAAGGAGACCTTTTGAAGGTGGTGGAATAGTCGCTTTACTTCTGATGAATTTGGCAAGTTTTTCGAATTGTTCAGGATTTGACTGAAGGTATTCTGCTTCTGACATTTGGATTTTGGTTCTTTTTGCATGATCGATAATGTCAAAAGCAGTATAAGAAGGGGTGATGGTAGGCTTAGTTCTAATCACATGAGCTTTCTTTGAGGCACTGATCTTATGAGAAAGAGAACAAGGAGAAGTTGCCTTTTTGGTGACTTCTCTTTCAGTTTGTGTTGAAATAGGAGTACCTCTCTTAACTATGGCTATGGGAGGTTCCTTATTCTTCTCCTTAGTGTTTTCAAGAGGTTTTCTTGGATTCTGAGATTGGGATCGAGTGAAGACAGCAAATGACTAACCATCCGGTGCACATTCATCTTCATCGTATTCCAAATACCCAATGCTGGAGTCGCCTGCTGAATCGTCATAAGACTCATCGGCATATCCTGAAGCTTCAAAAGCCTCCAGGAGAATCTTGTTCTTCTGGTTCTTCCTCTTCTTCAACTATTTCTACTGCCGCATTAATAGGAGGAGCTTCAATCGCTAGCCTCGGTTGAGCAGGAGTTAATCGCGGCCTATCCCTTGCAAGCGCACCATTGTTGTTATTGAAATTCCATCTAGGGATATCCCGATACAGAACATTGTTCACCTACTGAGACATTTGCTTTTTTAAAGCGATCAAATCATTAGCCATTTTTTGAAACATAGGATCAGTATTACCTTGAGAAGAACCTTGATTTTTGAGTTTGGGTATGTCTTTCTTGATTCTTCCAGCCAAAATAAGATCATCTTCTATTTCAATAGTTGTTGACTGACCAAATGCCAAGGATAACCGACCTTCTTAATAAAAAGCTCACATCAGGAGGCTGAGCATTAATGAAGAAGCATTTCTGATTTTCAGAGTTGGTACAGCTATTTCCGGAATCTTTCGGATCAGCTTATTAAACTTTGCCATGAAGTCCCACATGGGTTCATGAGATTCCTTCTTCATATGGGTAAGTTGTGCTAGCAAAGCATGAGAATCTTTGGCTGGTTTGAAACGTGCTTCGAACTTGGTCCTCATGGTAGCCCAGTTTGTGATGCATGCATTCGGAAGGTGATAAAACCATTCAGCTGCTGCACCATGCAACGTTTCAACAAAGAGTCAAAAGAAACATCTTCGTGAGCTACTCCAAGGACGCCGCATGCTACAAAGAAAGATGCAACGTGTTCATCAGGATGCGTTGCTTCCCATCCCCATTGAACTTGGGAATGTTTTTACGTGATCCATGTGGTAACTCATGCAATGGTGGAGTTAAAGAAAGAGGACCAATAACTGCGCCCCAAGGCACAGGTTGTACTGCCATCCTTCTGAAAAGAGTGCGTATAGGGATCTGAGTATCAGACAAGAGTAATGCACGACAAGTTGCAGACACTTCCCGTTCCACAGGGATCCGGTTTCTCGAGCAGGCGAAGAACTTCTGGTTCGGTTAGAAACAATGTTGTTGGGGGATAGGCTGAAATTGTGCTGTTGTAGCAACTCAAAGAGTGGGTCAATTTCACCTTGGGCTCGGTGGGACCGAGTGAAGATCTTCTGGCCAGCTTGAACTGGGAAAGAGACCTTGTTAAAAATAAGGAAAATACGGAGTCACAGACACCAAGAGGATAAGCTTTATACTATAAATCTGTATTCCCCAGTGGAGTCGCCAAAAACTGTTGGTTGGATATTTTGTCAATCCAAAATATGAGGTTCAACCACAGTATATGGGATTAAATCCCTCCTCAAAGACAGGTGAGGCTACCTGCTTATTACTAATCTAAAACATAGCAAAAACAATATATACAGTATTCACACTAATCTAACCATTGGGGTTGGGATAAAATCCGAAATCCACATCCACACGATTCAAAAGTATTGCTTTCGTAAATGAACTGAGTCGGAAACTATTACAATGAAAGAAGAACAATGGAAAGGAAATGAGAGAAACATATTTTCTTTCGAGTAAACACAGAGCACGAAATAATCATATGGGCTTTAGATCATAAATATAATGTCTGAAATGATTAGAAACACGAGGTGCTAAACAAAGAATAGCTTAAGATTATGGACGTAAGAACAATGTCTTAAGAAAGATATATCCCACAACACAAAGTTTGCAAAATAATATCAACTCCTATTCTTCACAATGATTAAAAGAAAACACAAAGTTTTTCTTCTTTCCAATAGCTCCCAATATTTCAAAATTCTCGACCTTTTGGAATGCATAAGCATCCCTTATTTATAATAAAAGGAAACGAGAGAAATTAGGATAAATCCTAGAAAATAGTGTTCTTTAAAAAGAGTTCTATTTTGCTTGACTCTCATGTAGGAGACCAAGTCAAAATTTGCTTCCTATGTGACGAAACAGAAATGAAAAAGACATGTCGATTTCAAGATTGAAATGACATGAAACATCAAGACTTAATCTGAATCATCATCTTTCACTCCTTCATCTTTCTCTTCCTCCAGCTGAGCCTGTTTGTTCAGAAATTCTTGAAATTTTGAATTATGCCTTGCATTTCGTTTTCATCAGGCGCAGTGGAATGATCATTCAAAATTTCACAGGTTTCATGGGTATCACTAGCACTGCCGGGAAGCTTTTTCAATCTTTTGCTGAGCTTTCTCAAGGCCTCCAAAGAATGTTCAATTCTTACAAACCGATCAATGATCTCAATACCAAATCCGTGCGTTGGTTCATGCTGAACAGACTCTTGGACTTGTTTGAAAAGATCATCTGCTGATAGGATACCTGAGTTTCCAACTGACACCTTTGGACAAATCTTCAGCAACTCTTCTTCCAGATCACTTTTTCCATCAATCAATTTATCCCTTGATTCTCTCAACTTACCGCAGGCTTCGTTGAGAATCTTTACTCTGAACCTGATGGCTTTGGTCAGCTGGAAATGCTTATCCGTATGTGGGATGATGCCTTCTTCTACCAAGAGATGTGATGGTATTTGCTTTAATACCTGGAGAGCTTCAAAAGTCAAATCAAGATGTCCAATTTCTTGAGAGAAATCATCGTCCATCTTCTCTCCATCCTTCTGAATGTCCCCCAAAGATTGATAAACTTTCACAATGTCTTGAATCGACCACCCTTCCTTTTTTATTAATCTTCTCAATTGTAGGCACTGATGAGAAATCGAATCCGACAGGGACAGAAGAAGATGGTATGGATTCAAGGGGTTTTGAGAGTTTAAGCAAAACCTCAGTCAACTACTCCACCTTTCCTTTAAGCTCATCTCTACTGTCTTTTGTTTCTTTCAACTTCTGACACAGCACGTTCGTAGCATCCCGTGCATCCTGTTATGCCCCTTCTGCTGTCACTTTTCCTAGAGCCACCCTGGTTATCTGATAATCAGAGGTTGTTATGTCCTCTTTAGTTTTTTCAATCATGGGAGTGGCGATCTCTGTGAACTTATCCCCTGAAGCGTCCACCAAAACCCTTGAAACTGTTTTAGGTTTCTTGGCTGATTTAGTAGTAGAAGCCTTGAGTGAGCTGAAATCAAAGGCTGGTATGGGTACAATCACCTTCCTCTTCCTTGGAGTTTGCTCGAGTAGCCATTGCAGCGTATCAGAGGAAGTTTCCACTATTGTAGAAGTTGGTATCATACTCTCAAGGGGAGAAGGTTCTACTAGTGGAGAGGGAATAGTTACCAATGTGGTAACTAGATTCAGTAAAAAGAGGCACAGGAGGGGGCATGTTGGTGATTACTTGGGTCCCAACAGAGAGGGGTGAGAGTCCAGAGAAGATACTGGCCATGATTGAAGAAGTGGATGGAGAATGAGGAGGTAGGAGTGGTTGTGAGGGGGGAGGCATGATTCAGACTCCAAAGCCTGGGATGCAAGAGATAAGGTCTCTTCAGTTGGGCAATCAACAAATGATGAAACCAGAGGCTGGCTTCCTTCTCCTTCCAAAGTAATTTCTCCTATTTCTGGTGGTGTTGGTGATTCTGGGACATCCACCGTTTCAACTGGAGAGATAATTGAAGAGATTTCTCTTTCTTTTCTCTTTTTGACAAACTTGACCTTTATAGGCCCCTTAGAAGATTTTTTGTCCTTTTCCTTTTTGGAGGGCCCCGCCTCTGAAGCAGCCAACTTTGAAAACTTATCATCTTTAAAACTCATTCCCCAAGAGGAGAGCCATGCTTTGGTGCATGCAAGAATCAGAGCCGACCTATCTGTAATGGAGGCTTTTTCACTGATTGACCAATCAATAGGTGGGAAAACATATTGATCTTCATTCAGTCCATCATAGGAAAGATCCAGAACACTTTCATTATCACTAGTACCTTCTGGTAAGTTAGCAAGCTCAAGTGTTTGAATCTCAGCAAGTGTCAATCTGCTATGATCCTTTCTGTGAATAGCAACCTCATCACGTAGATCAATCCAGATGTCTTCTATGCTTGGTCTGTGCAGGTGCAGGGTTCCATACGCCCTGAGGACTCCTCGAATGTCAAACCCATCTCGGGGCTTCATGTGCTTCTTTAACTTGTCCTGAAGCTCATGGACAACATTCTTAGCTTTCACCACTGTCGAACAAGTGTATCTTCCAATAGAAATTGGGAAAGATCGCAGCCTTATGTTTACTTTGTTGGAACTTATAAAAATCCAAAAGTTGTCTTACCAACTCCATCAGGATCAGTTTGTCCCCTGGATACCTGGGCAAACGGAAAGGATCCCCTGAGTACATGACTACCCGAAGATATGTGAACTTCTTGAATTGCAAGAAGACACAACCCCATTTGGAAACTTCAGCCCAGGCCTCATCTGAGATTCTTGTTTTCCTCAATTCAGGGTTTAACCTGCAGATGTTTTCGTAAAAGAAGGCATCATTTACCCTTCTGAATTGGTCTTGAGACCCTTTTCTTGTCAGTTGAGGGAAATACTGATAAACCTGGTTCACCATCCTGTTTCCCTTGATATCCAACCCGGGATAGTTCCTCATCCAGCTGCTGCATAGGTGACATATGAGGACATATAAAACTTCCCTGTGGACAAGACTGTTGTCATTTGGGAATCTATCTCATTACTAATGAGAGTGCCCCAATAAATTCCTTGTTGATTTTTCTTGATGGTGATCATGAACTGATACATCCACCCTTGGAAAACATTTGATTCAGGTAAACCAAAAACCCGACTCAACAGAGTGATGATGTCATTGATTTCCTGAATGAAATCACTTCTGGGGATAAGTCTTGGGAATCTAGAAACAACCGGTTTGGCTTTGATCAGGAACTTCTTATTTACATGCTTGATACAATCTTCCTGATCATTATCCCAAGCTTTTTTAGTTGACTTGATATCTAACTCTCCATATTCTTCAAAATTGGGCAGCTTGAGGAGGTCATCAAAGTAACCTCCATCTAACTTGATCACAACTTCTCCCGCCTGATTTCTCACAGCACGGGAAGTAGAGTCATAACTGGAAGCATAGGCTAAGATGAATTCAGGGCACTGAGCGGACATGGGAAAACCACTGCAAGAGGTAAACCACTATCGGCTATCGATTTCATCCATGGAGTTTTGGGAGGAGCTCTTTACCCTACTCCAGAAATCTTCCATATCTATATTTCTGAGCTCTGTATCTTGGATGTCATAATTGCAATCGATATAGGATGGAGACTCCACCTTTCTAAATTTGTATTTCATCTTTCCTGACTTCTCAGTCTTTTCTTGTGATGGACCAGGGTCCGACATGAAGGATTTCGAAGGAGGAGAGTTTTGGAGATCAGGAGATGTTGCACACTGTGAAAACCCTGACCTACTGGAGATGCCGGAAGGGTGGAAAAACCCGACACACTTAGGAGGATGTCGAGGAGTCCAGAAAACCCGACACCTTGAAGATGTCAGAAACTTGAGAAAACCCGGCACTTTGAAGATGTCGGAAACTTGAGAAATCGACATGCCAAATCTTCGATATCTGCGGGTTTTTTTGATACAAGACAAGACACCCTTCAAAACCACGAGAAGAGGAGCAGGGTTTTGTTGAATTTAAAACATGCAAGTTCTTTCTTTACCATTCATATACCAAACATATTTTAATTACAACAACATTCTAGGAAATAACACAAAATGATAATTCCAAAGAGATAAACCCTAAAACATAAACCCGGTTTTAGAAAACAACCCAAAAAGGAAAAAGATAAAAACCCCACAAACCTGGTAAGAAAATGGGAAGAATTCCATACATAATTAATTCACGAAAACCATGAATGAAGAATGAAGAGAAAAATACCTTCAACCAGGGAAAGGAAAGATCAAAAACGATTAACGTAATCAAGCACAGGTGAGTTTCGGGTTTCGCGGTTAGAGAAGCATGCGCGAAAATCCACGAGGTAAAAATACGTCCGGTAAAAATGACGTGGAAATCCGCATATATATATGAAAATTTGCAATTAATACACTTCAGCTGGCACGTGCCAACCCACCCGACAACTCGGCATTAACGCCATGTCAGCATGCTCGGGAGGTCCGAAAACCCAACACGAAGGTGTTTAGAGTAATTCGGGTTTCGAGTTCCGAGAAACAATCGACATAAAGCATGAGATGTTTAGATGCTTCAAAGTTTCAAAACCCGACATGAAGGACTAAATTGGGCTTCGGGTATTGGAAGACAGGCAACATGGAACATGTCTCGGATAAGGCATGTTCGATGCGACGAAGTTCCGTAAACCCGACTCGCCTTACTTGAAGCGGGTTTCGGGTTTCGAGGAACACAAGACATAAAGCATTCAAAACACATGTTGTCCTGTCGGTGAAACCCGAAAACCTGATTATCTCTCATAAAGGCAATTTTGCAAAATCAGCTTAAAATTTTCGTAGGGTTATCTGATAGTTTTGGCATAAACTCAAAACCGAGATAACATTATCTCATAGAAAAAATTTGATAAGTAGGAACATGAAAATATCATCAAAACATGTGATATCATCTATATGATATCTCATAAATCAAAGAACATGTGATAAAATCATACACATCATAAATAAGTCCATAATCATCATAATCATATATACATCATAGTCAATGTCCATGTACAAAGTGTCTCGATACATCTGGATACAAAATATGCCATCATGGGCATGAATCACAATGAGCCTTCATTAGAGGCATAATCAAAATGAATACATATATACAATCTATAAAAAAATAGCCTTTATAAGATGTGTACATTGATACATATATCAGAAAATACATGATAAAATAGAGAAAAGTCAACCACAAATCTCACCCTCTCCTAGACTGCCCATCCTAGGGCCCTGAGGAGGAGGTTGTTGCTAATGAAATGGCCCTATAGAGGCTATGAAACTCTGTTGTACCGTTGGTTGCTACACTAATCTAGCTGATCGAGAGGTCCTCTACGACCTAGATCTAGACCTGATCAAACCTAAATGATCAAAGGGAGTGACCCTCTGCCCATTTGAAACTACCAGATGATATGTGACCTTATAATAGGATGCCTCACCGCTAGCTCTCATAATATGTGATAGCATATCTGTCATCCTAGCCGTTGAGGATGCCCACACAAGAGCATCGTGCTCTCTTGTAACCCTAGTTACATCAACCTAATCCTATGTATGCTCTGTGATTAGCTGATATCTCTCCCTAGTGATAGTTTGCACTTGTGCTTGGGCCTGGTCCCTATTCTTGGTCAACTGTTGAATTTGGTCCATAGACTGCTGCATATGTTCATAATCTATGCCATTTGGGTTGTCATCTATTTTATTTGTTGAAACTAAGCAACACCATCTTCCCATCTCTATAAATCACTTGAGATTGGGCCTAAACTCACTTTGATGCGAGGACCGTAGTTGTTTCCTAACAGCCTAATCCCTCTTGGTTATCACCTAGAGTGAATAACTACAACTTGTTGAATGTGGCTGCTATAACGCAACTACTTGTCTCTATCCTGCTCTCCACCATCTCTTCCACCACCCTTTAGGTTGTGTGGTGGGCTCATAATTTTCCCTGTTGTGTACCATGTTGTGGAGGACCTCGTGAAATTACTAATCCAAGAGGAGGCACCTCACTGTAATAGTGCACGTATCCCAACTAATATGCCCACCCGGGTCATCTATATTGATGAGCTATAAGAACCTATCTCTATCTTAGTTGTGGCCCTTGTCCCTATTGCTACATTAGTGGAGGACCCTATCTACCACCACCATCCCTATCCGATCCATCCTCATCATCTGAATCATCATCATCACTACCACTCCACTACTCTAGAGGGGGCCTTATCCCTACATCCCATGCTTTCTATGAAATGGTCAAATGATGAGGCAAAACTATGGCATACCATGGTGCAAAGGCTATTGTAACTATTGGATCCATAATCTCTCACAGAGGAGCCCATGCTAGCGGAACCATCTGATCATAACTAGCTCTAGCCTGCTACGACCTAATATGTGAACTAATATCAAATGTATCCTGGTTGTCATCGGTCATACCACATCTCAGGATGAGGCACATCCTATATAGCCCTAAACTACGGTTGTAATCTATCAATCCTGTAATACTCATGAATGTATCTATGACTATAACCATAAAGTGCACAATTAAACATATACTAAGCTCTCTACTATCCTCGGCCATTGATAGTGTCTATAGGGCCTCCACACAATCATGTGCTGCTAAATATCATCATAAGCACATCGGTAATAATATGTATCTCCCATATGATCACGTACATCATTTCCAATGGGATCCCAACCAAAACCTGAGGGCTAATTAGGAGCTCGATCTCACAATGCACCTGCTAGCTATGTGGTCCCGAGGACCATATATGTAAAAGTGTGGTTGGGCCTACCATATTTTGATGGTTATATGTAATCAAGTGAAGATCCAATATAAGTGCGCAAATATGCATTGGCCCCAACAATATCACTCTCCCCAAGTATACCTTGGATCACAGTAATCAAACCTAAGGGGAATGAGTTTCTTGTCTTAAAGTAAGCAAGATACCATTGACAAGAGCCATGAGATAAACCAACACATGATGTAAGCTTAGATCCGCAATAAACTGATGCATATGAATTGTCATACCTCATCGAGGTATGTCATCTACACCAAAGAGCTCAATAAGGCTATCCAAAATTTGTGTCTCTTTAGTCTTGTACTCAATCAAATCCCCCATGACCGGGACTCATAATATCAGCCACACATCCTCAAGAGTGACTATCATCTCACCGGTAGGTAGCCTAAAACACTAACTCTCACTATGCCACCTCTCGGCTAAGGTTGTAATCAGGCTGTGATATATGGTAATTGTTGGCATCTGCACCACATGGGTACCCGACTACGTACAAGGTAATATCCAAATACTTCCTCTGTGTTGTGAGAGGGAAGAATTGAGGTTGGCCAATCATCCATATTGCTCCCATACCTTCGACACAGGTATTTTCCTTTGTAAAATCAAACAAAACACTTAGATTTTCTTCTATCTCACATCAGCCTAAAATTTGACCTATTTTCATCTTCGGGTTCTTCTAGCATTCCCCAAGTTCTTCTAAGGTCCTCCAAACCACTTTCAATTTTTCTTCTACATGTTCAAGAACATGTTTTGACAAATGCACGCCCTGATGACACATGCATGCCCTTGTTGGTTCATGCACATATAACAACACTTGCACCTAAAATTTGACACCTATATTCATATACTAAAATGTACACGCACAACCTAATCAACCCCCTCATTGATGCTTGCTGCGCATCTCTAATGATTCCAATGTACCTCTTTTTGCATGCGTGCACATTTCCACCTATTTTGTCTTATCCCGATGCATGGGCATCCATTTCTACCCATGCGCATATGCGTAATCGTGACGCATCAACATGCATGCACACACCTAACTACCCCTGCACGCATGCCATGAACCCCCTAAAACCCTAATAAATGCTATTAAATAATAAATTTGACAAGAAAGGATGGGATACTCATGTAGTTTCCATCACCTTACATCCACATGTACTCATGAACCATGTTTACCCACCTCCCACACCTCTTAATTCATGTCATCTCTCCTCAGGGTCATAACAAATGTAAATGGTAAATCAACAAAGTGTCACTATCAAATGAATTACTCGTAATGATTTTACCTCCCCTAGGAGGGGTATATATGATCATTTTTATTTGCCACCATGATGCATTCTTGCCACCGTGATGGCTGAAATGTGTCATTTCACCGTCGTGATCATTCTAACACCTTCTATTACTTGTTGTGATGATGCTTATTTTTAAATAATCATATTTGACCCATTTTCTTCACTTTAGGGCATATCTTTTTCTACTCGACACCCATATCTTCACCCTAGGGTATTTTCATGTGCTTTTTGTAATCTTCCACTTTTTAAATTCTTAAACCGATCAAAAAATCATAAAATCTTTCAAAACATTATAACTTTTTTCAAAAATCCTAAAAATCATAAAAAAATTTGAAATTGACAAAATTTTGTAAAAAGCTCATACGCGGTTGAAATTTGTGTCTCATGCATGGTATTCATCTCATATCTTGCTTACCTTTTCATGTGTTTTCAAACCAAATGACTCATGGATCATCTAGATCTACAACCATTTACAAATCTAGACTACTTGCTTCATCAGTATTCTCTAGGCACAACGAGTTGTCTGGTGCTATTTCATCATGCACAAAGATTTTCATTGGACCCAAGTGTCCTCCATCAATTCCCCTCACATGAATCCTTGCTTGGGAATCTTTGTTAACCCTTTTCAGGAACTACATTTATAAAAAAACATTTGTGCAACTTTCTTAAATGTTGTTAGTTTGAGTATGTGTGATTGTACTTGTTTCCTTATTAGATTAGATTTTTACTTCTCATATTGCATTGAATTTTGTATGTTGCATGGAGTCGATATTTTAGTAATGGACAGTTGTCCATGTTATGGATTTTCATGTCATTATACACTTCTGTCGTATGCTTATATTTTTAATAAGGTACCGATGTTGAATATTTATAGTAATGTGATGAAATGAATATTGTTTTACACAGTATTGGATCGCTGATACCTCAATATCCCTTGTTATTTTTCTTCTATATCCTCTTTATTCCCTATTCTACTTTTTCACTTGGGGCATCTTATCCCTCCTCTTTCCTCTATCTATTTTCCTTCTTATTTTCGATCATCGATCGACCTCTTCCATCACCCCATCACCACTCGAGGGGGCATCCTTCACTCTAGCAATTTTTCTTCCACCCTTCAAAACAATTGTAATTGTTTACGCTTGTCTAATTTTTTTGAAGTGACGTCTCCTACGCCACCCCAAAGAGGGAAAATGTAGACACCTATAGTTTGATCAAAGCAATATTATTCCTAACATTGTTGGTTATTATGTTCCCTATAAATTGACGAAACTTTGTCAATTAGACTTCTTTTCCTTCAAAACCTCTTAATTGACCAATACACGTTGATTAAGCCTTCTTATCTTGTAGTTGACTAATGGATCTTCTCATTAGCTAACTCCCACTTCCAACACTTTGAAATCTATCCAAACCCCTCTTGATGCTCCCAAAAAGCTTCCTAAGCCTATTTGGGACCCCTAATTAATCCTAAGAGATTAATTAGTCTCTAAACCTAGTCAAATCTTGCTTTGACTTGCTAAAAGTGATTTTTGTCCACATGCACCCAAATCATTCCATTCTTGGAAACAAAAACTATAAATAGACCCATACCCCTAAGCCATTTCTAAGAACACTTTCCCTCTCTAGGCTAAACTATAGTATTTTTGCTAGGATTAGGAGCTTTCTTCATTGTTATTGAGCTATTTTCTTTGTTATTGCATCTTTCACTCAAGCTTTGGGTAAATGAGAGGAACCATATGGTCTTGTAGCCATTAATGGTGAGCTCTCACTCTCAAAAACCTTAAGAATCAAATGATCATAACTAATTGCTAGAATCTTTAATAGGTTCATGTTTTCATAGCTTTCAAAGAGTAGAGAATTGTTTAGATATGCTAGGTTTGATTGTTTATTTCAAGTCATATGTGCATACAAAGTAATAGTTCTTGATTATTTCTCATCATGATGGTTCATTGCATTTTTGGTTAAATATTTTGGGGCTTCTTTAGTGTTATTGCCTCCTTCCATAACTTTTCAAACTTTTCCTTGTTCACACCCACATCCATTTTTGTGCATGCATAGCCTTGGAGCCTGAGAAAAAATCCTAAATTTCAGAGGGTAAATGGTGGAATAAAGCTCTAAAACCAAACTATTGGATTCAAAATGAAATTATTAGTTAAGATCCTATACAATTTCATTAAAAAATCCATCGGAAGCTCCAGATATGATCCTGACAAGACTCTCCCCAAGGTAAACCTCTAATAGTTAGCCATTTATTGGGTTGAAAATCCAACCAATGGGAGAGTGGCATACTTTTTTACACTACGTGAACCAAATATTTGGTGTAAGAGGTGTGATAAAATGTTCCCCTACCTCATTTGGACCCATGGACCCTCCAGATGACTAAGTTTTAGCTCATACTTACAAATTAAGCCCCTCGGGCTCCATTTCCCAACCCTCGCTTTGACCAACCAGGCTCTACCAAGTGGCCCAATCAGCATACGGCGCACCTTTTTGCACCAATTTCACCAAATCTTGGTGCAATAGGTGCATGAAAATGTTCCCCCATCCTCCTAAGCCCCTAGTTCAGCATGTGACCCTGATGGACCAAAAACGTGTTATTTTTAAGCCCTCCGCTCAAGCCCAACAACCAATCATGCTCCGCCAAGTGGCCCAATAGGGTTCGAGCATAATTTTTACACCAAATGAACCAAGAACTTGGTTAAATTGGTGCACAAAATTGTGAATCATTCCAAACCAAAAAATTATGTGAAAATTCTAACTAGGCTGTTACTAGTTGTTTCTGTCACGCACACAATTGTTTTCTCCAACTATCAGATTATCCCTCCAATCCTCCATTACTGATGCTAAAAACCTTCTACAGAACCTCAAACATCTTCATCATCATATTTCCATCATTCCTCTATGTGGTAAGGAGAAAAACCAAGATTTATGAGAAAAAACCATGATCATATGCTTAGAAACTCTCATGTGGAAAAATGAAGAATCACTCATAACTCACAAACCGGTGGTCAAATCTTCATAAAAATTTGGGAAAATTATCTTCTCCCAAACACCTCCATGCTAAAAAAATAGAAATTTCAAAGGTTCATCAGACCATTAATTTCAGTGAAATCAAATTTTGTGACCTAGCTCCCTTTTCCTCAGTTTGATGTTGATCGATAAGCGGGTAGAGTTGCAAATTTGTATGGAGCATCTAGAGAAAAAAACCATCATGAGAAGTTGATTTTTCATCAATCAGAGGTGGGGAAGAAAACCTTCAAAAATCTTGGTGATTCCATTAATGGTCACCCTGGTATCTTTGCGCCGAAAGATCTTACTAGGCATAAATTTTCATTTTTTCTTTCTAAGCTTTTCGATCATTGAATCATGATGAAAATTGGAGAGCAAATTTGCAACGAAGAGCCGAATCCAAAAAAACTCTCCCATCGCAAACTAAGTCTATTTTCACCACTTAAAAAATTTAAATATTCTATGCTTCCCTACATGCTATAAATGGAAAGTCGCCCCAAATTGCATGTTCAATCACTTGGGAAAATCAGAAAAGGTGTAAAATGGAAAGTAAGACAAAAATATTTTTTCCCAAAATAGAAAGTCCCCAAAAAATAACATGCTAAAAATAGAAATGTGATAATAATAGTAATATCTTAGGAATAGAGGAGGATGAAATATGGCGGAAGGTGCATGCAAAGATTCGACAAATGGACAGAACTGGTTAAGCCATAAAACTCTCCTCTATCTCATAGATCAAAAGACGTGTACATATAGGAGGTGCGTAGTAACCCCCGGTGTTGCAATCATGACAACTCGAGTAGAGAGGGGGAGTTACATTCCTAGAATAGAAGTGTAACTCCCAATGACGCATATGATGCCTTGATGTCTTGTGGCACTAATGCATAAGGGAATCTCATAATGAACCCTAAATGACATGTGGACCTACGATCTCACCTAAGTGAGATGACTCACCTAATGATGTGGAAAATAACACACACCAACACCCCCCCTTCATCATAACTTAGGATGAGGCAGTAAGTCAGAAACGAGAAATGGGTCATGGTACAAAGCCTGATGAGGTACCCATGTACAAGAAGAAGTCCCAAGTAGTGAAGGAAAACCCAGTGGGAAAACATCCACCATAAGAGAACAAAACACTCTCTAATCTAAGAAAGATGCCAAATATGGGTCCTAGCTCTAGATGTTCTGAAAAGGGTACCCATGTACAAGAGGCAATCTCTCGGAAAGAAGAAGAGAGAAGAAGAGGGAGACAAGAGGAATGCGAGAAGATGCCATGGATGGATCTCGAACTCTATAGCTCTAGGAGGTCTCCCGAGAAGAATGTCGATGACAAGATCCTCTACCTCTAGGATCGAAGAAGAGCCACTAGCATCAAACTATGTTCTGCCCTTAGAAGGATAGAAATGACGTGTTGGAAGTCTCACCCGAGTTCATAAAGGAAATTGAAGGCGCAACATGAAGAACTCGAGTGCGGTTGAAGTGTGACATAGGTCTAGCGAGTGAGTGCAAGGAACCGAAGGTAATGTCATGAGTGCGAGAACTATCGAGTATAAAAGATGAACACCCGTTGAAAGGATGTCCAAGTGATGTGAAGGAGCAGAACATCCTCCACAATAGAAAAGGGATCCACAGTTGAGGGTGGATCAATGAAGGTCTCCGGAAATGTGGAAGTGACATGATTCCCGGAAGGGGCACTCCCAACAAAAGAGATGATGAACTCCTCTGAAACACCTGTAGATGGATGAGGGACTTGTAGTGCATCACAAGTAGACTCTGTGAAAAGATGACTAAGGTCAAGTAGATACTCATCCCAATGAGGGGGCTCAACAAACAAAAGAGTGATGTATGATAGGTATGAGTCATCTAATGAAGGTAGAGGAGTGAAAAGGCCTCGCACACTGGAAGTGGAAAGGAGGTGGGTGTGATGATTGTATGAGACTAAGAAGGGGACTACTTAATATCTGATGAGATGTGGGAAGTGTCAACACTCTCTAGAATAGTGAGAGAAAGAGGAGAAGAGTCCTCTGTAGTACTCTCGACATTAGAACTGGATGCACAATCCTCGTCATCAGAAGTAGAACCAAGCGAGCATGTGTCAGTGAAACTATCATCACATGAAGAAAAGGAGACAACTGAATCAGTAGTAGCAACAATGGCGGCAGTATGTGAAGGGTCTCCATAGAAGGACTGAAGAATGCTCCAGACACGGTGAGGTGGATCTGAGTCTGCCACGTGAAACCAGAGAGAACGAGAGACATGCATCATCATGTGACCAAAGACATGGTCACAAGTGTCGAGGAAGTCCTCTAGATGATGATGATCAGTGGGTGTAGGAACTAGCCCAAGCAAGAAGGGTAAAAGACCCTCGTGGGCGAAGTAATGTTCCATGGAAGCATGCCAAGCTGAATAGGTCTCTCTCCCTGGTGAGAAGTGGCGGAGGCTATAAGGTGATCCTACGATGCTCACGTCTGGAAAGAGAACTCTCCATGATGAAAAATGCATATGCAAGGTGCACGAAAGCAAGACGTCGGACTCGGCCGATAATGCGTCTGCGTGTGAAAACCCAAGAGTACAAGCAACCCCCAGAATGTGGCACTTTATAAAAGTAGTGCATTTATAAAATTGGAAATGTCATCACGTAGAGTGTGAAAAATCATGTAACTTTGACTAAAGAAGTGCTCAAAAATGAGGAAGTCAAACGTTATGGCATTAAAATGATTCCCCAATCGATGGAAAATGCCATTGAACACCGCAAACGCATTAAAAAAGTGCTCAAAATGAGTTCAAAGGGTATCATGTGTGTACTCGTAGGAAATGGCATGGAATTTTAACAGGGGTTTGTTTTGACTGCGAGGGGGGATTAGCCTCCCCAACCCTGAGACCTCGCCCTCCGTCTTCGACAAAGCATAGGAAGGGCTAATAGAAGCCAAAATCGAGCCTAAAATTAATTACATGCCAATGATTAATGTTTTAATTTTTTAAACACCTTAAAACATTAAAAAAAATGTAGAGGGGGCCCACCTTGGAAGGCTGGGAGTCTTTGCAGTGCAGGCGGGTGATCCATGTGCGAGGAGTGCGAAAAAACGTGTCAAGGTTGAGTAACTATGCTTTGGAGGAGATGTTTCCAAGGCAGGTGGGAGCAGGCTGAAGCTAAGGTTAAACGCAGAATTCAAAAAACATTTTTTGCGAATTCAAAAAGCTTTTTTCAATGCAGACCTTTCACAGAATGAGGCGCAAATTCCACATAGGTTTGAAACATTTTTTCAATGCAACCAAAATGTTTTTCAACCAAAAACGTTTTTCAACTCACCTCAGCAACCAAAAATGTTTTTCTTAAATGGTGCACAAAATGGGTGGAAGGAGGAGAGCCCACATGGAGGAGAGATGCTGGAGGATAGGCTGTTGCATGAAAAAATGACCAAGGATTCAATGCCACTAGTTGGGACACCATGAATTAGGCAGAGAATGGAGCATTCAGTGGAGTACAGTGACATTCATGCGAGGAGGCAACCAAACATGAACTGAAGGAGGATGGCACACCGACAAGCGTATGTAACATACACGCGAGTCAAAGATAACAAAAAAAACCCGATGCAAGTTCAAAATGCCAAACCCACCATGAGTTCAGACTGAGTCAAAAGAAATGTTGGGTGAGTTATTCGATGAGCTTAGAAAACTGGCACGTGAAAAAATCAGATCTGAAACTATAAAATGCCCAAAACTGCAACCAGAGACTCTGAAGCACCTCACAAACCATATGCAAGGCGAAAAACCGATGAACACCCAAAACAAACCACAAACAACCCGAAGCAGAGGTATAAAACACCGAAATCAATGCAAGAAGAGCACAGTCAAAATATCTAGTACGAAACACGCAACGAGAATTAGATATCACACCAGGAAGCCAAAAACACATGAAAATGCCGAGGAGTGCAGATCCACAAGATCCGCTCCGATACCATGAAAGAGGGTTTAAAACCCTCAAGCGAGGATCACAAGGGACGACGTGCACATCAACGAACGTGTGAACAACAGCGTGAAGAGATCTCGGGAGGAGCAAGCATCAACCGAATGTGCATGCAAAGATTTGAAACACAGGCAGAACCTAGTTAAGCCATAAAACTCTCCTCTATCTCATAGATCAAAAGACGTGTACATATAGGAGGTGCTGAGTAACCCCCAGTGCTGTAATCATGACAACTCGAGTAGAGAGGGGGAGTTACATTCCTAGAATAGAAGTGTAACTCGAGAATGACGCATATGACGCACTAACGACCGACGCAACGATGCATTGACACGTAAAGAAATCTCATAATGACCCCTAAATGACATGTGGACCTACAATATCACCTAAGTGAGATGACTCACCTAATGATGTGGAAAATAACACACACCAATACTGTAATGGTATACAGAGGCAAAACAGGGCATCACAAGGTGCAACATGTCAATTCATCTTCATCACTTAAGGAACTAGGTGATTCAAAGTGATTTGGTCAGATCGAGTTCAACGATTCAAAGAGTTCATCAACCAAGTTTCAAGGAGGGTCATCGTGGGCATTATATGTGTTCATCTCGAGCTTACATTAGTAAATCTCATAAAAATTTTTCTGAACACTCATTATGTGGTCTAGGGTGTTTGTGCATCATGCAAAGGTTGTGATCATCGTTGGAAAATATTCAATGAAGGTGGAGGTATCCCTACTCATGCTTCAAAGCATTCTTCCATTCTCTCTCCATTCCCC
The DNA here is from genome assembly GCA_018340775.1 of Taxus wallichiana var. yunnanensis. Lineage (NCBI taxonomy): Eukaryota > Viridiplantae > Streptophyta > Pinopsida > Cupressales > Taxaceae > Taxus > Taxus wallichiana. The sequence continues at coordinate 108,934,651 of CM031236.1, read as the reverse complement.
CTCTTCTCTACCCCCTTTCTAATTCTTCATAGTGAGAAATCATGACGTTCGTCTTATTCATTTTAATGTAGCTTTAAAAATCATTGTAATAAGTTTCCCTTGATTAATATAAAAGGGATCTTAATTTCATTCCTAATAATTTCAAGATTCATATGTTGTGAGGAAAAATGTAATTTCATGAGGGGGTAACCGAAGGTCACTTCTACTTCTATATAGTGTAATGACACCCTCATTCTTAAGGGTTGTCAATTTTGTATACTCATGAGAGATCACTACTTGTGAAGAAACAAAGGAGATATCTATTTATTCTAGTCCCTTTCCCTATGTTCTTATACTTCTAACTATGCACAATTTTTTCAAAGCATCAATGAAGAAAGGAGTTTCATGCCTTTTTTATGAGGAGGTTTTAGAAACTTTGAGTTCTCAATATTAACTTGTCTTGTTGCCACTTGCAAAATTGTTTTCTTCTAAGTATATGTGTGTTGGAATTTTCTAGTTAATGGTTATAGGAATATGATTTTCTACCTACAATGTTAATCCCCCTCTCTTTTTCTCACTCCCTTTCCCGCTCTCCTAGAAAATTCCTCTCTTGTAAGTATTTGCAAGGTTTTTCCATAGGTTTAGTTTAGTGCCCCTATTGGATCCCTCGACAGTCAGGCCATAATTTTTTTTTGATTTCATTCACACATAATAAGTGGAGTTACACCACCCAAGCAGAAGAACCTAGAGTCTTGGATATGTTGGCTAGAAACCCATAAATTTTTCCCTCGACAAATTTTCTCACCAACAGATTTTGGCCCACCGTGGGGCAAAATTGGAAACAATTTTCACTCAAAATACAACAAGGTCCAAAAATATATAAAAAATCAAATATTAAAAAAAAAAAAAAATTATTTCATATAAATCCATTGCTGAAAGGCACACTACTGATTTTTACACATGACTTTTCACATTCCACAATGTCTTTTCATATTCCCATTATAAAATTTTCTCAGAGTTGGATGAAGGAAGATATACCAGGTTGGCCCAGGTCGAGAGGTGTTTTTGATTCCAATTTCAAGGCTTTGCAAAATTTACAAGAATGAATAAGAGATAATCCCTACTATTTTTCTCAAGCCTCATCCCCATTTGGGTCTTCAAGTGGTTCACCTAGCAATCCCATCCAAACACCTGTTAATACTCCCCCAAAAAATTCTCCCATCTTTCAACCACCATTGAATATTGAATTCCCTGGTGAGGAGGAAGAAGAACCAAAACAAGAATCAAAAGAAGAATTTAGAGAAGAAAAAATGGCAAATGAAGTAGAAAGACCTCAACCCATTTTCCATGGGGAAGAAATATAGGCCCGCTCACTCTTGAACACCTCTTCACAATCTACCAACAGGTTCCCAAAAGAAATTTCCAAAGTTCAAAGGTGATGGCACACAACATCCTAAAGAACACATCACTTCTTTCACCACATCATGTGGGATTCTTGGAGTCACACATGAAGATGTTACAATAAGGTTATTCATGGAATATCTCCAAGAAAAAGTAGAAGAATGGTTCTACCTCTTTCTGTTAGATCAATCACTTGTTGGAATGATATCAAAACCAAGTTTGAGGAAAGATTCAAATCTACTAAGGACTGTCAATATCTCCTTGTTCAATTGGCACAAATGAAGAAAGTTGTAAATGAAAATATGAGAGACTTAATGTCTCATTTCGACTGGTTACTCCATAGGATACAAGAAGAGGATTCACCATCTGAGAATAATGTCAAGAGATTCTTCATCAATGCTCAATTACCGAAGGTAGGATTCTTACTATGAAGGTTTCAACCAAGGAATCTAACTGAAGCATAAAGAATGACCATTGAACTTGATGATGATCTCATCCTCTCTCGAAAAATCAAGAATACCTCAAGGGGTAAGACTGGTGTCCTTGAGATGTAAGAGAAAAAATCCGTTGCTACAAAAATTAGCAAATGAAATGACATCATTGAAGAGAGAAATTTTTGAATGTATGTCTTCTCAAAGAAACAAAAGAAATCATATTACAAGAGTACTTTGAAGGCTTACCTTGGAGGCCCCACCCATCAACACAAGTTATATGATTCAAGAAAATTAAGAAGAGATTGAACAAGAAAGTGAAGGTGGTAATTTCCTAAAAGTTGACGAACTTGAGAATGAGACACAAATGAAATTCTATGAGTATTTTGGAGGTGATGAAGATGATGAAGAAGATGCACCCAATTTCTCATGTGTAATATCCACTCATTCTTAGTCTAAAAAGGTAGCCTCTTCCACCACTGCTACAAAGAAAAAGAAGGTGAAGATCCTCTCATGGAAACTCCTCAAAACAAAATAATCAATGGAGGGTCTCCTCTTCCACCTTGCATGGAGTTTGTATTAGATAAACCTGATTTTGTAGCAAGCACAAGGTCACCTGCTATTCCAAGTAAGTCTTCCAATGTTTCTTCTAGTTCTAAATCTAAATCTACTCTTGTAAAATATGATACTTCTAAAGTTCCTAGTTTACCTTTCAAAACACCCTCCATTCCCCAAACATCAATCCCGATTCCAAACCTATCCTAAATCCAAAAGTAGTACCTTCATCCCATTTGTCTACATCTGCTCCTTTTGACTTTGTAGAATATGTGAATAGAACCAAAGTGTAGATTACTGAAACCAAATATTTTCAGACCCACCTCGAATAATTTGATAGATTTTTCCATTATATTAAGAGTGGTATTTTAACAACCAATGTTGTAACTCCTATTTTTGAAGGAATAATACAAACCCACCTACACTTCCATCATAGAACATGATTTCTTTGAGTGTATCCAAGATTGACAAGGTCGATCCTTTCTACGTATCCCTTCTTATTGGGGAATATGTATTGAAAAACTGTATAATAGATTCTAGTGCCTCTAAGAACGTGATGCCCACAAAGGTTTTCAAGGCCCTCAAACTCACCATGACCCCACCTAGTGGCTCTTCTTACTCCTTGGAGTGAAAAGAGGTCCTACTTTTAGGGAAGGTTAAATATGCACAAGTGGCTCTCACCAAATTCCTAGACAAGAAGGTTTTAGTGATGATTTTGGTAGAAGACATTCTGACTTCATTTGGAATGTTGCTAAGTAGGATTTTCTATCAACATTTGGGGGTAAGATCTAGATGAATTGGTCTTCCACAACCATCCTAGTTAAGGGAGACATGGAAAAATTACTTCCAGAAAAGAAGATGAGGTACATAGTGTAAAAAGAAGGAAATCCAAAGCCAACATTTTGTACCAAAACAACAAGAGGATGAATATTTTCGTAAAAACTAAAGAGGAGGAAGAGATTCCCATCTTGATAGGACCAAGTATCTCTTCCCAAAGGAGTATGGATCTTGAAGAAGCATTGATGAACTTTGAGTTCCAAGAGGATATAACTGATTTTCTAGATGATGCAAGCCAGGAAGAAGAGGAAATGGTTCTTGATGATTTATAAATGGAGAAACCAGCTTGTATGCTTATCCATGAAGAGGAGATGTTCTCATTCCCATTTGGAGATGAAGATGATCTCAATCATGTCATCCATGGAGGGAAAAGACCAGATTGTGATGAGCCCATGAAAGGTTTGAAAGAATGGTTTGTACAAGAACTACTAAGATCCGTGAAAGAAACAAAAGACCCTAAGCTCAATCTCAAACTCTTGATGCAAGCCATGAATCTGCAAATATAAGCGTGAATCTGATTTGGAAGCCTTAACTAGTGTGAAGATCATCCATGTTGAAATAAAGAAAGATGAGAAATATGATGTCCCTCCCGAGAAAATAGTTGATGGATGCAATGATAAAATGGAGGTATTTTCTTTCCATTTGAAGAGGAAGACTCTTTCCATGATGAATAAATTGAAGAAAATATTTTTGAGGCCCTTGAAGCCAAGTCTCCCCTTAACAAAGGAGTGATAGAATGCAAAGAGTCCCGAGATAATGAAGTAATACCTCCAAATAGTTTCCTTAAGCTTCAAAAAGAAGATCCTTCGAAGGAGTACAAAGATGAGCTATAGGAAGTAACAAAAGATAACTATGTGTAAGAAACATTGGATACAATATAAGGTGTGGAAGATTCCAAGATAATTCTTGATCTCTTATCTCATGTTATGTCCCTACAAGACAAGTATGAGGTTACTTTTGATCCTTTAGTCAATATTGAAGCACCTCATAGTGGAGTAGAGAAAAAAGGTAGGTATGAGGTTTCTCATGAAAAGAGGTAAATGAGCATAGACCCAGGAAAGAAAAGAAATCAGAATATTCAAGTAGTTTAAACTAAAATCAGCTTTGGGAAATGGTGGGATGCTCAATGAAGAATCAGTTATGTGGGTAAGCAAGGAAAGCAACTGGCAATATGAATCTAATTTCAAAGGGAATGAAGGAAATGTAATTTCTAAGAAAATATCTGAGCATTAAGAAGATCATGTGGGCTCACACCTACAAAGTACACAGACAATAATGAAAACACTTGGATTTCATAAACAATTAAGGAGAGGAGGATACTTTCTCGAACCAGTCAATGGTTGCGCAGAACAACATCACTCAGTTGTTTTCCACTCAAATTTAACCTCTGAGAAAAAGAGAGTGTTAGAGTGAAAGTGGGTTGTCCCCCACCTTATACTATAGGTGGTTTAAGTTTTTTCCCCTTTCCATTTTTTTGTGCATTTTTCCCTTTTTTTGTGGTGTGTTTCCTTTCATTTGTGTTTGTGTGTTGTCCCTTTATATCTATCTCTTGCAAGTTGTGTGTGTCCTATAAGGACCAATGGATAAGGCACTAGTCAATGTTATGGGTTGTATTGAGATTCTATATTTCTCATGTGATGTCCTCGATGTGCTTGATCCATGACATGTCCCAAAGCTAGAGCTAATTGTTGTCATGCGAATGTGTAAACAACAAAATTCTCAATATTTGAGCATAAAAACTATACCATACCTAAAAAGTTTACACAAAGGTCAATATGAGCCCTCCTTAATTTCACCCTAATCTCCAAGTCAATAGTGTTTTATTAGGTTATCTATGGGTATCTAGTCATTCCATGTTCTTCCCAAGCCATATCTACCAAGACAAGCTTCTCAACAAGCTTGGGAAGGGTTGTTCTCAAGACTTCTCAAGGTCGGTGTACACCCCTCATAATAGAATGGAGAGCCAAAACCCATTAATAAGGTGTAGAAGAGATCTAAGAACATTGTGTAATAATTTTTGGAATGGTTTTTGAAGTTTCACAAGTTTTGGAGCAAGTTCAACAAAAATGAGTCTTGGAGGCCTAAGCAGTGGACATGGCCAAAAAAGCTATTGAGCTTCAGGAAGTGATTTTAGGAGCTTGAAAGTAGCTAAGATTCAAAAAAATATCTTCGAAAAGGTATTTCAGATCCCTAGATTATGGTGAAATAATATTCTTCTTAACATTGAGGAAAACTATGTCAACATCTAGTTTTGTACATGTACAACCTTGGATCATGAGAAAAAATCCTAAATTTTAGGGGTTAAAAGGTCAAATAAAGGTCTAATTACCACACCATTTGATTCAAAAGGACATTTTCAGTCAATATCATATACAATTTTTCAAAAACTCCACCAGAAGCTCATATATGATCCCGACAAGATGCTCCCAAAGTAAACCTCCAGTAGTTAGCCATTTATTGGGTTGGAAATCAAACCAATGGGAGAGTGGCACAGTTTTTTTCACTAAATATTTGGTGAAATAGGTGAAATAAAATGTGCCCTACCTCATTTGGACCCTCTAGATGACCAATTTTTAGCTCCTACTTGTAAAATACACCCCCCATGCTTCATTTCCCAACCCCGCTTCGACCACGCCAAGTGGCCCAATCATCATAGGGTGTAATTTTTTCACAAATTTAACCAAACCTTGGTGCAATAGGTGTAATAAAATGATCCCCCCATCCTCCTAAGCCCCATTTCAGCATGTGACCTTGGTGGACCAAAAACATTATATTTTTAAGCCCTCAGCTCAAGCCCAACAACATATCACGCTCCACCAAGTGGTCTTATAGGGTTAGGGTGAAATTTTACGCACCAAATGCACCATTAATTTGGTGTAAAAAAGTGTGACTCATTCAAAAAAAAAAAAATGTGAAAATTCTAATTGTTGGGTTGCCACTAACTACTTCTCTCACACATGCACAAGTTTTCACCAACTATCATATTCTCTCTATAATCCTCCATTGCTGCTGCTAAAAAACCTTATACATCACCTAAAAAAATCATCAACATATTTCCATCATTTCTCACCATGGAAATGATAAAAACCAATATTTTTGAGCAAAAACCATGAGCATATGCTGTCAGAAACTCTCATGTGGAAAAACGAAGAATCACTCATAACTCACAAACTGGTGGTCAAATATTCATAAAAATTTGGGAAAATTATCTTCTCCCAAACACCTCCATGATGAAAAAAATAGAAATTGCAAAGGTGCATCAAACTATTAATTTTAGTGAAATCAAATTTTGTGCCCTAGCTCCATTTTCCTCAGTTTGACGTTGATCCAATATGTGGGTAGAGTTACAATTTCGTACGGAACATAGAAAAAAACCATCACAGAGAAGTTGATTTTTCATCAATCAGAGGTGGGGAATAAAACCTTCAAAAAATATTGGTGACTCCATTAATGGATGTCCTGGTAGCTCCATGCCCGAAGCTCTTACTAGGCGTAAATTTTCATTTTTTATTTCTGAGCTTTCCGGTGAGTGAATCATGATGAAAATTAGAGCACGAGTTTGCGACAAAGAGCTGAATCCAAAAAAGTTTATCCCGTCGCAAATCAAGGCTGATTTCATGACTTACTAAAAATAGCATATTCTATGTTTCCCCACATGCTATAAATGGAAATTCCCCCTAAATTGCAAGTTCGATCACTCAAGACAATTAGAAAAGGTGTAAAATGGAAAGTAAGATAGAAAATGAATTTTCCCAAAATAGCAAGTCCCCAAAAAGTAACTGTTAAAAATAGAAATGTGCTAAAATAATAATATCTCAGGAATAGAGGAGGATGGAATATGGAAGAAATTTCGGAAGGTGAAACATGAGCAAGACATGTGATATGTCCCAAAATAGCAGGGCATGGTCTCATATTCTAAAAATAGAAAGTTTTCATTTTGGGAGTAGAAAGTTGCAGATGGATTTTTTTTCACTCACCTTACTTACTTTTTGGACTCCTTTTAGATAATGAGATGGTTTCATGGGTCAAATAGAGGAATGAGAACTTCACAGAGGTCCTAGAAGCATCATCTTGAGTGTAATGGTATACAAAGGCAAAACAAGGCATCGCAAGGCAACATGTGAATTCATCTTCGTCACTCAGGGAGCTGGTGATTCAAAGTGAGTTGGTTAGATTGAGTTCAATGAGTCAAAGATTTCATCAACCAAGTTTCAAGGAGGGTCATTGTGGGCATTGTATGTGTTCATCCCACTTGCATTGGTAAATCTCATAACAATGTTTTTAAACACTCATTCTGTGGTCCAAGGTGTATGTGCATCATGTAGAAGTTGTGATCATCATTGGAAAAATATTCATTAAATGTGGAGGTATACCTACTCATGTTTTGGAGAATTCTTCCATTCTCTCTCTATTCTTCCCCCTCTTCTCTACCCCCTTTCTAATTCTTCGTTGTGAGAAATCATGACATTCATCTTATTATGGCTTTTAAAAACATTGTACGAAGTTTCCTTTATTAATGTAAAATGGAACTTAATTTCATTCCTAAGAATTTCAAGATTCACATGTTGTGAGGAAAAACGTAAGTTCATGAGGGGGTAACCAAAGGTCACTTCTACTTCTATATAATGTAATGACACCCTCATTCTTAAGGGTTGTCAATTTTATATACTCATGAGAGATCACTACTTGTGAAGAAACAAAGGAGATAGCTATTTCTTCTAGTTCCTTTCCCTATGTTCTTCTACTTCTAACTATGCACAATTTTGTCAAAGCATCAATGAATAAAGAAGGATTTTCATGCCTTTTTTATGAGGAGGTTTTAGAAACTTTGATTTCTTAATCTTGACTTGTCTTGTTGCCACTTGCAAAATTATTTTCTTCTAAGTATATGTGTGTTGGAATTTTCTAGTTAACGGCTATAAGAATCTAATTTTCTACTTGAAACATTAATCCCTCTCTTTTTCTCACTCCCTTTCCTGCTCTCCTAGAGAATTCTTCTCTTGCAAGTATCTATAATATTTTGCCGTAGGGTCATTGGAGTGCCCCTGTTGGATCCTCGACCATCAGTGCCACTAACGATTTCAATCTCAAGCACGCATATTAAGTGTAACTACACCATTAAAGCATAGGGACCTAGAGTCCCTGGAGATGTTGGCTAAAAATCCAAAAAAAATCCCTCGAGAAATTTTCTCACACTAACAACATCATATCCTATAAAGATACAAGGAAAATATGTTTGAGCAATCTTATTCTATTTTGATTTTAGAATGAAGAGGGAAGAAGGGCTACCAAATATTCTCAAATGAGATACACTTAGTTTTTTATTTGACCACTTTTCCAGAGGAGTGGAATTTACTAAGGCTTTAGTGGGAACTATGTTCAAGATATGAACAATAGTGTTCATTTCTTTAGCCTAGAGGAATTTAGGAACCTAATCTGAATGCATCATGGTCCTAGCCATTTACAAAATGGTATGGTTTTTCCTTTCTACAATCTCATTCTGCTGAGGGGAATAGGGAGTAGTCAATTCCCTTTGAATTCCATATTCGACACAAAATGAGTCAAATTATTTACTGGCATATTCTCCCCCATGATCGGTCCTAAACCTCTAATTTTATAACTAAAAGAGTTTTAAAATAAAGCTTTAAATTATTTAAATTTTAACAAGACATTAGATTTATTTTTAATGAAATAAGACCAAATCATACGAGTGAAATCATCAATGACAGTGACAGCATATAAAGAACCATTAAGGGATGGAACTTCTATGTGTCCTCGAACATCACTATGGACAAGTTCCAAAGGTTCAAAAGAATTATCATCATGATGACTATGAAAGGGATTAGTAGATTTCTTACCACATAAGCATCCTTCACATGTTTCATGATTTTGGGAAATACGTGGTAGACCAATCACTAGATTTAGTCAAGACATGTCATACATGCTCCTAAAGTTGACATGACCTAGTCTTTCATGCCATAATTACATGTCACTTCTTTGAGTTTTTAAACAAGAAGCAAAAGGAAAGCCATTAAACACATACAAACCATCTCTTTGAATGCCTTCAACTATAGTAACATTATGTTCATTTTAATAAACCATTTATCTTTTAATAATGTTACACTATAGTTATTTTGATTCAACTGAGAACAAGAAAGTAAATTCATTTTAAGTTTAGGAACTAACAAAACATTGTTAATAAAACCATTTGAAACTTTTGCTTTACCTGACCATGAACATCGAGAATGGAATGATCACCCAAGTAGATCTGATCATTACATTCACTAAGTTTAAATAGGATATCATATCTAAAGGTCATGTTCCTAGAGGCACCACTATCCAATATCCACTCATTTTATTTTACAGTGACAAGGGTAACATACAAAGTAATTACATTTGATTTTTGACTATTTTTTTATTCTTGTTTTGGTTTTGTTTTTTGTTTTGGTCATATTTTTTACCCTTTTGATTTTTGAAATTTGTTTTGTTATTTTTAAATTTACAATCCTCTTTCTTGTGGCCAAATTTACCACAAGTAATGATATTTTCCATCAAAGCTAACTCTTATATTTCCAAGTTTCTTTTCTTTTCTAGGAGGTTTAAAAGTTGGCTTTTGTTTTTTTTTTTAATCTAGAGGTTTTACCTTTTGATTTCTAAGCGAGAAGTGCTTGAATGAAATTCTCTTTAGAATCAAAATTTTGCATTACTTTTTATTCCTATATGAGAGAGTACTAAGGGTTTGCAAATATGGAATGTCTTAGTTCTATTTGATATTTTGAATTCAAAATTGAAATGAAATTTCTAAATTTCTCATGAATATTAAACTGAATAATGAAATAAAACAATTTATCCTCAATTAAATTACTACCACATCCATCTAACTGTGACTTAATATTTTTTATTTTCACTAAATAATTTATCACTTTTTCATCTCCCTTCATGGGATTTTCATCAGTTCTAATATCAATTTGATAATTTTTGACAAACATGTACCTTCATGCATTGATTCCAATTGAGCCCAAGCCTCACTCAAACTTTCTTGATTCCTGATATGAAGTAGAAAATCATCTTGTACGCTTCACAAAATAATGGACATCACCTCTTGTACTTTTTGTTGATATGAAACGACATTATCTGTAGTTGCTTGTCTTCCGATCGGAGCTCTTTTAGTTCCATTCACAACTTCCCATAATTTTCAAGCCATGAATTCTACCTTCAATCAAATCTTCCAAATGTTGTAATTATTCCCATTCAACATCTAAGATTTATCAATTGAAAACTTATTAGACCCCATTTTTGCATAAATGGAAATAAATAATAAAAATGCTTAAATAAGAGTTTAATAGAAGTCCCCCCTGCTGTATTTTAATCCTCGCAATCGAACACCGATCAATTTACACCAAAAAAGGAGGTCATGTTAATTGGATATTCTATACATAAATACATTAGTATGATATCAAAAAATAAATTGAAATGTAAGTGATTTTTTTAGTTTTCTAACAAAATGACGATGAAAATTTAGTCATCGTATCATAAGAATATATCATTTTTAAACAAAATGATATTATTTTATTATTGTTTAAAGGAAGGATGCAATTGGAAAGTTAGAATCCTCTAAATATGAGATTTCAACAAAAGTTGGCTACTTGGAAAGGAACTTTGTTATCTCAAGCGAGTAAACTTTCATTACTCCTAAGTTGCCTCCGAGTTTGGTGGTGTATTTGATGTCAATTTTCAAAATGCCAACTAAAATTAGAAATATTATTACTCAGATTCAATGTAGATTTTGATGGTTGAGAACTGAATCTAAATATAGAATTCCTTTGGTGGTATGGGATAAAGTTACCCTTCTAAAAATGTTGGTGGGATTGGTTTGAAAGATTTCAAAAGTATGAATCTAGCCCATATGGCTAAAGTATGTTGGAGTTTGGAGCATGAAGATGGCTTATGGCTTAGAATTCTAAGAGCTAAGTATTTATATTTTTATCAAGCCTCTTTTATTTCTAATGTTTCTCTTCTAGATGGGTCCTTCCTTTGGAATGGTTTGGGTAAATACAGGGATATTTTGTTGAGGGGTAGTAAGTGGTTAATAGGAAATGGTACAAAAATTAGATTCTGGGAAGATTGGTGTTTAGTTGATGCTCCTTTAATTAATCAAGTTCAATGGAGAGAAGTGGCTGCTCATTTTTAGATGTCTATGGGAAGTTTGATTAGAGATTATTGGGATAGATCTAATTGGGGATGGGATTGGAAAGACTTAGACTGGGAAGGTGAGGATGAAGAAATTAAGGAAAGAATCAGAATATTAAATGTTAATCTTAGAGGATTACACATTCCTATAGTCTAGAAAGAGGATGAGTTAATATGGTCTTCGACAAAGGATGGTAAGTACTCGGTAAAAACTAGTTATGGTATAACAAGAAATGGTCCTCATTCACAACCATTTTGGAAAAATTTATGTGATAAGAATCTTATTCCAAAGGTTAATTTGTTTCTTTGGCATGTTTTCCAGAATAAAATTTTAACTATTGATAACTTATAGGTGAAAGGAATGATGATCCCTAATTGGTGTATCTTGTGCCAAAAATATAGTGAATTTGTTCAACACCTTTTTCTTCAGTGTACCTTTTCTAGAAGGGTTATGATTCATGTTTTATGTGTCTTCCAGATTTTATGGGTCTTTTCAGAGACTATTGCTGACTGGTATGGGCAATGGACAAGTCTTTTGTGTCTTTAAGCCTTTCAAAGGCTTGGAGTTTTGTGTTGCCTCATTTTTGTGGGGGATTTGGCTTGAAAGGAATGGTCAAATTTTTAGGGATAAATAAAATAAAACTATGAGGGTGGGGAGTAGCATTTTAGGTGCTCTGGTAAATAATCTCTCTATAGTGAAGATTAAAGAGCAAGGAGGGTATCCTAATCATGAGAAGGAGATTATTCAAGTTTTAGGTATCACTAAGTGTGTAAAAAAAACTCCTCTGTTGAAGGATATGGTTAGGAAAAGTGATAAATGGGTTTTGCCTTGAAGGATGGATGAAATTGAATTTTGATGGAGCAGAAAAAGGAAGCACTGGGTTAGCTACATTGGTGGTATTATTAGAGATGAAGTGGGTGCCTTGGTTTTAGCTTATGTTGAGCCTATTGGAAATAATTATAATAACTATGTTGAGGCTTATGCTCTTTTAATTGGTTTACAATGGGAGAATTATTTGCAAATAAAGAAAATTCAAGTGGAGGGAGACTCCTTATACATTGTTAATGTGATGAAGGGCCTAACTAAGAATCATATTAATATTGATTCTATTATTAGAGATGCTAAGACTATGTTAGTTAAATTTGATAATATTCAATTTAATCACATTTTCCAGAAGCTAATATGTGTGTTGACACGTTAGCTAATATTGGGGTGTGGGTTCATAATAAAATGTGGTGGTGGAGTGAGGTGGACTTGCCTCAAAGTACAAAAGCCGTGCTTAATGCAGAAAAATAGATTCAGGTGTGAGAAAAGGATATGTGCTATCATGGATATAATTTCACAGTGTGTCAAAGCACAAAATCAAAATTTTCTATGGGGATATAGAGGTCGAATGCCAAGATACATTTTTTAGAAAATAGGTTAGATACCCTCCAGGGGATGGTTGCAGAGGACAAAGGAAATAAGATGAAGCTCGATATAAATAGTTCTAATGAGGAGGATTTCCAAGTGGATGGTGTTGGTCCAAGCTGAGGACTAGGGAAAAGTGTGTTTAAGGCTCGGTTGTTGACTTATTGATGTCTGGTGTAGTGTTTTGTTTCTATTGTTTTATGTTTTGGCCGGGCTCTGTTTGAGTCAATCTCTTTTTGACTTGGGCCATTTTTGTCGGGTTTTTTATAAATATTTTTGTTTTAGTGGATCGTTATTGTAATATCTCTTTTGTAATGGGCCCTTGGAGCCTTTTTTCCAAATATTATCTATCAAAAAAATTTTTTTACTATTTTTCACAAAAATAACTTTTATAATTAGCTTATATTTTCAAAAAAAAAAAAAAAAAAAAACAATAATTCATATATATTTTTCAAAAAAAAATTAAGATAAAAAAATTGGGAGCTCTTTCTCCCTATTGGGTATGAATTTCTATCAACTCAACGAGTTGGGCTAGCCAACTCGGCGAGATTATCACCGAGTTAACCATATTCCATATATATTTTCAATCGAAACCAAACTATATTTATAAATATGCAAATTAATCGAATACATTATCTACTAACCATCTGAGCCACAAATACAACCATGATCAAGCCACACAGAGACCTCATATCACAACACAGTGAGTCACTTGGGTGAGCAATGCCCATAAGGGCCTTAAACAAAATGTGGTGGTGTGACCGTAGTCACACCACCATCCCCTAACACATAGGATTTTAAATACTTTAACATCCCTATGTGGGATGAAAAAATCATAGAAGTAGGGTGCTTGTAGGTGGTCGGTGGAGTGGAGTGGGAGCCGCATGAGGACACACGGGCGCGAGTGAAGGGTTGACGCAGGTTGCGTAGAGTGTGCCAAGTGGCACGAAGTTGGATGGGGGAGGGGGGTTGGATGGGGCTGCCCTCCCCTATATATTTTTAATATAAGTTTTTAATTTTATATATCAGCCGCATAGATTTAGGCTTAGGTTATGTAGTTTAGGTTTTATACACACACACACACACACAGATATATATATAATTTTTTAAAAGCACTGGGAATTTTTAAAAACTATACAAAAAAAATTAATATTGATTATAAACTATAGGTGCAAATTATATTTATGGGGGACCATACAGGACATGAGATTGGTTTTTGAAATTCAAATTGAAAGTAATTTTTTTATATTACCAAGGTACAAGATGGTCTAACTAACCAATAAGAAAATTTAAAACTCCTATTTTATGGATTCTTGTCTCTCCTGTGACCTTGAATTTTTACTTTCTCTTTTGATATCTTGAATTAACCTACACACATTTACAAACTATAGAAAAATATTTCACAAAATTTATTCAACCTTACCTTAATTTCCAAGGCCTTGGTAATTCTTGAATTTTATTTTTTTCACGCACGATTGAAATCTCCAAATGAATTTCCACTTGTACACACCACTTTCATTCCATCCATATGGAGAGGGAAGGGAGGGGGTTAAATAGGATATCAACCAACTAACCACCTAACTTCCCAACTGTTGCAACATTAGAACATTAGAATTAAATTAGATTATTTAATCCCATTTTGGTACCATGTTAGGACGAGGGAGGAATGAACATTTATTAACCTTATTAAATGTTAGGTCAACATTAATTAATATACATAAATATAAATGTGCACATATAAGAAAAATAAATAACAAGATAAAATAAATAACACATTGACACAACATGTAATGTGGAAAACCCCAAAGGGTAAAAAACCACGGGAAGAATTAATCCACTATATGAGAAACTATTACAACCAATCCATTAAAAATCCCTCCTCACTTCTACTCCATATTTTTACCATGATCTCTCGATTCACGTGATTTGATATTAAAATCTATATGTCCTAAATATGACCTATGGTCATATTTAAATAACTCGAAGGGTTATGAACTTCTTAAGTGATGGGACACACCTCCCGATTTAATGTTAGTTAATTAAATAACTAACCACCTAATATAAATTTTATATTTAAATAATAAGAATATAATTTATTCTATATTATTTAAATATAAACTAAATATTATGATACACTTAATATTATAGTTCTAATAGAATCCCAATGAATGTGGGATAAAGGATAAAGTAGATTTAGAATTGTTAAGTTTGATTAGAGGAATTAACTAGTGATTAGCAACTCATGGGAGTTGGAGATGATTTACTTAATCAACTAGGATTAATTAATAGGCTAGAATAAGCTTTTTAGGCTATTTGGAGGTGATTTAGGAGGAATTTGATATGATTTGAAGCATTTTAAAGATGGATTTAACCAATAAAAGGGTTTATTGATTAAATACATTGTTAAAAAGGCTTAATTAACTAATAATAGTCAATTAATTGATTTTAATTGGATTATAACTAACGAAGTGTCATTAATGGGCATCAAAGTGTGATAAAGGCTAATTAATTAATGAAGTGTTGTTAGTTGACTAGAATAGAGGGAAACATTAGTTAATTAGCGGAAAATCACTAATTATAACAGAAATGATAGAAAAGAGGATAGTTAGTACAATTTTAGCAATAAAACTGTGTAAGTGGATTTTAGGTGTCTACAAGAGCATCCATTTTGATCCAAGGCCACCAAAGGTGATGCTAGAAATCATCTCATACTCTTAATCAATACATACCTCCCAAGAGTTTTCTAAACACTTAATTAGTGTTTGATAATGAGCTTAATACATTGTGGAGGTCGGGAACATGTGATTCACCTTAAGTTATATTTCCACATGGATAAAATTGATCAAAAGCGTGTTCTTCACAATGATATTAGAGTCTTCTCTGCAATGGTGTGACTAAAGAAGACTCATAAGTTTTATAACCCAATTATAGGTAGATTTATCTTCTAAGAATCCTTATCAGATGAGATATTAATATTTTCTTGTTAAAACCCCAAAATAGGGTTTTAGATAACTTGATAGGGAGAAAATTCATATTTCTTATCATACACACCCTTCTTGACTCATTTACCTATTGAATAATCTTTAGGAGGATTAAATTCAAGTTTATTATTTTATAACCTAGATCTATGGATGCCTGATATGCTCCCAACATTAAGCTTTAGGTGAGAAAAACCATGAGAGTTAATAAAACATAGTCAAGGTTGGAAGTAAATGCTAGATGTCATGAACTACCACTATATATTTGTAATGAAATTACTTAGATTTGAATATCAGCTGCAATATAACACTAAGAACACCAAAATATAGATAAATGATCACAATATGCAAGTATAAGCTATATGACTAAGGGCGTAGCAATATTCAATTTATTCCTCTTAGTAGAAATCAATCATGTGCATTTTTGCATCCTTCCTATGTCTAGCCTACCTCAATTCAACCTTCACCCTAGCTCAGAGGAAATTCCTAACAAGGTTTTAATTTTTTTAGTGTGCAAGGATGACTTCCCAAGGTGATAAATTAATTCAGTGAGATTCAATGAAAGATATTTTTTCAGAGGCCTAAAATGGACATTTTTAGCCATTTTGCAGCTGGTAAACACACTTTGGGAATGTTTACAAAAATTCTAAAGCATATGATCGTGATTTTGAAGAGAATTGTGTAGACACAAAACCATGCACTTATTACTATTTACTATACTACCAAGTATGTTGTTTTATATATGGACCCTGCTTAAGAAAAGTATTCACTAGTGACCCACTCCATAGTCCATCCACTTGTCTTGTTGGTTTCTATTGCTTTTATCTTTCACACTTTCCACTCATACAACTAGTTCAGTCAGTCACAGGATCCCTATCTTTGATTCTTCACTCATTTGTCATCATTTGTTTCTAGACACTAGCACCCAGGACTGGACATGAGCACCCAGGTGCTCCTGTCCAACCTGAGCACCCGTGCACTCTTTATATTTACTCTTATTTTTTAAATTTAAGGTTGGTATTTTTCAGTTTCCCCTTTTATATCCGATGTATTATTTGGTATGTTAGGTCGTTAGTGTCAAAATTCAAGCAAGAAATCCCTATATAAACTCAACATACCTACCATAATAAGGGAAGATAATTTCTATCAAGGGCTACCTATCTACATATCTCAAGAGACTACATTTTGGCACATTATCCTGCATACAAACTGAATAGGAATGGGAGTTCATTCTATTCCATCTACACATTTACATTTTATCTAGCTACCACCCAATTTTTACCACCCACTATCTTTGTACATCATTGGTGCAAGGGTGACCTACGAGTACTATTGCACACACAAACACAAAGAACTACATTGGGTCTAAGATGTAGTACAACACTCAGTCATAAGTTCACCATTGTGATAGTTGATGACAATACGATCACTCATTTTTCATCTTTCTTTTTTAGGATTTGATGCCTTTTTGAGGGTTTTACATGAGGATATTTATGTGCATGTTTATAGGTACCTCAATGATCCAATTGTGACACACATGCAACCAAAGATGAACAACTGTGAATCCCTCTTGATAGTATCAGAACTAAGTTTTGACCTTTTCTGCAGACTCCAACGCCCCCATAGAGGTCCCGGGTGCCTACAGTGCCTTTTTCCTTTCCTAGGCACTCGTGTCTCAGGAATTTATAACTCCTCTGCATTTTTAAGGCTTTTTTTAATGGTATGTAATTCTATTCCATCACATTCTTTAGCCCATGCATACTTCGGAAAAATGAAATCAAGTTAAGTACCTTATCTCTCTCATTTCCTTTCATAATTAGAATTAAATAAATTGTCTAGCATTTATATTTCATTATATGTCATTTCTAGTAGTCATTGGTTTCAGATTTTATTAAATCATTTTGGTGAACTCGTAGCTTAGAACTCATTTCCCTAGGATCCACTAAAACCCTAATGGATAAGAGTATCTCTTCTCCTCCTACCCAAGCTATGCCTCATGAGAGTATAAACCCTATCTATGATGAAGTATCTACGGATAAACTTCATGCTCTCTATAGCAACCTTACTCTTCTGGATGAAACTCTAAGAAATGTTTTTGTCAATGAATGTAATATTCCTACTATTTTTGATCATTCTTTTACTAGTATTGTTCCTGATCATGTAATTTTTTCGGGTTGTCGTCTTAGCTCTCCTATTAGCAATAGGCCTCCTCCACCTTCTTCTATTTCTACTGCAACTCTAGATGAGGATATTATTGATTATCTTCTTAACCTTGATAGTGGTAGTAAAAATACAACACATAATGTACATGTGCATGATATTAATTCTAATACTTGTTAGGATAGTTGTATATTTACAGCTCATACTCCATGCATTCTTGCAAATGTTTCTAGTGATTCTAAGGTTACATATCATACTAGATCTCTCTCATTATACATTGATGATACACTTGATGGGATCCTTACCTCCGAATCTTTGTTTGATATTGATGATGCACATGCTATTAATAATTCCACCTATTTTCATATTGTGTAATGTGAATCCCCGCTTCACTTTCATCTTCTTATGAGATTGTGTCTAGTAATATGCATGTTGATTAATCTCCTTCCATTAATTCATCTCCTAAAAATTATTCCAATGATATTCCTAATGATGTTATTGATATCCCATGTTCTTCACCACCCACTTCTTCCACAACTACACCTACGATGCCTATAGTGTTGGCATCCTCCATTACCTCTTCTAATATTCCTATGATCACTCATAATGGAAAGATCCAACCACTCAATACACATCTACATCTCCTACTATTCCATAACAAGATATCTTATTCTCATGCATGATGTAGGTCAATTACAATCTCAGGTCCAATCTCTCACTCTTGAAATCAAGGCATATTATGCTTCCATTGATAATAATTCTTTACATGGCAATCCTATTCCAAAGAAGATTCACAATTCATCATTCCCCAAGGATTTCATTATGCCTACATTTTCATGCTTTGATGGTATTGGAAACCCATATTTACATCTCAAAAGCATTATCATCTAGCTATGAATTCTTACTCCAATGATTGATTATTGCTTAAATCATTTCATCATAGCCTTACTACTGATGTTCTCCAATGGTACACACATTTACCTTTCAGATCTATTAGTACCTATTGTGAGATGGAAGAGGTCTTTCTTCATTGCTTCATACTTAACAATGGCCCTAGAGTCACACATGACCACTTACTTGGCTTACATCAAGGCAAGACAAAACCTATCATTGATTACATTTTTCATTTCAATGCTTGCATACACTAGTTAGTCTTTCAACACATCAAATTACAAAAAAAATTTCATATTTTGTTGTGGCTTGATTCCTAATTTAAAAGAGCACTTGCAATATGAAACATGTGATTCATTCACACTCTTATTCTATAAGGTCATCAATCTAGAACAAGATCTCATTGTTGCACATGTTATAGATCCACCTTCTATTGTTCTTACTATTACATCATCTAGCTCTTCTCCACTTCCATCTGTTCAACATGCTCCATGATCTCCATCTCCTCCACTTTGAAAGAAAGTTTAGTCTTCTCCACCGCATAATAGTTCTTCATCTCCTTCATCACGTCGACTACACCTCAGACTTATGCATATACTTCACAAGAGCCATTACACTTTTCTCATCATGCTAGACCTCATGATGAGTTGCATGCTTTACTTGACAATCATTTGATTTGTTTACCTTCTAATCAACATCATCTACCTCATCGCTTGTAATGTCGGTGTGATTGAACTTATCAAAACTATCATCATATCAATGGCCATCATGACAAATGACCGTTGTGCCTTCCATGATAGAATACATCAATTAGAAGATAAGTTTGTCATTTCCTTTGGTTCTCACTCTCATGAGCAGTCTATGTCTCCACTCCCATGTAAGCACATTGTTACTCTAGTTGACTTATCTCCTTCATCTAATTATAAGGTAATTATTCATTCACCACCATAGGTCACTATTCATGTGCACTCTCCATATCATTCATCCACCACTATACCATATCAATCACCACGCCATGCTACTACTACACATTGTCTTCCTCGTAAATTTTCAATTTCACTTATCACTGCTACATCTCCCATCATTGGCACCATTTCACATGGAATTTAGTTTGGCTCATACACTCATGTTCCTTCCATACCACCTGCTTCCACCACTTCATGGCCACTTGGTCTTTGTTAGGTGATTTTTTTACCTTACTCCCTATTGGCGCACTCGTGTTCTCACGGTTCTTACATGAATGTTGAGGGATATGTTACAATAAGAACCTCACCATATCTCCATGATACACGTTATATCGATATATTTATCTAGCATACACTATCAAATCACTTCCCCGAAGTCACACTCTTTCTTTATGGTTCATTCTTGACTACTAAGGAGTCTTATATAAATGAACCTTATCGTCTACACACTAACACGTGCTCCAATACACTTTTACGACCATATCATTCACATACTTGTTGAATTTTATACTTTACCATTCATCACAACTCTATTCATACATACAATAAAATTCCTTTCATCATCATTTATTTATCACATCACACTATTACACTACATACACTATCTATCATCAAATAAACTATCTTATCATCAATCATCATCAACAACTACACATTGCAAATCAAATCAACAAACATGAACAATGATCAAAACATCACACATCAAATATAGTGACAATAATCAACACATAATACATCAAGGTATGAGTCCTAATCATCATCATAAACATCAACTACAACAAACATATGCCAATATTCCATACACACACACACACACACACACACACACACACACATATCATGAAAAATCATAGTTACAAAATGCCAATGCTAGGGGAAATCCCCCATACATCCCTACATCAATACATATCATATGTTGTCATCAATATCATTATCTATAACTACGGGATCTCTAGAACTAGAGGCTTCACCACTCAATCTATACCACTAATTACGGCCCCTATATCTCTCTACCTACCTACGCGTAATAAGGTCACCTCTTTCTACTTCTCAAAAAAATGAACATGTAGCTCCATGAACCTCACAAATACATCTTGTGCCAAGGGACCTCCACCTGCCACCTCTCTAGCTCACCGTGTCTCCTCTCATGCCTCATCTCTCTCACTTAATAACATGGTACATGTAGCCATTGCTAGCACCACTATATAAAATAAGTGTGCATGCTCACTGTAATAACATCCACCCTCTCTAGCATATCACCACCTATGAGAACATCAATGGGAATATTCCACTTCAATGTATATATGGATGTGTCCATAATCAGTGACTAATATGCATCACATGCATCCATATATCAACACATTATACAACCATGACAATTAAACAACCAAATAAAAAATCATAAACATCATTATACAAGTACTCATGCTCTGCTATCGCCACCACTACACTATTGGGGGCATATGTTTGCCCCTCTACTCCTCCTCCGGTGGTGCTCCCCCGTATCTACTAATATGGAAATAAAAATACCCACCAATGTGATGCCCAAAATGCATGGTGTGCCTCAAGTATACCCCACGCCATCTACATTTATCAACTCTATCACCGCATCATCCTCGTCTAGTCCAGGAGGTACTAGTTGTGCTCTTATGGGCTTTGGTCTAGATCCATCCCTCCTAGGTCCCCTAATGACCCTTACCCATACATATGGATCTAGGGGCACATCTTGGGCCATACCAAACTTTTGGAAACAAAATATTCCTGGAGAAGATCAATCACCCCTAGAAACTGATCCTCTAGCCACATAATTCATTAAATACATCGTAGCTCTACTGCATCCTTTGGCCATCCTTTATAGTCTTGGTATGGCCTCCATATCATGGCCTCTGGCCCCATATGATCTAACATTTATCTATAGGTATCCGTAACCATATTCCTATTGTGAACAACTACCCATATCCCAGTAAATATATCTAGTCTTGATCACTCTCCTCACGGTCCACCAACAGACCTTAGTATCATAATATGCTCGTAGGCCCATACATGCAACAATGTGGTAGCTCCAATACCACCCTCGTGATCCTCATGTGTAAATCTATATAGATATTTGTACAAGTGGGTCAATACACATCGTTCCAAAGAATATCTTATACTATCTCCTCAATCTGATGACAAATGTCATGCATCTTATACAAGATTCCCACACCACCACCCTCCACTACCGATGAAGCAATCACAAAAAAATGAACTTCCGTAATCACGGAACCCCTGACCTCAATATAGCATCCAGACTAATATGGACCTCAATATGAACTCGGGTCCCCATAAAATACCACCTAACAACCCTCATTTATCTTTGTTCATCATCCATGGCCATCACCTGAACCCTCTCACTAATAATAGGAAATCATAGTATGTGATACACATCCTCCAAAGTCACTATCATCTCCCATGTAGGAAACCAAAATGTGTAAGTATATGCACACCATCTCTCACATAATGTGGTGATCATAGGAATATTATGGGGCACATCCCCATCCTCACTATGTGTCACATGTTGACATGGTCCAATACATCCCAATCATCATCAGACAAATCCAATCCCAATAATGTACTCAAATGAAGGCCACCACGAAACTCTCGTGAATGAATATCCCTCTGCATAGCACAAAACAATGACAAACAAAAATTTAGCACCTCATACATATGTAAATATAACTACCACTATCACAAAAAACATCAATTTTCACATTTTCGTGCTTGGGGTGAAGAACAATCCTTTTGGGTTGTCAGTGCCTAGGAGTTGGATGTGGGTGCCCACAAGCAGGACACCAGAACTCATGCCTAGGTGCTAGAGTCCTAAAGGTCATTAGATCCTTCACCGCTCTTGCATAGGTCTAAAACACCAAGAAACTCAAAAACAAATTATTTTTCAAAAATTCATCAAAATGACTAATTTCACACATGTTTTTGAAATAAATCACACTTACTAGCTAGATTGTCATACGTGACACCAAAATTGTCATCTTCATCTCAAATAAACTCAATCGTGGTGCTCTCACTTGAGGCGTCTTTACACAATTAAAGCTCAAAATCACACTCAGATAATAATCAAATAAATTTGCTATTCACTTTTTCATATTGCTATTTATAGTAATTTTCCATTACTTAACACGTTATAGTCATTATTCACACCTATCCTTGAACTAATACACATTACACGCTTTCACTCATATCTTGAGAATCCTTACTCATTTCTTGTCTCATTTAATTTTCTCTTAAAAAATTTGCCTACTATTGTATCGTACACATTCCACACACACCATATTTGAAAGATCACATAGCCAAATACCTTGGAAAAATAATAATATTATTTTGTATATTGATGCAAAATATTTTAGCTAATATATAGCCAACACAATAGGAAAACTACTTCCTAAAAAATAGGAAGTCAACCAAACAACTTACCCATTTATATGATTTACGAGTATAAAAAAATAATAAAATATATTGTTTGTTATAAAAATATATTTAATTAACTACAAATAACCATAGTAAATAATAATTTATTGTACGGTAAAACCCATATGCCAATGTAAACAATAAATTCCTAACATTTCCCTATTAGTGTTTACATGGTAGAAAAACATTCACACTTCTTTCTCCAGCTTGCCACCCATGCTTGCTCATGATCTTGGTACAACACTCAAAATGAAGGTAGAAGAAGGAACACATCAACTTATTACCAACCATGCACTTTCGGGAACACATCTAACCGACGAGGATATGAAAATGCTAAATAGTCATATGCTTATCAACCAATCACTCTAGGGAACACATCTAACCTAATAGTGTGGGAAATCAAGTAGAACACATATGAAAAACCTTCAATGGTTTTCCAGAGGCTAACCACAAACCTAGGTATGAATAGGAACACATCTGATTGTTTAACCTCTTCAAGACTCATGATGTTGCATTTCACTATGCTATATGTTCTTCACTATGTTATTACATTGGGAATTTTGTAGGAATAGGAACATACACAAGTGAATGGGAACATACATCTATTATTATTTTTCACACCATGCTAAAATCCACACCAAACTGAAATGATGAAATCAAACACATTACACACTAAAATAAGGCACACCACTCTAAAGTAAAATCACACACATGCCACCAAATCAGTGAAGCAGCCTCGTCATTGGTGGATCGATGAGAGGTCATTGGCTATCTTATAGCCTTCGAGGCTTTCTTCCTCCATCTGTCCTTTGTGTAGCTCGGTTGATATTGACTTTGAGGTTCAATTGAAAATGTCCCTTCTTGATTTTTTATTTTGACATCGGATAAGACCGAAAATGCGTCTGTGAGGAAAATTTTTATTTTTACAATTTTGACAACTTGACTATTTTGACTAGACAATAAAAATGACAAACTAATATCTTAACATCACATATTTGGTTAACTTTACAAGACAAACATTTTTTAATTTTTCGACTCTTGAAAACATTGACTCAAGACTTTGATGACAAGACATGACACCTTTTAAAATACCACATAGGTTATTTTGACAAATATATTTCTTACTTGGTTTAAGACAATAGAATTAAAATGACTAACTCTATTTAGAGAAATAATTACATATTCAACCATTGGACATCAACTACTATGAGGACCACCATTAAAAAATAACTAAAGACCAAGACGTATCATTACTTCTTGAACACCACTTTAAACACAATTGGACTACCATATAAGAATATATAAAGAATGACTCTTTTGAAACAAACAAATTTACTTAGACATAATGCAAAATTATGTGAAAGTGTTATAAGGATCAACCTTGGAGGAAACATGCAACGACTTACAGGTAGATTTGGGTATGCTAAATCCGTGAGAGTAAATATTCCTAGATAGATTGTTCAAATAAATTTGTAGGTGGTGGGAAAAATGGTAGCGAAGACCGTAGCAGAAGAGGTTTTATACATGTTTGATAGCACCGCACAAAGTATTGACTGGTTTTTTGTTCTTGGAAAAACTCACAAAATATGGATTTGATCGCACATTCACGTGAGGATAAAAAACCACATGTATTCAAAAGGGCCACCACATGGAATCTTAGGACAGAGTACGATGCACAGAAAAATGTGATAACATGAAATAGAGACACAATCCAATCGATAGGTTAAGACACGATGTATGCGCCCAAATATTTATAATGGACAACTGTTTGATTCTTTTGAAAACTGCATCAGGTATGCAAATTATACACTCATAATGCTTTCAATTCATTAGAATTCAATTAACACAGATGATTGATGATGCAAGATACTGTAGCAAGATGAATAAAAAAGAAAAAAATCCACACAGTCTCAGATCTACACAAATTCGATAGAAACACAAGAACTATAAAAATGGCTTACTTGGATAAAAAGCCACTTAAGTCCGAGTGTCAAGAGTGATCCAATGTGAAAGCAGATTTAAGTAAAATGTAGATAACTTCAGGTGAATCTCATTTAAACCTCTTCTAAAAAATGGACCTACTCTGATACCAAATCTGAAAGATCACATAGCCGAATACCTTGGACAAAATAATAATATTATTTTGTATATTGATGCACAAATATTTTGGCTAATATATAGCCAACACAATAGGAAAATTGCTTCCTAAAAAATAAGAAGTCAATCAAACAACTTACTAGTTTATATGATTTACAGGTATAAACAAATAATAAAATATATTGTTTGTTATAACAATATATTTAATTAACTATAAATAACCGTAGTAAATAATAATTATTTACCATATGGTAAAACCCATATGCCAATGTAAACAATAAATTTCTTAATACCATATTCCTCCTTGACATTGTTTCAACTCGATATACACACACTTTTGCGATACCTATCATACATTCACTATTACATCATTACACGATTACTTTCAAAAAGCATTCGTTCTCATCATCACTCCCCCTTTCACCAAAAGGGGGGCATACAATCGGGGCATCCTATAATCCCCCTCACACTATTACGTGATCATTTTACATTTCTAACTCTCTCATTATTAAAAATTTTCTCATACATTATGCGATATTTCACACCACTTTCTAGCAATTCCCCTAATGACCTAATCTAGGGGCAACAAGAATAAAATATCTCCATGAGTAATCAATTAATCAATCACACACATTCAAATCTTGACAACACAAACATTATATTATTCGAATCACATCAAGCAATTGACACAACATAGTGTATTTATCCTCCCAGATGACCTAACTTGGGAGTTACATCACCACTTTCCCTAGATGACCTAACATGAGAAATTATTCTACATTTTTATTACTTCCATATGACCTAACCTAGAAGACATCTCATACACATTGTGGAAACACCCCTGGAGTGGAGGCAATGAGACGTCATTGCCTTTCCTATATTGCTCATATATGGGTTATTCACGTTTGATCGAAACAAATCAAAATGGATCCAAATGAACAAAATTTGGTCTTTTTCCATCTGCAGTGGCTAGAACTTTTGAGGATGTAGTTAAAGTTGGAGAGTAAAACTAGACCTTTCTCCCTACACTCTTCCTCTGGAGCCAAGACACCCAAATCCTCATTTTTTCACACATGTGAAATCGGGTTGGGAACTGATCACTCCTTACCCCAACACATCTCCATCAACAAAAAAATTGAAACCGCCAATCACTCAATATTGAAATCATCAATCTCTCTTAGTGTTCCTTATAACAATCCCAAGTATCTCATTATGTCACATAGATCAACACACTAATCCATGGTTCATCATGCTATATGTTCTTATTCTATCTATACTTTTGTAACATCGTCTTCTTTGTAATTCTCATAGGTATGTTGCTTACTTCCTTTACATTACTTGAATTTTATTCAAATAGCATAAAGGGAGGGGGTGGTGAGAATGTAGACACAAAACCACACACTTAATACTATTTACTATACCACCAAGTATTTTGTTTTATATATGGATATTGTGTAAGAAAAGTATTCACTAGTGACCCATTCCATAGTCCATCAGCTTGTCTTGTTGGTTTCTATTTCTTTTATCTTTCACGATTACCTATCTCGCCTATTCCAAACATCATTCATCAAATAAAACACTCATCATCACACACTTGGGGGGGGGAGGCGGGGCACACACTTACTTCCCCCGCCACACATTTTATCATTATCAAATTTCATACATCTTACACACATCACATCTAGTCTTTTACATTCACCATACACATCTTGATACATTTATATTGTTATTACCCGATGACACACTCTTTATCTACGGTTCACACTTGAATGTTGAGGGCATACTATATACATGAACCTCACACACTACACCATCGACAATACACATCATCTTCACACATCATGAAATTATATATATATATATACAAAATCTTCCATATATTCTACATCATCCACACTTTGTGCTTTATACACCTATACATAGTGCGATTCTATGCACTACATCCTTATACAATCTACACACCTTGCATTACACATTATACTATTATAAACCCTGAATTCCACATTACAAATTTCACATCACACACCAATGACATGTTCTTCACTTACTACACATGTCACATAGTTTATTCATCCACTTATACGTGATGCACTCACTACCCGATGATGCACTCTAATTCCATGGTTCATACTCGACTACTGAGGGTATAAATCAAAATAAAACCTCACCTCAACACACTTACATCATTCTTCACACTTAGTTAATCAATCCTTCTCACACATTATGCGACATTCTTACCCACCACCTTTTTCATAATTTTTCGTGATATACGATTTGTGCTACATCATCACATTTTCTATCATCTCATCCATACATTTTGTGATATAATCTTGTGGCTACATCATCACACATTCTACTACCTCATCAATTTTACTTTGTTGCATTCCATCCTACACATTACAAGATAACTTACAATCACCATCTTTATTCTGCACATATTTCAAACCATTTCCCGATGATGCACTCTCGTTTACTATTCATTCTTGGCTATTGAGGGGGCATAAACAAATGAACCTCATTGCATACATACACATCCACTCGGGGGGGCACGCTACTCCTATCATTCACATTATATTCCATTCTGCCTCATCCACATCATATTGCATATCTTGGTTGCATTTACTCTTTCTTACATTTACTTGTTACATGCACATCTTATTACACATGCTAAATAGATTTCTTGTATGTCATTATTTTTATCATACACACATGTGCATTCACTCACCTTTCTAGTTTTGATCGAGAGATTATATAGGTCCATTACACGCAACATAGATGATTGGTGCAATACCTATCACGAGTACCACAATGGCTCTTGGGGCATCCACTTTAGTACACTACAGGTGTTATTGTTTAATTTTGTACTTAGCACTTTACATCATCAAATTATACATGATTATAAATAATTTTAATCTTTTTAACATGCTAATGGGTGCTTCATGTGCAACATTTGTTATACAGGGCTATTTTCTTCCATGGTTATCTATTACATTGGTTTCCATTGATTTTCATTGTATGATCTTGTTTACGGGATTTTCCCTTTGTCGTGTGTGCACACTTGTCTATTTACGATCACACGATGGCCTTAACTATCTTGCGACATCTTGAGTGATGTCCCATATTTACAACCCATTTTTTTGTTTTCTACATTCTCTTATTGCGTGTTTACTTACGTCTTAGCTTACATAATGTCTCGCTTACCTTACATTTAATCATTTACATGAGTGTTTGTCTTTTCTTATACTAACACTTATCACCTAGCCACTTGTTTGTGTGTGCCTTGGTTTCTACCAAGTGCATTCCCTCCCCCCTATAAGGCATGATTTCAGCGTAGTGGTCTATCCTCTTTTGGGCCATATAATCCTTTAACGAAGTCGTATACACCCCAAACAAGGGGGGCATATGGGTGAGTCATTCACCCCATATAGAGTTACACACAACATGATACCAATATAACATAGTTTTCAACTTTGAAAGGGCTCATAATCATACTTGGGTCCTTAACACAACGAACTTTCCTAGATTCTTGAAACAAGGGGGCAATACAACGGTCTTTCCTGGAATGCTAGTAACTAGGGGACAATTACATAGATATTTGATAGGGAATAAATTCCTTTAGCACTAGACATTTACACAACATATTTTATAGGGCAGAAAATCCTTAGTAGATACACACCATATGCAGTGGTGTTTTACACAACACAAAGTAGTTAAAGGTTGGCGGACAACACCAGACAATTCTCCCTACACTTCTTCCATTACACTGGCATGAGATTGCCCAAAAAACTCACGCATTGACATCATCTTCAAGATCCTTTATACACCCTTTTTCCTCATCACGGATTAGGTGCACATGTTCCGTTATCACATTTTCAAACTTTACACACTTTTTGTATATTTTGCTCATATACATACGTATTTGAATACTTTTCATCTTCTCTTTTGCAAGTCTATCCGTATGGGAAGTGGTAGTCAACATCACCACAACACCACCAAAAACACTAACATCACACACATCAACATTGACAACAAGTACATCATGACATCTACACATGTGTTCCGCCCTAGGTTCATTTTCATCACTTTTTTTCACTTTCTCCTCCTTAGCATCCGAGCTTCACATTTTTATCACTCCATGCTTTGTCTAGTCCCTCGACACATTTTCTACATCGATCTACATGGATATCAAATACGCATTTCTATCTACTTTATGTTACCAATATTTTCGCTCACCAACATAAAGTGGGGGCAAATATAGACACAAAATCACATACTTTGGGTAATTATCTAGTCTTGATTACATACTACTATTCATATGATTCCTAAGTAAGAACGGTACTAAATAACCCATGTCTTTGGATACATTTTTGTCTTTTTTGTTGCTACTTTCAATCTTATACCCTTACTTGCTCATTATGCATTTTAATCTTCAACATTCGCCATCCTAGACAAAAGCACCAATACCGGGATGACAATGTCAAGCACCCTCGTCTAATCTAGGAATCCCTGTCCTCTTTGTACTTTACTAACACTTTTTGGGTCCATTCTAGCCATTTGAGCATCTTATCTTTTTGGTAGTCAGAATTTTCAAGGATAATTACAAAATCCAAGCAAGGGAATGATATAAAGTTATGTGATCATAATAAAAAGGACCAAGCACTAAACATCTATTATCTCCTCCTAAGGTTGCATCCATCAAGGCGTCTAAGAGCTCTCCATTGCATCCATTTAGCTCCATCACAAGGGACACAAGGGTTGGTTTTCTACATCACACTTCATATGAGGGAATTTCATTCTATTCCATGCACACATTTATTACATTGTATATCTATATACTTGCTCTCTATTCAAGTGCGATTGAACAAGAGCAACCTAAGGCATGATTCGCGCACACACACATAGATAACTACATTGGGTCTGAGATGTAGTGCATCGCTTAATTGCGGCGGATGAGGACAATTTTAACCCTCATTCCACATCTTTATTTTTTTGGATTTGATGTCTATTTGAGGGTTTTGTTGGTTCATTCTTCATTGCGGAGTTTACAATGAGCTCGAGAGATCTTGGTGCGACCTCAGAGTGACCAAAGGAAACTAAATGCAAACACCTGTGACACCTTAGATGGGGTTTTATGAGAATTTTAGTAGACCTAGGCACCAAGAAATAGGCTTAGAGTTCTTGCGGGTGCCCCTATCCCTCTCTAGCGCCCCGATCAACTTATACCTCCAAATATACATTTTCTAGGGATTTACATGCGACGTTTCTTCCTCTATGTTTCAACTTTGTCAATTTCATTTCAGTTCTAATTTTACTACGAATCAGCTAATGTCTTTTACCCCTCTTTGCAATTAGGGTTTCATTGTTTATTACTCATATTTCTTTGGTATATTTATGTATTTTAGTTCATCATTTATTTATTGCTACTATAGAATAACATTAGGCATAATATTCCATATTTTGCACAATCATAGGACTTGCTTCCTAGAGGTTACCATGAGTTGAAGAGTGTGCATCCCTCATTGGGAGAGATGAAGATTAGGCTAAAAGAAGGCATGCATCCGGTTTGAAAGAGGCCTTACAGGATGAATCCAAACCTACATGTGAAGGTAAAAGAAAAATTGATAAAATGCTTAAGTCTGGAATCATTGAACCTATTGAGGAATCTAAGTGGGTCAGTCCATGGTAATTAACATCAAGAAGGATGGGAGGATCATGATCTGTGTTGATTATAGGGAACTTAAGGCCTCATGTGTCATACATTTTTTCCTATGCCATTCAGAGAGGAGATCCATGAGGAAGTTACAAAGCGTGAGATTTATACGTTTACCGATGGGTTCTCAGGCTACCACCAGGTGTGCATTACACGTGAGGATCAATAAAATACTACCTTCACCACTGAATGGGGATGTTTTGCATATATTATCATGCCCTTTAGATTGAAGAATGTGTCAACAGTATTCTCACACATAGTTGTATAAGCATTTCATGACTTCATCCACAAGTTCTTGCAGGTTTATCTGGATGAACGGACTATCTATGGACTTGTAAAGTATCATTGTGATAATTTGAGGCTCGTGTTTGAAATATGCATGAAGTTAAGCATCTATCTCAATATAAAGAAGTGTATCTTTGCTACACATTTTGGAACTTTGTTGGGCACATCTTTTGTAAGGATGGATTGTTGGTGGATCCGAGATAAAATTGCAGTCATTTTGGGATTAAAGGAACCTACCAACCAAAGTGATGTGCATGGTTTCTTAGGACATAATAGTTATTATAGGAAGTTTAAAAATGGATAGGAAAATATTTTTGTGCCCTGGAGGAATTGCTCATGGACAAAGGAAATTTTTACTTGGGTGACATGTAGCAACATGTGTTTGAAACATTGAAGGAGAGGCTTACCACTGCACCAATATTGCACTTCCCTTCATGGAATTAACCTTTCCACCTACATGTTGATGCCTCTGGCATGACTAATGACACATTCTTGGTGCAAGCGGAGAGATGGTAATGTAGATCATTCCATATGCTTTGTAAGAAGGAAGTTGACACTAGTAGAGCAGAACTACATGACAACAAAGCATGAGGCATTGTCCATGATCTACACGCTTCATAAGTTTCAACAATAATTATTGGCCACATTGTTTATCTTCTATACAGATAATATGACATTGAAGTATTTGGTCAATAAACCTTTTTTACAAGGGCACATCTATCGATGGATACTTATTTTCCAAGATTTTTATTTTATAGTTGTAGTAAAGTCGAGAAAGAGTAATCGGGGGCCTGATCATTTATCAAGGATAATTTCTAGAGAGGATGCATAGAGTATTGAAGACACTATTCTTGATGTGTTGTTATTTAGGTTGAATCGCACACCAGTTGATTTGGAAGAAATTGTAGTATTTTTATGCGTTCTTGCACCAAAATGGATGAAAACATTGGAGAAGAAGTAACTTGCTATTCGAGTCATGCCATACCATCTCATTGGAGGATACTTATATAGAATGGGAAGATACAAGGTCTTGCATATGTGTGTTCTAGAGTATGGTCGCGAAGTAATTATGGCAGAGGCACACAAAGGAATTGCAAGAGGAAATTATGTAGGAGATGAGCCTACGCGAAGATCCTTTTTAGTTGTCTATGGTGGGAAACATTGTATAAGGACACTAAGGATTTTTTCAAAGCATGTGATCATTGTCAGAGGATTGGAAAACCTAGAAATAGAGATGAAATTCCTTTGATACTAATAGCAAGTGCAAAACCTTTTGAGAATTGGGTTTTTGATTTTATAGGACCTATTACACCACCCATGTGCAGGACCAAGGCGTGCTACATTATCACGTGTACTGAATATTTTACAAGGTGGGTAAAGGGTGCTCCTATGAAAGATTAAACAATAACAATGATAAAAGGTTCCTTTGGGAGAACATTATCAGTAGGTATGAATGCCCTTTGAGCTTGAGAAGTGATAAAGGAACTCATTTCTTAAATGAGATAATTAGAATCCTATTGGCAAAGTTTATGGTAGTGTGCCATAATACTACTCCTTATCACCCTCAAGAAAATGGAACTCTTGAATATATCAACAAGATATTAGGAAAAATTAATGAAAATATTTTATGTTGCAAGAAATTATTGGGATGAAAAGGTATTATCAATTCTTTGGGCATATAGAACAACCTATAAACAATTGAACAAGGCCACACCTTTCATTTGGTGTTTGGCACGAAGGATATACTACCTATGGAATTTATGTTACCATGCCTACGTATTGCACGTAGGTGGATTTTATAATGAAAAGGATGTAGAATATCGCATTGAAAATTTGATGTAACTAGATGAGCGGCACACCATTGCGCATTGGAGCTAGAAGATAGAAAAGGCCCAACATAAGGCTTGACATGACATGAACATTAAGAACAAGTGTTTTGTAGTTGGAAAGATGGTCCATCTATATTATTCCAAGATAGCATGTCACTTGGGGAAATTGAATGTTCATTAGTTGGGACACTTTATAGTGACCAAGATACTTGAATCGAGACTCATGTCAATTACAGGCGTGAGTTGGCACCATTTTTCCTAGTTACTTAAATGAGAGTAGGTTGAAACCCACTATAAATAAGCTTCTTTTTGTTTGTAATAAGACTGTATTTCCACTTAGATTAGATTTCCTTTCATGATTTGATATTATTTTTATTTTTTTTTTTAATAAGCACATTCGCACACATGATCGATTACTATCCATTGAGTTAATGCGAAGAGAAGCGCACATACTTTTCATGTGGGGTGGAAGCAAGTGTGCATATTGAACAAGAAATATTGGATGATGGGATTGTATTAGAACTTTCTCGGAGGTGTGCGTGTCAAAATAAATAAAATGTGCAACAAATATGAATTAAGAACACGTGAAAGGAAAAGGAAGATGTTTCAAGGTGGTTAGGTATGATGGTGAGTAAACAGGGTTTAGATTGTGAATCCATGTAAATAAGAGGCCACACAGTGTAATGCGAAATAAGGCAACAACATGAATGACTACTTGGCATATTACGTAGAGGAAGATGGGTTATGACGTAGAGGAGTGCGCACAAGGATGACTATAGCCTAGGAAGTAGTGGCGTGTTAGAAGGTTATGATTGCCATACGTAGAAAAAATGCATGGAAGAAAGAAACAAATTCCTTAGGATGAAAATGGTGTTTTAAAATGAAAAAAGTACTTAAAAACATAGAAGTTGGAAAAAGCGTGTTAAATCCAAAAAGTAAGTCGATGGAGTATGAGAAAACTATAAAAAGAGATAAATCAAGTTATTTTCACTCTAGATTTGAGATATTTGAATGATCGGGCATTCAAGTAACCAAGTGCAATGGAGTGAATCAAACAGTGAGAAAACTTGAAGAGCGTATAGAGGATTTTAGTGTGAAGATCCTTCGTTAGAAAAATAGAAGTTTGAGAGAAAAGTGAGGGCATGAGAATGGTAGGCTTTATAAAAGTTAGAGATTGATTAGTTAGGGTTCCCAAGGCTCAGGTACTGTGAAGAAAGGTAAAGCAAGGTAAGCCAAGGATTTGGCATATAGGGATTAAGAATACCTAGGGAACATGTTGAAGTGAAAATGTGAGAAGAACTAATGAAACTAAAGAAGGCTACCTCAACATCACCTAAGGGAAAAGGAAATGCCAGAAATAAGAAGGTTAAGGTTGAGGACCCACCAGAGGAACCGTTATCGGAAATGTAATATCCACCAGGAAGTAATTGTGGCTCAACAATGAACCTCACAGATCGCAAAATGCAAAATTAACAAGTTTAATCATAGGGCACTAGGTATTTAGGCTCATTAAACAAGGACATATTGCGGGAGTTTCTAACTAGGAACACATAAGGTCAATTAGTGATAGATGACTTTGTAAGGAAGAGTCTCGAGAAGGTAGGGGTCATGTAATTGTTTGAGTTGTCATACTTTGGGAGGCCTACACACCTCTTCCAATGGTTGTTGTCAAGGGTACATGAATATTACTTCTACTTCACGAGTCAAAGATTGAGGATCATGACTCAATTGATTGGATGTGTTACAGGGTTATGGGAGAAAGGAGAAGACATGGACTTGGATCTATGATATGAGGTAAAATTGATGAATTGGTGACCAAATTGTAGTATGAAAGGAGGGGGTAGATCCATGATTGTGGACAAAATTGCAAACCCCTAACTAGGGTATCATCCATACTAGTAAGTTGTAAGCTTGGCACCTCGGAGAGATGGGGGGAAGTTAATAGGAAACTCCTCTACATTGCACACAAAATGGAGCACAAAACATAGTATAATAGTGTGCACTTCATCGCGAGGGATCATTAAAGAAGCTAAGGTGTAAAGGCGAGGAAGGGGCTAAGATCTTTTGGGGCTCAATCTTCTTATTGATTGTGTTATGGAAATTTGGTGTCTCGAATGGACCAAAAGAAGATATGTGGATCCACCCCATAGAAAATTCCACCTCGATGTAATTTATAAATTTTATATGTGAGGGTGTATTCAACAATTAGTCAAGGCACAAATGGATAAATGGTACACCATAATGCACGTAGCTTTTGAGAATGAATGGCGCATACCACGAGAGATGCACGGAGAGGTTGGATATTAGGAAAAGTTTGTCTTGATGTAACACTTCATCCTTGTATGGTTCATGATGGCTAATGGAGAGATGGGGCGTGGTGTAAATTGATGTTTTCATTCACAACAAGATATTTTCAATGTGCAAAGTGAATAGAATCAAGTATACACAAAATTTGAAATTCGATGCAAAAAGGTGGACTCAGACTGGCATACTTTGTGCACCACGTTTGGGTATGGTACTAGGCTAGCATACTTAGAGACATCAAAGCCATACACCTTGGATTTTAACCTCGTGATGAATGTTACAATCATATGAATGATATGTAGGTTTTTCATTGTTTTTCACACTGAAGACAAAGGATGGGGAATAGATTGAGGTATGAGACTCCCATATGCCTTAACCAAAGAAGAATATGATGGGGATTCTAAAGAGGATTCGAGAGGAGTCCACAACTCAAGAATAATAATAATAGTAATAAGTTGTGCTTGATCAAGGCGTACAAAAAAAGAGATGCAATAGAACAAAAGAAAGTATAGTGTAGGTGTAGGATCCTCACAACTAGCTAAGGTAAGTCCATTGAGGACTAAGAAGGGGTGCGTAGGGGAAAACATGATCTCTAAATATAAAGAAGACTATGAGAATAAGGTTATGGAAGAGTTGAGACATGGTAATTCCATGTAGGAGATAGAGAGAGAGCCACTAATAGACATGGAGCCAAGCCTAGAGAAAGGAGGAAAGGACGAGAAACATAAGAGCCCGCGTAGGGAGAAAGAACTAGGGGGTGAGGAAGAGATTTGTAACACTTGAGAGGAGCTCGAGGAATACATGGATGATGATGGAATACATGTCGTCAGGGAGTATAAGGGTGTTGGAGGTGAGGCTAGTACATGGCTATTCACACCAAGGAAGCTGCATACCAAGGATAAATTGGTAAGGAAACAAAGACTCACCAATCACCACATATGACTTATGTTGATGATCCAATGAAGGTGTTTAGGGAGAGATTTTAGAGCATAGTCTATACGAGAGAAGTTATTCATCTAGGACTGATGGAGGAAAGAGGATGGATCTTGTGCATTGAGAAGATGTTGTCATCAAGTATGCACACACACACGGAAGAATCAGAATTTAAGATTAGTAACAAGTCCTATTCCACAATGGAGTGAAGAAGTGACCTAGGAAGGAGTATAAGATTGTTGGACCCACTAGGTTGACCGATGAACATGCATGAAATACCTTGAATAAACTCATAATAGAGGTTACACACAAGAATATTGATAAGGGGGCTACTATGAGGCTCATGGTAGAATACAAGAAGAATAAGGAGAGTGAGATTGAGAGCTTGAAGAATGATATCAAGGGGGAGAAAAAGCACATGAAGGAAGCCTATGACAGAGTAGGAGCGTTGGTGAAACATATAATAGGCGCATGCCCTGCCCTGTGTATCCAATCTCGAACCGACTACATTGATGAGATGGATTATCTCGAGGAATTGGTCAGAATGTTACTTCTAAATATCGAGAGTGGCATGGGGCCAACAACAAAATAATTCTCCAAGGAAAAGGAAAAGAATAAGGTGGTTATGGAGGCCAAAATAGCCAAGATTGAGGCTATATTAACAAAAATTAGGGAGGCTAATGGCAAGGCTAAATTTTGACAAGTGTTAGAAGAGTGGCCCTATCCTTAGTGCAAGGGTCGCCAAAGAGGTAGCAAAGCTTAAGGAAATATAGGAAAACACTCCAACCAATAAGCTTGAGCATACAAAGGTCATGATAGAGATATCAATGCAAAAGGAACTGATAAAGGCCATGAAGGATACAATAGAGTTCAGATCAAGCATATCCAACTCTTGGTCTTGGAACATGTGGATACGTTGGAAAGGTTGATTGCAAAGCTGAGTGTGGTCATCAAGAAGCTCAAGGGGAGATTGGATGAAGTGACAGTTGATCATATTTCAAGTATTGTAGAAGTGGTGCCAGGAAAGGCCACAGAGGATCTCATAGAATGGAAGAAGCTAGAAGATACATTTAATGCAGAGTTCCCAGAGCTCCTCCAACAATATGAAGATTGATGTAGCTTGTGCAAAAGCTTGGAATTAAATTTTTTTAGTTCATGGTATTTTTGGCCTTATTCTTTATTCTTTGAACATTCTTTGATTCATTCATTCAATGGAGAGATAAGTTAGATGACACATAGCTGAGGACGTGAAGTTATTTTAGCATGGGGTAATGTTGAGAAGGAAAAATGGATAAGTACTAGCCACACGCAGAAGCTTGGAACCACGAGCAAGGGCGTACGTGAAGGGGCATGTGCACACAAG
Source organism: Taxus wallichiana var. yunnanensis (assembly GCA_018340775.1). NCBI lineage: Eukaryota > Viridiplantae > Streptophyta > Pinopsida > Cupressales > Taxaceae > Taxus > Taxus wallichiana. Next base: position 108,896,870 of record CM031236.1, on the reverse strand, counting down.
AAGGATCAATGCACAAAGGTTCACACATGAGTAGATAGAGTATGGGACTTAGCCAATTTTCTAAGGAACATGGATGAAAATAGAGAAGCATAGGTGGAGTCACATCCAAGTAAGGTTTATAATTAGACAAAAATAAGGGCTTGGGATACACACAAGCAAGCTATATTTTTAAATCTCGAACCGACTAAAATAATGAGATGGATTATCTCGAGGAATTGGTTAGAATGTTACTTCTAAATATTCAAAGTGGCGTGGGGCCAACAATAGAAGAATTGGCCAAGGAAAAGGAAAAGAATAAGGTGGTTATGGAGGCCAAAATAGTTGAGATTGAGGCTATATTAACACAAATCAGGGAGGATAATAGCAAGGCTAAATTTTGATACGTGTTAGAAGAGTGACCCTATCCTCAGTGCAAGGGTCGCAGAGAGGTAGTAAAGCTTAAGGAAATACATGAAAACACTCCAACCAATAATCTTGAGCATACGAAGGTCATGATAGAGATATTAACGCAAAAGGAACCGATAAAGGCCATGAACGATACAATAGAGTTCCAGATCAAGCATATCCAACTCTTGGTCTTAGAACATATGGATACGTTGGAGGGGTTGATTCTAGAGCTAAGTGTGGTCCTCAAGAAGCTCAAGGGGAGATTGGATGAAGTGGCTACTGATCATATTTAAATTATTGTAGAAGTGGCGCCAGGAAAGGCCATAGAGGATCTCACGGAATGGAAGAAGCTATAAGATATAATGAAGAGAGTTCCCGAGCTCCTCCAACAATTTGAAGCTTGCGAAAAATCATGGAAGTCATTTTTTTGGTTCATTGTATTTTTGGCCTTATTCTTTATTCTTTGAACATTCTTTGATTCATTCATTAAATGGAGAGATAAGTTGGATGACACATAGCCGAGGACGAGAAATAATTTTACTGTGGGGTAATGTTGAGAAGGAAAAATGGATAAGTACTAGCCACACGCAGAGGCTTGGAACCACACCAAATGGGGTACGCGAAGGGGCACACACACACAGGAAGGATCATTGCACAAAGTTTCATGCATGAACAAATAGAGTCTAGGACTTAGCCAATTTTCTAAGGAACATGGATGAAAAAAGAGAAGCAGAGGTGGAGTGGCTTGGTATGCACACAAAGCAAGCTATATTTGTAAATCTCAAACTAACTACAATGATGAGATGGATCATCTCCAATAATTGCTTGGAATGTTGCTTCTAAATATCCAGAGGGATATAGGGCCAACAATAGAAGAATTGACCAAGGAAAAGGAAAAGAATAAGGTGGTTGTGGAGGCCAAAATAGCTGAGATTGAGGCTATATAAACAAAAATCAAGGAGTATAATAGTAAGGCTAAACTTTGATAAGTGTTAGAAGAGTGACCCTATCCTCGGTCAAGGGTCGCTAAAGAGGTAGCATAGCTTAAGGAAATATAGGAAAATACTCCAACCAATAAGATTGAGCGACGAAGGTCATGGTAGAGATATCAACACAAAAGGAATTGATAAAGGCCATGAAGGATACACTGGAGTTCGAATCTAGCATATCCAACTCTTGGTCTTGGAAAATGTGGATACGTTCAAGGGGTTGATTGCAAAGCTGAGTGTGGTCATCAAGGAACTCAAGGGGAGATTGGATGAAGTTACAGTTGATCATATTTCAAGTATTGTAGAAGTGGCACCAGGAAAGGCCATAGAGGAGCTCGTGGAATGGAAGAAGTTGTTGGAACATAATAATAATTAAGTGGTAGGCCAACCCTTAATTAATATGGGTCCATCACTATTATATAGGTTAAATATTTAATAATATGAAATACTTTTCTATTATTAAATATTCATACCTAGGTAATATACATTAGGTAAGTATTTAATAATGTGAATCATTTATGTTTATATTTATTAAATACACTCACCTAGGTATATGTGTCAACCATTTAGGTTGAAAAGGTGGGTGGGAGACATATCGATTACGTTATATAAAAAGGACTTTAGGTCCTCATTTAATATATTCGGGAAATATATCAAAGGTGTGCAAATCAAGTGATTTGGTTTTACCCTTGGTAGATAGGGTTTTAAAGAGGAGGTGATCTTACTGGATGTAAAATAAGTTCTTTGAAGTAAAAGGTTATTTTCAAAATAGTTTTTACCATTTTGGGGTTTTCCATTATAAATAAATAAATTAAGATCAAATGTTTTGTATTTTACCAGTTTTTTAAACCAACCTGGAAAGGTAAATTAAATAAATTAAGATCAAATGTTTGTATTTTATTTATTTAATTTGTACGGGTTTTTTCAACCAACCTAGAAAGGTAAATTAAATAAATTAAGAGCAAATTTTTTATATTTAATTTTATGTTTTACAACCCGGAAAGGTAAATTAAATAAATTAAGAGCAAATGTTTTATATATTATTTATTTAATTTGTATGGATTTTTTCAACCAACCGGAAGGGTATTTAAAATAAGTGCAACCTAAAAGTTTTACTTTGTGAAGAATCAAGTTGAATTCACATGTAAAAAATTTGGAAACTTCTTACCTTAAAGTGAAAACTTGTGTAGAGGCAAAGGTAAAATATTTGAAATATTTTTTTCTATAGTTTTCATATGTGCGGAGTTGAATTTTGTCAATGGTAAATGAAGGATTTGAATTTTTTCTATTGGATGTGTGAAAAATGTTGTCTCCTTGTAAATTCTAAGGTTTATGTAGAATTTAAAATTACATGGCCTAGTAAATATTTTAAATCTTTTTTTCATGAGGGGCCCCGTAATAAGGGTTATATGTGTTTATTTTATTTTACAAAAAAATATATATACTATAGTTTATAATTTTTTATAGACTATATGTTGTTTTTTATTTACATTATATAAACTATATACCTTTTTTAAAAGTGAATATATTTTTACATTATAAACTATAATAGGTTAATATAATGTATTAAAATATATAAGAATAATATAATGTATTAAAATATAACCTCTTAATATTATATAGAAGAAGAAATAAATGAAATACATAAGTTTTAACTCCATTAAATTTGACGGTCAAATATTTGTCACATGACAAATCAAACATAAAGCAAGTATGACGGTCGTTTATACATCAAATTTAAGTTGGACGTATCTTTGTCTACATTATTTTTTTCCGAAATTTGAAGTTATTTTACATTCTTAAGGGTTTCTTCTTCACTTATATATGGTTAGAATTTATATATATAATTCTGGGGTATAATGCAAAGCCCTTTATATTGCGGGTTATTATTTTGATCATGGGAGGTTAATTAATATGCATTGTAATGAAAAAATTAGTTATGATTAAATATTTTATGTAGATCTATAAAATTTAGATCTATTTCTATTAAAAGTGTTGCTTTTTTGATAAAAATGTATCTAACTATGTGGTACATTGTAGATTATAATGGGGTGTGTTTTACTGAGTTCAGGAAAACAATGACGTTCTAACTATTTCTGTCTTGACAAAAATCAGATCTTAATGGGACCAACTACAACATTTGAAAGATCAGGGTCAAATCAAAACTTATGGCGAGGAAACCCTAGACAATTGTTTCTGGATCTGAGGTTTCTCTCACCGATCGTCAAGCAACTATAGATAACATGAATGCATTCTCACAACGAATATAGGAGGCTCTTTCCATGATTTTGTGCAATGTGAACGATGAGTACCTTCTACACATTGGTAATATCGAACATCCGAAAGAGGTATGGACACAACTAGAATCCATGCATGAAGGTATGCGTTTATCTAAAATTATTAAATTAGTTTTAGAATTGCTTACAAATCCTATGAAAGGAGATGAAAAAGTAGTTAATTTCTTAGCCAAAATTAAAAATATTAAAGCACAATTAGATGGATGTAATTGTGATTTAATTGGTGAAAAATTAATCTACTTTATTATTCAATTAAATATACATGAAATATTTAAGAATTTTATTTCTATTTTGAACTCTAAATATCAAAACGAAAATTATCTACGTGATTTAAATACCTTGAGTTCACTTTTGATACAGGAAGAGCAAGTGATGATGAACTTTGACTCTAAGGAGAATGCCTTTGAAGCACTTCTTGCTCAAACTTCAAAGTTCAAACCTCACAAGCCCTTCTCAGATCAAAAATTTAGATCTAAATCTTCTTTTGTTGATAAGAAAAGTTTTTCTTCTAATCAATTATGTGTTAGCTTTAGTGGTAAATGTCACAAATGTGATAAATTTGGACATAAAAAGGAAGATTGCAAAACTAAGAAACCTATCCATAAAAATAAAAAATAAATTGTTTCTTCAAAATACAATTTAAGGAAAAAGGATAGCTCTAATGATATTCCTAAAATGATTGCATTATATGCTGCATTGTATTCTTCCTCTAATTTTGAATGGATTCTAGATTTAGGTGCATCAAATCATATGACTGGTGTTTCAAATTATTTATTTGATGTTGTGAAAATCAATGAATGTGTGTATCTTGGTGATAACTCATCTTTAGAAGCAATAGATAAAGGAAAAGTAAAATTTGCTAATGGTGTGTTGAATAATGTTTTATTTGTTCCTAAGCTCAAAAAGAACATTTTATCATGTTCTCAATTAACTCATGATGGTTTGGCTATTCAAATTTTGAAAGATACTTGGTATATCAAGGATAGTAATGATAATATAATAGCTGAAGGAATTCAAAGAAATGGTCTGTATATTTTTGATGATTTTTATTTTGTATCATGTTTTGTTTCTCAAAGTTTGAATAATTCAAAACTATGACATGAAAGATTAGGACATGTTAATTATAGAAGTTTATATGAAATGACTAGATATAATCTTGTGAAATATTTTCTTGTGTTGTCTTCTTCTCATGATGTGTGTGAAGGGTGTTTATGCTCAAAACAAAGTGCTAAACCCTTTCACTCACATCTTGAAGAGAGTTCGTCTTCCCCACTAGAACTTATTCATAGTGATGTTAGAGGACCTCTTGAAGTAGCTTCATTAAATGGTTCTTTATATGTTGTGACTTTCATTGATGATTTCACCAAGATGATTTGGTCATATTTTCTTAAAAATAAATTTGATGTACTAGGGAAATTTAAGGAATTTAAAGCATCTGTTGAAAACTCTTCAAATTATAAAATTAAGAGACTTAGAATAGATAATGGGGGTGAATATGTTAGCAAAGCATTTGAAATTTTTTATATTGATTGTGGTATTAAAAGGGAATTAACTTCTCCTCATTCTCCCCAATCTAATGGTGTTGTAAAACATAAGAATATGACTATTTTAGATATGGCTCGCACTATGCTTCATTCTACTAGTCTTCCCAAATTTCTATGGGCAGAAGCAATGAACATAGTAGTCTACATTCTAAATAGGGTTCCCACCAAAGCTATTCATCTTTCAACTCCTTTAGAAAAATGGTCAAATCAAAAACCTGATATTTCTCATCTAAAAGTTTTTGGTAGTCCTACTTCTTTATACATTCCTAAAAAGAAAAGAAAGAAACTTGATATGACTTCTTTCTCTTATGTTTTCATTGGATATGGTATTAACACTGCAGGTCTAAGGATTTATGACCCTATAAAAGGGAAGTAACTGAAAACCGTAATGTGGTGGTTTTGGAAAAATAATTTTGTTCATCTGATAATGGTAAAGATGTTCCTAACTCTGTCAATATTTCTAATAATGGTTATGATTCTGATATTGAGAATATAGTAAATGGTCATGATGATGTTTCTTGTGTTGATACTATAGATGCTTCTGAATCTCCTAACTCCCTAGTTAAGAAACCAAAATGGGCTCAATCTGTGTTAGAGAGTTCTAATCCTATTGATCTTAGGAAAATGACCAGAAGCCATCATACGTACCATGCATTAATGACCTTGTATGAACCTGAGCCATAAATTTTGAAGAAGCTTCTCAGGATGAGAAGTGGATCAATGCAATGCAAGCTGAATATAATGCCCTAATTCAAAATAAAACCTAGGAGTTGGTTCCACCTCCAGAGAAAAGAAGTATTATAGGGTCTAGGTGGTTATACAAAGTAAAATATAATATAGATGGTAGTATTGACAAACATAAAACTAGACTTGTTGCTAGAGGTTTCACTCAGAAACCTAGTATTGATTATGTTGAGACATTTGCCCCTGTAGCTAAAATGAGTAATGTTAGGACCTTATTTGCAATTGCCGCTCAATTTGGGTGGTAAATCCACCAAATGGATGTGAAAAATGTCTTTTTAAATGGTGATTTAAAAGAAGAACTTTACATGTCTCAACTTAAAATATTTGAATAAACTGGTAAAGAAAACTATGTTTGTAAATTGAAAAAATCCTTGTATGGTTTAAAGCAAGCTTGTAGAGCTTGGTATGTGAAAATTAATTCTTTCTTTAAATAGTTAGGATTTTCTAATTGTTCTTCTGACAATGATCTATTCATTAAGCAAGAAGAATCACATATTATCATTGTTTCTATATATGTTGATGATTTGCTTATGACTGGTGATAATCTTACTTTAATTTGTAGAATTAAAGAAAAATTGAAACAATACTTTGAAATAACTGATTTAGGTCTCTTACATAATTTTCTTAGCATGGCTATATTTCAAGATAAACATTCTATTGTTGTTTCTCAAGCACAATATGCAACCAATGTACTAAAATTTTTTAACATGATTGATTGTAAACCAATTTCTACTCCTATGGAAGTTGGACTGAAAATTGATCCTAAACTTACATGTGAAAAATTTGATCCTACTTTATATAGGCAGTTAGTTAGTAGTTTGATATATCTCACTATCACTAGACCAAATATTTCCTATGCAGTAGGAATTGCTTCTAGGTTTATGCAGGAACCTTATAGAGATCATTGGAATCTTGTAAAAGGATTCTTAGATATATTAAAGGTACAATAAATTATGGGTTGCATTATACTAAGAATAAAAATGCTAACTTACATGGATTTTGTGATTCTAATCATGTAGGTGATGTATTGGATAGAAAATCTACTTTTGGTTGTGTTTAAATTTGGTGCAGGTGCCATTACTTGGTGCAACAAAAAGTAGGCAATTGTTTCTATCTCTTCAACAAAAGCTTAGTATAGAAGTGCAATGGAAGCTGTAAAAGAGGCTCTATGGCTAAAGAGGTTATTCGATGATATAAAGATGAAGGATCAACGTAGTGTTCCTTTTTTCTATGATAACCAAAGCACTATAACTCTTACACATAATCTAATACAACAATGAGAGGACGAAGCACATTGAGATACCTATACACTTTATACATGAGAAGGTGCTAAGTGGTGAGATAGATTTCAAGTTCGTGCTAATTAAATAGCAGGTTGCTGATATCTTCACAAAGCCCCTAAGTGCTGTAAAGTTTTGTCACTTTCGTAAAAATCTTGGATTTTGAGTTTCCATTGAGGGGGAGTGTGGATGAAAATATTGCCTCCTAATGGAACTTGTTTTTTGTAAAAAGACCTTTGGGCAAGTGTAAAAATACCTTCGAGCATGTATACCTCCTCGCTTATTTTTTAGAAAGAAGTGTAGAAAAATCTTAAAGGCGGTCTTTAGTAAACTCTTTAGTGCTATTGAGTTTATTGGTAAACATCCAGTACAAGCATATTATTAAGGAGGTACTTAGTTATAAAAGGCTCATATATGCTTGGGTTCAATAACATTTTATGAGAACTTGTGATAATATGTAAAACTCACAAATCATACTTAGCCATTGATCATGGGATGATCTTTGGGATTCCAAATCCTTTTGTACCAAAAGGTAACTTGAGTATGATGAAGATGTAATTCGATATGCTAGCCTAAAACCTTTATGATTTAAGGATTGTAAATCATGTAGTGTATGACAGGCGGGGAATCTATTGATATATGTATCCCACTTAACATTAAGGGAATGTTAGAACATAATGATTAAGTGGTCTAGCCAACCCTTAATTAATATGGGTCCATCACTATTATATAGGTTAAATATTTAATAATATGAAATACTTTTCTATTATTAAATATTCATACCTAGGTAATATACATTAGGTAAGTATTTAATAATGTGAATCATTTATGTTTATATTTATTAAATACACTCACCTAGGTGTATGTGTCAACCATTTAGGTTGAAAAGGTGGGTCGGGAGACATACCCGATCACCTTATATAAAAAGGACTTTAGGTCCTCATTTAATATATTTAGGAAATATATCAAAACGTGTGCAAATAAGGTTATTTGGTTTTACCCTTGGTAAATAGGGTTTTTAAGGAGGAGGTGATCTTCTTGGACATAAAATAAGTTCTTAAAGTAAAAGGTCATTTTCAAAGTACTTTTTACCCTTTTGGGGTTTTTCACTATAAATATTGTGTCACATGTGTTATTTATTTCGTAAGTATTTCTTTATTTACTTATGTTATGATGTAATGTTTATTTAAATATTTATTGTAACATTATACAATATTTAAGTTGATTAAATCCGTATTTATTAGAATCCTCAAATTCTAACATAAGAGAAGATACATTCAACGCAAAGTTTCAGAGCTCCTCCAACAATCTTAAGCTTGATGTAGTTTGTGTAAAAACTTGGAAGTCATTTTTTTGATTCATGGTATTTTTGGCCTTATTCTTTATTCTTTGAATATTTTTTGATTCATTCATTCAATGAAGAGATAAGTTGGATGACATATAGCCGAGGAAGAGAAATGATTTTAGTGTGGGGTAATGTTGAGAGGGGAAAATGGATAAGTAATAGCCACACAGAGAGGCTTGGAACCACACGCAAGATGGTATGTGAAGGAGCATGTGCACACATAGGAAGGATCGAGTGCACAAAGGTTTGTGCATGAGCAGATAGAGTCTGGGACTTACCCAATTTTATAAGGAACATGGCTGAAAATAGAGAAGTAGAGGTGGAGTGGCATCCAGCAAGGTTTATAATTAGACAAAAACATGAGGGCTTGGGATGCACACAAAGCAAGCTATATTTCTAAAAAGTACATGAAGAGACATAAAAAGATCATGCACAAGTCATGTTAATAATAGAATTAAAGAAATTCTTATATTTATATTTAAGTTAATCTATTATTAGCATCGAAAGTAAAAAGCATGCAGCTATTTTTTTGTGCATGCCTATTATTAGGAAAGTGTATGAGTGGTGAAGGGAAAGTCCCCACCCTATAAATATGGTTGATATACTACTATTTTGAGAGAGAGAGAGAGAGAGAGAGCGTCGAGTCTTTAATGTGTGTGAGTTAGAGTGTTTTGAAGGTCTTAGTGTAGCTATGGGATTTGGAATTTCGGTGATAAAACATGGGTTATATGTAATTATGTATTGAATCAATTATGATGTAATCAGTTTCTTGTTATGTAATATAATTATGATGACGATTTAGGAATCATAGTGTTACTAATCTTGATGGTTAGTTCCTTATTATATGTGTTTTTGAGTTTTTGTGGCTATGTTACTTCCCTATGCATAACTGGATATATTGATTATGAATATGGTGAATATGCATGCTAATTTCTTAATAGGAATAAAAAAAGAGGGACTTGGTTGCTGTGCATGCTTTAGGTGAGCATCAAGACTTGTTTGAATGAGGTGCTAGCATGCATATAAATTAAGTGGGTAACAAAATACTACAAAGAAATCTATAGATTAAAAAAATGTAATAAATAGTGCTTGCTCATGGATGTTCTTTCACATTTTATCCATTCATTCATATGACATTTCCATTTCACTGCTACATACATACTTCATTTACAGTTCATTAACATTCCACATCTTGGTTCATTTCACAAAGTTTTGGTGATTTTTATGATCTTGTTGTCACATTTTGTGAGTCAATAGTTTCTACTACAGTTGTTTGAACTTGGTCTCTCCTACTTGGTGAATTAAGAACACATGTCCTCTTTGAGATCCACATGCTTTTACACACTTACTAGAGCATTATTTTTGATGGTCGCTAATGTCTTCTCCATCATCACTTCCATTCCTTCCATCAATCCACAAGTGGTTCTAAACCCTTGGAAAAATGATAGTGTTGAATATCATGTCAAAAAAAATTAAAAGAAAAATCACAAGAAAAAGTCACAAGAAAAATGAAATATAAGAAAAGAGAAATATCAACCAATTTATCTCAGGGGTGTTTTCAGTATCTCTACCAGATCTATGGATGTTTGGATGGCAGTAGAGAAATTTTGCAACTAGAATCAAATGTACCTCCATTGGGGCTATGGACGTCTGGCTGATAGTGGAGTAAATCGCGACTTCTAATTTCCCTCCATTCCATTTATCATCAATCACTTGTTTTAATCATACCTAAAAATTGACCTATGATTTCCCTCATTGTCTTATGGGTTTTCACTTCAAGCAGCTATTAAATTTCACACACACACACAAAGGATATCATTGAGTCACAGGGCTAATATGTTTCCTTGTGTGGTTTAAACCTTGTTCAAGCTCCCATTTTAGCTCACATTTTTGTCTCATGTCTTTTGGCTTCCATATCATTACGCATTCACATAAACTCTTGTTTCAAACCATGTTCATACACATGTACACCTCTTACATTCCATCATTGCAACATTGCCACTTTCATATTTACGCCTCACCTCATTTTGAATGAACATCTATGGGCACCCACTGCCTTCTACACACCAATTTTTTTCACTTTTCATATCATTCACACTATAATCATTTTCTCTTTCATGTCATTTGCATTGAAAGTTCACATGACTTGCTCATTTATTTTATAATCTCACCCAACTCACCACCACTCCCTATTTCACTATTTTTCATGTTGACGCACTCCCTGTGTTCCCAACACCCCTAACATTCTTCATGTGCACCACTTGATTTTCACGAAACTCATTCCGCCTCACCTTATAAGGTAATCTCTACACTCACCTAAGATCTCAACACTCCAACACTCCATTACCCCTACCCCTCTATCTCACTCCACCGCCCAAATCCCTCCTTACCCTAACTCACCCACCGATTCACTCTAACTACTCGCCTACTCACCCATTCCCTCCTCCTCAACTCACCAACCTAATTATACCGGACCTAAGTCTCCACTCACCAATTTCGGCCCACTCCCTTTAGTTGTTCACCCTTCTCCCATGCGCAACTCAATCTTACCTAACATCTCCCTTACCCAACATATCCACCCTATCGAGACACAATCACGACTTGGCCCCCAACGCATCTCATTCGATCCCTTTCATTTGACGAGTTATTATACCGAAACGCCCTCTCATCTACCCGCCCCATACCCAAACGAGTCTCCCTTGCAATTCACCATGTAACTTCATCCCCCCCAAGCTCCCACCCCATTTCCACCTTTCCCACCCCAAGCCCACTTTCCCCCCACACCCAACTCTCTTAACCGATTCACTCTAGCGACTTGGCCCTAACTCGTTCCCTGTCCACATTACCCAACCCCTACCTCGTGATCGAATCGTTCCCTCATTTCCATTCACCATACCCACCCCAAATCCACCCTCACCTCTCCCTGTTGATTCGCACTCATGACTCGGATCGTTCCCACGCCACACCTCGGATCTCATTCCCTACCCTTGAAAATGGAGCCCCTAACTTGTCTACCCACTCCATCTCCTCGTGCCGATTGATAAATCCATTTGTGCTAACTCACTACCCTACATATACATCTCTCACTAGTCGAGTCACTCATGAGACTCGTCCTAACCTCAACTCACCCGTAACCTTGAATTGACCTAGTGAGTCACCCTTGTGACTCAAGACCCAACTCATCCCCCTTCCCAATGCCCATACGCACTTATTCGATCTCCTCACCCTAAGTCACTATTAATGCAAAATCACAAGCACCCCCAAATGAGTTCTAAAAATCTACTTTTCTAAGGCAAACTCATTTGGTGTGATTGCATAACATTGAACTTTCCCCAAGGTGTGGGACCTTGCAAAATGGAAAAGCTCTCCAGATTAAAGGTTGGTTCCTTATTCCTCTATTTAGGTGCATACATAGAAACTTGTAGAGATTTGTCTTAATCCTAATCTAAACTTTACCAAGGAGACAAGGATAGAAGGAATACAAAAATTAAAAACGAAGCTAAACTACGAGGTGATGCACCAAAGGAATGATGAACACTTGTTTTTTTAATAGACACAAACCAACAAAATGCATACAATAAACAAGCACAAATAGCTAGATATGTAATGGAAGACTAGATGAAAGAAAAAGAGACAAGAGAGGATCTAAAATCTATCATAGACGTGTTTTATTGCTCTATAGATTGATACAATCCATTATAAAGTAGCCAAGAGGCAGAAACATATTACAATTTTAGTGGAAGGCCTGAACCCCACAAATCCCTTTGCTAGAAGGAGGAGGGAGCCTGCAAAACAAAGAACGTCTAACCCTTTACAATGAATCATGCCTCCGTATTTATAGATTCAACCTGAAAGAAGAAAAGAGAGAGAAGCGGGAAAGCAGGTTGAAGTTCAACCACCGATGTTAATGCCTCTGATGAAATATCTCTCCAAATCCATCTTTACTGCATCAATCCTTGGTTCGGTGCCTTGAAGGAAGAGGAAACGATGGAAATAGATCGAATCCGATCTGGTTTTGAGTCGAGAAGATCCTGCATTGAAAGCTCAAAGATGTTTCCTCCATTTTTCTTCACCTAACCTCCTCAAAATTAAAGTTTCAGACCCCATGGCATGGGTGAGGCCGAGATCTTTCCAACGACATCAGATTTGTAATATTTTGAGCCCTAAGTCGAAAGATACGACCCCTTGAAGTTTGTATGAGTCTGTACAAGAGGGCGGGAAAACAACTCGAAAAATGGGTCCCCTTTCTTTCGATTCCCGCTTTGGCTTTGACTCGGGCCCAGATACTATCGACTTTTTCCTTGAATGGAGATGCGGGCCATTTCGTGAATTTTACCCCTTTTGAGATAACAAAGGGCAAAGAACCAACTTTTTCCCTAACGGTCCATTTTCCCCTAGGAACACGGTAACGGTGCTCGTTTAGAAATATTTTATGTCTTCATTTTGACTCTGTTTCCTCTTATGCGGGATCATGGTCAATCCAATATTTGGCACGGGGTGAAATATGGATAACAGTCACTAGAGTGACTCACTATTCTCCCCAACCCCAATCTCACCCTCAAATTCCCCACATTGACTTAGCCCCTACCTCAGCTTAATGAAACCCACACACCCTAACCTATGATTCCCGAAAAACTCACCCCTCACTCCCCTAACTCTCCCTACCTAGGCTCATTGAATCTTGACCTACCCAGCTCGCCTACCTAGCCGAGTCACATTCACGACTCAGTAAACTCACCCACCTTCTCACAAAACACCTTTGCGACCTAACCCCTCACCGAATTTATCACCTCTCCTTACTACTAGCTTAGTGAGTCATCCTCGTGACTCGAATGCTCCTCCCCTAGCTCATCCTCACCGATCCTGTGCCAAATTGACTCCCTCACCCCTTTCCATCTCGACTCATTTGAGTCACTACAAAGACTTCCTAACTTATCCCCCTCACCTGGCCAACCCTTTCTAACTCGTTATCGGCCGCTATAGACCAACCCACACTCTTATCATCCCGCACCCAACCAAGCTCTCCCCCTCTCTAGTCAATTCACTCCATCTCCAAATAGTTTTCCCAACTAGCTTAGCTTGCTCACCCACCCAACTAGATTTCCACGTAGCTCATCACTCACACACCTAAGTCACTGCCTATCTTACTGCTTAGCTCCCCACATAGCTCGCCGCCTATCTCACCACGTATCTTGCTACATCGCCTACCTAGATCAATTCCTAGCTCACCACTTAGCTCATCGCATAGCTCTTCGCCTTTCCCTCCTAACTTGCTCTCTTGTGTAGTTCACTCTCCTAGCGTCTGACAACCTAGCTCTCCATTTAGCTTGTCGCCCAATTCGCCACCTTGCCTGCCTAGCTCGCTTGCCTAGCCCCCTCCTGCTCACTCCCTAACTCACCACATGGATCACTCCACATCCCCCCCACACACACTTCACTCTATAAATATCATTTCATCCAAAATTCCCTCATTTTTATTCCCACATTTTCTCACCACTTTGGGATGGAGAACACTTCTCCACCATTTTTTACCTTGCATCCATTGTTGACCACATCTATTATCACATTTTTACCCGCACATGGCTAGGGAAACATTGTCATCAATTCCACTCATCATTCCTTCACTAAGGTTAATTCTTATATCATATTTAACTACCACTTTTCATCATGTGTTACATTTGGGCAACCTACGGCTCTGATCTAGACAACAACCTAGGCAACAATTCTAGTGGGGCAACTTCTGGGAGTTATAACTTTTACACCATGCCTCCGATTGAATCCATTCAAAATGTGCCAGAAATTTTACAACATGTAGAATATAGTCAAATTGTGTAATTTTTATATAAAAAAATTGACACTAAAATCCGCTTCTAAAGGCTTCAAAATGTAAGTTTTGTAGTGTGGTCTAAAAATAGTAGTTTTTTAAAAATAATAAACAATAATGTTGTATGAGATTAAAGGACATAATAACAATTGTACCATATTTAAACAATCAAACTATCTCTAAAAAGAGATGTATATTTCTCAAAAGGTTGTGATTACAATAGCTATCTCTACAAAGATATGTGTGTCCTTCCCTTGTGAGTAACATATGCTTATATACTACTTTTAGAAATATGAAGAGACATCTAGAAGAATGTGGAAGGTCACAAATCTCGAGGGAGAGGAGATGGTTCATCTTTCATCAATTAGATATGCAAAAAATATAAAAAATAGTTTAGGGTTGAGCCATCCCTCACGACAAGCCTCACACATGTTTGTCCCTCATTACTACCCCCACCTTCAGTACCTAAAGGCCCCATGGAGGATGGGTCTCCCTAAGTAGATACAGATAGAAGGAAGGTACTATTAGACCATATACTCCTTTTCCAAGAGACCATCGACTCCCGGTCTGGTAGGCAAGGGGCACCTCTCTTCTCGTTAGCCCTATAATTCTCCCCCGCTTTATGGATTTTATCTCGCCCTCCATCTTGGGGAGGCTCGGAGTATCTTGTAGTGGGGGCTCGCTTTGGGGGCAGCCCCTTACCTCCATCTTTGAGCCCTCCCCCATTGACTTGGGCCCTATAATCCTACCTCTCCTTTTTGGAAGGAGGTTTTGGGACAAGTCCATCCCTATCGCTAACAACTGGTCCCATCCTATCGTTGATTGGTAGTCCTCCAGGGTGTGGTGGCACCGGTACTAGTATCCCTATGATGGTTAGGGGAACCCTTCAGAATGAGGGATATATTAGATGGATTAGTTGGATGGCGGGAAGGAGGTCTCCCCTTGACTCCCCTTCACACTATAGTGGTAGGAAGACTGTCATTATGTTTTTTATAGGGCCCTCCATCTTGGGGTGTCTCCTCAAAGTTCGTTCTAGGGGGATTTGCCTTTGTGAGCTTCCTTTATCCCTCAAGCTCTAAGGAGGCCCCCATTGACTTGGGACCTTGCAATCGTAACCTAGTAGTTATGCGGGTAGTGTTGGGGTAATTTTTACAGTTTATAGATTATTATGGAATAAAAAATTCCATATGTGCGAAGTTAACGCTGTTTATCTTTTCCTCTTTAGGTTCCTCTTTCCTCGTCTTTAAGTAATCCTGTTTCTACGGGAAGAGACAAATAATTAATCTCCCGTAGAAACAAACCTTCGGAATTAGTCATAATATATAGACCATAAACAAAAAGAAATGGATCTCATTTTTTTTCTTACTATTAAAATAAAATAGAAAATAAATCGTATTTGACTTTGTCAAATTTTTTTATGATAAAGAATTTGTCCGTTCATCCCTCTTTGGTTCTTAAAGAACAGAGAGGATCTGTTGAATCTCAAGTATGTTATTTAACCAGTCGAGTGGGTTATAATCTAGGGTTAATGTTGTTCTAGGGATTAAGGGGTTCATTTTGTTTTTGGGATTAGACCCCCTGGGGTCCATGGATTTAAACCCCTAGGTTCTTTGAGGTTAATCCTCCAGGGGTTAATTTTGTTTTATGTTTTTTCCTTCATCCCTTCAGGACTTAGAAGAAGAAAACAAGGAAGAAATTTTTAGAAATTTTCGCTTATGTAATTTAAATAAGGTGAACCACCTCCTCTCCCTCGATATTGGTGACCTTCCATATCCTTCTAGATGTCTCTTCATAATTCTAAAAGTAGTATATATATTTTTATGTAACTTGAAAGGGAAGGACACACATCTCCTTATAGAGATAGCTATTGTAATCACAATATTTTGAGAAATATACATCTCCTTTCAGAGATAGTTTTACTATTTACATTTGGCAAAATACTTATTTTTTCCTTTAATCCCAAAACCCCTAAGTTTTGTATCAGGGGTATCAGAGCAACAAATCCTCCAAGGTAAGGGCTAATCAATTCAAGATTATACTGATCATTTTCATTCTCTTTCTTCAAGATTGGGCATTCAAGACAAAAAAACATAAGATCCTCAAATATTGTAGTGACCTACCATGGTACATACGGGAGGACATGGAGCTCTTTCAATTTCATACCCTCAGAGAGGTGTACAAGTTCGTGATCAAGATTGAAAAAATCATAGAAAGAGAAATACAAATACCCAACCTCAGATGGAAAAGGAAGGTCAAACCTAAGTTTAGGGTTGGAAACAAAAGGATTCAAAAGGAAATAAAACACATAAGGAGAAGATAGGGAAGTGGTGCGGCCTCTACAAGACTAACCATCATTCCAAGGAAGAATTTCAAGCCTTAAAGTCCTTACTAACTGAGTCACAATCTTCACCCGAGGTTAGAGATGAAGAAGATGAAATTATAGATGTTGAACTGGATGTGATCATTGCCACCTCACAAGTCAAGAAGATGGATGAGAAGGAAAGGATATTTCACTCCAAAATTTGGGTAAAGGGTAAGCCTCTACATTTTATTCTTAATAGTGGAAGTCAAAAGAATTTAATTTCTATTGATATTGTGAACTGTCGTAAAGCCACATCCCCAACCATATAGTATCGGGTGGTTGAACCCAAGAAGAGATCTCCATGTCACACAACAATGTCTCCTCCCATATGCAATCAAACCCTTCCACGATGAAATGTTTATGTGATGTTATTCCATTGGATGTTTGTGATGTGCTCTTGGGCCAACCATTCATGTGGGAGAGACATGACATCTATGAGTCATAACCTCAAAGGGTCACCATTAACATTGGGGGTTAGCACTATCTCGATACTCGAGGTCATTCCTTAACGTAGTTTCCCTCATCAATGCCAAGAAATGTAAGAAGTTAGTGGAGAAAACAAAGCAGTTTGTCATCCTGATGATCAAGCCAAAAACCACCAAGAAAGTTGTGCAACCACCTTGACCACACATTTAGTGCAAAAAAAGAAACAGATGGACCAAATCATAGTTGAGTATGATGATCTATTCCAATCACCCATAGGGATGTCACTTTATGCGAGGTAAAACATGTTATTGATTTGGTCTCGGGCTCTCCTTTACCTAACAAACCTATGTATCACAAGTCATTCCTTGAAAATGATGAGATCAAGAGGAAACTCTAAGAGTTGATTCAAAAGGGACACATTAGGCCGATCTCTTCACCCTGTGGAATCCCAATTGTCTTGGCACCAAAGAAAGATGGAACATGGAGACTTTTCATTGACTATCGGGCCTTGAAAAAAATTATTGTGAAGAATCACTACCTCTTCCGAGGATCGATGATTTTTGGACCAACTTCATGGTGTGAAATTATTCACAAAAATTGATCTCAAGTTGGCTATCACCAAATTCCCATTGAGCCCAAAAAATTTCAAAGATTGCATTTAAGTCTTGGAAGGTCTATTCGAAATGGTTGGTCATGCCTTTTGGATTAACTAATGCTCTTGTGACATTCATGAGGATGATGGATGACATCTTGTGGCCCTACACCAATTCCTTCATGGTTGTCTACTTAGATGATATACTCATCTATAGTTAGACATGGGAGAAACATCTACAACATGTTTGAGAAGTACTTCAAACCCTTTGAAATAAACGGGATCTATACAAATATAGAAAAATGCACATTTGAATGAGGAAGGTTCGGTACCTAGGATATGTTCGGATGAAGAAGCTCATGCCGCCTAGAGAAGATCTAGGTTATTCAAAAATGGCCTACTCCAAAGATTCTTATAGAATTCAGTAGCTTATTGGGTCTTGTCAATTTCTATAGTTGGTTTGTCTTGAGAATTTATCATATTTCTTGGCCACTGAACCAAGTGATTAAAGGAGGAAAAAAGGCTACATTCCAATGGGGGGAGGTGCAACAGAGAGAATTCAAAAATTTGAAAGGAAGATTATGCTCGGCCCTTGTTCTCTCCTTACCTAACCTACATCAACCTTTCGAATTGATGACATATGCATCTGAGTATGCCATGGGAATCTGTTATCATGCAACATGGCAACCTTGTTGTATATTATAGTGAAACATTCAATAATGCAGTCAGAAGTACCCATCATATGATAAGGATCTCTATGCCATCATGCAAGCTTGTAAGAAATGGAAACACTACATTCTAGGGAAGGAGACAGTCATCCACATAGACCACGTGCCATTGGAGTTCCTTCAGACACATAGCAAGATAAGGAATGAGAGACACCAGAAGTGGGCCACATATATACAACAGTTCCACCTAATAATAAAACATAAGGAAAGTGGCAATTCATCAGCAAATTACCTAATCTTCCCTCCAATTGTAGCCCTCACAACTATCCTTGACCTCTGTGGACATGAGACTTCTAGTTGGTGCACTTTGTATGAGACAGATCCTAACTTTTCAAATACATATCAAGCTCTTTGAGGGGCAAAGCATGTCCTTGATTTCTATCTACAGGATAACCTCCTCTGCCACATGGGACACATATGTGTTCCAAATGTTGAACAATGGAAGATGATATGGGAGGCACATTTTAGCAGGAAAATTAAACACTTTGGCATGGAAAAAACATTGAAAATACTCCAAAAGAACTTTTACTAGCCCAATCTACAAAAAAATGTGGTTAAGTACATCAAGTATTGCATCCCTTATGCAATTGCCAAACCAGCTAATAAGAAATAAGGATTGTATACACCATTTCCAAAACCAACCAAGCCTTGGGCCTCCATCTCAATGGACTTCCTCTCAAGTTTTCCAACTTGAAACATGGAAATGATTGTGTTTTTGTTGTAGTTGATTGATTTTCTAAAATGGCTATAATGATTTCTTGTAAGAAAAATATTTTTGCTGAAGAAACTGCTAAACTCTATTTTAGTCATGTATGGATCACCTTTGGGCTTCCCAAGTCTATTATTTCTGATAGGGACAACAAGTTCTTGAGAATCTTTTGGTCCACCCTATGGGGAATGATGGACACTAATTTGATGCACTCCACATTCTTCCACCCACAGAATAACAAAATGATAGAGGTGGTGAACCACTTGATCGTCCACATACTTTATATGTATCACTCCAAACACCCACATACATGGGATGAGGCCTTGCCCTACATACACCATGTATACGATCGGACCTTGCACAACTCCACCAAGCACAATCCATTTCAAGTTTGTTATGGATTCTAATTTATGGAACCCATTGATGTATGCATTCCGAGTGCATACAATGGAATACACACCTCATGGAAAAATTGAAGCAAAAAAGGAAACAAGGTTTGTTGAACATATTCAAGTATACTCAACAACATGTCCATGATATCTTACAAAATATGAATGAAAAGTATAAACAACACCATGATCAACATAGGGTTCCACATCATTTCAAGGTTGGTGATAAGGTCTAGTTGTGACTTCAGAAGGAAAGGCTTGCAGGTCCACACAGGAAAATTTGACCTCTATGGTATGGTCCTTACACTCTCACCAAACAAGTAGGTGAAAATGCTTTCGAGTTTAATATTCCACCCTAAGTAGATCTACATCCTATCTTCGATGTGGACCTCCTCAAGCCATATCACCCATCTATTTTTCATACCTCGATCATAGAAGAACAATTGGACATATCCGAACTCAACTTAAAAACTTTTCTCTAGTTAAAGAAGATCAATTGTGGACACTTGGACAAAGACCACCAAAGGATGTCCTATTCATCTCTATTGGGTGATCAAGAAAGGAAATCTCAGTCATTAAGGTGAGTGGCTCACCGCGTACCAGATAAAGAAACAATTTCCACACTTGATGGGACTCCTTGGTGTAATGGGGACCATTACTTCTAAAGGAGGGAGGAATGATCCAGACAACAACCTAGGCAACAATTCTAGTGGGGAAACTTCCAAGAGTCATAAATTTTGCATTGTAGCTCCGATTGACTCCATTCAAAATGTGTCGGAAAGCTTGGAATGTGTAGAATATGGTGAAATGGTGAGAATTTTTTTGGAAAAATTAACCCCTAAAATCCACTTCTAAATGCCTCAAAATGTAATTTTTGTAGTGTTGTCTAAAAATAGTAATTTCACAAAATTTTCACATATGTAATTCACAGAAGGTGAACCACCTCATCTCCCTCGAGATTGGTGACCTTTCAAATTCTTCTAGATGTCTCTTCATATTTCTAAAAGTAGTATATAATTATATGTAACTCGCAAGGGAAGGACACACATCTTCTTGCAGAGATAACTATTGTAATCACAATATTTTGAGCAATATACATCTCTTTTCAAAGATAGTTTTACTATTTACATCTGGGATGATTTTTATTTTGTCCTTTAATCCTAAAACCCCTAAGTTTTGGATCAAGCTCCTAAAACTATCTCTTAAGGGGAATCATAAAACCCTTCTCATCTGATCTTATGACACTCAATCATCAAAACATCTTAGTCAATTAACTCTATAGTCTCTTCTTGTGAAATTAACCTATTGAACCCTTCATAGACTCTGAATGAAGTGGCCCATTGATCACATTTCTAGGTTCATGTCTATCCAAAGAAACAATCTAAGCTCACAATGACAATGAAAACCACTATCATAGGGTTAGACAACCCCCACATCATCTTCAATTTTTGTGCTATATGTAACATGTTGCAACATGTAGCCCAAAAAGTTGCAAAGTGTTGACACTAGAAAACACACCTTGCACATAAGTTCTCTTTTTTTTTTTTTTTTTTTTTTAAAAAAAAACATAAAAATCTTAGAAAATAAAACAATCCCACAAAAGTAAATAAAAAATATAAAACCACACAAAATTGGGGATAAAAGACACCTCACCACTTATTTACTAACCCTCACCCACTCACATTTAATTCTATTCACCCCACCTACCCATTTGTATGCCCAATGCACTATGGATCCTTATCCTCTCACCCACCTATGCGCATTCCACTCATATGTGTTCCATTCCCATATGTATTCAAAAACTATAAAACACCACTCTCCCCCATCATTTCAGGCTCTTGACTCTTTGTGTCATTGAGCCTATACTTGAAGTTCTTGCTTCTTTGCTCACATATCTCAGTTTTGCAGGTATTAAAGAATTGAAAGTGGAGTACAAAGGATAGATGCAACATACGACAACAATGTTTTAGTGAAATTCCAACACAAGCGTGAATCGCAACTACGATTGGATTGTGATCATCATGTGATTTTTAGGTAATCACAACGATGATTGTCCTACTATTTGAATCGGGTATACTTGTATTTTTTATCCATTGTTTAATCATTTTTACTTCAATAAAATGTCTTTATCTCCTTAAAAGGTTAAGGATATGATCGAGGTATTTCCTCTAACCACAAAAAAACTACTAACATATTTCTAAGTGTGTTGTGTGTAAGTTTATATTCAACCCTGTGAAGATTTTTAACCACTTTATTTAATAAAGAACCCATAATTGTCCTTTTATTCACAATGGTAGCGTAAGCCCATTTATTAGTATTGATTTGGAGATTTCTATATCAACTAATCCATCTTGCAGTGATCCAGATCTACGCATACACTTTGATTTACATTAAACCCCTTATGCACAAAGGGTGGTAATTGCATCATTTCATTTGGAACTAGAGTAGCTCATTTGACATAGATGGTTATGCACTCAATGGAAGATGAAGAGCATTACTATCACCAAGTCAATGTTTATTAATGGAGAAAAAATTCAACCGACTAATGAATCTATGCCATACAATTTGAAATGGAAAAGAAAGGAGTTTTTTAATTCGGCCAACGACATATTAAACACTTTCAAAGAAGAAATCATGATGGTATTGGCTAGTCTAAAAACAAAATCACAACTCAATCCAAATCACAAAGTGAGCTTAAGTATGACATACAGAACATACAATCTAAAATGGCAAAAAAAAAAGTTTTTTTATTTGGTCAACAAAAAATTGAACATAGTAAAAGGAGAAATCATGATGTCCTTAACTAGTCTATGAATACAACCACAACTCAAAATTCCCGGTCTGGTCACACAGGTCTCCACACAACCAAAATTTTTATTTGATGCAACCTCAATGCTTATCTTGCTCTAATATGGGGGATCATAACATGTTACTAAAATAGGAGATGTGTAAGTGTGAAAAAAAGAATCCAGTCTAAATGGATAATTTGTTGATTTACATCAAACCCCTTATGCATAAAAGGTGGTAATGACATCTTTGTATTTGGAACTAGAGTAATTCATTTGGTATATATGGCTATGCACTCAAAGGAAGAAGATGAGCTTATTATCACCAAGTCAATTTTTATTAATGAACTACCACAACAATGTGGTGGAGAACTACTTCAACCATGTAACAAAATTATGAAAAATAAGGATTGTAAAAATTAATATTCAATAGTTCATTTAGTATAGATTGTTATGCACTTAAAAGAGAATGGCTTAGTGTCACCAAGTCAATGTTTATTAATGAACTACCACAACAATGTGGTGGAGAACTACTTCAACCATGTAAAAAAATTGTGACATAAGAATTGTCAAATATCATATTCAAAAAATTTAGAACCTATCCTTATGGGTGGAGGAAAACAAAGAGGATATATTGAATGATTATGGGCTCAAGGATAACATCCAACTTGATGTTTTCATGTTTAATATAGGTTCTATGTTGGATTCCATTATCTTCACATACAAGGAATATGAAAGAGTTTTGTTTAAATGTCATACATTCACTACTAGAAGGGGGCATAATACTCTAGAAAAAAATTCCTTTCACCTACCAAATTAACTCCTCAACAAGGGTTATGTTTCATTTGTAACAAGTCAAATCAAGGATATACATTTTTTGATGTTATGCACTTAACCTAAAACATACCTAAGTAAATGTGTGGGCTGACATAAGGCACACTTATCATTAATAATTACATTAATTAGTTAGTTTTTATTTTAGGTTGACTTATCTTTAATAAAAGGGTTTGGATGAAAGGGTTATGACCCTTCATAGTTAGGTTTATATATATGGATGAGCATGAGTCTCCTAAACCATCAATTTACAAATTATATTCTAGTTATATAACTTTGGAGGTTTCCCCCTTGAAGTGGTTTGGTTATATAATTAATATTCTTATGTTCTTCCACTTATATTGAAGAAATTTCATTACAAGTGGTATTAGAGCATCGATTTTGTCAACATTGTTTTTGCTATATCTCACACTATTGTAAAATTTTCAGATATTTTTTCATATTTTAGGTCATCTACATTGAGAAATTCACTAGCCAAATTCGGTTAAAAGTGAAAATTAAATTTTGCATGGTCAAGCCCTTATTATGGCAGGACCACAAGCTAGGGGTGAAGTCTAGAATTCTAAAACTCTAGGTAAACTTCCTTACAAAGAGGATTTGGAGTTAGTAATGGGAATCGATGGATCTTCTACTCTAGGGTTTTCCTTGATGCATCACAAGGTGAGACAAATGGAGTATGATATGTGTATATTATAAAATGAGATGGTCACTAAAGTGGACCAAATCAATCAATGATTGGATGATCTTATGCACTAATTCAGTCAAAATCTATATTTTCATTAGCCTCAAACAACGCCATTGTAATTTTCTACACAAACCCACTAGGGTGGATCTTCTAGACAATCCAATCCAAATAATTATAAACAACAAAGGAGGAACATGTTCTAAAAAGTGGAATGCATAAGTTGATGGGAAGGATCTTGTAACTTGGATCAACCAAATAGAGAACTTTTTTGATGTACATCAAATCCCATGCAGATGGAAGGTAGTAATGGCATCCTAATATGTTGAGCTAGAGAAATTCATTTATTATAAATGAATTTTAGCTCAAAATAAAAAAGAAGGGTCTTAATGTCACTTGGTAAGTGTTCATGGATGAGATGCCAATGCACTACTCTAACAGTGTAATAGAAAACTAATTTAGCTAGTTAGCAAAGCTACAACAAACATAAACAATCAATGATTATATTCAAATATTCCAAAACCTCTCCTTAAATGTGGATGATATCTCCGATAGTAACTTGAATGAATTATTTTTGAGTGGCCTCACGGATAACATCCAACTTGGTGTGTGCATGTTTAATCCAAGATCTATATTAGAATCGATGGTATTTTCACATCGGGCCGAGGAATGAGATCTAATCAAAATGAGGGCTTTCACTACTAATTGAGAGTGCATGGGGCCAACATAATCATTCCCTCAACCTACGAAATTGAATCCTTAATCAATTCAAGAGAAACAACAAAAAGGTTTATGTTTCAATTATGATAGAAAATGGAGCAAGGGACATAAATGTGCCAAGAAGAAATTGTTTTAGATTGAAGAGCCATAGAGGAAAAAAAGGTGATGAAGTAGCAAGGGATAAAAACAAGTGTCAAAATATGAATCCAATGAGTCCTAACCAACTATCTCATGTCATACACTTTTTGGTATTAACACCCCACATTCCCTCAAGCTTGTGGGTTTCCTTACAAAACATAAGGTGACAATGTTGATAGACTCGAGGAGTACACACAATTTCATCAACACTAAGTTGGTGGCTCCAAAATTTCATGTTATGATTACAAATGGGGACATTGTCAATTATTCATGATACTAATGTAAAATCAAAGCTGGTGATGGGAGACTACAAGTCATATTCACTTATGTTTATTTTTTTCATGGGAAAAATAGATATTATTTTGGGATTCTATTGGATTATGACCTTGGCCATGATAAAAATTCTAGGATGTGTTTATGTATTTTCATTTTGATGGAAAGAAATTTCAAGTAAGGGGACAACATGAAAAATATCTATACTTGGTTAATTCTCATAAGATGTAGAAGATTCTAAAAAAGGGGATGAAGGATTTCTCAGACAATTGTCCTTAATGGAATTTCACCCAACAAAGTTATCTACACCTCTTGATTTGATGAAGATTATTGATGACCACTAGGCCATTTTTGGAGCAATGCCAAAAGCAATACCACTAAGAAGAGATCATGATCAAGCCATTCACTTGCTCTTGGGTAGTCAACCACCAAACATCAGACCATACAAATATCCATAAGCAAAAAAGAGTGAGATTGACAAGATGGTATAAGAGATGTTAGAGGAAGGTATTTTCTGACATAACCAAAGTGTATATTCATCCTTGGTGATCATGGTGCATAAAAAGGATGAGACTTGGAGGATGTGTCTAGATTATGGAGAAACCAACAAGTATACCATAAAGATAAGTTCCCTTATCCTAATAATCACATATTTTTTTAATGAGTTACATGGTGTTGTCTACTTTAAAAACTAGATATTTGTTTTGATTATTATTGGAGCTCAAAATTGGACCCTGCCTTGAGTCATGGACAACCCAAGATTTTGAGGAAACATGGGACTGTCTCCAAGTTATGGGACCTTGCAAACTAAGATAGACCTCCAGAGAAGGCCAAATTCCTCTGCTTATTCCTATTGCTAAACTACTCCTAGGAAAGGAAATGTAGCTACCTAACACTAATCTATGATTCCAAGGGACCAAGGAGAGAAGGAGATGCATAAAATGAAATCCTAGACTAAGGGGAGGTGATAACACCAAGAACAAGGGGAAAGACACTTTTAAATGAGAGAAAATGGAGGAAAATAAAGGTGGAGAGGGAAGAAATGAAAGCCACAATCCATAGCAGAATTTAAACTCCCATTTTCATACAATGCACAATAGAAATAAACCCTGCAATATGAAGAAACATACACAACATACCTACAAGTAAATGAAGAGGCAAGAAAATGCAACAAATCACTAGCTAGGGTAGAATAATAGCCACAAAACAAGTATTTTATTGCTTTAAGATGATGCACAAATCATTACAATGGAGGAAGAAGGTATAAACACACTGCAGAATCACAATCCAAGGCTTGTAACTCAAGAACACTTGTGCAACACTTTTCAATGATGCCCTTGCATTCTAAAAGTATCAACGCTACAAATGAGCATCATTTTACATTATATAGAGAATGGGAAAAGAGAGAGAAGAGGGGAAAACTCAAATTTCTTCCTTCACCCACCAACCAGTGCATTTAATCTCTGAAAAGAATCATGGGTAACCTTCCAAGGCCATTCCTCCATGGTACATTGCTTGCAGAAGTAAGAATGGGCACCATACCTCATTAAAACTGGTTGTTGAGCAATCTGGAAGTATTTGTTTCGATGTTGGAGATTTTTTCCTCTTTTTCACCCACCTACCCTCACCTAAAATAAGAAATCTAGTTTCTATGGTGTAGAGGATGTTGAGATATTTCCAACAGTACATTTAATTTTTTTCAAATTTAGAGCAACATGTCAAAATTTATGGCCATTTTAAGTTTGCAGGCTAGGGGATGTCGATGGGGTTCTCTGTGTGACTCCACAATCTGCATTTAATCCATTTCTCCATTTTTTCGGGTGGGGTGGATTGGTTATGCGGAGAACTTGAAGAACTAGGGAAATCTTTTGTGTGTTCCCAGGATCCGCATTGTCCGCAATGGTCTTGGGTTTGCGTTGGGGTCGGATAATTGAACGTTGGGAACAGGAACTTTTCCACCCAACACATTAAGTGTCTTGTTCCTTTGCAGCTCCATGGAACTTAGGAACCTCTCCCATGGTGTTTTGTTTTTCATCCCATCCATCATGCGGGTGCCTCGAATTGTCTTGTGTTTTTCGTGTCCACAACTCCATCTACCCGACAACACTAACCCCGCCTCAAATCCTTTGTTTTTCGGGATAAATAGGCATGCGGGATCTCTAACCCATGGTAGTTCCACCTTTTCCCGAAATTGCCTTTTTCAAAGCTGTTTCCCATCCAGGGTCAAGGCAATGCGGAGAACCTTGGTTCCTAGAGAACTAGTTCCACTTGTTCCCGAAATTTCTGCCCCATTTGCATTAAATTGTTTCCTTTGTCTTGTAGGTCCAAAGGCAATGCGGAGAACCTTGGTTCCTGGGGAACTAGTTCTACTCGAACACCAAAAGTCCACAGTACACTAGAAGTGACCCCAAAATCCATTTTTTCTCAAAGGTTTCTAAGTGTTTGGTTGATTATGGAGGAAGTGTCTCAAACAAATGCAAGTGCCCCAAAACATGAAAATACCTTATTTCTTTAGTTTTTTCACCAAGGTCCCATGAAATTTCCCAAGTCTAGATTTCGATGTTAGTCAACAGGGTGTGGAAAATTGGATTAAAATTACCATTAAATTTAGATCAAATATGAGAATGTCCATAAGAATTTTTTTAACTCATGAAGATTATGGGTTTTTTAATGCCTTTTGATCTCACAAATGCACCATCTACATTTCAATGTTTGATGAACACTATTTTTAGGCCTTTCTTGTGAAAATTTGTATTGGTATTTTTGATGACATCCTAGTATACATGGGAAAAACATTTATAGCATTGAACCATGAATTTATAACTTTAGATGAACATCCACTTTATGTAAATCCATCTAAATGTTCTTTTGGAGTACTAGAATGGAATACTTAGGACAACATGAAGGGATGAAAGTAGCTCCTCATAAGATAAAGCATATGTTAGAGTGGAAAGAGTGCCATAATCCCTCAAGAACCTTTGTGATATTTTGGGTTAACATGTTACCATCATAGATTTATTCAAAGACTCACATCCCTTTTAATAAGGACTCCTTCCACTAGAATGAAGCAACTAACAAGGCCTTTGAGAAGCAAAAAGAGGCCATCACAACTCTAGTTTTGGATACCCCATAGTTTTCAAAGACTTTCTTTGTTGAATGTGATGCATTGAGATCTAGAATCAAATCGGTACTCATGTAGGAAGGCATACCCATTCCATCTTAGAGTCACTAAATCAAGGGTAATAATTTTTAAAGATAGTCTATGAGAAAGAGATGATGGCTATTTCCATGCAATCAAACAATGGAGACATTATTTGATGGGTAGACACCTTCTAGTAAAGACTAATCATGATAGTCTTAAATATTTTTCAGAATAAATATTATTGTTTAAAGAACAAAAAAATGGTTCACTTAAATGTTGGGATACGAATTTGATATTATCTATAAGAAAGTAAAAGATAATATTGTAGTGGATGTACTATCTAGGAGGGATGAATCCACAAAGGCATTCTTACGTGCCATGGCTATTTGGAAGATATATTGGGTGGATGAGGCAAGATTTAAATGGGAGAATGACAAGGATACACATTCTTCCCTCAAACATTGTATCTTTATAGATTTCCGTGTATCTCCATAAAGAGGCACACCAAATGTTTGAAAACCTATCATATAATCAAGAAATGATTTATTTTGGGAAGGGCTCAAGGGGGATATACACAAATTTGTGGTTGAATTCATGGTGTGCCAACCAAACAAGGGGGAAACAATTAAAACACAATGTATTCTATAAACCTTTTTGGTTCCCTAGCTAGAGTTAGGAGGTCTTTATGGATTTTGTAACAAGCATACCTAGGTCATCCGGTAAAATTTTAATCATGGTAATATTCAATAGGCTCACACATATATGCCATTTTTTAGCATTTTCACATCCATTTACAACCAATACACTAGTTGTTTCTTTTCTAAATACCGTTTTAAAGCTACATGGTAACCCATGATCATCGTGGGTGACTATGATCCAATTTTACTAGTATTTTTGGATTGATTTATTTTCACGTTTGGGTACTCGGTGGGCTCATAACTCATCTTATCATCCTCAATATGATGGGAACATAGAAATGGTCAACAAATGCCTAGAAAATTATCTTTGTTGTTTCACATTGAAAACATAAGAAATATAGTTTATTGTCTCCCACTAACAAAATGCCTCTTCCACTTGCATTCATGCCTCTTGCAAGATGTCTCCAATTTGGAACTATATGGGTATCAACCTCCCTCTATCACCTCTTCCTCGAGGGGCTAGCCAAAAAGTTTTTTTGTCGTGGAAGAACACGTTAAACACCAACAAGAGGTCCTAGCTAGCATTAGAAAGAATTTATCAATGGCCTAAAATTGAATGAAGTGTCAAACATATCAATACTTTTGTAGTGAGAGGCATTTTCAAGTAGGTGATTAGGTATTTGTCACTTACAACCATATAAATGGATTTTCCCTTTAGCAATCGGATAAAGATTTTAAAATATCTCTTATATATTATGGCCCTTATTAAATCTTGTAGGAAATTGGCAACATTGCATTCAAGCTGGAGCTACCCCAATCCACTCACACACATCTAATCTTTTGTGGAGGTGGTCATTGGAAAAAAAATAGCTACAAAAACTAACTTACCTAAACTACACAAGGAAAGTAGGATCATTTTGGAATATGAGACAAACCTTCGAGATACACACTAAATGATTGTGAGCATGAGAGATTAATGGTATTTAATCAAGTTGAAAAAGTTGATCAATGAGGATGTAACCTAGGAATATGAAGCTTTTTTGTAATAGCATCCTAAGTTGTTCAATGTTTAGGGTAACATTATTTTAAAGAGGAGGGACATGCCATACACATAACTTTTAACATGCCCAAGTATATGTGTGGGTTGGCCTAAGGCACACTTATCATTAACATTTGAATTCATTAGTTAGTTCTTAATGTATTCCGACTTATCTTTAATAAATGGGTTTGATAAAGGGTTGTGACCCCTTTTAGTTTAGGTATGTATATATATATATATATATATATATATATATGGATGAGTAGGGATCTCCCAAATCATCAATTTGTAAATTATATTATTGTTATATGATTTTGGAGGTTTCCCCCTCAAAGTGGTTCACTTATATAAATAATTTTCTTGTTCTTGCACTTATATTGAAGCAATTTCATGACATGAGATAAGAAGAAATTGTTCTACATGAAAGGTTCCACTGAAGAAGAAGAGGATGAAAAGTTAGTAGGTGATTTTAAAGAAGAGACTATGGAAGAATCAAATACTCCCAAGATATATTTTATGTCATGTAATTTTAAGTATCAACATCCTACAAACCCTAAAAATGGCGAGGTTTTTAAATAAATAGAGTGATAGTGTTAATTAATTTGGGGAGTATGCACAACCTCATCAATAATAAGTTGTTAGAATGCTTGAATCGTTTTGTTTATCCAACTCTGAAATTTTAAGTCATAATTGTAAATGGAGGCACAATCAATTTTCCATGGAAACAACATAGTATAAAGGCCTCTGTGAGCGAGTAAAAGATATAATCTCCTATGTTTTCCATTCCAATGGTAGAAGCAGACATCATTTTGGGAGTCAAATGGCTCACAATATTTGGGAATGATCAAGATGTATTTATAGGAGTTATGCATGCACTTTCAATCAAAGAAAAGCCATTTTAAATTCTTGGATGGCTCGCAAAATCCTAACAATTGGTTAGTTCTCACTAGATGCATAATATTCTCCAAAAGAGAGCATATGATTTTGTAACACAACTCTTATCCTTAAAAACACTTCTAGAAAAGATGTCAATTCCTCCAAAGTTATAGATGGTTTTTTATAACCACATAGATTTTCAAAGCAATACCAAAAATATAATGATCATGCCATTCAACTAATATCAAGGAGTTAATCATCCAACCTCCAAGTACCCATATGTCCAAAAAAAGTGAGATTTAGGAGATGGTGCAACAAATGTTGGAGGCCAATATTATCTAACATAGTCAAATAGTGTATTTTCTTTACATGACGGATGTTCCTAAGTTATAGGTAACTCAAAAAGGAGGGTGAGTTGGCATATTCTAAAGAGTTCATTTCCTTAAATATATATTTACTTTGCTGCACTATTATTCATTGATTTTGATTGCATTTGACTTTAGTTACACTTTTTAGTGACTTTTTTTTGGTACTGTTTTTCAAATTATGCAAAACAATGCAACTTAAATAAGGCTATTAAAAAAAAAAAAAAAATCATTCATTTCAACAATTTTTAATGTATGAATTTATGTATAATAATATAATTTGTATATAAATTTATATAAATAATGATGGTCATATTTTAAATATGTTTAAAGGAGATAATTTTAATGTTCAAAACATTAAAACATGGACATTAACAATTCAATTGTTAAAAAATAATTTACAATACAAGTACAGGGACTAACCATTACATAACACTTATTACTTGCTAATTTGATTGTTAAGACGAATATTTTTCGTTAAAATATAAATATTACAAAACAATTGAATGCTCCAATATGTGAAGAAAATATATAAATAATTATTAAGTGCAAAAGAAGAATGAATGTACATTATAATTTAGTAAATTGATAAATAAGCATTTTCCCAATCAAAAAATGTTATGAAACCTGATTTCTGTTAATAAAAAAAAAAAATTAATTGCATAGAAGGCACTTATGCCTATGACTTAAAATCCAAAGAAAATTTGTGTGAACATGCATTAGCAAGCATGCCACTGTATAATAAAATCCTCACAGAAGCACACATAAATGAAACAAAAACAAATATAAGTAATATTAAATGAAATAGCTTATTTCTGTGTTAGAAAATAGGAAACAATTACAAAAAGTGGGGGCGCCTTTTCCTTGTCCTTGGGTGTGCATTTTTACACATTAAAATTTTACTTTTGGCATAGAAATCAAGGGGAGTGGCGCCCTTCTTAAGAATGAAAACTATAGAGGAAAGTAGTAAAACCTCTGTCCTAGGAGCCCATACACAGCCTGCAAAAAGGGAACCAAAATAAATAACAAACAAACCAATGACTGGTAGTGTCTATAAGCCAAGATATAGGAAGAAAGTTACAACATAAGGAAATATACAGCCCAATGAAGGGGTGCCCTATTTAGGGATCTTATTGTCCTCAGACATGGCACCCAAATGGCCTCTACACACATAAAAAAATTGTAATAACCTCTTAGCTAGAATGGCTCCCTAGATATGGAGGCATCCATAATAGGAGGTGAAATGAAAAAAGTTGAATGAACACTTTTTGGGGTCTCATCCTATCCAACAAGTTGATTTTTGTGGGATCTGATTTTTATCGTTTGCGGATCTCATCCCAACCAGCAAGCTGATTTCTGTGGGATCCTCTTTTAAGGCTGCGGCCATCTTTTGTTGTAACCTCATATTTTCGAAAGTAAATTAAAAAAATGTTGAATGAAATATTATTCATCAATCCAAATAAATGACAAAAACAAAAGCAAACGTAAGATATAGTCTTTTTGTTTGAGTGATTTTATTTTATTTTTTAAATTCAAGGCCAAGATCAATTTGATCCACTGGCTTAGATGCTCCTTATCATGACCTTCAAATTTAAAATCCATCTTAAGAATATAATTATTTAAAGAGTTGTTAAGTTATTGCTTTATAAGTTTATTGAAATTATTTTTACCCACATATATTAATCCAGCTATTTATTCTTTTTTCTTAGGCCCAAGCCATGTATTGAAATTTATTAGGTGTGTACACTTCATCTAATGGATGTTTGTTTGATACTCCACCTATGTTCCTTCAATGCAACCTGAGTGGAGGAGTCATGTCCAGGTAATTGCAAGATAGCTTTCACAGGCCAGAGGGGCGTGTGTCAACTTTTGGGAACACCCATAATTCAATGCCACATAAACACCTCTAAGCATGCACCCCAAAACTCTATGGCATGTGGACAGAAGAATTTAGGAGGAAAGGTGTAACATGGAGACTTGCTGCCATGGGTTTTGGTGGGCTGAAATGGAACTAACATGGCACTAGAGACCTCTACACGCTGGGTCCCTAACTACTGGCATTCCTCTCTAGCACATATTCTTTGGCATCTTCTGGGGCCCAGAAAGGAAATAAAATGAACAGATAAACTTGTGGAAAAAGGTATGCATAAATTTTCATTCGCTGGCTGCTCTGTGGTACCATGAGATCTTTATTTGACCATTAGCTAGATCTTTTGGTGCTAGTAATTTTAATGTATCAAAAGCAAACA